>AP026538.1:10000000-12571736 GCA_026075535.2 Tricholoma matsutake
AGATGCCCCATAGGAATTTTGCCAGTGCCCCATCGATGCCCATCCCAACTGTTGGAATGGGAAGCACTTCTGTGCACCAGGGATTTGCTCATGGGACACACACATCCAGAGGGAAGGATGTCCAAAACTCAGTTGCCCAAGGGTGTATCACCTCAGCTGGAGGCCACCTTACTGCAAACCCTTTTACTGCCCAGGCACCCAGGCATTTATGTGCAGTACCAAACAAACCTAAGTATCTTATACAGGAAAAAGGCACCCTTTTCCACCCTTTTCTGTCAAATGAACCAGTTTCAGCACTTTTGTTTGGCAGGTAACCATGAAATATAGCCACTGGTCAGAAAAAGGGCACCCTGGGTGCCCTTTTCCAGCACACTGAGTGTTTGTTGAAATTTCTTCTGGCTGTAACCCATCCAAAAGAAAATTTCAATCACTGTACTACCCATGTTTGAATGAAATAACAGTAGAATTGCAATCAATGTATGTGATGACACCATATTTGGCATATAATCATCAAATATGGCCACTGCTCAGGAAAAGGGCATCCTGGGTGCCCTATCTATCTGAGTGAATCATTACAGTACCAGAGTGTGGGAACATTTTTTCCTGCCTATCAATAATTCCTGGGAAAATTGTGGGGGGGGTGGGGGGACTCCCATGAGTCCCCCTGACCACTTTTGCAGCTGCCCGGCAGGGCACTTCTTGCCACCCCAGGAGGGGGGGTCCTGTTGAGCATCTGCAACTGAAAAGTGGTATGTCTTTATGCTTTCTCCACCCCAGTTAGGGATCTATTAGGGCTCAGGGGGCCTTCTAGGACAAGGTTGGCTCCCCTCTTGGGCAGCCAACCTGTCCATTGAAGGCAATCTCACAGAAATGCCTACTAAGGAAAGCCTCTGAGTCTTGAAATAACTTTTACCAAGAGTTAGGGATATCAATAAAATAGCAGAGAGTTAGGGAAACCTGGGCACCCTCTCACCAGTTAATCAAAAACTCACTAGCCAAATGTGTCTGTCATAAGTCATAATTTTCATTAAGGTACTCAAAATTTCTACAGCATGTCTACACCAACTGGCTCAATATTCAACTTCCATGAAAACATCATCCTCAATCCTATCAACTGTGTCCCATAAGGATGCATCCTCCTCATGACCAGCTGAATTGTGAGTCTGGGATGCAGAGGCAGGAGTGGCAGGGGCTGAGGTCAATAGCTGTGTGATTGGGGCAGGTGTTGACAACCTTGAATTGGGGCCTGGAATGACAAGCTGAAAGCTGTCAATATCCAACATCCCACTTTCAGCTATGGCTGAAGCTGCCAATGTCAGTGAGGCATTGTCCTCCATCATCTCCTTCTTGATCTGAAGGCTCTCAGAAGCATCCACATTTCCCAGATCAGGACCCTGACCAAACGATGGTGCTGAAGACTTCATGTGCCAATCCAATATGCCGGAATGAGTAGGAGAGGCTGGAAGAGAAGGTGGAAATTGTAGCAATGAATATGGAGGAGGCAATGGCAATGGGAAAGGAGAGGGTGATGGTGAAGGAGACAGAGAAGACAATGGTGAGGGGGCAGGAGAAGCAATGGGAGAATGAGCAGTTGGTGCAGAGGGGCCAGCAGTGGGGGAAGCATTGGGGGTGATGTCAAGATGTGATTGTAAAGTAAGCTCCTCACCATTCTTGACCATCTCAACCCAGGGGTAAAAGACCTCAGGAGGCCAGGCGCATATGATGGAGCCAACAGCAAGGATATTCCAAAAATGAGGTTGAGAAGGAAAAGGCCAGGTGTCTCCTGCAGAACAGTACCTCTCATATTGCTCTCTGACCCAAACCCACCCATCATTGCAGATATTGGGGTGAAAATGCAGCCCCTCACAGAAACAGGTAGTGACAACACCATTATCCCCCATCTCATCAGTCAAAAGACCAAGCCAACCCTTATGAGAAAGACACCTCAGATGACGTATGTGAATGCTGTACTTCAGCCCAGTCTTGTCCAAATGCTTGAGGTCAATGTTGGGAGCTTCAATTCGCTGAGGTATGAATCCTACAAGAAGCATGTTGTAATCTGATAATTTCTTTCCACCTGCAAGAGAGGGTCAACATCAAAAATGCTTTAAGAAAAAATAAAAGTAAAACTCACAATTTTGACAACAAGTCAGGAGGTTCAAAGTACTTTTGAAGGAATCTGCAAAGCCCTCATACCACACCTTGCATGGGTCATGTCGCAGGATCAAAGTATAACGATTCTCTAAATTGATCATTGTATGCCAATCCAATGAGCTAGTTGAGGGCATCTGTGCGGCCCTCACCATAGCTCTCATTTGCCTGGCAATGGAGTTCTTGGGAACCTTCAGGTCCAATCCCAGTGCCTTGATCTAAAATTACAATCATGATATAGAGGAAAAAAGCATATTAAATCAAGACATACATGTTTGACCCTCCGAATCCATTTATTTTCCCTGTTCTGGGCCTATCATGCAAGAAAAGTAAGTTTCAACAAAAAGGATAGTTACTAAAGAATACTCACTGCTTCTTTCGTGACTGTGGCCAAAAATGGGAGCACTGAGCCAATTGCCGGTGCACCAGCTGTCTTAGCAGCTGCCTTCCGCTCCTGTCTGTTAGGTGCCTGTACAATATACAATCAGAAATGAAGTTCCCATGGAAATCAATGACCACATACCTTGCCCTTGCCTTTTCCCTCATTGGCAGGTTGTCAGATAAGGGGATTCAGCTCCTAGTACATATCAGTAATTTTCACAAAAACAACTTGACCATACTACCTTCTTGAGTTTTCAGCGAGGATGGGTTGTCTTTTGTTTTTTCTGCTGCATATAATTTCAAAAAGAAGTGGTGAAAAAATCTGGGAGCCACATACCTGATTGTTATCTGAGATTCTGTGCCTGGGAATCTCCATAGCATGCTTCTTACCCTGCAAGAAAGGTAAAAGCATAACTTAAGTTACAGTCAAAGTAAATTTCCAGTGTAAAAATAGACTTACAATAACTATGGTAGGGAGTCCTTGTCCAGCAGAAGTTCCAGGAGTAGAACCCTCTGCAGGGGAAGTGCCTGTACCAGTCCTGTATGGGGCAGGAGGCACCAAGACCTATCAAAATCAAAAATAAGGGGAGGAAAAAGGATGAATAATAAAAAAAGGGTGTCAAATAATAAGGGGAGACTTACCTGGGCTCTATTAATGGTCTTGGGCAAGGTATTGGCTTTTTTTACTGCAGGATTCTCAACCTATAAATTTAAACAGTGTCAAAACAGGATAAATGAAAGAGGGGGGAGGAAGAGGACTCCTGATCCCTGGTGGTAACTCCTGCTTGCCTGTTGAGACCTTCATTGTATCCAAGAGCCCGATTCATGGCCTCAGCCAAGGTCAGCCTGACTGAAGAGCAGGCTCCTCCAGGACCAGTTACAGGAGCAGAGGGAGTGGAAAAAGCCTGTAGATTACCATATAACTTACTTAATTAGGAAATACAGCACTTACAGGAGTAGTTACAGGCATTTTGTCAGATGGGAGAGATGTGAGATGGCGGATAATGGGGGGAAAAGGAATCAAGTCATTGCTCATTCCGAGTGATGTGGCAATGTTTGGCATTGCACTGATAGGTTGTCTCCTTGGCTCAAAGGCCGATTCACCATTTCAACCACATTCTAATCACATTGGCTAACTCCTACAATGTCCCAGATGCAGTGTGACCCAGTCTATTGATTGCGATATCATATCGACCGCATCAAGACATCACCAGTGACATCGATCATACCAAGAAACCACATCGCACAACCTTAGGACTACCTCAAAACGCCCTAAGATCCCTCTGAACAAACATTGAAAATCCCCGATCAACTTCGAACAACCGCGACCGCGATCGAACATTGTCGACCATCATCGAGCGCTATTGATCAATATCGAGAGACTACGAGTGACATCGGGCACTGCATTCATTATCTAAATGGTGGAATACCATGTGCCAGGAAGTATTCCAACTCGTGCTCAAACCTGCTGATAGTAGGTCAGCCTTGTTCCAAGTCCCTATCGCGTACAGAACCCACTGGACAGATTATTGTGAGACTTAGCGTGGTTTATACACAAAGGACAGTCCCTTTTCAGTTCTATACCCTTTATTACTCCTTCATCATATAATATATCTCTTTCTTGTTCAGATTCCAGTCTCCTTTTTGGCCTCATGCCTTAACTCATATCTTTTGCCTCATGTTCTACACATGTTTCTTATACCATTTTAGGAAGTTTCTTTTAAAACATATAGAACTCTGTAGTATCTACTTGGAAATAACAAGAAATCGTCTTCATCTATCGCCTTGTATAGAGTTCTAAGAATCCAATCTATCCTCTAAAACAATCTAAGCTTCTACGAGTTTTCTCGATCGACAAGAAACCTCTGTGATCATCCTTGTCCTTGATCCTCTTTTGGCCCTCTTATCATTAGCACTAGTAACCATCCTGACACTTCATAGCCATCAGCTATAGCCTTTGTATCCTATTGACCTATCAAAAGGTCCTCAGAATTCATGCATCGACCATTGATGATAAACCTTGTTTGCCATCAATATCATTGATCATCCTCGATATCGATTGATACTCCATTGGACCACGCCAAACACCTTCATGTTTTATAGAACTACCTTTATGACTAACCAACTACTTGTCTTTCCATAGGTTGGACCACAAACATTTGGAACGTCTCACACCCTTCCTCTGACTCATGCAAATATCATCAGTTGCCTCATCGGCTGTTTTGGTGGTTTTCCCAGGTTCAGTATCATCAGCATATTCCGAATCATTGTGTGTTCCCAAACATTCCATCAATCAGTAACGCAGGAACATTCCATCAATCAGATGGAGTTTTATTGACAGTATATCAACCATCATCATGGACTTCTTGCCCATTCTTCCTTTCTGCCCACATTTCTCCCTCAAGTTTTTTTTGCTTTGCTCATCCTTGATGCCATTCGATGCCACATGGCATTGAATGGTGTTGCATCTCATCTTCTTTGCCACTGTCCCTATCAACTGATGCTGCCCCTCCCCCTTCTCCTATCTCTCTTGTTATGTGATGCAGGCTTGACTGACCTGTGCCGCCGCCATTTGAAGTTGTCCACCTGAGTTCCCCCCCCTCTTTTCCCATCCCTCTCATTACTTGATGCCGGCTTGGTTGATCTGCGCTGCCGCCATTTGGGACTGCCTGCCCAAGTTTTCCTCCCCCCCCCCTCCTCAACAATGCTGCCCCTCCCCCTTCTCCCATCCCTCTCGTTACATGATGCCAGCTTGCTTGACCTGTGCTGTTGCCTTTTCTGATGCCCCCCGTTGTGTCTTACTCAATTTTTTGTGCATCTGTGTTGTTGTAACTCACACCTGCCCCTCCAAAGACTTTAAAAGATACCTGGTTGAACTACATTACTTTGTATATCTTTAGAATATATATTTTTTTTTTCTGCAACCCACCCTGCCAACAGGGTGTTTGGTGTCTGAGTTGCCCTTTGGGCATGTTCTCATCGGTGTGTGTGCTTTGCTGGGGATCTTGTAGCCTGGACAGATTGTCTTGTGATGATGACATACAGTTGAACCGCCATGGCAGGTATAGAGGTTCCTGAGACTTTGGTCTGCAGCCAAGTGCTGTGCTTACGAGCAGGAGATCAGGGCAGGTCTTAGTAATGCACCCACTGTCTTGTCATCATTACTAGCATGCCGTTTTCCAAACCTCTTCAGTGTGGATAATATGCCAGATTAACAATACTGTGAGATCATCAAAAGGACATTGCAACACAACACCTGTCTTGAAGATGGGATGAGTAACTGGTGTAAAGTCCCTGTGTGGAAGACCACACTGTCCATATTCCACTTTGGAAGACTATAGTTCTCCGGTCACCCAGACCTGGGTGACCTGTATGTTTTGCCTGTTTTGGAGGTGTTCCTGACTACTTTTTGATGGTGAAAAGTGACTAGGACTATTTCTGTTTGTTTGGGTGGTTTACATTTGTTTGATTCTGTTTGAAGCTGTCAGGGGTCCTGTAGTATTCCTTGGGTGATGATCACCCAGGGGTCGGGTGATGTGTATGCTTGGTCACGGTGTGATCCCGGGGTGATCGGGGTGAGCCCAGGGTGATTTCCCCCACATGTGATTCCATTTTCCATTTTTGGCAGACCTGAAATTCCTGGCGGTTTGTTTGTTTGAAACAAATATGAAAAATGTCGCATCTTGGATCAGCAGGGGTGAGTGGAAGTGTGTTGTGATTGTATCAATGAGGGGATTCTAATGGGGGTATGGACGTGAAATGGATTTTGTCTGCTTGGCTCTCACGAGTACTTTTGATAGCTGTTGGGAGATTTTTATGGTTATGCTAGGTCATCTGGACTGTATTTGTGAGATGATTCCGATGGTGGTACTCATGTGAAAATCTCGGCATTGGCATTGGCTTGGCTTGGCTATCAACTTTTATTGATGGCTGTGCTAGGTCATCCAGACCGTAATCGCAAGATGATTCTGATGGTAGTACTCATGTGAAAATCTCGGCATTGGCGTTGGCTGTCAAGGTTTATTGATGGCTTGGTTGTGCTGTGCTAGGTCATCTGGACCATATTCGCAAGATGATTCTGATGGTGGTACTCACTCATGGGAAAGTCTCGGCATATCCATGTTAGCATGTTAGGCTCAGTTAGGGTTGTCAGGGTTAGGGAGGTGTATTCTACAACCTATGGAAGAGTATGTGAGACATAAAGGATGACAGGCACTGGGGATACCAGAACCATCCTGTTTCACCTTTATAGGCTCTTCGGGTCCGATTTCTCACACTGTCAATGGACAGCAATGACAAAACACTGAGGTTGATTTAAATCAATGGCCTCGGGCATATACAATAATAACCAATCTTTATAAGATGCTTACCAATAAATTTCCCAAGAAATCTAAAAATAGAACGATAAGCAGATAAGACAATAAGACATTTACATGCCTAGATAAACTATGTGCGTGCCAAAAGTTTTAGCGTGTGTATAAATGTACCCATTAAGTGCAGCCCCTCTGATCAAATCAAATCGACAAAGAGGTATCACAGCACCCATTTTCAGAACCCTCCTTTGCCATCATCCCAACAATGGCAGGCAAATGCACCTTTCCCGACGTCCACCTATTAAGATTTGGTCAGGATAAGGTTCAGGTTCAGGTTCAGGTTAGCTAATGTATAAGACTAGTCTATCTCGGTTATATGTCATACCATTAAGTATGGCGACTCACGGTTAGGGTTTGGGTTAACCACATCAGTTGAATGTGATCCCCTAGGAATCAATGTTCGAAAAATTACTTTGGACAAGGTCCGTGAGACAATTGTATATTTTGTCTGAGAACTATTGTTATAAAACTATCAGTGATCACTTACTGCATCGACTCAAGCATACGTGCTTACCCTACTAACGTCAACATGTCAGAACCTGTAAACTTCAGGCAATTCAACTTAGCTAGTGTGACGGATTCTGCACTAGTACAACTATCTTCACCAAGATGCTTGGCTACTAAGGTGGCTCCCTCATGTCATTACAACCAGAGGAGCAAGTTTTTGTGAGTGTATAACAGATCGTTTCCTTCTTGGGGTTGCAGCTGTACACATGGGTCATCTGTTCAACAATAACCAATAGTTTGAAATAAGTAGGCTGGGTCTGTCTCAGACATATTGGAGGAACTACCCTCATCATTGTCTGAGATGTTAGTTCCAGCCTCTAAAGTATCCTTATCTAATGTAGTGAGCACAGTCTTTTTCCAAAGACTGGTAAGATCAAATAGATTTCGAGTTCATTTACGCAAAACTATCAGCTTT
Organism: Tricholoma matsutake; assembly: GCA_026075535.2. NCBI lineage: Eukaryota > Fungi > Basidiomycota > Agaricomycetes > Agaricales > Tricholomataceae > Tricholoma > Tricholoma matsutake. The sequence continues at coordinate 10,007,828 of AP026538.1, forward strand.
CAATTAGCTAGGCCTACTTTCCGGATTGGGTGGGGGCCAAGAGGTGTGGTTGCCATGACACAAAACACCGGGTCTACATACTCGAGGTCGCCATAATCATCTGAGTATTGTCCATATGCAGATCGGCTGTTAAGTGTTCCTGCATCCATGGCGGCAAGCCAGCTGCTGATAGGTCCACCTCGTCATTCAAGCTCGGAAAACACGTCTATGATCGTTGTCAAAGCTCTACAAAGTTCTACAGACCTCTACAAAGCTCTACAAACCCATACGAACCCCTCCGAAGCTCTACGAACTTCTACAAAGTCACGAGAATGCTTCGAAATCCTTCGCAACACTTCAAAACTCTTTGCGACACCTCGAGATTCTTTGCATGCCTTCAGCCGCTATAGTACAATTCCCCTGACCTTTGGACAGCTCAGGATATACACTTGGAACATCGTCGATGAGTTCCGAACCAGTTTCGAGCAATATCGCAGCGATATCGGCCTTCGAACAAGTCCGATATTTCCTTGACCGACTTCGAAAATCATCGAACATCGCAAATCGACATCGGACACTATATCGCTATCCGAATAATCATCGCACACATGCCAGACATATCCCCTACCATTGTCAAACAATATTGCACCGATATTGGGCCACGAACGAAGTCCGAAGAATCTTCGAAAATCTTCGCAAAACATCGAACCTCGAAAAACATCATTGGACACAGTATTTCCTATTCGAATGATCTTCGGACACATACTGGACACATGGGACATTATATCGAGTATATCGAACACATTTCGACCGCATGTGCACACATACAATCCGCTCGAAGCAGTTTCCGATCTTTTATTCAATTTATAACAAGGACAGTCTGGTTTTAGCTATTCTTTCTTATTATTTCTTTATCATGTGTTATATTCACCCCTTCTAGGCTTGCTTTATTGTTCTGATATACTTATATTGTCTTTCACCTCGAGTTTTCCACATGTTTGGTAAACTTTGCACTCCCCCCCATATTCCTATCGGAGTCCTAGGAGTCCGAGTTTTCCGATAAGAGTCCAATCGGAATCCGATAGGAGTCCTACTAGTCTGACACTAGTCCTAGTAGTCCGATAGGAATCCGATCGGAATGTATCTTGATGACCATGTACTGTTGTTTCCAAGAAATTCCTAGTAAACTCCTAGTAAAGTCCTATGCAATTCCAACATGAAGTCAGACTACCACATTTTGGAAGACTTAACTTTCCCCAAGTGCTTACAAAATAAGTGGGTAAAGCAGGGATTGAACCATGGACCATGGGATGTAAGTCACATGATGACTAAACAAGCACTCAACCAGTTGAGCCACAGGAGAATTATTAAATATGTAATACAAAGTCCATTTAATGCACTTAGGGATAGTTCATATATTTTTAACCTCCCTCACGAGAGCTCGAAAAACAATTGATTAGCCCTCGCAAAGACGCGAGGAACTAATATAACTAATATAGATTGAAAAAATACCCCCCGATGCAAACGCAGGGGGGAGACAATTAATTATACTATTTAAAATTCTATAAAAACAAAAAACCACCCCCCCCATTTTGCAGGAGGGGAGGGAGTGGTGGTGCATTGCATTTCAGTGTGGAGGTGGTGACATGGCCATTAGCATTCATTCCACCCTACGAGCAAAGCTTGCAGTGGTGGGGTTCGGGTGTTGGGGCGCCGTCTCCTTCTCATAGACCCCACGATCCACCCCATAAGCAGATGCTCATGGCGGTGGCATGGTGTCCCATGTGTGTCCCTCGTCTCCTCCTCCCTCGTCTCCCCCTCCTTGTCATCATTCCACCCACTGTCCACCCCACGAGCAGTTGCTCACGAGGCTGGTGGTGAGTGGTGTGTTGTTCGGGGTGCCATCTCGTTGTCCCCACCCCCTCATTGTCCCCCCCTCGTTGTCCCTTGCCACCCTCATCTTGTCCAGTACTGGTGCCTGTCGCCTTCCCCTCATCTCCCCCTCCACCTTCTCGTCTCCCCCTCCCTGTTGTTGTTGTTGTCATCATCACTTCCTCATCTCCCCCTCCACCTTCTCGTCTCCCCCTCCCTGTCGTCGTCATTGTTGTCATCACTTCCTTGTCTCCCTCCCCATCCCTCTTTGTCTCTGTGGGTGTCAACAGCTTAGAACCTAGAAGATGAAAGAAAAACAGTTAGTGCAAACTCAAAATCAAAGGGAAAAAAAAAAACTTGCCTAGGGCCCAAACGACGCAGATTGCATTGTTTGGGTGAGTCCGTCCATCCGTCCATTGTTATCCTGTAGTTTAGGACCTAAAAAACAAAAGAAAGATGTTAGTTAGTTTAGAAAACAAGAAACAAAGGAAAAAAAAAAAAACTTACTGTGGCCCAAACGATGATTCCGTCGTTTGGGCTGCTTGTGTCCATTGATGGCCATTGGCCCCTCTTGATGGCACGGGAGTAGGGACTACCATGGATGGCCATCATCCAGGTGACCATCCATGGATATGACATATGGATGGATGGATATGGATATGGATATTTCATGGGTGATATCCATGGATGAATGGATGGTTACTATTAAATTTAAATAAATGAGTAATTCTGAGTTCTGAATTTATTGAGATGAGGTATTGTCGATTGAGCTGGCTGGATGTCTCATCTGATCTATTAGTGTGGTAATTGCCTAAGTGGCCTATTTTGATTCTCATCCATTTTGGATCTTGCGAGGTCCCTTTAGTAGCCCCCCTCCCCTTGTTCGCCCATGAACATCAATCGAAATGGAATGGCCAGAAGTGGGGCCCTGATTCTACAAAAACCAAGCCAAAGCCAGCTGGCCACTGCAATAGTGGCTGTGTATGCTCTAAGCAGGTAAAGCCCCCAGCCCCCTACAGAACTCGGAATTGCCATGCAACGCAATGGCCCTCTAGCACAAGTATAGTCTTGGTAAGGAATGACAGTACTTTACTGTCCCCCACGTAATCCACATAGACTCCACATGGACTCCTAGCTGTCTGCAGACTCTGAGCAGAATCCTACCAGAGTCTGAGCAGAGTCCTAGCTGTCTGCATGGAGTCTGTGGACAGTCCTCAGACTCTGCCCAGAGTCCTAGTAAATTTTCTTTCACAGTTGTAAAGACAAAAGTCGGATCAAAATCCGAGCAGAGTCGGAGCAAAGTCCTAGCTTGCAGGTGACTTAGTGATTAAATTTAGTTCAGTGACCAGTCCCTCACATAGTGATGTTATAACTTTTTGTGCTGAGTTCGAAAATGACATCTGTATGATGTGACCTTATATAGAACATAGTGATGTTATATACCATTCTGACCAGATTTTTATGCTGAGTTTGAAAATGATATCCATCTGATCATGTGACCTACCATATAGAACATAGTGATGTTATATACCATTCTGACCGCAATTTTCAGCCAAGTTTGAAAATCACCCTTGCATAGTCATGCGACCTACCATATATGGAACATAGTGATGTTATATACCATTCTGACCACAATTTTCAGCTGAGTTTGAAAATTGCCCTTGCATAGTCATGTGACACTGTATATAAAACATAGTGATGGTACATACAATTTTGACCAGATTTTTTAATCTGAGTTTCACATGCTTTTTCTTGACATTCTTGCTCTCTTTGAATGATCAAGTAAAGCCATTAAGGCATCATCAAGATATACCTCTTGTATTTTTGTCATTCTCACACTTTTATTGAATGATCAAATCCAATTGGTGTGTGAAATATGGAATTATCAAGATATCCTGGCAGGATATTTAGTGTCATATTAGAGTATGTTGAAGGGAAACTTTTGAAAAGTGTTGTTATACACCATTCTGACCTGCTTTTCATGCCGAGTTTGAAAATGACTGTCATGTGACCTACTATCAAGGAGGTTGGAGGAATCATGAAGTACTGGCATCAAGCCATTGAGCAGCGACCTCGGTTAGCAAAGATGGGGCTTGATTTTTGCTCAGCATCAGGTAAGTGTAATAATTCTTATTTTTGCTTCTACTCAGACACTCTTTTAGCATCATCAGTGGATGCTGAATGTGCATTTGCAGTTGGAAGGCTTGAGATCAATCACCTTCAGCATAACACCAGCCCACAGACCTTCAAGGCTCAAGTTGCAGTTGGATCTTGGGCCAAAACTCCACTCTATTCAGGACTTTCAGAAACCATTAAGATTGTTCAGAAGCAAATGGGAAGTGAAGAGCAGGTGGGACCTCAGAAAGAAGTTGATGAGACTGAGTTGGAAGATGAGGTAGAAGAGACAGATGAGGAATCCAGGTTTTGGAGAACTTGAATTGTAATTGTACAAATTCCTATGGTATTTCAGATGTATTTCAAAGTAATATTTATTGGTGTAAAACCATTTTCTGATTAAAAGAAGCAGTCTTAAGTACAAACTTTACTCAGTATAATAGATAACATCATGTGTGCCAACTAGTGTTGCCATGACTTCAAGTTGGACTTTTTGATTGCTGTATATCTCTGCAAGCACATCATCGTAGGATGTAAACAAATCGATGCAGGGTACATATTTATTGCTGCTATCAACAAATCCAAAAATTACATAAATCAGATTACTACATCTTGAGTTATTGACCGACTAAAATTCTGACTTTTTATATACAAAAAGTCAGAGTTTTAGTTGGTCAATAACTCAAGATGTAGTGATCCGATTTATGTAATTTTTGGATTGGTCAATAGCAGTGATAAATATGTACCCCACATCAATTAGTTTATGTTCTACAATGATGTACTTACAGAGATATACAGCAATCAAAAAAGTCTGACTTGAAGACATGGGCCCTCATGGCAACACTAGTGCCAACTGCCAACAAGGCACTGCAGCAGGTAATTGACCTTGCAAAAACATTTTAATAGACCATGGTACATATATTAGAGCATTTGAGAGCATAAAAAATAGTAGTATTCATATGGATACCCATGGATGATCCATGGATCCACCCATATCCATGGACTTCAGCACATCATCCATGGATATTCACCCGGATGGACCTGGGTCCATCCATGGTAGTCCCTACACGGGAGTGGGAGTGGGAGTGGGTATGGTGGTGGTGGTGGTTGAGGTGGGGAGGCAGCCATGGTCGTTGTTGTCATCATTGGTGGTGGTGGTGGGAGAATGATGAGCTGGCAGGTGTGGTGATGCAGCTTTGTGCTTTGTCATCACACCCACGGGAACAGTATGTAGTGCAGTACAAGCACATACCTGCAATGACTGTTTAGTGTAGTGGTCTTGTTGTTACTGTAAGTTTATGTAATCATATTAGAGCTCTGGGGTTCAATTCTGTCATGTGTTTCTACTTTTTCTACTATTACTAAGCAATGCTGCTATCATTCCTATTGGAATCCTATGTTGTCCAATGTCTCTGCATAACCTTGGAATATTCCTATGTGATTCCTATGGTCAGAAATTCCTAGGAAATTCTGATGGTCCGATCGGACTGGACTAGGACTGAACCTGCCATTTCATGTCAATTTGGCTGGTGAAAATGACATCGGAATATGGGGGGGAGTGTAAAGACCTCCATGTTTGCCTCATGTTCTCTAGCCTTTTTAGGTACTTTCTTTATTTTATATAAAAAGATGTACTAGATACAAAGAAAAAAAGAAAGTCATTGTCTTCCTCCCAGATCACAGTGATTTGAGAGTTTGGTTTAGTCTTATTCAGTCCTAAGTTTGGTGTTTTACTCTAAACTTCCTTGAAATTCCTTGAATTCCTCACATTATGCTATTTTTGCTCTCGCTTCCCTTGATTAGCCTTTTCTTCACTTCTACTACTCGTCTAGTCCCCCGATCTTGCTTCCGAACATATCTGCACACTCGAAATTCCTCAAAACTTCTTCGAAAAATATCGCAACATCTCAAAAAGCATCACAACATCTCAAAAAGCATCGCAACATCTCAAAAAGCATTGTGACATCTCAAAAAGCATCGCAACATCTCAAAAAGCATTGCAACACCTTGCAAATCATCACAAGTCCTTGAAACACATTCTTTTAGCCTCAAACTGCTTCGACAAGCAGTTGTTTTGTGACTATTTGATGGTCAGTCTGACAGGTGACATCTAGAGGGCCTCGCATCCTTCCTCTGAGTCATGTTATACCATCCGAAGCCATCTTGTGGGTTTTGTTTGGGTTTCTGGGTTGAGCATCATCACTGCACCAGTAGCCTAGGATTGTGTCACCTAGTTCTTTTGCATTAAAGTAGTCCCATGCTGTATTGAATTCAGACTTAAGTACTAATACGTCCTCATGCTCACATTTAGTATTAGCCAAACAGTTCTGCCAATGGGTAGCAATATTATTCTTAATCCAATTCGAAATAAGGTTTGACGGGTATCCACGCACAATGTATAAAGCACTCAGGCTCCATATTGCGTCCATGTAGTGAGAATGCAAACTACACAGGGTGGCTAATCGCGACATCTCACCTAAATATGTCCCTTGTTACCCATCGAGGGTGTGATGGGATATCTTGATGAGAGCACACTTTCCGGTAGGGCATGTGTTACACACAATTTTGTGTATTGCAATAAATTGTCATGTCCAGGAAGGGGAGGAAGTGATCTGACCCGCCCCATTCTATTACACATCTAAGTATCTTATATGGGATAAGGGCGCCCTTTTCCACCCTTTTCTGTCAAATGATCCAGTTTCAGCACTTTTGTTTGGCAGGTAACCATGAAATATGGCCACTACTCTGGAAAAGGGCATCCTAGGTGCCCTTTCCAGCAGAATGAGTGTTTGTTGAAATTTCTTCTGGCTGTAACCCATCCAAAAGAAAATTTCGATCACTGTACTACCCATGTTTGAATGACATAACAGTAGAATTGCAATCAATGTATGTGATGACACCATATTTGGCATATAATCATCAAATATGGCCACTGGTCAGGAAAAGGGCACCCTGGGTGCCCTTTTCCAGCAGAATCAGCATTTGTTGAAATTTCTTCTGGCTACAACTGATCCAAAAGAAGATTTTGACCACTATACTACCCATGTTTGAATTAAATAACAGTACCATTGCAATCAATGTATGTGATGACACCAATCATTCACATAGGTAAGCTACATTGTATCAAATGATACAGGTTCAATGGATGCTGTTGAGCTCACTATATAAAGTCACTATACTATATTAACCAATGACTACATTGTAGACTGATTATTATACCTTACAATAGACATGCCTTAGGAATGTAATACAGACATTAGTAACATTTGAAATGCAATGGGCACAGACATGGCAATGGACATGGGGACGGCCATGTGGATGGCCAGGGCATTGCCATCGGGCACAGACATGGGAATGGGCAATATTAACCTATGCATATTATTGACTGTATACATTGTATTATCTGTTTCAATGGATGCCATTGAACTATATATTTGTACATACTCTATTAATTAACCAATGACTACATTACTACTTTACTTGTTGTACTGTACAGATAGACGTGCATTAAGAACATAGTACAGACATTAGTAATGTTTGAAATGCAATTGCAGGGGATGGGGATGGGGGCAGGGGCAGGGGCAGGGGCAGGGGCAGGGGCAGGGGCAGGGACTGGGAAGCAGCACTGACATCGGGGCTTGACAGGACCACAAAAACAATGATACTATGTACAATGTACTACCCACAACACTATATATACATGATGCATCATTCAATGTCAGTGTCCAGCATCTCATCAGGGCTAGACAACCAAGTCTCATCGACATAACTGAAGTCTGCAGGAGTGTAGATCAGCAGAGTGAAGTCCGCAGGAGGGTAGGCAAAGTGATATGAGAAGGAGTGGGGTTCTCTATCTGTGATGTGCCAATGGAATCTTCTACATCAGTAGTACAATTAAATTTAGCACCTTTGAATGGTTCATGAGTCTATAAAAGAGAGGTAGAGTAAATGTATTGAGACATGGCACAGTCACTTGCCCAAAGCCAATGGTGCCTCAACCACTTGTTGTAGTAATAAAATTAGAGCCTGATATCATATTAGACAAGATCCCCTTGAGCTACAACCTACTCATATAGCAGGAGAGGCCGAGCTATGCACCAGGGAGCAAGTTGAACCAGGTGTTCCAAAAATGGTAATAATCTTGAGATATCTCGGCAGTGAAACAACACACTGTTGAATGGAGAGCAGGGGTTGATAGAAGAGAGTGTTTTGCATAGGAATAAATTTAACTGCAGGAAATCTGCGCAGAAATGAGCAAGTAATGTGCAAAACAATGTATTTGCAGTAGTTGAGTACATCGAGACACATCCGATCATACTCCCGATCACACCGTCGATAAACACTTTCCTGAGTATCTTGTCCTCATTCCTCCACAGATCAACATTGATCCTCTTGCAGTCTAAGGAATCAACTTGCCTCTATTCACTCCTGCTTTCCAATTAGAAGCGCATTGAGACACTGCTGAGTTAGCTCCAGATTATTGCCTTTTTGGGACTACTTGGTTCAACCAGTACTTTACAGTCCCCCACCTGTCCTAGTGGACTCCGACCGGACTGACTGGAGTCCACTGGAGTCCGAGTGGAGTCCGAGTGGAGTCCAATTGAACTACACTAAGGCATGTAGAGTTCAATTGCCCATTGGAGTCCAACTGGAGTCTGAGTGGAGTCCAACTGGAGTCCAAGTGGAGTCCAAGTGGAATGCATTTCAACCAGATGATAAGTCAATTAGATATGAGCTCAAAGGACTTTGGAGTTGGTGAATTTCATAAAGTACCCACAAAATAAATTTGTGTACTGCAGGAATTGAACTCAAGACCTCACCATAAGGAATCACATGACAAACCAAACAAGTGTGCTCAACCACTTGAGCCACAGGAGATTTATTAGGGTTCAATATAAGGTTTGCTTATGACTCAACTTTTCATATTCTTTGAGGAGGCATTTTTCAAACAATTAAGATCAAAAAATTTTAATTAGCCACATCCCTCGTGTAGGACACAAGGGAGTGGGTATAATATAATAATAAACAAAAAAAAACCCCTCTCGCATCTTGCAAGAGGGGGCGGAGCAGAGATAAATTAAAAATAATAAAGACCTCCCCACGCAAAATGCGGGGGAGGGGGGGTTGGGGGATGCGGTCTGGGGTGGGTGTCATCGCCCACCCCTCCTCGCACGTGTCTGTTGCCGTAGCAAGCCGCACCCATCATCCACCCTACGAGCAGAGGCTCATAGGCGTGGGGATGGGTGCCGTGATTGTCGTAACCCTGGTGTACCCGCCATCCACCCGACGAGCAGGTGCTCATCAGCGTGGGGTGGGTGTGTTGTCAGTTTTGTGGGTCTCCTAGTTCGGAGGGGTTGGGGGGAATGGTCAGTGATGTGGCATGCAAGGGAGGGGGTAGGTGGGTGCTTACCAGGTGGGTATCCTGCTCTGCAGGTCTCCCGGTACCCCTCTGCCATCTCCTATCCTTTATCGACACCCTCACATCCCGTTTGGATGGGGAGGAGGGGGCTGGCATGGGTGTCGTTGGGTCTGGGTCGTTCTGGGTCCTGGTGCTGGTAGGCGGCATTGTCAACGTCGTCGTCGACTGCACACACTCATGATCCACCCTACGAGCAGGGGCTCATAGGCGTGGGGTGGGTGTGTTGGCTCGTTTGCGGGTGGTGGTGTCGTTACTAGTAGATTATAACCTAGAAAACTCAAAAAACGAGTTAGTTAGTTGATAAAAACAAAAACAAAACAAAAAAAACTTATGTAGGGCCCAAACGACGCGATCTGCGTTGTTTGGGCCCGCATTCCATCCATTCGGCTCGTTTGCGGGTGGTGGTGATGGTGGATTGGGCGTGGGAGTGGTGGCAGTGGGTGTCCATGCAGTGGTGGTGGTGGTAGAGAGAGGAGGGAAGGAGGCGGCGTCGACGGTGGTGGTGGTGGTGGTGAGTGATGAGCTGGCACATTTGATGACGCGGCAATATGCTTTGTCATACACAGCTGCACCACAGTACCTAATGCAAGTTGATGATGCCTCACACAAGGTACTGTGGTGTAACAGTTATATTGTGCATCATGATTGATTACATAAGCAACCTACAGAGATCTGGGTTCAATTCCTTTTCTTACACACTTTTTCAGTGGAATCCGACTGGACTCCACTTGGAATCTGACTGGACTCCACTGGACCAGTCCGAGTGGAATCCGGTGTTTGAGTGGATTCCACTCGGAGTCCAGTTGGACTGGACTGGGACTGGACTGGCAACTTTGCAGGCAGTTGGCTGGTGAACAGTCCTGGTGGACTCCAGTCGGAGTCTGACGGGAAAGGTGGGGGAGTGTAAAGACCTCGTCTATCTGTATGGTACAGCAAGTAAAGTAGTAATGTAGTCATTGGTTAATTAATAGAGTATGTACAAATATATAGTCAGTTTGACGGCATCCATCAAAACAGATAATACAATGTACAGTCAATAGTATTCATAGGTTAATATTGCCCATTCCCATGTCCATGCCCAATGGTGATGCCATGGCCGTCCCCATGTCCATGACCGTGTCTGTGCCCATTGCATTTCAAATGTTACTAATGTCTGTATTACATTCCTAATGCATGTCTATTGTAAGGTATAATAATCAGTGTACAATGTAGTCGTTGGTTAATATAGTATAGTGACTTTATATAGTGAGTTCGACAGCATCCATCGAACCCATATCATTTGATACAATGTATGTGTTTGATAGGTCATATCATTCGATACAATGTAGCTTACCTCTATGTGTGGTTCCTTGATAACCTTCCCACCATACAAAATAGAGTAGCTTGCATCCACGATGGTTGTCAATCTTTGAATTGTGCATTTCTGCAATCTTGTACTCTAGTTCATTGTCTATAATGACCGGAGGTGGAGGTTGAATATGATTAGGAATCGTGTTGGGAGTGTCTTCTTCTAGTTGGGAGAGATGGAATATCAGGTGGACACCCCAGAGGTGATCCGGAAGTCAAAGGGTAACCGAGTGGGTACCCAGATGGGCAATGATCTCAAAAGGGCCATAGAACCTTTCTGAGAGCTTCTTGGAGGGTTGTGTAGTGTGTAAGTGCTCACCTTTGACAAAAGCATAATCACTGATTTTGAAGTCAGGAGCGGGTGCCCAGCATTTGTCTGCAGGACCTTGATAGCGCTTCTGTGCTTCTGAGAGTTGCTTCCAGAGTTCCTGGTGGAGGTCATCAAGGTTGACCATGAAATGGCGTGCACGTTGCAAGGCTAGTTCATGCTCCAGGAAAACCGTGATGTTCGGGTGGTAACCCTTGTTGGCAAAGAAGGGTGAAACTCTGGTGGAAGCTGAGGGAGCATTGTTGTATGCAAATTCCCCCAGGGGTAAAAGCTGGGACCAGTTGTCCTGTTGGTAGTTGCAGAAGATCCGCAAGTACTGTTCGAAGGTCTGGTTGAGGCATTCAGTTTGTCCATCGCCTTCTGGATGGTAACCCAAAGTGAAGTGGATTTTCATGTCCAGGGCTTGCCCAAGAGAGCAGAAGAAATGGGAAATGAACTCGGAACCCTGGTTGCAGGTGACGTGGGACGGAATACCGTGTTTGGAGAAGATGTGCATGAAAAAGTTCTTGTGCCATGATCTCGTTTACTGTGGGGATGAAGATACCCTGTTTGGAGAGTCAGTCTACAATGACTAGGATGGCAGTGTGACCATTGGAATCCGGTAACTGTTTGATGAAGTCCATGGAAATGGAGTGCCAAGGCCTTTCTGGAACTGGAAGTTGCTTCAGACATCCACAGGGTTTGTGCTGGGGTGATTCGGAGCGTTTGCAGGTAGTACAAGACTTGCAAAAGTCCTGCACAAAGGTGCAGAGATTGGCCCAAACATATTCCCATCGGATAAGCTGAAGGGTCTTGTTTTGCCTGTAGTGACCTGAGAGGATGTGGTCGTGCTTGTATTGTAAGACTTCAAGATGGAGGTCCGCAACATCTGGAACATAAATATGGTCGAAGTGGCAGAGAAGTCCGCTGTCGTCTAGAGACCAATTTGGGGTGGACAGTGAAGGAAGGTGTGAGGAGGAGATGGGATCAAGAGGGAGTGAAGATTGGATATTGTTGTGGAGTCTTTCAACGTCCATGAGGATGGCTTGATGGATGATAGGAGTAGCAAGGAAAGTGGCTCGGAGGGAGGATGTGAGTTGTTCTTGAGTAAAGACTGGACGGAAGTTGCTTGGATTTACCGAGGTGAAGTCGCTATTTCCCCCTTTGTGGTAGACGTCCCAGCGTCTAGTGAGTGCATCGGGTTTAGCCCCTAGTTTACCAGGGTGGAAGCAGATGGCGAGGTTGAACTGTGAAAGGTATTCTGACCCCTGAGCTTGATGACAAGTAAGGAGCTTTGTGCTACTGAAGTATTCCAAGTTTTTGTGCTTTGTGACCACATCTACTGGATTTCCGGAACCTTCGAGGTACTGTCGCCAGTGTTTGAAAGCTTTGAAGATAGCCAGAAGTTCCTTGTCATGGGTGTCATAGTTCAATTCAGCCAGGTTGAAGGAATGGGAGTGGAATGCAACTGGGTGGATTTCTCCATCTGAGGTATAGATGGAAAGGATCACCACTAAGGCATAGTCCAAGGCATCTGTCTCCAAGATAATGTGGGAATCTGGTAGCCATTGAGTAAGTATTGGGGCATGAGTGAATTCTTTTTTTAATTTGTTGAAGGCTTCTTGACATTTCTTGCGACGGTGTGGAGGAAGGGTGTCAGCTTTCTGTTTCTTAAAGACATCTGCAAATTCGTGATATTCTTCTGGAACATCTGAAAGGTCCAGAGGATTCCCGGATGTTACTGAGGATTTTGCCATAAGTCCTTCCGGGGAGAATGTCATCTGAAAGGCAACAGCCCCAGGAAGTTTGCTTGCACGCATGTAAGTGGCAGCATTGATGAAAGAGATCTCAGGAGGTACAAGATTCAAGGGTTTAGTGATTATAGGGTTTTCGTGGGTTTCCACTGGAAGGTTCAGAGGTGAAGGTGACTCACACAAGATAGGAGAGTCAGAGGACATCGAGGGGGCAGGACCTCTTTGAGCTGCGGAATGGAAATTCATTTGGCCTGAAGACCAGTCAATCAATGGATTGTATTGCTTCAGCCAGCTATGACCAAGTACTGCAGAACAGGAAGAGTCCAGCGAGGTTATGTAAAATGTCAGATTGAACACTTCACCAGATGGAAAAGTGACCAGGAGTTCCACAACTTGAGTTATGTAAGTTCCATCAAGCAGTCAGAGTCCGATCAGAGGAATGGTTTTGGTACTAAGTTGGTTTTCCCACACAAATGATGAATCAAGGAAACAATGCGAGGAACCAGAGTCAATAAGATTTCAGATTTTTTGGGAAAGTTTGGAAAGGGATAGCAGGATGGTAAGGGATTCAGGATCAGAAAGAGCGGACACATTGAGTTGGACGTAAGCAGCCAGTTGGGAAAGGTCAATGCAACCCTGAGCCCCAATAGCATGTTCCTGAGTGTTGTGGACTATTTTTTTGGGTCCACAGAGTCTGGCTTGGACTCAGTGACTGCTGCAGCATGGGCTTTTGGCTGCTTTGGACTTCGGACAATTCCTGGCTCCATGTCCTTTCTTGCCGCAGTAGAGGCAAAGTCCTTCTTTCATGCGGCATTCATGCTCATCTCCAGTTAGTTTACCGTGTTTTCCCAACTTGTCAGAAATAGAGTTTTTTGGCTTGTCCCTCTGGAAGTTGTTCTTCGACCCAGAGGAGCTGCCAGATGAGGATTGGTTTGTGCAGTTAGTGCTGGACAAGGACTGAGGTTTGGACTGAGTGTTAGAGTTGGAGTTGGAGCTAGGAGAACCTTTAGAATCCTTTTTCCCGGTGTGTGTGGAATTTCTGGGAGTCTTTGCTTCTAAGTGGGTTTCTTCTTCCTGCATCCAATAGATGTTGTCAGCATCCTGGGCTTTAAGATGTAGGGATGCTAGAGTATCGGGTCATCCCCCCCATAAGACTTCTATGCAGAGATGGAGTGGAAGACCACAGAAATACTGGTCGCAAAGAGCAGCCTCATTCCAATTGACCCAGGAAGCCAGTTCCCAGAAGTCCACATTATACTTCACTATTCTTCCACCTTTCTTCATTGTGAGTTCTGAAAGAGCCTTTTCCACATCCCCAACAGGGTTGTGAGGACCAAAATTACTTTCCAACTCACTAAGGAATACCTCATAGTTCCACATCCAATGGGTGGAATTTGTTGGGTCGTTTAGTCCAGGTTCAAACCAGCTAAGGGCTGACCCCTTGAGGTAGGAAAGGATGAATAGAATTTTCTTTTTGTCGGAGGCAAAGACCTGAGGATGATCGCAGAAGTGAAGGTTGCACAAGACTAGGAAGTCCCGAAGTTTCTGGGGATTGGCCCCTTTGAAAGTGTCAGGATCATGAACTTTGATCTTCTCGGTCTTGGGTGCTTGGTTCTGCCAGAGGGTTTGGAGACTATCTGAGAGCTTGAAGAGAGCATCGAGGAACCTATCTCCTGGATCAGGATTTCCACCATTGGGAGGTAGAGGGTCATCTGATCGGGGTCATCCCTGGGGCCATCAGGACTGCTAGGGTCGTCAGGTCCACCAGGAAGTCCGTCCTCTTTACCTGGACCTTCCTCGTCAAAGGGGTTAGGTTGCCCAACATTCTCTATGTACTCAAGTGGAGTCGTATTCCAAGGGGTCTCTGGAGGTTGAGACATGACGTTAGCACTGGTAGAGGGTGCTCCAGAACCGATTTGCCTGAAGATGTTGGATGGTCTGGTGGATGCACCAAAAGTCGAAGCATGCCTAGGGGAAGGAAGTATAGATCGGCAGATTGCTGATAAATCTGGTACCATGCCCGCACAGCAAGAGTTCCTTGTGGTTCATTGAGTCTGAGATTCAGTAGGAGTCATAGGAAAAGATGGGATGGATTTGATGAGTTTGTAAATACTGTTAAGTTCTGAATCAGGAAAGGGAGATGTTGGATTTCCGGTCAGACCCAGACAGTTGAATTTGACAGAGTCAGACAGGAGCAGGATCCCAAAGGAATTCCGAGGTGAGAGTTGTTCGGACAGGAAGGACTTGGCTTCAGCTTATAAGAAACTGCACTCTTCTCCTCGTCAAGTGTGCTAATTTCAGATAAGGTCAGACGAGAGGATCAGAGGTCCAGAGGTTTTCCAGAGAGGATGAGTAAGGGTTTGAGGAAGACTTAAGAGAGATGAAAAGGGAGCAAAGATAGAGTTGGATTAATTGAGTGACTTTGTTGATTTACAAACTGGCGATACAGAACAAAAGTAGATAGCTTAAATACTAAGGTCGGAGTCTCCGAGGCTGTGGTAATATGAAAACCAGCTTCTGAGGCAAATCCTGAAACTGTTTCACCTAATTGGAAATAAGGGAATTTTGCCTCTAGGCAGTGCTGCTGATAGGAGGTGGGCTGTGATGCAAGGCGGCCAGGAAGGGGGGCGGAAAACGATCGGAAATCCAGTCGAGAGAATCGGTGATGATACTCAACCCAGGAAAACCACCAAAACTGCCGATGAGGCAACCGATGATATTTGCACAAGTCAGAGGAAGGGTGCAAGACATTCTGAATGTTCATGGTCCGACCAATGGGAAGACAACTAGTTGGTACTAGTCGTAAAGGTAGTTCTATAAGAGAGGAAGGTGTTTGACACAGTCTGATGGAGTATCAAACGATATCGAGGACAATTGACAGCATCAATGGCAAATGATGTTTATCGTCAAGGGTCAATGTGTAAATTCTAAGGACTTTTGGTGGATCAATAGTATATGAAGGTTATAGCTGATGGCTAGGAAGTGTCGGAATGGTTACTAGTACTAATGATAAGAGGATCAAGGACGACGATGGTCGCAGAGGTTTCTTGTCGATCAAGAAAACTCATAGAAGCTTAGATTGTGTAGAGGATAGATTGGATTCTTAGAACTTTATATGAGGTGATGTTACAATTTTCCTTGTAACTCATGGAACCCAATGCACTCAACGATCCCCTCCAGACAGGAGGCACCCCTTGATTTATGCCTAGGGCATGTCCTTGACATCAGACATACACACGATGCATGCCGACTGCATGCATTCGATCCCCTTCCCATGGAAGGCACCCTTGACGCATGGTGACTCCATACACCCGAACCCACTCCCACACATGCTGTGATATGACAGCCCCCTGACATGAGGTCCGTGACGTCGGACTCTCACGATCGACATTGGATCCTTGACATTGGATGCCTCATGCAAGGCATGAGGCCTATTGTTTCTATTATTACTTGATACACATCTACCTTTCCAATTGTATGATAAGGACCTCCCTTCTAGTATAAGTACTGCGACTTGTAGTAGGGATGTCCTTAGTTTAGATCTAGGCAATTAACAGCCTTAACTTGCAACTCACAAACTTACTTGAAACCACTAAGGAAGCCCCTTAGTGCGTGAACCTGAACGACTCTATGCAGAAGCCCTGCTAGAGTGCACTACCTATCTTACGTTGGACGCTCCGAGTAAGACTAGTGCCGAATGACTCGTCGAGGAAGCACCTCGTTGAACGACAACGACTAGATCGAGTGGTTGAGGCTTTGCCCTTAACATAAGATCTAAACTATCTGCTAGCCCACCTACCTAGGTGTAGGCAATACATCTCAGAACACTCCACAACAACCCGGGTTTAGACAAACCCCAGACCGACCACCAAGAGAAGCAGAACCACAGCCAGGTTCATCTTGGTATTGATACAATGGAAGACTAGTCCGTTACTCGACCCCAGCACAGCGTTGGTTCTACAGATCAACCGACAGACAAAGAGGAGACTACCTCACCGATGAAGACTTTGAACAGTCACATACACCCCCACCCGAAACATCCACCCACTTCCTAATCGATGAAATCAATGACCTCTATAACGAGATGTCCCAACCTGCCGCAACCGCACCCATGACGTCTGTGAAGGACATTTGAATCCGATCACCCACAGACTTCTCAGGAGAGTGGACCAAGACCACCAAGTTCCTGCAGGAGATAGACCTATACCTGCGAATCAATGACCAGGTCTATGACACAAATGACAAGAAGATTATCTTCACGCTGTCCTTCATGAATGGAGGGACAGCAGCTGCCTGGGCACAGGCATTTGTCAACCAACACCAGTCCGAGGGACTCGGTGAATATGCAGACTTCTGACAGAAGGTCTTAGAGGCCTTCTCACTGATCGATGATGCCGGAACAGCAAAGACAGAGATCAAGAATCTCAAGCAAGGTTCAGGGAACCTTGAAGAATATGTGGCGAACTTCCGCATCCTGAAAGACAGGATGGGAATCACAGAAGATGCAGCCATGATCAAGTACTTCATGGATGGACTGCACCCCGAATTACTGAAGAGGGTACACACACTGGAAACAGTACCCAACACTCTCGAGGGCTGGATAAAGGCAGCCTCGAAATACAAAGGCCAATGGAAATGGGCCATGGCAATCCTGGGAAAGACCAGGCAGAACCAGAAGACAAACAAAGCAACAAAGAAAGGACAGCCCTCTCTTGACATCAACCGACTGACAAACCAAGAACACATGGAACACCTCTGGAAGGGATTGTGTTTCTTCTGCCACCAACCAGGACACCGATCGTCCAACCACAGGGATGGAAAAAACCCCACTCAGATGGGGTCAGCGCCCCCTCCCTACCAAAACCGCTTCACCCAGAAGAAGACTGGGGTGGACACCTACCAGAAGATCCGCACGATGCTGGATGAACTAGACGAAGAAGAAAAGGAACGAGCCCTCAACCTCATGGAGGAATTGGGTTTTTAGAACAGCAGCCTGATATGATGCCAGTCACTGCTGAAGTCTCCGTAGGATCTGTACTCTTAGCTACCATGAATAGACAATCTATGTGCCTGTCTATTCGGGTAGCTGAGTCAGACAACGAGAAAGACATCACAACAAACACACTCCTCGACTCTGGAGCAGGAGGAGTCTTTATTGACTCGAACTTCATCGAACGAGAAGGGATCAGAACATATCCCTTAGGCCGCACCATCCGGGCCACGAATGTAGACGGGACCCTGAACAAGCAGGGAACAATCACCAGATGCATGAAAGGAAGACTCCACATCAACGGAAGGAGCTACCCGATAGAATACCTAGTCGCCAGACTAGGCAAAGAATCGGTAATCCTGGGCCTGCCATGGCTGCGGGAGGTAAACCCAATCATCAATTGGAAGAAGGGAACCTTTGAGTTCCGAGATGAAGAACGATGGGCTCAAATCCAACGGATCCTGGAAAAGACAAGAAGAGCTGAACAGGCCCTCCCAAATACCTTGAACCTTCTGAAAATTAACGCCAGAAGGGAGGTGCCCGATGACAAGATGGCACGAATTCGACACATCGTAGCCAAGACAAGACAGAGGCTCTCTGAAGAGAAATAGAAGAGCCTTGCCCGAGCCAGATTGGCTGTGGCAAAAACCAGAAAAAGACTCTCCGAGGAGAAGGAGAGAAACCTTACCTGAGCACGACTAGCCATAGCAAAAACGAAGGAAAGGCTTTCCAAAAAGAAAGCCAAGGAACTGAATTCTGCCCAGATAGCTGTCACAAGGACCAGGAACAGCAACACCCCTAAACAAGCCAGAGGCCTTGAAGCAGCACGATGTGCTGGCACCAAGACCCGAGAGAACCAGAAGAAGAAACAACTGGAAAAGGGCAAAAACAAAGAATGCAACAGGGCACAACAAATTGTGCAAAGGATGAAGGAATTGCTAACCTCCACAGGGGAGGGAAGCACCAGCAAAGGGAACGTGAAAACAATACTACAAAACAGGATAAACTACCCTCGGCAACAGACTACCCCAACCCACGATGATAGGACTCCAGATCATGGTACCATCAATGCATAAATACCTATGTGCAGGGAGACCCCCCCTCAGGTAAAGATCGAAGAGGTACCCGATGAAGAACTACTGGCAGACACCGGCATGGAAATACGAGCAATAGAACCGACCCCCGAGCGAGATGTGATTGAGGATGACTCAATACTGATTGCATACATGCGAGGCGAACCAGTTATTGGCCTATTCGGACCAGCCATAGAACTGCCCCTGACAGAAGAACATCGAGAGCCGACACACAAATACATCTGGAAGACGAACACCATCGGCAGACTCGTGAAAGGCAAGGGCTCCCCACAATACCTACTCAACTCCGACATATGGATCAGAGCAAAGACATCCATATCTCAATGACTGGCACATGAACAAGAGGAGGGAAAGGAAACTAGCCAACAGACCCTGGATGACTT
This sequence comes from Tricholoma matsutake, assembly GCA_026075535.2. Lineage (NCBI taxonomy): Eukaryota > Fungi > Basidiomycota > Agaricomycetes > Agaricales > Tricholomataceae > Tricholoma > Tricholoma matsutake. The sequence goes on from AP026538.1 coordinate 10,027,088, forward strand.
GCTGCCACCAGAATACCAGAAATACAGACAGGTATTTGAAAAGGCCGCATCTGAACGATTCCCGGAATCAAGACCGTGGGATCACACAATTGACTTGAAGGAAGGCTTTGTACCGAAGGATTGCAAAGTCTACCCATGGACACCAAAAGAACAAGAGAAACTCAATGAGTTTCTCAACGAAAACCTGGACAAAGGATACATCCGACCATTGAAATCACCCATGACATCCCAGTTCTTCTTCATGTCAAAGAAGGACTCTGATGCTCTACAACCTTGCCAAGACTATCACTATCTGAACGAAGGAACGATCTGGAACAACTACCCCCTGCCACTGATCGGAGACCTCTTGGACAAGCTGAAGGGAGCAAGATTTTTCACGAAACTTGATATTCGATGGGGATATCATAATGTACGGATAAAGAAAGGAGACGAGTGGAAGGCAGCATTCAAGACTAACCGAGGGCTATTTGAGCCAATGGTGATGTTCTTTGGGCTGTGCAACTCACCGGCAACATTCCAGGCAATGATGAATGATCTCTTCCGAGATATGCTAGATGAAGGATGGCTCATCATCTATATGGACGACATCCTGATCTTCTCAAAGACGGAAGAAGAACACCAGATAAGGACCAAAAGGGTCTTCGAACGACTACGACAATGTGATCTCTACCTGAAAATAGAGAAGTGCAGATTCAGTGTACAGGAAGTCGAGTTCTTGGGCATGATTGTCAGACCCAATGAACTTGGAATGGACAACACAAAACTGGCTGGGATCAAGGACTGGCCCACACCAAGGACAGTGAAGGATGTAAGATCCTTCCTAGGATTTGGGAACTTCTATTGAAGATTCATCGGACACTTCATGGATCTGGCCAGACCGCTGAACAATTTGACAAAGAAAAACCAGAAATTTGAATGGATGAATGACTGCCAGCAGTCGTTTGATGCACTAAAAAGGAAGTTCAACGAGACCCCAGTGCTGCTGATGCCAGACGCAACAAAACCATTTGTGGTGGAATCTGATGCCTCAAAATTTGCGACAGGCGCAGTACTCAGACAACAGGACACCAACGGAGACTGGCACCCATGCAGATACATCCCCCACTCTTTCAACAAAGCAGAAAGGAATTACGAGATATATGACCAGGAACTATTGGGAGTGATCCGAGTGCTGGAGACATGGAGACACTACCTGCAGGGGATGCTGTTCCCTGTGACAGTACTATCCGATCACAAGAACCTGACGTACTTCTGTCAGCCACAGAAACTAAACCTCTGACAGGCTAGATGGGCCATCTACCTGTCACAATTCAACCTGAAGCTACAACATGTACCAGGATCACAGATGGTACAATCTGATGCCCTATTGAGGAGAGCAGATCACATAGCCAAAGAAGACACCAATAACGAGGACAAGACCATCCTCGCTGATGAACTGTTCATCAAAACGATCGACACTGAGCTCCAGGGAGCCCTGGTCTCAGCAATAATGAAGGATGACCTCATAAATAACGCTTTACGAGCCCTGAAGAACAACGGAACTCCCCCAATCAAGTCTGCATTGGAGGACTGGAAATTTGAAGATGGCCTGCTCTTTTTCAAAGACAGATGCTACATGCCACAGGACAAAACCCTCCACCGAGCTATCATATGAAAATACCATGATAGCATCACAACAGGACACCCTGGACAATGGCAAACAATTGAACTGATCCGATGCAACTACTGGTGGCCAGGAATGGCCAACTTTATCAAGAAATACATTGAAGGCTGTGCAAAGTGCCAGCAAATGAAGGTTAACACACACCCGACGACCCCACCACCGACACCGATATCATCCGATGCCAGCAGACCATTTGAGCTGGTAACAATGGACTTCATTATGGATCTGCCCATAATGAACGGATTTGACTCAATCATGGTTGTGGTAGACCATGGTCTTACAAAGGGGGTAATTTTTATCCCTTGTATGAAGACGATCGACGCACTTGCCACCGCAGACCTCTACCTGCACCATGTGTACACAAGATTTGGACTCCCTGGAAGAATCATCTCTGACAGAGACCCTCGATTTGCATCCAAACTCTTCTGAGAACTCGGACGACTGCTCGGAATCAAGCTATCCATGAGCACTGCCTATCACCCCCAGACTGACGGAGAAACGGAGCGAGTAAACCAAGAGCTAGAGGTTTACCTCCACATGTTCTGTTTGAACAAACCTGAAGATTGGGAACGTTATCTCCCAACAGCAGAATTTGTGCACAACCAGAAGACGCACTCCGCAGTAAAACACTCGCCATTTTACTTGATGATGGGATATCAACCACGTGCTATCCCCACCCCCTATGAAAAGACGAACGTGCCGGCTGCCGAACAGAGAATCCAAGAACTTCTCTCTGCAAGAAGGGAAGCTCTTGCTGCACATAAACTAGCCAGACAGGCTATGGCTGCCCAAACGAAAGGGCAATACGAACCATTCAAGGTTGGAGAACAAGTATGGCTTGACTCCAAGAACCTGAAGATTGGCTACCCAACGAGAAAGTTGGCACCAAAATGAGAAGGGCCCTTCATGATTGAAGATGCCCTGTCAAGAACGACATACCAATTGAAACTGCCGCCGAGATGGAAGATCCACCTGGTATTCCATGTGGCATTACTCACACAATACCATGAGAACGACACTCATGGACGAAACTTCCTGACTCCACCACCCAACCTCGTGGAAAGAGAAAACGAATACGAGGTGGAAGCGATCATTGCACACAAGAAGCACAGCAAGACACGCCGTTACCTTGTGAAATGGGTTGACTACCCGACATCCGAAAACACATGGGAACCCGAATCGAACCTAAAGAATGCCCCCAAGATCCTGACGGCATATAAGAAGAGGTACCACCTCTGATGGAAACCCAAAAACCCCCCTCTCTTCCCACAACGACACTCCCCAATATGCCTGCCGAACAACGATTCACCTGAGACTACCTACGAAACTGATTGAATGCTGACACCCTTCATGTTCACCTCGCCCAGGATCCACCGAAATACCATCTAGCCAGGATGTGCTTCTACTATGCGAGCACTATCGAACAGATGGAATGAAATCTAGAAGAAGCAATGAACGATGCAGACGCCCTGGGGATTGAACAAGCGATCCAGGAAATGATTGCACCGCAGTCAGACAGACCGAGAACAGCTGAGGAGAGGCCTCACACCCCTTTAGGTCGACACAGACAACCACCGACCTCGCCCTCGCCATTCAGTGAGCGGAGCGACAGAGACGAACAATGAGCTCCCTCTGGAGACTCCTCCTGTTCTATGAAGAACCCAAAGATTGTGCCTAGGGCACCTGAAGTAATCAATCTGACCACCCCCGAACCCGAATTGAAAACCACCCAACTGCCTTGGTCCCCCCCACACATGAGACATGCCAGATGTTTCATCTGCCAAGAGATAGGCCATTTCGGCCTGATTTGCCCATGATATATTTGCAAGTATTGCAAACAGCAAGGCCCCAGACACTATAGGATGAACTGCCTGGAGAAACCTCGGAAAGATTGAGAGACCGATCAAAGAGAAGCTGAACACAGACAGCGGCTCTTCTTTAACTCCGGATACGATGATTTTGATGACGACACGATGGGAAACATGACAGGGGAGCCATATGGAAGGATTTAAAAGGCAGAGCTCAAGACGATGGCATGACAAGACAGACCCATGCTCACAGGGATTATGATCCTCACCATCATCGTTGGCACGACCCTGGCTGTAGCGGCAGCCCTAACCTTCGCATTTTGCCTCTATGCCATCTTCCGAACAGAACCTGAACCCCCAATTACAGACGTTGAATTTGCCATCCTGCAACGCCCCCCTTTCAATGATACTACCGACTCCTTGACACCACTACCTAGGGCAGCGCAAACCAGAAGAACCCGATCATGGTCCGAGTTCGGACATGAATTATTCCTCCATCGAACCCCTCGACCCCGATCTACCCACATAACCAGACCATGCCTGATCAGACCACGAAGGAGAGACAAAGATTTAGGTCGAAGTGTGGAACTTTTGACCATAGCGAGGGGGTAATGTTACAATTTCTCATGGAACCCGACACACCCGACGATCCCCTCCAGACAGGAGGCACCCCTTGATTCATGCCTAGGGCATGTCCTTGACATCAGACATACACACGACGCATGCCAACTGCATGCATTCGATCCCCTTCCCATGGAAGGCACCCTTGACACATGGTGACTCCATACACCCGAACCCACTCCCACACATGCTATGATACGACAGCCCCCTGACATGAGGTCCGTGACATCGGACGCCTCATGCAAGGCATGAGGCCTATTGTTTCTATTATTACTTGATACACATCTACCTTTCCGATTGGATGATAAGGACCTCCCTTCTAGTATAAGTACTGCGACTTGTAGTAGGGATGTCCTTAGTTTAGATCTAGGCAATTAACAGCCTTAACTTACTCGAAACCACTAAGGAAGCCCCTTAGTGCGTGAACCTGAACGACTCTACGCAGAAGCCCTGCTAGAGTGCACTACCTATCTTACGTCGGATGCTCCGAGTAAGACTAGTGCCGAACGACTCGTCGAGAAAGCACCTTGTCGAACGACAATGACTAGATCGAGTGGTTGAGGCTTCACCCTTAACAGGTGATATGTGAAGATGATTTCTTGTTTTTTCCAAGCAGATACTACAGAGTTTTATATGTTTTATATGTTTTAAAAGAAACTTCCTAAAATGGTATAAGAAACATGTGTAGAACATGAGGCAAAAGATATGAGTTAAGACACAAGGCCAAAATGAGACTGGAATCTGAAAAAGAAAGAGATATATCATATGATGAAGGAGTAATAAAGGGAAAGAACTAAAAAGAGACTGTCCTTTGTGTATAAACCATGCTAAGTGTCACAATAATCTGTCCAGTGGGTTCTGTACACGATAGGGACTTGGAACAAGGCTGACCTACTATCAGCAGGTTGGAGCATGAGTTGGAATACTCCCTGGCACATGGTATTCCACCATTTAGATAACGAATGCGGCGCCCGATGTTGCTCGTAGTCTCTCGATGTCGATCAATAATGCTCGATGATGGTCGATGATGTTTGATCGTGGTTGCAGTTGTTTGAAGTTGATTGGAGATATTCGATGTTTGTTCAGAGGGATCTTAGGGCGTTTCTAGGTAGTCCTAAGGTTGTGCAATGTGGTTTCTAAGTATGATTGATGTTGCTGGTGATGTTTTGATGCAGTCAATATGATATTGCAATCGATAGACCTGGTCGGAAGTGGTCGTGCTGCTTCTGGGACATCGTAGGAGTTAGCCAATGTGATTAGAATGCGGTTGTAATGGTGAATTGGCCTTTGAGCCAAGGAGACAACCCATCATCGTTCTTGACACCTTGCCTTATTCTGCCCCTGTTTGCACCCATGACTACTGAGGCAGCTGATGATATCAAATTCCGAGATTTAATTGAGCACCTGCAGCTGGACATGTTCGAGGCACAAGACAACTTGCTGAAGGCTAAGGTGACACAAGCTGCATTCGCTAACCTACATCATGGTACAGATCTCAAGCTGGACATTGGGGATTGAGTCATGCTGTCAACCGAGAACAAACGACGAGAATATGCTGCAAAAGGTGAGAAAAGGGTTGCGAAATTCATGCCTAGATTCGACGGACCATACATCATAATGGAGGTCAACCCCAGAAGGTCTGCTGTTACTCTAGACCTCCTGTTGGCATCAAACAGGTTCCCTACATTCCACACTTTGGAGGTGATGCCATACAACAAAAATGACTGCGTGCTGTTCCCAGGACGGGAGTTGGCTCGCCCAGGACCAATCATCACAGAAAATGGAGTGGAGGAACACTACATTGAAAAAATAATTGATGTGCATTGATGCAGCGGCGGGATGCAATACTTGGTAAGGTGGGTAGGGTATGGCCCCACTGACAATGAATGGCTTTCAGGTTCTGAGCTCATGGACAACACCGCATTGGATGACTGGTTGGCAAGACAATGAGGGATCCTTGTTCTTTTCACCTTCTTCATGTCCCTGCCACTGCTAGCTTTTCCCACTGGGTTTTAACGCACCCAACGAGCAGTTTTACAATACCTTTCCATACATTTTGGGTGTGTCCTTAAAATTTTTTGTTTTGCTCTGTGGCTTTTTTTCAAACGAGAGGAGGGTGTAATCATGCTGCTTACAAATGATTGGTTATATTGATACAATTCCACATATATGGACATCTATCCATCGAACAGACTTCCTTCTTCCTTTCCTCCCTTGAACTCACACTTTGATACTCTCCTCTTGTATATCTATTTCTTCTATAATACCTAGTCCTATTCTGCTGTGCTCTGAGCGAATCGCACCAGGAGGGCTATGCAGCAGGATACCCACCAGGTAAGCACCCCCTTGACCCCATATCTGCACCACGTCACAACTAACCCCCATAACCCCCACGATCCAGCAACCACCACCATGACAACACAATACTGACTGAGCACCTGCCCCCATGCCTGCAAGCCCCTGCTCATGGTGCCAGCACAGCAAACCGACCCAAATCAACCCCGCAGGCCCCAGCCCCACCAACGTCCAGCCCCATGAGCAACTGCTCATGGGGTGGATCATGTGTGGAATGTGGCTGGTGACAACAATGAATGGGGGACGATGATAGCCAAACCAGGACAATGAGGACCAGGACCAGGACAACAGGCAGGGTGGATGAGGATGCAAGGATGGAGACAACTACAGAATGACCACCGGCCAACAACAGGATGCAAAGCACAACAACAATGACAATGACAACGACAGGCACAACAGAGAGGGACAGCAGCTAGAGATGACAAGAACAAGACCAATGTGCCCAGGATGATGCACCAGAGGATGATGCAGGCACATCAACACACCCAGGGGCCACATCCCCTCCCCCGCATTTTGTGCGGGGAGGGTTTTTTCTTGTCATTTTGATTGATATTATTGTCCTTTCCCCTCTCCTGCATTTTGCATGGGTGAGGGGATACTTTTTGTTCATATTCTTGCCCTCCCCCTCACACCAAATGCAAGGGGACTCAAATTTTTGTGTATATAATTGTTATGATTCCTCACGTTTGGTGCAAGGGGGTTTATTTTCTTTCATGTACCACCCACAACAATGCACCAAGATGGCACACCCACAATGACGACACACCCTGGACAATGCCACATCCCCAGTCCCCTCCCCCACATTTCATGTGGGGAGGGGTTTTATTATTATTTGTATTTCATATGATTTCCACCCCTGAGGGCCATAGTTAATTAATATTTTTGATCTTAATGAAATTGGCTTTCTCAAAGATAAACAAAATTTTGAGTTTGAGTTTGAATCATAAATAAACCTTAGAGTGGTAACTTATAATTCTCCTGTGGCTCAACTGGTTGAGCACACTTGTTTAGTTTGTCATGTGATCCTTGGTCATGAAGTCTAGAGTTCAATCCCTGCTCTGAACACATTTATTTTGTAGGCACTTTGTGAAATTCATGAAGTACAAAGCACTACTTGTAAGATAGGGAATCCTGGTGAGTCCTGGTTGAGTCCTGGTTGAGTCCTGGTTGAGTCCTGGTTGAGTCCCACTGGATTCCTGGTGAGTCCTGGTGAGTCCTGGTTGAGTCCCACTGGATTCCTGGTGACTCCTGGTGACTCCTGGTGACTCCTGGTGACTCCTGGTGACTCCTACTGGATTCCTGGTAGGACTACCAGGATTCCTCCAGGACTCTGTGGGGGAGTGTAAAGTTCAGAATGATATGCATGAGTCAGGCATGGTCTCAGATAATTGTATAGGAACGTCAAGTGATGTTCATGAAGAACCTGATGGTTCAGATAGTGCATTGGTGATGAATGAGCCAACAAATAAGGATATGATATCATCCAAGGATGTAAACATTGGATGCATCTGGGTATATCATCACATCACAGTCAATGATGATGATGAGATGGAATATGGTGATGGTGAAGAGCCATACCGGGATGACAATGAGCAATGAGAAGGAATCCAACAATGGTGAAGAGCCATCTCAGGATGACGATGAGAGTGAATCTAGAAATGGTGAAGAGCCATATCTTAATGGATTGTACAAAGATGATGATGGCCACAGGTGGACATATGATGTCTACACCAGTGAGTGCAATGATCCTAGCAATTGAGCTTTGGCTGCTTTGGACTTCAGACAATTTCTGGCTCCATGTCCTTTCTCGCCGCAGTAGAGGCAAAGTCCCCCCTCTTTCATGCGGCATTCACACTCATATCCAGTTAGTCTACCATCTTTCCCCAACTTGTCAGAAATAGAATTCTTTGGCTTGTCCCTCTGGAAGTTATTCTTTGACCCAGAGGAGCTGCCAGATGAGGATTGGTTTGTGTGATTAGAGCTGGATGAGGACTGAGGTTTGGACTGAGCGTTAGAGTTGGAATTGGGGCTAGGAGAACCATTAGATTCTGTTTTTCTAGGGTGTGCAGGATTTCTGGGGGTCTTTGCTTCTAAGAGGGTTCTTCTTCCTTCATCCAATAGATGTTGTCAGCATCCTGAGCTTTAAGATGTCACAATACTTCTATGCAAAGGCAGAGTGGAAGACCTCAGAAGTACTGGTTGTGAAGAGCAGCCTCATTCCAGTTGACCCAGGATGCTAGCTCCCAGAAGTCCACATTATACTTCACTATTCATCCGCCTTTCTTCATGGTGAGGTCTGAAAGGGCTTTCTCTGTGTCCCTGACAGGGTCATGAGGACCAAAATTACCTTCCAACTCACTAAGGAATACCTCATAGTTCCACATCCAATGAGCAGAATTTGTTCAGTCATTGAGGCCAGGTTTGAACCAGCTAATGGCTGACCCTTTGAGGTGGGAAAGGATGAACAGGATCTTCTTTATGTCAGAAGCAAAAACTTGAGGATGATCATGGAAGTGAAGGTTGCATGAGACTAGGGAGTCCCAAAGTTTCCAGGGATTTGCCCTGTTGAAAGTGTCAGGATCTCAAACTTTGATTTTCTGAGTTTTGGGTGCTTGATTCTGCCAGAGGGTTTGGAGACTATCTGAGAGGTTGAAGAGAGCATCAAGGAACCTATCTCCTGGGTCAGGATTTCCACCATTGGGAGGTAGAGGATCAGCAGGGTCATCAGGATTGGGGTCATCCCTGGGGCCATCAGGTCCACCAGGAAGTCTGTCCTCTTTACCTGGACCTTCCTCATCAAAGGTGTTAGGTTGCCCAACATTCTCTACATACTCAAGTGGAGTCATATTTTGAGGGGTCTCCGGAGGCTGAGACATGAGGTTTGCACTGATGGAGGGTGCTCCAGAACCAATTTGCCTGAAGATGTTGGATGGTCTGATGGATGCACCAAAAGTCGAAGTGTGCCTAGGGGAAGGAAGTATAGATCGGCAGATTGCTGATAAACCTGGTACCACGCCAGCATGGTGGGAGTTTCTTGTAGTTTGTTGAGTTTGTAGTTTGTTGAGTCTGTGATTCAGTGGGAGTCATAGGAGGTTTTTTTGAAGATAGAAGATGGGATGGATTTGAACCAAGAAGTGGCAGTTTGTAAATACTGTTAAGTTCTGAGCTGGAGGAAGGAAGTTGTCCAATTTCTGATTGTACCCAGACGATAGAAGTTGATAATGATGGATTGAGCAAGGCAGGGAATCTGACAGGATTCCAGGGCAAGGTTCACTTGATGTGCCATACCAAGTGTGGGGACAGAAAGGACTTGGCTTCAACTTATAAGATGTTGTGCCCTTCTCCTTGTCAAGTGTCCCAATTTCAAGACAAGGGTAAGGAGGATGATCATTGATCAGAGGTCTGGAGATTTTCTGGGGAGGAAGAGTTCAGTTTGTGATAGACTTAAGAGGATGTTTGGAGTGTAACTGGGTTGAAATTAAGTGGATGACTTGGTTGATTTACAAACTGGCTAATACAAGACAAAAGTAGCTAGCTTAAATACTAAAGGCCAGAGGCAATCAGAGTTTCTGAGGCTGTAATAATTTGCAAAGGGGCCTCCAAGGCAAATATCCTGAAACCATTTCATCAAATTGGAAATGAGAGGATTTCAACTCTAGGCAGTGCTGCTGATAGGAGGTGGGCTGTGGCTGGGAAGGGTGGCAGAAAATGATCGGAAATCCAGTCGAGAAAATTGGTCTTGACAAACCACCATGCTTGATGTGTGCCTATGTTTAGCACACCCCTTTGACATATGTTACCTTTATTATTCCTTCTCTTTATCTGACAGAACATATATATATGAGTAGATAGATGATCTGCCACCTCAGTCATTTATACAAGGACTGAGGTGAACATGATCTTAGACATTGCATTGTAATGATAACTAACTGTACCGTAGTATTACCTTGTTTACACTAGGTACAGTACAACCAAATATGGTCATTTATACAAGGACTGAGTATTACCTTGTTTACATTAGGGTTGATTCTCTACACCTGCTTCTTACTAGATCCACTACAAATAGACTGTCCTTCAGCCTTGTCTGAGGGCAGCCAAGAACTGGCATGAAGGTGATGCCTGAAAGTATCCACCAGCCAATCAGGTGACTACATGCCTTGAATGGTTCAAGACAACACTATCATTGCCTAGATTGTCTTCAGTGAAGCCCTTGTCCCTGAAGCATTGGAGTTGGCTAATTTTCTGGGCTGATGGTGGTTTCTCGTAGCAAACAGCAAATGCCTCAGTGAGCTCTTCAATGAGGGCATCTAGCTGGGGGTGCAACACAAGTGCAATGTTTCTTAAGCTCCTAAGTTCATGAGTAAATTGAAATTCAAAGTATATTACATATGTATTAAACTAAGTTACATACTTATAAGGTGGGGGCTGTAAAGATAGTTTACAAAAAAACAAACTACTAGTTGCAAGCAAACCTCCCACACACATGAACTTGCGAGGAAGGGGGCAGGGGGTCTTGGTGCCCCAAGAGTCTTCATTGTCCATCCCATTGTTTTCAGTTGTCTTTGTCCTCTGCATTTCTGTCCCATTGGACCCCACTCTGCAGTGCCTCTCTCCTCCCCACGAGCGCTGGCTCTTTGCAGTGGTGGTGCTGCTGGCATTGGTGGTGGTGGTCGTGTCATCATTGTCCTCCCCTGGTCTTCATCCTCCCCCAGATATGGTCATCGTGGCCCTCTTGCCACCCTCTTTGCTCCCCATTTTTACCCCACAAGCAGTTGCTCGCAGCAGCAGTTGGGGGTGTGGTTGCGATGGAGGTCCCCATTGTCCTGGGGGTGCTGTTATGGTGGAGGTGTTTACTGCCCTGCCTGTCCCTCATTGTTCATTGTCGTCTTGCATTGGTCCCATCGTCCCCTTTCCGCCCCACAAGTGGGGCTTGTGGCCATGTTGTATGGTGTGGGTGTTGTGCGTGTGCCATCTCGTTCCCATGCCTCTCATTGTCGTTGTTTCCCTGGTCATTCCTGTCATCTCGTGGTCATGATGGCCATGGTGATGGTGGCGGTGGTCCTCATCCTCATCATTGTTACCCTGGTCTGGCACGTGCTATTGTCTGGTCATTTCTAGTCCTGGTCATTGCCATTGTTTTTCGTTGTTTAGTGAGTAACAATAAAATGAAAAGAGAAAGCAAAAAAAAACTTAACATAAAAGACATCATTGATGTCCCCTGCCCTTTTTTCTGTAATTTACCCTCCCCCACCTATTCTGGTTGGAGTCCAGTTATTCCAATTGGAGTCCAGTTATTCCAATTGGAGTCCAGTTATTCCAATTGGAGTCCAGTTATTCCGGTTATTCTGACCAGATTCTGGTTACTCCAGATGCTCAACTTAGAGTATATACCCTAATGGATAGTCAAATTTTAAGTCTTAAGTTGTCAAAGTGCCTACAAAATATATTTGTGCAGAGTAAGGATTGAACTCGAGACATCTTGATTAGAGTGATCACATGACAAACCAAACATGTGTGCTTAACCAGTTGATCCACAGGAGAATTATTAGTTAGTAATATAATGTTTATTCATGACACTCTAATTCTTTTTGAAGTAGTTAAGATCAAATTTTTTTAATTAACCACATCCCTCACATTGAATGCGAGAGAGTGGGGATGATTGTGATTATACATAAACAAAAAATCCTCCCTCTCACAAGATGCAAGAGGGAGTTTTATTTATATACATAAAAAGCTAACCCCTTGCACCAAACACAAGGGGGGAGGTAAAAACATGAAGAGAGAAATCCCTCCCCCATGCAAAATGGGGGAGGGGGGGCACAATACTAATGAATAATTAAAAGTACAAAAAAAATCCCTCCTCACATGAAGTGCGGGGGAGGGGGAGGGGACATGACCCCGCTGTTGTCTGTTCTTCCACCCATGATCCACCCCACAAGCAGTTGCTCATGAGGCTGGGGGCAGTGGTGCATTGTCATCTCCTATCCCTGCACCTGAGCATCATTCCACCCACATTCCACCCCACGAGCAGTTGCTCATGAGGCTGGGGGTGGGTGGCTTGTCATCATTTGTCGCTGTTGTCCCCTGTTTGGATTTCTGTTTTTTTCTTTTTTTTTTCGGGGGGGGGGGGGGGGGGGGGGGTTGGGGTGGGTCAGTGCGACGTGGTGCAAGTACAGAGATTGGTGAGTGCTTACTAGGCAGGTACCCCCCTTCTGGGGTCTCCTGGCATCCCTCTGCACCCTCCTAGCCCATGTCAACAGCCTCACATCCCATTTGAATGGGGAGGAGGGGATCGGGTGGGCGTGGGCATGGGTTGCACATTTTTCGTTGTGGCAGGTCATCTCCAGTAGTCTACAACCTAAAAAGCAATGAATTACAATTAGTTGATTGATAAAAAGAAAAAGAAAAAAGAAAAAAACTTATCTATGGCCCAAACGACGTTGCTGTCGTTTGGGCCCACATTCCATCCAGTCGGCTCGCGTTTTTCGTCATGGAAGGTCGTCCCCAGTAGTATACAACCTAAAAAGCAATAAATTACAATTAGTTGATTGATAAAAAGAAAAAGAAAAAAGAAAAAAAACTTATCTATGGCCCAAACGACGTTGCCATCATTTGGGCCTGTGTTCCGTCCAGTTGGCTCGTTTGAAGGTGGTGGTGATGGTGGCAGTGGGCATGGGAACAGTGGTGGCGGGTGCGCATGCAGTGGTGGTGGTAGAGTGGAGAGGAGGAGGAGGCAGTGTTGACAATGGCAGTGGTGGTGGTTGTGAGCTGGCAGTCACGTGTCATGTGTCATGCATGTATGCGTACTTTCCGTCAATGGCTGCGGTTAACTATGCACCTTGGTTTGGTCATAAAGATATTAAATGTATGTAGAGGAATGACTACCTGGTAGCTCAGTGGTTAAGCACACTGTGATATGCAGACCCAAGGTTGAGGGTTCAATTCTTGTTGTATGTTGAACTTTTATTTGGGGAAGCACATGCATTCCAGTTATTCTGGTTACATAGTCTGGTTACTCCTGTTATTCCAGTTGTGATGAGTCCGGTGAGATTCCGGGGATTCCAGGTGTAAATTGGATCCTTATTCCGACCGGAATTGTGCTGCATAGGGAAAACTACATACAAAAAAAATTCCACCGGATTCTAGAAATTCCAGAAATTCCAGCTGGACAAACTGGACTCCAACCGGAATAGGTGGGGGAGTGTAAAGTACCCCCTTTTTTTGGTTTTCCAGAGTGAGGTTTGCCCTCCGTCACTTGTTTCAGTTGTCCTCGTCCTGGGGATGTTCTCGGCCTCCTGATTCTCGCCGTCGTTCGCTCCCCGCCTATTGTTCACTCCCATTGCTGCTGCAATACATTGACCATTAGCATCCAACCCATGAGCAGCAGCTCACAGCAGTGCTGGGTGCTGGGCTCCTGTGCTTTTATCAGTGGGTTGGGCTTACCTGGCATGGTATCTTATGGCAACAGTTACTGTTGTTGCAGTTGGGCCAGTGAGAGGAACTTGAGACACATATTTTCGATCAACAAATGAACTGTTCCCATCACATGCTCAAGCATGCAGGTGTTGCGTCACAGCCTGCTGGGTGGATTGCTTTCACTCACCATGATGTTCTGGTCTCACCAAAGGAGCAACCCTCTGCAGTGCATATGATTACTCCAACTCTCCATGACCTCACTGAACAATTCAATGTCATCACACTAGAGGACTCACCTCCCACTTCTGCAGTGGAAGCACCACACCCTCCTGCAGTGCAGCACTATAAAGATGAGGCAGTGATGTCAGGACCCCATAGTTCTAGGGAAAGCGTGAAAAGGAGGATCTTATTTGGTGAGCAACCAAGGCCAGCATGCCTTTTCTGTTGAGGACAAAAAATTGCATGTGGTCCAGCTCTAGGAAACATGGGCGATGGGAGCTGCTAGTATGCATTCTATGTCAGTTCTAATTCCTCTCTAATGATGTTGTCCATTCCTGCCAGTCAATGTATGCACCACTCCCATGTGTGTACCCAAAGAATTTGAAGTGTGCTCATTGCACACAGAGAAAGTTGAGAGGTGACTGAGAGAGAAAAGCTACTGAGGATCATAACACCCCCATGAAGGTATGTGATTGTTGCTTAAATGCCTGGTAAACATTTTACCAAATTGTCCTTCATTGATGATTGTAGCATTAGGAAAGGCTTTTGATGTGCGAGATATAGCAGAAAAGGACCTTTCATGCTTGGACCATCTGTTGATTTACTAAAATGTTTCATCCCCATCTTTCCTTAACTCCCACTGCTGGATTATTTGGAGCACGGTTATCATTGATTCATGAAGAGGAGACTTGAGAGTAGGACCTCATCACTCATTGGCTATGCTTCAATTACTTTTATATATATCACCTTGTGTGCTTGATGATCCACTAGCATTCTGTTCCAGCAGATACTAAGATAGGTTTCATCCACTCTCTACTGTGCACTTGAGCTAGTGGGCCATTGCTGCACATAGCAAATCTGAGTTTTCTCAGGGGGGGGTCTAGTCAGCCATAAATAGTGATAATTGCTGTGTTCATCAGATGTGGTTGCAGTTGTTGCAAAATTAATGATCATGCTGTTACTATTCCATCAGATTTGAGTTATTTGCTTTGGATTCCAGGGTGTGCACTCTGAAATCTCAATGTGAAGCCTTGGTGGCTGCCTGCTTTTGGGGCTGCACATCCACCTCGATTTTGGTAGCAAACCTTGGAAGTGCAAATTGTGGACTTGCCGACCCAGATTGGGAATGCCATGGTGTATATCTTCAAGCTACTCGATGATTGATGGCATCTTGGCATGGGTCTCCAGAGGTTTTGAAAAAGGAAAAATGGAGTTGGTCAAGAAAGGAAATGGAGGATCTGGAAAATTCAATCGCTGCTTTTTATGTGAAGACCTTTTTTGAACAATTTTGATGGGCGCCTGTGTGCCTCGAGGATTATTGCACATCACAGAAATTTATCAGGCCCCAGAGCAATCTGGAATAGTAGTCCAGGATGCAGCACCTAACACATTTTATGATCTCTCTCTACTTACAAAATACTGATATAAAACTGTTTTCAGTTAATTGTGTGTATATACATATATCTTCTTGTTAGGGTGACACCCACTATCTGCTAGCTAAGACCATCCGGGTTCTCTCTACAAGAAGGGGGCGGGATCCGCGCTCGTGATGGGGGAATTGATGGTTTTGATGCGAGGGGTTATTAATAGATGAGTTTGTTGAGATAGGCCTTTCACACCGAAAACGTAGGTGGAATACCTAAGAGAACACAACTGGGGTCCCCTAGGCATATATTTAGGGTTTATATACTATGTTACATATATTGTACATTGTTGTTACCGATGTGCTTGTACATGCGTGTACATATTGATGCATGTGAAATAAAATTCTCATGCTATCAAAGTGTAGCGTCATTTGGCATCATGTAGCGTAATTCGACATAATAAAATAAAAATGAAAGTTTATTAGGTAATGGGGTGGTTTCCTAACATTACCCCCCTTTTATGCCTCGACTTCCAGGTGAGAAAATATTATGTTTGTCCCCTCTGTGAAATTTTGGTAAGGCCGGAATTTCATCCCCTCATACACCATTCTCGCAATATGATGCGGAGCATTCGGATTACGTTTAAAGAATTGGGTGATCACATTACGTGCTCGCTTACAATTCTCTTCAGGTTCCCACGAATTATTTTCATCGGTGTAGTTTTTCCACTTTATTAAAAACTCCAATTTGTTCCGCCGAAGACATGAGTCTAGAATTTCTTCAACTACGTATTCTGGAGCACCTTCTACTATTATTGGAGGTTGCAGAGTAGTTTGTTGGCCAGGAATAGTGGGCGGGTGGTAAGGGCATAGGCGGGATACGTTAATCTCAGGATCAATCTTGAATGATCAGGGTAATTTTAGTACTACCGCATTAGGTGAGATCACTTTAGAAATCACGTATGGGCCAACTTGTTTCTCCATAAGTTTCCTCAAAGGTCGTGGAATATTTAGGTCCTTGGTACTTAGCCATACCAAGTCACCAACTTTGTACTCTGGAGCACGTGCTCGAGTACGATCCGCATGTCACATCATGTCATCACGTGCTTTCTTCAATGCTGCCTCTGCTTCCTCTTGTACCTTTTGCATCTTAGATACAAAGTCTTCTACTGACTGTACTTTGACTTCCCTTCTGGGTTCTACTCCCATGCGAGGATGATATCCATAATTTGCGAAAAAGGGTGACATACGAGTAGCCAAATGGAATTTGTTATTGTAGGAAAATTCGGCAATTGCCAGCCATTCGGGCCAGTCGGTTTGTTGGTAGTTGACAAACATACATAGGTACTGCTCCAACTCCTGGTTCATTCTCTCTGTCTGCCCATCAGTCTGCGGGTGGTATGCTGTAGATAATTTAGTTTGAATCCCCAATATGTTGTTCAGTTCTCGCATAAATGCAGAAGCGAATTGTGGTCCGCGATCAGAGATAATGGTATCGGGTAACCCATGTAACCGCCATACCTGATTTAGATAGAGGCGTGCCAAGCCCAATGATGAGGTTTCTGTAGTAGTAGGAATAATATGGACCTCCTTTGTGAAGCAGTTGCATACTACGAATATTGCATCATACCCTTGAGCCTCGGGTAATCCAGTAATAAAATCCACAGATATATCTTGCCATGGCGCTTTAGGTATAGGGTTCGGCATTAATTTTCCTGCAGGTTTTTGTGATCTGGGCTTGCGCAGTGATACTTGGCTCTTCCATGACTTGGTAATAGGTGCACCACTTTATCCTTCGATGACTTCCAGACAGAAATTTTCACACTCCTAAATGGACTAGATCAGGGGGACCCTTTCTCTGCAATCTGTTACCTCATCTACAATGCTGACTTACTGAAAATCCCAGATATCAAAAACAGGGAATGGATACTCTTACTCATGGATGATGCTGCAGTCATAGTCATTGGGAAGAACTTCATGGAAACCCATGAAAAGCTAAGGAACATTATGAATTGAGTGAAAGGCATCTTTGTTTGGGCCAAAATCCACAACTGGGAATTTGGCATCAAACAATTCCAGCTAGTGGACATCACAAAAAAACTAGTACCATATCTGATTAACCCCTGAAAAAGATCCCAACCCCCTGAGGTGCCCTGATCCTAGGAAATCAATGCATACCATTGAGGGAATCCACAAGGTTCCTCGGAGTCATGGTTGACAACAAAATGAACTGGAAAGGACAATACACCACAGCACTAGCAAAAGGACAAGACTGGTTGATCCAATTCACCAGAATAGCCCATGCATCAAAGGGCATACATGCTAAGTACTTCTGACAATTATATTTAGCCATAGCTGTCCCCCGCATGTTATTCCTCATGCCCAAACAGAAAATAGGCAGGAACAAAACAAGCCATACTCACAAAACTCGCATCAATACAACACTGGGCCACGATCATGATAACAGGTGCCATGAAAACCACCACTACAGACATGGTCGAAGTCATGGCAAATCTTCTACCATTCCATATGCTGGTTGACAAACACTGACACCGAGCCACAATGCAATTAGCAACACTACCATCATCCCACCCACTTTATAAGCCAGTCAGAAATGCAGCAAAATAACTAGTCAAATGTCACCCCACCCCTCTGCACAACCTCATGCACAGATACAGCATCAAGCCAGAACAGATTGAGACCATCAAAGCTGTCAGATTCGACACATGCCATATCAACCGAGATCATAATGAACACAGACAAAGCCATAGAATTGATATCAAATGACAACCCAGATGTGAAGGTCTTCACAGATGGCTCTGGAATGGAATGACACATAGGGACCAGTGCAGTTCTCTACAGAAATGGGAGACTCAAGACAACTCTGCAACACAGGCTCGGTTGGCAACACCAACATACAGTATATGACACCATGGGCAAAACCTAAGGCAGTTGAAACTCAACTGCCTTTGAGGCAGTGGGTACGGCAGTTGACAGTGCCTGAATCAGTAATTATGTAATATTGCCTTTAACAAAGAATCATCACCTGACCTTCCCACAATACAAGCCTAAGAATAGTGATGGATATGTTCCCCCCCCAATTACCACCCAATCACCATCTCCCACAGTTGATCAACACGTGCCAGTCTCGGCTAACATTGTGCTCATCATCCCCAACAATGAGCATGCTATTCCACTCATTCCTGGCCCTTTCCCTTCGCTTTTTTTGCCAGATAACACTTATGTATGTACATATAGTGTTAATAAGCAGTTGTTTTCGCTTTTACAGCTATATTTAACCCATAACAAGCACTCTCCCTGGTTGAGAGGAGGAGGGGGTCTCTTCTCTTCATTTGGGGGTGTCTGTAATGCATGTATATGGCTGTATATTCATATTAATAACTAAATACATGAATGGGGAGGGTGCTGTATGAGATGGGAAGGGGGGAAATGGGGAGAAGTGACAGAATGAGGGGAGGGGGTACCATCTACTGGGATTGTACACTATCTACAGCTAGAAAAATGTATGTGGAGGGTATATGGATGTATGTAGAAGCAAGGACTGATGTTGGGAGAGCTGGGGACAAGGTGCTCTCTGTCAGTGACCTGCATAGGGAGGGAGGAGAGGTGGTCACTTACTTGCATACCTAAGCCTTCCCCTTATGAAATGCACCTGGAAAGAGAGTATTATGGTCCTAATAAATGACCTGATGAACCCCCCAGAGGCCCTGCAGTTGCAAGGATAGACAGAAAAGAGCATATGTACTCAGAAAGAGATATACTTACCCTGTGAGATCCGTGGGGCAAAAGTGTTCACTTTCTTTGATTCCTAGGTCTAGTATAAAGGTAAAATAAAGGTCAGTAAATGTTATGACAGGGGGAGAAGATCCTGGCTCAACACAGCATGGGTTCCTCACCAGCAGAGGTGAACTTTGTTCAGCATGACTCACCCTTTGTACCTTTCATCCAAACCTCATCATAGGCATTCAGTTGGTGCCTTTCGCCTTCATTTATAGCCTACAATCAATCCATATGGTCAGTACTTATTCCTACTTTGTAGGAATTTCACATACTCACCTAACCTCCTTGTTACTCCATGCCAGCTCGTGGAACTCACTAGTGGCCTTATATACAGGCATACTAGTAAATTTAAAGCCTTTGAACAGTTCATGAGTCTATAAAATAGAGGCAGATGGTCAATATATTGAGTTGGGATGTAGTCACTCTGACTCACCCAAGGCCTATAGAACTTCTATATCTCAATTTAGTACAGAGATAATGGTATAATTTTGTATCAATACATATTCTCTGGAGTTGTAGACCATTCAGATAGGAGGTGAGGCCATAGGATGCACAAGAGAGAGAGTTGAACCGAGGTCTTTACACTCCCCCATCCCTTGTGTCCTACACGAGGGATGTGGCTAATTAAAAATTTTTGATCTTAATTGTTTGAAAAATGCCTCCTCGAAGAATATGAAAAGTTGAGTCATAAGTAAACCTTATATTGAACCCTAATAAATCTCCTGTGGCTCAAGTGGTTGAGCACACTTGTTTGGTTTGTCATGTGATTCCTTATGGTGAGGTCTTGAGTTCAATTCCTGCAGTACACAAATTTATTTTGTGGGTACTTTATGAAATTCACCAACTCTGAAGTCCTTTGAGCTCATATCTAATTGACTTATCATTTGGTTGAAATGCATTCCACTTGGACTCCAGTTGGACTCCACTCAGACTCCAGTTGGACTCCACTCGGACTCCAGTTGGACTCTACTTGGACTCCAGTTGGACTCCAGTTGGACTCCAATGGGCAATTGAACTCTACATGACTTAGTGTAGTTCAATTGGACTCCGGTCGGAGTCCACTAGGACAGGTGGGGGACTGTAAAGTACTGAGATAGACATGCATTAAGAACATAGTACAGACATTAGTAATGTTTGAAATGCAATTGCAGGGAAGGGGATGGGGATGGGAGCGGGGATGGGGACTATTGACTGTATACATTGTATTATCTGTTTCAATGGACACTGTCAAACTCACTATATATTTGTACATACTCTATTAATTAACCAATGACTACGTTACTACTTTACTTGCTGTACCGTACAGATAGACATGCATTAAGAACATAGTACAGACATTAGTAATGTTTGAAATGCAATTGCAGGGGAAGAGGATGGGGGCGGGGGCAGGGGTGGGGACCAGGACCGGGAAGCAGCACTGACATCGGGGCTTGACAGGACCACAAAAACAACAATATTACTATGTACAATGTACTACTACCCACAACACTATATATACATGATGCATCATTCAATGTCAGTGTCCATCATCTCATCAGGGCTAGACAACCAAGTCTCATTGACATAACTGAAGTCTGCAGGAGTGTAGATCGGCAGAGTGAAGTCTGCAGGAGGGTAGGTTGGCAAAGTGATATGAGAAGGAGTGGGGTTCTCTATCTGTGATGTGGTAATGGAATCTTCTACATCAGAATCGGCCTCAGCATCGGATTCACCATTAGATCCAGTCTCTGAGGATGACAGAGCATCTGCAGCATCAGATGCAGTGGGGAAAGCAGCCACATCTGTCAAAGTTGGATTGGCGGCTGGAGATGAGGAGGTAGAATCAGAGAGATAAAAGGGAGCAGCATCAAAGCCAGTCAGGGAACCTGTAGGGGAAGATGATGACTGATCATTGTCACCCTGCCATGCCATGAGTGCCTGAAAGGTGGTGGGCTGATCTGCATCACTTGGCGCATTGTCTTTGCCTTGCCGTGCCATGGCTGCCTGAAAGGCAGTGGGCTGATCTGCACTTGACGCATCATCTTCACCTTGCCAAACCATGGCAGTGGGCTGGCTGGCTTCTGCATTGGGCGAGGCATCGGGGATGGGAGCAGGAAAGGGAGTGGGAGCGGGAGAAGCAGTGGGGCCGGGAGTGGGGCTGGGGGGCAATGAATTGTCTGCTCCATCGCCTGATACCATGGGTGGTCTACCATAGGCATTGGATGCAACTGTTGAGACCATTGGTGTGCTCGACCACACCTTTCTTCCCTTCGCACCACATGGATGTAACTGTTGTTCAAGGCATTGGCAGCGGGTGGTCTGAATGTAATATTGGCATTGGCATTGGGAGCGGGAGTGGGCCCAGTTGGAGTGGGAGCAGCATCAGTCCTCATGCATTCAGCTGTTTCAGTAGCATTAGGCAAATATGGATCAAACCCATGGATGTCTTCATCAGTGTGTTCAACTTAATGTGCATCATCACCATCAAAGAAGTCTTGTAGGCTATCATCAACATATGTATCGTGCACTTGAATCAGAAGCTCATCAAGGGAATCAAAAAATGCTTCATCATCCCCCACTTCATCTGCTGTTGCTGTTGCTGGTCCTGACTCATGATACGGGGCTGATGCTGATTGATGTGATGAAGGCCGATGCTGATCATCACCCTCCCAATTGGCTGACTCTTGTTCTGCTTCATCCTTCATGTCCTTGAATGTTTCCAGATATTCCATTTGGACCTGAAGAGCATTGCAAATCGGCTGATCTGTCTGGTGCTGAACTAAGAGGTATGTGCCAACCTCCCATAACTTGGCCCTGCAAAAGTGCATGCCAGTCCAAGATTCAATGTGATGGAAGGGATTTCGCCTGTGTGCTACCCGCATACATGTTTGGCAAAGCGTCCTTCCTAGTGAACAATCGATGCATCTCCAAATTGCCCATTTATTGATAAGGCAAGGCAGGGGTAGGGGTATACCCTTGTGTTTTTGGGCTAAGGGTATGAGGGGTTTGGGTTTGGGTTTGGAAGTTCATACCCTTGCATACCCCTGTACCCTTACTAAGGGTACAGGGGTATGCCAAGGGTATGCTTATGTAAGAATATCATTTGATTTTTTCAGCTACAAAGACTCATATTCAAGATTTTCATCAATTAAATTCAGATTTTGGGATTGTCCAACATGATAATGGCTTTCATATGTTAATAAGAGGTATTAATATGTGATATTAATAGTAAATACAATAGTTATCACCACTTTTCAAATGAATTTTGCTCTAAATATGTTGATTTTGTGCCAAACCCTTGTACCCTTGACAAACCCTCCCATACCCTTGGCAACCCTTATATGTTTCCATACCCTTACCCCTAAGGGTAGGGTGTTCAGGGGTAGGGGTAAGGGTATGAGATTTGACACCCAGGGGTAACCCCTGCCTTGCCCTATTTATTGAATGAACAGTGATTGCAAACTTGTTTGTCGATTGACCATGCCTGCTGAGACAGGGATGCATGCAACAGTTCATCTATTCATCTGACAAACTCCAAGACATAGTCTCACTGCCTCTGTTATTTGTACATGAGCCTCGGTAAGTCAATCAATGTCAGAAATGGACCATGCCGATCTGTGGCCAAACCAGCTCATCGGCCACCTGAGGTTCTTGCATATCCCATTCTGGAGCAAGACCTGGATTGTCATGGATACCAGCTGAACTTAATTCACCATGTTCTTCTGTAACCAAGGGAATCTTGATACACTTTGTTTTTGGTCCTCTCATGTTGACCTGAACTTCCTTATGTGTGACAGTATCCACCACACCATCATCGTCCTCACGCAGGGTGGCATTGTTCTTTGATCTTCTCTGTTGCTTGTAAGGAGCTCTTGTCAGGCTCATGATGATTGGGGGGAATCAATTGCATTGATGGGCTATTTATTGTACTATTGACCTCATGTTATCCTTGTGTGATCCTCATGCCAAATGACAAGTGAAGCCAATGGCAAGGACAATTCCTTCCTCCACATCAATCCACTCCAATGCCACCTGAGCCATCAGAGAACCCAGGACACAGATGGTACCAGAAGGGGAGCCAATATATGGTCGAAGAGCAGAAGATCATCGAGCCTTATAAAGATGGATTCCGATCTCAGGAATCAAAAGCTGCCTGATTGCAAATACTCAAGACTGACATTCTCCCCACCATCTTTAATTACTGGGCATCAATTGAGATGACCCCAATAGATCCAGAGGAGAGTTGCATGCATGCCAAGGTGGGCTATCAACCCATTCAATGTTGTATTATTGATCACATTGCCAGGAACTAACAAACTGGCTTTTGAACAACTGGAAAATGATGAAAGCCTCCTCAAGGAAGTCAAACAACTTCAAAGTGAAGCAATCAGAAGTGATCTGGAGCTTACACCAGGACCGAGTTTGGAAAGAGATCAGAGATATGTTAGGTGATCAGGATGTGTCCACAAGTATGCCTGGATGGTTCCAGAACCAACTGCCAGCCATCAAGAGGGTTTTTGAAAGCATGACTGCAGAGGAAAAGGCAGTGCTTGAGGCCAAGCATGAGAAAATGGAGGGGGAAGGTTATTCAGAGAAAACAAAGTGAATGTATGTTAACCCATTGCTGTTCCTGTTCCCATTGCCATTGCCCCTGCCAATGACATTATTGATGCTTTGCAGTCGAGCAGAGAAGAACCTGGTTAAGCATGTGGAGGAGACTGCACGACAACAGTGGCTAGAAATGGGGGTGCTTTCTGTGACATTCACAGCCTACACTGCACCTGATGGTTTGATGGTTGTTGACATGTGAGTGAAAATCTTCTGCTGCCATTGCTGCTGCTGTTGCCGATCCCACTCCCGATCACAGTCATGAAAATGTTTCATCGTTGGTGGCCACCCCTGCATGATCCTTCATAGACACATATAATAATGAGATCACAGAGCTCAAGCGCCACTTCATGGGGTATATCAAGGCTTTACATGCATCAGACATTGCTTCAAGCTCAACAGCGCATGGTGACTCAACACAAATCCAACTTGAGATGACTAGCAATGGGTTCCCCATCCTACCCACACCATGGAAAGGCTCACTGTACAAGAAAACAGAGCTGGAGGAATGGTTTAAGTTGTATGTTGGGCAGCATTACAGTATAATCACTTCCTTTTCAATGAGTTGTTACTTATCTGCATGCAGAACTAGCAAACAATGGTCATACTCGGTATGTCCCATTCACAGCAATTGCTGAGCACACATCAACATTCATCAATCCTGAATATCTCCCAGCCAGGTTCAAATGGACAGACCCACAGAACATGCAAAAGAGTGTCATAGAAGACTTCTTCAACCACATTCTGCAGTGGCAAATGGCACAGGGCCCTGAGAGGGCATTCAGGTTCAAAAGAATCAAGCTACACAATGGTAGTGTCTCTCCTGTGCAATATCCTAATGATTTGAATAGCCCTACTGGAGATGTAGCGAGTCTCCTGCCTATAGCTATGGCAGGGACAGTGATAGTGATAGTGTGACTGTGTACATGCATGACTGTCTACTGACTAGGTGATCATGTGACTACTGGAGTAGGTGCCCACACACCCTACTCCACTACACCTTCTTGATGGATGCACAAACACACTGGCCGACGTAATGCCAATGCTGCTGCCATGCCCGATGTAGACTCCCCTGCTGCCGTGCCCAGTGCAGACAACCCAGTGGCCAGTGCTGACTCATCCACTCCTGTGCCCACTCCCACTCCCATGCCCACTCCCACTCCCATGCCCACTCCCACTCCCATGCCCACTCCCACTCCCATGCCTGTGCCCATGCCCGACCCAGAGGGCCAATCCCAAGGCTTTGCCCAACACGCATTCACAATCAAGAGCCATAAAAGCTGCAAAAGGCAAATCCAAGCCAAAGAAACCTGGGCAAAGGTCGACGGCAGAACAGGCACACAACTCAAACACAAGTGCAACTCTGTTGAACCAATCAAATGATGATGGACATACTCTGTAGAGCTGGTGTTGCTCAGCCACAGCCAATTAATGGTCCAGGTGATGGTGAACTGCAGTATCTTATACCTTGAGACATGTACATGAGGTACATGGGACCCATGTCAGGCAACAATGTGAATGACCCCCCTATTGATCCATCCCTGTTCCAAAATGACAACTCCACTCTGCCTCCTCAACAAACATCACAATGTTGATAGGTCCACCTTGTCGTTCAAGCTCGGAAAACACATCTACAATTGTTGTTGAAGCTCTACGAACACATACGAACCCTTCCGAAGCTCTATGAACCTCTACAAAGTCACGAGAATGCTTCGAAATTCTTCGCAACACTTCGAAATTCTTCGTATGCCTTTGGCCACCATAATACAATTCCCCCGACCTTTGTACAGCTCAGGATATACACTTGGAACATCGTCGATGAGTTCCGAACCAGGATCGAGCAATATCGCAGCGATATCGGCCTTCGAACAAGTCCGATATTTCCTTGACCGACTTCGAAAATCATCGAACATCGAAAATTGACATCGGACACTATATCGCTATCTGAATTATCATCGCACACATGCCAGATGTATCCCCTACCAGTTTCGAACAATATCGTACCAATATCGGGCCATGAATGAAGTCCGAAGAATCTTCAAAAATCTTCGAAAAACATTGAACCTCGAAAAACATCGTCGGACACAGTATTTCCTGTTCGAACAATCTTCGGATGCGTGCTGGACACATGGGACACTATATCGAGTATATCGAACACATTTCTATTGCATGTGCACACATACAATCTGCTCGAAGCAGTTTCCGATCTTTTATTCAATTTATAACAAGGACTGTCCGGTTTTAGCTATTCTTTCTTATTATTTCTTCATCATGTGTTATATTCACCCCTTCTAGGCTCGCTTTATTGTTCTGATATACTTATATTGTCTTTTGCCTCGAGTTTTCCACATGTTTGCCTCATGTTCTCTAGCCTTTTTAGGTACTTTCTTTATTTTATATAAAAAGATGTACTAGATACAAAGAAATACAAGAATGTCGTCGTCTTCCTCCCAAATCACAGTGATTTGAGAGTACAGTTTAGTCTTATTCAGTCCGAAGTTTGGTGTTTTACACTAAACTTCCTCGAAATTCCTCGAAATTCCTCGCATTACACTATTTTCGCTCTTGCTTCCCTCGATTAGCCTTTTTGTCACTTCTACTACTCGTCTAGTCCCCCGATCTTGCGTCCAAACATATCTGCGCACTCGAAATTCCTCGAAACCTCTTTGAAAAATATTGCGACATCTCGAAAATCATCGCAACCCCTCGAAAATCATCGCAAAGTCTCGAAACACATTCTTTTAGCCTCGAACTGCTTCGACAAGCAGTTGTTTTATGACTATTTGATGGTCGGTCTGACAGGTGACATCTAGAGGGCCTCGCAACCTTCCTCTGACTCATGTTATCCCATCTGAAGCAATTTTGTGGGTTTTGTTTGGGTTTCCGGGTTGAGTATCATCAACGTCCTAAACCTTGCCCCCATTTTGGTGGCCAGGACATGGGAGTGGCCAGGATACAGGAGTGGCCAGGATACAGGAGTGGCCAGGACACAGGAGTGGCCAGGACACAGGAGTGGCCAGCATGGGAGTGGCCAGCATGCCCAATGTAGGATTGTCAGCGGTTAGCTATCAACCAATGACCCCACCCCCATCCCAACAAAACCTGACAATCAACCAATCAGAGGGTTGACACCGAAAGACAGCTGATGACCTTGTGCAACAGGAGGCCATTTTAATCACAACCCTTGGTAAGAGAGAGAAGAGAAAAAATGTGAAATTTTCAGACTAATTATACAACAATATTTCTGTATGAATGTAAAATAAAATGGTCCAACCATTACTTTGTTCTGCCTCGTTTGACCTCCTCTCTGTCCTCGGATGTTCCCACTCTCTTCTTCGGGTTTGGCTGAGGGGTGGTACTTCTTGAAGGCCAGGTGGGTGACAAATTGCCAGGGGACCGGCGTAATTGTGGAGGAGGAGAGGAATGTGATGCCAGCAGTGAAGGAGGGGTGGGTGGTATGAACACATTGCTGGTGGATACCATTACTGGTTCCACAGGGCCAGCATTGGGGATTGAGGTGGGTTGAAGGAGGGGAGGAAGGGGCGCATCCACAGAGGTCATACATTGAACTGATTCCTGATAATCTTGTGGTGTGGCAGGGATGACCTTGATTTGAGGACCATGTCCTTCTTCCTCAAGCCCAGTGGGAGCAGGGGCGGGAGTGGGAGCAGCATGTGGGGCGGCAGGTGGAAGTGCAGGAGCGGGTGGGGGTGCAGGAATGGCAGGTGGGGGTGTGGGAGCAGCAGGTGGGGGTGTGGGAGCGGCAGGTGGGGGTGCAGCAGGTGGAAGTGTGGAAATGGGGGTGGGAGCAGCAGGTGGCAGTGCAGGAGCAGCAGGTGGGGCAGCAGGTAGAAGTGTGGGAATGGGGGTGGGAGCCAGAGCGGGAGCAACCTCACCTCTGTCTTCCTCAGGCCAAGCCACCTCATGTCTATCTTCCTCACTACCAGCATCAGCAGCAGCAGCCCTGTGCCAGTGATCCTCCCAAACAGTGGCTCCAGCATCCTGCTCATCTTTGTTGACCTCTATACCATACCTTTGCCTATAGCTTGGACCCTCTCCAAGATAGTGCAGCTCACCTGCACCATTCTACAACACAAGGGGTTGTGGGCGGAACCCCATGTACTCTTCCATCTCATCCACCCTCCTGCTCAAGCTGGCCATATTCTCCCATATGTTGGCCATTGCTCTGGGGAAGTTCTGAAGGAGCCAATCACCCTGATTGTACAGATGATGCTCCAGTTCTTGTATAGTATTTGACCGTTCAGTTGTACACTAAAACAGAAATAGCTCTGGTGAAGCTGAACAGAGTATTTCTAAATAAATTTGTTGTTACCACTATGTACCTAGACATCGAAACTTATCATGCATTAAGTCTGGGGGCATGTTGGAGACGGTATGGCGGCGTGAGAGGACTTGGACTGTATGGGTACCTAATTTGACCAAAACGAGTCACTTGTACACAAGTGTGACTATGTGTGACACGATTAGATAACAGCCTCATTCCTCATCGTTGCTTGAATTCTCGAAGTCAAATGACTCTCCATCCGACTCTTCTATCATGTCCGCACCTGGTTTCATCATCTTCGGCTTTGGAAGAGCTTTTTCCTGCTTGAATTTGGGGTCATTCTTCTTTGGCCTTGGATTTGCTTGTGTCCAATCCTTTATCTTCCTCCCACTCGCTTTCACCTCTGCTTTCCTTGTCTCCCATTCTTCTACTGCAGCCTTCCACTTCACCTCAAGATCTTGGTTTTGCATCTTCCTCTCAGCTTCAAGTGTTTTCCAATTTTCTACCTTGGCAACCAAGTCTAGTTTTTTCTGCTTTCGTGCTTTATGCTCCTGTTCTGCTGCCTCTGCCACTGCCTCCTGCTGTTTCACCCTGTTAAAGAAAGCACTTCCTGTCAGAAGAGGTGGCAAATTCTCATCTAGTTTCTTTCCCTTTCCACCATTCTTGGAATCCTTTGTTTCTTTCGCTCCAAGTTGTCATTGAATGTGGCCGCAGTACATGCATTGCAGCACCATCATTGCTTGCAACTGGAGTACTTGACCTTCATCATGTCAAGTTGTGCATTGGCCACCTCTAGCACTTGTGTAAGTCGGGTGGGTTGTGCCATGGTTGCAGCAGCTTTTGCACAATGTTTAACTGGCAAAATTTTGAATGTCGGCATATCTGGAGGTTGTGAAGATGATCCTATGGGAGATTCCGATGTCAGGTAACCAACATCAGTCAATGCGAGGAGGGGAAGGGCTGTTCGGACAGGTTGAGAAGGTGAGATAACCATTGCTGATGACTCGGTCTCCTGCATATGCTGCGTGTTGATACCTGGCTGAACAGCATTGACAAGCAAATCTGAAACAATGCGTATGGGTGTGGAGGGGATTACAGGTGTGAAAGCCTTGTATGATGTATCATGGCTCAGTGCCATCATTTGTGGAGTGACAACATTGCAGTTGAAGTGGACAATGCCAACCTTACAGAATGCCGTTTGATAAAATTGGGTGTGAGGACTTCGAGGTGAGCTTCTCCATAAACTTTCAGAAAATTCTCCTTCATGATTGCCTTGCCCATCTCTCAAAGGTGTTTATCCTGCTTCTTGCCAAACACCAGCTTAAGTGGAGCAAAGCAAACAATGTCAAGGCACTGGTAGACATGTGTTCCATGGGGTGGGTAACCAGGGACAACAATATTATTGTTATGGCAGTATTTGAGAAACTTGCAGGTCAGGTGTGAATCATGTCCATCAGCATACAGAGCTCAAGTGCGACCTTTAGCAATGGCTCGAGTCTGTGAATCAAAATGTTTGGCATACTGGAGGCCAATGACGCAATTGGTCCAACCTTTCTTTGAGTAACTGAGACTGATATAATATTAGTGGGTATTTGTTGGTTCTACAAGCAGTCATCACTTACGATGCTTTTGCAGGATTGTCCTGTAGCCATTTGATAAGATATCCTTTACCCTTGAAGATGACAGCTGGTGGTAAGGCAGTTCCATTTGCCCCAATCGTCATGAGAACTGTTATATTTTCCTGAGTCCCTTTTTGTTGCTGGTACTGGACCTTTTTCCCCTTTCCTCCAATGACTCTTTCGAAGCCCTCATTCCCATTTGGTTGGAATCCGACCTCGTCAAATGCAAAGGTACATTCATCAGCAAGTGGCTGCCCCTGGTCGCCTCTCAGCTGGACCTTCTCAATGACATCAAAGTATTGTGTATTCGCATGCTCATTAACAGCCTGACCATGTGCAGTATCAAGAGCTCGGGTGGTATATATGTGAAGGCGATCGGAATGCTTCTCGACAAATCGATGTGTCCACTGAACCCCCACACCTGTGTCGGGAAACCTGGAACCCAGTCGCGCTCGTAGAATCTCATCCACATGCTCCTTTAGTTGTTGGTGGCTGAAACTGTGGCC
Organism: Tricholoma matsutake; assembly: GCA_026075535.2. Lineage (NCBI taxonomy): Eukaryota > Fungi > Basidiomycota > Agaricomycetes > Agaricales > Tricholomataceae > Tricholoma > Tricholoma matsutake. The sequence continues at coordinate 10,057,331 of AP026538.1, forward strand.
CCAATTTGCCACCTCTATCGCATATTCAACCACTTCATTTGCCTCCTCCTTTGTCAGCCAACCTTTTGCAGCATTTGCCTCGGATCTCATTTGTCCACTGTTTGCCAAGTTACGAAGTGTATTATGATTGAGGGAGATTCTCTTGCCTTTCTCCAGGTAGTATGCCTTCTCAAGGTCCCGACAGATTGTGTGAAGGCCTGCTTTCTTTCCTGGTCCTGGTTTGGCCTGTTCTTCCTGGTAATGAAGCACTGCATGGGCCATAAGACAGTCCTGTTCTTCCCTTTGGAGCTGAGTCTTTTTGGTAGCAGACAAGGCTTTGCGGGCCATTCCAGAGAAACCTTACGGAGTATAATGAAGGCACTGAAGTTGTCGATGTCATTATTCACTCCCACTAATGTGTGTGTGACAAGTGTGACATGGCCCTCCCCCTCCAAACTGAATTTGCCTTCTCAATGCCAAATACTCCACTTATTGCCCTGAACTCTTTTGCAGAACCAGACTTACAACACATACACATGATTTAGAGTAGTCAAGATCACCAGATATAATGTATAATGGGTGTTGTAGCCAATATTCAATTTGGTGATCAGGGTCAGAATTTGATGAACCAAGCTTAGCAAACCAGGAACATCCAAAGATAGGTAGATGATGGCTGTTCATGGTGCATATGGCATATGCAAAGGTAGAACAACACAGTTTACCAAGTATGCATTATGTATTTCCAAGCAAAATAGATCTGTACAAGTGAACCATAGTGTACAAGTGACCGGTCAAATACTGTATACGGTTGTTGAAGTCACGGAGCTCCCCAGCAGTAACAGGAGCAGGAGCAGGAGCAGGAGCAGGAGAGGGTGAGGGAGAGGGCAAGGGTGGGCATTCGTGCGCAATGTCAACCATCTCAACATCAGAGGAATATGTTGCTGTGGTCAATGTTCAGTGGTCATTTGTATGGTGATGCATAGTACTTACCCTTCAATTTTCCTTTTTCTTCCCTTGTGAACCTCTGCAAGGATCCAGCCTTCTTCACCTTTCTTCTGGCTGTACCCTTTCCTTTCTCTGGCTTGTCCCCTCCATGACCATCTTTCATTTTTTCGCACTTGACTTTGCCCTTCCCACATTCAAGACATGCACCCTTCCTGTCGACCTGTTTGTGACATTGTCATCCAAGCCAGAAGCATCGTATGCAGGGAGTGGGCCTTACTACCCCACACACCAGTTGTCGCCATTGTCCCCTTTGCTCCTTTCACTCAACAATCCATCTCCATTGTTTTCCATCCCCTCTGATTCCCCATCATTTTCTAAATCCTCACCAGAGCTCCCACTGCTGCTCTGAAGTTGCCTGGTCCTGCCACTCCCACTTGGTCTTGCTGGAGTGGTTGGGCTGGGTGGTGCCGATGGGCGCGCATCTGGGCATCAATGTTTGGGCTGGCATGACCTGGATCCTGATGGCTCCACTGGCACCTGTGGTTTCCTTTGCCTGCTCTCCCCCCAAACTCCCACTCCAGTTAGCCCTGAGGGAATACATTGGGAAAATCTGCCACATTTATCTAGACGACATTGTGGTCTGGTCACATTCAATTGAAGAACATCACCCCAATGTCCATCTCATTCTAAATGCACTTCGGGAAGCCAAACTGTACTGTAACCCAAAGAAAACTCACTTGTACTGCTCGTCAATTGATTTCCTGGGACACCATATCTCTGCAGCAGGCATTGAACCTGACAACAGTAAGGTGGAAAAGATTCTAAATTGGCCATGCCCATGAAGTGCAACTGATGTACGCCGCTTTTTGGGACTTGTGCGTTACCTTGCAGCTTTCCTTCTGAATCTTGCCACACACACATCCATTCTGACCCAACCGACAATGGCGGAAGCAACATATGCTTTTCCTAGCTGGGATCCACACCATCAGTTTGCTTTCAAAGCAATCAAAGCAATTGTGGTCAGCTATGACTGCCTGATGACAATTGACCCCTATTCACTGCCTCATGAAAACTGAACTGCCTGTTGCTGCCACGCTGACAATCTTGGCTGACCCTGAGCTAAAGCAAAGCATCATAAAGGGGTACACCACTGATTCCTGGTGCCAAAACTTAATCGCAGCTGCCCCTGGAATGCCCTAAGTTCAGCAGCGAGACAAGTTATGGTTTATTGCAGATCAATTGGTGATTCCGGCTACCCCTGGCCTTAGAGAAGCACTTTTCTGCCTGTCACATGATACTCTTGGCCATTTTGGATTTGAAAAATTATACGGATCTTTGCGAGATTCTTACTACCGGCCAAATATGCGCTGTGACCATGAGCAGGCATATGTGCCTAGTTGCTCTGACTGCCAACACAAGAAATCTAGGATGTCCTTACCTGCTTGTCTGTTACATCCACTTCCCATGCCAGATGGATGAGGCGACTCAGTAGCAATGGATTTCATTGGGCTGTTGCCTGAAGACGGCGGGTTTAACTGCATTTTGACCATGACTGACAGACTTGGCTCTGATATACAGATAATCCCAACCCAGTTCAATATTATGGCCAAACAACTCACGCAGGTGTTCTTCGACTGGTGGTACTGTGAAAATGGCCTGCCATTAAGCATTATTTCGGGTCGTGACAAGCTTTTTGTGTCAAAGTTTTGGACTGCGTTGCACAAACTCACTGGGGTTAAACTTAAGATGTCGTTGGCATATCACCCTGTGACCTATGGTGCTAGCGAGCATTCTAACAAAACAATTAACCAGGCACTGCATTATCATGTGGCACATAACCAAACTGGATGGGTTCGTGCACTCCCCAGGGTACATTTTGACTTACTGAACACCGTAAACAAATCTACTGGGTTTTCACCATTCCAGCTAAGGATGGGATGAAGCCCTTGTGTTAAGTTCTGAATCGGGAAAGGGAGACATTGGATTTCCAGTCAGACCTGGACGGTTGAATTTGACAGAGTCAGACAGGAGCGGGATCCCAAAGGAATTCTGAGGTGAGAGTTGTTCGGACAGGAAGGACTTGGCTTCAGCTTATAAGAAGCTGTGCCCTTCTCCTCATCAAATGTCCTAATCTCAGATAAGGTCAGAGGAGAGGATCAGAGGTCCAGAGGTTTTCTGGAGAGGACAAGTAAGGGTTTGAGGAAGACTTAAGAGAGATGAAAAGGGAGCAAAGATAGAGTTGGATTAATTCAGTGACTTTGTTGATTTACAAACTGGCGATACAGAATGAAAGTAGCTAGCTTAAATACTAAGGTCGGAGTTTCCAAGGCTGTGGTAATATGAAAACTGGCTTCCGAGGCAAATCCTGAAACCATTTCACCTAATTGGAAATGAGGGAATTTCACCTCTAGGCAGTGCTGCTGATAGGAGGTGGGCTGTGATGCAATGCAGCTGGGAAGGGGGCAGAAAATGATCAGAAATCCAGTCAAGAGAATCAGTCTTGACAGTATTTCCCCCTTAGTGCTGAGCCTATGAGGCACATGAAGGTTTGAATCCAAATCTGGTATGTTGATTTTGAGGTTGATGGGTCCTAGGTTTTTTTTCAATGACCACCAGGCCCCCTCACTCCCTTCGACAAAGATGTCCACCGTCCCCTCATACACAGAAAATATAGCGGCCATCAAGGCCCAGCAGGAGTGATTGATGGAGGAGCTCCAGTTGGAATAAGAGGCCAGGGAAGCTGAGGAGCACCGAGCAGCAGAGGAGGCTGCCAAAGTGGAGGCGGCTAGGGTGGAGGCCGAGAAAAAGGCTGCAGAGGAGGCACAGAAGAAGACCGCTGCCACCAAGAGGGTGGAAAAGAAGTGGAAAGCCAGAGAAATGGAGCCTGAAAGTGGATGAAGAAAGAGTTGTGGGAGCTCTGGGAGCTCCAGGTTATAAGCGAGGGTGTGATGGGTATTCAAGATACCATGTCCAACATCCAAGGAGCATTGGATCTGGAGTGGAGGTTGGAGTCTGAGGAGGAAGATGGGGAAGAGGAGGACGAAGAAGCAGGGGGTGAGGGACTGGGGAGGAGTAGGGATTGGGTGGGGATCTGGAGTTATTTTAAAATTTCTAATAATAATTTTTTGATTGGATGAGGATCTCGTTTTGAAATGAAGGGCATTAAGTGGAAAGAGGTCCGGATTTTCCTGGGTAATGAGTGTGAAAGTCTGTAATGAGTTCCTGGGCGTGATCAAGTTCTGTAGCTGGAAGCCAGGAGGTTTCTTTGTCGGTTCCCACATAGGTAAGCTACATTGTATTGAATGATACGACCTATTGAACACATACATTGTATCAAATGATATGGGTTCAATGGATGCTGTCGAACTCACTATATAAAGTCACTATAATATATTAACCAATGACTACATTGTACACTGATTATTATACCTTACAATAGACATGCATTAGGAATGTAATACAGACATTAGTAATGTTTGAAATGCAATGGGCACAGACACAGCCACGGACATGGGGATGGACAATATTAACCTATGAATACTATTGACTGTACATTGTATTATCTGTTTTGATGGATGCCGTCAAACTCACTATATATTTGTACATACTCTATTAATTAACCAATGACTACATTACTACTTTACTTGCTGTACCATACAGATAGACGTGCATTAAGAACATAGTACAGACATTAGTAATGTTTGAATATGCAATTGCAGGGAAGGGGATGGGAGCGGGGATGGGGACTATTGACTGTACACATTGTATTATCTGTTTCAATGGATGCCGTCAAACTCACTATATATTTGTACATACTCTATTAATTAACCAATGACTACATTACTACTTTACTTGCTGTACCGTACAGATAGACGTGCATTAAGAACATAGTACAGACATTAGTAATGTTTGAAATGCAATTGCAGGGAAGGGGACGGGGATGGGGATGGGACTGGGGAAGCGGCACTGACATTGGAGCTTGACAGGACCACAAAAACAATGCTATTACTACAATGATGTGCATTAAGAACAGAATACAGACAAAAGCTACATAGATGTATATATAATGAGTAAGGTATTGATTATACTTCCACATCACCAGGAATTGGCAGGGGGATCAGCCATAGCGTCTGAGTGGGATGACAGCATAATTTCGGAGAACCTCCTTTCAAATGATTTCAACTGATTTTCAATCCTTTCCTTCAAAATGGCATATGTTTTCAATGTTATATCTTGTTGTTTGAGCTTCTCCATCTCGGCCATGTACAGATGATGACTGGCATCCTTGTACAATGTGCCAAGCTGATCTTGAAGGCCCTTCACTTCAGCATGGCAGCTCAACAACTCCCTGTCTGTCAAGTCCTGCAACAGGATGAACTAATGTAGAAACACAAATGAGGATGACACTTACTGGATCGGCAGGTAGGGTGAGCTGGTTGCAGGCCACCAGGTAGTATGGTGGTGCAGTCATGTTGCCAGACTGCAAATTGATCATAATGTCAGTTGGGATAGACAAGACATGGGAGTGGATAGAGAAATGGGAGTTGCCAGGATATGGGAGCAGCCAGGACACAGCAGTGGCCAGAGATATGGCAGCAGCCCTTAACTTCAACCTGATTTGAAATAAATGAAGCTTACCCCTCCATCTGCATTATGGACATCAAGTTCCAACTTCTGGCAATAGGCATTCATCGCCTGATGAGTGGCAGGAATCATAAAGTGGGGCACTAAATAGTGGTGGCCATTGTCGGCTCGGATAGGAATGTAGCCATCTAGAACATTGCCTTGCATTTGCTGCTGGTCACTCATTGTGGATGGATCAATGTAACAGAAGTTATAATGTGCATCTAATCTAGTGATCAGATATTGATCGGATGTTATTTGTTTGGCCTTGATGAACACACGTGATGGTTGATTTTCATCGTTCCAACTTTCATTGACTTTCAAACCCCATCACACCCATTGATAGGTCCACCTTGTTGTTCAAGCTCAGAAAACATATCAACAATCATTGTCAAAGCTCTACGAACCCATACAAACCCCTCCGAACCTCTACAAACCTCTACAAACCTCTACAAAGTCACGAGAATGCTTCAAAATTCTTTGTGACACCTTGAAATTCTTTGTATGCCTTTGGCCGCCATAATACAATTCCCCCAACCTTCATACAGCTCAGGATATACACTTGGAACATTGTCGATGGGTTTCGAACCAGTTTTGAGCAATATCGCAGCGATATCGGCCTTCGAACAAGTCCGATATTTCCTTGACTGACTTCGAAAAATATCGAACCTCGAAAAACATCTTTGGACACAGTATTTCCTATTTGAACAATCTTCGGACGCATGCTGGACACATGGGACACTATCTCGAGTATCTCGACCACATTTTGACCCCATGTGCACGCATACAATCCACTCGAAGCAGTTTCCGATGTTTTATTCAATTTATAACAAGGACAGTCCACTTTTAGCTATTCTTTCTTATTATTTTTTCATCATGTGTTATATTCACCCTTTCTAGTCTCGCTTTATTGCTCTGATATACTTCTATTATCTTTGCCTCGAGTTTTCCACATGTTTGCCTCATGTTCTCTAGCCTTTTTAGGTAATTTTATATACAAAGATGTACTAGATACAAAGAAAAATAAGAAAGTTGTCATCTTCCTCCCAGATCACAGTGATTTGAGAGTTCAGTTTAGTCTTATTCAGTCCGAAGTTTGGTGTTTTATGCTAAACATCCTCAAAATTCCTTGAAATTCCTTGCATTATGCTATTTTCACTCTTGTTTCCCTTGATTTGCCTTTGCTTTGCTTCTACTACTCATCTAGTCCCCCGATCTTGCGTCCAAACATATTTGTGCACTCGAAATTCCTCGAAACTTCTTCGAAAAAACCTCGAAAAATATCGCAACACCTCGAAAAATATTGCAACATCTCGAAAAATCATCGCAGCATCTCGAAAACCATCGCAACGTCTCGAAAAATATTGCAACTCCTCAAAAATCCACAAAAGTCCTCGAAACACATTCTTTTAGCTTCGAACTGCTTCAACAAGCAGTTGTTTTATGACTATTTGACAGTTGGACTGACAGGTGACATCTAAAGGGCCTCGCATCCTTCCTCTGACTTGTGGGATGCATACAAGTTTGGAAGAAACTGTTGGTCATGTCAATAGTTGCCCAGATTTTGCCTTTCACACAGTCATTTAAGATGCTTTCAACCCATGGTAATGGATGTGAGTCAATTACCATGTTAGCATTTAGCTGTCAGAAATCGTTCACCCAGCATGGCAAGACAGAAGCATCTGCTTTGGGAATTATAAACGTGGGTGATGCCCAAGATGAAGAGGATGGCTGAATACATCCGGCATCCAGATACTTCTGTAGCAGCAAGCCCCATGCTTCTTGGAATTTCTGAGGACATTGATATGTCCGCATTTTGATCACTTGATCAGCATTTTTCAGATGGATATGTGCTTGTACATCAGTGGGCAAGGCTGTTGTGTGAGGAATTGGCTTGAAAAGATTGTAAAATTCCACTTTTGGAAAGTCCTCACAGTGCATTAGTTCAGCGACATGTTTGTTGGAGCTGCACATGCAATCAATGTTGGAGCTTAGGTTTTGATACAGCGTGCAGTTTCAGATTCAGCAAATTGTAATTCATTACTTTATCAGTACAAGTGCATGCAGCATGGTCAGTTACAATATTATTTACAACCAGGAACAGTAACCCCAGAGTTACAGGGGCACAAAGGTTGGGTGCAACAAGAGCTCATACACTTTGTGAGGTCCATTCCCCATCTCCGGCGGTCACAGTCAGCTTCACCCAGTTGGTCAAAACAGTCTTTGCAGTTATATCGGAATTCTTTACAGTGCCATCTATTGTTTCAGGTTCAGGCATGTGTCGATGGCACAGTCCCAGTCTTGTTACTAGATCTGTGTCAATCAGTACGATGTGAGCACCATTGTCAATAAGCATTGGCTGAGACAACGCCAATGGTTCATTTGAAAGGGGCACTCACTGAATCATCATTTTCATTGGAATCTGTACCCTTGCCCACAACAGCAGATCTTTCCAAGTGGAATTCTGCTTGTTCATTTGCCCATGAACCAATGGTGGCCACAGTGCAAGTGACCTGAGGTTGGGTGGCATTGGCCATTGTAGCTGGGGTGGGTGCTGCTGTTGTTGTGGGAAGTGGGTCCATGTGATGGTCAATCAGTCCTCAATAGCTAGCAGCTGCAGGGAAGCCATATGGACATTCAGTAGAATGGTGGTGAACGTAAGTGCATTGGCATTTTCTGCAACCCTCTTTGGCATCTAACTCATGTTTTTCTTCCTTGTCAATGGAGAGAGATTGACATGGGCAGTGCTCGAGGATGCAGTGGGGGCAGTGTTTGTATTCACCATATTTGCGGCTGCTGCATTCACAGTAAACTGTGAATGGTGACATTTATTGGAGTTGTTACCCATTCTCACTATCATCACATCTGGGTTTATGTTCACGAAACAGTTCTGCTACAAACTGTCAAGTGCGCAGACAGTCAGCATGGTGGGCATCATCAAGAGCCTTTACCGCCTGGGACCAAGGGCACAGCTGCAAAATAGTATGGCATTTTTCAGCACGACATCTCTGAGTGAGCTCTGAATCGAGGCCTGCCTCAACCTTTTGGCAGAAAGCAGCCTCATCTTGGAATGAGGCAGTGTTGATGAGGAGGGAGTTTAGAGCTTGCATATGGTTGAAATAGTGAGGTCTTAACACTCCCCCCCGTATTCCTATAGGAATCTGATGATTCCAATGATTCCGATCAGACTCCGATTGGAATCCGACCATATTCCTATGTCATTTTCACCAGCCAAATTGACATGAAATGGCAGGTTCAGTCCTAGTCCAGTATGATGCAGTCCGATCAGAATCCGATTGGACCATCAGAATTTCCTAGGAATTTCTGACCATAGGAATCACATAGGAATATTCCGAGGTTATGCAGAGACATTGGACAACATGGGATTCCGATAGGAATGATAGCAGCATTGCTTAGTAATAGTAGAAAAAGTAGACATACATGGAGGTCTTTACACTCCCCCTGGTATTCCTATAGGAATCCAACCATATTCCGATGTCATTTTCACCAGCCAAATTGACATGAAATGGCACATTTAGTCCTAGTCCAGTCCAATGCAGTCTGATCAGAGTCCGATCGGACTATCAGAATTTCCTATGAATTTCCGATCATAGAAATCACATAGGACTAGTCCGAAGTTATGCTAAGACATCAGACAACATAGGATTCCGATAGGAATGAAAGCAGCCTTGCTTAGTAATATAGTATGAAAAATTAAACGCACAGACAAGAATTGAACACTTGACTACAGAAGATTATGTAAGTGTAAACTGACAACAATACCATTAGGCTAAACAATCATTACAGGTAAGTGATCATACTACAATACATACCATTCCCATGGGTGTGATGACAAAGCACATAGCCACGTCATCACACCTGCCAGCTCATCAACTCCCACCACCACCACCAATGACAACAAGCACGCCACCTCCATCCCCCCCACCTCAACCACCTCAACCCAGCAACTCCCACCACTTCCACTTCACCCCCATCTCTAGACGAGCCCCCAAGACCGGAAATGACTGGTTTTGTCGCCGTAGACTTGTAACCACTCCCTTGTACAGGTATGAGCGAGCGTCGATACCTTGTAGAGGGACTGGTGAAGCTGAGTTTAAAAAGGCATAGCATTACATTTTTTTGGAAAGAACATTTGTAATCTTCTAGAACATTTCCTTTCCTGGTATCTCTTCTGTAATGAGAATGCGATCAGAGATTAGGTGATCGACAAGTGATCGGTTTCCTCTGTTGACTCGGACGACACTGGACAGCAACGTTCTCTCTGGTGTCTCTCTCATGCATTCTGTCCCTACTCTCGAGGAATATCTTGACTATGTTCGTAAGGGTCCTGGTGATGAAGTCCTGGCTCTTCTACCAAATGCTATCGATGTCAACAGACTGCCGACTACTTATCTGGGTGAACTACAACAAGATGATAAAATTACTGTCAGCAGGGCTTGTCTTCTCGCTTGGGCAGTTACTCGAGGCATTCAGGTTCCACGAGAACTGCAGCTTCATGCTTGCCTGGCCATGTACAACAGTTGAGACTCATTGATCAGCGCTGGGACCAGAAGTGGGAAGACCCTACCGATTGTTCTCAACTTGCTTCTTGACGACCCTAAGGATGCTGGAATCTCTCTCACAATATCGCCATTGAAAGGTCTACAAGTCACTCAGGTACGATTCCTTGACAGCCTTGACAAACTGTTGTTATGGTGTTATCGCTCACATGACAATCAGGCAAATGATCTTAATACCAACTATGGCATTCCAACCATCACAATCAACGATGACACCCCATGAGAGGATCTGTACTGGAATGTAAACCCATCCATCTAGACTCTCGTATATCTTTTTTCACTGTAACTACAGGAACACATCCATAACCTAGCCTCTTGTACTCCAGGAACCGCCCGCCACATCCTTGTTACTGTTGAACAACTATTTAAGACCCCTGAAGGCCACTATCCTCGGCTCGCAGCTCTCATTAGGCACAAGTTATTCCAGTGCAGGCTCAAGCGCATTCATGTTGATGAAGCTCACTTCATCCACTCTGCTGGTCTCTCACACCACGGTGGCAAGCCCTTCTGACCGGCATGGGGACAACTGGATGAACTAAAGGCACTTCTCCCACAGTCGATTCCTTGGCAGGCAATCTCGGTGACATATCCAACTCATATGCTCAAGACTGTGGAGACCAAAATTCTACATCCAAATTATGTTTCAATCTGTATCTCCTCAAATCGCCTGAATACAATGTATGCTACACACCGTGTGGTTTCAAAACTCGAAGAGCTCCGAAATTATGACTGTTTCCTGCTCAATCCGTTTGATCTTGTGTCTCAACCTCGCGTTCTGATATTCTTTGACGATAAAAACTTGGCTACTTCTGTTTCGAATTATTTGGATAGCAAACTTCCTCGAGAGCACCGTGGAAAGGGCATAGTACAACACTATCACAGTGGGATGTCTGAACAGTATCTTCGTGTGGTGCATCAGTCCTTTACCCAAGAAGATGGCCTATGCAAGATTTTATGTGCAACGTCCAGAGAATCTGTTGTACGACTCTGGCTTCAGTTGATTCCTTTTACTCATAGACTCCACATTTCAGGGTGTGGACTTCCCTGATGTCAAGATTGTATGTAATGTGGGTCTTCCCAGCAGCATTGTTGAAGCTCTACAATGGGGAGGTCGAGTTGGTCGTTGGGATGGATCCCAAGGCTTGTTTGTGATATTTTATGAGGTGTGGGCATTGACGATACCTCTCAATGAGTATGCTGACAGTAGATCTAATGACCCTGATCACCCTCGTGCCCTCTCCAAGCCTACCACATCATGGCAAGACCGTGCACCTCTCTCATGTGTACAGCTGATACGATGTCGAACATGTCTCCGACTATTCTTTGCTTCTTACCTGGGTGACAACGCAGTCAATGGTGCACTACTCGATTTGCAAGCATGTCTATATTTATGTTTGCTCTACAGCTCTGCACTTCAACACTACGTTCTGTTGTGATAGACACAAAGATGATGTGTTTGACCTCAATGACTTTTTGCCCAGTCCACTGTACACAGGTACTTCAATGAGCACTCTGACAAAACGCAAAGCACCTGCTCCTCATGTGAAGCGAAGAGTGGTGAAAGATTGGCAGGCTCTAGATCTGCATCTGATCAAATGGTTGACATCTGCCAGTGAGAATGACCCTCTTCGTGGTGTCCGATCAGTTGTGGATATTCTATCAGATCATAATCATGCTATGCTCATCTGTGCTAATCCTGCTTCGCTTTTCTCACCTTGCGCTATAACCAAACTCCTGGACGAGACACAAGAATGGGCAGAGGAATGGTCGGCACTGTTGTTGGATGTGATTCGCCAATATGATAACAAACTCACTGCTTCTGGTGTCAACAACAAGGCTTTGCAAACTCAACCATCCCAGAAGAAATCAAAGATTGATTGCTAACTATGGACCTCTACTTCTAGTTGTCATCTTCATTTCCCTCCCTAGTTGCATCATTGTCCTCTTCCCCATCCTCATGGCCAAACTCTGGTGTTGGCATCTCATCATCCTCTGGTATCAATACTCTTCCTGCGGCCATATCCTGTACCTTTTTGTTAAATGTTGCCAATGATGAAGCTAAAAATTTATTTCAGCCTTCAGTATGCAAATCTGGTACCAATTTTGCCTTTGACTGTCCTTCCTGATCCTGCACCACTTCCTGTAAGTGCAACTCACGCGCTTTGTTGGCTATGCGCCACACAAGCTTGGAGGTGTCAACTGTGTGATGTGTTGAAGCTTGATAATTAGCACGCATTGATCATGCAACCCTGGTTTTGATTAGCTGAAGGTAATTGACAGCAGCAGATATGTCCCCAAGTCTCTCCCAGTTCGCATATATCCCCTTTGCAGCAAACAGTGCCTAGAGGAGAGTTTCTTGCAGTCAGGATAGAGCAATCAATCATCTGAAAGAGTGAGAAACCTTTAGGTACCGTATGATATGCTCAATATTCAAATCCATACCCATAGCGTGCCCTGGTAAGCCCGAAACATTGACAAGCATGTTGTTGTGCATGATATTTCTGACCAGTCATTAGTGCTTGTGAGCATAGTTATCAGATTAACACATGCAAACTCAGGGGTCCAAACCTCCTTCAGATTGAATAAAAAATGCAAGATTTCTGTCGAGTAATTGTTTGACCCTGCAGCATGAAAAATGCATGCAAGATCGGGAAGAATGTCCTTGACATGCCCGAAATCACCATCCGAGACAGCTTTAACAAGTTCTATCACATAAAGTAAGTCATGCATGAGACGCACTACATTTTTGCGAACAGTATCCTCAAACAGGGATTTTGATGGGGTGAGAGTCTCTTTGCTCGGAATGGACTGGTCTTTAGCTTCTGAGTCACGGTTGGCATCGTCATTGGCATTAAGACTTGATGATTTGGGTGACTTTGTTGCAGGTTTAAACTTTGCTGTGGGCATTGCATACTTCTGAATGATGACATGTGCCAAGTTTAAGAGAGTAGAAGGCATAGGATTTGAGTCAGCGAATGCTTGGAGAGATGGAAAGCCAGATATGTAACGCCATGCATGGATGACAAGGCCATCAAGAATCTGAGTAAGAGCAGACAACAAGGTGTGGAAGTCAGGGCGATCTGCATTTAACTGAACTTTTTCAAGCACTGCGAATAAATGTGACAAGCTCCCAAGTTGAGTGATTGTACCTCGGTATGTATGAAGGAGTGCCCATATCAGATTCATTATCAGGTAGAATACACCGAATCTGAGCTGGAATATTTCCCGATGAGTCCATGCAGTAATGTCTTTCTGTCAGAGCACCTGGGCACCATGATTGCAAGCATTTGTAAGCTGGTCATGAATTGCAAGGATTGCAAGGTCGTTGAGATCATCAATAGTGCGCTTGAGCTGTACAAGATATATGTCATCATGAACAAGAATGTTCCCCTTCACTGATGCTTCCTTGATAGTTGAAACTCAAAGCAGAAAAAATCTGGTTTTATGATGGGGTGGGAGGGGGCAACGGGGTTGGTGTTGAAGATCAGGGTGCTTGTGGAGATGCGAAAATCTGGAGACATATTTGAAAAGGATCCTGATGATGTTGACTTTGGTTTGGAGCTGGTAACACTCCATGGATTGCCTAGAGGGACAAAGATCAGTCATTTTGAGGGGTCCCGCCTTCAAGAAATGCTCCATTATTGGGGATATCTTCATGTGCTCTGAGTTGGCCCCGAGAACTTCAAATAAAACACCAACAGTTCCTGACTGGACTTTATTCGGAGCATTTGGTCCTTGCTCTGGGTGAATAGAGGTTGACTGGTTATAGTTGTCATACTGGAGACCATGTGGACCAGCAGCAATGACACGAGCATCTTCCAGTGCCCTCTTGGCGAGGGCTTGGATGATCAAGAAAATGGACGTGTATGACATTGATAAACAACCTTGATTTAAAATGTTGATGAGTTGTCGAGATGCGCCGGTGGACCATGCCATTAGACCAAGTCCAATCTGAACCTTGCATGAATGATATGACCTAAGGTAATGTACTTGGGCACTGATAATGCTTCATCCCTGATCAGAATTCAGTTCATAATTCAACAAGAGAAACTATAGCTGGTCACCATATGGCGATTCCTTGATTTAGATGTCTTCGGCTTAGCTTTGTCTTCTTTCGTTTTGCTCGCAGCCTCCAGAACTCTAGTCCACACAGGTGTTGTGTCTGAATTGATTTGGTCCATAAGCCCATTGATGTCCCATTGTGAAATAAACTCGGGTGTTATCTCCTGTGTTGTCATACTAAGCTTCGGTCTTGCACTGTCCATTTCATCATCAATAATATCGCACACAAGATCGACTGCATGTGGTTTCATCCATTCCTTCATGTGACTACAGCCTTTCTTGTTATTCCAGATGAGCTCAAGTAGACTCCGCAGCTTTGAAGAGTGCGCGTCTGTAAAGAATGCGGTCCTATATGTAGCAAAATCATTTGTTGAATCGTCAAGAACAAGCGCAAGAAATTCTGATGGTGGCATGCGAGCATCACGAAGTATAGTCAAGATAGTGTGTACAGCTTCAATTTTGGTGTAATGTTTTCTGCGTGGACAGGGGAGAGTAAGTGATAGTATTCCTTTCAGATTTCCAAAGTCTGTTGTATCATCGAAGGCCGGTTCAAGTTGATTGTCATACAGAGTTTCAGGAATGGTATTGACAGATAATGGGGAGAGTAACGGATTGGAGGCAGCTGGGATGGAATACGAGCTCGGTGGACTCAAGGCTTGGCTAGCACGAACCCAGATTGGCTGTGAATCAGCTGTGGAAATTCTTAGATGATCATCAGGCATGACCGACAGCCTGATCATATTTTCATATTTTCTGTTGATAGCAGTGGCGGCGGAGGTGTACTATCCTAGTTTCGGGGTGAGTCAATGTCAATTATAGTATTCCATGGAAACAGACTCGTTTTTTTCCGAGGTCAGACAAGGGTTCAAATCCCACATGTACATATCATCTTGAAACCGGTGTGATGGTGTTTGTGGTGTGAAAAGTCCGTGATGTGCAGAAGTCGCAAGCATACAAGGGCCAGGTGTTGCTGAATTGGAGGTTGGACTCGGATATGCATGAAAAGTTGATAGATTCTGGTTCCATGGATGGTTTTGCTGTATACCTCTTCCTTTTGGTGGTTCCTGGAGCTGAGAATGCATTGTAGGGATATTTGCATTGAATCTAACAGCCTCAAGTTCATCATGTTGACTGTGGTCACTGTGCATCGTGAGGTTTGAATCTTAAATCGGGAGAATCCTGGATGTGAATTGTAGTATCGTTATAAGGAGCAGTACGAGACGCGATGCGAGTGAATTTTTTCCTGAGATCGATCATGATCTGAAATCTTCGATCGCATTCCCATTACAGAAGAGATACTGAGAAAGGAAATGTTCTAGAAGATGACAAATGTTCTTTCCAAAAAAATGTAATGCTATGCCTTTTTAAACTCAGTTGTACCGGTCCCTATACATCGACACTTGCTCATGTACTAGGGATCGGTCACCGGTCTAGCCCCTGGCAACCCCCCTCCTCCCCATCAAAACGGGATGTGAGGGTATCAATCATGGTCAGGAGCATGGGGAGCAACACCAGGAGACCCCAGAAGGGGAATACCCACCCGGTAAGCACCACCCGACCCCTCCCCTCGAGCCATGTCACTGATGAACTGACAATGCACCCACCCCACACCTACGAGCTGCTGCTCGTAGGGTGGATCATGAGTGCATGGACCCCCCATGACACCAATGACATCCAGCACCCCCATCACTGCCATGAGCAACTGCTCGTGGGGTGTATATGGGGTGCGAGAACATGGGAATGGCATGGAGGGACAACGATGGCACCAAACGACACACCTATGAGCAGCTGCCCATAGGGTGGTTTGTGGGTGCAGACAATGAGGGGGATGAACGACAAGGGTGATGAAACGACAAGGGGAAAGGGAAACGACAACCAGAAGGGGAGATGATGGTGACACCCGCCCCATGCACGCCTACAAGCATCTGCTCATAGGGTGTTTAAGGGAAGGGGGAGGGAGGGAGGGGATGATGGACAAATGCCACCACCAACATACGACACACCACCCACCACCAGCCTTGTGAGCAACTGCTCATGGGGTGGATGGTGGGTGGAATGACAAGGGAGGGGAGACGAGGGAGGGGAGGGAAGCCACGGGGGAGGCGAGGTGAGGGAGGCGAGACACGATGGAGACGAGAGGGAGGGGAAACAATGGGACAGGGCTGATGAGACAGCCAACACAATGCACCACCACCCCCTCCCCCCTGTTTTGCAGGGGGGTGAAGTTTTTTTGTAGAATTTAAAATAGTATAATTAAATAGTATAATTAATTCTCCCCCTTGCGTTTGCGTGGGGTTTTTTTTTTAAATCTATATTAGTTATCTACTCCCTCGCGAAGATGCGAGGGCTCAACAATTTTTTCGAGCTCTTGTGAGAGAGGTTAAAAATAAGTGAACTAATCCTAAGTGCTTTAAATGGACTTTATATTACATATTTATTAATGCTCCTGTGGCTCAACTGGTTGAGCACTTGTTTGGTAGTCATGTCACTTATATCCCAAGGTCTAGAGTTCAATTCCTGCTCTGCCCATTTATTTTGTAAGCACTTTCATCAAGTTAAGTCTTCCGAAATGGTGTGGTATTCCAACTACTACCTGTTGGAATTGCATAGGACTTTACTCAGAATTTACTAGGAATTTCTTGGAAACAACAGTACATGGTCAGCAAGATACATTCCGATCAGATTCCTATTGGACTCCTAGGACTAGTGTCAGACTAGTAGGACTCCTATCGGATTCTGATTGGACTTTTATCAGAAAACTCGGACTCCTAGGACTCTGATAGGAATATGGGGGGGAGTGCAAAGTTTACCATACATGGCAGAATTGAACCCCGGAGCTCTAATATGATTACCTAAACTTACAGTAACAACAAGACCACTACACTAAGCAGTCATTGCAGGTACGTGCTCATACTGCACTACATACCATTCCTGCGGGTGTGATGACAAATCACATAGCTGCGTCACCACACCTGCCAGCTCATCATTCTCCCACCACCACCACCTCCACCAACAATGATGACCACGGCCACCTCCCCACCTCAACCACCACCACCACCACCATTCCCACTCCCACTCCCACTCCCGTGCCATCAAGAGGGGCCAATGGCCATCAACGGACACAAGTGGCCCAAATGATGGAATTGTTGTTTGGGCTGTGGTAAGTTTTTTTTCATTCGTTTCTTGTTTTCTAAACTAACTAACATCTTTTGTTTGTTTTTTAGGTCCTAAACTACAGGGTAATGACGGACGGACGGACGGACTGGCCCAAACGATGCAATCCGCATTGTTTGGGCCCTAGGCAAGTTTTTTTTTTCCCTTTGACTTTGAGTTTACACTAACTAATGTTTTTCTTTCATCTTCTAGGTTCTAAACTGTTGGTAACAGCGGAGGGCCGTGAGATGACCCCGATGATGATGCCAGGGCCCCACCACAAACACCCATGGAGATGAAGAGGGACGGGAAGGGAGACAAGGAAGTGACAACAACAACAACAACAACAGGGAGGGGAAGATGAGGAAGTGACAACAACAACAACAACAACAGGGAGGGGGAGACAAGAGGGTGGAGGGGGAGACAAGAGGGTGGAGGGGGGAGGGGGAGATGAGGGGAAGGCAACAGGCACCAGCACCAGACAAGACGAGGGCGGCAAGGGACAATGATGGGGACAACGAGGGGGTGGGGATAATGAGATGGCACCCTGAACGACACACCACTCACCACCAGCCTCATGAGCAACTGCTCATGGGGTGGATGGTGGGTGGAATGATGAGGAGGAGGAGGAGCCAAGGGACACATGGGGTCTACAAGAAGGAAATGGCGCCCCAGCACCCAAACCCCACCACTGTGAGCTTTGCTCGTAGGGTGGAACGGGTGCTAATGGCCATGTCACCACCTCCACACTGAAACAAATTGCAACACACCACCACCCCCGCAAAATGGGGGGGGTGGTTTTTTGTTTTTGTAGAATTTTAAATAATATAATTAATTGTCTCCCCCCTGCATTTGCATCGGGGGGTATTTTGTTAATCTATATTAGTTATATTAGTTCCTCGCATCTTCACAAGGGCTCATCAATTTTTTTTTGAGCTCTCGTGAGGGAGGTTAAAAATATGTGAACTATCCCTAAGTGGACTTTGTATCACATGTTTAATAATTCTCCTGTGGCTCAACTGATTGAGTGCTTGTTTAGTCATCATGTGACTTACATCCCATGGTCCATGGTTCAATCCCTGCTTTACCCATTCATTTTGTAAGCACTTGGGGAAATTTTCACCAAGTTAAGTCTTCCAAAATGTGGTAGTCCGACTTCATGTTGGAATTGCATAGGACTTTACTAGGAATTTACTAGGAATTTCTTGGAAACAACAGTACATGGTCAGCAAGATACATTCCGATTGGATTCCTATTGGACTGCTAGGACTAGTGTCGGACTAGTACAACTCCTATCAGATTCCGATTGGACTCTTATTGGAAAACTCGGACTCCTAGGACTCCGATAGGAATATGGGGGGGAGTGCAAAGTTTACAAAATAGTCCCAGAATGTGCTACCAGCAGGACAAGTGGCAAGGGTCAGTGAGAGCATCTCAAGGTGGATGGTGTCGACCCAGTCACTTGCCAGGTAGTTGACCCTCATCTCCTTGATGAAGCTGTCGAAGGAGAGCTTAAGGAGTCAGGCACAGTCTCCACAAATCCAGTCTTGGATGCAGTTGTCGTGGAGACAGCCCAAGATATTACACACTTGCTCATCCTCAGTGACATTCTTTTTGGTGAAGTAGTCTAGGCAAGCAAGCTCAAAGGACTGCAGGACTTTCAGAGTTACTTTACTGGCAGTAAGGATTGGTGATTTTGATGAGTGGATTTACTCACACTTGGCAAGCGGGAATGCAAGAACATTGGTCGTCATCATTTTAGTCAAGCGAGGATATTCATAATCAGAAGAGGAATCAGAGTCGTACTGAGCAGGGCAGGAATTGGTTATAGGGAGCATTGGGTGGACTATCTGTGCGGTGTTAGGGAGCATTGGGGTGACTATATGCATGGCTTTGGGAACAGAGGGGGGTGGAGAGGCTGCTGCATCAGGAAGTGGAGATGAAGGTATGGGCGAGAGTCTCGGGAGCGATGCTGTGACTCACGAGCTATGTGCTCGAGTTACACAAACAGCAGGCAATGGGGTACAGAGCAGATGGTTCGTGACTGTTGTGTATTTTCAGTGGATGACACAGTTGTTCATGCTTTCGGCAGCAGGCTGGGCAGTCAATGCAATGAGTAATCAGGACTGTACAGTGCAAAAATGGTTGTTAGTCATTGTTCAAAGGTTACAGGGCAGCTGGTCTGTATTCGAAAAAAAAAAGTGTAATCATACCCTAGAGGGGGTCCGATTCGCTCAGAGCACAGCAGAATAGAATAGAAGAAACAGATATGGGTGAGCTATACAAGAGTATACTACTACGCATTGGCCCACAACCAGCTAATGCTACCTGCTGATCCAGTAAGTGCCTTGTCCTCATTTGTATGACTGTTAGTCCATCCTGTTGCAGACATTGACAGACAGGGAGCTGTTGAACTACCATGCTGAAGTGAAAGCCCTGCAAAGCAACCTTGGCACCTCATACAAGGATGCCAGTCATTGTCTCTACATGGCCGAGGTTGAGAAGCTGGAACAGGAAGATGTCACATTGAGGACATATGCGACCTTGAAGGAAAGAATGGAATACAATCTGAAATCATTTGAATGCAGGTTCTCAGACATTCCAATCAGATCATTGTCCCATGACAACAACATGGCTGATCTGGCCGATTCTCACAATTAGCTAGTACCGACAGTGTTATTTTAGCTAGGATGAACACTGCTGTTTTGTTGATTTTGTTCATTCATACTCCCTGCGCCCATTGTGCATCTAGTTTGCCAATGCCCATTGCCGATGCTCTTGGTATATAGATCTCCACCCCAAAGTGTCTGTCTGCTGCCGCCGATGTTGATGTTGATGTAGATTTCTGTGCCGACATGTCTGCTGATGCCAATGCTGATGGCTGTGACTATTTCATCAATGGTACTAGAATCTTACTGCATATCTATGCTGATGCCATTGCCATTGCCGATGCCGAGTACCATGTCCAATGCTATCTCATAGGTCACTGATCTGTCTATTCATAGTGTACAAGCAAGAATTGTAAAAGACCCATTTGGTAGACATAGAATGAATTATTGCATCATTGCCCATAGTTAGGCCGTACAGTCTCCTATGCACATCTATACCAAGCATTGTAATTCATTATGGTACAGACAGCTAAGTCGTACTGTTATGGCAAAGTGGTGCCTGATGCCAATGCCACACTTCTATGCCATTGCTGATGCTGTTGCCGAGTACTGTGTCCAACACTATCTCTGATCTGTATATTATTAACATTCTTCATAGTGTATCACAAGCAAGAATTGTAAAAATGTATTCATTTAATACTAGTACATGTTATACATACTATGAGAGCATTCGATGGTATCCAATGAACCCGTATCATTCAATACACTGTATGTGTTCAATAGACCATATTATTTGGTACAGTGTAGCTTACCTATATGAGATCTAGTGGAAGAAGGATACATATGTCCTCACTAGTTGTTAGCAGTGTCAATGAAGTTACCACCCACATTAAAGTATGCGTCCAGCAGTTTAAAGCTGGATTCCTTTTCCATGGCTCCCATTCCAATTGTGTGCCACTGATCTCCAATGTTCTGAGCACCGAGCACCAGTGGAGAGACATAGACAGAGGTGTGCTTAGAAAGAGCATGGTATCGGCCAAGAGGAGTTGGAGGTGGAGGTGCTTCAGAGAAGAAAGGCATGATTCAGGTGGTTGGTTGAAGGAAGCTTGAGTGGGATGGAGACTTCCTTCAAGAAGGGTATTATATCCATTGACTTCAAGTTGCATGGTGTTTGCTTAGTCAGAGTTTGAATTACATCCAGATCCAAATCAAATTCCTCATGGTGTCATCATAATGTTCTCGTTAGTTCACATTATAATTTCAGTTGAATGTGCAGGGTGAGGCTGGGGGTTTTCCTAGCAAAACGGATATAATGTCAGATCTTCAGCTTCCCTCTGACAATAAGTTCTCCCACACCCTTTCCTTTTCTGTGACTGCAATGTGACTGTCCTGACCGGCCAAGATGATCCACATTCACAGGAGCTGCAATAGAAAACACAGCTTATGAATGATGAACCAGTCCACTCTGTTTTGTTTTCTTGCAGATCTTTCTTTTCTCAGCCTCATCTTAAAATATACTTGCATGATCAACGCATGATGAATGTAATGTTGAGAAATATCATAAA
Organism: Tricholoma matsutake; assembly: GCA_026075535.2. Lineage (NCBI taxonomy): Eukaryota > Fungi > Basidiomycota > Agaricomycetes > Agaricales > Tricholomataceae > Tricholoma > Tricholoma matsutake. The sequence goes on from AP026538.1 coordinate 10,078,847, forward strand.
TACTCATGAATAATGATTTTGAAAATTTAACCATTGTGTATGATGGCGATCCCAAAGCTCCATCAACGGGATTTGAATTACATCATCAGGGGGTTTGCCAGACCCAAACAGGCCCTTTAGTCATGCTTATCAGCACAAGTCCCAGCCTTGAAAGTCGGAGAGTCCTTTGTTCAACTGAGTCCAGCAATTATGTGAACAACTCAGCAGGCATCTGGGTTAGATCCATGTAAAAGGAAGAGCCTTGATGCGGCTCTTGCCTGGAACCTTCTTCATTTGAATCCATGAGTTCTACTGTCTTGACTGCGGTTGCAGCCATTGTGTTGCTTGCATCTATTGTACTCTTTCGCAAGAGGCACGCAACTCCCCCAGGACCACCTGGATTCCTTTTTCTTGGTAATATTTTTGACCTCCCTAAGAAGGAGCCATGGAAAGTTTACCTTCAGTGGGGAAAACAATATAGTAGGTTCCAGTTATCCAACTGAATTAATTGTGTTGGTTAAATTGCTCTATAGACAGCGATATCTTCAGTATGAAAGTCCCTGGGATGCAATTTGTTATCATGAACTCAGCCAAGGTTATCCAAGACCTGCTCATTAAGAGATCTGGCATTTACTTGGACAGGTACTTGGCAATTTATCAGTTTCAGCTCGATGTCATTCATATAGTTCAAAATAGACCACATTCCACCATGCTAGACGACCTGTAAGCCATCTTATGTGCATGTCAAATACATTGTTCACCTCTAAGCAGCATTCAAACCGCCTGGCTGATGGTCTTCATGAATAACACTGACAAGTGGAAAGGTCAAACTCAAACTCATCCTTCAAGGTATGCGACATTATACCTAATTTTCCATTCAGAACATCACCGTATCCTCCAATGAGAATTTGATACTGTTGAGGTGAGTGCCTTCAACAAGGCTCATGAGCTCCAAGCTTTGAGAAGTGTTGATTAGCTCAGACCACAAAGGAGAACTCAGATTGTACATCAATTCTTTATTGACCACTGAAATGGAATTAATGGATGAATTAGAGCTGCTGTAGATGCCATTCTTTCAATCACATATGGTATCATCCCCACAAACTTCGAACATCCATTCATCAAGGCACCCGAGGAGGTTAACACAATCTTTGCTGATGTCACTCGTGGAGGCTATTTGGGTTGAGTCTATTTCTTTTGGATGCATTTCTGATGGTTACATACCCCATAGTGGATGTGTTCCCATTTCTGAAGTTCCTGCCAAGGTGGTTCCCTGGTGTCAAATTCCACGAGGTTGCTGACAAAAGAAGAGCCCTTCCAGTGGATCTCCTTATGGGACCTTACAAGGAAATTAAGTCTCAAGTGGTATGTGCATACAATGGTATTCTCAGTGTTTCCATTCTGCGTTGACATCCACTGAACAGGAAAATGGGACGGCGGTTTCATCCATTGCATTGCGCTTCCTGTATGCAGTACAGGATGGTGCAGGCATCTCTGAGAGCGAAATAGAGGTGATGTGTAACGTCTTGGAAAACACTTATCTTGGTAAGGTTATTGTCTTGCTTTCCTAACCACACTTGCTCAGTATAAATTTCTTTTAGGTGGGGCAGATATGGTAAGTAAACCTCCATCTCAGTTAACAGTTTTGTGTGACAGTGCTTATGCTAGAGCATTTGTGCTCTCTACAACTTCGTCCTTGCAATGGCCCTTCATCCCCATGTTCACAAGAAAGCTCAGAAGGCCCTGGATGATGTTCTTGGAGGCCAACATCATTCCAGTTTTACTGACTTTGGATGCCTTCCATATGTTTCTGCAATTGTCAATGACATTCACTGTCTATCATGTTTGTACTCAGGATGATGTATGTGATGGCTACGTGATTCCCAAGGGCTCTATCATGATTCCAAATGAATGGGCAGTGCTGCAAGATGAAAGCATATTTGGTGCAGATACTGACAAGTTCATCCCAGAGAGATTCATAAAACCTGATGGAAAAATTAATCCTGATCTTTTGGATGTGGAATTGGCATTTGGATTTGGGCGACATGCCTGTCCTGGAAAATGTGGGTTATACTCATCGTGACAACAAAGAAATTACTGACTACCTTGTTTTGTGTGTAGTTATGGCACACAATACTCTCTGGATTATGGCAACATCCATGTTGACTGCTTATGAGATTTCAGAGGTGGTCGACATAGACAAAAGAAAACTTATGGCTGAGAGCCCATTAGAGTATACCAATTGTGCCATGGTCAGGTGTGTAAGATCAGAAAGATCAGAAACTCAGCTCTATCCACATCCACCCCAACCCCAGCATTATCCCACCTTGCATATATAACAAAGGCCTATCAAGGGTCCACTCCCTGATTCACCACCCAAGTACATCCCCTTCATCACCACCAATCTGTCTCACAAACCTTTACAACCTGCACCGCTCACAACCAGGAGCAGAGCATGTGCCTTAGTATGATTCAACTCCACCTCCATGACCCTATCTTCATTATCCCCATTCGAAGCCCTGACACCAGCCCCTGTGAACCCTGTCCATCCAAGATCACCCCGACACCACCCTACGTCCAACTCTGAATCAGATACGCCCTGCACACCTGTCATGTCTTCCACCATTCACCCATTGTATGCGGCCACAGAGGTGAAGCAAACATCACCTTTGTCTGCCCCCCTCCTCACAGCCAGCTGCCTAACAGTAAAAGCTGTCCAAGAATTTGATACTGCATGTCATTGGTACTTCTCTGTAAAACATATCCCCGCTGCTGACTGCATTAGTAAAATTATCTATAACTTCAAATTGTCATCAGTGCAATCTTGGATCTATGTGGAGGAGGACCAACTTGTCACCCTCACCTTCCCTGACTTCTTGATCACCCTCAAGAAAAGGTTCTTACCTCGTTCTTGAGAAGACAAACTTGTGCAAGACCAGATCTTGGCACAAAACTGTACCGACCTCCGTACCTGGGTCAACACTGTCCATAATGTGAACACCAAGCTTGGCGCTGCCCAATCGGCATATCACATCCCCAACGATCACTTCAGGCTCCACTTGCTACCTCGACTCTCAGACAGCCTGAAATGACTCTACAAGGCCAACAATGGCATCGCCCCCGGTGCAACCAATGGCACTCTCGACGCCATCACAGATTTTGAAGAGTGGATGGAATGCCTCCGAATGTACTCATTCAGTACATTCATTCACCTCTTACTCTCCCTCAACACTTGCGCTGGCATTGCTGTGTGGATGCACCAGCTATGTGTGCACCTACTCCCATTGATGCCCTCATTGACCATGGCTCCTCGCCAGTTTTGATTTCTAGTGAACTCATCGACATCCTATGTCTAAAGCCTAAACATTTATACAAACCCCTTGCTGTTTCCAGAGCATTCACAAAGAAGGACACCCAGAACCCCTGTAGTATTAAATCATTATTGTAGATTATCAATCCAGTTGCAAGACTCTCTCTGGCACTCCCGTACCCTCAACACGATTATCTGTCCCGGACTCCACACTGACTTGATCCTCATTCTAGACTTGCTTGTGAAAAATAAAATTGTTGTCAATGCTGAACTGCAAACCATAATTGCGAAGGACTCTGGGTATGACTTACTGAACCCTCCCAACCTGAAACAATGTCTTAGGATGGCTGCTGTCCCTCCTTGGCAATGTCATAAGCTTGAGGCATGAGAAATTAAAACTGGGCAACAAAATGCCAAGCAAGCTTGGAGGCTCATCCATAAGGAGCTACTTGCAGTCTTTGAGGAGAACCCTGGATGTTTCGACATGAGATCTTTCACTACCGGCCCACCTAACCTTGTCTCTGCTATCAAAACCCAGATCATTCAATTGGTGGGGGAAGCAACACTAAAGAAACTTGACAATCAATTGAAGAATAAATTTGCTGACTGTTTCCCCTCAGACCTCCCACACGTCAACGACCTCCCTCATGATGTCTACCATCAGATCAAGTTACTCCCAAGGGCTCCGGTCTCTGTATCATGCGCATATGGATGCCCGCGTAAATATTGAGCCAGCTGGAAGACCCTCATTGACCAGCATGTGGATTCTGGCCGAATCCAGCCATCTTCGTCTCCATATGCATCACCATCATTCATCATTCCGAAGACGGACCCTACTGTACTCCCATGGTGAGTAAACAACTACTGACATCTCAATCGCCTCATCATTCCCGATTAAATACCCCTCTCAGATCAACGACATCCTTGCTGACTGTGCTAAAGGGAAAATCTGGGGCAAAATTGACATGACTAAGTCATTTTTCCAGACTCTTGTTCACCCAGATGACATCAAATACACCGCGACCCTCACTCCGTTGAGTCTATGGGAATGGGTCGTCATGCCAATAGGCATGTGGAACTCACCAGCAACTCACCAGAGACGTGTGACCCTCACCCTTAGTGTTTAAAGGTCCAGTCCAGTCTGGTTTTTGACTTCCAAATGGGGCAACCAGCAACCACAACCGGTCTAGGACCAACCCAGATATTGGAGGACTGCAACCGGACCCTTTAGGACCAGTCCTAATCGGTCCATGGACCGAAAAAAGACTGGTTTGGACCGGTTTTTTGTCATAAAATTTATTGTGCCAAATAACCCATATGTATCTCAACAAATATAACCATCACCTCATATATATTATATTCATGGATAGAGACTGTAATGCTCCATAGACTGATCGAACATTTAAGCAATTCTGTCTAGATTTGACCGAGATATGGCCAAAACCAAGAGGACATGCATTCAAGTTGGTAATTTGTAGTTTGTAGTTGCACTCATTTGGGCTATTATATGAATAAAATCCCATGGTACAGATGATTAGGTGTGTTGTTGTTACTTTTATGATGTTATATAGCTGTACAAAAAAAATTGTAGCTCAGGTAATAAGCAATGCAATCAAAGTTGTCTGATGCAACAAAATACTCATACAAAAATGTTTTTGGTCATATCTCAACCAATTCTTGACCGTTTTTGATGATCCAGGGACCGAAAATGAAGTAAATATGTGTGGGAGTAAGGTCTAACATACGTTGGGACGACAGACCGGTCGCAACCGGTTTTAACCGGTTTTTCATCGGTCCTACTATATTTTTCAAAATGAAAGACCAGCAACTGGACTGAAAAAGACCGGTCCATAAATAGACCACTGGTCCGGTCCTAATTGGTCCAGTTCAGTTCAGTTTCGGTCTTTTTTTCGGTCCTACAGACTGGACCTTTAAACACTACTCACCCTTTGCAATCTCATAGGCAAGATCTGTCACGTCTATCTTGACGACATGATCATCTGGTCTGACACCCTGGAGGAACACAAGCAAAACATGGAACTGGTCCTAACCGCTCTGCATGAAGCCCACTTGTACTGTTCACTGAGAAAGTCTATGCTATTTACATTGAAAATCGATTTCCTGAGGCACCACATCTTGGCTTGGGGCATTGAAGCAGATTAATTGAAGGTGTTGTGAATTGTGAACTGGCCTGCCCCAAAATCAGCAAAGCATGTCCGCCAATTCTTGGGTCTTGTGCACTACATTGCCTCATTCCTGCCCAGTTTAGCCAAATGGACAGCTGTGTTGACCCCCCTCACCCGCAAAGAATGCAACTCCAACTTCCCAGCCTGGAGACGTGAGCACCAGAATGCTTTTGAGAACATTAAATGACTCATGATTGGGAGGGGCTGCCTAATGATGATCAAACATGAAAACCCTGGCAACAATAAAATCTTCATAACTTGTGATGCCAGCAAAAGACGGACTGGTGCCATGCTTTCTTTTGACCCATGTTGGGAATCCGCTCAGCCTGTAGCATTTGAGAGCAGGCAGATGAACGGCACTGAATGCAACTACCCAGTCCATGAACAGGAGATGTTAGTGATTATGAGGGTGTTAAAGAAATGGTGAGTGGACTTGCTCGGCTCACACATTTACATCTGCACCGACCACAAGACCCTACAAAATTTCGAGCTGCAACGAGACTTGTCTCAACGCCAGGCAAGGTGGATGGAATACCTTTCGCAATGCAAGTACAGTATCACGTACATCAATGGGGAATGAAACACCATCATGGATGCCTTATCTGGACTCCATGACTTGGTCAACATGGAGACCACACCCATCATTATTTCAGCAGTTTTCTCAGTCCACTCCGACCCAAAACTTGTCACATGGATCAAGAATGGGTATCAAACAGACCCCTGGTCATTAGGCATCCTCAAGGACCTGAAACGGAACATGCTGGACACAAAACTGAACATCACACTGAAGCATGGTCTCCTCTTTATCGGACACAGGCTCATGATCCATAAGTACAAAAACCTCTGAGAACATCTATGCCAATTGGCACACAACAACCTCAGTCACTTCAGCATGGAGAAATCCTATGCCAACCTCTGCAATGACTTCTACTGGCCTAACATGAGGTGAGACCTCACATGTGGGTACGTCCCTGGGTGTCCTGACTGCCAACAGAACAAGTCGTCAACATCAAAAACAGCTGGACCCTTACACCCCTTGCCTATCCCGGACAAACAGTTCGACTCAGTCACAATCGACTTTGTGGGGCCACTGCCCATGGACGACAGTTTCGACGTGATCGTTACGATGACTGACCGTCTTGGTGTGGATATCCAGATCGTGCTTTGTCACAGCAGCATGACAGCTGAAGAATTCATGTTCATGTTCTTCAACAAGTGGTACTGCGATAATGGGTGTCCCCTCAAGATTATCAGTGACCATGACAAACCTTTTGTCTCAAGGTTCTGGAAAACTCTTATGAAACTTGCTGGCATCAAACACAAGCTATGACAGCCTACCATCCACAAACCGATGGGTCTTCGGAGCAGTCGAACAAAACTATTGTGCAGTGCTTGCGCTTCCATGTCGAACAAAACCAAAAGGGATGGTTGAGGGCATTACCGAAAGTGAGGTTTGACATCATGAACACTCCCAACACATCAATGGGAGTATCACCTTTTATACTGAAGATGGGATGATCACCGAGGCTCTTGCCTCCATTAATCACTACACTGCCATCTTTGACTTCGCACGATGATCATGATGAGGCATCTGCTCAGTCGTTCATCAAAACCATGGAGGAATAAACAAGTGCAGCCAAAGACAATCTTTTAGCAGCGAAGGTCCAACAAGCTCATTTTGCACACAGGGACCAACTTGCAGAACCTCCTTTTACAGTGGGTGATAAAGTCATGCTGGCAACCGCCCATCGACGAAGAGACTACATGCGCATGAAGGATGGATGGGTGGCAAAATTTATGCCACAATTTGATGGGCTGTACAAAATCACACAAGTGTTCCCCAAATTGTCTTCATACACACTCCTCCTCCCACCTCAGTCATGTGCTTACCCTACTTTTCATGTCTCCCACCCCTGAAAATATGTTGCAAATGACAACAAACTCTTCCCGACGTGATCCAAGATTCCACCAAAACCCCTGGTCACCAGCAGCGGTCACACTGAATACTTCATTGACAGGATCCTGGACCATCGACCCTGAGGACGAGGCCATCAATTCCTGGTGCGATGTACAGGATACAGTCCTGAGCATGACCTCTGGGTGCCACAATCAGAACTTACCGAGACGGAGGCGCTCACATCTTATGAAGCAGAGAACCCTTCACCCTGATGATACACTCTCGAAACTGACCCCCCCCTGGGATTTTTTTTCAAGAGGATAGGTGCGAGTGTAAGATAATTCCCTTGATTATCTTATGACCTTACGACTTCCCTCAATTCGCTACATGTCCCACTGTATACCTTCCCTTTATGGACTATTACTAATACACACGGTCATGTGTCTAACTGTTGACTCATGTAACAATGTCTTAGCTAGTACTCTACTCTCTCTTTAATCCATATTAAGTTCCAATTTACATTGTCCCCTCTCTTAAGTGATCAAGGCACACAGGTGCTTTCATTACAATTTAGATGGTAAAGGTTGACCCAGTTGAGGATGGCATTCAGGCTGGGGTGCTCCATGCTTGTGGGGGTGTCCAGCTAATAGGGCAGTACTAGTCTGCTTGCCATGAGTCACCCTTAGGCCTTACGTTCTTAGATGAGGGTTCAACAATGTGACTCAAGCTGAGGATGTGCTGGTGTGTTGGAAACTTGGATAATATCATCATGACCAGAATTTGCCAGAGATGGATCATGGAGATGCATAAAGGACAGAAATGTTAGTATTTCAACTGTGTATATCAAGTGTATATCTGTTTATTAAACAGTATATAGATGGTTATATGGTTTAGATAGCTGTTTAGGTATACTTGTCCTTTGAGGAGTATACTTAAACTAAATGGTTGGAGCCTTAGGCTGTGCAGGCAGTACTTACAGGTTTAACATAGCCATTGCTAGGATACACAGCAGACACAGCATGGACACAGCATATACATAGTATAATCCCTAGCTAAAGTAATGTCATCAGTTTGTACTACCCTTAGAGGTTAACCCCTAGTACCAATCACTGGAAACTCTACAGTCCATGTGTTAAGGGCGAAGCCTCAACCACTCGATCTAGTCGTTGTTGTTCGATGAGGTGCTTCCTCGACGAGTTGTTCAGCACTAGTCTTACTCGGAGCGTCCGACGTAAGATAGGTAGTGCACTCTAGCAGGGCTTCTGCGTAGAGTCGTTCAGGTTCACGCACTAAGGGGCTTCCTTAGTGGTTTCGAGTAAGTTCGCGAGTTGCAAGCTAAGGCTGTTGATTGCCTAGATCTAAACTAAGGACATCCCTACTACAAGTCACAGTACTTATACTAATAGGAAGGTCCTTATCATCCAATCGGAAAGGTGGATGTGTATCATGTAACAATAGAAACAATAGGCCTCATGCCTTGCATGAGGCGTCCGATGTCACGGAGTGCTGCGGCGCAGCATGACAGGAAGCAATAGCAGATAAGCCTCATGCCTAGCATGAGGTGTCCAATGTCACGGATCTGATGTCAAGGATCCGATGTCAAGGACATGCTGCAGTGCAGCATGTCGATCGTGAGAGTCCGACGTCACGGACCTCATGTCAGGGGGCTGTCATATCACAGCATGTGTGGGAGTGGGTTTGGGTGCATGGAGTCACCATGTGTCAAGGGTGCCTTCCATGGGAAGGGGATTGAATGCATGCAGTCGGCATGTGTTGTGTGTGTGTCTGATGTCAAGGGCATGCCCTAGGCATGAATCAAGGGGTGCCTCCTGTCTTGAGGGGATCGTCGGGTGCATCGGGTTCCATGAGTTACAAGGAAAATTGTAACATTACCCCCCTGCTATGGTCGAAAGTTCCACACTTCGACCTAAATCTTCATCTCTCCTTCGTGGTCTGATTGGGCATGGTCTGGTTATGTGGGTAGATCGGGGTCGAGGGGTTCGATGGAGGAATAATTCATGTCCGAACTTGGACCATGATCGGGTTCTTCTGGTTCACGCTGCCCTAGGTAGCGGTGTCAAGGAGTCGGTAGTATCGTTGAAAGGGGGGCGTTGCAGGATGGCAAATTCAATGTCTGTAATCGGGGGTTCGGGTTCTGCTTGGAAGATGGCATAGAGGCAGAATGCGAAGGTTAGGGCTGCCGCTGCAGCCAGGGTTGTGCCAACGACGATGGTGAGGATCGTAATCCCTGTGAGCATGGGTCTGTCTTGTCATGCCATCGTCTTGAGCTCTGCCTTTTAAATCCTTCCATATGGCTCCCCTGTCATGTTTCCCATCACGTCGTCATCAAAATCATCGTATCCAGAGTTAAAGAAGAGCTGCTGTCTGTGTTCGGCTTCTCTTTGATCGGTCTCTCGATCTTTCTGAGGTTTCTCTGGGCAGTTCATCCTATAGTGTCCAGGGCCTCGCTGTTTGCAATACTTGCAAATATATCGTGGGTAAATCAGGCTGAAATGGCCTATCTCTTGGCAGATGAAACATCTGGCATGTCTCATGTGTGGGGGGGACCAAGGCGGTTGGGTGGTTTTTGGTTCGGGTTTGGGGGTGGTCAGATCAATTACTTCAGGTGCCCTAGGCACAATCTTCGGGTCCTTCATAGAATGGGAGGAGTCTCCAGAGGGAGCCCGTCATTTGTCTCTGTTGCTCCGCTCGCTGAATGACGCAAAGGGCGTCAGCGTTCAATCAGTTTTGTAGGTAGTCTCAGGTGAATCGTCGTTTGGCAGGCATATTGGGCAGTGTCATTGTGGGAAGAGAGGGGGGTTTTTGGGTTTCCATCAGAGGTGGTACCTCTTCTTATATGCTGTCAGGATCTCGGGGGCATTCTTTAGGTTTGATTCGGGTTCCCATGTGTTTTTGGATGTCGGGTAGTCAACCCATTTCACGAGGTAACAGTGTGTCCTGCCATGCTTCTTGTGTGCGATCATCGCTTCCACCTCATATTCATTTTCTCCTTCCACAAGGTCAGGTGGTGGAGTCAGGAAGTTTCATCCATGAGTGTCATTCTCATGGTATCGTGTGAGTAATGCCGCATGGAATACTGGGTGGATCTTCCATCTCAGCGGCAGTTTCAATCCGTATGTCATTCTTGACAGGGCATCTTCAATCGAGGTCTTTACACTCCCCCACCTTTCCCGTCGGACTCCGACTGGAGTCCACCAGGACTGTTCACCAGCCAACTGCCTGCAAAGTTGCCAGTCCAGTCCCAGTCCAGTCTGACTGGACTCTGAGTGGAATCCACTCAAACACCAGATTCCACTCGGACTGGTCCAGTGGAGTTCAATGGAGTCCAGTTGGAGTTCAGTTGGAGTCCAGTTGGAGTCCGAATGGAGTCCAGTCGGATTCCGCTGAAAAAGTGTGTAAGAAAAGGAATTGAACCCAGATCTCTGTAGGTTGCTTATGTAATCAATCATGATGCACAATATAACCGTTACACCACAGTACCTTGTGTGAGGCATCATCTACTTGCATTAGGTACTGTGGTGCAGCTGTGTATGACAAAGCATATTGCCGCATCATCAAATGTGCCAGCTCATCACTCACCACCACCACCACCACCACTGCATGGACACCCACTGCCACCACTCCCACACCCAATCTGCCATCACCACCACCTGCAAACGAGCCGAATGGATGGAATGCAGGCCCAAACGATGCAGATCGCGTCGTTTGGGCCCTACATAAGTTTTTTTTTTGTTTGCTTTTTGTTTTTATAAACTAACTAACCTGTTTTTTTAGTTTTCTAGGTTATAATCTACTGGCAACGACGCCACCACTCGCAAACAAGCCAACGCGGGCCCAAATGACGCAGATCACGTCATTTGGGCCCTACATAAGTTTTTTTCATTTGGTTTTTGTTTTTATAAACTAACTAACTCATTTTTTTAGTTTTCTAGGTTATAATCTACTTGTAACGACACCACCACCCACAAACGAGCCAACACGGGCCCAAACGACGCAGATCACGTCGTTTGGGCCCTACATAAGTTTTCTTTGTTTTGTTTTTGTTTTTATCAACTAACTAACTCATTTTTTGAGTTTTCTAGGTTATAATCTACTAGTAACAACACCACCACCCACAAACGAGCCAACGCGGGCCCAAACGATGCAGATCGCGTCGTTTGGGCCCTACATAAGTTTTTTTTGTTTTGTTTTTGTTTTTATCAACTAACTAACTCGTTTTTTGAGTTTTCTAGGTTATAATCTACTAGTAATGACACCACCACCCACAAACGAGCCAACACACCCACCCCACCCTATGAGCCCCTGCTCATAGGGTGGATCGTGAGTGTGTGCAGTCGACGACGACAATGACGACGCTGCCTACCAGCACCAGGACCCAGAACGACCCAGACCCAATGACACCCATGCCAGCCCCCTCCTCCCTGTCCAAATGGGATGTGAGGGTGTCGATAAAGGATAGGAGATGGCAGAGGGGTACCGGGAGACCTGCGGAGCAGGATACCCACCTGGTAAGCGCCCACCTACCCCCTCCCTTGCATGCCACATCACTGACCATTCCCCCCAACCCCTCCAAACTAGGAGACCCACAAAACTGACAACACACCCACCCCATGCCGACGAGCACCTGCTCATCGGGTGGATGGCGGGTACACCAGGGTTACGATGATCACGGCACCCATCCCAATGCCTACGAGCTTCTGCTCGTAGGGTGGATGATGGGTGCGGCTTGCTACGGCGACAGACGCATGCGAGGAGGGGTGGGCAACAACACCCACCCCAGACCGCATCCCCCAACCCCCCCTCCCCCGCATTTTGTGTGGGGAGGTCTTTATTATTTTTAATTTATCTCTGCTCCCCCCTCACACCGAATGTGAGAGGTATATATATTGTAGTACTTACAAATCCCCCTCTCGCACCGAACGCGAGGGGTTTAGTTTTTTATGTACATAGTAATAATCCCCCCCCTCTTGCAAGATGTGAGAGGGGTTTTTTTTTGTTTATTATTATATTATACCCACTCCCTTGTGTCCTACACGAGGGATGTGGCTAATTAAAATTTTTTGATCTTAATTGTTTGAAAAATGCCTCCTTGAAGAATATGAAAAGTTGAGTCATAAGTAAACCTTATATTGAACCCTAATAAATCTCCTGTGGCTCAAGTGGTTGAGCACACTTGTTTGGTTTGTCATGTGATTCCTTATGGTGAGGTCTTGAGTTCAATTCCTGCAGTACACAAATTTATTTTGTGGGTACTTTATGAAATTCACCAACTCTGAAGTCCTTTGAGCTCATATCTAATTGACTTATCATTTGGTTGAAATGCATTCCAGTTGGACTCCAGTTGGACTCCACTTGGACTCCACTTGGACTCCAATGGGCAATTGAACTCTACATGACTTAGTGTAGTTCAATTGGACTCCACTCGGACTCCACTCAGACTCCAGTGGACTCCAGTCAGTCTGGTCAGAGTCCACTAGGACAGGTGGGGGACTGTAAAGTACTGCTTCAATCATGAAGGGCCCTTCTTGTTTTGGTGCCAACTTTCTCGTTGGGTAGCCAATCTTCAGGTTCTCGGAGTCAAGCCATACTTGTTCTCTAACCTTGAATGGTTCATATCGCCCTTTCGTTCGGGTGGCCATAGCCTGTCTGGCTAGTTTGTGTGCGGCAAGAGCTTCCCTTCTTGCAGAGAGAAGTTCTTGGATTCTCTGTTCGGCGGCCAGCATGTTTGTCTTTTCATAGGGGGTGGGGATAGCGCGTGGTTGATATCCCATCATCAAGTAGAATGGCGAGTGTTTTACTGTGGAGTGCGTCTTCTGGTTGTGCGCAAATTCTGCTGTTGGGAGATAACGTTCCCAATCTTCGGGTTTGTTCAAACAGAACATGTGGAGGTAAACCTCTAGCTCTTGGTTTACTCGCTCCATTTCTCCATCGGTCTGGGGGTGATAGGCGGTGCTCATGGATAGCTTGATTCCGAGCAGTTGTCCGAGTTCTCAGAAGAGTTTGGACGCAAATTGAGGGTCTCTGTCTGAGATGATTCTTCCAGGGAGTCCAAATCTTGTGTACACATGGTGCAGGTAGAGGTCTGCAGTGGCAAGTGCGTCGATCGTCTTCATACAAGGGATAAAAATTACCCCCTTTGTAAGACCATGGTCTACCATGACCATGATTGAGTCAAATCCATTTATTATGGGCAGATCTGTAATGAAGTCCGTTGTTACCAGCTCAAATGGTCTGCTGGCATCAGATGATATCGGTGTCAGTGGTGGGGTCGTTGGGTGTGTGTTAACCTTCATTTTCTGGCACTTTGCGCAGCCTTCGATGTATTTCTTGATAAAGTTAACCATTCCTGGCAACCAGTAGTGTTTGAAGGTCCAGTCCATGGTTATGTAACAGTCTTTTGGAATTTTGAGATGTAATCTGCTTGTTAAAGCCTTACAACTTATCCTGGCATTTCCAGACTTTTTGTACACAATGTCAATATATGATTGAAAAGGTTTGTCATTATGCCTCAGTGGTTTTTACAGAATTAAACATATTAAACATAAAACAATTTTTCCAGTCTATACATTTTCCGAGGTTTTAAGAAAAATGTATGAACTGGAAAAATTGTTTTGTGTATAATAGGTTTAATTCTGTAAAAATTACTGAAGCATAATGACAAAACATTTTTGGTCCTATCTTGACATTGTGTACAAAAAGTCCTGGAATGCCAGGATAAGTTGTAAGGCTTTAACAAGCAGATTACATCTCAAAATTCCAGAAGACTGTTACATAACCATGGACTGGACCTTCAAACACTAGCCACCAGTAGTCGCGTCAGATCAGTTCAATCATTTGCCATTGTCCAGGGTGTCCTGTCATGATGCTATCATGGTATTTTCATATGATAGCTTGGCGGAGGGTTTCGTCCTGTGGCACATAGCATCTGTCTTTGAAAAAGAGCAGGCCGTCTTCAAATTTCCAGTCCTCCAATGCAGACTTGATTGGGGGAGTTCCGTTGTTCTTCAGGGCTCATAAAGCATCATTTACGAGGTCATCCTTCATTATTGCTGAGACCAGGGCTCCCTGGAGCTCAGTGTCGATCGTTTTGACGAACAGTTTGTCAGCGAGGATGGTCTTGTCCTCGTTATCGGTGTCTTCTTTGGCTATGTGATCTGCTCTCCTCGATAGGGCGTCAGATTGTACCATCTGTGATCCTGGTACGTGTTGTAGCTTCCGGTTGAATTGTGACAGGTAGATGGCCCATCTAGCCTGTCATTAGTCTAGTTTCTGTGGCTGACAGAAGTATGTCAGGTTCTTGTGATCGGATAGTACCATCACAGGGAACGGTGTCCCCTGCAGGTAGTGTCTCCATGTCTCCAGCGCTCGGATCACTCCCAATAGTTCCCAGTCGTATATCTCATAATTCCTTTCTGCTTTGTTGAAAGAGTGTGAGATGTATCTGCATGGGTGCCAGTCTCCGTTGGCGTCCTGTTGTCTGAGTACTGCGCCTGTCACAAATTTTGAGGCATCAGATTCCACCACAAATGGATTCGTTGCATCTGGCATCAGCAGTACTGGGGTCTCATTGAACTTCCCTTTTAGCGTATCGAATGACTGCTGGCAGTTGTTCATCCATTCAAATTTCTGGTTCTTCTTCGTCAAATCGTTTAGCGGTCTGGCCAGATCTGCAAAGTGTCTGATGAATCTTCAATAGAAGTTCCCAAATCCTAGGAAGGATCTTACATCCTTCACTGTCCTTGGCGTGGGCCAGTCCTTGATCCCAGCCAGTTTCATGTTGTCCATTGCAAGTTCATTGGGTCTGATGATCATGCCCAAGAACTCGACTTCCTGTACACTGAATCTGCACTTCTCTATTTTCAGGTAGAGATCACATTGTTGTAGTCATTTGAGGACCCTTTTGGTCCTTATCCGGTGTTCTTCTTCCATCTTTGAGAAGATCAGGATGTCATCCATATAGATGACGAGCCATCCTTCATCTAGCATATCTCGGAAGAGATCATTCATCATCGCCTGGAATGTTGCCGGTGAGTTGCACAGCCCAAAGAACATCACCATTGGCTCGAATAGCCCTCGGTTAGTCTTGAATGCTGCCTTCCACTCGTCTCCTTTCTTTATCCATATGTTATGATATCCCCATCGAATATCAAGTTTTGTGAAAAATCTTGCTCCCTTCAGCTTGTCCAAGAGGTCTCCAATCAGTGGCAGGGGGTAGTTGTTCCGGATCGTTCCTTCGTTCAGATACCGATAATCTTGGCAAGGTCGTAGAGCATCGGAGTCCTTCTTCGACACGAAGAAGAATGGGGATGCCATGGGTGATTTCGATGGTCGGATGTATCCTTTTTCCAGGTTTTCATCTAGAAACTCATTGAGTTTCTCTTGTTCTTTCGGTGTCAGCGGGTAGACTTTGCAATCCTTTGGTACAAAGCCTTCTTTCAGGTCGATCACATGGTCCCATGGTTTCGATTCCGGGAATCGTTCGGATGCGGCTTTCTTGAATACCTGTCTGTATTTCTGGTATTCCAGTGGCAGTAAGTCGTCCAGGGTCTGTTTGCTGGCCTCTTTCCCCTCATCTTGTTCATGCGTGAGTCGCTGGGAAATGGATGTTTTTGCTCTGATCCATGCGCTTTTCCAGAATATGTATCATGGGGAGTTCTTGGCCTTTGTAATCCTGGAGATCGTGTTTGTTTTCCATATGTATATATGGGTGGGTCCTCGGTGTTCCTTGGTCAGGGGTGGTTCTTCTGGTGGTTCAAATACGCCAATGACTGGTTCTCCTCGTACATAAGCGATCAGGAGGTCTGTTGCATCTTGTTCATGGGTTTCTTTCATTGCTTGTATTTCCATGCCGGTGTCTGCCAGTAGTTCCTTGTCGGGTACCTCCTCGATTTTTACTTGAGGGGGGGTCTCCCTGGGCATTGGTACTCTCGTTTCGGTAGTACCATGATCTGGGGTTCCATAATCATGTGTCGGGGTAGCCTCTTGGGGTTTCTTTGTCCTGTTTCATAGAGCCACTTTCAAGTTCCATTTGCTGGTGCTTCCCTCCCCTGTGGAGGTTAGCAATTCCTTCATCTTTTGCATGATTCATCGTGCCCTGTCACATTCGTCATTTTTGCCCATTTCCAGTTGCTTCTTCTTCTGGTTTTCTCAGGTCTTGGCAACAGCACATCGTGCTGCTTCAAGGTTTCTGGCTTCTTTAGGAGTGCTGTTGCTTCTGGTCTTTGCAACAGCTATCTGGGCAGAATTCAGTTCTTTGGCTTTCTTTTTGGAAAGCCTTTCCTTCGTCTTTGCCATGGCCAGTTGTGCCCGGGCAAGGTTCCTCTCCTTCTCTTCAGAGAGTCTTTTTCTTGTTTTTGCCATGGCCAGTCTGGCTCAGGCAAGGTTCTTCTCTTTCTCTTCAGCGAGCCTTTGTCTTGTTTTGGCCACGATGCATTGAATTCGTGCCATCTTGTTGTTTGGCGCCTCCCTTCTAGTATCGACCCTGGGGAGGTTTAGGGTATTGGGGAGGGCCCGTTTGGCTCTTCTTGTCTTCTCCAAGATTTGTTGGATTTGAGCCCATCATTGTTCATCTTGGAACTCAAGAGTTCCTTTCTTCCAGTTGATAATCGGGTTTACTTCCTGCAGCCATGATAGGCCCAGGATCACCGAGTCTTTGCCGAGTCCAGCGACTAGGTATTCCATTGGGTAGCTCCATCCATTGATGTGGAGCCTCCCTTTCATGTATCTCGTGATCGTTCCCTGCCTGTTCAGGGTCCCATCTACATTTGTGGCCTGGACAGTATAGCCTAAGGGATATGTCTTGATCCCTTCTCGTTCAACAGATTTCGAGTCGAGGAAGACTCCTCCTGCTCCAGAGTCGAGGAGCGCGTTTGTTGCGACATCTTTTCCGTTGTCTGACTCAGCTACCCGAATAGACAGGTGCATAGATTGTCTATTCATGGTAGCTAAGAGTACAGATCCTATGGAGACTTCAGCGGTGACTGGCGTCGTATCAGGCCGCTGTTCTAAAAACCCAATTCCTCTAAGAGGTTGAGGGCCCATTCTTTTTCTTCATCATCGAGTTCATCCAGCATTATGTGGACTCTCTGATAGGTGTCTACCCCAGTCTTCTTCTGGGTGAAGCAGTTTCGGTAGGGAGGGGGCACTGATTCTGTCTGGGTGGGGTCTTTTCCATCCCTGTGGTCGGATGATCAGTGTCCTGGTTGGTGGCAGGTGAAACACAATCCTTTTCGGAGGTGTTCCACTCGTTCTTGGTTCGTCAGTTGGTTGATGTCAAGGGAAGGCTGTCCCTTCTTCATCATCTCTTTCATCCTCTGGTTTTGCCTGGTCTTTCCCAGAATTGCCATGGCTCGTTTTCATTGGCCTTCATATTTCGAAGCTGCCTTTATCCAGCCTTCGAGAGTGTTGGGTACTGTTTCCATTGTGTGTACCCTCTTCAGTAATTCAGGGTGCAGTCCATCCATGAAGTACTCGATCATGGCTGCATCTTCTGTGATTCCCGTCCTGTCTTTCAGGATGTGGAAGTTTGCCACATATTCTTCGAGGTTCCCTGAACCTTGTTTGAGATTCTTGATCTCAGTCTTTGCCGTTCCGGCATCGTCGATCGGTGAGAAGGCCTCTAAGACCTTCTGTCAGAAGTCTGCATATTCACCAAATCCCTCAGATTGGTGTTGGTTGATGAATGCCTGCACCCAGGCAGCTGCTGTCCCTCCATTCATGAAGGACAGTGTGAAGATGATCTTATTGTCATTTGTGTCATAGACCTGGTCGTTGATTCGCAAGTACAGGTCTATCTCCTGCAGGAACTTGGGGGTTTTGGTCCGCTCTCCTGAGAAGTCTGTGGGTGATCGGATTCGAATGTCCTTCACGGACGTCATGGGTGTGGTCGCGGTGGGTTCGGACATCTCGTTATAGAGGTCATCGATTTCGTCGATTAGGAAGTGGGTGGATGTTTTGGGTGGGGGTGTGTGTGACTGTTCGAAGTCTTCGTCGGTGAGGTAGTCTCCTCTTTGTCTGTCAGTTGATCTGTAGAACCAACGCTGTGCTGGGGTCAAGTAACAGACTAGTCTTCCATTGTATCGATACCAAGATGAACATGGCTGTGGTTCTGCTTCTCTTGGTGGTTGGTCTGGGGTTTGTCTAAACCCGGGTCATTGTGGAGTGTTTCGAGACGTATTGCCTACACCTAGGTAGGTGGGCTAGCAGATAGTTTAGATCTTATGTTAAGGGCAAAGCCTCAACCACTCGATCTAGTTGTTGTCGTTCAATGAGGTGCTTCCTCGACAAGTCGTTCGGCACTAGTCTTACTCAGAGTGTCCGACATAAGATAGGTAGTGCACTCTAGCAGGGCTTCTGTGTAGAGTCGTTCAGGTTCACGCACTAAGGGGCTTCCTTAGTGGTTTTGAGTAAGTTTGCGAGTTGCAAGCTAAGGCTGTTGATTGCCTAGATCTAAACTAAGGACATCCCTACTACAAGTCGCAGTACTTTTACTAATAGGAAGGTCCTTATCATCCAATCGGAAAGGTGGATGCATATCAGTGTAACAATAGAAACAATAGGCCTCATGCCTTGCATGAGGCGTCCGATGTCACGGAGTGCTGCGGCGCAGCATGACAGGAAGCAATAGCAGATAAGCCTCATGCCTAGCATGAGGTGTCCAATGTCACGGATCCAATGTCAAGGATCCAATGTCAAGGACACACTGCAGCACAGCATGTCGATCATGAGAGTCCGATGTCACGGACCTCATGTCAGGGGGCTGTCATATCACAGCATGTGTGGGAGTGGGTTTGGGTGCATGGAGTCACCATGTGTCAAGGGTGCCTTCCATGGGAAGGGGATTGAATGCATGCAGTCGGCATGTGTTGTGTGTGTGTCTGATGTCAAGGGCATGCCCTAGGCATGAATCAAGGGGTGCCTCCTGTCTGGAGGGGATCGTCGGGTGCGTCGGGTTCCATGAGTTACAAGGAAAATTGTAATACCACGTGATTGTCATGTTAATATTTTTGAGACAGGATTGACAGAGTATCTGGACAATATATCCCATTTTGAAGCATCCAGTACTCAGAATGCCACTTGTAGCATAAATCTGACTTGCATTGGAGACATTAGCAGCATCATGAGTTATTCCTTCATTCATCAGATGTGTTATTGACCATCCTGCAGCTAAAGATAGTTGGCCACAAAGACATTCATGCCCCCTTTGCAGTTGGTTCAAGTTTGTTTGTTATTTCCTATCTGCCACTACTAACAATGAGCTTAGGTTAAAAGTGGTGGACATGCTAGCAACATTGGACTTAGCTCAACCACTGGCATTCAGATATCCATGTCAAACTTCACTGATCTGGTTTATGATGTGGCTGCTCAGTCAGTGAAAACTGGAAGTGGTCTGACCTGGGATCAAGTCTATGCCAAGTTGACACCCTTCAATGTGACAGTTTCTGGAGGTCATGTCCCAGGTGTTGGTAGGTTCTCCTCAAGTTATGATCCATTTCATGTTAAATCACCCTCAGGTGTTGGTCTTGTGTTTGGAGGAGGTTACAGCTGGGTTGTGGATGTTGTAATATTGAGACGTCCCCGTGATACCCTTTTGGTTACCATAGTTACTTCCACATATTTCGGTCATCTATCTGTACCATTCCACCTCAGTGTTTAACCATTAACTGAGTTGTAAGTCTGTACCATTATGACTTGTTATATTCTTTACTTACTCATAGTAGTCCTACTTTATTTACTACTCAATACAGAATGTTTAACCATTCACTGACATTCCTACTTTATTTACTTCTAGCTTTGTAAATGGTCCCTGCACTCTGCAGGTTATGGGCTGATATGTCTTCGACAACCACCACCCAGACTTTGAATCTTCCAAAGCTTTGTAGTGAGAGCTCCAACTGGTCAACCTACCAGGAGCAGATTATAAGGGCGAGATGGTGTGAGTCCCAATGACCTTTCTAGATTTCTCTCGATAAATTATTTTTGACTGTAAATATTTTCCGTCGAGCACCAACGAGAGACATCGAGAAAACATGGTTGAATTAAGCATATGCCAAATATAGTAATAATAATAATAAAATTCTAAAAATAAATGCATGGCACAGCACGACCACACTTTCTAAAAATGATCCAATCAATGGCTCATTTTCTGTTAATACCAATCAGTTCTTATACCAACATACAGCTTAAGCTAAACTTACCAGCTGCTTTGACCTTTCAATGTATTTCTGAAACACAGTTAATTATATTGCATGCCAAGAGATTATAGATATGCACCTTCTTTTCCTCCCCAGGCAATGCCTCCCAGTGATGGTCAAATTCTTCAGTAGTTCCACCCACTGCTTGTACCCAATCTAGAGCACATAGATTCCTGCATATATAAGTAAAATATATTGACTTACTTTGGCGTAGTTGAATTTGTAGTGCACTGTTTTGTGGGAGCCTTCTTCTTCATTACAGTGGCATTGACTGCAGCAGTCCCAGTTCCACGGTTGGGCATTAAACCACTTGAGGTGGTGGCTGCAGGAGCATCAGTAGATGCTGTGGACATTGTGGATGGGATGACTATGGCAGGAGGCATGGTTGTTGCAGTGGTCACATCAGAGGTTGCAGCAGTATTGGCAGTAATGGTAGTTGCAGATAGGATGGCTACAGTACCAGGCATGGTTATCACAGAAGAGGTTGCAGCAGTGTTGGTGGTGGCCGAAGTCATTGTAGGGACAGCCACTGGAATGGGCATGGTTGTCACAGAGGAGGTTGCAGTGGCATCACTGCATCAGAGGTTGCCGAAGTCATTATAGGAACAGCTGCAGTAACAGGCATGGTCATCACAGAAGAGTTTGCAGTGGTGTCAGAGGTGGTTGAAGTCATTCCAGATGGGACAGGCATGGTAACAGGCATGGTCATTGCAGAGGATGCAGCAGCATCACTAGTGGCAGCAGGTATGGTAGCAGTAGCAGCTGTGGCTCCAGTTTCTGCAATAGCACTTTGGGGGGCCGGGTCATCAGAGATGGCAGCATGAGTTCCCATCACGACAGTGCCCCCAGAAATAATGCCTACATCTGTGTCTGCTTGGGGTCCAGTCTGCAGGTCCACGGCCATGGGTTTATCTGGGGAGAATGTCATGTTCTCTGATAAATGATCCCTGTGGGTGTTAAGACTAGAGCAATAGTAAACATTGCAGCGTGAACCACATTGATGGGACATAGAAATGATTACTATTGAAACTCGGAAGACAGGTTGTGACATGAGCAGTTTGGTTAGGCATTACCCCCACCACTAGTCAGCATGAGGGTAGTATTTACAGGATTTTGCAGTATGGTGGTAGAAACCAAGTTTGTCACTAATGAATTTATTTTGCTTGGATCTATGGCAGCGAGCGAGCTTTTAATCTATACATAGTGATAGTGAATGATTACACATTGTTAATATATGAATGGGTGTACTGACCTGAAAATTGCTCGTCTCGACCTCCATATCAGCCGACTCAGGATGGGCATCAACTTTTAGTTTCTTTGCAGCATGTTTGGGTGGCTGCATGTGGGGCCGCTTCTGGTTCAAAGCCACACCTGTATCCGAAAGTGTGTGTTCTTCCTGCTCTTGCTTCATCCCAACCTTTTGAGAGTTTTCCAGCCAATTCTTATACCAAGATGGATAATTATCTGTAGCAATCTGATCAGCCTTCCAATCAAGGTTGCATAACTTAAGCTCAGGAAATCTTTGATGCATTTCATGGCAGTATGCTTGTGACAACTTGACATCAGCTTTCCCCCATGAAGGCAGCAGTCTTCCCTCCTTAGCCATATGCACCCAAATTAACCTCATGTATCAGCGCATTTCAGTCGCTCTGTGGCCATTGACAACAGTACCATCTTGTTCCTCCACATAGTGCATTGACATGTTGACACCCTGGGAGGCATGAGTTTTTCCACACTGTGAACTATTGTCGAGTACCACAGCATCATCCTCTTCTGCTGAACAATCAAGCCAGTCCTGTTTAGTCCAGAATTGCACATCGGGATAATCTTCATGTCTTGCAGGCTCATCTTGCTTGTCCTCCTGATCTTTTAATCTGCCACCTTGACAAAGTGTTCCAGAAGATTGTTGTATGCATCCATTGAGGTCCTTTTTAGCTGCAGCAAACCACAGTCAAAGGAAAAACAAACCAGAGCATTTCATGTTGTGCCTCCAGGAGCATATACTTTTTTTCCAAGTTTGAATTCAATTCATACAAATCATCTAACTCTTGCTCAAGAATAGTTGAATCATCAGTGAGTGGAATGTGATGTCACAATGATGAGTTGGCATGTGAAGAGCCAATGGACAGGCTGGTATGTCTGGATTCCTTTGAAGAACTTCTCTGTGGGCAGGTATAAGCTACCAAGGCCAGTCATAAGCAGCTCACTGACAGTAGACAAGTCTAGACAGTCTGTGCTCTGATGACACAACCATCTCGACTCTAGTGATGAACGGTTCTGTACATATACATTAATTGAAAGTCATAGGTGGTGTTCGAAGTAATTCACTCACAGTGGACAATACACAGCCAAAGGACGACTGCATAGGACTTGCAGCTGGGCTTCCACAGTCAGAAATAGGTGGAGAGATTTGTCCATTGATATCTGACATATGAGAGAGCTTAAGAGAAATGACAGAATGGCCACCAGAAACCTGGCCAGGATGCAAGTACATTCTTCATATGTCAAATATATTTTGAGGCAGATGGTCTATAGCAAAGAAGTTGTCATGATGGGAGTCCTTTGTTTGTTTGTTTCCAAAGGCAGAACTCAGCAAATCATGTCACAACATAGTTGCAACACATAGGTACAAAAGTAACAAAAGCACATAGGTTATAGGTAGTGAAAAAAGTCAGATAGCAGGTATCAAAGACATGGTTCCTCCTCATTGCAGGCATGCCAAATATGTGGATGAAAACATTTAACAATCAAGCTCGATCAAGTGCTAGCCACCAGTCCCAACATGTTGCTACCCACCCCAATCCTCAAGGATGAGGAAGAGACTGGTTGACAAGACTTCAAATGTTTTGCTTCCAGCGATGGGTTCCAGTTCTCGAAGTTGATAGTATCAGTGTGTATATTCCCCTTCTTGAATTGCTGTGGAAGTCCAGTCTCCTCTTCTCTGGATTGCTTGGCCATCCATGGAGTGAGGTAAGAATGTGCCTTGGTTTCATAAAAAATTTTATTGAAGCTTGCAGTGCCTGCATCACCATTTTTAAGTGATGTAATACCATCTGCTCCATCTTCACCTCTATCCACCTGGCTAGCAGCATCCCTCAATATATCAATCATCCCCTGTGCTGTGATTTCACATCCAGCAATTGGATGTATAGGAAAGAAAGCCTTGAGTAGCTTCCTGACAAAGGGCTTAAAAGAGTCCCAAAAAGGTGGGAAATTCTGGAGGATAGCTCGCTCGGCATCGACAATGTGACCAAGCTTGAGATATCCAAGATTCTGGATATCAGCATCCTTGTCATACCACATGTGTGAAGGTATATCCATGAAGCAGGGGTCTGCGACCCTACGCTCAATCCAAGGAGCTTCCATTGATGTACAGGTCCATAAAATTACATAAAGAACAGATTCCAGATCATGCCGAAGCCAGTGATAGAAAGGTGTCTTGTCTTGATGAAGCATGAGATCAATAGCCATAAAAGGCAGTGTACCCTAAACAATGCCATATAAGTAAATTGAGTTGAAACATGGAAGGTATCAATGAGACGAACTGTATGAAAACCATCTGAAACTTCAGAGGATGTAATGCAGCATAATCAAAATCAATCAACAATCCAGTGCGCTTGCTGGCATCCAGATGAATCAACTTCAGATTGTTTGGGCTAATATCTTGGTGAAGCATCTTGTGACACTGGGATAGCTGGTCGATCACTGATGTTTACAAGGTCAGATGGGGACATGAAAGATATCTGATTACTTACATTCAATAATATCAATAATTGCGCACAGATAAATTCTGCCTTCAAATCAAACATGGTAATCGGTGTTCCAATGGGTATCATGACAATGCAATGGTGAATGCGTGATTCACACATTCCACCAACAAACTCGCGATACCATCCAGTAGAGTCAACGACACCTCCAACCTCAACATCTTGCCCCTCGATGATATTGGGAACACAATTCTTGAGCTTTGAATCATTCTTTATCTTCTCAAGGAATTCGATTTCCGACTGAACATGTGAGTGTTGAATCCAGCAGTCCTTCAGGATGAAAAATTTTTTGGTGGCGAAAGACCAGCCATATTGTTGTTCCATATCCAATCATGGACTGCAGCGAATATATGATGTGAACCACTTTGTACCAGTTACGGTTTACACTTATAGACTTGACTGTGTGATCCTTGTTCAGTCTCATAGTCAAATCACACCTGGTGCTGTGAAGAGGTCCAAACATGAGATAGGCAAGAATCTTCATAAGGATGAGTGTGTTCCCTTTGCCATGGAGAAGAGAGATGGGCAGCATTGAGATTTGGCCTGGTGATCAGTGATAGTAAGTGCAAACATGCCATGCCCATCAAAGGAGAGCACTGGAACAAACTGGCAATCATGTTGGCTGATGAACATAAGATAGCTTTTGTCATTGATCATAGTATATATCCGTTTAGGGAAAGGGGAAGATGCGGTGACTTCTGTGAAGGCATGGATCATGGTCCATGATATATGGCCTTCCATGGTTCTGTCAATAAGTGTGATATCTGGTTTGCGATTTATGCTCGAACCATTGGGCTGTTGTTGTGATTCCCAGTGCACCATACCCACTTATGGGCTACTCCACCTGTGAATATTCCTATCATCGAGCCCAGTGTATCCAGCCAGTCAGCCATGGCAATCTCTGTGAATGATTTAGGGGCTGGGAACTGATTTTGAACAGCGTCCCAGGCCTTGTTTGCCATAAGGATCCTGAATATGTCTCTATTCAAAGAAATTGGTGAGGTTTTGGAGGGCCAAAGGAGGTCAAGAAAAAAGTGTGGGGGAGTAATGAAGACATTGCCCTTCAAGTCTTTATTCAAGCATGATGTGAGTTGAGGTGCAGATATATATGACTGGTCACCTAGTGGACACTTTGCAGACATCCAGTAGAGGACAGGGTGGATGCAACTCCTAGGGAAGAATGCAGATGGGGTTCTGAAGGGGGTGGTCCACATCCACTAGAAGTGTCAATGCTGTCCAGATAAGATGTGGGCATGCTCGATGCTTTGGCCCCTGAGGAAGGATCCTCAGGAAACAACTGGGCGCTACTGAGTGTATGGGATTCTGGAAAAGGGGGTAGGCCCCATGTGCGATGAGTGTAAGCACTGCCTCGATAAATGACATACATACTCAAGGATGTAGCAGGTTGACGATGGTAGAGACTGAATGCTTCGGCCTCTGTATTTTGTTGAAAGTTACCATATGTCCCTGTATGTCCTTCAGGCTGGACATAGACACCATACAAACCCAACGATCATTGTGTATGGGCAAAATTAGAAAATTGCGGTGGGACAGTAGGTAATTGGGGATTGTGATACAGATATTGTTGGGGTGGGCAAAACATTGTAGTTTTGTGCATGGGCATGAGGTGCAGGATAATGAGGTGCAGGATATGCATGAGGTGCGGGATATGCAAAAGGTACAGGATGAGCTCAATGGGATAAGTATAGTGTTTGTCTTCCAAGGGCACATTTGCGACATTGGCATAATGGTGATTGGTGGGAGTATGTTTCACTGGGGCTTATTGCTGCATCCCAGGCCTAGATAAGACCAGCTTTGGGGCAGGGGGTGGTCAATCAAGTGGCAGTGGATGACCATGAAAATATCCTGGTGCTGCTGAGTATCCTCAGGGTATTTCCGATTCCATTGGATGTATTGATTTCATAGTGCTGGTGGGATGATGGTAGGATGACTGGCTGTAGTTTGTGCTGAAGCAGCTGTCATGAAGCAGGATGTTCACTGGGAAGTGCATATTAATATGCAGGAAGATCAATAAGAGAATGACAAGGGGCCAAATAGAAGGACACAGATCAATGGATGATACAATGATACAGAACTACATGAAAGGAAAAACAGGAAATTAGATGCTGTTGTTGGACAAGTGCTGGACAACATGTTGCTGGATGACATTTATTGTGACATAAGCATACAAAAATGGTAATCTATTGTGTATAGCTCAAAAAGTGCTTGAAGGTAAATAAATCAAAACAAATCCAATCCTTGTCAGGGACTTCTTCAACATAACCTGAAAGGAATGCAATGTCAAGGCCAGGCTTTTCAACAAGAAAATATTGTCCAGGGGAATCTGGAAATGGCTGGTGGGGAACTATTGCCACCACAGCTTCAATGGACTTGATGTCGATCACCATGAGAGAACTGTCACCACCATGAGTACAAGACCAGAGAATGTGGTAAGAAAGCTGGAATAAATGCTGATGTGGAGCTGAATAAGTGGACACCATGGCCAAGCTTTTTTCCATCTCCCCAATGAGAAGATGGAAGTAGTAATAAACTTCAGCAAATTGAGTCTGGTGCATGATGCAGAACTAGAGATATTAATAAGAGCATGATTGTTATTCAAGAACAAATCTCATACCTTCACATTTTGGGCCATTCTCAATTTTGTCAGGGGCTTCAATCTCTCCTTCCAGGAAGACTATGCAACTTGTCCATTTGGGAGATGGACCCATTCCCACCATACTATACTTGGAGAACAATTGTCCTCCAGAGACATGCTACAGGTGTTCTCCAAATAAGTCCTTAACACCGCAGTCTCACAATCCCAAATTGGTCGATGAGTCCAATCCTGTGCTTGGAGTAGAACAAACCCACCACCAAGGTCTTTTGCTCCTTGGGGTAAAGTTGTGATAGGTGCCTGGAGATCCGGTATCACTGCTTCGATTGCATTGATTTGACAGCATAGAAGACCTCTTTGAGAAAGATTTTCAAATGGATTTGATGGCTGACAGATTTCTCAGCCCAAGTTTCCAATAGTCCATTCCATGGTCTGTTGTGATGAGCAGGTTGGTGGGCCAATTCAGAGAGCCTTGGGTGCAAGGTGAGTTAATGCATGAATGCTTTGATGCACAAAATGCAGGTGATCAGGTCGACACTGGTAATACAGGACCTTGAACTCGACAAAAAATTCTAATAATGCCTGATGAGCTTTATTGATCTCTTCCATCTTGATGGAATGCTGGTTCATGATCCGCATGCCAAATACAAGCTTGCAGAAGTGTCACCAGTATTTTTCAGGCAATACATTGTAAAACACTCCAGGTCCAAGTCCATATAAGTACAGAAGAAATTCCCAAGCTTTATAGCTGCTTGAGATCTTCTGTGCAGGGTTGCATGGAGGACGATCAAAGGAACCTGGCAAATATGGTGTCGCAGCTGCAATTTGTCTTCCATGCACTACCCACCTGGGACCATGAAGCACTGCCCAATCCTGACTTGCCCCATTATCTTTCGGGTCACAATCAAGAAGACCTCACCAGAGGTTGATCAGGGAATCTGGAATATTGAGAGTGGCAAGATGCATAATATCTGACCCAAAGCAACCAGGAACTCCAAGTATCTTTGCCTGTTGCAGGCCAAGAAAAATACTTGGTTGAGAAATGCCTGTTTGCAAGTGGCATTTTATGTAATCACTTTCCTTGGGAGATGCGAGGAGGTGTCGAAGATTTTCCTGATATAGGTCCAGAATTTGCAAATGGAATATTGTCATGGTCACACCCCAATACCTCATAGTTTAGCAGCTTGAGAAGAACAGGATACTAACGTGATCCTCCCAGTTTGTGCCATCCTGTAATAGAGCAGTATAACCAACAGCCATTTTTGCCAGAATGTCCAACAAGACTATTCAAATATGTTATCCCTGGGCCATCAGCAGTTGCCAAAGCCAAAAAAGGGTAAGAAATGAAGACCTCATCACAAGAGGGATCCCATATGTGAAGGCCTTCACGTTGTAAGGCTGCAACATGATAAAGGCCAGTAAAGAGATATGAATCAGCATTTGTTGGCTTATTTGGACCAGGAATGATACCACCAGGATGAACATATGCAAGTTTGGATCTGCGTTCTGGATCCAGCTCAAATAGAATCCAGATATAAATCCAGCAATCAGAGGTTTTATGAGCATAGAGTTGGGTGCCATCCACAGAGAACATGAGAACTGTATCTTGTAGCTGAATATGGCCACTTCTGACAGCATCAAGGTATTCCAGTGAGTACAGGAAATCCTTGATGGTCTTCAGATAGCTGTTGTTCAACCGAAGTTCCTGGATAATCTCCTCAGTTTTTCTTTTTCTACAGCTCATTTGTTCAGCACTCCAACGATCTTGCCACAGAGCTTGTAACAGAGGTCCAAGAGGCATGGTATAGAATTCTTGTCAAGGTGTATGGGCTGTATCACTATAATGTTGCTCGCCACACTTGGGACATGTGTTGAGTGATGTGTATGGCCCCATGAATGCTAGACAGCTATTTGGCCACATATGTTTGATAATAGGGACAACACCTGTGATGTCTGATATGCCATTTTATTTGGTTGAATGAAGGTACTTGGTCGTCAGGGTGGCAAAGCATTATTGCTTCTCTTGACAAAGTGTAAGCTTCTTGCGAAGCATTGATGGTTGTGAGGAATAGCCTTAACCCCAGCTGAAGGTCCGGATTGCCAACATCTGCAGGAAAAGTGGGTGGGTTGTGTAGCCATTCAATTATGTCCTTATCAAGTTTACTGTTATCTAATGTTGCCCCTTCCAAAGCCTGAATGAACTCCATTGCAACCTTCATATCCTTCGATGTCTGAGAGCTCCTGAAGATCTACATCTGGCTGAGGTGGTAGAAGAGATTCATTTGTCTGATTGTCTTGGGTTTTGTGGTCATCAAAGGAACCCGGATCTGCATGATTGCTCTCAGCAGACATCTGCTCTGCATCCATCTGCTCTATCTCATCCTCATCACAGGATCCCAGACCACTGGACCCACTCACGTCCAGGCCTTGTGTAGTATCGCTGCACCAGGTAATCTTGTTTTGAGTCATGTCTTTGCTGCCACACCCATTCTTGCCTGAGTTGAAGGAAATCCTGCCTCCTCCAGAAGCCACGATGTTGTTTTCAGCTGTCTCCACACTGCCGCACCTGTTTCTACTCAAGTCCAAGGAAGATGCATGCATGTAGCCCTCGCCACCTTCAGATGTAGTAGTGCTGCAGTGTGCAGTATCCATCACCTGCCCATTTAGTGACAAGCCATGTGAGCTACCTCTGATACAGGCCTTTTTCAATCTGTTAGTACAAATCAATTTGTAGCACTGGGAAATGTACCTCTATTGCACTGGCAGAAGCTCCCGCAATTCTTGTGCTAACCTGCGTGCTGTCCAGATAGAGCCAAGGAATCCAGTGTTGTTGTGTTTGAGACTGTCATTATGAATGCATTTTAGAGGCTAGATTTACAAAAAGGTGCATGTCAGTGATAGGATGAATGGGACACATTTGTCATATGACCCTTGCAATACCGCTCGCAATCACAGGAGTATAGTTTTTTGCCTTTGAGGGGTGGGTTGTTGTTCCATTGTGGTGGCATAGCAAGGAAGATATTAAAGAATTAACAAATGTTTGAGGATACATGTGACTGTTTATCACGACATATTTTGGGTACATGCATACACTATCCAATACTGTCTGCAGTAGCATGAACATATGAATGAGTTTAAGAAAGTTTAGAAATCCACCTATCATCTAGATGCAAATATTTGTGCACACGACACACAACGAGAACCACCAGAGCTTTTACCACATAACATCCTGAACCCCTTTGAGCCTCCCTCTGCATCCAGGCAACTACCATCCATTGATCATCTGTTGTGAGTCATGCCTCCCTCTGCATCTAGGCAACTACCGTCCATTGATCATCTGTTGTGACTAGGGCACGGCACAGGTATGGGTATGGGTATGGGATTGCCATATCTGGGCAACACCATACCATTTTCCACGGTGTTACAGGTATGTGCAGGTATGCCGGTACATGGATTTTGGTCAGGTGAGTGATCATCTGTGTTGAGATTTCCAGCTCAGCCCTCAGTTGCCTGCAGTCACAGTAATATTTTCTTGTTACATGTTACATTCTATTTATGGGTTACTATGTATCTATGCTATGGTTTCACTTGATGCGTATCATAGATATTGTTTATTATTTACTGATTAGTATATAAAGCTTGTGTATCGTAGTAGTCATGCTCTTCAGAGGGGGGTCACTTTCTATATATTAATTTAGTGTAATTAGTATTCATATCAATACATGAATAACCACAGGTAACCCACAAAAACCCGCAGTAACACTGTACCCCTACCTGTGCAGGTATGGTGTTCACGGGTATGGGTAGGGGTATAAGAAAATATACCCAAGGGTTACCCATGCCATGCCCTAGTTGTGACGTTGGCAGTGAGTGCCTCACTCATGGCAGGCTTCTTGGTCATATGCAAGAACTCCCGATCCTTGTCAGTTTTCTTCAAGTACAACATCAGAACCTTGCAGTAAAGGTTTGGCTCTGGCTTGAAGTGCAGATGTATTTGATGGCCAGGGTGCAACCGATGAGGGTGAGAAGACCAATGACGAGAGGATGTAGTTGGGAGCTTGATGATGGGTTTGCCCACTTTGGGTTGTAAGGCTGCGGGTGTTGGGGATGGCACTGCTGGTAATGGCTGCACAGAGCTATGGTGCACAGTGAATTGTGAATTTGTTGGGGTACCACAATTGAGAGAAAGAGAGGCATATGTCCGACATAGAGGCATGTAGAAACGTAAGTCGACTATAATGTATAAAATGAGCAGCACTTGAGTAGCACGATGGCAGTGGGAACTGGACTTACATTTGTATAGTGTCCCACACACATATATCAGATGCATGATGCATTGATGCATGCATATGTCCATGTGTAAAATGGCTGGTTATTGATGAGACTCAATGATGGTCGTACCGGTCAGTGTAGAAAGGCAAAGTTACAAATACATTGTTTACAATGACACAAATCGATCATGAGTAAGCTGAAATCTCAAATACAACAACACAAATCAATTCAATCTTCCCATCTTGATCATTCTCAGCCACATCCAATCCAATCTTGACTGGGATTGAGTGCTGCCACACATGAGTCAGGAAAGAGAACCTCATCTGGCATCTCACTGAGGAAGCAAACTCTCTCGCACTTGAGGACTCCATCAACAAGTCCAATCCCGCAATGCTTGCAGCTATGACAAAGTCTTCAAAAGGAAAGGGGAAGGAAAGGTCAAAGTCAAAGAGAGATGAGATCAAGTGCATGAACACTAACTGTGGAAAGATGGATCATACAGAGAATCAGTGTTATGCAAAAGGAGGAGGAAAGGATAAAGAGGCACCTGAATGGCTCAAGAAGATGGCTGAGAGGAAACCAGCATCAGCAAGTGTGAACATCACGGAGGAACACATAGGTAAGCTACATTGTATCAAATGATATGACCTATTGAACACATACATTGTATTGAATGATACAGGTTCGATGGATGCTGTTGAACTCACTATATAAAGTCACTATACTATATTAACCAATGACTACATTGTACACTGATTATTATACCTTACAATAGACATGCATTAGGAATGTAATACAGACATTAGTAATGTTTGAAATGCAACGGACACAGACATGGCCACGGGGATGGCCATGGCATCGCCATCGGGCACAGACATGGGAATGGGCAATATTAACCTATGAATACTATTGACTGTACATTGGATTATCTGTTTTGATGGACACCATTGAACTCACTATATATTTGTCCATACTCTGTTAATTAACCAATGACTATATTACTATTTTACTTGCTGTACCATACAGATAGACGTGCATTAAGAACATAGTACAGACATTAGTAATGTTTGAAATGCAATTGCAGGGGAAGAGGATGGGGGTGGGGGCGGGGGTGGGGACCGGGACCAGGAAGTGGCACTGACATCAGGGCTTGACAGGACCACAAAAACAATGATATTACTATGTACAATGTACTACTACCCACAACACTATATATACATGATGCATCATTCAATATCAATGTCCATCATCTCATCAGGGCTAGACAGCCAAGTCTCATCAACATAACTGAAGTCTGCAGGAGTGTAGATCAGCAGAGTGAAGTCCGCAGGAGGGTAGGTCAGCAAAGTGATACAAGAAGGAGTGGGGTTCTCTATCTGTGATGTGGTAATGGAATCTTCTACATAAGAATCGTCCTCAGCATCGGATTCACCATTAGATCCAGTCTCTGAGGATGACAGAAAAGCATCTGCAGCATCAGATGCAGTGGGGAAAGCAGCTGCATCTGTCGAAGTTGGACTGGTGGCTGGAGACGGGAGGTAGAATCAGAAAGATAAAAGGGAGCAGCATCAAAGCCAGTCAGGGAACCTGTAGGGGAAGACAGTGACTGATCATTGTCGCCCTGCCATGCCATGAGTGCCTGAAAGGCGGTGGGCTGATCAGCATCACTTGAGACATCATCTTCGCCTTGCCATGCCATGGCTGCCTGAAAGGCAGTGGGCTGATCTGCACTTGACACATCATCTTCGCCTTGCCAAACCATGGCAGTGGGCTGGCCAGCTTCTGCATCGGGCAAGGCATCAGGGACGGGAGCGGGCGTGGGAGAGGGAGTGGGAGAGGGAGTGGGAGAAGCAGCGGGGCCAGGAGCGGGGCTGGGAGGTGATGAATCATCTGCTCCATTGCCTGATACCATGGGTGGTCGACCATAGGCATTGGATGCAACTGTTGAGACCATTGGTGTGCTCGACCACACCTTTCTTCCCTTTGCACCATCAGGCAGAGACAACTGAGGTCTTTACACTCCCCCCTGTATTCCTATAGCAATCCGATGATTCCAATGATTCCGATCAGACTCCGATCAGAATCCAACCATATTCCAATGTCATTTTCACCAGCCAAATTGACATGAGACACAGGTTTAGTCCTAGTCCAGTCCAATGTGATTCCGATCAGACTATCAGAATTTCCTAGGAATTTCTGGTCATAGGAATCACATAGGACTATTCTGAAGTTATGCTAAGACATCAGACAACATAGGATTCTGATAGGAATGAAAGCAGCCTTGCTTAGTAATATAGTATGAAAAGTCAATGTGCACACCAGAATTGAACCCTTGACATTACAGAAGATTATGTAAGCTTAAACCGACAACAATACCATTAGGCTAAACAGTCATTATAGGTAAGTGATCATACTACACTACATACCATTCCCGTGGGTGTGATGACAAAGCACATAGCTGCATCATCACACCTGCCAGCTCATCACTCCCACCACCACCACCAACAACGACAAGCACACCACCTCCATCCCCCCCACCTCAACCACCTCAACCCAGCAACTCCCACCACTCCCACTTCACCCCCATCTCTGGACGAGCCCCCAAGACCGGAAACAACTGGTTTCGATGCCAAACGATGCCCAAATGATGCAATCATCGTTTGGGCCCATAGTAAGTTTTGTTTTTTCATTTGTTTTTTACTTTTGTAAACTAACTAATTCATTTGTTTTGTTTCTAGGTTGTAATCTACATGAGTAATGATGGACTGATGCAAGCCAAACCCACACCCAATGATGCCCCTGGCAACCCCCCTCCTCCCCGTCAAAACAGAATGTGAGGGTATCTATTGTGGTCAGGAGTGCGGGGAGCAACACCAGGAGACCCCAGAAGGGGAATACCTGCCCAGTAAGCACCACCCGACCCCTCCCTTTGTGCCACATCACTGATGAACCAACAACGCACCCACCCCACACCTACAAGCAGCTGCCTGTAGGGTGGTTCATGGGTGCAGATGATGAGGGGGATGAACCCCGAGGGTGACAATGGGGGGGGGGGGACAAAATGACAAGGGGAAAGGGAGACAACAACCAGCAGAGGAGGGAGGGGAGACAAGGGAGGGGAGGGAAGCCATGGGGGAGGCCAGGTGAGAGAGGTGAGACACGATGGAGATGAGAGGGAGGGAAAACAACAGGACAGGACTGATGAGACAGCCGACACGATGCACCACCACCCCCTCCCCCCCATTTTGTGTGGGGGTGGGTTTTTATTGTAGAATTTAAAATAGTATAATTAAATAGTATAATTAATTCTCCCCCTGCATTTGTGTGGGGGTTTTTTAAAAAATCTATATTAGTTATCTACTCCCTCGCGAAGACGTGAGGGCTCAACAATTTTTTTTTGAGCTCTTGTGAGAGAGGTTAAAAATAAGTGAACTAATCCTAAGTGCTTTAAATGGACTTTATATTACATATTTATTAATGCTCCTGTGGCTCAACTGGTTGAGCACTTGTTTGGTAGTCATGTTGCTTATATCCCAAGGTCTGGGGTTCAATTCCTGCTCTGCCCATTTATTTTGTAAGCACTTTCACCAAGTTAAGTCTTCTGAAATGGTGTGGGATTCTGACTACTACCTGTTGGAATTGCATAGGACTTTACTTGGAATTTACTAGGAATTTCTTGGAAATAAAAGTACATGGTCATCAAGATACATTCTGATCGGATTCCTATTGGACTCCTAGGACTAGTGTCAGACTAGTAGGACTCCTATCGGATTCCAATTGGACTCTTATCAGAAAACTCGGACTCCTAGGACTCCAATAGGAATATGGGGGGGAGTGCAAAGTTTACAGACAACCGATACCCAGAATGCTGTTGTTTGCCCTTGCTCTTGGTCTTCTCATTAGCACTCAAAACATCACTTTCCATGATGTTGACACCCCAGGTCCACTTGTAGGAGCTGGGGGGAAGGGACTTCAGGCCCTCAAGTTCCGCCTGTGCACTTGCTGCCACCAGTTCCAATTTTCTTCTTACCGCTGTTTGCCTTGAAGGTTGCCCAGCACATTGAGGGGGTTTTGATCCTGTTGCCAAAGCCTGTGGTTCAGCCTGGAGGTCCTTCAGCAGGGCAAGCTCATGAACTCGGTGTAATGTTGCTGCTTTCTTGACAGTGGTGTTCAATGCAGCATCTGTTGATGATTTGCAGCCATCTATAAACTGAAGTGTACTGCGTGTTTCATGCAGCATATCATTCAAGAGACCCTGGAGGTTGATGCAGGATCAGCAATCAGCAGCGGGAGTGGCAATGGCTTGGGAAGCAGGAGTGGGCAAGTCAGACTCACTGAAGTACTGCTTATGGTGATCAAGGCACTGATCCAGCATGTTGATGCCCATAATGCTGTCTGCTGCTGGTTTGCTATGATGTCTCCACCAATCCATGGCATATGAGGGCACTAGACTGCTTGTAGGTTCCAGGGCGACACCATCATCCAACACAGCC
The DNA here is from genome assembly GCA_026075535.2 of Tricholoma matsutake. Classification (NCBI taxonomy): domain Eukaryota; kingdom Fungi; phylum Basidiomycota; class Agaricomycetes; order Agaricales; family Tricholomataceae; genus Tricholoma; species Tricholoma matsutake. The sequence goes on from AP026538.1 coordinate 10,114,579, forward strand.
AAGAGGGATGGATGGAATCCAAGTGGTAGGTGGTTGAAGTTTACCTCAGCAAGACTGTCAGCCAATTGACGAAGCAGGATCAGCACCTTGAACACCAGGCTGATTAATGTGGCAAAGCCAATTTGAGACATGATGCACAGCTGCAATATTTTTGAGTGACGAATCTCTTACTTGATTCATAAAAGATCCTGCTCACAAGCTCACAATATAGAACCTTTTCCATCCATTTTTTCTTTAAGACATTTGCCCCTTGCATGTGCAACAGGACTTGACAGAAATGGGACTCTGCATACCAAATGATCTGCTGTGTACCTATTTGGAGTGGACCTTTCGGCCCTGATTGTAAAGAAAAAGGGTTGAAGACTGAGGGACATTTATTTGACATGTTGATCATGGTTAGAGATCAAGATGATCAAGTTTACATAATAGAGGGTCGTAGAGGGGAGATGTGATCGACGTTTGCTGATGTAAATGCAGTGTCAGCCCTGAGTGCTAATTCATGCCATAAAGCCTGCTGACGATTAGCATAGGCTAGGGGGCCAGGCAACGTATTCTCTGAGTGCAAGGCTGACTGCCACCGTTCATTGTGATAAATGAAATACCGCACAGTCCACTGCATTTCATATGTGACCAGCAGAAATTCCTCCTTCCATCTATGTCTCTGAGCCTGCGAGCAAAGCCAATGTACTCGCCTGACTATCCAAGAAGTTCAGTGCAATGCAAACAAATAGCCACAAAATAGACGTACATTCCCAGCATCGATCAGCGGGACCAGGGATGGGACCAGGAGCAGGTATGGCAGCAGCAGCAGCATCAGGGAAGGCAGTAACACCAGTCCAAATGTGAGAATTATGCCAAATCCAGGACAGACAAATATTAGTGGAGCCTGGCATATTTGGGTTCAGAATAGCTGTGCTAGCATTGAGGTCAGCCTTTTTTAACCACTGAAACATATTTAAGGTGTCAGTGTCACAATCCAGTGCCACCAATCTGCTTTGGCAATGGTTATACATTCGGGAATGCAGGGCAATTTTGTTAACCAACTCCTGGACAGTGGCTCGTGCTCGTGTGCAAACTACCTTTCTTGGGGCCACTCAAATAATGTGTGAATATTGAAATGACTTGTCCACAATGAGCTCCTGCAGCTGATGCAGCAGTTGGCTTGCCTGATTCTTCCTGAGCTGAATCTCCATCTCTGCCAGAGTGCCATTAAATGGGAGGTATACTTGTTGCTCCTTGACTGGAATAGCATTTCTGTCAGCTGGAGGATGTGAAGGCCCCGATGCTGTAGGTGTGTCTTTGTCCGAAGGGTCTAAGTCATCAGAGTTGTCAACATTGTAATAGCTAATTTGTGATGGAGCAATGTCATGGTCAGCAACATTGGCAGCATTTTGTAAATCTGTTAAGGTTTCCACTGCTCTCTTCTCTGGGTTTGGCTGAGGGGTGGTACTTCTCAAAGGCCAGGCAGGTGACAAATGGTGAGGGGACCAGCATAATTGTGGAGGAGGAGGGGAATGCGATGCCAGCGGTGAAGGAGGGGCGGGTGGTACGAACCCATTGCTGGTGGATACTGTTACCGGTTCCACAGGGTCAGCATTGGGGATTGAGGGGGGTTGAAGGAGGGGAGGAAGGGGCACATCCACAGAGGTCATACATTGAACTGATTCCTGAGAATCTTGCAGTGTGTAGTGTTTAAAAGTCTGGTGTGGTCCGGTTTTTTTGATGACAACAGGGGCAACCATGGACCAGACCGGTTGCTTACATGCTCAACATCAAGGCAACTGAGGACCGGACTGGTGTAAACCAGTCCTACTTGGTTGCCAAACCGGTTTAAAACCGGTCCATACTTAGACTGGTCCTGACCAGTTCACAACCGGTCAGGACTGACTATTTGTACACTAATATACATGTCTCGAAGTAATATATTTTGAAAACTAGTAGTAGTAATATAAGTAAACACTACAGACAAAACCATAAATGAATGGCTAGACCATGTGGCTAGTGCTTTGGGGGGTGTATCTATATCATATATGTAGTGTCTAATCCAAGTTTAACGAAAGGATACATTGAACCATTATTGAATTACAGTTCTACAGAGTTTTCAGAGGAATGAGGAGGAAGGGTTGCTTACCATAGATGAATGGTTCTACTGTTTAACTAGTGCTTTAGGGAGCACATATATATGATATATATTGTATTTAATCCAAGTTTACGAAAGGATCGGTTGAGCCGTTATTGAGTTACAGTGCTACGGAGTTTTCAGAGGAATGAGGAGGAAGGGTTGCTTACCATAGATGAATGGTTGCATCGTTCAACTAGTGCTTTGGGGAGCATATATATATGCTATATATAGTGTCTAATCCAGCTTTACAAAAGGATGCATTCTGTCATTATTGAATTATAGTCCGACGGAGTTTTGAGAGGAATAAGGAGGAAGGGTTGCTTACCATAGATGAATGGTTGCATCGTTTAACTAGTGCGTTCGGGAGCATATATATATAATATATATTGTACTTAATCCAAGTTTACGAAAGGATCGGTTAAGCCGTTATTGAATTACAGTGCTACGGAGTTTTCAGAGGAATGAGGAGGAAGGGTGTTTACCATGAATGAACCACTGCACCATTGAACTAGTGCATTTGGGTGGATGTAGATATACTCTATACAGTGTGGAATCCTGGTTTATGGACATAGCTGTTAAGGCATTACAATCGTACAATAACTTATTTAGTTAGTGCCAGCACACAGATTACTTGTATCACATGTAATCAATTGATCACTTGCCTTAGCAACACATCAAATTATGATCAAAGACTGGTTGGAACCGGTCTTTACCCGGTCCATAATTATTTGAAAAACTATGCAACCGGCAACCGGACTGGTCCACAACTGCTGCTGCAGAACCTGCAAGACAGACCGGACCGTGTTCAGTTGCCAGTTTTTTTTTGGTCCATGCAACCGGACTTTCAAACACTAGCGGTGTGGTGGGGATGACCTTAATTTGAGGACCATGTCCTTCTTCCTCAAGCCCAGTGGGAGCAGGAGCGGCATGTGGGGCGGCAGGTGGAAGTGCAGGAGGGGGTGCAGGTGCGGGAGCGGCATGTGGGGCAGCAGGTGGAAGTGTGGGAGCGGGTGCGTGTGCGGGAGCGGCAGGTGGGGGTGCAAGTGTGGGAATGGGGGTGGGAGCAGCAGGTGGGGCAGCAGGTGAAGTGCAGGAACAGGGGCAGGAGCAGGAGTGGGAGCAACCTCGCCTCCATCTTCCTCATGCCAAGCCGCCTCATGTCTATCTCACTCCCAGCATCAGCAGGAGCAGTGCTGTGCCAGTGATCCTCCCAAACAGCAGCCCCAGCATCCTGCTCATCTTTGTCGACCTCCATACCATACCTTTGCCTATAGCTTGGACCCTCTCCAAGATAGTGCAGCTCACCTGCACCATTGTACAACACGAGGGGTTGTGGGCAGAACCCCATGTACTCTTCCATCTCATCCATCCTCCTGCTCAAGCTGGCCATATTCTCCCATATGTTGGCCATTGCTCTGGGGAAGTTCTGATGGAGCCAATCACCCTGATTGTACAGATGATGCTCCAGTTCTTGTATATGGTTGTTGAAGTCATGGAGCTCCCCGGCAGTAATGGGAGCAGGAGAGGGTGAGGGAGAGGGCGAGGGTGGGCATTCATGTGTGACGTCAACCATCTTGACGTCGGAGGAATATGTTGCTGTGGTCAATGTTCAGTGGTTATTTGTATGGTGATACGTAGTACTTACCCTTTTATTTTCCTTTTTCTTCCCTCATGAACTGCTGCAAGGATCCAACCTTCTTCACCTTTCTTCTGGCTGCACCCTGTCCTTTCTCTGGCTTGTCCCCTCTATGACCATCTTTCATTTTTTTGCACTTGACTTTGCCCTTCCCACATTCAAAACATGCGCCCTTCCCATTGACCTGTCTGTGACATTGTTGCCAAAGCCAAAAGCATTGTATGCAGGGAGTGGGCTTTACTGCCCCGTGCACTGGTTGTCGCCATTGTTCCCTTTGCTCCTTTTGCTCCAACAATCCATCTCCATTGCTTTCTGTCCCCTCTGATTCCCCATCATTTTCTAAATCCTCACCAGAGCTCCCACTGCTGCTCTGAAGTCGCCTGGTCCTGCCACTCCCACTTGGTCTTGCTGGAGTGTTTGGGGTGGGTGGTGCCGATGGGCACGCATCTGGGCATTGATGTCTGGCTGGTGTGACCTGGATCCCAATGGCTCCCCTGGTGCCTGTGGTTTCCTTCGCCTGCTCTCCCATCGAGCTCCCATTCCCGCTCCCATTCCTGTTCCTGTTCCTGTTCCTGTTCCTGTTCCTGTTCCTGTTCCCGTCCCCATTCCTCCCATCCCTGTCCCCATTCCCATTCCCGTCCCTGTCCCCATTCCCATTCCCGTCCCTGTCCCCATTCCCATTCCCGTCCCTGTCCCCATTCCCATTCCCATTCCTGTTCCCACTCCCATTCGCCTCCCTTGTCCTGCTCCCTTCCCTTGTCCCACTCTTGTTCCCATTCCCGCACCCCCACCTGCTGCTCCCACTCCTGATCTTGAAGGACCAGCGGCTGCTCCACCTCCTGCTCCCAATGCCAAAACCCCTGAGGTTCCCGCAATCCCACCTTTCTCGTCGAATTTCTTCATCGCGCACAGCTGACCTTCCATGAAAATCTCATCTCCCATTCTATCGGAACTTCCCCATGCTACCAAAAAACCCCACAAGAAAGACTTGGCACCAAATGCCGCTTTCAAATTCTCCCCGAGATCCTGTCTTTGCCATGAAAATAATGTGTTCTACAGTATATTAGTCCCATTGTCATCCTGATAGTATTTTACTTACAAGTGCCCATTTTTGTTCCCTCATGATGGCCTTGATGTTTCATGTTTGAAGGCCGTTTTGAATGGCCTGCTCGATCTGGCTGATGTGGCCAAGGACTTGTTGAGATGAGTCGGGGCAGGGATGGGAATGGGGACAGGTGTGATGGGGTTTGAAAGTCAACAAAAGTTGGAACAATGAAAATCAACCATCACGTGTGTTCATCAAGGCCAAACAAATAACATCCGATCAATATCTGATCACTAGATTAGATGCACATTATAACCTCTGTTACATTGATCCATCCACAATGAGCGACCAGCAGAAAACACAAGGCAATGTTCTAGATGGCTACATCCCTATCCTAGCCAACAATGGGCACCACTATTTAGTGCCCCACTTTATGATTCCCACCACTCATCAGGTGATGAATGCCTATCGCCAGAAGTTGGAACTTGATGTCTGTAATGCAGATGGAGGGGTAAGCTTCATTTATTTCAAATCAGGTTGAAGTTAAGGGCTCCTGCTGTGTCCTGGCCGCTCCCGTATACTGGCTGCTCCCATATACTGGCCAGTCCCGTATCCTGACCACTCCCATTTCTCTATCCACTCCCGTTTCTCTATCCACTCCCATGTCTTGTCTATCCCAACTGACATCATGATCAATTTGCAGTCTGGCAACATGACCATGCCACCATACTACCTGGTGGCCCACAACCAGCTCACCCTACCTGCTGATCCAGTAAGTGTCATCCTCATTTGTGTTTCTACATTAGTTCATCCTGTTGCAGGACTTGACAGACAGGGAGTTGTTGAGCTGCCATGCTGAAGTGAAGGCCCTTCAAGACCAGCTTGGCACATCATACAAGGATGCCAGTCATTGTCTGTACATGGCCGAGGTGGAGAAGCTTGAACAACAAGATATAACATTGAAAACATATGCCATTTTGAAGGAAAGGGTTGAAAATAAGTTGAAATCATTTGAAAGGAGGTTCTCAGAAATTATGCCATCATCTCACACAGATGCTATGGCTGATCCCCCTGCTGATTCCCAGTGATGTGGAAGGATAATTAATACCTTACTCATTATATATACATCTATGTAGCTTTTGTCTGTATTCTGTTCTTAATGCACATCATTGTAGTACTATCATTGTTTTTGTGGTCCTGTCAAGCTCCGATGTCAGTGCCACTTCCCCAGTCCTGTCCCCATCCCTGTAGGGGGAACACCTTATGAGCCCCTACAATGGTTGGCGCACATTTGCGAACATTTCCACACACCCACAAATGTTCGCACAACAAAGTGCCTTTCACGCAATGAGGCGCCTTTTGTGCCAACCATCTACAAACATTCTGATATGCCGATCCATCTACTCTCACCATTCTTGCAGTCAATACCCCTGCGCAAACCATTGTCACAGTTTGCACCTTTGCACAAACCAGTTGTGCAATTGTTGCACCTGCGGAAACGATTGAGGATGTCTTCGCACGCCCATTACCAATCATGGCCTGATGCAGACACCACTTACCAAGCATGGCCTGATGCGGACACTATCACTGATTGATGGCTGTCTCCCCAAATGGGAACATGACCCTGGATCTGAATTAGTGCTAGGATGGAAGGGGCTCCAAGTATTTTAGAACGTTGCATGCCTTCCATATATATACTTTGGCCTTGCACCAGACTCCTTAGAGTTTTCTCTTTGGTTTTCCCTTGCAAGGTATGGGTCTTTTCCTTGTTCAATAGTTATTGAATCTAAACTTTGGTTTAAGTATTGAGTTCTTAGGACTCTGATTGTAAGGTTGCCCTTACAGTCCCCATCCCCGCTCCCATCCCTGTCCCCTTCCCTGCAATTGCATTTCAAACATTACTAATGTCTGTACTATGTTCTTAATGCATGTCTATCTGTATGGTACAGCAAGTAAAGTAGTAATGTAGTCATTGCTTAATTAATAGAGTATGTACAAATATATAGTGAGTTTGACGGTGTCCATTGAAACAGATAATACAATGTGAACAGTCAATAGTCCCTGGCCCTGCTCCCATCCCCACTCCTGTCCCCACTCCCATCCCCACTCCTGTCCCCACTCCCATCCCCACTGCCATCCCCATCCCCGTCCCCTTCCCTGCAATTGCATTTCAAACATTACTAATGTCTGTACTATGTTCTTAATGCACATCTATCTGTATGGTACAGCAAGTAAAGTAGTAATGTAGTCATTGGTTAATTAATAGAGTATGTACAAATATATAGTGAGTTTGATGGCATCCATCGAAACAGATAATACAATGTACAGTCAATAGTATTCATAGGTTAATATTGCCCATTCCCATGTCCATGCCCGATGGCGATGCCATGGCCGTCCCCGTGTCCATCCCCATGTCCATGGCCATGTCTGTGCCTGTTGCATTTCAAATGTTACTAATGTCTGTATTACATTCCTAATGCATGTCTATTGTAAGGTATAATAATCAGTGTACAATGTAGTCATTGGTTAATATAGTATAGTGACTTTATATAGTGAGTTCGACAGTGTCCATCAAACCTGTATCATTTGATACAATGTATGCATTCGATAGGTTGTATCATTCGATACAATGTAGCTTACCTATGTGGGAGGAAACCGAAAATGACATCCCAATAACTATTCAATGCTCACCTATAGTCTTCCTGATGACCCTACTGCCCTCATTGTAACCTCCAATTTCAAAGCTGAAGCTGAGGCTTTCACCATTTCCAACTTGAGCAGAATCATCCTCAATAGTGGTGCCAGCAGGCACTTCTCTCCAGATCGCTCAAAACTCCTGAATTTCAGGGAGATTGATCCTGAGCCTATATGAGCTGCTGATGGATGCACCTTCAGCACACTTGGAAAGGGTGATTTAAAGGTTGAGCTATCTAACGGAAATCATAAACCGACTTCAATAATGCCCAGAAATGTCTATTACTCACCTCACATGGCATTTACTTTGATGTCAGTCTCCTGTGTCGACAAAGCTGGATTCTCCCTATCTATTAAGGGTGGCACATGTGTAATCCAAAGCTCAAAATCGAACATCATCGGACATATTCCTCTCATTTGGGGACTTTATTGTGGTGGTGAAACATTTTCATCCTCCACACCAGTTGCAAATGCGGCATTGAAGCTGATGTTGATCAGTGAGCTTTATTGTAGCATGGGGCATATAAATGATGACAACTTATGCAGGATGTTGAAAGATGGGATGGTAACAGGAATCGAGCTAGACTTTGACTTGAAACCTGAATTCTGCAAGCCTTGCATAAAGGCAGAAGCAGATCAAAAACCATTTCCAAAGAAAAGTGACACAGTTTATAAGTCCTATGGTGATTAAGTCCTCACTGACTTATGGGGGGCCAGCCAGAGTTCAGTCATTGGGAGGCAAGAAGTATTACTACCTCTTCAAGGATCTTCACAGTGATGAAGGGAAGGTTTATGTCTTGAAAGCGAAATCCAAAGCATTTGCTGACTACAAGAAGTACAAGGCATAGGCACTGGCTCAATGCAATGCATGAATCAAAATATTTGGATGTGATCACACAGCTGAACTAACAAGCAAAGAGTTCAGTAATCACCTCAAAAATGGAGGAACTGTTCATCACCTCACTGTTCATGACTCTCCAGCCTCAAATGGTGCAGTTGAGCAGGAAAATAGAACCCACATGAACAATGCCTGTGCAATGATGATCACAGCTGGTCCACCCTGCAATTTGTGGGCAGAAGCAGGGCACCATGATGTCTGGCTGTGAAAACGTGCACTGACACGAGCTCTACCTGAGCTGAAAACTCCTCATGAAGTAGCAATGGAGGAGAAGCCTGACTTGTCACAGCTTTGTGAATGGGGTGCAATGGTCTGGGTAACACAGCTTGACACAGGGAAATTGGACCCAAAAGCAGAAGAAACTCGTTTTGTGGGTTTTGACAAGGAATCCAAGGGATTTTGAATCTGTTGGCCTAAGAAAAGGAAGGTCAGCATCGAGCGGGATATGTATTTCGACAAGAATCAGGCTTTACAGCCTGACGAAGTGTCAATGGAGGGGGTAGAGGATGTATTTGCCAATTTGGACACTTCTCAGCCTTCCAATACCTTCCAAAACACCCAACACACTCCAAAAAACATCGAAAACATTGCACACATGCCAATTGAAGGTCCTGAACCCGAAAATGTCGAAAATGCCAACTCTGAGGTTGCAAAGACATCTCAAAGCTCTGAGGTCACAGTGTAACCATGGCAGCAGTACCTGGCGGAGTTCCGTACATAGTCATGTGACTGTTGGTTTGTGTTGTGTAGTCCACACAATCCATGGTTGCTTCCTGCCATCTGGTGTGCACCTGAGCTGCTTGTGTCTAGTAGTAGATGCCAGCTCTGCTTTGACCATGGACAGCTCCATCTGGTGACAACAGGTAGTTTCGACTCCATTTGCCACAGCTTCATTTCACAGCCATCCTTCGAGCTGTGCGTCGTCTAGTAGTTGTTGTACCTCTTCATATGTGTAAGTGAATGGTTGTAGTGGTCAGTCAATGTGGTTCATTGATGACATGGCCATGGCTGTGTTGATGTGCATCTCGTTGTTTGTGTTGTCTGTTGCTTCATTTGTGTCTGGCTTTGCTGTAGTCGTTGTGACAATGCTTGTAGTAGGTAGTTCAGTTGTTGTTGCCATAGTTTTGGCTTCTGTACTCGCAGTTAGAGTGTCTGCACTCATTATGGCACTTACTGCTGCTATATTTGCATTCAGGTGCGTGGTCTCGCACCATTTTTTCTTGTGGTTTTGTTTGCCTTGTCCTGGACCAGGCATGGTGATAGAGATATGGGACTGGTATGCTGGTAACTATAACTGTTGCTGGAGAGGACTGGTGCTGGTGCTGGTACTACTTAGTTCTGTGTGGTTGGTGTACTAGGTATCTGCAAGACTGAGGTTCTGAGACTATAACTGAGTACTAAAACTGAAGACTCGAGAGCTGTAACTGGGAAGCAAAGCAGGGTCAAACAAGCATGCTTTTTGGGGAGAGTCGAGGAGGTTGGAAATGAGCAGAAGGGGGTAGCAGTCCTTTTTTGTAAGATGGTTGAGCCCTCAGTAGTTGACACAAAGTCGACTTCTTCTTGATGAAGAGAATTGGAGCACCATGTGGAGATCTGGAAGGGCAGATGAAACATGAGCATACATTCTCATCAATAAGAACATGCAAGCTTTCTAACTCAGAGGGAGAGAGGGAATACATGTGACCTGGCAGAGGGGGAGCATTATCGTCTGTCTCTATCTTGAGGTTGTGGCAGGAGGGTATCCACTTTAGTCTTGTTGAAGACATCAACAAATTTGTGATACTCAGCAGGAATGTCAGAAAGATCAGTCAGGTTTGTGGATTGAGCAGAGCGGGAGGATAACCCTTCTGGAGCAAAGGTCATCTGAAAGGTTACTGGCCCAGGAAGTTTGCTAGCACATGCATAAGTGGCAGCATTGATGAACAAGATGTCAGGAGGGGAAAGCGAGTACTTTACACTCCCCCACCTATTCCGGTTGTATTCCGGTTTGTCTGGCCAGAATTTCCGGAATTTCTGGAATCCGGTGGGATTTTTTTGTATGTAGTTTTCCCTATGCAGCACAATTCCGGTCGGAATAAGGATCCAATTTACAGCCGGAATCCCTGGAATCTGACCGGACTCATCACAACTGGAATAACAGGAATAACCGGAATGCACGTGCTTTCCCAAATAAAAGTTCGACACACATCAAGAATTGAACACTCGACCTTGGGTCTGCATACATAACAGCATGCTTAACCACTGAGCTACCAAGCAATTATTATTGGGCATACATTTAATACTTTTATTACCCAACCAAGGTACATAGTTAATCACAGCCATTAATGGAATAATTAATAAGTATGCATACGCATGACACGTGACACGTGACTGCCAGCTCACAACGACCACCACCACTGTCGCCAATGCCACCTCTTCCTTTTCTCCACTCTACCACCACCACTGTGTGCGCACCCACCACCACCATTCCCACGCCCAATGCCACCATCACCACCACCTTCAAACGAGCTGACTGGACGGAACGTGGGCCCAAACAATGCATATCGCATCGTTTGGGGCCTAAGTATGTTTTTTTTTTTCATTTGCTTGTTGTTTCTTCATACTAACTAACTTGTTTCGTTTGTTTTATAGGTTCTACTCGACTGCCAGACATAACATGGGCCCAAACGACGTGATTGGACAGAACACAGGCCCAAACGATGCAGATTGCATTGTTTGGGCCCTAAGTAAGGTTTTTTTCGGTTGCTATTTGTTTTTATAAACTAACTAACCTTTTTTTTAGCTTTCTAGGTTATAATCTACTGGCAATGATGCCACCACTCGCAAACGAGCCAATGCAGGCCCAAACAACGCAGATTGCGTCGTTTGGGCCCTACGTAAGTTTTTTTCATTTGGTTTTTGTTTTAATAAACTAACTAACTCATTTTTTTTAGTTTTCTAGGTTATAATCTACTAGTAACGATGCCACCACCCGCAAACGGGCCAACACGGGCACAACGATGCAGATCACATCGTTTGGGCCCTATGTGAGTTTTCTTCATTTGCTTTTTGTTTTTATAAACTAACTAATTGTAATTTATTGCTTTTTAGGTTGTATACTACTGGGGACAACCTGCCATAATGAAAAATGCACAACCCATACCCACGCCCACCTGATCCCCTCCTCCCCATTCAAATGGGATGTGAGGCTGTCGACACGGGCTAGGAGGGTGCAGAGGGATGCCAGGAGACCCCAGAAGGGGGGTACCTGCCTAGTAAGCACCCACCAACCTCTGTACTCGTGCCATGTCGCACTGACATGCCCAAACCCCCCCCCCCCCCCCCCCCCCCCAAAAAAAAAAATAAAGCAAAAAACAGAAATCCAGACAGGGGACGACAGCGACAAATGATGACAAGCCACCCACCCCCAGCCTCATGAGCAACTGCTCATGGGGTGGATTGTGGGTGGAATGATGCCCAGGCACAGGGACCGGAGACGACAACGACACACCACCCGCCCCCAGCCTCATGAGCAACTGCTTGTGGGGTGGATTGTGGGTGGAACGACAACAATGACAAGCCACCCACCCCCAGTCTCACGAGCAACTGCTCGTGGGGTGGAACATGGGTGGAACGGTGCCCAGGTGCAGGGATAGGAGACAACAATGCACCACCCGCCCCCAGCCTCATGAGCAACTGCTTATGTGGTGGATCGTGGGTGGAAGGACAGACAACAGCGGGGTCGCGTCCGCTCCCCCACCCCTGCACTTTGTGTGGGGAGGGATTTTTTTTGTATTTTTAATTATTTATTAGTATTGTGCCACCCCTCCCCCACTTTGCGTGGGGGAGGGATTTTTTTCTTCATGTTTTTACCTCCCCCCTCGCATTCAGCGCAAGGGGTTAGCTTTTTATGTATATAAATAAAACTCCCTCTCGCATCTTGTGAGAGGGAGGATTTTTTGTTTATGTATATAATTACAATTATCCCCACTCCCTCGCATTCAATGTGAGGGATGTGGTTAATTAAAAAAATTCATCTTAACTACTTCGAAAAAAATTAGAGTGTCATGAATAAACCTTATTTTACTATCTAATAATTCTCCTGTGGCTCAACTGGTTAAGCACACATGTTTGGTTTGTCATGTGATCACTCTAATCAAGATGTCGTGAGTTCAATCCTTACTCTGCACAAATATATTTTGTAGGCACTTTGACAACTTAAGACTTGAAATTTGACTATCCATTAGGGTATATATTCTAAGTTGAGCATCTGGAGTAACCAGAATCTGGTTGGAATAACCAGAATAACTGGACTCTGACTGGAATAACTGGACTCCGACTGGAATAGGTGGGGGAGGGTAAATTACAGGTTTTGGTTAGTGTTTAAAGGTCCAGTTTGTAGGACCAAAAAAAAGACCGAAACTGAACTGAACTGGACTGATTAAGATAGTCCTCACTCATACACAATGATGTCACGTGAATCAACAATTTCACACCCATCTCACCTGTGAACAATGTTTGGAGGCCTTTTTACAGAATATGGCTCCGAGGAAAGGTTTATCTTCATATCAGGAAGGTTCTACCAAAACCTGGTGGGCACTGCAAGTTTTGTGGGAGGAGTATAGGATTTTGTTATGGAAGTCAATGTTTTGATTGGGACTCTTTTGCGAGTGATTTTTGATGGACTGCCGACTTTGCAAGCAATACTCCTCTGTCACTCATTCCTTAGTTCAAATTTGGTTTGCACAGTTCTTTTTAAAAACACTTAATAAAACTTTCCTCGGTTGCCTTTTTTTTAAAAACACAGTGTGACAATGTCAGTGCCCGCTTTTGACTGAAATCAATGAATGCACGTGACGTCGTTGTCCATGAGTGAGGACTATCTTAGGACCGGACCAGTGGTCTATTTATGGACCAGTCTTTTTCAGTCCAGTTGCTGGTCTTTCATTTTGAAAAATATAGTAGGACCGATGAAAAACCAGTTAAAACCGGTTGCGACTAGTTTTTTGTCCCAAAGTATGTTGGACCTTACTCCCACACATATTTACTTCATTTTCGGTCCCTGGACCATCAAAAACAGTCCAGAATTGGTTGAGATATGACCAAAAACATTTTTGTATGAGTATTTTGTTGTATCAGAACAACTTTGATTGCAATGTTTATTACCTGAGCTATAATTTTTTTTGTACAGCTATATGACATCATAAAAGTAACACCAACACACCTAATTATCTGTACCATGGGATTTTATTCATATAACAGCCCAAATGAGTGCAACTACAAACTACAAATTACAAACTACAAACTGCAACTTGAATGCATGTCCTTTCAGTTTTGGCCATATCTCAGTCAAATCTTGACGGAATTGCTTAAATGTTGGATCCATCTACGGAGCATTATAATCTCTATCCATCAATATAATATATATGAGGTAATGGTCATATTTGTTGAGATACATATGGGTTACTTGGCACAATAAAATTTACAACAAAAGACCAGTCCGAACCAGTCTTTTTTCGGTTTATGGACCGATTAGGACCAGTCCTAAAGGGTCCGGTTGCGGTCCTCCAATATCTGGGTTGGTCCTAGACCAGTTGCGGTTGCCGGTTGCCCCATTTGGAAGTCAAAAACTGGACTGGACTGGACCTTTAAACACTAGTTTTGATCTTACTTTCTCAAGATAGTTGTTATTATTGGCTTCAGGAGCTCCAGCTCTGCCATCAATCTACAGCAACTATCTTACATTGTAAGATCTTTTCTGATTCCATTTCTATCTTGACAATCTTATCATCATCCTCACTTTCCAGGATTGAACTGTGATCTTCTAGCTTGGCTACCATTTCCAGTTGAATCTTCACAGTAAGCTTCTCATCTTCTCATTGCCTTCATTATATTTATCATGAGCATGTATTGTTAGTGTTTTAAGGTTCAGTTCGGTCCGGTTTTTCGACCTCTAAGAGGGTCAACCGTAACCATGACCAGTCTAGACCAGCACCCCAAGTCAGTTGGACCGTAACCGAACCGATTGAGACTGGTCCTATTGGTTTGGTTATGGTCCAAAAAACCGGTTTTGACTGGTTTTCCCCCCGTTTTTTCACACTAACTAAATTTAATTATGTATACGAGGTAAAATAAACACCCTGAGAGCAGTTGCTTGCAGCAGTGTAGTGTAGCTACTTAGACAATGAAAAAAAAAAAAGAGAACAAAAAAGTAAAAGAAAAAAGAACAGCCCCACCATCTCACATTTGTAGTGAGGGTGGGGTCTTGCTGCCATTCATTGGCCTGGTTCCCTCTGTTCATTGTTCCCTGCCATTCCTCACCTGTGCTGTTCGTCTTCATTCCCCACCATTCATCACCTGCACCGTTTGTCTTCATTCCATGTCATTTGTCACCCATGCTGTTTGTCTTCTTTCCCTGCCGTTCATCACCCGCATTTGTCTTCATTCCCCATTCATCTTCATTCCCCGCTGTTTGTCACCCATGCTGTTCGTCTTTGTTCCTCACTGTTCATTATTCCCCACCATCGTCGTTCCCTGCCATTCATCATCTGTTGTTCGTTGGCCTGGCCCCATTCATTGTTCCCTGCTATTTGTCATCCATGCCACCCGTCATTGTCAGCACCTTCATATCCCCCTATGAGCAGCGGCTCACAGGTGGGGTGGTGGCGCTGTGTGATGTGGCAGCTCTGTGTCGTCGTTGTCCAGAAACGGGGCACATTGCAACCCCGTGAGCAGAGGCTCACAGCGGCAGCATAGGGCACAGGTGGGGGTCATTATTAACAGGCAAGATACTAAAAATAACAAATAGTAGTTAGTTCATTAGTAAAAGAAAGAAATCAAATAAAAGGAACATACCAGAGGGCCCAAACAATGAATTAATGTCGTTTGGGCCCCTGTTTTGTGTTTGTTGGAAGTTTGTGGTCATGGTGATGCGGCATCTCACAAATGGTGCCACTTGGTGTAAACAAACATGTCAACACATGATGCAAAGAATGTGTACGTGTTCATTTACTGTGAACAAACATGTACAACTACTACAACATATATAAACCCCACCAATTCGCATGGCATCTCCCCTCATAGTTAGCTTATTATATATCATATGTACATTAGTTTATCATTTTATAGGCTATGTAATCTAAGTGTACAAAGACCGGTTAAAACCAGTTCAAACCAGTTTTCTGACGGTTTT
Organism: Tricholoma matsutake; assembly: GCA_026075535.2. Taxonomy (NCBI): domain Eukaryota; kingdom Fungi; phylum Basidiomycota; class Agaricomycetes; order Agaricales; family Tricholomataceae; genus Tricholoma; species Tricholoma matsutake. The sequence continues at coordinate 10,130,145 of AP026538.1, forward strand.
CAAATGGTTTCAAAATAAGTTAACCGGTAACCAAACCGTGGTTCGGTTACTCACTATTTTCAGAAAATTTAACCGGACTGAAGCATGGACCGCAGTTCAGTCCGGTTCGGTCTTCGGTTCAATGGACTGAACCTTCAAACACTACATATCATAGAACTCTTTGCATGGCTCAGCTTCTTTTTTCATTGCCTCCCTCCACTGTATTATATAGATATCTACTTCTTGTCTTTCATAGTATCTCTCATGTAGCCTCTCCATTCCTTCATTTATCTATTTTTTTGGGTCTATCACTGTAATTTACCCTCCCCCACATATTCCAGTTGGAGTCCAGTTATTCTGGTCAGAGTCCAGTTATTCCAATTGGAGTCCAGTTATTCTGGTTATTCTGACCAGATTCCGGTTACTCCAGATGCTTAACTTAGAGTATATACCCTAATGGATAGTCAAATTTCAAGTCTTAAGTTGTCAAAGTGCCTATAAAATATATTTGTGCAGAGTAAGGATTGAACTCAAGACATCTTGATTAGAGTGATCACATGACAAACCAAACATGTGTGCTTAACCAGTTGAGCCACAGGAGAATTATTAGCTAGTAATATAAGGTTTATTCATGACACTCTATTTTTTTTTGGAGTAGTTAAGATCAAATTTTTTTAATTAACCACATCCCTCACATTGAATGCGAGGGAGTGGGGATGATTGTGATTACATACATAAACAAAAAATCCTCCCTCTCACAAGATGCGAGAGGGAGTTTTATTTAGGGAGGTAAAAACATGAAGAAAAAAATCCCTCCCCCATGCAAAATGGGGGATACTAATAAATAATTAAAAGTACAAAAAAAATCCCTCCCCACATGAAGTGGGGGGGAGGGGGAGGGGACATGACCCTGCTGTGCTAGGTGTGTTGTCTGTCATTCCACCCATGATCCACCCCACGAGCAGTTGCTCATGAGGCTGGGGGTAGGTGGCTTGTTGTCATTGTTGTTCCACCCATGATCCACCCCACAAGCAGTTGCTCGTGAGGCTGGGGGCAGGTGGTGCATTGTCATTGTGCCTGGGCATCATTCCACCTACATTCCACCCCATGAGCAGTTGCTCATGAGGCTGGGGGTGGGTGGCTTGCCATCGTTGTTGTTCCACCCGCGATCCACCCCACAAGCAGTTGCTTGTGAAGCTGGGGGCAGGTGGCTTGTTGTTGTCTCCTGTTTCTGTGCCTGGGCATCATTCCACCCATGATCCACCCCATGAGCAGTTGCTCATGAGGCTGGGGGTGGGTGGCTTGTCGTTGTTTGTCACCATTGTCCCCCATTTGGATTTCTGTCTTTTTTTTTGGGGGGGGGGAGGGAGGGGTTTGGGTGCATCAGTGCGACATGGTGCATGTATGGGGGTTGGTGGGTGCTTACTAGCAGGTACCCCCCTTCCAGGGTCTCCTGGCATCCCTCTGCACCCACCTAGCCCATGTTGACAGCCTCACATCCCATTTGAAAGGGGAGGAGGGGCTTGGGTGGCTGTAGGCATGCATTGTACATTTTTTGTTGCAGCAGGTCGCCCCCAGTAGTATATAGCCTAAAAAGCAATAAATTACAATTAGTTGATTGATAAAAAGAAAAGGAAAAAAGAAAAAAACTTATCTATGGCCCAAATGACAGTTGCCATTGTGTGGGCCTGCATTCTGTCCAGTTGGCTCATTTGAAGGTGGTGGTGATGGTGGCAGTGGGCATGGGAATGGTGGTGGGCGGGTGCACATGCAGTGGTGGTGGTAGAGTGGAGAGGAGGAGGAGGTGGCATTGACGACGGTGGTGGTGGTTGTGAGCTGGCAGTCATGTGTCATGTGTCATGCAATATGCATGTTTGCATATTCTGTTAATGGCTGCGGTTAACTATGCACCTTGGTTGGGTAATAAAGGTATTAGATGTATGTAGATGAATAATTACTGGTAGCTCAGTGGTTAAGCGTGCTGTTATGTGTGCAGACCCAAGGTTGAGTGTTCAATTCTTGTTGTACATCGAAATTTTATTTGGGAAAGCATGTGCATTCTGGTTATTCCAGTTATGCTAGTTGCCATGCATCCAGTTGATCTGACTATTCCAGGTAAAAATGAGTCTGGGTAGATTCTGGGGATTCCAGAGGTAAAATTGACCCTCCAGTCCGATCGTAATTATGAATTGTGAGAAAAATATATGTAAATGGAATTCCCTGGAATTCCAGAAATTCTGATTGGAATGGGCATTCCAACTGGAATCTGACCAGAATAGGTGGAGGAGAATGTACTCGTCTATCAGGACCTCTGATTGCGCTACCTTGGTCCATCTTGAGCCACGCAGCAGAGGTCATATATTTTGCTGCCGACCACTTCATGGTGCACGTGATCACTCGAAACCAAATGGTCTGGTTTCACAATGGTATTTTCATGGGCCAGTCCTTAGTTTATGAGGGCTCATTACTAACCTTCAACCTGCCTCTCAAAAATGCTGTTACTGCAATTAGTGATGTGCAGGGCCCAGCCTGAGACAAAACCCATGACAAAGCCTGCAAAAGCCCGACTGCTGTGATGCAGCCATGGTCACCAGCTGGTCCAAAATGTGACAAATTCTGAATCAGGCTGATCAGCTGAGTCCAAATCCAAAACCAAATATTGAGAAATATTGATTTAAAATTTCCATGTTTGGTATTTTTAAGATTTTCTTCTGGATTCATCATCAGCATCAATAAACAGGCCTAAATATGGTTTTACTTTTTGTGTCTAGCAGGAGTTGCCACCGCCAGAGTGTTTGGGCTTTCCAGGGCTTGGGACAGGCCTGTGACCAAGCCAGGCCCTGCACATCACTAACTGCAATATATGTCCGATCCTAGCAACTCAGGAGAACTCAGTCATGATGTGCAAAGCAGCTGTTAGAATTCTAGCAACTCGAACAGAGCCTAAGGGGGTGTTGGCACCCGAATCTCGCTAAGGCTGAACACGAGTCTATGTCACCCACAGGTACCTGTGGGTTGACCCATGGGAATACCCATGGGTATGCACACTCATGGCTCTGGGTCATCCGTGGGAACAGATCTTTGAGAATCTGAGTATCAGTTTTGTAAAGATATTATATGGAGTGTAGAATACCAGTTTATGGAGGGAATAACTACAGAATTATTTATTTACAGTGTTGAGTTGTTGAGAGAAATGTTGGAGAAATGAGCAGGAAGAGGTGTTTGCCATAAAGGAATGACTGCACCATTGGACTAGCGTTTTGGGGACAGTGTAGATATACAGTATTAAGTGTATTATCCAAGGTTACAAAAGGCAAAGCAGTGGCATTATTGAGTTATGATGATGTGGGTTTTTGGGAGTGAGGAGAAAAGAGTGGTTATTATAAAAATAATAGCTGCACCATTAACCTAGTGCAGTAAGGACAGTGTATATATTCTATGTATAGTGTGGAATCCTAATTTATGAAAGGAATCGTTGCATAATTACCGACTTATGATCCTATGAGGTTTTTAGAGGAATGAGGAATAAGGGGTGGATACTATAGTATAACCGCTACACCATTCTACTAGTGCTTTGGGAACTATGTAGATATGCTATGTACAGTATTGAATCCGAGTTTACAAAAGGAATAGTTACATAATTACCGAGTTATGATGCTACGGGTTTTTTAGAGGAATGAGGAAGAAGGGGTGGATACTATAATATAACCGCTACACCATTCTACTAGTGCTTTGGGGACAATGTAGATATGCTATGTACAGTATGAAATTCAAGTCTACGAAGAAAATTGTTGCATAATTACCGAGTTATGATGCTACGGGGTTTTTGGAGAAATGAGGAGGAAGGGGTGGACACTATAATATAATGGCTACACCCTTCAACTAGTGCTTTTGGGACAATGTAGATATGCCGTATACACTGTGCAATGCAAGTTTACGAAAGGAACCCTTAAATAGTTATTGAGTTATGATGCTATGGGCTTTTTGAGAGGAATGAGGAGGAAGGCTGATTGGTATAAAATAATGGCTGCACCATTTGACTAGTGCTTTGGGGGATCTGTATATATACTATACACAGTGCAGAATCCAAGGTTATAAAAGGAATTGCTAAGGTATTACTGAACTACAGTGCTACAAACACTAACTCACCTGCTCAATACCTACCCATCACTCAGATAGTAATCTAACTTGTAATATTATTGTACATTCTATCTACTTGCACAAAATGACAGACAGTTACCCATGAGTTACCTATGAGTTCTTGTCTCTACCCATACAAGTACTTACATACCCATGGGTTTTCCACTCACAGATCCAGATCATCCATGGGAAAATACCCATGCAGATCTGAGTAAGTGTTTTCTATGCGAGAATACTCATGAGTATGGATCTGAGTCATCCATGAGTAGACTCGTGTTCAGCCTTAAATCCCACACATCAGGTGGGGGGGGGGGGGGGTTCTGGAGGACCCACTAAATAAAATTTTGACATCAAAGTTTTGAAAGGTCAGGTCATGTTTAGGGTGCTCTAGAGCTGCAAATTTGGCTCCAAAACATGTTCTGTCTCTTGGTTTCCCCACCCAATGCAGCAGATTCCAAGGGGGTGTCAGCACCTGAATCCTGCACATCAGGTGGGGGGGGGGGGGGGGGTCTGGAGGACTAGGGCATGACTCAGGTAACCCCCAGGTATAATTTCATGTACCCATACCCATACCTGTGAACACCATACCCATTACGGTTATGGGTGCTGTTTTACCACAGGTACGGGGGGGTTTTGGTTGACATTAATAATTTTTTATAATTCTAAATATATCTAAATACAATGAGGAACCACCCCCAACTCATGATTGCGAGCAAGGGGGGGTGGTAGTGGTGATGTACCAGCCATCATGAGTTAGAGAACTACCCCCAACTCATGTTTGCGAGCAAGGGGGGGTGGTGGAGGTGACGTGGCAGCCATTGCAAGAGAAACAGACCAAGAAACACCCCCACTTTGCATTTGCAAGCGAGAGGGGGTGGTAGTCATGATGTGGCAGTGCTCCCAAGTGAAATGAACCCAGAAACACCCCCGACTCACATTTGTGAGTGAGAGGGGGTGGTGGCAGTGATGCTGCAGCCGTTGTTGACTAGAGGGGGCTGTTGTTGATGAGAGGGGGCCATTATTGTCATCCAGAGGTGTTGGTTGTCACCCAGAGGTGTGGAGGCAGAGAGTGGTGGTGGGAAAAGTGTGAGAATTGTTGATGTTGATCAACAAAGTCAGCACATGACCTGATGATCAGACCTCAGGTATGGTACTGACTAAACCCATAAAACCGTGGGTATGGGTGCAGTTTTGCCTTGGGTATGGAAATCCAAACCTGTACCCGTACCCATGTGTACCCATAAGCAGAAACACACAGTGTTACCCATACCCAAGTCATGCCCCACTAAAGTTTTTTGACATTCAAGTTTTGAAAGGTCAGGTCATGTCTAGGGTGCTCTAGAGCTGCAAATTTGGCTCCAAAACATGTTCTGTCTCTTGGTTTCCCCACCCAATGCAGCAGATTCAGCCTCCAGCCCATACTCAGTGTTGTTCCTGACCTTCCCTAGTATATTATAATAATGCATTGGCATCATTGTACTGGACATACCACCAAACCTTGTCAATTCTTTCAAAGTATTTAAATTGTTGGAATTTGGGTTTGCAAGTTGCATGATGCTGCCCCCTGTTATTTGTTTCTACATTTAGTTTTCTTAGGTTTCTCATTATGGTTTGCAGTTGCAGTACATCAGGAAACAGGAAATTACTACAGTCATCCCAGCCAAACTCCAGGAGGTGACATAGCTGGATAGGGGAGCCCAGTAGGCATTGGTAGCTGTGGTAGATGCCGGTAGCCTGAGAGGAGCTGTCTGTAACACCCAATATGTTGGCACTGTAGTTATAGTGGCTATGATAGTTGTGCACATTCAGAGATAGATTCTACATACAGGGAGGCAAGCACTGTCAAGTGTTGCCACACTTGTGCCGAATTGAGATGTGTCTCACACATGACAGGTCACGATTTGATTCCGTTGTTTACATTTGGTTCCATTTCATTGTTGATCAACACACACATTGAAGTCCCTCCAATTCTATGTGGATGGGCTCCAGTATTCTTCAATAAACCAATTCAAGTGGTTCCCATGGATTACAACTTAGCTCAAAATTTGGCAATCAAATCAAAGGTATGTCATCTAATTATATGTTGTATCTTTCATGCCAAGGTGTCCTGATGCTCTTTCCTCTAGCCTCAAATAATGCAACCTGGTATCAGAGATTTGGATTGAGGTGGAATGAAGCCACGAGGTTGAGAACAGTCTCAGATTCCCAGCTTGTATTGACAGTGTGCCCAAAATGTGGTGAGAGATGGCAGGTACGTTCAATTTCTGAGAATGAGATGATTGAAGCCTGTTGACCCCTGCCTTGGGATGACAGTGACACATTGTGCATCCCTGTAATGAGTCCTGGGTCTCTGAGTGGCTTGAACCAGTCGACAAAGCAAGTGGGTACTTGAATGACCCAACCTCCTCTGGGAGGTGGAAAATGAGGCAAACACAAGCAATCGCAAGTCCTTTGAAATTTTCAATGTAGGAAAATTATGACAGCGGTAAGTCTTGGCATGGAGCGGGCCTTTTGTGCTATCCCGTTCTTTCACCCACACAATGACCGTGCTAAAATTCTCTCCTATAGCCTTCTTGATACCTTTTGGAGTGATTCTCTCTGCAATGGCTCTCATTGCATGGACAATATCCTTCCACTCTGAAGATGTGGCCTCCTTCAAGAATGGCAGTTTCAATGCCACCTGTTTGTAAATGGGAATGTTTGATGTGAGTGTTAGTTGGTGTCAAGGAGCAATGGACTGTATATTCATGAAATTCTGTAGGTGGTAAAGGAAATTGGGTGCCTTGTAGTCATGAGCAAGGGTGGAGATCATGGTTTTTGGAAATGGCGCCATTTTCGCGATCTGGTATGTAAGCCCTCATGTTCCTCTTCTTCAGGTTCGTTTTCTTCATTTTCGCCATTGTCATCATCTGAGGCCGCATCCTGCTGTGTGGTGTAATGTGGCATTGCCCACTGCAGATAACCGGTGAACTGATGCACTGCCTCTTGATGTGTAAGCCATTGCACCATTTGAACTGTGTAACCCTTCTTATTTGATGCTCGGTATCCCAGCTTGGTGAAGTCAATATGCAAGCATTCAGATGCCTCAGAGTTGAAGCTGTCGGTTGTACCCCATGAGCGAATTGAATCAACATAATGTTTTACATTGTGGATTTTGCTGATATTAAAATGTTTCCGTATCTCCAGATCCTCAAAGATGGCTTTCCCTTCATGGAAAGTGACCCATTCCCAGTCCAACTCTGCCAATGACTTGTCACAGTGTGTTTCAAAGTGAGCATATCCAATGAAATCCAGGACTGCATGGACAGTTGTCAGGACCTCATCATCCACGGCACCAATCAGTGTCCCTAAGAAGACCTTCTCCATGTTCTTATGCTCATTCCCTGTCCTAAAAATGCTCCGAATCCTGGCTGATCAAATGAAATGTTTTGCCAGTGCCAATTCACCACAGCATTGGGTTGTCAATATCGACCAAGGTTAATAAACAGATGAGCAGTTTTGTTAAATGGTATTTATACTCATGATAATCACAGTCACTATCCTACCCATCCATTGAACATCTTTGAAAATGTGTTAGATAATTATGCGTAACTTGAAGGTAAGACACATTAAAATACTAATTAGAGTGATATTGATCAGTCATGTGACCCCATCTCAAAGTTGTTTGTTGACTGCTGGCAAGTGTTGGCACCTGGCTGGCACTGTGCATGGCAGTCGGCAGAGGGTCCTCTTCGTCTAAGCATGTCCACTTCTTACACTCCAGGAACACGAAAAAAGGCCACATTGACAAGGATAAAACATTGAATCCCAAGGGCATTCAAGCTTTCTGTGCTAATGCATCTGCCATCCTGAAGTCGAAAATTGCTGGTGAGGTTTGATTTCCTTACAACCCTGAGTATAGCTGATGAACTGTATACAGCAATGTCTGAAGAAGATCATATTGCATATGATGCAGCACAGGACATACCTGAAGATGATGCCAGCTACATCACTGATTGTGAACCTATGGATATCAACAAAGTTCTTGATGGCACTGCTCAATTGGACTCCAGCCATGCTGGCCGCAAATTCCAACAGATCATGGAGGAAGAACTCCATCAACAAAGCAGGTATGTGCTCATATCTGCATATATATATATTTATTAACCCACTGGACAGGCGATACTGCTCAGATCCACAAACACACCAAAATCGCACACAGTTGCATAATGACAGATTCAAGCGCCAAATGGTCAGCATTGTCGATGCTTACATCTTCTGGCAGGAGTCACTCGGAGATGTTGGGCCAGATGCTAGTCCCCCTTTGGTGGAAGAGGAGCTGCTTCAGGGCAAATACAGTCTGAAGATTCTCGATGTTTTCTGCATGTGTATTCCCTTATCTTTTTTTCTTTGTCTGACGAGAGTCTATAGCTACGTATTTCCTGGATGTGGAATTAGCAGAACACGATCAAGGAATACCAGTGGCACTAGTTCAACAAGGTGTCATGCCCTGTGCACCTTACTCACCAACACTTGCAGTCTCTACTCGACTGCTTGAACTATATCGAAATAGCCACCTCTGCTGTCCCCACCTCGCCATCCAGCCTTTTGTCAAGGGTCTTTGTGATTTACATGGCTTTACATTTCACCCATATCTCAGCCAACAATTTTTGATTGCTTATGATCTTTACCTGTCGATACACGAGAACGTTCAGCAACACGTGGATACAGCCCTCCAACATGACACCCCCTATTGGCACCTTCAGCATGCATGCCCCACCTGTTTCTATAAGCTTGAAGATGAACAAGAGCTAATATTCAAGATGCTCATCACCATGGATGGAAATGATTCCCTCAAACACATCCTCCGATGACAACCACTCGCTACTCCAGCAGATGGGGAACCCAAATGTGAGGGCCCACACATTGGTGAATCAAGGGAGCTACCCAACTCAAGGAAAGTAGCTGGTGACCATCTCCTTTCCGGGGAGAAGGTGAATAGATGTGCAAAGAACATCCTGGAGGAGGTGCTACCAGTGAGTTCATTGCAATCTTAAAATATATATGATAATACCATTTTATGGGAATAGGAAGATGATACAGAGGAGAACCCTTGTGCTGGCCGCTGGACCAATATGATCAATGAGCTTACGGCGAGGATGTGGGGAATCTTTGCCGAGATGGGAATTTTTCTAGTGTTGTGTCAGCATGGTTTTGTTTTGGTGGTAGCAGATATGGTTCAGAGTGATGAACTGTGAGTCCTCCCATCTTTCTCTTCATTATACAGGCTAACTGTGTCCACAGTGTGAAGTACCCACTTGCCATTGTAGAGGTGCTTTTAGAGGCATTCGGAGCTGGCATTGTGGGGGGATATGACATTGGCTGCAAATTTAGGACAACACTCTCATGAAGTGACTTAGGTCCTCGTGCACGCATGCTGGATTATAAAGCATTAGTTAGCTCTTTCCACAGCCATACACACAACTGTCTCTGCCAACTCCTCTTCCTTGCAACCTATGTGAAAGGGATGGGCCTGGAGGACCTAGAGGGCTGCGAATGTTTCTTCTCAAAATTGAATGCGCTCGCTTCCTCCCTTTGCTATGCCAGCGTATTCCATCAGCAACAGAAAATAATTGAATTCATGAGACATATGGATAGATTTGAGACCTATCCCAACCTTAGTAAGTACCATGAGCCCTCTTGTTTCGTGCAGAGTACTCACCACTTATAGGTGAATTCCTCATGAATAATTATCGGCAAGTGCTCGATATCTTGAAGGGATAATCAGTGCTCAGGAAGACTATGAGAGATCTGGAAGTTTCAGATGCAAGCATCTTTGCAGTGTGGCTGGTGGAGGAGCAAGAGTACTTGAAAGGGCTATCGAAGGAGCCAATTTGAGAAACATTAGAGATGGAGTATTACCAGAAGCTTGTGAACCTATGTGCTAGCGAGTGAGTGCTGTATCCTTCATGCATGTATGCCCAAACTAACCAATATATATAGAGTGAAACTGAATGCTGCATGGGACATCTGGCTGAATCTAACACCCAATAACCCCACTCCCCCTGGATCAGCTGCCTCTCTCGAGACAAAGCGCTGACATGCTCTGGAAACCCAGGACAAGGACCTCAATGTCATTCAGCAGCTGGAGATCCAGCTCAGTGTTGAAGTAAGGTGGCTGCCAGAACACCCTGAGTGGAAAGCTGCCATGCTTATGGTGAGGAAGCGTCATTACCAGCAATGCTTGGATGAGCTCGAGGGCTTAATTGTATCTAGGATGTTTGAGCTCACAAAGATGAATATGTCACAGACAGGTGCGCCTTATTCTCCTAACATGTTCTGCAGCTAATGTTTGTTTTGTAGGGTACAACCTTTGTAAACATAATATGACAGCTCTGTGGGTGTGCTCCCAGGCTATATGTAGGGCTCTGGATCAATATAATGCTGCTGCTTCCGCTCTCTCTCCACCTCGCCCAAATCTCTCATGGAATGATGTTGTCAAATACACATTTCTTGCTGACTTCGACCTATTGCGTGACTTGCACCAAGATGTTCGTGACCGCCCATGGTCACAGCCCACCTTTTGTGTTATGATAGATCATTCCTTTAAGCTTGAGCGTGCACATGAGGAGATTCTGTGCCTCAATGTTGAGATATCCCATGTGATTACCTACATAAGAGATGAGGATTTGTTTCTCCAGTCAAAGGAGGCAGAGCTTAGGGTACACAGCCCGGGCCTAGTGCACCAGGTTCAAAAGCACAGGTTAGAGAAGGGGCACAGCAACAAACAGCACATGCATTGGTTCAGGAAACTTTCTTTAGTACCTGGGTTTATGGGGAGCATCAAGCCTGGGGTCAGTGTAGAGTCACATGGGGGAGCAGCAATGCCAATGGATGTTGACGACACATCTGGCAATGCCCAACATCCTGCAGACTGTGATGACAATGGAGAGGATGATGACATGGAGGATGATCAAGTAGATGCTGATATCCAAGCTGTGGTTACTGCCCTTATGTTGCTTACAGTAGATGGCCCAACACTACAGACAGAAGACGATCATATGTTTAGTTATACTGCATAGCTTGAATTACAATAGAAACTTTAGTGATGTGGTGCTTTATTATAGCAGGAGGACATATATATGCCATATAGGAAGGCATATGCAAAGTATGGTAGGGATGTGAGCTAAACTGAGTTGACCGTCTTCAAACAATGAGCAGAAGGGCAGAAACTTGGAGCCAATGACAGCACATGATTGATCGGCATTGTGATGTAGCACCCTTGATGGCAACATTGATGGCAATGTTAATGACTGTTCGGCACGTGCCGTATAGGCCTGAGACTTTATTCTAAGTGCCCTCCCTATTTAACCAAGGTTTATTGACAGAGGCCCATAGCTCTCCAACTTACTCTTGTTAGAGGTGGAGCACCTATCCTGCTCCACCTCTAATAAAGGTGATTGGTGGGATTATCAGGTGCCTTGTGTAGCTGGTGCAACATGTCAGGTGTTAAACAGGAGAAGATATTGCAGTGTGGTAAGTCCTTCCAGAATGGATTAACTGGCCTCATGTTGTGGTCCTTGAACTCACTTGGAGCTAGGCCTTGCGACTGTTGAGCTAGAATATGGATTGTTGTCTCAGGGTCATGGAGAACTGAATGGATCAGTTCTCCCCTCTCCTTTGGTTTGACAAGACAAGTCAGGCACACATTCTCCTGACAACACGTGACGAGACATTGTTCTGGGTAATCTGCAATATATGCTGACAGTACAGGAAATGTGGTGCAAATGAAACCATCTGTGCAACTGATGTCAATGCCATCTGTCCCGGCCTTCACTAATGGCTCTAGAACTATCTTCATGCAGTCATGGAAGATCTGATACCCTTTGACTGAACAACGCTCCTCTGAGAAGCACTCGAGTTTCAAAACTGGGATGTTATTAAGAAGAATAGTGGCATGAGTGGATGGTTTCCGATGTGTGCCCTTTTTGATGTTCTCAATGGTAAGGTATACAGGCCAAGCCTGTTTGTCCCCACTGAATGTTGAGAGCTGGGTCTTGTCTGATGTGATGATGACAGGGACAAGAGCTGCACCAATGGGTAATAATTCCTATTGCCAAAGTAAGCCTTTCTGTTCTTGTAATATTGTGCTCATGTACTTGTATCTTCCACCACCAATCAGCAGTCCACATCTCCCTGAATTCCTGATTTGTGCCATTTTTATTCCTGAATACCTGCTGAGGTGTGTACTGCTGCTTTCCATCAAAAGATGGATTCCCTAATAATTCTGCAATACACTCTACAGGATCACGTTGCCATAGCTCTAGTGTCTCGATGCGATTATTGCCATTGGCATCCTTCGTGTCTCCTACCACTTTGAGGGGGGTATAGGAGAACTTTGGCCCTGGAGGCAGTGTGTCTACGAACTTGAGAAATCCACGAGCATTCTTGTAAGCTGGTGCTATGCCTCTGATCTTTGGGATAATAGATTATGTGTAAGTCTGGCCCCACAGACTTATGACATTATCCACAACTTCACTCACCTACACAGCCACACACATTGCCAACACAATCACCCCCGCTGCCGACACAGCCACCTACAGCACAGAAACAACTCACCAACACCAGACATATCAATGTCTGCATTATAGTGAATTACAGTTAACATATACATTCCAACATCCCACAGCTCTGGCACAGCCACACACATCGCAGACACAACCGCCCCAACCAGCTACACAGCCACCGGCAATAGCATGGCCACCTACAGTGGAGAAATGACTTGCACCAACATCAGACATACACATGTCTGCATTATGGTGAGTCATGATCAACACACTTTGCAATATCCCCCGGCACCAGCACAGCCACCGGCAATGATACCAGCAGCAGCACAGTGCCAATGCACATGCCCGCAACAACCCTGCATTCACGTCACCTTCTGGAACACCCATCAGTGCCGACATTATACTGCTGATGCAGGCCTTCCTATTATGTGACCATGCCTGATGCGACCTTCCCAAATCACACACTATGCTTGATGCGGCCTTCTTTTATTACACGGTAAATCTTTTATATATTACCCATCTTTATTTTTCATAACCTTCATTCTCACTTTCTTGCAATGAAGGTACAATATTATTTTATCCCCCTATTTTGTAGTAACTTTCTTGCAATGAAGAAAATTTGATCCTGTCTTTTAGTGAACCTAAGTCTAGTGTAGGCTGCCAAACTTGGTATCCTTCCATCATGAGTCTAGAGTGATGGTTCTCATGAGTGAAACATGTACCACTTTCAGCTTCAAGAATGAGTCTATCTTGGACTGGCTTACTCCATCAACCAGTGAGCAAGCTCCCATTCGTCTTCACTAGGAAATGGAAACCATGGCTCTTAACCTTCTGCCCTCTGCTTTTCCGTCAAGATCTCAAACTGTGTCTTGACCTCTTCCTTTTTCTGCCCTGCATGGAAGTTGGCTGGAAACTCCTGGATATATACTGAATCTGCTTCAGGTGGCTCATCCTCCTTGATGTCCTCTACATGGACATGGCGGTGCTTTTGAGATGATGCTGTCGGCATGGGTTCCTCATCAGAATCATGAATCATGGGAGGATCAGGAGGCAAAGGTGAACTAATATTGATATTGTCCAACTCTGAGTCATCATCTGACATCTGCATGGGCTCCACAGGAGGGGTTATCAAGTGAGTTGGTCCCTCCAACACTTTGTCCTTGGAACTAGATGTTGAAACAGCTCTTTTTGCCCTTGTTGCCCAGGCCCTACATTCCTGCAATTGTGACTGATGAGAGCGGAGCCCCTTCAGAGTGGGAAAGTTGGCACCACATGGGCATTTATATCAACCTGGCATTGTGTTGAGGATCATGGACGCAACGGTGCAAATTATGGGTCTGTGCACATTATTTGTTTGGTCATATGACTTCATGTTTTTGTTGACTGAACACGTGTGGGTCGACCAAACAGTTTGTTTTTCTCTTTACCACCACCAACTGTCCAGCATGCCTTGGAATCCAGACCTGGATGCCTCTACCTCCAATGAGAAAAATGAGGTCCCATCTGTGCCTCATCCACAGGAGAGATCCAAAAAATCCCAAGACAACTTTTCAGACAATGTTCAACTTCCAAACAGGACATGTGGCACTTCAGACCATGCTGTATTGGCCAAGCAGCAAGCCATTAGCAAGTCTTTCCCTCATGTCCCCTGTATATTGCCTGATGTTTGCTAGATGACAACAACAAATAGTCCCTTCAAATGAGAGTGGTAAGGAGAACACCAAGTTCAAGCAAAAGGAGCTAGAAAACAAGGGTTTGTACTTTCCACCAGTATATATATCAGTCATTGAGATATTTAAAGACACCAATCATTGGACAATGATGGGGCAGAATCTGAAGAGCCTTTTGAGGACTGTAATGTCCAATTCCCATTGTTAGTATGTATGTCTTACCACTCTCTGAGTCTGTGATCATATTAGTTGGATGTGCAGGTCACTCGTATGAAGACAATCTCACATGCAACACCTTGAATTGATCTTATGTGTCTCCCCACTGCCAAATCCCAGTGGCCAGCACACATTTCACATTCAGTCTTCTTGACTCAGCCACCCCAAACACCAAGTCCTTCTCAAGAAGGTCTGCTGCTTGGCACTGATATGGATGGCACCACTGACACGGATACATTCAGTACTGGAAGCAGCACTTCTCAATTCCTCAACTCTTCCAATCCTGCTACTCCAGCCACTAACAAGCATGTAAGGCCAGCTGCCAGTGACGATGATAATCAGAGTGAATCATCTTCAGGCACAAAGTGTGCGAGGTTGGGTGATGTTTCCTCCAACTCATCTGATGGCTCTGCTCTGAAAGAGAAGAAAATCCCACAGTTTGCTGTGGGGTATGTTAATGGTGGTAAACCTAAAGCTGCTGACTATGAAGATGTCATGCAGGCCCTTCTTCTTTGTGCAATGCATGAGTATTGTCAAAAATGGTACATATACTGTTTCTGACTTGATAATTTTGAATGACCATTGTATTAGATCAAATCTCATGGCAGTTGGATCTGTGGGGAACTTGTCAGTGTCATCCAAAGTGAAGTTGCTTCATGCTATGGATTCAACTCAGATACCAGCCACACAAAGGTTGTCTGCCAGAATCGCAAGTTGTATGATACCCTTATCTTTGACTCCACATTTACATACAAGGTATGTTCCAATGGTGTTTCAGTGTCTCATGGCTTATGTTCGGTGTCATTTCAGAATACTAAAGATTGTGAAGGCTATGCTCAAAACAAGATATTTGGCATTCTTATCCAGGATGCATGGTTCAGTAGTGGCTCAAAGTCGAAGGGAATTGTATTTGAGAAGTATTTCAATCCCATTTCATTGGAGACTCTCGCATTACTTTTTACTATGGTTTGTCCATGTTTCTTTGTAATGAGTGGTGCTGAATCTTTCCTAGGTAAAGTTCTGCATTGAGGAATGGTCAACCGGCATTCATGAACAGGCCAAGCTTAGTGAAGAAGTCAACAATACAGCCTTTGAGACTTTTCTAGGTGACTTACAAGCATGGAATGCTCTCGCTCCTGACATCAGTCTCAAGATCCAGAGCAAGATATATCAGAAGGCCCAGTATGTCCTTTCCATTCATTGTCTTTGCATCTAGACTAATATCTTGTTTAGCCTTGCTGCGAAAGTTGATCCTGTGGCTCCTACAAAGAATCATGTTGCTAGTGCAGTCAAGGATAAGTTACTCAAGGAACTAGAAGGCCATATGGGGGAGACAGATTCTGAAGATGAGGACGAGGAAGAAGAGGAGGAGGATACATGAAGTGATTGTACTTTTTCAATTTCTTGATCCACATCCTTGTGGGACAATATATTTCTTTCTACCATCTACCGTTGTGATAAACTGGAGTCTTGGTAGGTCACTGTAGGCCCAGTATCATTTGTAGTGAGCTATTCTTGGTAAGCTATGGGGTCCTACTGACAGCTTGCAGAAGACTACCAGGCACTACATAGTGCTACATAGCTCACAGTGGTAGCTACAAGCAGCTACGTAAAGGGGGACCTACCTACCTGACTACTCAACATACCTGTCCTACATAGCCCTACTGATCAATCTTGTATTTTCCTGATGTAGTCTGACACATGATCTGTTTGCCTCGCGAGCTCCCCAAGGTCAAACAAAAATATCTGATTGGGGTTGTCTCACCTTTGCAAAATTACCAAATAAGTAATAGGTGCACTGGTGAACTACTAGTAAATCAAGTGTAAATACCTGGCTGATAAGAGCGGAAGAATGGGAAAATTACAGAAGAGCCTTCAGTGCACAAGGTAGCAGACACTGAAGGTGTATAGGAGGTGTGATGACTGAGGGAGTTGATCACACAGGTCGCGAAACACCTCGTCCACTCATTGACTTGGCTGATGATTTTGATCCGGGGAGTTACTCAAAATAGCCGACACATGATGGGAAACTACCATATATAGAAGGACGGGGAGGGTCCCGGATAGCCGCCTCAAAAGAATTATGAGTGGATGTCTAAAATTCGCGGCCTGTCACCCCCTTGACAGAGCCTGTGTACAAGTGCTCGAATTATGACAAACAAATACTACGTGACTATAATGTAAATGAGACTCCGAAATGGTGATATCCGTCTGAGCACGACAACGTCCACAGCAGCGGCCCGCTAGCCCAAGTAAATCAAATACTAACCGTAATGCCAATAAAGATACTTCACAGTCATGCCAAGACGAGTCAAACCAAACTCTACCCGACCAGGGAAATACCTCGAGCTCATTCAATGCCTCAACACTTTCGTGTGTTTGTCGTAGCTGAGTCAAATAACATCGTGCATATACTCAATAACAACTTCAACTACGACGGCGTAGGTACAACACGACTTCATGAAAATGTATTCATGACGAAACTTATTCATGAACCCTCTCAAAGGTCCAGAGTTCAGCGTAAGGGGGGATATCCAAGCCTTCATTAATAGGGGCCACATCAACCTAACAATCCTCAATTTATTATTTGAAAATAATGAAGACATGACAACTAACCTGAGTTCTAGGCTTCTCATCTGGGAGAAGCCAACTTCCTGCCTGCTCTATTGACATGATCCTGCGCAACATACGTAAGTGCTGCTAGCTAGGATAAACCAGAAAATGACTCTTTATATCACCTATAGTCGGGCATTCCCCCACCGAAGTTAGTAATATCCCATTCTTCGCCCAACATCCCCGGAACAAGGGCAAACAATTTCAAGTTATCGTCTTTGGCTTTGACTTTGGTCGAACCTTGATCGATCTTAAGATATTGTCCTTTGGGGCCATTCTGGACAATCCACTGTTATAAATTTTAAGATTTAGATTAAATACGAGTTCGAAATGTGATGTTTTTCACCACTTGAGAATTGCCAGATGGTAAACTGACAACCGGGCCTTCAAGGTTAGACACTAGGCCAATAGTTTGACAGGTGCCTTTGTTGCGAATGATATAATTTCCAGGTTCGATAGGCATTGTCAATGAAAGGGAATTTGATGTGGCGATGGGGGATTTCAGGACGAAGCACTCATTTATATAGGTGGGCCGTGACGCGAATCACGATGCATCGATGTTTCGGTACACATCATAATGTTGACAAATGACAAATATTGATTCCTGACTACGCCACAACAGGAGTGAATTCTAAAGGCCAAGTCACGTAAGAGTACATCCTCCGGCGATTGTTGGTGTATTAGATCACGTGTGCCTATGTAAGATGGAGTCAATCATGGGTAGCCTGGTGCCCCACCCATTTTGGTACTGGCAGGCGATAGTCAACCTCCGGTGGGTAAGATACGCATGAATCCGGTTTATGATTTCACATGCGATCGCCACGCCGTTTGATGGCTGCAGTTGACAGTAACGCACTCAGCACTCTACTTACAACCTGCGAACCACGAACAATACCAAAAAAACCCTTCTGTCAACGTTCAACGTTGGTATTGTTCGGATTCTGGATCGCAGAAGATTAGATCAAGCCTGGCATTCTCTTCCGAATCTCGACCCCCGCACGACACTATCACTTGTGGAGATACATGCTTGTTTGAGGTCTCAGCTGACTCTCTTGAAGAATCAAGGCTCCTTGTCAAGACTCGTGGCCATTCAAGTTGATACATAACTACTAGTATTTTGTAACTTACTATTACACCGAAACCGAAACCATCGATTCAATCAAGATTCAATGACATTCGTTTCAACTTTCGACGTCACGGTATGTTTGAGCTGCTTAGGGGAAGAAAGGCAATATCCTCTTTTGAACACAAAGACATCATTCTGTTGGGTTCTCGACGCTCGTCCAAGAATTAATGGGTGTAGGGCACCGGTTACGAGAGGTACGAGTACGGGAGGCGGCGTCGTGGGTGGTTGTGGTTGTGGTTGTGTTGCAGATGTCATGGTTCCGAGTTCAAGGATTGAACTCGGCTTATTACAAAGTGACACGCCAAATTGTCAATCCCATCATTGTCCTACCGGTGATGGCCGGCTGGGTTTTAAATGTAATATTTTTATTTTTAACTTTTAAGTTTTTTCCGCGACCCTCATTCAGTCGTCAACAACCATCAACAAGTACGGTGCACGAGCAGGGCCAGGTCAGTGAGTGTTCGAAACTGCCTGATATCCGTGGTGGGGTCCCACCCAGTCACAGACTGGTGACAATCAATTAAGAATCATATCAAAATCTGGTATACCTGTATTTGCATCGCATAAAGTTTGTGCAACATGTTCCTGATTACATATCATCCTACCTTTGTGATCACCACGATCCATCAATGTGTCTGGTAGCCTCATGCTCGACATCCCCGACACCAAGTACACTTTCCCTTTTGGTCCTTTCCCTTCATATTTTGCATATAATATATCACATAACATCTATGTATGTCATATAAATACTCGGACTCAGTGCATATCATATATCTATTGTCTAGCCTGTTGGTTCCATTCCTGTTGTCTTTGGTTTCATTACGTAGATTTCTGCCATACACTAGATAGCAAAGGAAAAAAAATTAGTTATTTCATCACGGCAAGAAAGAAAGAATGAAAACTGCCCCATGGACCCTAGGCATTGGCATGGGTTGGGGTGACCAGTGAGGGTCATGGCTACGGGTATCTCCAGGTTACCTGGCTTTCCCACAAACCCAGCCTAATAATAGTGGGTGATCCGGTCCCTGATGCACTATAACTATACTTGCTTCCATCAAAACCCAACACCAGTGTTAGCTTGTTCCCTGGCTTACCTTTAAACTTGCAGTATTCTACTCCTTTGTCATTGGCTGCTGCCCGTGGGCCTCCATAGCATACCTGGTGCTTCCGCCTCTTGTCCAAACAACATCAATATGTGCCCACACTGCTTCTCACACTCTCTCATGCTCTCTTGTCATCATCGGCAACATTGGTCATGCAGCCCTTCCCTCAGCAGCTACCCGCGGGCTCCCATAGTACACCACCTCGATGCCTCCTGGTCCAAACAACATCAACATGTGCCCACATGGCTTCTCATGCTCTCTCACACACTCTTGTCATTGTCGGCAATGTTGGCCATGTAGCCCTTCCTCAGCAGCTACCTGCATGCTCCCATAGTACGCCGCCTTGACACCTCCTTGTTCAAACAACACAAACACACTTCTATGCTACTTCTCATGCTCTCTAACCCTATCTCATTGTTGTCGCTCATTGTCAAACTTTGTGGTCGCTATCCTTGCCTGCAGCTTTCAGATGCTTTCTCCCTTCCTGTGTGTCTTCATACCCCTTCTATTCCCACACTGTGCACTCACTGTTGACATCTCAGCCATGCAACACTTCACCCCTTGTGCATTGTCGTTCACAACACTGTGGCCAATGTCAAGTCATCCTCTCTATCCCTGATGCCTCTTACCCTGCTCAATATCTGCTGCCCATTCACCACCTTCTCATTGTATCACTGTCTCCTCATCCCATATTTCCTTTTCCATTTGATGGTGTTGCCATGGATGCCACATCATCATGCAGCCATTGTCAAGCACGTCCCAAAGTTACATATCGTTAACCCATAGCATAAATATATTGTTCATACTATTCATAGCTACATAACCTCATAAATGAACTGGCATAGAGTGGACTGTAATGAATGAAATCATGAAAGAAGTGGTACCAAGTGCTGTGGCACATTATGCAACCAACATTGAGGCCAGCTAAGCAGACGATGGTGAAAGTGGGGCATTTATAGGCTCAGAAGGGGATTGGGCGGCAGGTGCTTCAGAGCCAGGGTCAGGTACATGGGTGGCTGCCAGCTCCAAGTTGTCAGTTGTGTTCAACGCTGTACCATTTCCCTCTTTGTCAACCATTTCTCTTGTAGACCTTTGAAGTTGCTTCATTCTATGAGACATATCGGATGCTGCATCAGCCTCTTCATTACTCTCCTCAGCATCAGACACCTCCCTCCTGAATATTCGGCACTTCTTTGTTCTAGTAGCCATGTTGGATGCCATGTTCTCATCATC
Source organism: Tricholoma matsutake (assembly GCA_026075535.2). Classification (NCBI taxonomy): domain Eukaryota; kingdom Fungi; phylum Basidiomycota; class Agaricomycetes; order Agaricales; family Tricholomataceae; genus Tricholoma; species Tricholoma matsutake. The sequence goes on from AP026538.1 coordinate 10,150,771, forward strand.
ACTTCTGTCAGTATTGGATACCTCCCATGCAGACATCTGGCACTTCTTCTTTGTCCTAGTAGCCATATTAGATTGAGTGCACTTTGTACCAAAGTCAGAGCGGCGGCAGCAGGGACCATGTGTCTCTACTTCACCCCTCTCAATCTGTTCATCATGTTTGTGATCTAGCTCCTTTAATTCAGCAGCAGTAAGCTTCTTCCAATAGGTCTTTCCACATTGCCACTTTCAGAGGAGTGGTAACAACAATGTACAATATATGTAACATAGTATATAAACCTTGAATATACACCTAGGGGACCCTAGTTGTGTTCTCTTAGGTATTCCACCTACACTTATGGTGCAAAACACCTTTCTCAACCAACTATTCTATTAATAACCCCTTGAATTAAAACCATCAATTTCCCCATCATGCACATGCTCCCTTCTTGTAGAAAGAACCCACATGGGCTTAGCTAGCAGATAGTGGGTGTTGCCCTAACAGAAGAACACAACTTCCCATATCAGTGCACCTTCTCTTACTTGCACATAGGTCATTGTTTCACCATGCCACATTCAATTACTCATCCTTTCAGCATGAGCTGGAAGTACTTGTATATATGTTATCTACTTTTCTTTTATAAGCCAACGCCAGGCCTCGCCTTACATTGCAACTGCCAGTGATGAGAGGCAGCACTTGTCATTAGGACAGCTGCAACCAGACAACTGATTGGATCTGGTTTAGTTATGATTTACATTACTCTATCTGGATGACTATTTTAGTTACAAGCCAAATTCAGTGATAACTCACCTTAGCCAAAGAAGTGATTCATCACAGATCTACCTGTTATGTCCAAACCATCAACTTCTAATCCCAGTTCTAATACTGTTCCTGCACCAGTGCTAGAGGTGAAGATTGATGCACTTACAGTGCAAGTGTCACAATTAGTGTCAGTATTGGTAGCATCACAGCCCAGACAAGCAGAAATACAGCCAGAGACGACAGTAGACAGAGATGATGAGATGGAGGAGATGGTGGAGTGGGTGTCACAGGATGATGTGCAGACAGCAGAGAAATCTGAAATGGAAAAGTGTGCTTACCTAAGTATGCACCCCCACAAATCTTTGATGGTACCATGGAGAGTACAAAATCTTTTATCAGCTCTATAGTATTGTATATCCATGGGAGGAAGCCAGAGTTTTGTACAGCTGAGTCTAGGATAATGTTTGCTCTCTCATATATTCAGGGGGAGAAAGCACAGGTCTGGAGAAACAAGGCTATTAATCAAATTGCTGTGGGAAATAAACCATTTGCAACCTTCAAGGAATTTCTGGAGAGATTGGAGGCACAGTTTGGGGATCCTAACCCGAAGGCGACAGCCAATGCAAAATTAAAAATCATGCGCCAAGGTTCCCTAATGGCAGATGAATTTATTTTGCAGTTCAAAGCAGAAGCTTCACAAACAGACATGGGAGAAGCCATGTTGGTAGAATTTTTGAAAGCAGGATTAAATCCCTCTTTATTCACATCTATCTACTGACTACCTTCTATGCCAGAGAAGTTGGACAAGTGGTATAATTGGGTGATGCACCTTGATCAGTAATATCTGCAGGAACAGGCAGAATTGAAGTTGATGTACAGAAGTAGTAAATTTGGAAAGCCATCAGGAGGAAAGTCCAAGAAAGGAAAGGTGCCTCAGGTGCAAACTCCGAGGGCACAGCCACCAGCCATGGCAGTGACTGTAAGGGGAACCCTCAATGAGCACTCATGAACCCCTACAAACCTCTATGAAGTTCATGAACATTCTTCAAACAATCTTCAAACTCCTCAAACATTCTTCAAACAACTTTGAACTGCTTTGAACTGCTTTGAACTGCTCCACCCCTCACCTACACCCACACCCATACTTTGACGATGCTGCAGAAGTTGTGGGACGACTTTCGAACACATTAGGATGAAGCGGGATGACCTTCTGATGTGCCCCTGGGGGTGCTTGCTTCCTTAGTCCCACTTCCACGTGGAGACTGAATTATTTTACTTCATAACATGGTTCAGGGTATATAGTTGGCACCCTCTGCAGGGAAACACCTTAGACTTTTCTCTTTGGTTTTCCCTTGCAAGGTGTGTAGAGATTTCTTTGTTCCATTAGTTTATCTAATACTTTGGTTTTTGCTTGCAAGTATCGAGCCCAGGCTCTGATTGTAAGGTTGCCCTTACAGAAGAAAAGTCTCCTTCTTGGTGGACTGAGAGTAGCAAGGTTCCCCAGTCAGTCAGTTGGACCCCAAAAATTTTGTACATTTTCAAAGTCTTCCTCCCGGCTTATACAATTCTCCTATCCTCCCTCCACTTCTTTCTCCTTATCCTACTATAACATTCCAATGGCTACTGAGAAAACTGATGAGTGGCAGAGAAAGCTTGAAGGTGATATCGTGGCTATCAACCAATCCCTGCATCAACTGTTCCTCATGAATGCAAGCCAAGATGAGGTTAACGTCCTATCTAGTGCTTTGAACCACGCTAGTGCACCCGCCAGCATTTTGAACCCTGTGTCCAAACGATCCCCTCTCTCTCCTATACCCAAATTGCCTCGCGAACTACCTTTGGCTACAAAAGGAACACATTCGATCAAACCCGCATCCCCGAGCAACTTTTCAGGTGATCGTATGAAAGGACGTTCATTCCTAAATTCATGGGAACTGTACCTCCAGCTTGCACCCCATCAGTTCGAGGATGAACATTTGAAAATCATGTGGGCCATGTCCTTCATGAAAAGTGGATGAGCAGCGTGTTTTGTTGACAGAATTATGTGCAGCTATCAAGCCATCGGGAGTCTATCCTATGCATCATGGCCAGAGTTCATCATTGAGTTCATCGCTGACTTTTGCCCAAAGAATGAGGTTCAGACATTGAGGACTGAGCTAGAGACCTTGAGGTACTTCCAGGGGTCTCGAACCATCGACGAGTATGTTGATGATTTTTGCGAAATCATCGATCGTGCACAATACTTCGAAGGAGCCCACATTGTCCTCAAATTTCAACAAGGGCTCAATCCCAAGGTTCAGGACCATGTTGCCTGCCTCACTTCTGGACGTCCCTCAGATGAGAATCCAAGACAATGATACAATGCTACAATCTTGTGCAATGAAAATCGGATTGCAAACAAAGCATTTTGAGCCTCTTTGCAGCATGTCTCACACCACAAAACGTCTTCGGCAAACAATAGCATGTTTTGTCAACTTCCAACGAGGCTTCCAAACCCACCTCCACCCTTTTCGAGGTATGCACCACAAATTGCAACAACTTCAAACCTGTCAAGGTACGTTCCTCCTGTACCCAGTGTTTCCACACCCATATGGCCAAAGGACGCAAGCTCTCTCGTGTGCTTTTGATCTGGGCAACCTGGCCATGCACGACCTGAGTGCCCAAAATGATTTGATGTCTGGTACATGGACTTCGAAGAAAGACAGGGATTCGCACAGGAGGAGTTTGTGGCCCTCAACGTAAAGGAAACAGTGGAATGAGAAGACAAAGCCCTGAACAAAGTGGTAGAATTTTGGCCCAGATAACAAGTGAACAGTATGCCACTGTTGTCTAGTAGTAATCGTTTTGCAGTGTTGTCAGTAGAAGAAGTGCACGAATTAGATTCTATTTCTTCAATGACTCCTCCTTTGAATGATCTTACAGCCATACTACCTTCCCCAACCCTTCGAAATTGTTTTCAAAAATGTCCAAACTGGGAGAAACGGCTCCCCGAATGGTATATCATAGCTTCAAACCCAAGTACAAACTCTTTTGAACTTCCAATATCGATTCAAACCCTTGATACCGGCAAAATCCTCTCGACGAATGCTCTTCTGGACAGTGGTGCGATTGACCTCTTTGTCAGCTCCCACTTCATGAAACGACATCATTTGACTATGAAGCAACTCAGTCGACCCATACCAGTGTATAATGTGGATGGTTTGTCAAATGAAGCAGGCAGAATTTTGGAGGTCTGGGAGACAGTTCTACAATATCGCGACCACTCTGAATGTGCAACATTCACTATCACAGGCCTTGGGAAGCAGGATGTCATCTTAGGCCTTACCTGGCTTTGAAAACACAACCCCAAAGTCGATTGGACATCAGGTGAGGTTAAGATGAGTCAATGCCCTGACCACTGTCGTACTTACCAGAAAGAGACCAACGAAGAACATAAACTCGCCTCCAAGGAGGCAGAGAGTCTTCGAGCCTGTTGAGCAGGCCCAACACCCTCGACAGAAGTTGAGATGGAGGACATCCTGGATTATCCAGATCTTGTCTATGATAATGATAATGATGATATTAATGAGGAGGTCCATGACGATGTTGATAACGATGACAATGACAATTCCGATGAAAATGAACCCTATACTGGTGAGGATGAGCTCGAAGATGGTGATCACATCTTTATGGCCACCATCCCATCCCCTGTGAGGCCGAGTTTATGTGAGCCATGTCGAACATTTTGCAGAGGTTGGCCAAGGCCTTTCATAAGAACACCCAACCTACATCGTTCCACAAATCCATTCCTACACACCTTCACGATTTTGAAGACCTTTTCGCGAAATTGTCATTTGATCATCTCCCTGATCATAAGGTGTGGGATCATGCCATTGTACTGGTCCCAGGTTCAAAATCTTCGAGCTGTAAGGTCTACCATTTGGCCCCTAGTGAACAGTCCAAAATGGACAAGTTCATTCAGGAGAACCTCAGCAGCAGTCAAATTTGTCCTTTGAAATCGCTGATGGCATCCCCTGTCTTCTTCATCAAGAAGAAAGATGGCAGCCTTCGACTCGTACAGGATTATTGGGCCCTGAATGCTATCACAATAAAAAACTGATACCCCTTGCCCCTAATTTCAGAGCTTGCCAATCAACTTCGAGGTGTGAAGTATTTCACAAAGTTCAATGTTCAATGGGGGTACAATAATGTTCAGATGAAGGAAGGTGATGAGTGGAAGGCAGCGTTTTGTATGAATCATAGCCTTTTTGAACCCCTGGTGATGTTCTTTTGACTCACGAACTCCCCCTCCACCTTTCAGACAATGATGAATGATATCTTCCATCATCTCATCATGGAGGGTGTGGTTTCATCTACCTCAATGATATCCTCATTTTTGCAAAATCCATGAAAGAACAGCATTGTGTCACTTGACTCATACTCGAACTACTTTGAAAACACAAACTCTTCCTTTGACACGAAAAATGCGAGTTCGAAAAAACCTCTATCGAATATCTTGGGTTGATCATCTCCGAAGGTGAGATGCGTATGGATCCAGTCAAGGTAGCCGGCATAATGGAGTGGCCCACACTGACAAATCAAAAGGAGGTTCAATCCTTCCTCGGTTTTGTGAATTTTTTTCGCAGGTTCATTGAAGGCTTTCCCACCATGTGAAACCAATGTTCAAACTCACAAAAAGGATCGAAGGTGGGGTTGGGCTGAAGCAGAACAATTGGTGTTTGATGAAATCAAAAACTGCATCACATCCTCACCCATCCTTCATTTCACAGATGATTTGAAGGCTTTTTGTATTGAGGCAGATAGTTTGGACTATGCCACAGGCTCAGTCCTCTCTCAGCAATCATCCAACAATCTTAAATGGCACCCCATCGCCTTCTATTCAAAATCGCTCAATGCCGTTGAATGAAACTACGAAATTCACAATAAGGAGATGTTAGCAGTCATGAGATCATTGGAGGAATGGAGACATTTTCTTGAAGGTGCAAAACATAAGGTCGAAATCTGGACAGACCACAAAAACCTCAAGTACTTCATGACCGCACAGAAACTAAATTGCAGACAGGCTCATTGGTCACTTTACCTGTCTAGATTCGATTTTGTCATGCACCATCATCCAGGAAAGAGCATGGGTAAGCTGGATGCTCTTTTGCACTGTGCAGATCACAGCAATTGTGCTGATGATAACCACAATACCACGCTACTTTGACCCAAATTCTTTGCCATCCGGGCACTTAAAGGAATCACTGTTGAAAACAAAGCCATTTCATACCCACTCACACCACTGTCACCACACTGGGCTCAGCTCAACTCTACCTCCAAAACATCTGGAAGCTGCATGGCCTCCCCCAACCAATGCTGTCAGATTGAGGACCCCAATTTGTTGCCAAATTCATGCGTGAATTGTATCCTCTACTAGGAATCACCATCTCAACCTCGACCACATATCATCCACAGTCGGATGGTCAAACTGAACGCGTTAACCAAGAGCTCGAACATACATTCAAATTTTTGTAGGCAAACAACAGAACAATTGGGACATGCTCCTGCCTCTGGGTGAATTTGCATACAACAACCACATCCACTCGTCTATGCAGTGCTCCCCATTCTTTATCGATACCGGTAGACACCCCCGGATTAGGGCACGGCATGGGTAATCCTCAGGTATATTCCCTTGTACCCTTACCCGTACCCATGAACACCGTACCCACACGGGTATGGGTACAGTGTTACTGCAGGTTTCCATGGGTTACCCATGGTTATTTGGGGGTTTCGAGAAGAATACATATTTTAATAGTAAATTAAGTTAATAGAAACCCCCTTGCTCGCGTTTGGAGCAAGGGAGGGGGTGGTGGACCTATTCTAATAAATAAATTACTTTAAACTACTATAGAAAACCCCCCCCTCCGCATTTCGAGTGAGGGAGGGGGTGGTGGTGCCTGTAGTCAAGGAAAACAAAATGAAAAACCTCCCCTCTTGCATTTGGAGTGAGGGAGGGGGGTGGTGCCTGTAGTCACCGAGAACAGAATGAGTAACCCCCCCGCTCGTATTTGCAGAGAGAGAGGGGGGGGGGGGGGGTGCTGCCTGTAGTCGTCGATCCCCAATTCCACCCCATGAGCAGTTGCTCATGGTGGCAGTTGGGTCCTTGGGTCCTCCTCCTGGTCATCACCATCATTCCACCCACTATCCACCCCACAAGCAGTTGCTCATGAGGCTGGGGTGGGTGGTGTGCCATCGTGACTTGGTGGCATTGGCATGGGGTCGTTCCATGTGAGCTCTTCGTTCTGAGGGAATTCCAACCTATGAAATGAAAGAAACAAAATAGTAAGTTTACAAAAAAAGAAATGGACAAAAAAAAAAACTTACCATGGGCCCAAACGATGCAATCATGTCGTTTGGGCCCAGGTGATGTGGCACTGTTGGGTGTGTGTCATTAGCTGTCATCATCCATTGTTATCAGTAGTTTAGAACCTGAAAAAGAAGAAACATAATCAATTAGTTTACAAAAAACAAGAAATGAAACACAAAAAAACTTACTATAGGCCCAAACGACGATTCACATCATTTGGGCCATGCTATGGTGGTGGTTGGATCATCCTATAGTTTAGAAATAGATGTGTTGTGAGTATTCAACAAGGTCAGATGATTACTCACCTGACCAAAATCCAGGTACCGGCATACCTGCAGATACCCGTAACACTGTGGAAAAGGGTATGGTGTTGCCTGGGTATGGCAATCCCATACCCATACCCATACCCGTACCCATGCATACCCATGACTGGAAACACATGGTGTTACCTGTACCCAGGCCATGCCCTACCCCAGATGGGTTTCAAACCTGATCAATGTTCATCAAAGCTCGAAGCTGTCAACAAATTTGTGGATCAAATGAAATCCACACTAGACAAAGCATGGGCAGCCCTTTCAAAATCGAAGGATGACATGGTGAGGTACTATAATCAACGGCGAACCCCAGCACCAAAGTTTGAGGTGGGTGATAAAGTCTTTCTCAATGCTTCGGACATTAGCATGACCAGGCCCTTGAAAACGTTTGCACATTGATATCTTGGCCCCTACCCAATCATTCGCCCTGTAGGTTCACATGCATACCATCTGAAACTACCGCCATCCATGTCACAACTCCACCCGGTCTTCCATGTCATCAAACTCATGCCAGCCCCACTGGATCTCATCATAGGTTGACAACTGCATCCACTGCCACCACCAGATATCATAGGAGGAGAGCAGAGGGATGAGATTGAAGAGGTGATAGATAGTCAGATGAGGGGCAGGACACTGCAATACCTGGTTAGGTGGAAGGGCTATGATCGCGAAGAATATTTGTGGATTTTGGAAGGTGACTTGGGTGCTCCTGAGCTAATAAAGGACTTCTACAGAGCCCACCCAACCACCCCTAAATGTATCAATGCCCTGCTTTTTGGTCGCATGGGTTTTTGACTGCAACACCAGGTCTGGTCACCGCAGAGTTTTTTGCATTGGGATGCTGTGGCTTAAGGGGGGGGTGATGTAAGGGGAACCCTCAATGAGCACTCATGAACCCTACAAACCTCCATGAAGTTCACAAACATTCTTTGAACAAATTCAAACTGCTCCACCCCTCACCTATGACCACACCTGTACTTTGATGATGCTGCAGAAGTCATGGGACAACTTTTGAATGCATTAGGATGAAGTGGGACGACCTTCTGATGTGCCCCTGGCAGTCCTGGCTTCCTTAGTCCCGCTTCCACATGGAGACTAAATTATTTTACTTCATCACACGGTTCCAGGTATATAGTTGGCACTCTCTGCAGGGAAACACCTTAGACTTTTCTCTTTGGTTTTCCCTTGTAGGTGTGTAGATATTTCTTTGTTCCATTAGTTTATCTAATACTTTGGTTTTCCCTTGCAAGTATCAAGCCCAGGCTCTGATCATAAGGTTGCCCTTACAGTGACACCTATTGTTGCAGAGTTAGTAGTATCCTTCAAGAACTGTTCCTCACCCGATTGGAACCCGCATCTGTCCAACCCTTTTCCGCACCTCAAACCTGACGTTTGTCAACTCCTCCCACTTTCATTCCCAGCCGCCTTGCACTGCCCACACTGCTGTGCACCAGGCCGCGTTGTACAGCACCCACAGCTGCCTTCCCAAGGCTGCCATCCCTTTTGCAAATTCGACTACAGATTCCTGTGCAGCTCCCGCTAGGTAATTTATCTACACAGTCAAGACACTGCTGCAGCCTCCGCTTCCATTCCGCCTTTATTCTGGACTACAGTATTTAAGCTTAGTTAGTTTCACCTTGTATTCCTCAGTTCATATATCGACATAGACTTGACAAAGCCCCGTCTTTAGCTTGCCAATTTGTTCTACTCCTACCTCTGTCCTCTAAGAGTCTGAACTTCATTCGACTCAACCTCTAGTTCTTCCTTCCAAGCTTTAGTCTCATCTGAACTTAACTAAAATCCCTCTGTATTCCTTCCCCGCATTTACCCACACTTACCCACTCCTACCTCCAAACTTTAGTCTTGAAATTAGGACACCAGACGAGGTGAAGGGTACAGCTTCTTATAAGCTGAAGCCGAGTTCTTTCTGTTCCCCTTCGCAGGACCCACTACAACCTAACAACTTTCTGTTATTGACATCTGCAGGGTCCGACTGGATTCCAACGTGCTTTCTAGAATCAGTTCTTAACAGTATCAGATGCTATGGAGGTTGATCAGGTGGGGAGATGAGCCCCACTTAAATGTTTTAACTGTGGGCAGTTAGGACACATTGCTGGGAATTGCAGGCAGAGAAGAAAGATTAGGGAAGTTACAATTGAGGAAGTGAAGCTGGAGGAAGGCAAGCAGAAGAATTTTGTGGAAGAGTCCCAGTGAAGGTTTCCTGATTGGTGACCCAGAATCATTACAATGTATTAGTATCTGAGGAAACCCAGTCTCAGAGAAAATCAGAAAAGGAAACCGAGGAGGAGTACAACTGTTGTGAATCATGTGACAAAGAAAATTGCCAAGTGCTATTTCCTAAAACCCCTAGATTCTTTATTTGCTCTGTGCAAATAGAACCTGAAATCACCTTGACTGTGGGATTGAAGACAGTGGACACACATGCAGCGATTGATGTGGAAGCATTGCTCGATAGTGGTGCTACAGGATTATTTATTAATTGATCCTTAATTACCAGAAATGGTATTAGCACATGCAAGCTATCGCAACTTATGATGGTGTACAATATTGATGGAACAGTTAATCGTGGAGGAACCATTAAGGAGGAGGTGACCATGGTACTAAGGTATCAGGGGCATCAGGAATGAGCCGTATTCAAAGTATGTGATCTCAGGAAAACTGATCTAATAATAGGATGTCCATGGTTACACAAGCATAATCCTGAAATTGATTGGAAGACTGGGAAAGTACAAATGACTCGTTGTCCTAAGGAATGTAATGTGTATGGGAGGAAGGTGAAAAAGGAGAAGAAGGAAAAGCAAGGGAAAGAACATCTGAGGAAGTATTCTGTTACAATGGAGGAAGTGGAGGATGAGGAAATGCCCAATGGGGAAGTTCCAATCATGATCAAGAAGGAAGAGCAGAAGCAAACCTTTAGAGCAATTTGTGGAGGACAGTTGTGGGATAAGAATATTGTGAAGGTGGAGAAGCCAGTGGAGGAGTGGGTACCAAAAGCATACTATGCTTTTGGTACACTCCTCCACTGACTTCAGTATCATGAATATCTGTCAGTCTTTCAGAAGGAGTCTGAGCAAATGCTGGTGTGGAAGCCATGGGATCATGCAATCAAGATGAAGCCAGGGTTTGTGCTGAAGAAGTCGAAGGTATATCCATTATCTCCAAAGGAACAAGAAGAAGTTGATGCATTCCTGAATGAACAATTATGCATGGGATACATACAACCTTCAAAATCGCTGCAGACATCACCAACTATTCTTTGTGCCAAAGGAAGATCAGAGAAAGAGGATGTGTACAGATTATAGGTATCTGAATGAGTGGACAGTGAAGAATGCATACCCCCTGCCTTTGATCTCAGAAATAATTGACAGGGTGGGAAAAGCCAAGGTCTTTACAAAATTGGACCTATGATGGGGATACAATAATGTACAAATAAGGAAAGGAGATGAGTGGAAGGCTGCATTTAAGGCAAGGCAGGGGTAGGGGTATACCCTTGTGTTTTCGGGCTAAGGGTATGAGGGGTAAGGGTAGGGGTTTGGAAGTTCATACCCTTGCATACCCCTGTACCCTTACTAATGGTACAGGGGTATGCCAGGGGTATGCTTATGTAAGAATATCATTTGATTTTTTCAGCTACAAAGACTCATATTCAAGATTTTCATCAATTAAATTCAGATTTTGGGATTGTCCAACATGATACTGGCTTTCATATGTTAATTAATATGTGATATTAATAGTAAATACAATAGTTATCAACACTTTTCAAATGAATTTTGCTCTAAATATGTTGATTTTGTGCCAAACCCTTGTACCCTTGACAAACCCTCCCATACCCTTGGCAACCTTTATATGTTTCCATACCCTTACCCCTAAGGGTAGGGTGTTCAGGGGTAGGGGTAAGGGTATGAGATTTGACACCCAGGGGTAACCCCTGCCTTGCCCTAGTTGCATTTGCCACGCATCAAGGATTTTTTGGAATGACTAATAGGCCTCCGACTTTGCAAAATATGATGAATGTCATTTTCAAGGATGTAATGGACAAAGGCATGGTAATAATATTTATTGACAACATTCTGATATTCATGGAGGATGGAGAAAATTATGAAGCGATAGTGCAGGAGGTGCTATGGAGGTTAGTGGAGAACGATCTATTTTTGAAACTGGAGAAGTGTCTGTTCAGGGCAAGCGAGATTGAGTTCTTAGGATTACCTGACAGAATTAAGATGGACCCAATCAAAGTACAGGCAATTAGTGTTTAAAAGTCTGGTCCGGTCCGGTTTTTTTGACGACAACAGGGGCAACCGTGGACCGGACCGGTTGCTTACATGCTCAACATCAAGGCAACTGAGGACCAAACTGGTGTAAACCGGTCCTACTCGGTTGCCTCACGGTTGCCAAACTGGTTTAAAACCAGTCCATACTTAGACTGGTCTTGACCAGTTCACAACCGGTCAGGACCGACTATTTGTACACTAATATACATGTCTCGAAGTAATATATTGTGAAAACTAGTAGTAGTAATATAAGTAAACACTACAGACAAAACCATACATGAATGGCTAGACCATGTGGCTAGTGCTTTGGGGGGTGTATCTATATCATATATGTAGTGTCTAATCCAAGTTTAACGAAAGGATACATTGAACCATTATTGAATTACAGTTCTACAGAGTTTTCAGAGGAATGAGGAGGAAGGGTTGCTTACCATGGATGAATGGTTGTACCGTTTGACTAGTGCTTTAAGGAGCACATATATATAATATATATTGTATTTAATCCAAGTTTACGAAAGGATCGGTTGAGCCGTTATTGAATTACAGTGCTACGGAGTTTTCAGAGGAATGAGGAGGAAGGGTTGCTTACCATAACTGAATGACTGTACCGTTCAACTAGTGCTTTGGGGAGCATATATATATGCTATATACAGTGTCTAATCCAGCTTTACAAAAGGATGCATTCAGTAATTATTGAATTATAGTCCGACGGAGTTTTGAGAGGAATAAGGAGGAAGGGTTGCTTACCATAGATGAATGGTTGCATCGTTTAACTAGTGCTGTTGGGAGCATATATATATAATATATATGGTACTTAATCCAAGTTTACGAAAGGATCGGTTAAGCCGTTATTGAATTACAGTGCTACGGAGTTCTCAGAGGAATGAGGAGGAAGAGCGTTTACCATGAATGAACCACTGCACCATTGAACTAGTGCATTTGGGTGGATGTAGATATACTCTATACAGTGTGGAATCCTGGTTTATGGACATAGCTGTTAAGGCATTACAATCCTACAATAACTTATTTAGTCAGTCCCAGCACACAGATTACTTGTATCACATGTAATCAATTGATCACTTGCCTTAGCAACACATCAAATTATGATCAAAGACCGGTTGGAACCGGTCTTTATCCGGTCCATAATTATTTGAAAAACTATGCAACTGGCAACCGGACTGGTCCACAACCGCTGCTGCAGAACCTGCAAGACAGACCAGACTGCGGTTGGGTCCGGTTCGGTTGCCGGTTTTTTTTCGGTCCATGCAACCAGACTTTCAAACACTACAGGCAATCACTGATTGGCCTGCGCCCACCTGTGTCAAAGAGGTTCAAGCCTTCTTGGGACTCGCAAACTATTATTGTTGCTTTGTGCATAATCTTTCCAAACTTTCTGCACCCTTATATAACCTTATGTGAAAGGGAGTATTGTGGAGGTGTGGGAACAGCAGCAGACAGTGCTTGAGGAGTTGAAGAGGAAGTTTGTGGAGGGATCAATATTAGCCCCAGTAGATTTCATGTGCCCCTTATGAGTGGAATCAGATGCATCCGACTTTGCTACTGGAGTGGTATTATCAATGCTGTGCAAAGATGACAAATGGCATCCTTGTGCATATTTGTCCTGAGGGTTGAATGATGTGGAGAGGAATTATGATGTGCATGACAAAGAAATGTTGGGTATAATATGAGCATCAGAGCCATGTGGAAGGGCAACCTTAGCCTCTAGCAAAGAGGTGGAAGGAAGCTGAAGCTTCCAATAAGACAATATGCATCCCTTACACAAGTCATGATTCATAGAACTCTGTTTGGGAAATATATTGCAGGTTGAATATCTTTGACCTGTGAGGTCCTGAGAGTCCTACTCAGGTGGAATATGCAATGCATTGTCTGAACACATCACAGGTCAAATATCTTCAACCTGCATTCAATTCTTTGTAGCAGTACAAGATGTCACCAGACTGTTTGGTGCTAGAGACGAAGGTTGTACATGCCCCTCTGCACTACAATATTCGTCCCTTACACAAGTCGTGATTCATAGAACTCCATTTGGTAAATGTGTCACAGGTGGAATATGTTCAACCTGCGAGGTCCTGCAAGGATCTGAGAGACATATTAGCATGTCCAGCATGCTCAGATGTGTTTTGCTGGTCGAGTATATTCAACCTGTGAGTCAGATTCACAGTAACACCCAGAGGTTTAATATGTTTGACCTGCAGGGCCCTGCAAGTCCTACCCATGGTGCTCAACTTGTGAGAAACACTCGTGGGTCGAGTATAATCGACCTGCAAGGGTACATAAGCTTGCAAGTCAAATATGGTCAACTTGCGAGGGTGCTTACACTCGCAGGTCGAATACAGTCAATATGCAAGTGTGTGTAAACCCACAAGTCAAATATGGTCAATATATGAGGGTATGCACTTGCAAGTCACATGTTCAACCTGCGAGCTTTTTCACCACCAAGCACAGGCCAAGTACAGGCCCAACCCTAACATACTGCTCAAAAGGTATATAGTATTCCCAACCATGTACATGGTCACTGACCATGGCCAACTTCTCTTCCTGCCTGGGCTGCCTGTGTATTGTCATGCTCACTATGTATGTTGTCTTGCTCTTCTCAGGTCACATAACACTCCCCACCCTCCCCCAAGCTGTAGTCACTCTTCTAGGACTCCCTTGCAGTGAGGTCTCATCCATGGCCAGGCCTAGCCCTTTATGCCACCACTCCTGCCACTCCTTCAAGGCAACCCTGCACACTCTGCCAGCCAGCCCTATCAGGCATACTATCAGACCCTAGTCAGTCCCTAGCAGTCCCTAATAACCCTGTGGAAGTCAAGGAGATTGAGAACAAGGATAGTGCACACAACATCGCTGCAAGGAATAGCAGCATCTCCTGACAAGCTCATTCCAAATCCTGTATACAAAAAAGGTAACTTGTGTTTTACAGTGTGGACATATTCATTTAATTGACATATTCAGTTGAAGAGTACTGGCTCAAACATGAAACAGAGCTTGATTTATCTCTTCTATGAAATTGTCACCTTGCATCTGGCCCATTAAAAGGCTAATGTAGCCATACATCATCAAAAACTTAGCATATATTACTGTGATTTTTTTCAACTTTTATTGTATGCCCATCTACCATACTCAACTGTATGATGGCCATCTCCATACCCATCCCATAGCTGTTGGGGTTCTACTTACCCAACACTATGGATGGTGGACGGTTGGGCCATACCCATCCTATGACTGTCAATTGTATGGCTGTACTCATCAGACAGTACAGTGTGCAGCCCTAGCCACGATGCATGCACAGAGGATTATGTTGACTAACATGCAGGCTTTTGTCAGACGCTGTGCCAGCGGCGAGGGTGATTGTGTCGGCGATGTGTGTAGCTGTGCCAGTGCTGTGGGAGTGTGTTGGTAGCGTGGGGTGGTCGTGACTCACTGTAACACATACATTGGTATATCAGGTGTTGGTGAGTTGGTGATGTACCATAGGTGGCTATGCTATCGTCGGTGGCTGTGTCAGTGATGTGTGTGGTGTGCTGGCGCAGTGGAAGTGTGTAATGGCGGCATAGGTAAATTAGCTCATTGTTTGTGATATTTGACCATACTTGCTGTACCCTGCCACCGAGATTGTAATTGCGGCCCCATTGACAACACATCCATCTATTGGCAAATGGCTCGAATGGCTCGAATGGCTCGATTGGCTCGATTGGAGCCATGACTGAAGACAACAAATGATGGTTTACTAATCTTACCTTTTTTTTATAAAATTCTAAATAATTGGCGGACCACCCAGCTAATAATACTCCACTACTCGCTGTTCTGCTCAGGGACATTGTGATATATTAAGGTGTGGCAAGAGGATTAAAGGTGTACCGAGTGAAGTCATGGGTATATTAGGGTATATTGAGGCTGAAATATGACCTGTAAATAGTCCTCAGGGACAGTCTGATGCAATATCAAGGTACCTAATGTATTTGCCAGCACAACCTGTCTACTGCATCCACATTGACTATCATGTCCGCCGAGGATGCTGATCAAAGCGGGGAAGACTTTGGCAGCTGTCCTTCAAGTTCTAGTGCGGAATTTGAACCAGTTGCCCATAAGTGGTCACCAGTGGAACTGAATGTGCTATGGCAATGAGTGGACGACTGGAAGACATTGAAAAACCACAAAGTGCAACAACTAACCTTACAAGGTACCATGACGGACTTATTTAATTTACCTGTTAAACCTCCAATGGATGGCCTGCAGGAAGTGAGCAATAAGCCCTTGATGTATATTCTGCTCTTTGACAAACATGATTATCAGTGTATTAGAGCTTGGTACAGACAAAATGCTCACAAACCACTGAAGGTGGCAGTCGGCAAGGTCCCTCCACAGCGCAAAGTAATTATCCACCTGTATGGGTCAGAAATAGAGGTGGCGATTGGATGGGAGGCTCCAGAACTGGAGAAAGGACGACTGGACTGGATGGCCGAATATTCGCGGCAATATGCCAAGGTCAACAAAAGAATCTCCAATGATTCAAAGGAAAATGCAAAGATTGAGGCACTTTGGCAACAATGGATGAATACTGGCCCACCGTTGGCTGTTCGGCAAAAGTATGTGTATTGCCCATAATTCAGTAACTTGGCTGAATTGATCTTAGGGATGCCAAGAAAATGCTCACAAAGCATATGAATGAATTTCAAAATTTGATGTACCTTGAACTTGGGGTTCGAATGGTTGTGTTGGGTGGATGGGTAAATCCAGCAGGCAAGAGGAAGTGGAGCGTGTATGTCCATTCACCTGGCATTTAACAGCGACTAATGAAGAATTTGTAGGTTTGAAACAAATAGCTTTCTAGGCAACAATAAGCCAAATTTCATCGCCGATGAACCTGGGTGGCATGAAAAGCCTATTGCAGACACGTTCAAGGCATACATTGAGGAATATCTCACTGCCAATGAAGAGGAGAAATCAGTGATACGACCTGCTGGTGGGGCAAAGCCTAAACTAATCCTGGAGACTGGAGTGAAGGGACAGCCACTGCTACTGGCAAACTGTCTTATCTGCCACGGTGACAATGCCCAGTTTTTGAATTACCAAAAACAAGTTTTACGGGCATACATTGAAAGGATGTACAGTGAGGGAACCATCAAAGGACCTACCCCATACTGATATCTTCAACTGTTTTACCTGACATACTCCATCAGCTACATAAGGCTGTGTTCAAGGACCACCTAGTAAAATGGTGTACAGAATTGATTGGGGAGGATGAACTTGACACACATTTTAAGGTCATAACTGGCTATTCAGGTTTATGACACTTTAAAAAAGGGAATTTTGTTCATGAGTCAGTGGACAGGGCAGGAGCATAAGGAGATGAAGTGAATCTTTGTTGGTGTGTGGGCAACATATGATTTTTGTATATCCTAACAGAGAGTTGTTCAGGTGGAAGAAATGATATTATCTGTCATTTTGTAATGATCTCTGGTATGCCTTGAGGAATGACAATACACATTGTTGGTGTAATGGAAAGGGGCACCTAGATGACAGACACCGTGTTGAGCTCCTCAGTTTGAATACCCTGCCCATTGGAGGACTCGGAGATAGAGGGGGGGAGGAGATAATTGAATGCGACGGAAGAAATAGTTTTATCTGCTACATCTCATTCTTCCTGAATATGGTGAGTTCATTCCTGTCCTGTTTCATGAAAGAAAGAAAAAAGAGATGATATTTAACACAATGTACCTTTAGGGTGAAATAATCACCTTGAGCCCAAACTACTCCATTTCTTTGATATCATTGCAGGGGTTCTCACATGTGCTGACATCCTCTTGGGGTGGCCATCACCAATAGCATACACTGGCCAGCCTTCTCATCCCATCTCAATGTCATTCAGCATAATGACTGCCACATTCCTGCACCACTCCTGCATTGGTTGTCAGGATCCAAATGAGGGACAACAAGCTTGCAGGGTATTTTAGTGTAAAGCAGGTCATGATGGTGTGTGTGACGTCCAGGATGACTCAAATGTGAGACAACCTGGGCCATCACACCACCCCACATTCCCTGGCAATGCACTATGGTCTGGAAACTCGTAATGAGGTGAAGGAGCAATGGAACTGGGCCAGGTATGAGGAACTTTGCTATGAAAGTCAAGTTTGATGAAGAAAACTTTGGCAAGGCAGAATCACAAGCATGCCGGTGTTGGACCGGCACCACCCAGGCTGTTCCCTGCGATATCACCTCCGTGTCTGATGAACTCCACATCCAAGCCAAGTTATCGGGTTATTCTGAGCTTGCAATGAAAAGTTTCATGTGCCAAATCCAACTCAAGATGGGTTATTTGCGTCGTTGGCCATGGCTATGGGTGGGAGTGAGTTTTGTTTGAAGGCTTGATCTTCTTCTTCTGAAAGCAGATCTGGCGGTGTGATCAATAAGTAGTAGCATCGACACAGAATAGGTATAAAATGATAAAGAAACGCATTGAAAATGATAAAGAAACGCATTGAAACGCAAAATTCATAAACACACCTAATAGCTCAGTCCCTAACATCCTGCATCGCTTCAAAGCATCAACACAGAATAGGTATAAAATGATAAGGAAACACATTGAAATGCAAAATTCGTAAACACACCTAATAGTCCAGTCCCTAACATCCTGTGGATCCTGGCCGGCCATGGCAAAGGAGTACCGAATCTCATGTGCCAGTGGTTGGATAGGGAGGTTTGAGTGGCCGCTGACTCGGATGAGGCTGAGGGAATGATGATTGATGCCCCAGAGGAAACTCAATAACAATGCCAAGCTCCCATAGGACAAGGTGGGCACTGCACCGTGATGTTGAATCCAAAAATTTTCTGCTAGGTTCGTAAATGTAGTGGCTACTTGAAAGAAATGATTCACTAGTTCTCGAATGCGGTCACAAACTCACCGAAGTCAGCCGCCACACTGAGCCATTGCACCATTCATTGTAGAGCCATGGATTTGATAACAGGATGTCATTCCCAAAGTACTATATGCACCAGAATGGGGAAATGTAGGGCATTTGGTATAGTCAAATCGTGATTTGAAGAGGGATGTGTTTATTGCAAGGGATGGGTCTCCCCCAAAGTTGGGTTTGACACAATAAGCGTCTATGTAAATCTCTGCAGTGTAACCACTCGACTTCATCCCCTCAAAGGGTCAGTGAGTGAAAATTCTTGCCAATGAGTGGCCTACTACTAGTAACAAATGTGGAGGAAAATTCTCAGGCTATTTCTGGTGCGACTTGATGTCGAGCACAGTGCCATGATAGGTACTAGTACAAGGCTATATATGGTGCATTGAGACCCTGATATTATTCCATAGCAGCGGTAAAACCTATAAGAGCAAAAATATGAATTAGACCAGGTAGACCTCCATGACAACCAGATAAAGAAAGTGCAAATGAATGTTACATACATAGATGTCCAATCTGAGCTGACACATGTTAAGAAATGTACGCCTAGTACATCCCAGTAAAATCTTCAGGCTCTCCATTGTCTTCTTCCCCCTCCCCATCCTCTACATCATCCATTTCAATGTCATCCCACCCTTCCAAGTCAAGGTCTTCCAAACACAGCTCTGGTTTGTCCGACTCATAACCCATGTCACTACCTCTGTCATTGTCCTGTGCAAGAGACTCTCCCAATGCTTCCTGCAGCCCCAGATCTGGAGCCTGAGTTTCTTGGGTGTCCTCAGTCAGATTGGAAATGCAGCCTGAAGTGAGTGCTGACTGATGTGCATGAAAGTGGCCAACACCCAGCCGCCAGTGGTAGCGCATGAGAAGATCCCTGTCAGAGAACCTAGGGGAATAGAATGAAATCAGAAGTAGCAAGTAAGCAATAAACACACCAGTTAACATAGTATTGATTGTAATCTTTACTATCCTTGGCGCAGCACGAGATGCCAATCCCATCTGCTCGTCGTTTTCCTTTTGCAAAGGCTGGTAAGATGTGACACCCACACAGGACATCTTTCAGATCCACAAAACTGAAAGAACAATTTTTGTTCATAGGAGGGAAGCAGACAGAGTCTAGCTTGGAATTACTCCACCCTGAAGACCCTGGATTAACGACCTCAAACCATTGCACCCACAAAAAATCGAAGCGGCGAGCTTCAAAATCACGCATGCCAGGCCCAGTATAGATCATGTTTACATGATATCCGCCAAGGACCCATGCATACAAGAAATGATGCGGATTTGAACTCTCCACATCATCGGCAAGAAGCATGACATTAGAACGAGATGTCCCTGGGTTAACAATGTCAGTCCCACGCCGAACATCATAAGTGGTAAAGTGGAATTGAATAAGCTTGTGGTGGTATATGCAGTCGTTCTTCAAGAACACAAAATTGCATGGATTTCCGTTGGGGCTATGAAATAGTCCAGTATCTGAGCCTGTTCTGAAGCTGGAAGGCTCTGAAAGCGATTCAGCTTCCCGGAGCAATGCTGTTTGGATTTGGGGAAGTAGATGCTCTCTTAACTTTGGTAAGAAATTCTGTGTGAGGGGTTAGTACAAATCAGCAGAAGAATACAAAGATTGTTCACCTTGATTGTGGGATCACCCTCGTTCTTTTGTAGGAAGGTCGGTATGTGTACAGAACATTTCTGTGACTTTCCTATGTTGTACTGTACCCCAGGGTCATGTGTAACATCCTCTGACTCTATTTCTGAGGATGGGCTAAGGCATTGATGATCCATCCTCTCGCGGATCATGCTGATACAGCGCTCTCGTTGCTCAATCCTTGATATTTGCTGTGGTATTGATTGGCTGCTAGACCGAAGTGACCAAGTTTTGGACGTTCAGTGCTCGAGCTCACTCTGATGCCCACCACCACAGTAAGCAATGTTACACAAAATATCATGTAAAAGCTTACTGATTGAGTGGAATATGAGTCAGTTGTACCGAAGCGCCGGATGGTGTCAACATACTCGCCGAGTGCATGGTACTTATAAGTCCTCAGATTGGGCTTCTTCTGCTTCCATGCATTACTGTTGGATGCCATAGGTCCTCTTGATCCAGACACCACATTAATTGTGGATTTCTCCTGATGTCGTTGCTGAGCAGCACGCTTGCGTTCCAATTCTCGAGTCTCGAATGCTTCACATGTCTTTTCCTCAAATGTGCGTAGGCTGTTTCCCAGAGATGTAGTGACATGGGATAAAATGTCCAGAGTTGCATCTGTGTGCATGCCGAGCTTGGCAAGACCATGCCAGTGGGCTAATTCAAATAAGAGCTTGAGAATGTATGTATTGTGGGGTTCAGGCAGAAGACCATAAAAATGGATATAGCACACTATGTGAATGATATCAGTCAAGTCGAGAATACTAGCGATAACACCCACTTGTAACATATCCTCGTAATCATGAGCAGTCATCTTCTTTAATTCCAACTGGTTCGACCTTATTTTTCTTATGCCATCAACCCTGAAGGGAGGAATCTCTCGAAATCTAATGGAAATATCAGTACCAAGCCTTCTGAGGCTTCGAATGATACTTGCCGTCTATCTAACTCGTGCTTGAGGCTTTCATTTTGGCAATCTAGAATGCGTAGTAGATGTATGAAAACTGCCTTCCAGACACCGAGCTCAACCTCATACATGAGATCCACAACGAGCATGCCAAACATATTGAAACCAAATGGTGCCAGCTTGCTTGAAAATGCATTCTGATAAAGCATGAGTATTAAAGTCAACCATCAGAGAGGTAAGAAGGTCATACTGCTGTTGGAACAAGAGAATCTTCTTGTAGGAAATCTTCCACTGCCATACTATCAACCACATAACCCTGCTCATATATCTTCTTGCGTGCCGTCTCAACATGATTACACTGTTTCACATCATCAATCTGGGCGAGAGTCCTGTGCTGTGTCATATCTCGACGCATCCCCATATTGGCAACATGATCTAATGGTATGAGACAATGAGGACAAGGGCACTGAACAAGATTACAAATGCTAGCTATAAGAATTCTTTCAAAACTTTGAGTTAAAGACACTGGCATTCAAAAGAATCTTGGCTTACTTCTCCTTGTAGTCCGCAGAATATGTAAATATACGAGGGTAAAAGCGACGCCGAATGCCATCGCAACACATAATAACAATTCCATGCTCATAAGCTTCCAGGAATTCATCATCAAGGATGATCTCCCACTGAGCATTATAGATTTCTCAATGACAATGGGCCATGAATGCTCCGTTTGGGCCCTTTCCACCCAGGTGCTCTGTGGTGAAGGCTTTAAATGCATCTGGGAGCTGTCATTCAAAAAGAAATGAGGATCACATACTAGCGCAAAGTTAATGAGGTCCTACTCACCATCTCTAAGTAGGCGATGTGCTCAAATGCTTGACAGGAGGGCTTTGACCTTCTGTCCTTCGACTCGTTCCCCATTGCAAGATAAATTGGCCATAGTTTAGCGGTGCTGAACGCTGAGAGCTGAGTACCATCTGAGGCGAACATAAGACCCACTACAACTCTCTGAAGGTCACATCCCAGCTCTCCGGGAGAATCCTGAAGGTCACGGTGAGCCTCAATGAATGCCTCTGAAGTGTAGAGTTCTCCATGAGCTTTGACTGGTTTAGAAGCTTCAGTTGGTTGCCAAAATAACTCATACGGCTCAAAATGGAGGTGTGGATGGTTAGAGGGATGCATAATTTTCTCCCTAATCACCGACACCAGCTTGTGGTGATGAAGCGTTCCCGTGTTGAACTCCTTTTGCCCTGGATGCAGTGACCTTCTGGGGAATGGAACCTTGATCTTGATTGGGGTTTTAACCCACCCACTGTTATCCTCTTCGTCCTCCCAGCCTTCATCATTTGAGGGGTTGCACAGCTGATCTCCACTCAGCTGCACATTAATAAGCCACCAGTTTGTCCCTGAAACATCCTCAGGTTGAAAGTTTGGATGCCTGACTATCTTGATGAGATCCTGAAAGCCAGATTGCATTTTCTTTAACCCGCCATTCCAATACCATTCTCCTAGTAAAAACGACGACTGATTCGGATATGGGTGGTAAGAGTCAGCTGGATGGTCAGGGAAAGTATCCAGGGATGTATCCATCAGGTCGTCGTGCATTATATTCTCATTGGGATTGTGGCCTGGGAAATGAGTTGCATGATACTGCTGGAAAAGGCCAATTTTATTCCGTATGGTTTTCAGCAGTCTCCTGACATGGGAATAAACATTTGGGGGTTGCTCGGATGAGGGTGATGCTGGTATGGTAGCCGGAGACATGGTCGGCGCACATTCCAATGCTTCTGGTTGAGGAGCTGGAGGAAGTGCTGCTGGAGGTTCAGGTAGTATATCCCGGTAGCGCTTGGGTAGTTGGCGGTTTTCCCGGCGACCCCTGCACTCTGCCAGTGGTTGATCCAAGTCTTCGTCGTTCATGGAGGCACTCTAACCAGTATAATAGTGATTCAATGAGCAATGAGCTGCACCAACATCATAAGTCTTACTTCATTTTGCATGGCGAGTGCAACATTGTTTAATTCTTGTTCAACAGCTACATTTTGGTCTGTAGGGCTTTCCGCAGTTGTACTTTGCATTACTTCCATTTTTTGATGCTTCTTGGACTGCCAGACCTCTTTAGCTTTCTCCAGACCACTGGAAAGCCATTTCTTCATCTTCTGGCAACTATGCTTGTGAAAAGTATAGGCTTGTAGTACAGAGAATGTGCACCCGCAAACACAGACTTGACACCAGGCTGGTGGCAGGTCCATGGCAAGATAATGAGAATGGTGGTGGGCAGAACTCTGCTAACAGTGCAACGTCCAGAAACCTCAGCCTGACTGGAGGGCTCAACGTGAGAAAATGATTGCTAGCATGTATGAGTCAATTTATGAATTGACAGTCTGAGTCTGATATTGCCGGATTAGTAAAAGGCCATAAATGTTGGGCGCACTATGGAGGCATTGTATTAGAACAAGGAAATGTTCAAGTTAATGCTAAGGGATGAGTGAGCTTACTGTTGTCATTCCCATCAAACTTGCACTTTGAAGTTTCCTATTTCAAATTATCCCAAATCATCAGTGGATATCATCAATAGTTGTAGCACCATACCTTTGCCTTGACCATGTATGATGGGTTATACTAAAATGACTCAAGCTGGAAGTTGGGACAATGTGGGGACTAATAAAACAGAAGGATGTTCACAGATAATAAGATTTTGAAAGATATACTATACATAGGTAATTATGGAAGCCGGGTAGGAACAACTGCGGCATGGCCAAATAAATGATAGAAAGTTTGCATATAAAAATGAGCTATGTGGTCCTCGAGTTGCTGGACATCTGCTTCAGTATACATATTATGTGAGGCCAGATCAGGTAGTAAAAGAGGTGTCAGCTTCAGTCCATCCCAATCCCTCATTAATGCCCTCACCACCAGCAAAAATGGTAACCTTTCTCGCCAGTCATGAGCTTGCAAACCAAAATTTGCCCGCTGTACGTTGGTGATGACTAGCGAAGGTACATCAAAACACTTTAGCACCATAGCCTGCCACTCATGTTCACCCCGGTGGGGTGACAAGCCTGAGGCATGCTTGTCAAGGGCCAAAAGCTCAAAGCAGAAATTAGGCTCAGTCAATTCCCATAGAATTTTCTGTGCCTCATCAACTGGCACTGTGGGACAACTGTCAGATGGTGGAGGACAAAGGTCAATCTGGAGTTCATCCAAAGATGGCCTTGACTTGTTCACGTTGACGAATTAAACTTGGCTCACAGCTGCATGCCACAAGCCCATCAAGAAGAAAATCACGCCACTGTTGACCGGACAAGGGAGATGCTGAGCTTTCCGCTGAAAATACTCGTAAGATGCAGGCAGGTTGAAATACTTTCCATGTGGCAAAGAATTTTGCATGGCAAGCCTCGTTGGTGGAAGCAAAAATCGCTGCCTCAGGAAATAGATAACGTGTGTGATAAGATGCCGGGGGTTCATCCCTTTTAACCGCCTTCAATGCATCACGCCAGGCAGGAATTGGGAGTGGCATGAGGGGGCTCTTGTACACATCAAACTTGTCACAGCCCGTTGGTGGATTTGAAGATTTCCACTTATTATCTGTCGTGGGAGGGTGAGTTGATGGATGCCAAAACAACTCTGGTTACTTACAAAGAACTCCTTTTCCCTTACCCTTGTTGGCACCATGTTGTTGGCTAACTCCCCCAATGGCCCTGGTGCCTTGTCCGTCTTTTGATCTTACTAAGGCTTCTACATGTCCTGATGCGGATGTATTCATTTCGCTGGCATGGAGGGCAAACAGATCCGGATAGCGCAGGAAGTTGCGAGCATACAGTAAGATTGCCTCATGCTTGTGATGAGAACTAGCCGGGCCCCGGTATATAATAGGGTAATTGAAGCGGTGTGGCTCAAAGCAGATCCCATAGTGGTGCAGTACCATAAGCAGGACAACTGTGAGTATATTTGTTTGGCCAAGGTCCGAGGCCGGCTGTGTCAACCAGAATGGAAGGCCTGCATGGAAAAAGTCCTGTGCAACGCGAATATCATTGGTGAAAACACCAACAGTGTCAGCAACTTCGACTGATGGGGAGCCCACTGCCAACCTAGTCGAGTCCATCCGGGGTTTGTACACCTCCATGTAATCCAACATCGCCATTACATCAAGCCAACACCTTTGCACATCCCTCATGCCAAACACCATCTGATGGAAGTTCATCCATACCAACCCAAGATGGACAAGGCCATGCTCAATCATTTTAACCATTGGACCAAGGGTAGGCGGCGCCCGAGATTTGGATGAATTCGACATGAATGCTTGGACCCGAGATAACAAAATCGACACTGAACACTTCAGGTCGCCCAGCTTCAAATCCGATAGCTTGCCAAGGCCCCGAATGGGGGATGCTGGGTCCCTCAAGGGTATAAAGTCCTCATGCGTAGGTTCCCACCATATAATTAAATGGGCAGAAAGCAATTTAGCCTTAGGAATTGCACCGTGGTGACAGTTAAACACATTATAAGGCTGTGGCCAGAGAATAGGATCGTCATCTGCATAGAGGCTGTTGGCGCGCATCATTACTTTATGGTCTCCAGCTGGCGGTTTGGGGATGAAGGTTCGATTAGGAGTGGTGACAAAATATTCTCCATCGAAGAGGAGAGCCCCAACTTTGCCATCTGTCGCACCAATGGGCCCTGTAAGAACACATTCAGCAGGCAAGCCATCACAAACTCAAGATTCAACACACTATAATCAACTCGATACCTCAGCAAATCATCATCCACAAGCATGGCAGTCATTTTGATGAGTTCCTGCTAGCCATGAGAATACTACTTAGTACTAGTAAGAGAGGTACAAGCAAGGGCTTACAAATGATG
Source organism: Tricholoma matsutake (assembly GCA_026075535.2). Taxonomy (NCBI): domain Eukaryota; kingdom Fungi; phylum Basidiomycota; class Agaricomycetes; order Agaricales; family Tricholomataceae; genus Tricholoma; species Tricholoma matsutake. The sequence continues at coordinate 10,176,806 of AP026538.1, forward strand.
TAAATATAGCGTTGAGGCTTCAAGTCACCAAAGGCGACCCAAACGGCAAGTGGGAGGACTCGGAAGAAATCCACAGGCAACATAAAGCTGAGGTTCTTGGAAGCCAAGTCCAAATGTATGAGTAGGATTGAGTGACAAAAAGTCAGACTCAAGGCAGGTGACAAAAAGTCAGACCTGCAGGTGACGAAAAATGAGTAGGAGAAAATGGAGCATGGAAAGAAGTGGCAAACTTCAAGTTGGAAGTATGAGGTAAGAAAGCGAACTTCAAGCTTTCAATTTGAACTTGAAATGTCTGACTCAGCTGTCTCAAGTTCTCACACTAATGTAGGGTTAAGGTTAACCGTGGGCAAATCTTACACAGCCACCAAAATTCAAGTTCCAAGTCAAAGTGGCGGCAGCCCCGGGCCTTCAAGTTGCCAAAGTTCTTGAAGCTTAAAGTCCAAGTCTCATTCTCGTCATATCTTACCATATTCCTGGCAGCAGTTGCTGGTCTGACTTTTTGTCACCTGCACTGGTGTTGAGTCTGACTTCTTGTCACTCAAGTGCCACTGCTTGAAACCTCTAGTACCTGACATTCGTGTATAACTTGAAAGTTCAAGGTTGCAGTGCTAGGACAAAATGGCCGACCAGGAGAAATTTTGTACCACAAGCACCTTTTTCAAAGACATTCCTTGGAAAACGGATGTTGTCTCTGCCCCTGGTGGTCTTGATAAACTAGAAACGGCGGTATCTCATGTGTGTGTGAGTTGACTCACTTTTCAATTATTTTCTGTTAATGCTTATTCTGCTAAGGCGTACTTGGGTGTGATTCGTGAGCAGGAGAACTTGTGTGAATCCGGGTCAACATACTTTACAGGAATGGAGAAATTGGTGGTCCTGTGAAGATTTTGTCTAACCAGTGACTTTCCTGAGAAAAAGGCCGACATACTTGTGAAGGAACTTCTGAAGTATAGCCTCCTGGATATAGTCGCATTCATTTTTGATACGGCATCAGAGAGCAATTCCAAAGAAAGGGGGGAAGTGCCATTCATTGATAAGATTGTGCATCTCTTTTTCTCTGTAACACTACTTGCCTGTTTAAAAATCTACCTCTCAGGGCCATGCAACTATGGGTGACTGGCCCAAAGTGGTCAAAACTGCGATCAGAAGCATGGAATCTGATAGCACATATATGTTTCTTAATGCAACGACTGTTGATGATTGGCTCTCTGCCTGTTATCATGTGGTTTGTCATGCCATGGGGAATGTTCACAGGGCAAAGATTATCCAAAACTTTGTGGCTGCTGCATTTAATCTGTCCTATCTTCTCCGAGTATGTGTGCCACGCTCTCCATATTTTTTTCCCCCAACACTTTAGTCATCAGGGTAATTTGTACTTGCCCAATGACAAGAACAATCTCAAGAAGGCACTTGGAAAGTAAGGGCATAATTTCATGACAGACCTTTCCTAATGTTCACAACATGTCAGATATGGTGTTTCAGTAGACCACGAGAATTTTGACATAGCGCCAGAAATGTTACAAAACCCTTTATTTATCGCTCTTGCCCTTTCACCGCTATTCCTCCTTGTCAATCGTTCATTAATAAATGTGTCTTTTGGGAAGACGAAAATGTTTGAGGTATGAGAGCACTTGAAACTGGAAGGATGCCACTGATTCCTAAACATTATTATAGCTCTGGAAATCATTTGGTAACAAACGACCCACCATAATTAGAAAGGTTGAAAAACAACTATTAATAGTTATATTTGATATTGCCACCACGAAAACAACCATAACGATTCCAGGGTTATTGGTGGAAGCATTCACAGATATCTCTGTGATGGGTGTACATGATATATGTAATGATGATGCCAGTTGGTTCACAGCTGGTGAGACCTTCTTATATTATCTATGGACCAACTTTAATTTGATTTCTCAGATATCTGAATACTAAAGGTCCCCATTGTTACCTCTGAATATCATGTGAACCATCATGTGGAGTCTCCTAATTCCTTTGCACGTGGTGCAACCTCTGTACGTGGTGGGCCTGGGGCTGTGGTGGATGCGGAAGAGGAGGAGGAGGAGGAGGAGGATGGTGATGAGGATGAAAAACACGTTTGCAAAGGATTGTGCCATCTTGGAGGTAGGAATTCTGAGGAAGATGATAGCCATGGACAAGGAAATAGTGGCGCTGCAAGAGGGGCTTATCGACACCAAAATGACCAAGGAAGTGCTCGACCAGAAAGGCTCACTGGCAACTCTGGTATGGATATTGCCATGGATAGAGCAAGTGATGTGGATAGAGCAGGCATCGCACAGCAAGTAGAACAATCGGGAAGAGCTGGAGGGGAGGACAAGAATCCTAGCGCAATGGATGTTGATGTGGATACAGGAGATGTTGCAAACCAAGGAGAACAATCTGGTGCGGTGGATGTGGACATGAGAGAGGGCAGTATGAATGAGCACGACAAGGCTCCAAATGAAGAATCAAGCCCCCGCAAGATGCCTTCACCCTCCGATGATTCACTCTCCACTGAAAAGGACAGTCCAATCGCTGGCGAAAAGCGAAAGAACCCGATGCGGGAGGCAAAAACAAAGAAAACAGACAAATTGCCCCTTCCACCACCAAAAAGAAAGTTAAAGTCAAGGTCAAAGCCAAGGCCAAAACCAAAACCAAAGCCTGAATCAAAAATTCAATTTGGACCACAGTCTGTAGATGCCGTGGAGCGCAACTATTTTGAGGAGATCAAATTCTAAGGTGTTAGTAGACTTGTTGATATCATCAACTTAACGCAGGATATGGTCAGTATTTTGCCATCTTAAAAGAACACAATTTATTGTCCTTTGCAGATTAAACCTGAAAAACCAAACCTTTCAAGAACTTGAAAGGCATGCACAGTTATATGTGTGATAATTCATACCTAATAACTCATATTCCATCTATAGAAATGATTTGTAGGCAAATCAGTATTGCTATGGGCTCCTGGGAAGGATGACCCAGTTACATACACCCCGTCATTCCATGTAAGCTCTACCTAGACTCATTCACCACAATATAGTGACTTTCGACACTCCCTTAGTTTGCTGATGAGTGCTCCATGTTCAAAATTATTCACAGTGCTGTCATAGCAGGCTATAAAGATGGCCGACCTCTGTGGATGGCTTGTCCAGAGGAGAGCACATTTTGTATACTCTCAAAGCAGGAACTTGGGAGCAAGAGTGACCAAGAGATACAAGCAATATTCCACCAAAAACATGTTGTAATACATGACCAATTTGAGCCTACACTCGCTTTCGACAAAAAGGGTTTGAAAACATTAGGGGACCTGTACAAGTCTGTGACAATTCATGGTGTGTTTGAAGTGTATTCTTGTTGTGTTTGGACATCCTGATTATGTGCCAGATTACTCAATTGAAAACTCCTTTGAAGCCAAATCATCTCGCCACCTGAAGGGTACTTTAGAAGATATGCTGAGGTGTCATAGGGAGAAAAGTAAAATCCTCAATGCACTGGACTTCCCAATGCTGTCTGCCCCTCATCCTCCCACATCGTTTGCTTCTGATCTTGCAGTGTTCAGTGCCACTGTCAATTTACCGATGTGTAGCTGGGCTATTTCATTTCCAATGGCAAGTACTAGATGGGGCCTTGCAGCAACATCAGGTGCCCACCATCTCTGGCATATTGATTGCAACAGCTTCTGCACTTACATCGACACGCAAACTGGCATGAAATGGTGGATCGTTGCAAAGCCCAAACCTGGGTCGATGCATTTCTCTGATGCTATGCTATTCACTGAAGAATACGATATTTCTGCTGCCAACCTGGAGAAGTGGGACCTTGAGGCAGTCCTTCTTTGTCCCGGATCCCGAATGTAAGTTGTGTCTGCTTGGCACCCCCGTATTCATAACCATTGTCCTATAGGTTAATGCGGCCAAACACACCACATTTTGTTGTGACACCAGAATCTGCAATTTGTCATGGAGGTCATTTTTACGTGATGTCCATGATCCAAGACATGGTTTTCAGGCTTTATCATATGTTTGTTGCTAGCGAGAGGGTGACGAACATGGAACACAGTCATGATGTGCATCTTCTACTTCAAAGAATGGTTACTTATCTTCACTATGTCCTTGTCAAGCACGGGTCTAAACTAGATTTGTCGACACCACTGCCCACTTGTCATATTCCCAATGTCTCCACCTTTGAAGGGGTGCTTGACCTGTTCATGTTATGTGTTGTCATGGAACTTGGGGATCTCATCAACCCTCTGGCATACAGGAAGAAATATCGACATGGACCTAAACATGACCATGATCGACTGTGCACTATCCATGCCCGTGGGCTATCTAGGGACCTTCATCATTGGTGGTGTGCACACTATCTGTTTCTCGACCCCGAGAAGGAATTATTCATCGATGGTGGCCTCATATTCAAGGACCTACTCTCCCAGCATATTGTAGCACTGATCTCATATACTAAGACTATGGCAGAAGAGAATGATGCTCAAGGTGAAGTGTTGGAGTGCACAGCAGATGTTCTGACAGATTTACTGAAGAAGTATTTCCCTTATGATCTGCATTTTGGGGTTAGCGAGGGCTTCGAGTGGGCGGGACCAAGATACATTGTTAAGGCTAGGGCAGGAGTGTTATCCTCATACACGAGATGTAGGTATTACACTTTCTTTAAACACAATCTACTTACAAAGACATCGCAGGCCATGATAGCCTCGGGGCAACTCCTGTGGACCTGGACTTCATACAGCAGTACAATGATCTGGTTATGGAATCAGATTCTGACATGAATTCCTCAGATGACTCTGACCGTGACAGTGAAGAAAGTGATTCAGACAGTGATGATGAAGACCAGTCCAGTAGTGATGATGATGGTGATCTGAGCAACTCAGATGATGATGGTATATCCAACATTCAGACCGTCTTCACATGCTCACCGACAGATGTCATAGCTGATTGCTCACGTCTACGCAAATGCAGGAGATGCAGTACCCTACCATTGTTACAGTCACTTTAGCATTGTCCAGTCCCTCTACGAGGTATTGATGCTTGCTCATACTCATATGAGGGTCACGAGTCTAAGGCTGTTGTATCATGATCACTGCAGCCAGTGTGATGGTGAACTTGAAGACCCAGTTCAGTGATACTCCCTGATTACTAGTCAATGCCACCAGCCTAGCCTTTACTGTACTCCTGACCATTTTTTGGCTACAAAATCTACATAATTGAATCTTGTAATGTTCAACATTATTCTTATAGTCTTCTCATGCTCATTTTCAGTCATACTTTATTTAAAAAAATTTTGCTGGTCAGATTGGCAGCTATACAAAAGTAGCAGCCACTAGGTGACCCACTCCATATGTATGTAGTTACGAGGAAAAGACTCCGAGTCGGAGATTCTGGCATTCTGGTTCATCACAGCAAATGATATCATCTCACGATATATAGTGATATACCGTGAGACAGCATGAGACTCGGACGTTATAACTCATAAGGAGCCACCGGATCATGATCATATGGATACTTACTAATACTACCTCTTACTACACGATTCTACCCTATGCTTGGCAGATCAGGTGCATTTCCATCTTAGGAACATGGAGCTTCACAGTAGCAGAGAGTCTGAGAGTCTTTTCTCACGTTTGTATAGCAGTTTATAACTTGAACAGTGATTGTACCACCACCTCTTGATTTCAGTTCCAATGACCACCAATTCAGTGCAGATACTTTGAATCTCTCCTAATCAGGCAGAGCCTGACTCAGACTCAAATTTGGTGCTTCATATGAAATTTCGAAATCTCACCCTTCTTCTCCGCTTACTCACTACTATCAATCAGGGAAATGCCACACTCCCTGCCACAGATGCTCCTCCCATCCAGTATCTACTGGTCTGCAGAAAGGTTGATGCAGTGACAACTATTCTAGTGCATAACGAAGAAGTCCTTGCCGCTACAGCGTACGCTTCCAGTGGAAGTCTTGTAGTGGCCAGTGTGATGCCCACAGAAGAAGCTCACTCTGAAGAGGATGATTATTTTGTCACTACTCCTTACACCAATCAAACACTGAATATCGCTGCTGTCGACAATCCAGAGTGCAGTAATTCTGCAAAGGGCATCAGATTGGCTTCAGGCAAAGATTTGTGGTCTCACTTTGATCAAGATGATTGTTGGAAATTGATGAGAAAGTGAGCTTCTACCGGTACCTGGCATCACTTCCTCATTGCTTATAATGTATCCGGGGTCAGACAATCTACACTGGCAGACCATACAGAATCTGTATGTTCCTATCTCAATACATACAAGATTTCCAAGCCTTCTGCACGACCCACTGAATCCAGGTGCTTTTCTTGCTTTCTCATTGTGCAGTGTTGGAAGAGAATGAAATGACAGATTTTCCATTGGTCATCACTTGGGCTTCTTCATATGCTAGACAAAGCAACCGACTCCTTGACAAAGTCAATCCAGAAGCATGAGTGGACCAAACCTGTTCGTGACCTGAGACTGGCTCGATATCTCGACCAAATGAATGATTTGAGAATGAAAGTTTTGGTGAAGTACTCCTGGAACAAGGAGGACACAGCTGATAAATATTTAGAGGTGTTATGCTCCAAGGAGCAATTAGCCTCATTCGAGATATACTGCAAGGACACTGCGACAACATTCCACAACTTCCTCTTGGCCATCCTGGTTGGCTATGCCAGTGCCCTTCTGAGGTTGGAAGTGGGTATTGCTGCTCAATCATCATCATCGGTATCCTTGAAGCGTCTGAGGTCGAGGAAGAAGGAGGCCAAACTCAAGAAGGATGACCAGAAGGAGGCCAAACTCAAGGAGGATGACCAGCAACTTACGAAGGATGTGTCAAATCTGGTGCATGGTGTCACTTTCTATGCCAATGCTCTTGTCTGCATCGCACACTCTGATGTGTTAAAAGAACATCTCCAAGTTCTATTCCTGGGTGAGATGTTGCCTCCTATAGCATTCAGGAAAGATGAATATAACAAATGGGCCACATTGTACATTGGTAAGGGAAGTGGAGTCTACAAAGCGGCAGATGTCATCCAAGTTGACAAAGTGGCAGATGGTGTCGCCAGGGCGGCGAGCGGCATTGGCCAAGTTGCCTTGAAGGACGAGGAGGGGGATGATGAGGAGGGGGAGGATGACGAGGAGGGGGATGGTGAAGAGTGGGAGGATGGCAAAGAGGGGGAAGATGGCGAGGAGGGGGAGGATGGTGAGGAAGGCGAGGAGCAGACAGAGGTGTCTAGATCTCACATAACCATGATCAATTTCCAGACTGTCCAGAAATGGATCATGGCATTTGTTGGGCACTTCTCAGCACAGCATGCCTTGGAGAAACACGTTGGTGGTCTCCCACCTAGTGAACCCGTCCATCTCGATCTCCTCATTATGCCCCGCTCTAGGGTGAAAATCAGTTCCTGGCCCTACATGGAGGGTTTAATTGAGGACACATTGAAGGCCCATTTGGTGAACTATAAAATAATGACGGCAAAGTACATCTGCGAAGTCAAAAACCATGTCCTTGGAGCTGATACCAGTGGCAATTGGATGGAGCAGATTAGGATATTCTCGATATTCCAGAACCTGGTGAAGAATGGTGCCCACCCTGAGTCATCATTGGAGTTTCCTGGAGGCACACATTGCGAGGCTATAGGTATTTGATCCACTTACCTTGAGGTTTAAATTCATTATTTTAACTTGTTGTGCAGAGACTGAAGTTTCATGATCAATGGATTTCGGTGTCAAAGCTATGCTGTCCTGTTTGCTGGGAGTTGATAAAACTCATCAAAATTGAGGATATCTCAGATCAGGCATTTAAAGTCCGTGGTCATCATGCCAATCTTTACAATGTGGAATTGCCAGAGTGGCTGCCTCATGATATTTTGGAGGCGATGATACAGAAATTTCAACTTTTCGCATATCAGCAACTTGAAATCCTCAATGCCCGTGACTCATTGGTGAACACTGGCCATGGACACACCCATAACCTCTCTCGTGAAAGTAACATGAGCATCGAAACTGCCAGTAGTGGTGTATCAATACCAGACCCTGACAAGGAGGAGGATGTCGAATTCCTCCATAGGTAAGCATTTTTATCTTTTTCAATCCCAACCATCTGCTATAGCCAATTTTAGCCAACTTCTGTCTGACCACCGAGTTGAATGAATGGTCGAAACCTGCATGGAGGCCTTTGGGTTGTATACGATGCTTATTATCTTGTTGAACAAGCTTTTCAGAGTTTTGTTTTTCCTGTGCAAGTACTGTGTCTCCCATCTTTCAGTCACCGTAAAAAGCCGCACTGTTTTTTTTCATTCCAGCCTCATCTTCCCACTGTTCGTGTATAACCATGTGCATTATTTATTTCATGCTTTCTGCTTATGGTTCCCCTGATAGTTCAAGCAGGAACCTGTTCAGGTTCAGAAGTAGTTGTCATCACATCCCTGGTTGGGTCTTCATTTCAAGTTTATGGATTGTTTTTTTTTCTTCCAGATCCAGCTCATTTTGTATGCACTTGTACTTGCTCATCCTATGTTGTACTGCAGCTCCAACACATTGTTTCAACTACAAGTTCAACTTGCATGGAAGGAAGACTCCGAAAGCCTGAGTGGCATAGAACAGTGGTTGGGGGTGTACTTCACCATGTCTGCACCAACCTTACTAGGGAAGCTAAGTTAGGGCCTGGCAGGGTCTGGCATTCTGGAGCACTGCCACTACAGGGATTATCCGAGTCCGCCGGTGTTGGATGTCAAAGTTCACTTTCTTACCTCGTACTTCCAACTTGAAGTTAAGGGCAAGAGCGATAAATAAAGGGTTTTGTAACATTTCTGGCGCTATGTCAAAATTCTCGTGGTCTACTGAAACACCATATCTGACATGTTGTGAACATTAGGAAAGGTCTGTCATGAAATTATGCCCTTACTTTCCAAGTGCCTTCTTGAGATTGTTCTTGTCATTGGGCAAGTACAAATTACCCTGATGACTAAAGTGTTGGGGGAAAAAAATATGGAGAGCATGGCACACGTACTCAGAGAAGATAGGACAGATTAAATGCAGCAGCTGCAAAGTTTTGGATAATCTTTGCCCTGTGAACATTCCCCGTGGCATGACAAACCGCGTGATAACAGGCAGAGAGCCAATCATCAACAGTCATTGCATAACATATATGTGCTATCAGATTCCATGCTTCTGATCGCAGTTTTGACCACTTTGGGCCAGTCACCCATAGTTGCATGGCCCTGAGAGGTAGATTTTTAAACAGGCAAGTAGTGTTACAGAGAAAAAGAGATGCACAATCTTATCAATGAATGGCACTTCCCCCCTTTCTTTGGAATTGCTCTCTGATGCCGTATCAAAAATGAATGCGACTATATCCAGGAGGCTATACTTCAGAAGTTCCTTCACAAGTATGTCGGCCTTTTTCTCAGGAAAGTCACTGGTTAGACAAAATCTTCACAGGACCACCAATTTCTCCATTCCTGTAAAGTATGTTGACCCAGATTCACACAAGTTCTCCTGCTCACAAATCACACCCAAGTACGCCTTAGCAGAATAAGCATTAACAGAAAATAATTGAAAAGTGAGTCAACTCACACACACATGAGATACCGCCGTTTCTAGTTTATCAAGACCACCAGGGGCAGAGACAACATCTGTTTTCCAAGGAATGTCTTTGAAAAAGGTCTTGTGGTACAAAATTTCTCCTGGTCGGCCATTTTGTCCTAGCACTGCAACCTTGAACTTTCAAGTTATACACGAATGTCAGGTACTAGAGGTTTCAAGCAGTGGCACTTGAGTGACAAGAAGTCAGACTCAACACCAGTGCAGGTGACAAAAAGTCAGACCAGCAACTGCTGCCAGGAATATGGTAAGATATGACGAGAATGAGACTTGGACTTTAAGCTTCAAGAACTTTGGCAACTTGAAGGCCCGGGGCTGCCGCCACTTTGACTTGGAACTTGAATTTTGGTGGCTGTGTAAGATTTGCCCATGGTTAACCTTAACCCTACATTAGTGTGAGAACTTGAGACAGCTGAGTCAGACATTTCAAGTTCAAATTGAAAGCTTGAAGTTCGCTTTCTTACCTCGTACTTCCAACTTGAAGTTTGCCACTTCTTTCCACGCTCCATTTTCTCCTACTCGTGTTTCGTCACCTGCAGGTCTGACTTTTTGTCACCTGCCTTGAGTCTGACTTTTTGTCACTCAATCCTACCTAGACAAATGTGGTGTAGGTGAGCAACCTGATAAATAAGGCAATATGTGCTCCAAAGGTATATAATCATGGACAAAATCTTTCTCTGACAGATATGCAATCTGACCAGGGCTATCAATGTGGTCAATGAATCAAACTGCAACTGTAGTATGATCAAAATCATTCCCTGCCACAATGTACTGTTCAATATCTTGAAATGAAAATTCCTGCTGCTTGCTGCCACTGTACAGGTATGACCTTTTCTCATGCAGAAACTGCATTTCAATATTCTGTACCTTCAACAAGGGAGATACAGTACCACTTGCCTGAGGGAAGGAGGAAACCTGGAATAACCAGTAGGATCCAAAGATGGATATAATTTGGATTGCAATAAAAAGCCATGGCAACAATTGTTAGGGCAATGCCCACTATCTGCTAGCTAAGACCATGTGGGTTCTCTCTACAAGAAGGGGTCAGGATCTGCATGCATGATTGGGGAACTGATGGTTTTGATGTGAGGGGTTATTAATAGGTGAGTTTGTTGAGATAGGCCATTCACACCACAAGCATAGGTGGAATACCTAAGAGAACACAACTGGGGTCCCCTAGGCATATATTTAGGGTTTACATACTATGTCACATATATTGTACTTTGTTGTTACTGATGCACTCATACATGCGTGTACATATTGATGCGTGCAAAATAAAATTCTCATGCTATCAACGTGTAGCATCATTTGGCGTAATATAGCATAATTCGACATAATAAAATAAAAATTAAGTAATGGGTGGTTTCCTAACATTACCCCCCTTTTATGCCTCAACTTCCAGGTGAGAAAATATTGCATCTGTCCCCTCTGTGAAATTTTGGTAAGGCCAGAATTTCATCCCCTCATACACCATTCTCGCAATGTGATGCAGAGCATTTGGATTACGTTTAAAGAATTGGGCGATCGCATTATGCACTCGCTTACAATTCTCTTCGGGTTCCCACGAATTATTTTCGTTGGTATAGTTTTTCCACTTTATTAAGAACTCCAATTTGTTCCATCGAAGACGTGAGTCTAGAATTTCTTCAACTACGTATTCTGGAGCAATCATGTTGTGCACTCGCTTACAATTCTCTTCAGGCTCCCATGAATTATTTTTGTCGGTATAGTTTTTCCACTTTATTAAGAATTCCAATTTGTTCCATCGAAGACATGAGTCTAGAATTTCTTCAAATACGTATTCTGGAGCACCTTCTACTATTATTGGAGGTTGCGGAGTAGTTTGTTGGCCAGGAATAGTGGGTGGGCAGTAAGGGCGTAGGCAGGATACATTAATCTTGGGATCAATCTTGAATGATTGGGGTAATTTTAGCACTACCGCATTAGGTGAGATTACTTTAGAGATTGCATATGGGCCAACTTGTTTCTCCATAAGTTTCCTTGAAGGTCGTGGAATATTCAGGTCCTTGGTACTTAGCCACACCAAGTCACCAACTTTGTACTCTGGAGTGTGTGCTTGAGTACGATCTGCGTGTCGCATCATGTCATCATGTGCTTTCTTCAATGCCGCCTCTGCTTCCTCTTGTACCTTTTGCATCTTAGATACAAAGTCTTCTACCAACTGTACTTTGACTTCCCTTCTGGGTTCTACTCCCATGTGAGGATCATATCCATAATTCGTGAAAAAGGGTGACATACAAGTAGCCAAATGGAATTTGTTATTGTGGGAAAATTTGGCAATTGCCAGCCATTCAGGCCAGTTGGTTTGTCAGTAGGTGACAAACATACGTAGGTACTGCTCCAACTCCTGGTTCATTCTCTCTGTCTGCCCATCAGTCTGCAGGTGATAGATAGAGGCATGCCAAGCCCAGTGATGAGGTTTCTGTAGTAGTAGGAATGATATGGACCTCCTTTGTGAAGCGGTTGGATACTATGAATATTGCATCGTACCCTTGAGCCTCAGGTAATCCGGTAATAAAATCCACAGATATATCTTGCCATGGCGCTTTAGGTATACGGTTCGGCATTAACTTTCCTGCAGGTTTTTCTGGAAATTTCTTCCCCCTGATGCATGTATCATGTCCATCCTCATACCCCAACACATACTTCGAAATTCTGGGCCACCAATAATTTCTCATTACTAATTCCAACATCTTCCATCTTCATGGGTGTCCAACAGTTGGTGTATTATGATGTAACCAGATGATCTCCCTTCGCAAATCCTGATCCTTTGGTACATACACTTTTCCTCAAAACAACACCAACCCTTGTTCCTCAGCCCATTCATCTCCTTTAATATTACCTTTCTTCTCTCCCTTCAGAGCTTTCATGGCTTCCACTACTTCATCATCCATTTCTGAACATTGTCTAATTCTAGACAACATTTCCATTTCCGAGCTATCTATTAATAGATGCCCTTGATGCATAGCGCAAATGCAAAAGTATTTGGGTTTGAGTAAGGTAACATTCTTATTGTCCTCCTCCACCCCCCTTTTATGATCAATACATCTGGATAATGCATCTGCTTTCCTCATTAAGCTTCCCTCTTTGTGGACCAAGTGAAAATTGAAACATGATAGGAATAGTGCCCAATGCGCTTGCTGGTGATTAAGCTTTTTAGTGGACATGAAGTATTGCAGATTTTGAAGATCCATCCAGATCTCAATCTGATGTGTACATCCCTCCACATAATGCCTCCATGCCTCCAATGCTCGTATTATCCCCAACATCTCTTTGTCATGCACATCATAATTCCTCTCCACATCATTCAACCCTCGGGACAAATATGCACAAGGATGCCATTTGTCATCTTTGCACAGCATTGATAATACTGCTCCAGTAGCAAAATCGGATGCATCTGATTCCACTCGTAAAGGGCGTGTGAAATCTACTGGGGCTAATATTGGTCCCTCCACAAACTTCCTCTTCAACTCCTCAAATGCTGTCTGCTGCTGCTCTCCCCACCTCCATACTACTCCCTTTTGTGTAAGGTTATGTAAGGGTGCGGCAATTTTAGAAAAATTGTGCACAAAGCGACAATAATAATTTGTGAGTCCCAAGAAGGCTTGAACCTCCTTGACATGGGTGGGTGCAGGCCAATCTGTGATTGCCTGTACCTTGATCGGATCCATTTTGATCCCATCAGGGCCAATCAATAATCCTAGGAACTCAATCTTGCTTGCCCCAAACACACACTTTTCCGGTTTCAAAATAGATCATTCTCCACTAATCTCCGTAGCACCTCCTGCACTATCACCTCATGATTTTCTTCATCCTCCATGAATATCAGAATGTCATCAATAAATATTATTACCATGCCTTTGTCTATTATGTCCTTGAAAATGTTGTTCATCATATTTTGACAGGTCAGGGGACTATTAGTCATCCCAAAAAACATGACAAGTGGCTCAAAGGATCCTCAACGTGTGGCAAATGTGGCCTTCCACTCATCTCCTTTCTTTATTTGTACATTGTTGTATCCCCATCATAAATCCAATTTTGTAAAGACCTTGGCTTTTCCCACCTTGTCAATTATTTCTGAGATCAATGGCAGGGGGTATGCATTCTTCACTGTCCACTCATTCAGATACCCATAATCTGTACACATCCTCTTCCCTTGGTCTTTCTTTGGCACAAAGAATATTGGTGACATCTGGGGTGATTTTGAAGGTCGTATGTATCCTTTGTGCAATTGCTCCTTCAGGAATGCATCCACTTCTTCTGGTTCCATCGGAGATAATGGTGATGATGCTCAACCCAGAAACCCAAACAAAACCCACAAAATGGCTTCAGATGGTATAACACAGGTCAGAGGAAGGATGCGAGGCCCTCTAGATGCCACCTGTCAGATTGACCGTCAAATAGTCATAAAACTACTGCTTGTTGAACCAGTTTGAAGCTAAAAGAATGTGTTCGGAGACATTGTGATGCTTTTCGAGGAGTCGCAATGCTTTTCAAGATGTCACAATATTTTTGAAGACGTTTTGAGGAATTTCGAGTGCGCAAATATGTTTGGACACAAGACCGGGGGACTAGACGAGTAGTAGAAGTGAAGAAAAGGCTAATTGAGGGAAGCAAGAGCAAAAATAGTGTTATGTGAGGAATTTTGAGGAATTTTGAGGAAGTTTAGCATAAAACACCAAACTTCAGACTGAATAAGACTAAATCGAACTCTCAAATCACTGTGATCTGGGAGGAAGATGATGACTTTCTTTTTTTCTTTGTATCTAGTACATCTTTTTATATAAAATAAAGAAAGTACCTAAAAAGGCTAGAGAACATGAGGCAAACATGTGGAAAACTCGAGGCAAAAGACAATATAAGTATATCAGAACAATAAAGCGAGCCTAGAAGGGGTGAATATAACACATGATGAAGAAATAATAAGAAAGAATAGCTAAAACTGGACTGTCCTTGTTATAAATTGAATAAAAGATCAGAAACTGCTTTGAGCAGATTGTATGCATGCACATGCAGTCGAAATGTGTTTGATATACTCGAGATAGTGTCCCATGTGTCCAGCATGCATCCAAAGATTGTTCGAACAGGAAATACTGTGTCCGATGATGTTTTTCAAAGTTTGATGTTTTTCGAAGATTTTCGAAGATTCTTCGAACTTTGTTCGTGGCCCAATATCAGTGCGATATTGTTTGACAATGGTAGGGGATATGTCTGGCATGTGTGCAATGACAATTTGGATAGTGATATAGTGTCTGATGTTGATTTTCAATGTTCAAAGGTCAATATCGCTGTGATATTGCTCGATACTGGTTCAGAACTCATCGACGATGTTCCAAGTGTATATCCTGAGCTGCACGAAGGTTGGGGGAATTGTACTATGGCGGCCAAAGGCATATGAAGAATTTTGAGGTATCGTGAAGAATTTCAAAGCATTCTCATGACCTTGTAGAGGTTTGTAGGGGTTCATAGAGCTTTGGAGGGGTTCGTATGGGTTCGTAGAGCTTCAACAATGATTGCAGATGTGTTTTCCGAGCTTGAATGACAAGGTGGACCTATCAACAGATATACCTTTGACTTCTTCGGCACAAACCCTGGCTTCATCTCGATCGCATGATCCCATGGCTTCCGCACTGGCATTCACTCAGACTCCTTCTTCTGGAACACCGACAGATATTCATGATACACTTTTGGCACCCACTCCTCCACTGGCTTCTCCACCTTCACGATATTCTTGTCCCATGACTGTCCTCCACAAATTGCTCTAAAGGTTTACTTCTGCTCTTCTTTCTTGATCATGACCAGAACTTCCCCATTTGGCATTTCCACATCCTCCACTTCCTCCATTGTAACAGAATACTTCCTCAGATGTTCTTTCTCTCTCTTGTTTCTCTCTCTTTTTCCTTTTTTCCTTCTTCATCTTCCTCCGATACACATTACATTCCTTAGGACAATGAGTCATTTGTACTTTCCCAGTTTTCCAATCAATTTCAGGATTATGCTTCCATAACCATGGACATCCTATTATTAGATTGGCTTTCCCAAGATCGCACACTTCAAATACAGCTTGCTCCTGATGCTCCTGATACTTTAGTACCATAGTCACCTCCTCCTTGATAGTTCCTCCACAATTGACTGTTCCATCAATATTGTACACCATTATAGGTTGCACCAGCTTGCATGTGCTAATACTGTTTCCAGTAATTAAGGACTGATTAATAAATAATCCTGTAGCACCACTGTCAAGCAACGCTTCCACATCAATAGCTGCATGCATGTCCACTGTCTTCAGTCCCACAGTCAAGGTGATTTCGGGTTCTATTCACGCAGAGCGAATAAAGAATTTAGGTGTTTTTGGAAATGGTGTGTGACAATTTTCTTTGTCATGTGATTGACAATGGTTGTACTCCTCTTTGTCATGTGATTCAGAATGGTTGTACTCCTCCTTGGTTTCCTTTTCTGATTTACTCTGGGTTTCCTCAGATACTAATACATTGTAATGATTCTGGGTCACCAATGGGGAAACCTTCACTGGGACTCTTCCACAAAATTCTTCTGCCTGCCTTCCTCTGGCTTCACTTCCTCGATTGTAGCTTCCCTAATCTTTCTTTTCTGCCTACAATTTCTACCAATGTGTCCTAACTGCCCACAGTTAAAACATTTAAGTGGGGCTCATCTCCCCGCTTGATCAACCTCCATTGCCTCTCCTGGTGCTGCTGACTCCATAACTATAGGTGTCACTGCCATGGCTGGTGGCTGTGCCCTCGGAGTTTGCGCCTGAGGTGCCTTTCCTTTCTCGGACTTTCCTCCTGATGACTTTCCAAATTTACTACTTCCGTACATCAACTTTGACTCTGCCTGTTCCTGCTGATATTGCTGGTCAAGGTGCATTGCCCAATTATACCACTTGTCCAACTTCTCTGGCATAGAAGGTAGTCAGTAGATAGACTTGAATAAAGAGGGATTTAATCCTGCTTTCAAAAACTCTACCAATGCGGCTTCTCCCATATCCATTTGCAAAGCTTCTGCTTTGAACTGCAAAATAAACTCATCCACCATTAGGGAACCTTGGCACATGGTCTTTAATTTAGCATTGGACACAACTTGACTCAGCACCGCCATCTGCTTCAAAAATTCCCACAGTTCAAAGGGATAGATTGAAGGAAAAAGGCATACCTGGGAAGTAGTAAAGTGTAAAAAACACATACAAAAGAGTGCTAACGTATTGAGATATGACTACTGACATGCCAGAAAGCCAAGCAAACACCGGCTCCTTGGGGTTACGTCAAACAATGTAAACCCCTTACCAACACAAAAAAGAGTGAGCACCATGGCAATGACACTGGAGCAGACCGCAAGAGACAGACAACCAGCCCCCACACAGACCGAAAAAGGCAGAGCCACGAGAAGAACAGCGATGTTAGGCCTGACAGAAGCCAGCATTGGAGATATACCGGACGTGGAAGCAGGGCGCTCCTGGCTTATGGCTAAGGGTCTACTAGCTCCATCAGGCACCACACTGATGCTTACGTCTCTAATTGAAGCTCTATTTTTAGTCAGGACCTTGCCAAACATGCCTCTGCAAACTCAAAATGGAATACATGCCATAGCGATGCTACTACAGAGACTGGGAGAGGAGTACATTGCAAAGGAGGTAACAGGTGCAATAACGAAGGAGCTAACACCTTTATTTAGCGAGATGAAGAGTACACTAAAAGAGAAGACAGAAGAAGCAATCAACAAACTACGCGAAGAATCAGATGAACTGACAACAAGGGCGAAAGCTGCCACAGAGGAGATGAATAAGGTAATCAGAAATATGGCTGACACCGCAGAGAAGAAGAGGGAAATAGATACACCATACCGGAATGCCCTAATTAACAGAGTAACTGGCCCACCAGTCCAAATAGATCCGAGGGTAAGAGCCAGGGAAAGTATACAGGCCAGGGAATTTTTATGGCCATTGTTGACCGACTCGTAAGGACTCAAGATGCTGTCGGCCCTGCAACTTCTACAAAAACTGAATGAAAAACTGGATAAAGCCACCAAGCTCACAAATGAGACATGCAAATTACGCTCAGCCATGTGGCTCAAAAACAGCGGGTTACTGTTAGAGACTGGGGACAACAAATCGGCCGCTTGGCTATGAAGCAAAGCGAATATTTTACACATGGAATGTGAGCTTGACACCTCTATACTGACAGAATCTTGCAGATACAACATCATGGCATATTTTGTTCCCTTAACATTTGACATGACAGAGAAATCACACATAGAAGAGGTAACAGAAAATAATGGTTTACACAGAGATGCTATCGCGAAGTGCAAATGGGCAAAGGCCCCAGAGCGACGCAACCCGAATCAAGCGGTAGGACACATGGTAATCACTTTTGCAGATCCGGACAGCGCCAACAAAGCAATACTAAACGGACTGGTAATATGCAACAAGAAAGTCTCAATATTGAAGTGTAGAAGGGAACCAGTAAGATGCCTAAAGTGCCAAGGATATAACCATGTCGCGAATGAATGCATAATACGGAGAGACATATGTGCCAGATGTGGGGAAGAGCACAGGTCCAACAGATGCCACTCAAACTCTCTGCAATGCACACCTTGTGGAGCAACTGGACACGCAAGCAGCAACAGGACATGCCCCACGTTCCTGAGGAAATGTGAGGAACATGACATGAAAAACCTGGAAAACATGCTACCTTTCTTCCCATTGATGGAATCCTGGATGTGGGAAGCCACACCGCCAAATGGCCAAAGGACAGCAATACCTGTAGGGCTAGGGGACCTACTACGACCCAAAGGAACAGGTAAGCTGAAGCAGACACAGCTAACATTCCCACAAAGGCAGATAGCACTGAATGGAAGGGAACTGGAATGTGGCTCCTGGGACAGAGAAATGAGCCTAGAGACACAATCACAACACACTGCAGACCAGAACAACAATCAAACAAGATTTGGAACGTTCCTAAATGAATAACGGACAGGACATGTTAATGAAACTGAGAATTCTACAAATCAATTTGAATCAATCACTAACAGCACATTTGGAGCTCATTAATGATTCTCTTGCAGCACAATGGGATATCATACTAATACAAGAGCTGTACATCACTTTTTTCAGCAGCATCAGGACACCAAATTGCTTCATCTCGGTAATGCCCACATCAAGAGCAACACTAGACACACCTGTTCAATCGACAATATGGGTAAGTACAGCACTGTCCACTAATGACTGGAAAATTCTAGATATACCAGAAACAAACGACATAACGGCGATAGAACTAAAGGGAGAGTATGGAAGCTTACAAATCTACAGCATATACAATGCATGCAAAGATTTGCACACTCTGACAACACTGAGAAAGGCCATGTGTGATAACCAGAGCGACAATGTAGAAGGGAGAAAATGTCATGTACTATGGGGAGGAGACTTCAACTGACACCATCCGATGTGGGACAGAGATGAGGATACTCACTTATTCACAGCAAAGGACCTAGAAGACGCTGGAGAGCTGATCGACCTAGTAGCCAAAATGGGCATGGCCATGCCCCTACCAAAAGGGATACCCACTATAAGGGCAACCTAAGCCTCTAGCAAAGGGAAATCCGAAGTTAAAATTATACTACATAATACAGGCATTGGGGACACACCTAGCAAAGGGAAATCCAAAGAGAAAACTCTAAGGATCCCCTTGCTGATGCCCAGTATATGTGAAGATGACAAAAATCAAATATAACCTAAAAATAGAAAAAGGCGGAGGTAGGCGGATCAAGGCTGCCAAATGACATCATACCAAGGGGTATGTGTCGGAAGGGGTACTCCGCCTCTAAATATAAAAGTGTCAACATGTACAAACATGATAGCAAGGGAAAATTAGTAATAAAATCTGGAAAAATCATAGAAAATGAAGAATAGAAGGAAATGAGGTGGGGAAAAATATAGGACGAACATAAAAAATAGGAAAAACACACAGGGCACCCCCCTAGTCCCCTTACATCACCCCCTCTCTAACATGCATCACCCCGATGCATTCAAAATCACATACGACCAAAGTCTGTGACTTGAATGCGACGCGGTGCAGCAGTGTGCTGTCGGTGGAATTCCTTGATTAACTGAGGGGCATTTACGTCAGACTCTTCGACCCATGAGTTCTCCTCATACCCATAACCCTTCCAATGTACCAAATACTGGAGTTTTCCTCGATGCAAATGGCTGTCCAAGATTGACTCAACTTCGTATTGGGGTTCTCCCTCAATCACTGTAGGTGGTGGTGGTGGGTGTGAATGGCATCCCGGGAACGGATCTGGGGGAGCTGGAAGCAATTTGACGACATGGAAGACGGGATGGAGTCTGGACATGGAGGCTGGGAGGTGTAGACGATAGGCATGTGTTCCAATGCACTTGACAATGGGGAAAGGTCCCAAGAAGCGATGAGCGAGTTTCTTGGATGGACGTGTAGTGGAGACATCACTGGAGTCAAGATAAACTCGATCACCAACCTTGTACTGAGGGGTTGGGGAGTGGCGTTGGTTGTAAAATTGTGCCATGTCATCCTTTGCCTTTGCTAAGGCTGCCCTTGCCTCCTCCAAGCTATCCCTCATGCGTTCTGTGAACTCATTCACCGTCTCGATGTGTGAGGGAGTTTGGTGAGGTTCAAATCCCATGCGTGGATGTCATCCAGTGTCTAAGAGGAAAGGGGTCTGTTGAGTGGAAGCATGGACATGGTTGTTGTATCTGAACTTGGCCAAAGGAAGGAGATCATCCCAATCGTCCTGGCGTTCATTGACAAAGAGGCGGATGTACTGCTCCAGTTCCTGGTTGACTCGCTCCATCTGGCCATCAGTTTGTGGGTGATAAGCGGTTGAAGTGAGGAGTTTGATCCCCAGGAGTCGGTACAGCTCACAAGTGAACTCTGCCATGAACTGAGGGCCACGATCCAAGAGGAAGGCACCAGGAAGTCCATGTAATTTCCACAGGTGGTGGAGGTATAGTTGAGTGGCACCTAGGGCACTGACAGTGGTGTGAGTGGGAATGAAGTGAGCGCGTTTTCCCACTGAGTCAACTGTGCACATCACCGCATCAAACCCATTTGACTCTGGCAATTCCACCACAAAGTCGATGCTGACGACATCCCAACGACTCTCTGGAACAGGAAGAGGGTGTAGCTCACCAATAGGCTTGCGATGAGGAACTTTGGTGCGTAAGCAAAGGTCACAAGTGTGACAATACTGACCAATGAGCCGTGACATTTGTGGCCACCAATAGTTCCGTGAGGTGAGCTCCAAGGTCTTCCAGCGTCCAGGGTGGCCAGCAATCTGTGAGTCATGGTGTTGGGATATGATGCACCAGCGAAGGTCTGGGTCATTGGGAACATAGATGTGATCCCTGAAATACAACAAGTCCTCCTTTTCAGCCCACTCTGCCGCACATAAGGAAAGGGTCGATCCCTTCCTCAGTTCTTTAACAGCTCGGGCGACAACATCCTCATGTAAACCGCTATGGTTTGTGCAACAAATGTCACGTAGGATGTCCCGCTCCTTGCCCTGGGGTGCGATGCCTTCCAGTGCCCAAATGGTGAACAGGTCTGGCTGCAACAGCACAATGTTTTGGTTGTCACCGCTGCCATCCCCATGGTCTGCACGTTGGGATAGGGCATCGGTCTTCCCCATGCTGTGACCCAGACGGTGGTGCAAGGAGAAGTCGAATCTAGATAGATACAGGGACCAACAAGCTTGACAACAGTTCAATTTCTTGGCCGTAATGAAGTACTCGAGATTCTTGTGATCTGTCCAAATTTCCACCTTGTGTTGGGCACCCTCGAGGAAGTGTCGCCACTCCTCAAGCGCACGCATTATCGCCAACATCTCCTTGTCATGGATCTCATAGTTTTGCTCTACAGCACTAAGGCTTTTGGAGTAGAACGCAACAGGATGCCACTTCTGGTCCTCTGGAGACTGCTGAGACAACATGGCGCCCATCGCAAAGTCAGAACTGTCGGCTTCTACACGAAAAGGACACAAATTGTCAGCAAAGGTAAGGATTGGAGCGGAAGTGACCATCTCCTTAAGCTTTTCGAATGCCTCCTGTTGTGCATTATCCCACCTCCATGCCTCCTTTCCTGTCAAGTCGAACAGTGGTCATGCATGATGTGAAAAATCCTTGATAAAACGCCGATAGAAATTGATGAAGCCCAGGAAAGACTGCACCTCCTTCTTGTTCGTGGGTGTCGGCCAAGCTGTGACCCCGTTTACCTTGATAGGATCCATCTCCACTTGACCCTCCGAGATAATCAGCCAAGGTACTCGATCTTGGTCCTTTCGAACTCGCATTTGTCCTGACGAAGGTAGAGTTTGTACCGTCGAAGTCACTCTAGGACGAGGCGCGTGATGCGATGGTGCTCTTCAACTGTGTGAGTGAAGATGAGGATGTCATCGAGATAGATGCAGACAATGCCTTCAACGATGAGGTCGTGGAAGATGTCGTTCATCATGGTCTGAAAGGTGGCAGGGCTATTAGTAAGGCCAAAGAACATGACAAGCGGTTCAAAAAGACCACGGTTGGTACAAAAGGCTGCCTTCCACTCATCTCCCTCCTTTATCCTCACATTATTATAGCCCCAATGGACATTGAGCTTGGTGAAGTATCAGGCTCCACGGAGCTGGTTTACGAGTTCGGAGATGAGGGGTAGTGGGTAGCGATTTTTGACCGTGATGTTGTTGAGCCTTCTGTAGTCTTGAACCGGTCGAAGTGAGCCATCCTTCTTCTTGACAAAGAAAAAGGGAGAGGCCATGGGTGACTTCGATGGTTGAATACATCCAGAGGCCAGGTGCTCATCGATGAACTGGTCAAGCTGCCGTTGTTCTTCTGGAGAGAGAGGATAGACCTTGCAGGATGAAGGGGTTGCGCCGGGGGTGAGTTTGATCATGTGATCCCATGGCTTGCGCGCAGGAAGAGAGTCGAATGACTCCTTGGAGAACATGTCTTCAAACTCATGGAGATGAGGGAGTAAGGAGTTAGTAGAGGATTTAGCAGCGTTGTTTTTGTGGAAGGCCTCGGCGAGGCATTGGGATATGTTCGATGTGGCACACACCTCATGCGATGAGTGAATCGCAGTGTAGAAGATCCGATCACCCTCCTCCACTTCCTCTGGGTCCTCATCATCATCATCCGAGTCTGGCATTAGATCAGGAACCCCTTCCAATTCCACTTCAGGTATAGGCAGGGGTCCAGCACGACACTTCTGAGTACGTCGTATTGCTGCCTTCTGTCCACAACATTCTTGCCTGGCTTCTGTGAAACACGTCCGACAGCAGGATGGACATTGGCTCATGGTAACCTCCCCGGTACGCCAGTCGACCTCTGGGTTATGGTCTCGAAGCCATGGATATCCCAAAATCACCTTTTGCTTTCCTAATTGAGTGACAGCAAAAAGGGCACGCTCACTATGATCTTTGTAATGGAGAACCAGGTCTGCAACCTCTCGGATGGCACCAGCTTCATTTGGGGATCCATCCACATTATATACAGGTATCAGACGTGAGAGTGAGCGAGTATTTAGGCAATGTTGTTGTACCAGATGGGAATTGATGAAGAGACCAGTCGCACCAGAGTCCAGGAGTGCAGAGACACCGAGTATCTGTCCAGTGTCGGTCGTCTGCAGTTTGATGGCTAGGTTTAAGGAATGTGCAGAGGGAGTGGATTCCACAATATACTTGCATGGTAGTTTACGCTCCCATGATTTAATTTTGGGACGTGGAGTAGAAGGAGAGATGGGGAGAGCAGGTATGTCTTTAGCCAACTTCGAAGGGTCAGAGAGGGGAGCAGTGACAGAAATGGATTCATTCTCTGGGGATTCAACTGACAAGACTTCAAAGCGGTTATGGACAGGCAGTGAGGGCGTATGATTCACTCGCTGCGAATAGGAAAATCCTGCTCCTCTACAACTTCCAACTTAATCTCCTCTGCAACTTGATCCTTTGCTTCCTCAACATCTACAAGCACCAACAAATCTTGCAGGAGTTCGTCTTGTCCCTCGGGGGTGAGCATGCAGATATCCTGATGATGGGGACACGCTCCAGCCCTGTGTCCAGGTTCCCCACAACAGTAGCAGAGATCCAACTTATGTGCACGGCTGCGGGCTGCATCAACATCCATTGGTACTGGGACATTGATGGCTGGTGTGGGAGTTTGACGAACAGGAATGGGGTTAGGGTGGGGGACGCTTTGATTGAAGGTGTAGGGCATATGAGTGGTAGTTGGAGCACGGAATGCAGCATTAAACACCGCATTTGTGAGTCGGTTCTCGTCACAGAGTGAAGCAGCTTCATACCAAGCAAGGATATCATCGTCCGCTGGGCGCCCTTCCAACATCTGTGCAATCTGGTCCTGAATTTCTTGGTTGAGCCCCCATCAGAACTTCACCACCACTGGTAACCCACTCCCATATCCTGCCATGTCCACCAAATCCTTGAACTCATCGATATAGTTGTCCATGCATCGACATCCCTGGTGGTAAGCGGATGACTCAAGTCGTGTCACTGCTCAGTGGCATTCATTGAGGGGGCAGAAGTGGCGTACGAACTCAGCTCAAAAGTCACCCCAAGTGGAGAAAGGTAGAGAACTGAGTTCTTTAGTTTGACATAGGATACAGTCCACATAGAGATAGGCGCGTTCAGATTTCATGTATGTGAAGGCCCAATAAGTTTTTGCAGCCTCATCGACAAATTGATGCGACTGGAGACTAATGTATAACTCACAGGAATTAAGGAATGCACGTCCCTGTGCACGTGCACCATTAAATTCGGCGGGGGGGACGGTTTGATCTGGGCACGTTCCTTAGTGGACGCATTTGGCAAAACGTCGTTGTTGGGTGCGCTTGGAGTCGTAAAGGGGGAACTATTGGTCGTAGGGTTAGCCTGGAGGGTCCTAACGAAGTTTTCAATCGTAGATTTAAGCGAGTCGATTTGCGCGTGCATTCCGGAAACATCACTTTCAAGCGCATCGAAGCGTTCTGATGCATCCATGTCGCTAGGGAGTGCATTTGGCGAAAATGGCAGTGTAATAAAGGCGAGATTATCTGGAATGGTGTGTAGGGACTCTGTGGAGCTTTGGGAAGTGTCGTCCAGTCCGTACCTGCCTATCTTGGGCAGCACATTCGTGATTTTCGGGCCTTAGGGGAGAGTTTTCTACTATAAGGGCAACCTAAGCCTCTAGCAAAGGGAAATCTGAAGTTAAAATTATACTACATAATACAGGCATTGGGGACACACCTAGCAAAGGGAAATCTGAAAAGAAAACTCTAAGGATCCCCTTGCTGATGCCCAGTATATGTGAAGACGACAAAAATCAAATATAACCTAAAAATAGAAAAAGGCGGAGGTAGGCGGATCAAGGCCACCAAATGACATCATACCAAGGGGTATGCATCGGAACGGGTACTCCGCCTCTAAATATAAAAGTGTCAACATGTACAAACATGATAACAAGGGAAAATTAGTAATAAAATCCGGAAAAATCATAGAAAATGAAGAATAGAAGGAAATGAGGTGGGGAAAATATATAGGACGAACATAAAAAATAGGAAAAACACACAGGGCACCCCCCTAGTCCCCTTACACCCACCCTCAAACACATGGTATCGAAGCGATATACCAGGCCAGATAATGTCTTCTGCATGGACGACCTCATAACACACATCATAAAATGCAACACGGTGCCAGAAGCGCAACCGGGGAAGACTGACCATTTTCCAATAGAAACAATAATAGAGATACCACAAACCAGGACAAGACCGAAGACTTCAAGGAACTACAGAGCTACGGATTGGGGAGAATTCAACAAATATCTGGAGGAGGTACTCACAAAAATCCCGACCCCAACAGCGATACAGACAGAGGAAGATCTAGGTAAGGAGATAGAACAACTCACGAAGGTGATACAGGAAGCCATAGAACGCAGAGTACCAGTAAATAAGCTGTGCCCCTTGTCGAAGAGGTGGTGGACAAGCGACCTGAAGAAGAAGAAAAAGGAGGTAAACAGAATGCGAGCAGAGTCGTACAGAAACCGGGCGGTGGAGGACCACCCATGTCATCAAGAACTGAAGTGAGTACGGCAAGAATATGCGACGCAGATAGTAAAGGCTAAGACAGACCACTGGATGGACTTCCTAGAGAAAGCGACCGACACTGACATATGGACTGTGAACAGATATCTTACAAACCCCTCGGGCGACGGAGGACAGACCAGGATACCGACACTGAAAATGGTAGGCAGAGACGGGACCATACAGGAGGCAAACACAAATGAGAACAAGGCCAAGATGCTAGCGGAAGCATTCTTCCCGCCAAAACCAGCAGCCTCAATGGTCCCACAGGGATACAACTACCCAGACCCATGCCCGGAGATGCCAACGGTCACAGAAAAGCAGATATGAATGCATATCGCAAAGCTGTCGCCGTACAAGGCCCCAGGCCCGGACGGAATACCAAATGTTGTTCTACAGAAATCAGTAAGTTTGATAGTACCATATTTACTCCCCATATACAGAGCAATACTGGAAAATGGAATATACATCCGAGGATGGCAAGAATCGACAACATGCATCTTGTGAAAGGGAGGGAAACCTAGCTACAAAGCACCCAAGGCATACCGACCCATAGCGCTGCTGTGCACTATGGCCAAAGTACTCACGTCAATAGTCTCCAAAGGATTGATCATAGCGGCAGAGAAATATGGACTACTCCCAGAAACTCACTTCGGTGGAAGACCGTGCAGGAGCACGACAGATGCAGTACACCTACTGATACATCAGGTAAAAGACACCTGGTGGAGGAAAAAGGTAGTATCAATCTTATTCCTGGACATAGAAGGAGCATTCCCAAATGCAGTGATGGACCGGCTGCTACACAACATGAAGAAAAAGTGAGTACCGAAGGGAATAGTCACCTTCGTAGGAAGATTACTAGATGGGAGAAACACATGTCTAAAATTTGACGACTACACCTCTGAACCAATACCTATCGACAACGGAGTGCGACAAGGAGACCCGGTATCACTAATGGCTTTTAACTTCTACAATGCAGATCTATTAGAAGTCAGAGACTCCATCCAGGCACTAGGTTATGTAGATGATGCAATGGTGATGGCGACAGGAAAGGATTACGATGAAACCACCAAAGCCATCCGAGACCACATGGAAGGAGAAGACGGCGGATTTGAATGGTCCAGAGATTCTAACTCCAAATTTGAAATCAATAAACTTGCAATAATGCACCTGGGACACAAGAAAGGAAGAAAAACAAATGGAGGGCCACAGACAATGACAAGACCGAAACTAATATTACAAGGTAGGGAGGTAAAAGCAGTGGATAACTACAAATACTTGGGCATAGTCATTGACGACAAATTGATGTGGAGGAAACACGAGAGAGCCATAGATAATGCCACAAAGTGGGTCCTCCAGTGTTGACAGCTAGCAAAAATTGATACCGGACTCTCACCCAAATCGATGAGGAGACTGTACTTGTCTGTCGCTATACCCAAGAT
The DNA here is from genome assembly GCA_026075535.2 of Tricholoma matsutake. Taxonomy (NCBI): domain Eukaryota; kingdom Fungi; phylum Basidiomycota; class Agaricomycetes; order Agaricales; family Tricholomataceae; genus Tricholoma; species Tricholoma matsutake. The sequence continues at coordinate 10,204,006 of AP026538.1, forward strand.
CACCTACAGAGCCGAAATATGGTATAACCCTCCAGGGAGGAAACCAGGGGCAAAAAGACAGACAGGATCAGCAAGGGTGACAAGGCAACTAACCAGAGTACAATGGATGGCCACACTGGCCATAAATGGAGCACTATGCACTACACCAACTGACATTTCGGACATGCATGCAGGTATACTACTGATCGAACTTACCATGCTGAAGGTTTGCCACAGGGCTCTAATGCGAGTCTATACTCTGCCTGAAATGCATCCTCTACACGGACTAATACATGAATACCGCTCGATGCACGTGAGACAACACCGTACACCACTACATAACCTACTAGATCTATTCACGGAGATGCACCTGGAATGGACAGAGAACATAGGACCCAACACAAACTCTTTGGCCCTAGAAATCACAGCCTTCACCACAGAGATAGCACAAGATCGAGCCACATCCATGTGAGAAGAGGCAAACAGGGAGCCAGAAATAAAGGTATTCACAGACGGGTCAGGCATAGATGGACGTATCGGAGTGGCAGCAGTGATGTACCAGAAAGGGAGAGACACACCAGCCAAAATACTAAGATACCAGCTCGGGAGCGCAAAAGAATACTCTACGTTTGAAGCGGAAGCGGTAGGCACAATAATGGGAGCATGGCTAATAAAAGCGGAACGCATAGCAGGCAGGTTACCAATAAGCATACTAACAGACAGTCAAGCCTTCATAACACGGACGACGACACGCAAAGCAAAAATGGCACAATACCTCGTAGACAAATTCATCAACATAGCCGAAAGTGTCAATTCGACGAATCTGAGCTCAACTGCAAAACGATTTCATTTAACGTGGATTTCGGGACACAGTGGAGTACAAGGTAACGAGAAAGTAGACGAGGAAGTGAAAAAGGTGGCACAAGGAGAGGTCACTCCGACTCACCGGCTCCCACACATACTACAAGAGAAACTACCGAGAAGCATAGCAGCAGCAAAACAAGAATACAAATGCAGGCTGAAAGAAAAGTGGGACGAGATATGGAAAGGCTCGCTGTGACATCCAAAGCTAAGTCGAATAGATCCGAAATTTATGTACAAAAAATATGCTGAGACACAGGCAAAACTGAGGAGGCAACAAGCAAGCCTACTGACACAAATACACACAGGACATATACCTCTAAACTTCTATCTACATCAGATACAGAAAGCGGAGTCAAGTGATTGCACAGCATGCTGAAACAATGACTTATCAACAAAGGAGACCATCACACACTACCTTTTCGAATGCACAGCATACAATACAGAGTGACAAGAGCTGGATCGACTAATGAGAAGAGACTCCAGAAGTCTCGTGGCACTAATGAGCACGGAAAAATGGATAGTAGCGCTACTGAACTATGTGACTAAGATGGGACATCTATCAACTCGCAAAGGTGAACACTCAATCACTTAGAGGATATTTGCTACCTTTCAAATTATACAGGGAACAAAGCAACAAGTGGAGAAAGAATGACAATGGGTCTCAAACAAACCTAACCATGCCTGAGTCACAGAGGACCATAGAGAGCACACAAAGCACACTACGACTAGAGGTGACAACACATAGTGAACACACATGAACACACCGTCTGCACTGCGCCTGCCACTAGATGGCCAGGCACATAATAGTCTTATAACATGCACACAACATGCAATCAAGCGACGACAAAATGCAGGAGAGGTCGAAGGAAGGCTCACAGTCCCAAACGGCCTGTAGGACCGTACCTCAGGGGGAGTGATTGCCGTGGGCATGCTGTCTGAGGGGCTGGGACTGGAGCGAGGGCAGGCAAAAGGGGCCTTTATCGTAGATACTCTTAGTAAATAAGGACCATTGTAGGGTGATCCCTGAAAGGTCAGAAAAATGACAAAAAAAAAAAAAGAAAAAAAAAATTTAGCATTGGCTGTCACCTTTGGATTAGGGTCTCCAAACTGTGCCTCCAATCTCTCCAGAAATTCCTTGAAGGTTGCAAATGGTTTATTTCCCATGGCAATTTGATTAATAGCCTCATTTCTCCAGAACTGTGCTTTCCCCCTCTGAATGTATGAGAGAGCAAACATAATCCTAGACTCAGCTGTACAAAACTCTGGCTTCCTCCCATGGATGTACAATACTATAGAGCTGATGAAGGATTTTGTATTCTCCATGGTACCATCAAAGATTTACGGGGATGCATACTTAGGTAAGCACACTTTTCCATTTCCAGATTTCTCCACCATCTCATCCTCCTGCGACATCCACTCCACCATCTCCACCATCTCATCATCTCTTTCTCCTGTTGTCTCTGGCTGTACTTCCACTTGTCTGGGCTGTGATGCTGCCAACACTGACACTAATTGGGACATTTGCACTGTAAGCACATCAATTTTTGCCTCTAGTGCTGGTGTGGGAACAGGATTAGGGCCAGGATTAGAAGTTGAGGATTCGGACATAATTGTAAAATCTGTGATGAATTACTTCTTTGACAAATTCAAGACTTGTTCTTCGAGACCTCTCCAAATGTTTACAGGTCACATGATCATTCATTGATTGTTCATCAATCATTCATCGTTTGTCGGGCGCCTAATTTGATACTTCGGATCAATAACCCTTCCAACAGTGCCTGATCTTGGAGATAACACTGAATTTGGCTTGTAACTAAAATAGTCATCTGAATAGAGTAATGTAAATCGTAACTAAACCAGATCCGATTGGTTGTCTGGTTGCAGCTGTCCTAATGATGAGTGCTGCCTCTCAATCACTGGCAGTTGCAATGTAAGGCAAGACCTGGCATTGGCTTACAAAAGAAAAGGTAGATTACATATATACAAGTACTTCTGGCTTGTGCCAAAAGGATGAGTAATCAGATGTGGTGCGGTGAAACAATGACATGTGTGCAAGTAAGAGAAGGCACACTGATATGGGAAGTTGTGTTCTTCTGTTAGGGCGACACCCACTATCTGCTAGCTAAGACCATGTGGGTTCTCTCTACAAGAAGGGGTTGGGATCCGCACGCGTGATTGGGGAACTGATGGTTTTGATGTGAGGGGTTATTAATAGGTGAGCTTGTTGAGATAGGCCATTCACACCACAAGCATAGGTGGAATACCTAAGAGAACACAACTGGGGTCCCCTAGGTGTATATTTAGGGTTTATATACTATGTTACATATATTGTACTTTGTTGTTACTGATGCACTCGTACATGCACGTACATATTGATGCATGCGAAATAAAATTCTCACGCTATCAAAGTGTAGCATCATTTGGCATAATATAGCATAATTCGACATAATAAAATAAAAATGAAATTTTATTAGGTAATGGGGTGGTTTCCTAACAACAATAGGTGGGGAGACATGCAAGAATGCAACTGATACAACACAGCTACTTGTGCTGTTTGATTTTTGATGTTGCAAAGGCAACATTGAAATTCATGGTGTAGAGTCAATTTTTGATGGTAAAAGGATGCAACCATGCAAGAAAGTCATGCCTAGACATGTTATTGCAAATTGCGTTCATGAAGGTGTGGTAAGCTTGCATAGATGTCTCTATATTGGGGATACAACTTATTAGAACAGCTGAAAGTAAGAGGTTATGATGAGTTTTGTATATTAAATTGAGGTAGCAACTCTGTAAGAAGGACAGGAGAAAATGGGCCACCATATGAACAAAAGTTGGACAGAGTATGATGCAGGATTCTATAACTATAGCCAGGAAACATGTGACTGAGAATGGAAGTGTGTGCACCATCATCATACAGCATTTTGTGTTTGTAATGGAACTGTTCCACAAAGAAGCCCTGGGGGACGTTGAGACACAGCTGGGCTGCAGGCACATTGTACCAATGAGAAGTGAATACAAGGCTGTCAAGAGCCCCCAAAGTGCAATTGAAGCAATAAGTTGTGACAGGATTGACAACTTTCACTATTTCAAGTGATGGACACTGGAAATGAGAGGTTTGAGCTGGCCTGAATAAAGTCCAGGGAAGCTGTCACATACCTGATGAATCATTGGTGATGATTCAATCAATAAAGCAATCACAGACTCACAGCTGGTAGGCATGCTATGAAATTGTAATGTATTTGAAAAGCAGAGTAAAGAGACCTTTAAGTGGACCAACTCACCTCTGCCCTGAGCAGTCCAGATTATTGGTGCAGAGAGCTGAGGACCATTGATGTACATAGGCAGTTATCAAGCAAAATAGTAAGATGATCATGATTGAAAGGGTGGGCAAGCTGGTGAGCAAGTTGAAAGTTAACATAGGAGAGAAATCAGATTGGACAGGACAGCATAAACTGGAACAAGACTCAGACCTTGAATCCGAGGAGATAACAGCCTGATCAATATTCTCATCCTGTTGACTCATTGTTGCCTATACACATTAGATTGAGGCACATTGTCAACAAGGCACAAGATGATGATGCTGCTGAATCTCTTTGTTCAAGTTGGCTTCTTTGATTACACTCCACAACAATAGTGACACACATAGCTTACCTGGGTGGCAATACCAATGACTGGTTATACTACTTATTGACATTCCTCATAGGGTTCATAATGTGCTCAGCACCAATTACAAGACAGAGCCACCACCACTGAGCGCATCAAATCACCTTGATTCTCTATGAATGGACATTCTCTGCTTTGATATAGAGTCCTCCAAGTCTTGGACAAAAGGAGGTTCAGACAAAACGGCGTCTTAGTTTTATCTCGTTCAATCCAAGGTATCAAGCTATCAATGCACTGTTCAAACATGCACATGAGAATTGAGGGTCGATCCACCCTGAAGAACAGGTGCATGAATGCACTGACATGGCATGTGCACCTGTCTTGGCAGTGCTGTTTATGGACAAAATTCACTCATGGATAGCACTCCTCACAACATTCTCATGTAAAGATAAGCATGAGCAGTTCAGAATTGGTGCAGAGGTCTATGAAAGTGATATAACACAATAACAATCTGGACAAAATTGTTATTTCATCATAACAGCAAGCACAACCCTACCATGCAGCTCAGAAGAGACCTATGCCATGAATTGTTCAAGCACATAATTATTCAGTGTTGCAGTACTGTCTGACAACCACCATTCACTTAGTTCACCAGCCAAAGAACATGGTTATCCATACAACAAACATGCACAGCATTATGAGACATACTTGCCCAGTGCCCACAGGAAAATCAATTCCATAATTCTGCAATAATGTTTAGAGCCCATTTGGTAATAGGCTGTGTGTGTGAAATCTATGCCATATTTTGCTGGCCAAGGCTGCCTGTGTGATCAGAAATTGCTGAAAAATGCCATCGGTGCTTGAATTTTACCGTATCGATGAGCAATAATGCTCATGAGCTCTGGCTAGCATTTGTCTCTGTTGCTGCTGCTGCCATAGTAGCATTTTGCCTTCACTGTCTCTCAATCATCATGGCAAACTCTCAGGCTGCTAGTACTGTGTCTCAACAATGGGATGATCATGAGACAGAGACCATCCTTCTGCACTTTATTAACAACAAGTCAGAGATTGGTGATGCAGGCAATTTTGAGAAGAAGACATACACTGTTGCTGCTGGAACCATCCCAGGTCAGACCAGGAGCTCACAGGTGCAGACAAAATGGCAGGCTGTGAGTTCAATCATTGTACTTTTTGAACTGATCATTCATAGATCATAGTTAAAATTGACATATTGTGCAATCCAGAGTTATCAAGACACCTCAGGGGTGCATTGGGATTCCTCAGAAAATGAGCAGGACATTGGGAAGGGGGCAAATATCACCTCAGATGCCGAAGCACAGGTATGGCAAACAATGATCAACTCAAAGGTGTGTTGTTACCAGATTTATTCACGACTCAAAAAGGTGATTGCTCTCCCCTTTTCTTCAGAGGAACCACCCTATGAAGCCTTTCTGCAATGGGGGCTGGTGGTGGCTTCAATACATGGAGAAGATCCTACCTGTAGCTGGTGCAACTGGTGCACACTCCTATGTGGTAACTGAAGCTGATCCCCCATCTCTGACTGGTGATCAAGATCAGGAATCAGACCATGCATTGCTGCAAGCTCCTGGCAATGATCTGATGAATGTCAACTCAGTCAGCCAACCATCTATTTCCACTTCCACCCCTACTTCCTCTATGTCAGCCAACATATTGCTACAGCCAGCCACCAAATGACCACAATGTCATGCCAGCTCTTACCTCCCCACTGAGTCTGGGAGTGCAGTGGCCCTCTCTGTCCTGTCTACCGAGTGCAGCAAAAAATCAAAGAAATCATTGTTGGAGAAGGGTAAGAGGGCCAGGATGACATCTGAACATTCCTCTGCCCACTCTTCAAAATCAACTATTCCCTCCACCTCTCAACACGTCAACAAGGTCACTCCAGCTGTCGCTATTGTTGAACTCCATGGCAGCATCAAAGACATGACTCAAGCAATACTGGTGGCATCAAAGCCTCCTGAGAGTGTAGGAGACAAAGCTGCAGTCCATTGCCAGGAGGCTGTGCATCTTGTGCAAGCACACAATGATGGGCTTTCTGTTATGGAGAAGGCCACTCTTATCATATTCTTTGGAGATCATGACAAGGAAGTAGATATGTACATAGCCCTGGATGACAGTGAGCTTCGACAGGCAGTCATCAGGCAATGGATTGGACACATCTAACAGAATATCTTGTTGTATGTACTTGTCCTTTGTAGTCACTTGTGTATTCACTTCTGTATACCTACTTGCTGCTCAATCATTATCATTGTCACCCTCTGAGTCATCCTCATCATCCTCTGAGTTGTCCTCTAAGTCAGACTCAATCACAGCATCCTATCCCAACATAAATTTGCATTATCAAGCTCAGGAGATCCTGCCAATGTAATGTCTTCATCAACATCATCATACATCCGCACAACATCAGAGGTGGTACTCAAGATAGGTTGGTCATGAGGGTTGTGGATAGAGATGAAATTGTGAACAGCAGACAATGCTGCAGGTATTCTTGCTTGCACTTCCAGGTAGTGTTTCAAGGTCCAGTCCATAGGACCAGAAAAGACCATAGGACCAAACTGGACCAAACCTCGGTCCAGTCTTTTTTCAGTTGCGGTTGCCCACATTTGGGGTCAGCCTGGTTGCCGGTTGCCTCATTTTAGAAATCTTTGAAAACCATTCGAAGACCGGTTGCAATCGGTTGCAACTGGTCTTCTACCCATATAATACTTCAGAACTAATAGTACATACATTACATGTAAAAGAACTAATATTATTACAAAAGTTACTACATAACTATCTTTAAACTACTTGTAACGGATAATGGAACAAGGCCAGGGAAATAAGCACTGGTGAAACAAGTGCTTATATACCCGTGGCTGCGCACGGACCATTTGGTCGTGCTTGCGCTGCAGAAAAATTAAGTGGCACCACCATTTAGACATTTCCCACGATACTGCAATCACACCACAACTTCAGTTCTTTCCACAACCATGCTGAGAACAACCACCACAAGCCCACGAACAATGAATGAATGAACAAGGCAAAAGTGGCCCAAACGATGCTAGTTTGTTGTTTGGGCCATAGGGTGTCTTTTTCTTTCTTTATTACTTCTACTAACTAATAGTCATTTATTCTTTTTAGGTTCCTATCTTTTGCTGCCCACCACCAACGACACTGCACCCTATGCTGCACCTGTGAGCCTCTGCTTGCAGGGTGGCAACGGGTTGTGTTTCCAACCATGGCCAATGCCACATCACAACACCACCAACAGGGATGATGCCAGCAGGAGTGACACCAATGGGAATGATGCTGCCAATGCCAACAGGGACCCTCCAGTGACACCCACCCCACCTAGCTCAGAGCCTCGTCACCACGAATGAATGAATGCAAAGCACCCAAATGAACTAGCATCGTTTGGGCCCCACATGTGTTCTTCTGTATTGTCGAATTCTTTTTTTTACTAACAACTTGATTTTGTTTTAGATTTGACAACACCCCCTTGCCCTCCATCACCCCTGTGAGCCGCCACCTGCCCTATGCTGCTGCTGCGAGCCTCTGCTCACAGGGTGGTTCTGTTCCCAGACCATGATGGGTGCCATGTCACTTAGCACCACCATCCTGCCTGTGAGCCACTGCTTGAGGGGGCAATGGAGGTGCTGACGACAACCCAGCCCCTGTGGGATAATGAATGACCCGAACAACAGGGAGAACACAACAAACAAGAACAAAAACAGGGAGGACGGTGACAAAAACAGGGAGGGGATGACCCATGACGATGCAGGGACGGCAATGCGAGGGTGACAAATGACAGCGGGGACAGCAATGCGAGGAACAACATACAACAACACGGGGCCGACAACATGGAATATCGGGGGGATAACGTATGATGCCCACTCTTGCAACAATTGTGAGATGGGTGTCATTTCTTTTTCTTTCTTTTTTTCTTTGGTCTTTTTCTTTATTCTTTCTATTAGCAACTCCACTGCTGCAAGCACCTGCTCGCAGGGTGATGTAATTTGTTTTGGAATAAAATTTAATTAGACTGTAAAAATAGTAGAAAAAACTGGTCGAAACTGGTCTTTTGGGGCAACCAAACTGAACTGGACCTTAGAACACTACTTCCAGGCTATATTCTGGTGCTAGCAACAAAATTGAGATTCAATGTTTCAAGACACCAAAAATATGTTCAATGGCATTGCATGCTGATGAATGGCATAGGATTGAATAATTCTTCCTTGTTCTGAGGCCTTGAATTACATTATTGAGATGGGTCCAGTAGCAAGAGATATGAAAGCCATTACCTGACATTTGCACAACCCCACTCAGCAAGGTGATACCACACAGCTTTGTATGGAATAAGGAGCTCCTTGCATGATGGAAAGCCAGCATCAGCAAGGTAGTATTGTCCTTCTGGAACCACAAGGCCTCTCAAGTGTGCATCATCCCAGATTCATGCATCAGATGCAGAGCCCTCCCAGCCACATAGGCTGTATACAAAAAGAGCAAAAGAGCAGGCAAAAAGACAGTTCTGAGAGATGAACCCTTTGTGGTTCCAATAAAATGGTCTATCAACAGATGGGGGTGCACAGTGGATGTGGCTGCCATCTATAGCTCCTAGTGCATCCTTAAAATATGGCCAAAGTTTGGGGTTATGGTGAATGTGATGGGGGACTTGGTAGCCAGCCTTTGGTAGCTGTACATACTTTGTATAGAAGGGAGGTGAGGACAAAATGAACAGGATTTTTGAAAATATCTGCCATTGAATTACCATTAAAATACATTTGTGAACAACTAGATTCTTCCTCACTGTGATATTGTCTCATTTGATCTTTGGAATCTTTCACCAACATGCCTGACAGTCAGGCCAGTCACACACATATAAAGAAAGATAGCAAGTTGTTCCTCTAGAGATACATTTCTTGAATTCTGATAGCCAATATCATGAAGCTCCTGTACAAGATTGCTGAAAACCTCAAGGCTCACACCAAGTTAAGTGCAAATTCAGTTAGGATGACCACAGAGAAGCTTTAACATTGATGCTTCACCAGAGAGTGCAGAGGTGTGGTAAGGCTCTCGGACATATAAGGACTGCAGTATGTTAGCTGTAGCAGACACAATGATGCTGACAATAAGGGCTGCATAGCGGATAATCCATTGGTGTCTGTGCCAGTGTTAGGAAACCACCCCATTACCTAATAAAATTTCATTTTAATTTTATTATGTCGAATTACACTACATGACACCAAATGACGCTACACTTTGATAGCATGAGAATTTTATTTTGCATGCATCAATATGTATGCACATGTATGAGTGCATCAGTAACAACAATGTACAATATATGTAACATAGTATATAAACCCTAGATATATGCCTAGGGGACCCCAGTTGTGTTCTCTTAGGTATTCCACCTATGCTTTCGGTGTGAAAGGCCTTTCTCAACTAACTCATCTATTAATAACCCCTCACATCAAAACCATCAGTTCCCCCATCACGCGCACAGATCCCGCCCCCTTCTTGTAGAGAGAACCCGCATGGTCTTAGCTAGCAGATAGTGGGTGTCGCCCTAACAGAAGAACACAACTTCCCATATCAGTGTGCCTTCTCTTACTTGTGCATATGTCATTGTTTCACCGTGCCACATCTGATTACTCATCCTTTTGGCACAAGCCAGAAGTACTTGTATATATGTAATCTACCTTTTCTTGCATAAGCCAATGCCAGGCCTCACCTTACATTGCAACTGCCAGTGATTGAGAGGCAGCACTCATCATTAGGACAGCTGCAACCAGACAACCGATTGGATCTGGTTTAGTTATGATTTACATCACTCTATTTGGACGACTATTTTAGTTACAAGCCAAATTCAGTGTTATCCCCGAGATCAGCCACTGTTGGAAGGGTTATTGATCCTAAGTGTCAAATTAGGCGCCCGATGAATGACAAACAATTGATGAACCATTGACAAACAATCAACAAACCATTGACAAACAATCAACAAACCATTGACAAACAATCAACAAACCATTGACAAACAATCAACAAACCATTGATGAATGATCGATGAATGATCACATGACCCATAAACATTTGGAGAGGTCTCAAAGAACAAATCTTGAATTTGTCGAAGAAATGATTCATCACAGATTTTACAATTATGTCCAAACCCTCAACTTCTAATCCTCATCCTAATCCTGTTCCCACACCAGTGCTAGAGGTGAAAATTGATGCGCTTACAGTGCAAATGTCCCAATTAGTGTCAGTGTTGGCAGCATCACAGCCCAGACAAGCGGAAGTACAGCCAGAGATGATAGGAGAAAGAGATGATGAGATGGTGGAGATGGTGGAGTGGATGTCACAGGAGGATGAGATGGGAGAGAAATCTGGAAATATAAAAGTGCACTTACCTAAGTATGCACCCCTGCAAATCTTTGATGGTACCATGGAGAATACAAAATCCTTCATCAGCTCTATAGTATTGTACATCCATGGGAGGAAGCCAGCGTTTCGTACAGCCAAGTCTAGGATTATGTTTGCTCTCTCATACATTCAGGGGGGGAAAGCACAGTTCTGGAGAAATGAGGTGATTAATCAAATTGCCACGAACCATTTGCAACCTTCAAGGAATTTCTGGAGAGATTGGAGGCACAGTTTGGAGACCCTAATCCAAAGGTGACAGCCAATGCTAAATTAAAGACCATGTGCCAAGGTTCCCTAATGGCAGATGAATTTATTTTGCAGTTCAAAGCAGAAGCTTCACAAATGGATATGGGAGAAGCTGCATTGCTAGAGTTTTTGAAAGCAGGATTAAATCCCTCTTTATTCAAGTCTATCTACTGACTACCTTCTATGCCAGAGAAGTTGGACAAGTGGTATAATTGGGCAATGTGCCTTGACCGGCAATATTGGCAGGAACAGGCAGAGTCAAAGTTGATGTACAGAAGTAGTAAATTTGGAAAGTCATCAGGAGGAAAGTCCAAGAAAGGGAAGGCACCTCAGGCACAAGCTCTGAGGGCACAGCCACCGGCCATGGCACTGACACCTATAGTCATGGAGTCAGCAGCACCAGCAGAGGCAATGGAGGTTGATCAAGCAGGGAGATGAGCCCCACTTAAATGTTTTAACTGTGGGCAGTTAGGACATATCGCTAGGAATTGTAGGCAGAAAAGAAAGATTAGGGAAGCTACAATCGAGGAAGTGAAGCCAGAGGAAGGCAGGCAGAAGAATTTTGTGGAAGAGTCCCAGTGAAGGTTTCCCCATTGGTGACCCAGAATCATTACAATGTATTAGTATCTGAGGAAACCCAGAGTAAATCAGAAAAGGAAATCAAGGAGGAGTACAACCATTCTGAATCACATGACAAAGAGGAGTACAACTGTTGCAAATCACATGACAAAGAAAATTGTCCTGTGTCATTTCCGAAAACCCCTAAATTCTGTATTTGCTCTGCGCGAGTAGAACCCAAAATCACCTTGACTATGGGACTGAAGACAGTGGACATGCATGCAGCTATTGATGTGGAAGCATTGCTTGATAGTGGTGCTACAGGATTATTTATTAATTGGTCCTTAATTACTGGAAACGGTATTAGCACATGCAAGCTGGCACAACCTATAATGGTGTACAATATTGATGGAACAGTCAATTGTGGAGGAACTATCAAGGAGGAGGTGACTATGGTACTAAAGTATCAGGAGCATCAGGAGCGAGCCATATTCGAAGTGTGCGATCTTGGGAGAACCAATCTAGTAATAGGATGTCCATGGTTACAGAAGCATAATCCCAAAATTGATTGGAAAACTGGGAAAGTACAAATGACTCATTGTCCTAAGGAATGTAATGTGTATCGGAGGAAGATGAAGCCGGAAAAAAGGAAAAAGAGAGAGAAAGAACATCTGAGGAAGTATTCTGTTATGATGGAGGAAGTGGAGGATGAGGAAATGCCAAATGGGGATGATCAAGAAAGAAGAGCAGAAGCAAATCTTTAGAGCAATTTGTAGAGGACAGTCATGGGACAAGAATATCATGAAGGTGGAGAAGCCAGTGGAGGAGTGGGTGCCAAAAGTGTATCATGAATATCTGTCTGTGTTCCAGAAGAAGGAGTCTGAGTGAATGCCAGTGCAGAGGCCATGGGATCATGCGATCGAGATGAAGCCAGGGTTTGTGCCAAAGAAGTTGAAGGTATATCCATTATCTCCAATGGAACAAGAAGTGGATGCATTCCTGAAGGAGCAATTGCACAAAGGATACATACAACCTTCGAAATCACCCCAGACATCACCAATATTCTTCATGCCAAAGAAAGACCAAAGGAAGAGGATGTGTACAGATTATAGGTATCTGAATGAGTGGACAGTGAAGAACACGTACCCCCTGCTGTTGATCTCAGAAATAATTGACAAGGTGGGAAAATCCAAGGTCTTTACAAAATTGGATTTATGATGGGGATACAACAATGTACAAATAAAGAAAGGAGATGAGTGGAAGGCCACATTTGCCACACGTTGAGGATCCTTTGAGCCACTTGTCATGTTTTTTGGGATGACTAATAGTCCCCCAACCTTTCAAAATATGATGAATGACATTTTCAAGGACATAATAGACAAAGGCGTGATAATAATATTCATTGATGACCTTCTGATATTCACAGAGGATGAAGAAAATCATGAGGTGATAGTGCAGGAGGTGCTACAGAGGTTAGTGGGGAATGATCTATCTTTGAAAGTGTGTGTTTGAGGCAAGCAAGATTGAGTTCCTAGGATTATTGATTGGCCCTGATGGGATCAAAATGGATCCAATCAAGGTACAGGCAATCACAGATTGGCCTGCACCCACCCGTGTCAAGGAGGTTCAAGCCTTCTTGGGACTTGCAAATTATTATTATTGCTTTGTGCACAATTTTTCTAAAATTGCCGCATCCTTACATAACCTTACATGAAAGGGAGTAGTGTGGAGGTGGGGAGAGCAGCACCAAACAGTGTTTCAGGAGTTGAAGAGAAAGTTTGTGGAGGGACCAATATTAGCCCCAGTAGATTTCACATGCCCTTTACGAGTGGCATCCGATGCATCCGACTTTACTACTGGAGCAGTATTATCAATGCTGTGTGAAGATGACAAATGGCATCCTTGTGCATATTTGTCCCAAGGGTTGAATGATGTGGAGAGGAATTATGATGTGCATGACAAAGAGATGTTGGGGATAATACAAGCATTGGAGGCATGGAGGCATTATTTGGAGGGATGTACACATCAGATTGAGATCTGGATGGATCATCAAAATCTGCAATACTTCATGTCCACTAAAAAGCTTAATTGCCAGCAAGCACGTTGGGCACTATTCCTATCGCATTTCAACTTTCACTTGGTCCACAAAGAGGGAAGCTTAATGAGGAAAGCAGATGCATTATCCAGATGTATTGATCATAAAAGGGGGGTGGAGGAGGACAATAAAAATGTTACCTTACTCAAACCCAAATACTTTCGCATTTGCGCTGTGCATCAAGGGCATCTATTAATAGATAGCTCAGAAACGGAAATGTTGTCTAAAACTAGACAATGTTCAGAAATGGATGATGAAGTAGTGGAAGCCATGAAAGCTCTGAAGGGAGAGAAGAAAGGTAATATTAAAGGAGATGAATGGGCTGAGGAACAAGGGTTGGTGTTGTTTCAAGGAAAAGTGTATGTACCAAAGGATCAGGATTTGCAAAGGGAGATCATCCAGTTACATCATAATAAGCTGACTGCCAGACACCCAGGAAGATGGAAGACGTTGGAATTAGTAATGAGAAATTATTGGTGGGCCGGAATTTTGAAGTATGTGTTGGGGTATGTGGATGAATGTGATACATGCATGAGGGGGAAGAAATTTCTAGAAAAACCTGCAGGAAAATTAATGCTGAACCATATACCTAAAGCGCCGTGGCGAGATATATCTGTGGATTTTATTACCAGATTACCCGAGGCTCAAGGGTATGATGCAATATTTGTAGTATGTGACCACTTCACAAAGGAGGTCCATATTATTCCTACTACTACAGAAACCTCATCACTGGGCTTGGCGCACCTCTATCTAAATCAGGTATGGCAGTTACATGGGTCACCTGATACCGTTATCTCCGATCGCGGACCACAATTTCCTTCCATGTTTATGTGAGAACTGAACAAGATATTGGGAATTCAAACTAAACTATCTACGGCATATCACCCACAGACTGATGGGCAGACAGAGAGAATGAACCAGGAGTTGGAGCAGTACCTACATATGTTTGTCAACTACTGACAAACCGACTGGCCCAAATGGCTGGCAATTGCCGAATTTTCCCACAATAACAAATTCCATTTGGCTACTTGTATGTCACCCTTTTTCACGAATTATGGATATGATCCTCACATGGGAGTAGAACCCAGAAGGGAAGTCAAAGTACAGTTGGTAGAAGACTTTGTATCTAAGATGCAAAAGGTACAAGAGGAAGCAGAGGCAGCATTGAAGAAAGCACATGATGACATGATGTGACATGTGGATCGTACTCGAGCACATGCTCCAGAGTACAAAGTTGGTGACTTGGTGTGGCTAAGTACCAAGGACCTGAATATTCCATGACCTTCGAGGAAACTTACAGAGAAACAAGTTGGCCCATATGTGTTAGGAAACCACCCCATTACCTAATAAACTTTCATTTTTATTTTATTATGTCGAATTACGCTACATTACACCAAAGTACGCTACACTTTGATAGCGTGAGAATTTTATTTTGCACGCATCAATATGTACATGCATGTGCGAATGCGTCGGTAACAACAATGTACAATATATGTAATGTAGTATATAAACCCTAAATATATGCCTAGGGGACCCCAGTTGTGTTCTCTTAGGTATTCCACCTATGTTTTTGGTGTGAAAGGCCTTTGTCAACAAACTCACCTATTAATAACCCCTCACATCAAAACCATCAATTCCCCCCATCACAAGCACGGATCCCGCCCCCTTCTTGTAGAGAGAACCCACACGGTCTTAGCTAGCAGATAGTGGGTGTCGCCCTAACAGAAGAACACAACTTCCCATATCAGTGTGCCTTCTCTTACTTGCGCATATGTCATTGTTTCACCGCGCCACATCCAATTACTCACCCTTTTGGCACAAGCCAGAAGTACTTGTATATATGTAATCTACCTTTTCTTTTGTAAGCCGATGCCAGGCCTCACCTTACATTGCGACTGCCAGTGATCGAGAGGCAGTACTCGTCATTAGGACAGCTGCAACCAGACAACTGATTGGATCTGGTTTAGTTACGATTTACATCACTCTATTCAGATGACTATTTTAGTTACAAGCCGAATTCAGCGATATCTCCGAGATCAGGCACTGTTGGAAGGGTTATTGATCCAAAGTGTCAAAATAAGCGCTCAACAAATGACGAATGATTGACGAACCTCGACGAACCTTATCACGTGACCCGTAAACGTTTGGAGACATCACAGATTTTACAACTATGTCCGAACCCTCAACTTCTAATCCCGGCCCTAATCCTGTTCCCACACCAGCGCTAGAAACAAAAATTGATGTGCTTACAGTGCAGATGTCACAATTAGTGTCAGTATTGGCAGCATCACAGCCCAGACAAGCAGAAGTACAACCAGAGATGACAGGAGAAAGAGATGATAAGATGGAGGAGATGGTGGAGTGGATGTCACAGGAGGATGAGACGGCAGAGAAATCCAGAAATGGCAAAGCGCACTTACCTAAGTATGCACTCCTGCAAATCTTTGACGGTACCATGGAGAATACAAAATCCTTCATCGGCTCTATAGTATTGTACATCCATGGGAGGAAGCCAGAGTTTCGTACAGCTGAGTCTAGGATTATGTTTCCTCTCTCGTACATCCCAGGGGGGAAAGCACAGTTCTGGAGAAATGAGGCTATTAATCAAATTGCTGCAGGAAATAAACCATTTGCAAGCTTCAAGGAATTTCTGGAGAGATTGGAGGCACAGTTTGGAGACCCTAATCCAAAGGTGACAGCCAATGCTAAATTAAAGACCATGTGCCAAGGTTCCTTAACAACGGATGAATTTATTTTGCAGTTCAAAGCAGAAGCTTCACAGATGGATATGGGAGAAGCCACGTTGGTAGAATTTTTGAAAGCAGGATTACATCCCTCTTTATTCAAGTCTATCTACCGACTACCTTCTATGCCAGAGAAGTTGGATGAGTGGTATAATTGGGCAATGTGCCTTGACTGGCAATATCAGCAGGAACAGGTGGAGTCAAAGTTGATGTACGGAAGTAGTAAATTTGTAAAGTCATCAGGAGGAAAGTCCGAGAAAGGAAAGGTGCCTCAGGCACAAACTCCAAGGGCACAGCCACTGGCCATGGCAGTGACACCTATAGTTACGGAGTCAGTAGCACCAGCAGAGGCAATGGAGGTTGATCAAGCAGGGAGACAAGCCCCACTTAAATGTTTTAACTGCGGGCAGTTAGGACACAATTCTAGGAATTGTAGGCAGAAGAGAAAGATTAGGGAAGCTACAATTGAGGAAGTGAAGCTGGAGGAAGGCAGGCAGAAGAACTTTGGGGAAGAGTCCCAGTGAAGGTTTCCCCATTGGTGACCCAGAATCATTACAATGTATTAGTATCCAAGGAAACCCAGAGTAAATCAGAAAAGGAAATTGAGGAGGAGTACAACTGTTGCAAATCACATGACAAAGCAAATTGTCATGTGTCATTTCCGAAAACCCCTAAGTTCTGTATTTGCTCTGCGCGAGTAGAACCCAAAATCACCTTGACTATGGGACTGAAGACAGTGGACATGCATGCAGCTATTGATGTGGAAGCATTGCTTGATAGTGGTGCTACAGGATTATTTATTAATCGATCCTTAATTACTGGAAACAGTATTAACACATGCAAGCTGGCGCAACCTATAATGGTGTACAATATTGACAGAACAGTCAATCATGGAGGAACTATCAAGGAGGAGGTGACTATGATCCTAAAGTATCAGGAGCATCAGGAGCAAGCCGTATTTGAAGTGTGTGATCTTGGGAAAACCAATCTAATAATAGGATGTCTGTGGTTATGGAAGCATAATCCCGAAATTGATTGGAAAACTGGGAAAGTACAAATGACTCGTTGTCCTAAAAAATGTAATGTGTATGGAAGGAAGATGAAGAAGGAAAAAAGGGAAAAGAAAGAGAAAGAATGTCCAAGAAAGTATTCTGTTACAATGGAGGAAGTGGAGGATGAGGCAATGCCAAATGGGGAAGTTCTGATCATGATCGAGAAAGAAGAGCAGAAGCAAACCTTTAGAACAATTTGTGGAGGACAGTCATGGGACAAGAATATCGTGAAGGTGGAGAAGCCAGTGGAGGAATGGGTGCCAAAAGTGTATCATGAACATCTGTCAGTGTTCCAGAAGAAAGAGTCTGAGTGAATGCCAGTGTGGAAGCCATGGGATCATGCAATTGAGATGAAGCCAGGCTTTGTGCCAAAGAAGTCAAAGGCATATCCATTATCTCCGATGGAACAAGAAGAAGTGGATGCATTCCTGAAGGAGCAATTGCATAAAGGATACATACAACCTTTGAAATCACTGCAAATGTCACCAATATTCTTTGTGCCAAAGAAAGACCAAAGGAAGAGGATGTGTACAGATCATAGGTATCTGAATGAGTGGACAGTAAAGAATGCATACCCCCTGCCATTGATCTCAGAAATAATTGACAAAGTGGGGAAAGCCAAAGTCTTTACAAAATTGGATTTATGATGGGGATACAACACTGTACGAATAAAGAAAGGAGATGAGTGGAAGGCCACATTTGCCACACGTTGAGGATCCTTCGAGCCACTTGTCATGTTTTTCGGGATGACTAATAGTCCCCCGACCTTTCAAAATATGATGAACAACATTTTCAAGGACATAATAGACAAAGGCATGGTAATAATATTTATTGACGACATTCTGATATTCATGGAGGATGAAGAAAATCATGAGGCGATAGTACAGGAGGTATTACGGAGGTTGGCGGAGAATGATCTATTTTTGAAACCAGAGAAGTGTGTGTTTGGAGCAAGCAAGATTGAGTTCCTAGGATTATTGATCAGCCCTGACAGGATCAAAATGGATCCAATCAAGGTACAGGCGATCACAGATTGGCCTGCACCCACCCATGTCAAGGAGGTTCAAGCCTTCTTGGGACTCACAAATTATTATTGTCGCTTTGTGCACAATTTTTCTAAAATTGCCACACCATTACATAACCTTACACGAAAGGGAGTAGTGTGGAGGTGGGGAGAGCAGCAGCAGACAGTGTTTGAGGAGTTGAAGAGGAAGGTTGTGGAGGGACCAATATTAGCCCCAGTAGATTTCACATGCCTTTTGCAAGTGGCATCCGATGCATCTGATTTTGCTACTGGAGCGGTATTATCAATGCTGTGCAAAGATGACAAATGGCATCCTTGTGCATACTTGTCAAAAGGGTTGAATGATGTGGAAAGGAATTATGATGTGCATGACAAAGAGATGTTGGGGATAATACGAGCATTGGAGGCATGGAGGCATTATTTGGAGGGATGTACGCGTGAGATTGAGATCTGGATGGATCATCAAAATCTGCAATACTTCATGTCTGCTAAAAAGCTTAATCGCAGGCAAGCACGTTGGGGACTATTCCTATCACATTTCAATTTTCACTTGGTCCACAAAGAGGGAAGCTTAATGAGGAAAGCAGATGCATTATCCAGATGTATCGAGCATAAAAGGGGGGTGGAGGAGGACAATAAAAATGTTACCTTACTCAAACCCAAATACTTTCGCATTTGCGCTATGCATCAAGGGCATCTATTAATAGATAGCTTGGAAATGGAAATGTTGTCTAAAATTAGACAATGTTTGGAAATGGACGATGAAGTAGTGGAAGCTGTGAAAGCTCTGAAGGGAGAGAAGAAAGGTAATATTAAAGGAGATGAATGGGCTGAGGAACAAGGGTTGGTGTTGTTTTGAGGAAAAGTGTATGTACCAAAGGATCAGGATTTGTGAAGGGAGATCGTCCGGTTACATCATAATACACCAACTGTTGGACACCCAGGAAGATGGAAGACGTTGGAATTAGTAATGAGAAATTATTGGTGGCCCAGAATTTTGAAGTATGTGTTGGGGTATGAGGATGGATGTGATACATGCATCAGGGGGAAGAAATTTCCAGAAAAACCTGCAGGAAAATTAATGCCAAACTGTATACCTAAAGCGCCGTGGCAAGATATATCTGTGGATCTTATTACTGGATTACCCGAGGCTCAAGGGTACAATGCAATATTCATAGTATGCGACTGCTTCACAAAGGAGGTCCATATTATTCCTACTACTACAGAAACCTCATCATTGGGCTTGGCGCCCCTCTATCTAAATCAGGTATGGCGGTTACATGGGTCACCTGATACCGTTATCTCCGATCGTGGACCACCATTTGCTTCTGCATTTATGCGAGAACTAAACAACATATTGGGAATTCAAACTAAATTATCTATGGCATATCACCCACAGACTGATGGGCAGACAGAGAGAATGAACCAGGAGTTGGAGCAGTACCTACATATGTTTGTCAACTACTGACAAACCGATTGGCCCGAATGGCTGGCAATTGCCAAATTTTCCCACAATAACAAATTCCATTTGGCTACTCGTATGTCACCCTTTTTTGCAAATTATGGATATCATCCTCACATGGGAGTAGAACCCAGAAGGGAAGTCAAAGTACAGTCGGTAGAAGATTTTGTATCTAAGATGCAAAAGGTACAAGAAGAAGTAGAGGCGGCATTGAAGAAAGCACATGATGACATGATGCAACACGCGGATCGTACTCGAGCATGCACTCCAGAGTACAAAGTTGGTGACTTGGTATGGCTAAGTACCAAGGACCTGAATATTCCATGACCTTTGAGGAAACTTACGGAGAAACAAGTTGGCCCATATGCAATCTCTAAAGTGATCTCACCTAATGCAGTAGTGCTAAAATTACCCCGATCATTCAAGATTGATCCTGAGATTAACATATCCTGCCTATGCCCTTACCGCCCGCCCACTATTCCTGGCCAACAAACTACTCCACAACCTCCAATAATAGTAGAAGGTGCTCCAGAATACATAGTTGAAGAAATTCTAGACTCATGTCTTCAACAGAACAAATTGGAGTTTTTAATAAAGTGGAAAAACTACACTGACAAAAATAATTCATGGGAACCCGAAGAGAATTGTAAGTGAGCACGTAATGTGATTGCCCAATTCTTTAAATGTAATCCAAATGCTCCACGTCACATTGCAAGAATGGTGTATGAGGGGATGAAATTCCAGCCTTACCAAAATTTCACAGAGGGGACAAACATAATATTTTCTCACCTGGAAGTCGAGGCGTAAAAGGGGGGTAATGTTAGGAAACCACCCCATTACCTAATAAACTTTCATTTTTATTTTATTATGTCGAATTATGCTACATGACACCAAAGTACGCTACACTTTGATAGCGTGAGAATTTTATTTCGCACGCATCAATATGTACGTGCATGTGCGAATGTGTTGGTAACAACAATGTACAATATATGTAATGTAGTATATAAACCCTAAATATATGCCTAGGGGACCCCAGTTGTGTTCTCTTAGGTATTCCACCTATGTTTTTGATGTGAAAGGCCTTTGTCAACAAACTCACCTATTAATAACCCCTTGCATCAAAACCATCAATTCCCCCCATCACAAGCATGGATCCCGACCCCTTCTTGTAGAGAGAACCCGCACGGTCTTAGCTAGCAGATAGTGGGTGTCGCCCTAACAATATGCAATCTCTAAAGTAATCTCACCTAATGTGGTAGTGCTAAAATTACCCCAATCATTCAAGATTGATCCCAAGATTAATGTATCCCACCTATGCCCTTACTGCCCACCCACTATTCCTGGCCAACAAACTACTCTGCAACCTCCAATAATAGTAGAAGGTGCTCCAGAATACGTAGTTGAAGAAATTCTAGACTCACATCTTCGATGGAACAAATTGGAGTTCTTAATAAAATGGAAAAACTATACTGGCAAAGATAATTTGTGGGAACCCAAAGAGAAGCATGTAACGTGATCGCCCAATTCTTTAAACATAATCCAAATGCTCTGCATTGCATTGCAAGAATGGTGTATGAGGGGATCAAATTCCAGCCTTACAAAAATTTCACAGAGGGGACAGATGCAATATTTTCTTGCCTGGAAGTCAAGGCATAAAATGGGGGTAATGTTAGGAAACCACCCCATTACCTAATAAATTTTCATTTTTATTTTATTATGTCGAATTACCTCATATTATGCCAAATGATGCTACACTTTGATAGTGTGAGAATTTTATTTTGCACGCATCAATATGTATGTGCATGTATGAGTGCATTGGTAACAACAATGTACAATATATGTAACATAGTATATAAACCCTAAATATATGCCTAGGGGACCCCAGTTGTGTTCTCTTAGGTATTCCACCTACACTTTTGGTGTGAAAGGCCTTTCTCAACCAACTCATCTATTAATAACCCCTCGCATCAAAACCATCAGTTTCCCCATCATGTACACAGATCCCACCCCCTTCTTGTAGAGAGAACCTGCATGGTCTTAGCTAGCAGATAGTGGGTGTCGCCCTAACAGCCAGTGTGTGAGGCCAGGGTTGTCTGAGTCCATGAAATTGCTATTCTTCATCATCTGAACCACATATATAACATGCAACCATCTACTGATGTGTCACACTTGGCAGGCTATGCATAATAATTCTTACTCTACTGCATCGCACTGCTATATGTACAATACCAATGCATCGCACTATGTGCAGTGCTATGTGTTACAATGGCCATCAATTACCAAATGGGCTCTTAGGATTGGATACAAAGTGTTCAATTCAGCAATGTGCCAGTTGGCAAACTGGGAGCAGCTCATGGACAGCCTCCTTCATACAGGTTTTTTCAAGATATCTCTGGAGATAGTGTTTACCAAGGGCAACGGATACAATACACATCAGCTTGTCTCTATTTTTGATGTTTTACAATGCAGCCTGCATGTTGCAGTTGCATGCAATAAACTGCAGGTAGAACTTGCATGTGCGCACTGGTCTGGCATCCATTTCCCAAATTGCCTAAACCTCAAGGAGGTTCACTTGAAGTTCACAGACTATAGTGTGGCTGCATGATCAGTTCCACCTTCACTGTTAGTTGTCCCAACCTTCAGTATCTAAGTGTTGCGAGCAATAGCAGCTCTGTGGTACATGATGTACACTCACAGGGGCTGAAGAACCTCTGCCTAGACTTTTCCTCCATGCCTTTCATGTCAGCAGCAAGCGACAACATTGCTGAAATCCTATGGGGCAAAGATTTGACAATGTTTGGTCAGTTTTCAAAGACCTCAGAACAGCTCACAACATTGGAACTCCCCATCAACACCACTGAACTTAGAGGTGTTTGAGAGCTAATTTTCCCAAATCCGGAATCACTTTCCCTCTGCGTAGTGGGCTTCTACAGTGGTACATCCTCCATATTCCTGAGCATCAGGCTTATCATGCCAAAGCTTCAAAATGCTCAATTCTGGCTATGCAATACACACTGTCTCTCATTCACAGAGAGCACATTTTCTTCCAGCTTGAAAAGGCTTGCAATCATAACACCTTGCATCCAAGTCCCTAGGTTCCATGATGCAGAGTTCGTGCTGGGCTCAGGGCATGCACGGATGAATTCAGAGTGTCTAATCAATCTACCACTCCTTGAAGAGGCAGTCATTGCAGCACATGGCATGCAGCCACTTCGTAATATATCACAGAAAATTCAATGGAACAGAGTATGGAAGCTTACTGTCATGCTGGGAATAGGCATTGCAGACCTTGTGGCGCAAATCAACATACCTTCTTTGGAGGTAGTACAGATTGTGTTTCCAACATGGATGAACAACAAAAGTAGTCGATCTAATATTCAAGACCACCCTAGAGAAGACTTGAGTGGGTCAGATTCTGATGACAGCGAAGGAATGGGTGGATCTGGTAGATTGTTGTGATATGTCCTTTTGCTTGGAATCAATTTGTGCCTCAGTGAGGAGAGAGGCAAGCTGTCCAGCAGATTCCCAGGTGTCAAGATATGAAAGGTGAAAAACCACAAAGGACTTGACAGAAACAATTTTGACATATGGCATTCCATTTGTCAACATTTTGGTGACCAGACAATAGTACAATGATTGTAGTAATCCACTAGCAAATTCTTTTGGGTTGGAAATGAGAGCAGATGATGCAAGAGATGGCAATAAACCCAGTCTGAGGCAGAAATACGACTCAGATTCCAACCAATTTAGGCTTCTCACATGGAGGTTTTTGTGAGTACTTTACACTCCCCCACCTAACCCAAATGGAATCCGATCGGAACACTCAGATTCCTAGGACTCCATTCAGACTGAGCTAGGAAATTTACTGGCAGAAAAGCCAGCCAAATTTCTGTTCTGAGTCTGAGCTGAGTCCAAGTTCAGTCCATGCAGAATCCTAGCAGAGAGCTAGGACTCAGAATTTCCAGTTAGGAATCCATCTGGACTCTGCACAGGATTACACAGAATGCTAGGACAAGAATGAGCAGTCCAAGCCCTACTACATTTAATAGTACAATAATTGTCATGAGCAAGAATTGAACAGTCCTAAGTAATGCAGCACTTAACCATTACACCACAGAGCCATACTTACCCCACCCACATCAATCCCCTATGTAGTACTCCTGGTGGCTGTGTATGACAAACACACAGCTGCATCATCAACATTGCCAGCTCATCACCCAACCACCACCACCACCACCACCACTCTCGACACCACTGCCTTCCTCTACCGCTGCCTAGTGTTTAAAGGTCCAGTTAATGCAACCAGAAAAATGACCACAACCAAACTGAACTGGACTGAATGCAACCAGACCATCGGTTGTGGTTGCCCACATTTGGGGTTGGTCTGGTTGCCAGTTGCCTCATTTTGAAAATATTTGAAAACTGTTAAAAGACTGGCTGCCATCAGTTGCAACCAGTCTTTCTGCAGTGCATAAAAGATGTGTACATTGTGGGAAAAAACCCACGAGTCAGGTTGCCATGAGGCATGGGTTCCTTTCCCATGAGTAAATACCCCGCCAGTCATGTCACCATGAGGTGCAGTGATAGGTCCACCTTGTTGTTCAAGCTTGGAAAACACATCTACAATCATTGTCAAATCTCTATGAAATTCTACAGACCTCTACAAAGCTATACGAGCCCATCCGAACCACTCCGAAGTTCTGTGAACCTCTACAAAACTCTACAAAGTCACAAAAATGCTTCAAAATTCTTCACAACACCTTGAAATTCTTCGCATGCCTTTGGCCACCATAATACAATTCCCCCAACCTTTGGACAGCTCAGAATGTACACTTGGAACATCGTCGATGAGTTCCGAACCAGTCTCGAGCAATATTGCACCAATTCTGGGCCACAAACGAAGTCCGAAGAAACTTTGAAAATCTTCAAAAAACCTTGAACCTCAAAAAACATCTTCAGACACAGTGTTTCCTATTTGAATGATCTTTGGATGCATGCTGGACACATGGGACACTATCTCGAGTATATCAAACACATTTCGACTGCATGTGCATGCATACAATCCACTCAAAGCAGTTTCCAATGTTTTATGCAATTTATAACAAGGACAGTCCACTTTTAGCTATTCTTTCTTATTATTTCTTCATCATGTGTTATATTCACCCTTTCTAGTCTCACTTTATTGTTCTGATATACTTCTATTGTCTTTTGCCTCATGTTCTCTAGCCTTTTTAGGTACTTTCTTTATTTTATATAAAAAGATGTACTAGATACAAAGAAAAACAAGAAAGTCGTCATCTTCCTCCCAGATCGCAGTGATTTGAGAGTTCAGTTTAGTCTTATTCAGTCCAAAGTCTGGTGTTTTACACTAAACTTCTTTGAAAATCTTTGCATTATGCTATTTTCGCTCTTGTTTCCCTCAATTCACCTTTGCTTCACTTCTATTACTCGTCTAGTCCCCTGATCTTGCATCTGAACATATTTGCGCACTCTGAATTTATTGATCTAGCCACAAAATTCCTCGAAACACATTCTTTTAGCTTTGAATTGCTTTGACAACCAGTCCTTTTATGACTATTTGACAATCGATGTGACAGGTGACATCTAGAGGGCCTCACATCCTTCCTCTGACTTGTGTTATACCATCCAAAGCCATTTAGTAGGTTTTGTTTGGGTTTCTGGGTTGAGCATCATCAGTGGATTGCTCATATCTGCAATAATTTGCTGAAAAGATATGAAAGTATTACAGAAATGAGAAGCCCGTGCCTCATGGTGACCTGACTCATGGGTTATATCATCATGGGAAAGGAACCCATGCCTCATGGCAACATGACTCATGGGTTTTTTCCTGCAATGTACCAAATTATTACAGAAATGAGGAACCCACACCTCATGGTGACATGACTTGTGGGGTATATCATTGCGGGAAAGGAACCCACCCCTCATGGTGTTTAAGACCAGTCTTAACCAAGGTTTTGGGGGCAATTGAACCGATGTGGACCAGTCCTACTCAGTTCAGTTGTGGTTGCCCCATATCTGGGTCGGTCCAGTTGCAGTTGCAGTTGCCGGTTGCTAGGGTGTAGCACAGGTGACACCATGGGTTTCACTGGCAACACCACACCTGTCACCTTTGACACCATACCTGTACAAACACCATACCTGCAGGTACAGGTTATAAGCACAGGTTTTGTATGGTGTTTCAGAACTACAGTAGCACTTGAGTAACATGGCATAAACTATGTGTAGCTAAAACAAAGATAAGAGGTAGCTATACTAGAAAATTATCCAACTTTTTTATACTGCTTCAACACTTGAATCCACATATAAATTATGATATAATGTTCAATTCTTTCACAAATCATCTGTCAACCTTTTTTATCCATCATGAAGAACACAAAGAAACTAGTCATTTGCTGCATTCTATCTGGGCAGAGTAGTTTTGGCATGAGAGGAGCAATTTTTGGAAGGAACACTTAAGGTCACCATACAAACTAACATCAACTTCACTGAATTACATCATTGTATGTCATAAGATCCCACAGTACCAGGCAGATATATGTCTTAGCAGAGTGTAACAACAATTGATTCTCATAAAACTTAATAGAAATTCTTTTGACTCAAAGCAAAGAGCTCAGAAGAATTTTGGAACCACAAAACCTGATATGAAATATATCACAACTCACACCTGTGACAACCTGCAACACCATGAGTACAGGTGTGGTGTTGCCACAGGTACAGATATAGAAACCCATACCTGCACCTGTGCTACCTGCAGGCAGAATACCACAGGTTCACCTGTACCTGTGCTACACCCTACCAGTTGCCCCTCTTGGGGGTCAAAAAACTGGACTGAACTGGACCTTTAAACACTACCACTGCCTCTGCTTTGTCCACACCCACAGACACTGCTCCCATGCCCACCTCTTGCAATGCCAAAGCCACAATGTAGCCAGAACAACACAAAATGGGTGCAAATGATTGCCCCTGCTTGCAGGGTGGATTGCAGTGCGACAAACCACAAGCGAACCATGAGGAAAACACACACAATGGGAACAACACCCATGGGGGCCAGGCAACACAGGGCCAGAGCAACAACGAGGCAAGAAAGACAACAATGGGGTGGGAATGACAAGGACAGGGGGAGATGACAAGGGCACAAATGACGAGGGCATGACGATGAAAGGAAAACAATGAACATGACAATGATGACAGCCAGGGAGTACAACAATGACAGGATGGGGGGGGGGAAAATGGCAAGGAAACCCAAAAAAAAGGGCCCAAGAGATGTTGTCTCTTGGGCATCTGTGAGTTTTTTTTTTCTTTCATTTCATTTTTTTGTTACTAAAAAACCTTTCCAGGGACCAGACAAGGACAATGAGGGGGGCGGGAATAGCATGCAGGACCCAGGAAGGCCAATGATGAGGAGAACACAAGGAGAATGACAATGAACAACACACCAATGCCAACAATGACAGCCCAGCACCCACCCCCACCACTGCGAGCAACTGCTTGCAGGGTGGACTACAGGTGCTACAGATGATGGAAACGACACCACAGAGAACAAGGGGGCAGGGACAGTGGGAATGACCCAGGTAGACCAACAACAATGAACAAGGGGCAGGGGCAGGGGGAAGGGACGAGAATGATGAGAGCACACCCTACCGCAATGGTGGAAAGGGTAGGCAAAATGCGCTACGCACCCACCACCTTGCTGGAGAGCAAGGCAGCAGCCTGTTCATATTTGGTGGCCACCCCCCTCTACAATAGGGGGCTTTTCTTATTGTTTGTATGCCTGTCACTCATTTCGAGCGACAGTGATTTATTTTTTTTATTTACATCTAATTTGTAAATAAATAACATTAATGATGTAGACTACTACTGCCATTCTGGCAGAGTGGTATAAATGTTTATGGTCACATGAAGAAAGTTGTGAGGCTGAGGGTTCAAATCTTGTTATTTACATTAATCTTTTCTTGGGGACTTAGTCAAAAATTCACTAAGTTGACAGTTGCTCCAACTGTGCTTGGACTGTACTCAGACTTCACTCAGAAATTTCACTTGGAATTCAGTCTAACTTGGACTATTAAACTAGTCTGAGCATTCCATGTGGACAACTCAGACTGAGCTCAGACTTTGCTAGGATTCCATGTGGATTCCTAGCATTCCACTTGGACAGCTTGGACTCTGAATGGACTAGGTGGGGGAGTATAAATTACAGGTTTTTGTTGCCATCCCACAGCTTGTAGTGCTGAAAGTAGTACCTGTGCTCGGCACTTGTGAACAAGCTAGTGATGTGAACAAGTCATTACAATTGAAGACCAAGCAACTGAAACAAGAAAGGCCAACAGGGCAGTACTTTCTAACAGACAGATATTCTAATGAGGCACAGAGAGCAAGGTAACAAAGAAAATGTTAGAAGAAAGAACTGGCCCCATAGCACCTCTGTATATTCCAATAGTGTATCCAACAGAAACAATAGAATCAACAGGGATCTCCCTGGTCCCCTTTCAATACAACAGCCACGTAAACAGATGCTGGAAGTCAGAGTCATTGAACATGAACGGTGGTCTCCCATTTCAAGTGTCCCCATCATAGACAGGAACTATCAAGCTCTATGAGTCACAACAGATTGACAAATGTAGGAAACAAACTCACCTGGGTCATCGAAAGACTTCAAAGCACTGAAAGCAGATTCACCCATCAATGTGAGCAAAGGTGAGGATACAGGCTTAAGTACAAAAGACTTATGTTTAGCTGGGGACAATGGAGCAGAACCTGAAGCAATGTTCAGTGCTGGGTAGTAAGAAAGAATTGGGAACCAACCAATCCTCCAACCATCCCCTCTGCCCTCGCCCTGTGTAGCAAAACCAAATCCCAAAGGTGACATGAGGCCAGAAATAATATGAAAATTGAACATAAGCTCCCAGAGGGACACATCTCATCTCATGTCTTGTTCTAAAGGTGCTATGGAGACCTTGTGCACCTGATAGGGAGCATGGTGAGGGCCAGCCTCACAAGAATTGAGCAAATAACTCTCAGTGACAGTCCCAGACATAATGCACATAGCAAGGGCTTTGCTGTCCTTGACCTGGAGGCACAAGTTGTTGATGCACTGCTTTGTCGATGCACAGCAAAGCAGGGTCCACATAGCAGTATTGATATACTGTGTACTCTTCACAAAATGAAGGGCACACAAGAAGGTTCTACATGGACATTTTAGACACAGTACAAGAACAGTGAGCAATAGATGAGATGCACTGAATTTCTTCCTTGGGCATTTGTGCACAAGTCTCACTGAATAGAGTGCAGAGAGACTCAGACTGGGTGGAGAATAACTTTATCTCACAGAGATGGCTGTAAAGAACAACAGGATGACAAAATGAATGGCGACAAAAAAAGCAAGTAGACAATGTATGGAAGGCTAGGGAGGTTTGCATACGATCAAACCAAGAGTGGATCTTGACAGGACTGCAACATAACAGCAAGATTATCACTTTCTCCATCATCACCAGCAGCAGCTTGTTGTCCATTGGTAGAAAGGCTTGAAATCACAAAACCTTCAGGATAAAAGCATCAGATTACAAGATCAACATACATTTCATTGTCTGAAGATAGAGCATCACCAGCATCATTCACAACACCAGACTTGGCACCAGACTCACTTACAACAGCATCATCAGACACAGCTTGCATGTCCACAAATGCCTCAGGGGAGGGGAGCTCACTGTAGTACTGACATGAACAAGTTGAACAAAAGCACAGCAGAGATAGAAACGCACACAGCGCTGGCAAAACTTTGCTCTGAAGACTCATACACCTTTGCTTTTTTCTTTCTGGCCTGAATCTCAGAAAGTACCCTAAGAATCATATCACATGTAAGGCTCAACACAGGGTCAAAATAAGACAAGAAAACATACCAGGCAACTTCTGCAAGCTCATCATTGCTGAGCTTGGGGACCTTGCCTGGTGAGGCAGACAAGGATTTCTGTGGCATGGGGATAATAGGAACAGAAGTCTTCTTGGTGACCTTTGGAGGGTGGGGTGGTGCTAATGTGCAACATGAACAAGTAAACTATGCCAGGGGAGTAAAGGCAGGAAAGACATACTTGGTCATAACGACATCATTGTCAGATACTTTTGCCTTCTCCATTTTTACAATGACCCTCCTTACATGACTTGATGAGATAAAGGGTGAGCAGAAAAAAAGGAAAGCCTTACTTAGGATGACCACTAGGGCTATGATTTAGAGAAGATTAGGGGAAAGGAAGGAGCAATGGAAGAAGACAACTCACATCTCAGGACTACCCACAGACATGTCAGGCAGTGCCACTGCAGCAACCAATGCATCATCTGTGCACCTTTACAAAAAACAATCACTTATAGAACATGGAAGTCAAAGTGGAAAGCAATACATTATAGATACTTGTGGAAGAAGTTTAAATGCTTCTGAACCAGGTGTGGGGGCAGTTTTTTGGGGCCTTTTGGTTGCAGGCAAAGTCAGGCCTCCCAAAACCTCCCTAGAGCAAAGCGAAAATGAACACTAGAAAACATGCAACAAAACAAGATGTGTACATGTTGGAAGAATCACTTGCAACAACAATGCATGTCTTGCATTTTTTTGAAGGGCTGGCACTGGCAGAGCCTGATAAATATCATAATGTGGTCAGATAAAAGGACACACATTGCTGTAGACATCAACAACTGAGAATCTACCAAACTACAAATCATGAAGCACATAAGTTAGCTACAAAACAAGGAGATGATGCCACACGCTTGAAGATCCAAGTCAGTGCTAGAATAAGCAGCTAGCATTAAACACTTTAGAAAATCAGCTGTAAAAGGACACCCACTTTGCAACTTTCTCATCCGACTTGGAGGCAGAGTACTTTTTGTTGGGCGACCTACAAAACACATTGAGCCTTAGCTGGTAATACAAAGAAATAATCATGAACAAGGATGTTTTAGATGTAGGTTTGGCAGGCATATCAATAAGTTGAAACACTGGTAGTCTGGTAGTAAAATTTGGTGGCAGAAAATGACAAGACAGGTGCCAACCTTTGCACCATGCTCAAGAGATTTTATAGATGCATATTTTTCACCAAATTTGTAGACAATTCTTTGCCAACACGGTGCTGAGAAGAAAAGTAAGAGGAGGCAATGATCACAGAAGCATGGACTTGCAAGCAGCACCAAACAGCAAAAACAGTGATTCAAGAAGGATGAAGATCCACTGTAAACAAAGGAGAACCCTGGCTGTTCATGTGGAGATAACAAGGATTAGAATAGTGTTTAAAGGTCCAGTCCAGTCTGGTTTTTGACTTCCAAGTGGAGCAACCAGCAACTGCAACCAGTCTAGGACTGACCCAGACATTGGGGGACTGCAACCGGACCATTTAGGACCAGTCTTTTGTCATAAAATTTTTCATAGGAAATAACCCATATTTATCTCAATAATTATGATCAATACCTCATATATATTAAATTCATGAATAGATATTGTAATTCCCCATAGATTGGTCCAACTTTTAAGGAATTCCACCAAGATTTGACTGAGATATGGCCAAAACCAAAAGGACATTAAGGCAAGGCAGGGGTAGGGGTATACCCTTGTGTTTTTGGGCTAAGGGTATGAGGGGTAAGGGTAGGGGTTTGGAAGTTCATACCCTTGCATACCCCTGTACCCTTACTAAGGGTACAGGGGTATGCCAGGGGTATGCTTATGTAAGAATATCATTTGATTTTTCAGCTACAAAGACTCATATTCAAGATTTTCATCAATTAAATTCAGATTTTGGGATTGTCCAACATGATAATGGCTTTCATATGTTAATAAGAGGTATTAATATGTGATATTAATAGTAAATACAATAGTTATCAACACTTTTCAAATGAATTTTGCTCTAAATATGTTGATTTTGTGCCAAACCCTTGTACCCTTGACAAACCCTCCCATACCCTTGGCAACCCTTATATGTTTCCATACCCTTACCCCTAAGGATAAGGTGTTCAGGGGTAGGGGTAAGGGTGTGAGATTTGACACCCAGGGGTAACCCCTGCCTTGCCCTAAAGGACATGCATTCAAGTTGTGGTTTGTAGTTTGCAATTTGTAGTTTGTAGTCACAACTCATTTGGGCTACATTTATGATGTCATATAGCTGTACAAAAAAAATTATAGCTCAGGTAATAAGCAATGCTCTGGTACAACAAAATACTCATACAAAAATGTTTTTGGTCATATATCAACCAATTTTTGATGATCCAGGGACTGAAAAGGAAGTAAATATGTGTGGGAGTAAGGTCAAACACACTTTGGGACAAAAGACTGGTTACAACCAGTTTAAACTGGTTTTTCATTGGTCCTACTATTTTTTTTAAATGTAAGAGCAGCAACTGGACTGCAAAAGACCAGATGAGAATTGCAAGGTGGATCCTGTGTGAGTATGAGTTAGACACCAATGAGAATTCAAATATTAAAGTTTCAAAGGAAAACTACAAATCAAGGAATACCTCTGTGCAAGAACCACAATTACATGGTGAAAGCCCCAAGTATGGTAGCACAAGGTACAATGCTAGCACTCACCTGCAAGATTCACCTCTGAAATCCTGAGGAAGACACAATGCAACAATATACTGCAGCGATGTTGGCCTACCAAGAACAGGAGATGGAGATGCCTCTCCCCATGTAAGGCCATTGGCAATGCAAGACTACAATCTATAAAAGAACTTGTGCTCATAAGAAGTGCAACAACATCAAAATTTCAATAGCAACAAGCCCATAAATGGCAGTACAAAGCACAAAACTGGCATGTACCTTGAATATGAAATCATAAGCTACAGCAATGTCAGTTTTCCAAGAGCCTGAGGCACACCTGACAAACAGCTATGCAGGGTGAGGTTATCCAGTTAGGAGATCACAATGCATTAGTTAAGAAAGACGCAGAATCAAAACTACAACAGCTCAGTCAGGCACAAGACAGGCAGCATGTGAGCCTGTTGTTATGACAACATAAGGACAACATTCTAAGATCACAAAAAAACTGCTCTGAAGTAGTGAAAGGGATCGAGATGGATTACAAAACCAGATCAAATGCCAACCATGAACTGGGGAAATATATAATCCCTATCACCATAAAAGCAAGCGGACATTGAACAAAAGTATCCTCACCCGCTGGGACACAAAATCATACTGCACAGACCTGAAGGCAAACATGTTAGACAAAAACTACAATAAGATGGGAGCTCATACATTTCAAAACAGGTTCAATGACAGACCACTTATGCAAAGACACAGGAAATGTGCTTGAACAGAGTGCAGCAGAGAAGATAAATGCTGCAAGCGACAAGAGGTTGGCAAACTTATTTAAGGTGAGACATGTCCATATCACTGCAAATGATCAACAGAGTGACCAGCAAATTTGTCTAGAACCCTGAAACCTTTGGCAACAACTTTTCCATTCAGCAGATGGAGAACCCAATGTCATGGTGGATTTTGAGACAAGATGCTCTGCACAGCAGTGCCATAGAAGAAGCAGTCTTCACTATCCAAGGGGTCCTTGTATCGAAGGACTTGCCACCACTCCTGGAGAAGCCAAGGTGAGCCACACTTCAGGAGCCACAGCAGTATAGCTTACAGCAAAATGGAACAGGATGACTGCAAATAAATACAGGTACCTCTGACAAGTGATTACACTCACTGGATTTGGAATGCCTATGTTTTCCAATGCTTTAAATGCTGCCCAGCTGTTATATGATTGCTTCAATCAACAATTTCTTGAAGGCACATTGGAAGGGTGGAGCAGCTCACATGTGAACATTGGTGACACAGAATGCATTGACATATCCAACCAATATTTGACACTGCAGAAAGACACACAGGGGCAGGAAAACATGCCATTTCTAAAGGGAGTGGATCCTTGAAATATACTGCAAAACATGACTAGAGGAGATGGGTCTTGCACACTGAAGAAAACCAAGTACACTTCTTCACTATGTACAGGGACAGCACCAGAGACAGAAAGTCAGTATGGCTCATTTTCCTGGACAGATGTTTCGAACTGACCTTACATCAACTCGGAATAACAGATTCCAACCTTGCAAGCCACAGATATTTCAACTGGGAGATATCATCCAAGCCCAACTGTCCTTTGTTGTCATTCCTGTAAAAGGAGGGAAGTGCAAGATGCTTACAATCTTGTGTTTGCTAGCGCTTTTGGAGAGTAAGTTTACAAAGGGATGTGAGCAATCAACTGCTTACCTTGTTGGAATCGCACCGTGAGTCCATAACACTTTTGATGTGTTTGATGCATGTGCTATTTAGCATTCCCTTTGATCCATGTGGTTGGCTCATGTTTAAGTTTCCCCTTGTCTCTTTTCCTTTGACAAACATCCTTTTGTTACACATTACACATATATATATCTTCAGTAGTTTACTTTATCACCTCAGTCACTTATCCAGAGACTGAGGTGAGCTATATTTACTATACATATTTATTGACACGTACTTACTCTACTACAACAGTTGTTTATACTAGGTATAGTATGGATTAATAAAGTCACTTATCCAGAGACTGAGTTGTTTATACTAGGATTCACTTTCTACAGGTTATGGGCCATTCTCGTTGTCTTTGAACAATGAAAGAAAGTATCCTAGCCACTCGACGTTCTGCTTTGTCATACCTTCTGATCCGTTTCCCTGATCATTTTTTGATCTCAGATCAATTCCTTTGTCTTTCACGGACCCAGCTGCTCTACCATTGCATCTCTCTCATCTCCCTTTGCACACTCGTCGTCCACTAACCTCAGTTTTCTATCATGGGTACCAATACTGTTGATCCCCCATCTGTTTCCCCTATCAAACTTTCTGTGCAATATACTGGGGAGAAGCTCGACAAACTTAAATCAAATTCCAAAGAATGGTGCGAGGAGATTATTATTATTGCTTTATCATTAAATGGCCTTTATGAATATGTTATGGGCGGAATACCTGAGCCCACTTCTACCAAACTCCGAGTGCTTGCCAACTGGAAGGCGAATTCCTGCCTCGCATATGCATTTATCGCATCCAGCGTCTCTCCATCTGAGCATAAATTCCTGGACATTAAAGTAGGCCCTGATGTGAACTGGAAAATTCTCCAGGACCATCACCAGAAGGAAGGCCCCATTCGGCAGGTCCAGCTCTTACAACAAGTGCTTTCCATCCAGTGTACGAATGACACACCACTCCCCGAGACAGCAGAAAAGATTTGCACATTAATTGAACGTGCTTTTGCCATGGGTGATATACAGGCTGATCTTCTTTGTTGCATCGCTCTCCTTAATTCCCTTAGTGATAATTTTCCACATGCTCGCTCCATTATTTCATGAGATATTGCTGCTTCTTCCCTCTCAGCTCCATATGGCTCGAAAGATATCAAATTATTTATGGAGAACGAACAATCATTACTTGAGAATGATCAGCATGGTGATTCCAAAAACCATGCCGCTTTTACCGCACAGTCCAAATCTTCCAAGCTCCCTAATGCACCAATCTGCACCAATGCTAACTGTGGGAAACCTGGCCACATGAAACAATATTGCATTAAACCTGGCGGTGGTATGGCTGGGAAATCACTCGAGGAGTCGATCACTGCTCGCAGGGCTGCCCATGAGAAGAAATCCTTACCAGCTGGCACTACAAAGGTTCCTATTACCATGAAGGACATTAATGGTCATGCCTTCACTGTCATGGTCGACCCCGATATTCCTACCCCACCTGCACCAGAATTTGCTGGGCTTGCTCACGACCTGCTGCCTTTAGACCCTTCGGACATGCTGGAATATGAAGGATGGGTTGCTGTGGAGGACGAGCTCACCACTACAGTGGACTGGAAACACCATACATCACCCATCCCTGACAATGCACTCACCGTGGAACCCCTTTCACAGACTTGTTGCTCACACATTACCTTAGACGCTCTCCCCTTTATTATTGACTCTGGGGCTACAGTACATATATCCCCTGACAAGTCTGACTTCCTCACCTTACGACCCTTTTCACCTTGCTCTGTCAGAGGTGTTGGTGGTTCATCTATTGATGCTGTCGGTGTTGGTGATATACAGCTAAGAATAGCCCAGGGCGCATCAATTATTTTATGTAATGCCCTCTACATCCCAAAATCGGCAGTTTGGCTGATCTCAGTGGGCATGCTGGCCGACGACTCTAATGCTGTCGCACATTTTGACAGTAACACATGCTGGTTCACTGATAAATCCTCCAGGGCCTTCATAGCTCATGGATTGCACATATCTAGAAAGCTTTACATGCTCAACATTGCATCGGCCCAGTCTGATCATGCACTAATGGTTCACAAGACCCCTACTCTTGAGACATGGCATTGTCATCTGAGTCACACAAATTACCAGGCACTCTGGGATATGGCCAAGAAGGGTGCTTTCACTGGTGCGCTGCTCACTTCATTGCAAAAATTACCTAAATGTGATTCCTGTGTCATTGGCAAGCAGACCAAGTCTCCAGTCCCCAAGAAACGTCAGGAGGGACCAGGCCATAAGGTGACAAGGAAGCTAGAAAAGGTGTGGGTGGATCTATCTGGACCACATTCAGTAATGTTGCGTGTGGGGAACCGTTATATCATGGATATAGTAGACGACTACACCTCATTCCCATGGTCTATACCATTGCAAAATAAAGATGATGCTTTCACGGAACTTAAAGCTTGGGAACTTGCCCGGGAGAACAAAACTGGCCTCAAAGTCGGGACCTATATCACCGATAATGGTGAACTTAAATCGCACGAAATGAAGGAGTGGTTGAAGACTCGTGGTATTGATCAGTGTTTCACAGCACCTCACACCTTGGCTTACATAGGCCGTGTTGAGCAAATGCATAGGACACTTATGGCTAAAGCGCACACTATGCGAATATATGCTGGTCTGCCAGCTTATTTGTGGGACAAGTTCTACCTCACAGCTGCCCACTTGCATGCCAAGACTATGACCCATTCACTAGCAAGCCTAATGCCTTGGGAATTATGGTATGAGAGAAAACCTGATTATTCTTATCTTCGCGAGATAGGTTGCAGGGCGTTTGTGCTTATCCCAGGAAAGGATAATCCCAAGATACTTGAACAATCCATCGAATGCGTCTTGATAGGCTACGAGCCAAAATCAAAAGCATATCGCTGTTATAACCATGCAACACGTAAGGTTCATATTTCATATCATGTCCACTTTCTTGAGAGCCATGAAGGCTATTCACCACCTTCAATCAATGAATTAGGGGAGGATGATAATATTGGGTCCAGTGGTAGTCTACCCACATTCCTTGGTCCTATTTTACAGCAAGACAATGATGTTGAGTCTTCTCATGAATTCACTCTCCCTGATGTGCCCTCTAATAGTCTCACGACACCACCACCGCCACCCATCGCCCAGCCTATTCATTGATCTACCCATGTTCTAATACCCACAGACAAAAACCCCAATGGTGGCCCTGCTATTACTAGAACAGCGGCTGCAGTGCAAGAATCCTTGGAGAGTGCTGCACATGTAAAGGAGGCGCGGCGGAAGCGTCAGGCTGCTATTGTGGCTGCACAATCGGATCACATTATGGATCAATCCTCTGATCATGATCGTGATGTCATGGAAGAACTCCAACAATCATTTCATAATCTTGATTTGGGCGATCAAGCGCATCAATTTCAGGCCCTGATCTTGGAAATGGGAGATTTTGATCCGCAGTCACTTCAATTTGAGGATGAGCTGAAAACATGGGATGAAGCCAGAAGATCTGTTGATGCAACACGATGGGAGCGTGGATATCTGGAGGAATTGAACTCATTGAAAGAAATGGGGGTATACAAACTACCTAGGTCAGAGGTTCCACTAGGGAAATGTATTAGGCATGGGAGACCAATTTTCCACATGAAGCACAATGAGGCGGGTACCCCTATTAGATGGAAGGTATGCCTAGTCTTCAGAGGAAATGAACAAATTTATGGCAGGGACTACACCAAAACTACCTCACCGACTGTGCGCATGGAATCATGGCGGATTCTCTTACACATAGCCGCCTCACTTGGCTGGGATGCACAACAGGTCGACATAAAGACGGCCTTTCTTTACGGCTTACTTCCGGACGATGAAATTCAATATATGCAGCAGCCTGCTGGTTTCGAGGAGCAGGGCAAGGAGGACTGGGTTTGGCAACTACAGCATGGCTTATATGGTATGAAACAGAGTGGGCACATTTGGAATCAGACCCTTAATGCGCAGATGCTAAATTGGGGATTCACCCGCCTCTCGTGCA
Source organism: Tricholoma matsutake (assembly GCA_026075535.2). Taxonomy (NCBI): domain Eukaryota; kingdom Fungi; phylum Basidiomycota; class Agaricomycetes; order Agaricales; family Tricholomataceae; genus Tricholoma; species Tricholoma matsutake. The sequence continues at coordinate 10,242,375 of AP026538.1, forward strand.
AGTCCTGTATCTATTACTATAAAACTGACACTGGTACAATTATCGCTGCTGTCCATGTCAACAACTATTTAAACATCGCCGACTCCAAGGACAAAAACAAGCACTTCAAGAACCAGATGCACGAAGTATGGACTATCTCCAAATTGGGGATGGCACATTTTATTATGGGTATTGCTGTCTCATGGGACCAAGACATGTGTACTGTTGCACTTTCACAGACCGCTCTTATTGACAAAATAGTGGAACAGTTTGGTCAGAAAGAAGCACACCCTGTTTCTGCCCCATTGGACCCTGGTTCAAAACTACGGTGCTCCAATCTGCAATGTATGTCCCAGGATGCCAGGAACACCCTGGCCAAGCTTCCCTACCGCTCTCTTGTCAGATGCTTATTGTACTTGGCAATATCTACACGTCCCGACATTCCTTATGCAGTACAACAGCTCTCTCAATACCTTGATTCGTACTCCTCAGAACACTGGAGTGCTGCTATACGGCTAGTACGTTATCTAAAGGGAACTAGGGACTTGAAGCTTTATCTGGGCAGACAGAACCCCATTCTCCTGCACGCCTATAGTGACTCCAACTGGGCTAATTGCCATGATACTCATCGCAGCATTGGGGGATACATGTGCTCTCTTGGCTCAGGCACAGTGTGTAGGGCAGCACATAAACAGAAGGTAGTGGCAGCTTCCACCTGTGAAGCAGAATACATAGCAGTGTTTGAGACCGCAAAGGAATGCATGTGGTTGCGTACACTACTACGCACTATTGATTTTCATCAAAACTTGCCTACTACCATCCTCTGCGACAACAATGCTATGAAGAAATTATCCAAGGACCCATTACTTCATTCATGCATTAAGCACATCAACATCAAATATCATTTCCTATGCGAGTGTGTACAGTCAGGCAACCTAGCTATCACTTACATCCACACCTGTGACAATGTAGCTGACATGTTTACTAAAGCCCTGGAACCTAAACATTTTGCCGTCCTTCGTGCATCTCTTGGTCTTTGTTAGTGGGATTCCATGTGAGGAGGAGTGTATTCACAGTGAGGAGGAGTGTTGGAATCACACTGTGAGTCCATAACACTTTTGATGTGTTTGATGCATGTGCTATTTTAGCATTCCCTTTGATCCGCATGGTCGGCTCATGTTTAAGTTTCCCCTTGTCTGTTTTCCTTTGACACACATCCTTTTGTTACACATTACACGTATATATATCTTCAGTAGTTTACTTTATCACCTCAGTCACTTATCCAGAGACTGAGGTGAGCTATATTTACTATACATATTTATTGACACGTACTTACTCTACTACAACAGTTGTTTATACTAGGTATAGTATGGATTAATAAAGTCACTTATCCAGAGACTGAGTTGTTTATACTAGGATTCACTTTCTACATACCTGACATTCACTGAGTCTGCACAGGTCACTAAACTAGAAATTCCTAAAGATAAACCCTTTGAAGCACTGACATTGAAGCATAAGATCAGTTGTAATGAGACAGCAGACTGTATCAAAATGAGGGTCAACAAATGCAACAAGATGATAGTAGACCATGATACTGATTCAGAGCAGGCTAGAATGTAGACATAGGCACACTCACTTTGAATTGACTCTTGAAATGTACTACTAGTAAGTAGTAGGCGCTGTGCCAAAATCATGGCAGATGCCAGCAAATAAAACTCGACCGCCTGACCAACGAGTCATTCACCAGTAATAACTGCAATGTAACAGAGGTTTTCCCACAACAGCTCATGAGAACATGAAGAAGTGACAAAGTGACATCAACAACCATTCACCAGCAATTACCGCAATGTAAGAAAGGCCTTTCCCATGATAGCTCAAGTTGAGAAATTGACATCAATCGCCGGCAATTACCGCAACGTAAGATGACGCATTTCCCATGCTAGCTCAAATCGGCAGTAAACCTCCATCTGGGTTTTGGGCCAAAAAGGTTAAGGCTTGATAAGGCCTTAAAATATCCAAATTAATAATAATATTTGCAATTCTTATATACAGTCTGAAAAGGGTATTTAAAGGACAGTAGTGTTGACAAATTTCAACAGCGCACTCAGAATTGAGCTTTCGAAATGTATGGTAGTAGCTGAACAAATAATATACATATGTGAAATTTAATGAACAGAGATATCAAGTGTGATTGATCAGTGAAATTTAGAAAAGAGTGATGAAAATGTCCCAATGCTTATAAAGGACGGTAGCGATGGCAGATTCTGCCAGCTATATCAGGATGGCCTCACTGATCAGCTGTTGCCTGGAAGTGATTACTTGAGAATATTTGTAAGAATTGTGAGTATAGACCATGAAGTATCAGACTGGCAAACCTCTCAAATTGGTAAAAGCATGGTGCATCAGAAAAAATTGCAAAAGATGGACAGAAAGCCACCTGTGGTCCCAACCTTTATAAAGGACGGCAGCGGTGGTGGATTCAGCCAGCTATATCAGGTGGGTTCTGCTGATCAGCAGCTGCCAGGAAGCAGTTGCTTCAGAAGTTCTGTAAGACATGCAGGAAAAGGCCTTGAAGCATCAGACTGACAATTCTGTGAAATTTAAAAAAGAGCGATGAAATTCCACCTGTTGTCCCAATGCTTATAAAGGATGGCAGCAATGGCAGATTCTGCCAGCAATCGCAGGAGGGTTCCACTGATCAGCAGCTGCCTAAGAGCAGTTACTTGAGAAGATTTATATGAAGTATGTGAAAACATCAGATGGACAAACCCACGGAATGGGTAAAAAGTCTGTAAGAAATGCTTGCATGGATCATATGCATCGGAAAGTCAGGTCTGCAAATTTAATGACAGAATGAGCAAAAATTACCCATAGTCCCAACACTTGTAAGAAGGGGAAGTCTGGGTGACTTGCACCATAAGCACCAACATCGATATCTCTCAGACACTGTTCTCCAAATTCCATACATTACAAGGTATGCAGGAGAGGTAAATCTGTGGCTTTAGAAAAAGACCGCATATATATCATCTGGAGCACCAATTCTGTCATCCATCAGTCATCAGTTGTCTGGACTCCATATCCTGTAAGATGGGTAAGTATTATGAGCCCACTTCATCCTTGTGAGAGCTGACCTGTGCAGGCATCAATCTGCTCTCTGATCAGTCACTCTAATTTTGCTCGGTGGTTGCAAGAAAGCCAATTGAATTGCATTGCTAATCTGCAGCTAGCTGGTATTTTACAATCCCCCCCTATTCAACGGTGCCTGCTTCAGGGCCCTTTGCTCCTTCAGTCTGGCTAGCGCGCTCTGTTTTGTTACCGCATGATCACATACAATGTAGCTTGGAAACACCTGGCTAACAGGGGAATCAGCTGCTGCCAATGGCTGGTACAGTGAAATCAATTCGTCGACACCTACCAGTTCCACCAGTTCAACAGATCATCCACCTCGTCCTTCTCCTCTGGATCATCTAAGAAGCCCAGGACACTTTCGTAAAATTGTTTGGAATCAGTCACGGTGTCCGACCAACAGAACACCAAAGAGGATGATAATGCAAAGCGAAGCTGGTTAGATCATCAGTGACGGGTTACTAGTGTGCTAACTCCCCACAGACCTGCATGGCTACATAGGCCAGGGAGGCGGTAGTGACCCAGGTCATGCCATGAATACGAGCATTACCTGATCTTGTCGCCTTCACCTCTTTCTCTACCAAACTGGGTGAGGTAAAGATGTGCTTGAATGCCTGAACAAGACGGAGTCAGCAGCAGATGAGGAGGAAAAATGCATGCAAACCCAAACAAGAATCCGGCTTCTGAACAGCCCCTCCCAAGGGTTTTTGGGATCATACTCCTGGTCTGCATACACCTGCATTGGCCACTGATCACCATGGACAGGCATTTCACCACTAGAAAGTTTTTCACGCACACTAAAAAAGGATCAGTGGTGTAAACTGCATATGCAAAGGAAGGAACACTGACTCCGCATTGTTCCAGTCTAGACCAGCAGGACAGAGGAGGGCACCGGTGGTGGGATGGTGATAGCCCCTGTTTGTCTTGACATTCCGGGAGAGGGGTGGGTGGACAGGTATGCTGGGAGGGCTTATCCACTCCAGAACAACACCTTTCAAGCTCTTAGTATCGTCCGATCTTGCGCTGGATATGCCCTTTTGAATCTTTAATGGATGAGAAAAGGTATGTAGATTCATGGAGCAATCAACGTACTAATTCTGCGACCACCATGCACTCTTCATTAGAAGCTTCCATAAGGCACTCCAGAAGATGGGGCACCATGCGCAAGAGTTGTTGGAATGCTCTATGCTCTTTTCTGGCCCTGCAACATGGAAGAGTATTAGTTGAGAAGTGGATTAATCAAGTATGATACTTGCTTGGGAGTGAGCGACTCTTCTACGACTTCCCCCTCCTCACCCATGCGAAGTATGCTGTTGGTCAGCAATGCTTGGATGCTGCACATTGCATGCACTGCTCAGCCAAAATGTTGCCCGTAATGAACTAAGGGATCACTGGCACGGCTGAGCGGTAGCATTAGAGCAAGGCATGGTGGAAATACAATGGACACATGGCTTTTTCCTGTTCCCAAGCTTGAGGGCATTGACACTTGTAGCATTGTCTGGAGGAGAGTTCTCATCTGGTATTGGGGATACAACGGGGGCCAAGGAGGATGGGGCCCATTGCTTGCTGCGCCAACTTTTAATGACCTCACTGACTCAGAGTCCATCAATCTGAGTCACAGTGTGCCCCTCGCTGACTCAGAGTCAGTCAATCTGAGTCACGGCGGGGTGACTCATTCAAAGCCTAGCGGCCCATAAATGCCTGGCCAATTCAACCAACAAAGCCCAACTCAACACTTAGCGTTGAATTGAGCCCCTCACCTTCGTCAAGTGGTTCCTTTCTCCATGCCCGGGCATCTACAGCCGCTGACAGTGACCACTGCCCCAACGTACCGGCAGATATTGCTCAACAAGGTATACAACTCGACAAATGTCGTCTGGTCCCTCGAGCCAGCTACACTGAAACTGACCAAATGGCACTGGTGCATAGCTTGGAACCTTGCCGCTGCATCTCTGATGGTCATATAAAGGCCCATCTATGCAAGGAAGCACGTAGCACTGGGCGCACTGCGTGAACATTGTGAGCATTACCAATTCCTTGGGCCCAGCTGCTTGTGTCCATTGCTTCAACAGGTTAGCGAAGACCCAGTCTTCACTGAAGCGGCCATATACATACCAGTCTTTGGACACTACACCAGGGAGTACATTGCCGAATGTGCAAATGGCCGATGTGGATACATTGGTCAGTCTCCATCTATACTGAAGAATGCAGTAAGCATTTACAGTGGCCCAGTGCCATTACAGAGGCTATATCAGGTGGTTGGCATTCCAGTGTGGACGTTTCCACCTCGAGGTAAGTTGGGAGGTTTCACCAGAGCTTCAAGTACTTACCACATATTATGAAGAAAGGGACACATTGCGCCCTCCTCCCGCTCTACATCGCTGGGAATTAGAGTGCATCCAAAGGCCATTGAAGTGGACCTATGTGGAAGCAGGTAAGTGAAGAGCAATCCCCAAACATTCAAGCTAACCCTGGCCATAGATTTAACCGCTGAAGTGCCCCATTCCATTGCGTACGTGGATCTTGGTTATGAAACCGACTGGCACAAATTCTTGAAGCTTGATTCCATGGACAGGCCTGGGCTAACGGAGGTGGAATTCTTTGGCCTGTTTGCCAAGTGCGAGGTGTGCTTGCTCATCATGATGCGCCAAGCATTCCGTAGCCACTACTGCAGCCTGCAAAGGGAGGATGATTCAGAGCTAACTGACCACGAGTAAGGAAGGCGGCATTGATAAACCAACCATCATTTAGACTTTTCATTTCAATCATTTTGTATATACCCTTCTAGATTTCAAATCAACCGTGTTGCATAGCCATACCCTCATAAAACACTTACCCCATCAGTTACATGGGGATGATCCTGAAAATAGGCAGCTCAGGAGCCTGTCTATGCAGGGAAGCAGAAAATTATGAACACACACCCCACAAAGTCTTAGGACTTTATTCCTCGAGGCATACAAGTAGAATAAGGGTAAAATAATGGTTAAGAGAACAAGAAGCGCACCTTACTTCCTAGCATACATCACAATGACCATGCTTCAAAGGCTAGATGTAATTAATTTATCAATACTCATTTTCAATGATCATTAATGCCATATCTGGACTTTGACCGCTATGTATATGAGATGGAGAAAGTGACTGATGAAATATGTGGAATCAGTGGGGACCAACTTGAAGTTGGGAACTTGGGGACGAGCAGGCGTGATGCATTTGAATGGCATATAAATTAAGGGTAGCTGCATAGGCACTGTTGCATCACGGTCAAAGCAAAAAAAGACAGCATGCAAATGGAGGTGCGAATGGGCTGCCAAGTAGAGGAACGGCTGCCCAGCCATTTGCTTGAGCATGCCTGGGCCGGGACATTTTAGCTGCCCACATCAGATATAAGAAATATGGATGCCTTTCGGATGGCTGAGGGATTAACTAAGCTAGAAAGTGCGTCAGCTTTCGATCTTTGATTACCTGCCACCATACAGCTACACGTCACATACGCCAATTTCCTGGGCTCAAGTAAAGGGTGGGTGTTGCATACCTGACAGGGCAGAGTAAGAAGGGAGGCTCTCACCTTGGGAAGCCCATCCGAGTCATCACCACTACCCATGCCAACACTGACACATACCCTGAACGCCGAACACCGCATCAGATATGGGAAGCATTAACAGCTTTGTCAAGGTGAATGGGCTTTGGGATGAACCAAAGTAAAGAAAAAACACGTCAGTTCTCGATCATTGATTGCCTGCCGCCGTACAGCTACACGTTGCTTGCGCCAATTTCCCAGGCTCGAGTAAAGGGCGGGCGTTGCATATTTGACAGGGCAGGGTAAGAAAGGGGGCTCTCACCTTGAGGTGCCATCGGACGCATTGAGAAGTTTATCGTCACTGCTACATCAAGCCAACACCGGCGCATATGTGGAGGCGCGTCCACCAAGCAGCTTGACTGGGCACCCCTGGAACAAAGTACCTCAGCCAACCACGTCGGATATAGGAAACATTAACACCTTTGTGGAGGTGAATGGGCTTCAGGATTAACTAAAGTAGAAAACACGTCAGCTCTCGATCTTTTATCAGCTGCCACCCTGTTGCTATGTGCTGCTTGCGCCGATTTCCTGGGCACGAACAATGGACAGGCATTGTGTAACTGATATAATGGGTAAAGGGGATCTCACCTCAAGGGGACATCTGACACTTGGATGTACTGAAATTCCTGTCAAGGACTCTAGGGCGAGCTGCTGACAGGTTCAAGGGGCCAGAGGTAACCCAAATGTAGGGTTGCGTGACAAAAAGTCAGACACAACTGGGCAGGTGACAAAAAGTCAGACCTGCAGGGCCAGGAAGTAAGAGCAACACATGCAGAAGTGAGGAAGGACAAGAGGGAGTTGAACTTGAACAAGAAGTCGAGCACTGCCACTTCAACTTGAACTTCCTGTGACTTGTTTATAATTATGTAAGGGTGTACACATGTCCTAAGATCGGACAAGCCTTCAAAGCTTCAAGTTCAGGCTCAGAGGTTCTATCAGGCCACTGGGGTCTCCACGTTCACATTGTACTAGGAGCTAGGAAGCTAAAGACAATATGTTACTGAGCAGATGAATGGGTCCAATTGTAATTTTACATACAATGCAGCTACTAAGTTAGCTCTGTTGCGCCATTGCATGCAGCTCATCCATCATAGAAAACAAAGAAAGACCAAAATCCTTACATGCTGCCCTATGAACCTCTTCTGCTGCACGCTCAGCTGCCAAAGATCCATTAGCATAGCTCTCCTCCTTCTGAAACCCATGCTCAACCCAGAGGAATAGACCACCGGCCGTGTACTGCGTGAAGGAGTACCGAATCTCGTGGGGTTGGATGGGGAGGTTCGAGTGGCTGATGACAGCTGAGGGAATGATGATGGATGTGCCTGGAGGAAACTTGATAACAATGCCACACTCCCATAGGATGAGGTGGCCACTGCGCATTGAATCAAACTTTCCAACATTGGTTATAACACAGACTCCAAAGGCGAGGTTCCCCCAATCTGTATGCCAATAGCACCAAGTTGCTGGGCCAAAGTTGAAAGAAATTGCTGCCCAGATGCTATCCAGAAATAGGCGCTCGAGGCCTTCATCCTGCTTGTACAGGGCCCCAAGAGTTTCATGGTAATATTTATAAAGCTTGGGGAACCAAGTTGCAAATCTACCATTCGCAAATTTGGAGATGCGGACAAAGGACAGGTAGCTGAGGAGTTTTCATAAAACTCTGTGATTCGCTCAGTTGGGGTGCAAGGTTGCCCGGGATCACTTGTCCACCACCAAATGATACACCCACTGCCAGGGCTGGGAAAGGCCCACGGCGATGATTCAAGTCCTTAGAATCAAAGGAGCATTGCTTGCTGGCCTCCTCCATCTCCCTCTCCACATCCGCCATTCCCTTCGACCATTTTTGCTCCTCCGGCTGGTTACTGTCATCTGGCTGCCCAATGCCTACACAGAAAATCCAGCCAGCATGATCCTCGATGGGGATTGATTTTCTGTCAAATTCAAGTTCCAGCTATAGGAATTGACACAAAATTAACTTAGCTTACCTGCCATCCCACTTTGGCAGCTTAAATTTGAAGCACGAGTTCTCTCCAACCAGATTGTCCAACTCATATGCAGTCTTATCCTTCAACTCCTCAGTGTCGCGTAGACCTACGTACCCAGGGGCCGAGATCGAAATATCTGTGAGATCGAGCTTGGCATCAATGGCCTTTGAGTTCAGGTTATGCAATTTCTGGCAGGTGGCAGGCCAAACTTTGTAAGCATGCACTCCAGCCTCACGCTCCTTCCGCTGCTCAGCTCTGTCGTGCTTCCACTTTGCATGGCTCTGTTGCTTGTTGCTGCCATACTTCTTACCTGCATTTTCCAGCCGACCAGCCAAGGTTGAAGCAGTTTCCCCTGGCACTGACTGGGGATCCGGGGGAAGATTGTGGTCATCCAAAGAAGTCAGTTTTTGAGTAGGTGAGGGAGGCGGAGTAGGCTCCGGCATGGTGAGGGGAGAATCGCTAAAAAGGCCGTGTCCTATTTCCCCGCTGTCTAAATAGCCAAACCCCTCCTCCCTTTCGATACTCAATGCTATTGCTGACTCGAAATCAAATGATGGGTCATGGGCACTGATGGGGGTGGGCCAAGGTTTGTCCTGTGCCAAAGTATTTCAGCCAACTTTCTCTGATGTAATAAATATTCATTCATACTTTTTTTTTCATATGAATGGATTTCGGGGTCAACTGCCAGTGAAGTAGAAACATCAGAAAGGGGATCTCACCTCAAGGGGCCATCTGACACTTGGATGGGCTGAGATAGGTTTAACTTGTTGTGTCGGCGAGGTGATCCGTTGAATGAGTGATGAAAAGTCAGACCTGCAGGCAACCAGAAACGTAGGAGAGAACAGATGAGTTGTACAGATGATGTAAATATAGCATTGAGGCTTCAAGTCGCCAAAGGCAACCCAAACAGCAAGTGGGAGGACTCAGAAGAAATCCACAGGCAACGTAAAGCTGAGGTTCTTGGAATCCAAGTTCACATGTTCCAAAATCTGACTTCAGTCATCATTTTGAGGGCCATGCCTGCACATCTTGCAATCTCTACTTGAGCATTTTCTCTGTTATTGATTCAAAAGCTACCAGGCAGCAAAAATACGAAGGCAAGCAGTGTGACAGTGTCAAGGTTAATCTCAATAACTCCCCAGATGAATTTATAGAACCTAGTATGCAGGACATGAAGCAAGGCAATAACTTTGGTCATACAGAAAATTCTGAAGAAAAGTTGCCTTTTGTTAAGTTCTGAGTTGGGAAATGGAGATGTCAGATTTCTGGTCAGACCTGGATGGTTGAATTTGACAGAGCAGGATCCCAAAGGAATTCCGAGGCAAGAGTTGTTGGGACAGGAAGGACTTGGCTTCAGCTTATAAGAAGCTGCACCCTTCTCCTTGTCAAGTGTCCTAATTTCAGATAAGGTCAGAGGAGAGGATCGGAGGTCCAGAGGTTTTCTGGAGAGGACAAGTAAGGGTTTGAGGAAGACTTAAGAGAGATGAAAAGGGAGCAAAGATAGAGTTGGATTAATTGATTGACTTTGTTGATTTACAAACTGGCAATACAGAATGAAAGTAGCTAGCTTAAATACTAAGGTCAGAGTTTCCAAGGCTGTGGTAATATGAAAACCAGCTTCTGAGGCAAATCCTGAAACCATTTCACCTAATTGGAAATGAGGAAATTTTGCCTCTAGGCAGTACTGCTGATAGGAGGTAGGCTGTGATGCAAGGCAGCTGGGAAGGGGGGCAGAAAATGATTGGAAATCCGGTTGAGAGAATTGGTCTTGACAGTATTTCCCCCTTAGTGCTGAGCTTATGAGGCATGTGAAGGTTCGAATCCAAATCAGGTATGTTGATTTTGATGTTGATAGGTTCCCAGGTTTTTCTTCAACCACCACCACACCCCCTCACTCCCTTCGACAAGATGTCCACTGTCCCCTCGTATGCAAAAAAGATAGCAGCCATCAAGGCCCAGCAGGAGCAATTGATGGAGGAGCTCCAGTTGAAAGAAGATGCCAGGGAAGCTGAGGAGCACTGAGCAGCAGAGGAGGCTGCCAAAGTGGAGGCAGCTAGGGTGGAGGCTGAGAAAAAGGCTGCAGAGGAGGAATGGAAGAAGACCACTGCTGCCAAGAGGGCAGAAAAGAAGCAGAAAGCCAGAGAAGTGGAGCCTGAAGAGGCTGAAGGGAGCACCCCCCCCAAGAAGAAGGTGAAAGGAAAGGCGAGGGTGGAGGTGCCCAAAACTGAAGTCCCCATGTGGCTACAAGCTGCCATTTTGTGCAAAAGGTGAGTCACATTTTATTCTTGTTACCTTCCATGCTGATTCCTAGTAGATGTTCAAGTCAAAAGTTGTCATGTTTCCAGACAGGAACCTGGGGTCAGGCCTGTGAGCCCTGCACAAAGGCGAAGCACAAGTGCAAAGAGGTGGTGTGGGAGGGGCAGGTGTTGCCAGCAGGACCCAAGCTAGGGGATAACAAGGGAGTAATGGAGTTGCTTAGGGAGTTGGTAGGGGCAGTAAAGGGGATGAAGAAAGAGTTGTGGGAGCTCTGGGAGCTCTGGGTTATAAGCAAGGGTGTGATGGGTATTCAAGATACAATGTCTGACATCCAAGGAGTATTGGATCCAGAGTGGAGGTCGGAGTCTGAGGAGGAAGAGGGGGAAGAGGAGGATGAAGAAGAGGAGGAGCTAGAGGTACAAGGGGAGCTGCCGGGACTCGCAGAAGAAGCAGAGGGTGAGGGAGTGGGAGAGGAGTAGGGATTGGGCAGGGATCCAGAGTTCTTTTAAATTTCTAATAATAACTTTGTGAATGGATGAGGATCTTGTTTTGAATTGAAGGAGTGTTAAGTGGAAAGAGGTCCGGGTTTCCCTGGGTAACAAGTGTGAAAGTCTGTAATGAGTTCCTGGGCATGATCAAGTTCCATAGCTGGAAGCCAGGAGGTTTCTTTGTCAGTTCCTTGGTAACCTTCCCACCATATGAAATAGAGGAGCTTCCATTGATGACAGTTGTCAATCTTTGAATTGAGGATTTCCGCAATCTTGTACTCCAGTTTGTTGTCTATAATGACCAGAGGAGGTGGAGGTTGAATATGATTAGGAATCGTGTTGGGAGTGTCTTCTTCTAGTTGGGAGAGGTGGAATACTGGGTGGACACCCCGGAGGTGATCCAGAAGTTGAAGGGTAACTGAGTGGGTAGCCAGATGGGCAATGATCTCAAAAGGGCCATAGAACTTTTCTGAGAGCTTCTTGGAGGGTCATGTAGTGTGTAAGTGCTCGCCTTTGACAAAAGCATAATCACCGATTTTGAAGTCAGGAGCGGGTGCCTGGTGTTTGTCTGCAGTACCTTGATAGTGCTTCTGTGGTTCTGTGAGTTGCTTCTGGAGTTCCTGGTGGAGATCATCAAGGTTGACCACAAAATGGCATGCACGTTGCAAGGCTAGTTTGTGCTCCAGGAAAACTGTGATGTTTGGGTGGTAACCCTTGTTGGCAAAGAAGGGTGAAACTCTGGTGGAAGCTGAGGGAGCATTGTTGTACACAAATTCCCCCAAGAGTAAAAGCTGGGACCAGTTGTCCTGTTGGTAGTTGCAGAAGATCCACAAGTACTGTTCGAGGGTCTGGTTGAGGTGTTCAGTTTGTCCATCACCTTCTGGATGGTAACCCAAAGTGAAGTGGATTTGAATGTCCAGGGCTTGCCCGAGAGAGCAGAAGAAATGGGAAATGAACTTGGAACCCTGGTTGCAGGTGACGTGGGATGGAACACCATGTTTGGAGAAGATGTGCATGATGAAGAGATTAGCAAGTTCTTGTGCCATGATTTCATTTACTGTGGGGATGAAGATACCCTGTTTGTAGAGTCGGTCTACAATGACTAGGATGGCAGTGTGACTAGTGTTCTAAGGTCCAGTTTGGTCCGGTTTTTTGACCCCCAAGAGGGCAACTGTGGACCACAACTGGTCCAAACCATTGCCCAAACTTGGAGGACTGCAACTGAACCGCATAGGACTGGTCCTATTCAGTTCAGTTGCCCCAAAAGACCGGTTTTGACCAGTTTTTTCTACTATTTTTACAGTCTAATTAAATTTTATTACAAAACAAATTACATCACCCTGTGAGCAGGTGCTCGCAGCGGTGGAGTTGCTAATAGAAAGAATAAAGAAAAAGACCAAAGAAAAAAAGAAAGAAAAAAGAAACAACACCCATCTCACAATTGTTGCAAGAGTGGGCATCATATGTTATCCCCCCAATATTCCTTGTTGTCAGCCCCATGTTGTTGTATGTTGTTCCTCACATTGCTGTCCCCGCTGTCATTCATCGCCCTTGTGTTGCCATCCCTGCGTTGTCATGCATCATCCCCTCCCTGTTTTTGTTGCCGTCCTCCCTGTTTTTGTCCTCGTTTGTTGTGTTCTCCCTGTCATTTGGGTCATTCATTATCCCACAGGGGCTGGGTTGTCATCAGCACCTCCATTGCTCCCTCGAGCAGTGGCTCGCAGGCGGGATGGTGGTGCTAAGCGACGTGGCACCCATCGTGGTCTGGGAACAGAACCACCTTGCGAGCAGAGGCTCACAGCGGCAGCATAGGGCAGGTGGCGGCTCACAGGGGTGACAGAGGGTGAGGGGGTGTTGTCAAATCTAAAACAAAATCAAGTTGTTAGTAAAAAAAAGAATTCAACAATACAGAAGAATGCACGTGGGGCCCAAACAATGCTAGTTCATTTGGGCACTTTGCATTTGTTCATTCGTGGTGGCGAGGCTCTGAGCTAGGTGGGGTGGGTGTCACTGGAGGGTCCCTGTTGGCGTTGGCGGCATCGTTCCTGTTGGCATCACTCCTGCTGGCATCGTCCCTGTTGGTGGTGTTGTGATGTGGTGTTGGCCGTGGTTAGAAACACAACCCATTGCCACCCTGCAAGCAGAGGCTCACAGGTGCAGCATAGGGTGCAGTGTCATTGGTGGTGGGCAGCAAAAGATAGGAACCTAAAAAGAATAAATAATTATTAGTTAGTAGAAGTAATAAAGAAAGAAAAAGACACCCTATGGCCCAAATGACAGTTCCTGTATATCTCCTGCAAGTATCTGAGTATCTTATCAGCAAGTGGTAGCCGCCAGGAAGAATGGGATATATAGGAAATGCCAGATAAAATCATTTCTTCCACTTGAATAATTGTGTATTGGGATATACAAAAATCATACATTCCAATTCTGTTAGTCCAAATGTCGGTTCCTGAACATCTCCTGCAAGTATCTGAGTATCCTACCAGCAAGTGGTAGGATCCAGGAAGAATGAGATATAGAGGAAATGGCAGATATAATCATTTCTTCCACTTGAACAATTGCATGTTGGGATATACAAAAATCATACATTCCAATTCTGGGAGTACAAGCATCAGTTCCTGAACGTTTCCTGAAAGTATCTGAGTATCTGGTCAGCAAACTACAAACTCTAGGAAGGATGATAGCACATTTTAAGGTCTGGATAATCTCTAGAAAGGATGTTGTTCCAGCTAAAATCATTTCTTGTGCTTGAACAATTGTATGCTATGATATAACAATATCGTACAGCACAATCCTGTTAAAGTGTCTGACCCCTCTTCATATTTGTTTGACCATCTTTTAAGGCCTGCCCAAATTTTATCTATTGATTGCGGAGTGTTAATTGGTGATCAAATCTGTCTAGTCATACCAGATCCCTGTCATTCACTGCAATTCTGTCAGAAAAAGTGTCGGCGGCTGACCCATTGTCATCTGTGTTGGATGATGTTTTAAGGCTAGATAAAATCTTATCTACTGATGGCGGAGTGTTAATCATTGATCAAATCTGTCTAGTCATACCGGACCCCTGCCGATTTCCAGATGTCATTCTCAACAAATTCTCAATACTGAGAACTCGGAACTGAAACCGCTGGAGACGCCTGAGGTGTCTCCTCGCTGGACACGGAATGCTGTCGTGTAGTGATATCATTCATCTATCTATGTACATCCAGTGACCTACTAACTACCCGTTATGATATGTTCTCATTAGTGTTCCGAATATTTTTTTTTGTTTTTTTTTTCCTTCCATTTTTTTCTTTCAGAATGATATATACTTACAGTACGTTTATATGTGAAAAGGACGTTATTGCCTGCAGATACATATCAAGGCCTGTCAAGATCAAGTGTAATCTTGCCGGCGTGCATATCCACATCCGGATATGAGCTTTTGGAAGAACGGTTGTGCCCTCTGGGTAGGTCCGGATATGAAAGAAGAGAGGTACTGAGATTTGAGGGTAAGGAACTCATGTTACTGGTGAAGGGTCCGTTGCAAGAACGGTAGATGCGAAGTCATTCGGGCGATGTCTTTCTCCGTGTCCGTGGTACGTCCGCACGAAAGATGTCCACGGAACTTGAACATTCCGTCCACGAAAAAGATTGAACTTTGTCTTATTAGCCAGCGTAGAAGAGTAATATAATAGAACAAACACCTGTGAGATGGTAGCAATCTTCCTGGTCGCCCTGCAGCTGCAACGAAAAAAGGAGAATTGCCGGATGAGCTGTAGAGGCAACTGCGCCAGATGCTACTACTAGGCTTGGTGGACTCGAGCTATGAGATGGCAGGCACCTCATCGGTGGGGAACTTAACCCACTCGGACAGGAACGTCGAGTCGACCCAGCCCCCGTGGATGATGCGTGTCGGTCGACCCGGTCAGCGAGAACAAGTGCGACTCACCTGGCCCATGGCCATAATGCACATGACGTGCCAGGCTTCTGCCTGCTGGAAACAATGGCAACTCCGTCATGGACCTGAGGGAAAGGAAGACGGAGGAGGCTGAATTAAATAATGAGATAACAACTAGTACAGTTGCAGTGAGGCGGGTGAAGCGGCGGCGGCGGATGGAGCTGGAGAGCAGGAGCGGGCTGTGGTTGCGGGCGCGGTTGGAGAGGGTGGAGGTGGAGTAACGGTTCAGGCGCGCGGGTGCTGGGAGACCTGGAGGTGATGCGAAGAGTGTTCGTTCGGTCGGGAGATAGCTGCACCTGGACTGATGAGACAAACGCACCTCATCACGCACAAAAAGGTTTCTGCTCATGTACTACTTTCGCTCCCGTTTTGTAAATTATAAAAATAAGATTTCGACGGGTCACAAATTGACTACTATGTCGTCAAGCCCTCTTCAAATTTAGCTACTGTGAAGCCATTTCCGAGTTCCCCCATCAAACATGCACAGTTGGTGCATGGACGCATAATTTTTGGGTTCACTTTCCCTTTCGCATCCCTGTAGGGCGTTATCTCGGGCACGGAGGCGTCATATAGGGCTGGGGCTAAAGCAGCAAGCCCTTCGGCACTCCCTCGAATTTCAAAGGCTTCAGATCGATCCTTGGCAAGCCTATAAGATTGATTGGCGAGTAGAGCTTACAGTTCCTCGAAAGACGCTTACGAGCAAATAAATAACAATGGGTAAGTTTCTGCGCAGTTCCCAAAATCTCGACCTACGATACCCCGGGGCCCCCACTTCTGCGTTGGGAGGGGGGTGCCATCCCTCCAAACGAGTATTCCCTCCTTTCTCAGCAGATCTTTTCTAAATTCCTTTGCCTTATTCTTGATATTTCCTGGTGGATCATCGAGGGTCGCACCCAGTAAGACGCGCGTGACCGGCCGATTATTGACCTTCTGGTTGAACCACATCACCGACCACACGTCTGGCGCCATGCTTCGTATCTCTTTTTGCTTCCCCTCTATTGTAGTAGCGGGGATCAGCTTTGTGCAGAAAACGTAAGCAATCATCATTAGGGCGTAATAGTAGTTTTCTCTGGTCGCCCCATTTGGCACGTTCCCGACCACAGAGAAGATCCAGCCGACAATGTCGTACAATGTTTGCAGCTTGAATTCATTGCCTTGATAGCCGACTATCAGACCATCTACGGTATAACCAGGATTTAGCCGGGGATCTTTTTTGTAACTGACTAAGTGTCAGCTCAGCGTAGTGGCCTGTACAGGATGTACTCACCGCTCGTGTATGGTCTTGATCATCGAGACAGCACTCTCCATGTAGCCCCGAGCCTCCTCCTGAACTCCATACCGATCCTCATTAGCCGCGAACCTCTGGAATAACGCTATAATCTGTGCCGAATGGTCAGTAGTTTTTGAGTCCCACTGATTGTACTGAGGCTTACCTCGGATGCGCTCAAAGCCAAAGCCACTTCCAAGGTATAATTTCCGTTGAAGAAGAAAGAGTAGACAACCATTTAGAGGAGAGTATGGGGCGTTGCTTCCAGTGAGCGACGCGATCCGAGAATCGAACAGTATCTGGACTGTCTCAGGCAAGCATAAATATATACCACTGGCATGATCGGCGAATCGATTCGCAGCACATGCTCTTACGCCCGAGTGCTGCTTCTCGTTTTGTCTTCGCTGTCCCCGGTCTCTTCGTTGTTACCGCAGTCCTAAGCCGAACAATCATCAGGTTCGCACAAATGGACTTGAAACAAGCACACGGTCAGACAGCCGCCAAACCAGATGATTAGATTGCTTTCTCTGTTGATCATGTGTGTTCGGGCGATTAATAGGATAGAAGATAAGAACGGAGCGCTGAGCTCTCATCTGCACTCCATATCTTTTTCGCCGTTTGCCGGTTCTCTGCATGCGGACTAACCCTTCTACCCACTCTTGGGGTACACCGTAGGACAAAAAATATATCACATATAGTCACTGATAAGGAAAATACAAAGATACTTACCCCAACCTAGCGGTTCACAGGCCTTGGGCGCATGGTTCAATTACAATCAATTACTCGCCTCTAACCTTTGTCTGTCACACTAATACACCTGACTACGCTCTTCCGGATGTTAGGCGTTTACCACCAGTAAGTTGGCTCGAACGCTGGAAATGAGGTTGCTTAGAACTTGACCATATAAGATCCGTTGCGTTTGTTGCGTACTGAGCTCGGAGACAAGACAATCGCCGCAGAGCGGATATGAGAAAACGGTCGGTTGCGAGTCGGCGACCAAACCTATTAGACTATTAGTTCAGATTCGGGGCACAGATGTATCGTGGATTGACCTGCCAGAGAGTCGTTGACTTGTCAAAACTTCAGATGTCAGACACAGGTTTCCGGGACTTTGTCCTTTCCGGTGTCTCAGATCTTCCGATCACATACAACTCCCACGGGTGGGGGTACCGCGCCTGTTGGCGCCTGGAGGCTCTTGTTTGGATCTGACGTCCGCTATCGGTGCGATCTGTGACCTCTTGTATGCCCTGATAACCACCGAGGATTCCCACTTGAAAGCGTCTAGAGGCGTCTAGTCTTTCTCTTTCAGGTAAGACTTGAACATGATGCACATGAATGACCTGACCATTGAACGATCATACAGATATCCGAGGCCACTTGACTTGGATAGCATCAGCAAGGGCACATATGTGAGCTGTACCAATGACCGGCTCGTTTTCTTATCAAGACGATTATATGGGTACTGCGTTTACTGGCTACGTACGTTGTTGTCTCTTTTATGATCATCTCCGCCAATACAATCTGATCTCTCCTAATATACTAAGTAGTTCAACCCCTTCATTTGATCATGAGGTTGACGTTGTTTCTATGTACTTACATAGCGAATGGGAGAGCCGATAGCGACGTACTTGGCATTCAGGGGCAAACGGAACTCTTGTTGACCGATACCGTCTGGGAATAGAGAGCAAAATCTGACAGTTTTTGGAAGCAACCAACATATTTTCGCAATGTATATGAGCACAGTTGAGACAGTTCTGTATATTCGTCGGAGTTGACATCGTTAAATTTGTCGAAGTTTTCAAGCCGAGCATACGAGTACAGGGTGATCTAAGCGTTATGCTCTGCCTCGAGCTCGCCGTTGGCGATAAAACATTTTGATAATCAAGTGATAACATTCGTACATCAACGGACAACAAGGTAGGGTTCGTCCACAGCCAACTTGAACATCATCACATGTTGTGTGACCTTACTGTGACTGATTTGTCAGTTTCCGGGAACATCAATTGGCGTATCGGCGCGCCTCGTCTAGTAGCTAATCTATGTACTATGAATTACACTATGTGCTTTTACATAAGATATACTAGAGTATCATCAGATAATAGTTGTGAATTATTTACTTAGGTGATGTTTGCTTTTTATTTTCCTTATCTGAGTCGGGGCTTAATTTCCGTTTGCCAGGGTGCGCGTGATGGCCAAGATTTGCGGAGCGCCAGTTCCGCCTCCCCATAAACACCGCCCGTCTTTCATTTCTTTCATTGGCTCGCGACGCGCTTGAGGCGCAGAGCGGCTATTTCCGAGAATTACCGAAAACAGAACATTATTGATGTATGCCTAATTACTTTCTTCTTCCACCGAAAATAAAAAATTGAGAACCTAGAGAATTATATTTTACATAGATCTTAAGTTTTACTTTTGCGAAAAAAGTGGAATTGAATGAGTAATTAGAAATACAGTGTTTTGTCACGATTTGTCCCTCTTTAGTCATGTGATGATGTTGGCTGTGGACGAACCCTACCTTATTACCTTACTCGACGGCGGACGCGTCAACAAAATATAGAGGAATAGGCACGTGATCATGTGTCTGGACGAACCCTAAGTTATGGTAATGCTCTGTGCAAATTTAATCCAGCGCCCACGCGCTCATACTGTGCATTCTTGCACTAAGCTAAATACGCATCCCGCCTTCTCGTAACCGCTAAAAGCCGTTGCTATACGCACGCACTATTGGATCTCAACACTGGCTGATTTCTGCAGTCAAGTAGATGAGGTTTTTCCTGATGGAGTTTCCAGCCAAACTCATATCGATAGGCCCCTTCTGAAAAAATACACATGTAGCTGAATCCCAACTTCTTGATTTCCGAGGCTTTTAAGGAGATAAAGGTCTGTCGGACGTCGAAAAACAATCGAAAATAGGCCCGAATAGTACACCGCCCATCACACGTCTGCGTGTATGTTTTCAACTTGAAGAGGGGCCTATCGATATGAGTTTGGCTGTCAGCGCTTCAGCCTTCAAGGCAGTGACCTATGATCGATATGATCGATCCAATTGCCCCCGAGTTTAAACGTTTACCGCTTGCGAGAGATTCGGAAGCACCCCCCAGATTTGTAACACTTGCAGTGAACCAAAATTGCGTGCCATGCCATATTCTGATTTGGGACACCTCAAATTAGTTGACGTCCATCCGTTATTTCATGGAAAATTCCAGCATGTGACAGGTCAGCGCTTCAGCAGGTTGTATAAGACGGGATTGTCGAGCGGAATCGTGCCCTCAATCATCCTCCTCCGACCCGTCCACAATGACCAGCATATACTCAACATACGCGGACAAATACAATAAGCAGACCTCCGCAGAGGCGCTGTTCTTCCACTCCTCTCTACATGACTATGTGAAGGGCTTGCGAGTTCTGCTTCCTGACAAGGGGATAGAGTTCACCGACAACTCATACGTCGGAACGGGTGAGTTTTAATCAACCTGCGAGGACCTGACTGCTCATTGCTCCTGTGCTATTTGAATATCGTCAAGATCCCGCCGGTTTTTTCTATTACGACAACCTTGACACGGCCAAGACTGCAAATAAATATGTGTCGGACAACACCACAAATCCAAAAGATAGCCAACTTGTCGCGTGGGTCAAGTTTTACAAGGACGACACACTTGTTGCTGAGGTATGTCACGTTTTCTTTCAAGAAAACATCTTGATAACGGAGTCCTTTGCACGACATTACTAGTTCCTTGGCGATGACTATGTAAGGGGTTTGTTGCATCGCCAACTGTAATCTTCTAATTTGGTCCACTCCTACTAGTTCAACGTTGTCTCGGTAGCTGGTATGGTCGGGTACGAACACACGGGCTACTGGCAGACCTCCTCCGCCGAGAGCTATGTGGAAGCCCATCTTAAAAAGGATGCGAACAGCAGTTCTCTGACCCTCGATATTTCCAAAGCCATTAATAGGAAAGGGACGATGACCACCGATGATTCCGATTTGAAAGCGGCTAGTCTTCCAGGTAGGTGTCCTTAAATATGCTCCACACGAATGAACTCACCAACGATATCGATCACACAGACATTAAAGGCCATTTCCATTACGAGAGCTTGGCCGATGTCAGCAAGGGTGCCTATGTCAGCTATACCAATGACCGGCTCGTTTTCTATCAGGACAATAACACTGGCAGGACGTTTACTGGCTATGTGCGTTCTGTCTCCTTTATGATTTTTGTTGACGCAATCTGATCTCCCCCTGATACGCCATCAAGTTCATTCGTAAGTAGTTCAGCCCCTTCTTTTCATCATGAGGTTGACATGGTCTTGTTTCTACTTACACAGCTAATGGGAGGTCCGATAGCCAGACGCTCCTTGGCATTAGCGGCAGCACGGAACTTACATTGTCGGGGACCACGTGGGTTACTACGAGCTAAATGCGAGAAGTTTGCGAGGCAAACAACATATTGTCTCGATTTGTACGGGTATTGAGATAGTGTATCATCGTAGCGTGTGGCCCGGGGTACACGTATTGTAAAATTTATCCTATGTCCACTGCGCGATGATCCTCAGTAAAAACGAAAGTCAGACGATGTCAATTGAAGGTCATCGAATAGTCGCGGATCTTGTAAGTTAGCAAAATCGTTACATGTCCACTGGCACAGCTGACTGCGGGGGAGACGTCCTTGAAAACCCCCCTCCCAACCGGGACGCCTGTCCGAGCTTCCTTGAACAGTCATCGTTGCTTGGACTGTTGAGGGGACACTTGGTCGTCCTGCTTTCACCACACCTTGTCATACCCCAATTCTTTCTCCCTTTACTGTACCAACGCAATCAATTCATCAGGGGGTGTGACCTATGACCTGACGAATATCTGAGTTCAGCAATGCGGCGCGGTAAGTAATGGTGTTTGTGGTCCAATTGTGGTCTATAGTATCAAGTTCCCACGCCAGTATCGAGGCCGCATTTGGCCTCGTTATAGGCAATGCACCTGATCTTCCCATGGCCACTCGACCAAAATAGGCTGACTTGACTTAAAAGTTAAAATAGATGAGGCTATGAAACTCTTGGCAGACCCTTGTTCTCCACAGTCCATCCCCGCCATTATCGCTCATTATCGGTATTTATTAATAAATTTTATATGTCTAATCCCTTAATTCAGGGCCTTATCTGATCAAGCTATTCCGACACAGGTCATGCATTCTTTCCATCACGTCGAGAACCCTCGATTTTTCTTAGAAGGGGGGTCTCTGGATAGTTTTATCCTTCCATTGTGTACATATTAGGAATAGGGCGGCAAGTCTACGGCAAAGCCCGTAACCAGTGGAAGACGGACATAACTACGCTATATCATATCTACCTCGTTTCTCTCAGTTCTTGGCAGGGCAGCGGAGGGGAACGCATCCGCCTGACCCACGGCTTTAGTTTCTATGCAACTTTGGCGTTCTAGAGAGGATGCACAGCCACCAGTCTGTCTGCCAAAAGTTACCTCAAACCCTTTAAAGGTAACTGGACCAAGATTCCATGTGAGCCTTCTCGTATTGATTATCCTTTTAACATGGTGAGACTATCATCCAATCAAAGTGAAGCCTTGGCTGATTTTCGGTAACAGCGAAAACTTAGTGATCGTAAGGTATGTGAGTGAAAGGCACGCCCTCTACAGAGTCTTACATTCGCCCTCAGCCTGAATGGACAGAAACCATTGATCTGAAAGCAAAAGTGGAAAAGGGACTGGGACTCGCGACTGGCCTCGAATCAATCAATGTCGTGCTGACAGAAGTGCGTGGAAGCCAATCTGTATTTGCGGGATTCAACAGGACCAAGTGGTCACAGCTCCAATACTTCCTCTGGGATAGCATTACGGAGTCATGCTATCGCATTACGAAACCTGTGGGTAAAGACAAAATCGTCGAGCAGATCAAGAAGGACCTTACGAAGGTCGTGGTTGAGGCGTATGGCGAGGAGGATGGCGAGGAGGATGATGGTTAGTGGTAGACGTGTCCTACGCCGTTATTCTATCGTGTATGATATATCTGGTGAAAGGAGGCGACACATCCAAGCCAGTACGTAAGTCCCGAGCTACCCAGGGGTATACCAAAACATCTGCCCTTAGCTTCCCCAATTACCCCAGATCAGCAAGTCATCATGAGACCAAGTTGAAGATATTGGCCCTGACAGATGGAATGTTGTGTGTACATACACCCAGTCAGAGAACCGACTTTCGGAGATCCCCTGGACCCGACCCATTTTGCGATCATTGCGGCGTCACGGTGCTTCAGCGCTTCAGAGCTTCAGCGCTTCAGCCTTCAAGCTTCAAGCTTCAAGGCACAGTGACCTATGATCGATCGAATTGCCCCCGAGTTTGCCGCTTGCGAGAGATTCGGAAGTCTCAATCCTACTCAATCCTAGCGCCGCTCTCGTTACCCAGCCGTTCTCAAGCCGTTCTAGAGGAGATTTGAAAAATAAATAAATTTTACGAGGTCCGAATTCCGGGTCTTGCGGCTATCTCATAAAGACACAGGTGACGATGCAAAACCAGCACAACCAAGAATGGCCCAAGGTTCGTCCTGAATCCATCACTCAGGCATTTCGTCGGCGAACCACTGACAGTCATCCAGACGGGAAAACACCACAGCAGCTCCTCGAAACTGTCCCCTTCAATCTTGTTTTTCGAGCTGAAGATGGCACAGATGTCAAGACGGATACCCTCCTGTCTCAGGATTTACCCGACAAGGACACCACCCTGCTCTCCAGCCTGAGAGCGAAAGGGAACTTGTAGGTTCTTCATACTTTGTGCCTTCAACCTTACCACTTACCATACAATTCTTTCCGGCATATAGGTCATCGAAATACCGTTTTTGTTTTCCAGGTGATAGCAACACGATAGCGGAAAGCACCCAGCTAGGAATATACATCTTATCGACGCCGAAAGTGCGTATGTTCTGCGTTTGACTGAATGATGTAGTTCAAATCATACCGTCGCAGAACGTTACCGCACTCCAATCTGCAGATGCAGCCCAGACGGTTGCGTCACTCGTTTTGTCCTATAGATCAAACGCGGCGTCAAGACCTGAACAGCAGAGTTTGCAAACGTGAGGGTCATCTATGTCGTCCACCGCATTTTCACCCAACTGATAACTATGGAAAGGGAACCCGCAGACATGTCAGAGCATGACTGGAATGTTGTTATGTTGAACAATTCATTGCTCCACGGAATGGTTTATGATCCCGACAGTAAAAGCCTGCGGCAAGCCAGGGAACCTGGTAAGTCGAACTTGAAACATGGGTGTGAGCCACGGGAGCAGTGCTGAAGATTGTTTGATAATAGCATTTAGACTCAAAACGGCCTATCCCGATCGATACGCCTCACCAGCAGGTTGCCCTGCCCCTGTTGATTGGGATGCTTCGGACCCCCGGGTGAGACCTCTACCATTTCTATCCTAGAGGGTTGGCTAACTTTCGCCAGCATGATTTCTTAGCTCCCGCCTTTGAGATAGCCGACGATTCCTCAGTTACGTTTACATCAGTGAGGAATTCGGTTCAAGCGTCAATGACGCAGAACTCCTTTTCTTCTTGGAGCGTGGAAGCATCTGCGTGGGTGATACTACCTTTCCTTGTCTACGTTTCCGTTGTGACAAGGTTTTTGCAGTTCTGGAGGCTATGGTGGATTTTCTGGTGGCGTGGGGGCCAAGGGAGGCAATTCGTCCTCGGATCTCAAAGAGGCAGCCCAGGAAGAAACGATGGATAAAGTCCATATATCGTACAACGTACGTTTACTATGGTCTGGATGTACACAACGTTTCAACAGCGGGTTTTGATAGTTCCCGCGCGTAAAGGTCTTTCTCGATGGCGATGACCTCGAGGTGTCGGACGTTTGCAGAAAATTCTGGGATACCGAGGGCCGAGGATACGATGGAGTCGATAGGTTTTACAAAAAATTTGGTGAGCTCTGTGTCTCCTGCTATCATTAAACCGTTTACAATTTGTGTGCACAGGCACCATATTTACTCGTACTACCTTACTCGGAGCCCGTTTGCATAGCATCGTGGAAACGAACTCATGCCTTACGGTCACGAAGGATACAACGAAAGAAGAAAAGACCGCTGCGGTTTCTGCTTCGTTTTCGTCTCCATTTGCTTCTGCATCGGTCGGAGCTTCGTACACGAATTCGTCTGAAGATGGGACGGCGTCTAGTACAGAGGATAAATCCGGGCGTATGCATTGGGAGGCGCGAGGTGGCGCGACCTTCCTGGCGGTCGAGTGAGTATGAATTCATGCGTGTCCGACAAAATCCTGAAATGCATACTTCCTTGTATTACAGCGCGACTGCTTGGATCAACACAGTTGGCGTGTACCAGAATTGGAGAGTGATCGAGGTAAGCTGGACCTTTAACATTTATGGCAAATAATTAATAGTGTGTACTGTACAGCGTCACGAAGTGTGCGATATCTTCAACGTAGGGCCTAGATTCAAGCTATTTGACGGCATGTACGGGATAAAGAAGTATCTCGTCCCGAAAAGGGTCTACGTAATTGCCAGTGACGGTCGGCTGCTGCAGCGCTCTCCCGGGAGTGACGTCGGTCTCATTGATCCTAACCTTGCTCGAGGCGGCAGCACGAGAGTATGTGGTCGCCTCAGAGTTTTGTAATGCTTTTGACTGACAGGATTTAGTGGAACATCACCGTCCAGGATGTGCAGAGGGATACCGAGGTAACTATAACCGACATGGACAAGATCAAAAATCTGTACTATAACGGGACTAGCGTCATTACACAAGACACGTCATTTACGTGGAAGGTCTGGCAGGCGTCGCCGGGGTCTGACATTTTTTTGTGGATATCCATTCTTGCCACCACTGGTGTAGTGATGCTGACCGATCATTTCGTTGGCAGCATATCTTGTCTCAACTCTGATAAGACTCAATGGCTTGCCATTGGGACGGACACGGACAATCCACAATCTGGTAATGTAAGATCATCGTGGTAACATTTGCGTCCCTTAGATGGAGATCTGATGATGTTTTGTTAAGGTTGTAATAACGAAGCTCGACATAACAAACGACAATCAAGTCTGGCGCCTTTTGGAAGTTTAGGGTTGAAAATTTCGTTCGAAGTAATGCTGCCTGACTCAGTAGGGTAGTACACAGTAGACGAAATTGGCCGAATTTGATGCCAAAATCCCAACTGAAATCCATCATTTCAGCCAGATCCATTTTCTCAACTGAGCCATCAAATTCCAGAATTCAGCTTTGATGGCAAGCACATTTGGTGTCAAGATCTGTCTGTAACACATGCTTACAAATCTTTCTGGTGTTCTTCATGCTGAGGCAGAACCCTCAACTTCATCTTACTGGGAAACTGTAAATACAGAAACTATGCTAAAGAGACAGTACTGCCATAGCACAACTGATGGTAAGCCAAGCTGCAAGGCTCATTCCAACAGTGCAGCATTGTGTTGACACCCTGATGGGAAGGTGGTGGGAGGTGTTGCCACCATGTTGGTTTGGGCCACATAGGTAAGCTACAGTGTATCGAATGATATGGTCTATTGAACACATACAATGTATCAAATGATATGGGTTTGATGGATGCTGTTGAACACTCTATATGTATATATATATATACTGTAGTATCAAATAAATTCACTATTACTGTAAGGGGACAACCCCTGGGTAGGGTACCCAGCCCCTTCCTATGTTTATATCAGTCATGGACTCATTCCTACATTCTGTTCCATTACATTACTCTAGCTTTGTTATCATTTGGCTACAGCCTTATCTTGGACAGTTGGAGTAGTGACCCTTCTTTAGTTCATTATTATTAGGAATTCCTCTGCTTACAGCAATACACTGGCCATGCTTTAGTGCCCCTTCTCTCTCTGATTGAGTCTCCTCTTGTTGCTGCTGTTGGAGCAGACTATATACGCTGCACAGTGGAAGAGACAACACGTTCCTTACAACCTACCTGGGGTTTACTTAGACTTACAGCTAGGGTTAGCAGAGGTAAGAACACTGTATTCCTACTACGGTACAGGTTCTCCTTATATACATAATAATAAGGATGTCACATGACTCAGGAATGTGTTTACCACATGTATGCGCAGTAAGCGCAGTAACATGCATATGCTGCATGTATTGCCTCATGTATACAGCATGCATCACTGGGATTAATTTCAACACCCCCCCTCAAACTGTACAGCGCTCTAAGCAGCTAAGTTTGAATCTCGAAAGTAATTCCGAGAGAGTCTCTAAATTTCCTGAATAGGACAGCGCCAAGGTTCTTTGTGAACATGTCAGCCGGATTATCACTTCCAGGAATGAAAACGACTGTGACTTTGTCATTTTCTATGCATTCGCGGGTGTAGTGGTAGTGAATGTCTATATGTTTGGTCCTTCTTTCCTGAACTGGATTTGATCCAATAAAGATGGATCCCTGATTATCAGCGCAGATTGGTATGCGCTTCAGTGTATATCCAAGTTCCTGGAATAAGGACTCTATCCACACTATCTGCCGACAAGTGTCAGAGAGAGCCATATATTTGGCTTCTGTGGATGACAGTGCTACAGTTTTTTGTAAATGGGACTGCCAGCACACAATGCCACTCGCCAGAGTAGCAAAGTAACCCGTTGTAGATCGGCGCTTGACAGTGTCAGCTGCCCAATCAGAATCTGTGAAGGCCTGCAGCCCCTCGGATTTCTCTCCATCATAGACTATACTGTACTTCTGGGTTCCCACCAGATAGCGCATTATGTACATTGCTTTGTCTAGATGTTCTTGGCTAGGATTAGCCGAGAATTGCGACATCTTGATTACCGCGTAAGCGATATCAGGTCGCGTTCTGAGCATCAGATACAATAAAGATCCGATCACAGACTGATATTTCGATCTAAGTGCCGCGTTTGGCATCGCTGTGTTCTCCGACGGTTTGTAGCCAGTCGGGAGCAGAGTGGGGGCAACTTTGGCATTTGTCATCTCGAACCTCTCGAGCACTTTGGCGAGATATTCTGTTTGATCGAGTTTGACTTTTGTAGTGGTCTGGGTGACGCGCATGCCTAAGAATTCCGTGACTTTTTCAGTACTACAGCACTCCCAATGCTTCAGGCAAGCATTCTTCTTTTCATCCACAAGTTTCTTGTTCTTGCCCATGAACAAGCCATCGTCAACATAGACTAGCGCAATAATGATGCTGCCTGTCTTAGGATCCTTGTGTATGAAGATGCCGGCATCGGAGCTGGCGCGCACAAACCCAATGGTGCGCATAAATGCCTCTAGCTCTTTCCACCATGCTAGTGAAGCCTGTTTAAGGCCATACAATGCTCGGCATAAGCGCATTACTTTGCGCTCTTTACCCTCAAGTCTGAAACCCTCGGGTTGATCCATATAGATCTCCTCATCAAGTTTGCCATATAAAAATGCGGTTTTTACATCTAGACCGGTCATATACATGCCTTCTAGAGATGCAAGGGCAAACATGAGGCGTACAGTCTTGTAGCGGACTACTGGTGAGAAAATCTCATCAAAGTCAACGCCTTCAACTTGTGAAAAGCCTTTGGCCATGAGTCTGGCTCATTTTCTTCCGTCCAATTTCACGGAGAAAACCCATCTATTTTTGATCGTTTTCTGATTATGTGGAAGATCGACGATATCATAGACTTGTCGCTTGCGAAGAGCCTCTAACTCTTCACGACAAGCCTGTTTCCACTCAAGTTGCTGCTGCCAGGGTAGGCACGCAATATCACGAAATTGGTTTGGAACTAGGCTTTTTCTGCTTGATGGTGTGACTGCTTTTGATAACAGCCAGCGGATAAGCTCATCTCCACCTTCCTTGGTTATCTTTTTAATATAACCTGCTTTGTCCGGTTCCCCCATTGGGTAATCATGTTTTTGATTATTGGAATCGGGCACACTCTCGTGGGGTGCCGAACTCGGTCCAGCAACCGGTTCTTGCTGTTGAGGTCATGGTTGTGTTCGGTTATGATCCGAATCTTGACCCACAGACTTCTTCCAATATCGATCACGCGCAATGTCTCTCTCTATGTCAGAGGGGAGTCGCTGTTCTCCATAGGTATTGCCGGGACGGTTTGGGATTTTCCTCTGCCTGCCTGATCGACGGGGCAATTGCTGCCATTCCTGTTGATCTTCACATCTTGGACGAAAGTCCTCAGTGTTAACTGGAGGCGGTGGAGGAGGAGCGTTAGTCGCATCGTCATGCGCCTTTTGCTCACTTGGTAAATCATCATCATCATCTTCTGATGATGGAGGAAGGGGCGGATTTTGTGGTGGTATAGGGTCATCGCCATCCGTTCCAGATGAGTGGTCGTCATCTTCTGGTTCTGGAGGTGGAAAATCACCAAGGTCTGTCTTGGCAGGAGTTTTAGCTCTGGGACAGCATGGGAACATCGTTTCATCAAATAGTGCCATGGCACCAATGAATATTGCGCCATTTTGTCACATGAAACAATATGCTTTAATACCATCTTCTACTCCAAGGTACGTCATTAACTCTGATCGAGGAGATAATGTTGTTGGATGTTTTTCCTTTGGTAGATAGACATAAGCACCGCAACTGAAGACCTTCAGATTGTTTATATCTGGGCAGACCTTTGTCAGGTCCTCAAAAGGTGTCAGCCATTTCAGGCGCCTTATTGGGGTTTGGTTGTATAAATGTGTTGCATGTTCTATGCAAAATTCCCACCATGATTGTGGTAGACAAGCGGTGAATCGCAAGGTTTGCGACTTTTCCATTATTGTCCTTATGGCGCACTCTGCACGCCCGTTCTGTTGATGAACGTGGGGTGCAGACATCTCTATTTTGATGCCTAAGTCCTTGAGCTGTTTTTGTAGCTCACAATCCTTGAACTCCCCCCCTGGATCGACATTCCAGCGCTTGATTGTAGCGCCATATTGGGTTTTAGCCATTGCTTGAAATTGTCTAATCGCTGCAGCAGCGTCAGATTTCTTTCTGAGACATTGGACCCAAATATGTGACATTTTGTCATCCAGAAATACAATGAAGTATTTATGTTTGTGGTACGATAGTACCGGGAGTTCCTTTAGGTCGGAATGTATTAATTCAAAGGATTTGTCAGCTCATGAGTCTGACTCGGGAAAAGATTTTGAGGTCATTTTCCCTTCTGCACACCCTGGACATATAATTTTGTCTTTAGGAATAATTAAATTCCTTGGGAATTTTATGGTGCTTTTAGGCATTTTCCCTAGCGCCTCTTTGGATGGGTGTCCAAGTTGCCTATGCCAAGTCAAGTAGTCAGCGACATAAATGGTCGCGACATTAACCTTTTTGGTGCTCAATATATGAGTCCGAGCCCAATAGATCATGTCATTCCTCCTTAGAGGGACACAATGCATGATTGGGTTTCCATGCTCGATAAATGAAATGTGTGCGGAGGAACCATGCACATCACTTCCGTCTTGTAAAAAGACCCTCATTGACATCAATTGAGTATTAATGTTGGGTATGTAGTAGACGGGGAATAACCGCGTTTCACACGTCTCTGACTTCCCGTGACATACTACCTGGTGTTTAATTAAGACTGCTCCTTTTCCTACTATATGAGTAGTAGTACCAGTGGCCGTTTGGACCAAGGTAGAGTCCTTTCTCAGTAAAGGCTCGTAAGAAGCGAAATCTTTTATTTCACCAGTGAAGTGTTTTGATGCGCCTGAATCCATGATCCAGTCGGCACCTTTCTTACAATCTCCCTTTGCACACATAGCACATATATTAAGATCTAAATAATTCCATGATACATTTAATAGCGGTAAAATTTCACATGAAAAGTTCGCTGTATTCATAGGAATATTAATCTTAGTGCTTGTGGCAGGGAAAAGGACTGACCTGTCATCATACGCCCCTGTATCAAGGGGTTCATCGACAAGCATTTCGTCGATGGCTTTCCACACTTCCTCATCAGACACCGGAGGTTCAGATCCAAGGGAGACGGTATCATCTTCTACCTCCTCGATCCTAGACTCGGGTTCTGGTTCTATCCTTCTTCTCTTTCCTTCTCGCACCGTCAGGTGCTCTTCCAGCGGTCGCAGATTTTTCGCGCTGCGCAGAAGTTGCATTTGCTCGAGGGTGTCTCGAGCTTGCTGATATTCGGCATAAACCGAACGAGAGGTAGAGGCTGCGCCCATATATGCCTGTGCAGGTGGTCGGCGGCGAGGATCCCTTGTGGGAGTGTGTTCGCATCTTTCGATGCGCTGTATAAGCAGCATCGGCGGTATGATGGTGCCATTACCATTTATGGTGGTATAGGCTTTGGAGGCGAGGTGGGTATGTTTATCCTTCGGCTTCTCCTCCTTAGTCTTTCTGTCCCCACGTTGTCCACACTTTCGGGACGAGTCTCCGTTGCTGTTTTGCCCTTCTTTGGGCTGCCATTTGGGGTTTCCCCCTTTGCACTTAACAGCAGAAAGTTTGTTGGCCTGAGGCTGGCCAGTGGGCTTTCCTACTGCTGTGCGCCTTGAGGCTTCAGCGACAATGGAGTCCTTGACATGTTTAAATGTCAAGGCGCTAGTAGCGGTCGTGTTAAGGACCGTTGCGGACAAGGAATCGTACTTGTGTGGCATCGCAGCAAGTAGAATCATTGCTTGCACTAGCTCAGGGATGGCGATGTTAGCAGCCGTAAGGTGCTCAAATTTGTCTGCCATTCTAGCAATCTCCGGTGCAGGGTTCGCAGCCGGGATCTTGATCGCTATTGTGGACCTAAAGTCCGCGAAGACTTGGGAGGGGCCGTCCACACCATAATTGGTGCGGATAAGATCCCACACCTCCTCAGCAGTGTCCTTTGAGTTGGCACGCTGCTGAATGGAGGGGGCCAGGCGGAGCACTAGGCTACCAATGGCCTGGTCATTTTTGTTGCTCCAGGTCTGGAGCTTGGCATTAGCATCCGCTACCAAAGTAGCATTCATCGCCATCAGGGGAGGCGCCGGGGGCGGTTTTTGCTCCGCCCCGCTAGTTATTTGCCAGAGGACCTGAGACCTGAGCCACGCCTTCATTAAGTTGGCCCATTGAATGTAATTTGATCCGTCGAAAGTTTGAACGAGTTTCTCAAGAGTTGAAGACATGATTTTGTGGTGGCAGCTGTTAAAAGTGCTCAATCAGTCTTTTTACTCAATAAAACATGTTTAACGTTCTCAGGAGAAAACACTCCTTCAGAGTGGTTAACCCTAGTCAACCTAGGTTTTATGTGCAGCTCGCAGGGAGTGCAATGCAGCTCACGAAGAGCACAAGGTTATAATTTGGAGACGATGAAGTCAACGTCGTTCACAGCCAATTAAGGTGCGTTCACGACGTGCCCAGCAGGGCCCATAACCTGTTGGAGCAGACTATATATGCTGCACAGTGGAAGAGACAACACGTTCCTTACAACCTACCTGGGGTTTACTTAGACTTACAGCTAGGGTTAGCAGAGGTAAGAACACTGTATTCCTACTACGGTACAGGTTCTCCTTATATACATAATAATAAGGACATCACATGACTCAGGAATGTGTTTACTGCATGTATGCACAGTAAGCGCAGTAACATGTGTATGCTGCATGTATTGCCTCATGTATACAGCATGCATCACTGGGATTAATTTCAACAGCTGCAGGGTCTTGCCCTTACAATTACAATCCTTGCTGTCTTATACACTACATATGTGTAATGAAGAATGTAATATATAGCTCAGTGACCTATGCATTCAAGGACACAATCAGCAGCGGCACTGGCATGGGGCATTACCATTGGGCATCACCATTGGGAATCAGGATGGGGAGTTGGCATTCATTTGTTAGACCTATGTAGTATACAGACCTACAAAATAAAATTGGTGCCGAGTGCTGTTCAGCAGCCTGGTGGCTGTGGCCAATGCTGATGCCACCTAAACAAAACCCCAATGCCGAAGGTTGTACAGCATCATGTATGTAAAGGCCTCTTTTAAGTGATAATTAATTTGTTGTAGTATGCAGACCTACAAAATGAGGTTGGTGCTGAGTGGTGCTCAGCAACCCAGTGGCTGTGCCAATGCCATCTAAAAAAAATCTTGATGCCGAAGGTTGTACAGCGTCATGTATGATATACTCAGTAAATGCCCTGTTTATGTGATAATTAATTTATTGTAGTATGAAGACTTACAAAATGAGGTTGGTGCTGAGTGGTGCTCAGCAACCCAGTGGCTGTGCCAATGCCAATGCCAATGCCACCTAAAAAAAATTCCCGATGCCGATGCCTTGTTTCTGCAATAATTAATTTGTTCAATGTAGTATGCAGGCCTACAAAATGAGGTTGGTGCCAAGTGGTGCTCAGCACCCCAGTGGCTGTGGCTGATGCTGATGCCACCGAAAAAAAAAATCCTGATGCCATACAGTGACATGTATGATAAACTCAGTAAATGCCCTGTTTATGTGATAGTTAATTTGTTGTAGTATGAAGACTTACAAAATGAGGTCAGTGCCGAGTGCTGCTCAGCAACCCGGTGGCTGTGCTGATGCCAATGCCAATGCCACCTAAAAGAATTTCCTGATGCCGTACAGTGACATGTATGATAAACTCAGTAAATGCCCTGTTTATGCAATAATTAATTTGTTGTAGTATGAAGACTTACAAAATGAGGTTGGTGCTGAGTGCTGCTCAGCAACCCAGTGGCTGTGGCTGATGCCACCTAAAAAAAATCCTGATGCCAACAGTTGTACAGTGTCATATATGATAAACTCAGTAAAGGCCTCATTTAAGTGATAATTAATTTGTTGTAGTATGCAGACCTAGACAATGAGCTCAGTGCCAAGTGCTGCTTGGCCCCCATGTCACTGTGGCCAATGCTACCAAAAAAAAATTCCCAATGCTGTACAGTGACATGTATGAGAAACTCAGTAAATGCTTTCATTTATGCAATAATTAATTTGTTGTAGTATGAAGACCTACAAAACAAGGTTGGTGATGAGTACTGCTCAGCAACCCAGTGGCCATGCTAATGCTGATGCTGATGCCACCTAAAAAAAATCCCGATGCCAAAGGTTGTATACACTGTCATTAATATACTCAGTAAAGGTCTCATTTCAGCGATAATTAATGTGTTGTAGTATACAGACCTACAACATGAGGTCAGTGCTGAGTGATGCTTGGCAACCCAGTGGCCATGGCCATGGCCAATGCCAAGAGGTCTTCATTCATTTATGTTGTAATGTGCCAACCTACAGAATGGGGTCAGTGTGCAGAGTTTTCATGTGTCTGTGTCTAGTTTTGTTGAGTTTTTAACAATTGTTCTCCTGATTGATCTATGGACTTTTTGGTATCTATGGGTTTGTCTTGATGATCTCTATTCACAATAATTGTGTACCAACCCTCAACTCCATCCCCTCCATCACCATGCCCATCCGTTGAGGTTATTCAACCTCCAGACTTGCATATAATTTCCTCCAACATCATACCTCATTCTGTAGGTCTGCATACTACAACAAAATGTAAATGAGGCTTTGACTCTACTGAATAAATCATACACCACACTGTGCACCTTGCAGAATCAAGAAATTTTCCTAGGTGGCAACCTCATTTTGTAAGTCTTCATACTACAACAAATTAATTATCACATAAACAGGGCATTTATTGAGTGTATCATGCATGACACTGTACAACCTGCGGCATTGAGATTTTTTTAGATGGCATTGGCATTGGCCACAGCCACTGGGGTGATGAGCACCGCTTGGCACCAACCTCATTTTGTAGGTCTGCATACTACATTGAACAAATTAATTATTGCATAAATGAGGCCAGCATGGGGAATTTTTGTTAGGTCACATTGGCATTGGCATTGGCACAGCCACCAGGTTGCCAAGCAGCACTCAGCACCAACCTCATTTTGTAAGTCTTCATACTACAACAAATTAATTATCACATAAACAGGGCATTTACTGAGTATATCATACATGACACTGTACAACCTTCAGCATCGAGATCTTTTTTAGATGGCATTGGCATTGGCATTGGCCACAGCCACTGGGGTGCTGAGCACCACTTGGCACCAACCTCATTTTGTAGGTCTGCATACTACATTGAACAAATTAATTATTGCATAAACAAGGCTTCAGCATCAGGAATTTTTTTTTGGTGGCATCAGCATTGGCATTGGCCACAGCTACTGGGGTGCTGAGCATCACTCAGCACCAACCTCATTTTGTAGGTCTGCATACTAAAACAAATTAACTATCACATAAACAGGGCATTTACTGAGTTTATCATACATGTCACTGTATGGCATCAGGATTTTTTTTTTGGTGGCATTGGCATTGGCATCAGCCACTGCCACAGGGGTGCTGAGCACCACTCAGCACCAACCTCATTTTGTAGGTCTGCATACTACATTGAACAAATTAATTATTGCATAAATGCATCAGCATTGGGAATTTTTTTTAGGTGGCATTGGCACAGCCACCAGGTTGCTGAACAGCACTCGGCACCAACCTCATTTTGTAAGTCTTCATACTACAACAAATTAATTATCACATAAACAGGGCATTTACTGAGTTTATCATACATGTCACTGTATGGCATTGGGAATTTTGTTTTGGGTGGCATTGGCATTGGCATTGGCCACTGCCACAGGGTTGCTGAGAAGCACTCAGGACCGACCTCATTTTGTAGGTCTGCATACTACAACAAATTAATTATCACTTAAATGAGGCCTTTACTAAGTTTATCATACATGATGCTGTACAACCTTTGGCATTGGGGTTTTGTTTAGGTGGCATTGGCATTGGCCACAGCCACCAGGCTATTGACCAGTGCTTGGCACCAATTTTATTTTGTAGGTCTGTATACTACATAGGTCTAACAAATGAATGCCAACTCCCCATCCTGATTCCCAATGGTGATGCCCAATGGTAATGCCCCATGCTGTTGCCATTGCTGTTGCTGGTGCCGATTGTGTCTGATGCATAGGTCACTGAGCTATATATTACATTCATTACACATATGTAGTGTATAAAACAGCAAGGATTGTAATAGTGAATTTATTTGATACTACAGTATATATATATATACATATAGAGTATTTGACAGCATCCACTGAACCTGTATCATTCGATACACTGTAGCTTACCTATCTGTTGAGGCAGGAGCACCATGCCAGACCACAGATGAATCAGGGGAAGAGTAGGTGCTTTCTACTTTTCATGGGTTGTAGTAGGCTCCTTGCCTGAGATAAATACACAGGACTAGTTAGTAGTTTATCAAGAGGCTAAAATAGCTTACTTTGCATGACACAAATGTGCCATGATGTGGAAGCAGTTGAGAGTGTGGTGAGACAACAGAAAATGAATGTTTGTCAGCATTTCTGTATTTGGAAGGTGTCACAGTGTCACAGATTTTGATGCCAAATGTGCTTGCCAGCTGAATTCCTGAATTCAATGGCTTGGTCGAGAAATGGATATGGCCAAAATGATGGATTTCAGTTTGGATTTTGGCATCAAATTCAGCCAATTTCATCTACTAGTGTCTGGGCATTTATTTGATGGAGAAACCCAAGTTCTATATGTAGATGAATCTTGTACTGGTGTTATGACTTGAAACGTACTTAGATGGTGGCAAATCACTTGATTGTCATATATACATGCATCAGTGTTATCTACCAAAAAAAGCGAAGGAAAATGTTGAGCAATGAGTGGAATACTTGCTCATCATCAGGGATGATGAGCGCGACGTGGCGTGGCAATATTGATGGCAATGTTGCAGGTAGCCGAGTTGCTCATCACATTGATGTATGTTGATGTGTGCTGTT
The DNA here is from genome assembly GCA_026075535.2 of Tricholoma matsutake. NCBI lineage: Eukaryota > Fungi > Basidiomycota > Agaricomycetes > Agaricales > Tricholomataceae > Tricholoma > Tricholoma matsutake. Next base: position 10,278,750 of record AP026538.1, read on the forward strand.
GTGCTGAGCTTGATCTCTCTTATCAGTTTGTTATCTATTGCTTACATGATATCTATGGGTGGCATAGATGGGTGGGCTAGGTGGGCTACCTTACACAGTTGGGAGTCAACAATATTGAAGGGACATATTCATGGGTGAGGGAAATAAGCAGATTTACTACAGATTAGTGGGCATGATGTGATGGGATCATGTCCACTAATATGTGGCAGACTGTGGGAAGGTTAGGTGACTTTTTCTCCAGGAAAAAATGTGGAGAAAAACAAGTACAGATATGGTGAAAATGAATTATTTCTTCATCATTTCAGCATCATTTCAGACACATTTTGTCATGATCCGTTCCTTGTCTGCTTGGAACCCACAACCATCCGACCATTTTCCGCACTTCTAACCCAACTCCTTCTGCCTTCATTCCAGCCGCCTTGCACTGCCCACATTGCTGTGCACCAGGCCACCTTGTACAGCACCCACGGCTGCCTTCCCAAGGCTGCCATCTAGTTTTGCAAATTCGACTACGGATTCCTGTGTGGCCTCCGCTAGGTAATTTATCTATGCAGTCAAGACACTGCTGCAGTTCCTGTTTCTGTCCTGCTTTTATTCTGGACTCTAGTATTTAAGTTTAGTTAGTTTTGCCTTGTATTCCTCAGTTTGTATATCGACATAGACTCGACTTTAACTTGTCAATCTAAATCTCATTCTACTCCTACCTCTGTCCTCTAAGAGTCTGAACTCCATTTGACTCAACCTCTAGTCTCCCTCTGAAGTTCTAGTCTCATCTGAACTTAACCTAAGTCTCTTTGTACTCCTTTCCACACTCACCCGCCACTTCTCTGCCTCCATCTCTAAATCTTCATCTTGAAATTAGGACACCAGACGAGGTGAAGGGTGCAGCTTCTTATAAAGCTGAAGCCAAGTCCTTTTCATTTCCCCTCTGCATAATCTGCTACGACCCGACAATTTCCCGCTATCAACACCTGCCAGGTCCAACTGGATTATGACAAGCCCTCACGGATCAGTTCTTAACAGTATATATTAACAGTATATACAAACTCACACTTCACTCATCTCTTCTCCTCCTATGACCCCAACCAAAACTTGCCAGTGCACAACCAGAAACTCTCAGCGCGCTGGCACCATTCCAGGGATCTCTGCAATTCAGTGATCCACACTTCCTAGCCCATGACCCGCCACAACATTTGGAGTATCTTCCAGACCTTCCAATATTTTCCAACAAATTGATTCCGGAGCCCCATCAGTCAGTGCAAACCTCATGTCTACTCAAGCCCAACAACCTCCCATGAATCCAGAAGAACCCCAACCCACAACTCCTCTTGAGTACATAGGGGGCATCAACCAGCCTGAACCCTATGGGTTGGAAGATCGTGGTCTAGAGGATGGACCTCCCAGCAGACCTGACAACCCTAGTGGTCCTGACAGCCCTGGGGGCGACCCCAATCCCAATGATCCTGACGATCAACCTCCCACAGGGGGAAACCCTGATCCAGGGGATAGGTTCATAGATGTTCTTTACAACCTCTCGGAGAGTATCCACACCCTCTGACAAAACAATGCACCCAAGACCAAGAAAATCAAAGTTCATGACCCTGACACCTTTGATGGCTCCAACCCAAAGAAACTTAGAGACTTCCTAGTCTTGTGTAATCTTCATTTCTGCAACCATCCACACATATTTTCTTCTGATGAGAAAAAGATCATATTTATCCTTTCTTATCTCAAGGGATCAGCTCTCAGTTGGTTTGAACCCGGTCTTAATGACCCAACTGATTCCACACACTGGATGTGGGATTATGAAGCTTTCCTCACCAAGCTAGAGAGCAACTTCAGCCTGCACAACCTGGTCAGGGATGCAGAAAAAGCCCTTTCTGACTTAGCAATGAAAAAAGGTGGTCGCATCACAAAGTATAACATTGACTTCTGGGAGTTAGCTTCTAGGGTCAACTGGAATGAGGAAGCCCTCCATGACTGCTATTTCTGCGGTCTTCCACTCTGACTTCACATAGAAGTCCTTTGGGGTGGTAAACCCAACACCCTTGCAGAACTGCACTTGAAAGCGCAGGACTGTGATGATATCTACTGGATGCAGGAGGATGAAACCCAATTTGAAACTAAGAATTCTGGAAACTCTTCTACCCCTGTCAAGAAGGACACCCCCAAAAGTTCCTCCCAGTCTACCAATCAATCCTCTTTGAACTCTGCTCAGGGTAACTCATCCAACCAGCAGTCTTCCACAACAAAGAACACTTCCAAGTCATCCATCTCTGATAAATTGGGGAAGAATAGCAAACTTACTGTGGAAGAACAAGAACATTGCATGAGGGAAAGACTTTGTCTCTACTGCAGTGAAGAAGGGCATGTAGCAGGAAACTGCCTGAAATCTAAAGCCGCAAAAGCCTGTGCATCTGCTGTGATTCCTGAATCTGTGGACTTGGAAAAATAGTCTGCAACCCTCAGGATACAGCCATTGGGGCTGGGGGTTGCATTGACCTTACCCATTTGGCTGCCTACATTCATCTCAACATGTCCGCTCTTTCTGACCCTGACTCCCTAATTACTCTCTTAACTATTCCTGACCATTCCACCCCTGTCCAAACCCTTATTGATTCTGGTTTCTCCCATTGCTTCCTCGACTCCTCCTTTGTGTTGAATAACCAACTCAGCACAACATCCATTAACCCGATCAGATTATGACTCTTTGATGGATCTTGCAACTCCACCATAACTCAAGTCTTCCAACTTCCAGTCACCTTCCCTACTGGTGAAATGTTCAATCCATCATTTTATGTAACCTTGCTAGACTCTTCCTGTTCCGCAGTACTTGGTCATAACTGGCTGAAGCAATACAATCTGTTGATTGACCGGTCTTCAAGCCAAATCACTTTCTGCTCTGCTGATCATAGAGGTTCAGCACCCCAGACGTCACCTTTGTTCCTGAACCTTCTGGTAGAAATCCTTGAATCCTCCACACATTCCAAACCCCCCATTCCTTCTAAGTTTACACCTCCCGACATCTCTTTCATCAATGCTGCTGCTTATGCACATGCTAGCAAACTCCCTGGGGCAGTAGCCTTCCAGATGACCTTCACTCCAGAAGGATTATCCACCTGCTCTACCCAATCTTCACCCCTGCCGGATTTGTCTGACATTCCCGCCGAGTATCATGAACTCGCTGATGTCTTTAATAAGACTAAGGCAGACACCCTTCCTCCACATTGTCCTTACGACCTCAAGATAGAGATGGAGGATAATGCTCCCCCTCCTCCAGGTTGCATGTACTCCCTCTCTCCCTCTGAATTAGAAGCCTTATGAGTCTTCATTGATGAAAATGTCTGCTCAGGTTTCATTCGCCCTTCTAAGTCTCTGCATGGCACTCCAATTCTCTTCATTAAGAAGAAGGACAGTAGCCTATGACTTTGTGTCAACTACCGAGGACTCAACCGTCTTACAAAGAAAGACCACTATCCCCTTCCTCTCATTTCCAACCTCCTCGACTCTCCCCAAAAAGCCCGCTTGTTCACTAAGATAGACTTGCGGCACACTTACCACCTAGCCTGCATTGCGGATGGTGACAAATGGAAAACTACTTTCCACACCCACTATGGATCCTTCGAGTGGTTGGTGGTTCCCTTTGGACTCACTAATGCACCTGCAGCCTTCCAGCAGTTTATGAACGACATCTTCAGTGGCATGCTGGATGTTTGTGTCATTGTGTACCTCAACAACATCCTGATCTATTCAGATGACAAGTCCCAGCACAGGGCTCACGTTAAAGAAGTCCTCCACCATCTCCAGAAAAATGGACTTTATGCCTCTCCACAGAAATGTGAGTTCCACAAAGACACAGTTGAATATTTAGGTTTCATCCTTTCACCGGATGGGCTGCGGATGTCCGAGGATAAAGTCAAAACTGTGCTCAACTGGCCCAAGCCTAGGAAAGTTAAGGACATCCAATCCTTCTTAGGCTTTTGCAATTTTTACCGCTATTTCATTAACAGCTATTCAGACATTGTCATCCCACTTACCTGCTTGATCCAGAAATCCACACCTTGGGACTTCAACAAGAAGTGCCACGACGCCTTTGAAAGGCTCAAACAAGAATTCACTCATGCACCCGTCTTAACTCAATAGGTACCCGACTCACAGATGGTACTCGAAACCGACACTTCCAACTATGCCCTAGCAGCTATCCTTTTGGTTTATACTGTGGATGGAGAAATCCATCCAGTTGCTTTCCATTCCCACTCCTTTAATCCTGCTGAACTAAATTATGACACCCATGACAAGGAACTCTTGGCCATCTTTGAAGCCTTCAAACACTGGTGACAGTATTTTGAGGGTTCTGCAAACCCAGTTGATGTGGTCACCGACCACAAAAATCTTGAGTACTTCAGCACTACTAAGTTGCTCACTCGCTGCCAGGCCTGTTGGTCTGAATACCTTTCCCAGTTCAATCTCGTCATCTGCTTCCACCCCAGAAAATTAGGGGCCAAGCCAGATGCACTCACTAGACATTGGGATGTCTACCACAAAGGGGGAAATAGCGACTTTGCCTCTGTAACTTCCAACCTGTATTCACACAGGAACAACTCACCTCCTCCCTCTGCGCCACCTATTTTGCCACACCTATCCTTTGACAAGCAATAATCATGGATGTTGAGAAACTCCACAGCGACATCTGCACCTCTCTTCCCCTTGACCCTCTATCTTCCATTCATCTCCCGACACCTGTTGACCCCAACTGGACCACAGACGAGGCAGGTCTTCTCTGCCACTTTGACTGGATTTATGTTCTGGACATCGCAGATCTCCACCTCAAGGTCCTCCAATACAAACATGATCATATTCTCTCTGGCCACTTTGGACAAAACAAAACACAGCAGCTTGTCTGCCGGGAATATGTCTGGCCAAACCTCCGCACCTTTGTCCAGGAATTCTGCAAATCCTGTACGACTTGCAAGCGATCCAAATTGTCTCGACACAAGCCCTACAGGTTCCTAAAGCAACTTCCAGTTCCGGAACAACCTTGGAATTCCATCTCCATGGACTTCATTGAACAACTACCCAACTCCGACAGTCACACCACTATCCTGGTCATCGTTGTCTGCCTCACCAAACAAGGCATCTTCATCCCAATGGTCAACATAATCACAGCCCAAGAACTAGCCAACCTGTTCGTCCTCCATGTCTTCTCCAAGCATGGCATCCCATCACATGTCACTTGCAACCTGGGATCTGAGTTCATCTCTCATTTCTTCTGCTCTCTCAGAAAAGCGCTCGACATGCAGATCCACTTCACTTCCAGTTATCACCCACAAGGTGATGGTCAGACAGAACGACTTAACCAGACCTTGGAATGGTACCTCTGGATCTTCTGTAACTATCAGCAAGATGACTGGTCTCACCTCCTTCCCTTAGGTGAATTTGCCTACAACAATGCGCCTGCTGCCTCTACAGGCATATCCCCTTTCTTTGCCAACAAAGGCTATCACCTGAACATTTCTGTCTTTCCAGAATGCGACTTAGCCTCACAACGTGCCCGAGAGTTTGTCGTCGATTTAGACGACCTTCACCAGGAACTCCAGAAACAACTTGCAGCCGCTCAAGAACATTATCAAGGTCCTGTGGACAAACATTGGGCACCCGCACCCGACTTCAACATTGGTGATTTCGCTTATGTCACTGCGGAAAATATTCACACCACCCATCCCTCCAAGAAACTCTCCAAAAAGAACCATGGTCCTTTTGAAATCATTGCCCTCACTCAGTCACCCTGCGGCTCCCGGACCACATGCGGGCCATCCACCCTGTCTTCCATGTCTCTCAACTAGAGAAACACTCCCCGAACACCATTCTAAATTGGACACAACCTCCACCTCCTCCCATCACTATCGATGACGAGCTCAAGTATGAGATCACCAAAGTCCTCAACTCCAAGGTTGATAATAGACGTCAATGCAAGATTCTCTACCTTGTCCGATGGGAAGGCTACCAGGGAACCGATGAGGAAACCTCCTGGCTACCCGCTATGGAACTCAGCCACACCCAAGAACTCCTTGCAGATTTTCACAACTGCTACCCACAAAAACCCAGTCCATTACCCACTTAAAAGTCTATTCACGTTACTTATGTATTCACTCGGTTTGTACTCAGAAACAAATTTCATTGAAAAAAGATTTTTTTTGGACCCAACTGGATCCCTACGCTACCTCCGCTCCCCTCTCTCCGGCTTCAGCACCCTCTTCTCTGACTTCACCTTCTTCCCTACCCTCACCCTCTTCCCCATCCTCACCCTCTTCTTCATCCTCACTCTCCTCCACATTATCTGCTTGCCTTTTCTTGAGCTACCTCTGGAAATTCACCCAGTCATCCCCAGACTGGTGGATCCCATGCCTTTCCCACCGGGATTCTTGTATTGACCGCTCCACTTCCTCCTTGTTCTTGTCACTCTCCTCCCCAGCGCTTTCATCTGACTTCCACTCTGGGTCCATTGCATCCCGGACCTCCTCCATTGACTCCTGAACCACCATTGCCACCTCTCCAAACCCCTTCCTCACTGTTTTCACCAGCTGCTGCAGCAGCTCTGCCACCTCCCTGCTGTTTTCCGCCGGGCCCATCGTCCCCACTACAGACCTCGCCTTCCTTGTTGCAGGGGCCTCCTGCCCCTCCCACACTACCTCCTTGCACTTATGTTTGACACGCATGCAATTGTCACACATGCATCCCTTTGCACCCATCTTGAAACATGAGATCTTTTGATATTTGCATCTAGGCCACTTGTCAGTAAGAGAACACTGAGAAGGAAAATGATTATGCAGCTTTTGCAGGGCAATGCGGCCTGCACCCACACCAGACCCTCCAACTCCTCTGATTCCACTTGCACCTTTGACTTGGCAACTTTCTTCTTCTTCATGGACTTGCTCCCCTCTGCCTCATCTTCCAAACCCATGGCCCAGCCACCCACTTCTTCTCTGCGCATTTAGTGGCCGATAACTCTTTTTTCCATGCCGCTGCCTGGCATGCCTCCTCCGCCTTTGCAGCCTCCTCTGCTGCTTTCTGCACCTCCTGTGCCCATCGCTCCTCCTCCCTCGCGGCTTCCTCTAACTCCTTCATTTCTCATTCCATCTGCTCCTTCAACTCCTGCTCCTTCTGCTCATGTTGGGCCTTCATTGTGGCCAATTTGATCTGCATGGAAGCTGCTGGGGGGGACATCTTTGATGGAGATGAGGGTAGTAATCAAAGTGAAAAATTTTCAACCCAACTACCACATTCAGAAATTCATCCAACTTCCTCATTTGGACTCAAACCCTCATGTGCCTCATAGGCTTGGCACTAAGGGGGAAATACTGTCACGATCCATTCCTCGTCCACTCGGAACCCACAACCATCCGACCATTTTCCGCACTTCTAACCCAACTCCTTCCACCTTTGTTCCGGCTGCCTTGCACTGCCCACACTGCTGTGCACCAGGCTGCCTTGTACAGCACCCACAGCTGCCTTCCCAAGGCTGCCATCTAGTTTTGCAAAATCAACTATGGATTCCTGTGCAGCCTCCGCTAGGTAATTTATCTATGCAGTTGAGACACTGCTGCAGTTCCCATTTCTGTCCCACTTTTATTCTGGACTCTAGTATTTAAGTTTAGTTAGTTTTGCCTTGTATTCCTCAGTTTGTATATCAACATAGACTCAACTTTAACCTGTCAATCTAAATCTCATTCTACTCCTACCTCTGTCCTCTAAGAGTCTGAACTCCATTCGACTCGACCTCTAGTCTCCCTCTGAGTCTCATCTGAACTTAACCTAAGTCTCTTCATACTCCTTTCTGCACTCACCCACCACTTCTCCACCTCCATCTCTAAATCTTCGTCTTGAAATTAGGACACCAGACAAGGTGAAGGGTGCAGCTTCTTATAAAGCTGAAGCCAAGTCCTTTTTGTTTCCCCTCCACATAATCTGCTATGACCCGACAATTTCCCGCTATCAACACCTGCTGGGTCTGACCAGATTCCAACAAGCCCTCATGGATCAGTTATTAACACATTTTAGATCTCTTTTGACTATGTTTCCACCTGGAGAAAAAGACTCTTTTCCTCTGACTTGAAAAAAGTATCCTTTTTTTCCTTATTTTATACTAGACTTCACATTGATAAAAAGGATCATTTTGACATCATTTTCTCATCATTTTACCTGTGTTAAAACCTTGTTCTGTCTGTTGTGCTATTGACAAGTGAAGAACAAATTTACAAGAGAGAATATGCAAGAAGGACGAGGTTACACGTTGATTCAATGAGTTCTATAGTACTACAAACAAGGGTTTATATTTCTAAGGGAACTTTAGGAGTATATGATAGGAGTATGAAAGAATAGTGATGTACTAGTACAGTAGAGTAAGAATAGGGTATTAGAGAGGGGAATTGAGAGTACAGAACAAGTAGTAAAGTACGAATTAAGTTGTGAAGTACAGATCAGATCAAGTATAGGATATGGAATAGGGTTCAGAATGGGACAGAACATGGATGATCTACACATATTGCAACTTTTGCATGTCACTGTACCAATCAGTGTTGTCTCCTCCAGTTTTGAATGTGTCCACCATATTCAAAATGTGCGAATGGAACTGAGGGCCTAGTCGGATTGGGAACCATGTCAGTGTTCAGATTTGCACACCTGTAAGGTACATGACAAAAGATAGGTGGTGGAGGCGCTGGTAGTGGATGAGTTATAAAAAATCTGTTGCAGAATGGCATAAGAAAACCAGTGGGGAAGATTGGCAGTGCTGCTCCAGCTGCAAATAGGAAGACAGGTTGAACAGGAATTCTGGGCAGGGGCAAAGCGTGGGCAGGGGCAAAGCAGGGACAGTGCTCAGTCCATAATAATGGACATCTACAAATCCAGCTGCAGGAGAGATGAGCCATATTCCACCAACTTGAATCTCTGTATATGTGAATGTGATCCCATGTCCAATTGAGTGGTTGATGAGCTGACTATAAGGGCAACCTCAGCCTCTAGCAAAGGGAAATCCAAAGTTAAAATTATACTACATAGTACAGGGATTGGGGATGCACCTAAATAACTTATGCACCTGTTTGATGTTGCTTTCCTTCAACATGAGGTGAAACTTATCTCTTGCGGCCTCCTGATCTGCAGTGTATGGCACATCATCACCGCTTTCCATACTTCCATCATCCACATCTGCATTATCCCTCTTGACTCTAACTGAGAAGACCACCACACTCGAGGTCGAGTCAAGGTCGAGTCCTCTGATACCATCGACAACGTAAAGGCCAAGATCCAAGACAAGAAGGGCGAGCTCGTCCTTTAGTCTGGGAATATCACTGGCAAGGCCCTCATACTTATCGTCTCTAGCATTCTTCCTGACCAGTGCTCTGGATCCAATTGTCCTTCCATCTGGTATTCTTCTTTTGAGCTAAGCACCCACTTCAAGTTTGCTTCTTCTTCTTCTTCTTCGTCCTCATCTTCTCCTCCCGAGTCGTCTCTACCCTCCTGATCAGAATGCCCATCCTGCAGGTTCTGATTGTCTTCTTCTGAGTCATCTTCCACATCGTTGCTATCCAACCCAGTAGACCTGTATAATAGTAGAGTTCTGGGATTGTCCTCCTGGCCCAACCAGTCGCTGCCAAGGATCGCTTCTTGTTTGCTATCCTCTTCTGGTTCATTTTCCTCTTCCAAAAATCACTGTATCACGTCTCGATTCTAATAGTAACAACGGTACGCAATAATGACATTAATAAATAGAATCCCAGTCCCAATCCAAGAATACAAAAAAAAAAAAACCAATCGTCAATCATCACAATGCCATGCCCATGCCCATACCTACACCCAACCCCACGCCGACCAACCCCAGACTCACACCCATACCGACCACACCCCTCGTCCTCCCGGCGGCACTCTTCTTCCTACCACCAGCCGAAGCAGAGGGCGACGCAGAAGCAGACGTAGACGTAGATGCCGGCAAAGCCCCAATGGGACCCGTCTCCAGAGCCGATTGACCCGCAGTCGATGTAGCGCTCGCATACCTACGAAAAAAAAAGGAAAAGACACACACAATAAGTACATTATACTACATGCAGAAAAAGATACTCACGCCGACGCAGCCTTGGAACTATCCACGCCCAAATCTATCAAAACCCTATCTACGATATGAACGACGCCGTTGTTGACCAACACATCTGATTTTATAATCTTAGCGCTTGATGTGTTTTCGGTGATGACGTAGGCTCCAGAGGAGTTGGATGTGAATTTGAGAGATTGGCCCGAGTTTGAGATGAATGATGAGGGAGAGGAGGGGGTGGAGAGGAGGGTGGGGGAGTATCGGGAGGTTCCGTTGATGTACTTTGGAATAGGGTAGTTAGTTAGTTGGAGAGAGATACTGGAAAGAAAGAAGACGCCTACGTGGTTCCCCAATAAAGCCAACAACGCCGTCTGATTATTCGCCACACTAGCCAACGCAGACCCCGCCGCCGTAAGCGCGTCATTACTCGGTGCGAAAAGCGTGTAGCCCCTAGTCATGTCTGCGCCTAATGCTTGTGCTAGCGATGCGTTGGTGCCGTTTGGGTAAAACCCTGGAATGGTGATCATGCCAGCGAGATTGGATAGGGAGGAGAGTGAGAGGAGGGGGTTGGAGATGGTGGTGGGGAGGTCTGATGGAGGTGTGAGGACGCTGTGGACTGCTCCAGGGCTAGCACACTATCGCTCGTTCCTTGTCACCATTCCTTTTCAACCTCCTGTCTTGTTGATAGGCTTCCATTGAAAGAACTCTTGGACTGCTCCGGAGTTCTGACAACTACACTTTGCATCGGAGAACTTTGGGACTGCTCATAAGCTTTCATCTACATTTCACCTTACAGATCTCCCAGGTCAAAGCTCGCACATCGTTTCATTTACAGAGGCCTTCAGATCTCACACAGCCCACACATCCTTTTGAGGCTTTGGACTGGAGAACTTTTGGACTGCTCCAAAGTTCCCTGTCCTCTTGCTGCAGATTACATTACAAGTTTGGAGGTTTTGGATTGGAGAACTTTTGGACTGCTCCAAAGTTCCTCTGTCCTCTCACTGCAGATTCATCACAAGCCTTTGGATTGCTCCAGAGCTTCTCCGCACGTTCTACCTGGTCTTCTGTCGCTGTGCTTTCCAGATTGCTACAAACCCCCTTGCTCACAATAAACCTGTGCCTTGTTTGTTACCTGGATGGGTGAGCCTTGTCTGCTGCAGTTTTTTGTCAATCCTCTGATGTTGAATTCCTAGCTTATCCCCCTTGGCGATCACTTTTATTGCTGGATCCTACTCTTTTGGTTGCGAAGTTGTGCTACCAGACCTACAAATGGGACAAGTCATTGTTTACCTCCCCGAGGCAAAGGCCCTTGCCACCGTCTTTAGGAGATAACTGTTAGGAAACCACCCCATTACCTAATAAACTTTCATTTTTATTTTATTATGTCGAATTACGCTATATGACGCCAAATGATGCTACATTTTGATAGCGTGAGAATTTTATTTCGCACGCATCAAAATGTATGCGCATGTATGAGTGTGTTGGTAACAACAATGTACAATATATGTAACATAGTATATAAACCCTAAATATATGCCTAGGGGACCCCAGTTGTGTTCTCTTAGGTATTCCACCTATGTTTTCAGTGTGAAAGGCCTATCTCAACAAACTTACCTATTAATAACCCCTCGCATCAAAACCATCAATTTCCCCATCACGCGCGTGGATCCCGCCCCCTTCTTGTAGAGAGAACCCACACGGTCTTAGCTAGCAGATAGTGGGTGTCGCCCTAACAGAAGAACACAACTTCCCATATCAGTGTGCCTTCTCTTACTTGTGCATACGTCATTGTTTCACTGCACCACATCCAATTACTCATCCTTTCAGCATGAGCTGGAAGTACTTGTATATACATAATTTACCTTTTCTTTTGTAAGCCGACACCAGGCCTCGCCTTACATTGCAACTGCCAGTGATCGAGAGGCAGCGCTCATCATTAGGACAGCTGCAACCAGACAACCGATCAGATCTGGTTTAGTTACGATTTACATCACTCTATTCGGACGACTATTTTAGTTACAAGCCAAATTCAGTGATATCTCCGAGATCAGGCACTGTTGGAAGGGTTGTTGATCCGAAGTGTCAAAATAGGCGCCCGACAAACGACGAACCATTGACGAACCTCGACGAACCTTATCACGTGACCCGTAGATGTTTGGAGAGGTCTCGAAGTAAAATTTTGAATTTGTTGAAGAAGTGATTCATCACAGATTCTACAATTATGTCTGAACCTTCAACTTCTAATCCTGGTCCTAATCCTGTTCCCATACCAGCACTAGAGGCGAAAATTGATGCGCTCACAGCACAAATGTCGCAATTAGTGTCAGTATTGGCAGCATCACAGCCCAGACAAGTGGAAGTACAGCCAGAGACAACAGGAGAAAGAAATGATGAGATGGAGGAGATGGTGGAGTGGATATTGCAGGAGGATGAGACGGTGGAGAAATCTGGAAATGGAAAAGTGCGCTTACCTAAGTATGTGCCCCCGCAAATCTTTGATGGTACCATGGAGAATACAAAAACCTTCATCAGCTCTATAGTATTATACATCCATGGGAGGAAGCCAGAGTTTCATACAGCCAAGTCTAGGATTATGTTTGCTCTCTCATACATTCAGGGGGGGAAAGCACAGTTCTGGAGAAATGAGGTTATTAATCAAATTGCCGCGGGAAATAAACCATTTGCAACCTTCAAGGAATTTCTGGAGAGATTGGAGGCACAGTTTGGAGACCCTAATCCAAAGGCGACAGCCAATGCTAAATTAAAGACCATGCGCCAAGGTTCCTTAATGGCGGATGAATTTATTTTGCAGTTTAAAGCAGAAGCTTTCCAAACGGACATGGAAGAAGCCGCATTGGTAGAGTTTTTGAAAGCAGGATTAAATCCCTCTTTATTCAAGTCTATCTACTGACTACCTTCTATGCCAGAGAAGTTGGACGAGTGGTATAATTGGGCAATGTGCCTTGACCGGCAATATCGGCAGGAACAGGCAGAGTCAAAGTTGATGTATGGAAGTAGTAAATTTGGAAAGTCATCAGGAGGAAAGTCCGAGAAAGGAAAGGTGCCTCAGGCGCAAGCTCCGAGGGCACAGCCACCAGCCATGGCAGTGACACCTATAGTTATGGAGTCAGCAGCACCAGCAGATGCAATGGAGGTTGATCAAGTGGGGAGACAAGCCCCACTTAGATGTTTTAACTGTGGGCAGTTAGGACACATTTCTAAGAATTGTAAGCAGAAGAGAAAGATCAGGAAAGCTACAATCGAGGAAGTGAAGCAGGAGGAAGGCAAGCAGGAGAATTTTGTGGAAGAGTCCCAGTGAAGGTTTCCCCATTGGTGACCCAGAATCGTTACAATGTATTAGTATCCGAGGAAACCCAGAGTAAATCAGAAAAGGAAATCGAGGAGGAGTACAACTGTTGCGAATCATGCAACAAAGAAAATTGTCACGTGTCATTTCCAAAAACCCCTAAATTCTTTATTCGCTCTGTGCAAATAGAACCTGAAATCACCTTGACTGTTGGACTGAAGACGGTGGACACGCATGCAGCTATTGATGTGGAAGTGTTGCTTGACAGTGGTGCTACAGGATTATTTATTAATCGATCCTTAATTACCGGAAACGGTATTAACACATGCAAGCTGGCGCAACCTGTAATGGTGTACAATATTGACGGAACAGTCAATCGTGGAGGAACTATCAAGGAGGAGGTGACTATGGTACTAAAGTATCAGGAGCATCAGGAGCAAGCCGTATTCGAAGTGTGCAATCTTGGGAAAACCAATCTAATAATAGGATGTCCGTGGTTACAGAAGCATAATCCCGAAATTGATTGGAAAACTGGGAAAGTACAAATGACTCATTGTCCTAAGGAATGTAATGTGTATGGGAGGAAGATGAAGAAAGAAAAAAGGAAAAAGAAAGAGAAAGAATGTCCGAGGAAGTATTCTGTTACGATGGAGGAAGTGGAGGATGAGGAAATGCCAAATGGGGAAGTTCCAATCATGATTGAGAAAGAAGAGCAGAAGCAAACCTTTAGAGCAGTTCATGGAGGACAGTCGTGGGACAAGAATATTGTGAAGGTGGAGAAGCCAGTGGAGGAATGGGTGCCAAAAGTGTATCATGAACATTGGTCAGTGTTCCAAAAGAAGGAGTCTGAGCGAATGCTGGTGCGGAAGCCATGGGATCATGCGATCGAGATGAAGCCAGGGTTTGTGCCAAAGAAGTCAAAGGTATATCCATTATCTCCAATGGAACAAGAAGTGGATGCATTCCTGAAGGAGCAATTGCACAAAGGATACATACAACCTTCGAAATCACCCCAGACGTCACCAATATTCTTCATGCCAAAGAAAGACCAAAGGAAGAGGATGTGTACAGATTATAGGTATCTGAATGAGTGGACAGTGAAGAACATGTACCCCCTGCTGTTGATCTCAGAAATAATTGACAAGGTGGGAAAAGCCAAGGTCTTTACAAAATTGGATTTATGATGGGGATACAACAATGTATGAATAAAGAAAGGAGATGAGTGGAAGGCTGCATTTGCCATGCGTCGAGGATCCTTCGAGCTGCTTGTCATGTTTTTTGGGATGACTAATAGTCCCCCGACCTTTCAAAATATGATGCACAACATTTTCAAGGATGTAATAGACAAAGGCATGGTAATAATATTTATTGATGACATTCTGATATTCACGGAGGATGAAGAGAATCATGAAGCGATAGTGCAAGAGGTGTTATGGAGGTTGGCGGAGAATGATCTATTTTTGAAACCAGAGAAGTGTGTGTTTGGGGCAAGCAAGATCGAGTTCCCAGGATTATTGATCGGCCCTGACGGGATCAAAATGGATCTGATCAAGGTACAGGCAATCACAGATTGGCCTGCGCCCACCCGTGTCAAGGAGGTTCAAGCCTTCTTGGGACTTGCAAATTATTATCATCGCTTTGTGCACAATTTTTCTAAAATTGCCACACCCTTACATAACCTTACGCGAAAGGGAGTAGTGTGGAGGTGGGGAGAACAGCAGCAGACAGCGTTTGAGGAGTTGAAGAGGAAGTTTGTGGAGGGACCAATATTAGCCCCAGTAGATTTCACACGCCCTTTACGAGTGGAATCCGATGCATCCGATTTTGCTACTGGAGCAGTATTATCAATGCTGTGTGAAGATGACAAATGGCATCCTTGTGCATACTTGTCAAAAGGGTTGAATGATGTGGAGAGGAATTATGATGTGCATGACAAAGAGATGTTGGGGATAATACGAGCATTGGAGGCGTGGAGGCATTATTTGGAGGGATGTACACATCAAATTGAGATCTGGACAAATCATCAAAATCTGCAATACTTCATGTCCACTAAAAAGCTTAATCGCCGGCAAGCACGTTGGGCACTATTCCTATCGTGTTTCAACTTTCACTTGGTCCATAAAGTGAGAAGCTTAATGAGGAAAGCAGATGCCTTATCCAGACGTATTGATCATAAAAGGGGGGTGGAGGAGGACAATAAAAATGTTACCTTACTCAAACCCGAATACTTTCGCATTTGCGCTATGCGTCAAGGACATCTATTAATAGATAGCTCGGAAACGGAAATGTTGTCTAAAATTAGACAATGCTCGGAAATGGACAATGAAGTAGTGGAAGCTGTGAAAGCTCTGAAGGGAGAGAAGAAAGGTAATATCAAAGGAGACGAATGGGCTGAGGAACAAGGGTTAGTGTTGTTCCGAGGAAAAGTGTATGTACTGAAGGATCAGGATTTGCAAAGGGAGATTGTCCGGTTACATCACAATACACTGATTGCCAGACACCCAGGAAGATGGAAGACATTGGAATTAGTAATGAGAAATTATTGGTGGCCCGGAATTTCAAAGTATGTGTTGGGGTATGTGGATGGATGTGATACGTGCATGAGGGGGAAGAATTTTCCAGAGAAACCTGCAGGAAAATTAATGCTGAACCCTATACCTAAAGCACCGTGGCGAGATATATCTGTGGATTTTATTACCGGATTACCCGAGGCTCAAGGGTACGATGCAATATTCGTAGTATGCAACCGCTTTACAAAGGAGGTCTATATTATTCCTACTACTACAGAAACCTCATCATTGGGCTTGGCGCGCCTCTATCTAAATCAAGTATGGCGGTTACATGGGTTACCCGATACCGTTATCTCCAATCACGGACCACAATTTGCTTCCGCGTTTATGCGAGAACTAAACAACATATTAGGAATTCAAACTAAATTATCTATGGCATATCACCCACAGACTGATGGGCAGACAGAGAGAATGAATCAGGAGTTGGAGCAGTACCTACGTATGTTTGTCAACTACCGACAAACCGACTGGCCCGAATGGTTGGCAATTGCCGAATTTTCCCACAATAATAAATTCCATTCGGCTACTTGTATGACACCCTTTTTCGCAAATTATGGATATCATCCTTGCATGGGAGTAGAACCCAGAAGGGAAGTCAAAGTACAGTCAGTAGAAGATTTTGTATCTAAGATGCAAAGGGTACAAGAGGAAGCAGAGGCAGCATTGAAGAAAGCACATGATGACATGATGCGACACGCGGATCGTACTCGAGCACGTGCTCCAGAGTACAAAGTTGGTGACTTGGTATGGCTAAGCACCAAGGACCTGAATATTCCACGACCTTTGAAGAAACTTATGGAGAAACAAGTTGGCCCATATGCGATCTCTAAAGTGATCTCGCCTAATGCGGTAGTGCTAAAATTACCCCGATCATTTAAGATTGATCCCGAGATTAACGTATCCCACCTACGCCCTTACCATCTGCCCACTATTCCTGGCCAACAAACTACTCCGCAACCTCCGATAATAGTAGAAGGTGCTCCAGAATACATAGTTGAAGAAATTCTAGACTCACGTCTTCGACGGAACAAATTGGAGTTCTTAATAAAGTGGAAAAACTATACTGACGAAAATAATTCGTGGGAACCCGAAGAGAATTGTAAGCGAGCGCATAATGCGATCGCCCAATTCTTTAAACATAATCCGAATGCTCCGCGTCGCATTGCAAGAATGGTGTATGAGGGGATGAAATTCCGGCCTTACCAAAATTTCACAGAGGGGACAAACATAATATTTTCTCGCCTGGAAGTCAAGGCATAAAAGGGGGGTAATGTTAGGAAACCACCCCATTACCTAATAAACTTTCATTTTTATTTTATTATGTCGAATTATGCTACATGACGCCAAATGATGCTACATTTTGATAGCGTGAGAATTTTATTTCGCACGCATCAAAATGTACGCGCATGTATGAGTGCGTCGGTAACAACAATGTACAATATATGTAACATAGTATATAAACCCTAAATATATGCCTAGGGGACCCCAGTTGTGTTCTCTTAGGTATTCCACCTATGTTTTCAGTGTGAAAGGCCTATCTCAACAAACTTACCTATTAATAACCCCTCGCATCAAAACCATCAATTTCCCCATCATGCGCGTGGATCCCACCCCCTTCTTGTAGAGAGAACCCGCATGGTCTTAGCTAGCAGATAGTGGGTGTCGCCCTAACAATAACCAGCCACTGACTGAGCCTGTTATACCCTCGCTACTTCTCCAACAACTGTGGTCTTCTCCCAACCATCCTTACCTCGCATTCCTTCCAGAACAGCCCAGTTTCAGACCATTTCTAACCGAATTTAACTGCTCTGTGGGTGACATCCCCTTGTTCAAAGGGTCCATTGGATGGCATCCAAGTGACCACATGGCCAAAAGGTGGAAGGCGTTCAAGCATTGCTTATGCTCACTGAGTTCGAAGCTTGCCAGGCACATCCAAGAGCTGGACCTGACAATTATTATAAGCGAACCTGTGAAACCTTTGGCATATGGCTATTTCCACAGTCAGCCTTCAGAAGAGGAGATGATCAAAGTGATTCAGAAATCACAGGACAGGTTTGTGGTTTACCTAGGCTACGTCTCATTGCTTTTGCCACTGGTGGCTTGTCTACCAGCCAAAACACCTGTCGATCATCAATGCCTGACACTGTCAGAGGTGGTGGAGGATGCAAATGCCCGCATGAGCAAATCAGCATTGAAGGATCTGGAGCTATGTTCCGTGTGGAATAGAGATGAGCAAAGGAAGGGAGTTGTCATTGAGGTTGGCAATTGCCCATGGCTAGATCTTGTCCCTTATTTCTTCTCTTTCAACCTCCCATTCTGGCTTCACTGGTCCTCCCCTCCATTTGTACACCCTCCAAACTCATGGGTATCATCTTTCCTACCCTTGGAAGTGCTGCCAGATGACCTGAATGCTCCAAAACCAGAGCCCTGTAGTGGGCAGTGCAAAGGAGAATCCTTCAAAGGTTTCATGGAATGTCACTGCCTGCGAAACCTCGACCATGAATGCATGGAGACTGAAGCTGAGAAATCAGTTAGGAAGAATCAACAAAAGGAGTGGGCCAGCAAACGTAAACCAGGCAAGAAAGGGCCTGCAGTTTTCATGTGGGAGCTGGTGGATGGTTATTGGATCCAGAAGAACATCACACGCAAGGAGGTTCCAACCACCTGGGACATCTATTCCCATCACCAGATTTGGTACAACTCTTTCAATAACAAGTTCAATTGCTGTTCCGAGTTTGAAGATGAAGATGGAAAGCGTGATCAGGACAGTGATGAGAATAGTGATGATTTCATGAATGAGAATCCCTGGTGGCAGCCACCTGCATGTCCCCAACCTGGTCCATCAGCCTTTGTTCCCCAATGCCCCAATGTTAACGATCGTGCACATGTCACTCCATCCACGGGTCTGGAGCATCCCAAACCCTCTCCATCAGTTCCACAACACCCCAATGTTGACAATTATGTGTGTGCTCATCAATTTGCAGGTCCTGTGCCTCCCAAACCTGGTCCTTCAGTTCCACAACACCCCAACGTTGACAATTGTTTGCCTCCTCATCAATCTGCGGGTCCAGTGCCTCCCAAACCTCATCCATCGGCTCCTGTTCCACAACATCCCAATGTCAATGATTGTGCAAGTGCTCCTCAACCCATGGGTCCAGCATCTGTGTCTCCACCTCTACCTGTTCAACAACCTCTTATCTGTGTTTCTCCTTTGCAAGTCCCTAGTGCCACATCACCCTCTCTGGCACCACCAAGGTCCGCCTTACTCAACATCATGTGAGACAAAGGTGTCATTGCCCCATTCAGATGTGCTTCAGCCCCTCTCAATGCCTTCCCATTTGTAGGGCACTGCACGGGTAACCCTCGGGTATATTTTCTTATACCCCTACCCATACCCATGAACACCGTACCCACATGGGTAGGGGTACGGTGTTACCATGGGTATTGATATTTTTCATTATATTTGATAGGAAATTGCTGAAAAAGATGTTTGTATCTTCTTGTGGGGGGTTTTCCTGCAATATGTCATCAAAAAGTACCCCTGCATTTTTTACTGTTATTTTTTCATGATATTTGATAGAAATGTGCTGAAAAAGATGTTCGCATCTCATCACAGGGGGTAAACCCGTGAGTCAGGTCACCATGACTCGTGGGTTTTTCCCATGATATGTCATTAAAAAGTCGAAATTTCAACACAGATGATCACTCACCTGACCAAAATCCAGGTACCAGCATACCCGCACATACCTGTAACACTGTGGAAAAGGGTACGGTGTTGCCCAAGTATGGCAATCCCATACCCGTACCCGTACCCGTGCATACCCACAACCGGAAACACATGGTGTTACCCATACCCATGCCATGCCCCCATTCACCCTCTTCTGCATTGTCTGTCTCTCGACAAGTTCTCTCTTCTGCAGTGCAAGATATAGCCATGAGTAATGATGTTGAAATGGCTGACAGCACCAATGTGCTGCCTTGCAGGGAGACACCACCAATAATGTCAATGAGCACTCCATGCCTGCTGGACTTCCTCCCCATGGTGGAGCCCACAGCGAGTTCATCTACTCAGACAGTTGGTGGCTGCCATCCACTCCATCAGGAACTTGTACAACACAACGATGATCCCAAGAGAAGATCCCAAGTGCCACTCACTTCTGTTCAAGGACACCCTAGCCCATCCTCCTTGCCACCAGATGCGATGCAAGTTGACACCTCCCCGATGGTTGCGGGTAGTTTGAATTCCTCGAAAGACATTGTGGAAGACCTTCTTTACCACCACTTTGGCTTCATGATTGGCAGTGCCATTGCACACCCAACTGCACTTGCTGGAAGATTTACCAATGGTCTCAATACCTGGAAGGTGGCTTGTTGTGCAGTTGGGGCCCAAGAACTTCATTCCATCAATGAGCATCATTCAATGATGATGGATTTTCTCCATGCTATCATTGGCTCAGAAAGACCTTTGGACAATATCCTGGCATCTTATTGGGACCTTCATTCCCAAAATCCTCACCGCCTTTCAGACTACAATACAGCACTGCACGTATCACGGAAGACCTCCAACATGCAGACCCTCTATATTCTGAGACTGCTCTCTGATGAAGATGCTTTGAATCACACCTGGCTAATTCCTGTTGACACAGCCATAGTGCTGGAGTGTATCTGCTGAGGTCTTGGTCCTACAGTTGCTGATATTGCACTGTATTTCATCAAAAATTGCATTCCCTTTGTCACACTGTGACCCAAACTTCCAGTCTATCAACTGTTTCCACCACTGCCAACACAATTGGATCTTACACTTGGAAGGAGGAACTTCCATCACACCTTCACACTCCTCGAGTTTCAAGACTATGAATGGTGATGCAATGAGTTCTTTGTCAAATATCTGCATGCCCGTTGTGCCCTTTGCATGGGTGGTGTAGTGGCTTGACTAGCACCTGAGGTATTGCAGCCCACCATGATGAACTGTAAACCTGTGCACAAAGTGTATTCTGATTGTTATTCCGCATATCCAGTCAGTGGTGGAGTTGTTGTGGATGATCAGCTCACAGAGGCTGAATTGACTTTATTTTGGGGTGCTACCCTGTAGTGGGCAGAACTGGTAAGTTACTTCAATTTCCTATGCCTCAGTATCATGGTTATTCAGCTCAACCAACCAGGTACACAATAAACCCATTCCTGGTTTCCTCATCTCAATGTGTGGAATGCATCTGGGCCCAACATCAATCACTGGACCCCTGAATGTGAGGCATGGTACCAACAACTCCGTCAGTCGATACATCAAGGCACATCTCATCCACTGAGCAGCCAGGATTGGAGAACTATGCTCAGGTTGACTTCAACTGGTGTATCAGATGGATGCAGTGGCAGTGATGTATCTTCAATCTGATGAAGTGGGATTGTTGGTGGACAGCTATGTTCACCTTCATCACTGTCAGGCATTGTGCACTTTGTCGAAAGTCTGTGTCTGCAATGCACCGTGAGGTGGATGTTGTCAGAACTGGTAGCCAGACTCTTTTATCTCCCTCACCACATATTTCTTGAACCTGTACTTACATCAAAATATTTACTGGCCTCTGCTTTGTGTACCATTGTCACAATATCCTGAAAGAAATCAAAGTGAGAACTGTGTGATAGTGAAGTGTGACCACTTGTTGGGTCCTATGATGCGTGGTGTGCAGGCGATGAATGGGGCGATGAGTGGGCGGTGAGTGGGCATTGACTGCAAAAACTGTTTGCAGTTTTCATGCAGAACCGGTCCAGTAGACTTTTTGGGACTTGATCTGCCGAAATTAGGTTTTGCAGGGAAATTGACATGTTAAGTATAGAAATAGCTGAGCAAAAACTGTTCATAGTTTTGGTGCAGAACTGGTCTGGTAGACTTTTTGGGACTTAATCTGCTGAAATCAGGTTTTTCAGGGAAATTGACATGTCAAGTATAGAAATGGCTGATGTAATGGGACTGCAGCCCAAATCCAGACCGAGTTTTGCATCTATATCAGTATGAATTGTGTCAGCATTGCTCCAAAACTATGCCAGCATGTATGATACAAACCATTTACAGCACAGATTCCTACATAATAAACCCAGTAAGCCTCTCAAATCTTTTTCTGGCACATAGGCTGCCAATGCATTTTGCAGGGATTCCTATATATTACATGCGGTAATACCTGCTGGATATCCATTTAGGCGGCACCTATATTTTGAAGTGAAAGCACGACTCATCGCTCAAGGCTTCTCACAGGTTCCTGGCATTGACTACTTTGACACCTTTGCCCCTGTTGCCTGGCTCACGTCGATACGAGCTGTTTTTGCCATTGCCACTGCTGAGGACCTTGAGCTCCATCAGATTGACATCAAAAGTGCATACCTCAATGGAGAACTCACAGATCGTGAGGTCATCTACATGGCCCAGCCACCTGGTTACCATGCACCGAACTCGAAGGGCAAGGTGTGCCATCTTCAAAAGACCCTCTACGGCCTCAAACAGTCTGGCCATCATTGGTATCAAAAGCTTGTGGACATCATGTACAAGCTCAAGTTTTCCAGGTGCGAGGTTGACCAAGCTGTGTTTTTTTGTTGAAAAGAGAGCTTGTTGATCATCATCTTGGTGCATGTTGATGACTGAACCATTGCCACGTCAACAATTGCTCTCATCATGAACTTCAAAAGGGAAATCTCCAAGCATGTTGAGATAACTGATCTGTGTGAGTTACATTGGCTATTAGGCATCAAAATCAAAAGGGATAGGGAACGACGCACCATCCACCTCACCCAGAAGTCCTACATTGAATCCATCCTTCGCCACTATCATTTTGATGAGTTGAAGCCCATATTGTCGCCTGTGGAGCCTCATATCTGTCTCATGACAGCCCAATCACCTCAAACAGCAGAGGAATTTGCAGCCATGTGAGATGTCCCCTACCATGAAGCTGTGGGATTGTTGATGTATGTGGCACTCAGCACTCGTCCCAACATAGCCTTTGCTGTGCAAACAGTCTCATGTTTTTCATCAAAACCCAGAATTGCCCATTGGGATGCCGTCAAACACATTTTTCATTATCTCAAGGGCACAAAGGACTTCTGGCTCACCTTTGGCCATGAGAAGACTGACTTGAAGGGCTTTGTGGACACTGATGGGAACATGGCAGAGGATTGTCCTGCCATCTCCAGATATGCACTCATCATCAATGGAGGTGCTGTGTCCTGGTGCGCTAAATGCCGAGAGATCATCTCATTGTCAACTACCAAGAGCGAGTATGTTGCCATCACACATGCAGCCAAAGAGATCCTTTGGATGCAGTCACTCTTCGAACAGGTTTTTGGCACCAAACTTGACCTGACCACACTCCTTTCCGACAACCAATCCACCATCGCACTCACCCAAGATCACCAGTACCATGCTTGAACAAAACACATCAACATACACTACCATTTCATCTGCTGGATAGTCGAGGACAGTGCAATCAAACTTATCTATTGTCCTACCAAAGACATGACTGCCGATGTGCTTACCAAGGCTCTCCCATCCCCCAAAGCAAAGCACTTCATGTCACAATTCAGCCTCTTGCTGTCTTGAGGGGGAGTGTTGGAATACAAGACAATATCAGCCTTCCTGCAATGTGTCACCATGTCAACTCCCCCTTGCGCCGCTGCCACTTGTCATCTACATGCATTGACATTCCCGTGACTTGTTTAGATACTTCTTGCTACACCCTTTGCCCTCATCTTCTCTATGCGCCCCTTCCCAAGTCTTGTTGACATGTTTACGTACATAGTCATAGTTGGTCTTATACATCGCACCCCGTTTTGCTACCTCAGTTGTTTGCCCACAAAACACTGAGGTATAGTACTTACTCTTGTTTTTGTATCCTTTTACTCACTCTGTACATAGCGTATTCTTTCAGGTATATTGATATACAGTTGTTTGCCCACAAAACACTGAGCATATTCTTTCAGATGCCAAATGCAGCTCTTAGATTGAAATATCAGTCTGTGATCGGATCTTTATTGTATCTGATGCTCGGAACATGACCTGATATCACTTACACAGTAATCAAGATGTCACAATTCTCAGCTAATCCCAGCCAAGAACATCTAGACAAAGCAATGTACATCATGCACTATCTGGTGGGAACCCAGAAATATAATATTGTCTACAATGGAGAGAAATCTGAAGGGCTACAAGCCTTCACAGATTCTGATTGGGCAGCTGACATAGTCAAGCGCTGATCTACAACGGGTTACTTTGCTACTCTAGGGAGTGGTGTTGTGTGCTGGCAGTTCTTCTCACAAAAAACTGTAGCACTTTCATCCACAGAAGCCAAATATATGGCTCTCTCTGACACTTGTCGGCAGATAGCGTGGATAGAGTCCTTATGCGAGGAACTTGGATATATACTGAAGCATATACCAATCTGCACTGATAATCAGGGATCCATATTTATCAGATCAAATCCAGTTCAAGAAAGAAGGACTAAATTCACTACCACTATAGCCGTGAATGCATAGAAAATGACAAAGTCACAGTCATTTTCATTCCTGGAAGTGATAATCTGGCTGACATGTTCATGAAGAACCTTGGCACTGTCCTATTCAGGAAATTTAGAGACTCTCTCGCAATTACTTTTGAGATTCAAACTTAGCTGCTTAGAGTGCTGTACAGTTTGAGGGGGGGTGTTGAAATTAAACCCCAAGATACATGCAGCATACACATGTTACTGCACTTACTGTGCATACATGTGGTAAACACATTCCTGAGTCATGTGACATCCTTATTATTATGTATATAAGGAGAACCTGTACTGTAGTAGGAATACAGTGTTCTTACCTCTGCTAACCCTAGCTGTAAGACTTACTAAACCCCAGGTAGGTTGTAAGGAACATGTTGTCTCTTCTGCTGTGCAGCATATATAGTCTGCTCCAACACTGTTGATAGATTCAGCAATTGACTCACTGTTCAGCACTTCTCTTCGTTGTTGTACATACAAGTCCCCTCTCTATACCAAAAGTAGATAGATATAGTGCTTTGAGGTCCGGTCCAGTCCGGTTTTTTTGCCTTTTTTGGGTGAACCAATAACCGGACCAGTTATCTATAAAAGGAAATGGCCAAATAACCAGACCAGGACCGAAAAAAAACTGCAAAAAACTGACTGTAACCAGTCATGACTGGTTCGTAACTGAACTGCGGTCCACACCGGTAATAACCAGTCATAACCACCTTTTTCACATGTTCCCCTACAGGATGCAAACAAAAGATTCAAAAAGTTATGCAAATTGGCCAAGAAACAAGTGAGATATCATTAAAACTGAGTTTGATATCATCAAACTTGCATTCAAAGTCAGTTTTGATTATATCTCACTCAATTCTTGACCAATTTGCTTAACTTTTTGGTCATTTTGTAGCCCCTGAATGTGGCTATGTATGGACATAGCTGAACTGGTCTAAACCGGTTAAGACCAGTTTATTTGAACCGGTTTTCTGTGGTTTTTTTGTTTAAATTTAACTAGGACCATAACCAGTGGTCCTATATAACTGGTTATGGTCCGGTCCAGTTTCTGGTCCTTTTCCGGTCCTTAGGACCAGACCTCAAAGCACTACCCACATACAATGTACACCAGAAACATCAATTGCTGTCAATTTGTGGCAATCCATTGGCATTGGGAAAGTTGTGGGACCAAGGTCATAAATGCCGGTAAACCTTTTCATCTCTTTGACGATGTTGTTGGTTCCATCACCTTCTGTAGCATCATCCAAATCATCTTCATAATTGTTGGCCTCTTGTCCAACCACATCCGGCACCAAGGGGTGAAAGTAACTTGGGCAGGATGCACCATTGTGACCGAGATGTAAAACTAACCTGACTTGGAACAACCAAGCTGGTTCAAAATAGGAACCTGTCCAGTGGTCGATGCAGTGAAATGGGTTCGAAGCATGGTTATCATGGCAGCAGTCAGTACAGAACATGGGATTGAAAAGACAGTCTCAGCATTGCCAGGTAGCAGCATCATCCCCACACAAATTGCATTTCATGCAATCAGGTACTTCATTGGATAGTAGTGCTTCCAAATACATGACCTTTTTAGGCAGCCATTCTTCAATGTAATCTTGAGGTGTCTGAGGGTAATATTAGCATAGTAAATGTGGTAGCCATAATAAGTCACCTTTGAAGAGGGGGGATCAAGATCTGCAATGAAATGTAGAGGGTGATGCTCAATTGGTTCATTGGACATCAGAGATGTTATATTGGTGTTGGATGTGGTCGCTGATCCTGACACTGGTGCACTTCTCTTTGCCTTCTTATGCCTTGGAGTTGACTGAGGACTTTGCCGAACTGGTACAAGGTGATCCCTCAGTCCCCACGATGTCTGGGAGTGAACAACAGTCATCTGGGAGATTCTTCCAATGATGGTGTGAGTGTGTCCTCTAGGCATGATGGTTTGTAGACTGATGTAGAATTATTGAACAAGCATCTCCAGGATTATATAGGCACTGTAGGCAGCAAGGAAACATTGCAACATGGCAATGTAAATGACAATGGTACCATGTAGAGGTCACTATGGTACTGTTCTACACTACAGCATACTAACATGTTACCTAGGTCATACTCACAAAGCTACCATCAATGTTTCCAATGGAAAATTACACCAGCAGTGTTCATGATAACCATTGGTCAATAGTTTCTTACTACACCATTGTTACTGTTCTGTACTACTGCAAATCACATATGACACACTGTAGTCATGTGAGCCCATATCTTGCTATTTGACCATTGTGGGCCCACCTGGTCACTTCATGTTGAATGTATTATATGTATGGGCCCATGCCCTTTAATTATGTTCAAATGGGCCCATATGGATTTCTGGATCATTGCACTTTTCGACCGATGTGGTTTCTGGGACTGTGGGCACATCGCCAGTGGTGCCTGTGATGGTTTCTATAGACCTCATGCTCATTAGCCTGTAATTGTTTTTTGTGATGTTTCAATGTGTCAGAAAACACATGTTTATATAGGGTTGTCTGATCCATCAACACCTATGCCATTGCCTGGCTGTTGCCTGTGAGGTTCTGTGATTTTTCAGCTCCAGGAAACTTTTCGCTTAGCTCTGACTTGTACACTTATGGCTGCAGGTGACTTTATCACTACTGGTATCCACTACAATGTACTGTTTTTGCATATATCCTTGTCCTCCCACATTCCTACAGCATACAGCATGTCGCCATTGCTGTGTTTGTTATCCATGTTCTAGTGCACACCAGCTGCGATTAGCATACAAGTCTTTTAAGAGCTATGTGAATGACCAGCACCAACTTTATCTTTTTCAGCACCAAGAGATACAGTTAGGAAATAGCTGACTGCCACACAAGCGACAGTTGCTGTCCGGCAGGATTAATCTACATCTAATCTCATTGGACATTACTACTGTCGTTGACTAATGATTGTTCTCTTGTGTTACTTGCCTGTGCATCTTACTGACATCAGCCCACATGCTTCCAGCTGGCACTTTCCCCAACTTATGCCACCGGTGGAAATTTATATGAATCAGGGAGTAAAAACTTAAATAGATGACTTGTTAAGTGTCAAAGTGCTCCCTAATTTGATTCTGCACATCCTCCCAGTAAGCCAACAATTTCCTGTCCTTCTGAAGTTGGGCATCATTTTCTTGAACCGTCTCAGTCATCCTTTTCCATGTTGAATGCAGGTCATCGAAGATCTTCATTATTAATTGTATTTTGGCCATGTCACCAGCGGCATATGGGACCAGCCGTAGGTCTTGCCAGGTGAACTGGATCTGATGAAACTTAAAGGACAACAACATGTTACTCCCCTGTGGCTGATGAACCACCAGGAAGTCGTGTGGAGCAAATGGGTATGAGTTGTAGTTCTCTGGATCGTTCTGTTTACTCCACCAAGAGTTGATATAGCTATTGACAATATGGGTGGGGTCATCAGCATCGAATTTCAAGTACCTTTGTATTGCTGGAATGTATTCTAGTTCCAGAAAATCTTTGCCCTCAGGATCATTGTGTTCCAAGCACCACAAAGTCCCATCCTGCACCATCTTTATGGTTTCCATGACGAGCAGGTGAGTGTATGGAGCACTGCCACCCATAGAGGCATAAATTCCAATGGCCATCAAGAATTCCTTCTAAGTTGGTATTGGTGATGAGATAATTGGCAATCACAATATGTTCACTTACAGTCTCATAAAATATGCCAGACACCCACCCCAACCATGACTCATCGTAGTCTTCATCATTCTCTACCGCATGGATCCATGCAGTGATTGCCATGCAGAGACATGATGTTCCATACAACAGCACTTCCTCCCCATGTGCTAGATCATTCCGTGCTGGTAGTAGTCCCATAGTACTCTCTCGAATGCTGAGATCACAAGCTACCTGTTGAGCAGTGATGGCCTGCTCATGGAACTCAGTAGGCTTGACTGTAGGGTGAGGGTTCTCTAGGAAATTGGTGTTCCTCTGATGCTCGACCTCTATTTGATTCAATGTGGTAGCGAATTCGCCAGCAGTAACAGGGTCAGGTTTATATGGCCGGTGAGGCACAGATTCGAGGTTTGTATAGCAGGATAGCATAACTTCAATGCAGTTGTAGATAACATTTGGATGATTAAGTGACAATTAAGTAATCAATGGACAAAATTATCATTGGCACCGGGAACAAGCACCAATGGTATGTCCATATGGGCCAATGTCTATAGGAAAACCAGTGGTGGACCAATATGATCATTCCCTATCAAATGGAATCATCACATGGGCCCATGTATATGTGGTAAGCAGTTCAAACTCTTAACTACACCCTCTGTCAAGTTGGTGAAATTGTGGGCTCATACCTCCAGATTCTGGCCCCTACATTGGGACATTCATTTATATCTAACCATAATCTATAGCAGGACATCACATCAACAATTGGTGTCTAAAAAAATTAGCTAGTGTGGCATGTCCCAGCACCGCATGCATCCAACTGTATCTGCTGTGACCCAACGCTATATGCATCCAACTGCCAATATCTGCTGACCTGCTGCTGCACTTTTTCCTACCAACCTACAATGATCATCAGCACTGGGAACCAGCACCAATGATATGTCCATATAGGCTGATATCTATAAGAAAACCAGTGGTGGGCCAATACAATTGTTCTGTATCACACATATTCATTGCATGGGCCCATGTATATGTGGTAACATGTAGTAAAATGGTGACCATGCTAGCTGGCGCCGTGATTCAGATGTTACTGCCACTGAGAATTTTTCAGTGAATCTGTATACTGGGCCCACACAGATGTATCACACCCTGGGCCCACACGAGTCTTTCCTGATGTGGGCCCAATCTGCTACTGACAGATCTATTGTGGTTTTGCAGAAATCCGCTGAATGGATATACCATTGTTTTTTACTGAACAGTGTGCTTTGACTGCTTGGTGTAGTGCAAGAATTAGTATACAGTATGTTAGTAGATGATGTTCCCTTCAGTTAGAGACTATGCAGATGGCAGGAGAGGCTGTGGTATTGACCAGAGATAAAATTGAACCAGGTGTTCCAAAAAAGGCAATAATCTCAGAATATCTCAACAGTGAGACAATGCGCTGTTGACTAGAGAGCACAGACAAATAGAGGTGAGCCTATTCCATGGAAAGCAAAAAGACCCATGAAGAAATGAATGAGATACATGCAAGACGACACATTTTGAGTGGTTGATCAATGATCGGGCAGACGTTGACACATCTGATTGTACTCCCCGATCAAGTAACATTCATCAACACTCTTCTGAGCACTCCTCCCCCACTTCTTGAGACAGATTCTCTCCATTCTATTTGCTTTCTGTAGAACAGGCTCACATCTATTTGTCTGTGCTCTCTAGTCAACAGCGCGTTGTCTCACTGTTGAGATATTCTGAGATTAGGGTTGTTCACGGTTGGCATTTTTGGTTCATTTTTCACTCATTTTTCAATCATTTTCTATTTCATTTTGATTCCATTTTTCTCAAGAATGGAACTGAGAATGAATGTAAAATGAATGTAAAATGGAACCCTAGTACCTACCCTTGCTTTTGTAAAAAGGGAACTGAAAAAACATTTTTCATCTTTTTAGCACTGTGCCTGGCGAGAAAAATGCATTTTTGCTCCATTTTTCTAAAATTTCCTTCCCAGGGTGTTCATGGTAACCATTTTTCATGTCATTTTCCATTCCATTTTTCGTTCCCTTTTGTTTGTTCCTCTGCCAAATACTCGAAAATGAGCTGAAAATGAGTTTGAAAATGAGCCAAAAATGGCCCAAGAATGGCTACCATGAACAACCCTATTTGCCTTTTTCAGAACACCTGGTTCAATTTTATCTCTGGTCAATACCACAGCTTCTCCTGCTATCTGCATGGTCTCTAACTGAAGGGAACACCATCTACTAACATACTGTATACTAATTCTTGCACTAGGGCTGTGCACCGTACCGTATATGGCTTACAGCAGTATATCAACAGCTCAATTACAGTATAAAATTGACTGTCACCCGTACCGTACCGGAAAAGTCAAAATTCTCAACAGTACAGTACGGGGCCTGATACGGCCGTTAACGGCAGTATGGTACATATTCATGACTAATTTCTCATCAATTTCTATTGTTCTACACGATGTCCACATGAAACGTAATGGTTAACTTGGGGGAAATGAGTATTCAAAGCACTTTATCAACAGCCACACGAGAAAGCCTCAGATGCTGCTTGACAAGCATTAATGTGCGGATAGTCTCTGGTTGCAGGCTTGCACGTCGCAACGAAATAGTGTCATGGCCACCAGAGAAGATTCGCTCGACGGTGACAGCAGAACCTTGTGAAAAACAAGATGAGCATTCGAAGTTAAGTACATGGCTGAAGGACACACCAGGGATTGTCATTAAATTTCGAGCAAAGCAGTACAGGTTCGGAAATTGAGCCTGATGTCCAACCCACCACTGGAGAGGCTTACATGTATCGAAATCCTCACGTGGCAGCTTGAAATATTCCCCGAGTTCATCATGTACCCAACGGTCCTTCTTCTTGTATCTCAATGTGAAGTTGACCTTAGAAGGAGAGTCATCCATGGCAGATGGTACAGTGGTGCTTGCAGCTTTGTCGAAGGAAGGAATGGGCACAATTCACATAGTGCTCGTTGTAGTGGGCATGAAGTGACAACTTTGCAGAATCCAGGTATTCGAGGAGCTTAGGGTCATCAGCATAATCCTGCAGCACTCCCTCATAGGATATGCGGGGATTGAGAACTGAGTATGCTGTGAGAAAGGGTCCAAACATCAGAATAGATAATAATCGGGGAACTTACGAGCAGCCCATGTATAGAAAGGTGATTGGTTGTACTTATAGTAGTAATCACTGAGCTTCTGGTGGGCATCAAGGAGGCCAGCCTTGATCTTGGGTGCTATGGATGTCGGAAGGTTGCGGTAAATCTGGTGGATATGTTCTTGGAGTCCCCTAAAAATTGCATGCATCGTGGAAAGCATTGGCTGCTTGGATGTTGACATCTGCGTTGTCGCTGACCGAAATGCCTTCAGCCAATCAGCAACTTGTGCAACCACAACCCATTCATCTTCAGCTAACTCAAGGGCATGAAGGTCACGATGGCGACCAACAAAATTGTCAATTTCCTCTTGAAATTCCAGTGCTTGACCTGTATTGCAGATGGTAGTAAGATTATCACAGTACAAAACAAAGAAAACTTATGCATCATTTGATGTGTGGAGGACCATCATGTCTTCACATCAAGGATCAACACCAGAGGTCGTTGGAGCACATCCCCATGGGTCTTGCCATGTTGTGACATGGCTACTTGGTTGAGCCAACTCTGCTTGCATTGGGGGCTTGATCATATTGCACGGATGATTTTTTGAAGCTGCAGAAAAACATTAGTCACCCAATACAGATATGATTTGAAAGCACCTGCCTTTTCGACTGCAGAAAGAATACTACCTGATTTATTGAGCTCAAGAGAAACTTCATCTTGCTCATCTTCATCATCTTTTCCCACAGCATCGTCATCAGATGCACGACTTAGTGGTGCAGTAACAGAATCTTGATAGTTCCTGCTCTGCGATGTTGCCTTCTTATGTTCTGCAGCAGATATAGCTCCAATACCCTCGAGAAGCTATATGATTATTAGGCAACCATGTTACACAAAATGAAAGTGTTAAATATTTACTTTGAGTGCTGCAAGATGAACTGTGTGTGGCATACAACGAAGATGAACCCACTCACTCTTCATTGAGATACCTTGCTCCTTTGCACGCCATACAATCCTGTCAACCAGAGTGTCATTATTTGATGTGTTGTCTGTCATAAACGCCATAATCTGTGGCAGAAACATGTTCAAATATAACCAACCATAGACCAGAATAAATTGTGACATACCCGATGTTCAATCCCATAGTGAGTCAATGTCTCCCAGGTTGCCTCTGCCATATTGGCTCCAGAATGTTCACCTTCCAATTCACGGAAATCAATAAGAAGTTCTTCTACCATGTGTTTGTTCCATAAATTCCTCAATTTTCATGTCGAAAAATCAAATTACATACCCAGTTGTCCAGCCTTTGTAACATAGTGTGCAACAATAGCCATGAATGCATAATTATTACTTGAAGTCCACGCATCAAGAGAAATGCTGATTTTTCCTTCGACATTTGTCTGTGAAAGCTTGTAAGACTAGTTGTAAGATGTTAGCAGAAGTTTACGAACCAGGAACATCTGCTTTGTAGCCTCGATGGTATCATCTCCCATCTTCATGATCCACCTTCTGACTGTATCACAGTGAGGAATCTTAAGGTTTGGTGAGCGGTGGTGAGTGTACATCATCAAGTCACGAAATTCGGGTTCATTGACAGTGTAAAATGGCTGATCCATTGCAACAATCCACTTTGCCAGAAGGTCCTCGAACTTCTCCTGATCCCATGGTCCCTTTGGAATCTCAGTTCCACTATACATGCTTAGAAAATGGTTAACCTACTGCAGCAGCTTCAACCTGCTTATTGAATGCCTTCCGAATGTCCATGTTGGCCAATTCCAATTGGTTAAGCCACTCCGAAGCCACTCCTGGATCAAGTACCTTTTTACCTGATGCAATGTCAATCTCCTCCACTGTAATCTGGTCAGATGGATGATCCTTCATTGCGAGATAGAGGCGGTACATAATGGCTGATGCGGATTTCAAATTACCAGTTAATCCTGTTGCAGTTGTGAGCCCTGGTATGCTCAAGTGATGATGGACTCACCATTTAATGAATATTTCATCTTCTTTGTGATAGTCAGTACTTTCATAGTGCCATGAAGACACTTAAAGTGCTGGTCACCAGGAATGCCAGCTTCTCCATTTGCATTTTCTTCAACCTTCTCATAGAAATAATAAATTGGATTTCATGTAATCTAGGATTCGAAGAAACATGATCAAGGAAAGCGACAAGCTTCTGACAGGAACATACCACTTTTTTCTTCATTTTCCCTTGGGTATCCTTGTTGCAGCTCTCTGCGTTGTCCATATCTTTGATTTCCTCAATGGAAACTGCAGCCTTGGAGCGCGTGCACTGTCCAGAAGTGCCTCGTCCAACCGCAGGAACAGTCTTGGATGGCAAAATGTCAGCAACCTATGATGTTTGTCAGGATGGAAACAACAGAATTAGAAAGATGATACCTCAGCATTAGACGGAAGCATACTGTCGGAATCGCTAGATGCACTCGACACAGTTCCAGGCTGCAAAGTTCCTGGGTCCTCGTAGTCGTGATCATCTTCATCTGAGGAGGCTGGCATCTCCACCATTTCAGCGCGTTGCTTGGTAGCTTTCCAAGGTTTTGCTGATTGAGGGGCCAGGAGCCATTTGACAGGGTTTCCATGCTCATCAGACTTCTCGAACGCAAGAGCATCAGCCATCTTTGCACCGTGTCCAGTGCGGGAGATGCGGCGCTGATCTAAACATCGAGAGAATCATTAGTCACACATATATCTGGAAAATATTGACAACATACTCGACTCTGCAGCTGGACCACTGCATGTCGGTGTCATAACGGCAGGTGCAGTGGATTCGAGAGGATCTTCATCACCTTCAGAGTGATACCAGGTAAAATCATCGGCAGATGCTGGCTTGGAATGAGTTTGCATGATGGAGACTGGCCAACCTGGAATGTAGATGTTCTCTCTTTTATCTTGGAACACGGGAGCTTGAAGGGACGCCACAATGATGGGGCTTTGTCAGAGCGGGTATCCGTATAAGTACTGTGACCTTCTCAAAATTAATTCGATGCCCCAGCAGACCAGAAAAATTGTGGTCAGAGCGGTTATCCATATAAGTACTGTGACCTTCTAAAAATTAATTCGACACCCCAGCAGACCAGAAAAATTGTGAACGTCATTGAAACAGCTGATCGTAAAGTGAAGTTGGTAAACAAATATCAACAACGCGATCGGCACGTGGACACGTGCAGCAATCGATTCTATCAGACTGAGATAAGGTATCAAAACTAGGTCACATTGAAAGTAAACCGTACATGCCGTCAACGGCCGTTTGCACCCGTCTGAGTATGGCTGAGTACGGCACACAAGCCGTACAATGTACGGCCGTCTCACATGCATAATATCTGATCAACGGTACGGTTACGGGACCCGTATAATTACGGCTGTGCAGCCGTCAGTTACGGTAACGGTGCGCAGCCCTATCTTGCACTACACCAAGCAGTCAAAGTAATGTAGGCCTTGGGTGAGTGATTGTAACCTACCTTAATGTATCAACTCTCTCCCTCTCTTCTATAGTCCAATGGACTGTTATAAGGGGCTAATTCTACTCCAAATACTTCACTGTGTTGGTATATGCTGTACTGTGTGATGGGTCCCACATCCATTATGTAGTAATCTATCTTGACAATCAGCATTTCACAGAATGTGTCATAACTAGCACTGGTATGATCTGGTTTCATTGATGGTATGTTCACTGGTCGCTCACTAGTATATGAATCTCAAGACCTAACATCGATCACTACTGATAATGCTGTTATAGCATTCTATACCCGATCTTGAGGAACTCAGACATGCCGTGCAAAGCAGCGGCCCTCACAGCGCAAGTTTTATCCATCACTCGATGTAACTGGGACTCAGACTCCAGAGAGAGAAACTCACGCCTTCTTTCAAGTTGCACTTTGAATTCGAAAGCGGGAAGGGCCCGGCGAACACGGAACCGAGTGGAGGCGCCGCAGCAAAGATCGAAAAGCTAGAGTGATCTTTCCTATCATCGGTTGGGAATCCGGGATTACAGCTGATATCATGTCGATAGACCCCTGCACCACAGTTAGAACCAAACAAACAACTAAACAATGATGGAACGCTGTGCCGGGCCCTATACACCGGGGGCGATGTGTGGTGTTGCCATCGAAAACGATGTAGGTACATGATAATCTGATATAGTCTTTGTTTCCTGCGTACATGATTGATGGCATTACTTTATGATTTTTCAATGGGCCCAGGTTTTTGAGGAACATAAAGGGAACATCAAGAGTTTCCAGAGAATGTTTTCTCTGCACACAGTGGAGAACAAATACTCTATGAAACCAGAGTTGGTTTACCGTGTGTCCACTGGGTACATAGTGCCGGTGAGCTACGAAGCGAGCGACTCGGACAAGGTGGGACTTTGCCACCACATCGGCATGTAGAGTTCCGTCAGTGATAGATGATAGAACCAAACAACATCCATGGTGTATCGACGCGTATATAAAGATTACCAACGCTAAGATACCCTAATCTTGTCTAGGTTTCCCTTCACTTTCATGCCTCCTGGTCGCATCCCCTCATTTCTGTTCGGCAATCTGATTACAAGTGTTGGCTATGGTAAGCTCAAAATCATAGCTCGCTCGATGCTCGTTACATTATTTTCACAGGAATTGCCGTTACGCTCTTCCTCAACTCTGTGAGCACAATACTGCGGAAGCGAAGAACTACCGGGTTGTTAAATCTACCACTCGTTATACCATCGGTCTTGATTTTCATTTTCGCGACCGTGGTGAGTTTGACAGTGTTGCTCCGAGATCAGACCTTTTTCGACCCTTACTCCGTCAGAATATTATTGGCCTATGGATCAACATATATATGGCTTTCGTAGTACACGGAAACAACCCTGAGGCCTATCTTGGACTCATCAGAACGCCTGCGAAGACGATCTATCAGACCGGCCAAGTAGGGGCTATTCTTTTGGCGGATGCTCTGGTGGTACGATCTTTTCCGGTTCATGCAGACATTCTAAATCTCAGTCATCTGTACCGTAAGGTCTACCGTACGTGGGTTCTATGGAACCACGGCTACTTTGTCATTGTGATACCCTGCTTGACGTTCGTGGCAACATTCCGTGAGTTTCAGGATCGCTTGTCAGCCGATGTTGTATAACCATCTTTCCAGTCTGCGGTGTATCCTTTGTTAACCTTCAACACCACACAAGTGTGCAGACCAGTATCTTCTCAAAGACCGTGACACAGTGGACCGTCGCGTTTCTTTTGTGCAGTTTCGCTACTACCATATATTCGACAGGTAATCCAAACCAATGTTTCGACCGACAGCTAACGTACCCCATCTCCAGGTCTTATCGCGTTCAAGTTGTTGAAGACTCAAATGAAACTGCGTCACCATGGTGTATCGACAAACAGCAGTATTATCCGTCGGATCCTGAGGATTCTTGCAGAGTCTGCCGCTCTATATTCTGCCAACCACCTTCTTTACGCAGTCCTCTATGAGGTGAAGAGCCAAATCGAATTGACACCTTCATATCTTGTGAGCCTTGCACTGGTGACACGATTGGATGTCTCTCACGAATAAGAATATGCCAACAGGAAGCAAGTGTAGCGAGTATCACTTGCAGCTTAATCATAGTCCGCTCTGAAAGAGCGTTCAATCGTCCCCCTACGACCATTGGAAGTGATCCTGGTACGATGGTAGCAGCAGCTCCCACAGCAATTCAGATAGGTAAGCTACAATGTACCGAATGATACGGTCTATCGAATGCATACAGTGTATCAAATGATATGGGTTTGGTGGACACCATCGAATGCTCTCATAGTATGTATAACATGTAATAGTATCAAATGAATACACTTTTACAATTCTTGCTTGTGATACACTATGAAGAATGTTAATATACAGATCAGAGATAGCATTGGACATGGTACTCGGCAACAGCAACAGCAATGGCATCGGCATAGATATATGGCATCAGCATCAGGCTAACAGTCTTGGTATAGATGTGCACTGTGGACCTAGCACCATATGATTTTCAGCCATTTAAAAATTTCAGCCATTTAAATTCAGAAATGTGAATTTGAATTTGGGATGAATTTTCATTTTACAAGGGGATGAAATACAGGGGATGATTTTAATCCAAGATGAGGGTATGGATTTGCAACCATCTTAATGTATGAATTTTCATCAAACTTTTCAACAATTTATGGGATAGTGTTTCCTGCCACAAAGGTGTGAATAACAGGGTGTATTTTCAGCCTGAAATAACATACAAATTTCATACTATTATGAGATGATTTTAGTAGGGAAATTTCTTTCATTAAATATTGAATTGATTGTTCCTTGCTCAGGTATTATTGTTATTGTTTTCAGTCAGAATGAGAGGATACTTTTCACACTTCAGGATTACAAGTGTTAAGAGAATTTTTTTCATCCCAAAAAAGGGGATTTTTCATTTGTGTTGTAATTGTTTTACTGACAAGTCATTTGCAGCCCACCCTCAACACATCACATGATGAATGTTGAACATCCATCAACCATAACCACTTTGATGACGATGCCGCCACCCTCCCTTCCTCACCACTACCCACTCCATCAACATCCACCACCACTCCCACACCCATTCTCATGCCAGCAAGAGCCATCAATGGCTGCCGACAAACCCTCTCAGATACAATGTGGGCCCAAATGATGATTGCATCATTTGGGCCTGAGGTAAGTTTTTATTTTCTGCATTCCTTGTTTTTATCATCTAAATAATGTATTTTGTTAATTTTTTAGGAGTATACTACTGCCAGCGACGCGTGCCGATGCGATACACCCACAACGACAAGCCAACAGGACCAGTACAACCAGCACCCACCCCTTGCCTGCGAGCCACTGCTCACAGGGTGGATTGCGGGTGCAGATGTACCAGGGTGAGTAGGAGACAGTGAGGAACAGCCACACCCACACCACCTGCCTCCAGCCTCATGATCAAGTGCTTGTGGGGTGGATGGTGGATGGTGGATGGTGGGTGGTATGACGATGACAATATGGGATGATGGGGATGGTGAGAATGAGGGGACAAGGGAAGAGGAGGAATGAACACGACAACCTGGCAGGGAGGGGTGGCCACCATGACAGTACCAACAACAGTGACGAGGGGATGATGGGGAACGAGACGGCACCCGCCCCAGCCCTATGGCTGTGGATCACAGGTGGAACAACAACAACAATGGTGATTAGGGGAGCACGACACCAACAACAACCAGCACCCCCCACAACTGCCACAAGCAACTGCTCACATGGTGGGTGGTGGATGTGAGGACGAGGGTGCCCATGACAACCAGGAGGAGGGGGGGACAATGGGAGACCCAGGCCAGGCAGGAATGATGAAAAAAGGCCCAGGTAAATTTTTTCTTTTCTTTTCTCATTTCATTTTTTTGTTACTAACAAACTCTTTTAGGTACTAACTAAATACCAGCCACAACGAGAGGCGGTACCCACAACGGCACCACCTGAACACCTACAAGCAATGGACTACATCGGGCCCACACGATGATGATGTCGTGTGGGCCCCAGGTGATTTTTTTTTCATGTTCTTTCTCTTTTTGTTCGAATAATTAATGTTTTCTTTTTTTTTCTTTCTCACTGCTATAATAATGAGACCACACCAAGATGGCACACCAACACCCACCCACTTTAACCCCCCACCTGCAAGATACACCACCACAAATGGCCAGCATGAGACAGCAACCAAGACACCACACCAGCACCCCCAACTGCTGCTGTGAGTGCTTGCAGGGTGGGATGGGGAACAATGAGGCCAACGACAAGAATAACCCAGCAACCACCCTCAGCCCTGCAAGCCACTGCTCCCAGGGTGGATTGTGAGTGCTAGCAGCCAACAATGAGGTATGACAGAACAGGAACAATGACAAACAGGGGATGGGGACGTGAGGGATGATGGGGAGATGAGGAAATAGAAATATGGCCCAAGAGACGTCGACATCTCTTGGGCCATAGGTAAGTTTTGTTTCTTCTCTCACTTTGTACTAACCAACTTTTTTAGGTACTATTTATGATAACCCACCCACCCCTACTGCCACAAGCCCCTGCTCATGGGGTGAGGAGAGAGTGGGACAATGAGGACTGGCACAACGATGGGACAGGGCACCACACCACACCATGACAACCTCGACTGCCACACCAGACAAAGGACATGACAGGACAAAGGGACATGGACACTGAATGTGGACAAACAGGGACAGGATGCCGAACAATGGGACAACAGGACAGACAGACAACAACGACAATGATGACAACAACAGTGACACAATGGGCTGACGGGGACACAATGATGGGGCATCAGGGGTCAGGGGGATTTTTTTGCTTCTTTCAAGTAGATTTTGTATTTTAGTGGCTTGAAATTTATTCTGATAGATGATGAAACTATTCTATCAATGGTCTGAAAATTCCTTTGTAAAAAGGAGAAATTCATCCAGTCAACATCCCTAATGGGATGAAAATACATTGTAGGCAGGTTCTTTCATTCCTCTTAAACCCCTGGAAAGTTGATGAAATTCAACCCAGGTAGAGGGGTGTTATTTATGCCCATATAAAGATGAAAACCATCCCATGGGATGAATCTGGTGTGGGATGAACTGGGGACAAAATGTGGGAGGTTTTCATCCCATCGACTCATCCCTTACAGGTAGGAAAAAGCATTCTTTTTCACTCCTCTTAGTAGTAGATTTTCATGCCAACTCCTGATGAAACTTATTCCCTTTTGGGGTTTATCAATACATGAAAACTATACCATAAATATATCATTTTACACTATCTAAAGGTATGAAATGTGGGATAGTTTTCCTACCCCTTGGGGCCCATAGTGTGTGCATAGGAGACTGTATGGCCTAGCTATGGGCAATGATGCAATAATTTTCTATGTAGTGCAGACCTACCAAATGGGATCAGCTTGCCAACCCAATTGGTGTTGGTCAATGCTGCTGATGCCACCTAAGGAAATTTCCTGATGCTGAAGGTTATATAGTGACATGTATGATAAATGCCTCATTTAGCAATCATTCATTTGTTGTAGTATGCAGACCTATGAAATGGGTTGGCACTGGCACTGGCAGAAATTAAAAAATTACTGACATCGGCAGCAGCAGATGCATAATACAGACCTTCATGAAATCAGAAATTGGCATCAGAATTGAGCATGGCACTGGCACCGGGATTAGGGATCAGGCAAAAAATGTTCAGTGTTCCAGAAGCACCAACAATTATTACTACATGTTCTTATAGAATATGTAAATGAAATAAATGAGCATCATCCATCGTCCATAGTGTCCATATCATCAGAGCCACGCAACCAAGTGTCATCAACATAATCAAAGTCTGTATGAGTATAGATGGGCAGCGTGATGCAAGAAGGAGTGGGGTGCTCTATCTGGGAGGTGCTGGGGGACTCATCACTAAAATTGTCCTCTGAGTCAGAATCAGCACCGGCATCATTGGCATTGGCATTGGATTCACCCCGAGGTCCAGCAGAATCTGTCTCTGATGATGAGAGAAAAACATCCGCCGCATCAGACACAGTGGCAAAAGCTGATAGGGGATTTGAGGGTGGAGATGAAGGGGTAGAATCATCAAGGTAGAAGTTAGCAGCATCAATGCCAGTTGGGGAACCTGTAGGGGCAGATGATGAATCAGAACCATATGCCATGGCTGCCTGAAGGGTGGTATGCTGATAAGCATCATTTGCTACATCATCTTTATCTTGCCAAACCATGAGTGCCTCGGCATTGGCAGCAGCAGTGGGGATGGCAGTGGCAGTGGCAGCAGGGACAAAATTGGCAGCGGCAGTGGGGATGGGATCGGTAGTGGGAATGGGGATGGAATTGGAATTGGCATTGGCAGCGGAGAGTGGATTGGCATTGGCAACAGGGATGGCAGTGGAGACAGGATCAGCATTGGCAATGGGGACTGAAGCAATGGGAGCAGGGACAGGAACAATGGGACCAGTCCTAGCATTGGACACATTGGATTCAGCATCTGAAAAATATAGGCCAGCATTGTGACCAGTAACTGTGGGTGGTCGACTGCAGGCAGAGACAACTGTTGGGAGACTTGGTGCATCTGATCACTCCTTCTTTTGCTGCGTGCCCTCAGGTAGAGACTCTGCATACCCAGAATGCTGTGCCTTTCCCTTGCCCTTGGTTGCCTGATTGATTGCTAAAACCTCATTCTCTGTAATATCAACACCCCAGGTCCACTTGTAGGAGGTTGGGGGAAGGGCCTTCAGGTGCTTAAGTTCAGCCTGTGCATGTGCAGATACCAGTTCCAATTGTCTTCTTACAGCTGACCATCTCCCAGCATGTCCACGGTTGTTTTTTGATGCCAATGCCGATGCTGGTGCCGGTGCCACTGTTAACTTACATGGTTCAGACTGAAGCTCCTTGAGCAGGGCTAGCTCATGAAGCCATTGGAACCCTGCTGCTTGCCTGACATTTGCATTCATCACAGCCTCTGCTGATGATTCGCAGCCATCTATGAAGTCCTGCATCCCGTGTGCTTCATTGAACAAATCCCCAATGAGAGCCTGCAGGTCGATGCAAGATCGGCAGTCGGCTTGGCCATCAGCAGCATTGTCTGCTGGCTGGCTATTGGTGGGCGGTGAGCCAGTGATCACAGGGGCAGGGATATACTGCTGATAGCTATCGAGGCACTTATCCAGGGTGTCACTGGCAAACATTTGCCCTGGTGCCGGTTCACTATTGTGTCTCCACCAATCACATGCATATGAATCCACCAGACAGCTAGGACCATTGCTGGCAACACCATCATCCAATGAGGCCAAGAGAGACGGATGAAATCCAAGGGGTAGGTGGTCCAAATTCACATTGGTGAGACTGTCAGCCAAGGACCAAAGAAGGGTTGGCACATCGATCATAAGGCCAATGGAGGTGCCGATGCTGATGCAAGAGATGACATACATCTGTCATACTTGTCAGTGATGTATACTTACTTCCTTTAGGAAAGATCTCAACATACAAGCTCGGCATAGAGAATTTTTTGCATCCAATGTTGTTTTACAAAGTTTGCCTGGTCTAACTCCAACAAAACCCAATGGAATTGGGACTCTGTGTACCAAATGATCTCTTGTGTCCACATTTGGAGTTGCCCTTTCAGGCCCGATTGCAAAGAAAAAGGGTTGAAGATTGAGAGACTTTTGTTTGACATTGTCGTGGTTGGTGATCAAGATAATCATGTTTACATAATACAGGTGGCCCTTTTCAGTCACAGAGGGGAGATATAATTGGCATTTGTTGATCTAAATGCATTTTCAGCCCTCAATGCTAATTCATACCATGAAGCATGCTGGTGATTAGCATAGGCTAGTGGACCAGGAAGGGTATTCTCAGACTGTGAGGCTGACTGCCACTGTTGGCTGTGATAGATGAAATACTGCACAGTCCACTGCATTTCATATGTGACCAGTAGAAATTCCTCCCTCCATTGATTTCTCTGAGCCCATGAACAAAGCCAATGTACTCGCCTGACTATGAAAATTGTTAGTACAATGAATATGGATGGCTACAAAATATATTTACATTCCCAGAATCAGCCAGCATCAGCATTGGCCATGAGACCAGTATGAATGTGGGAATTATGCCAAATCCAGGACAGACAAACAGAGGTGGAACCAGGTACATTCGGGTTCAAAATAGCTGTGCTGGCATTGAGTTCATCCTTGGTTAACTGCTGAAACATACTCAATGTGTCATCATCACAATACAGTGCCAGCAATTGGCTATGGCAATGGTTATACATTTGGGCATGCAAGCTAATTTTGTTAACCAACTCGTGGACAACAGCTCATGACTGGGTGTGAACTCCCTTTTGCAGCGCCGCTCAAATGATGTGTGGATATTGAAATGATTTGTCAGCAATGAGCTCCTGCAGCTGGTGCAGCAGTCAGCTTGCCTGGATCTTGTGGAGGTTAATCTCTACATCCGCAAGATTGCCATTAGAGGGGAGGTATACTTGTTGCTCCTCAACTGGAATAGCATGTGTGTGGGCTGGGAGATCTGACAGGCCCGATGTCACAGCACTGTCATCATCCAGGTCACCAGGGGTATCAAATTTGCCTTCATTATCACAGGTGATCCATGAGGGAGCAATGTCATGATCAGCAATGTTGGCAGCATTTTGTAACTGCATTAAGGTTACCATGTGAGATGTGAGAGCTTCTCTCTCCCATTCAACAGCTTGTGTGTCAGAAATGTGAGGTGATTTACCAAGTCAATGGACTTTGTCTCATAATTCAATCCTGGTGACAATCAATGATGGGTTGTGATTGGTGGTAGGCAGTACAACTCACTGCATTTGTTCAAAAAGAATAGCAAAATTGATCCACTCCTCGACCGTGGATTGAACCAGTGCTGATGCCAAAGTTAAGGCTGATCCTGCTCCCACTGCCAATGCCATTTCTGATATGTGAGTGGCATACATATCCATTACCCTGATATCTGTGAGCCTTAGGGATTCTGCTGCCCTCACTTCATCCTCCCATCATTCGATTGCCAGTTGGCTAAATGCTGCCATTAGTTCACCATGGTATTGGCTGAGTTGTGTAGAGTTCTCAAGGGCTTCCCAAGATTTTGAGCAGAGTGTGACTGTCATGCCAAGCATTTTCTTGTGATTTGAATCTGTAGCATGATCATCAAGCATTTCTGCCCGATGTGGCAAGGTCGCTGTTCTGACCGTCGGGGAAATGGAATTCAGTGATGCCCACAGAGACTCAAGTATTTCTCCTGCTACAATGCCAGACCCTGGAATGAAAGATGGAGCATAGCAAAAAAGCATTCATCCTTGTGGCCATGAACATGCAAAAGCCCAATGGCCTGGTCAATGGTCAAGCCAGCTGGAAGATGGGCACCAATACATTCCCGAAGGTGGATAATGTACTGGCAGACAATGTCATAAATGAGCATGACTCCCTGTTGAGGGTCAACTCTGGTGGTCTTCAGTGCTTGAAGGAAAGCAAAGTCGACATTTGTTTGCTGTTCTCCACAAAACATAGTGCACTGTGAGACTCACAGGGTATGAATTTCTGCTGTTTTAAGTAAGAAAATAGGAAATATCTAATATAAATGGCTGAATATATGGTGGATGAATGTGGGATGAATTTTCATCCCATATATTTCAGCCATCCAAGGGATGGAGTTCATGCATGTTACCTTACAAAATTTTCCTAACTTAATGGGATGAAATTTCATTATCCAAGGGGATGAAATACAAGGGATGATTTCAATCAAAAATGAGGGTATGGATTTTCAACCATCTAACATATGAATCTTTCATGAAGATTTTCAACAATATATGGGATGGTATTTTCTGCCACAAAGGTGTGGATTACAGGGTGTGTTTTTCAGCCTGAGATAGAACAGAAATTTCATACCATTATGAGGTGCTTTCAGTGGGTAAATTTCTTCCCTTAAAGGTGGAATTGACTGTTTATATCTCATGCCCTAAAGAAGGTTTTTGCAGGGAATCTCTCAGATACTATTTCATA
The DNA here is from genome assembly GCA_026075535.2 of Tricholoma matsutake. Taxonomy (NCBI): domain Eukaryota; kingdom Fungi; phylum Basidiomycota; class Agaricomycetes; order Agaricales; family Tricholomataceae; genus Tricholoma; species Tricholoma matsutake. The sequence continues at coordinate 10,323,544 of AP026538.1, forward strand.
CCACAGCAGGCTGAATTTCCATCTATGCATTGTGCAAGAGATAAGTCATTCCAACCTGCCCTCATGCAACAAGTCACATGTTGTATCTGGCTTACCCAACACTTCAACTTCATGAGCAATATCAACCAGGGTTCAACATATTCACATGCTCTTTCACTCCCACTCCTGCCACCTTCACCACACCATCAACCATGACCATGACCACAACCACAACCACAACCACAATGACCACAACGACCCATTCCCAGAAAGAGCCACCACCAGCTGCAAACGATTCCTTTCAGACACTACGCAGGGCCCAAACGACGAGATGACTGCATTGTTTGGGCCCCAAGTAAGTTTTTTTCTGTTTGTTTCTTGTTTAACTAATTGTATCTCACTACTTTTCAGATTCTAAACAGCTGGTAACGAGTGTCACCAACCCGAGACAGGCCAGTGGCCTGACAATGGCCACCACCACAGCACCGAGAACCACCACTGCAAGCAACTGCTTGCAGGGTGGGAACAGGTACTACTTCAAAACGGTGAGACAACAGTAATGCTGCCACCAGGCCAAACAGAGTGACAACACAACAACAAGGCAATGGGAGACAATGGGGGGATGAGGGGGAAACAATGAAGAGGAGGTGAAGCAAACAAGAAAAAATGCCCAAGAGATGTTGTTTGACGTCTCTTGGGCTGTTGGTAAGTTTTTTTATATTCTCTTTTCATGTTTTTGTTACTAACTCTTTTTAGGTATCTACTTGAACTACTGATGACAAAGATGACCCAGCACCCACCCCCACTGCTGCAAGCAACTGCTCACGGGGTGGGAATGGGTGCCGCTCCAAAACAGCGAGACATCGGCAACACTGCCATCAAGCCATACAGAACGATAATGCAACAATGAGGGGATGGGAGATGATGGGGGGATGAGGGGGAAACAATGATGAGGAGGTGAGGCAAATGAAGAAAAGCCCAAGAGATGCTGCTTGGTGTCTCTTGAGCCATTGGTAAGTTCTTTTTATTCTCTTTTCATGTTTTTGTTACCAAATTTTCACAGGTATATACTCAAACTACTGATGATGAAGGCAATCCAGCACTCACCCCCACCACTGCGACAACTGCTTGCAGGGTGCTCCATGGCTGAGGACGACAAGGGAGGACGACGGTGGGGACAAGAATATGGTGAACGGCAAGGGGATGATGGGGGACACCACTGCCACCATGGACACCAACACCAGGCCTGGGAGACACTCGTCTCCTGGGTGTTTTACTTTCTCTGTCCCAGGAGACACATTTCTCCTGGATGGGTTTTTTTTCTGTTTCTCTGGGCCCACCCATGGTCCACCCCACACCTACGAGCACCTGCTTGTAGGGTGGTTTGGTAATTGTAGTTAAGTATATAACTAAATAAATGTATCTTTGTTAATATGATGAAACCTGTATTCGCCATGACCCATTGTGGGTTCAGACAACCTGTGCAGGTGTATAGTGTAACAAATTTACTACTAAAAGTATGGAACTGATAATGAATCCACACAAAGTGGATGATTCTTCCACTCTGAAAAAATTCAACCTAGACAGAGGGTTCTTTTTTGCCCTTGATGGAATAAAAACCATCCCAAAATTGGAGGGAGTCATGGTGTGAATTACCCCATTTAGAAGATGGAAGTCATCCCCAGGGATGAGTTCAATGGGGTATGAATACGGACAAATTTCAAGATGTTTACTCATCCCTTCTGAGGGGGAATTTTCACAACTTTTAAGGTATGTTTTTCTCCCAAAACCAGATGATTTTTATTCTTTTTCAATGGCCATAAAGGATGAAAATTCTACCCAAAACAAATTAATTTCTACTCAATTCCTTCACCTCAATGGCTGAAATACTGGATGATTTTCCATACCCGAGGGTCTCACAGTGGTGTTTGAAGGTCCAGTTGGCTGGACCGAAAAAACGACTGCAACCCAACCAAACCCAACCAAATGCAACCGGACCGTCGGTTGCAGTTGCCCTCTTTTGAGGTTGGTTCAGTTGCCAGTTGCCTTACTTTCTAAAATGTTTGAAAACTGTTATGAAACCGGTTGCAAACAGGTCTTCACACAGTATATAAAATATTACTTATGTACTTAATATTACACTTACTACAAGACAATACACTAATTAAATACTATTACTATTTACTTTTTATACAATAGATAATGAAAATGGGACAAGCATGGAGAGAAAGTACTCATTTGGTCAGGGTTTATATACCCTGTGGCTGCACATGGACCTTTTGGTCATGTGCCAAAAAAGAAAAACAAAGTCGCACCACTTTGCCAAATGATTCCCATGACCACCAATCATCAACAACACTGCTTCACCCATCTCTGTGCATCACCCACAACATCCACAGTGCCGGTCAGAAATCCCTGGCCCAAACAATGACCACTGTCGTTTGGGCCCTCAGGTATGTTTTGTATCATTCTATATTTCTTTTTCTCTACTATTACTAACTAATATGATCTTTTTTTTAGAATCGTACCTTGTATCACCCACCTGCTGCCCCCATACTCAAGCCCTATGCCGCCACTGCAAGCCTCTGCTTGCAGGGTGGCAACGGGTCCCATTTCTGGATGACAATGCAACAACAATGATGTGGCGCCACCAACATGCCACACCATACAGCACAAATGTGGGGGGACTACAAATGCCAATGCAAAGAGGGTGGGCCAACAAATGCCAGTACAAATGGGGGCACCGACAAACACCAATGCAAACAGGGGGTGCCGACGAACACCAACGCGAACAGAGGCAGCCGATGAACACCAACACAAATCAGAGGGACTACCAATGCGACAGAGGGGGCTGACAAATGCCAATGCGAATGAGGGAGGTCTGACAAATGCCAACACAGATGAGGGGGGGCTGATGAATGCCAATGTGAATGGGGGGGACTATGAACGCAACAGAGGGGGCCAAGGAATGCCAATGGAAATGCCGGGGGTTGACAAACACCAAGGGGCCTACAAATGACAACATGAACCATAAGGGGCTTCAGACAACATTACACCCCACTCTCCCTACAAACGCAAGATGGTAGGGTGGACTTTTCTTCGTATTTTTTCTTGGTTTCTTTTTTTCTGTCCTCTTAGCAACACCCCCACCACTGCAAGCATCTGCTCTCAGGGTGGAATATAATTAGTTTTAGTTAATATAAAGTAAATTCTAATTAGGTGAAAATTGCTGGTAAAACCGGTGGTAACTGGTTGCAGTCCTGTTACTTTAGGCATTGGTTTGGACCGGTTGCAGTCCCAGTTGCCCCTCTTGGGGGTCAAAAAACCGGACTGAACCTGACCTTCAAACACTAATGAAACAGGTCTACCAATGCATTGGGCACATAACATCCATGTCGTGCACACGCAATGGCTGCTACTCCAGTCCTGTCACATGCCTTCAATGCCAGAAAATCATTCACAATGGCTAGGAATTTATTTTTGCAAGGAGCCTTCTGGAAACCTGAATACAAATCAGACCGGCTTTGGGGACAGCATCAGGAATGGCATTGGCCGCCACCAAGGGAAGGTACCTACCGTTAATTGTTCTATGGCAGCTTGGAGAAAAAGCTCATATTCAGCCCAATTTGGGGCCATCCCACCTCCATCCCATAGCCATATATCAGTATCAGAGTTTTTCTGCCAAACATGATCAGCTTTGAAATTGCCATCAGCCACAAATATGTGTTTAAAAACAAATCTGAATTCCATAGTATCATTTTAGATGCCACTGCACCAAGGTATTTTGACACCCACCAGTTTGCATCATCCTTGCTAAAGTCTGAGGTTGCCTTTGGTGCAGTTTAACCTAGCAACTGTGAAGGGAGACTCAGATAGACTGAACAGCTGGAGTCCAGAGTGAGCAACTGAAGAGTGCAAAACTCCGGACTCTGCAGTCTATATACTGTGAAACAAACAGTAATAAACACAAGGTGGAAACTACTCTAAGTGCCCATGAGTGTAACTACAAGTGATAGGACATGGAATAGAAGTAGGATAGAAGTAAAATAGAGAGATGGTGAATCATACATTTAACACCCCCCCTTGATAAAGCAACTCTCAAAATTGCTGAAATCACACCTTTAAACCAAGAAGAGTCTGGAATTTTTCCACCGTTACACGAGGTAGTGCCTTGGTAAGAATGTCAGCAAGTTGGTCAGTGGTGGGGATATAGACAGGGGAAATGGTGCCAGCTTCAACTTCATCGCATAGCCAGTAGTACTTGAGATCAAGGTGCTTCATTCGTCTATGGTGCTCCGGGTTTTTGGAAACAGTGAGAGCGGACTGGTTATCAATGAAGAGAGTGGACAAACAATCAACAGGATATCCAAATTCCTGTAAAATGCTGCGAGTCCACTTGATTTCCTTTCCAGCCTCTACTGCAGCAACAAACTCAGCCTCTGTGGTGGAAAGCATCACAAAAGGTTGTAACCAACTCTGCCAGTCAACTGCACCTCCACCGACACAAGTCAAATAGCCACCAGTTGAGTGACCATTATCCTTGTTACCACCATGGTCAGCATCAGTGTAAGTTGTGAATAACTCACTACCATCCTCATCAGGTCCATAGACTAGTTTGTAGTCCATAGTACCCTTGAGATAGTGAAGTAGATGCTTGACTGCAAGCCAATGACGAGGACCAGGGTTGTGGTTGAAACGACCAAGTACACCAACTGTATAAGCAATGTCCGGATGGGTGGTGGTGGCAAGGTACATCAAAGACCCAACAGCAACCAAATAAGGAACATTGCGCATTTCTGCAACATCTTCCTCTGTTTTGGGGCACATGTCAGAAGTCAATGAAAGGGAGGGATCCATGGGAGTCAAGACAGGTTTGCAATCTGACATACCAAAATGTTCAAGCACATCAACGATGTACTGATGTTGGGAGAGGGAGATGGTGTGATTTGTGAGGTCACAAGTAATGTGGATGCCAAGTAGGAATTGAGTAGGACCAAGATCATGAAGTTTGAAATGGGATTTGAGATCTTCAACTACCTTGTCAATGGCAGAAGTAGAAGTCCCAGCAAGAGTAATGTCATCGATAAAGATTGGAACAATTACCCTGACTTCACCTCGTGTGTAAATATAAACAGCACGGTCCGCTTCACAGCATGTAAATCCCATAGCTGTCAATACCTCATGGAGGCAAGCATTCCAGTTGCAAGCAGACTGTTTCAACCCATAGAGAGGTTTACGCAGCAGAAAAACTGTGTTTGGGTTACCTTGATGGAAACCCTCAGGTTGGCGCATGTAGATGACTTCCTCAAGTTCTTTCCCAAGTAAGAAAGCATGGGAGATGTCAAGAGAGTGAAGGTGGAGGTCTTTCCTTGCAGCCAATGCAAGAATTAGCCGAAGTGAAGCAGGACGATAAACTGGGGAGAACGTAGTGTCTTCTGCATATTCAAAACCAGGGCATTGGGTGAAACCCTTAGCCACAACCCGACCTTTGTAACACTTAATGGAGCCATCAGCATTATGCTTGAGGTTAAAAACCCATTTGCATCCAACTACCTTTGCACCAGGAGGTAACTCCACATAATCCCAAGTCCCATTCTCAAAATGATTGTTCATCTCTGCATTTGCTGCCTCCTGCCATTTTTGCGCATCTGAGCGCTTCATATGACTGTGGGTCCACATAACGAGTAGATAATGCAAGATCAATACTAGAATCCGAACCATCACCAACAACTGGACCAGACTCATCATCAGATGAAGGTTGATCGAATTGTAAAGCTGGGATTGGAGCAAGGGGCTCATTCCAAGCCTGTGGTGGCAATCCAGCATTTTTGCGTGGATTAGCAGCTCGACGCTCTAAAAGTGGAGGAAGTGATGGAGGAGGAGATGAAATTGGGGTCTGAGGTGGAGATACAGCAGGTGTCTGAGTAGGAGGAGTGGGAGTGTGAGGGGTAGTATTAGCAGGAGGAGAAGAAGCAGCAGGAGTAGGAGCATGAGCAGGAGATTGAGATGGAACAGGATCATCATCAAGATCAGTTACACCAGAAGGAAGAATTGCCTGTACAGGTTCAGGATCAATGTCACTAAGATCAGGAACTGTCAAAGGTGTAAGATACTCAGACATGATGAGAGGGGAAGAGGGATCAACAGGTGGCTTGTTCCAAGTGTGTTTGAGACCAGGAAAATAGCGCTCGTCAAATTCAGCGTGTTCACAGATCACAGTATGCTTGGTCACAGGATTGTAGAATCTCCAGGCTTTGTAACCCTCAGGGTAGCCAATGAAAACACACTTCTCCATGTGAGAGCCAATCCCAGTACACTTATCCTTCTGGATGTGAACATATGCAGCACAACCCCAAACTCAGAGATTTGAGACATCTGGTTTACGCTTATGCCAGAGTTCAAAGGGGGTTTTCTCCGAGAGGGAATGAGTGGGACACTTGTTCTGGACTGTGATGTATGCATCGACAGCCTCACCCAAGAAAGAAGGAGGTAAACCAGCTTCATAAAGCATGGCAGTAGCGTGTTCCTCAATACTGTGGTTTGCTTGTTCAGCAACACCATTCTGTTGAGATCGATTGCGAACAGTATGCAAACATTCAATCCCACACTGATCCATGAATGCAAGGAATTCATTAGACATGTACTTGCCTCCCTTGTCATCAATCATAGCCTTGATTTTGTGATTCCAGTGATTCTCAGCTTTCACTTTGAATAACTTGAATGCATTAAATGCCTGATCTTTGGTACAAAGGAAGTATTTGGAGCGGAAACGAGTATTGTCATCAATGAAAGTGATCCAGTAACAATACCCAGAGTGAGTACATGTTTTGAAGGGACCATGCAAATCGGAGTGGATGAGATCAAGGGGATTGGCAGCACGACTAGAGGAAGTGGGGAATGGATGTGCATTCATCTTTCCAGCTAAACAAGGTTCGCATATAGGGTCTGGTTTGGCACGCATATTAATATGCATACCAGTCACCAGCTCATCCTTCACAATCTTATTGACAACATCAGAGCCATGATGAGCAAAATGATGATGCCAGAGATTGCAGTCTGCAGGAAGAGTGGATATGGAGTGGTGAGCATGCTCGGTGAACACCTCAGTAGTCCCAGCAAGAAATGCAGAATTGTTCTCATCAATGGGAGCCATGAAAAGGTGTTCACCATCAAGTAAGAATATCATCGCAAGTTCATTGGCAGAGATATAAATGTCAATACCATGTTGACAGGGTAAATACAAGACTGAGAGGAGATTGTTCTGGAGATCAGGGAAATGCAAAACATGAGTAAACTCGACAGCCCTCAATTCTTTTCCTGCAATAATCGGTTTAAACACCACACTTCCTACACCTTCAGAATAGACAATAGTATTGTCCACAAGACGAATTGGGACACAAAAAGGGGTATAATCACGAAGCCAGTTGCGATGAGGCATCATATGAGACGTGGCACCTGTGTCTGCATTCCAAAGGTAAGTTGTGGTTGAAGTAGGAGTGGGTTGAGAGGAACGATAACTTGCATTCCCAGCAAACTCAGCGACTGAAACGGCAGTAGCAACAGCTGCGCTTTCAGGAGAGGAAGGTGATGTGGAGGATGTGGTTGTAGAGGTGTTAGCAATGCGAGACCACTTGGGTTTACATGCCTCCATCTTTGCAGCAAGGAATTTCCTGCACTGAGGTAGGGTATGACCTTTAAATCTGCAAAAGTCGCAGAGTAAACTGATAACTGAAGAGGTGGCTAGAGCAGTACCGGATGTGGAGTCACTGGAGAACCCAGAATGACATTCATGGTTTAATTGCTCATTCCTGAACGCTTCATGAATAGTAGAGCGATCAAGATTGTCGATGAGCATGAGGGAAGAGACGAATGAGGAATATTCATCGGGAAGGGCACGGATGAGAGCCATGGAGTGAAGTTCATTGTCAAGGTCATCGAGGGTGAAGCCAGAGGGACGGAGATCCTTGATAGCATGGACCTTCTCAGAAACACGAGCTATGAGACCTTCCAGGCCCTCACTCTCTTGTTTCCTAACAGAGAATAAGTCATCATAGGTATCAAAGTGCATACCAGGCTTCTTTGATTGATTCCCTCTCTCCAACAGCTCCCACATCTTCTTTGGATCATCAAAAACCCCACCCAGGTGATGCTTCTGGTCATCCTCAATATGCAAATAAATGTCCCCAGCCCCCTTATCCACTAGTTGAAACCACAAACGACATGCCTCTGCATCCCCAGGGCTAGGCTCCTGTATATCACCAGTCACAACCCTCCACCACCCCTGTTTACATCCCCAGGCAGCCATCTGATCCTTCCAGGAGGCATAATTGCGATTGTTGAGCTTTGGGAAATTAGGTGATGAGTTGGACATGTTTGCGGAACGATGCGCTGAGAAGCGAGCGTGGGCGCGATTGGGGTAAGCGTAGGCGCGTTCGAGGGAAGGGAAGGTGCCGAATCTGCCTGTCAAATCCGTTCGACGATAGCATTTGAATTGGGCGCGCGCGAGAGGATTTGAGCAAAGGGTGTAATTTGAGTGTTTGGTGTTTCAGATTTGTGATGAGCGCTGAGCGGGAACCGTGGGCGAGTTCGACTATCGGAGTTAACGGGAGGTGGGGGGTATGTCCCCGAGTGTCCTAGAAAAAGGACTAAGCGATCCGACCAGTGGGCGACGAGGAACGTCAAATTTGGTGGGAAAAGTGTGATAACTCCAACAAGGGCTTGTTGACCAACAACCAAGGCACACAGAATGGAAATTGTAGGTGCTGGGGGGTTATTGAGGTCAGGGAATTCACTGAGAGTGGTTTCAGAGTGATTGGAGTTGATTTGAAGTCGCTAGGGTGCAGGGCCCATAACCTGCTAAAGTCTGAGGTTGCCTTTAGTGCAGTTTAACCTAGCAACTGTGAAGGGAGACTCAGATAGACTGAACAGCTGGAGTCCAGAGTGAGCAACTGAAGAGTGCAAAACTCCAGACTCTGCAGTCTACATACTGTGAAACAAACAGTGATAAACACAAGGTGGAAACTACTCTAAGTGCCCATGAGTGTAACTACAAGTGATAGGACATGGAATAGAAGTAGGATAGAAGTAAAATAGAGAGATGGTGAATCATACATTTAACAATCCTTCCAATTTTCCAGTATATTAATGCCTACTTGAGGACAGGCTGGACAGAAATTGGCAAGTGATCCTGGTTCAGGATTCAAAGGATCTCTTTGATTGTGTCCATACCCTGCCCACTTCAATCTTTTCATCCAATGCCATAAGCAGGACATGCGCTGAAGCTCATGGTAGAGATTGACCACTTTGGCAGGCCTCATTGGCAATGTTACACACTGAATCAGCTGGTAAAACTGATAGGCCGATGCCTTTAATTCCAGATTACAGAGCCAAAAATGGTCTAGACCTGCACAGTGAACAGAGTCTGTATGTTGGTGAAGCTTGTGGGTAGTAAGTTACTGGTTACCAGGTCCAAGGGAATTCAGTGTTCCCCCTGACACTGGCAGGTAACCATTGCTAAGTGATGTATTCCATTTGTATGGACCACACAAATATAACTGTTGTTCAAGGCATTGGCTGTTGGGACGGCATTGGCAGTTTGATTAGGATTAGGCAAGTATGGTTGAAACCCATGGATGTCATCATTGGCATGCTCAACTTCAGATTCGTCATTGCCATCAAAGAAGTCTTGGAAACTGTTCTCAATGTCAATATTTCCCTTCCCTTGACACCAAAGGGCATCAAGGTGATTAACAAATGCTGAGTTGGCCCCAGTTTCATCTTTGGCCCAGTCGTCGGCCTGAAACTCATTATATGCATCCAAGGTTGAGTCAGGTGAAGAGGGCCGATGCCGGTGCCAGTGCCAGTGCCATTGCTGATCATTTGCCTGCCAATTGGCTGACTCTTGCTCTGCTTTATCCTTCACATCTTCAAATGTCTCCAGATATTTCATTTGGAAGTTCAGAGTGTTGCAAATCAGCTGATGCATCTGGTGCTGGACTAAAATGTATGTGCCGACCTCCCATAGCTCAGCCCGGCGGAAGTGCATGCCAGTCCAGCATTCAATGCGATGGAAGGGATTTTGCCTGTGGGTTACATGCATGCATGTGTGTTAGGGCGACACCCACTATCTGCTAGCTAAGACCGTGCGGGTTCTCTCTACAAGAAGGGGGCAGGATCCACGCGCATGATGGGGAAATTGATGGTTTTGATGTGAGGGGTTATTAATAGGTAAGTTTGTTGAGATAGGCCTTTCACACCAAAAACGTAGGTGGAATACCCAAGAGAACACAACTGGGGTCCCCTAGGCATATATTTAGGGTTTATATACTATGTTACATATATTGTACATTGTTGTTACCAACACGCGCATACAGGCGCATACATAGTGATGCGTGCGAAATAATATTCTCATGCTATCAAAGTGTAGCGTCATTTGGTGTCATTTGGTGTAATGTAGTGTAATTTGACATAATAAAATGAAAATGAAATTTTATTAGGTAATGGGGCTGTTTCCTAACATTACCCCCCTTTTGTGCCTCGACTTCCAGGTGAGAAAATATTATGTTTGTCCCCTCTGTGAAATTTTGGTAAGGCCAGAATTTCATCCCCTCATACACCATTCTCGCAATGCGACGTGGAGCATTCGGATTACGTTTAAAGAATTGGGCGATCGCATTATGCACTCGCTTACAATTCTCTTCAGGTTCCCACGAATTATTTTCGTTGGTATAGTTTTTCCACTTTATTAAGAACTCCAATTTGTTCCATCGAAGACGTGAGTCTAGAATTTCTTCAACTATGTATTCTGGAGCACCTTCTACTATTATCAGAGGTTGCGGAGTAGTTTGTTGGCCAGGAATACTGGGCAGATGGTAAGGGTGTAAGCGGGATAATTTTAGCACTACCGCATTAGGCAAGATCACTTTAGAGATCGCATATGGGCCAACTTGTTTCTCCATAAGTTTCTTCGAAGGTCGTGGAATATTCAGGTCCTTGGTACTTAGCCATACCAAGTCACCAACTTTGTACTCTGGAGCACGTGCTCGAGTACGATCCGCGTGTCGCATCATGTCATCATGTGCTTTCTTCAATGCTGCCTCTGCTTCCTCTTGTACCCTTTGCATCTTAGATACAAAATCTTCTACTGACTGTACTTTGACTTCCCTTCTGGGTTCTACTCCCATGCAAGGATGATATCCATAATTTGCGAAAAAGGGTGTCATACAAGTAGCCGAATGGAATTTATTATTGTGGGAAAATTCGGCAATTGCCAACCATTCGGGCCAGTCGGTTTGTCGGTAGTTGACAAACATACGTAGGTACTGCTCCAACTCCTGATTCATTCTCTCTGTCTGCCCATCAGTCTGTGGGTGATATGCCATAGATAATTTAGTTTGAATTCCTAATATGTTGTTTAGTTCTCGCATAAACGCGGAAGCAAATTGTGGTCCGTGATTGGAGATAACGGTATCGGGTAACCCATGTAACCGCCATACTTGATTTAGATAGAGGCGCGCCAAGCCCAATGATGAGGTTTCTGTAGTAGTAGGAATAATATAGACCTCCTTTGTAAAGCGGTTGCATACTACGAATATTGCATCGTACCCTTGAGCCTCGGGTAATCCGGTAATAAAATCCACAGATATATCTCGCCACGGTGCTTTAGGTATAGGGTTCAGCATTAATTTTCCTGCAGGTTTCTCTGGAAAATTCTTCCCCCTCATGCACGTATCACATCCATCCACATACCCCAACACATACTTTGAAATTCCGGGCCACCAATAATTTCTCATTACTAATTCCAATGTCTTCCATCTTCCTGGGTGTCTGGCAATCAGTGTATTGTGATGTAACCGGACAATCTCCCTTTGCAAATCCTGATCCTTCAGTACATACACTTTTCCTCGGAACAACACTAACCCTTGTTCCTCAGCCCATTCGTCTCCTTTGATATTACCTTTCTTCTCTCCCTTCAGAGCTTTCACAGCTTCCACTACTTCATTGTCCATTTCCGAGCATTGTCTAATTTTAGACAACATTTCCGTTTCCGAGCTATCTATTAATAGATGTCCTTGACGCATAGCGCAAATGCGAAAGTATTCGGGTTTGAGTAAGGTAACATTTTTATTGTCCTCCTCCACCCCCCTTTTATGATCAATACGTCTGGATAAGGCATCTGCTTTCCTCATTAAGCTTCTCACTTTATGGACCAAGTGAAAGTTGAAACACGATAGGAATAGTGCCCAACGTGCTTGCCGGCGATTAAGCTTTTTAGTGGACATGAAGTATTGCAGATTTTGATGATTTGTCCAGATCTCAATTTGATGTGTACATCCCTCCAAATAATGCCTCCACGCCTCCAATGCTCGTATTATCCCCAACATCTCTTTGTCATGCACATCATAATTCCTCTCCACATCATTCAACCCTTTTGACAAGTATGCACAAGGATGCCATTTGTCATCTTCACACAGCATTGATAATACTGCTCCAGTAGCAAAATCGGATGCATCGGATTCCACTCGTAAAGGGCGTGTGAAATCTACTGGGGCTAATATTGGTCCCTCCACAAACTTCCTCTTCAACTCCTCAAACGCTGTCTGCTGCTGTTCTCCCCACCTCCACACTACTCCCTTTCGCGTAAGGTTATGTAAGGGTGTGGCAATTTTAGAAAAATTGTGCACAAAGCGATGATAATAATTTGCAAGTCCCAAGAAGGCTTGAACCTCCTTGACACGGGTGGGCGCAGGCCAATCTGTGATTGCCTGTACCTTGATCGGATCCATTTTGATCCCGTCAGGGCCGATCAATAATCCTAGGAACTCAATCTCGCTTGCCCCAAACACACACTTCTCTGGTTTCAAAAATAGATCATTCTCTGCCAACCTCCGTAACACCTCCTGCACTATTGCCTCATGATTCTCTTCATCCTCCGTGAATATCAGAATGTCATCAATAAATATTACTACCACGCCTTTGTCTATTACGTCCTTTAAAATGTCGTTCATCATATTTTGAAAGGTCGGGGGACTATTAGTCATCCCAAAAAACATGACAAGCGGCTCGAAGGATCCTCGATGCATGGCAAATGCAGCCTTCCACTCATCTCCTTTCTTTATTCATACATTGTTGTATCCCCATCATAAATCCAATTTTGTAAAGACCTTGGCTTTTCCCACCTTATCAATTATTTCTGAGATCAATGGCAGGGGGTACGCGTTCTTCACTGTCCACTCATTCAGATACCTATAATCGGTACACATCCTCTTCCTTTGGTCTTTTTTGGGCATGAAGAATATTGGTGACGTCTGCAGTGATTTTGAAGGTCGTATGTATCCTTTGCGCAATTGCTCCTTCAGGAATGCATCCACTTCTTCTTGTTCCATCGGAGATAACAGATATACCTTCGACTTCTTCAGCACAAACCCTGGCTTCATCTCAATCACATGATCCCATGGCTTCCGCACCGGCATTCGCTCAGACTCCTTCTTTTGGAACACTGACAAATGTTCATGATACACTTTTGGCACCCATTCCTCCACTGGCTTCTCCACCTTCACGATATTCTTGTCCCACGATTGTCCTCCACGAACTGCTCTAAAGGTTTGCTTCTGCTCTTCTTTCTCGATCATGATCGGAACTTCCCCATTTGGCATTTCCTCATCCTCCACTTCCTCCATCGTAACAGAATACTTCCTCGGATGTTCTTTCTCTTTCTTTTTCCTTTTTTGTTTCTTCATCTTCCTCCCATACACATTACATTCCTTAGGACAACAAGTCATTTGTACTTTCCCAGTTTTCCAATCAATTTTGGGATTATGCTTCCATAACCATGGACATCCTATTATTAGATTGGTTTTCCCAAGATCGCACACTTCGAATACGGCTCACTCCTGATGCTCCTGATACTTTAGTACCATAGTCACCTCCTCCTTGATAGTTCCTCCACGATTGACTGTTCCATCAATATTGTACACCATTATAGGTTGCACCAGCTTGCGTGTGTTAATACCATTTCCGGTAATTAAGGATTGATTAATAAATAATCCTGTAGCACCACTGTCAAGCAATGCTTCCACATCAATAGCTGCATGCGTGTCCACTGTCTTCAGTCCCACAGTCAAGGTGATTTCGGGTTCTATTTGCGCAGAGCGAATAAAGAATTTAGGGGCTTTCGGAAATGACATGTGACAATTTTCTTTGTTGCGTGATTCGCAACAGTTGTACTCCTCCTCAATTTCCTTTTCTGATTTACTCTGGGTTTCCTCAGATACTAATACATTGTAACGATTCTGGGTCACCAATGGGGAAACCTTCACTGGGACTCTTCCACAAAATTCTCCTGCTTGCCTTCCTCCTGCTTCACTTCCTCGATTGTAGCTCCCCTGATCTTTCTCTTCTGCTTGCAATACTTAGAAATGTGTCCTAACTGCCCACAGTTAAAACATTTAAGTGGGGCTCATCTCCCCACTTGATCAACCTCCATTGCCTCTGCTGGTGCTGCTGACTCCGTAACTATAGGTGTCACTGCCATGGCCGGTGGCTGTGCCCTCGGAGCTTGCACCTGAGGCGCCTTTCCTTTCTCGGACTTTCCTCCTGATGACTTTCCAAATTTACTACTTCCATACATCAACTTTGACTCCGCCTGTTCCTGCCAATATTGCCGGTCAAGGCGCATTGCCCAATTACACCACTCATCCAACTTCTCTGGCATAGAAGGTAGTCGGTAGATAGACTTGAATAAAGAGGGATTTAATCCTGCTTTCAAAAACTCTACCAATGCAGCTTCTCCCATGTCCGTTTGCGAAGCTTCTGCTTTGAACTGCAAAATAAATTCATCCACTGTTAAGGAACCTTGGCGCATGGTCTTTAATTTAGCATTAGCTGTCACCTTTGGATTAGGGTCTCCAAACTGTGCCTCCAATCTCTCCAGAAATTCCTTGAAGGTTGCAAATGGTTTATTTCCCACGGCAATTTGATTAATAGCCTCATTTCTCCAGAACTGTGCTTTCCCCCCCTGAATGTATGAGAGAGCAAACATAATCCTAGACTCAGCTGTACGAAACTTGGGCTTCCTCCCATGGATGTACAATACTATAGAGCTGATGAAGGATTTTGTATTCTCCATGGTACCATCAAAGATTTGCGGGGGCACGTACTTAGGTAAGTGCGCTTTTCCATTTCTGGATTTCTCCACTGTCTCATCCTCCTGCGATATCCACTCCACCATCTCCTCCATCTCATCATCTCTTTCTCCTGTCGTCTCTGGCTGTACTTCCACTTGTCTGGGCTGTGATGCTGCCAATACTGACACTAATTGTGACATTTGCACTGTGAGCACATCAATTTTCCCCTCTAGTGCTGGTATGGGAACAGGATTAGGACCGGGATTAGAAGTTGAAGGTTCAGACATAATTGTAGAATCTGTGATGAATCACTTCTTCAACAAATTCAAAATTTTTCTTCGAGACCTCTCCAAATGTCTATGGGTCACGTGATAAGGTTCATCGAGGTTTGTCAATGGTTTGTCGTTTGTCGGGTGCCTATTTTGACACTTCGGATCAACAACCCTTCCAACAGTGCCTGATCTTGGAGATATCACTAAATTCAGCTTGTAACTAAAATAGTCGTCCGATTAGAGTAATGTAAATCATAACTAAACCAGATCCGATCGGTTGTCTGGTTGCAGCTGTCCTAATGATGAGTGCTGCCTCTCGATCACTGGCAGTCACAATGTAAGGCAAGGCCTGGCGTTGGCTTATGAAAGAAAAGGCAGATTACGTATATACAAGTACTTCCGGCTCATGCCGAAAGGATGAGTAATCGGATGTGGCGCAGTGAAACAATGATGTATGCACAAGTAAGAGAAGGCACACTGATATGGGAAGTTGTGTTCTTCTGTTAGGGCGACACCCACTATCTGCTAGCTAAGACCATGCGGGTTCTCTCTACAAGAAGGGGGCGGGATCCGCGTGCGTGATGGGGAAATTGATGGTTTTGATGTGAGGGGTTATTAATAGGTAAGTTTGTTGAGATAGGCCTTTCACACCGAAAATGTAGGTGGAATACCTAAGAGAACACAACTGGGGTCCCCTAGGCATATATTTAGGGTTTATATACTATGTTACATATATTGTACATTGTTGTTACCGATGCGCGCATACTGGCGTGTACATAGTGATGCGTGCGAAATAATATTCTCACGCTATCAAAGTGTAGCGTCATTTGGTGTCATTTGGTGTAATATAGTGTAATTCAACATAATAAAATGAAAATGAAATTTTATTAGGTAATGGGGCTGTTTCCTAACAATGTGCGGCAAAGCGTGCTTCCCAGTGAACAATCAACACATCGCCAAATTGCCTGTTTATTGAATGGACAGTGGTTGCAAACTTGTTTGTCAACCGACCATGCCTGCCAAGTGAGGGATGCTTGCAGCAATTCATCTACTTGTCCCACAAACTCCAGTACATAGTCTCACTGTCTCTATTATTTGTATATGAGCCTCGCTCCATAAGCAATCAGTGTCAGAAACTAACCATGCCGATGTGTGGCTGGCTTGGCGGCCACCTGAGGTTCTTGCATGTCCCATTCTGGAGCAACATTGGGATTATCCTGTATAACAGAATTTGATTGACCCGGTTCTTCCACTGCAGTCAGGGGGACCTTGATGTGCTTTGTTTTTGGTCCATGTTTCGTGTTGACCTCAACTTCTACATGTGTAACAGTATCGACTGCATCGTCATTGTCCTCATGCAGGGGGCATTCTTCTTTGATCTTCTCTTTCGCTTGTAAGGAACTCTTGTTAGGCTCATGATGATTTGAGGTGAGTCACAACGACACCCATTTATTGATGGGGCTATTGTACTATCGACCTCATGCCCGCACATACGACCCACACTGGGAAACATACCTCGTCCCTGAAGGCACCCTCCTCTGCATTACCCAAATTAACAGACCTGATGTCCTTTTCCAAATAAAACTATGCTTGTCCCTCGAACTGTAATTGCCTGAGTCATCGCGTGCGTTGTCTTAGTCCGACGTTCATTTTGTAAAAGCCTTTATGATACGCAGTCGTTAGTCTGCCGTGAACTCCCTTTGATAGTCATAGCGCCATTTGTAAATTATTCATCGTGCTTTCAAGCTCCAATCCGCCTAATCCACCATCGACGACAATGCCCCTACCTCACACCTCTACCACCACCACAACTCTGTCACCACCCGCCACCACTCCCATGCCCACTCTCACATCGACAACCGCCGCAAAGAACTACTGTCTGTGTCGTGACTTGTCATGACTTTGGGAGCCAAAACATCTACATAACTTACGCACCTGTTTGATGTTGCTTTCCTTCAACATGAGGCGAAACTTATCTCTTGCGGCCTCCTGATCTGCAGTGTATGGCACATCGTCACCGCTTTCCATACTTCCATCATCCACATCTGCATTATCCCTCTTTACTCTAACTGAGAAGACCACCACACTCGAGGTCGAGTCAAGGTCGAGTCCTCTGATACCATCGACAACGTAAAGGCCAAGATCCAAGACAACAAGGGCGAGCTCGTCCTTTAGTCTGGGAATATCACTGGCAAGGCCCTCATACTTATCGTCCCTAGCATTCTTCCTGACCAGTGCTCTGGATCCAATTGTCCTTCCATCTGGTGTTCTTCTTTGAGCTAAGCACCCACTTCAAGTTTGCTTCTTCTTCTTCTTCTTCGTCCTCATCTTCTCCTCCCGAGTCGTCTCTACCCTCCTGATCAGAATGCCCATCCTGCAGGTTCTGATTGTCTTCTTCTGAGTCATCTTCCACATCGTTGCTATCCAACCCAGTAGACCTGTATAATAGTAGAGTTCTGGGATTGTCCTCCTGGCCCAACCAGTCGCTGCCAAGGATCGCTTCTTGTTTGCTATCCTCTTCTGGTTCATTTTCCTCTTCCAAAAATCACTGTATTACGTCTCGATTCTAATAGTAACAACGGTACGCAATAATGACATTAATAAATAGAATCCCAGTCCCAATCCAAGAATACAAAAAAAAAAAACCAATCGTCAATCATCACAATGCCATGCCCATGCCCATACCTACACCCAACCCCACGCCGACCAACCCCAGACTCACACCCATACCGACCACTCCCCTCGTCCTCCCGGCGGCACTCTTCTTCCCACCACCAGCCGAAGCAGAGGGCGACGCAGAAGCAGACGTAGACGTAGATGCCGGCAAAGCCCCAATGGGACCCGTCTCCAGAGCCGATTGACTCGCAGCCGATGTAGCGCTCGCATACCTACGAAAAAAAAAGGAAAAGACACACACAATAAGTACACTATACTACGTGCAGAAAAAGATACTCACGCCGACGCAGCCTTGGAACTATCCACGCCCAAATCTACCAAAACCCTATCTACGATATGAACGACGCCGTTGTTGACCAACACATCTGATTGTATAATCTTAGCGCTTGATGTGTTTTCGGTGATGACGTAGGCTCCAGAGGAGTTGGATGTGAATTTGAGAGATTGGCCCGAGTTTGAGATGAATGATGAGGGAGAGGAGGGGGTGGAGAGGAGGGTGGGGGAGTATCGGGAGGTTCCGTTGATGTACTTGGGAAATGAGAAGTTAGTTAGTGGAGAGAGATACTGAAAAAAAGAAGACGCCTACGTGGTTCCCCAATAAAGCCAACAACGCCGTCTGATTATTCGCCACACTAGCCAACGCAGACCCCGCCGCCGTAAGCGCGTCATTACTCGGTGCGAAAAGGGTGTAACCCCTAGTCATGTCTGCGCCTAATGCTTGTGCTAGCGATGCGTTGGTGCCGTTTGGGTAAAACCCTGGAATGGTGATCATGCCAGCGAGATTGGATAGGGAGGAGAGTGAGAGGAGGGGGTTGGAGATGGTGGTGGGGAGGTCTGATGGAGGTGTGAGGACGCTGGTTATTTGGACTATGAGGATGTTGGAGAGGATAGTCGAGTTTGTTATGGTTGTTTGGGGACTGTTGGGTTGATTGGTTGGTTAGTATTTGGTGTGGAATTGGAAGACGGACGTTTGGTTTAGGAAGTATATAGGGGAGTTGGAATCGTTACGTGTCCAAGCGAGAACTTGGCCTTTGGAACCTTCGAGGTGGACTAGGGCGTTGTTTGTGAGAAGAGTTCTGCCGACGGTGATGGAAGGGAAGATGGAGGATGTTAGGGCGTTGTTGGAGACAAAGTTTCCTGGGAGAACGTGGTAGGATAGTACGGATGCGAGAAGAGTTGCATTTGCGGCTACTTGAGCTACGGCGGGGACAGCGACTAGAAAGGAAGTGTTAATGTTAGAATCAAATGAAAGAAATTTAAACTTGCAAGCAGCATTATCGGGTGCGAATAAAGTATAAGACTGAGATGAATTTAACAGTGTGCTAATCAACTGTTTGCCTTGAGGTGTTTGGTTGGCTGCAGCTGCTGCGCTAGCTAAAGAAGTGAGGCCTGCGTTATTCAGAACAGCGATTAAATCGGCTGATTGTCCAAACACTGAAAATGGAAGAGCGAGGAAAATAAAAGGGAGAATCATGGTCGAATTGAGACATGATAATAATTATTGAGCGATTTATATGTTCAATTAGGAGTCAATCAAAAGGAGGTTGACGTACGTGAAAGCAATCCACCCGCATCACGTGGGATCAATAACCCCATGTGATGTGAACATTGCTTTACTTGCGAGAGAACTGAGTAACAAGAGAGGTTTGGAAAGACTTGATGATGCAGAAGGGTGTTGTCAAAAGATTATGGGAGGTGGTACTTACTTAGGTGACCTAAGCAAGGTAGGCAAGAAATGTTAATGAATTGCAACTTCAGTATTCATTCCAGTAACAGACCAACCTGAAGGATCTGAAACTAAAGCTAAGTAATCCAGTGAGAAGAATCCATCAAACAAGCAAAGTAGCTCCACTGCACCTGTGTTCTGAGTCAGCAAGAAGGAGAATGCAACGCTCGCCCAGTGCATTGAAATTTTGGATCGGTATCATGACAATGGCAAGAATCAGTCGAAAACTGTGAACACTTTGATTTAATCTATCCGAACCTGAAAATGAAGCAGCCTCTAGTCTCTGCATGGGTGAAGGATGAAGCAAAATGGCGGGAGGAATGGGTGCATAGCAGTGGACACAAAGCAAAATGGGCTCATCAGACACAGCATCCAGAAGTCATGGAACTTATGGAGTCATGGGTGTCCATCTGGGTTTTGGGCCGAAAAGGTTAAGGCTTGATAAGGCCTTAAAATATCCAAATTAACAATAATATTTGCAATTCTTATATACAGTCTGAAAAGGGTATTTAAAGGACGGTAGCGTTGACAAATTTCAACACCGCACTCAGAACTGAGCTTTCAAAATGTATGGTAGTAGCTGAACAAATAGTATACATATGTGAAATTTAATGAACAGCGATATCAAGTGTGATTGATCAGTGAAATTTAGAAAAATCCGCCTGTTGTCCCAATGCTTATAAAGGATGGTAGTGATGGCAGATTCTGCCAGCTATATCAGGATGGCCTCACTGATCAGCTGCTACCTGGAAGTGATTACTTGAGAATATTTGTAAGAATTGTGAGTATAGACCATGGAGTATCAGACTGGCAAACCTCTCGAATTGGTAAAAGCATGGTGCATCAGAAAAATTGGCAAAAGATGGACAGAAAGCCACCTGTGGTCCCAACCTTTATAAAGGACGGCAGCAGTGGTGGATTCAGCCAGCTATATCAGGTGGGTTCTGCTGATCAGCAGCTGTCAGGAAGCAGTTGCTTCAGAAGTTCTGTAAGACATGCAGGAAAAGGCCTTGAAGCATCAGACCGACAATTCTGTGAAATTTAGAAAAGAGCAATGAAATTCCACCTGTTGTCCCAACACTTATAAAGGATGGTAGCAATGGCAGATTCTGCCAGCAACTGCAGGAGGGTTCCGCTGATCAGCAGCTGCCTAAGAGCAGTTACTTGAGAAGATTTATATGAAGTATGTGAAAACATCAGATTGACAAACCCACAGAATTGGTAAAAAGTCTGTAAGAAATGCTTGCATGGATCATATGCATCGGAAAGACAGGTCTGCAAATTTAATGACAGAATGAGCAAAAATTACCCATAGTCCCAACACTTGTAAGAAGGGGAAGTCTGGGTGACTTGCACTGTAAGCACCAACATCGATATCTCTCGGACACTGTTCTCCGAATTCCATACATTACAAGGTATGTAGGAGAGATAAATCTGTGGCTTTAGAAAAAGACCAGATATATATCATCTGGAGCACCAATTCTGTCATCCATCAGTCATCAGTTGTCTGGACTCCATATCCTGTAAGATGGGTAAGTAATATGAGCCTGCTTCATCCTTGTGAGAGCTGACCTGTGCAGGCATCGATCTGCTCTCTGATCAGTCACTCTAATTTCACTCGGTGGTTGTAAGAAAGCCAATTGCATTGCTAATCTACAGCTAGCTGGTATTTTACGATCCCCCCCTATTCAACGGCGCCTGCTTCAGGGCCCTTTGCTCCTTCAGTCTGGCTAGCACACTCTGTTTTGTTACTGTGTGATCATGTACAATGTAGCTTGGAAACACCTGGCTAATGGGGGAATCAGCTGCTGCCAATGGCTGGTACAGTGAAATCAATTTGTCGACACCTACCATTTCCACCAGTTCAACAGATCATCCACCTCATCCTTCTCCTCTGGATCATCTAAGAAGTCTAGGACACTTTCATAGAATTGTTTGGAATCTGTCATGGTGTCCGACCGACAGAACACTGAAGAGGATGGTAATGCAAAGTGAAGCTGGTTAGATCATCAGTGACGGGTTACTGGCATGCTAACTCCCCACACACCTGCATGGCTACATAGGCCAGGGAGGCAGTAGTGACCCAGGTCATGCTGTGGATACGAGCATTACCTGATCTTGTCGCCTTCACCTCTTTCTCTACCGAACTGGGTGAGGTAAAGATGTGCTTGAATGCCTGAACAAGACAGAGTCAGTAGCGGATGAGGAGGAAAAATGCATGCAAACCCAAACAAGAATCTGGCTTCTGAACAGCCCCTCCCAAGGGTTTTTGGGATCATACTCCTGGTCTGCATACACCAGCATTGGCCACTGATCACTGTGGACAGGCATTTCACCACTAGAAAGTTTTTCATGCACACTAAATGGGGAGATCAGCAGTGTAAACTCCATATGCAAAGGAAGGAACACTGACTCCACATCGTTCCAGTCTAGACCAGCAGGACAGAGGAGGGCGCCGGTGGTGGGATGGTGATAGCCCCTGTTTGTCTTGACATTCCGGGAGAGGGGTGGGCAGACAGGTATGCTGGGAGGGCTTATCCACTCCAGAACAACACCTTTCAAGCTCTTAGTATTGTCTGATCTTGTGCTGGATATGCCCCTTTGAATCTTTAATGGATGAGAAAAGGTATGTAGATTCACAGAGCAATCAACATACTAATTCTGCGACTGCCATGCACTCTTCATTAGAAGCTTCCATAAGGCACTCCAGAAGATGGGGCACCATGCACAAGAGTTGTTGGAACACTCTATGCTTTTTTCTGGCCCTGCAACATGGAAGAGTATTAGCTGAGAAGTAGATTAATCAAGTATGATACTTGCTCGGGAGTGAGCGACTCTTCTACGACTTCCCCCTCCTCACCCATGCGAAGTATGCCGTTGGTCAGCAATGCTTGGATGCTGCACATCGCATGCACTGCTCGGCCAAAATGTTGCCCATAATGAACTAAGGGATCACTGGCACGGCTGAGTGGTAGCATTAGAGCATGGCATGGTGGAAATACAATGGACACACGGCTTTTTCCTGTTCCCAAGCTTGAGGGCATTGATGCTTGTAGCATTGTCTGGAGGATAGTTCTCATCTGGCATTGGGGATACAATGGGGGCCAAGGAGGATGGGGCCCATTGCTTGCTGCACCAACTTTTAATGACCTCACTGACTCAGAGTCCATAAATCTGAGTCACAGTGCACCCTCACTGACTCAGAGTCAGTCAATCTGAGTCATGGCGGGGTGACTCATTCAAAGCCTAGCAGCCCATAAATTCCTGGCCAATTCAACCAACAAAGCCCAATTTAACACTTAGCGTTGAATTGAGCCCCTCACCTTTGTCAAGCGGTTCCTTTCTCCATGCCCAGGCATCCACAGCCGCTGACAGTGACCACTGCCCCGATGTACTGGCAGATATTGCTCAACAAGGTATACAACTCGACGAATGTTGTCTGGTCCCTCAAGCCAGCTACACTGAAACTGACCAAATGGCACTGGTGTGTAGCTTGGAGCCTTGCCGCTGCAACTCTGATGGCCATATGAAGGCCCATCCATGCAAGGAAGCATGTAGCACTGGGCGCACTGCATGAACATCATGAGCATTACCAATTCCTTGGGCCCAGCTGCTTGTGTCCATTGCTTCAACAGGTTAGCGAAGACCCGGTTTTCACTGAAGCAGCCATATACATGCCGGTCTTTGGACACTACGCTGGGGAGTACATTGCTGAATGTGCAAACAGCTGATGTGGATACATTGGTCAGTCTCCATCTGTACTGAAGAATGCAGTAAGTGTTTACAGCGGCCCAGTGCCATTACAGAGGCTATATCAGGTGGTTGGCATTCCAGTGCGGACATTTCCACCTCAAGGTAAGTTGGGAGGTTTCTCCAGAGCTCAAAGTACTTACCACATAGCGACACATTGCGCCCTCCTCCTGCTCTACATTGCTGGGAATTAGAGTGCATCCCAAGGCCATTGAAGTGGACCTACGTGGAAGCAGGTAAGTGAAGAGCAATCCCAAAACATTTGAGCTAACCCTGGCCATAGATTTAACTGCCGAAGTGCCCCATTCCGTTGAGTATGTGGATCTTGGTTATGAAACTGACTGGCGCAAATTCTTGAAGCTTGATTCCATGGATAGGCCTGGGCTAACAGAGGTGGAATTCTTCGGCCTGTTTGCCAAGTGCGAGGTGTGCTTGCTCATCACAACGCACCAAGCATTCCATAGCCACTACTGCAGCCTGCGAAGGGAGGATGATTCAGAGCTAACTGACTGCGAGGAAGGAAGGCAGCATGGATAAACTAACCATCATTTAGACTTCTTATTTCAATCATTTTGTATATACCCTTCTGGATTTCAAATCAACTGTGTTGCATGGCCCTGCCCTCATAAAACATTTACCCCATCAGTTACATGGGGATGATCCTGAAAATAGGCAGCTCAGGAGCCCATCTATGCAAGGAAGCAGAAAATTATGAACACGCACACCACAAAGTCTTAGGGCTTTATTCCTCGATGCATACTAGTAGAATAAGGGTAAAATAATGGTTAAGAGAACAAGAAGCATGCCTTACTTCCTAGCATACATCACAATGACCATGCATCAAAGGCTAGATATAATTAAATTTATCAATACTCATTTTCAACTATCATTAATGTCATATCTGGACTTTGACTGCTATGTATATGAGATGGTGAAAGCAACCGATGAAATATGTGGAATCAGTGGGGACCAACTCGAAGTTGGGAACTTGGGGACGAGCAGGCGTGATGCATTTGAATGGCATATAAATTAAGGGTAGCTGCATAGGTACTGTTGTGTCACGGCCAAAGCAAAAAAAGATGGCATGCAAACAGAGGCACAAATGGGCTGCCAAGTAGAGGAACATGCTTGAGCGCACCTGGGCCAGGACATTTTAGCTGCCCACATCAGATATAAGAGATATAAATACCTTTCGGATCGCTGAGGGATTAACTAAGCTAGAAAGCATGTCAGCTTTCGATCTTTGATTACGTGCCGCCATACAGCTACACGTCACTTGCACCAATTTCCTGGGCTCGAGTAAAGGGCAGGGGTTGCATACCTGACAGGGCAGAGTAAGAAGGGAGGCTCTCACCTTGGGAAGCCTGTCCGAGTCATCGCCACTACTCATGCCAACACTGATGCATACCCTGAATGCTGAATGCTGCATCAGATATGGGAAGGATTAACAGCTTTATCAAGATGAATGGGCTTCAGGATGAACTAAAGTAAATAAAAAAATGTGTCAGTTCTCAATCGTTGACAGCCTGCTGTCATACAGCTACACGTTGCTTGCACCAATTTCCTGGGCTCGAGTAAAGGGCAGCCATTGCATATTTGACAGGGCAGGGTAAGAAAGGAGGCTCTCACCTTGAGGTGCCATCAGATGCGTTGAGAAGCTTATTGTCACTGCTACATCAAGCCAACACCGGCGCATATGTGGAGGTGTGTCCGCCAAGCAGCTTGACTGGGCACCCCTGGAACAAAGTACTTCAGCCAACCATGTCGGATATAGGAAACATTGACACCTTTGTGGAGGTGAATGGGCTTCAGGATGAACTAAAGTAGAAAATGCGTCAGCTCTCGATCTTTTATCAGCTGCCACCCTGTTGCTATGCACTGCTTGCACCGATTTCCTGGGCACAAGCAATGGACAGGCATTGTGTAACTGATATAGTGGGTAAAGGGGATCTCACCTCGAGGGGACATCTGACACTTGGATGTACTGAAATTCCTGTCAAGGACTCTAGGGCGAGCTGCTGACAGGTTCAAGGGGCCAGAGGTAACCCAAATGTAGGGTTGCATGATGAAAAGTCAGACACAACCAGGCAGGTGACAAAAAGTCAGACCTGCAGGGCCAGGAAGTAAGAGCAGCACATGCAGAAGTGAGGAAGGACGAGAGGGAGAACTTGAACAAGAAGTCGAGCACTGCCACTTCAACTTGAACTTCCCATGACTTGTTTATAATTATGTAAGGGTGTAAACATGTCCTAACGTCACATCTGATTGAGATTGGACAAGCCTTCAAGCTTCAAGCTTCAAGTTCAGGCTCGGAGGTTCTATCAGGCCACTGGAGTCTCCATGTTCTCATTGTACTAGGAGCTAGGAAGCAAAAGACAATATATTACTGAGCAGATGAATGGGTCCAATTGTAATTTTACATGAAGTAGCGTTGATTGCTGGTTTACTGGTACAATGCAGCGGCTACTAAGTTAGCTCTTTTGCGCCATTGCATGCAGCTCATCCATCGTAGAAAACAAAGAAAGACCAAAATCCTTATGTGCTGCCCTACGAACCTCTTCTGCTGCACGCTCGGCTGCTGAAGATCCATTAGCATAGCTCTCCTCCTTCTGAAACCCATGCTCAACCCATTGGAGTAGACCACTGGCCACGTACTGTGTGAAGGAGTACTGAATCTCGTGGGGTTGGATGGGGAGGTTTGAGTGGCTGATGACAGCTGAGGGAATGATTATGGACGTGCCTGGAGGAAACTCGATAACAATGCCACACTCCCATAGGATGAGGTGGCCGCCGCGCATTGAATCAAACTTTCCAACATTGGTTATAATGCAGACTCCAAAGGCGAGGTTCCTCCAATCTGTATGCCGATAGCACCAAGTCACTGGGCCAAAGTTGAAAGAAATTGCCGCCCAGACACTATCCAGAAATAGGTGCTCAAGGCCTTCGTCCTGCTCGTACAGGGCCCCAAGAGTTTCATGGTAATATTTATAAAGCTTGGGGAACCAAGCTGCAAATCTGCCATTCGCAAATTTGGAGATGCGGACAAAGGATGGGTAGCTGAGGAGTTTTCATAAAACTCTGCGATTCACTTGGTTGTGCATGAGGTTGCCCGGGATCACTTGTCCACCACCAAATGATACACCAGCTGCCAGGGCTGGGAAAGACCACGGTGATGATTCAAGTCCTTAGAATCAAAGGAGCATTGCTCACTGGCCTCCTCCATCTCCCTCTCCACATCCACCATTCCCTTCGACCATTTTTGCTCCTCTGGCTGGTTACTGTCATCTGGCTGCCCAATGCCTACACAGAAAATCCAGCCGGCGTGATCCTCGATGGGGATTGATTTTCTGTCAAATTCAAGTTCCAGCTATAGGAATTGACACAAAAGTGACTTAGCTTACCTGCCATCCCACTTTTGCAGCTTAAATTTGAAGCACAAGTTCTCTCCAACCAGATCATCCAACTCGTATGCGGTCTTATCCTTCAACTCCTCAGTGTCGCGTAGACCTATGTACCCAGGGGCCGAGATCGAAATATCCATGAGATTGAGCTTGGCATCAATGGCCTTCGAGTTTGGGTTATGCAATTTCTGGTGGGTGGTGGACCGAACTCCATAAGCATGCACTCCGGCCTCACGCTCCTTCCGCTGCTCAGCTCTGTTGTGCTTCCGCTTTGCGTGGCTCTGTTGCTTGTTGCTGCTGTACTTCTTACCTGCATTTTCCAGCCGACCAGCCAAGGCTGAAGCAGTTTCCCCTGGCACCGACTGGGGATCTGGGGGGAGATTGTGGTCATCCAAAGAAGTCAGTTTTTGAGTAGGTGAGGGAGGCGGAGTAGGCTCCGGTGTGGTGAGGGGAGAATCACTAAAAAGGCCGTGTCCTATTTCCCCGCTGTCTAAATAGCCAAACATCTCCTCCCTTTCGATACTCAATGTGATTGCTGACTCAAAATCAAACGATGGGTCATGGGCACTGATGGGGGTGGGCCAAGGTTTGTCCTGTGCCAAAGTATTTCAGCCAACTTTCTCTGATGTAAGAAATATTCATTCATACTTTTTTTTCCATATGAATGGATTTTGGGGTCAACTGCCAGTGAAGTAGAAACATCGGAAAGGGGATCTCACCTCGAGGGGCCATCTGACACTTGGATGGGTTGAAAGAGGTGTTGATAGGTTTAACTTGTTACTTACCTGAACCTTTGTGTCGGCCAGGTGATCCATTGAATGAGTGATGAAAAGTCAGACCTGCAGGCGACCAGAAACGTATGAGAGAACAGATGCATTGTACAGATGATGTAAATATAGCGTTGAGTCTTCAAGGCGCCAAAGGCGACCCAAACGGCAGGTGGGAGGACTCGGAAGAAATCCACAGGCAACTTAAAGCTGAGGTTTGGAATCCAAGTCCAAATGTACGAGTAGGATTGAGTGACAAAAAGTCAGACTCAAGGCAGGTGACAAAAAGTCAGACCTGCAGGTGACAAAAAACGAGTAGGAGAAAATGGAGTGCGGAAAGAAGTGGCAAACTTCAAGTTGGAAGTACAAGGTCAGAAAGCGAACTTTGACATCCAACACCAGCAGACTCGGATAATCCCTGTAGTGGCAGTGCTCCAGAATGCCACACCCTGGGTGCCTGCCAGTGAAGTACACCCCCAACCACTGTTCTACACCACTCAGGCTTTCAGAGTCTTCCTTCCATGCAAGTTGAACTTGTAGTTGAAACAATGTGTTGGAGCTGCAGTACAACATAGGACAAGCAAGTACAAGTGCATACAAAATGAGCTGGATCTGCAAGAAAAAAAAAACAATCCATAAACTTGAAATGAAGACCCAACCAGCGATGCGATGACAACTACTTCTGAACCTGAACAGGTTTCTGCTTGAACTATCAGGGGGAACCATAAGCAGAAAGTATAAAATAAATGATGCACATGGTTATACATGAACAGTGGGAAGATGAGGCTGGAATGAAAAAAATGTGCTGCTTTTTACTGCAACTCGGACTGAAAGATGGGAGACACAGTACTTGCACAGGAAAAACAAAACTCTGAAAAGCTCGTTCAACAAGATAATAAGCATCATATACAACCCAAAGGCCTCCATGCAGGTTTCGACCATTCATTCAACTCAGTGGTCAGACAGAAGTTGGCTAAAATTGGCTATAGCAGATGGTTGGGATCAAAAAAGATAAAAATGCTTACCTATGGAGGAATTCAACGTCCTCGTCAGGGTCTGGTATTGATACACCGCTACTGGCAGTTTTGATGCTCATGTTACTTTTGCGAGAGAGGTTATGGGTGTGTCCACGGCCAGTGTTCACCAATGAGTCACGGGCATCGAGGATTTCAAGTTACTGATATATGAAAAGTTGAAATTTCTGTATCATTGCCTCCAAAATATCATGAGGCAGCCACTCTGGCAATTCCACATCGTAAAGATTGGCATGACAACCATGGACTTTAAATGCCTGGACTGAGATATCCTCAATTTTGATGAGTTTTATCAACTCCCAGCAAACAGGACAGCATAGCTTTGACACCAAAATCCATTGATCATGAAACTTCAGTCTCTGCACAACAAGTTAAAATAATGAATTTAAACCTCAAGGTAAGTGGATCAAGTACCTGGCTAAGCTCTTTAGATTTGGGCTCATCCTTCTCTTCCAAAGTCGCTACATTACAGTAGGCAAGGAAAGCAGCCAAAATAGCCTCGCAATGCGTGCCTCCAGGAAACTCCAATGATGACTCGGGGTGGGCACCATTCTTCACCAGGTTCTGGAATATCGAGAATATCCTAATCTGGTCTGTCCAATTGCCACTGGTATCAGCTCCAATGACATGGTTTTTAACTTTGCGGATGTACTTCGCCATCATTATTTTATAGTTCACCGAATGGGCCTTCAATGTGTCCTCGATTAAACCCTCCATGTAGGGCCAGGAACTGATTTTCACCCTAGAGCGGGGCATAATGAGGAGATCGAGATCAGACGGGTTCACTAGGTGGGAGACCACCAACATGTTTCTCCAAGGCATGCTGTGCTGAGAAGTGCCCAACAAATGCCATGATCCATTTCCAGACAGTCTGGAAATTGATCATGGTTATGTGCTGGATGGTCTGTAAATTGATCGTGGTTGTGTGAGATCTAGACACCTCTGTCTGCTCCTCGCCTTCCTTGCCATCCTTGCCATCCCCCTCCTCATCATCCTCCCCCTCCTTGTCATCCTCCCCCTCCTTGTCATCCCCCTCCTTGTCCTTCAAGGCAACTTGGCCAATGCCGCTTGCTGCCCTGCCGACACCATCTGCCACTTTGTTGACTTGGATGTCATCTGCCGTTTTGTAGACTCCACCCTTACCAATGTACAATGTGGCCCATTTGTTATATTCATCTTTCCTGAACACCATAGGAGGCAACATCTCACCCGGGAATAGAACTTGGAGATGTTCTTTTAACACATTGGAGTGTGAGATGCAGACAAGAGCATCGGCATAGAAAGTGACACCATGCACCAGATTTGACACATCCTTTGTAAGTTGCCGGTCATCCTCCTTGAGTTTGGCCTCCTTCTGGCCATCCTTCTTCCTCGACCTCAGATGCTTCATGGATACCGATGATGATGATTTAGCAGCAATAGCCACTTCCAACCTCAGGAGGGCACTTGCATAGCCAACCAGGATGGCCAAGAGGAAGTTGTGGAATGTTGTCGCAGTGTCCTTGCAGTATATCTCGAATGAGGCT
Organism: Tricholoma matsutake; assembly: GCA_026075535.2. Classification (NCBI taxonomy): domain Eukaryota; kingdom Fungi; phylum Basidiomycota; class Agaricomycetes; order Agaricales; family Tricholomataceae; genus Tricholoma; species Tricholoma matsutake. The sequence goes on from AP026538.1 coordinate 10,353,800, forward strand.
AATCGCTCCTTGGAGCATAGCACCTCTAAATATTTATCAACCGTGTCCTCCTTGTTCCGGGAGTACTTCACCAAAACTTTCATTCTCAAATCGTCCATTGGGTCGAGATATCAAGCCAGTCTCGGGTCACGAACAGGTTTGGTCCACTCATGCTTCTGGATTGACTTTGTCAAGGAGTCGGTTGCTTTGTCTAGCATGTGAAGAATCCCAAGTGATGACCAATGGAAAATCTGTCATTTCATTCTCTTCCAACACTGCACAACAAGAAAGCAGGAAAAGTGCCTGGATTCAGTGGGTTGTGCAGAAGGCTCGGAAATCTTGTATGTATTGAGATAGGAACATACAGATTCTGTATGGTCTGCCAGTGTAGATTGTCTGACCCTGGATACATGATAAGCAATGAGGAAGTGATGCCAGGTACCAGTAGAAGCTCACTTTCTCATCAATTTCCAACAATCATCTTGATCAAAGCGAGACCACAAATCTTTGCCTGAAGCCAATCTGATGCCCTTTGCAGAATTACTGCGCTCTGGATTGGTGATAGCAGCGATATTCAGTGTTTGATTGGTGTAAGGAGTAGTGACAAAATCATCATCCTCTTCAGAGTGAGCTTCTTCTGTGGACATCGCACTGGCCACTACAAGACTTCCACTGGAAGCGTATGCTGTAGCGGCAAGGACTTCTTTGTTATGCACTAGAATAGTTGTCACTGCATCAACCTTTCTGTGGACTGGTAGATCCTGGATGGGAGGAGCATCTGTGGCAGGGAGTATGGTGTTTCCCTGATTGATAGTAGTGAGTAAGCAGAGAAGAAGGGTGAGATTTCAAAATTTTATATGAAGTGCCAAATTCAAGTCTGAGTCAGGCTCTGCCTGATTAGGAGAGCTTCGAAGTATCTGCACTGAATTGGTGGTCATTGGAACTGAAATCAAGAGGTGGTGGTACAATGATGGGTTGAGACAATGGACACTGGTGTCTGACTCAGAGTCACTGTTCAAGTTATAAACTGTATACGAATGTGAGAAAAGACTCTCAGACTCTCTGCTACCGCGAAGCTCCAGTGTTCCTAAGATGGAAATGCACCTGATCTGCCAAGCATAGGGTAGAATCATGTAGTAAGAGGTAGTAAGTATGTGATATATCATATGATCATGATCCGGTGGCTACTTATAAGCTATAATGTCCGAGTCTCACGCTGTCTCGCATATATCACTATATCGTGAGATGATATCATTTGCTGCAATGAACCAGAATGCTGGAATCTCCAACTTGGAGTCTTTTCCTCATAACTACATACATATGGAGTGGGTCACCTAGTGGCCGCTACTTTTGTATAGCCGCCAATCTGACCAGCGAATTTTTTTAAAATAAAGTATGACTGAAAACAAGCATGAGAAGACTATAAGAACACAAGATTCAATTATTAGCCAAAAAATGGTCAGGAGTACAGTAAAGGTTAGGCTGATGGCATTGACTAGTAATTAGGGGGCCACGGCAACATTGAAAATTTGAACACGACAAATCTATGGCCGACCAAAGAAACACCATAAAGCCAGCAGAATGAGCTCGTGCTGGGAAAATCTTGCACAACAATTTGATGCTTAGTAATTTAGTAATACACTTGCAGTTTGTATTTGAAAGCATGTTAGGGTTAAGGTTAACCACGGGCAAATGTTACACAGCCACTGAAATCTGATGGCACGGTCCCAAAATTCAAGTTCAATGTCCTAGGCCAAGCTGACATATTGAAAGAAGACAAATACATAGAAAATCTGTTATATAGAAAGATGCTACCTGTGCACAGAGATTGAAATAGAAGAAATGTTGCCTACAGGAGTATCACTGAACTGGGTCTTCAAGTTCACCATCACACTGGCCGCAGTGATCATGATACAACAGCCTTCGACTCATGACCCTCGTACGAGTATGAGCAAGCATTGATACCTCGTAGAGGGACTGGACAATGCTAAAGTGACTGTAACGATGGTAGGGTGCCACATCTCCTGCATTTGCATGGACATGAGCAATCAGCTATGACATCTGTTGGTGAGCATGTGAAGACGGTCTGAACGTTGGATATACCATCATCATCTGAGTTGCTCAGATCACCATCATCATCACTACTGGACTGGTCTTCATCATCACTGTCTGAATCGTTTTCTTCACTGTCGCGGTCAGAGTCATCTGAGGAATTCATGTCAGAATCTGATTCCATAACCAGATCATTGTACTGCTGTACAAAGTCCAGGTCCACAGGAGTTGCCCCGAGGCTCAGGATATCATGGCCTGTGACGTCTTTGTAAGTAGATTGTGTTTAAAGAAAGTGTAATACCTACATCTCGTGTATGAGGATAACACTCCTGCCCTAGCCTTAACAACATATCTTGATCCCGGCCACTCGAAGCCCTCGCTAACCCCAAAATGCAGATCATAAGGGAAATACTTCTTCAGTAAATCTGTCAGAACATCTGCTGTGCACTCCAACACTTCACCTTGAGCATCATTCTCTTCTGCCATAGTCTTAGTATATGAGATCAGTGCTACAATATGCTGGGAGAGTAGGTCCTTGAATATGAGGCCACCATCGATGAATGATTCCTTCTCGGGGTCAAGAAACAGATAGCGTGCACACCATCAATGACGAAGGTCCCTAGATAGCCCATGGGCATGGATAGTGCACAGCCGATCATGGTCATTTTTAGGTCCATGTCAATATTTCTTCCTGTACGCCAGAGGATTGATGAGATCCCCAAGTTCCATGATGACGCATAACATGAACAGGTCAAGCACCCCTTCAAAGGTGGAGACATCGGGAATATGACAAGTGGGCAGTGGCATTGACAAATCTAGTTTAGACCCACGCTTGATGAGGACATAGTGAAGATAAGTAACCATCCTTTGAAGTAGAAGATGCGCATCATGACTGTGTTCCGTGTTTGTCACCCTCTCGCTAGCAACAAACATATGATAAAGCCCAAAAACCATGTCTTGGATCGTGGACATCGCATAAAAATGACCTCCATGACAAATTGCAGATTCTGGTGTCACAACAAAATGCAGTGTGTTTGGCTGCATTAACCTATAGGACAATGGTTATGAATACGGGGGTGCCAAGCAGACACAACTTACATTCGGGATCCAGGACAAAGAAGGACTGCCTCAAGGTCCCACTTCTCCAGATTGGCAGCAGAAATATCGTATTCTTCAGTGAATAGCATAGCATTAGAGAAATGCATCGACCCAGGTTTGGGCTTTGCAACGATCCACCATTTCATGCCATTTTGGGTGTCGATGTAAGTGCAGAAGCTGTTACAATCAATATGCCAGAGATGGTGGGCACCTGATGTTGCCACAAGGCCCCATCTAGTACTTGCCTGCCGTTGGAAATGAAATAGCCCAGCTACACATCGGTAAATCGACGGTGGCACTGAACGCTGCAAGATCAGAAGCAAACGACATGGGAGGATGAGGGGCAGACAGCATTGGGAAGTCCAGTGCATTGAGGATTTTACTTTTCTCCCTATGACACCTCAGCATATCTTCTAAAGTACCCTTCAGGTGGCAAGATGATTTGGCTTTGAAGGAGTTTTCAATTGAGTAATCTGGCACATAATCAGGATGTCCAAACACAACAAGAATATGCTTCAAAACACCATGAATCGTCACAGACTTGTACAGGTCCCCTAATGTTTTCAAACCCTTTGTGTCGAAAGCGAGTGTAGGCTCAAATTGGTCATGTATTACAACATGTTTTCGGTGGAATATTGCTTGTATCTCTTGGTCACTCTTGCTCCCAAGTTCCTGCTTTGAGAGTATACAAAATGCGCTCTCCTCCGGACAAGCCATCCACAGAGGTCAGCCGTCTTTATAGCCCGCTATGACAGCACTGTGAATAATTTTGAACATGGAGTGCTCATCAGCAAACTAAGGGAGTGCCGAAAGTCACTATATTGTGGCGAATGAGTCTAGGTAGAGCTTACATGGAATGACGGGGTGTATGTAACTGGGCCATCCTTCCCAGGAGCCCATAGCAATACTGATTTGCCTACGAATCGTTTCTATAGATGGAATATGAGTTATTAGGTATGAATTATCATACATATAACCATGCATGCCTTTCGAGTTCTTGAAAGGTTTGGTTTTTCAGGTTTAATCTGCAAAGGACGATAAATTGTGTTCTTTTAAGATGGCAAATGACTGACCATATCCTGCGTCAAGTCAATGATATCAACAAGTCTACTAACACCTCCAAATTTGATCTCCTCAAAATAGTTGCGCTCCATGGCATCTACAGACTGCGGTCCAGATTGAATTTTTGATTCAGGCTTTGGTTTTGGTTTTGGCCTTGACCTTGACCTTGACTTTAACTTTGTTTTTGGCAGTGGAAGGGGCAATTGGTCTGTTTTCTTTGTTTTTGCCTCTCACATTGGGTTCTTTTGCTTTTCTCCAGCAATTGGACTGTCCTTTTTAGTGGAGAGTGAATCGTCGGAGGGTGAAGGCATCTTGCAGGGGCTTGATTCTGGAGTTGCATCATTTGGAGCCTTGTTGTGCTCATTCATACTGCCCTCTCTCATGTCCACATCCACCGCACCAGATTGTTCTCCTCAGTTTGCAACATCTCCTGTATCCACGTCAACATCCATTGCGCTAGGATTCTCGTCCTCCCCTCCAGATCTTCCCGATTGTTCTACTTGCTGTGTGACGCCTGCTCTATCCACATCACTTGCTCTATCCATGGCAATATCCATACCAGAGTTGCCCGTGAGCCTTTCTGGTCGAGCACTTCCTTGGTCATTTTGGTGTTGATAAGCCCCTCTCGCAGTGCCACTATTTCCTTGTCCACGGCTATCATCTTCCTCAGAATTCCTACCTCCAAGATGGCACAATCCTTTGTGAATGCATTTTTCATCCTCATCACCATCCTCCTCCTCCTCCTCCTCCTCCTCTTCTGCGTCCACCGCAGCCCCAGGCCCACCACATACAGAGGTTGCACCACGTGCAAAGGAATTAGGAGACTCCACATGATGGTTCACACGATATTCAGAGGTAACAACAGGGACCTTTAGTATTCGGATATCTGAGAAATTGAATTAAAGTTGGTCCATAGATAATATAAGAAGGTCTCACCAGCTGACAGCAACTATGATGAACCAACTGGCATCATCATTACATATATCATGTACACCCATTGCAGAGATATATGTGAATGCTTCCACCAACAACCCTGGAATCGTTATGGTTGTTTTCGTGGTGGCAATATCAAATATAACTCTTGATAGTTGTTTTTCAACCTTTCTAATTATGGTGGGTCATTTGTTACCAAATGATTTCCAGAGCTATAATAACGTTTAGGAATAAGTAGCATCCTTCCAGTTTCAAGTGCTCTCATACCTCAAACATTTTCATCTTCCCAAAAGACACGTTTATTAACGAATGATTGACAAGGAGGAATACTGGTGAAAGGGCAAGAGCAATAAATAAAGGGTTTTGTAACATTTCTGGTGCTATGTCAAAATTCTCATGGTCTACTGAAACACCATATCTGACATGTTGTGAACATTAGGAAAGGTCTGTCATGAAATTATGCCTTTACTTTCCAAGTGCCTCCTTGAGATTGTTCTTGTACAAATTACCCTGATGACTAAAGTGTTGGGGGAAAAAAATACAGAGAGTGCAGCACACGTACTCGGAGAAGATAGGACAGATGAAATGCAGCAGCCACAAAGTTTTGGATAATCTTCACCCTGTGAACATTCCCAGTGGCATGACAAACTGCGTGATAACAGGCAGAGAGCCGATCATCAACAGTCATTGCATTAAGAGACATATATGTGCTATCAGATTCCATGCTTCCAATCGCAGTTTTGACGACTTTGGGCCAGTCACCCATAGTTGCATGGCCCTGAGAGGTATATTTTTAAACAGGCAAGTAGTGTTACAGAGAAAAAGAGATGCACAATCTTATCAACAAATGGCACTTCCCCCCTTTCTTTGGAATTGAAATCCATACGGAATAAATTTGGCCTTTTCCAGCAGTATCATGCAACTCATTTCCCAGGCCACGATCCCAATGAGAATATAATGCACGACGACCTGATGGATACATCCCCGGATACTTTCCCTGACCATCCAGCTGACTCTTACCACCCATATCCGAATCAGTCATTGTTTTTACTAGGAGAATGGTATTGGAATGGCAGGTTAAAGAAAATGCAATCTGGCTTTCAGGATCTCATCAAGATAGTCAGGCATCCAAACTTTCAACCTGAGGACATTTCAGGGACAAACTGGCAGCTTATTAATGCGCAGCTGAGTGGAGATCAGCCATGCAACCCCTCGAACGATGAAGGCTGGGAGGACAAAGAGGATAACAGCGGGTGGGTTAAAACCCCAATCAAGATCAAGGTACCATTCCCCAGAAGGTCGCTGCATCCAGGGCAAAAGGAGTTCAACGCAGGAATGCTTCATCACCACAAGCTGGTGTTGGTGATTAGGGAGAAAATTATGCGTCCCTCTAACCATCCACACCTCCATTTTGAGCCGTATGAGTTATTTTGGCAACCAACTGAAGCTTCTAAACCAGTCAAAGCTCATGGAGAACTCTACACTTCAGAGGCATTCATTGAGGCTCACTGTGACCTTCAGGATTCTCCTGGAGAGCCGGGATGCAACCTTCAGAGAGTTGTAGTGGGTCTTATGTTCGCCTCAGATGGTACTCAGCTCTCAGGATTCAGCACTGCTAAACTATGGCCAATTTATCTTGCAATGGGGAACGAGTCGAAGGACAGAAGGTCAAAGCCCTGCTGTCAAGCATTTGAGCACATCGCCTACCTAGAGACGGTGAGTAGGACCTCATTAACTTTGTGCTAGTATGTGATCCTCATTCCTTTTTGAATGACAGCTCCCAGATGCATTTAAAGCCTTCGCCACAGAGCACCTGGGTGGAAAGGGCCCAAACGGAGCATTCATGGCCCATCATCATTGAGAAATCTATAACGCTCAGTGGGAGATCATCCTTGATGATAAATTCCTGGAAGCTTATTAGCATGGAATCGTGATTATGTGTTGCAATGGCATTCGGCGTCACTTTTACCCTCGTATATTTACATATTCTGCAGACTACAAGGAGAAGTAAGCCAAGATTCTTTTGAATGCTGGCGTCTTTAACTCAAAGTTTTGAAAGAATTCTTATAGCTAGCATTCGTAATCTTGGTCAGTGCCCTTGTCCTCGTTGTCTCATACCGTTAGATCGTGTTGCCAATATGGGGATGCATTGAGATATGACACAGTGCAGGACTCTCGCCCGGATTGATGATGTGAAACGGCGTAATCGTGTTGAGACGGCGCATGAGAAGATATATGAGCAGGGTTATGTGGTTGATAGTATGGCAGTGGAAGATCTCCTACAAGAGGATTCTCTTGTTCCAACAGCAGTATGACCTTCTTACCTCTCTGATGGTTGACTTTAATGCTCATGCTTTGTCAGAATGCATTTTCAAGCAAGCTGGCGCCATTTGGTTTCAACATGTTCAGCATGCTCGCTGTGGATCTCATGCATGAGGTTGAGCTCGGTGTCTGGAAGGCAGTTTTCATACATCTACTATGCATTCTAGATTGCCAAAATGAAAGCCTCAAGCACAAGTTAGATAGACAGCAAGCATCGTTCGAAGCCTCAGAAGGCTTGGTACTGATATTTCCATTAGATTTCAAGAGATTCCTCCTTTTGGGGTTGATGGCATAAGAAAAATAAGGTTGAACTGGTCAGAATTGAAGAAGATGACTGCTCATGATTACAAGGATATGTTACAAGTGGGTGTTACCACTAGTATTCTCGACTTGACTGATATCATTCACATAGTGTGCTATATCCATTTTTGATGGTCTTCTGCCTGAACCCCACAATACACATGTTCTCAAGCTCTTATTTGAATTAGTCCACTGGCATGGTCTTGCCAAGCTCGGCATGCACATGGATGCAACTCTGGACATTTTATCCCATGTCACTACATCTCTGGGAAACAGCCTATGCACATTTGAGGAAAAGACATGTGAAGCATTCGAGACTCGAGAGTTGGAATGTGAGCATGCTGCTCGGCAACGATGTCAGGAGAAATCTGCAATTAATGTGGTGTCCGGATCAAGAGGACCTACGGCATCCAGCAGTAATGCACGGAAGCAGAAGAAGCTCAATCTGAGGACTTATAAGTACCATGCACTCGGCGACTACGTTGACACCATCCTGCGCTTCAGTACAACTGACTCATATTCCACTCAATCAGTAAGCTTTTACATGATATTTTGTGTAACATTGCTTACGGTGGCGGTGGGCATCAGAGCGAGCTTGAGCACTGAACGTCCAAAACTTGGTCACTTCAGTCTAGTGGCCGATCAATACCACAGCAAATATCAAGGATTGAGCGATGAGAATGCCGTATCAGTATGATCCACGAGAGGCTGGATTGTCAATGCCTTACCCCATCCTCAGAAATAGAGCCAGAGGATGTTACACATGACCCTGGGGTACAGTACAACATAGAAAAGTCCCAGAAATGTTCTGTACACACACCGACCTTCCTACAAAAGAATGAGGGTGATCCCGCAATCAAGGTGAACAGTCTTTGTATTCTTCTGCTGATTTGTACTAACCCCTCACGCAGAATTTCTTACCAAAGTTAAGAGAGCATCTACTTCCCCAAATCCAAACAGCATTGCTCCAGGAAGCTGAATCGCTTTCAGAGCCTTCCAGCTTCAGAACAGGCTCAGATACTGGACTATTTCATAGCCCCAATGGAAATGCATGCAATTTTGTGTTCTTGAAGAATGACTGCATATACCACCACAAGCTTATTCGATTCCACTTTACCACTTATGATGTTCGGCATGGGACTGACATTGTTAACCCAGGGACATCTCGTTGTAACATCATGCTTCTTGCCGATGATGTGGAGAGTTCGAATCCGCATCATTTCTTGTATGCACGGGTCCTCGGCAGATATCATGTAAATGTGATCTATACTGGGCCTGGCATGCGTGATTTTGAAGCTCGCCACTTCGATTTTTTGTGGGTGCGATGGTTTGAGGTCGTTAATCCAGGGTCTTCAGGGTGGAGTAATTCCAAGCTAGACTCTGTCCGCTTCCCTCCTATGAATGAAAATTGTTCTTTTGGTTTTGTGGATCCAAAAGATGTCCTGCATGGGTGTCACATCTTACCAGCCTTTGCAAAAGGAAAATGATGAGCAGATGGGATTGGCATCTTGCGCTGCGCCAAGGATAGTAAAGATTACAATCAATACTATGTTAACCAGTGTGTTTATTGCTTACTTGCTACTTCTGATTTCATTCTGTTCCCCTAGGTTCTCTGACAGGGATCTTCTCATGCGCTACCACTGGGGGCTGGGTGTTGGCCACTTTCATGCACATCAGTCAGCACTCACTTCAGGCTGCATTTCCAATCTGACTGAGGATGCCCAAGAAACTCAGGCTCCAGGTCTGGGGCTGCAGGAAGCATTGGGAGAGTCTCTTGCACAGGACAATGACAGAGGTAGTGACATGGGTTATGAGTCAGGCAAACCAGAGCTGTGTTTGGAAGACCTTGACTTGGAAGGGTGGGACAACATTGAAATGGATGATGTAGAGGATGGGGAGGGGGAAGAAGATGATGGAGAGCCTGAAGATTTTACTGGGATGTACTAGGCATACATTTCTTAACATGTGTCGGCTCAGATTGGACATCTATGTATGTAGTATTCGTTTGCACTTTCTTTATCTGGTTGTCATGGAGGTCTACCTGGTCTAATTCATATTTTTGCTCTTATAGGTTTTACCGCTGCTATGGAATAATATCAGGGTCTCAATGCACCATATATAGCCTTGTAGTACCTATCATGGCACTGTGCTCGACATCAAGTCGCACCAGAAATAGCCTGAGAATTCCCCTCCACATTTGTTACTAGTAGGCCACTCATTGGCAAGAATGTTCACTCACCAACCCTTTGAGGGGATGAAGTCGAGTGGTTACACTGCAGAGATTTACATAGATGCTTATTGTGTCAAACCCGACTTCGAGGGAGACCCGTCCCTTGCAATAAACACATCCTCTTCAAATCATCACAATTTGACTATACCGAATGCCCTACATTTCCCCATTCTGGTGCATATAGTACTTTGGGAATGACATCCTGAGTCAGTGGCTGTGTACTACTTAACCCTAATAGGATTACAAACATTAGCGTGAGAAACTCCTAACTTCAAGTTCAAGTTGACTCAGAATTTCTTCTGTTCCCTCACTGTCTTTCTTCATTCTGGCAGCACTGCTCTCTAGTTCCTGGCTCTGCAGGTCTGACTTTTGTCACCTGCCCGGTTGTGTCTGACTTTTTGTCATGCAACCCTATGCTTTGCCTTTGGCCCCTTGAACCTATCAGCACTGGCAGCCCAACCTGAAGCTCTTGACAGTGCTAAGGGCAATATCCTCTTGGATGTCCCGCTGACAGAGATTGCCATTTGAGTCTCTTGTGGTGCCCTGAAGGCTCAACATTTTATCTACATCATCAGTGTGTCCTTGCCTCAGGCTGGCCTTGCCACTTAGTATTCCCTTGGCTAGTAGACTGTTGTGCTCACGCCGTTGAACCCCACAAAAAACCCTTGGTCAAGCAGTGAAAATCATCGAGCATGCTCTAGTCTGCCTCCAGCCAGTGTGCACTAGCTTCCGTCGGATGGCATCTGGCGTGAGGGGTATGATTCACAGGCATGGTTCCATGCCTCTTGTCCAGGTCCAGCCATCTTCACATTCCTTGCTTGTAATGCAGGTTGAAGACGAGCAGCTTGGCTCTCAGCATTATGTGCCACCTCCAATGTCAACGATGACTCCCTGTGTTCGAGGATGAGATTGTAGATTAAAAATCCATTCCAGACATCTTTGACGTCCAGCTCCAAACTAGTTGGCCAACTAGCTGGAAGTGAACAGTTGACTTGTTCATTTTGAAGACTGCTATTGTAAGTTCATGCACAGTTTGTTGCAGAGATCCTGGAGCATAATAATCAGTTGGTGAATCATCGAAGTAACTGTTGACTAACCATGATGTCACCATCATAGTGGCGAAAAGTTCACATAGTTCTGCAGCCATATAGAAGTGTTGAGAACTTTGAATGAACAAGAGCTCTTGACAATAGTATGTACATAATAGTTCAGGTAAAAGCGAGTATTGCATTCTGCAAAGGCGCCATTAGTAAAACATACATTTCAGGAGGTGAAAATTTGAACATACTGCGACAATATCTTGATGTTGAATAACCTGGAACTGCACCAAACTCCTTGGTGAATACGGTTATAGGGTATGTCATGGGTTCCACCAATTCATGATCACGATGGATGTTAGCATCAGTTTGCACTTGCTGACTGCACCAAGAATCTATGCAAACATGGGTGGGAGGCTCGAGACTATACACACCTAGGGAGCCAGGTTGGTATGGATTTGCAAAAAGAGTACAAATGACATACCAATTTTGCGAGAAATGCCGTGGTCTAAAAATAATTTGATGTACTTCACATGGCTCGCCAGCTCGAGGTCCTTGGATGGCACAAAATCCCAAGCAAGGCTGTGGAAGCACTCCCAAGCTAATTTGCCTACATGATCTGTCATCCTGAGACATAGTTTAAGAAAGTCGTGTACATTCACAGGAAGTGTTGAGGGTGGTTCAGGGTGGTAGGAAGCCTGGGTCGCAGAAATAGTGGGCTTCAAGAGCCAGACAAGATCAATGTACTTTGTAATTGCCTTATAGTCAAATGAACCATGAAGTTCTGAGTTCTCTAGAAGGATGGAGGCAAGATGGACAACATCCATTGGGGTATGGTCTCTGGCATTACTTCGAGAGAAATAGGAATTAAAAGCAACAAGAACTTATTGTTAGATGAAGAACAATTGTAAGAATGATGATTGACAAAGCATAAGGTCTATATTGTTGGTCTTTACAATGAGCATGGACAATGAGGTTGGTGCAAAGCCAAGACAGAAGCAATGGTTGAGATACAGACATCATGCATTGGTAGTACTGGAGACAATGGCAAGACTGGAGTAGATGGCAGGGCTGGAGAGAATGGCAGGGAAACAGCAGGGAGGAATGCATAGGATGGCTGTGCAACACTGGGAACAATGACGAACAACAAGTGCACAGCCCCATACTTAAGCTGTGCAGGTGCGAGGTGCAGGTGTGAGGTCTCCGTGGACCATCCTCCCAGTCGATCAGATGTTCTCTGAAGACAAGATATCTGAACCTTCAAAATTCATGGATCAATGACCCAGCCTGTTGGATCACCTCAAGAAGCAAGACTCAGTATGACTGAACCCTCAGAAAACCGACTTGGAACAGGATTTCAAGATGCTTTGTTCTAGGTTCCACAAACCTAAGAAACCACCAGACCCACATGAAAAACAACACAAGGAACAGCATAGGCAGAAAGGCAAGTCCAGGATGTTGGGACTTACTGAAGAAGACTACCCACATTTACGACAACAATGGCATGATGAATTCTTGGATATCTTAGGGGGAACCCGAGACCAATTACCACCTTGGAGAGAGGTGAACCATGAGATTAACCTTATCAATGACAACAAGTGATATCATTACCACCTACCAAAAGTACCAAACTCTTTACATGAACAATTCCACAAGAAAATCAATTGATACATGAATGCAGGATGGTGGGAACCATGATCTGTGAACCAAGCGGCCCCAATGATCTGCCTGAGCAAGAAGGATGGAAAATTACAAACTGTCATGGATGCCCGACAATGAAACGACAACACAATTAAGGACATTACCCCCTTACCAGACCAAGATATTATTTGTGAAGATGTGGCCTCAGCCACAATTCACTCAAAAGTCGACTTATCTGACGCATATTAACAGGTTGGAGTATGAAAAGAAGATGTCTGGAAAACTGCATTTGCCACAATTGCAGGAACCTACATCAGCAACATCATGCAGCAAGGGGATTGTAATGCACCGGCGACCTTCCAATGACTCATGACATCCATCTTCAGGGATGTCATTGGGAAATTCCTGCATGTCTACCTGGATGACATTTTCATTTACTCGAACACCCCTGAGGAACACAAAGCCCACCTTCATATCGTCTTTGAACACCTCAGAAAAAACCAATTATATCTCAAATGGTCGAAGTGTGAGCTGTATGCCAAACGAATTGACTGCCTCAGTCATGTAATCGACAAAGACAGCATACATGCAGACACAGACAAGTTATTTTGTACTCGGGAGTGGCGCACCCCACAGAATTACAATGACATCCAGTGTTTTGTAGGCTTGGTAAATTACCTAGCCAACTTCCTGCCAGATATCACATACTACACGGGGCCCCTACTGTTAGGAAACCACCCCATTACCTAATAAAATTTCATTTTTTATTTTATTATGTCGAATTATGCTACATTACGCCAAATGACGCCAAATGACGCTACACTTTGATAGCATGAGAATTTTATTTCGCACGCATCAAGATGTATGTGCATGTACGCATGCGTCGGTAACAACAATGTACAATATGTGTAACATAGTATATAAACCCTAAATATACACCTAGGGGACCCAGTTGTGTTCTCTTAGGTATTCCACCTACATTTTCAGTGTGAAAGGCCTTTGTCAACAAACTCACCTATTAATAACCCCTCGCATCAAAACCATCAATTCCCCCATCACGAGCGTGGATCCCACCCCCTTCTTGTAGAGAGAACCTGCATGGTCTTAGCTAGCAGATAGTGGGTGTCGCCCTAACAGAAGAACACAACTCCCCATATCAGTGCACCTTCTCTTACTTGCGCATACATCATTGTTTCACCACACCACATCCAATTACTCATCCTTTTGGCATGAGCCGGAAGTACTTGTATATACATAATCTACCTTTTCTTTCATAAGCCGACACCAGGCCTCGCCTTACATTGTGACCGCCAGTGATTGAGAGGCAGTACTCATCATTAGGACAGCTGCAACAAGACAACCAATTGGATCTGGTTTAGTTACGATTTACATCACTCTATTCGGATGACTATTTTAGTTACAAGCTGAATTCAGTGTATCTCCGAGATCAGGCACTGTTGGAAGGGTTATTGATCCGAAGTGTCAAAATAGGCGCCTGATGAACAACAAACCATCGATGATCGATCGACGAACCATCACGTGACCTGTAAACGTTTGGAGAGGTCTCGAAGCACCAATCTTGAATTTGTTGAAGAAGTGACTCATCACAGATTTTACAATTATGTCCAAACCCTCAACTTCTAATCCCGGCCCTAATCCTGTTCCCACACCAGCACTAGAGGCAAAAATTGATGTGCTTACAGTGCAAATGTTGCAATTAGTGTCAGTGTTGGCAGCATCACAGCCCAGACAAGCGGAAGTACAACCAGAGATGACAGGAGAAAGAGATGATGAGATGGAGGAGATGGTGGAGTGGATGTCACAGGAGGATGAGACGGCAGAGAAATCTGGAAATGGAAAAGTGTGCTTACCTAAGTATGCGCCCCCACAAACTTTTGACAGTACCATGGAGAATACAAAATCCTTCATCAGCTCTATAGTATTTTACATCCATGGGAGGAAGCCAGAGTTTTGTACAGCCAAGTCTAGGATTATGTTTGCTCTCTCATACATTCAGGGGGGGAAAGCACAGTTCTAGAGAAACGAAGCTATAAATCAAATTGCTGGGGGAAATAAACCATTTGCAACCTTCAAGGAATTTCTGGAGAGATTGGAGGCACAGTTTGGAGATCCTAATCCAAAGGTGACAGCCAATGCTAAATTGAAGACCATGTGCCAAGGTTCCCTAACGGTGGATGAATTTATTTTGCAGTTCAAAGCAGAAGCTTCGCAGACGGATATGGGAGAAGCCGCATTGGTAGAATTTTGGAAAGTAGGATTAAATCCCTCTTTATTCAAGTCTATCTACTGACTACCTTCTATGCCAGAGAAGTTGGACAAGTGGTATAATTGGGCAATGCACCTTGACCGGCAATATCGGCAGGAACAGGCGGAGTCAAAGTTGATGTATGGAAGTAGTAAATTTGGAAAGTCATCAGGAGGAAAGTCCAAGAAAGGAAAAGCACCTCAGGTGCAGCCACTGGCCATGGCAGTGACACCTATAGTTATGGAGTCAGCAGCACCAGCAGAGGCAATGGAGGTTGATCAAGCAGGGAGATGAGCCCCACTTAAATGTTTTAACTGTGGGCAGTTAGGACACATTTCTAGGAATTGTAGGCAGAAGAGAAAGATTAGGGAAGCTACAATCAAGGAAGTGAAGCTGGAGGATGGCAAGCAGAAGAATTTTGTGGAAGAGTCCCAGTGAAGGTTTCCCCATTGGTGACCCAGAATCATTACAATGTATTAGTATCCGAGGAAACCCAGAGTAAATCAGAAAAGGAAATCGAAGAGGAGTACAACTGTTGTGAATCATGTGACAAAGAAAATTGTCATGCATCATTTCTGAAAACCCCTAAATTCTTTATTCGCTCTGCGCGAATAGAACCCAAAATCACCTTGACTATGGGACTGAAGACAGTGGACACTCATGAAGCGATTGATGTGGAAGCATTGCTTGATAGTGGTGCTACAGGATTATTTATTAATTGATCCTTAATTACTGAAAATGGTATTAACACACGCAAGCTGGCACAACCTATAATGGTGTATAATATTGACGGAACAGTCAATTGTGGAGGAACTATCAAGGAGGAAGTGACTATGGTATTAAAGTATCAGGAGCATCAGGAGCAAGCCATATTTGAAGTGTGCAATCTTGGGAAAACCAATCTAATAATAGGATGTCCATGGTTACAGAAGCATAATCCTGAAATTGATTGGAAAACTGGGAAAGTACAAATGACTTGTTGTCCTAAGGAATGTAATGTGTATGGGAGGAAGATGAAGAAGGAGAAAAGGAAAAAGAAAGAAAAAGAATGTCCAAGGAAGTATTCTGTTATGATGGAGGAAGTGGAGGATGAGGAAATGCCAAATGGGGAAGTTCCAATCATGATCGAGAAAGAAGAGCAGAAGCAAACCTTTAGAGCAATTTGTGGAGGACAGTCATGGGACAAGAATATTGTGAAGCATCCACCACCACCATCAACACATGCACACCACCTGCCCCAAAACCACCGCCAACAAATGAATGCAAAGCAGATGGCCCAAATGATGACCAGCGTTGTTTGGGCCATTGGGTATGATTTTTTTGTTTAATCTTATTTCAATTACTAATAATTCTTTTTGTAGTGTCTCTTTTGCAAACGACATCGCCTAGACATGACGCAACGCACCTGGGCCCTCACCGTACCCATGCCCTACATCACCGCTGCGAGCCTCTGCTCACAGGGTGGCAACGGGTCTTGTTTCTGGATGACGACAACGACACAACAACGTGGCACCAACATGCCGCCGTGCTGCCACATCACAGCACCACCATGCCACCATGCTGCCACGTCACAGCACCACCAGCCCACCTGTGAGCCACTGCTTGCAGGGGTAGATGGAGGTGCTGACAACCATGGGGGGACAACAAACAAGAATGCGAACAGGGAGGATGACAGGGAGAAGACAACAACGACAGCAAAAATGGGAGGGTGGTGACAGGGAGGAGACGACGAATGCCAGCACGGGGATGACAACATGGGGATGATGAACAACAACACAAGGACGACAAATGACAATGCAGGGACAACGAACAATGGGGCTGACCATAATGAATACCCGGGACAATGTATGACACCCCACTCTCACTGCAAACACGAGTCTGTGGGTTCTTTTTTCTTTTTCTTTTCTTTCTTTCATTGTGATGGACACACCTTACAGGTGTTGTTCGCTCTTTTTTTTTCTTTCTTTCTATTAGCAACACCCCACTGCTGTGAGCACCTGCTTGCAGGGTGTGTTGTAATTAGTTGTATTTAATATATAGTAAAATTAAAATATGTATTGAAAATTGCTGGAAAAACCAGTGGCAACCAGTTTTTCAAGGGCAACTGAACTGACTAGGACCGGTCCTAGTCAGTTCGGTTGCAGTTGCCCTAAGTTGGGCACCAGTTGCAACCGGTTGCCCATCTTGGGGTCAAAAAACTGGACTGAACCGGACCTTAAAACACTAGACAATGTTCAGAAATGGATGATGAAGTAGTGGAAGCTGTGAAAGCTCTGAAGGGAGAGAAGAAGGGAAATATTAAAGGAGATGAATGGGCTGAGGAACAAGGGTTGGTGTTGTTTTGAGGAAAGGTGTATGTACCAAAGGATCAGGATTTGCGAAGGGAGATCATCCAGTTACATCATAATTTACTGACAGCTGGACACCCAGGAAGATGGAAGACATTGGAATTAGTAATGAGAAATTATTGGTGGCCTGGAATTTCGAAGTATGTGTTGGGGTATGTGGATGGATGTGATACATGTATGAGGGGGAAGAAATTTCCAGAAAAACCTGCAGGAAAATTAATGCCGAACCCTATACCTAAAGCGCCGTGGCAAGATATATCTGTGGATTTTATTACTGGATTACCCGAGGCTCAAGGGTATGATGCAATATTTGTAGTATGCGACTGCTTTACAAAAGAGGTCCATATTATTCCTACTACTACAGAAACCTCATCATTGGGCTTGGTGTGCCTCTATCTAAATCAGGTATGGTGGTTACATGGGTTACCTGATACCATTATCTCTGATCGTGGACCACAATTTGCTTCCGCGTTTATGTGAGAACTAAACAACATATTGGGAATTCAAACCAAATTATCTACAGCATATCACCCGCAGACTGATGGGCAGACAGAGAGAATGAATCAGGAGTTGGAGCAGTACCTACGTATGTTTGTCAACTACCGACAAACCAACTGGCCCGAATGGCTGGCAATTGCCGAATTTTCCCACAATAACAAATTCCATTCGGCTACTCATATGTCACCCTTTTTTGCAAATTATGGATATCATCCTTGCATGGGAGTAGAACCCAGAAGGGAAGTCAAAGTACAGTTGGTAGAAGACTTTGTATCTAAGATGCAAAAGGTGCAAGAAGAAGCAGAGGTGGCATTGAAGAAAGCATGTGATGACATGATGTGACACACGGATCGTACTCGAGCACACGCTCCAGAGTGCAAAGTTGGTGACTTGGTGTGGCTAAGTACCAAGGACCTCAATATTCCATGACCTTCGAAGAAACTTACAGAGAAACAAGTTGGCCCATATGCAATCTCTAAAGTGATCTCGCCTAATGCAGTAGTGCTAAAATTACCCCAATCATTCAAGATTGATCCCGAGATTAACATATCCCGCCTATGCCCTTACCGCCCACCCACTATTCCTGGCCAACAAACTACTCCGCAACCTCTGATAATAGTAGAAGGTGCTCCAGAATACGTAGTTGAAGAAATTCTAGACTCATGTCTTCGATGGAACAAATTGGAGTTCTTAATAAAGTGGAAAAACTATACCGACAAAAATAATTCATGGGAGCCCAAAGAGAATTGTAAGCAAGCACATAATACGATTGCCCAATTCTTTAAACGTAATCTGAATGCTCCGCGTTGCATTGTGAGATACGGCAATGAATATTCATCAACACTGAAGAAATGTGCTGCCAGATCAGATGCCTGCATTCAGTGAAAACTGGGATCCATCGGTTCTACTAAAAAAATGAGTATGCACCATCACAGCTCAGAGATATGAAACCTACCACAGGTGTGAGGAAGTTATTCATTGTTATACCCCAACCCCAACCCCCCTGCTGGCTCCTTGCTGGCTCCTGAGGTGGCAGGTGAAGCGGTGGTGGCCACCTCCAACTGAAGGATAAGAAGCCCTGGCATTGGTTGTTGGGATAGCATTGGATGAAGAGGTGTGGGTACTCACACATGTGCCAGGATCACAATAACTA
This sequence comes from Tricholoma matsutake, assembly GCA_026075535.2. Taxonomy (NCBI): domain Eukaryota; kingdom Fungi; phylum Basidiomycota; class Agaricomycetes; order Agaricales; family Tricholomataceae; genus Tricholoma; species Tricholoma matsutake. Next base: position 10,372,719 of record AP026538.1, read on the forward strand.
AATGAAAGTCAGTATCATGCAGAGACACACAAGATGCTACATACCTGATAAACTGGCGGTCAGACATATCCTTGATCATCTGCTTGATAGAGCCCACACATTGGTCCTGGACACCCTGATCACATTGTTCCACTTATGGTAGCTGCAACAACCCATGGTGCCTTGATGACCAGAATGCATGTGAGACATGGTGGAGAGGTTGCATAAAATTTACAGGCAACAGGAAAGTGAACTGAGCTGAGCAACTGTTATCTTTAAACTAGAACAGTTTGGACAAAAAGCAAAACTTACCAGCTATCCCACCCTGATATGGTTTGAAACTTAGTTGAACCTACAGCAGAATGGTGAGTCAAGGAATTTTGATGAACATGATACAACACACCATCAAAACCCCGACATTCACTGCCAAGTGTGCAAACTAGTTGTGCAGTTGACATTGCACCTGTGCCTTTGCATCAACAATAACCTGTGAAATTGTCCATGAGAAATATAAGCATAAGACGACACAGCTCTCACTGTGGGTCATTTTATGCAATTTGCTGTTCTGAGAGGCTTAGACCTGGTGTAACCTGAATATGTTTGGCCGGGAGAAAGATTTCAAGGAAGTTGAAATGTGCAACCTACCAACAATTGAAAGGTAACCATGAGAAATTCCAGATCAAGTACCATTCTGATAAGATATGATAATCTAGTGATAGTATCGTCAAGGCCATGCCCATTGGCCTGGGGTCTCAACTGGTTCTACAGGTCAGTAGCAGGCTTCCAAATAGCATTAACTTTGTTTCTGCTGTTCTGTACCTTGTTCATCTTCTGCCACTCTGCTCACCCTGAAGCATGGAAACTGGCAGTCACATAAAATCATAACAAGTCATATCTAATCACTTTGTTTCTGGGCTGGTGAGGCAGGCATAAGGCCGAACTTATTGATATATTGTCGATGGCTTCCTGACATTGACTTTCAAAAGTCCTTGCTGCAAGATGACCACTTGAGAATGAATAGCCATGGGTGTGGGAGCACAGATGGAGTTGGCCATAGCTCAATATGCGGAGCAGAGGTGGGAGTAACAGGTGCATTGGTTCTAAGAGCATGGAGGGCATGAGCAAAAATAAGACAGCTAGATGGCATGAGGAGCACAGTGGAGTATGTACTAAGGCAGAAAGTGAGAGGCTAATACCCTGTGGAAGTGATGTGTGCATTGTCATCAGCTCTACACATGAAATAATCACTACTGCTTGTCTCTCTGCATTCCCCAGAGTATGTGCACGATTGGTTGTACAAATCCACCAATACTTGGCACACCAAATCCCAATGTCCAAGTGACTTCACCACCTCGATATTCTCGATCAAACCTGATCACATATATCATACAACCACCAATCAATGTGCCCCCCATAGCACTTGACCCAATACTGAGAGGAGGCTGACCCTGTAGCACCTGCAGGGCTTTGGAGAGAAAATACAAAGAGTTGTGGCTTCCAAGAGGGCAAAAACTTTAGAACGTGGACAATGTGTTGTCTGGAGAAGCAGATGAGATTGTGGTCAGGTTTCATGTAGGGGTTCAAGGACAAACAGAGGGCATTGGGATGTATTTGTGACCACCAGGACCAACTCAAACTTCCAAAATAGATTCAAGGTCTTTGATGCGCACAGGAAAGGCAGAAAGAAGGCAGCACTCAAAAGTACGTCAACAAATAAAATGTGTGCACACCACTCCCAATTTGTTTAGTGAGAGTATCACTTGCAATTACATCAACAGCAGGTGACCTGTGAGTGTAGTTTAACACTTGATGAGAATGCTCAACACCCGAAGCTCTTCCACTGTGAAGCAAAATGCCTGGAGATGAACATTGTGCCAGCCTTAAGAAGAAGAGAGACTAACTTGTTGAATCTCATGCTCAGAAGGAGCCCTATTGTCGCATACAATACATTGTGCCCACAACTATGCTTGACAAATGCATGCACATGATCCAGCCCATGTTCAAAGGTCGCTTGGAATGCTGTCCCAAGTATCTTCATTCACAAAGAGGCGGCCCGTAACCGTGATCATTGCATAACCCAATGCATACAGGTTGTGCAGTTCAAGGATCATTGCAAAGGTTGCCTATAGTCATCATACGGCATTGAGGTTGCAACCATGCATGTTTTGTCTCAAGTGACTCTAGCCTGGAGAATTTGCCGTGGTGAACAACGGATCAGGCCTACAATCATGCCTAATGCACTCGAGACTGGACAATCTGAACATATATGTGGTTTTTGATTTGCCTGCCTGAAGAGATTCTGGAGTAAAGAAATGACTATCGCGAATGTCATGTCAGGACCGCAATCATGCTTGACCCATCACATGGCGCTTGGCAGGAGTCAAAGACAATGTGTACAAATAAGTGCCCATCCATGAGAGATCTAGACAGACACGATAAAACATCTTGCATAGGTGACAGTTCGAAAGTCATAAGGTATAAGGTCCTTAGGCTGATATTGTATTATGTGGGCATGCATACATGGGTTTGAAACATGAGTTGCAAGTGTACCATAGTAAGGGAGACAGGAGGAAGGTGTCGAGGTATGCCAAGGACATAGGTGTAATAACATTGAAGATGGGATGGGATCAAGTCAACAGGTAGTGCTTGCAGAGTTCAAGCATTGTAGAACAAACTAGGAGCAAGTCTGAGGAGGATCTGTTAGCACAATAACAATTTTAAAACAAGAGACATACTTGGGATATTGTTTATAGAGTCTCCTAGGTATGTTCCCCGATACTTTTGGGACAGCGATTGGTAGGGGCAAGTAGAGAGTAATAACCTGAAGCATAAATTTCAAACAGGACTACATCTAGACAATGGGTTTGTGCTGCATCCTTGAAAGCTTGAACTGTAAAACAAGAGGTGAATATAGACTGGATGGCAAAAGTTGGCAACCAGTCTTTACACTCCCCCACCTTTCCTGTCGGACTCTGACTGGAGTCCAACCGGACTGACCAGAGTCCGATCGGAGTCCAACTGGAGTCCACCAGGACTGTTCACCAGCCAACTGCCTGCAAAGTTGCCAGTCCAGTCCCAGTCCAGTCCGACTGGACTCCAAGTGGAATCCACTCAAACACCGGATTCCACTTGGACTGGTCCAGTGGAGTGAGTCCAGTGGAGTCCAACTGGAGTCCAACTGGAGTCCACTGGGAGTCCACTGGGAGTCCAACTGGAGTCCACACCAACTGATTATTATTATTAATAACAGAAAAATATTTTGACCCACACGAGGATTGAACCCTCACCATTTTACTTACATAACATAACAGTCACACATTAACCACTAGACCACCTAGGCATTTATTGATGCTTGAATACATAACACTATCACTATCACCCAGTTTATGCACGCTGCCACAGCTGCAAAATTCACCAACCGCTGCACTGCCACAACTACCACATCAACCATTACCACCAACTGCTCAACTGTCACAACACCATCGCCACCCATCCACATCAACAACGCTATCAAAACATGCCAGCAACCAGATCAGCCAACTCTGGCACTCACTACAGCACCGATCGGAAGCGATCCCCAAAGCCAAAAGCATGCAAATGTGCTCGATCGTCGCTGGACAACAAACCTAAGCAGAAGAAAGCCCAAAAGGAGAGCAAGACCGAGACCGAGGGGAGTGAGACCGACAATGAGCAGGAAGAAAAGAAGAAAGGGAACACAAAGGACCAGGAGAAGGAGAAAAAGGCAAAGAGGAACTGTAAGGGGACTAGGGGGGTGCCCTGTGTGTTTTTCCTATTTTTTATGTTCGTCCCATATTTTTCCCCACCTCATTTCCTTCTATTCTTCATTTTCTATGATTTTTCCGGATTTTATTACTAATTTTCCCTTGCTATCATGTTTGTATATGTTGACACTTTTATATTTAGAGGCGGAGTACCCCTTCCGACACATACCCCTTGGTATGATGTCATTCGGCGGCCTTGATCCGCCTATCTCCGCCTTTTTCTATTTTTAGGTTATATTTGATTTTTGTCGTCTTCACATATACTGGGCATCAGCAAGGGGATCCTTAGAGTTTTCTCTTCGGATTTCCCTTTGCTAGGTGCGCCCCCAATCCCTGTATTATGTAGCATAATTTTAACTTCGGATTTCCCTTTGCTAGAGGCTCAGGTTGCCCTTATAGTAGAAAACTCTCCCCTAAGGCCCGAAAATCGCGAACGCGCTGCCCAAAATAGGCAGGTACGGACTGGACGACGCTTCCCAAAGCTCCACAGAGTCCCTACACACCGTTCCAGATACTCTCGCCTTTATCACGCCGCCATTTTCGCCAAATGCGCTCCCTAGCGACATGGACGCATCAGAACGCTTCGATGCGCTTGAAAGCGACGTTTCCGGAATGCGCGCGCAAATCGACTCGCTTAAATCTACGATTGAAAACTTTGTTAGGACCCTCCAGGCTAACCCTACGACTAATAGTTCCCCCTTCACGACTCCAAGTGCACCCAACAACGACGTTTTGCCAAACACGTCCACTAAGGAACGTGCCCAGATCAAACCGTCCCCCCCCGCCGAATTTAATGGTGCACGTGCGCAGGGACGTGCATTCCTTAATTCCTGTGAGTTATACATTAGTCTCCAGTCGCATCAATTCGTCGATGAGGCTGCAAAAATTTATTGGGCCTTCACATACATGAAATCTGAACGCGCCTATCTCTATGTGGACCGTATCCTACGTCAAACTAAAGAACTCGGTTCTCTACCTTTCTCCACTTGGGGTGACTTTCGAGCTGAGTTCGTATGCCACTTCTGCCCCCTCAATGAACGCCACTGAGCAGTGACACGACTTGAGTCATCCACTTACCACCAGGGACGTCGATCCATGGACGACTATATCGATGAGTTCAAGGATTTGGTGGACATGGCAGGGTATGGGAGTGGGTTACCAGTGGTGGTGAAGTTCCGATGGGGGCTCAACCAAGAAATTCAGGACCAGATTGCACAGATGTTGGAAGGGCGCCCAGCGGACGATGATATCCTTGCTTGGTATGAAGCTGCTTCACTCTGTGACAAGAACCGACTCACAAATGCGGCGTTTAATGCTGCATTCCGTGCTCCAACTACCACTCATACACCCTACACCTTCAATCGAAGCCTCCCCCACCCTAACCCCATTCCTGCTCGTCAAACTCCCACACCAGCCGTCAATGTCCCAGTACCAATGGATGTTGATGCAGCCCGCAGCCGTGCACGTAAGTTGGATCTCTGCTACCGTTGCGGGGAACCTGGACACAGGGCTGGAGTGTGTCCCCATCGTCAGGATATCCGCATGCTCACCCCCGAGGGACGAGACGAACTCCTGCAAGATTTGTTGGCACTTGTAGATGTTGAGGAAGCGAAGGATCAAGTTGCAGAGGAGGTTAAGCTGGAAGTTGTAGAGGAGCAGGATTTTCCTATTCGCAGCGAGTGAATCGTACGCCCTCACTGCCTGTCCATAACCGCTTTGAAGTCTTGTCAGTTGAATCCCCGGAGAATGAATCCATTTCTGTGACTGCTCCCCTCTCTGACCCTTCGAAGTTGGCTAAAGACGTACCTGCTCTCCCCATCTCTCCTTCTACTCCACGTCCCAAAATTAAATCATGGGAGCGTAAACTACCACGCAAGTATATTGTGGCATCCACTCCCTCTGCACATTCCTTAAACCTAGCCATCGAACTGCAGACGACCGACACTGGACAGATACTTGGTGTCTCTGCGCTCCTGGACTCTGGTGCGACTGGTCTCTTCATTGATTCCCATCTGGTACAACAACATTGTCTAAATACTCGCTCACTCTCACGTCCGATACCTGTATATAACGTGGATGGATCCCCAAATGAAGCTGGTGCCATCCGAGAGGTTGCAGACCTGGTTCTCCGTTACAAAGATCATAGTGAGCGTGCCCTTTTTGCTGTCACTCAATTAGGAAAGCAAAAGGCAATTTTGGGATATCCATGGCTTCGAGACCATAACCCAGAGGTCGACTGGCGCACTGGGGAGGTTACCATGAGCCGATGTCCATCCCGCTGTCGGACGTGTTTCACAGAAGCCAGGCAAGAACATCGTGGACAGAAGGCGGCAATACGACGAACTCAGAAGTGTCGTGCTGGACCCCTGCCTATACCTGAAGTGGAATTGGAAGGGGTTCCTGATCTAATGCCGGACTCGGATGATGATGATGAGGACCCAGAGGAAGTGGAGGAGGGTGATCGGATCTTCTACACTGCGATTCGCTCATCGCATGAGGTGTGTGCCACATCGAACATATCCCAACGCCTTGCCGAGGCCTTCCACAAAAACAATGCTGCTAAATCCTCTACTAACTCCTTACTCCCTCATCTCCATGAGTTTGAAGACGTGTTCTCCAAGGAGTCATTCGACTCTCTTCCTGCGCGTAAGCCATGGGATCACACGATCGAACTCACCCCCGGCGCAACCCCTTCATCCTGCAAGGTCTATCCTCTCTCTCTGGAGGAACAATGGCAGCTCGACCAGCTCATCGACGAGCACCTGGCCTCTGGACGTATTCGACCATCGAAGTCACCCATGGCCTCTCCCTTTTTCTTTGTCAAGAAGAAGGATGGCTCACTTCGACTGGTTCAAGACTACAGAAGACTCAACAACATCACGGTCAAAAATCGCTACCCACTACCCCTCATCTCTGAACTCGTAAACCAGCTCCGTGGAGCCCGATACTTCACCAAGCTCGATGTCCATTGGGGCTATAATAATGTGAGGATAAAGGAGGGAGATGAGTGGAAGGCAGCCTTTCGTACCAACCGTGGTCTTTTTGAACCGCTTGTCATGTTCTTTGGCCTTACTAATAGCCCTGCCACCTTTCAGACCATGATGAACGACATCTTCCATGACCTCATCCTTGAAGGCATTGTCTGCATCTATCTCGACGACATCCTCATCTTCACTCGCACGGTTGAAGAGCACCGTCGCATCACGCGCCTCGTCCTAGAGCGACTTCGATGGTACAAACTCTACCTTCGTCAGGACAAATGCGAGTTCGAAAGGACCAAGATCGAGTACCTCGGCCTGATTATCTCAGAGGGTCAAGTGGAGATGGATCCTATCAAGGTAAACGGGGTCACAGCTTGGCCGACGCCCACAAACAAGAAGGAGGTGCAGTCTTTCCTGGGCTTCATCAATTTTTATTGGCGTTTTATCAAGGATTTCTCACATCATGCACGACCGCTGTTCGACTTGACAGGAAAGGAGGCATGGAGGTGGGATAATGCACAACAGGAGGCATTCGAAAAGCTTAAGGAGATGGTCACTTCCGCTCCGATCCTTACCTTTGCTGACGATTCGCGTCCTTTTCATGTAGAAGCCGACAGTTCTGACTTTGCGACGGGCGCTGTGTTGTCTCAGCAGTCTCCGGAGGACCAGAAGTGGCATCCTGTTGCGTTCTACTCCAAAAGCCTTAGTGCTGTAGAGAGAAACTACGAGATCCATGACAAGGAGATGTTGGCGATAATGCGTGCGCTTGAGGAGTGGCAACACTTCCTCGAGGGTGCCCAACACAAGGTGGAAATTTGGACGGATCACAAGAACCTCGAGTACTTCATGACGGCCAAGAAATTGAACCGTCGTCAAGCTCATTGGTCCCTGTATCTATCTAGATTTGACTTCTCCTTGCACCACCGTCCGGGTCGCAGCATGGGGAAGACCGATGCCCTATCCCGATGTGCAGACCATGGGGATGGCAGCGGTGACAACCAAAACATTGTGCTGTTGCAGCCAGACCTGTTCACCATTCGGGCACTGGAAGGCATCGCACCCCAGGGCGAGGAGCGGGACATTCTACGTGACATTCGTCATGCAAACCGTAGCGGTTTACATGAGGATGTTGTCGCCCGAGCTGTTAAAGAACTGAGGAAGGGATCGACCCTTTCCTTACGTGCGGCAGAGTGGGCTGAAAAGGAGGACTTGTTGTATTTCAGGGATCGCATCTATGTTCCCAATGACCCAGACCTTCGCCAGCGCATCATATCCCAACACCATGACTCACAGATTGCTGGCCACCCTGGACGCTGGAAGACCTTGGAGCTCACCTCACGGAACTATTGGTGGCCACAAATGTCACGGCTCATTGGTCAGTATTGTCGCACTTGTGACCTTTGCTTACGCACCAAGGTCCCTCGTCGCAAGCCTATTGGTGAGCTACACCCTCTTCCTGTTCCAGAGAGTCGTTGGGATGTCGTCAGCATCGACTTTGTGGTGGAATTGCCAGAGTCAAACAGGTTTGATGCGGTGATGTGCACAGTTGACTCAGTGGGAAAATGCGCTCACTTCATTCCCACTCACACCACTGTCAGTGCCCTAGGTGCCGCTCGACTCTACCTCCACCACGTGTGGAAGTTACATGGACTTCCTGGTGCCTTGCTCTCGGATCGTGGCCCTCAGTTCATGGCAGAGTTCACTCGTGAGCTGTACCGACTCCTGGGGATCAAACTCCTTGCTTCAACTGCTTATCACCCACAAACTGATGGCCAGACGGAGCGAGTCAACCAGGAACTGGAGCAGTACATCCGCCTCTTTGTCAATGAACGCCAGGATGATTGGGATGATCTCCTTCCTTTGGCCGAGTTTGGGTACAACAACCATGTCCATGCTTCCACTCAACAGACCCCTTTCCTCTTAGACACTGGACGACATCCACGCATGGGATTTGAACCTCGCCAAACTCCCTCACACATCGAGACAGTGAATGAGTTCACAGAATGCATGAGGGATAGCTTGGAGGAGGCAAGGGCAGCCTTAGCAAAGGTGAAGGATGACATGGCGCGATTTTACAACCAGCGCCACTCCCCAACCCCTCAGTACAAGGTTGGTGATCGAGTTTATCTCGACTCCAGTGACATCTCCACTACATGTCCATCCAAGAAACTCGCTCATCGCTTCTTGGGACCTTTCCCCATTGTCAAGTGCGTTGGAACACATGCCTATCGTCTACGCCTCCCAGCCTCCATGTCCAGACTCCATCCCATCTTCCATGTCGTCAAATTGCTTCCAGCTCCCCCAGATCCGTTCCCGGGATGCCATTCACACCCACCACCACCACCTACAGTGATCGAGGGAGAACCCCAATATGAAGTCGAGTCAATCTTGGACAGCCGTTTGCGTCGAGGAAAACTCCAGTATTTGGTACATTGGAAGGGTTATGGGTATGAGGAGAACTCATGGGTCGAAGAGTCTGATGTAAATGCCCCTCGGTTAATCAAGGAATTCCACCGACGGCACACTGCTGCACCGCGTCGCATTCAAGTCACGGACTTTGGTCGTATATGATTTCGAATGCATCTTAGAGAGGGGGTGATGTAAGGGGACTAGGGGGGTGCCCTGTGTGTTTTTCCTATTTTTTATGTTCGTCCCATATTTTTCCCCACCTCATTTCCTTCTATTCTTCATTTTCTATGATTTTTCCGGATTTTATTACTAATTTTCCCTTGCTATCATGTTTGTATATGTTGACACTTTTATATTTAGAGGCGGAGTACCCCTTCCGACACATACCCCTTGGTATGATGTCATTCGGCGGCCTTGATCTGCCTATCTCCGCCTTTTTCTATTTTTAGGTTATATAATTGATTTTTGTCGTCTTCACATATACTGGGCATCAGCAAGGGGATCCTTAGAGTTTTCTCTTCGGATTTCCCTTTGCTAGGTGCGCCCCCAATCCCTGTATTATGTAGCATAATTTTAACTTCAGATTTCCCTTTGCTAGAGGCTCAGGTTGCCCTTATAGGAACAAGGGAGCAAGGTATGCCGTCCCCGCCATTGCCGTCATATGCTGACAGGATGGCATTTTTTTCTTTTAGAAAGACTTCGTTAGCGCAGGCATGAGAGGATGCGGCTGCTGAGGCAGCTGGTACCCCACCCAAGCTTCCGAGGTAAGTTGTTTTTGTTCTTTTTCTATTTCTATTTCTATTTCTTTCTACTGACATTTCTAATATGGGGCTGAACTCGTTCTTGAAACGAGTGGGCTATCGGTAGCCCCCCCCACCACGTGCTCTCTTGCCAGCAGCAACAGCCCACCCAGCTCTCGCCCCAATGGGCCACCCACAATGCTCGGATGTCGTAACCCCCAAAGCTGCCGAAAATGCCAGTGACAGCTGCAACAAGCAGGACAACAGCAACAAGGGGAAGAACAACAACCCCAGCGATAATGACAACAAAAGCACCGATGACAACAGCCAGCACCAGGGGAAGGACGACGACAGTGACGGCGATGACCAGCACAAGGGGGACAACTGCAAGAGCAACAACAACAACAATGAAAGCAGTGGGAACAACAAGGAGGAGGATGACAACGACATCGACAGCGAGAAGCACGGTGAGAAGAACAACAATGAGCAGAATGACGGGAAGATGAAGACCAGCAGGAAGATGAAGAATGGCGAGAAGAACAACAACAATGTGAAGAACAGCGAGAAGAACCGCGAGAACAAGAACAACAACAACAACAACAACAACAACAACAACAACAACAACAACAATGACGAGAACAACAACAATGACGAGAACAACAACAATGACGAGAACAATGAGACTAACAATGAGAACAACGAGACTAATGACAAGAACAATGAGACTAACAACAAGAACAACGAGACTAACAATGAGAACAACAAGAACAACAATGACAACAATGACAACAATGACAACAAGAACACTGACAACGATGTAGACGAGGGGGAGGACAACGACGGGACTGACAACAACAACAATGGGACTGAAAGTGGCAACCTCATGAACCTTGTCACCACCACCGATGCCGCCACCAACTGTGCCACCACTGCTGCTTGTTCTACTAATCCTGCCCCTGCTTTGGTAGAAGGTAAATATTTTACCATAGTATTGTTTGTTATCCTTAATGTTAGATTAGACTTTCCTCAATGTGACCCCAAGGGTGCTTGTCAACTTGGTAAAATTTCTCGCTGTCATAATATTTGTAATTTTTGTAATTGAAGATCTTCATGTACATGAAGGAACCAAGGATAGTATTGGAAGCAAAGGTAACAATTTTATCTTTGAATGGTTTGCTTTTTTAAAGCCCATTCTTATTAGATATGGACTTTTCACTCCCAGGAATTGACCAAGGTAACATTATCTGGATCTTGTTTTCTATTTCCAACCCATATTAGATGTACCTATGGCTAGTCCGCCAACCAGCCCTTCACAAAAATTACAGGGAGCCTCACGTACTACTGGTGGTGTTATCCGTGGCCATGCCTATGGAAATGTGTTCAACCTTGCAGATTCTCATGACCTGGAAACTGATGCTGCAGCTTCAGTCATGGGTAAAGTTTACTTATATGACTCATGTGTTGATCCTGCCACTACCAAGCCAAAGTCTGCATTCAAGCTTAAAGTTACGACTTCATTGGGTGTGGTTCTATCAAAGCTGGCAGAGAAAGATTCTCCAGTTTGCCGTAAGTCATTTGACTAACCATTTTTTGGAATATGTTTGTAAGGTTTCTGCAGGTCAAAATTCAAGAATTTTTGTATATGAAGATGACCTTTGGAATATTAAAGGACGCTATTCCACTGCAATCAAAGATGAAGAACCTGTCACATGGAACTTCATTAATGGAGAATATGTTCTTCCAGTTTCAATTGTAAGTTGTGTTTTATTTAATATTGGAAAAATTCAGCTATCTATCAATAGGAATATGAACCTGCTTTCCAGTCTGTTATGCATACAGAATCTCTATCTATATCGCCAACCCTTACTTGTGATTCTACTCCTGCCTCACTTTCAACTTTGGCTACTACCACTCTCACTGCCTCACTTTCGACTTTGGCTACTACCACTCTCACTCCCTTCAAGAACGATCTTATAACTCGTCTCAATATTCCATCAAATTTGGCTGATCATACTGATGGTGGTCTTCACATTGGCTATCAAAAGTATAAAGCATTCTTAGAGGCCAATGCAACTTTGGCTGCACTCTGTGCCTCCAGAGAATGGGAAGGAAGGAAGCCTTCAGTCACTGATTTGATTGAAATTTTTCAGTCTAAATCCATGTGGCATGCCAACCATTCCAAAGCTTTCTCCCGAGTATCTGACTATCCTGAGATGGTGAGCTGGTTGGAGAGGAGGAAAGATGCTCCTTCCAATATTGAGCTTTGGGACTATGAGAAGGTTGCATACAATTTCAAGGATCTTTTTGCTTTTTTGGATGGCAAAGCTGAAGAAGTGGGTAAATCAGGGGGCAAGAGCAAAGGAAAGATGAAGTCGAAGGATGAAAGTGGTGCTGGTAGTGGTAGTGGGTCCAAGAAGAAAGGTGACAAGAAGAAGAAGGGTTCAAAGTAAGTAAATAGTTAGAGCCCATGCAATTGCAATAGTTTTTTGAGCTTGCTGCCTTATAGCATGTGGCAAATTCATCCTCTGGAATTCCTTCAAGTTTTAATCTGGAAGATTGTTTTAAATCTGAACCAGCTGCAACTTTTATTATGGATATTAATTATCTTTAATATCCTACCAACTGTCACTGCTCTACCCGAGGAAAGCCCATTCCCAGAAATCCCCTTCGAACTGTTCAGCCAATTTATTCAGGATAATTTCAGTTCCAAAATTTCACTTTCAACAGTTCTTGTTATTCTGTTCACTATGACAGATAACACAGACTTGTTGAATTTACATTCAAGGCAACAAAATCCAAAATGCACAGGAGAAAAATGTGTCACCATTTCTAGTTGGATGAAATGCCTTGCTCGTGCAATGGACAATAAATTGTACAAGCAACAACACATCAGGTTACTCAAGAAATCAGACAATGTCACTGAAACAAAGACAAGAATCAACAATATTGGAACTAAACTTGATGCACTGGCCAAGCTGTTGGATTTAAATCCTTATAATGACAATGGTCAATTTCAGCAGAAGCTCAAGGCAGTTTCACACAAATCTATCGATCCAATCCATGTTATATGTCCTAACTCATACAAATGCAAAACTTTGAACTGTCAACCCCGGTCACTGCTGCAAATCACTAAATCACAAGATATTCCATTGGTGACCTTAATCAAAGGCTTTGGATATTATGAAGATGTTCCAGTATTGACTGGGAAATGTCCAGATTGTCAAACTGCTTATCATGCAGATCATGAACGTACACCAGTTTCTGGTGAACAAGGTCGATTTGACAGACTATATCTGAATTCTGCCAAGTACATTAAAGCTGGACAGAATATCTGGGTGGATAGGCTGTTTTCCAACATTGTTCTGTCTGCTACGTATAGCTTTCATGCTTCAGCTGCAGCCATTACAGAATTTTGGAATAATGCTTTCTGGGAAAACCTATCAGGAACCTGTCCAAAACTTTCTCAGCATCAGACTTGGCATACATATGTCCAAGAATCAATTCGTACAGTTGCCTCTGTATCAGGCATTAATCTTGTGCTCCAAGATGGTCTTGCAATTGATGAAGTCACAAAAGAGGCATTTGAAATATTAGGAGAAGGTGGAATGATATGGGCTGCAGATCAACATTCATGCTCAGAATGTACTCACCAGTACAAGGGCACTTCTGATGTAATTGCAGGAGGTGATCTAGCAGCAATAGTTGGAGTGGATGAAAATACACCTGTGCCTGCATATGAAGGTGATAGAACCCTTGAAAATGAAGGACAAGAACAAAATACTACAGGCAATCTAGAGAGCCCCCAAGATGGTGACAATATGGATATTGATTATTCACCTGTCAAACTTGTGGTGATGGATGGGATTGTTATGGGGCCTGATGTATGTATTTTGACTGTTACATATAACTAAAGCTAATAGCTTTCTAGCATTGTGCATATGAAGATTGCACATCTCAACTTGCCAATTCTTGTGGAGGAGCATTTTGTGCATTACATGAATCTGAATATGGGGCTAAATGCAGAATCCATGGCTGTACCAATCAGAAAGTTGTTATGACTCAAGCATGCCCACAGCATCAGGAACAATGGAAGAAACACACTGAAAAACACAACCGACACACCTTTTCTGGCATCCAGAGAATATTGCAGCGACCAAATGAAAATATGCCTTGGACAGCTCCAATTACTGAGAATGTACAACCACATGATGAACCTGCCCCAGAGCCACAAAGGACCAATTATTTCACTGCCCCAAGATTCTATTGTGTGGAAACTATATGTGCTCCATGTGGTGTGGTTATTGCATGGGCAAAGTTTGCCAAATTGGAGTCACCAACAAATATTTTGGCATTTCTGGAAAAGGTATATCCTACAGAAGAATCCCGACCAGCATATATCTGCATAGACAAAGCATGTCTTGTGCTTCGTACTAGTATTGCCAATGGGTCTTGGGAGTCTATTTGGAAGAAAACAACTCAATTCATAGTTGATGCCTACCATTATATCAATCATCGTGCATCAGACTTTTTGTGCCAAAAGTGGTGTAATCCTGCTCCTATGAATGGCTCAGCCCCTAATCTCGTTATTGTTGAAGAGGATGAACAAGGGAGACAGCATTACAAGCATGCATTTAATACTCAGGTAAGCATTCACTAACTTCAGTCATGATTGATACAATATAATAAATATATCACAGGCATGTGAGCAATTGAATGCATGGCTAGGGGGATATGAATCAATTCTTAAAAGGATGACCCCAGGCAACTTCAATTGGTTCTTGCATACCATGCTATTTTATCACACTGGGCATGTTATTAACAAACAAACAAGAAAAGCCAGTAACTTGACTAATAATGGTGATAGTGATGGTGATGGTGATGATGATGACATGTAGGTAGTTTCTGATAGTAATATTATGGTCTTGTGGTTGAATTCCACTTGGAGTCCAGTTGGAGTCCGATTGGACTATGTAGAGCAAATATAAACTTTGTAAATTGTATCTCATGACCCTAATATGGTAAACATATGTCAGGCACATGGCTCAGGTGGTTAGAGCACTCCGAAATCTGCTTATTTAAGCTGGAGAGCAGAGGTTGAGGGTTCAAGTCCTGAAAATACAAGTATTTTATATTTTCAGACGCAAGCTTGAGTGATAAGTTCTGAGTCCCTGTCCAATCCAACTGGAGTCCGAGTGGACTGGAGTCATAACAGGATAATGACTTGTGAATTGCTTAAGTAGCATTGAACATGTTCATCTGGTTGGACTCCAGTTGGACTCTGAGTGGACTCCGAGTGGACTCTGAGTGGACTCTGAGTGGACTCTGAGTGGACTCTGAGTGGACTCTGAGTGGACTCTGAGTGGACTCTGAGTGGACTCTGAGTGGACTCTGAGTGGACTCTGAGTGGACTCTGAGTGGACTCTGAGTGGACTCTGAGTGGACTCCGAGTGGACTCTGAGTGGACTCCAGTTGGACTCCGGTTGGACTCCAGTGGGGGGATGAACTCTACTTGACTTAATGTAGTTCAACTGGACTCCACTTGGACTCCAGTCGGACTCCAGTCAGTCCAGTCAGAGTCCACTAGGACAGGTGGGGGACTGTAAAGTACTGCTACTTTCTACAAAATCAGATCTAATCACAAATATTCATGTCACTTACATAGGACAAACATATTAAATGTTGCTTGCTGTGATTTAATAATCGCGCCAGTGGCCAATTCTCCAGACTAGACTGACTAGAGGTAGGCAAATTGAAACCCACATCTATGTCCAGATCAGCCATCATGCATCATGGACCAAGTAGTTTTGAGTGTTGGGTCAAGCATGATTGCAGGCCTGACACATCGTTCACGATGGCAAATTCTCCAGACTAACTCACTTGAGGCAAATCAAAAACAAATATTCACATTTGGATTGCATTGGGTCATGCACAGTTGCAGGTCCAACACTCAATGAATGTGTATGATGATACCTAGGACTGCAGATGACCTTTGTAAAGGTAGGCTGAGCATTGCGAAAGTCGTGTCAGTTTGCTGAAAATGCATAGCAAACCAAAACTTGCTTACAGGCAATCAAAAAGGACATACATGTCCGGATTGGCCATGATCATGCTCCCAAGTAGTTTTGAGTGCCATTGTTGGGTCAAGCATGATTGCGGGCCTGACATGACCTTTGCAACAGCAATCTTTTAGGCCAGGCGCAGGCAAATCTGCTCTGAGTAGTCTTGAGTGCCATGTGTTGGGTCAAGCATGATTGCAGGCTCGATACGTACCTTGCCATGGCGGATTTTCTGGGCTAGACTCCCTTGAGGCAGGCAAATAAAATGGAAACATTCACATTCGGATTGCATTGGGTCATGCATGGTTGCAGGCCCAATGCTTGCTGAATGCATACGATGATAGACAGCCTTTGCAATGATCCTTCAGCAGCATAACCTGAATGACTTACATGCATTGTGTCAAGCAATATTAATGATCCACTGTACGGGTCCTTGGGACATTCTTGACACCTCCCTGACCTCCACTGAACTCAATCGAGGTGGCATACAGCAGCATTTGGCTCATGCAGAAAGATTGCATTTAGAAACTGAGAGTTGACAGGTGGGCCTGAGCATCGAGTTAAGATACCTAGAGTCTGGGGAGGGTATGTTGAGAGCAATGAAAAGGTTACCTTTTAAGCTTGGCTGATGCTCAGATGCAACGGCATTTGGTGTGAGCACAGGTATCGTATTTTTGGGCCTAGGGTCATGACAGAGGCAGAGAGCTACTGGGTACAATCTCGAAATGGATGGGATGATCAATAGTCCCTGGAGGTTTGGAGCCTTGTTTGTGAGCCATCTTGAAGCATCTTGAAGAGATGGAAAGGAAAGTTTACGTATTTGCTGGGTGCACAAATTTTGAAACCTGGGGAGCAGGGCAGATGAGGGAGCTTGACATAGAACAGAGATTGTGATGTGGTGGATAAGTGATTTTCGCAAGATTGGGAAATCAATTGCGCACAATGAATATCGAGAATGCCTGGAGACCAAGGCAATGACTGCAGCGCATCGATGCACAGGTTGCTGGGATCAGTCTACTAGTGTTGTACCTGTGGGTAGAGCACTCACCTTTGTCATAATCTGGATGACGGACCAGCGTTGAACTGCCGATAGTTGAAATTAGACTAGTATATTCCTGCCAAGATCGAGTAATAAGTGTTGGGCAGGTCCATGTGGGCACCAAAGCACCCTTTCAAGAGCCTTGGTTTCTCATGTGTCCAAATGCACCAGGGATGAGCAAGTAGGAGGGAAGACCAACCGATCACCATGAGGTCATGCTGATGTCACTCAAAGTTACAAAGAACACAAGATATGTATAAGTCTGAGTGTCTTGCATGGACAAAAGGTGCTACAATGTCAGATTCCAAATCCTCCCTGGCCCTCGCCAATGAGCCAATTCCCACATTCTGTGATGACATCCACCCTAGCATCCTACCTTTGCTTGTGCATACCAATCTAGCTCATTACTCTCATGCGACATGTCCATTAATTATTCATACTGGTCTGCTATCATCTGTGAGACCCATTCAAACATGCAGAGAGAGAAATAGGCAGAGAGGCCGATACGATGCAGTTTCCACTTCTTCATCAGAGTCAGCACGCAGTGGGCCATTACCTCAACAGGTGCAAGAAACAATAGCAGAGAACACAGATGGGCAACAAGTGATCAGAAAACCACCAGGTGAAGCTGGTCAACCAGGATGGTGAGGATATACCTTTAGTGTTTTAAGGTCCAGTTCGGTCCAGTTTTTCGACCCCAAGATGGGCAACCGGCAACTGCAACCGGTTGCAACTGGTGCCCAACTTAGGGCAACTGCAACCAAACCGACTAGGACCGGTCCTAGTCGGTTCGGTTGCCCTTGATAAACCAGTTGCCACTGGTTTTTCCAGCAATTTTCAATACATATTTTAATTTTACTATATATTAAATACAACTAATTACAACACACCCTGTGAGCAGGTGCTCGCAGCGGTGGGGTGTTGCTAATAGAAAGAAAGAAAAAAAAAGAGCGAACAACACCTGTAAGGTGCGTCCGTCACAACGAAAGAAAGAAAAGAAAAAGAAAAAAGAACCCACAGACTCGTGTTTGCAGTGAGAGTGGGGCATCGTACATTGTCCCGGGTATTCGTTATGGTCAGCCCCATCGTTCATTGTCCCTGCATTGTCATTTGTCATCCTCGTGTTGTTGTCTGTCATCCCCATGTTGTTGTCCCCGTGCTGGTGTTCGTCGTCTCCTCCCTGTCGCCACCCTCCCATTTTTGCTGTCGTTGTTGTCTTCTCCCTGTCATCCTCCCTGTTCACATTCTTGTTTGTTGTCCCCCCATGGTTGTCAGCACCTCCATCTAGCCCTGCGAGCAGTGGCTCGCAGGCGGGCTGGTGGTGCTGTGATATGGCAGCTGTTAGGAAACAGCCCCATTACCTAATAAAATTTCATTTTCATTTTATTATGTCAAATTACACTACATTACACCAAATGACGCCAAATGACGCTACACTTTGTTAGCGTGAGAATATTATTTCGCATGCATCATTATGTACACGCCTGTACGTGTGCGTTGGTAACAACAATGTACAATATATGTAACATAGTATATAAACCCTAAATATATGCCTAGGGGACCCCAGTTGTGTTCTCTTAGGTATTCCACCTACATTTTAGTGTGAAAGGCCTATCTCAACAAACTCACCTATTAATAACCCCTCACATCAAAACCATCAATTTCCCCATCACGTGCGTGGATCCCGCCCCCTTCTTGTAGAGAGAACCCGCACAGTCTTAGCTCCCTAACAGAAGAACACAACTTCCCATATCAGTGCGCCTTCTCTTACTTGCGCATACGTCATTGTTTCACCGCGCCACATCCAATCACTCATCCTTTCAGCACGAGCCAGAAGTACTTGTATATACGTAATCTACCTTTTCTTTTGTAAGCTGATGTCAGGCCTCGCCTTACATTGTGACTGCCAGCGATCGAGAGGCAGCGCTCGTCATTAGGACAGCTGCAACCAGACAACCGATCGGATCTGGTTTAGTTACAATTTACATTACTCTATTCGGACGACTATTTTAGTTACAAGCCGAATTCAGTGATATCTCCGAGATCAGGCACTGTTGGAAGGGTTGTTGATCCAAAGTGTCAAAATAGGCGCCCGACAAACGACGAACCATTGATGAACCTCGACGAACCTTATCACGTGACCCGTAGACATTTGGAGAGGTCTCGAAGTAAAATTTTGAATTTGTCAAAGAAGTGATTCATCACAGATTCTACAATTATGTCTGAACCTTCAACTTCTAATCCCAGTCCTAATCCTGTTCCCATACCAGCACTAGAGGTGAAAATTGATGCGCTCACAGTGCAAATGTCGCAATTAGTGTCAGTATTGGCAGCATCACAGCCCAGACAAGTGGAAGTACAGCCAGAGATGACAGGAGAAAGAGATGATGAGATGGAGGAGATGGTGGAGTGGATATCGCAGGAGGATGAGACGGTGGAGAAATCCGGAAATGGAAAAGCACGCTTACCTAAGTACATGCCCCCGCAAATCTTTGATGGTACCATGGAGAATACAAAATCCTTCATCAGCTCTATAGTATTGTACATCCATGGGAGGAAGCCCGAGTTTTGTACAGCCGAGTCTAGGATTATGTTTGCTCTCTCATACATTCAGTGGGGGAAAGCACAGTTCTGGAGAAATGAGGCTATTAATCAAATTGCCGCGGGAAATAAACCATTTACAACCTTCAAGGAATTTCTGGAGAGATTGGAGGCACAGTTTGGAGACCCTAATCCAAAGGCGACAGCTAATGCTAAATTAAAGACCATGCGCCAAGGTTCCTTAACAGTGGATGAATTTATTTTGCAGTTCAAAGCAGAAGCTTCGCAAACAGACATGGGAGAAGCCGTGTTGGTAGAGTTTTTGAAAGCAGGATTAAATCCCTCTTTATTCAAGTCTATCTACCGACTACCTTCTATGTCAGAGAAGTTGGATGAGTGGTATAATTGGGCAATGCGCCTTGACCGGCAATATCGGCAGGAACAGGCGGAGTCAAAGTTGATGTACGGAAGTAGTAAATTTGGAAAGTCATCAGGAGGAAAGTCTGAGAAAGGAAAGGCGCCTCAGGTGCAAGCTCCGAGGGCACAGCCACCGGCCATGGCAGTGACACCTATAGTTATGGAGTCAGCAGCACCAGCAGAGGCAATGGAGGTTGATCAAGTGGGGAGACGAGCCCCACTTAAATGTTTTAACTGTGGGCAGTTAGGACACATTTCTAAGTATTGCAAGCAGAAGAGAAAGATCAGGGGAGCTACAATCGAGGAAGTGAAGCAGGAGGAAGGCAAGCAGGAGAATTTTGTGGAAGAGTCCCAGTGAAGGTTTCCCCATTGGTGACCCAGAATCATTACAATGTATTAGTATCCAAGGAAACCCAGAGTAAATCAGAAAAGGAAATCAAGGAGGAGTACAACTGTTGCGAATTACATGACAAAGAAAATTATCACATGTCATTTCCGAAAACCCCTAAATTCTTTATTCGCTCTGTGCGAATAGAACCTGAAATCACCTTGACGGTGGGACTGAAGACAGTGGACACGCATGCAGCTATTGATGTGGAAGCGTTGCTTGACAGTGGTGCTACAGGATTATTTATTAATCAATCCTTAATTACCAGAAATGGTATTGACACACGCAAGCTGGTGCAACTTATAATGGTGTACAATATTGATGGAACAGTCAATCATGGAGGAACTATCAAGGAGGAGGTGACTATGGTACTAAAGTATCAGGAGCATCAGGAGCGAGCCATATTCAAAGTGTGTGATCTTGGGAAAACCAATCTAATAATAGGATGTCCATGGTTACAGAAGCATAATCCCAAAATTGATTGGAAAACTGGGAAAGTACAAATGACTCATTGTCCTAAGGAATGTAATGTGTATGGGAGGATGATGAAGAAAGAAAAAAGGAAAAAGAAAGAGAAAGAATGTCTGAGGAAGTATTCTGTTACGATGGAGGAAGTGGAGGATGAGGAAATGCCAAATCAGGAAGTTCCAATCATGATCGAGAAAGAAGAGCAGAAGCAAACCTTTAGAGCAGTTCGTGGAGGACAGTCATGGGACAAGAATATTGTGAAGGTGGAGAAGCCAGTGGAGGAATGGGTGCCAAAAGTGTATCATGAACATTTGTCAGTGTTCCAAAAGAAGGAGTCTGAGCGAATGCTGGTGTGGAAGCCATGGGATCATGCGATCAAGATGAAGCCAGGGTTTGTGCCAAAGAAGTCGAAGGTATATCCATTATCTCCGATGGAACAAGAAGAAGTGGATGCATTCCTGAAGGAGCAATTGCGCAAAGGATACATATGACCTTCGAAATCACCGCAGACATCACCAATATTCTTCATGCCCAAAAAAGACCAAAGGAAAAGTATGTGTACCGATTATAGGTATCTGAATGAGTGGACAGTGAAGAACGTGTACCCCCTGCTGTTGATCTCAGAAATAATTGATAAGGTGGGAAAAGCCAAGGTCTTTACAAAATTGGATTTATGATGGGGATACAACAATGTACGAATAAAGAAAGGAGATGAGTGGAAGGCTGCATTTGCCATGCGTCGAGGATCCTTCGAGCCCCTTGTCATGTTTTTTGGGATGACTAATAGTCCCCCGACCTTTCAAAATATGATGAATGACATTTTCAAGGACGTAATAGACAAAGGCGTGGTAATAATATTTATTGACGACATTCTGATATTCACGGAGGATGAAGAGAATCATGAGGCGATAGTGCAGGAGGTGTTACGGAGGTTGGCAGAGAACGATCTATTTTTGAAACCAGAGAAGTGTGTGTTTGGGGCAAGCGAGATTGAATTCCTAGGATTATTGATTGGCCCTGACAGGATCAAAATGGATCCGATCAAGGTACAGGCGATCACAGATTGGCCTGCGCCCACCCATGTCAAGGAGGTTCCAGCCTTCTTGGGACTCGCACATTATTATCGTCGCTTTGTGCACAATTTTTCTAAAATTGCCACACCCTTACATAACCTTACGTGAAAGGGAGTAGTGTGGAGGTGGGGAGAGCAGCAGCAGACAGCGTTTGAGGAGTTGAAGAGGAAGTTTGTGGAGGGACCAATATTAGCCCCAGTAGATTTCACACGCCCTTTGCGAGTGGAATTCGATGCATCCGATTTTGCTACTGGAGCGGTATTATCAATGCTGTGCGAAGATGACAAATGGCATCCTTGTGCATACTTGTCAAAAGGGTTGAATGATGTGGAGAGGAATTATGATGTGCATGACAAAGAGATGTTGGGATAATATGAGCATTGGAGGTGTGGAGGCATTATTTGGAGGGATATACGCATCAAATTGAGATCTGGACGGATCATCAAAATCTGCAATACTTCATGTCCGCTAAAAAGCTTAATTGCCGGCAAGTGCGTTGGGCACTATTCCTATTGCGTTTCAACTTTCACTTGGTCCATAAAGCGGGAAGCTTAATGAGGAAAGCAGATGCCTTATCCAGACATATTGATCATAAAAGGGGGGTGGAGGAGGACAATAAAAATGTTACCTTACTCAAACCCGAATACTTTCGCATTTGCGCTATGCGTCAAGGGCATCTATTAATAGATAGCTCGGAAATGGAAATGTTGTCTAAAATTAGACAATGCTCGGAAATGGATGATGAAGTAGTGGAAGCCATGAAAGCTCTGAAGGGAGAGAAGAAAGGTAATATCAAAGGAGACGAATGGGCTGAGGAACAAGGGTTGGTGTTGTTTCAAGGAAAAGTGTATGTACCAAAGGATCAGGATTTGCAAAGGGAGATCGTCCAGTTACATCATAATATGCTGATTGCCGGACACCCAGGAAGATGGAAGATGTTGGAATTAGTAATGAGAAATTATTGGTGGCCCGGAATTTCGAAGTATGTGTTGGGGTATGTGGATGGATGTGATATGTGCATGAGGGGGAAGAAATTTCCAGAGAAACCTGCAGGAAAATTAATGCTGAACCCTATACCTAAAGCGCCGTGGCGAGATATATCTGTGGATTTTATTACTGGATTACCTGAGGCTCAAGGGTACGATGCAATATGCATAGTATGCGACCGCTTTACAAAGGAGGTCCATATTATTCCTACTACTACAGAAACCTCATCATTGGGCTTGGCATGCCTCTATCTAAATCAGGTATGGCGGTTACATGGGTTACCTGATACCATTATCTCCAATCGCAGACCACAATTTGCTTCCGCGTTTATGTGAGAACTAAACAACATATTGGGAATTCAAACCAAATTATCTAGGGCATATCACCTGCAGACTGATGGGCAGACAGAGAGAATGAATCAGGAGTTGGAGCAGTACCTATGTATGTTTGTCAACTACCGACAAACCGACTGGCCCAAATGGTTGGCAATTACCGAATTTTCCCACAATAATAAATTCCATTCGGCTACTTGTATGACACCCTTTTTTGCGAATTATGGATATCATCCTTGCATGGGAGTAGAACCCAGAAGGGAAGTCAAAGTACAGTCGGTAGAAGATTTTGTATCTAAGATGCAAAGGGTACAAGAGGAAGCAGAGGCGGCATTGAAGAAAGCATGTGATGACATGATGCGACACGCGGATTGTACTCGAGCACGCGCTCCAGAGTATAAAGTTGGTGACTTGGTATGGCTAAGTACCAAGGACCTGAATATTCCATGACCTTCGAAGAAACTTACGGAGAAACAAGTTGGCCCATATGCGATCTCTAAAGTGATCTCGCCTAATGTGGTAGTGCTAAAATTACCCTGATCATTTAAGATTGATCCCGAGATTAATGTATCCCGCTTACGCCCTTACCGTCCGCCCACTATTCCTGGCCAACAAACTACTCCGCAACCTCCGATAATAGTAGAAGGTGCTCCAGAATACATAGTTGAAGAAATTCTAGACTCACGTCTTCGATGGAACAAATTGGAGTTCTTAATAAAGTGGAAAAACTATACCGACGAAAATAATTCGTGGGAACCCGAAGAGAATTGTAAGCAAGCACATAACGCGATCGCCCAATTCTTTAAACATAATCTGAATGCTCCGTGTTGCATTGCGAGAATGGTGTATGAGGGGATGAAATTCCGGCCTTACCAAAATTTCACAGAGGGGACAAACATACTATTTTCTCACCTGGAAGTCGAGGCATAAAAGGGGGGTAATGTTAGGAAACAGCCCCATTACCTAATAAAATTTCATTTTCATTTTATTATGTCAAATTACACTACATTACACCAAATGATGCCAAATGACGCTACACTTTGTTAGCATGAGAATATTATTTCGCACGCATCATTATGTACGCGCCTGTATGCACACGTCGGTAACAACAATGTACAATATATGTAACATAGTATATAAACCCTAAATATATGCCTAGGGGACCCCAGTTGTGTTCTCTTAGGTATTCCACCTACATTTTGGTGTGAAAGGCCTATCTCAACAAACTCACCTATTAATAACCCCTCGCATCAAAACCATCAATTTCCCCATCACGCACGTGGATCCTGCCCCCTTCTTGTAGAGAGAACCCACACGGTCTTAGCTAGCAGATAGTGGGTGTCGCCCTAACAGCAGCATGGTGGCATGGTGGTGCTGTGATGTGGCAGCGTGGTGGTGCTGTGACCTGGCAGTGCAGCGGCGTGTTGGTGCCATGTTGTTGTGTCATTGTTGTTGTCCAGAAATGGGACCTGTTGCCACCCTGCGAGCAGAGGCTTGCAGCAGTGATGTAGGGCATGGGTACGGTGAGGGCCCAGGTGCGTTGCATCATGTCTAGGCGACGTCGTTTGCAAAAGAGACACTACAAAAAGAATTATTAGTAATTGAAATAAGATTAAACAAAAAAATCATACCCGATGGCCCAAATGATGCTGGTCATTGTTTGGGCCGTCTGCTTTGCATTCGTTCGTTGGCAGTGGTTTTGGGGCAGGTGGTGTGCATGTGTTGATGGTGGTGGTGGACAGATGGGATGGGAGTTGTGGGAGTTGTTTGTTGTCATGGGAGTCATCTGGCAATGGTGCCACTTTTCTTTTTTTCAGGAGCACATGACCACATGGTCTGTGCATGGCCACAGGGTATATAAGTACCCGCCAAATAACTACCCCGACTTGTCCCACTGCGTGTAATTGTAGTGTAATGTAGTGTAACCGTATGATAAATAGTTATGATTAGTACTTATGTTAGTTATAATTTCTTACTTCTAAGCAGGTACATAGTACATTGTATATACTGCGAGAAAACCGGTTGCAACCAATTGCAACCGGTTTTGTAACGGTTTTTAAATATTTTCAAAACCAGGCAACTGGCAACCGGACTGAGCTCGAAAGTAAGCAACCGCAACCAAAAAATGGACTGGACCATGTGTCGGTTCGGTTTGGTCTTCAGTCTTTTCCCGGTCCTATGGACCAGACCTTTAAACACTATATACCTTGGAGAAGGCAGTGGCACCTACCTGGGATAAATGAGTATTTGAAAGAATTCAGGTATGTTGCCATGTGTAAACTCACATGTTTTCATTGAATTTGATTGACCATTGAGGAGTATGTAAAGCTTGTTTCAAAGGATGAGCTCGACCTCACAAAAGTGTACACTCATCAGAAGATGGGTAATATTCTGAAAGTTGTTGATAAAGTATGCAGAAGTTCACATAACTCTCTTGCATATGAACAATTAGAATTACAGGTTTGAGAAAAGTTTGCCACTGTCAACAAATTTGATGAAGTGTGGCCAATCCATGACCTTGTAAGGGCGCACTTGACGACACATTCATATGCAGCGAGGTTAAGCGCCAAGCACAATTGATCACACTAAGAGGTATCAAAGTACCTAGCAGGATATATGACCCCATCAAGTGGTTCACATCTTCAAAGGGAGCTGCTGAAGCGTAATATTCATGTCACTTACATAGGACAAACATGCTAAATGTTGCTCACTATGATTTAATAATTGCAACAGTGGACCGTGACTCGGACTCACCCTCAGGCGCTCAGCCTTGTAAACCCTGATTCCATCTACTGCAGTTGGACACTCAGTGGTCCAATCTCCAATCCAGAAAATTGTGCATGGTTGCCAATTTTGTTATTACTAGTATTCGAGTTTGTGCTTGTTTTATGGTTTAAGCATGGCAACAGTTGAAATTGAGTCTTATCCGTGTTTAAGGTCGGTTTCCCATTTTCTCCTTTGCCTATTAATGTCGCACTGACTCACATACTTGCATTCTATTAACCTAGTGAATTACTGCCAAAGTACTTCATTTCTTAGATTGCAAAAGTTGTGCAAGGTTGCCAACTTTTGCCATCCAGTCTATATCCACCTCTCACTAGCACATGCTTGAGCTTCCCAGCTGCTTTCCATCCCAAGTGCAGATACAGATGCACAGCAGACCTTTGGATAGGTGGGCTTAAGGTGTGGGTGGTTATGAAGGCAGAGCTGACAAGGAAGATGGCCATGGAGGTTTATGATAAGCACAGGTTGTTGGTATTTGCAAGGTAATTGATTTGCTTAAATCCATCATGGACTCGCTGTTTCCACTGAGCTGATCCAGGCAACCTGCTTCCCCACCACCAGACCTGGAACTCTCTGCGCAAACCCCCCCACCCCCACACATAACAGGAAGTGCCACTGTCAGTACCTGCAGCAGAGGCTCTGTGGTCTGTTCAGTTTGTCCTCATTGATAGATCCGCCATGCGCCTGCCCTCTGCCTTGTCCTCATCCTCGCCCTGCACATCAACATGATCATCACCGATGTTCCATCCACATTCTGAATGCCTTAGCAAACCCATTTGCCCACGTTCTGTAGCCCTCCCACTAGGCACTAATCCAAGGCCGTGCCGCTGAGGCTGCACCATCTTCCCCTCTAGGTTGAAATGTGCTTGCCCAAACCAGATATCAAATTGGGTGTTGATGGCGCTACACAATTCAGCTCATTCCACAACCAGGCCTTCTCAATCTGTCCTGCACCATTGAAGCTTTAGCCACATCATCCACAGCAACACCACATATGCACCCTGCCACTCCACTCACTTATCCTTTGATAATCACATACTAAGTGTCAAATCTTGTAGCAGAGGATTTAATGGTGAGTCTCTACCACTTTTATACTTACATTAAAATACATACTCATGCCACTGCTATGTCTCATAGGTCTGGTATGTAATCTGAGTCCATTAGCCTCTGGGAGCTGCGGTGATTGCTGGTGCAGTAGGAGGTCAAGAAAACTGTGCAAGAGGAGGCAAAGAGCAAGAGAAGCAGAATGGATTGAAGGAGGTGGCAAGCTAGCTTGAGCCCTCTCCCTTTTTTCGCCTTCTTTCTAACCTCTTCCAGCAGTATCATCAATAAACCAATGTTTCATCACTGGGAGCAGGTGTGATCTTCAGACGGGTGGAGGAGGAGAACTGGAGGCTTGAGCTTGGCAACCCAAGGTCCGTCTTGTTGTATCCAACCTCTCTTAGTACAATGCTTCATTCATGCTGTAGCACAGCGGTTGACTCTAGTTTCATCATCACCACCATTCAAGTTCACTTTGGCCTTGTCAAAATGCTGCATAGCTAGGGCCCACTCACACCTTCAAAGAAAGCATGAGTCCCCACAACTTCATCACTCGTCTCTTCCAAAGGTATGTTCAGCTTCTTCTCATACCTTCACACTACTTATAATAAATATGTGTTTTATTTCCAAGTGTACAGCCAGGGCACGATCTATACTCCTCAGCTATGCCCACGCACATCTGCATGACACCTTCTCTGCTTATATGGAAAGATCTAGATGGGGAAGCTGGATTGAGTGCCAGCGAGGCTAGGGCCTTCTGAGTGCAGGATCATTAAATACACTGTGAGCTCTTCTCATCAATTCCCATTTGTTCAATCCCTTTCTGTCTCTCTTTGTCCTGTTGTCTGATCCCCAATTTCATCTTTCTATCCACTCTCACCTGTTGTCCTTCAATAACTCGCTTTCACCCCTGCCTGCTTCTTTGCATCATCTTGTTGTTATGCACTCTGCTTTATCTTTTACTGACACTTCTCTTTCAGCAATGCGGCTTAGTCACAGTCATCTTCAGCCAGGAAGAATGAGGATCGTGAGTAGGTGTGGAGGCCATTCATGAAATGTTGGCCAACTTTTCTGCTGGTTCCAGGTCAACATGGTATGCAGCACATGAACTGGTGTCATGACAAAATCATCAGATCTGGGAAGAGATTACGAGTCTGAGGTATGAGGACTCGTCTTTTTAACCCAACCAACCAGCCAGCAAAAGTGATACATTAAGTCTGATGGCTGCTCGGCAGATGTCAGAGTTTCAACACTGTCTGAAGACAGGCTTATATTTTGAAGTCAGTCCAACTCAGCCTCTTATAGACTTTCACACTCAGCGGGTTTTACCAACACGCGGATTTTGAATGAAAAAGGAAACTGTCACATTGAGTCACGCTTCCTCAAAAAGCTCAGCAGCATGACATATGCACAAAAGAGTTGTTTGTTGGGCAAGTAATGGTTTTCAAGTTCTTTTCTTTTATTTTATTTTCAACTAACTAATGTTCTAATTTGATCTTTAAGTTCTATTACCACGAGACAGTGCCAAGACAGCAGATCCACACCTGTGCCACTGCTGTGAGCATCTGTTCGCAGGGTGGATAATGGATCATGGCACAGGGATGGAGACAATGACACAACAAAAATAGCGGCTGTGGCAGACGACAAGGGGGATGACGAGGATGGGACAAGAGGGAAGTGCAGGCAAAGGATGCAGCACCATACAACAAAAAGGGTCCAAGAGGCATCGCTGATGTCTCTTGGGCTGTAGTTAAGTTTTTTTCTTATTCATTTCATTTTTTTTTGGTGCTAACAAAGTTTCTAGGTATTAACTATGGACAAAAATGACAACCCTGACCCAGCACCAAACCAGGACAACAAGGACGATGGTGAGGACAGCAAGGAACATGGGAGGACAACGACAATCATGGCGAAGGCACAGCAACAATGGGGACAACAACAATGACAACTCCCAGGATGACGACAGGGGGATGACACAACCAAAATGAAAATGGCAGCAGCAGCGACCAGGGCAGGACAACAATGCCACATGAGGAAGGCACAGGAGACAGAGATGGCCCATACAATGACGAAACAGGCCCAAGAGATGTCTCTTGGGCCTGTAATATGTTTTTTTCTCTTTCATTTCATTTTCTTATTACTAACACAACTTTTTAGGTACTACAAACTCAAACTACTGACGACAACAACTGGAATTCCCGAACCCACTGCCACCACCACTGCCACCAAAACTGAGGGACTGACAATAGCAAGGACAAAAACAAGCAAGAAAGGCTGACCAACACAGTGAGGACAGGGGCTATGGGGACAATGACAATGAGGAGGTGAATAGTGACAACAGTGACAACAAAAAGATGGCGGGGACAAAGACCAGGCCGGACTACAGGACAACCAGGCACAGGGATGGCAACAGTGAGAGACAGGGAGGAGAACAAGATGACAATGATGGCTACCACCATAGCACCCCCAACCACTAGGGACAGCAGCCAGGGACAATGGGAGTGGGACCCATGCACCCAGGATAACGCACCTGTATCAATGCACCAAGATGACACATCCACGAGGCCAACACACCGGCACCAATGCACAGGACCACGTCCCCCTCTCCCCTGCATTTTGTGTGGGCAAGGGGTTTGTATATAGTTGTAGTACTCCCTCCTCACATCTTGTGCAAGGGATGTAGTTAATCAATTTTTTGATCTTGATTATGTGACAAGCACCTCCCTCGAGGAAGATGAAAATAGAGTTTTGAGTGTGAGTGTCATAAACAAACCTTATAGTTATTACTAGTAATCTCCTGTGGCTCAACTAGTTGAGCACACTTGTACAGTATATGTGATCATGCCATTAAAAGGTCTTGAGTTCAGTCTTTCCTTCACACAAATTTATTTTATAGGCACTTCATGAAGTTTCAAAGAGCTTGGAACTTGAATATATCAAATTTGACTATCCAATATGGTATACTTTCATCAAGTACCTGGAATCTGGTTATTCCAATCAGAATCCCCAGAGTCCAACTGGAATTGCTGGATTCCACATCTGTGAATGTTATGGACAAGTAGAGATCATCAGGGCCTGTACACCCCCCCATCTACAAGCTTGCAAAGGGAAAACTAAGATATCTTATTTCTACTGAACATACAAAAAATTTGCATTTTTTGGATTCTCCTGATGTCTGTGATAAAGAAGATGATTGATTCAGAGGACCAGGCGCAGCCATGGCCCAACTAGAACAAGTTCTTTTTGACATTGAACTTTTGTTGAACTTTTGAATGGTCAGGTCAGTTGTAGGGTGCTCTAAGGCTGTGAATTGGGCTCCAAAGGACCTGCTGTACAATGGTATGATTTGTTTAGCCTCTTGGTTGATCCCTGTCCACACTGCATCACAGATGTGGTTGATCTTATGCTTGGTGTTGTTCCTGAGCCTGCCCATTATTCAACCTACCCATCAACTACCCATCATACAGTTTAAATCAGGTATTTAAAAATGTAAGTAACTTAGGTGCAGTGTAAATACTAAACCTCATCAGCTCTTTGTAACAGATACAAGTACAGATAAGGACTTGGAAGAAATGATCAGTTGAATGTGGGGGAGGAGCATATTAATGAAAGCTCAGCTCATTGGGGACAACAACTAGATTAGATACTACCTAATGAAAGCTACATACATTAGTGGTTAAGTTAAAGAGAGACTAGACTAAATGAGAGTGCATACCTCAGCTCATTGGGGACAATGACTGAGGTGTGTGAATATATTGCAATGAACAGTATAAACAATATCATGTGGAGGAACACAACTTGTGCTAGAGGGCCACTGCTTTGCATGTCATGTCCGAGTTTATGAGTCTGAGGTACAAGGACTTGTCTTTATAACCCAACAAACATGCCATCAAAATACAGGTTTAAGTGCAGTGCCAAATAAGCTTTCTTTTGAAAGTCAGCCCCTACAGATTTTCAAGGTCAGCAGGATCTTCCGACATGTGGATTTTGGACCCAAAGGGAAACTAAGTCTCATGGTTCACTCCAACTACCAGCAACCACCACTCTGTCTCCACCTGCCACCACTCTCATGCACACTGCTACAACAGCACCCTAGGGTAAGTTTTTTTTCCTTCATTTTTTGCTCAAACTAATTAATTGTTTTTCTGCGTTATTTAGGAACCAAACTCCATCTCATGAAAGGTCTTGGCGCGAACCAAGCTACATCACCAACAGCCACCAAATCTCCCCTCCCTGTGCAAGTGGGATATGAGGGTGTTGATAAGGGTCAGGAGCAAGCAGGGGGATGCTGGGAGACCCCACAAGGGGATACCCACCCAGTGAGCACCCACAATACAACATCAGACTCGAATGAGTGCCATGTACCCAGGACAATGAGGAATAGACCAAGGACCCCATGACAACAACAAAATGAAGAAGCCAGCACCAATGCCAGCAAAGGCACCAGCACCAGTACACCCAAACAACCGGAATCAACCCTGCAGGCCCCAGCAACACCCAAACAAGGCACCAAGGTCCAACCACAGTGATGAACGACACACCACCTGCCTCCAGCCCCATGAGCAACTGCTCATGGGGTGGATCATGGGTGGAATGACAAGACAATGGGGCTGCCACAACATTGCGGGCAAACAGAGGAGGCGACAGACGATACCTACCAATGACACCAACACTGCCAACACACAACCCCAACATACAACTCCACGATGACAATGAACAGCCCCAGGACCCCACAACAACAACAACAAAATGACGACATCAGTACCGACACCAGCACCAGCACAAACAATGACAATGCCAGCACAAACAACAACAATGCCAGCATGAACAATAATGCAAACAACGACAATGACGATGATGGGGAGGCCATTAAATGATGCCCATGACAACCAGCACCCCCTCCCACTGCTGTGAGCAACTGCTCGCAGGGTAGAGACAGAGTGCGAGAGGCGAGGAGACAGAGAGTGGCGGCAACAGCAGCAACTAGCCTAAGGGATGTTGTTGACATCTCTTGGGCCATAGCTAAGTTGTTGTTTTTTTGTTTATCATTTCATTTTGTTATCAACAAAAATTTTAGGTACTAACTACTACTACGACAACTGGTGCCCACAATAAGGAGCAGCACCCCAAGATTGTGGGTGCTAGCACTTGAGGATGATGCCAGCACACCCAAATGACTGCTGCTGACCTGGCAGGCCCCAGCACCAGTGGAACGACAACAATGGGTTTGACTACCATGAACAAAGCACCATCCACCTCCAGCCTTGCGAGCAACTTGGATGGTGAGTGGAACAGTGATGACAGCCAAGGGGGAAGGGAGGCAACACTGACAGGGAGACCACCTGGGGGAATGAGGGGGAGGGGAGATGGTGGGGAGGGAGAATGACAATGACAATGCCACTGCCATGCTGGTTCCAAAAAAATGTATTTGCATCTGCATATAACAGTAGTCGTACAACCCCAAGAAATGCTACATCTTGTTACTAAGTGTTCTATAATTATGAATTAATATATTAAGTGGCACCATGTCAAAGTGATGTTCATCTGGAGGCTGCAGATTCGAGCATTTGGCCAGAGATGCATGTGGAAAATAATGGGCAAAGGAATTGATTCTCTTCCTTCTAACACATCAGTACCCCAAGACTAATGGCAGTGAGCACCTCATCAGTGCATTGGTCATCGCTCCCATCTTCAGGATCATGATCACGATCCTGCTCTGGCAGAGAGCCACCTTCATCTACATTGTCTGGTTCTGAGTCTGTGGTATCACTGCCCTCCACATCCTCCTCCTGGTCCAACTCTAACCCATTATCTTGGTCTTGAAAAACATAGTTCTCTAGCCAGAGCAACTCTGTGCACCATTCAGGGAAGATGATACAGGCTTGTCAAATAGAGGGAAGATGAATGTGAGACATTAGGTTTGCAATTCCAGGCTCAAGGATGAGCATGAGTTCCATAAGCATGGGCCATTTGATTTGCAGTAAATCAGTGGGGGTGAGCTCAATGCCATGAACGGCAATAACAGTGTCCTCCAGTTGAGGTAATGGAACTAAGAAGTCATAGAAGGTCCAGGGCATGGATGCATAGAGCCCGGGCTGAGGCACAGAAAGACCCAGGGTCATGACGGTGAGATGTTTGATAGACAATTGGAAAGTGCTGGCAGCAAAATCAATGCAATGAGTATTGGCCAAATAAAAGCGCCCTGTTTCCAACAGTGAAGCATCTATCCCGACCATAGGAAGTAAGGGACTGGCATGGTAGTGACCTGCTGCCCGAATAAAGAGCTTGGTGGCAGCAGGTAAATGGACTGTCCCGAGATCATGCAGCCAATTTACTTTGACGTCAGGTTTTTTTGCGATAGCGCAGAAGTCTGTGAACAAGGCCTCTGTGCTCACCAGGGCACAGTGAAGAGTAGAGCCATACTCTGTGATGCTGCACATGCTTGTACAACACATCATCAGCACTGTGACAGAGGGAAGCTTTCCAAATAACACCTTTCCAATTCCATCGGTATCTCAATAACAAGGCATTTAAGTCTAGGGAGCTCGATTTGATATCTGACAGGGGATGTCTGATGCCTCCTCCTCAAGATGAAGGTGGGGACTCCTCTCATCACAGTGTACAGGTGTTTGAGGTTTGGAAACATAGGAATGGCAATGAAGTGAGTGAATGGTGATCTAACTTCAATGTGAAGCTCAGTTAAGGCATTGAAAGCACGTCTTCCTTCCAACATGTCAAATATTTGATCAGTGATTCCAGTATGCATTGTTGATCGATGGTTGTCTGACTCAACTACCACCAAATGCATTGACATGTTTGATGTTCACAAGCTGTCTATCAGATCCAGCCATCACCCAAAGTGGAGGAATGTTTTAGCAACCGGTGCTTTGTGAGAGGCCATATCATTGTCAAATTTGATGTTGAATATAGCAAAAGGGTTGGGGTGATTGTCAAGGATAGTATGGAAGGTAGTGGATGTATGTCGCAGAGTAAGCCAGTGTAGATGAACTTCTGAGCACGCAATACTTCTGGAACAGGACAAGCTAATAAAACTGAGTCCTATGATCCAGTTGATTACTTCATAGCATAGAGAACTGTATGGATAATTGCTAGGAGGCATGATCAGAGAGGAGTGATTAGTCTTGAGGGGTGGTCTCAATGAGAATCTTTCACATCTGTTTTCTATTGACTGCTTTTGCTCACTTTGCTGTCAGATTCTTACTAAGAAACTCAACGGCATTGCAAATACTTACCCATGTCACAAAGCCTGCTGTGGTGCTTCTTTTTTGTGGTTGCCTCACCCATGGGACATATTTCATAGCCTTGATGTTGCGGTTGCAGCTGTGTAATAGCCGTCCAACCAACAACACCGAGGTTGTGGCCAGAAGGCACAGCTATTACAGCAATCTGAAAGTTACCTCGATACGTGGTTGATCTAGGGTTGATTTCAAGTTCTCCAGTATTATGATGGTCTGTCTGACCTTTCAGGCATCTGATTCTATGTGTCCAATCTTATACATCATCCTCAGCAATTAATCTTGATAGTTGCCAGATATAATGTCATAGTCAATGCCTAGCTGGACCATTGGATGACTCTGGCCCTATTCTCCACCCCCATGCCCAGGTTGGTCCCTCCCCTATTCCTCTCATCTATTTCCATTCTGCTGGGCTTGGTTCTAGCCTCTGCCTCTTGTTCATCTTTTTAGACTTGCTGCTGGTTTTGCCAGTTGAACGCGGCCAGAAGATTCAAATGGCACCAGTGTCAGTTTGAAAAGAAAAATTGGTGATGTAACTATCAATGAAAAGTTGACTGTTAAACAGCCACATAAAAGATTGAGAGTTAGCAGTAATAAAAGTTCTGATACAACAGGTAATGAAGTTTACCATATCTCAGTCCCTCTTGGTATAATATGGAGCAATAACAGTTGTGCACATGACTCTGTCTTTTCTATCCTTTATGCAGTGTGGAAGACTAATCCAGAGTATTGGAGTCATACTTTTGGTTCTATAAATGATGATATACTTGAGGATATATGCAATGGATTTCAAAGTCATTTAGATGGTCAGACTTTATTAGAAAATGTGAGGGACATATTTAGACATAAACTGGATGACTTAAGAATTGCTGGCTTGTGGTGGGGTAGGCATACATCAATGGTTAGATTATTACAGCTTATGTTTACAACACCCACTCAAATTGTGTACAACTTACATGTTCTCAAAAACATACATTGACTCAGGCTCAAACTTGTCAACATTCTGTTTGGTCTTGCATTTTGTCTTCTGGAACAAGTCCTTATGTATCAATACAAGATTGGATTCAGAATCGTCAGGAAGGTTCAATGTCTAGATGTTCTGAATGCAATCAACATCTCATATGTTCATATTCTTTTGTGTTGGTTCCAGCTATACTTATATCTGAATTTGAAGGAAAAATTTAAAAAATAGACCCAGAAGTGACAATTGTTAGCAGAAATAATCAGCCTTTTACAATAAAACTAAAAGGTATTATCTATCATGGAGAAGCACATTATATATCACCCATTGTTGTTAATGAGCAACTATGGTTTCATGATGGTATTACAACTGGTGCTAACATGGTATATGAGGGACTATTGCAATCTATGACAGGTATAATGCATTGCACAGGGAAAGAAGCAGTTGTGGCAATATATGCAAAGTGATGGTGAAATGCAAACTGTGCATTACATTATGGATTATGAACTTCTGTGATCCTGTTTCCATATCTAGTCCTCACCTAGTAACAATTATAATGATAACTTCTTATAGGAATAACTTGAACTGTAATATGTTCCATACTGACTGGCTGTAAATTTTTCTGTTTGTATAACTCATTACTTTAGAATGGAGGACTCGTTCATGCCAGGCTTTAGCCATGGCCCAATTGGACAAGTGGAATTTGTGAACTGGTGTCTTTATAAGTTCTTCAGATCTGAGAAGGGACAGAATTTATAACATGGTCATAATTCCATTCCTTCCCAGATCTGAAGATTTTGTCAAGACACCAGTTCATGGATTCCATCCCTTCCCAGATCTGATGATTTTGTCAGGACATCAATTCATGTATTCTATCCCTTCCCAGATCTGATGACTTTGTCAAGACACCAGTTCATGGATTCCATCCCTTCCTAGATCTGATAATTTTGTCAGGACATCAATTCATGTATTCTGTCTCTTACCAGATCAGAACAGACAGAATACATGAATTGATGTCCTGACAAAATCTTGAGATCTGAGAAGGGACAGAAATTAGAATAACATAGTTTTGATAAAATCTTCAGATCTGGGAAGGGATGGAATTATGACCACCTTATAAATTCTGTCCCTTCTCAAATCTGAAGAATTTATAGATACCAGTTCATGGATTCCATCCCATCCCAGATCTGATGATTTTGTCATGACACCAGTTCATGTATCAGCTGTTATTTCCCCTGATCTGGAGATTTTATCAAGACACCACTTCATGAAGTCGTTTTTCCTAGATATGTAGAATGTCTAGTTCCAATGTTAACAACCTTAGCTCTGACAGTGCGTCAGAATTTGAGCATAGCCTCTGGCTATTGTGATTGATAATTGGTGTTGATGTGAGAATGACACCATTCTTGCATTGTATGTCATCAGACATGCTCACTAAGCGTTGCCATGCCTGCTGTTCTGTGAGAAGGTACCTGACGAGCCTTTACAAAAGGTGAAAAGGGTCGGCTGGAGTTTTCTCCAAGCCCTTCATCCCATTTCGTCAACTCCATTGTGTAGTTGTAGTTACTTCCCCTAAGCACCTGCTGCTTCATGAGAATGGGACCTGATGAGCCTTATTTAAAGGTGAAAAGGGATGGCTGGAGTTTTCTCCAAGCCCTTTGTCCCCTCTTTATCAACTTCATCATGTAGTTGTAGTTACATCCCACCCTAACCCTAAGTAGAGTTTCAACCAACTCTTCAGTCACATGTCACAACCAAAAAAATCACTCATCCAAAATGTTTTTCTTTTGATTTTTTTTTGACCAAATTTTCCAAATGTTTGAAGAGTTGGTCAAAACTCTACAGTATTGTCATGTCTAGAAAGGGCAGATGGTGATCTGATGTGCCCTATTCAATCACACAACCTTTGAATTTAACAATACTCATGGTTTGGATAGCTTTGGTTTTGGTCAGAGCATAGACAATCCCAATGATGTCATTGATGAAGCACCTGTAGAAAGGAACTAGTGGGTGCTCAAGAATCTTAGCTTGTCATTCAAAGTACTATAGAAATAACAGTATTTTAACCCTAAATAAACCATTTCTAACATTTTCTAGCCTAAACCCAGACCTTGTGCACAAAACCCCCCTATAACAACTAATAGAGTTTGAAGAACATATCCTAATGATTTTCTAGCAATACAATGGGTCCTTTCACCTGCTTTGCCCTATTATTGTACACAAAAACTTTTTGATAGCCATCCTGGAACACAACATGAAATAAGCTTTGGATCGCTAGAAAGAAATCAGCACAAGAGTTAGCCAGAAAGGAATTATCAATACCTGGATGTTTTTTCCTTGGAATGCTCATGTGGCAGTCAAGAAGGATGTAATCAGCCATATCACTAGACTTCAGCCAGGCTCCATATGCTCCAGACTGAGCAAAATGAGAACTATGTTCTTCCAACCGACTCCCATCTCGAGTGATCTCGACCCCCCATTTCACTGCTGGAATGAAGAAGTCGATACGACCTGCAACATGTGCCTTCCTTGCAGATGCAAACTCAGGGGAGACACGAACATTCCCAAAAGTGACAGAAAATACAGAACGATAGAACTCGTCCTGGTATTGTGCTTCGGGTAGCTTGTCCATGGACATAGGTCTAACACGGCAGATCGGGAGCCATAGCTGGGAAGGTTTGAACTTGGAGATGGCATTGAGGGCCAGATCAAAGAGGGAAGTGAAATCGGGCATGTCATTCATAGGTTTAAGCCTCCAGGAGATACACACGGTGTGGAGAGGGGATGGAAATGAATAGCGCACAATTTCCAGATCCACAGTCGGGTTGGCATGGATCCACCCATGGTGATGGCACTTGCGAGTGGCTTCATCTTCATCATTATCTTCGTTTCTGTCAACCACGCCATTTTTGAGCAAGTTTCTAAACAGTGCCGCCACGTCTGGCTGAGCCAAGAGCTCCTTAGCCATAGGAAGGCCTCGTTCAAAAGCTCCATGGCAGAGGTTCTGTACGAGTGCATGAGTGGGGTTTTCATCATGAAAGGCTTCCACTGTGAACTGTTCCCCACGTCGGGTTTCTGATACTCTCTGGGGAGCAGGTTAGAACACGAACAACTCAAGCCAACAAGGCTTTTGCTGGGGAGACTCGCCTGGTACGATATCATACGCAATATTTCGACAACAGCACCTGCATGCCCAACCGTCCAGTCAAAGATCAGGTCCAGAAGGTCAGGGTGCAGGGATAGTCAGTGTTCAAACCGTGACACGACTTCATCAAATTCGGAACGCTTGAACAAGATACCAATCGATTCCTCCGATCTATAAGGGCAACCTAAGCCTCTAGCAAAGGGAAATCCGAAGTTAAAATTATACTACATAATACAGGCATTGGGGGCGCACCTAGCAAAGGGAAATCCGAAGAGAAAACTCTAAGGATCCCCTTGCTGATGCCCAGTATATGTGAAGACAACAAAATCAAATATAACCTAAAAATAGAAAAAGGCGGAGATAGGCGGATCAAGGCCGCCAAATGACATCATACCAAGGGGTATGTGTCGGAAGGGGTACTCCGCCTCTAAATATAAAAGTGTCAACATATACAAACATGATAGCAAGGGAAAATTAGTAATAAAATCCGGAAAAATCATAGAAAATGAAGAATAGAAGGAAATGAGGTGGGGAAAAATATGGGACGAACATAAAAAATAGGAAAAACACACAGGGCACCCCCTTAGTCCCCTTACATCACCCCCTCTCTAAGATGCATCGCCCCGATGCATTCGAAATCATATACGACCAAAGTCCGTGACTTGAATGCGACGCGGTGCAGCAGTGTGCCGTCGGTGGAATTCCTTGATTAACCGAGGGGCATTTACATCAGACTCTTCGACCCATGAGTTCTCCTCATACCCATAACCCTTCCAATGTACCAAATACTGGAGTTTTCCTCGACGCAAACGGCTGTCCAAGATTGACTCGACTTCATATTGGGGTTCTCCCTCGATCACTGTAGGT
Source organism: Tricholoma matsutake (assembly GCA_026075535.2). Classification (NCBI taxonomy): domain Eukaryota; kingdom Fungi; phylum Basidiomycota; class Agaricomycetes; order Agaricales; family Tricholomataceae; genus Tricholoma; species Tricholoma matsutake. The sequence continues at coordinate 10,411,965 of AP026538.1, forward strand.
GGTGGTGGTGGGTGTGAATGGCATCCCGGGAACGGATCTGGGGGAGCTGGAAGCAATTTGACGACATGGAAGATGGGATGGAGTCTGGACATGGAGGCTGGGAGGCGTAGACGATAGGCATGTGTTCCAACGCACTTGACAATGGGGAAAGGTCCCAAGAAGCGATGAGTGAGTTTCTTGGATGGACATGTAGTGGAGATGTCACTGGAGTCAAGATAAACTCGATCACCAACCTTGTACTGAGGGGTTGGGGAGTGGCGCTGGTTGTAAAATCGCGCCATGTCGTCCTTCACCTTTGCTAAGGCTGCCCTTGCCTCCTCCAAGCTATCCCTCATGCGTTCTGTGAACTCATTCACTGTCTCGATGTGTGAGGGAGTTTGGCGAGGTTCAAATCCCATGCATGGATGTCGTCCAGTGTCTAAGAGGAAAGGGGTCTGTTGAGTGGAAGCATGGACATGGTTGTTGTACCCAAACTCGGCCAAAGGAAGGAGATCATCCCAATCGTCCTGGCGTTCATTGACAAAGAGGCAGATGTACTGCTCCAGTTCCTGGTTGACTCGCTCCATCTGGCCATCAGTTTGTGGGTGATAAGCAGTTGAAGCGAGGAGTTTGATCCCCAGGAGTCGGTACAGCTCACGAGTGAACTCTGCCATGAACTGAGGGCCACGATCCGAGAGGAAGGCACCAGGAAGTCCATGTAACTTCCACACGTGGTGGAGGTAGAGTCGAGTGGCACCTAGGGCACTGACAGTGGTGTGAGTGGGAATGAAGTGAGTGCATTTTCCCACTGAGTCAACTGTGCACATCACCGCATCAAACCCATTTGACTCTGGCAATTCCACCACAAAGTCGACGCTGACGACATCCCAACGACTCTCTGGAACAGGAAGAGGGTGTAGCTCACCAATAGGCTTGCGACGAGGGACCTTGGTGCGTAAGCAAAGGTCACAAGTGCGACAATACTGACCAATGAGCCGTGACATTTGTGGCCACCAATAGTTCCGTGAGGTGAGCTCCAAGGTCTTCCAGCGTCCAGGGTGGCCAGCAATCTGTGAATCATGGTGTTGGGATATGATGCGCCGGCGAAGGTCTGGGTCATTGGGAACATAGATGCGATCCCTGAAATACAACAAGTCCTCCTTTTCAGCCCACTCTGCCGCACGTAAGGAAAGGGTCGATCCCTTCCTCAGTTCTTTAACAGCTCGGGCGACAACATCCTCATGTAAACCGCTACGGTTTGCGCGACGAATGTCACGTAGAATGTCCCGCTCCTCGCCCTGGGGTACGATGCCTTCCAGTGCCCGAATGGTGAACAGGTCTGGCTGCAACAGCACAATGTTTTGGTTGTCACCGCTGCCATCCCCATGGTCTGCACGTCGGGATAGGGCATCGGTCTTCCCCATGCTGCGACCTGGATGGTGGTGCAAGGAGACGTCGAATCTAGATAGAGACAGGGACCAACGAGCTTGACGACGGTTCAATTTCTTGGCCGTCATGAAGTACTCAAGGTTCTTGTGATCCATCCAAATTTCCACCTTGTGTTGGGCACCCTCGAGGAAGTGTTGCCACTCCTCAAGCGCATGCATTATCGCCAACATCTCCTTGTCATGGATCTCGTAGTTTCTCTCTACAGCACTAAGGCTTTTGGAGTAGAATGCAACAGGATGCCACTTCTGGTCCTCCGGAGACTGCTGAGACAACACAGCGCCCGTCGCAAAGTCAGAACTGTCAGCTTCTACACGAAAAGGACGCGAATCGTCAGCAAAGGTAAGGATCGGAGCGGAAGTGACCATCTCCTTAAGCTTTTCGAACGCCTCCTGTTGTGCATTATCCCACCTCCATGCCTCCTTTCCTGTCAAGTCGAACAGCGGTCGTGCATGATGTGAGAAATCCTTGATAAAACACCGATAAAAATTGATGAAGCCCAGGAAGGACTGCACCTCCTTCTTGTTCGTGGGCATAGGCCAAGCTGTGACCCCATTTACCTTGATAGGATCCATCTCCACTTGACCCTCCGAGATAATCAGGCCGAGGTACTCGATCCTGGTCCTTTCGAACTCGCATTTGTCCTGACGAAGGTAGAGTTTGTACCGTCGAAGTCGCTCTAGGATGAGGCGCGTGATGCGACAGTGCTCTTCAACCGTGCGAGTGAAGATGAGGATGTCGTCGAGATAGATGCAGACAACGCCTTCGAGGATGAGGTCATGGAAGATGTCGTTCATCATGGTCTGAAAGGTGGCAGGGCTATTAGTAAGGCCAAAGAACATGACAAGCGGTTCAAAAAGACCACGGTTGGTACGAAAGGCTGCCTTCCACTCATCTCCCTCCTTTATCCTCACATTATTATAGCCCCAATGGACATCAAGCTTGGTGAAGTATCGGGCTCCATGGAGCTGGTTTACAAGTTCGGAGATGAGGGGTAGTGGGTAGCGATTTTTGACCGTGATGTTGTTGAGTCTTCTGTAGTCTTGAACCGGTCGAAGTGAGCCATCCTTCTTCTTGACAAAGAAAAAGGGAGAGGCCATGGGTGACTTCGATGGTCGAATACGTCCAGAGGCCAGGTGCTCGTCAATGAACTGGTCAAGCTGCCGTTGTTCCTCCGGAGAGAGAGGATAGACCTTGCAGGATGAAGGGGTTGCGCCGGGGGTGAGTTCAATCGCGTGATCCCATGGCTTACGCGCAGGAAGAGAGTCGAATGACTCCTTGGAGAACACGTCTTCAAACTCATGGAGATGAGGGAGTAAGGAGTTAGTAGAGGATTTAGCAGCGTTGTTTTTGTGGAAGGCCTCGGCGAGGCGTTGGGATATGTTCGATGTGGCACACACCTCATGCGATGAGCGAATCGCAGTGTAGAAGATCCGATCACCCTCCTCCACTTCCTCTGGGTCCTCATCATCATCATCCGAGTCCGGCATTAGATCAGGAACCCCTTCCAATTCTACTTCAGGTATAGGCAGGGGTCCAGCACGACACTTCTGAGTTCGTCGTATTGCCGCCTTCTGTCCACGATGTTCTTGCCTGGCTTCTGTGAAACACGTCCGACAGCGGGATGGACATCGGCTCATGGTAACCTCCCCGGTGGGCCAGTCGACCTCTGGGTTATGGTCTCGAAGCCATGGATATCCCAAAATTGCCTTTTGCTTTCCTAATTGAGTGACAGCAAAAAGGGCACGCTCACTATGATCTTTGTAACGGAGAACCAGGTCTGCAACCTCTCGGATGGCACCAGCTTCATTTGGGGATCCATCCATGTTATATACAGGTATCGGACGTGAGAGTGAGCGAGTATTTAGACGATGTTGTTGTACCAGATGGGAATCGATGAAGAGACCAGTCGCACCAGAGTCCAGGAGCACAGAGACACCGAGTATCTGTCCAGTGTCGGTCGTCTGCAGTTCGATGGCTAGGTTTAAGGAATGTGCAGAGGGAGTGGATGCCACAATATACTTGCGTGGTAGTTTACGCTCCCATGATTTAATTTTGGGACGTGGAGTAGAAGGAGAGATGGGGAGAGCAGGTATGTCTTTAGCCAACTTTGAATGGTCAGAGAGGGGAGCAGTCACAGAAATGGATTCATTCTCCAGGGATTCAACTGACAAGACTTCAAAGCGGTTATGGACAGGCAGTGAGGGCGTACGATTCACTCGCTGCGAATAGGAAAATCCTGCTCCTCTACAACTTCCAGCTTAACCTCCTCTGCAACTTGATCCTTCACTTCCTCAACATCTACAAGTGCCAACAGATCTTGCAGGAGTTCGTCTCGTCCCTCGGGGGTGAGCATGCAGATATCCTGACGATGGGGACACGCTCCAGCCCTGTGTCCAGGTTCCCCACAACGGTAGCAGAGATCCAACTTATGTGCACGGCTGCGGGCTGCATCAACATCCATTGGTACTGGGATATTGACAGCTGGTGTGGGAGTTTGACGAGCAGGAATGGGGTTAGGGTGGGGGAGGCTTCGATTGAAGGTGTAGGGTGTATGAGTGGTAGTTGGAGCACGGAATGCAGCATTAAACGCCGCATTTGTGAGTCGGTTCTCGTCACAGAGTGAAGCAGCTTCATACCAAGCAAGGATATCATCGTCCGCTGGGCGCCCTTCCAACATCTGTGCAATCTGGTCCTGAATTTCTCGGTTGAGTCCCCGTCGGAACTTCACCACCACTGGTAACCCACTCCCATACCCTGCCATGTCCACCAAATCCTTGAACTCATCGATATAGTCGTTCACGGATCGACGTCCCTGGTGGTAAGTGGATGACTCAAGTTGTGTCACTGCTCGGTGGCGTTCATTGAGGGGGCAGAAGTGGCGTACGAACTCAGCTCGAAAGTCACCCCAAGTGGAGAAAGGTAGAGAACCGAGTTCTTTAGTTTGACGTAGGATACGGTCCACATAGAGATAGGCGCGTTCAGATTTCATGTATGTGAAGGCCCAATAAATTTTTGCAGCCTCATCAACGAATTGATGCAACTGGAGACTAATGTATAACTCACAGGAATTAAGGAATGCACGTCCCTGCGCACGTGCACCATTAAATTCGGCGGGGGGGGACGGTTTGATCTGGGCACGTTCCTTAGTGGATGCGTTTGGCAAAACATCGTTGTTGGGTGCGCTTGGAGTCGTGAAGGGGGAACTATTAGTCGTAGGGTTAGCCTGGAGGGTCCTAACGAAGTTTTCAATCGTAGATTTAAGCGAGTCGATTTGCGCGTGCATTCCGGAAACGTCGCTTTCAAGCGCGTCGAAGCGTTCTGATGCGTCCATGTCGCTAGGGAGCACGTTTGGCGAAAATGGCGGCGCAATAAAGGCGAGAGTATCTGGAACGGTGTGTAGGGACTCTGTGGAGCTTTGGGAAGCGTCGTCCAGTCCGTACCTGCCTATTTTGGGCAGCGCGTTCGCGATTTTCGGGCCTTAGGGGAGAGTTTTCTACTATAAGGGCAACCTAAGCCTCTAGCAAAGGGAAATCCGAAGTTAAAATTATACTACATAATACAGGCATTGGGGGCACACCTAGCAAAGGGAAATCCAAAGAGAAAACTCTAAGGATCCCCTTGCTGATGCCCAGTATATGTGAAGACGACAAAATCAAATATAACCTAAAAATAGAAAAAGGCGGAGATAGGCAGATCAAGGCCGCCGAATGACATCATACCAAGGGGTATGTGTCGGAAGGGGTACTCCGCCTCTAAATATAAAAGTGTCAACATATACAAACATGATAGCAAGGGAAAATTAGTAATAAAATCCGGAAAAATCATAGAAAATGAAGAATAGAAAGAAATGAGGTGGGGAAAAATATGGGACAAACATAAAAAATAGGAAAAACACACAGGGCACCCCCTTAGTCCCCTTACACGATCCCTCTCGGGGCCACAAAGAGATGCAAGCTGCATCACAGAGTGCTAGGGGTGTGCCAATATCATGAGGCACAGGATGAGAAGATGGGCTGCCATAACTGCAAAACAGGATGATGTGGTACCATGGGTAAAAACCGTCACCGACTCCCTTGAGGAAACCGTTCCAAAGAAGATGATCATCGTATGAATCTTGCCCCTCGTCAAAAAGGAGGAAAGCAAGGCCATCGGGCCGGGGAAATGCCGGGTCCACTTGCCAGAGACGCTGCTGTTGTGATGGGCCTGACTCCTTAGGTGGCCACGATTCCTGGGTATTTACAAAAGCCGATGGTAATTTTTTGTGAATATAGGAATGGAGCAAGTTCATAAGAGTGGTCTTTCCACAGCCTGGGGTCCCTTGAACCTGTGAGAAGATTGGTTAGCCGCGGGCAAAGTGAAAGCAAGAAACGCGCCTGGACGAGTTTTTCTTCTCGTAATATACGATACAAGCGAGATACTGTGTCGTGCCGTGGGCTCCAGTTGTCTGAAAAGCCGTGAGTTGCCGTGTCATGGACGTTGGGTCTAATCAAATCTGCTCACTAGAAATGGATGGAACGGAGCTGGCATTAGATTCGTTAGATGAGCTTGAACCGATGTTGGCTGATGAGATCGCAGAAATAAGAATGGGCATGGTGCAGGGAGTTGAGCACGATTGGGAAAATCAACGCGGTTGCGATGGCAATTGGAAGGGAAAGTCAGCAATTTAGGGGGCAAGAACCTATCAGCGATGTTCAGCCATGGCAAGGCACCCTCACTCACCAGTATCCAGTTTCCGTACAATAATATGTAAACGATCGAGTGGAGGTTGGTCTAGGAAGACGGTCAAGACGCTGTCCGCAGATTCTAATTCTTCCCCGGATTCCCTAGCAGATGCGACACGTCCATGCAGAGTCTGTTTCGGTTTCGCATTGATAGAATCCCCCTCTTTGGGCTGGAAAGATGACAAGTGAGCCATATAATCCGAGATCGCAACTCTTCGATAGCACGCACCTTCCAGAGTACTAGGCTGTGGGCACCAACGCCAGCTAATGAATCATCTTTTCGCTTCTCTTGTATTTTCTCCTTCAGGTAGCCTACCGTGAACTTAGGATTGCGCCACAATGACCCTTCGATATCAATTGGAAACACCTCGGTTTCACCTTCGATAACGCAAGAAAGCCAAAGATTGTCATCACCGAGATTCATAGCGGCCTCCGCTTGGTCAGATGTGGACTTAGGAAAGGGGGCTCCGCTTGCTGTGGAGTGCGGGGAAAGCGTTGTGACGAACGCAACCCTAACCAACTGCAAATGGACAGTGTTTCCTATTTATTTTGTCACCCTTTCCTATTTATTTCATCACCCCCCTTGCCCACTATCCCTTTGGCTACGATACTGCCTTCACCCCTGTTTTATATTTAACTTGCGAACCCCTATTTATCCTACAGTATAAATACTCTACGTACTTGTAGTCTATTCTTCAGAATCCAGTTTTATTTTATCACGTCCCTCCTGTCCGCATTGAACTTGTGACGAAACCATAACTACAGGTCACGCTTCCGCCACAAGCGTGTTGGCATCCTTGGCTGGAGGCTGTGTTGGGTTTGCTGATGCGTTATCGCCTTTTCTTGCCCGATGGAGAAAGCTACCCTTTGGGGTATCAATGACACAAGCGACCTTCTTCTTCACCATGAGAGGATGTTGTTGAGAAATGAGAGCGCGAAAGACTTAGGTAAAGGCCAGGCAACAGGAACAAAGGTGAATAATGTGCCGAGACCCCATCACGTGAACACTCATCGGTACTGGGCACATGAACCCACTACATCTTATCTTATCTACACCACAGATGTAGACAACACAGTCATGTGGTGTGCATAGGATGACAATGATAGGGAGATACGGGATGCGTTGGACATGGAGCTGTTGGGATGACAGCAATGACAGGGATGGCCCAACAGGATTGTCATCCCCTGCTCACTTACAACACAACATGTGGTCACCATTTTTAGTAGACCCACCTCCCTCGCTTTTAGGTGATTCAATATTCTAATTATTTAATATTAATAGGGTTGTTCACAGTAAACATTTTCGGGCCATTTTCGGCTCATTTTGTTTTTCATTTTCAATCTCATTTATCAAGGCCAGAGTTCAGAATGAGACCAGAATAGTGATGTTCTGGCCCACCTTGGCCTGCTGAAATCCTGGGCCAAGCCAAATCTGCCACTCATGGCTTGGCTTTAGGCTGGCCCAGCCCAAGCCACGGCTTTTGGCACACAAATATACTTTGAAGAGTACAGGGGCTGGCAGTGTACTACCATAGGAAGTGGGTGTTGTAGGGATCCTAGCACTCACGAGGAACTATTATTATAATCTGCTATATAATTTACTCATAAATCACTGTATCGAAAGAACATGGCTGCGTGTTCCCCTCATATGAAAATGGGTTAGAATCAATAAAAGTGCTATATTAAAAGAACATGGGGACACATTCCTCTCATCTCATCAGATCTAAAATCAGTGATGAACATTGAAAATAAGTTAGATTTGGTGCCAGGTTCAGCCTGAAGTAAGACTCACCTAGTGGCCTTAGTTACATCCTGCTATAACCTATATGTAATTTACTCATAATATAGTGATACCAAAAAAATGCGGCTGCATCACATTCCTCTTGTCTCATCGGATCTGAAGTCTATGTTGGAAATGGGTTACAATTGATACCAAGATCAGCCACTCACCAGCAAGTTGGTACCCTAAGATCAAAAAATCTAAATGCATGGAAAGGTAGCAAGCTTATGAATCATGATCCAAGTCAGTGCAATGACAACGATGAAAAACAATGAGTGATATACTTCAAACATTGTGCAGCAGACTTGGTTGAACAATGTTCAAAGCAGCATCAGGTTTTGTTGTGATATTGCCTGTGGGTTGTTATTGTCATGAAGGCAGGTTCCAAGGGTAAGGAGCCTTTTCGTAGGCCTCTGCGCCACCTCATGATCATGCGACTAGCTCCACTATCTGCGCAGAGCCTCGCTTGAATCCCCCTTTTTGCATGGTCTGTGCCCTGGTGCTAGGGGCTAGCAGATGCCTGGGTATAAGACAGTTCAAGTGTGACTAGGGGCCTCTGTCTTGCTTTCTCTTGTCTTCCACCACTTGCGAGCAACACAGGTAAGCGCTTTGCGCTCATACTGCAGACCAGCTTCTTATTCTCACAGTATCATTACTTAAGGCTTCACCTAATCAAATAATGTTTTACTCGCATTGCAAGAACTTTTGCAATTCCTCCAGGTCAATCTCAACTAGATTGTCACTTTCAGGATTCACCTGGCTTTTCATTATAGCTTCGCTATTTGATCCAGCTGAATCTTGATAGTGAGAGGATACCTCTATCCATTTCTATCTGAGAACCTGACAGGGTCATATGACAGCATTAAATCGTTTGTTTAACGTTCAATTTTCTTGGCCCTCCCTTCCCTCCCTTGTTATTTCTCTTTCTTTTCTGTGATTTATTGTACTTTATCATAGTTGTACTGTATCATAGGAAAACTGTGCAGATCTGCTTAGACATTACAGAGGATAGCACTGTTTGTATTTATATCTGTAGTGCTTCTGCTCCCTCGCATCTATTTTATTTTGGGGTCTGCCCAGGCAGATCTCGGTTTTCCTGCTACTACCACACTCTGAGCCAGCGGCAGAGGCACATTGATCAATTTTCTGGAACTTGCCACCCACTCAAGCTTGTAGACATGCTGTAAGCTGTAATAAACAAAGTAAATTTCAAAAAAAAAAAAACACAAGTTGAGTCAATACAAGCTCTACAAAGTCATAATTTACAAGAAGTTTCAATGAAAGTTTAGCACAACTAAAGCTGTGGCCTGAGCTGGTGGCTTTGGCTTTCAGCTACTCTGTGTTGAGAATGCACCATGAGTTTCACCCTTGATGCATGTCTTGATGTGTGTGCTATATTTAGTTTCCCCCTTATGATGCGTGCATACAGTCCATCTCATGCTTCCCCTTGTCCCTTTATCCCCTTTGTCACTCATGATACATATATATATATGATAGTTAGATACAGTCACTTGTATAGAGACTGAGGTGAACATCATCTATACCACATCCTCATTGATCGCTACTTACTGTACTTATAGTCTGATCTTGTCTCTACTAGGATTAACTTTTTACAGGTTATGGGCCACTCCCATTGATGATGCTCAACCCGGAAACCCAAACAAAACCTAGTAAATAGCTTCAGATGGTATAACACAAGTTAGAGGAAGGATGTGAGGCCCTCTAGATGTCACCTGTCAGACCGACTGTCAAATAGTCATAAAAGGACTGCTTGTCAAAGCAATTTGAAGCTAAAAGAATGTGTTTCATTGAATTTCAGAGAATTTTGTGGCTAGATTGATGAATTCGGAGTGCGCAAATATGTTCGGACACAAGATCAGGGGACTAGATGAGTAATAGAAGCAAAGCAGAGGCAAATTGAGGGAAACAAGAGCAAAAATAGTGTAATGTGAGATTTTCAAGGATTTTCAAAGATTTTCAAAGAAGCTTAGTGTAAAACACAAGACTTTGGACTGAATAAGACTAAACTGAACTCTCAAATTACTGTGATCTGGGAGGAAGATGACGACTTTCTTGTTTTTCTTTGTATCTAGTACATCTTTTTATATAAAATAAAGAAACTACCTAAAAAGGCTAGAGAACATGAGGCAAACATGTGGAAAACTTGAGGCAAAAGACAGTAGAAGTATATCAGAACAATAAAGTGAGACTAGAAAGGGTGAATATAACACATGATGAAGAAATAATAAGAAAGAATAGCTAAAAGTGGACTGTCCTTGTTATAAATTGCATAAAACATTGGAAACTGCTTCGAGTGGATTGTATGTGTGCACATGTGGTTGAAATGTGTTCAATCTACTCGAGATAGTGTCCCATGTATCCAGCATGCATCCGAAGATTGTTCAAACTGTGTCCGAAGATGTTTTTCGAGGTTCAAGGTTTTTTGAAGATTTTGAAGATTCTTCGGACTTTGTTTGTGGCCTGAAATTGGTGCAATATTGCTCAAAACTGGTTCAGAACTCATTGACGATGTTCCAAGTGTATAATATTCTGAGCTGTACGAAGTGTTTGAAGTCAATTGAAAGTGCAAAAACTGATATATTGGTGCTCAAACTGCACTGGGGACCTATTACCATCATATTTGAAGGACGGATAAAAGTATCCTAACCACTTGACATCTTCCTATGTCATTCCTTTGATCTGCTTGTCCAGTCACTTGGATCTCGGATCAATTTCTTTGTCTGTCACAGACGCACCTGGTATTCTCCACATTCCTCCTTTTATTCTTGATGCTTTACTGCCTATTGTCATTGTCTTTCCATTGTGTCTCTCAACACTACTGCCTCGCCATCTGTTTCCCTTATCAAACTATCTGTTTAGTATACTGGTGAGAAGCTGGACAAACTCAAGTCCAACTACAAAGAATGGTGCAAAGAAATTATAATTGCTCTCTCTCTTAATGGCCTTTATGAATATGTTGTGGGTGGTATTCCTGAGCCTGACCCTATTGGACACCATGCCCTTGCTAATTGGAAGGCAAATTCTCATCTTGCATATGTGTTCATTGCATTGAGTGTCTCTCCCTCTGAAAGCCAATTCCTTGACATCACAAAGGTGCCTGATGTCAATTGGAAGGTTCTTCAGGATCATCATCAGAAGGAAGGGCCTGTTTGCCAAGTCCAGCTCCTACAGCAGGTGCTATCCATTCAATGCACAAAGGATGTTGCCCTCCCTGAGATGGCAGAGAAGATATGTATCCTGATTGAGGGAGCATTTGCAATGGGTGATATAAAGGCTGACCTCCTTTGTTGCATCGCTCTTCTTAATTTGCTTAGTGACAATTTCCTCCATGCTTGCTCCATTATATCTTGCGACATCGCCACTTCAACCAATCATGCACCATATGGTTCCAAGGATATTTGTTTGTTCCTGGAGAATGAACAGTCCTTGCATGAGAATGACCACTGCAACAACTCACGACCCCACCTTGCACTCACAGCACAACCCAGGAATAACAAGTTGCCTGGTGTTCCTACTTGCGCGAACTCAGGATGTGAGAGACAGGGGCTTACTAAGGAGTATTGTATTTGACCTGGTGGCAGTATGGCTGGGAAGACTATTGAGGAGTTGAAGGCCACTTGTTGGACATGCCAGAGGCAGTCCTTGCTCAGGCAATGGAATGCAATGGTATAGCAATGCTGATCTACAACAATGTGGCTGTGCTACTCTATCAACAAGGTCACATGACTGCCTGGAGTAGGTGATCACTCATCATAAAGCAGTGCATGAGAGGAAACCACTTCTTAACAACAACCCAAAAATTCCCATTTAGTGTATATCATGGGTACGGGAATACCCATGGTATTCACGTGACGGTGTACACAGGTACAGGTACGGTATCCAAAACATCAAACCTGTAGCACACCGCAACCCGTTGCATGGTGTTGTGGGTTTCAATGGGTTTTGGATTTAGCTTTATTTCCACTTCCAAATGATCCAATATTTAGCCTACATGGTAGAGTATTTGCAAAGATATGAGAGATTTTGTGCTTGAGGTTGGGCCAAAGGTTGTTTTGCTCTATCTCAATAATTAGCTATTTATTCCCCTTGCAAATTGGTACTCTACATTGCATATAGTATATCTACACTCTCCCCAAAGAATTAGCTAAATAACCCAACCATTCCTTTTTTGTATGCACCCCTTCCTCCTAGTTTACCTAAGAAACCCATCCCACCATATTTCCACAATTCCTCAATGGATCATTTCCCAAATTTCTATTTTACATTATATATAATATATACCCTCTCCTAAGCATTAGCTGAACGATGTAACCGTTCCTTGTGGTATGCACCCCTTCCTCCTAGTTTACCTAAGAAACCCATCCCACCATATTTCCACAATGCCTCAACGGATCCTTTCGCAAACCTGTATTTTACATTATATATAGTATATATGTTGCCTCCCTTAAGCATTAGTTGAACGACCTAACTGTTCCTTTTTGGTATGCACCCCTTCCTCCTAGTTTACCTAAGAAACCCATCCCACCATATTTCCACAATGCCTCAACGGATCCTTTCGCAAACCTGTATTTTACATTATATATAGTATATATGTTGCCTCCCTTAAGCATTAGCTGAACTACTTAACCGTTATTTTTTGGTATGCACCCCTTCCTCCTAGTTTACCTAAAAAACTCGTCTCATTATATTTCAACAATGCCTCAACGGATCCTTTCAAAAATTCGTATTTTACATTGGATATAGTATATATACACACTCCCCTAAGCATTAGATGAATCACTTAACTGTTCTTTTTTGGTATGCACATCTTCCTCCTAGTTTACCCAAAAAGCTCATTTACTGTATTTCAATGTGAGCAGTGTGAGTCAGGGCACCATCTACTGGGCTTGCACACCCCCTGGAGCCAAAGCAGTATGTAAATGGATGCATGTAGAGGTGGGGAGTGATGGAGGAAGAGCTATGCACCAGAGACCAGGTTGAACCAAGCAGTCCCAAAAAGGCAATAAACCAAATCCCCCTTCACAATGGTGCGAAAAACTTTGTATAACACTTGTATTGTACTACTCTATACTTAAACTGCCAATTACACACTATAGAACTTGAAAAATGGCAGGTAGTTACCGTGGTGAATCAGACCTGTGGTGTTCTCAAAATAACCGTGGTAAAAAACCAGCACCGTGGTTGCGGTGTTCAAACAGGTGCAGTTTTGACAGGTAGGGTGCGGTGTGGGAAAATCTTACCCGCAGTGTGACCCGTGTTACACCCTATTCCCATTACAGTCAAAGACGTCAATGGCCATGCATTCACTATCATGGTCGATTCGGATGCCACTCCTACCACCACTCCAGAATTTGTGGGACTTGCTTCCAATCCTATATCCACAGCCTCTGTCAATGTGTTAGAATATGAGGGTTGGGTCGTCATTGAGGAGGAGCCCATTATTACTATCGATTGGAGCAATCATACCACTACTTCCAACATTACACTCACTGTCGAGCCTCTCAGCCAAACACATCATTCTAGTGTCACCATGGATGATTTCCCTTTCATTATCAACTTGGGTGTGACAGTACATATCTTGCCTATCAAGTCCAATTTCCTCACCCTCCATCTCATTCCATCCTGATCCATCAAAGGTGTTGGTGGTTTGACTATTGCTGCCATGGGAGTCAGTGACATAAGTTAAGAATCACCCAAGGCACATCAATTGTCTTATGTAATGTCCTCTACATTCCTAATTCAGCAGTCTGACTCATTTCAGTTGGAACATTGGTGGATGACTCCAATGCTGTGGCACATTTTGATAGTGGTAAATGCTGGATCACTGATAAATCCACTGATGCATTCATAGCTTGTGGATTGAGAATGTTCAAGAAGCTTTACATTCACTCAGTGTCTGTCAACCACATGCTCACTGTCCACAAGTCCCCAACTCTGGAGACATGGCATCATCGCCTTAAACATGTGAATTACCAGTCAATCTGGGACATGGCTAAGAAAGGTACCCTCACAGGTGCACCTATCACATCTATGTTATGGCCACCTAAATGTGAATCATGAATTCTGAGCAAGCAGGTGAAGATGCCTGTCCCAAAGAAGCATGAGGAGGGACTGGGTCATAGAGTGACAAGGAGACCTGAGAAGGTGTGGGTTGATCTGTTGGGTCAACATGCAGTGAAGTCGCATACCAGAAACTTGTATGTCATGGATATCATTGATGATTACACATCATTCCCTTAGTCCATACCCTTGCAAAATAAGGACAATTCTTTTCCTGAATTGAGAGCTTGGGAACTTGCTCAGGAGAATGAAACAGGACTCAAGGTTGGAACTTACATCACCAATAATGGTGAGCTTTAGTCCCATGAGATGCAACAATGGTTGAAATCTCAGGGTACTGACCAATGCTTCATGGCACCACACATATTGGCACATATTGTTAGGAAACCACCCCATTACCTAATAAAATTTCATTTTTATTTTATTATGTCGAATGACGCTACATGATGCCAAATGATGCTACACTTTGATAGCGTGAGAATTTTATTTCGCACGCATCAAGATATATGCACGTGTTGGTAACAACAATGTTCTCCATACCAAGACTGTACGAAAATTCACTGGAGACCTCAATCATGACAATTCCCTTGTACAAAAGTGCCTTGGCTTGGACACCGGGCCTATCCCTCATGCTCCAGTCATATTTTTAGTCACCTCAATGCCAAACAGATATTTTCTTGCCTTGTTTGACTTTTCGGAGAAAAAGGTTTTGATTTTGGGACGCTATGGACTTCAAATATTGGATATCATATCTGTTCATGCAGAGTGGGGGTCCTGGAGTGGTCACACACTCTGGAACAGAATCGGAAGAGCATTTAAGTGGCTCACATCCGAGATGACAGAGGCTCAATCTATGGTGGTCATATATGAAGCAAATTGGATTCCGGTATATTTCTGCACCCAGTTAGGATGAAAATTGGGCTAACTATGTCAATTAGCAGGATTCTCACTCAGGCCCTGGTATTGCAGCATTTTCCAAGCTGCTGAAAGACAGGGATTGGACTTGGGACAAGGTTTCATCCCACAGCCAACTACCCAATCTTTCTTGTGAGCACAAGGCAAGAGAACTAATGTTTCACACTATTCTCCATGCCTTGCATTCATGCTTCATCCTTTGGAAGAAAATGTCCAGAGGAAAAAAGGATTGGATACAGCCTCCGGAAGCATTGATTGCTGAAATGCATATCCCACCTGCTCAATTTCAGTGGGTCAGAAATATGACCCTGGTCTTTCTGAATCAAAGTTGGAAATGCCAAACGTGCCAGATTCATGCTGTTTCTGATGATTCCCCCATGGATGATACAAAAAGTCCTTATCTGAAAGGCAGACCCCTATGCCCACTGTCAAAAATCAGAATGCTTCACCTCCCACATCCTCTTCCTATGGAAGAAATGGATACAGCATCTTCATCATCTGATACTTCTGATGATGGTAGTGGATTCGGTGACTTTGATGACTACAGCACTGCACCAATATGGAGTGGTAATGATCCACCCCTCTTTGATGTGTGGACCTTCAATTCCTCTTATTCTCTGACTCTCCCCAGCTTTTTTTTTACATGGAAAGACAGAGGATACAGGTTGCCTCCAGATTTTGCCAAGATTTCCCAGAAAAAGATCCCTACAGATTTTGTTTCACGCCTCTTACCCACTGCTTTTCCATCTACAATCAACAATGTTACACTTCCATCTACAATCAACACTGCTACCTTTCCATCTACAATAAACAATTCCACCCCCCCATCTACAATCAACAATGAGCCTGAAACACCAGGGGGCACACCAACTGGCAGTATTGTTCCAGAAACCATTTCCTTGGGTGCAAAAGAGATTCTGGATGAGGCTGGGAGAACTCTGAAAACATGAGAAAGTTATAATGCTTTCATTCGAGGAAAGACCAGGACGGATGATTTCCTGGAGCTGGACCTAGAACAAGATCACATTCCCTTAACTCGGGAGCAGGTTTCAATCCCCATCGACATTGATAGTGTTCTCTGGGTCACCACAAATACATCTCTATCATGCAAAGGTGCTATCAATCTCCATCTGCTCCCTCATTTTTCAGATCAACCCCCATTTTCTGCAAATCCCTCTGTATATATTGCACTTTTGGGACCTCCAGAAGACCAAAGAGAATTGAATAATCCACAGTTCCGAAGAAAATCTCAGTACCCCCTCAGTTCCATTCCTCATATGCCATTTGGTTATTTTGGTGAAGCCTCTCAGCAGTTTAACCTGTATATTTTCTTCCCCAGACTGATACACAAAAACACCAACAACAATCAAGCAATTACCATAATGCCTCGCGAACTGCAAGAGCTGTGGATTTCGGAAGCTATTTTCAAAGCATTGGCTTCTGCCCTGGATCACTATCCCGGAGTCATAGAATATCTCCCTCAGAGTATGGAGCAACTTCGTTGGAAAACAGGAGATCGTGCTCGACGTCCCATGATTGCCCTTGCTCCAGAGTCACTGGAATCTCTTTTGGCTGCTGTTAATTATGCAGTATCTCAAAATGATGACCTTCTTTCTCGCTTTGGGTCATTTTTTTTTGTTCTTGATGCAAGAGGTATAAAGCTACTGTCAAAACAATATGGACGAGGCAAAACTGCCTTTCAGGCACTCCAGAGGATTGTTCCAGGCTTGGATTGGAACTACATGCTGGACAGAAGCAATGGGGAGCTATATCTCGATCTTGGAGTCTCCTTTCACCCAATAAGCACCACACAGCCAATGGTCAGTCTCTGGCGACTAGGAAGCCTCAGATCATCCTATGCTCTTATGGGAAAATTGAGCACCAATTTCAAAGAATATCATTATAACCCCATGTGAGACTATGGAGGTTTCAAGGCTGAAACATCATGTCATGTTATGCATCACACCCATATAATAAAGCACATTTCATATAATCTGCACTTTGAGTGTGTCTGTCAGCCTGGGCAACAGAAATATATCACATCTCTGGACAATGCCATCCAATGCAATCAAAAGTACATTGATGGCTGCACACATTGGATGAAGGCCCTTGAAGCAGGTTCAAAACGCTCGTATGGCGTTCGTGATGAGCTTCATGCAAGTGCTTCTGTGGTTTTGGAGCTTCTTCAAGTTGTAATGGACCGGGTGAGAATTTTACCTGATTTCTGCTTCATTGTCAGCACTGAACTGTTTGCAGGCAGAAAGCTTCCTTGA
Source organism: Tricholoma matsutake (assembly GCA_026075535.2). Lineage (NCBI taxonomy): Eukaryota > Fungi > Basidiomycota > Agaricomycetes > Agaricales > Tricholomataceae > Tricholoma > Tricholoma matsutake. The sequence continues at coordinate 10,429,163 of AP026538.1, forward strand.
GAGCAATCCAATTATATGGATCCCAGCGATGACCTTTTTCACCTTTGCTTTGAGACAGTTTACAGAACTACAAGACATTCACCAGAAACTTGCTGTCAATCACCCACAAAATTATGGTACTCTCACAGCCATGATTCTCCATTTGATGCAAAACATTATGGTCACTCCATCCAATATCCCATCATATGTACAATCTGCATTGAAGATGCTACATCAAAAGGCAGTTACAGAAAGGCTTGGGATGTTTTTCATCGATGACCTTGATCCAGAGGACATGGAGCACATACATGTGAACTTGGGACAGAAGGACAGTGGTGAAATTGTGAGAGAGCACAAATGTGCACTTGCGACCATGGCCCCAACAAAGAAGCCAAAGGATAGAGGGTTACACCTGATTTCTTCTCGTATATCTATGGAATACCCATGGGGTGAGACCATCTCATGGTCAATGCTGCAGAGGTTGTGCAAGCAGCACCCTGTGGACTTTCTCCGCCAATTCAACTTTGAAAATGTGGATATAGGCCAAATCTCTCAGGAAATCCTGGAAGTCACTGAGGATCTTTTCATAACTTTCACCAAAGATACTTGGTTATCTTTTCACGAATCATTTTTGCCTGCTGGAATTTGACCCAAACCGGCCAACCTAAAGGAGTCAATGGAGGTTTGGTCATGCCAGAATATTCTAGCACTCCTAGGTGGAAAATCTACATTTCTGCCCTCAACATACCATCTTGAAGGGGCTCCAAAATATATGTAACATAGTATATAAACCCTAAATATACACCTAGGGGACCTAGTTGTGTTCTCTTAGGTATTCCACCTACGTTTTCAGTGTGAAAGGCCTTTGTCAACAAACTCATCTATTAATAACCCCTCGCATCAAAACCATCAATTCCCCCATCACGAGCACGGATCCTGCCCCCTTCTTGTAGAGAGAACCTGCACAGTCTTAGCTAGCAGATAGTGGGTGTCGCCCTAACAGAAGAACACAACTTCCCATATCAGTGTGCCTTCTCTTACTTGCGCATACGTCATTGTTTCACCGCACCACATCCAATTACTCATCCTTTCAGCACGAGCCAGAAGTACTTGTATATACATAATCTACCTTTTCTTTCATAAGCCGACGCCAGGCCTTGCCTTACATTGTGACTGCCAGTGATCGAGAGGCAGTACTCATCATTAGGACAGCTGCAACCAGACAACCGATTGGATCTGGTTTAGTTACGATTTACATCACTCTATTTGGATGACTATTTTAGTTACAAGCCAAATTCAGTGTTATCTCCGAGATCAGGCACTGTTGGAAGGGTGATTGATCCAAAGTGTCAAAATAGGCGCCTGACAAACGACAAACCATTCACAAACCATTGACAAACCATCACGTGACCCATAAACATTTGGAGAGGTCTCGAAGAAAAAATTTTGAATTTGTCGAAGAAGTGATTCATCACAGATTCTACAATTATGTCCGAACCTTCAACTTCTAATCCCAGCCCTAATCCTGTTCCCACGCCCGTGCTAGAGGCAAAAATTGATGCGCTTACAGCACAGATGTCGCAATTAGTGTCGGTGTTGACTGCATCGCAGCCCAGACAAGCAGAAGTACAACCAGAGATAACAGGAGAAAGAGATGATGAAATGGAGGAGATGGTGGAGTGGATGTTGCAGGAGGATGAGACGGCAGAGAAATCCGGAAATGGAAAAGTGTGCTTACCTAAGTATGCACCACTGCAAACTTTTGACGGTACCATGGAGAATACAAAATCCTTCATCAGCTCTATAGTATTGTACATCCATGGGAGGAAGCCAGAGTTTCATACAGCTGAGTCTAGGATTATGTTTGCTCTCTCATACATCCAGGGGGGGAAAGCACAGTTCTGGAGAAATGAGGCTATAAATCAAATTGCCGCGGGAAATAAACCATTTGCAACCTTCAAGGAATTTCTGGAGAGATTGGAGGCACAGTTTGGAGATCCTAATCCAAAGGTGACAGCCAATGCTAAATTAAAGACCATGTGCCAAGGTTCCCTAACGGTGGATGAATTTATTTTGCAGTTCAAAGCAGAAGCTTCGCAAACGGATATGGGAGAAGCTGCATTGGTAGAATTTTGGAAAGCAGGATTAAATCCCTCTTTATTCAAGTCTATCTACCGACTACCTTCTATGCCAGAGAAATTGGACAAGTGGTATAATTGGGCAATGCGCCTTGACTGGCAATATCAGCAAGAACAGGTGGAGTCAAAGTTGATGTACGGAAGTAGTAAATTTGGAAAGTCATCAGGAGGAAAGTCCAAGAAAGGAAAAGCACCTCAGGTGCAAGCTCCAAGGGCGCAGCCACCAGCCATGGCAGTGACACCTATAGTTATGGAGTCAGCAGCACCAGCAGAGGCAATGGAGGTTGATCAAGCAGGGAGATGAGCCCCACTTAAATGTTTTAACTGTGGGCAGTTGGGACACATTTCTAGGAATTGTAGGCAGAAGAGAAAGATTAGGGAAGCTACAATCAAGGAAGTGAAGCTGGAGGAAGGCAGGCAGAAGAATTTTGTGGAAGAGTCCCAGTGAAGGTTTCCCCATTGGTGACCCAGAATTGTTGTAATGTATTAGTATCCGAGGAAACCCAGAGTAAATCAGAAAAGGAAATCGAGGAGGAGTACAACTGTTGCGAATTACGTGACAAAGAAAATTGTCATGCGTCATTTCTGAAAACCCCTAAATTCTTTATTTGCTCTGTGCAAGTAGAACCCGAAATCACCTTGACTATGGGACTGAAGACAGTGGACACACATGCAGCGATTGATGTAGAAGCATTGCTTGATAGCAGTGCTACAGGATTATTCATTTATCGATCGTTAATTACCAGAAATGGTATTAACACATGCATGCTGGCGCAACCTATAATGGTGTATAATATTGACGGAACAGTCAATCATGGAGGAACTATCAAGGAGGAGGTGACTATGGTATTAAAGTATCAGGAGCATCAGGAGCGAGCCGTATTTGAAGTGTGCAATCTTGGGAAAACCAATCTAATAATAGTATGTCCATGGTTGCAGAAGCATAATCCTGAAATTGATTGGAAAACTGGGAAAGTACAAATGACTCATTGTCCTAAGGAATGTAATGTGTATGGGAGGAAGATGAAGAAGGAGAAAAGGAGAAAGAAAGAGAAAGAACATCCGAGGAAGTATTCTGTTACGATGGAGGAAGTGGAGGATGAGGAAATGCCAAATGGGGAAGTTCTAATCATGATCGAGAAAGAAGAGCAGAAGTAAACCTTTAGAGCAATTCGTGGAGGACAGTCATGGGACAAGAATATCGTGAAGGTGGAGAAGCCAGTGGAGGAGTGGGTGCCAAAAGTGTATCATGAATATTTGTCAGTGTTTCAGAAGAAGGAATCTGAGCGAATGCCGGGGCGGAAGCCATGGGATCATGCGATCGAGATGAAGCCAGGGTTTGTGCCAAAGAAGTCGAAGGTATATCCATTATCTCTGATGGAACCAGAAGAAGTGGATGCGTTCCTAAAGGAGCAATTGTGGAAAGGATATATACGACCTTCGAAATCACCGCAGACATCACCAATATTCTTCGTGCCAAAGAAAGACCAAAGGAAGAGGATGTGTACAGATTATAGGTATCTGAATGAGTGGACAGTGAAGAACACATACCCCCTGCCATTGATCTCAGAAATAATTGACAAGGTGGGAAAAGCCAAGGTCTTTACAAAATTGGATTTACAATGGGGATACAACAATGTATGAATAAAGAAAGGAGATGAGTGGAAGGCTGCATTTGCCATGCATTGAGGATCCTTTGAGCTGCTTGTCATGTTTTTCAGGATGACAAATAGTCCCCCAACATTTCAAAATATGATGAATGACATTTTCAAGGACATAATAGACAAAGGTGTGGTAATAATATTTATTGACAACATTCTGATATTCATGGAGGATGAAGAAAATCATGAGGCAATAGTGCAGGAGGTGTTACAGAGGTTGGCAGAGAATGATCTATTTTTGAAACCGGAGAAGTGTGTGTTTGGGGCAAGTGAAATCGAGTTCCTAGGATTATTGATTGGCCCTGACAGGATCAAAATGGATCCGATCAAGGTACAGGCAATCACAGATTGGCCTGCGCCCACCTGTGTCAAGGAGGTTCAAGCCTTCTGGGACTCGCAAATTATTATCGTTGCTTTGGGCACAATTTTTCTAAAATTGCCGCACCCTTACATAACCTTATGCGAAAGGGAGTGGTGTGGAGGTGGGGAGAGCAGCAGCAGACAGTGTTTCAGGAGTTGAAGAGGAAGTTTGTGGAGGGACCAATATTAGCCCCAGTGGATTTCACATGCCCTTTGCAAGTGGAATCAGATGCATCCAACTTTGCTACTGGAGCGGTATTATCAATGCTGTGTTCAGATGACAAATGGCATCCTTGTGCATATCTGTCTCGAGGGTTGAATGATGTGGAGAGAAATTATGATGTGCATGACAAAGAGATGTTGGGGATAATATGAGCATTGGAGGCGTGGAGGCAATCTTTGGAAGGATGTGCGCATCAGATTGAGATCTGGATGGATCATCAAAATCTGCAATACTTCATGTCCACTAAAAAGCTTAATTGCCAGCAAGCATGTTGGGCATTATTCCTATCCTGTTTTAATTTTCACTTGGTCCACAAAGCGGGAAGCTTAATGAGGAAATCAGATGCATTATCCAGATGTATTGATCATAAAAGGGGGGTGGAGGAGGACAATAAAAATGTTACCTTACTGAAACCTGAATACTTTCACATTTGCGCTATGCATCAAGGGCATCTATTAATAGATAGCTTGGAAATGGAAATGTTGTCTAAAATTAGACAATGCTCAGAAATGGATGATGAAGTAGTGGAAGCCATGAAAGCTCTGAAGGGAGAGAAGAAGGGTAATATTAAAGGAGATGAGTGGGCTGAGGAACAAGGGTTGGTGTTGTTTCGAGGAAAGGTGTATGTACCGAAGGATCAGGATTTGCAAAGGGAAATCGTCCGGTTACATCATAATATGCTGACTGCCGGACACCCAGGAAGATGGAAGATGTTGGAATTAGTAATGAGAAATTATTGGTGGCCGGAATTTCAAAATATGTGTTGGGGTATGTGGATGGATGTGATACGTGCATGAGGGGGAAGAAATTTCCAGAAAAACCTGCAGGAAAATTAATGCCAAACCCTATACCTAAAACGCCATGGCGAGATATATCTGTGGATTTTATTACCGGATTACCCGAGGCTCAAGGATACAATGCAATATTCGTAGTATGCGACCGCTTCACAAAGGAGGTCCATATTATTCCTACTACTACAGACACCTCATCATTGGGCTTGGCGCGCCTTTATCTAATCAGGTATGGCGGTTACATGGGTTACCCGATACCATTATCTCCGATCACGGACCACAATTTGCTTTTGTGTTTATGCGAGAGCTAAACAACATATTGGGAATTCAAACCAAATTATCTACGGCATATCACCCACAGACTGATGGGCAGACAGAGAGAATGAACCAGGAGTTGGAGCAGTACCTACGTATGTTTGTCAACTACCGACAAACCAACTGGCCCGAATGGCTGGCAATTGCCGAGTTTTCCCACAATACCAAATTCCATTCAGCTCCTCATATGTCACCCTTTTTTGCGAATTATAGATATCATCCTTGCATGGGAGTAGAACCCAGAAGGGAAGTCAAAGTACAGTTGGTAGAAGACTTTGTATCTAAGATGCAAAAGGTACAAGAGGAAGCAGAGGCGGCATTGAAGAAAGCACATGATGACATGATGTGACACGTGGATCGTACTTGAGCACGCACTCCAGAGTACAAAGTTGGTGACTTGGTGTGGCTAAGCACCAAGGATCTGAATATTCCACGACCTTCGAGGAAACTTACAGAGAAACAAGTTGGCTCATATGCGATCTCTAAAGTGATCTTGCCTAATGCGGTAGTGCTAAAATTACCCCAATCATTCAAGATTGATCCCGAGATTAACATATCCTGCCTATGCCCTTACTGCCCACCCACTATTCCTGGCCAACAAACTACTCCACAACCTCCGATAATAGTAGAAGGTGCTCCAGAATACATAGTTGAAGAAATCCTAGACTCACGTCTTCGACGGAACAAATTGGAGTTCTTAATAAAGTGGAAAAATTATACCGACAAAAATAATTTGTGGGAGCCCAAAGAGAATTGTAAGTGAGCACGTAATGTGATTGCCCAATTCTTTAAACATAATCCAAATGCTCCGCATCGTATTGCGAGAATGGTGTATGAGGGGATGAGATTCCGGCCTTACCAAAATTTCACAGAGGGGACAAACACAATATTTTCTCACCTGGAAGTCGAGGCATAAAAGGGGGGTAATGTTAGGAACCCACCCCATTACCTGATAAAATTTCATTTTTATTTTATTATGTTGAATGACGCTACATGACGCCAAATGATGCTACACTTTGATAGCGTGAGAATTTTATTTTGCACGCATCAAGATGTATGCGCATGTATGCATGCGTCGGTAACAACAATGTACAATATATGTAACATAGTATATAAACCCTAAATATACACCTAGGGGACCTAGTTGTGTTCTCTTAGGTATTCCACCTACGTTTTCGGTGTGAAAGGCCTTTGTCAACAAACTCATCTATTAATAACCCCTTGCATCAAAACATCAATTCCCCCATCACGAGCGCGGATCCTGCCCCCTTCTTGTAGAGAGAACCCGCATGGTCTTAGCTAGCAGATAGTGGGTGTCACCCTAACACATATAGGACAGGTTGAACAAATGCATAGGACTCTCATGGCTAAAGCGCATCTATTTGGGCTTACCACTATTCCTTTGCAATGAATCTTACTGCCTCTCATTTGCACACCAAAATGACTACATGGTCACTTAGAGGGAATACTCCTTGGGAACTCTGGTATGGCAAAAAACCTGACTACTCCTATATGCAAGAGATTGGTTGTTACAGACATTCCAAGGTAGTGGGAGTATGAGTGGGAGAGCGAGTTCTTAGGATTGAGATAGTGGGTGTAAAGCACAGAGAGGAACGTCTCTCATTCTCCTATACTACAGTCTACATATGTTGCAACTTATAAATAGACCTTATTCCAATAATGGAACCAGTACTCAGACCTGGCTAGGCTGACTGCAGGTGCATGCAAGCACCTGATCCCAACACTCCCCCTCAAGCCTATCATGGTCTGAGTGGGGGAAATGGTTAGGTAAATAGAATAAAATTTGTTCAGGTGCATTAAAACCTCTATGTGGTGGAAAACCCTGTGGGTAAAACCTACTCACATGCAAGGAAAGCTACTGAGTTATTGTGTTGACTGAATTCCGATCTCCGCCCTATGTCACATAAATTTAGGCTTTTGTAAAACCTTTGTTAATATGTCCACTGTTTGTTCTGGGTCATGACAGTTTTGAATATCAAGTGCTTTGTCAGTTACTAGATGACAAATGGCAATATGTTTTGATCATTGATGAAATTGTGGGTTGTGTATTAATGTTACAGACCCTTTGTTGTCACCTTTAATTTTGGTCAGTAATTTTTGTGGATATCCAAGTTCACCATACAAGTTTCTTAGCCAAGTTGCCTTGCGTCCAGCTTCTGACAATGCTACATATTCCACTTCTGTTGAGGAAAGGGCAATCACAGTTGTTTCTTTGATTTCCATGTGATTGCTCCCCCTGCTGCTAGAAAAACATAGCCAGTTGTGGATTTGTGGTTGTCTGCATATCCATGGAAGAGGTTGTTGATTTCAGTCTCATCTTGAGATTTTTTATAAGTTATCCCTAGAGTTTTTGTACCTGCTAGGTACCAAAGTATCCGCTTTATTGCACCATGGTGTTGAGAACCTGGGTTAGCTGTGTAGGTGGCTAGTTTATTAACTGCATAGGTAATATCTGGTGTTGTGGAATTTGCTAAGAATTGCAGACTCCCCAATAATCTCACATAGGAATTACTGCAATTAGGTTCATTGTCATCTGGATTAGGTACTAGCTTAATATTTGGATCCATTGGCATGCTGACAGGGTTTGTCAACCATTTCTAATATTCTCCATATATCTCTGCTGAGGAATAGTTATGGAGTTGTCAGTTTGCATAATTTCAATGCCAACAATTTTACTTGGTTCTCCAAGGTCAGTAACTTCCCATTCTGAGTTGAGAGTTTTCTTCATATGGTCCATCATTATATCAGATGAAGCAAAGAGTAGTGAGTCATCCACCCAGACAGCCATTATTCCAAAGTCATTGCCTATGCACATGGATCTGAAAGTAAGCATTCATAATTGTGGGCCTTGAGTTTCTCATCAAGTTTGTTATTCCACTCGCATGCTCCATTCTGACAACTGGCAAAAATGTTTCCATATAATTGTATCTGGGTTGTTGAGCACATCCTTTCACCACTAGTCTCATGACTTCCCCTTCCTTATTTCATTTCTCAATAAAGACCCATTTGTTACTGATTGGAACTGTATTGGGAGGTTTCTGGACAAGTTCCCAAGTCCCCTTCTCCGTCAATGAATCCAACCCTACTTTCATGGCCTTTTTCCATTCAGGCCAGTCAGGGGAATTTTGAGCATCCTTGAGACTCATAAGTTCATCACTGGCTATAATTGTGTAGACTTCAAATATATGGCATGTTTGACTGGCAGTTCTTGGATGGCGCTCTCGAATCATGGCCTCTTTCATATCTGGGTGATACCCAAACACTGTGCCTTGATGCCTCCAACCAGTATCTCACACCCTGTAAGGACGCTCCAGGCAAACACAATACTCCATTCCACAATGGTGTGGACCCCCATCATATTCTAACCAAAATGATGTCGGGATCTACAGGCCTTACTTTTATACATGCTGAGGACAATCAAGTACGGTATTACAGAAGCCACTAAAACACCAATGGAGAGAGGAGGTATGGATCCTGGCCTATCATCTTTCAGACTAACCTGCAATCCTTCAGGTTTGAAAAATGCAGACCCCAAATGTTTCATGTTGGCAACCTTGTCGAGATCCAGCTGTCCTTTGTTAGGGTTCCTCTTAAAGAAAGACACCAATGGGTGCTTGTTGTCCTGAGATCCGTGGCGCTGCTGGACAGATGTTTCAGCATGGTATGCTGGCAGTCAACCCAGTTTAAGGAGCACTTACACATTTTCCTTTCGTTACAGCAGAAATGCTCCATCGAACGCCCTGCCCCATTGATTGTACTGAAGAGGCAGATTGGATATGAACTGGAGGAGGAAGTCAATCAATGCATGGGTAAGGATAAGGTTATGGACTTGGACTAGCATGTTTTAAGCCCCGGCAAACTCTAGTCTCCTCGTTTTTATTCCAATGCCACTTTTCATATCTAAGTTACTTTTCCTGGAGGTCCCTTATCATGTACTGCAGGTTTCTCTATGTTCTGTGCCCACCCCTGTCAACAGCCTCATTTGGGATGAATGGGAGTTGATGTGATTGCCTCAGATGCCTCGAGTGGATATTTTAGTTGCATCCATGTTGACTAAGACATGAAAGCTACCACCTAAAGCCTTGCTGCTCACCCCTCTCTCTCTCAATGATCTTTACCATGGCCCCCATTTGCGCTATGTGTGGCCTCGTTGTAATCATGCTGGAGTCCTGCCAATGCAAGCTTCATAACTATTGCATGTGTGGTCGGGCAAGACTTCCTGGTGTGTGCTGATGAGCTGCATTGTAGAATCAGATATGTGCTACTGCCAATTGGACAAGCCACATGGACCTCTGTGTGCAAGCGAGCAAGATGCTCCACTGGAAAGAGCCTTTACATTCACTGTGGGGCATGTTCCACACTTTCATCTCAGATAGGGCCGATGTGGTATGCCCACACTTGAACTGTATTACAGGTTTCGATTAATGCTGTGTTCTAAGCTGGAGCCCTTGTCTACCTGGCTGCTTTCTGAACTGATATCCAGAGTCCCAAATCCCAACTACCATCCTCACCTCAAGCTCAGATTTTTTGAGTCTGTGGATGGCTCCTTGTCATGGAAAGTCACAGGCATCAAGAAAGTAGTGGGATCTCGCACACCTATCACAGACGCCATGGACATGGGTTCAGAGGAAGTAGGCCATGGCTTACTGTTGAAATGGGTGAATGGTGGAGAGGCTATCATCCATCGCGCCGCCGATCTGGAGACAGAGCAGGAACCACACATTACATGGCTAGAAGCAAGGCTCTTGCATAACAATCTAATTACAGTGATTATCACAGACATTCCTTTGACAAACACAGCTGTGAAGGAATACACATTGGTGAATGCCATCTTGTGCAATCAATGAGTGAGGGAGATATGGAAAATGTATAAAGATCTATGGGCTGGTTAGTTCGACGAACAGAAAAAGTGACAGGCTATAAACTAGGTTACCCATGATGGAAGGACTTATGAGGCATAATGGGGCTGATGGGACTGTTGTGTCATGGAATGAGTGGATGGTGTATATGGGAAATATGTGGCTGTTTAATTTAAGATTAATAAAAACTGAGTCCAGAGAAAAAAAAGAAAAAAAAAAGAGAAAAAAAAGGTGTACCATCAATAGAGACAAAAAATATGGGCCTTAGGGTGATACCAGGCATGGGGTGAGCTTGTTAACGGTCTGAAGAATATGTTTGTGAAAGAATGAACGCTCTCTGTTGCTCAGGGAACATTGAAGGGAGAACTGTGGACTTCATGAATTCAAATACGGTAACACCTGGGCCAACAGTAACAGATCCTGGTGAGCCCCAAGTTGACAATACAAAACTGAAGCCATAATGTGAAGCATTTGAACACAAACAAAACAAGAGGCCAAGACAGCCTTGACCTTGAAAGGGCTTATGTCGACAAAGGAGAAATGAGCTGACACCTGGTTGAGCTTGTTGGACCATCCTGAAAGGACATGTCCAGGAAGAGGAAGAGTGCCTCACAACTGTTGGTGAGTGCTTTAAAGAAAAAGAAAAAAGAACCTGTGAAAATCAAAATCAAAAAATCAAATGAAGGCAGTAATATGAAGGTGAGGAGAGCAGTTCTGGGCAATAGGACCCCTTAGAAAACAGCACTTTATTTGTATGTATTTGACTTAGTCATGGCTCAGATGGCTCAAATGGCTCAAATGCTCGATTTGAGCCAAACATTCATCAACATTCCAAGTTCTGGCCCAGTGCATCGAGAGACCCATTCCAAGCCTTGGAATCAAGTATACATAAACTAAACAGTTGAAGCCTTAAATTTTGTTATGCATCAGGTCAATTACACACCTTTGCCCTCTACAAATGGCCTCACTATACTGAAAACACGCCTCTGCAGATATCTCAATACTAACTTCTGGCAAAGACCATCAACTGCTGTGAGCACCAGGAGTGACGGGAGTGCACAATTCGACAAAATATTGAAAGCCAACACCTCTAGATCCCACCAAGTACAACCTCCTATGTGAGCGTCCATATTTCTAATGTCGGCAAAGAGTTGAACTTCTTGTTTGGCCCTATCAGACATCTTGATCATGCTTGTATCCATGAAACTGCCAATGGGTTCGGGGAAAAAAATGTATTAAATTAAATACAGTTCCCAGTATTCTGTGAAACATACATGAGTGGCGCACCATTCAACATATCTGCCTATAATATAAGACAGGGATTTGACATTCTCTATCGCACCCCTAACCAATAACACTGAACATGCCTAAAGCATCTACAAAACCATCCAGGTTCTTTCCCCTATTACTGCTTTCATCCTTGGCTTACACACCGTCAATTTAGAACTAACAAAGACATGCCCTCCAAGGCTAAACCCCCCAAGTAAGTACTGAGCTTCATTTTAATGTCAACTGATCCTTATCCCTATGCCAATCTGACCATGCATTTCTTAGATTGAATTTTGACTTTGCTGCGTAGGTGTCAGAATAAATTTGTCATGGGCACATTGATTGCTGTGCTCCAGGCTTGTTGCAAGTGAGCTGGGTGGTGATTCTTTGTCAGTATTTACCTCATATGCGCACCCCAAAATTGATGATTTCCTGCTCACTTAGGCCTAAATTTTCAGAGAAGAGAAAGCAAAGGACAATCAATTCGAGCTTGCCCAAAATGTACATTTGATGGCCTATACCAGAGCCACAGGATCTGCTGACTGACTTTGCCTCAGCAAATTTGTTGTGTTGGCCCTCTGCAAGAGAAGAAAGGGAGTAAATGCAAGCCCAATCCCACCACAGCATTTTGCCTGCAGTGTCAATCATGTATTTATCACTTCTGCTTAACCGGTTTTGACCTAATCTTATCTTTTTGTCACTCAGAGCTATATTGGACAGAGCTATGCAAGAAGCTAGCACCAGTAATAAATGCACCAAATTTGGCACCATGGAGTGAGTCTCTTCCACAGAGCCATTGACATGTTAACTTACACCCAGACCGCAAGCAAACAAGCGCCCCAAGTAAGTGAAGGGCCAGATCAGCTTCTTCTTTTCAGGGTAAACACTCACCGCTTACCCTCAGATGTCTCATTGTAAAGACTGAGAAGGCTGCCGCCAGGCAAGCACTTAGGAATGAGCCACCAGTCACTGATCCTCACCCAGCTTACAGTGCCCCTCGTAAACCAATCAAGCCTAAGAAAGCAGCTGTGCAGTCAGATGCCAGCACCCTGAAAGCTGAGTTCTGTCCTTGTCCTACTGTCGTGGCTCTTAACTCACCATTTCCATATCATACAGGCCAGCCCCTTTGCCAGCACTTTCAGCAACGTTGGACTCCAAGCTCCCTACCATCGCTGAGTAAGCAACTGCAATGCATCAACATGCCACATTCCAAACCCCCCTTTCTTCAGATTAATAGCCTTGTACCAGTCCTCCAAACACCTTCAAACTGCAACTGGAGATGACAATTTTATGTAGTGCTTTGAGGTCTGGTCCTAAGGACCAGAAAAGGACTGGAAACTGGACCAGACCATAACCGGTTACATAGGACTGCTGGTTATGGTCCTAGTTAACTTTAAACAAAAAAACTGCAGAAAACCAGTTCAAATAAACCAGTCTTAACCGGTTTAGACCAGTTCAGCTATGTCCATACATAGCCACGTTTAGGAGCTACAAAATGACCAAAAATTTAAGCAAATTGGTCAAGAATTGAGTGAGATATCATCAAAACTGACTTTGAATGCAAGTTTGATGATATCAAACTTGGTTTTAATGATATCTCACTTGTTTCTTGGCCGATTTGCATAACTTTTTGAATCTTTTGTTCGCATCCTGTAGGGGAACGTGTGAAAAAGGTGGTTATGACCAGTTATTACTGGTGTGGACCGCAGTTCAGTTATGAACCAGTCATGACTGGTTACAGTCAGTTTTTTGTGGTTTTTTTCAGTCCTGGTCCAGTTATTTGGCCATTTCCTTTTATAGATAACTGGTCCAGTTATCAGTTCACCCAAAAAAGGCAAAAAAACCGGACCAGACTGGACCTCAAAGCACTAATTTCATGCCATAAGCCCTTCTCCTATTCTTTTAGTATTCCTGCTTATCACCCTTTACAGGGATGGCAACCCACATATTGTGGAGTGCTCAAATGTGGAGCCTACATCTGAGGGTGGAGATGACAAGTCTGATGCAAACATGGCAGATAATGAATCAGATGCCATGTGGGATGGGATAGAGGAAGATTTGAAGAATGAACAGACTCTGTATGAAACTTCCACTCCTATTTTAGTTCTGTCAATAATATCAGATGGATGCTAGTGCTTCTCAAGGGCCTGCCAATGGCAACAACACTGATGCTGGTGATGCTTCACTTCTCACTGAAGATGACAGCTTATGGTCATGATCGGGGGCCTGCAAGACCCATTGCTTATGTCCATTTACAAGGGCCTTCCACACCTGCTGTAAGTGTGGCTAGTGTTAGCTGGTGGACGTGTCCCTAACCTTGAGCACTAGATGACTGTGTGAGGTTTGGCCTTTTTTGGGCATGACTGACTCTGCCCGCACCACATTTGCCAACATTTGCAAACAACTTCGGGAAGGCATAAAATGGTACAGTTCATCATGGCTTTCACACAGCTCCATATGTTCAACATAATCTCTCTTCCAGCTTCCTTTTACAGGCCTTGCAATTTGTCAAGTCTGGGCAATATGTTAATATGGCCCAAGTGGATCCCAAGCACTTATATGCACACAACTACTGCCTGAAGAATGCCAATGGCAAGACATTGACTATAGGAATAATGACTGGAACCACCACCAAAAGCTCCCTTCTCTCACCTTGTGAAGGCGGTCCCCGCCATACTCCATGGAATATGCACAAAATCACCATTGCCCCATTTACACAGGAAATGAGAAGGGATACATTGCTTTAGGGCCTCATTCTAGACTTCCATATCATTGCTGGCTTGACCACCTCCCTTGGCTTCACATTCAGCACTCAGGCCAAAGGCCATGGAGATAGCCAAAATACATGTGCATCTTCCTGAACCCTCACACTTGTGACAGCTCATGGCCATTGCAGCTTATGTGTCTAGCTCTACCTTAATATTGAAGTCAAATGTTTTGAAGTCTGTTTCTTCTCCGTTGCTTGCCAAGAGTGCCATAAAAGGTTATGCTGCTTCTAAGGGTTTTGATGACCACAGCAAGTGAAAGCTTGTAACACCCACACTTTATGTAATATTCAACCCTTTTGTACAGTCCCCATATATGCTGGTCATGCGACAAGTGATAGGCTGGCATTCTCCTTTTCTGACATGGATTTCAGACATTTGTCCTCCTGGACACTGTATAAAGATGGGCCAAGAAGAACTGCTGTTTGAATCTGTTGTATTGGTTGGTTACACTTTGAGCACATACCTTGTGCCCACTGGTTGTGTCTTATCGTCCAATATCCAGTTCATAATTATCTTAGCAACCCCCAATCTTATGTAGATCACCCATTCCACCCAACAAATTGTTTCTACCCATACACTCCTGTACATAGCCAGTAGCTTGTCCCAAAACTTTCTACAATATGTGTCATAGTGTTAAAAAAATGAGTTTCTAGAAATTGCCCACAGTTTTTTGTCCCAAATCAGAATTGCCTTTTACAGCTGTTTCACCATGGAGGAATCACGGAGGCAGACAACCCCTACTCACACACATCTGTTTCTGCCTCAATGACAAACTGGATTCTCGCTTTGCTTTGGCTTTATGCCTGTGGCTTAATGGCTGCATTGGACTCTCAAACCTCAGGAATGCCTGCTACTATCACCATGTATGTAGTTTTAACAGCTTAGTACCATTGATCCAACTAACTCTGTGGAAACAGCATAGCAGGCCCAATGTTCATTGAGAAGAATGGATCCACTTTCACCCAATCTGCCCCAGCACACCAGGTAAGTTGAAATGCACCCCAGTCATGCTGGCATTAACCACCATTGCAGATTACTTCCAATGTAACACTGAAAAACATACACCTTTGTCCTGCTACCACCCCAATTGTTATGGCCTTCAAGCTATCCTCTCTAACTCCTTTCTTCACCAACCCCCAAATCACACCAATTTTACAGCTTAATGCCACAGCTTGCTTAATCTTGGAACCACCCAATACTAATGGCAACTTGAACATCATTTGCTACAACTTGAACATGGATCATGTTGCTATAAATGCAGACACCCACATAAACCACCTGACTAAATTACAACTACATCATGATGCTGCAGCTTGCATAACCATGGAAATGCTCCATATTGATAGTGATGTGGATCATGTCCATACTCCTGCCATAATTGCAGACTCCCAGACCTACATGACTTGCCTGGCTGACTTACAGCTATACCACATTCAATATGTGGTAACATCTGCCTTATATGCCATAAAGAAATTTATACACAATCTGGCCCCTCACCCTTATTGGTCCCTTTTCCATGAACACCTACTTGCACTTTATACTCATGCCATACTATTGCACTGCAGCTACCAGCTAATTAGCCAATCTGCAACTTATATATATCTGTTGGCAGCTTGCCTTCGATGCAACTTCACAGGTAAGCATGATTATATACCCAGACTTCTCCACTGTCTGAGACCAAGATCTGTCTTCAGACAACTCCAGACTATTACCAACCAGTCATCTCAGATATATGTACTTGCTTCTACAGGGCTGCATCACTTGCATTACTTGCTGACTTGGCTATTTCTCATTTACAATATTTTTTTAATTTTAACAAAGACACAAGCACCCATGTCCTGGAGAGCTGTACGACCAATGAGCACCTATTACAAGCAGGCTTACATAAACATGCTACAGTTCACACACATGATGAAAGCCTTTTCAAGGTGCCATATTCAATGCCTGACTACACTTATGATTGGCCAACTGGCTCCTGTCAAAATCAAATGGTGCCAACTACACACCTTGAGTGTATTGTCTTTGGACCCACTGATCATATCCTGTTTTGCCCTCTTGTGCATATTCTATTTTTTTGAGCTTGCAACATTGGTTACAATTTACAAACAGGCAATGCCTGTAATAATTAATTCTTCAACAACTTATAAAAACAGGCTGCCACTTAAAAGGCCCACACCAGTCAGTGGGAGGTGGCAGATCCCACATGTTTACCCAGAAAATGTTGGACCCCTATGTAGTTGCCAGTGCTTCTCCCTTGAGCAGCAAGCTTGCCTATAACTTTGTACTTAACAACTCTTGTAATCGTGTCTGTGGTCAGTGCAGATGTCATCTGCATACAGCCAAAATTCCCCCTCATGCCTTAGTGGATGGGCTTTGGTTAGGAGCAGTCCCAGAGCAATTAGCTGGACTCAGATTTGTAGAAAAACTTATTATTCAGTGTGTGCATGTGAATGGTTGCTTTGTTTGTGTTGCTTCCTCTGGCCTCCAGAAAATGGTGGCTCATGTTATTGCATTTGAATCTCCAGTAGCAAAAGTGTACCATACCTTACCCCCACCAGTTGAAGAACTTGATGATGTTCTGGCAGTACTGTTTACAGGCCCATGCAGGCCTACTCATAGTGAGACTAAGTGCACTCCCTTGCTTGTTAGATGGAAGGTAGTGGCCCATGCCCTTGAATGGCTAAAAGTAAATCACCATGACTACACAGATCTGCATATTGATTATGATGAACTTGAAAAATATCCTGAAGATACACCTCCTGTAACAATAGAATATCAACATTCACTGACAAATAAAGTAGAGGAAGGCACAAGCACCTTTGACCAGACAACAGAAGATGGTGTTGACAATGGTGAATGCCCTTTCATAGTACATGGAATTACAGGTGAGTCATTGACAACTAAAACTGTGTCTGCTCTTAAAGGACTTGCCCTCAGACACTGGAACAATAATGGGGGTGCTTTATCTGTGAGCCATGCTGCAGATGCCCAGTCAATTTACAACAATCCCAACTTATATCCCCAAATCTTTCCATGGCTATTTCCATTTGGACTAGGATGGATTGGTGCAAGTCCCATGTCTGACAAAGCCCACAAATGACATTTACTAATGTACCATGATAAATGTTTCCAACGTGATATTATCTTTCCCTTCGTAGCATTTGGCCATGAACAGATCAAGGCATCAACAACTGGTGGTTTTATATTGGCAGAGACTAAAAAATTCAACGACATTGCTGATAGACTGCTTAATGTTGATCAAAATACTTTAGCAAATATTGCAAAGTGTATGTCAGAGGGTGACATTGTACAACCAGCTAATAGTGATGAGGAACTGGGCTTTCAAGTGATTTGTGATCTTGACCATGTTACTGGAAAGGTTAGCGGCTCTATAACTAGCAAGAAGTATATGTGCAATGAAATCTGATCACTAATATCATATCTAGGTGCTCCGCTTTGGTATATAACATTGTCGCCAGCAGACAACAAGCATCCAATCTGCTTGTATTTTGCAGACACTAAGGAAACATTTACACAGTTGTTTGTTTAGTTGCCAACAATTATGTGATCGGCTGTAATCGTGTTTGCTCATGTGTGCTACAATAAGGATCCCCCTCCGGCTGACTATAACTTGATTATGGAACACATGATTCCCAACAGAGGCGAGTAGGAGACAGATGATCAATGATCATGCATGAAAGATAAAAACACAAGCCTGAAAAGTTGAATACAGTTGCGGATGCCCCATGGTTCTTTGTAAGGCAACAGACAGGCTACTAAGAAGAGTGATCGAATAATTCATTGTTGTTCATCATATCGAGGTATTTTGTGTGAACCATACGATGAGCGAGATCTTTGATTTCTTCTGTAGAGGAAGGGTTGGCTGCTCCCATAAGACGTGAGACATGAGGGATAAACCAGACACTTGTATCAGCACAACGTGGTCAGCATTCAGGGCGAAAGGGGAGCAGCGGTAAAATTCAGAACTTACCTCTTGGCCAACAATTCCAACGCTGCAGTTGAATTCCTTTCGATATCATCAATTGTTTCAACTGGCTCCTCGAACTTATCACAGCACTGCTGTGCAAGCTGTAGTGCAGCAGTCGGTCAATTTCCATCCCCTATCATGGGTATGTGATTGTGGAGGCTGCATTTAGAATTAGTACTGGCTGTGATGACATCTCACTGTAGGCCTACCCCTGGCTCGGATGGAGCCTTCCGTGCCTGCATTCGTTGGAGAGGCGTGGAGCCTGGAGAGGAAACCTACAAATGCAATCAACACCATCTGAAACGCACAAGAGAACTGATCACTAACATCCCCTTTCTCTTTCCTTCCTATGCTCTTCAACATTGTCGCTTCCAGACCATTGATATATGCGGTCAAGATCATGTTGAATATCTTGTTACCAACTAGATATGCCCGGTTGATTGCGAGCTATGTATGTAGAAGAAGGCACATACCTGGGATCATGTCAGTGAATGCCACATCTCTTGTAATGTTCACAACCAGGGTCTTGTCAAATGCAAATTCTTTGGCAGGAGGATCATAAGAGTAGAAATGGAAGTCAATGAGATTGGTAAGAAGGCCATATATGCATAGATTCGCAAAATCCACTTTCTTGTTTGCTTTGGCAGCGGCTGGATACCAACCAGGTGAACACTGACTAAGATATCAAGAACAAAACAGATGCACCCAGAATTTTGACGAAAAGTTGTGCTACGTTGTCCTCCAGAGATATGTCAAGTTTAAATTCGGCGATGAAAAAAAGGGTTCCACCAATCATGAAGATCTGGGTAGGACAGTGGTGAGGCTGATTAACAAATCTCGATGCAGACTAATATGAACCTCATGCTCACTTCGCCTCCACTAGCGTACTCAGTCTCTAACATATCCTGCTCCAGTTTGTCAATTACTCGACCTTGAAATAGTCCTATGATGCGAACAAGGTACTGGGCATATCTTAAGATCTGGAAAGCATAACAAATGGCTTTGTGGACATACCGGATCCATGATTCTGACCCTTGCCACTTCCCTCCTCTGTGCCTGCTGCTCTTGATAGACATCTTGTGTACGCCACCCTGCCTCGAACATAATCTCATGAATGGATGGTGGGAGGCGATACACAGGGGTAACAACTTGCTCGAATTGGTTATTTTCCAGACTATCGGGGAGGCCAAATCTTTCAGCAAAATCAGACCTTTTTACACTGGAGAACGATGGGAGGCTGGTGCTGGCCTTCTTGATGATGGCGGTCTTGACTTTACCATGGTTGGCAATGTCACCTAGAAGCTTAGCAAGTTCATCTGTTGGCAATTCTAGGAGCTTGTCGAGCCATCCTTCTTCTAGGTTGACCGACACTGCCACCTCTTCAGCAGTGGTTACCACCTTTCATATTTTGTTGGCTTTTCATTTCCCCATGTCAAGGTAGAAATTAAAGCTGAGGGGTGTTTTGTTGCCAAGGTCCATGCGCCAATGTTGATTAGTTCCCACACTTTGCAGTGATCAATGCTGCTTCCTCCCTTCTTCTGGCTGACTATGTTTCTCAGTACAAACAACTTCCCTTGTTTTGAGCCTTTCCCCCACAATTGAGGGCTCTAGCCCAATCAAGGAGAAATCCTCTGGAAGTTCTCCTTTCCGCCAAAAGAATATGGAGGAAAGATAATGGATTAGGTAAAACATTACACAGCTGCAGAAGCAATAGAAGTAGAAAGAGATGGTGTGGAGTCAGACAAAAATAGAGGCAAAATAGCTTCAACTTTATGCCAGTAAGATAAGAAAGCCTTGGAAGACCAATGTCCTAATTTCATGATGATCCAAGGATCAACACCACAGAGAAGGAGGTACAGTGTTCAATGGGTCAAAGAAACAGGCGGGTCAAAGAAACAAAACACTTTCATCATGTTAATCTTAACTCTTCAGTTTCAATTCTTCAACAGATACTTAGGTATACTCCTCTTGTAAGTCTGTAGGATGGCTGTCAAATTATCAAGTGCATGGGGCCCATCCTATGTTAGATCTTTCACAAGGTTGGCAGCTTTTTTCAGCTTTCACTCGATCATTCCAAAACAGGAAGTCAATCTTGGTCATCCACCTGAAAATGTTCTAGTCACAGTAATAGGAGCCATTCTAATTTCTAGAGTCATGTTCATATGAACAGAATTTTCTCTGTAGGATCTTTTTGTCCCAGTTATGTTCATCAAGTACAGTCAGAATTTGGCCATAGAATGCTTAATACAGGATCTAACATGTTGATGGTTTGGGCATGACATGATTGTTTGTGTCAAAAATTGCCTGATCGAGTCTTTTGTTTCTTTGAGTCGCCCAGAGCACATTTTGAGTCTTTGGTGTGCTGCTTCCACACATTGACATAAAATATTCAACTTAACCTGTAGAACTCATGTTTTATCCTAAATACATCTTCATGTGTACTCACAATTTCAAACAGGTTGTAGTGGGAGTGAATGGAAAAGAGACTATTATTTTTGTTTCATTGGCCCATTGAACACTGTAGGTCGTTCCACTAATACAAAAACCATGACCAAGCAGAGACTCCAAGCCAGCAGATCTCCATATCTCACAACAACAACTCATGAAATGTTCTCACATCAAATATGCCCACCCAGCTGTTGTTTGATAAGCAAAGAGCAGAGCATCTAAAGGTAAAGAGCAAGAAAGGTGAAGATGATGTTCAAAGGCTGAGACAGGGTCGACCAAATCTGAGTATTTCACTGATTTGATCCAGTCTCCAGCATGCTGCCTGGTCTTGGAATATGGGATCTTGAATGTAAGAAAATGTCGGCCATTAGCTGCAACTCCTCTTTTCAATAGACACCCCCGGGTGACGTTCCAAGTAGTGTCAAAGGAAGAAGTTGATTTTGGAAGCAACTCTCCGAGTCTTGTACAATCCCAAAAAGCTTTACAAGCAACCACCCATACAGCCGCATCCCGAGTATTTGAAAGATCAAAGTGACGACACAGAGAGAGCATATGATCAAAAGTAACAGGGGTTGCGAGGAGTTTTGGTAGAAGACATAGGAGCTAGTTTGTATGCTCCCTGTTTTGCTTGCTTAGAGGTGTTGGCTTGATGTAGTGGCGATGATACACTTCTCAACGCATCGGATGGCCCCACATGGTGAGAGCCTCTTTGCTTACCCTGCCCTATGGGCTATGCAACACCCGCCCTTTACTCATGCCCAGGAATTTGGTGCAAGCGATGTGTGGCTGTAGGGTGTTGGGCAATCAAAGATTGAAAGCTGACGTGTTTTCTAGTCTAGTTAATCAAAGTTCATTCTGAAGGGCATCCATATTTCCCACATCAGACGCAACTGGCTAAAAGCCCAGGCATAGTTGTGCTCAGGCCTTCAAACTATTTGTCACCCCATTAACTGAGTTTGACTGCATTCAAGTTTGCGATATGGTGACTGCCGGGGAGCAGGAACGAACTTGGTTGCTGGTAGGATACTACGCTCCCCGCCATTTATCTAGAAAATGACTCAGTCGCTCATCTGGACTGTATTGTTTACTAAACTTCTTTCTGCAGAGCTGGAGGGAATCACCCTCTTCTTCAGCCCCTTCACAATGCATCTACCATCAGCTTGACGTCACACTTGAGGTTCCAGTGTTCCCCTTACCTGAAGTGTACACATATCACACATGCAGTAGCTAAACGATGTAATACAGTCGTTTATGGCCCTAGAAAAAGTCTGGCAGGTCAAAAAAGCTTCCACATCTACCATCTGAACAATCTTTTATATTATTTGCCATCGTTAGTTCTTCATAATGAGCTGGACAATCATGATGTTGATGGTCGGTTGGCTGTGCATAAATTCTGAAAGAGCTGTGTCTGACTACTCATAGGTGTACTTGGAGATGCAGCACAAAGCATTGATATTCAATTGATGGCTGGCTAGTTGACCCTATGAATACATATATGTCCTATATCACTCTATATTCACATATCAGACACTGGATGGCCTCATCACCGAAGTTTTTGAGAGTCCCTTGCAAGCACAATGCGGCATCTTCTGATGGTGCTCAAAAAGGCTGCTATCCCTCTCAGTTTTTCTTCACAGCCAATGGCGCCACTGGGCGGTCACATTCAATTGCCTCCTCTCCCCTCTGCCTCACCCCACAGGCAAGGTATTTGAACCGAGGATATCTGATCAGTTGACACTTTTTATATACCGTCATATTGCTAGCAGCTATCCGCCACACCCAAGAGTCCATAAAGGAGTGTGGTAATTCAACGAGTGACAATGTAAGGAGGTACGGGTATATGTATATCCAGTCCATACCTCGGCACATCAGTACATAGGTATGAAAAAAGATGGAGCTGGACGAGGTGCCCGTCATCTAGGCGCCCCCTTCCATTAGACCCACCAGTTTTCTTTAACTTTCTAGTTCAATCTGAATACAACATCAAACAAAACTAGGAATACCACCATGACCAACAAGAGTCTGTGCTCTCCGACTTACCCTGTACTACCTTGCCACTTGTGAGTTGTTTTTGTTCTACCTTAACCCCTACCATTTCTCCACTGCTCTAACTAACCACCCTCCATACTTCCAACCTCTTAAGCACAGCTTCAATCTTCCCTCCCCATCTCTAACCACAACCATCACCTATGGCACATCGGATTTCTGGAACGCCAATTGTTGAACACCCTCAGCCCTTCAGAGTAAGCATTTTATTCCATTTTTACTTTATCTAATCATCAGCTCTTCGCAGCATGGCCATCGGGTCGAGGTGTATAGAAACCATCAATGGTGCAAAGCCACATTTTGTAGATATGATTACCGGATTCTACCAAGGTTTAAGAAACAAGGCGAGTGGAAGGAACAAGTGGTAAGCCTCTATAATATTTCGTTGGCTTTTTCTGACCGTTCTTTTGAAGCAAATCTGCATTGGAGGCCTCGTTGTATTCGACGATGATGGGGAGGATCTGGTGTATGCATTGTCGGATATAGTGAGGTTTGGCTGGTGAGCATCACATTTCATTTGGTACCCTCAGCATTGATTGTCTAACACTGGGCCCCGCAGATAGATAGAAATTTGTATTTTTGATTGTGAACCGGAAGCTAAAAAGCCTGACTGTAGTTAATTGGAATCCATTGAATTTGCATAAGACAGTGCTATTGAGTGCTCAGTGAGTCATATAGCCCGGTATTCTTCATCAGTGCACCCTCTAAGTAATGCACATCAGGATGGATATTACTGCTGCATTTGATGCAACACAGGATGTTATGGACTGGACTATTAGGTGTGTTTACGAATTTTGCATTTCAATGCATTTCCTTATCATTTTATACCTATTCTTTGTCGATGCTTTGATGTGATGCAGGATGTTAGGGACTGGGCTATTAGGTGTGTTTACGAATTTTGCATTTTAATGTGTTTCTTTATCATTTTATACCTATTCTGCATCAATGCTACTGCTTATTGATCACACCGCCAGATCTGCTTTCATAAGAAGAAGATCAAGCCTTCAAACGAAACTCGCTCCCACCCATAGCCATGGCCGACGATGCGAATGACCCATCTTGAGTCAGATTTGGCGCATGAAACCTTTCATTGCAAGCTCAGAATAACCCGATAACTTGGTTTGGATGTGGAGTTCGTCAGACACGGAGGTGATATTGCAGGGAACAGCCTGGGTGGCATCGGTCCAACACCGGTGTGCTTGTGATTCTGCCTTGCCAAAGTTTTCTTCATTGAACTTGACTTTCATAGCAAAGTTCCTTGTACCCGGCCCAGTTCTGTTGCTCCTTTGCCTCATTACGAGTTTCCAGACCATAGTGCATTGCCAGGGAATGTGGGGTGGTGTGATGGCCCAGGTTGTCTCACATTTGAGTCATCCTGGATGTCACAGGCACCATCATGACCTGCTTTACACTACAATACCCTGCAAGCTTGTTGTCCTTCATTTGGATCCCGACAATCAATGCAGGAGTGGTGCGGGTATGCAGCAGTTTTTATGCTGAACAACATTGAGATGGGATGAGAAGGCTGGCCAGTGTATGCTATCAGCGATGGCCACCCCAAGAGGATGTCAGCACAGGTGAGAACCCCTGCAATGATATTGAAGAAATCGAGTAGTTTGGGCTCGAGGCGATTGTTTCGCCCTAAAGGTACATTGTGTTAAATATCATCTCTTTTTTCTTTCTTTTGCGAAACAGGCCAGGAATGAATTCACGATGTTGGCCCATATTCAGGAAGAATGAGATGTAGCAGATAAAACTATTTCTTCTGTCGCATTCAATTATCTCCTCCCCCCCTCTATCTCCGAGTCCTCCAATGGGCGGGGTATTCAAACTGAGGAGCTTGACATGGTGTCTGTCATCTAGGCGCCCCTTTCCATTACACCAACAATGTGTATTGTCATTCCTCAAGACATACCAGAGATCATTACAAAATGACAGATAATATCATTTCTTCCACCTGAACAACTCTCTGTTAGGATATACAAAAATCATATGTTGCAATTCTGTTAGCACAAGCGTCAGTTCCTGTATATCTCCTGCAAGTATCTGAGTATCTTATCAGCAAGTGGTAGCTGCCAGGAAGAGTGGGATATAGAGGAAATGCCAGATAAAACCATTTCTTCCACTCAAATAATTGCATATTGGGATATACAAAAATCATACATTCCAATTCTGTTAGTCCAAATGTCGGTTCCTGAACATCTCCTGCAAGTATCTGAGTATCTTACCAGCAAGTGGTAGGATCCAGGAAGAATGAGATATAGAGGAAATGGCAGATATAATCATTTCTTCCACTTGAACAATTGCATGTTGGGATATACAAAAATCATACATTCCAATTCTGGGAGTACAAGCATCAGTTCCTGAATGTTTCCTGAAAGTATCTGAGTATCTGGTCAGCAAACTACAAACTCTAGGAAGGATGATAGCACATTTTAAGGTCTGGATAATCTCTAGAAAGGATGTTGTTCCGAGGAAATGATAGCTAAAATCATTTCTTGTGCTTGAACAATTGTATGCTATGATATAACAATATCATACAGCACAATCCTGTTAAAGTGTCTGACCCCTGTTCATATTTGTTTGACCGTCTTTTAAGGCCTGCCCAAATTTTATCTATTGATTGCAGAGTGTTAATTGTTGATCAAATCTGTCTAGTCATACCAGATCCCTGTCATTCACTGCAATTCTGTCAGAAAAAGTGTCAGTGGCTGACCCATTGTCATCTGTGTTGGATGATGTTTTAAGGCTAGATAAAATCTTATCTACTGATGGCAGAGTGTTAATCATTGATCAAATCTGTCTAGTCATACCGGACCCCTGCCGATTTCCAGATGTCAATGATGGAAAACAACCTTCTTCTCACCAGTGATGTCCTAAGTATGCCAGAAGTGGACAAGATTTGTGCACCTAGCAGGTGCCCCAGATGATGAGCATCTCAGTTTTAGTGAGGGATGGTTGGCTCATTTCAAGGTCTGGAATGGTTTGAAGCAATTCAAGCATCATGGCAATGCTGCATCAGCAGATCCAGAGACCATGAAGACAGAGCAAAAACACATCCAGGAGCTTATTAATAAGTACAGTTATGAGCTATGGGACATCTTTAACATAGACAAGACTGGGTTGTTCTATGGGCATGTACCATACCTATTCTTTGGTTAAAACACTCATTTCAGAAATAGGATGCCTCCAGATTGAGGGTTGCAAACAAGAAACATTCAGGAGTGGGGGCAGAAAGGTCTAACTCACCTACATGTTTACATCAAATGCAGACAGATCTGAGAAACTGCCACCCATTGTTATTGGAAAGGCACATAAACCTCAAGCATTCCAAAAGAAGACAGGCACACAGCTTGGTTTTTACTACCAGAACAATGCAAAGGCTTGGATGACTTCAGTACTGTATCAGGAGTGGATTCAGCAATGGGATCGGGAACTACCGGTGAACAACTGCAAGGTCCTTCTCCTACAAGATAATTTCTCTTGTCACATTGTTCCAGATGGTCTTCAGAACATCCAGATCAAGAATTTTGAGCTGAACCTCACTGCACATGTCCAACCATTCAATCAGGGTATCATCTGATGCTTCAAAGTTCATGACCATGCAAAATATATACATCATGCTATTGATGGTTATGATGCAGGCATCATTCCCTCCAAAATCTATGACATTGATCAACTTGAAGCAATGTGGCTTGCTGAAGTGGCTTGGTGTGAAGTGGACACAACTACAATCAGGAACTGCTGGAAGAAAGTTGCCATTCTTCCACTGTCCTCTCCACTGGTTCCAAATACAAGCATTCCATCAGCAAATCCTGAACTACCTATGGAACTTTGCAGCAGTGCAATGCTTGACTCACTTTGTGACACACAATACCATTGCTCATGATGAGCCTGACAATATAGACTATAAAAGACATCTAAAAGCTCATTACAAAGCTTCAAAAAAAAGAAAGGACTTGCCACCTTTTATGCAACAGGCCTTGTGGGCACAACCACCTTGTGCAAACACCAATTTGATTCCAGGATGTCTATCTCTTTACATAGGCAGTCCAATATTGATCAGAACAAATTCTGCAACAGAACTTTGCATCACCAAGGGTCAGGAAGCTGTTGTTCACTCATGGGAGTACAGTGAGACAGCCAACAGTGACAAAATACTAGACACTTTGTTGTCAGACTAATTAATCCATCAACTGCTGTCCAGTTGGATGGCCTACCACTAAATGTAGTTCCTCTGATTAAGACCACTCTCACAACCTGTTGTAGACTCCCTGATGACTCAAGCATCATGGTCTCTCAAAGCCACTCTCAAGAAGCTCAACTGCAGCTGGAACACTTCTCTTGACAGGATTTCACCCCCACAAAATTCAAGGGGGAGCATCTGGAGCACTAAGACAAGAATTCCATGAGCTGGAATTATTAGACACAATCACACACTTGCAATGGGGGGAGCGATTCACAAAAGAGATGGGCTTACCTGACCAATGCAACACCTTGATTGCCTTATTTTGTAAGATGAAGGGACCCAACTGTATGCCACCTACCATGCACACTACACTGGAGCACCAGAGACCCTTACTTAGAAAGCCCTTCTCTACCTATGGATTGGAGCATTGTTGCCACCACCAATTCAAAGAGAAAGGCAGCAATGAGAGCAGCACCTTCTGAGCCAGAGGACATCTTGCAAGCACCACTATCTGCTGATTCTGAGCCCACCACACATTGAACCCTACCACCACAACCTAGAGGGACAAAATGGTCAAACAATAGCTGTGCCTATGACAGTGTCATAACAATCTTGTATAACACTTGGAATGAAAATCCTGACAATCACTCTTGGCTGGTGTTAAGTTCTGAGCAGAATGAAGGAAGTCATTGGATTTCCAGTCATACCTGGTTGGTAGCAGTTGAAGGATAAAGGGAGGACAGAAGCAGCAAAGGAAACCTGATGAGATTCTGGGGCAGAGTTAGTGTTTAAGGGTCCAGTCCAGTTCGGTTTTTTGACCCAAAAATGTAAAGACCACAACCTAAACCAGTCCAGGACCAACCAAGATACTGCTAGAACCGAACTGGACCACCTAGGACCAGTCCTTTCTGGTTAAAAGACTGAAAAAGACCGGTTAAGACTGGTTCAGACCGATGTTTTGTCGTGAAATTTGTCATATTAATATAACCCATATGTATCTTAGCAGATATTACCCGGACCTTATAACCACTGTACAGATGGATAGACATTGTAATTCCCCATCATTTGGTCTAACTTTTAAGACATTTCATCAAGATTTGACTTGGCTATGATCAATATAAAAATACATCTACTGAATGACTCGTGCTGAACACCAAGAAATGCAATGTGACAACCATAAATTATGTGATGTATAGCATGCATTGACAAATGGTGGGAGTATTATTATACATGTTAATCCTATGATCATTAATAGAATCAAGCAAATGATCAACATATGAAATGAAAATCAATCTGATACAACAAAATACTCATACAAAAATAGATTTGGTTATATCTTGCTCAATTCTTAACCATTTTTTATGTCTCAAGCAGTAGGACCCCTCACTGGGACAGATCACATGACGGTTCCCATTGATGTGCAAACAAACAGTTGCTTTCCACTTGAAAGTTTCACTGTTTGGCATGTTGTCACACCTGTTGTCAATGTGTCACCTCGCCTAGACTCTCCCCCACATCTCCCTGTCTTTGAGGTCTTTACACTCCTAGGACATTGACGGCGCCTCCCTCCTCCTTCCTATACCACCACCACTCCATCATCACCCACAGCTGCCACTCCCACACCAATCAACAACGAAGAAAGACAGAAACCAGGCCCAAAAGATGTCTAAGTATCGTCATTTGGGCCCTAGGTAAGTTTTTTCTTTTTTCTTTGTATTTCTTTTTTCTAATCAACTATATTTTAGGCTATGAATATGTTATAATTACAGACCCACCTTAGGACACCCTGTGCTCAACCCCAGTACCCCACGCCACTGCTGCGAGCCCCTGCTCACATGGTGGATCACAGGTGCTAACAGGCAACAATGAGGGATGGTGGGTGTGTTGAAATTAATCCCTGATGCATGCTGTATACATGAGGCAATACATGCAGCATACACATGTATACATGAGGCGATACATGCAGCATACGCATGTTACTGCGCTTACTGTGCATACATGCGGTAAACACATTCCCGAGTCATGTGACATCCTTAATATTATGTATATAAGGAGAACCTGTACCGTAGTAGGAATACAGTGTTCTTACCTCTGCTAACCCTAGCTGTAAGTCTAACTAAACCCCAGGTAGGTTGTAAGGAACGTGTAGTCTCTTCCCCTGTGCAGCGTATATAGTCTGCTCCAACAGGTTATGGGCCCTGCTGGGCACGTCGCGAACGCGCTTTAATTAGCTGCGAACGACGTTGACTTCATTGTCTCCAAATTATAACCTTGCGCTCTTCGTGAGCTGCATTGCACTCCCTGCGAGCTGCATATAAAACCTAGGTTGACTAGGGTTAACCACTCTGAAGGAGTGTTTTCTCCTGAGAATGTTAAACGTGTTTTATTGAGTAAAAAGACTGATTGAGCGCTTTTAACAGCTGCCACCACAGAATCATGTCTTCAACTCTTGAAAAACTCGTTCAAACTTTCGATGGATCAAATTACATTCTATGGGCCGACTCAATGAAGGCGTGGCTCAGGTCTCAGGGCCTCTGGCAAATAACTAGTGGGGCGGAGCAAAAACCGCCCCCGGCGCCTCCCTTGACGGCGACGAACGCTACCTTGGTAGCGGATGCTAATGCCAAGCTCCAGACCTGGAGCAACAAAAACGACCAGGCTATTGGTAGCCTAGTGCTCCGCCTGGCCCCCTCCATTCGGCAGCGTGCCAACACAAAGGACACTGCTGAGGAGGTGTGGGATCTCATCCGCACCGATTATGGTGTGGACGGCCCCTCCCAAGTCTTCGCGGACTTTAGGTCCGCAATAGCAATCAAAATCCCGGCTGCGAACCCCGCACCAGAGATTGCAAGAATGGCTGACAAATTTGAGCGCCTCACGGCTGCTAATGTCGCCATCCCTGAGCTAGTACAGGCGATGATTCTACTTGCTGCGATGCCGCGCGAGTACGACTCATTGTCTGCAACGGTCCTTAACACGACCGCCACTAGCGCCTTGACATTTAAACATGTCAAGGACTCCATTGTTGCTGAAGCCTCAAGGCGCACAGCAGTTGGAAAGCCCGCTGGCCAGCCTCAGGCCAACAAACTTTCCGCTGTTAAGCGCAAGGGGGGAAACCCCAAATGGCAGCCCAAAGAAGGGCAAAACAGCAACGGAGACTCGTCCCGAAAACGTGGACGACGTGGGGACAGAAAGACTAAGGAGGAGAAGCCAAAAGAGAAACATACCCACCTCGCCTCCAATGCCTTTACCACCATAAATGGTAATGGCACCATCATACCGCCGATGCCGCTCATACAGCGCATCGAGCGACGCGAACACACTCCCACAAGGGATCCTCGCCGCCGACCGCCTGCACAGGCATACACGGGCGCGGCCTCCTCTTCTCGCTCGGTTTACACCGAATACCAGCAAGCTTGAGACACCCTCCAGCGCATGCAACTTCCGCGCAGCGCGAAAAACCTGCAACCGCTGGAAGAGCACCTTACGGTGCGAGAAGGTAAGAGAAGGAGGATAGAGCCAGAAACCGAGGCTACGATCGAGGAGGTAGAAGACGATACTGTCTCCCTCGGATCCGAACCTCCGGTAACTGACGAGGAAGTGTGGAAAGCCGTCGACGAAATGCTCGTCGATGAACCCCTTGACACAGGGGCGTATGATGACAGGTCAGTCCTTTTCCCTGCCACAAGCACTAAGATTAAAATTCCTATGAATACAGCGAACTTTTCATGTGAAATTTTACCGCTATTAAATGTATCATGGAATTATGTAGATCTTAATATATGTGCTATGTGTGCAAAGGGAGATTGTAAGAAAGGTGCCGACTGGATCATAGATTCAGGCGCATCAAAACACTTCACTGGTGAAATGAAAGATTTCGCTTCTTACGAGCCTTTACTGAGAAAGGACTCTACCTTGGTCCAAACGGCCACTGGTACTACTCATATAGTAGGAAAAGGAGCAGTCTTCATTAGGCACCAGGTAGTATGTAATGGGAAGTCAGAGACGCGTGAAACGCGGCTATACCCCGTCTACTACATACCCGACATTAATACTCGATTGATGTCAATGGGGGTCTTTTTACAAGACGGAAGTGATGTGCGTGGTTCCTCCGCATACATTTCATTCATCGAGCATGGAAACCCAATCATGCATTGTGTCCCTCTAAGGAGGAATGACACGATCTATTGGGCTCGGACTCATATATTGAGCACCAAAAAGGTTAATGTCGCGACCATTTATGTCGCTGACTACTTGACTTGGCATAGGCGACTTGGACACCCATCCAAAGAGGCGCTAGGGAAAATGCCTAAAAGCACCATAAAATTCCCAAGGAATTTAATTATTCCTAAAGACAAAATTATATGTCCAGGGTGTGCAGAAGGGAAAATGACCTCAAAATCTTTTCCCGAGTCAGACTCACGAGCTGACAAATCCTTTGAATTAATACATTCCGACCTAAAGGAACTCCCGGTACTATCGTACCACAAACATAAATACTTCATTGTATTTCTGGATGACAAAACGTCACATATTTGGGTCCAATGCCTTAGAAAGAAATCTGACGCTGCTGCAGCGATTAGACAATTTCAAGCGATGGCTAAGACCCAATATGGCGCTACAATCAAGCGCTGGCGTGTCGATCCAGGGGGAGAGTTCAAGGATCGTGAGCTACAAAAACAGCTCAAGGATTTAGGCATCAAAATAGAGATGTCTGCACCCCACGTTCATCAACAGAACGGGCGCGCAGAGCGTGCTATAAGGACAATAATGGAAAAGTCGCAAACCCTGCGATTCACCGCTTGTCTACCACAATCATGGTGGGAATTTTGCATAGAACATGCAACACATTTATACAACCGAACCCCAATAAGGCGCCTGAAATGGCTGACACCTTTTGAGGACCTGACAAAGGTCCGCCCAGATCTAAACAATCTGAAGGTCTTCGGTTGCGGTGCTTATGTCTATCTACCAAAGGAAAAACGTCCAACAACATTGTCTCCTCGATCGGAGTTAATGACGTACCTTGGAGTAGAAGATGGCATTAAAGCATATCGTTTCATGCGACGAAACGGCGCAATATTCATTGGTGCTACGGCACTATTTGATGAAACGATGTTCCCATGCTGTCCCGGAGCTAAAACTCCTGCCAAGACAGACCTTGGTGATTTTCCACCAGAACCAGAAGATGACGACCACTCATCTGGAACGGATGGCGATGACCCTATACCGCCACAAAATCCGCCCCTTCCTCCATCATTAGAAGATGATGATCATGATTTACCAAGCGAGCAAAAGGCGCATGATGATGCGACTAACGCTCCTCCTCCGCCGCCTCCAGTTAGCACTGAGGACTTTCGTCCAAGACGTGAAGATCAACAGGAATGGCAGCAATTGCCCCGTCGATCAGGCAGGCAGAGGAAAATCCCAAACCGTCCCGGCAATACCTATGGAGAACAGCGACTCCCCTCTGACATAGAGAGAGACATTGCGCGTGATCGATATTGGAAGAAGTCTGTGGGTCAAGATTCGGATCATAACCGAACACGACCACGACCTCAACAGCAAGAACCGGTTGCTGGACCGAGTTCGGCACCCCACGAGAGTGTGCCCGATTCCAATAATCAAGAACATGATCACCCAATGGGGGAACCGGACGAAGCAGGTTATATTAAAAAGATAACCAAGGAAGGTGGAGATGAGCTTATCCGCTGGCTGTTGTCAAAAGCAGTCACACCATCAAGCAGAAAAAGCCTAGTTCCAAACCAATTTCGCGATATTGCGCGCCTACCCTGGCAGCAGCAACTTGAGTGGAAACAGGCTTGTCGTGAAGAGTTAGAGGCTCTTCGCAAGCGACAAGTCTATGACATCGTCGATCTTCCACATGATCGAAAAACGATCAAAAATAGATGGGTTTTCTCTGTGAAATCGGACGGAAGAAAACGAGCCAGACTCGTGGCCAAAGGCTTTTCACAAGTCGAAGGCGTTGACTTTGATGAGATTTTCTCACCAGTAGTCCGCTACGAGACCGTACGCCTCATGTTTGCCCTTGCGTCTCTAGAAGGCATGTATATGACCGGTCTAGATGTAAAAACCGCATTTTTATATGGCAAACTTGATGAGGAGATCTATATGGATCAACCCGAGGGTTTCAAACTCGAGGGTAAAGAGCGCAAAGTAATGCGCTTACGCCGAGCATTGTATGGCCTTAAACAGGCTTCACTAGCATGGTGGAGAGAGCTAGAGGCATTTATGCGCACCATTGGGTTCGTGCGCGCCAGCTCCGATGCCGGCATCTTCATACACAAGGATCCTAAGACAGGCAGCATCGTTATTGCGCTAGTCTATGTTGATGATGGCTTGTTCATGGGCAAGAACAAGAAACTTGTGGATGAAAAGAAGAATGCTTGCCTGAAGCATTGGGAGTGCCGTAGTACTGAAAAAGTCACGGAATTCTTAGGCATGCGCGTCACCCAGACCGCTACAAAAGTCAAACTCGATCAAACAGAATATCTCGCCAAAGTGCTTGAGAGGTTCGAGATGACAAATGCCAAGATTGCCCCCACTCCGCTCCCGACTGGCTACAAACCGTCGGAGAACACAGCGACGCCAAATGCGGCGCTTAGATCAAAATATCAGTCTGTGATTGGATCTTTATTGTATCTGATGCTCGGAACGCGACCTGATATCGCTTACGCGGTAATCAAGATGTCGCAATTCTCGGCTAATCCTAGCCAAGAACATCTAGACAAAGCAATGTACATAATGCGCTATCTGGTGGGAACCCAGAAGTACAGTATGGTCTATGATGGAGAGAAATCCGAGGGGCTACAGGCCTTCACAGATTCTGATTGGGCAGCTGACACAGTCAAGCGCCGATCTACAACGGGTTACTTTGCTACTCTGGCAAGTGGCATTGTGTGCTGGCAGTCCCGTTTACAAAAAACTGTAGCACTGTCATCCACAGAAGCCGAATACATGGCTCTCTCCGACACTTGTCGGCAGATAGTGTGGATAGAGTCCTTATTCCAGGAACTTGGATATACACTGAAGCGCGTACCAATCTGCGCTGATAATCAAGGATCCATCTTTATTGGATCAAATCCAGTTCAGGAAAGAAGGACCAAACATATAGACATTCGCTACCACTACACCCGCGAATGCATAGAAAATGACAAAGTCACAGTCGTTTTCATTCCTGGAAGTGATAATCCGGCTGACATGTTCACAAAGAACCTTGGCGCCGTCCTATTCAGGAAATTTAGAGACTCTCTCGGAATTACTTTCGAGATTCAAACTTAGCTGCTTAGAGCGCTGTACAGTTTGAGGGGGGGTGTTGAAATTAATCCCTGATGCATGCTGTATACATGAGGCAATACATGCAGCATACACATGTATACATGAGGCGATACATGCAGCATACGCATGTTACTGCGCTTACTGTGCATACATGCGGTAAACACATTCCCGAGTCATGTGACATCCTTAATATTATGTATATAAGGAGAACCTGTACCGTAGTAGGAATACAGTGTTCTTACCTCTGCTAACCCTAGCTGTAAGTCTAACTAAACCCCAGGTAGGTTGTAAGGAACGTGTAGTCTCTTCCCCTGTGCAGCGTATATAGTCTGCTCCAACAGGGTGGTGGATGACAGGAGCAGGAACCATGATGGGGATGAACTTTTTTAGGTACTGGACGACAACGGGACGGCGGGGACCAAATGATCAAACCACCATGACACCCCCACACCACTGCTGTGAGACCCTGCAATCAGGGTGGATGACAGAGCAACAATGATTCAATGATGATGGGACAATGAAGAACACAATGACAACCAGGTCCTTAGTATTCAAATGACATATATTGTTTTTAGCTTCATGTAAATCCTTAGTATTCAAATAACATGTACTACTATAAATACCTCCCATGCACTGGTTTCACAACCTATACCCCCTCATACATACCCACCAGTGGGGCCTCACATCAGGAAAAACACTTTTGGACTCAGAATATTCCCAGGGTTCCTGGCTGTTCTCAGGGTACCTGGCTTTTCCCAGGGTTTCTCAAAGTATCTCAAGGGAACACAGGGTACCTCAAAGTATCTCAAGGGAACACAAGGTACCTCAGAAACACATACTGTATCTTCCTCCTCCTTGTGTTGCACCTGTTGCTTGTTTGTTGCAACATCTCCCTCCTGAACTCCTATGGCCCCTCCACCACTTCCATGAAGGTCTTCGTCATCCAGTTCCTCCATCACTTCAGCCAACTTTCCCCTCTTCCACCAAGAACATGAGCAGGAGGTCTTCAGATGTGAATTAGGTCCATGGGAGGTCTTGAAATACCTAGTACACACTGGACAATGATGATCAGCCTCCATATGTAAGAAGTATTGGTAGGAAAAGATAGAGGTGTATAATGTGATGGTCAATCTGAGGGATGGAAATGGAACACCCACTTGGAGAAAGATAATCACGTTGATATTCTGATACTATTTATGCACAGAATTGTACTTTAAACCCAGTAGATCAAAAGTGATGGGTCATGGGATAAGGAATGTGTTGGTGAGAATGAATGTGTCTGGGTGCTAAATGGGTATATGTGACAACCGTGTTGACAAAAATCTGAAGGGGCCTTGGTGGTTGCTCAAGTCTTGTTTCCAAATGATGACACTGAAAGGCTGGGTGTAAGATCATATGTCAGATTGGTAGTCAGAGGATTATGGATGAGAATCATGTGCCTTGTTTCGCATGGAGTAAATGTGTACAATGGTGATTGTTACTATTCTTTCAATGGGTATAATGTTTTTTTTTATGTTTAGGCTTTGGACCCCTGGATACAATGGGCACTACGACATCAATTTGTGATTTTAAGTTATGTGTAAGTGTAAGTTATGTGTAAGTTGAAGTGTAAGTTAAGTGTAAGTTGACGCATACCTTTTTCAGTCAAATCTCCAGGGAAGTTGGGGATACCAGTAATATGAGAGAGTTGGAGCAGGTAATCCAGATGCCCACTGGAGGTCAGAGCAGCAAGGCCTAACAGACTCAGCCAGCATTCACTAGCTAGTGAGGATGATCATACCATTCCTGATTCTTTGGAGTGTAGGAAGATGACCCATAGCAAAAATATATAGGATAGCAATTAAATGTTAAACACCAGAGCAAAGCACAAAACACAGGGAAAGCACACTAGAGAGGAACACTTGACCAGACTTGAACTTGTTTTTTTTGACACATCAGTACAAGGGGTGGGAAACAATTTGGCCAACCAAATTGTTTCCCATGAATCTTGGCATTTTTTGAAGAACTCCATGCCTTACCTGCTGTTGGACGAGGAGATCATGGTCCTGGTACATTACTTCAAGTACCAACAGGCAGATGCGCCTCTGTATCCTCTGGTCCAGTGCTTGGAAGCCCATCAACCAGAAGTTTGTTTTTATGCAAACAACAAACTTCTCTCTGACCAGCTGTCTGATGGGCAACTGGATGGCCTGTCAATGTTTGACGGATGGTCAGAACCTGACCCAGGTACATGATTCTTTCACTTACCTGTCTAAACAAGCTCATGTTCCCTTGGTCACCAGACATTGCCAGTAATGAATCCCATTGCCGCCCAGATGGCTGCTCGATCCTAACCCCCAAGGACTCAGGTGAGTGAGCATATGTTTTCTTTGCTCGTCCTTTGTTGAATTCCCTTCTCTCCTCTCAGCCAGATTGGCACTTGAAGACCGCAAGGAACAGGATGACTACTTCTCTAAAGTGAGTTGTCTTTATTGTTGAGCCACCGGATACCACTAGTCTACACGCATCATTAGGCCTTGGGGTCACCATGTGCAGATAGTTCATTTGACACCTTTCTAGATACTCTCAACACCGCCAGCTTGGACGACTCAAATCTCAACATTTCCACCTGGGCAGATGGTGTTGACAGGGTGGATAGAGGTTGCCATGCATACACCGGATGGAGTGGGGGTGTAGAGACGGTGGCTGGGTGGACAAGTAAGGCTGACAGGGATGGTGCCTACTCAGGTGATACAAGGGGCGATACAACAGGCGATACAACAGGTGATACAACAGGCAAATATCAAGGTGGGGATGGTGATGGCAACACCAACACCAGTAATGACTCCGGTGCCGATGATGAAGATTTGGGCAACCTGACCTATGGTGGCAACTACAATGATTCAGGCAACACCAACTACAACACCGACTACTATGATTCAGGTGGCATCCAACACATCCCTCCCACTCCACTCCCTGATGCACTTCTTCCTCTCATGCCTCGTGTCCCTCAAGCACCTGTCCCTCCCACTCCTGTCCCTCATATACTTCTACCTCTACCTCTTGCCTCAACCCTCTGCCCTCACTTCCTTGGCATCCCTCTGGTTCCTTTTCATCTCCCCCAATTGGACCTCCCCACTCCTCAGACAGATGCAGAAGCCTTGCAGCATGGTCAAGCTCTTGAAGACAATGGAAATAACTCACATGCTCACAAAAGGAAGCGACTTGGGAACATCGAACATAGAAGGGATGGGTTACAGCAGGAAGGAGGGTGTGGAGGATTGGATGGGCAGGATGGACAGGGTGGAGGATTGGAGCAAAGTAGATGCAATCCACGTCATCTAACCCATGGTTGACAACCATTGTGCAAGGGAAGGACTGGAGGTGATCATAACCTCACCTTGCCCAGGTGCCCCTGTGGTAGATGTTATACATGTGGCTTCTATTGTGGGAGACAGCTCACCAGGTGGTGTATCATTGGCAGATGTTTTTGATGAAGTAAAAGGGAATAGTCTGAAGAAGGAGCTTTTGCCTGGCTGCCTAATTCTTTTTATTTATGTGGCTATTCCTTTCTAAATTTTGTATACTTTAGGTCTGGTTGGCCCATGGCACATTGTTGAACAGC
The DNA here is from genome assembly GCA_026075535.2 of Tricholoma matsutake. Lineage (NCBI taxonomy): Eukaryota > Fungi > Basidiomycota > Agaricomycetes > Agaricales > Tricholomataceae > Tricholoma > Tricholoma matsutake. Next base: position 10,467,121 of record AP026538.1, read on the forward strand.
ATCATCACAAAAGCTCGTAGTTTAGTCAAGGGCACTTATGGACTACCTGGCAAGATGACAAGGGATGAATTGGTCATCACTGTCAAATGGCTTACAGATCAAGCAGTGTTTGCATATGGAGGGGTGGATATCCAAGTAAGTTTGTCATTTATCAACAACTATTTATGGTAACAATAATTTTGTCAAGGCAAAGTCATACAATTCATCAGAACTGCTCAGCAACAACATCATATATGACTTGGTCTTAGCTCAGTGGTTTCCAACCAAAGCCAAAGCAGACTTAGGAGCCACAAGAGTAATGGCTTCAGAGCAAAGGATCTTTGAGTCAGTTTTGCTAATCTCACTGGTGGCGGTAACTTTATTTGTGTCATTCTTTTTACCATTGGATTGATTGGAGTGATTGAATTCTTAGATTGAACATGCTATCAAGGAGTTTCAAACAGGAGTCTATATGAAGATCTCCTTTACGGATGATATTCTCAAATCAGGGTAAGTGCCATGCAATTTTTTGGACCTGGGGGTGTCTCGATGTTATTTATTGTATTCTTTAGATACTTCCGCCATAAAGCTACTTGGTCAATCTTGGTACAGAAGTGCCCCACTTGGACAAAGCAATATCTGTCCAATTTATATCATTGTGTCATGTGTGTAGCGGGTTTTTATTGATCACGCATATATTAACTTATCAATTAATTTTTATTAGCAGTCAAAGTAGTCTGTCTTTTCTGAAAGAGGAGGAGGGTAATGGTGAGGATGGAGATAAGGATCTTGTAGTGGTTGATTTTGCAGCTTTGGAGGCCCAAGCGAAGGCAGCGGTGTCATAGTAATTTACCAGTGTTGTTTTTATACCATTCCATAAATGCTATCATCATTGTGGACCATCAAAGCTGACAAGGCTGAGAGGATATGGAAACTGAGCAATCTGAAAGGCCCTCTATATGGCTTTTAATGATATTTGTGTGACCTTGAGATGCCTTGAGATACCCTGGCAATGGCATTCAACCTCAACACTTGTTCTTCTGAGTCCCTGGGAGAACTTTTGAGCTTTGGAGCCTTGAAAGCTCTGGGAGCATCCAGGAGCAACCCAAAGTCTCTGAAGGTGTCCTGGGACCCAAGTCATTTTTTCTGATGCACAATGCTCACCAAATTTAAACTCCAACACTCGCAGTGAAAAGTGGTACAGGTACTTTTCTAAGCATGCAAATGATTCACATATACTTTGTATGAGAAGAAATACTCTCATACATGCTTTAATCAAAGTCTTCAGAGTGGAATTTTTTTAAATGGCTTAGTCCTTCCAATCTGCCATGTTCAATGCAAAGATCTCAAGAATGAGGACTTAACTAAAAATTCTGCTCCCAAGAAGTTGATGAGAAGTGTTCAAAATGGTGATCCTACACTTTTGTTGAGCAAAAACGGTGGTGTGGAAGCCAAATGACATTCATGTAAAGTCGACAATATTTTGTTATCCCAAAGAGGAAATGCAAAAATATCAGGACACGAATCGAGGCAATGGGGGTGCATAAAGGTGAATCTGGCTTGAGATTGCTAAGAATAGCATTTAAAACAATGCTCTAGATGTTTATTTCAGTGAAAATGGTGGTATGGAGCTCGAAACGTGTTCAGTGCATGTCACATCCTAAAAAGGAAATCAATAAACAAATGGGACTGGAGACCTGTTTCTGACCATTGGCCAATGATGCACAGATTCAGATGAATAGTGGTTGAATAAAAATGGTCCAGTCTCATGAAAATGCACCTTAGATACATAAAATCAGCTTTGTAGAGGCTTGGCAATCACTCTTATGAGGTACACAAGACTCGTTGCAAGCTGATGTTGAATTTTGTTGATCCTGATGTAATTTGGAAGAGAAATCAGAAGCTATGGTTCAAATTTACATGCAAATCACTGCTAGAGTGTCAGCCATGGTGTAGAAATCTATGACATTCACTGAGTCATTGAGCAGTCAACATTGCACTACAGAATATAAGATCAACAAGCTGAATACAGATTTTGCATATGACAACTCAAGCAAGAGGTCCTACATACTGTCACCACAACCTATTTGAGTCAAATCAGGCCTGTGAAAGCTAAGAAACAATCTTAAGAACGAGGATGAGCTTTGACTTTCCCAAAAAGGCAATGACCACTTTCTCTGCTACAATTTTTTGCAGGGCCCTGCTCGGCCCTACCACCAGGGACTTCAACAAAGTTTGCAATGAAGTCATGTGATCTGTCCCAGTGAGGGGTCCCACTGCAGGTGTTATTTTTTATGAACCAGAGGTCGAATTCGCCAGATTTCATGTGGGAACATGGTCCAATATATGTTCCCACAATAAAACTGGTCCTAACCAGTTTAGACCAGTTTTCTTTGGTTTTACAACATTTTTCAAAATGGAAAGACTGCTAACTGAACTGCAAAAGACCAGTCCATAAATAGTCCACTGGTCCAGTCTTTTCTGGTCCAATTCAGTCCAATTTCAGTCTTTTTTTTGGTCCTATGGACTGGACCCTTCAACACTAGGCAGAGTCCACTTGGCTTGATGCACCAAGTGTAAGGGGACAGGAAGGACTTGGCTTCAACTTGTAAAAAGCTGCACCCTTCTCCTTGTCAAGTGTCCTAATTTCAAGACAAGGAGTTTCTGAGGCTGTGATGATTTGCAAACTGGCCTCCTGAGACAAATATCCTGAAACCATTTCATCAAATTGGAAATGAGGGAAACTCATCTCTAGGTGGTGCTGCTGATAGGAGGTGGGCTGTGATGCAAGGCAGCCAGGAAAGGTGGCAGAAAACAATCAGAAATCCAGTCAGAGGAATCAGTCTTGCCAGTATTTCCCCCTTAGTGCCAAGCCTATGAAGCACATGAAGGTTCAAATCTGAATCAGGAAATTTGTTTGTTGATTTTGTTGGGGTTCTCAGGTCTTCCTAAAACCACCACTACCATCACTCAAACCTCAACATGTCCTCCCTCACCTCGCACGCAGAAAGCCCAACAAGACCAGCTGATGGAGGTGCTCCAACTGGAGGAGGAGGCAAGAGAGGCAGAGGAGCAACAAGCTACAGAGGAGGCTGCCAGAGTGGAGGCTGCTAGAGTGGAGGCAGAGAAGAAGGCCACAGAGATGGAGCAGAATAAAATGGCTGCCACCAAGAAAGCAGAAAAGCAATGGAAAGCCAGGGAGATGGAAACTGGGGAGGCTGAGGGGAGTGAATCTCCCAAAAAGAAGGCAAAAGGAAAGGCATGGGCAGAGGCTGCAGAACCTGAGACTCCTGTGCAGTTGCAGGCCACAATTTCATGTAAATGGTGAGTCCTTTTTTCTTGTTGAAGTGCATTGCTGACTTCTACTAGATGTTCAAAGCAAAAGTTGTTGTGTTTCTGGATGGGGATCCAGGGTCACATGTGTGAGGGCAAAGCACAAGTGCAAGGTGGTGTGGGAGGGGCAGGAGCTTCCTGCAGGGGGCTGGCAGCAAATGAGGGGGTGATGGAGCTGTTGAGGGAGTTGGTGGTGGTGGTAAAGGGGGTGAAGAAGGAACTCCAGGAGCTCTGGGTCATCAGTGATGGAATGATGGGGCTCCAGGACTCAATGTTGGATCTCCAAGGGGCTATGGATCTGGAGTGGAGGCAGGTGTCCAAGGAGGAAGAAGAGGAAGAAGATGAAGAGGAGTTAGGGGAGGAAGAGGTGCAGGGAGGGCTGCCAGGACTGGCAGAGGAAGCAGATGGTCAGGGAGTGGGGGAGGAATAGGGATCCAGTTGGGATCCAATAAGTAATAGATTTTTTTTTCTTTTTTTTTAGTTTTCTTCTTGTTTGTAATGAATGAGGTTTTGATTAAAAATGAAGGAGTGTTAAGTGGAAAGAGGTCTGGGTTTCTCTGGGTAACAAGTGTGAAAGTCCATAATGAGTTCCTGGGTGTGATCAAGTTTTGTGGCTGGAAGCCAGGAGGTTTCTTCATCAGTTCCTTGGTAGCCTTCCCACCACATGAAATAGAGTAACTTGCATTGGCAATGGTTGTCAATTTTGGAGTCAAAGGATTTCCAAAATCTCGTACTCCACAACCGAACCAAATAGGACCGGTCCTATTCAGTTCAGTTGCAGTCTTGTGACTTTGGATGTCGGTTTGGACCAGTTCCGGTCCACGGTTGACCCCCAAGTTGGGGTCAAAAAACTCGACTGAACTGGACCCTTAAACACTATTTGTTTTTTGTTTTCTGTTTATATTACTACCCCCTCACCCACATAAAACATGGGTGAGGGGATTTTCTTTTTTATTTATAATTGCTGCCCTCCCCTCGTGTTCAATGCGAGGGGTTTTTAATATAATGATAGTAGCTAATAAAATTTATTTGATTTTAAATATATAATGATGCACCTCCTTCAAGAGGATTTAAATAATTGAGTTTGAGTTTGAGTTTTGAGTGTCATAAATAAACTTTATATTAGTAACAAATAGTTCTCCTGCAGCTCAACTGGTTAAGCATGCTTGTTTGTTATGCAATGGTGACATGAAGTCTTAAGTTCAATCCTTGCTCTGCACAATCTTATTTTGTAGGCACTTCATGACTTTCATACTGTCTGAAAAGCTTGGAACTCATAAGATGTCAACTTGATGGGATGGATTCTGCACAGTCTGTGCAGACTAGCATGGACTCCATGTAGTCCATATGGATCCATGTGGAGTCTGTGTAATTCCATACAGATCTGTGTGGAGTCCATGTAATTCTGTATGGATCCATGTGGAACATATGGGGGAGTGTAAATTACTGTATAGTAGTTAATATCCAAAAACTTTGTTAGTAACAAAAAATGAAATGAACAAGAAAGAGAACTTACCTACAGCCCAAGAGACATTGATGTTGACGACATCTCTTGGGCCCTTCTTTGTGTTCATCATTCCTCATTGTATCCATTGCCTGCGCCTTCCATTTGTAAGGGGACTATGGGGTGCCCCACATGTTTCTCCTATTTTTTACGTTCATCCTATATTTTTCCTCACCTCATTTCTGGAAGGATGCCAAGTTTGGCAGCCTACACTAGACTTAGGTTTACTAAAAGACAGGATCAAATTATCTTCGTTGCATGGAAGTAGGAACCATAAGTTACTACAAAGAAAAGAATAGGAAGTTACTATACCTTCATTGCATGGAAGTAGGAACAAAGGTTAAGGAATAAAAAATAAGTAATATATAAGAAAAAGATCGACTGTGTAAGTAAAAGGCCACATCAAGTGTAGCATGTGATTTGGGAAGGCTGCATTGGGCATAGTCACATAATAGGAAGGTACCACATCAATAGGATAATGTTGGCACTGCTGGATGTGGATATAAGGATGTATGGTGCCATTGCCAGGATGCATGTTGCCGCTTGTTGTTGTTGTATTCCTGGCAGCGAGGGTGATTGTGTCGGCGATGTGTGTAGCTGTGTCAGCGCCATGGGAGTGTGTAACGGTGGTGTAGTAATGTAACACAGACATTGGTATGTCTGGTGTTGGTGAGTTGTTTATGCACCATAGGTGGCTATGCTATCGCCGGTGGCTGTGCCAGCGGCAAGGGTGGTTGTGTCGGCGATGTGTGTGGCTGTGCCAGCACCATGGAAGTGTGTAACGGTGGTGTAGTAATGTAACACAGACATTGGTATGTCTGGTGTTGGTGAGTTGTTTATGCACTGTAGGTGGCTGTGTTGGCAGCGAGGATCGTGGCAAGGGTGGTTGTGTTGGTGATGTGTGTTGCTGTGCTGGTGCCGTGGAAGTGTGTAATGTGGCCTGAGAGGCCCATTTCTCAATGGTCATGCATTATCAGTTTTTGCTCACTGCTGATCCTGTGTTGAGGTGTAGTAATGTAACACAGACATTGGTATGTCTGGTGTTTGGTGAGTTGTTTATGCACCATAGGTGGCTGTGCTATCACCTGTGGCTGTGTTGGCAGCGAGGGTGGTTGTGTTGGCAATGTGTGTGGTGTGCCGGCACCGTGGAAGTGTGTAACGGCAGCAAAATTAACTTGTCATAATGTTGTGAGTCTGTGGGGCCAGACTTACAATTTCCTTCTATTCTTCATTTTCTATGATTTTTCCTTATTTTATTACTAATTTTCCTTTCTATCACATTTGTGCATGTTGACAGTTTTATATTTAGAGGCAGAGTACCCTTTCCGACATCTACTCCTTGGTATGATGTCATTTGGTGGCCTTGATCTGCCTATCTCCACCTTTTCTATTTTTAGATCATTATTTGATTTTTGCAGTCTTCACATATACTGGGCACTTGGAAAGGGGTCCTTAGAGTTCTCTCTTCGGATTTCCCTTTGCTAGGTGTGCCTCCAATCCCTGTAATATGTACTATAATTTTAACTTCAGATTTCCCTTTGTTAGAGGCTAAGGTTGCCCTTATAGTAGAAAACTCTCTCTTAAGGCCTGAAATTGCAAAAGTGCCCAAGATAGGCAGGTACAGAGTGGACGACACTTCCCAAAGCTCCATAGACTCCCTACACACTGTTCCCGACAGTCCCACCTTCAGTGTGCCCCATTTTTGCTTAATGCACCCCCTAGTGCCATGGATGCATCAGAGCACCTCAATGCACTTGAAAGTGTTACTGGAATATGTGCACAAATCGATTCACTTAAATCTATGATTGAAAACTTTGTCAGAACCCTTCAGACTAACTACATGACCAATATTCCCCCCACCTTGTTTCACAGAAGCCAGACAAGAACACCATGGACAAAGGGCCTCAGTATGATGCACTTGGAAGTGTTGCACTGGACCCCTACCTGTGCCTGATGTGGAGTTAGAGGGGTTCCTGATCTGATGCTGGATTCAGATGACAATGAGGAGGAGCCAGAGGAAGTGGAGGAAGGTGATTGGATTTTCTACACTGTGATTTGTCCATTGCATGAGGTGTGTACTACATCAAAGATATCCCAACGCCTCACCAAGGCCTTCCACAAAAACAATGCTGCTAAATCCTCTACTGATTCCTTGCTTCCTCATCTCCATGAGTTTGAGGATGTGTTCTCCAAGGAATTGTTTGACTCTCTTCCTGTGCGCAAGCCATGGGATCACATGATTGAACTCACCCCCAGTGCAACCCCTTCATCCTGCAAGATCTATCCTCTCTCTCCTGAGGAACAGTGACAGCTTGACCAGTTCATCGACAAGCACCTGGCCTCTGGATATATTTGACCATCAAAGTCACCCATGGCCTCTCCCTTTTTCTTTGTCAAGAAGAAGGATGGCTCACTTTGACTGGTTCAGGACTACAGAAGGCTCAATGACATCACGGTCAAAACTTGCTACCCATTACCTCTAATCTCTGAACTTGTGGCCCTCCCAATACTTCACCAAGCTTGACGTCCATTGGGGTTACAATAATGTGAGGATAAAGGAGGGAGATGAGTGGAAGGCAGCCTTTCGTACCAACCATGGTCTTTTTGAACCGCTTGTCATGTTCTTTGGCCTTACTAATAGTCCTGCCACCTTTCAGACCATGATGAATGACATCTTCCACAACCTCATCCTCGAAGGCATTGTTTGTATCTATCTTGATGACATCCTCATCTTCACTTGCATGGTTGAAGAACACTGTTGCATCACACACCTCATCCTGGAACAACTTTGACAGTACAAACTCTACCTTCATCAGGACAAGTGTGAGTTTGAGAAGACCAAGATTGAGTACCTTAGCCTGATTATCTTGGAGGGTCAGGTGGAGATGGATCCTATCAAGGTGAATGGGGTCACAGCTTGGCCAAACAAGAAAGAGGTGCAGTCTTTTCTGGGCTTCATCAATTTCTATCAGCATTTTATCAAGGATTTCTCACATCATGCACAACCACTGTTCGAATTGACAGGAAAGGAGGCGTGGAGGTGGGATAATGCACAACAGGAGGCATTCGAAAAGCTTAAGGAGATGGTCACTTCCACTCCTATTCTTACCTTTGCTGACAACTTGTGCCCTTTTTGTGTAGAAGCCACCAGTTCTGACTTTGCAACGGGTGCCATGTTGTCTCAGCAGTCTCTGGAGGACCAGAAGTGGCATCCTGTTGCATTCTATTCCAAAAGCCTTAGTGCTGTGGCATGAAACTATGAGATCCATGACAAGGAGATGTTGGCAATAATGCATGCACTTGAGGAGTGGTGACACTTCCTCGAGGGTGCCCAACACAAGGTGGAAATTTGGACAGATCACAAGAATCTCAAAGTACTTTATGATGGCCAAGAAATTGAACCATTGTCAAGCTCATTGGTCCCTGTATCTATCCAGATTCAACTTCTCCTTGCACCACCATCCAGGTTGCAGCATGGGGAAGACCAATGCCCTCTCCCAACATGTGGACCATGGGGATGGCAGCAACAACAATCAAGACATTGTGTTGTTGCAACCAAACCTGTCCACCATCTGGGCATTGGAAGGCATCACGTCCCAGGGAGAGGAATGGGACATCCTATGTGACATTTGTCATGCAAACCATAGTGGTTTACACAAGGATGTTGTGGCCTGAGCTGTTAAAGAACTGAGGAAGGCATCCACCCTTTCCTTATGTGTGGCAGAGTGGGCTGAAAGGGAGGACTTGTTGTATTTCAGGGATTGCATCTATGTCCCCAATGACCCAGACCTTCATCGACACATCATATCCCAACACCATGACTCATGGATTGCTGGTCATCCTGGATGCTGGAAGACCTTGGAGCTCACCTCACAGAATTATTGGTGGCCAGAAATGTCATGGCTCATTGGTCAGTATTGTTGTACTTGTGACCTTTGCTTATGCACCAAGATTCCTTGTCGCAAACCTGTTGGCGAGCTACACCCTTTCCCTGTTCCAGAGAGTCATTGGGATGTTGTCAGTGTCAACTTTGTGGTGGAGTTGCCAGAGTCAAATGGGTTTGATGCAGTGATGTGCACGGTTGATTCAGTGGGGAAACATGTTCACTTTATTCCCACTCACACCACTGTCAGTGCCCTGGGTGCCACCCAACTCTATCTCCACCATGTGTGGAAATTACATGGACTTCCTGGTGCTTCCTTTCTGACCATGGCCCTCAGTTTGTGGCAGAGTTCACTTGTGAGCTGTACTGACTTCTGGGATCAAACTCCTCACTTTGACTGCCTGTCAAGAACCATTCCTTGCCTGATCAGAACCCACACTCTTCTGACCCTTTTCCACACTTTGTTCCTCCCTCACCAGGAAACCCAACATTCACTGACTCCTTTCCGCCTTTGTTCCTGGCTGCCTTGCACTGCCCACACTGCTGTGCACCAGGCTGCCATCTCTTTTGCAAATTTGACTATGGACTCTTGTGTGGCTCCCACTAGGTAATTTATCTATGCAGTCAAGACACTGCCACAGTTTCTGAAATGTTCTGCTCTTATTCTGTACTTTAGTATTTAAGCCTAGTTAGTTTTGATTTGTATTCCTCAGTTTGTATATCGACAAAGACTCGACTTAAGCCTGCCAATTCAATCTTGTTCTACTCCTATCTTCATCCTCTAAGAGTCTGAACTTCATCTGACTTGACCTCTAGTTTCCCCTCCAAAGTTCTGATTTCACTCAAACTTAACCTAAGTCCCTCCACACCCAACTTCCCTCACTCCTGCACTTTCCACTCCTACCTCCAAAACCTTCATCTTGAAATTAGGACACCAGATGAGGTGAAGGGTGCAACTTCTTACAAGTTGAAGCCAAGTCCTTTCTGTTCCCCTTTGGCCAGATCCACTATGACCCAACAACCTTCTGCTTTTGATACCCGCAGGATCTGACCAGATTCTGACATGCACATCAGGATCAGTTCTTAACAGTTGGTGTTGTCCTGTTCTATTGATTTTGTTGTCATGGATCCCCTTCTTTTTCATCATTGCACCCTCCCCATCATCGCCATGGTAGTTGCTTGTTTCCACCCCATGAGCAGGTGCTCATAGTGGTGGTGTGGGTGCGGGTGTGCCATCTCATAAAACCTAGAAAAAGCAATTTAAAACATTAGCTAGTTGAAAAGAAAAGAACATTACCTAGGGCCCAAATGACCTCTGTCATCATTTGGGCCCAATGTGGTTGGTTTGTGATGGTTGGTGGCATTAGTCAATGTAGGAGTGACTGTGGGAGTGGTGATGGACTTGTGGTGGTGGTAGAGGAGGGAGGGAGGGGACATTGTCATTGGTGGTGGTGGTCACTGCAAAGGATTAGGCATTGGAGCAGAGTTTGAAAGAACAATAAAAACATGAAAATGAACATGGAAATGACTATTTTTGCATAAGCAAGGGTAGGGTTCAATTTTTCAAAAATGATCATTTTTGGTTCATTTTTGTCTCATTCTGATGTCCATTTTTGAAAAATGAGAATAAAAATGAAATTGAAAATGAGCCAAAAATGGCCCAAAAATGACTATTGTGAACAACCCTAATATTGACACTTGATCTGAGTTCTCAGTGATTGATAACTCACTGTATATGTCCAGTATCATCTTCAGTGTGTGGAACTTGAGCAAGAACCATGAAATTGGGTGTGTGCAGCTTGTGAAGCTTCTGGGCTGGGATGAGGGGAAAATGGCCATGAAGATGATGTCATATTACTAGATATAGACATGTTCCTGATTATGTCAGTTAATTAGTCCACCAAAAATGTCCTTAGCAAAAAAATTGACCCTGGGTCTACAGTCGTGGACAAACAAAGTCAACAAAAATAATCAATGCCTGATCCACCATCCACCTGAATTACCCATTTTATTGTAGGAACATCTTATTTAGGACCTATTGAGTTAATATTCATGAGCTGGTTTTGCCCAATCAATGATCTGGGAAAATGTACCCCAAAATTTTTGGCCAACCCCCAAAAAAATTGGAAAAAATATGAAAAGTAGTGCAATCGACAGCTTTTCCCAAGCTGAACATGATTCTGAAAGAATTGGAGGTTTTCCACAGACAGTTTGAACAGGAAAAATTCCCTAACATCATGAGAAATCGATCAAAGTCATGTGAGCTCAGTGAGAAATGTTCTAATTTTGGTCATCATGGGATGTTTTCTGATTGTTCAACGTGGACGGCAAGTTGATGGCAGCACTTAAACAATGTCACTCTGCACAAATGATGCTTGCACCAACATCCATTGGTTTTCTGAGAATCAGAAATACTTAAAGTAGCACCAGATGGAGAGAGATTTCTTTTGTTATGCATATTCAAACAATTTACTCAGCTGTACTGCATGCACAATTCCAGCTACAATATGCCCCTCTCAAAAAATTACACACATAGCTGAATCCCAACTGCTTGATTGCTGAGGGCTTTTAAAGGAAATTGTATGACAAACTTGGTTGCATTCCTTTCAGACATCAAAAATCAATTGCACATAGGCGAGCTGTCATGCACAGTAAATGTGTGATAACTAAATTTGAACAAATAAACAATTTTGGATTGATTTTGGAACAGGAACACCTTAATCATTGACTAATCATCCCATATGTGCAGATTTTGCACTCAGCACAGCCACATTTTTTTTTTGAAAATTTTGCCCAAAAATTTTGGCCAACACAACCACTCTTGGGGAAAAACTTCGGAGGTGTGTTTTTAGATGTTTCTCGCCATCCCGAGTCTGAATAGGACCCCGGATTATCCCTACCAAGGCTTGGTCCCAATCCGGACAGGTTTTGGACATTTGCAGCCAATAAGCCAGATCCCAGCTTGGTGGATGTCCGGACAAAAGTTGGGGCCAGTGGGCCAGATGATGGGTCCAGTCCGGACAGGATGTGGTGGGTCAGACCGAAAATTTTTCCAAAACCCATCCAAGGTGCTCCAGGGAACTTTGAAATTGTCATGAAAGATGTCAAAACACTTGATTTTCGCCATTTTTGATGCTTTTGGACGGTTTTGTGAGCTTCTTCATGTCCATCAGCCGAAAATTTCCTTTTTAGGAAGGTGTGGAGCCCAAAAAGTCGGTGGAGGCTAGGTGCAATCCGGACAGGAATCGAACAAAAGTGTCCGGACAGAAAAGCTGAAATTGTGACTTTTCGGGATCTAGGCTTGGTAGGCATAATCCGGGGTCCTGTCTGAATGTGCAATCAGAATGGCCAAATTTTCAGTTGATCATGAGATATCAAATTTGTTGTGTTTATTTGTCCGCGACTGTATTTTTTTGATCCCAGTGTCCCCTTGAGTAAGTCCTCAATAAATCAACTAATACGAATGCACGATCTCGACAATCACCAAGTCCGGCCCAAGTCCGGCCTCTCCACATGTTTACGCCTACCCAACGCCTACCTCCACCAACGACATCTTCTATCAAGATTGAAGAATCGCTAATCTCTCCTCGGGAAACTGTTGATCGACAACTCAATTACGCCTAATAATATTTACTCGTTCTATACCCCAGCACCCACCCCCCCCATTGCGAGCAGTTGATGATACAAGCTTTAATACCATTAGAATGCATCAAAATCTACCAGTTGCCCCGCCATTCTGTTGTACACAAGAAAATCCACTCTAGAGATACAGTGCAGTCAGACTGAAACCTAGGGCACGCCTTCCCTCCACTGCTCCATACGCTGGGTGTCTTCGTGAACCTTTTTTAGAGAACGTTCTTTTGCGGCCTGTGAGTTTCCCCAGAAGAATAGCATCACATCATCCTCATCCCACATCGCCTGACCTTCCGACTCCACCAATTCCCCGGTTCCAGCTCCAGCGGATGAATTCCCCACACCGGCTGTATCGGGAGCCCGCGCTGTGTCACGCTTACTAACTGCAATATCCCTGTCGTGTATAGTCCTCGGCGGTCTCGTTGGTGCTGGAAGAGGCACAGGTGGACGAGGAGGCATGACGCGTTTCTGAAGGACCTCCTTGCCATGCCCCCAGCGTTTGACGGCTGCGGCACCATAGTTGTAGTGCAGTAATAACTCCGACGGTTTCGGCTTCCTATTGTATTTCTTGAAAGCGGCATCACTGTTGTTTGGGACAAGGGGTTCTATGAACTCGTCCGGGGTCACAAGCCATTGCAGCGTATATCGGCTACTAGGCGGATAAACGACATTATGCGGCATACGGGTTCGACCGTGGCGAGGAGGGATGTCATTGAGGCCAAGAATATGGTTTGGAGTCTGAGTATTCATGGCGGCGTAGATATCAGTCAAAGGACAAACCCGCGGACAAATATGAGCGAACAAATATGACAAACCTTGAGAATGACTACGCGGCGTGGATCGAATGCGTTATGTATCTGAACGGCTGCGAATATGCCATTTCGAATATCGTTAATATCCTTCAGTTCTGTAACATCTTCGCTGTAGCGTGGACGATTCTCTACGATAAGCCGAAACCACTGTGATAGCCGAAGGAAAAGGAGAATCAGATATCTTCCCAGTCAGGATTGTAGAACGTACTTCGGAACCCCGCTTATAGGGAATGATATGTAGACCAGCTCCATAGTCTGGCTTAGCTCCTGTCCAGGCACAACAAACATCACGCTCCAGCAGGTTGGTTCGAAATTCGTCGGGCGTGTTGGTAGTTTCCGAAGGCACGTTCGTCCTTAACTTGATGACCTCGAGGTCAACAGCCTGGGAGAGATCTTCATAGGCAGCACGCCATAAGCGTTCCGTGAGCATGCATGGCAGCAACGGGATCGTAAAAGGAAACCGTTTGTACCTGTGCCGGCAGCCACAACATAATAGTATATCCCGCCGTCATCCAGATCTTCGTGGGTGTCAATCGGATCGCCGTTACGTTCGAGAGCCAGTGTACCTTCAACACCGAGGATGCACCAACCAAGGAAAAGGAGATACTTGCGGGGCTTCAAACATAAAGAACGGATGATATCTAAAGGTATTTGCAGATAGAAGGACGGATCTTCTGGCAAAAGAACGAGCCAAAGGTGACCATCGGGAACCGAGGAAGTAACAGACCCGGAAGGGGAGGCTGGGGAAGACATGTCCGAGGTCAAAACTATGACTAAGCATCTGCTTGCTTCAGTCGAGTCTAAGTAACACCAAACGATGCGATTCCACTTCTTTGCCTTGCTTTCCTTCTCGCTTTTGACGTTCGCCTCTCAAGAAGAGCAAATTGTCATGAATAACGCTGGAGAATCTACATTCATACCCCTCACTAAGCCTCAACCTTCTCTAGCAGATCTCCTCACAATCGAGCCATCGGCCTCGATATTCTACTCGTATGCTCGCGAGTTGGAGCTTAGCGCAAAGTTTGATGATGCTAGCGTGAGATATACGATTTTTGTGCCTACGAACAAGGCGGTGATGGCGTTGGCACGGAAGCCGTACGTTTTACCAGCACCACTGATTCTGCCTTGGACTGCTCATGTTGTCTTTTTGGTAGACATCAAGGGCCAGACGATGATTACATCAGAGTTTCTCGAGAGGAATTCGATAGGAGGTCGAGGAGCAACGTCGAGAGATGGGTATCGGCTCATATAGTACCTGTAAGCACACAAGCACTCATCCCTCCTTTCAGCGAGGGTTTATATTTCTTTCGTCAGAAACATCCCATCACACTCGAATCGCATCATGACACTCTGCTTCCTAGTAAATCTATTACGTTCACGTCTACTGCTGGGAATGGTGACGAAGAACCGGAATGGAGTCATGTAGCCCTTGAGGACGGCATTCGTATCATTGGGAAGAAGGAGGTCAGGAATTACTTCTTCGTTTCATTTCAGCCACCCGTGCTGACCTTTCTTCGTTTTCTATGTAGGGTCTGAATGGCGTTCTGTATTTGATAGACGGTGCAATTTCGTCTGAGTGATCTTCATCTGTCCTGCTATCCATGAGAAGCTACACTGTTTAATGTAATTCCTCGTGAGTGCCGTTCTTGCACGAGGCTGAATTGAGCTTGTCAGACGTCCACAACGTATCAGGCATGACAGAATCTACTAGCGCAGAAGAAAGTTGCATTTCTGCGCCGTTTTGTTGCCCGTGAATTGATATTCCCACCAGCACGAGCATACTCGTACTTCTACGTTGTTCACAAGCGGAAATGGTTTTCTCCCTGCCGGTTGCCTTTTGCAGTCCAGCTCTGAATCTTGCTTGCACTATAGGCGCCAACGCTCATGAAATCCCGACTTCTATATTACCACATGACACATCCAACCATAACTGTCCGCCGTTATCCCGCGCACTGAGAATTGCCTACCTGAACGAGTTGGGACCCATGTGATGCAAGATCACCTTATTGTTCCGGTCCGGCGGAATTTCGGACTTTTCATCAATATATGTTATATATCAACGACAAACAGGTGCCTCTACAATTTTTATAGTTCATCCTTTCTATTCATCGCTCGGAATCATGTCCAAAGTAATGCTCGAGTATAATACCAAGGGCATGCCCTTCCGACGGCTCGGACCCAGCGGCCTGCGCGTGCCGCTTCTCTCTCTGGGCGGCTGTACGTGAAGTTAATCTAATCCCTTATCTGACCGCCCATGCTTATCTGGGCCGCTTGCTTTCTGAAGGGTTGACGATTGGAGGCACTGTCAAAGGAGATCCTGTCAAGGTCAGCGGTTGCCCGTGCTTCATTCGCGGTGGAACGGACGTCACTGATCATGGATCGATACAGGAGATAATCAAGACGGCGTTTGAGAATGGTATCAACATGTTTGATACTGCGGAGGAATACTCCGGTGGGAAGTCGGAAGAGGAATTGTGGGCGAATGTGTTCCATTTGCCTGAATTCTAAAGGCTGACATCCGTTTCTTCAGCGGCCGAGTCATCAAGGAGCTTGGACTGAGGCGAAGTGATATCATTGTTACCACAAAGATATTCTGGGGGCCTCGGAAAGGTCCTAACGATACTGGTTTGTCCCGCAAGCAGTACGTTGGTATATCTTAAACTTTTTTGGGTGTGTGATCTGATGATGTGTATCCTATCTCCAGTATCATCGAAGGCGCCAAAGACTCTTTGGCTAGACTTCAACTAGACTATGTCGACGTCATTTTTGCACACCGACCAGATGCGACTGGTATGTTTAATTTTCAGTTTGATATATGTGCGCTTACCCGGATGTAGTTCCGATGGAGGAAGTCGTCAGGGCGTTCAATTTTGTGATCAATCAGGGTTGGGTTAGTGCGTTCAGACTGCAAAAAAAAACAATGCTATCAATTAACATCCCATGCAGGCATTCTATTGGGCAACGTCAGAGTGGAGTGCTCGTGAAATCGAAGAGGCGTATCGTAGGTTCATGTCAAGCCTCTATCAAATCCAAATCGCCTGAGATGATCGCACAGATATGGCAGCCCGACTAAACCTCATTGCTCCAATTGCTGAGCAATGTCTCCACAAGTGCGTCATGCGTAACCTTGTATACGGAAGAAAGAAGGCTTATAGATAATGATAGCATGTTCCATCGGGAAAGGCCCGAGAAAGAATATGCGTGCGTCTCTTCCAAAAATAATGTTGCCGGTCTATTTACCGACCGGGATGCCGTTTAAGTCCGCTGTACCGAAATTACGGTTTTGCGACGACAACCTTTTCGTCGCTTGCGGGTGGTATACTGACAGGAAAAGTGAAGATATAAACCTTACTTTTTGAACATGTCTTTGAAGTCATTTCATACAGTACAACGATGGCATCCCGGAAAACAGTCGTTTTGCCGTTCATCAATTTTTCAAGAAAAACATCGACGAGGAAAAGATTCGGAAAGTTCGTGAGCTGACGAAGCTCGCTGAGGAAGGTATGTATGATCGCATTTTGGATCCTCTTTTTCTGCTCCTGTCCTTGTCTGTGTTGTGATGTGCAGGCTCACAATTATGTTAATTCTAGAGCTGCAAACGACGCCTACAGCGCTGGCTCTTGCATGGGTAGCCAAGAACCCGAACACTTCAACTGTTATATTAGGCGCGTCATCGCCCCAACAGATTTTGGACAATCTGAAGGCTCTTGAAGTATTGCCTAAGCTGACAGATGACATCATGGCTAAGATTGAGAAGATCTTGGATAATAAGCCGGCTCCGATTGTACGTGTTTTTTTGATGATCTCTTTATAAATCTTCAATTCTATTCGTTGTAGCCAACTCACGGCCGGCCAGCTCTGGACTTGCACGGGAGACTATGATGTAGAGAAGACTCGGGTGTACTAACTTTGGTTTGTATTACCCTTATATAGAATAGAATAAGAAATGCTTGTGATTTATCTCGTGTTGTAGTGTAAAAGTTTTTTTTATGTTTGAGTTCCGTCATGGCTACAGTTGCCTTTGTTTTATCTGATTAATCTCCCCGAGTGTCGCTTATCGATGTGGGGCTATGCTGTATTGCGAATAACACGTTGTGGCTCCTTTTGAATCGAAACAGTCTGATCCACGATCACCTTTGTTCACCTCGACCACCACCTACATATCACTACGCCCAACCAGCCCCGAACAGGATCGCACGACAGCTGGTGAGCGAATACAGAGATTTGATCCGCTAGTAATCTGCCTCGTTGTTCCGTCGCTGATCCGTTATCTCGTTAATCAGCTCCGACCCTTGCACACTTCTCAGGCCACTAGTACCATCTTGTTCCCTTTAGCCAGAAGCATCTGAAGTAAGACTGCTTCTTCCAAGGCCTTCTAGCACTTCGACACAGATTTCTACTTCCATACTATCATATCGCTATCGGATACATGCCTTCTGCCGATTATTATTACCCTTATGCACCCCATGGGGCCCCATCTTTGTACGCCACTCATGCCACTCGTGGTTGGGTATCTTCGCAGATGGGACCTTCGTCATCACACCATTCTATTTACAATAACCCTGCTTGGAACTTGGAGCATGACTCCAGAGATCGTACTCGCGATATGACTCGACAGGTGTACAACGAAAGTGCCGCTCTGGCTATGCAGGAAGAGCTCGATCTTGCGCAAGCTATCGCCAACTCGAC
The DNA here is from genome assembly GCA_026075535.2 of Tricholoma matsutake. Lineage (NCBI taxonomy): Eukaryota > Fungi > Basidiomycota > Agaricomycetes > Agaricales > Tricholomataceae > Tricholoma > Tricholoma matsutake. The sequence continues at coordinate 10,484,954 of AP026538.1, forward strand.
ACATACCGCAGAGCGAGAAGCGAAACGACACCTGGAACGCGAAGCGTCAGATAGACGCCAAATGATCTACACCGCGCCTCAGATGCATCTCGCCCATTCGATCTCTTCTAATATTTCAACGAGATCACGACGCTCAAGACCACTGCCCGAAGAGCCACAGATGCTATCTGACGCCTCATTCAGAGCTGGACGGTACGTCCGCCATCAAAGTGCATCACCTGCGGAGAAGCTTTTCGAATACGATACTACGTTTACGGCCGATTTCCGTTGTCCTCGATGTAAACAGTTGATTGTGACGTCTCAGATTCGTCTTCAAGTACGTTGTGTCTCCTAGATTTCCTCACATGGAGCTCATTCGAATCTCTTACATGGATCTAGCGCTATTCATCGTCTGCAATATCCCTGCTCCACATGAGATGCCCCGCCTGTTCCACCGTATACTGTCGTGGGTGCGCCCTGATTACGGAGTGCCCTCCAAGATGCACGGGCGGTGACCACTGCCCCTTAACTAAGTGTTGCAACACTGTGCGCGCAGTGGCCATCTTTGAGGCGCTCAGCGACCTCGATAAAGCATACGCAAACGAAGCTGAAGCACTGGCCGATTCTTCGCCGCCATCTCGGTCCCAGAGAGAGGAGTACCTTGAACTAATAATTTCGCGAGCCGATCCTATACTGTCAACTGCTTTCGATCGCGTCCTCCTCCATGCTCTCACTGAAGTTAACCTCTGGATGCCGGAGAAGCCGTACAAGGCTCGCGACGTTCACCCTTCGGTCGCATTGCTTCTTTCCTCGTCGTATATTCTCGAGATCGTCCACCATTATCTCAGTCAACCAAAAGCTGGCGACTGGGTCATTCGCGCCGATATCTACCTGCATATTTTAACCTTAATGAGAACACTCGCTGCGCGTACCGGACTTGTTCATCTGGTAATGGAACCGAGGAATATCAAGCAAGCATGTGGACTGCATAATATAATATGGACCAAGGGGAAAATTCTCTCGGAGGATGGTCCGGACGCATCGTCGTCACTCTACTGTATCATCATGTCTCCGACGAATGACCGCTCTCAGGATTTTCTGAAGTTACAGGAATCTCTGCGATCGATCCCGTTGAAGGAAAGGGCGTGGTCTCTCCAGAAACAGATCCAGTATCTTCAATTGCTCCAAGTCTCTGGTCCTGACTATTGATGAACGTCATGATAGTTATAGTCTTTCAGTTTTCAGTTTCACCTGCAGTAGTATTTGCATGTTATCCCACATCTTCTCCGCTCATCACGCACTATAATATCATCCGCAATGCCTATGCTAGCTGTGTATAGTATTTATACGGTCGAATAATACTATCTAAGCGCATACCATACACCAAGGGGGTTCGGGAATCAGAATCCTGGACCGGTACCCAGTTAGTTAGTCCTGGCCGAGGGCCCCCAAAACTTTTTTTGGACCTCTCCATATACAGGTCTTGGAATGCGATTTTGAAGGCTATAATGACTACTCAGATGTTGTACATAGCTATAGGAAATGAACAAAGTCCTTTAGCAGTAAAAAAGCCCCTAATTTATGTAATTAGAATACAATAGTGATCAGGCCAGATCAACCAATTTTCAAGGTGGCAAAAATTTGACAATTCCAATTTCCATGCAATTCTTGTTGAAATGGAGCCTGAAAAGAAGGTAGGCAGCACAATACTGGTTTTACTTTGAACTAGCATTAACATTGGATGCAGCTTGCTGTCCTCGAAGTGGATGGTTACGCTGTTTGTCCAGATTGCAGAACATGAGTGAAATGTGGAAGCACAGGGCTAAACAATCTTGAAAAATGCCATCGGGTGAGTGATGCCTGCAAAAACGCTTGAGAAAAGCATGACAAGGATAGGAGGAAGAAGAATGCCAACCTGTTCAACTATTTTAAAGGACCAAAAGCACCTGCAGTTCCGTTGACAATCAGCCGTTCAGGACCGATTCAGGGCCATCGATTGGCTCCTGCACAGGCCATTGACACCAGCCCTGCTGTTCCAAATCGACAACCCAAGCCATCAGCACATTCTGAACACGTACCCGTGCCAGTATTCGAAAATATCCTTGAAGAATTTCAGCACTACCTCAGCAAGCGACAATGGGTCCCGAGAAAACACGTACTCGATACCTTGAACGGATGCCTCTGTGGAGAGGTCATTGATTCTTTGAAGTTGCAATTATTAAGTGTAAGGAGCTAAGATGTGAAACTGAATGGGTAATTGACCTTTTTCTTGTTATATTTGTGGCTTATATCACTCACCTTATTATATAGTATCACCTCAGTTGTGTTGAGCGGGAGATAAAACCACGGAAATGGCTTTGTGCAGCTTGCGAGGCATCTGGGAGGGAAGCGCCAGCATCGATGATGTCATATTTCCTTATATAGATATGTGCCTGATCACATAGTAGGGTTAGTCCTGCCTAGATGGTCAAAATAAAAAATTTGACCCTAGGTCATATTTTTTATTTCACAAACCCCCTTGCCATACACGGTCGTCATAAGGTTTTCTTCCATGGTACATCTCGCGGTATATGTACGTGAAGGGTGCTTGCCTTATGTTGTGCAGATTGAGACCTGGAAATGTCTCTGGCACATACAGAAACCATTTCAGAAGCGATTTTATTTTAGAGCTATGGATTCAAGAGGCATTGTATGTAGTGATGCCACGGCTCGGCTCGGCTCGCCTGCGGCGCGGCTCAGGCACTTGAGCTGATCAAAATGGTGCTGAGTCGCCCTGAGTGGCTCTGAGCTGGCTAAGCTGATTAAGATTGCCCAAAGTTGTGGGCTTGCAATCTGAGTTGTATTTATGCTTCAGTCAAATAGGTTGTGTAGACTATTATTACAAAAGAAACAAGTCATACTATTGAGTTTTGCACAGATCGGTATCATCAGCAAAATCAAGGATCGACTTATTTGGCTTATTTGGCTTAAACCCCAATTAAGGGAATTAAGGGGAATTGAGGAAAATAAGTTCATTTTTTCCCTTAAAACTGATAACTGTTAAGCAGATATAATCAACCAAGCAGTATAAGCAACATGTAAGCAAATTAAGGCCGTAAGGAGCATGTAATCCCTTAAGGCCTCAAGGACTTTTTCGAATTTTCTTCCAAGTCCCTCTCGGCATTTCCCGAAAATGGAAATTCAAACTCAGCATCACTGATGTCACATGTTGTTTGTGTTCAATCCACCACTTCCGCTCCACACCTCTACACCACCATATCCATGCCAGCCAGAGCCACTGGTGACTGCAAGCAAGATTCATATTCTATGTATGTTGTAACAATGAGATGGCGCCAAGACACCCATGCCTAGGATGACGACCCAGGACGGGACCAGGAGAACCCACCACTGTGAGCCCCTGCTCGCAGGGTGGATGGAGGGATGAATGACAAAGATGAAGATGAACCACGAGGGGGAGAGGATGATGACAAACAACGAACCACTACCACAGCACCTCTAACCACCACAGTGAACGACTGCTCATGGGGTACAAACGGGGAGCAATGAGATGGGACGACAATGCCAGGGGACCGGGATGGAGAGGGGTACAAACGATGCATGCAGCAAGGAGGAAGAGAACAGTGATGGGGCCAAAAAAAAACATCAAAAGGCAAGTTTTTTTTCTTTCCCTTTTCTAATTTCATTTCCTTGTGGCTGACAACAAAAATTTTAGGTAGTGATTTTACTATTGACAATGACAATGGGCACCCCCTGATCGACCCCCACTACTGCTATGAGCCCCTGCTCATGGGGTGGTTAGGTGGTAGCATGACCATATGCCCATGAGGAAGGCCACAAGGACGATGGGGTGACATGACAGCAGCACCTGCTGTAGCAGGTACCACGATGCAAGGAACACTGCCACCTCTCACCCCCCATCATCTTCCTCACAGTGAGATGGGGTTTTTTGCTTTGTAGCATTGAGACGGCATGATGCCAAACCAGGACACCATAACGATGAACAGCATGCCACCAGCCACCAGCCTCGTGAGCAACCACTTGGCTGGATCATGGGTGGAATGACAATGATGACAAGGCTGCCATGATGATGGGGGAGCAGCAATGATTGGGGGCGAAGGGGAATATTTAGGACAGTGAAAAGGGGTGTCAAGTGGGGGTTGGGTAAACACATGGGAATGACGGGAGCAGGGATGAAACTGTAGTCAGCGATGTGCTTATATATATATATTATTCTTATTTTTTTGCTTAAACTGCTGCTTAAGTTTCCTTATTGACATGGCTAGGCAGCCCCCTAAGAGCCCAAAAGCAGTTTAAGAAGTGATATAAGCATGAATAAGGGGAATTTTGCTTAATTCAGGAAATGATTCTACTTATTCTAAGCGGAATTTCCTTAACAGCCATTTGCTTAATCTTCCTTAATTTCCACTTTAAGTGCAATAAGGAGACATTAAGCATAATAAGTTAGTGTCAGATTTTCCTGATGATCTTTGATGAGATTATTTGGCTATGTTTATCTCCTCATACCTATTACAAAACATGCTCGAGAGATGGCTCTGGGGAGTAGGGTATAACAACATGTATTCAAAATGGCAGTAGGGACTTCTACAGAGTGTTTTATAGTGTTTTAAGAACATTTAAAGCCCTCCAGTCACTCTGAATTTGAGGCAACTTAGGGCATGGCTTGAGCAGCTCTGGGTGGCTCTGAGCTGCAAGCTGATTTATCAGCACAGCTGGCCCAAAATAGTGGCTCGGCTCAACAGTTTGTGGCTCCGAGCTGGGCTGTTGGCAACACTAATTGTATGACTAAGTCAGTTCCAAGTCAGTTCTTCAAACAAATGTGCTGACCAGATTATAGATAGGGAATGTCATGGGTTTGTAAACCCATGTGGGTAGATGCCACGGGTGCACATGGGTATGGGTATAAGTTGGGGTTTAGTAACCCTTGCCCAACCTGTACCCATGATGCAGGTACGGCAGATTTTGTACCTTGTACCCTCATTGTTGTTGTTGTCATTGTCATCCCCTCGTTGTCATCATCATTGTCCCCTTGTCATCTTCATTGTCATCCCCTCATTGTCATCCCCTTGTTGTTGCTGTCATCATTCTCATCCTCCTCCTCCACGTTGTTGTCGTTGTCGAGTACCCATGATCCACCCCACGAGCAGGGGCTCACAGTGGTGTGGGGCAAGTGCTGGGTCGGCTTCATTGTCCTGTTGTTGTCAGTGTGGGCAGCAGTTCTAGTTAGTAGTTAACAAAGTTTGTTAGTAACAAAAAATGAAATAGAAGGAAAAAAACTTACCAACAGCCCAAGAGACATTGTTTGACATCTCTTGGGCCTTTTTTGTTCACCTTGCCCCCTCCTCATTGTCTCCCCCTCCTCTCACATTGTTCCATCCTCGTTCCATTTTCGTTTGGTTTGGTGGCGGTGTTGCTGTTCTCTTGTTGTTTTGTAGTTGGACCCATTCCCACCCCACGAGCAGTCACTCGTGGTGGTGGTTGGGGTTGCTTTCATGGTCCCGTAAGTGGCCACTGCCATTGTCCTGATGTTGTTTCATTGTTATACATCAAAACCTATAAGACACAAAAAATATAAGTTAGTTGAAAAATAAAAGCAAAGCATATATATAAAAAAACTTACCAGGGGCCCAAATGACATTATCGTCATTTGGGCCCATTTCTGTGGTTGGTTCTACAGGTAGGAGGAAGGGAGGAGGTGGTGGCATCGTCGAGAGTGGTGGTTGATGTGGTGAGCATCCAAATATGTGTAAACATATAAACAATCAACGATCACTTTTAATGGGGTTTTGATCCCCAGGCCATATGGGTTTTGATATCCATGGGTTATACCCAACCCATGACCAGAACCCATACCCTTGTGTATGGGTACAGGTCTTGACAGGTACAGGCATGGGTTGCCCTGAAAAACCCCAGGGTAGCCCATGACATTCCCTAATTATAGATACAGAATGGCAGACATAATTCCATATCTTGCATGAAATGAGGATGGTTGGACAAGGGGGTGGCAGAACAGGACTTCTGCATATAGGGTTGGAACTTTTGGTTCAGCATGCAGTGACCCCCCCTCCCCTCCTTCCTGCCATATATAGTAATTTGACATCACGTGCTCTATCATATGTTTCTGCAGACAACTCAAAAAATCATATTTTCTATGATGTTAGCAGTTTACAGATCAAGTATGATAACATTTTGTGGTTGTGGTACTTGCTTTGCAACTTCTGCATGACTAATTCTTACATACAATGTTGTATTTCATGCACTCATGGTGATACTGACCCAGATTGATCAGCAACTCAGAGGTTTCTTTTCATGATGACTCACCCAGATGGTCTCACACCCAGGCACCTTGCATCACATGACAGCATCACCTTTTTTGATCTCAGAATTTGATACCTCATAGCCACATTCACATGCACCAAGATCAAATCTCCTTGTCTTGTGGACATGCCAACCTCAAGGCTCAACTTGCAAAATGCCAGAAGGGGATGGCAAAATCTCTGGACCAAGCTGGGTTGTTGGTGTCATTGACTGGTCTGGTACATGGTGCATCCTCTCAGAGGCTCAGGCAGGTGTCTCCTTGTCTTGTGGACATGCCAACCTCAAGGCTCAACTTGCAAAATGCCAGAAGGGGATGGCAAAATCTCTGGACCAAGCTGGGTTGTTGGTGTCATTGACTGGTCTGGTACATGGTGCATCCTCTCAGAGGCTCAGGCAGGTGTCAGACACTGAGATTGTGGGGGCTCAGGATCTGGGGACTTGGACATTTGTTCAAAGATCTCTGGGTCAGGCAGATCATCATCGATGTCAGGGGTTTCATCTCCACTGGCATCAGGAGGCACAGCAGACTTGTCAACCAATTGCTCAGTTGTGTTGCACTTGACCTCGGATGACTCAGGCATCTCATTACCTGAGGTACTTCCAATTCTGTGATGTCAAGGTGAGATATTTTGAACCCATGTTGAGTAACATTTCTCACCACAGGGCTAACTGTGAACTATGAGCTTCATATAAGGGCAACCTCAGCCTCTAGCAAAGGGAAATCTGAAGAGAGAACTCTAAGGATCCCTTTGCCAATGCCCAGTATATATGAAGATGACAAAAATCAAATAATAACCTAAAAATAGAAAAGGCAGAGATAGGCAGATCAAGGCTGCTGAATGACATCATACCAAGAGGTAGATGCCGGAAGGGGTGCTCTGCCTCTAAATGTAAAACTGTCAACATGCACAAACATGATAGAAAGGGGAAATTAGTAATAAAATCTGGAAAAATCATAGAAAATGAAGAATAGAAGGAAATGAAGTGAGGAAAAATATAGAACAAACGTAAAAAATAGGAGAAACACACAGGGCACCCCCCTAGTCCCCTTACATCACCCCCTCTCTAAGATTGATTGCCCCAATGCATTTGAAATCACATACGACCAAAGTCCATGACTTGAATGTGACGTGGCGCAGCAGTGTGCCATCAGTGGAATTCCTTGACTAACTGAGGGGCATTCATGTCAGACTCTTCGACCCATGAGTTCTCCTCATAGCCATAACCCTTCCAATGCACCAAATACTGGAGTTTTCTTCAATGCAACCAGCTGTCCAAGATCAACTCAACTTCGTATTGGGGTTCTCCCTCAATTACTGTAGGCAGTGGTGGTGGGTGTGAATGGCATCCTGGGAATGGATCTGGGGGAGCTGGAAGGAGTTTGATGACATGGAAGACTGGGTGGAGTCTGGACATGGAGGCTGGGAGGCATAGACGATAGGCATGCATTCCAACACACTGGATGATGGGGAGAGGTCCCAGGAAGCGATGAGCGAGTTTCTTGGACAGACACGTAGGTGGAGTCAAGATAAACTCGATCACCAACCTTGTACTGAGGGGTTGGAGAATGGCATTGGTTGTAAAAGCATGCCATGTCATCCTTCACCTTTGCTAAGGCTGCCTTTGCCTCCTCCTGTTAGGAAACCATGCCATTACCTAATAAAATGTCATTTTTATTTTATTATGTTGAATTACGCTACATTATGCTAAATGATGCCAAATGATGCTAAATGATGCTACACTTTGATAGCATGAGAGTTTTATTTCGCACGCATCAAGATGTATGCACATGTATGCACACATCGGTAACAACAATGTACAATATATGTAACATAGTATATAAACCCTAAATATACACCTAGGGGACCCAGTTGTGTTCTCTTAGGTATTCCACCTACATTTTTGGTGTGAAAGGCCTTTGTCAACAAACTCACCTGTTAATAACCCCTCACATCAAAACCATCAATCCCCCATCACAAGCATGGATTCTGCCCCCTTCTTGTAGAGAGAACCTGCATGGTCTTAGCTAGCAGATAGTGGGTGTCGCCCTAACAGAAGAACACAACTTCCCATATCAGTGCGCCTTCTCTTACTTGTGCATACGTCATTGTTTCACCGCGCCACATCCAATTACTCATCCTTTTGGCATGAGCCAGAAGTACTTATATATACATAATCTACCTTTTCTTTTGTAAGCCGACGCCAGGCCTCGCCTTACATTGTGACCGCCAGTGATCGAGAGGCAGTACTTGTCATTAGGACAGCTGCAACCAGACAACCAATTGGATCTGGTTTAGTTACAATTTACATCACTCTATTTGGATGACTATTTTAGTTACAAGCCAAATTCAGTGTTATCTCCGAGATCAGGCACTGTCGGAAGGGTTATTGATCCAAAGTGTCAAATTAGGCGCCCAACAAACGACAAACGAATGACAAACAATCGACAAACCATCACGTGACCTGTAAACATTTGGAGAGGTCTCGAAGAACAAATCTTGAAATTGTCGAAGAAGTGACTCATCACAGATTTTACCATTATGTCTGAACCCTCAACTTCTAATCCCGGCCCTAATCCTGTTCCCACACCAGCACTAGAGGCAAAAATTGATGCGCTTACAGTGCAAATGTCGCAATTAGTGTCAGTGTGGGCAGCATCACAGCCCAGACAAGCAGAAGTACAACCAGAGATGACAGGAGAAAGAGATGATGAGATGGAAGAGATGGTGGAGTGGATGTCACAGGAGGATGAGATGGTGGAGAAATCCAGAAATGGAAAAGCGGGCTTACCTAAGTATGCGCCCCCACAAATTTTTGATGGTACCATGGAGAATACAAAATCCTTCATCAGCTCTATAGTATTGTACATCCATGGGAGGAAGCCAGAGTTTTGTACAGCTGAGTCTAGGATTATGTTTGCTCTCTCATACTTTCAGGGGGGGAAAGCACAGTTCTGGAGAAATGAGGCTATAAATCAAATTGCCATGGGAAATAAACCATTTGCAACCTTCAAGGAATTTCTGGAGAGATTGGAGGCACAGTTTGGAGATCCTAATCCAAAGGCGACAGCCAATGCCAAATTAAAAACCATGTGCCAAGGTTCCCTAATGGCAGATGAATTTTATTTTGCAGTTCAAAGCAGAAGCTTCGCAAATGGATATGGGAGAAGCCATGTTGGTAGAGTTTTGAAAGCAGGATTAAATCCCTCTTTATTCAAGTCTATCTACCAACTACCTTCTATGCCAGAGAAGTTGGATGAGTGGTATAATTGGGCAATGCACCTTGACTGGCAATATCGGCAGGAACAGGTGTAGCAGTCAAAGTTGATGTACAGAAGTGGTAAATTTGGGAAGCCATCAGGAGGAAAGTCCAAGAAAGAAAAGGTGCCTCAGGCGCAAGCTCCGAGGGCACAGCCACCAGCCATGGCAGTGACACCTATAGTTATGGAGTCAGCAGCACCACCAGAGGCAATGGAGGTTGATCAAGCAGGGAGATGAGCCCCACTTAAATGTTTGAACTGTGGGCAGTTAGGACACATTTCTAGGAATTGTAGGCAGAAAAGAAAGATTAGCGAAGCTACAATTGAGGAAGTGAAGCTGGAGGAAGGCAGGCAGAAGAATTTTGTGGAAGAGTCCCAGTGAAGGTTTTCCCATTGGTGACCCAGAATCATTACAATGTATTAGTATCCAAGGAAACCCAGAGTAAATCAGAAAAGGAAATCAAGGAGGAGTACAACTGTTATGAATCATGTGACAAAGAAAATTACCAAGCACTATTTCTGAAAACCCCTAAATTCTTTATTTGTTCTGTGCAAATAGAACCTGAAATCACCTTGACTATGGGACTGAAGACAGTGGACATGCATGCAGTGATTGATGTGGAAGCATTGTTTGATAGTGGTGCTACAGGATTGTTCATTAATTGGTCCTTAATTACTGGAAATGGTATTAACACATGCAAGCTGGTGCAACCTATAATGGTGTACAATATTGATGGAACAGTCAATTGTGGAGGAACTATCAAGGAGGAGGTGACTATGGTACTAAAGTATCAGGAGCATCAGGCGCGAGCCATATTCAAAGTGTGCAATCTTGGGAAAACCAATCTAATAATAGGATTTCCGTGGTTACAGAATCATAATCCTGAAATTGATTGGAAAACTGGGAAAGTACAAATGACTCATTGTCCTAAGGAATGTAATGTGTATGGGAGGAAGATGAAGAAGGAGAGAAGGAAAAAGAGAGAGAAAGAATGTCTGAGGAAGTATTCTGTTATGATGGAGGAAGTGGAGGATGAGGAAATGCCAAATGGGGAAGTTCCAATCATAATCAAGAAAGAAGAGCAGAAGCAAACCTTTAGAGCAATTCATGGAGGACAGTCATGGGACAAGAATATCATGAAGGTGGAGAAGCCAGTGGAGAAGTGGGTGCCAAAAGTGTATCATGAATATCTGTCAGTGTTTCAAAAGAAGGAGTCTGAGTGAATGCTGGTATGGAAGCCATGGAATCATGGGATCAAGATGAAGCCAGGGTTTGTGGTGAAGAGGTCGAAGGTATATCCATTATCTCTGATGGAACAGGAAGTGGATGCATTCCTGAAGGAGCAATTGTGCAAAGGATAGATATGACCTTCAAAATCACTGCAGATGTCACCAATATTCTTTGTGCCAAAGAAGGACCAAAGGAAGAGGATGTGTACAGATTATAGGTATCTGAATGAGTGGACAGTGAAGAATGCATACCCCCTGCCATTGATCTCAGAAATAATTGACAAGGTGGGAAAAGTCAAGGTCTTTACAAAATTGGATTTACGATGGGGATACAACCAATGTATGAATAAAGAAAGGAGATGAGTGGAAGGCTGCATTTGTCATGGGTCGAGGATCCTTGTTATGTTTTTCGGGATGACTAATAGTCCCCGAACCTTTCAAAATATGATGCACAACATTTTCAAGGACGTAATAGACAAAGGCGTGGTAATAATATTTATTGACAACATTCTGATATTCACAGAGGATGAAGAAAATCATGAGGCAATAGTGCAGGAGGTGTTATGGAGGATGGCAGAGAATGATCTATTTTTGAAACCAGAAAGGTGTGTGTTTGGGGCAAGCGAGATTGAGTTCCTAGGATTATTGATCGGCCTGATGGGATCAAAATGGATCTGATCAAGGTACAGGCAATCACAGATTGGCCTGCAACCACCCGTGTCAAGGAGGTTTAAGCCTTCTTGGGACTTGCAAATTATTATCATCGCTTTGTGCACAATTTTTCTAAAATTGCCGTGCCCTTACATAACCTTATGTGAAAGGGAGTAGTGTGGAGGTGGGGAGAGCAGCAGCAGACAGTGTTTGAGGAGTTGAAGAGGAAGTTTGTGGAGGGACCAATATTAGCCCCAGTGGATTTCATATGCCCTTTACAAATGGAATCAGATGCATCCAATTTTGCTACTGGAGCAGTATTATCAATGCTGTGTAAAGATGACAAATGGCATCCTTGTGCATATCTGTCCCAAGGGTTGAATGATGTAGAGAGGAATTATAATGTGCATGACAAAGAGATGTTGGGGATAATACGAGCATTAGAGGCATGGAGGCATTATTTGGAAGGATGTATGCATCAGATTGAGATCTGGATGGATCATCAAAATCTGCAGTACTTCATGTCCGCTAAAAAGCTTAATCACCAGCAAGTGTGTTGGGCATTATTCCTATTGCATTTCAATTTTCACTTGGTCCACAAAGCGAGAAGCTTAATGAGAAAGGCAGATGCATTATCCAGATGTATTGATCATAAAAGGGGAGTGGAGGAGGACAATAAGAATGTTACCTTACTCAAACCCGAATACTTTTGCATTTGCGCTATGCATCAAGGGCATCTATTAATAGATAGCTCAGACACGGAAATGTTGTCTAAAATTAGACAATGATCAGAAATGGATGATGAGGTAGTGGAAGCCATGAAAGCTCTGAAGGGAGAGAAGAAAGGTAATATTGAAGGAGATGAATGGGCTGAGGAACGAGGGTTGGTGTTGTTTTGAGGAAAAGTGTATGTACCAAAGGATCAGGATTTGCAAAGGGAGATTGTCAGATTACATCATAATATGCTGACTGCTGGACACCCAGGAAGATGGAAGATGTTGGAATTAGTAATGAGAATTATTGGTGGCCCGGAATTTCAAAGTATGTGTTGGGGTATGTGGATGGATGTGATACATGCATGAGGGGGAAGAAATTTCCAGAAAAACCTGCAGGAAAATTAATGCTGAACCCTATACCTAATGCACCATGGCAAGATATGTCTGTGGATTTTATTATCGGATTACCCGAGGCTCAAGGGTATGATGCAATATTCATAGTATGCGACCGCTTTACAAAGGAGGTCCATATTATTCCTACTACTACAGAAACCTCATCATTGGGCTTGGCACACCTCTATCTAAATCAGGTATGGCGGTTACATGGGTTACCCAATACCATTATCTCTGATCGTGGACCACAATTTGCTTCTGCGTTTATGTGAGAACTAAATAACATATTGGGAATTCAAACTAAATTATCTACGGCATATCACCCACAGACTGATGGGCAGGCAGAGAGAATGAATCAGGAGTTGGAGCAGTACCTACATATGTTTGTCAACTACTGACAAACTGACTGGCCCAAATGGCTGGCAATTGCTGAATTTTCCCACAATAACAAATTCCATTCAGCTACTCATATGTCACCCTTTTTTGCGAATTATGGATATCATCCTTGCATGGGAGTAGAACCTAGAAAGGAAGCCAAAGTACAGTCGGTAGAAGACTTTGTATCTAAGATGCAAAAGGTACAAGAAGAAGCAGAGGCGGCATTGAAGAAAGCATGTGATGACATGATGCGACATGTGGATCGTACTCAAGCATGTGCTCCAGAGTACAAAGTTGGTGACTTGGTGTGGCTAAGTACCAAGGACCTCAATATTCCATGACCTTCAAGGAAACTTATGGAGAAACAAGTTGGCCCATATGTGATCTCTAATGTGATCTCACCTAATGTGGTAGTGCTAAAATTACCCCAATCATTCAAGATTGATCCCAAGATTAATGTATCCCACCTATGCCCTTACAGCCCACCCACTATTTCTGGCTAACAAACTACTCCACAACCTCTGATAATAGTAGAAGGTGCTCCAGAATATGTAGTTGAAGAAATTCTAGACTCACGTCTTCGATGGAACAAATTGGAGTTCTTAATAAAGTGGAAAAACTATACCGATAAAAATAATTCATGGGAGCCCAAAGAGAATTGTAAGCTAGCATGTAATGCGATTGCCCAATTCTTTAAACATAATCCAAATGCTCCACGTCGCATTGTGAGAATGGTGTATGAGGGGATGAGATTCTGGCCTTACCAAAATTTCACAGAGGGGACAAACACAATATTTTCTCACCTGGAAGTCAAGGCATAAAAGAGGGGTAATATTAGGAAACCACCCCATTACCTCATAAAAGTTTGCACATACTCGTCTTCTGGCTTGACTGGATACATGGACTCTTTATTCCATCATCTTCTATTGACTCTGAAACTACAATGGATCCTTGTGCGAGTTCTAGTTCAGGGGAGGCTGGCCCATCTCAGGCTGGACTTGGCAAGCGCAAGCATTCTCTGAGCAACATGAAACCTGGTTCAAGAGCTTTGCAAGCAAAGAAAGTCCACAAGGCCTTCACAAAGCAACCCAAGAAGCCCAAGAAGCCTAGTGATTGGCACATGAGAAAAGGAGAGGTACCAAAGGAGGCTGAGAAGACAAAGGTGCACATTCATTGTATTCAAGCACTTTAAAGTCTAAATTACTTTCAGGCAGCACTTGAGCTTCATCTTCATGTCCTTTGGGGCTTACCACACCAGACTACTGTCCCCCCCAAGGTCACAGAAGATGACAAAGTACCTTTCACCCACCACTTTACCTCTGAAGCACAGTTGTGGAACTCTGTCACAGCCAGTCTTGACAACAACTCAGCTAGCATTCAGGGCACCCAAATAAAAGTGTGTGAGTGCCTTAACTCTATCTCAGACTCAGTTGGGATTATTGCCAACAATATCAAGTGCATTCTGGAATCCCATCTGTTGCTCATGTTCAGGTTGGTGGCATGCCTTGGGCTTCAACAGTGGGCACCTGATGTCTTGGGTAACAATCTGGAGTCCATGTATAATCTCCTTCATGAGCACATTGCCCTCAAGACATTTGAGCAGGTCTTGGGTGCATTTGGATACTCTCACATGGGAATGAACCTGTTGTGTGTCAACGATTTTGCACTTATGCATAAACTTTATCAAAGCTTCATTTTCTCATATATGCATGGTATTGCCACATCAGAGGCAAATAATCCAGGAAGTGTTGCAAAAGCAAAGCAGATGAACGGAGTATGGAAATGACATAGTGTAGAATATCTGCCACTTCTGTAGGCTGGAGAGGTACTGGATGGTCATCCATGGCCATGTCTCCTGGCTCAAGAATATCACATAATTCTTTTAAATGATCTTCACTGTGCAGTAAAGCATCTACACATGCTTGATGACTCATCTGACAAAGCATTGTAAGATCTAAATCCCCTGATCTTGGTATTAGCTATCAATTTTTGAGCAAAATAATTGAAACACATATGGAGATGATAATTGATGTTCATTTTTTGCAACTTTCCATTCATTCATTCACCTGGAAACTCACTAAAAGAAGCCAAAGGACCCCAATATTTGAGAAGAGCACCATTATGCATTGCATAATGATGGTTTGGCTTGGATGGACAATGTGGAAAAAGTTGTTGAATAGCAATTCAATATTGAATATAATGCTGAGTATTGGCATCAGCATCAGCATTGGAGGTTTGATATGCAGCTACAATATTTGTTGCTGCAACATCATGATAGAAGCAGTAGAAGTGCTTGTGGTGGAAATTTGTGGCAGTAGTCATGTACCAGAATTCAGGAATAATAAGGGGAAAGATACATGTGAAGAGGGTGAGATATTCCCAAGCTTTGAGCTTGCCATGGCTTGGTTCATGATTGGTCGGTGGTCTTTGTATCCATGTTGGAAGAGTGATATCATGAATGCAATTTCTTATTGCTTGTAGCTCAGTTTCTGTGAAGCTAAAAGGCAAAGGGTCAACAGGAATATAGTCATCATCATCATCATCATAATTGAAGTCATACGCATAGGAGATTTGTGTGGCTCTGTGTGGCTGTAGGTGTTGATGATGAGGATGAGTCTGATAATTCAGAAGAAGATGGTGAGGGAGACATAGGTGGTGGTGTATGGTGCATTACCATTGCAGCCTCAAGATTATGTTTAGCTGCTTCTTGAAAAAGGTCATCCAATTCTTCAGCAGAATCTGATACATCTGCCTCACTCCACTGCTCATCCTTTTCCACCTCTTTAACTTTTTGGCTTTCATCCTCATCCTGTCCAATTCCCCAGAGTGCATGAAGATGATGCTGTAAAACACCCTCAAGCCAGTTATGCATAAAACCTAGTACAACATGTTTGACTGGATCCCAATATGGAAGATTATGCAGTGGAGTCCATTGCACACCAGTTATCTTTTGCAGAGCATTTCGACCATCTTTGGTTGTCTGATGCAACCATGCCTCTGCCTGTGCACCATTACAGAGTTCCCAAGATTGAATATTGAGATCCTCTAGCTGATCACTGGTGCAGAGGCAGAAAGAACAGAACATTGTAGCACCATGTCCCAAAAAGCCAGTAGCCTTGCGACTTCCCTCAAGATCAGAAATCATGGGTGCAATTTTTGCTTTCACAGAGATGCCATCAGGATGTCTAGATGTTGGCAAATTTTGGCCTGGTGCAGCACCATACTTGGCAACAGATTTAATAACAGGTTCAAGAAGATGAGAGATGGTTGTGGGGTCAGGAAGATGGGGAGGAGGTGTGAGATCAGCAATAAATCTATTCTCAAATTGATACCAAAGATGAAAAGGTAAGTTCAAGCAATAAAGCAGGATTGCTCCACAAGACACTTTTTTGCCTGTATATAAAATAAGCTGTGTCATAGTCTATGCAGAATTTGTTAATAACTTACCTGCAATCTTATTGGTATAAAGATTGAACCAATCAATATAGATTCCAAATATTAGATGATAAGGAGACTGTAGAAAACCCTGCAAGTCATCCCAAGCAGGACTATCCTGGATATTATTCATAGTGGCACCAAAGACAGCTGGTATATGGTTTCTGTGGTGGTTGAAAGCCTCATGAAGGCTGTCTTCAATTGACCTTGGAAGATAAAAAGAACTGAAGCCAAGAATCAAAGGATTGTGTAGTGTATAGATGACATGGGACCCATTTATGCCCATTTGGAGTATTCTGAGTTGTCCAGAGTTTTGTGTTACAGGATTGTGATCTTGGGGATGCCTTCCACTGACATTGCCAAGGAATAGGATGAGAAAAGAGGGAAAAGCACTTGGGGCAGCATGCTGTCCAAATGATTTCTGGCTCTGAGCAGTGAAGCCGATATGCTGTATGGACATCATGAGGAAGTTTGATGTTGGAAGCTTGACATTGAGTCCAGATGATGAAAGAGCAACCTCGACAATAGAGAGAGTCACAGAAATAATAAGTTGAAGTCCTTGTAGAATTTTGTTGGTGATAGAATGACTCACACCAGCTCTATTGTGGAGGCAGATGACAAGGAGGCAGATCATCTTTGTGATAAGTACTGTAGAAAAGTTGATATCTGCATAATTACTATTAGTCTTGATCTAACAATAACAATGTAGCACTTACCTGTGGGAGAATTAGAAGCTCTAGAAAATTTTGGTGATGGGCTTGGGGATGATGATTGCCACTTCCCCTTTGCCAGTTGTGAAACAGGCCATTTATCCTGTTTCTCATGCTTCAAATGGGTAGAACCATCAACATACTGTCCTGGCTGTTCAACACCATTGATGAAGATGGTTTTTGTGCTACAAATTGTGCAGTTACATATGACTGGAGGCATGGTGAACTTGGTGAAGCCTCAGTGAAGGAAAAGAGGGGAAAAGAATGACAGCTGTTTTGGACCATTTTAATAGAAACATCAAAATTGGTTGGTATTGTAACTGATGTACATCCTCTAACTGTCCCATGCAAGAGTCTGATGCCTGTCACCATAGTCACTATCATGAACCTATTGATTTAAACAGATATTTGTTCATAAAAGGAAGCATCAATACAAGTGCTCAATTTGGTAGGATTATGTAATGAGGTGCAAACTCCAGTCAACCATGAGTCAACTGCGAGTCAACTATGAGTGAACCGTGAGTCAACTGCCTCAGAACTTGCCCATTGTGTAAAACACTGATAGAAATCAATGAAGCCCAGAAAGGACTGCACTTCTTTCTTGTTCGTGGGCGTTGGCCAAGCTGTGACCCTGTTCACCTTGATAGGATCCATCTCCACCTGACCCTCCAAGATAATCAGACTGAGGTACTCAATCTTGGTCTTCTCCAACTTGCACTTGTCCTGACAAAGGTAGAGTTTGTACCATCGAAACCATTCTAGGACGAGGTGCATGATGCAACAGTGCTCTTCAACCATGTGAGTGAAGATGAGGATGTTGTCGAGATAGATGCAGACAATGCCTTCAAGGATGAGGTCATGGAAAATGTTGTTCATCATGGTCTGAAAGGTGGCAGGACTATTAGTACCATGACAAGCAGTTCAAAAAGACCATGGTTGGTACAAAAGGCTGCCTTCCACTCATCTCCCTCCTTTATCCTCACATTATTGTAGCCCCAATGGATGTCGAGCTTGGTGAAGTATCAGGCTCCACAGAGCTGGTTCATGAGTTCAGAGATGAGAGGTAATGGGTAGCAATTTTTGACCATGATGTTGTTGAGCCTTCTGTAGTCTTGAACTGGTTGAAGTTAGCCATCCTTCTTCTTGACAAAGAAAAAGGGAGAGGCCATGGGTCACTTCAATGGTCGAATACATCCAGAGGCCAGGTGCTCATCGATGAACTGGTCAAGCTGTCATTGTTCTTCAGGAGAGAGAGGATAGACCTTGCAGGATGAAGGGGTTGTACCAGGGGTGAGTTTGATCACGTGATCCCATGGCTTGCACACAGGGAGAGAGTCGAATGATTCCTGGGAGAACACATCTTCAAACTCATGGAGATGAGGGAGCAAGGAATTAGTAGAGGATTTAGCAGCATTGTTTTTGTGGAAGGCCTCGGCGAGGCATCGGGATATGTTTGATGTAGCACACACCTTGTGCAATGGACAAATCGCAGTGTAGAAGATCCAATCACCTTCCTCCACTTCCTCTGGCTCCTCATCATCATCATCCAAGTCCGGCATCAGATCAGGAACCCCTTTTAACTCCACTTCAGGTATAGGCAGGGGTCTGGCATGACACTTCTGAGTACATCGTAATTATTGTGGTCTTCTGTCCACGACATTCTTGCCTGGCTTCTGTGAAACAAGTACAACAGTGGGATGGACATCAGCTCATGGTAACCTTCCCAGTATGCCAGTCAACCTCTGAGTTATGGTCTTGAAGCCATGGATAGCCCAAAATCACCTTTTGCTTTCCTAATTGAGTGACAGCAAAAAGGGCATACTCACTATGATCTTTGTAATGGAGGACCAGGTCTACAACCTCTCAGATGGCACCAGCTTCATTTGGGGACCCATCCACATTATACACAGGTATCAGATGTGAGAGTGAGCGAGTATTTAGGTGATGTTGTTGTGCACGATGGGCATTGATGAAGAGACTGGTCGCACCAGAGTCCAGGAGTGCAGAGACACCAAGTATCTGTCCAGTGTCAGTCATCTGCAGTTTGATTGCTAGGTTCAAGGAATGTGTAGAAGGAGTGGATGCAACAATATATTTGCATGGTAGTTTACGCTCCCATGATTTAATTTTGGGGTGCGGAGCAGAGGGAGAGATGGGAAGAGCAGGTATATCTTCAGCCAACTTCAAAGGGTCAGAGAGGGGAGCAGTCACAGAAATAGATTCATTCTCTGGGGATTCAACTGACAAGACTTCAAAGTGGTTATGGACAGGCAGTGAGGGCATACAGTTCACTCGCTGCAAATAGAAAAATCCTGCTCCTATACAACTTCTGACTTGATCTCCTCTGCAACCTGATCCTTTGCTTCCTCGACATCTACAAGTGCCAACATGTCTTGGAGGAGTTCATCTTGCCCCTCAGGGGTGAGCATGCAGATGTCCTGATGATGGAGACACACTCCAGCCCTGTGCCCAGTTTCCCCACAACGGTAGCAGAGATCCAACCTATGTGCATGGCTGTGGGCTGCATCAACATCCATTGGTGCTGGGACATGACGGCTGGTGTGGGAGTCTGACAAACAGGAATGGGGTTAAGGTGGGGAAGGGTTCGATTGAAGGTGTAGGGTGCATGAGTGGTAGTTGGAGCATGGAATGCAGTGTTAAACGCCGCATTTGTGAGTCAGTTCTCGTCACAGAGTAAAGCAGCTTCATACCAAGCATAGATGTCATTGTCCGCTGGGCACCCTTCCAACATCTGTGCAATCTGGTCCTGAATTTCTCAGTTGAGGCCCCGTCGGAACTTCACCACCACTGGTAGCCCACTCCCATATCCTGCCATGTCCACCAAATCCTTAAACTCATCAATATAATCATCCATAGATCGATGCGCCTGGTGGTAAGAGGATGATTTGAATTGTGTCACTGCTCGGTGGTGCTCGTTGAGGGGACAAAAGTGGCATACAAACTTGACTCGAAAGTCACCCCAAGTGGAGAAAGGTAGAGAACCGAGTTCTTTAGTTTGATGCAGAATACAGTCCACGTAGAGATAGGCACATTCAGATTTCATGTATGTGAAGGCCCAATAAATTTTTGCAGCCTCATTGACAAATTGATGTGACTGGAGACTGATGTATAACTCACAGGAATTAAGGAATGCATGTCCCTGCACATGTGCACCATTAAATTCAGCAGGGGGAGACAGTTTGATCTGGGTGCGCTCTTTAGTGGGTGTGTTTGGCAGTACATCATTGTTGGGTGTGCTTGGAGTCACAATGGGGGGAATATTGGTCATAGGGTTAGTCTGGAGGGTCCTGATGAAGTTTTTGATCGTAGATTTAAGTGAATCAATTTGCGTGCATATTCCGGAAACATCGCTTTCAAGCAGGTCAAGGTGCTCTGATGCATCCATGTTGCTAGGGGGTGCATTTGGCAAAAATGGCAGCGCAGTAAAGGCAAGACTTTCTGGAACGGTGTGTAGGTAGTCTGTGGAGCTTTGGGAAGTGTTGTCCAATCCCTACCTGCTTATATTGGGCAGTGCATTCACGATTTCGGGCCTTAGGGGAGAGTTTTCTACTATACGGGCAACCTCAGCCTCTAGCAAAGGGAAATCCAAAGTTAAAATTATACTACATAGTACAGGGATTGGGGATGCACCTAGCAAAGGGAAATCCGAAGGGAAAACTCTAAGGATCCCTTTGCCGATGCCCAGTATATGTGAAGACAACAAAAATCAAATAATAACCTAAAAATAGAAAAGGCAGAGATAGGCAGATCAAGGCCGCCGAATGACATCATACCAAGGGGTAGATGTCGGAAGGGGTGCTCCACCTCTAAATATAAAACTGTCAATGTGCACAAACATGATAGAAAAGAATTAGTAATAAAATCCAGAAAAATCATAGAAAATGAAGAATAGAAGGAAATGAAGTGAGGAAAAATATAGAACAAATGTAAAAAATAGGAGAAACACACAGGGCATCCCCCTAGTCCCCTTACACTTCAGATATCAGCATAGGAAGCACTTTTTTCTTCTTGGAATTGTGAGGCTTCGATACAACACAGGTATCCCAAATTTTCTTCATCACACCTTTTTTGTATTCTGAGAGCTGGATTTTCATAGGATATTGCAATGGTGACACAATATTGTGCTGCCCATGAAAGTGTATGTGAAGGTTATACATCCAAACAGCTGGGTTCAGGGTGGGGCACAAAGGGCAGATTATCAGCATGTTACAGAAAGGCAATGATTTTGATGACTGCTCAGCACTAGCATACTGGAATCACATAAGTGTTAGGGTGACACCCATTATCTGCTAGCTAAGACTGTGTGGGTTCTTTCTACAAGAAGGGGGCAGGATCTGTGCACATGATTGGGGAACTGATGGTTTTGATGTGAGGGGTTATTAATAGGTGAGTTTGTTGAGATAGGCCATTCACACCACAAGTGTAGGTGGAATACCTAAGAGAACACTTGGGGTCCCCTAGGCATATATTTAGGGTTTATATACTATGTTACATATATTGTACTTTGTTGTTACCAATGCACTCATACATGCACATACATATTGATGTGTGCGAAATAAAATTCTCATGCTATCAAAGTATAGCATAAGTTGGTGAAATATAGCATAATTTGATATAATAAAATAAAAATGAAAATTTATTAGGTAATGGGGTGGTTTCCTAACATTACCCCCCTTTTATGCCTCGACTTCCAGGCAAGAAAATATTGCATCTGTCCCCTCTGTGAAATTTTGGTAAGGCCAGAATCTCATCCCCTCATACACCATTCTCACAATGCAACACGGAGCATTCAGATTACATTTAAAGAATTGGGCGATCACGTTGCACACTCGCTTACAATTCTCTTTGGACTCCCACAAATTATTTTCATCAGTATAGTTTTTCCACTTTATTAAGAACTCCAATTTGTTGCATCAAAGACGTGAGTCCTGAATTTTTTTAACTAGGTATTCTGGAGCACCTTCTACTATTATCAGAGGTTGTGGAGTAGTTTGTTGGCCAGAAATAGTGGGTGCGCTGTAAGGGTGTAGGCAGGATATGATAATCTCGGGATCAATCTTGAATGATTGGGGTAATTTTAGCACTACCACATTAGGCAAGATCACTTTAGAGATTGCATATGGGCCAACTTGTTTCTTTGTAAGTTTCCTCAAAGGTCGTGGAATATTCAGGTCCTTAGCCACACCAAGTCACCAACTTTGTACTCTGGAGCATGCACTCGAGTATGATCCACATGTCGCATCATGTCATCATGTGCTTTCTTCAATGCCGCCTCTGCTTCTTCTTGTACCTTTTGCATCTTAGATACAAAGTCTTCTACCAACTGTACTTTGACTTCCCTTCTGGGTTCTACTCCCATGTGAGGATGAAATTCATAATTCACAAAAAAGGGTGACATATGAGTAGCCAAATGGAATTTGTTATTGTGGGAAATTTTGGCAATTGCCAGCCATTTGGGCCAGTTGGTTTGTCAGTAGTTGACAAACATACATAGGTACTGCTCCAACTCCTGGTTCATTCTCTCTGTCTGCCCATCAGTCTGTGGGTGATATGCCATAGATAATTTAGTTTGAATTCCCAATATGTTGTTCAGTTCTCGCATAAATGCAGAAGCAAATTGCGGTCTGCAATTGGAGATAATGGTATCGGGTAACCCATGTAACTGCCATATCTGATTTAGATAGAGGCATGCCAAGCCCAATGATGAGGTTTCTGTAGTAGTAGGAATAATATGGACCTGCTTTGTGAAGCAGTCACATACTACAAATATTGCATTGTACCCTTAAGCCTTGGGTAATCTGGTAATAAAATCCAGATATATCTCACCACAGCACTTTAGGTATAGGGTTCAGCATTAATTTTCCTGCAGGTTTCTGTGGAAATTTCTTCCCCCTCATGCACATATCACATCCATCCACATACCCCAACACATACCAGGCCACCAATAATTTCTCATTACTAATTCCAATGTCTTCCATCTTCCTGGGTGTCTGGCAGTCGGCATATTATGATGTAACTGGACAATCTCCCTTTGCAAATCCTGATCCTTTGGTACATACACTTTTCCTCAAAACAACACCAACCCTTGTTCCTCAGCCCATTCATTTCCTTTAATATTTATTACCTTTCTTCTCTCCCTTCAGAGCTTTCATGGCTTCCACTACTTCATCATCCATTTCTGAACATTGTCTAATTTTAGACAACATTTCCATTTCCAAGCTATCTATTAATAGATGCCCTTGACGCATAGTGCAAATGTGAAAGTATTCAGGTTTGAGTAAGGTAACATTCTTATTGTCCTCCTCCACCCCCCCTTTATGATCAATACATCCGGATAATGCATCTGGTTTCCTCATTAAGCTTCCCACTTTGTGGACCAAGTGAAAATTGAAACACGATAGGAATAGTGCCCAACATGCTTGCCAGCAATTAAACGTTTTAGTGGACATGAAGTATTGCAGATTTTGATGATCCATCCAGATCTCAATCTGAAGCATACATCCTTCCAAATAATGCCTCCACACCTCCAATGCTCATATTATCCCCAACATCTCTTTGTCATGTACATCATAATTCCTCTCCACATCATTTAACCCTCAGGACAAATATGCACAAGGATGCCATTTGTCATCTTTGCACAGCATTGATAATACTGCTCCAGTAGCAAAATCAGATGTGTCTCATTCCACTCATAAAGGGCATGTGAAATCTACTGGGGCTAATATTGGTCCCTCCACAAACTTCCTCTTCAACTCCTCAAACACTGTCTGCTGCTGCTCTCCCCACCTCCACACTACTCCTTTTCATGTAAGGTTATGTAAGGGTGTGGCAATTTTAGAAAAATTTGTGCCCAAAGCGACAATAATAATTTGCAAGTCCCAAGAAGGCTTGAGCCCCCTTGACACAGGTGGGTGCAGGCCAATCTGTGATCACCTGTACCTTGATCAGATCCATTTTGATCCCATCAGGGCTGATCAATAATCCTAGGAACTCGATCTTGCTTTCCCCAAACACACACTTCTCCGGTTTCAAAAATAGATCATTCTCTGCTAACCTCCATAGCACCTCCTGCACTATTGCCTCATGATTTTCTTCATCCTCCATGAATATCAGAATGTCATCAATGAATATTATTACCATGCCTTTGTCTATTACATGTTAAGGGCAAAGCCTCAACCACTCAATCTAGTCGATGTCGTTCGATGAGGTGCTTCCTCGATGAGTCATTTGGCACTGGTCTTACTCGGAGTGTCCAATGTAAGATGGATAGTGCACTCTAGCAGGCCTTCTGCATAGAGTCGTTCAGGTTCACACACTAAGGGGCTTCCTTAGTGGTTTTGAGTAAGTTTATGAGTTTGCAAGTTAAGGCTGTAGTTTGCCTAGATCTAAACTAAGGACATCCCTACTACGAGTTGCAGTACTTATACTACAAGGGAGGTCCTTATTGTCCAATCAGAAAGATAGATGTGTATCAAATAAGAATAGAAACAATAAGCCTCATGTCAAGGGGCTGTCATATCACAGCATTTGTGGGAGTGGGTTTGGGTGTATGGAGTCACCATGCATCAAGGGTGCCTTCCATGGGAAGGGGATCGAATGCATGCAGTTGGCATGCATTGTGGGTGTGTGTCTGGTGTCAAGCACATGCCCTAGGCATGAATCATGGATTGCCTCCTGTCTGGAGGGGATCATTGGGTTGGTCAGTTCGATCAGGTTCCATGAGTTACAAGGAAAATTGAAACATTACGTCCTTGAAAATGTCATTCATCATATTTTGGAAAGTCAGGGGACTATTGGTTATCCCAAAAAACATGACAAGCGGCTCAAAGAATCCTTGACATGTGGCAAATGTGGCCTTCCACTCATCTCCTTTCTTTACTTGTACATTATTGTATCCCCATCATAAATCCAATTTTGTAAAGACCTTGACTTTTTCCACCTTGTCAATTATTTCTGAGATCAATGGCAGGGGGTATGCATTCTTCACTGTCCACTCATTCAGATACCTATAATCTGTACACATCCTCTTCCTTTGGTCTTTCTTTGGCATGAAGAACATTGGTGATGTCTGGAGTGATTTTGAAGGTTGCATGTATCCTTTCCACAATTGCACCTTCAGGAATGCATCCACTTCTTCTTGTTCCATCGGAGATAATGGATATACCTTCGACTTCTTTGGCACAAACCCTGGCTTCATCTCAATCACATGATCCCATGGCTTCCACACTGGCATTCATGAAGACTCCTTCTTCTGGAACACTGACAGATATTCATGATACACTTTTGGCACCCACTCCTCCACTGGCTTCTCCACCTTCATGATATTCTTGTCCCATGACTGTCCTCCATGAATTGCTCTAAAGGTTTGCTTCTGCTCTTCCTTCTCGATCATGACTGGAACTTCCCCATTTGACATTTCCTCATCCTCCACTTCCTCCATCATAACAGAATACTTCCTCAGACATTCTTTCTCTCTCTTTTTCCTTCTCTCCTTCTTCATCTTCCTCCCATACACATTACATTCCTTAGGACAATGAGTCATTTGTACTTTCCCAGTTTTCCAATCAATTTCAGGATTATGATTCTGTAACCATGGAAATCCTATTATTAGATTGGTTTTCCCAAGATTGCACACTTTGAATATGGCTCGCGCCTGATGCTCCTGATACTTTAGTACCATAGTCACCTCCTCCTTGATAGTTCCTCCACAATTGACTGTTCCATCAATATTGTACACCATTATAGGTTGTGCCAGCTTGCATGTGTTAATACCATTTCCGGTAATTAAGGACCAATTAATGAACAATCCTGTAGCACCACTATCAAACAATGCTTCCGTATCAATTGCTGCATGCATGTCCACTGTCTTCAGTCCCACAGTCAAGGTGATTTCAGGTTCTATTTGCACAGAACAAATAAAGAATTTAGGGGTTTTCAGAAATAGTGCTTGGTAATTTTCTTTGTCACATGATTCATAACAGTTGTACTCCTCCTTGATTTCCTTTTCTGATTTACTCTGGGTTTCCTTGGATACTAATACATTGTAATGATTCTGGGTCACCAATGGGAAAACCTTCACTGGGACTCTTCCACAAAATTCTTCTGCCTGCCTTCCTCCAGCTTCACTTCCTCAATTGTAGCTTCGCTAATCTTTCTTTTCTGCCTACAATTCCTAGAAATGTGTCCTAACTGCCCACAGTTCAAACATTTAAGTGGGGCTCATCTCCCTGCTTGATCAACCTCCATTGCCTCTGGTGGTGCTGCTGACTCCATAACTATAGGTGTCACTGCCATGGCTGGTGGCAGTGCCCTTGGAGCTTGTGCCTGAGGTGCCTTTCCTTTCTCAGACTTTCCTCCTGATGATTTTCCAAATTTACTACTTTCATACATCAACTTTGACTCTGCCTGTTCCTGCCGATATTGCTGGTCAAGGTGTATTGCCCAATTATACCACTCGTCCAACTTCTCTGGCATAGAAGGCTTCCTCTCATGGATGTACAATACTATAGAGCTGAACAAGGATTTTGTATTCTCTATGGTACCATCAAAGATTTGCAGGGGTGCGTACTTAGGTAAGTGCACTTTTCCATTTCTGGATTTCTCCACCATCTCATCCTCCTGCAACATCCACTCCACCATCTCCTGCATCTCATCATCTCTTTCTCCTGTCATCTCTGGCTGTACTTCCACTTGTCTGGGCTGTGATGCTGCCAACACTGACACTAATTGTGACATTTGGGCTGTAAGCGCATCAATTTTTGCCTCTAGTGCTGGTGTGGGAACAGGATTAGGACCAGGATTAGAAGTTGAAGGTTTGGACATAATTGTAAAATCTGTGATGAATCACTTCTTTGACAAATTCAAGACTTGTTCTTCGAGACCTCTCCAAATGTTTATGGGTCATGTGATCATTCATCGATTGTTCGTCAATGATTCATCGTTCATCAGGCGCCTAATTTGACACTTTGGATCAATAACCCTTCCAACAATGCCTGATCTTGGGGATAACACTGAATTTGGCTTGTAACTAAAATAGTCATCCAAATAGAGTGATGTAAATTGTAACTAAACCAGATCCAATCAGTTGTCTGGTTGCAGCTGTCCTAATGACAAGCGCTGCCTCTCGATCACTGGCAGTCACAATGTAAGGTGAGGCCTGGCATCAGCCTACAAAAGAAGAGGTAGATTATGTATATACAAGTACTTCCAGCTCATGCTGAAAGGATGAGTAATTGGATGTGGCATGGTGAAACAATGATGTATGCACAAGTAAGAGAAGGCACACTGATATGGGAAGTTGTGTTCTTCTGTTAGGGCGACACCCACTATCTGCTAGCTAAGACTGTGCAGGTTCTCTCTACAAGAAGGGGGTGGGATCCACATGCATGATGGGGGAACTGATGGTTTTGATGTGAGGGGTTATTAATAGGTGAGTTCATTGAGATAGGCCTTTCACACCAAAAGCATAGGTGGAATACCTAAGAGAACACAACTGGGGTTTCTAGGCATATATTAGGGTTTATATACTATGTTACATATATTGTACATTGTTGTTACTGATGCACTTGTACATGCATGTACATATTGATGCATGCAAAATAAAATTCTCATGCTATCAAAATAAAAATGAAATTTTATTAGGTAATGGGGTGGTTTCCTAACACTCCTGCTCCTGTTCTGAAGCTAGACTGGGATCAAGACCCCTGGCTTGCTGACTTGAGTAAGCCCCTTCAGGCATTGGGATGGATACCTCCTTGTTGAGTTTTTCTTTACTTTATATTTTTGATATCAACCATAGAATTCTTTTGTCTATATTATTCCTACTTATTGTTTTGCATTTTTCTTTCTGTGGCGATGAGGACGTCACCTTTTTGGAGGTGGGGAAATGGAGTAGTGTGTGTGGGCACACCTACCCCAGGTCATGTGACCATGTAGTCAGTAGACAGTCATGTGTACATACAGGCTCAGGCTATCACTATTGGACCCACCACTCTGCTATAGGAGATGGATCTGCCATCTCCAATGGCGACACCCACCCCATGCACACATACAAGCATCTGCTTGTAGGGTATTTAAGGGGAGGGAGGGAGGGACAGAGGGGACAATGGACAAACACTGCCACTAACATATGATGCACCCACCACCAGCCTCACAAGCAACTGCTCATGGGGTGGACAGTGGGTGGAACAATGAGGAGAGAGGGGAGACAAGGGAGGGGATGCAAGCCATGGGGGAGGCAAGGTGAGGGAGGCCAGGCACAATGGAGATGAGAAGGAAGGGAAACAATGTGACAGGGCTGACAAGACAGCCGACACAATGCACCACCACCCCCTCGCCCCCATTTTGTGGGGGGGTGGGTTTTTTTTGTAGAATTTAAAATAGTATAATTAAATAGTATAATTAATTCTCCCCCCGCATTTATGTGGGGTTTTTAAAAAAAATCTATGTTATCTACTCCCTTGTGAAGGTGCAAGGGCTCAACAATTTTTTTTTGAGCTCTTGTGAGGGAGGTTAAAAATAAGTGAACTAATCCTAAGTGCTTTAAATAGACTTTATATTACATGTTTATTAATGCTCCTGTGGCTCAACTGGTTGAGCACTTGTTTGGTGGTCATGTCACTTATATCCCAAGGTCCAGGGTTCAATCCCTGCTCTGCCCATTAATCTGGTAAGCACTTGGTGAAAATTTCACCAAGTTAAGTCTTCTGAAATGGTGTGGTATTCTGACTACCTGTTGGAATTGCATAGGACTTTACTTGGAATTTACTAGGAATTTCTTGGAAATAAGAGTACATGGACATCAAGATACATTCCAATCGGATTCCTATCAGACTCCTAGGACTAGTATCAGACTAGTATCAGAAAACTTGGACTCCTAGGACTCTGATAGGAATATGGGGGTAAGTGCAAAGTCTTGCATTGCTCCTTCAAGCTCTTTACACTGCCCCACATATTCCTGGTTATCCCTGCCACAGCCATTGTTCACCAAATGTTGCATTCCTGGGTGTTTTTTCTCCAGTGGGATTCCTGGTTCAGTCCTGGTATATTCCTGGTAAATCAGGCTCTTTCTGGTACTATCCCAGGACCTGGACTCTCAGGAATCTGGGGGGACTGACCAGGAATCCTGTAGGACTAACCAGGACTCTGTAGAACTCATCAGGACTCACCAGGACTCACCATGAATCCTGGGGACTCTACTGGGATTTAACCGAGAGGCCTTACTATTAAAAAGGAAACCTTTGAGGATTGAACCTGGGACCTCAGGCTTGAATTAAACAGGTGCAATATACCATTAGACCATAGTGCCATTCTAATATACAACATAAGTTGATCTAAGTACCACATTGAGTGGCTGTGTATGACAAAGCCTACAGCTGCATCATCAACATTGCCAGCATATCATTCAACCACCACCACCACTGTCGACCAACGCCCCCTCCACCTCCCTCCCTCCCTCCTTTCTCTCACCACCACCACCACCATGCCATTACCAACTGCTGCCCCTCTAGCCAACAACAAACATGCCACAACACACAGGAAATGGGCCCAAATGACCAGATGGGCCCTACATAAGTTTTTTTTTGTTTGCTTTTTGTTTTTATAAACTCACTAACCTGTTTCTTTAGTTTTCTAGGTTATAATCTACTGGTAACAATGCCACCACCTACAAACAAGCTGACTGGATGGAACATGGGCCCAAACAACACAGATCACATTGTTTGGGCCCTATGTTTTGTTTGCTTTTTGGTTTTATAAACTAACTTGTTTCTTTTGTTTTATAGGTTCTACTCTACTGGTAACAATGGCCAGACATGAGACAACCCAACACACCCACCCCATGCCTGTGAGCCTCTGCTCATAGGGTGGATAGTGAGTGTGTGCAGTCAACGACAATGACAATGCCACTGCCTACCAGCACCAGACCCTGAGAACACAAAGCCAGACAATGACAACAGGACCAATCCACTGCTCATGGGGTGGATTGTGGGTGGAATGGCAATGATGGCCACCACCACACAGCAGGAGACAGCCAGGATGGCAATGACAACCAGGAAGGGCATGGCAACCAGGAGCAGCACAGAAATGATGCCCAGGATGGCAACAACAAGGACAGCGACAACAAATGCCTGGCATCTAGGACGACGGGGACAGGATGACAGGCATGACTCACCAGGCTGCCCCCGCATTTTGCGTGGGGCAGTTTTTTTCATTTTTTATTTATGGTAATACCTTCCCACTCACCTGCATTTTACATGGGTGAGGGGTTTTTCTTTCTTTTTCTTTATAATTGTAGTGCTCCCCTCATGTCGAACATGAGGGGAGATTAGTTTTATATGTATATATTTGTAGGACTCCCCCTCACACCTTGTGTGGGGGAGGTTTTTTTTTAATGTAATTAATGGTGTATCCCTCACGTCCAATGCGAGGGATGTAGTTAATAAATTTTATTTGATCTTAATTGTGAGCTTCGACTCTCTCGAGAGAAATACCTAAGTTTGAGTTTGAGGGTATAAATACACTTTTATATTGGCAGCTAATAATTCTCCTGTGGCTCAACTGGTTAAGCACTTGTTTGGTTTGTCATGTGATTCTTGATCATGAGTTCTAGAGTTCAATCCCTGCTCTGAACAAGTTTATTTTGTAGGTACTTTGTGAAATTCATGAAGTCCAAAGCACTTGAAATTTGTAAGATATCTCAAATTGGTTTTCCATTATGGTATGACTTTAGGGTACTGAGTCCCACTGGATTCCTGGAGGATTCCTGGTCTTCCTGGTAGGCCTATGAGGATTCCTCCAGGACTCTGTGGGGCAGTGTAAAGTTCAGGATATCTGTACTATTTTCTGCCTCCCACCTATCAAGTGCTTCTGTCTCAGTCATCTCTGAACCAGGTCACCATTTGTCATGTTCTTTTCCATAACCTTCATATCATACAAGGTCTTGTACACCCTGTCCTCTTCATCTGGCATCCATGATCTTATTGATGAACCATTCCTCAATTCCATCCTCAGTAATGACAAGATGTGGTCTGGAGAGTTCATGATCAGGGAATAGGATGGGATCATTGGGGATAAAACATTTCAAGAGGTTGGCATGGAATCCAGGGAATGTGTTAGGGTTGTTGGGTAGTTTCAGTGTATATTCTGAATGTTCTGGGTAGGTAGGTATGGGTAGCTGTATATGGTCCATCATGTCCTGGCATGAATTTGGCAACTCGTTTCTTGCCTTTTCATGTATAGACACATTGTCTATTCTCTGTGGATAGCATGACTTGGTCTCCCTAGTGTTTTAAGGTCCAGTTCAGTCCAGTTTTTGACCCCCAAGAGGGGCAACCATAGACCACAACTGGCCCAGACCATTGCCTGCCCTTGAGGGACTGCAACCAAACCAAATAGAAAATAGAACTGGTCATATTTGGTTCAGTTCCCCCCAAAAGACTGGTTTCAACCAGTTTTACTACTATTTTTTACAGTCTAATTCAATTTAATTATATACTTAATAAATCTTGTTACATCACCCTGCAAGCAGGTGCTTGTAGTGGTGGAGTGTTGCTAATAGAAAGAAAAAGATTGAACAACACCTACTAGGTCCATCCATCACAATGAAAGAAAGAAAACAAAAGAACAACCCTGCTGTCTCGCATTCATAGCAAGAGCGGGGTGTCATATATCATCCCAGGTATTTGTTGTTGTCAGCCTCATCCCCCCTGTATATCATCTCTGATTGTTGTTTGTTGTCCTTGCATTAGTTGTCCCCACATTGTCATCTGTTGTCCCCAGGATTTCATTCATTATGCCTGTGTTGTCATTTGTCATGCCTTCATTGTTTTTCATCATCCCCATGTTGTTGTTTGGTGCCCCTGTTTTCATTTTCATTATCGTTCGTTGTCTTATCCCTGTCAGTCATTGGCCCCTGCCTGTTTGTTACTCCCAATGGGCTGGGTTGACATGGCACCATTCATCGTCAGGACCTCCATTGCCCCCTATGAGCAGTGGCTTGCCGGTGGGGTGGTGGTGCTCTGTGACATGGCACAGAAACAGGACTCATTGCCTCCCTGCGAGCAGAGGCTTGCAGTGGTGGTGCAGGGCAGGTGATGGCATTGGTGTTGGCTGTCATTGTTATGAAGAGGTAAGAATCTAAAAAATAAATGAAGTTGGTTAGTAAAAAATAGAAATTGGCAATAATGAACATACCCTCAGTGCCCAAATGATGCTAGTCATCATTTGGGTGCTTTGTATTGGTTTGTTTGTGGTGGTGTCTGGGCTAGGCAGTGAGGGCAGCACTAGAGGGCATAGGTGGGTCATGGAGAGGGTGGTGTGCTGCCTGGTTAGGTGGGGCCATGTTGTTAGGAAAAAATAAGAAACAAAAAAAGAAACTGTTAGTAAAGGAAAGAGAATAAGATAAAGAAACTTACTCTAGGGCCCAAACAACACTAGTTCATCATTTGGGCTGCCTTTGTTGTGTTCACTCATTTGCATGGTCACTCAGGTGGTTGTTGGAGTGGTACGGTGCAGGTAGAGATGTGGTTGTTGTGTTCATGGTCATGGGAAGTTGTCTGGTAAGTGGTACCACTTTTGTTTTTTGGGAGCACAAATAAGACCACATGGTCCATGCATAGCCATCGGGTATATACATAAGCACCCACCAATTGACTTCACATTCCCCTGGGCTTGTCCCATCCATAAATTAATGTATAATAGCATAAAATAAGTATAATAGTGTTTATATTAGTTCTTCTGTAAGTAGTTTTAAGAATATATATATTATAATCTACATACTGTGATGAGACCAGTTGCAACCAATTGCAACCAGTCTTTGAATGGTTTCCAAATATTTCCAAAATGAGGCAACTGGCAACTGGATTGACCCCAAACATAGGCAACTGCAACTGAAAAAAAGACTAGACTGAGGTTTGGTCCAGTTTGGTCCTATGGGCATTTTCAGTCCTATGAACTGGACCTTTAAACACTAGGTCTCCCACCTTGTAGATCTCTTCAGGGGCACAGTGTTTATTAGCATGATATGCCTGGTGAACCTTGGCGAGGTCTTTACACTCCCCCACCTTTCCTGTTGGACTCTGACTGGAGTCCGACTGGACTGACTGGAGTCCAACTGGAGTCCACTGGGACTGGTCACCAGCCAACTGCTGCAAAGTTGCCAGTCCAGTCCCAGTCCAGTCCGACTGGACTCCGAGTGGAATCCACTCAAACACCAGATTCCACTCGGACTGGTCCAGTGGAGTCCAGTGGAGTCCAGTTGGAGTCTGGTTGGAGTCTGGTTGGAGTCTGGTTGGAGTCCACTGGGAGTCCAGTCAGATTCCGCTCAAAAAGTGTGTAAGAATAGGAATCAAACCCAGATCCCTGTCGGTTGCTTATGTAGTCATAACACACAATATAACCATTACACCACAGTACCTTCTTTAAGGTATCATCTACTTGTGCTAGGTACTGTGTGCGGCTGTGTATGACAAAGCATATAACCGTGTCATCAAATGTGCCAGCTCATCACTCACCACCACCACCACCACCATCGATGCCGCCTCCCTCCCTCCTCTCTCTACCACCACCACTGTGTGGACACCCACTGCCACCGCTCCCACACCCAATCCGCCATCACCACCACCCGCAAACGAGCCGAATGGATGGAATGCAGGCCCAAACGACGCAGATCGTGTCATTTGGGCCCTAGGTAAGTTTTTTTTCGTTTGCTTTTTGTTTTTATAAACTAACCAACCTGTTTTTTTAGCTTTCTAGGTTATAATCTACTGGCAACGACACCACCACTCGCAAACGAGCCAACATGGGCCTTATGTAAGTTTTTTTCACTTTGTTTTTGTTTTTATAAACTAACTAACTCGTTTTTTTAGTTTTCTAGGTTATAATCTACTAGTAACGACACCACCACTCGCAAACGAGCCAATGCGGGCCCAAACGATGCCGATCGCGTCGTTTGGGCCCTATGTAAGTTTTTTTCACTTGGTTTTTGTTTTTATGAACTAACTCGTTTTTTTAGTTTTCTAGGTTATAATCTACTAGTAATGACACCACCACCCGCAAACGAGCCAACACACCCACCCCACGCCTGCGAGCCCCTGCTCGTAGGGTGGATCGTGAGTGTGTGCAGTCGATGATGATGACGACGACGACGACGACGCCTACCAGCACCCCCCAAAGCCGACAACACACCCACCCCACGCCTGCGAGCCCCTGCTTGTAGGGTGGATCATGAGTGTGTGCAGTCGACGATGACAACGATGACGACGACACCTACCAGCACCCCCCAAAGCTGACAACACACCCACCCCACGCCTGCGAGCAGAGGCTCGCAGGGTGGATGGGTGGTGAGAGCCCATGCCGACGAGCAGCTGCTTGTCGGGTGGATGGCGGGCACACCAGGGATAAGATGACCACGGCACCCATCCCCACACCTACAAGCAACTGCTCGTAGGGTGGATGATGAGTGCGGCTTGCTACAGCGACGGATGTGTGCGAGGAGGGGTGGGCGACGACACCCACCCCAGACCGCATCCCCCAACCCCCCCTCCCCCACATTTTGCGTGGGGAGGGGTCTTTATTATTTTTAATTTATCTCTGCCCCCCCCTCTCGCAAGATGCGAGAGGGGTTTTTTTTTGTTTATTATTATATTATACCCACTCCCTCGTGTCCTACACGAGGGATGTGGTTAATCAAAAATTTTTGATCTTAATTGTTTGAAAAATGCCTCCTCGAAGAATATGAAAAGTTGAGTCATAAATAAACCTTATATTGATCCCCAATAAATCTCCTGTGGCTCAAGTGGTTGAGCACACTTGTTTGGTTTGTCATGTGATTCTTTATGGTGAGGTCTTGAGTTCAATTCCTGCAGTACACAAATTTATTTTGTGGGTACTTTATGAAATTCACCAAGTCCAAAGTCCTTTGAGCTCATATCCAATTGACTTATCATTTGGTTGCACTTGGACTCCAGTTGGACTCCAATGGGGGATTGAACTCTACATGACTTAGTGTAGTTCAATTGGACTCCACTCAGACTCCACTTAGACTCCACTTGGACTCCAGTGGACTCCGGTCAGTCTGGTTGGAGTCCACTAGGACAGGTGGGTGACTGTAAAGTACTGACCTTGGCTGCTAAGAGGTTATCTTGTGCTTCTTGCCAGATGAGTAATAATCTCGTGCACAGTGATTTGTTCAGTGGAAGTATCATTAGGTATGGTACCAATTGGAGGAATGATGCATGGTGACCTCCCAATTTCAGTTGGAAGCCAGAGAATCCAATGGAGGCATTCATTGTATTCATGATGGCAAAATGGATGCAAGGGAGTCTCTTCAACCACCCCTTTTGGTTGTTGTCAACATGATATTGTATGGCCTGGTTAACCATTTTGTTGGTGCATTCACTGCTTCCATCTGTCTCAGGATGATATAAGGTTGACATCTTCAGTTTGACTCCAGAGAGTTTATGGAGTGCCATCCAGAGCTTGGAGGTAATCAGGGCATCTCTATCTGATATGAGATGTAGCATTAATCCATTTTCGCAGTACCACTCATCAAAGAGAACTACAGCTAACTGTGCAGCTGTGTAACTTGAGTGGGTATCTGCAATTCATATGTCGGCCCCAAGGAGATCAGTCATGGTCAGGATTGTGTCTTTTCCATCCTCCTCCAGTAATAGGGCTATGAAATCTAGTGCGACTGTATCAAAATGCTCATCAGGAATTGGTAACGGATGTAGTGGTCCTGTGGGTTTGGATGTGCAGTTCTTATTTTGCTGACACTCTGTGCAGGAGGGTTATGCCATCTCTAAGTCATGTTGCATGTGTGGCCAATAATAAGAACCACAGAGGGACTCATAGCTTTTGTCAAAACCAAAGTGTCCCAGAGTGTCATGTGCTAGATTGTAGAGTAATTCCCATACTTTGGTGTCTTGGGGAATGAGGAGGTGCTGTCCTACATATATCAGCCCATTGGTGTGTACTGCTCCTTCTACACTTCCCAAGGCAATGTCTTTGGTAAGTTGTTTGGCAAAATCATCAGTCTCATAGCTGTTGATGATTGCATGGAGAAGGGATTCATCAGTTGATATGTCTAAATTCCAGCAGTGTGGGAGGGGGCAGGGAATCTGG
Source organism: Tricholoma matsutake (assembly GCA_026075535.2). NCBI lineage: Eukaryota > Fungi > Basidiomycota > Agaricomycetes > Agaricales > Tricholomataceae > Tricholoma > Tricholoma matsutake. Next base: position 10,521,184 of record AP026538.1, read on the forward strand.
TATAAGCTATTGCACATGCTGCCAATGTGGCATCAGGAGGTGAATCAGGCATTCTATACAAGGCATCAGCAGCTGTATTGTTTTCTCCTCAAATATAGGTGATGTCATAATCAAAGTCAGAAAGATACATCGGCCATCACATTTGTCTCCTAGACATATCTCTTTTTGTGATTGGAAATATTCAAGAGTTCTGTGATTGGTGTAGACTTCAAAGTGGATGTTAAGAAGGTAAGATCTCCATTTCTTCAGAGATTTGACTATAGCAAGAAGTTTCTTCTCATGAACTGGATAATTCTTCTCAGCATCATTTAGTTGGTAAGTGTCAAGAACCATTCCTCACCCAATCAGAACCTGCATCCATCTGACCCTTTTCCACACCTCAAACCCAACATTTGTCAACTTCTCCCACTTCTGTTCTGAGCCGCCTTGCACTACCCACACTGCTGTGCACCAGGCCACCTTGTACAGCAACCATGGCTGCCTTCCCAAGGCTGCCATCCCTTTTGCAAATTCAACTATGGACTCCTGTGTGGCTCCCACTAGGTAATTTATCTATGCAGTCAAGACACTTCTGCAGCCTCCGCTTCCATTCTGCCTCTATTCTGGACTACATGTAGTATTTAAGCTTAGTTAGTTTTGCCTTGTATTCCTCAGTTCATATATCGACATAGACTTGACAGAGCCCTGTCTTTAACTTACCAATCTAAATCTTGTTCTACTCCTACCTCTGTCCTCTAAGAGTCTGAACTTCATTTGACTCAACCTCTAGTTCTTCCTTCCAAGCTTTGGTCTCACTGGAGCTTAACCCAAGTCCCTCCATACTCCTTCCCCGCATTTACCTGCACTTCCCTGCTCCTACCTCCAAACCTTCATCTTGAAATTAGGACACTAGACGAGGTGAAGGGCGCAGCTTCTTACAAGCTGAAGCTTTCTGTTCCCCTTTGCAGGACCTGCTACAACCCAACAACTTTCTGTTATCAACCCCCACAGGGTCCAACCGGATTCTGACATGCCTTCTAGGATCAGTTCTTAACAGCAAGAGTCATATGCAACTGGGCAGGCTGTTTCCCAAGTTTTTCCAAATCTCAGGACTGCTTCAGTTTGATGGTCACTTGCATCAGTGGTAACATAGATGTTGGAGGTAGGGTCATCATAGTCAATGACAGTGAGGCAATCTACACCAAGCACTAATTTCTTGATATGTTCAAATGCAGATTGATGTTCACTCATCCATTCTGGGAAGATTTTATCACATTCCTTGGTAGTGAGTGGGGTGAGGATACTGGTATATTCTGCCAATGCAGGAAGGAAAATGGCAATGTATCGGGTCAATCCTAAGAACCCACAGACATTGGTGGCAGTTGTTGATTGAGGCCAGTTTGTGATGCGGTCAGTCTTCTTGGGGTCAGGTAAAATACCTGTCCAAGAGACAATATGCCCCAGAAAGGACAATTCAGTGGCAAATAGAATTGATTTGTCTGGATTGCAATAGATATTTGCATTTCTTAATGCTTCCAGAATGAGGGTACAGTTGTGTTCATGTTCCTCAAGTGTTTGTGACCAAATGATAATGTCATCCAGGTACACATGGCAGATCCTGCCTATGTGTTCTCTAAGAGCATCTGTCATTTGGTGTTGATGAGTGGCTGGGGCATTGCAGCCACCTTGGGGCATAACACTCCATTTGTATAGTCCCCAGGGAGTTCATACAGCAGTGAGGTGAACATCATCTAGGTGGACATGAGTCTGGGAAAAGGAGTTTGTCATGTCCATTTTGCCAAATATCTTTCCTTTCCCACAGTTGGAAAATATGTCATCAACATGGGGTAAGGGGGAGTGGTTTTGGATAGTATTGCTGTTGAGAGCACGATAGTCATTTACCCAATGGGGAGGTATGGTCAGGTCTGGTATTACCCTGTGATACTTGGAAGCATACTCCAACAAGGAGGGACGCATATGGCCAGAGGCAAGATGTTCATCTAAAAGTTTCTTCCAAGAAACCTGATATTTCTTGGGTGCAGCATATCCTCTACCATTGGTTACTTGGGTAAGATCCTTCAATTATATACAGTGAAAAATGTGTTCTGGAAGGTTATCAATGTTGTTAGGAAGTTGGAGAGGGAAGCAATCAATGAAGTTGAGTTTCGTCTGGGCATCCTTTGCCTTGAGTACTTCCTGAAAAGCAATGGACTCAATATGATCTCTTACTGCAGCCATAATGGGGGCAGGAAGAAGATATCCAGCAAGAGTAGGTTTCTCAGCACTCTCGAGTGTTATTGGTTTGGGAATTTAGGTTTTCTTTGGTGTGGGTGGAAGTGCCACTCTTGGTTGCATAGGTTTCCTGAAAGGGATCATAGGATTCACAAGATCATACCCAGAATGCTTATCTATAACAGTTCTTGCATAGGTGTCAATCACAATGTGTTCTGAAGAAAGGAATGGCATTCCTAATATAAGCGGTATTGGCAATCCTACATTCACTTTAATTCACATAGTCCTAGATATCCATTGTCCTTGTCCTGATTGCACCTCAAGCTTCACATATTCCTTGCACCTTAATGGAGGTTCTGATGGAGATGATAGGTTGTCTGGAGGGAGTTGGTATCGACAGAGTCCCAGGCTGTCGACAAGTTCAGAACTAATCACTGTAGATGGGGAGCCAATATCAATAAGGGTTCATATAAGAATAGGGAGTTCAGAAATATGAGGCCTAGTGGCAGTCAATTGGACATATAAATAAGGGACAGTAAAGGGTATCTCGGGAGAATTGGCAACATATGAGTCAGTTTTGACATCCTGAATTTCACCCTCAATGTATGCAGTGGTGATCTTGGGGGCAGCTGCAGAAGCCATTTTCAGGGTGAGGGTACAGTATGAATCAACATCGAGCCAGGTATTGTTGGTTTCATAGGACATTGATCCGCTCAGTGTACCACATAAAAGGGTTGACAATGTGTACAACCAGAGTGTTCCTTCAAGAGTTTTCTCTAGTTGATGGTGAATGCAGGGAGGAATTTGTGGTTGACAATGGAGCTAACTCCAGAAGCTGAACCTTGTTGTTGAGGATCTGTAATCTGGGAGAGAAGGTCCTTCTTCTCTCCATGACATGCAGCACATGCAGTGTTATTCATGTCGATGAGCTTCTGAGTGTGGCCATCCTCAGTGCACATCTGATTGTCTCTCTCCTTCACTTTGATAGACCAAGCTGCAAGGTCCATGGATAAGATGGATTCATTGCTGAGGTTGAGGCAAAGGTCGGGGTGGAGATTAGATTGAAGTTATAATTTGAATGCATCTCTAGAGAGCACACAAGTAGGGGAGGATGTGGAGAGTATGGGGTTCAAGTTCTCCATTTCAATCTTCCAATCAATAAAAACTTTACTTCCCTGTTTTGAGGAGAGGATTTTCTCCAAGATGTTGTGAGCCCAGTTCTTGTCCAGAATGAGAGCAGAGAGTTCCCTTAGATATTCCTCAAGTGAGAGGGAATCAATCTGAGTTTGGTCAGCTTGATACCAACCAACAAGTTGGGGTTCAAACATCCCTTTAGCGATGAAACTCACTATCTCTGCAGGGGTCTTACCTGCATGTTTCATGTACCATTTACATGCCATTGTCCAAGATTGCATAATGAGAGGAGTAATTTTACCAGCAGTGAGCATGGGACAGTCCTTCATCTTTGCAACCTGAACTTCAGCAAAGGTTTGAGTAGACATGTTGAGATGTGATTGTCCATATATGGTACATTTTGAGCAGTGGAAGATGTAATGGTAATGAAATCAGTAGAGTTGGTGGAGTCAGTAGATGGCAATGGCAATGGTGATGGTGATGTTGATGGGGAGGAGGGTAGAGGGTTCACAGTATTCAATCCTTGATCTCAACAGGTAAGTGGTTGGAACTTGTAGTTTGGCAGGTAAACTCAACTGAATCAGTCTTCTCCTCTTTCCTTGTAATGAGGGGAGTAGGGGTTGCAGGTAGCCAAGACAGAGTGGAGTGGTCATCAAGCAGAAGAGTATTGATGTCAAAAAAAAAGTGAAAGGTTGCCTGGTTAGGGAACCTCACTCAGTAGTCAGACAGACAGACAGGAATAGGTTATCTTTGTTGCAGAGAGTAAAGGATGTTAATACTGTACAGCAGGAAGAATAATTAACTATACCTTCATTGCAGAGAGTAAGGGACAGGGCAATGAAGGGGAAAACACTCTACTACCTATAGTATTCTAAATATAGCTTTCTGCCTTGTACATATCAAGAAAAAGGCCACATCAAGACTTTCTATATATAGAAGGGCCACATCAAGACTTGGAATGATGGGAGCACGTCATTCTCGGGGATTGATGGCAGTGATGGGAATTTGATGGGATTTTTGATGGGAATGATAGGGGGCACAGATTGATCCAGAATTGATGCAGAATTGATGGGAATGTGATATCAATGCATAGTGGGCATTTTTTCATGGTCCAATTCTATATTTAACTGTTCTTTGATGCAGACATTGATGTGTGCATGCATTGGAGTGTTTTTGGTATATATGGTTGTTTTGCATGCACATTATGTGTGTTGGTGTGTACAGCTGTTTTGCATGCATGTTGTGTGTGTGTAGTAAGTCTGTGAGGGCACCAGACTTACAACAATCAGCTTAGACTGAAGAGTAAAGCTCTTATATCAACTGATATGTGAGAGGGGACGACAATTGCTTGTTGGAAAAGGTAGATAGTACAAAGTTATATAAGTTTTAGAGAGATAGTACCAATAAGGAGAAAGTGGCCAACATAAGGCTGAACATAAGGCAGTGAAAAAGGTGTCCAAATCATGAAGTACATAAATGAGAAATGATGAGTAAGAAAATGTGCAAAGTCATAATATATCAAAGCCCTTTGTCCTGTTATTCCAATGAATCACAGATGTGTTGAAAAACATCACAATGTGTCCTAGAAAGTGTGCTGTCTTGTCTCATGTCTGGTGTGCCCATCATGCAACACATCAACATGTAGAAGGTGTGCTGTGCACATCAGAAGTGCGGTGCAACAGGGGTATGGTGGTGATAGGTCCACCTTGTCATTCAAGCTCAGAAACACATCCACAATCGTTGTCCAAGCTCTATGAACCCATACGAACCCCTCTGAACCTCTACAAACCTCTACAAACCTCTACAAAGTCACGAGAATGCTTCGAAATTCTTCATATGCCTTTGGCTGCCATAATACAATCCCTCCAACCTTTGGACAGCTCAGGATATACACTTGAAACATCGTTGATGGGTTCCGAACCAGTTTCGAGCAATATCGCAGTGATATTGGCCTTCAAACAAGTCTGATATTTCCTCAACTGACTTCGAAAATCATTGAACATCAAAAATTGACATTGGGCACTGTATCGCTATCTGAATGGTCATCACACACATGCCAGACATATCCCCTACCATTGTCAAACAATATTGCACTGATTTCGGGCCATGAATGAAGTCCGAAGAAACTTCGAAATCTTTGAGAAACATCGAACCTCGAAAAACATCTTCAGACACAGAATTTCCTATTCGAATGATCTTTGGATGCATGCTGGACACATGGGACACTATCTCGAGTATATCGAACACATTTCAACTGCATGTGCATGCATACAATCCACTTGAAGCAGTTTCTGATGTTTTATTCAATTTATAACAAGGACAGTCTGCTTTTAGCTATTCTTTCTTATTATTTCTTCATCATGTGTTATATTCACCCTTTCTAGTCTCGCTTTATTGTTCTGATATACTTATATTGTCTTTTGCCTCGAGTTTTCCACATGTTTGCCTCATGTTCTCTAGCCTTCTTAGGTACTTTCTTTATTTTATATAAAAAGATGTACTAGATACAAAGAAACACAAGAAAGTCATTGTCTTCCTCCCAGATCACAGTGATTTGAGAGTTCAGTTTAGTCTTATTCAGTCTGAAGTTTGGTGTTTTATGCTAAACCTCCTTGAAATTCCTTGACATTCCTTGCATTATGCTATTTTTGCTCTCGTTTCCCTTGATTCACCTTTGCTTTGCTTCTACTATTTATCTAGTCCCCTGATCTTGCATCCAAACATATTTGCGCACTTGAAATTCCTTGAGACTTCTGCGAAAAAAAACCTTGAAAAATATCGCAACACCTCAAAAATCATTGCAATGTCTCGCAAATCATCACAACTCCTCGAAACACATTCTTTTAGCTTTGAACTGCTTTGACAAGCAGTTATTTTATGACTATTTGATGGTTGGTCTGACAGGTGACATCTAGAGGGCCTCGCATCCTTCCTATGACTTGTGTTATACCATCCAAAGCCTTTTTGTGGGTTTTGTTTGGGTTTCCAGGTTGAGCATCATCAGCAGCCAGGTGTGTGCAACATGCTGTGAAGTTGTTCAAATGCATGCTAAACTGTTCAAAGCATTGTGAAGCATTTCAGAGGTGTTTCATGAGTTCATAGAAGTCTGTATGCATTTGTAGTGAACTGGGGTATTGGTGATGATGTGTGAGAGTGTATGGGAACATTCCCAGAGCTTGGAGGGCAAGGTGGCTATCAGTCAGTACATTGGCTTTGATCATGGGCTCAGAGAAATAGATGGAGGAAGGAATTTCTACTGGTCACATATGAAATGTAGTGGACCATGTGGTATTTCATCTATAACAGCCAACAGTGGCAGTCAGCCTCACACTCTGAGAATACCCTTCCTGGCCTGCTAGCCTATGTTGAGATCTGCAGCATGAATGGTGCTTTTGTGTGCCCTTTGATGTGGTGTGCTAATTATAGAACATTGTATGATGTAAAGTTTCCCTTGTTATTTCTCTCTTTCTAACTCTCCCTTTATCTTATTCTCATTGTTAGTCACTTAGTATATATATTCACATATACCTACCAAACACCTCAGTCCATTATACACTGACTGAGGTGAGTAGACTATATTGTTTGATCCATATACTCAATTACTTACTGTACTATTTATAGTTTACATGTGTATTGCTTAGGTACAGTAGTGATCAATATAGTCCATTATACACTGACTGAGTTTATGTGTGTATCACTTAGGTTGGATGTCTATAGCCTATGCTAATTGCCAGCAGGCTTTCTGGCACAGATTAGCATTGAGGGCTGACAATGCATTTAGATCAACAAATGCCAATCATATCTCCCCTCTATGACTGGAAACATCCTGTATTATGTAAACATGATTATCTTACTAACCACAATCACTATGTCAAACAAAACTCTCTCAATCTTCAACCCTTTTTCTTTGCAATTGGGGCCAAAAGGGCCACTCCAAATGCACACACAGGACATTATTTGGTATTCAGAGTCCCAATTCCAGCAAGTTTTGTTGGATATCAACTGGGCAAATTTATAAAACAACAATGGGTGCAAAAAATTCTCTACTCCAAGCTTGTAAGTTGAGATCTTTTCTAAAAGGAATTAAGCAATAAGTCACTGAAAAATATCAGATGTATGTCATCAGCATTACCACCTCCATCAGCCTTGTGATTGATGTGCCAATCTTACTTCAGTCCTTGACCAACAGTATGGCTGATGTCAATTTGAAGCACCTACCCCTTGGATTCCATCCATCTCTCTTGGCCATGTCAGATGATGGTGTTGTCATGGAGAGTCTGAGCCACCTAGTGCATTCATATGCATGTGATTGGTGGAGATACAATAGGGAACCAGCACCAGGGGGTATTTTGGCATCAACATCCTGGATGAGTGCCTTGATAGTTATTGGCAACAATAGATCCCTTCCCCTGTGATCACCAACTCACCACCCACCCATAGCCAGCCAGCAAATGATGGTCCCAATTCCAAAGCCAATTGCCAATCTTGCATTGGCCTGTGGGCTCTCATTCATGATATGTTCAATGAGCACATGGTATGCATGAGTATGACTTCATAAATGTCTGTGAACCATCAGCAGATGCTGCAATGAATGCAAATGTCAGGAAAGTGGCTGGGTTACACCAGCTTCATGAGCTCACCTGCTCAAGGAGCTTCATCTTCATTTTGAACTGCAGACCTTGCATCAGCAACAGCAATGGGATCAAAAAAAACCCTCAACATGCTGGGGGACTGTCAAAGCAATTGGTTGTAACAAGACAATCAGCACTGGTGTCAGCACACATGCACAGGCTGAGCTCAAGCACCTGAAGTCTCTTCCCCCCACCTCCCACAAGTGGACCTGGGGTGTTGACATCACCAAGAGCTATTTTTTGGCATCTAACCAGATGACTAAGAGCAAACATCATTCCAGGTGTGCTTGGTCTCTGCCTGATGGTGTATATGATAAGGAGTGAAGAGTGGTAAATCACAGCCAGTTTTCCAACAGCTGTCTCTGGTACCTATGGTCTACCACCCACAGTAACTGGTATCGATGCTGGCCTTTATTTTTCAGATGCTGGATCCAACCATTTGTCACATTCTGATACTGGGTCCAATGCCAATGCTGATGTTTTCCCCACTGCTACTGATGCCAATGCTGATGTGCACACTGTGCTCAGCCAGCCCACTGCCTCTTATGCCGCTATGTTATGGGAAGCCAAAGATGATGCATCAGATGACACTTGTCACTGATCAGCCTACTGCATTTCAGATGGCTTGGCAGGGCAATGATTCACCATCATCATCTTCCCATACAGGTTCCCCAACTGGCTTTGATGCTGGTGCCTTTTACCTTCCAGATTCTATTTCTACCTCTTCATCTCCCCCCACAACAACTATTTTGACTGCTTTCCCCACCACATCTGATCATTGATGTGGCTGATGTTTTCCTCTCATCATCAGAGACCCTTTTTGTGGAGCTTATAGATCCTCTTGCTACCATTACTGTCAATGGCATGTCTGACTATGTAGTCCCATTGACAAAAACAAGTGTATTGACCTCTTGTCAGCTACCAGATGATCCAACAGTCATGGTCTCCCATACTCAGAATCAGTCTCAGATAGAACCAATTCCAAATGAGTCATGACTGACTATGCATAGCAAGGAAAGACAAGGCCCTACAATGTTGTGGATTTAAGTTACACCCAACCACATCAGGGGTATTACATGACTTTGTTGAGGAGTACTAGTGCTGCTGGGACCTTGATTCTGTCTTATTTCCACCCATCCAAAATTACAGGCAAGAAATCAGGTGCTGTTGGACGACATAACTGCCTTAAGGTTTATGGGTAAGCTTCCAAGAAAGGTTGCAATGGCTGAATGAAGAATCACATCATTGCATTGTTTCGAGAGTATAAGGGTATGAATTATATACCGTCTACAATGCACAATGCAATACGATGGAGTAAGACAGATCCTTTTATTGAGTGGAAGGGCTCCAATGTGGGGTGGATTATTGTTGGCAGAAAGGTGAACAGGCAACCGGCTGCCACTAAGGGAACAGGGCAGGGCACACATGGTGAACTTTCAACCTTGAAAGCCAACCAAACACCAAGGAGCCTGCAAACAAATTCAGTTAAGAAACCTTGCAGTCAACCTAGGAAGAGAAAGAGGTCAGATAACTTTGTGCCTCTGCAAAAGCTGAAAATGGTTAAGCTCAACTCAGAGTCCACATTGAGGGGAAGTGAAGAGTCCTGTTTGGTGAACATGCCATTGGGAGCACGATGGGAGAACAATAGCTGAGCCTATAATGCTGTCTTCACCATACTCTTTAACATTTGGCAGGAGGATCCTGATTCTATACTTATGTGCCAGTTGGCAGGAATTACAATCTGGCACACTGAATAATTTATTGGATTCTTTTTGACTGCATGAAAGTATACCTGGAGGGCCCTCTGAAGCACATTATACATTGGAGCAGATTAGAGACTACATGAGGTGTCACCTGGCAAGGTTATCAAGGAATTTTGCATTTTGTGAGTATGTATGCCAGGATTGACACAATATTAAATTGTTTGTTTAGCTCAGCATCAGCTGTTACTAGATCCATACATTTCTGCCCAAACTTGAATGGTCATGACATTGATGTGTGAGAATTGGAACTGCTGCATTGTATTGTCAAGACATGGGTGCAATCTTCAGGAATCCTTGGATGATATTACTATTCCTTTGTCTGCTACATGTCCAGTTTATGCTGAGATCTTTGTCTTGTAAATTCACTTTTGTGTGTCATCCATCAGGAAAAACCTGATTTCCTAAATCGGGCTTAATTCCCATCTATTACTAGAAATGTGACTAATGTGTAGTAACATCACTAAGTGGCAGAGATTTATGGCAAATGCTACTTATTCCAGCTTTTAGGCTGTGTTTTCCCTAGTGCACTCTAAGTTTTTGGGAGCCCTGGTAAATTTATCCTGAAAACCTGAACACCTCAGTGTGCCTGGTACTTACTCCTCCACTAATTTCAGTGGATTTCCTTATTTTACTTGCAAAAACATTATGAAAGGAAAACAAAAAAGAACATTGCATGACTATGTATCATAGGATGAACAGGTCGAAATGACCATTTCAGACTACTAAAGGTTGTTCCATTAGATGGTGTAAGATGTATGGTATTGGTTGACATAAAGTAACAAAGAGTCAGTAATTTACATGAGCAGACTAGAAGAACATGTAGTAACTTTAACTTGGAATCTATGCGCTTCAAGTTGGACAGTGGCCACCATCACATATCTCACATCTTGATGTCCAAATCATTTCAAACCCCACTGGAAATCCAACATGCACCAAACATAGACCAAACAAAGGTTTTTCTTCAACCACATCTTTGTCTCTTCTTTGTCTCCATCCCCATACCCCTTCCATAAGCTTCCATCTTTCTAAGCAGAGACAACCATGGCCGCCATATCACAGCCTCTTGGTGACCAAATACAGCATTGAACATTTACTCAGGACCACAATGGTGCCACATCACACGCCAGACAAACACAACAAACTTTTTTTTTGTTTCTTTCTTGTTTCTATAAACTAACTATAATTATTAATGATGGATGCAAACACAACATGACCCATGCTCAATCATGCACTAACACTCCTCCTGGGATACAAGGCTAATGATAGTAGGAGATGGCTGGGAGACCCATGAAGGGGTATACCTGCAAGATAAGCACTTACCAACCCCCCACCACATTGCTGATAGTTCCCCTAACACCCCCAGAATGGTGTGCCACATCACACACAATACAAACACAACACCCAGGCCCAGCCCCAGTAACTTTTTTTGTTTCTTTCTTGTTTCTATAAACTAACTACATTTGTTTATATTTACATTAGATTCTTAATGATGGATGCAGACACAACATGACCCACACTCACTCACGTGCTAACCCCCTCCTCCCGGGAGGCGAGGCTGATGATAGCAGATAGGAGACAGCCAGGAGACCTGTGAAGGGGTATCCCTGCCAGGTAAGCACTTACCAACCCCCTGCCACATTACTGACAGTCCCCTAACCCCCCAGACTAGGAATCCCCACTAACACAACATGATAATGCCACACACGCCATGCAATCCATGCATCCAGACACCTCCACTATGAACAACTGCTTGTAGGGTGGATTATGGGTGCAGCTTGCTTTGGCAGCGGGTGCGAGGGAGGAGGACATAAATGACATTGAACAACATGATGATGGCAAGAGGGAGGAGAGTGTACTACTGAGGTGTTGCTAGTAGTTTGTATTGTTAATGTTACTATGTTGATAGCAACTACATCTTGTTGACAACTTCCAATCTGGTCATTCAAATAACAGAGGAAATTTCAATAAATGGTTTTGTGAATTGTGTGTTAAGAGCTCCTAAATTACTACTTAATTCCTACTAATGGTCATTTGTTGCTGCTAAAAATAAATGAACCAGTCTAAAAGTTCCTTTTTTCTGCAATTTTTCTGGGAATCTTACTTATGGCCAGAAACAGCACTTATTTAACTTATTGTCTGTAATAAGAGGTAATAAGCATTAAATTTCTGGTAATAATGTCAAATTCCCAAATCCAGTTTTTCCTGATGTCCCCTGCTGATCATGATTGACTTAGGTGAATTTGACCTTACATCTGGAGACATTCAGCAGGGATACAGCTTGAGAGGGTCGATATACTATGCAGCAGATCATTTGACTATGTGGTTCATTGCATGGGCTGGTATGGTCTGGTATCATGATGGATTGTTTACTGGTCAGTCACTTGTCTATGAAGGTGTGGTGCAGAACTTGACTGGAATACCTTATGAAAATGCAATCGTGGGTCTGTATGTATGTGACTCCTACTAATCTGCTTGAGTTCCTAGTTTCCAACATACTTTGCTTGTGGGTCGACTTGTGTGATTTGTGATTCAATATATGACTAAGGAAAGTAAACAATAACCCTGTACTTCAAGATATGGATGATGGGGGTGGTAGGTGAGAAAGGACAATAGGGTTCTACAAGCCTGCAACAGGTGGTTCATCAGTGCTCAGCAGTGGCACATGCGCTGGAGTGTACCAACCTATATACTTCACCATGACCATGACCCTCCCCCCAGAGAGAACTCAGATATTCAGATGTGCTGTGGCCCACTAGCACAAGTGATAGAATGGGTCCACAGGCATGGATGTTTGAAAGATGGCAATAAAGCCATTCTGAAATTTGAGGATATACAATGGTATCTTTTAGACTCCATCCTCCAACCACAAAGGGGTGGCAGAACAGGAATCCTGGACCCTGGGTTGGGGGGGTGGTCTGGCCAGAGGCCAGAAAAAAAGTTCTGACTTGTGTATTCAGACAGTGGTGGGCCATGATCAGACAGCTTAATTACTCATGAGATGGGTTCAAATGTCATAGGAAGCTGTTGTAGATAATTCATACCTAATAAAAATTTTGTACCAACTGACACAACTGTTGAAAATGCTGAAGAAAAAGAAAGTGAGTGTTGGCATGTAGATGCAGGGACTGATGTAATGCATCCTTTAGAATGACTGGCAAATTTATGGCAGAAGGCACACTTCTGTGTCCAGACTGTGGAAGTGACATCTGAGTTGGTACAGGCAGACACAAAAACCTTGACATCCACCATGCGTCAAAACCCTGCCAAGCTGAGTGTGATAGGCAAAAAGCATGTACCTGGCCCAAGCCAGAGGCAAAACCAAATCAGACACTCCATTCATTTTTCAATGCAAGGGCTGCCCCTAATCCCCCTCTGGTATCTGTGCTGGCTCTAATCCATGCTCCTGAGGTCAGCACTGACCAGACAGTCAATGGAGACCAAGATCCAATGCCATTGGATGTCTCACCTATGTCCAATGGGATGAGCCCAAGGGAGGATGAGATGGGGGCATGTGCGGTAGTGTCAGAGCTGCTCTCCTGACTTCACATGGAAATCAAGCAGAATCCAAGTGATAACCCCCATGTGACTGCAGAAAATTGACTTAGTGAGTTCTGGCAAGATCCTTCAACCATCATGCAAGGCCTCAGGGAGGATGATTGGGAAGAGATGTTGAATCCAATGATGAAGAGAGCATTTGAGGGTGCAACACATACCACAGCAAAAGAAATGATGCAATGGGACCAGTATGGACTTGATGGCTTTCCTCTGGTACTTCGTAATGTGGCATGGTTTGAAAGGCAGCATGTTTGAATCAAAGGTTACAGTGATTCTGGATGAGCTAGAATCTTTGTGTGTGAGACCATGCAAGGTGCTGAAGTCCACATCACTGTATGAGGGCATCATGGATTGGATAAAGTGTGGTGTACACAAGAACACACCTCTTCAATATCATGGCATTGGAGGCCTCATGACTACAATCCAAAGGAAGAACAAGCTAGTCCAACACTTGCGGATGATGAAGCTCAACAACAGCTGTAAGTTGCTAGGCAAGGCTGCTGCTGTTAAGACTATAGGTCATTAACTCAGCCTAGGCTTCATGTGTCGCAGTTGGAGGCTTTCCAACTGTATTGGTATCACAATAGGAGGCTTTTCTACTGTATCGGGTTCTGTCTTGGACTTGGGTGCTTCCCTAGTCAATACAGCTATCTGTACTCAGAGGCTTTCTGAGTAGACCATGTGTTTGTGTATCACAGCTGGAGGCTTTCCAACTGTTGAGTTCAAGTTATCACAGCTAGAGGCCTTCTAAACTGTCAAGTGTTCTGGTTGAGTTTAAGCCCATTAATTGAATTAGGTCAAGCTGAGGAATACACTGAGTGTAGCTACAGCTTATATACATTTTCTAGATTACTTATTGTCCAATCAGAAAGCAAGATGCTTGTCAAGTAATAATAGAATGAACAATAGAAATGTAAGCCTCATGCCTGGCATGAGGTGTCCAATGTCACAGGTCCAATGTCAAGGATCCGATGTCAAGGAGTGCTGCAGTGCAGCATGTCAAATGGTAGGAGTCAGATGTCAAAGAGTCTCCCATCGGAATGAGTCAAGTCGAGTGGGAAAGAAAAATGAAGTACCCGGTCTCGCTGGCATATGCTTTAGTCATTGCAGGTTACGATAGCAAAATCATAACAGCTGTGCTCAAGGATCACAAGCAGTGGATTTTGGCGGTTGCAAGTGGGAGAGTGGACCATGTTGCATTGCTTGTTCAAGCTGGCTTAACACATATGCACACTCATTCAGCAGTATGAGCAAGTCACAAACAAGTTATACAAGCCCAGGGATACACCAAAGAGGTTATCATGCATTCCATTGTTATGTTACAGCTTGGCAGTGCACATGTTGCTGAGTTTGCCCCCTGTTGCTCCCGAGTGTTACAATGATCCACTGCAACACAATCATCAACCTCTCATCATGTCACCCTCCATTCTGACAGTTGCTGAGATTGAAGCCAATATATTATCATGTTTTGATGCCCTCTCTCATGTGGTGGATGATGTGTTCCCTCAATCAGATTCCAACATCTATCACCAAGTTATCATGCTCAATGAACTAGCAACTGAGAAGCACATAAGATGGGATGATTCAAGTGACAAATTCCAGGGCACATGTTGGGAACACAACCAGAAGCTTCCCTTGACATTTACCTCCAAACATGAGTTAGACCTGCTGTGCGATGCCCTTCAGGATGGCCAAGTCCACTTGCCTAGTTTCCTTCAAACTTGACAACATCTTTGCACTGATTAGGCAACTGTGGCCGCTATAGGTGTGCTCTCAGAAACTCCATGCAAATACAGTGCACATCCTATTATGATATCCTGGACCTGCAAGAAGGAAACCAGTGCACAGCATGCAAATCTCATCAGAACAATAGTGACCACCACTGAAAATCAAAAGCAACACTGTGGAGGATCTTACTGCACAGTGTGCATTGCCTCAGATGGGGAATCAAATTGTGGCAAAGCTTTGGTTTGCCTCATGATGAATACTGCACTCAAAGAGGACTCTCCAATCTATGAACAACTTTTCCCCCTCAATTTCATGAACTACTTTGTTGACTCAGATGATATAATGGCTGATAAAGACTTTAAACATGTCTTCAAATGCCAACAAAACTTGATGATGCAAAACAAAGGGATCTTCATACATGGTTTCTGTATCACCCCTCCAATTCTTCCTGCCCATCTGCAGTCTAATGGTGTCTCCTCTTTTCGACTATGTGCTCTCCTTCCTCCAAATGATAAGCAATATGTTGTGCTTAGATATTTGCTTCTCAAGGAAATCTGGTCCCTTCCAGCAGCCTCCTCAGACTCGGACCCAACCTTCACCCAGGCATGCAAAGCACTTCATATATATGGACACTTCACATGGAATCTCATCATGCCCTATATCTGCATGGACCTCAATCTAGACAAACAACTCATCCATATGAGTGCTGCAGCACATCTTGCACTTTACCTCTACAATGATAATTCATGTCAACACAATCCTATTTTGACATCATGTTGATGGTAAAGAACATATAGTTTTGTGTTGCAAAGACCAAGGTCAATAATCCTCATGGCACATTCTCCTTGGCACTAACTGTCTCAAGCAATCTTTTGGTCTAATACAGACAGCAGTCAGGACAGACATGAATGTTGACATGATCAATCATGCTTCAGGCCTCATGGAGATTGAAATTATCCTGGCATGGCATCCAGAGTGGGATCATGGACCTGGACACCTTCAACTACCAGTTATCATGAAGGATTCTGGGGAAATCACAGCAAAGGCAGATCACATCAACCCTGCATTGTGGCAGGGGAAGGTCGAGGTTGCAGGTGTGAACCTCCACACTTGTTGGGTTTTAGGTCATCAGAAAGCCATCGAACTGGTTCCTGAAGCTGCTGAGGCTTTTGATCATCTCAGCGACACCCTGGGGATAGATATCCTGTCGCCTCTTGGTGACAACCTTGTCAATGTTCAAGATGCTGATGATGTGTTTGGTTGCTTGGAACTGACAGCTACATATGATTTGGCTATGCCTGATTCACAGGCAGCTGACCTACCAGCTGTTGAGGGTCCAATCCCTGTGTCTCAACCTTTCACTCTGGATCATGATATGGAGGATGCAATTGCAGAAGAGGTGTCACAAAATGACAAGATTACATCTGGAATTGTGATAAACAGACTGAAAATGACCAAAGCAAAATCACTGAGGCATCAGATGATGTTCCAGACCAACCACTCCTCGATTGACTGGCTGAAGCATGTACAGGAGCTACCTTGCTTCAATTCCATCTCCTCGTCAGAGCATGATACTGACATCATCTCACATGACAGTTCTTCTGGAGCACCATCTCTTCACATTGGCAATCCAGTTGCAACTTTTGTCTAATGCAAAGAATTGATTTTCCTTGCCATCGCTCAAGTGAATCACCTACAATTTGCTGGAAAAAACAATCTGGACAAGATTGGTCTACATCTTTTGGCTGATGGAACTGCCAAAGTTGACTTTCAAATGCTATGCCTCTTCCAGCTACTGTGGACAATGATGCAAGCCAACAATATGATTGGTGATGGTCTTCACAGATGGAATCAACATGCAACAATGTCTGGGGCCACTTTATTCATCCCCTCAACCCTGCCATATCTAGTGTTTGAAAGTCCGGTCTGGTTCAGTGTTTTGACATCCAAGTGGGGCAACTGCAACCACAACCAGTCATCAAATTCCTAAATAAGGAAAATACCAGACTGGACTGCTATGGACCCATTTTTTGTGGTCTAAAACTTTTGGCAACTGTTCCAGACCAGTTGCAACCAAATATTAGACTGGACCATGATTGCAACCGGTTATTACCCTTCCCAGCTACAATATACACTAATATTTAGGGAAATCAATTCAGAATTGACTGAGGTATGATCAAAACTGTTCATGACACTGTGTTTTTATTATAACTCAGTCAATTCCCAACTGATTTCCTTAACCTTTGGGGTTATTTGTAGCTGGAAAATAGGCCTATCAGATTCAACTGATAGGCTGGTCCATAACTGGTTGAAACCAATTTTTTATCAGTTGCATGTAATGAATGATCTTCCTGCAACTGGCAACTACAACTGATCAAGACCCAGGGCAACTGAACTGAAAGTCTGGTCTAAACCAGTCCATTTTGCAGTCTGGTCTGATCCAGTTGCCAGTCCATAGGACAGGACTTTCAAACACTAGCCATATCAGTTTGAATCCCTGGGAAGCCAAAGTATCTCTTTGAGAGTTCATTTCTTATAACACATTCCTCGAGTCTCTTTCAGGAGTTGTCGGCCCATGATCTCCACTTCATTCCCATTGTAAAGTGTTCCCCATTCTTTCCTTACCAAAAATCTGGGAAGGCATGTTTTGTTTGTGAACATGATGATGCTACTCATCCCCCCTTCAATGAATCTGGTTCAGATTGCTCTATCTGCAGCCCAAGGGTACAGCTGGATCGATCAAATGCACAACACATCCTCAAGCATATGGGGGCTCATATTCTTATATGACACTTCTATCAATGGAGAGGCATGTGGACTTTGTCTTTGACCCTCTACAATGTGCTGGCTGGTTCTTAAAAAGAGTTGAGGGGCAGACACTTCCTACAGTCTTGATCTCAAGAAGTCATCATGTACTAATCTTATTGTTAGGAAACCACCCCATTACCTAATAAAATTTCATTTTTATTTTGATAGCATGAGAATTTTATTTTGCACGCATCAATATGTATGTGCATGTACAAGTGCATTGGTAACAACAAAGTACAATATATGTAACATAGTATATAAACCCTAAATATATGCCTAGGGGACCCCAGTTGTGTTCTCTTAGATATTCCAACTACACTTGTGGTGTGAACAGCCTATCTCAACAAACTCACCTATTAATAACCCCTCACATCAAAACCATCAGTTCCCCAATCATGCATGTGGATCCCGCCCCCTTCTTGTAGAGAGAACCCACACAGTCTTAGCTAGCAGATAGTGGGTGTCACCCTAACAGAAGAATACAACTTCCCATATCAGTGCACCTTCTTTACTTGCACATACATCATTGTTTCACCATGCCACATCTGATTACTCATCCTTTCAGCACAAGCCGGAAGTACTTGTATATACATAATCTACCTTTTCTTTCATAAGCCGACACCAGGCCTCACCTTACATTGTGACTGCCAGTGATCAAGAGGCAGCACTCGTCATTAGGAGAGCTGCAACCAGACAACTGATTGGATCTGGTTTAGTTACGATTTACATCACTCTATTCAGAGGACTATTTTAGTTACAAGCCGAATTCAGTGTTATCCCCGAGATCAGGCACTGTTGAAAGGGTTATTGATCCAAAGTGCCAAATTAGATGCCCAACAAACAAACAAACAATTGACAAACATCATGTGACCTGTAAACATTTGGAGAGGTCTCGAAGAACAAATTTTGAGTTTGTCAAAGAAGTGATTCATCACAGATCTAACAATTATGACCAAACCCTCAACTTCTAATCCTGGCCCTGATCCTGTTCCCACACCAGCACTAGAGGCAAAAATTGATGCGCTTACAGCGCAAATGTCACAATTGGTGTCAGTGTTGGCAGCATCACAGCCCAGACAAGCAGAAGTACAGCCAGAGATGACAGTAGAAAGAGATGATGAGATGCAGGAGATGGTGGAGTGGATGTCGCAGGAGGATGAGATGGCAGAGAAATCCAGAAATGGAAAAGCGCACTTACCTAAGTATGCACCCCCACAAATTTTTGATGGTACCATGGAGAATACAAAATCCTTGTTCAGCTCTATAGTATTGTACATCCATGGGAGGAAGCCAGAGTTTTGTACAGCTGAGTCTAGGATTATGTTTGCTCTCTCATACATTCAGGAGGGGAAAGCACAGTTCTGGAGAAACAAGGCTATAAATCAAATTGCCATGGGAAATAAACCATTTGCAACCTTCAAGGAATTTCTGGAGAGATTGGAGGCACAGTTTGGAGATCCTAATCCAAAGGCGACAGCCAATGCCAAATTAAAAACCATGTGCCAAGGTTCCCTAATGGTGGATGAATTTATTTTGCAGTTCCAAGCGGAAGCTTTGCAAATGGATATGGGAGAAGCCGTGTTGGTAGAGTTTTGAAAGCAGGATTAAATCCCTCTTTATTCAAGTCTATCTACCAACTACCTTCTATGCCAGAGAAGTTGGACAAGTGGTATAATTGGGCAATGCACCTTGACTGGCAATATCAGCAGGAACAGGTGCAGTCAAAGTTGATGTATGGAAGTGGTAAATTCAGGAAGCCATCAGGAGGAAAGTCTGAGAAAGGAAAGGTGCCTCAGGCGCAAGCTCCAAGGGCACTGCCACCAGCCATGGCAGTGACACCTATAGTTATGGAGTCAGCAGCACCAGCAGAGGCAATGGAGGTTGATCAAGCAGGGAGATGAGCCCCACTTAAATATTTTAACTGTGGGCAGTTAGGACACATTTCTAGGAATTGTAGGCAGAAAAGAAAGATTAGCGAAGCTACAATTGAGGATGTGAAGCTGGAGGAAGGCAGGCAGAAGAATTTTGTGGAAGAGTCCCAGTGAAGGTTTTCCCATTGGTGACCCAGAATCGTTACAATGTATTAGTATCTGAGGAAACCCAGAGTAAATCAGAAAAGGAAATCAAGGAGGAGTACAACTGTTATGAATCATGTGACAAAGAAAATTGCCAAGCACTATTTCTGAAAACCCCTAAATTCTTTATTTGTTCTGTGCAAATAGAACCTGAAATCACCTTGACTGTGGGACTGAAGACAGTGGACATGCATGCAGCGATTGATGTGGAAGCATTGTTTGATAGTGGTGCTACAGGATTGTTCATTAATTGGTCCTTAATTACCAGAAATGGTATTAACACATGCAAGCTGGTGCAACCTATAATGGTGTACAATATTGATGGAACAGTCAATTGTGGAGGAACTATCAAGGAGGAGGTGACTATGGTACTAAAATATAAGGAGCATCAGGAGCGAGCCATATTCGAAGTGTGCGATCTTGGGAAAACCAATCTAATAATAGGATGACCATGGTTACAGAAGCGTAATCCTGAAATTGATTGGAAAACTGGGAAAGTACAAATGACTCATTGTCCTAAGGAATGTAATGTGTATGGGAGGAAGATGAAGAAGGAGAAAAAGAAAAGGAGAGAGACAGAACATCCAAGGAAGTATTCTGTTATGATGGAGGAAGTGGTATGTCTTGCAACCATCAATCTGATTGTATATTTCACTGGCAATTGCTCTTTTCCAGGTATTTTGACCTATCATTGAAAGCTATCCAAAGGATGCCAAGCTTTGGGGAAATTGAGTATCCTTCCAAGATCATTTATAACAAAAGTGTTGAGTAGCCAGCAATCGATCATGGAAGCTGCTGTATGATTTTCTATACCACTTTGATCAGACATTTCAGCACTTTGCCCCATAATATTGAAAGAGTTTGTTGAATGCATGGTGTATCTGAGTTGCCCTATATTTGAATATAGCCAAATTCAGCTCACAAATCCTTTCACCATGGAATGAGGAGGTCATGCCTCACTTGAAAATGTATGGTAAGGGTCTTCCAATGTGGTCCTCAAAATTGCCTATTAAGGAGAACCTTTAAAGCATTGATATTCTCTACAACATCGTCCCCTATAACAAGGGTTTCTTTCTTGTCATCAGACCTGGTGGGCAGACAAAAGACTTGGACATCAATTTTTTGGCAATTCAACTCATGTACTGGGAAACAAAACACGCAAATACATTTCTGGCCATAAGAGATATAAGTATGCAACTAGTTTTTATACTGTAATTGGGCTACCATATATCCAGAAAAATTGGGAGGCATTCTGCAAAGATGTCGATGTGAGCAAAAGGAGTGATGCCATGTGGTCTCATCAGAACTGTACAGTAACTGTGTTGCATTCTCAGATAATGCCCAAAACAAGAAAAGAAAGAACCATAGGCATGATGCCCACAACCATCATGGTCCTGGGCATCAGAGAATTGAATTTAGTCAAAGAAATCAGATGTAGAGGGCACATGTGGAAAGTGAGTTCTAATAAATCATTATTTTGAGAGAGCTGGAATTTGGGGAGAAACTAGAGCCTCATCCACACACTTATCAAGGGAAACATCACCCTAGAAAGCAAGGCATGCCCGGGCAAGAAAGAAGACATGGACAAGATGGCAGGAGGAGGTTGAGTTGCTAGCTGGTTACTCTCAGGCTCGATATGATGTGGGTCAGGAAGATTGGCAGGCCATCTGTCCTCAGGGTGTGAAAAAAGATTGAAGTAATTATTGTAATGCTTTCTATTACTAGGAAACATAAACTGGTGATGCTGATCCCTCAATTGTGACCGGAAAAGGTGAGGATTGATTAGGAAGGAAAGCTCACTAAGGCAAAAGATGAGATGGGCCTGTGTTGATAAACAAAAATCACCTGCAAAGCTATTGTTCTCTGTATATAATACAGGCTTGAAGAAAGTCACCATCCTTCAGGAGGCATCATGGCCATTAACATTTGGATTACTGACTTGTCATCTTCAATTCTCAATCCAGAGGGGATCAAATCAATGTCTAGCTCAGGTAATAGTTTACAGGAAGGGAAAGTAATATGTTCTAATGATATTGTACCACCATCACCTTCTGACTCTTTGATGGAGCTTTTCTGAAGCTGCCATGGGAGGGTTGGCAAACCTCCAGAGATCAGATTAATCTGAACCTTTGGTGTTAACTCACAGAGAGAGGTGACTAACTTCCCAATAACACTATGTCATTGTTATCTTCTGATTTCTGAATGCCTATCAAAGAGGTAACCTGAGGCATGGACAGACACTGATTGGGGAAATTAATCATACCACTTTGATGCCTGCAAGAAGAGGTGGCTACACTTCTCAATGGTCTGTTACCATCATCTTCAAACTCTTTCTGGATTTCTTCTAAAAGAGCGCAAAAGGGGTGACTGGAAACTCTGATGAACACAGGCGTGGAGAGTTTGCTGCACCCAAGGATATGGCAACATAGTCTACCAATTTCTTCCTGATGTCTACAAAACTCTCTGAGCTAGATGAGATGTTGTTAAGACTATAGGTCTTTTAACTCAGCCTTGGCTTCGTGTGTTACAGTTGAAGGCTTTCCAACTGTCTTGTATCGCACTAGGAGACTTTCCTAGTGTATCGGGCTTCCTGCCTTCACTTGGCTCCGTCCTCAAGTAGTCACGGCTATCTGTACTCAGAGGCTTTCTGAGTAGACCATTGGTTCATGTATCACAGTTGGAGGCTTTCCAACTGTCGAGTTTGGGTTATCACAGCTAGGGGCTTCCTAAGCTGTCGAGTTTGAGTGTATCACAACTAAGGGACTTCCTTAGTTGTCGAGTGTTCTGGTTGAGTCTAAGACCATTGGTTGAATTAGGTCAAGCTGGAGAATACACAGAGTGTAGCTACAGCTTATATACTGTTCCAGGACTATCTATTGTCCAATCGGAAGGTGAGATGCTTATCAGGTAAATATAGACAAGAACAATAGAGACAATAGGCCTCATGCCTTGCATGAGGTGTCCGATGTCAAGGAGTGCTGCGGTGCAGCATATCAGAGAACAATAAGAGATAAGCCTCATGCCTAGCATGAGGCATCCAATGTCACGGACCTCATGTAAAGGGGTTGTTGTACCACGATGTGTGTGGGAGTGGATTTGGGTGCATGGAGTTGCCATGCATCAATGTGTCTCCCGTCGGAAGTGAGTCAAATCAAACAAGAAAAATGAAGTGCCCGGTCTTGCAGGTCCAGATAACAAATTGTAACATCACCCTCTCTCTATCTTCGAAGTCACTGACTTCGATCAAAATCTCTTTCTCCTCCCTGGTCAGGAGGTGGGGTGGGGTCGTGGGGTTTGAGGGAATTGGTTGGAGTGCAGTAGTGTTCCCAACTCTCCGTGTTCTCCAAGCAGGAGTCTCTTTGCCAGGCTATATCCACCCTCGTCATCATAGTGGGCATTCCACAGGAGGTCGATCCACAGGGGTCTGCTCACACCCACCAGTGGCCTCATGCCTGGATGAAGCCCTGCCTGGCCAACGCAGAAATCCTCTGGGCTGTAGTCTTCCCCGTCTCGTTCTTCCTCAAAACACCATTCTTCGTATTGGGTCCTCACCCAGGTGTAGTCCGCCTTCGTGCTCCTCCAGGCAAAGAGGCAGCATTTGGGACAGGTCAAGGACATCCTTTTTATCCAGTCGTCCCTTGTAATCCAGAAGGGAATCCCATGTGGGCATATCCATGCGGGTCTGCCAGGGAGTATGTTCATCAGTGGTCGTTGGTCGATGACCGTTCACCCAGTCCTTGCTGGGGTTCGTGGTAGGTGTAGTGTCGATGGGGTGGGGAGCATTCTGTGGTTTCTTTCATGGTTGGTTCAGTGGGTGTCTTGGTCTTGGGGGGGGTTCTACAGCTGTTGTCGCTGTTTATATGCTCCAAGGATTTTCTTGGCGTGTTTCAGGTTTCCCTCAGGCTCCCAGGAGTTCTCCGAGGTCGGGTATCCAACCCACTTCACTAAGAAGTGCATGGTCCTTCCTTTCTTTTTATGTCCGATGATCACTTCCACTTCGTACTCCGATTCTCCTTCTATTAGGTCCAGCGGAGGTTCTGGGAAGTTTGGACTGTGCATCTTGGTTTCTTTATATGGAGTGAGGAGTGCCGCATGGAATACCGGGTGTATTTTCCATTGGTTTGGTAGTTTCAGTTGGTAGGAGAGGGGGCTTAGAACCTTTTCGATGGAGAATGGTCCTTCTCTTTTGGGTGTGAGTTTCTTTGTTGCGTGCGTCGTTTTGAGGTTTTTCCTGTTGCATGTTTCGAGGTGTCTGATTCAATTGTGAATGGTCTTGTTGGATCTGGCATCAGCAGTACTGGTGCTTCTGCAAATTTCCTTTTCAGCGTCTGAAAGGCTTTTTCGCATTCGGTTGTCCAGTCAAACGTCTTGTTTTTCTTTGTTAGTTCATTAAGCAGTCTGCTTGTCTCTGCAAAATGTCTGATGAATTTCCTGTAGAAATTCCCAAACCCTAGGAAGGATCTGACTGCCTTTACGTTAGTTGGGGTAGGCCAATCCTGTATACCTGCCAGTTTCGTGTCGTCCATGGCAATTTCATTGGGTCGGATGATTAGACCCAAGAATTCCACTTTGTGGACGTCGAACTTGCACTTCTCCAGCTTCAGGTATAAGTCGTTTTCCACCAGTCTTTGCAGTACTCTTTTTGTCCTTTCCTGGTGTTTGTTCTGATCCTTAGAGAATATCAGGATGTCATCCATGTAGATGACGAGCCATCCTTCTCCGATCATGTTGCAGAACATCTTGTTCATCATTGCCTGGAAGGTCGCCGGTGAGTTGCATAATCCAAAGAACATCACCGTTGGTTCGAACAGCCCCCAATTTGTCTTGAAGGCTGCCTTCCATTGATCTCCATCTTTGATTCTGATGTTGTGATATCCCCATCGGATGTCCAATTTTGTAAACCATTTTGCCCCTCTTAGTTTGTCCAACAGGTCCCCTACCAGTGGCAGCGGGTAGGTGTTCTTGATTGTTCTGTTATTCAAGTACCTGTAATCTTGGCAGGGTCGTAGCACGTCCAAGTCCTTCTTCACAATGAAGAAGAATGGTGACGCCATGGGCGATTTCGATGGTCAGATGTATCCTTTCTGCAGGCTTTCATCGAGAAACTCGTTGAGTTTCTTTTGTTCTGCTGGTGACAGTGGGTATACCTTGCAATCTTTTGCCGTAAAGTCTGGTTTGAGGTCTATCGCATGATCCCAGGATCTTGGTTCTGGGAATCTTTCCGATGCTTCCTTCTCAAATATCCGTTGGTACTCTTTGTATTGCTCTGGGAGCAGGTTGTCCAGGGTCTTCTGTTCCAGGTCTCCTTCCTTTTGATGCGCCAGGTGCTGTGAGACCGATGTCTTTGCCCTAATCCAGACGTTCTGCCCATAGACGTATTGCGGTGTTCCTTTTGCCTTTACGAGTTGGGAGATCTTCTTCGTTGATTGGGAGTACGAGTATCTTGGCTTGTCGTACTCTTCTGTCAGCGGGGTTTTCCTTGGTTCGAAAATGCCAATGACGGGTTCCCCTTGGATGTAGGCAATTAGTAGTTCGTCGTCCACGATCCCTTGCATGGGTGTCTCCTCTGGTTGTCCTGTTGTCCGTTCTGTTGCCTGTTTGTGGTTTGCCGATGCTGGGTTTTCCTTCCCAGTGCTTTCTTCATCCTGTGGCCCAATGGGCTCCGCATCATGAAGAGTTGCAACTGCAATCTCTTTGTCGTTCACTTCTTCTATTGTTACCCTTCTGGTCTTGGTGGGCATTCTGTTTCTTTTTGGTTTGGTGTGGAGGGCTCCTCCCATCACCTTTGCTTTGGCGACGATTCTTTGGCATTGCTCAAGCCATTCTTCTTTTGTCGGTGTCTTTGTCTTGGAAAGGAGTCTTTCTCTTTCCCTGGCAGCCAGCCTCTTGAATTGTGCCTGTTGCTCTTCTCTCGTCTTTATTTTGAGATCGATCTTTTCTTTTTCTCTGGCGACTATTCTTCGGCACCATGCCTGTCATTCTTCTTTTATCATGTTGAAGGGGTCCTCCTTTTCCTCGGTTCCCTTCTGGTGCCATGATAGGCACCCTTCATTGGGTTTCTCGGTTTGCACCCTCCCGATGAGGGTTCTTCCTTTCCCATGTGAGAGTTCTGTGTGACCCTCGTTCTTCGCCCTGAACTGGAAGGTTCCAGTCCTCCAGTTGATCACAGGGTTAATTTTCCTGAGCCATGGCAGGCCCAAGATGATTGCTTCTCCTCCTAATCCCGCGATCAGGAAGGTTGTCAGGAATGTTCACCTGTTGATCGTTAGCAGTCCCCTGGCGTATTGGGAGATTTCCCCTTTCTTGTTTGGGGTTCCATCCACATTCTTTACTTTGATGATTCTTTCCAGGGGGCGCAGTCTGAGTCCGTTTTCCTCTGCAAATTCGTGGCTCATGAATACTCCTCCCGCTCCTGAGTTGAGTAGGGCTTCGGTTTCGATGACTTTCCTCCCATCTGCTCCTAGCACTTTGACATCTAGATGCATAGATTGATTCTTCAAAGTGGCTAATAGTACAGAGCTAACGGAAAGTTCGGTGGTACCTGGCATCAAGGCAGGCCACCTCTTTAAAAACCCTCATCTTCTATTGCGGCGAGAACTCATCCTGTCTTCTTCATCGAGGTCCTTTATAATTGCTCAGATCTTCGAGTAGGCTTCTTCACCTTTCTTCTTTGGGAATGACCAGTTCTCAGTTCTCGTTTCCCCTTTCTTGTGTTTGGTTGCTCTGTGCCTGGGTTGGTGGCACACGAAGCATAGCCCCTTCTTCATGTGTTCAACCCTCTTCTGGTCAGAGAGTCGGTTGATTTCTAGTGGGGTTTCTTTTGGTTTAGAGTTCGTGGGCCTCTTTGCCCAGCTCTCCTGTAATTTCCCAGTTATTGCTTTCGCTCTCCTCCATTGTCCGTCGTATTTGGAGGCAGCATTGATCATCCCCTCAAGGGTTGTGGGGATCATTTCCATGTTGAATACTCTTTCAAGGAGCTTGGGGTTTAACCCGTCCATGAAGAGTTCGATCAGGGCAGTATCGTCATTGATCCCTGCCTTCTCTCACAGGATTCGGAATTGTGCGATGTAATCCTCCAGGTCCTGTCCCTGCTTCAGTGTTTTCATTTCGGTTCTGGCTCTGCCAGCTTCATCGATTGGGGTGAATGCTACTTTGAGCGCCGTTTCAAAGGTTGACCATGTCCCTAGGTCTTCCTTTTCTGCCCATGTCTGTGCCCAGGGCGCGGCGGTTCCTCCGTTCATAAATGACAATGCGAAGATGATTTTCTTTTCATCTGTGTCATAGATTCTGTGGTTTACTCTCAGATAGAGTTTCACTTCTTGTAAGAACTTTGCAGTTCTAGTTCGGTCCCCTGTGAAGTCAGAGGGGGTTCGGATTCTAATCTCGTTGTTCAATGTGGTGGGTTCGGTAGACATGTTATCAGGGATGTCATCATTGGATAAGGAGAATGGGTCTCATTCTGGGGTTTCTTCTTTGCTTGTCGATCTGAAGTCTTCTTCAGTGAGGTATCTTGGTTCCTCGTCTTCTGTTCGCTTCGAGAACCACCTTTGTGCTGGTTCTGAGTATCGTACTAGTCGACCTTGGTATCTGTACCATGAGGTTCTTCCTGATGTCGATGCTCCTGTCAGAGGCCTATCTGGGCTTTGTCTGAAAGATGTTGTGTCTGCACCTAGGTAGGTGGACTTCGTAGATCAGCTTGACCTTTTGTTAAGACTATAGGTCTTTTAACTCAGCCTCGGCTTCATGTGTTACAGTTGGAGGCTTTCCAACTGTCTCGTATCACACTAGGAGACTTTCCTAGTGTATTGGGCTTCCTGCCTTCACTTGGGTCCTTCCTCAAGTAGTCACGGCTATCCATACTCAGAGGCTTTCTGAGTAGACCATTCGTTCATGTATCACAGTTGGAGGCTTTCCAACTGTCGAGTTCGGGTTATCACAGCTAGGGGCTTCCTAAGCTGTCGAGTTTGAGTGTATCACAACTAAGGGACTTCCTTAGTTGTTGAGTGTTCTGGTTGAGTCTAAGACCATTGGTTGAATTAGGTCAAGCTGGAGAATACACAGAGTGTAGCTACAGCTTATATACTGTTCCAGGACTATCTATTGTCCAATCGGAAGGTGAGATGCTTATCAGGTAAATATAGACAAGAACAATAGAGACAATAGGCCTCATGCCTTGCATGAGGTGTCCGATGTCAAGGAGTGCTGTGGCGCAGCATATCAGAGAACAATAAGAGATAAGCCTCATGCCTAGCATGAGGCGTCCAATGTCATGGACCTCATGTAAAGGGGTTGTTGTACCACGATGTGTGTTGGAGTGGATTTGGGTGCATGGAGTCGCCATGCATCAACGTGTCTCCCGTCGGAAGTGAGTCGAATCGAACAAGAAAAATGAAGTGCCTGGTATTGCGGGTCCAGATAACAAATTGTAACAGATGTTTTCTAGTTCATTTCTGACCAGAGCCTCACATCCAGAATGGAATGAGTGATTCGTGGGTGGATCATTTGATTACCCAATGTTGCGTGCGGCTTACCCAGAGCATTATCAACTACTTCTTGGATAAATCTCCTTGGGCTGAAGTCCCATGGAGTTTTTGGATTGTGTAGCAACCGTTCATCCACCATTAGGATACCTCTCTAGCTGTAACCTGGAATATACATGCAGCATAAAATAAGAGTGCCCACCATGGAAAGTGCAAACTGTTCAGTGACAGCAATGCATAGCCTGATAAGATCCATGCACTGAGTGATGAAGATCACAACTTGTAAAAGAATCAACAGTCGACAAAGGAGCAAAACAATTGAAGTAGTGTATCATATGACCCAAGTGTAGCATCTTGGATTACCAATATGGGTGGTAATCAAGATAAAATATTGATGAATTGCCCAAAGAATGCATGAGTGCACCAAAAGGGCCATGGCAATGGAGTTGAATGCAAATAGGTAGAGGACAGTAACACAGATTAGCATAGTTCTGGAAGAAAAAATATAATCAGGATATCTAGTTACTGATAGTACAAACAATACATATCTTGATAGTGAGTAAAAGTCTTCCTATGTCTTGATGTGGTAAAAGTAAGAAAACAAGATAACTATGTGCCTTTAACATATTATGGTGCACTTTCAAGCAATTAGAGCACGTTTGAGCACTGCTTACGTTGTTATCAAAGTTTTGCATTCATGGAAGAAAGAGGTGTCAAATATGAGAAAACATGTCACTGTTCATCTTCAGTTGAAAGAGTGTGTAGTTTTAGAAAAAAACTGGGCTCTCATGCTCTATGAGGCTGCAAATCCAGCTGTCTTACATGGAGGAACTAATATTTGGCAACTTGACTTAACTGTCATGAATAACCAAAAGCCACCTATGATGCCCTCAATCTGCCTCCTGTCTTTGCTGTCTAGCTCACTACTTTCTTTTCTCAGAAAATGAGGCGCGGTATAGTTGCAGCTGAAAGTGTAACTTCAAATCCTGACAATCTGGTACAAAGTCTATGAGGTTTTTTTACAGAAATTGCTGCTGTCACACCCCAGTTTGCTACTTGCCTGCAAGAAACACTCTATGCCAATGTAGAACATGATGCTAGTTTGAGGACACCAGATTTTACTATCTACAGATACATTGACCAGCTCCTTGCTAACAACACCATAATAATCTATTCCAGGGAGCTCTGCAATAAAAAGTAAAAACACCAGTTTTCTCCTTCTTTTTCCAATAAAAAAAGCTATCAATACATTTGATGGCAGGTGCATTATGATCTTGTCATTCAGTAATTGTCTCAATTTAACTGCTCTCATTGTCACCTCTAATTTCAAAGCAAAAGCTGAACCCCTTGTCATCTCCAACTTGAGCAGAATTATCCTTGATGATAATGCCAGTAGGCACTTCTCTCTAGATCACTTGAAACTTTTAAACTTTAAGAAAATTGACCCTGAGCCTATATGAGCTGCTGATGGACCTTTAATTTACACTCCCCCACCTAGTCTGTTCAGAGTCTAAACTCAGTCCAAATTGTCTGCATGAAATGCTCAGATTAGTCCAAGTTGTTTATACAGAATGCTCAGACTAGTCAAACAGTCCAAGCAGCTGCTTGTTCCGAGTGAATTCACAATCAATTTCCAAGTAAAGTCCTAGCAGTCCAAGCTCAGTCTAAGCCAGATGTGAACTTAGTAAATTTTGACAAAATCCACATAAAAGATTTCATAAAGTAACCACAAAATAAATTTATGTAGTGCAGGAATTGAACTCAAGATCTCACAATAAGAAATCACATAACAAACCAAACAAGTGTGCTCAATCACTTGAGCCACAGGAAACGTATTAGGGATCAATATAAAGTCTATTTATGACTCAACTTTTTATATTCTTCAAGGAGGCATTTTTCAAACAATTAAAATCAATTTTTTTTAATTAACCACATTTCTCATGTAGAACATGAGGAAGTGGGTATAATATAAAGATTAGGTGGGAAAGTATAAAGACCTCTGATGGATGCACTTTTAGCACACTCAGGGGTGACTTAAAGGTTGAGCTATCTAAAAAAATGGTTAGATAGCTCAACCTTTAAGTCACCCCTGAGTGTGCTAAAAGTGCATCCATCAGAGGTCTTTATACTTTCCCAGCTAATCTTTATATTGGTGAAAGAGTGAATGGTAATAGATGTTGAGCTAGACTTTGACTCAAAACCTGATTCTGTGAGCCTTGTATAAAGGCTAAAACAGATCAGAAGCCATTTTCAAAGAAAAGCAATATGGTTTACAAGTCATATGTTGCTGACTTATGGGGGCCAGTTAGAGTTGAGTTGTTGGGAGGAAAGAAGTATTATTACCTCTTCAAGGATTTCCAAGTTGTGAAGAGAAAGTTTGGTTTTTGAAAGTGAAATCTGAGGCATTTGCTGACTATAAGAAGTATGAGGCATGGGCACTGGTTCAATGCAATGCACAAATCAAAATATTCAGATGTAACTATACAGCTGAACTAATAAACAAAGAATTCAGTAATCACCTAGAAAATGCAGAAACTGTTTATCATCTCACTGTTCACAACTCTCCAGCCTCAATCAGTGCAATCGAGCAAGAAAATAAAATCCATATGAACAATGCCTAAGCAATAATGATTGTGGCTGGTTTACCATGAGACTTGTGGGCAGAACCAGTCC
Source organism: Tricholoma matsutake (assembly GCA_026075535.2). Classification (NCBI taxonomy): domain Eukaryota; kingdom Fungi; phylum Basidiomycota; class Agaricomycetes; order Agaricales; family Tricholomataceae; genus Tricholoma; species Tricholoma matsutake. Next base: position 10,552,242 of record AP026538.1, read on the forward strand.
ACCATGACATTTGGCTGTGAAACTGCATGCTAGCACAAGCTCTATCTGAGCTGAAAACCTCTCACAAGGTAGCAATGAGGGAGAAGCCTGACTTGTTGCAGCTTTGTCAATGGAGCATGACAGTCTGGGTTAAGTAGTTTGATGCAGACAAACTGAAGCTTGTTTCATGGGTTTTGATGAGGAATCCAAGGGATTTCAGATCTATTGGCCTAAAAAAAGGAAGGTCAGTATCAAGAGGGATGTATACTTTGACAAGAATTGAGCTTTACAGCCTGATGAAGTGTCAATTGACACTGTGGACCCAGTGGGGCCTGTTTTTTATCTGTTTAGTCCAAGAATTTACACTGCCCCATATGTTCCGTGCAGACTGTGTGGACTCTGTGTGGAGTCCAACCATCTGGTGACCAAAATGAAAAATTACACCCCCTTCCACATGGAGTCCACACCAGTCCACACCAGTCCACATGGAGTCTACAAACTATTCAAGTAGTCACTTAATTTTTATAGATATGAGGGGTATGATTTATGTAATATACATCTACACTCCCTCATGAGTGGGAGGACTACTAATTTGACAAAAAAAACCCCCTTGCAAATGTGAGGGCCACCCTCTCCCTCCACAATCCCCCTCATGCACCCGTGACTCTCGCCTCTTGCATAGCAGTCAGCGGTGGCAGGGCTGCACATCATCGTCATCGTCCCTCCTTCCCTGTTCCCTGTCATTCCCACACTCTTGCACCCCTGTATTCATCCCGTGGCATGTGGTGTTGGTGTTGTCCCTGTCAGTCTCCCTCACTGTCTCCCCTCCTCCCCCCAGGTGGGTGTCATTGTCGTCTCCCTTGTTGTCTCCCTCTCCCTCCCCCCTTGTCTCCCTTTCCTCTCATCTCCCATCCCCCTCATCATCATTCCACCCACCATCCACCCCACAAGCAATTGCTTGCGAGGCTGGAGATGGGTGGTGTGTCCTCATGGGGTGGATGGTGGGTGATGTGTCATTCTGTGGTTGGTGTCAGTTTCATCGGTGTCATGGGGCTGGGGGTAGGTGGTCATGGTGGGGCCCTGGTGCTTGTTTTCATCTGTTTTGGAGGGGTTTGGGAGGGTCAGCATGATGTGGCACATTTATGGGGGTAGCTGGGTGTTTACTTGGTTTGTATCCCCCTTCTGGGGTCTTGTAGCATCCCTCATCTCCCTCCTGACCCTCATCGACACCCTCATATCCCATCAAAATGGGAAGGAGGGGGTTTGCGTGGCCATGTGTTGTCCCGTGTTGTCGTCCATTGTTACCTGTAGATTAGAATCTAAAAAACAAAGAAAACAATTAGTTAGTTGATAAAAAGAAGAAACAAATAAAATAAAAATTGCCTGCATTGCTTCTGGTCAGCTTGTTTGCAGCTCTTCATGGCCGTGGAGTTGTGACCTATAGATTAGGACCTAAAAAACAAAGAAAACAATTAGTTAGTTGATAAAAAGAAGTAATGAATAAATAAAAATTACCTACAGCCCAAACAATGCAATTGCATTGTTTGGGCCTGCATTGCTTCTGGTTGGCTTGTTTGCAGCTCTTTGTGGCCGTGGAATGGGGCTGGGAGTGGGTGGAGGTGACATGGATAGAGTGGAGATGGTGGTGGTAGAGAGGGAAGGAGGGAGGGAGTGAGATAGTGGTGTGGTCATTGTCGATAGTGATGGTGGTGAGTGATGAGCTGGCAATGTTGATGATGCAGCTGTGTGCTTTGTCATACAAAGCCAAACAGTTGTATGTAGTTGCATCAATGGCTACAAACAATAATGGCTGCATAGTGTAACGGTAATGTGCATCTGTACTTTATTAGTTAACCATGAGGCTCTAAGTTCAAACACCATCCATGACATTATTTTGGTAAGCTCAAATGGTCTGCTTGGATGCATGTGGACTGTCCTTGCTGGTCTGACCTGGTTGATCACAGATGCAGACAGATGAAATCTGCAGAATCCGAGTAAAATATGTGGAATCCATGGTACTCTGCACAGATCCATGCAGACTGGCACACTCTGTTGCACAGCTAAAATGGTTTATTGTATGGATTGCACATCTGTGTGGAGTCCATGCAGATCCATGTGGAGTCCATGTAATTCCACATGGAACATATGGGGCAGTGTAAAGACCTCCAAGAAACCCTGATTTCATAATATATATGGCTGAATTAAGGGCAGATGAATTTGGGATGACTTTCCAGCTGCATTGTTCCAAACACTTAAGGTATGAATTTCATATACAGTATATTTCTACTTTTTATGCCAAGTTGCTGTGGTGGAATAACATACCAGGAGTGGCTGAAATATATGGGATGATTTTTCACTTCAACAATGATAGGAATTTCAAACAGTTTGGGCTAGGTCAACAATGTGAATTTCTGATGAGGCTTCAGTGAATTTCAGCATTAAATTTTGGGCTGAATTTGAGATCAGTGGTGTGTTCTCGATACCTTAAGAAATGACTAAGATACTTTATTTTAAAACAGCTATACAAATACAATGCAGAGTCATGTTGTAACATACCAGATCAGGAAGGAATCTCAGTTTGGGACCTTCTTGGTGAGGGTTTTATGAAAGAGGTTGCAGAAATAGGTTGGCAGCTTTTGAACCAATTCTAAATGGCTTTCTGATGTTTCTTTCAGAAGGTGAACTTCTTGATGAAAGCAACTTAACCCTTCTCTGTGCCTACACCCTTAAAGTTGAAGATGGTGTCACAAACACAACTTTCAACAAATTTTGCATTGCTTTCCCTCAAGCCCCACTCAACTCAATCAAGTCTACAGAGAAAGTGGTGCAGTTCCTCTCAGGTTTTCAACCCATATGCTACAGTTGTTGCCCTTCCTCATGTGTCTGTTTTACTGGCCCATATGAGACCTTGCAGCAGTGCCCAAAATATAAGGCTGATCACTACAAAGCCAACAGAGCAACCCCGCAGTCATACTTCAAATATCTTCCCATCATCCCATGTCTTTGGGCAATGGTAGCAAATTCTACCTATGCTGAAAGAATGCAATACCAGTCAAACCATGTGCATGATCCAACCAAGGTAACCAATATCTTTGATGGCACACATTACACCTCACTACTGGGGAAGTGCATCACCATTGGTGATGAAGAACTCCCCATGGGGTTCTTTTCTGATCCTCAAGATATTGCACTTGGCTTGTTGACCAATGGTTTTTTCCCTTTCAAGCATTGGAGCAAGACTGCTTGGCCACTCATTCTGTTCAATTACAATCTCCCTCCTGAAGCCTAACCCTAAGAGCCTATTCAGCAACAGGTGTCAACCAAGTTTCGCCAAACTCCAAACAAATTCTCATCATGCTGCCAAGCATGCCATGATGGCCATCAGCTGATAATATTTGTAATCTGTGCTACTTATGCTTATCAGATGTGCTATGGTCATGTGTGCTGCTGCTGCCAGTACTTGTCAACCATGCTTTTCTTTAATGTGCTTGTAATACCCATGTCTGTCAACACTGCAGCCATCTGACTTGTACATGTGTTCTTGGCTAGAATTCAGTTTACAAAGTCATATCTAAGTTTCTGATCACATGTCACAATGGATCCTCTGAGGCAATGAGAGGCTTAAAAATTGGGGTGTTGCATGCAATAAGACAGGAGTGCACCCCACCTTGCCCCCCTGGTCTGAAATGGACTCAGCAGACAATAATGCTCGAGGCTCTTCTCCAATTTCCACCACCACTACATCATCTGAAAATTCAGAAGCCGAATAGAACAATCTTGTCACTGATCCCAGCTTGCATATATTGTCAATGCTCTCTATGCTGTGATTGAATACTACAATACTACTTTCTTCAACGAGGTGGAATATCATACTTCTGCACTCACTGGACAGGCCTGGGTGCTTAAACTGCTGAGTGGACATCCCAAACAAATTCATTGTGAGCTTGGAGTGCACCACCATGTATTTTATGCACTTCTTGACCAACTTTGAGCCATGGGCTATTCTGATTCTCATAAAGTCATGCTCGAAGAACAGCTGGCCATTTTCCCTTATACTTGTGTTACCAGACTTACCATTCATCATGTTGGAGAGTGTTTCCAATGTGCTAACAGCACAATCTCTCAGTGCACTTCATTTTTACATAATTTGATTTGATTCTGACAATGATTTCAACAGCTACTTCCAGCTCATGCTTACCATATTTTCTTCCCTGCCTTTCTATACAAATCTTGTTTGTCTTCCTCATGAAACTGATCTGATTGCCTCTGAAATTCATGACAATCCCAAGTGCTATCCCTTCTTCCATGATGCCATTGGTGCTATTGATGGGACACATATTGCTTGTGCACCATCAGAAAGAGAGCATGCAGCTGCATGGAACAAAAAGGGGCTTCTGACCCAAAACTATCTGATTGCATGTAGTTTTGATTTGAGATTTACATATGTGCTTAGTGGATGGGAGGGTTCGGCAGCAGATTCACTCATATTTCATAATCTCCAATGGACTGATTTCCCAATTCCAAATGGAAAATATTATCTTGCCAATGCTGGTTTTCCCCTCTGCCCTGAGCTTTTGGTCCCTTACCAAAGTGTCTGTTACCATCTGGCTGAATGGTGACCTGCAAGAATATGGTATGTTCCCTCCATTGATAACTACAATTTATTCCAATTCTACAGTCAGGTCATCAAATCCACAGGAACTCTTTAACCTTTGTCATGCATTGGCATAAAATGTGATTGAACACATTTTCAGTATTCTCAAACAACACTTTCATATCCTGCTTCTTGCACCAGAGTATGACATGGACATACAGGCCAGAGTTCCTCCAGCACTCTGCACTTTACATAATTTTATCTGTCAGCATGACCCCTCCAATATTGAAGATTATTCTGATTTGGCTGAATTTTCACATATTCATGGGGATGATCCTGGAATTGGAGATCTCACAATGCATACTCTGACAGCAGCTGTAAGGGGACTAGAGGGGTGCCCTGTGTGTTTCTCCTATTTTTTACATTCATTCTATATTTTTCCTCACTTCATTTCCTTCTATTCTTCATTTTCTATGATTTTTCTGGATTTTATTACTAATTTTCCCTTTCTATCATGTTTGTGCATGTTGACAGTTTTATATTTAGAGGCAGAGTACCCCTTCCGACATCCACTCCTTGGTATGATGTCATTTGGCGGCCTTGATCTGCCTATCTCCACCTTTTCTATTTTTAGGTTATTATTTGATTTTTGTTGTCTTCACATATACTGGGCATCGGCAAAGGGATCCTTAGAGTTTTCTCTTTTGATTTCCCTTTGCTAGGTGTGTCCCCAATCCCTGTATTATGTAGTATAATTTTAACTTCGGATTTCCCTTTGCTAGAGGCTTAGGTTGCCCTTATAGTAGAAAACTCTCCCCTAAGGCCCGAAATTGTGAACGCACTGCCCAAGATAGGCAGGTACAGAGTGGACAGTGCTTCCCAAAGCTCCACAGACTCCCTACACACCATTCCAGATAGTCTTGCCTTTACTGCGCTGCTATTTTCACCAAATGCACCCCCTAGTGACATGGACACATCAGAGCACCTTGACGCACTTGAAAGCGACATTTCTGGAATACACGCACAAATCAATTTGCTTAAATCTATGATTGAAAACTTTGTCAGGACCCTCCAGACTAATCCTATGACCAATATTCCCCCCATTGCGACTCCAAGCACACCCAACAATGATGTACTGCCAAACGCATCCACTAAGGAGTGTGCCCAGACCAAACCATCCCCCCCACTGAATTTAATGGCACACATGCACAGGGACATGCATTCCTTAATTCCTGTGAGTTATACATCAGTCTCCAGTTGCATCAATTTGTCGATGAGGCTGCAAAAATTTATTGGGCCTTCACATACATGAAATCTGAATGCATCTATCTCTATGTGGACCATATTCTGTGTCAAACTAAAGAACTTGGTTCTCTACCTTTCTCCACTTGGGGTGACTTTCGAGCTGAGTTTGTACGCCACTTTTGTCCCCTCCATGAGTGCCACTGAGCAGTGACACGACTTGAGTCATCCTCTTACCACCAGGCACATCGATCCATGGACGATTATATCGATGAGTTTAAGGATTTGGTGGACATGGCAGGATATGGGAGTAGGCTACCAGTGGTGGTGAAGTTCTGACAGGGCCTCAACCAAGAAATTCAGGACCAGATTGCACAGATGTTGGAAGGGTGCCCAGCAGATGATGATATCTATGCTTGGTATGAAGCTGCTTCACTCTGTGATGAGAACTGATTCACAAATACAGTGTTTAATGCTGCATTCTGTCCTCCAACTACCACTCATGCGCCCTACACCTTCAATCAAACCCTTCCCCACCTTAACCCCATTCCTGTTCATCAAACTCCCACACCAGCTGTCAATGTCCCAGTACCAATGGATGTTGATGCAGCCCACAGCCATGCACATAGGTTGGATCTCTGCTACCATTGTGGGGAAACTGGGCACAGGGCTGGAGCATGTCCCCATCATCAGGATATCCACATGCTCACCCCCGAGGGGCGAGATGAACTCCTCCAAGACTTGTTGGTGCTTGTAGATGTCGAGGAAGTGAAGGGTCAGGTTGCAGAGGAGATCAAGTTGGAAGTTGTAGAGGAGCAGGATTTTTCTATTTGCAGCAAGTGAATCGTATGCCCTCACTGCCTGTCCATAACCACTTTGAAGTCTTGTCAGTTGAATCCCTGGAGAATGAATCCATTTCTGTGACTGTTCCCCTCTCTGACCCTTCGAAGTTGGCTGAAGACATACCTGCTCTTCCCATCTCTCCCTCTGCTCCACACCCCAAAATTAAATCATGGGAGTGTAAACTACCATGCAAATATATTGTTGCATCCACTCCCTCTACACATTCCTTGAACCTAGCAATTGAGCTGCAGACAACCGACACTCAGTGTCTCTGCACTCCTGGACTCTGGTGCGACCAGTCTCTTCATTGATGCCCATCTCGCACAACAACATCACCTAAATACTTGCTCACTCTCGCATCCAATACCTGTGTATAATGTGGATGGGTCCCCAAATGAAGCTGGTGCCATCCAAGAGGTTGTAGACCTGGTCCTCCATTACAAAGATCATAGTGAGCATGCCCTTTTTGCTGTCACTCAATTAGGGAAGCAAAAGGTGATTTTGGGCTATCCGTGGCTTCGAGACCATAACCCAGAGCTCAATTGGCATACCGGGGAGGTTACCATGAGCCGATGTCCATCCCACTTGTTTCACAGAAGCCAGGCAAGAATGTCATGGACAGAAGGCGGTGATACGACGTACTCAGAAGTGTCATGCTGGACCCCTGCCTATACCTGAAGTGGAGTTGGAAGGGGTTCCTGATCTGATGCCAGACTTGGATGATGATGAGGAGGAGCCAGAGGAAGTGGAGGAAGGTGATTGGATCTTCTACACTGCGATTTGTCCATTGCATGAGGTGTGTGCTACATTGAACATATCCCAATGCCTCACTGAGGCCTTCCACAAAAACAATGCTGCTAAATCTTCTACTAATTCCTTGCTCCCTCATCTCCATGAGTTTGGAGATGTGTTCTCCAAGGAATCATTCAACTCTCTCCCTGTGCACAAGCCATGGGATCACACAATTGAACTCACCCCCAGTGCAACCCCTTCATCCTGCAAGGTCTATCCTCTCTCTCCTGAAGAACAATGACAGCTTGACCAGTTCATTGATGAACACCTGGCCTCTGGACATATTTGACCATCGAAGTCACCCATGGCCTCTCCCTTTTTCTTTGTCAAGAAGAAGGATGGCTCACTTTGACCAGTTCAAGACTATAGAAGGCTCAACAACATCATGGTCAAAAATCGCTACCCATTACCTCTCATCTCTGAACTCATGAACCAGCTCTGTGGAGCCCAATACTTCACCAAGCTCGATGTCCGTTGGGGCTACAATAATGTGAGGATAAAGGAGGGAGATGAGTGGAAGGCAGCCTTTCATACCAACTGTGGTCTTTTTGAACCGCTTGTGATGTTCTTTGGCCTTACTAATAGCCCTGCCACCTTTCAGACCATGATGAATGACATTTTCCATGACCTCATCCTCAAAGGCATTGTCTGCATCTATCTCGATGACATCCTCATCTTCACTCGCACAGTTGAAGAGCACTGTCGCATCACGTGCCTCGTCCTAGAACAGCTTCAATGGTACAAACTCTACCTTCGTCAGGACAAGTGCAAGTTTGAGAAGACCAAGATCGAGTACCTTGGCCTGATTATCTCAGAGGGTCAGGTGGAGATGGATCCTATCAAGGTGAATGGGGTCATGGCCCATGAACAAGAAAGAGGTGCAGTCTTTGCTGGGCTTCATCAAGGATTTCTCACATCATGCATGACCACTGTTCGACTTGGCAGGAAAGGAGGCATGGAGGTGGGATAATGCACAACAGGAGGCATTTGAAAGGCTTAAAGAGATGGTCACTTCTGCTCCCATCCTCACCTTTGCTGATGATTCACATTCTTTTCATGTAGAAGCCAACAGTTCTGATTTTGCAATGGGTGCTGTGTTGTCTCAGCAGTCTCCGGAGGACCAGAACTGGCATCCTGTTTGTGTTCTACTCCAAAAGCCTTAGTGCTGTAGAGCAAAATTATGAGATCCATGACAAGGAGATGTTGGTGATAATGCGTGTGCTTGAGGAGTGGCGACACTTCCTCGAGGGTGCCCAACACAGGGTGGAAATTTGGACAGATCACAAGAATCTCAAGTACTTTATGACGGCCAAGAAATTGAACCATTGTCAAGCTCGTTGGTCCCTGTATCTATCAAGATTCGACTTGTCCTTGCACCACCATCCGGGTCGCAGCATGGGGAAGACCGATGCCCTCTCCTGACATGCAGATCATGGGGATGGCAGCGATGACAACCAAAACATTGTGTTGTTGTAGCCAGACCTGTTCACCATTCGGGCACTGGAAGGCATCGCACCCCAGGGCGAGGAGCGGTCCTACGTGACATTCATCATGCAAACCATAGCAGTTTACATGAGGATGTTGTTGCCCAAGCTGTTAAAGAACTGAGGAAGGGATCCACCCTTTCCTTGCATGCAGCAGAGTGCGCTGAAAAGGAGGACTTGTTGTATTTCAGGACCGCATCTACATTCCCAATGACCCAGACCTTCGCCGGCGCATCATATCCCAACACCATGACTCACAGATTGCTGGTCATCCTGGATGCTGGAAGACCTTGGAGCTCACCTCACGGAATTATTGGTGGCCACAAATGTCATGGCTCATTGGTCAGTATTGTCGCACTTGTGACCTTTGCTTATGCACCAAGGTTCCTCATTGCAAACCCATTGGCAAGCTACACCCTCTTCCTGTTCCAGAGAGTCATTGGGATGTTGTCAGCATCGACTTTGTGGTGGAGTTGCCAGAGTTGAATGGGTTTGATGTGGTGATATGCACAGTTGATTCAGTGGGAAAACACGCTCACTTCATTCCCACTCACACCACTGTCAGTGCCCTGGGTGCTGCCCAACTCTACCTCCATCATGTGTGGAAATTACATGGACTTCCTGGTGCTTTCCTCTCTGATTGTGGTCCTCAGTTCATGGCAGAGTTAACTCATGAGCTGTACCAACTCCTGGGGATCAAACTCCTTGCTTCGACTGCTTATCACCCACAAACTGATGGCCAGACTGAGCGAGTCAACCAGGAACTGGAGCAGTACATCCGCATCTTTGTCAATGAATGCCAGGACAATTGGGATGATCTTCTCCCCTTGGCCAAGTTCAGTTACAACAACCATGTCCATGCTTTGACTCAACAGACCCCTTTCCTCTTATATACTGGATGACATCCACGCATGCGATTTGAACCTCGCCAAACTCCCTCACACATCGAGACAGTGAATGAGTTCACAGAATGCATGCAGAATAGCTTGGAGGAGGCAAAGGCAGCCTTAGCAAAGGCAAAGGACAACATGGTACGCTTTTACAACCAATGCCATTCTCCGACCCCTCAGTACAAGGTTGGTGATCAAGTTTATCTTGACTCCAGTGACATCTCCACTACACATCCATCCAAGAAACTCGCTCATTGGTGGGACCTTTCCCCATTGTCAGATGTGTTGGAATGCATGCCTATCATCTACGCCTCCCAGCCTCCATGTCCAGACTCCACCCAGTCTTTCATGTCGTCAAACTCCTTCCAGCTCCCCCAGATCCATTCCTGGGATGCCATTCACACCCACCACCACTGCCTACAGTGATTGAGGGAGAACCCCAATACGAAGTCGAGTCAATCTTGGACAGCTGTTTGCATCGAGGAAAACTCCAGTATTTGGTGCATTGGAAGGGTTATGGGTATGAGGAGAACTCATGGGTCGAAGAGTCTGACATGAATGCCCCTCAGTTAGTCAAGGAATTCCACCGATGGCACACTGCTGCACCACATCGCATTCAAGTCATGGACTTTGGTCGTATGCAATTTCGAATGCATTGGGGCAATGCATCTTAGAGAGGGGGTGATGTAAGGGGACTAGGGGGCCCTGTGTGGTTCTCCTATTTTTTACGTTTGTTCTATATTTTTCCTCACTTCATTTCCTTCTATTCTTCATTTTCTATGATTTTTCTGGATTTTATTACTAATTTTCCCTTTCTATCATGTTTGTGCATGTTGACAATTTTATATTTAAAGGCGGAGCACCCCTTCTGACATCTACCCCTTGGTATGATGTCATTCAGCAGCCTTGATCTGCCTCTCTCCACCTTTTCTATTTCTAGGTTATTATTTGATTTTTGTTGTCTTCACATATACTGGGCATCGGCAAAGGGATCCTTAGAGTTTTCTCTTTGGATTTCCCTTTGCTAGGTGTGTCCCCAATCCCTGTATTATGTAGTATAATTTTAACTTCAGATTTCCCTTTGCTAGAGGCTTAGGTTGCCCTTATAGCAGCAGAGCGAGATGGTGCTAATGCAAAGTGGGATCAGATTTCACAGGCTATGTGGGAGAGTTATCAAGAGATTGTTTGTGAACAATGTGAGATGGAAGAACTACTTTAGGGTTGACAATTCAGATAGTAACTTTGTTGGTCTTATTGTTACATGGTATCACTATGATGCAGACATAAGTTGCTGTACTATTGACAATTTTATTGACTACTTCATGTCATGTTTCTTTGTGGATCTGAGCCAAATGATATAAGATTGACAACTACTACCAACTCATATTCTTCAGCCGAAACTAGTACAGAATCTAGCTAGACAAAAGATGGCATTATTCCTGCCATGGTCAGCTTACACTTTACCCATGCTTTCCAAAGCTCATTAGTCTTGATTCTGTGATAGGCCCTTGCACTATTTTTCTCCTCAAAGACTTCGAGAAGAGCAGCCAGCTCATCATCACTGAGATATGGCTCCAATTCCCAAGCTTGTGCAACAGCCTGTCCATACTCATGCCCATGAGCCTTCCTCTCTGCCATTTGACCCTGATGTCACTCATGCTCCCTGTCAACACCATACTGATACACCACATTGAAATCTGCAAAATTGTTCCCAATATGGGTCAAAGCAATTGCCCCAGTCATCCAGCCGCACTTAGAAGTGCTTGATGATGAAGCATGTGAAGTCGATGACACAGATGGGACTTGGGATGCTGATGGAGGAAGAGTTGTCAAATCGCTACCAGTTTCAACTACAGAGAATGGGCGCTTTTATGCAATGGATGGTGATGGTGGAGGAGGCATTGCATGTCTGTCTTCATCTTGCCATTCAGTGGCACTACCATGACCCACATCGCCAGACCATTCAGCAGGACTATCCATGCCACTGAATTTGCCAGATCCATCAGGTACATTTACAGAACAGTTAGTGCTGGGACCAGCAAGAGTGCCCAACCCGCCACCTTCAACAACAGCTTCCAATCCACCTGTTGCATCATTGTCCCTGCCATCATCTCCATCTCCATCTCCATCTCCATCTCCATCTCCATCTCCATCTCCATCTCCATCTCCATCTCCATCTCCATCTCCATCCTCAGGATCATCATCTGAAGTGTTGGTGGCTATAGGCTATAGCAGCAGTGCCATGTGGGTGTGTGGCAAGGTGGCCATGGTATGCTTTTTGCCCTTTGGCATTGGAAGGGGCTAGTTGCTGCAAGCTGTGGTAAAGTGAGTAACCTTGTTCATATGGCCTTGCTTTTTTATGACTCTGTTGAAGATAAGTAAATGGAAGGGCTGGTCATAATGTGTTACACATACCACAACATAGGTATGCCACACAGCTTGTACTGAGGGAGGTGTGTGCTGGTTGAAATTTACACCAGTCTCAGGAGTCCATGGAATTCCAGACAGCCTTGAGAGTGGCTCAATGACCTCCTGATAGTTTTTTTTTCATCTAAAATTGATCAACAAAGAGCTTTATGCCAAAAGTTGAGTCCATTAATGCACCCTTCCCCACTTGCTCTTACAGGACAGGGCTGTCTTTGGTGCACCTTTCTCTGGAGGATTCTTCATCTTGCTAGCAGCACTGTTCCACACCTGTGGCCAGTAGTTACCACCTGGGCAGGACCAGTTGTTATCAAAAATGCAATGAGGGCTGCTTCATCCTTAGCAGTCTAGTGTGCTTTGGGACTCTTCTGCTTGGTTGCATCAGGATTCTTCTGCTTACTGTGGGTGCTCATGTAGATAGGCTGAGTGACAGTGATGGTAAGACAATGACATTTATTCGGTCGCTTTGGCATGCTGCACACTCAAGGCAATTGATGCTTATCAGGAAGTAATAAAGTAATGTGCTGACTTCAGTCATGACAGTGTCATGACTCAATCATTAATTTTCTTCAACATCAACCTGTTCATTGCTATTGGTGAGTTTCCCTTTCATTTTCTTTTCTTATCTCTCTTTTGCCTTCTGCAAGACTCTGTTTCTGTTAAAGCTTATGACAAATTCTACTAGTGTTTATCACTAGTCAGCAACTCAAGTCAACTGTCTGCAACACACTTATAACACAGGTTCAATAATAGTAATGTGTATTGCACTTTATCCAAATCAATCTCATGTCTAGTTTCCCAGACATAGTAGGATTTCACTTTTGTTTGTTCCTGTCATGCCAGGAAACTGCGAGACATGAAACTAGGTGTCCACTATATCGTGTCTGCATTACCCCCTATGTCTGGGTCCAAAAATCTAAGTAATAGCTATAGTACAAAGTGAGATATGAAGTAAATGAATTTTAGTCATAATATCTACAATCTAACAAGTATAGTAATAAGTCTGTTGGACTATGTAGCAAGTGTTTCATCACTGTATTCAACAGTTTCCCATATCCCCTATCTCCTTGGGTAGACATCCTACATTGCCCTAATGACCCAATTTGGCATCAGTCATTTTTTCCAACTCTTGTGCATGCAGTGTCAGCCCTCGTCAAACCATCAAGGCATCCACAGTTCTGTTTGCCTTTTGGATCTCGGTTTTCCTGCACCTTGGGTGAGATGTTCTACATCTCCCTAGTGACTCAATTTGGTATCAGTCATTTCTTCTCTTCATTTGTTGTCAGCCCTCATTTCCACTTGGATGTCATTCATTTATCCTGTTGGGTGAGACTCACAGGCATGGAACTTGAATGGCCCTTGCATTTCCTCTTTTAGCTTCGGGTTATCATTGTTTGAATGATTGCTGAGGTATCCATTTGTGCAATCTGAGTGTTACCCAATCTCATATCATTTGCTTCAGTTTTTTGCCAGTAAATTCTTATGGTTTCCCTCATCAACATCACTCGTGAAAAGCTTATGCAAAATCCTTCTTTATTGCTACACAATAAACACTTCTCATCTTGTGAGTAACATTGGTCACTGGCCAGATCAATGGTATACCTAATCACTTGTTCCTGTAGCCATAGCGTCATCCAATGGTTTAGTTGGTGCCATCATAAGTGATGGAAAGTACATAGTTACCAGTCCAAATGCAAATACTATCTTCAATCCTCCTCTGGGTGGTGATCATAGTCTTTTTTTGAGGATGAACCTTCACTTCAGGGATGACAATCCACTTCAATGGCCACAATTATGGGTACCTGATTACCCTCACCTTCCATGCATACCGCTTGTCCCTTCACAAACCAAACCATTATTGATTATGTGGATGCCAGATCATTACAATTTCATTACAGATGATGACATCCTCACAGGAGTAGAAAAACTCCACCTTTCCCAGTTCCTCGATATCCGACACCTGTGCATTGCTCTTCAACAATGGGCTGTACAATCAAATTTTTCAAAGGAACTCCTCATTTCCCAGCTTACTGTCATTTTGGAGAATCTTTTACATTGCCTTGAATTCATTTCAATGAATTTTTGTCACATGCAACTCACTGTACATGAAACACAGAGGATTTTTGTTGAGTTAACAGCTCTTCTCGACTACTATGACTGTTTTTGCCCCATCCTCCTACTGAATGAACCATCCACACCCACACAGATGTATCCTCATACCACAGCCAAAGTCATGGGGGTTTTATGACAGATCTTATGGTTTGTGATCTCTTTTTCCAGGCTGGCATCCCAGTTTGGCTCGTGAGGCCATTCTCAGTGCTCTCCTCAATTCGTGTGAGGGCACTTGCACCTGTCCAAACACTGGGAGCTTCAGCCTTCCACCCCTCTTGGCCCAGCCACTTGTCCTTCACATCCCAATATTTATTGTGGAAATGGTGGATCACATTGACAAATATTGAGTGATAGCAAGACATGTCCAACATTATCTGCAGTATCCAAATCCATTTCGGTCCATCCATGGAAACTAGTGTTGTTCCTCCGCTGTGCGAGGAGATCTCTAAATGTGAAGTATGCAGGCAACTTTATAGCCCATGTAGGTTTCTATTGTAATGAATAAGTATTTCGGCTTACATGTCCATGGCTACAGATGCCAAAAAGAATTTGAATGTTCCCAAGATGCCACCAAGTGGGCAGAATAAATCAGCCCATTCTTACCACCACCAATTCCAAGCTGGCAAAAGGCTCTTTTGGATTTTACTCCCTAAAATCCTCCACCTGCAATGGCAGAGGTTATGTCTGTCTGTCTTTCCTGAGCCTGCTTTGTTCATCATGGTTCAAAACAAAGAACATCAAGATGCCTATTTCCAAAGCTGGCTCAAATTTCATACAGCTATGATCTACTGGGTCAGCACTTACAATTCCACTGCGTCGCCAAGCCCTAACAGTCTTTGGTGCAATCTTCTTGCCATTGACCTCACTGGTGCAAAGAAAGTGGGATCTTGGAGTACAAAAAGCAGCAAACTGTGGGAGACCACATAGCAATTTATGGATGATTCTTTGATGGCAGATGGAGTTGACTTTGCAGAATCGAATGGTGGTCAACTGGTATGGAATGGTAGCATCATCGATTCACTGGGCAACTGTGAGCATGAAGAAATTCTTTGGGAACTGGCTGAGCTTAGCTTTAGGTTTGAGCTCCTTGCTGTTACAATTTTCCTTGTAACTCATGAAACCCAATCGACCCGACCGACCTGACGATCCCCTCCAGACAGGAGGCACTCCCTGATTCATGCCTAGGGCATGTCCTTGACATCAGACACACGCATGACGCATGCCGATTGCATGCATCCGATCCCCTTCCCATGGAAGGCACCCTTGACACATGGTGACTCCATGCACCCAAACCCACTCCCACACATGCTGTGATATGACAGCCCCTTGACATGAGATCCATGATGTCAGACTCTCACGATCGACATGCTGCACTGCAGCACTCTGTGACATCGGATGCCTCATGCAAGGCAGCTTATTGTTTCTATTCTTACTTGATACACATCTATCTTTCCGATTGGATGATAAGGACTTCCCTTGTAGTATAAGTACTGCAACTCGTAGTAGGGATGTCCTTAGTTTAGATCTAGGCAATTAACAGCCTTAACTTGTGAACTTGTGAACTTACTTGAAACCACTAAGGAAGCCCCTTAGTGCGTGAACCTGAATGACTCTATGCAGAAGGCCTGCTAGAGTGCACTCTCCATCTTACGTCGGATGCTCCGAGTAAGACCAGTGCTGAACGACTCATTGAGGAAGCACCTCATTGAACAACATCAACTAGATCGAGTGGTTGAGGCTTTGCCCTTAACACTTGCTCTCAATGTGCAGGTCACAACCAGCACCAGTGATGATCATCAAGAACTCATCAGAGCCTGTTTTCCGGGTGGAGCATCTGCATCATTGCTGGTGGCAGACTTGGGTGCAGCCAATCATGGTCTTGGGAATATGCATTGGGAGCCCAGGTCTGTATTTTTACATTCATTCAAGAAGGTGATGATGACATGGAAAGGAGAAGTTCCCCCAATCATTCTTGCAAAGAAAATGCAATGAACAGAATGGGAGATTGAAGACCTTGAGGGTGAGATGACTCATTTTTATGTAAAGACCTTCTATGACCATTTTGGATGAGCTCCCATTACTCCCCAACGTCTCTCCCATGCTGCCTCTTTACACCATGTTTCTTATCCTTGAGGCCTTACCATTGTCAATGCCAACCGAAATGCTGCTTATGACCTGACCGATATTAGGATTTAATGACTGTATGTATCTCTTATTCATGCATGACAAATGACCTTGCTGATATCATTGTAGATTTTTTGTTTTGTTTGTATTTTAAAATAAACCATTGTTCCTGTTCAGATGTCACTAGTGGCCTGACATGCAAGCAATGCATCATTTCAAGATATAAGGCATTTGCAACCTTTTGATGAGTGTCAAAGCATAGCAATCATCAATTTGAACTTTGTGGTTTGTTTATGAAACCAACAAAAAAAATCAACATGTTCAACTTGCAATTGTGTACATTCATCACCATGGACTACTTCTTAGTCTTCTTTACTTGGACATGAATTTCTGTTCTCCCTTCATAGCCCTCAATTTCCTGCTCATGCTTTCTCCCTCTGACTTGCGCTTGTTTGACATTGATGTTGATGGTCAGATTAGAATGGTACGAGCCTTCAATGTGGACTTTGATCTTTGTCATTTCCTGAAATAATTTTATAGGTTAGCATCATAATAATTATAATGAATTTCTTCTCACCTTATTGCCCAGTGACAATACAATGTCAGTATTTGTCACCCCAGAAGTGTTCCCTTCATCCACACTGACTTGAGCTCTGCAGGCTGCTTTGGCTAACTGAGAATTCACTTCTTGCACATCCTTCCCTGAGAAAAAACTCACCATTGTTGTTTCATATGGTGTGGTCGACATTGTCACTGGCTGGTGGTGGAGGGCTTGACTTGACAATGCTGAGCTAGAATTCAGGCAATCCAGCTTGATTTTCGATAAGTGACACAGATTCTTTGTCATCATTTGGATATGGGCCCTTGCTTTCAGGTTCGGTCTCACTGTTGATGATGACTAAGTGCCTCACTAGAGGAAGAGGTGTAGAGGAGATTGCTGGCCGAAAATGTCCAGTGGGCATTGTGTATTGGTGGGTGTTGGGATTTACTTCTTGACTGAGCTGATGACTTTTATCCTTGCCGTCTGTGCCCTTGCAACTTATATTCATGATCCTGTTACATCTTAAAGTCATTTTCCAAGCCCACTTCTATTGTAGCTGTTGCCCCCAAAGCTGGTGTCATCACCTCGAAGCTGTACCCCTTTTCACTGCAAGCATGGGTGCAGATGTACAGTACATTGTGCATGATCCAACCATCCGATCACATCCACTAACACTCCCCTGGCACTAGAACTTCAATTCTTTTCACCAGGGTGTGTAGGTATGCAGGTTCCATACATCATGCAAGATCCAACCCTAAGTGGTTGGATGTCAACCCTTTCTGTTGAATATGTTCAGTAAATAAATTATGTCTTGTTGACACTCAAATCACTGCTGTTCTGGCACTAGAACTTTTTCACCATGGATGCAGGCAGGTTCTGTACATTATGCAAGATCCATGCCAAGTGGTTGCTTGATAATTATTCCTGCTCAATTCATTGGGTACATAAATTCAGGTTGCAGCCACTCTCAGGGAAGAATGACCCTTGTGCTAGAAGCATTGCTGGTAACTAACAATTTCTCCATCCATGTACAGCTTATTGACAGAACATATCCCTGCTCATGCTTATAAACTGGCTTCACCTTGTTGTTCCCCATGATGAGATCAATGGCCCCAAAGTCTCACTCAGCTAAACCTGCATCTGGCTTCAAGGAAAAATTGACATCAAGCATATCTGCTGCAAAAACCAAGCAGGAATTGTTGAAAGGTTGTAAACCAGGTCTCGTACTTTGTCTTCCTGTGTGATGATTACTTATTGCATCCAAAAATGCAGCTGTGTTTTCTAGCTCAAAGGAAAACCATAAGAAAATCAATCAGGAATTATTGAAGTGTCATAAACCAGGTCAGTACTTTGTCCTCTTGCCTGACAATTGCTTATTGCATCCACAAAATTATAGCTGTACTCCCTAGCATGAAGGAAAACCACAAGATTAAGCAGGAATTGCTGAAGAACTCTAAATGAGGTTGGGTCTCTGTTGTCTCTCATGATGATCACTTGTTGCACATCCAAATGTAGCCATATCCTCCAGTGCACAGAAAAGCCATGACATGTGATTGAAAAAACTTGAAGGTATGTCAATATCTATGTACCATTTGTTACACTTATTGTTGTACTTCCTTCCTGTTTGAAAGCTGAGAACAATGCCTTGCAAATGACTCTGGCTGTGAAGGAATGTGCTACAATGACAATACCACACCCAGAAAAAGGAGTTGCCAGTAACAGATTCAACCTTCAGGAGGCCATGGGGCTTGTGGGTGATAGAGAGACATACAACTTCCTTCGAGTGAGTCCTACCAGCATGCAAACTTATCTCTCACTCATGATTGTAAGCATGCTTTCCAGGACCTATCAGCTAAGGCAGGGCTGGATTGTGCAGTATTATGGTACTGCCAACCCAAAGAACTTATCAGCAAGATTATTGGAGCTGTATGTGTCCTTCCCTTGTACTTTTTACTTTTCACATGTCATATCTTCCTAAAAATATTATAGTCTAGGCACAACAGCATCATAGCTATTTCAAGAGGTTCCCACATGGTTGGCCCATCAAAGAATTCCTCAAATCGAATCTCAAGAACAAATGTGCATATGCATGCAAATGAGGATATCTGGGAGATCAGACAAATCGTGGTAGGGAAGGTGATGAGGGTGGCAAAGGAAGTGAAGGAAGTGATGATGCAAGCAATGGTGATGAGGGGGCCAGCAACAAGGCAGCAATGGAGCTGGTAGTGACAACAGCAGTAACAATGGGGCCAGCGACAAGTTAGGCAGCAACAACGATGAGGGTGGCAACAATGACACCGGTGACTATGGTGACTATGACAGGGCCAGCAGCTATGATGGGGCTGGTGGCTATGATGGAGCTGGTGGCTATGATGGGGCTGGTGACTATGAGGATGAGGATATCTATGGAGGTGAGGATGGCCTGGAATATGAGGATGAGTGATATTTGGGGTAGGAGGATAGGTTGATGAAGAGGGTGGAAATGTTGATGAAGAGAGTGGAAAGGTCGATTCTACTGATGAAATAGTAGCTATTCAATGAGTGTAGTCCAGATCTTACCTGGTGAAGTAGTGCTGTCAAATGGATGAATTTAAACAAGTTTGTATTCCATGCAATGAGTTGTATAGTCTGGATCTTAACTGGTGAATTAGTTCTTTCAAATGGATGAATTTAAACAAGTTTATATTTCAAATGTTCTATGGTTACTGAATAGGCTATTGAAAAAATCCACCTGGAGTGGATGAATTTTCTATGACATGGTAAAAATCACAGGGTATAAAACATGCCATTTTCGACATGAATTTCACCACTTCCATTTGTACCTTTAAAAAAATGAAAATGACACCATGGCTTCATACAATTACCAGCTGATACGTATACCACTCTGGGATGAATTTTCTTCCCTCTTTGGATTGTATTTATTTCCTCGAGATATTATATTCAGTACTTGTAGACAATAATAATGTTATGAATTTACATGTATAAGAGGGGGGAATTGGGGTGTGAATTTCTGGTGGGGGGGAATCTACAGTGTGAGGGGGTCGAGGATGTATTCACCAATTTGAACACTTCTCAGCCTCCCAACACCTCTCAGGACATTCCAGATGTTCCCAAACCCATCAAAAATATCACATACATGCCTAGTGAAGGTCTTGAACCCAAAAATGTCAAAAATGCCAGCTCTGAGGTCACAAAGACAAATCAGAGTGCTCCAAAGATGTCTCAAAGCTCTGAGGTTGCAGAGACAAATCAGAGTGATCCAACTCCTCCTCCACATAAAAGCAACACAAGGCAAAACTCCCTAAAGGGCTTAACATCAGTCAACCAAGCCAAATATGGCTGAGGAAAATGTGTCTGAGTTGCCAGCTCACAAATTATGGTTGAAGACAATGAGTTTTTTGAGCCAGGGCGAGTAGAAGTGGAAATAGACAAAGCCCAGTGGTTCCATGAAGTATGGTTGGCAAGAACTCCACAGTATGTTTTGACTTTTGCACTTTGATTTTCAATGTTTGGCTGATTGCTGACAGATTTTATTCCCACTAACCAGGAGAGTTTTGAACAAGTGCACATTGTGCTCA
The DNA here is from genome assembly GCA_026075535.2 of Tricholoma matsutake. NCBI lineage: Eukaryota > Fungi > Basidiomycota > Agaricomycetes > Agaricales > Tricholomataceae > Tricholoma > Tricholoma matsutake. Next base: position 10,572,845 of record AP026538.1, read on the forward strand.
GCATGCCCAATGATGTGCCTAGTGACCTATAGGCTAAATCCCATCAATTGTTTGATATTTCAGGTCTCTATCATTGTAATACAAAGGGGAAATATCACTGAATAGTACTGTCCAGATAAATATTGTAGTAAGGTACATATTCTACATTTCTCTCAAGTCTCGCTGACTTCCTTCGAAGTTAACTGGCCTGCCACCAACCTGCTGCTATGTCTGAAATCCTTGGTTTTAATGACAGTGGACACTTCCTACCCTTCAGTGATATTTCCCCTTTGTATTACAGTGATAGAGACCTGAAATATCGAACAATTGATGGGATTTAGCCTACAGGTCACTCTATGGGCTTGTATTTTTGTGCCCAAGTGAGCATGATATTTTCACAATTTGAACAGTATACACATACAGTAGCATGGTAACTAAGCATTATAGACTGGATATCACATGAAAAAAATCATATATACAGTTATATACTCCATAGGAACCCAAGAAACTGAGGGGAAATGGAGGAAATAGCAGGCACACTGTCAGGCATGCTGAGCATGATGTGTGCTTGTTCAGAACTCTCCTGGTTAGTGGGAATAAAATCTGTCAGCAATCAGCCAAACATCAAAAATCAAAGTGCAAAAGTCAAAATGTACTATGGAGTTGACACCAACCATAATAAAGCTATGGGACTGGCAATGATTGCCGGTGAAGATGAGCCATCAATGGAGGAAGCACTGATGGGCAACAAGCACTTAGCTTGGTCAGATGTGATCAAAGCAGACTTATTCCAAATCGAGAAATTGTGCACCTGGGATCTAGTCATATGTTGGAATGCAAACCATAACATCAGAAACGCCCGTCGTTCTCCAGGAAGTATCGGACTCTTCAGATGAAGAGAACGACAAGGAGGATGATGAAGCCTATACTCGAACCTTCAACTATGCCATGTTGACAGAAAGTGGAGGGAAGCACTTGGTGGATGTCCAACTCTATGATTCTGGCATGTCAAGCCACATGTCAGGATATCGCAACAGATTCGTCAACTTCAAAACGATCCCACCAAAACCCATAACTGCTGCTGATAAGCGCTTGTTTAATGTGATCGGCAAAGGAGATATGTACATCAATGTTCCTAATGGCCCAACCACTTCCTGAGTATTGCTCAAGGACGTCTACCGATGATGGGTGTGACACTTGTATCGATCAGCCGTATCACAAAAGCTGGGTCAAATGTCTTATTCACTGGGGATGCCTGTAAGATCTTTGATAAGGATCAAAACATTATTGGGAGAATTAAGGTGGATGGAGGACTTTACCGTGTCTACCAAGGTCGCCACCTGGACTCTGAGGAGTTTGCTGGGAAGGCAAGGGAAGTCTTGACCATTGACAAGCTTCACCATTGTATGGGTCATGTGTCCCACAGTGCTGCGAGAGCATTAGTGCGGAAGAAACTTGTGTCAGGTATTGAACTTGATGAGTCAAGCGAGGTCACAGTTTGTGAGTCTTGTGAGTGGGCAAAAGGGGTGTGGAAGGAGATTCAGAAGACCTGTGATGGCAATTGTGCCACGGCGATTGGCGATGAGGTGCATTCAGACTTGTGGGGACCTGCTCCCATTGAGACTATCAATCGGAAGGAATACTATGTCAGTTTTACCGATGATCACAGCTGATACACTCACCTCTTCCTTCTTGTACCAAAGATGAGACCTTTGATGCCTACATGACCTATGAAGCATTGATGAAAACCCAGCACAATGTTCAGGTCAAGAAACTGCACATGGATTGAGGAGGAGAATATCTTAGCAAGGAATTCTCAGACCACCTGGCAACGGCGGGTACTGTCCACCAACTCACTGTGCATGACACCCCCAAGTATAATGGTGTTGCCGAACACCTCAATCGCACCCTCCTCATAAAGATTTGAGCGATGCTTCACGATAGTGGGCTCCCAAAGTTCTTGTGGGGAGAAGCTGCCCACCATGCGGTCTACTCAAAGAACCAAACGTGGACCCGAGCCCTTGATGACACCACCCCTCATGAAATCCTGACAGGTGAGAAACCAGATCTGTCAAACTTGCATCCATGGGGATGCCGTGTGCATGTACACAACACCAGCAAATCAAAACTTAATGGACATTTGAAGATTGGACACTGGGTGGGATTCAACATTGAAAGTAATGCACACAGGGTCTATTGGGAGGGGAAGTGATCAGTAATAGTTAAGCATAGCATGAAGTTCAATGTTGAAGAGGAACTCACAGAAGGTGCACCACTCAAGGGGAAGTTGGATGTGGAGAATGATCAGTCACCTTCACTTTTGTATCCAAAAGCTACCATCAAAGAAATTCCTGATCCCGATGCACCAAGCACCCCACATAACAAGGCTCCAGAAGTCATAGCTGAACCTGAGATCCAAGAAAAGTGCATGCGAAAACCTTCAAGTTATGTACAATGGCTCCAGGAGGGTGAAGGAGTGACAAGTGCAAGACCTAGTGATGGCCTGTTACCCAAGGGGATACAGGAGGTGGTGGAGGTGGCAGATGAATGGGAGATGGTGAGCATGGAAGAGTTTGCGATGGCAACTGTCACCAAAGCTTCTGAGGGAATCATGCCGTCATATGAGGAGGCAAGGAAGCATCCAGACTGGCCGAAATGGCAGGAAGCCATCAAGGCAGAGCTTCAGAACCTGAAGGTGAATGGTACCTGGGAGCTGGTGGAGAGACCAGATGGGGTGAATGTGGTGGATTGCAAGTGGGTTCTTTGAATCAAGAAGAATGCAGCGGGGGAAATAGAGAAGTACAAGGCATGTCTGGTAGCCAGGGGATTCACTCAGGTTTATGGAGTGGATTATTATGAGACCTATGCACCTGTGGCAAAACTGGCAATGTTCCAACTCATCACCATGATCACTGCTCAAAATGGTTGGCCACTTGATTCCTTCGACTTTGACAGTGCATACTTGAATTCTTTACTTGGAGATGAAGTGATCTATCTCGAGCAACCACCTGACCATGATGACCCTGCAAAACCTCGAGCAACATAGGTATGGAAGCTAATCAAAACAATCTATGGATTGCATCAGGGAGCAAAGAATTGGTATGATGCATTGACATGAGCATTTACCGAATTAGGCTTCAAACATTCAGAGGCAGACCATGGGCTCTTCTTCAAGGAGGAAGATGGCAATTTGGTGATTCTCGCAATTCATGTCGATGATTGCTTGATGACCAGAGGTTCTGTGGAGTTGAATGCAAAGGTCAAGAAAGATCTCAATGCGAAGTATAAACTCACAGACTTAGGACCTGCAAACTGGCTCAGGATCAACCATAACCTCACCAAGCATACAGTAGCGCTCTCCCAGCATGCCTACATCGACTCCATCTTGATGAGATTCAACTTCAATGACTTGAAACCCTCAGCCATTCCCATGGACCCTAGCGCACAACTCTCAGTATTGCAATGCCCCACAAAACTTGAGGATCTTGCGAGGATGCATAATGTGCCATATTGCGAAGCTGTTGGATTGCTCATGTATGCCACAATGGGAACTCAACCAGACATCGCATTTGCTGTGTCAACTGTATCTCAATTCTCACACAACCCAGGCTGGGAGCACTGGGAAGCTGTAAAGTGAATCTTTCATTACTTGAAAGGTACGAAGGAGTTGGAGCTGGTGTATGGAGGTGATAAGCGAGGGTTGGTGGGGTATACAGACACAGATGGAGCTTTGCAGGAGCATAGGCGGTCAATTTCTGGGTATGTCTTCATGATTGATGGAGGAGCCATTTCCTGGTCTTCAAAGAAACAGGAGCTTGTCACATTGTCGATGACAGAAGCTGAATATGTTGCCATGACCCATGCTGCCAAAGAAGTGATGTGGCTATGCCATCTTATCTCCGAGGTTTTTGGAACCATCAATGAACCTACAACTCCATTCAGTGATAGCCAATCAGCTATTGCACTCACCAAAGATGGACACTACCATGCATGCACAAAGCACATTGACATTTGGTACCACTTCATTTGGTACATCGTCGAAGCCAGACACATCAAACTTGTCTATTGTCCTACCAATGACATGACAGCAGATGTTCTCATGAAAGCTCTTCTGAGCGCAAAGGCAAAACACTTTGCGAGTGCCCTTGGACTTGCAATGGTTTGAGGGGGAGTGCTGGAATGCAAACCATAATGTCAGAAATGCCCGGCATTCGATAATTCCCATGGTTATGAACATTTCGTACATCATTGAAATTTCTTTCTATTTGACTGATATGTATTTCAAAGATTGTTTCCTACCTACATATATTAGTGGAAGGCTATCCTTGTAGTTACATAGAGTACATAAAAGTGGACCATTATATACTAACACCTCAGTCTGTTCTACGCTGACTGAGGTGAGCATTATTTACTTACTCATTATTTATATCTTACTAACTTCGCATAGTATCTTTGATTCCATTAGGTACTATCGAGAATAAATATAGTCTGTTCTACGCTGACTGAGTATCTTTGATTCCATTATCATAACCCCTGCTGGTGCAAATATTATCCCCTCACACTATGTATTCTACCATAAACACAATGATGAAGACAGAATTGTCCCCTACAAAGCTCAACTTGTTGCTAAAGGCTTTAAACAGCAATTCAGTGTCAATTACACAGATACCTTTGCTCCTACTGTCCGCCCTGCATCTCTTCACATTCTTTCATCTTTTGGAGTGCAAAAAGGGTCTATTATTGTGCAAGTGGACACTAAAAATGCTTATCTCAATGCTAGGCTCAAAGGCAACATCAAACCCTATATGAAACTCCCACTGCCCTACAAGTCCTAAGTATTGGCAATTACCTCTGGAACTCAAAAAGAGCCAATAAATTGCTTGCACCCATGTACAGAACAAAGCAGGGAGCTCATGACTGGCATGCCAATGTCAAAAGAATTTTATTGACACTCAGCTACTCAGTTTCTAATCCAGATGAAGCTGTATTTTATTATTTTGAAGGCAAAAAATACACAATCATTGCCGCTGCTACAGACAATTTTACAATAATTGCTGACTTGACTGAATCATCTGATCTCATCAAAAAGCAATTCAGTGAGCACTTCGAAATCATAGATAATAGTCCAATCAACTGGCTGCTTGGTGTCAAACTGACTGATGATCTCGAAGCCAAAATTATTTCTTTGAGTCAACAGGCTTATATCAGGGAAATCCTCATTCATTTTGGTATCAAAAATGCCTGCACAGTTATCACCCCCCATGGAGCCTGGAATTGATCCCAGTCCTGATTCTTCTGCTATCTCACCCAACCTTCTCACACCTGCTGAGAAAACAAAATATCGCAAGATGATTGGATGTCTCATGCACACAACTGGGATGATGCATCCTGACATCACATTTGCACTCTTTCTCAGTATTTTGAAGCACTGAGAACTATACATCTTGCAGGTGTCACTCAGGTTTTTCATTATCTCTTGGGTACCAAGGAACTGAAGCTCATTCTTGGAGGAACTCACTCTGAAATCTCTGGCTATTCTGATGCAGATTGGGCTTCCCATATGTATTGTCACTCTATTTCTGGGTTCACCTACTTTCTAGGCATTGGTGTCATCAATTGGAGCAGAAGAAGCAGCCCATTGTTATGCTTCCAGCACAGAGGCAGAATATGTTGTGTTAACTCATGCTCCAAAGGATATTTTATAGATTCACAAATTTCTTACTGATATTTCTTCCATCTTTCCTTTTATAGTACCTACTACTCTTTATTGCAACAACCAAGGTGTGATCCAACTTTCAAAAGATGCTACTTTCCATGGGTGCACCAAACATATTGACATTCATTTCCATTTCATTCACCAAACTATTTCTACTGGCCATGTCATTCTTGAATACTGCCCAACCAAGGATATGATTGGCAACATTTTCACCCAAGTTGCTTGCCCAAGTCAAGTTCAAGAAGTTCTGCACTCTCCTCAGACTTCTTTGATCCCATGTTCATCTTGAGGTGGAGTGTTGTAATATCAAGATGTCCCTGTGATACCCTTTTGGTTACAATAGTTACTTCTGACATCTATCCATACTATTCCACCTCAGTGTTTAACCATTCACTGAGGTGTAAGTCTGTGTTATTATACTCTGTTATATTCTTTTCCTTACTCATAGTAGTCCTACTTTATTTACTTCTAGGTATCTATTACACTATAAAGTGTTTAACCATTCACTGAGGTTCCTACTTTATTTACTTCTAGTCTCCTGCATTCAGTCACTGCATTCTACAGGTATTGAACTATCACACAGTTGATCAAGTCTGAACTAAAAATATAACCATTGGGCTTGCCTTTTGGCTCAGTTGATTCAGTGACCTCAACAGTGGATATCCACCAATCAGGTATATCCTTGTGTATGTGCCCAGACCTCAGCAAGAACAGGGGTCTGGCATGTAAACATCTCTTAGCACTGCAGCTTTTGATCAACAGCTGGATTCAGGCTCACCAAGAAAAAGAATTTGTCTTTCCTATGTCATCACTCCAATCCCACAAAATCATATGGAACCATTTCTCACACTCGACAATTCCTAACAGTCATCCAGCATCCCCAATACTACTGCTGCCAGCACTGGTTCATGTTGAAATGGATTTCTGTACCATCCAAGTGTTAGGAGGTGTTAGGGCAACACCACAACCAACAACCGAGGTTCAATGTAAGGGTGTGGTAGTAGTTGCTTACTTAGCCACCCGACAAGAATATAACAGTATGTGGTATTCTCAATATAGTGGTAGTGTAAGGCTTGGGAGATCCTGGTACTAGCCAGTTGGCTATGCATATCCGGGGTCTCCCATATTATGTAAGCTCACCTACCTGATTGGGTAGTGGCCCTCTACATTCTCCTCTTCTTGGCACACCAATGGGTGTGCCACTATGTGTATGTACATTACTTATTAAAGGAATGTATTAGATATTCTTAGATATCTATGCTTACTTAGTTTATTCTAAGATGAGCATAGCGATAATATGATTGCTAGAGACCTGGAGACACTACCTGATGGGTTCAGAACACCCAGTGGTAATCCTGTCGGATCACAAGAACTTGACGTACTTCCGAATGGCACAGAAACTGAACTGGCGACAGGCAAGATGGAGCTTATTCATATTGGAATTCGACTTGCAGATCATCCATGTGCCTGGATCACAGATGGTGCAGAGCGATGCATTGTCACGGAGAGCGGATCACGTACCGGAAGAGGACAATGATAATGAAGATGTCACAATGCTGCCAGAAACAGTATTTGTGAAGTTCATTGACACCGAAATGCATGACTTACTCGCAGGGAGTATCATGAAAGATGATCTGGTAAAGAGCGCAATCGAGGCGCTAAAGACCAAAGGAACACCGCCGATAAAGTCAGCATTGGAAGACTGGAAGATAGAAGATGGCCTTCTATTCTTCCGAGACAGGTGCTACGTCCTGGACAACGGAGAACTATGGAAGAAGCTGGTGCAAAAATACCATGAAGGAGTAACCAGCGGACACCCAGGACAATGGCAAATGACCAAAATGATCAGGAGAGACTACTGGTGGCCGGGGATGATGATGTACATCAAGAACTACATTGCTGGATGTGCAGTATGCCAGCAGATGAAGGTCAACACACACCTGATGACCATTCGCGATGGTGACGACAGATGAAGGTCAACACACACCTGATGACCATTCGCGATGGTGACGACAGATTTCATAACCGACCTACCAGAGTCCGATGGTTATGATGCACTCATGGTCGTGGTAGACCATGGGCTTACAAAGGGGGTAATTTTTATCCCTTGCAGGAAAACTGTGGATGCATTGGGAGTGGCCACCCTCTATCTAGACAATGTCTACAAATGATTTGGCCTCCCAGACAAGATCATCTCTGACAGAGATCCCAGATTTGCCTCGCAGCTGTTCCAGGAGCTAGGAAGGCTGCTTGGAATCAAGCTGGCAATGAGCACAGTGTACCACCCCCAGACCGATGGGGAGACAGAATGGGTGAACCAGGAAGTGGAAGTATACTTACGGATCTTCTGCTCAAACAACCAGGAGAATTGGAAACACCTCCTCCCGACCGCGGAGTTCACGCACAACCAGAGAACCCACTCTGTACAGAAGAACTCTCCATTCTACCTCATGATGGGCTACAAGCCCAAGGCGATCCCACTCCCCTACCTGAAGACGAACATACCGGCCATAGAAAAACAAATAGTTGCACTGCAACAGGCCCGAGACGAAGCAAAGGCAACTCACGAGTTAGCCAGACAGACGATGGTGGAAAGAACGACAAGGCACTTCACCCCATTCAAAGAAGGAGACAGAGTGTGGCTAGAGATGAAGAACCTCAGGACGATGCACCAAACGAAGAAGCTCGCACCAAAAAGAGAAGGACCGTTCTCTATCGAGAAGGTCCTGAGCCCACTCTCCTACCAACTGAAGTTGCCAGAACAGTGGAAGATACACCCGGTGTTCCATGCAGCACTCCTTTCCCCATATAAAGAAACCAAAACTCATGGACCGAACTTCCCAGAACCACCACCTGATCTGATAGAAGGCAAATCAGAATATGAAGTGGAAGCGATCATCAGACATAAGAAGAAAGGAAGGACCATGCACTTCTTAGTGAAGTGGGTTGGATACCTGACCTCGGAGAACTCGTGGGAGCCCAAGGGAAACCTGAAACATGCCAAGAAGATCCTGAATGCATATAAACAGCGACGACAGCTGTAGAACCCCCAAGACCAAGACACCCACTGAACCAACCACAAAAGAAACCACAGAATGCTCCCCACCCCATCGACACTACACCTACCATGAACCCCAGCAAGGACTGGGTGAACAGTCATTGACCAATGACCACTGACAAACATACTCCCTGGCAGACCTGCATGGATATGCCCGCATGGGATTCCCTTCTGGATTACAAGGGACAACTGGATAAGAAGGATGTCCTTGACCTGTCCCAAATGCTGCCTCTTTGCCTGGAGGAGCACGAAGGCAGACTACACCTGGGTGAGGACCCAATACGAAGAATGGTGTTTTGAGGAAGAGCGAGACAAGGAAGACTACAGCCCAGAGGATTTCTGTGTCGACCAGACAGGGCTTCATCCAGGCATGAGGCCACTGGCGGGTGTGAACAGACCCCTGTGGATCGACCTCCTGTGGAATGCCCATTACAATGAAGAAAGTGGATATGGTCTGGCAAGAAGACTCCTGCTCAGAGAACATGGAGAGTTGGGAACACTGCTGCGCTCCAACCAATTCCCTCAAACCCAATGATTCCACCCCACCTCTTGACTAGGAAGGAGAAAAAAGATTTTGATCGAAGTCAGTGGCTTCAAAGATAGAGAGAGGGTGATGTTATGATTTGTTATCTGGACCCACAAGACTGGGCACTTCATTTTTCTCGTTCCATTTGACTCACTTCCGACGGGAGATGCTTTGACGCATGGTGACTCCATGCACCCGAACCCACCCCCCATGCATGCCGCAATATGACAGCCCTTTGACATGAGGTCCGTGACATCGGACACTCACGATCAACATGCTGCACCACAGCATGCCCTTGACACCAGATCCTTGACATCGGATCCGTGACATCGGACGCCTCATGCCAGGCATGAGGCTGTTCTCTTATTGTTCTCCAATATGCTGCGCCGCAGCACTCCTTGACATCAGACTCCTCATGTGAGGCATGAGGCCTACTGTTTCTATTGTTCTTTCTATTTATACTTGATAATGATCTTACATTCTGATTGGACGATAGACATCCTCGAACCATATATAAGCTGTAGTAATACTGTCTGTATTCCTCAGCTTGACCTAATTCAATCAACGGTCTTAAACTCAACCAGAACACTCAACAACTAAGGAAGCCCCTTAGTTGTGATACACTCGAACTCGACAGTCAGAAAGCCTCTGACTGTGATACATGAACCGACGGTGCACTCAGAAAGCCTCTGAGTACGGACAGCTGTGACGACTTGAGGAAGTACCCAAGTGAAGGCAGGAAGCCCAATACACTAGGAAAGTCTCCTAGTGCGATACAAGACAGTTGGAAAGCCTCCAACTGTAACACACAAAGCCAAGGCTGAGTTAAGGACCTATAGTCTTAACAGCAAGCCCTTGCTCGCAGGGTGGATCAGGTGCTAATGGTCCATCACCGATGACGATGAGTGCCCAGCACCCACTCCCATGCCTACGAGCCACCGCTTGCAGGATGGATTGTGGGTGCTGATGAGAATGATAACAGGGGTATAGTGGAGGGATAAAGAATGGGAATGGGATGACGACAGGGAGGATGAAATGATGGGGACAATGAAATGACGGGGACAATGAAATGACGGGGACAATGAAATGACAGGGATGACAAAATGATGGGGACAAAAAGATGGGGATGACAAAATGACAGGGATGATGGGAAGGTGGGGGTGGCAAAGCGATGGGGGTGGCAAAGTGACACAGACAACAAAACAAAGGGGACAAAGCAATGACGGGGATGACGGGTCACGGGAAGGTGGGGGTGGTGAAACAACGGGGATAAAGCAATGATGGGGACAACGAAACGATGGGGATGACAGACGATGAAATGACGGGGATGACAAAACAACAGGGGTGATGATGAGGCCCCTCATCACTGGGTAAGTATGGAGACCTGCCAGAGCCATTTTTCTTTTTTAGTTTTATTTGTAAGTAGCACAAAAGAATATATTGTTGAAATTAATTACCAATATTGTTGCATGTGCATATTCTCCCACATTAATTACCAATATTGATACATGTTTCATATGCATATTCCTCTGGAGTCATGTGATATCCTTACTATTATGTATATAAGGAGAACCTGTACTGTAGTAGGAATATAGTGTTCTTACCTCTGCTAACCCTAGCTGTAAGTCTAACTAAACCCCAGGTAGGTTGTAAGGAACATGTAGTCTCTTCTGCTGTGCAGCATATCTAGCCTGCTCCAACATATATATATATACTACATAATCCCCATTGCTCACACCTTGATAACTTGTAAATAAAAGCCTTGAAAGTATGCCAATGGGTGCCTGGTGGTGAACTCATGCTAATAATCTTGTGAAGTCCTTTGAGGTGGAGTTTGAATGTGCCGAGCACTGCCGGAGGTAGGTAAAATGCATTTTTACTTCATTTTCCAGATGTTTGCGTTTCAGAGCGTTCACAGTAGCCATTTTTCGCTTCATTTTTCACATCATTTTTCGGTCATTCTTCTGCCAAACACCCGAAAATGATCCAAAAATGAAGCTGAAAATGAGCTGAAAATGGCCCAAAAATGGCTACTGTGAACAACCCTAATCCTGGGTGCCAAAAATAGTAGCCAGACTCTAGTTTGTTTGTTTTATACTACAACTGTATATGTTATCTGCCATATGGATTGAATCAAAAGAAGAGAGAGAAAAGTCCATGAAGTGAGGACTCGTTCATGCCAGGTGTAGCCATGGCCCAACCTGACAAGTTTATTGGGCGAACAGATGGTACCAAGACCCAAGTCTGAATTTAACCAAGGTTACAGCATAGTGCTGCAAATGCTCAATCTGACACATAACTCATCCCATCCCGACACTTCTTGGACCCCTCTTGTCAAATCCCTTTGATAACACGAGCTCGCAACCTTTGTCTCGACCGACGGACATTGCCAGCACGAACAATTCATCACGAGACGCAAGCCGTCATGCGTCAAATCACAGCTCATGTTCAAACTCGGGAGCAGCTTGATGAAATCTTGAATCAGGTTGACGTTCTTGTGTGAGCTCTAACAGTTCAACTCCCTGTTCCACGGAATGCTCATGTTGACCTGTAGTTCACGCCAAGATGATGGCTTGAAAGATCCTCCCGTTATTAATCGCAAAGGCAGGCCTCTTACTCAGCGTTTTACGAGTGCCATTGAAGGTCGTGCTCGGGGCGGCGGCGCAAACGCAAGACATCCCCCATCTCAAGTTGCCACACACGAGAAGGAGCCTCTTACGAAAAAACAGGTAACCCGGTGTGGTGTTTGTAGGAAAGAGGGTCACAATCGGACGACTTGTCCTATCCTACATCGCTCAGGCTAGCGCGATTTTTGTAGATATTATCGCTTTCATAATACCGTTCTTAGACTCGTGCCGGTGGCTCTGAGTCACATAAGCCTGAGGGAACGGTCGGCCGGTCCAAGTTGCTTCCTTCGGTGTGCGTTCTTGAGCTTCAGGTTGTCAAATAAGCCGGGGTTGCTGCACGAGCACTTGGGTTGTTGATTAGTTTTATCCTCTTATAGGTCCTCTGCGACGATGTCGAACTACTATGGACAATTTAATATTGTAGGGAGAAGACAAGAAGACGAAAGAGCTTTATGTTACACTTGAGTTTATAATGAAGTACTACCCCTCCATTGATCGTAACCACATCTTAACGTCTTCGTTCCGAGCAAGACTGGAAGCACGAACACCTTCCGGCTTTAGCTTTAGCTTGCCCACCCTCGAAGACTGCATCCACAGCACGCTCACACCGTCCATCAAATCAGCGAAGCGCCTTTCTTTCGGGGGAACGTTTGACGTTTTGTTTCTGCTACGTAGAGCATAACCTTCAGATTCAGGCTGTCCTGTCGTTTGATCACCCATCTGTGCATCGACATGACTTGGTCCGCTGCCATCCATCGCATTGCCATCATCTTGATCGTCATCGTCGTCATAATAAGCATCCCTCGACCTTTCTCGAACATACTTGATAAAGGATTGTGGACTCCATGCGTTGAGAGCTGCCGTGGCATAGAAGAGATCGACAATGATAGCAGGTGGCCATTTACTGGTGTCTTGTGGCTGCCGCGCATCAGAGTTGTGGGGAGCAATATCGGGGATCACGACGCCAAGCAGAGGTAAGTCAACAAAATATTGCAATGTAAGGCGACTGGCCGGGCTCTCTTCTTGTGGTGGGTGGTAAGGAATATCATCGACCGTCAAAGCAAAGTTGGGAGTCTATGAGATACTTAAGTTTCAGAATAGCCCTGGATGGAAATCACAGCAGACCTTCAGGAACGCTAATTCACCAGCTCCAAACGGGCGATGGAGTAGGCTGATTAGCAGAAGTCCATTCCGAGTGTCGTTAATGTCGTTAATGTCATCGGCGGAATCATCTGCTCCACCTCGGTGATTAACGACGTTCAAGATGTACTTGATTAGAGTCAGAAAGTCGCTATGGAAGATTCGTAAGGACGTACGTCGCTTCCTTTCGCATGGGGGAGGATATGGCACGCAATGCAGTTTCGGTCTATATCACCCGTTATCACGCAGGTACCATCTCGCTCAATCACGTTGGTCCTAAAACCTCTTCGGCGGGTAGTCAAATATGAAGCATCCGATGTTCTGTCATCCACTACATCGACATCGACAAGGCGAGCTTCACCTGAAAAGGTTAACAACGTTAGCGAGGTTTTGTCATACGCCAGTCCACCTTACCCTCTGATAAGAAATAGTATGAACGGGCCTCTATATCTGCTGTATAATCGTCGATCTCTGGGCCAGCTTTCGATGTGGAGAGGTAGCCTTCTCGTCCGTAGATGGCAAACCCTAGAAATCGCAGCCATTTGAGAGGGTTAACAGCAAAGGTGCCGCATTCAGCAAGTGGGATCGACAGCGAAAGCTTGTTTACATTGTCGAAAGACAGCCATAACTTGACTTTGGGCGGAGTGTTCATGGTTGTAGACTCAAGCACCGTGACAAAAGGATTCGATGACTAATCATTTGTCGTAGCAATTGTGACGATCGTGACCAATTCAAATCGATACTGATCACGCGACTAGCTCCGCTATCCGCATCAAGCATCTGGCCTCCTTTTGCATGGTCTGTGTTTTGGTGCTAGGGGCTAGCAGATGCTGAGACACAGACAGTTTATATGCAACTAGGAGGTCCCTGTGTTGCTTTCCTTCTGCTCCCATCCCGTTGACAAGCAACACAGGTAAGCGCTCCACGCTTTTTCACAGTTCAGTTTCTCACATTTTCAGTAGTTGATTATCTAAGGCCCACCTTAACGATATCATCTATTCACATCGTGAGAGCTCTGTTTCTTGAATAATGGGGGAGGGGGGGGGAATTCCTGGTATTTGCCATTTGTGTAGCTTTGTTTGTCTCACACACTATTAAACAGCAATTTATCGAAGCATTAGTTTTTCTCTTCACACAGCAATTTCCTGGACTCGTCGTAGTGAGAAAGGTTATTCATAATTAACTCCTCTACAAGTTCTTCATGGCCGAAATTTTTTTTTTATCAAGTTAGGACACAAATACATCTTTTTCTGTAGTCTATAATAAGAACAACAAAAAATATCAAAAATCGGCCACAAAGAACTTGATATCAAAACAGGGGTTATCAGACAGATGTCAAGTTGAGGCCAAAGTGTGAGGAAATGAGTGACAAAACACTTCATGAGTTTACAGTGGCTTAGAGGCAGCACGTTACATAGCCAAAGCAGAGTTTGAATTTGAGCACAAATGCACCAAATGCATTGCATGCCCACATGTTCATGACTTTCAACTTCTGTACACCCTACATACTTCAGACCTTTACTCTGGTAGGTCCCTAGCATGTATACCCTGATATAAGACTCATCCTATATTGGGATTATAGTGTGGAGTAGAAGTTCATAGGGATTTAATGATGGGTGTTCAAGATAAAGTAGAACGTCTCATATTCCCCTATACTATGATGTACCTATGTTATGATCTATAAATACATTGTGTTCTATTTTTATACATAATGCACAAGTTGCACTAGTGATGCACTAACATGATGCGCTAGAATTGACTATCCCAATACTCCCCCTCAAGCCTAGCACGGTTGAGTCCATAGGAATGGTTAAATATATAATTGAAAAGTTAAATTTCTTGCCTTTCAGATGCGTTAAAACCTCTATGTGGTGAAAAACACTGTGGGAAAAACCAACTCACATGTGAGGAAAGCTACTGAGTTCACATGTTGACTGAATTCCCATCTCTGCCCTATGTCATATATATTTAGGCCTTGGTAATGCCTTTGTTAACACATCTGCTGTTTGTTCCGGGTCACAACAGTTTTGTATATCAATTATTTTGTCAGTTACTAGAGTTTGGACCCAGTGATGGTGAATAGCAATATGTTTTGATTGCTGGGGAAATTGAGGGTTGTGCATCAATATTATGGATCCTTCATTATTGCCTTTAATTCCTGTCGGTGAATTTTGTGGGAATCCGAGTTCACTGTACAAATTTCTCAGCCATGTCACCTCGTGTCCAGCCTCTGACAGTGCTACATATTCTGCTTCTGTAGAGGACAATGCTATCACAGTTTGCTTCTTTGACTTCCATGTGATTGCTCCCCCTGCTGCTAGAAAAACGTAGCCAGTTGTGGATTTGAGGTCATCAGCATTTGCGTATGCAGTGTCTGCATATCCATGGAAGAGGTTTTCTAGTTCCAGTTTCATCTTGGGATTTTCTATACATGATCCCTAGAGTTTTTGTCCCATCAGGTATCTGAGTATTTGCTTTATTGCACCATGGTGTAGGTGGCCAGTTTATTAACTGCATAGCTTATATCTGGTCTTGTGGAATTTGCCAAAAATTGCAGACTCCCTAATAATTGTGCATATGAATTGCTTTGATTGGGTTCATTATCATCTGGATTAGGTCCAAGGTTTATATTGGGGTCCATGGGTATACTGGTAGGATTTGCATCAGCTATTCCTTCATTACAGAGAATATATCACTGTTGAGATATCGTTATTGCATTCTTGGTTCATGTAACTTCAATGCCAACAATTTTACTTGGTTCTCCAAGATATGTTACTTCCCATTCTGAGCATAATGTTTCTTTCATATGATCCATCATTTTATCAGATGAAGCAAAAAGTAGTGCCTGGTCCTCTGCTGATGGGGAACCCATGCCCTGTTGAGCTAGGATCTTCTCCCCTGTCATAACCTTTACTGAACCTTATTACACCTTTATATTAGACCTAGGAATCAAAGAAAGAGAACACTTTGGCCCCACAGATGTCACAGGGTAAGTATATTTCTTCCTGAGTACATATTCTCTTTTCTGTCTATCCTCACAACTGCAGGGCCTCTGGGAGGTCCATCAGGTCATTTATTAGGACCATAATACTCTCTTTCCATGTGCATCTCATAAGGGGAAGGCCTAGGTATGCAAGTAAGTGACCACTCCTCCCTCCCTATACAGGTGCACTGACAAAGAGCACTTTGTCCCCAGCTCTCCCAACATCAATCCTCACTTCTACATGCATCCATATACACTCTACATACATTTTTATAGCTGTAGACAGTGTACAAGCCCAGTAGATGGTACCCTCTCCCCTTGTTCTGCCAATTCTCCCCATTTCTGCCCTTCCCATCTCATGCAGCACCCTCCCCATTCATGTTATCAAATATGAATATCCATACACATGCATTACAGACCCACCCCCCCAATGAAGAGAAGAGACCTCCTCCTCCTCTCAACCAGAGAGAGTGCTTGTTATAGGTTAAATATAGCTGTAAAAGTGAAAATAACTGTTTATTAGCACTATATATATACATGCATAAGTGTTATCTACCACAAAAGGCGAAGGGAAAGGGCCAGGAATGAGTGGAATGGCATGCTCATCATCCCCAATGATGAGCACAACATTATCTGAGACTGGTGTGTGTTGATCAACCATGGGAGATGGTGATCAGGTGGTAATTGGGGTGGCAGGAACATATCCATCACTATTCTGAACCTTAGTATTGTGGGAAGGTCAGGTGATGATTCTTCAATATTACATAATTACTAATTCAGGCACTGTCAACTGCTGTTCAACTGCCATACCCACTGCCTTAGGTTTTGCCCATGGTGTTAGTGGACACACCTTGTAAGTCTATGTGGTGTAGTAGTTATATTGGCTGTGCTGAAATGTTGTCATGTAATACCTAGGGTTCAATTCTGTCTTGTGTCATTTATTTTATTACTTAGTAGTAAGGACTCCTGGTCCATCCTCCTGGATTCCTCATAGTCCAAGTCCTGGGGAATTCCTGGAATAGTACCAGGAAGAGCCCAATTTACCAGGATTATACCAGGAATCCATCAGAATCCTACTGGAAGAGAAACTGCGAGGAATAAACCATTTGGTGGACAATGGCTGAAGCAGGGACTACCAGGAATTTTGGAGGAATCCTGGCAATATGTGGGGCAGTGGAAAGAGCTCAGGTTTTTGAATGTTCATCTGCTAACAGACAGTGATCACATGCAAGATTTCATGAATCATGAGTCATGATCATGATCAGTGCCAGCAACAACTTGAACTTGAAGCCAGCAATGCAGCCAGTATTTCTTTTAATCTCTATATATCCCAGATTCCCAGTAGGAACACTGCTACAGTGACTCACTGAAGCTCAGTGCCCATTTTCCTTGCACAATCTGTTTTCATCAAGTTCTAAAAATTTCTGACTATGACCTCTAGTCATTCTGGCTCCTTATGTGATCCACTTGCAGAGATGCCCATTTCTGAGCTTGAGTCTGACTCTGGTAGATTGCTCTGGATCTTTATGTGGATTTTGAATTTGCTCATACTCCTTCTCGTCATGGCCAACTCTGAGTTGAGCTTGACTTGTGTCTCAGGATAGGGACACATGCTGCCCAAACTCTTGCCTACTAGTACTCTATTGGCTTGAGCTTGCAATCAAACAAATGTTCATGCTCATGCATCATTGCATTCCAAGTGTTACTTTGACATTCTCTGTCCCATCTTAATGTTACTCCCAATCTCATGTACATTGTGGTCCCATACCTATGAGAGGTCTAACACAAATGACTGTGACCACAATATTCTTGTCACTGGAATCATCCATCCTTTTCCATTGAGTTGAGCACTAGCTATGCCTCTGCTCATCCCTGCACCTGAATCTTCTCTTCCGCTAACAGAATTTTGGATGATACTCCAGATTTAGAACACGCTACTTCAAACTCACCAGCTCCAGTTCTCAACTTATGCACATTCCTTTACCCTAATTAAGCTCAACTACACATGATATCTCGATGTCCAGGGGGGTCAGCAAACAAATTACTGCAGATTTAGTTTCATGTTGATGTGTTCTGTATGGTGCCTGATGCCATTCAAGTCCTACTCCAGGCAAATTGTGCTAAACAATCTTCATAATCATGATCTCACCACTGATCTTCCTTACTTAAAATTTGCCTCATGTTCAGACATGTTTGAAGTTTTATATATCTAGGTTGTACCCAATTGAGCTAGAGATATTGATGGCCATCATCCTCATGATCAGCTAACACAAGTTACACAACATGGTTATAATGTTTTTTGAATTCTTTGTGCTATCTCACCATCAAGTATGTAGCAATTAGTGTTCACTCTAGATGTATGCTTTGTGGGCTAAAAGTTCTTTGCAATCATCACAATTAAACATTTTGACTTGAAAGGTAAGTACATCGAGCTCACAGACACTCTTTTATGGCTTATGATCAAAATATAGTCGATACTGAATTCAAATGCTACAATTTGGCCTAAGCATTCTAAAACTTGTGTCTGCAAGTGTAGGTCCCACTGCACTGTCTATAATGAATCAACAATACAAAGGTGAAGGGGTGCAAGTGTCTTGGGGTGATTGCAACAAGCACACCAAGGATGACAAGTTACTCTTAGCAAAGGAATGCTTGAGCAGTCCAAGTGGATGGACATGCCTTCCAACATTTGGACGTATTAGAGGTTCCAATACAAGATCTAATCCTTCTACCAGCACACCACAGGATGCTTCTAGATCTGACCATGAAGTGCAAGCAAACTGGATTGACCTAATTGAAAAAGAGATCCTGTGGCTCTCTGAGGCTCGCATCACAAGCCACACTGTGCCTCTTGTATTTGTGAGTGAGCCTCCAGTATACAGCAAATTCACCTGGCCTTCCACCACTGATATTCTCTGACCAAACTGGGGTGCACGTGCTCTGAGAGTAGGACATCACATGAATAATGCCTTCCTCATGTCCAAGAACTGCTTATATGAGCTAGTATCATTAATTGGCACTATAGAGCATTCTGAAGACTTATTGGCTCTCACTCAAAAGCTCCATGCTGAGCTTATCTGCTTAAATCATGAAAAAGTATTACAATAGTCTCAACAATGAGAGATGCTTGTTAGTGATAAAGTAACAGTAAATACTGGTGAGTTTTCTACTTACCTGTCTTGTACCTGCATTGAGAGGTCATTATGTCCCAAGATGTTCATTTCTGTGAATGGGTCCTTGAGATTCTACATCCAAAGCAGCCTCACTCATTTCTTTAGTCATAGAAAACATTTTTTTATACCACATAGAGCACTCCGCATGCATCTTGCTGGTCTCCAAGATCTACTTCATGTGAGCGGCATGCCCCATGAATCCTTCAACCTCCCCAAGGATCCTCGCTCATGTGCTTCCCAGTTCTGCCTTGATCCTATCACTCAGCAATTTCTATCTTGCCCCACATGTCATTATATATTTCCTTATAACCCCAGTGATGCTTCTGACAACCTCCATAATCCTGTGATCTTGCATTGCATTCACCAGCAAACACCCCAAAGTGGGATTTGTGATACACCATTGTGGGAGCAATGTGAGATGGGAGGTGAGAGAAAGATATATGTGCCATGCAGAAAGTACCTTCATCAGACACTCAAGTTCTGGCTAGGGCATTTGTTATTGTGAAAGGGGATCAAGGACTACCTGGATACTTTTCCTTGTGGCCCCTCTGAAGATCTAGATGCACCTATCTATGATATCTGGGTCTCAAAGGTTTTCTGTACATTGAAAGATGCATCTGGCAATTCTTTCTTATTGCCACATGGGAAAGAGGGGCAAATAGTTTTCAGCCTTTCTGTTGATGGCTTCAATCCTTTTTACAATAAAGCTGCTGGGCATGTAGCTTCATCCACTGGTATCTGGTTAGTTAGTGTTTAAAGGTCCAGTTGGGTGGACCAAAAAAATGACTGAAACCCAACCGAACACAACCAAATGCAACTGGACCATCAGTTGTGGTTGCCCACTTTCATGGTTGGTTGGGTTGCCAGTTGCCTTACTGCAAAAATATTTGAAAACCATTGGAAAACAGGTTGCAATTGGTTGCAATGGGTTTCTTATAGTATATAATATATCCTACATATGTACTTATAATTACACTGATAGTAAGAAAAAAAAACTAATAAAAGTACTAATTATTACTATCAATACAATAATAATGTGCAATGGGACAAGCCCAGGGAAAAAGTAGCCATTTCATGGGTGCTTGTATACCCTGGGGCCATGCACAGACCATGTGGTCACATTTGTGCTCCCAGAAATGAAAGTGGCACCACTTCCCAGGATTTCCCATGACTACAATAGCAACATCAACAATGCCACATCCAGGAAAATGACCCACAACCAAACGAACACAAGTTAGGTGGCCCAAACAATGAACAAGTGTCGTTTGGGCCCTAGAGTATATTTTATATATATAGTTAATTTCTTCCTCCCGCTAACTAACTAACTAAAAGGCTTTTCTTTTAGGTACTTGTTAGTTTCATAATGAAATCACCCACCCCACCAACCCAAGCCCATTTCTGGACCACAATGACTGCACCCAAAGCCACCACCTCACCCTATGCTGCCACTGCGAGCCTCTGCTTGCAGGGTGGCAATGGGTTGTGTTTCCCCCACCATGTCACATCACTAACCAGGACAGCACCAGCAAGAGTGATGCCAATGGGAATGATGCATCCCATGCCCTATCCCTCCAATGA
Source organism: Tricholoma matsutake (assembly GCA_026075535.2). Lineage (NCBI taxonomy): Eukaryota > Fungi > Basidiomycota > Agaricomycetes > Agaricales > Tricholomataceae > Tricholoma > Tricholoma matsutake. The sequence continues at coordinate 10,593,625 of AP026538.1, forward strand.
TGCCCACGCTGCTTAGCTCAGAACTGTGCCATCATAAGCCAATGAATGCAAAGTGCCCAAACAATGACTAGTGTTGTTTGGGCCCCAGGTATGTTCCTCATCATTGATTTCTTTTTTTTACTAACCAGTTTGATTTCTTTCTTAGGTTTGATAACAATGACAATAGCCAATACCCCCTGCCCTGCTGTCGCTGTGAGCCTCTGCTCATAGGGTGGCAATGGGTCCTGTTTCTGGACCAGAATGGGTGTTAAGGGTGAAGCCTCAATCACCCAATCTAGTCGATTGTTGTTTGATGAGGTGCTTCCTTGACAAGTCGTTTGGCACTAGTCTTACTCAGAGCATCTGATGTAAGATGGATAGTGCACTCTAGCAGGCCTTCTGCATAGAGTCGTTCAGTTTCATGTACTAAGGGGCTTCCTTAGTGGTTTTGAGTAAGTTTACGAGTTTGCAAGTTAAGGCTGTGGATTGCCTAGATCTAAACTAAGGACATCCCTACTATGAGTCGCAGTACTTATACTACAAGGGAGGTCTTTATCATCCAATCGGAAAGGTAGATGCATATCAAGTAAGAATAGAAACAATAGGCCTCATGCCTAGCATGAGGTGTCCAATGTCACAGATCTGATGTCAAGGATCTGATGTCAAGGACATGCTGTGGTGCAGCATGTTGATTGTGAGAGTCCAATGTCATGGACCTCATGTCAAGGGGCTGTCATATCACAGCATGTGTGGGAGTGGGTTTGGGTGCATGGAGTCACCATGCATCAAGGGTGCCTTCCATGGGAAGGGGATCAAATGCATGCAGTCGGCATGCATCATGTGTGTGTCTGGCATCAAGAGGCATGAATCATGGAGTGCCTCCTGTCTGGAGGGGATTGTTGGGTCGGTTGGGTCAGTTGGGTTCCATGAGTTACAAGGAAAATTGTAACATTACCCCCCCGCTATGGTCAAAAGTTCCACTCTTCAACCTAAATCTTTGTCTCTCCTCCACAGTCTGATTGGGTGTGGTCTGGATATGTAGATGGATCAGGGTCAAGGGGTGCAATAGAGGAATCATTCATGTCTGAACTCGGACCATGATCAGTTCTTTTCATTTTCATACTGTCTCTGGCAACAGTATCAGGGAGTCGGTGATGTCATTAGAAGGGGAGAGGTCTGTAGGGTTTATGTGGTATCAAGGGAAGTCATTGTAGTTTTACATCTTTGCAGATGATCGGTAGTTTATTGTCTCTGCAGACGGTCGCTAGTTTGATGTCTTTGTGGATAATCAGTAGTTTAATGTCTTTGCGGATGATTGGTAGTTTAATGTCTTTGTGGATGATCAGTAGTTTAACATCTTTGTGGACGGTCGATAGTTTAATGTCTTTGCGGACGATTGGTAGTTTAACATCTTTATGGATGTTCAGTTCACACCTTGTTGTGCTCAGTGGTCTGGGGTGTCGATGTGTGGGGGTGTCAGCTGGAACACAGCAATGTCCCCAGTTCTCCATGTCATCCAAATAAGAGCTGCCTTGCCAGCTCAAATCCACTTTCTTCATCGTAGTGGGTGTTCCACTGCAGGTCCTTCCACAGTGGTGGGTTAATTCCCACCAGTGGTCTTCTGCCTGGGGTTAGGCCATAATGGTCGAGGTAGAATTCCTCAGGGAAGTAGTCATTGTCGTCCAACTCTCCCTCCAACCACCATTCTTCAAGTTTGATTTGGGTTCCCATGTGTTTTCAGATGTCGGGTAGTCAACCCATTTCATGAGGTAATGGCGTGTCTTGCCATGCTTCTTGTGTGCGATGATTGCTTCCACTTCATATTTGTTTTCTCCTTCCACAAGGTCGGGTGGTGGAGTCAGGAAGTTTCGCCCATGAGTGTCATTCTCATGGTATCATGTGAGTAAAGCCACGTGGAATACCAGGTGGATCTTCCATCTCGGCGGCAGTTTCAATCAGTATGTTGTTCTCAACAGGGCATCTTCAATCATGAAGGGCCCTTCTCGTTTTGGCAGCTGGCACGTTTGTCTTTTTGTAAGGGGTGGGGATAGTGCATGGTTGATATCCCATCATTAAGTAAAATGGCGAGTGGTTTACTGCAAAGTGCATCTTCTGGTTGTGCATGAATTCTGCCATTGGGAGATAACACTCCCAACCTTCGGGTTTGTTCAAACAGAACATGCAGAGGTAAACCTCTAGCTCTTGGTTTACTCACTCTGTTTCTCCATCGGTCTGGGGGTGATAGGTGGTGCTCATGGATAGCTTGATCCTGAGCAGTTGTCCGAGTTCTCAGAACAGTTTGGATGCGAATTGAGGGTCTGATTCTTCTGGGGAGTCCAAATCTTGTGTATACATGGCACAGGTAAAGGTCTGTGGCACCAAGTGCATCGATCATCTTCATGCAAGGGATAAAAATTACCCCCTTCATAAGACCATGGTCTACCACGACCATGATTGAGTCAAATCCATTTATTATGGGCAGATCCGTAATGAAATCTGTCGTTACCAGCTCAAATGGTCTGATGGCATTGGATGATATCAGTGTCAGTGGTGGGGTCGTCGGGTGTGTGTTGATCTTCATTTGCTGGCACTTTGCACAGCCTTTGACATACTTCTTTATGAAGTTGGCCATTCCTGGCCACCAGTAGTCTCATCAGATCAGTTTGATTGTCTGCCATTGTCCAGGGTGCCCAGTTGTGATGCTATCATGGTATTTCCATATGATCGCTCAGCGGAGGGTTTCGTCCTGTGGCACATAGCATCTGTCTTTGAAAAACAGCAGGCTGTCTTCGAATTTCCAGTCCTCCAATGCAGACTTGATTGGGGGAGTTCCATTGTTCTTCAGGGCTTGTAAAGCATCATTTATGAGGTCATCCTTCATTATTGCTGAGACCAGGGCTCCCTGGAGCTCAGCATTGATTGTTTTTATGAATAGTTTGTCGGCAAGGATGGTCTTGTTCTTGTTATTGGTGTCTTCTTTGGCTATGTGATCTGCTCTCCTCGATAGGGCATCAGATTGTACCATCTGTGATCCTGGTATGTGTTGTAGCTTCAGGTCGAATTGTGACAGGTAGATGCTCCATCTAGCCTGTCATCAGTTCAGTTTCTGTGCCTGACAGAAGTATGTCAGGTTCTTGTGATCGGATAGTACCGTCACAGGGAATGGTGTCCCCTGTAGGTAGTGTCTCCATGTTTCCAGCACTTGGATTACTCCCAGTAGTTCCCTGTCATATATCTTGTAATTTCTTTCTGCTTCATTGAAAGAATGAGAGATGTATCCGCATGGGTGCCAGTCTCCATTGGTGTCCTGTTGTCTGAGTACTGCACCTGTCACAAATTTCTATTGAAATAACTTGTGATGGGACCACGCAGAGCTCAGTCAATAGATTTCCGTGCTTGTATTGGACTTGAATAAGCACATAAAGAACTACAAACAAGTAAACAAACATTGTAACTAATCGGTAAGTTCCGAAGTCACACTGTCACAACTATGTAGTTTGAAGTAGTAAGTCCAACACTCCCCCTCAAATGAAGAAGTTGTGAAGGATAAAAGAATGTAATAAATGCAGTATACTTACTCCCCCTCAATAAATGACTTGGCTCCCCCTTAATCAGAGCAATGTAAGGAGTGTCGAATGAGGAATGAATGATGATGTGCATGATGCACTATGAACATCGGAATATTTCCCAAAAAAAGATTTGTTGGTTTGCTGTACCGCTGATTCTCGTACAATTGGTTCTGTGCATGCATTCCAATGTTTTGATTAGTGTTGCCACTGGCTCAGCCGAGGTTTTTCAATAAAATGGCTATAGCATGCCAGGTAAATTTCCTAAATTCACCAAGATATTTGAGCATGTGGATGGGCCCATAAGCCGAGGGGTTGTCTGCCAAAATTAGTTGAACCGATCAATTTTCCCTGAGTTATTTAATAAACAAAATTTGGCTTGATGGCTCGGCTTGAAATCAAAGCCGAGTGAATAAGTCAGGAACGGGGGATCCGGTCAGATAGTGTTGGCAGAAGACCCCTCAGCTTATGGGCTCGTCCATATGCTCAAATATCCTAGTGAATTTAGGAAATTTATCCGGTATGCTATAGCCAATTTATTGAAAAACCTCAGCTGAGCCAGTGGCAACACTAGTTTTGATGTCGAGTTGCAGTTTATGTAGTCATGCTGGACTTCCTCGATCGTTCCCACTTGGTGCTTCGGTCCCCAGGTTCAGTTTATGGTTGTGATGGACATCCCAAGTTCGTGCCTTCCTCCCAATGTTTTGGCAGTGTGGTCAGTTGTACCAATGGGTACATGTCGGCGTAGTCGGCGGTCGTCTTGTGTCTCGTCCACCTTTCCTCACCTATTTCTTGAGTTGGCGGTTGGCGTTGTTTCATGTCTTGTCCGCCTGTCCTTGCCTACTCTTTGCCCTTCCTTCCTTCTCCTTCCTAGCCTTTGCTTCTTTTCCTTCTTCTTTCCTTCTACTTCTTTCCTTCTCCTCCACTCTCAACAATAGCCAGGGTTACTACCCCTTACTCTCCCCCTCGAGCTGGATGTCACACACTTAAGTATCTCCCAATTAGACATTTCCCCCCTTTGTTCCTAGTGTTGACATGCAGATTGAACCCGTTATAAAATATATTCGCATTTAGCACATTGTGATTTGTCGTGTTAGGGATTGGGTGGGGGGGCTCAAAAATTTGTCATTGTGTTCACTAGATTTGTTTTGTCTTCCCCTCGCGTCGCTGCTTTATGTGCCTGTTATGTCCCTATTCTACCCTAGCCAGCCCCATTGGGCTCATTCTGTCAGGAGTTCTGGTGGACATTGGTGACATGGTGGTTTTTGCGGCTTCGCAGGTGGGTTCGTCGGTCCTTTCGTCGACTTCCTACCTCCCTCTTCTTTCCTCCTTTGGCTCTTATCTGGTAGGAAACCACCCCATTACCTAATAAACTTTCATTTTTATTTTATTATGTCAAATTATGCTACATGACGCCAAATGATGCTACATTTTAATAGCATGAGAATTTTATTTTGCACGCATCAAAATGTACGTGCATGTACGAGTGCATCGGTAACAACAATGTACAATATATGTAACATAGTATATAAACCCTAAATATATGCCTAGGGGACCCCAGTTGTGTTCTCCTAGGTATGCCACCTACGTTTTCGGTGTGAAAGGCCTATCTCAACAAACTCACCTATTAATAACCCCTCACATCAAAACCATCAATTTCCCCATCACAAGCGCGGATCCCGCCCCCTTCTTGTAGAGAGAACCTGCACGGTCTTAGCTAGCAGATAGTGGGTGTCGCCCTAACAGAAGAACACAACTTCCCATATCAGTGCGCCTTCCTCTTACTTGCGCATACATCATTGTTTCACCGTGCCACATCCGATTACTCGTCCTTTCGGCATGAGCCGGAAGTACTTGTATATACGTAATCTACCTTTTCTTTCATAAGCCGACACCGGTCCTCGCCTTACATTGCAACTGCCAGTGATCAAGAGGCAGCGCTCGTCATTAGGACAGCTGCAACCAGACAACTGATCGGATCTGGTTTAGTTACGATCTACATTACTCTATTCGGACAACTATTTTAGTTACAAGCCAAATTCAGTGATATCTCCGAGATCAGGCACTGTTGGAAGGGTTATTGATCCAAAGTGTCAAAATAGGCGCCCGACGAACAACGAACCATTGACGAACCTCGATGAACCTTATCACGTGACCCGTAAACATTTGGAGAGGTCTCGAAGAAAAATTTTTGAATTTGTCGAAGAAGTGATTCATCACAGATTCTACAATTATGTCCGAACCTTCAACTTCTAATCCTGGTCCTAATCCTGTTCCCATACCAGCACTAGAGGTGAAAATTGATGTGCTCACAGTGCAAATGTCGCAATTAGTGTCAGTATTGGCAGCATCACAGCCCAGACAAGCGGAAGTACAGCCAGAGATGACAGGAGAAAGAGATGATGAGATGGAGGAGATGGTGGAGTGGATATCGCAGGAGGATGAGACGGTGGAGAAATCCAGAAATGGAAAAGCGTGCTTACCGCCCCTGCAAATCTTTGACGGTACCATGGAGAATACAAAATCCTTTATCAGTTCTATAGTATTATACATCCATGGGAGGAAGCCAGAGTTTCGTACAGCTGAGTCTAGGATTATGTTTGCTCTTTCATACATTGAGGGGGGGAAAGCACAGTTCTGGAGAAACGAGGCTATTAATCAAATTGCTGTGGGAAATAAACCATTTGCAACCTTCAAGGAATTTCTGGAGAGATTGGAGGCACAGTTTGGAGACCCTAATCCAAAGGCAACAGCCAATGCTAAATTAAAGACCATGCACCAAGGTTCCTTAATGGCAGATGAATTTATTTTGCAGTTCAAAGCAGAAGCTTCACAAATGGACATGGGAGAAGCTGCATTGGTAGAGTTTTTGAAAGCAGGATTAAATCCCTCTTTATTCAAGTCTATCTACCGACTACCTTCTATGCCAGAGAAGTTGGACAAGTGGTATAATTGGGCAATGCACCTTGACCAGCAATATCGGCAGGAACAGGCGGAGTCAAAGTTGATGTACGGAAGTAGTAAATTTGGAAAGTCATCAGGAGGAAAGTCCGAGAAAGGAAAGGTGCCTCAGGCACAAGCTCCAAGGGCACAGCCACCGGCCATGGCAGTGACACCTATAGTTATGGAGTCAGCAGCACCAGCAGAGGCAATGGAGGTTGATCAAGTGGGGAGACGAGCCCCACTTAAATGTTTTAACTGTGGGCAGTTAGGACACATTTCTAAGAATTGTAAGCAGAAGAGAAAGATCAGGGGAGCTATATTCAAGGAAGTGAAGCCAGAGGAGGGCAAGCAGGAGAATTTTGTGGAAGAGGCCCAGTGAAGGTTTCCCCATTGGTGACCCAGAATCGTTACAATGTATTAGTATCCGAGGAAACCCAGAGTAAATCAGAAAAGGAAATCGAGGAGGAGTACAACTGTTGCAAATCACGTGACAAAGAAAATTGTCACATGTCATTTCTGAAAACCCCTAAATTCTTTATTCGCTCTGCGCGAATAGAACCCGAAATCACCTTGACTGTGGGACTGAAGACAGTGGACATGCATGCAGCTATTGATGTGGAAGCGTTGCTTGACAGTGGTGCTACAGGATTATTTATTAATCGATCCTTAATTACCAGAAACAGTATTAACACACGCAAGCTGGCACAACCTATAATGGTGTACAATATTGATGGAACAGTCAATCCTGGAGGAACTATCAAGGAGGAGGTGACTATGGTATTAAAGTATCAGGAGCATCAGGAGTGAGCTTTATTCGAAGTGTGCGATCTTGGGAAAACCAATCTAATAATAGGATGTCCGTGGTTACAGAAGCATAATCCTGAAATTGATTGGAAAACTGGGAAAGTACAAATGACTGATTGTCCTAAGGAATGTAATGTGTATGGGAGGAAGATGAAGAAGGAGAAAAGGAAAAAGAAAGAGAAAGAACATCTGAGGAAGTATTCTGTCATGATGGAGGAAGTGGAGGATGAGGAAATGCCAAATGGGGAAGTTCCGATCATGATCGAGAAAGAAGAGCAGAAGCAAACCTTTACAGCAGTTTGTGGAGGACAGTCGTGGGACAAGAATATCATGAAGGTGGAGAAGCCAGTGGAGGAATGGGTGCCAAAAGTGTATCATGAACATTTGTCAGTGTTCCAAAAGAAGGAGTCTGAGTGAATGCTGGTGTGGAAGCCATGGGATCATGCGATTGAGATGAAGCCCAGGTTTGTGCCGAAGAAGTCGAAGGTATATCTGTTATCTCCAATGGAACAAGAAGAAGTGGATGCATTCCTGAAGGAGCAATTGCGCAAAGGATACATATGACCTTTGAAATCACTGCAAACATCACCAACATTCTTTGTGCCCAAAAAAGACCAAAGAAAGAGGATGTGTACCGATTATAGGTATCTGAATGAGTGGACAGTGAAGAATGCATACCCCCTGCCATTGATCTCAGAAATAATTGATAAGGTGGGAAAAGCCAAGGTCTTTACAAAATTGGATTTACAATGGGGATACAACAATGTACAAATAAAGAAAGGAGATGAGTGGAAGGCTGCATTTGCCACATGTCGAGGATCCTTCAAGCTGCTTGTCATGTTTTTTGGGATGACTAATAGTCCCCCGACCTTTCAAAATATGATGAACGACATTTTCAAGGACATAATAGACAAAGGCATGGTAATAATATTTATTGACGACATTCTGATATTCATGGAGGATGAAGAAAATCATGAGGCGATAGTGCAGGAGGTGTTACGGAGGTTGGCGGAGAATGATCTATTTTTGAAACCAGAGAAGTGTGTGTTTGGGGCAAGCGAGATCGAGTTCCCAGGATTATTGATCAGCCCTGACGGGATCAAAATGGATCCAATCAAGGTACAGGCGATCACAGATTGGCCTGCGCCCACCCATGTCAAGGAGGTTCAAGCCTTCTTGGGACTCGCAAATTTTTATCGTCGCTTTGTGCACAATTTCTCTAAAATTGCCGCACCCTTACATAACCTTATGTGAAAGGGAGTAGTATGGAGGTGGGGAGAGCAGCAGCAGACAGCGTTTGAGGAGTTGAAGAGGAAGTTTGTGGAGGGACCAATATTAGCCCCAGTAGATTTCACATGCCCTTTGCGAGTGGAATCCAATGCATCCGATTTTGCTACTGGAGCAGTATTATCAATGCTGTGCGAAGATGACAAATGGCATCCTTGTGCATATTTGTCCTGAGGGTTGAATGATGTGGAGAGGAATTATGATGTGCATGACAAAGAGATGTTGGGGATAATACGAGCATTAGAGGCATGGAGGCATTATTTGGAAGGATGTACGCATCAGATTGAGATCTGGACAGATCATCAAAATCTGCAATACTTCATGTCTGCTAAAAAGCTTAATCGCCGGCAAGCACGTTGGGCACTATTCCTATTGCGTTTCAATTTTCACTTGGTCCACAAAGCGGGAAGCTTAATGAGGAAAGCAGATGCATTATCCAGATGTATTGATCATAAAAGGGGGGTGGAGGAGGACAATAAAAATGTTACCTTACTCAAACCCGAATACTTTCACATTTGCGCTATGCATCAAGGGCATCTATTAATAGATAGCTTGGAAACAGAAATGTTGTCTAAAATTAGACAATGTTCGGAAATGGACAATGAAGTAGTGGAAGCTGTGAAAGCTCTGAAGGGAGAGAAGAAGGGTAATATCAAAGGAGACGAATGGGCTGAGGAACAAGGGTTGGTGTTGTTTCGAGGAAAAGTGTATGTACTGAAGGATCAGGATTTGTGAAGGGAGATTGTCCGGTTACATCACAATACACCAATTGCCGGACACCCAGGAAGATGGAAGACGTTGGAATTAGTAATGAGAAATTATTGGTGGCCCGGAATTTCGAAGTATGTGTTGGGGTATGTGGATGGATGTGATACGTGCATGAGGGGGAAGAAATTTCCAGAGAAACCTGCAGGAAAATTAATGCCGAACCCTATACCTAAAGCGCCGTGGTGAGATATATCTGTGGATTTTATTACCAGATTACCCGAGGCTCAAGGGTACAATGCAATATTCGTAGTATGCGACCGCTTTACAAAGGAGGTCCATATTATTCCTACTACTACAGAAACCTCATCATTGGGCTTGGCGCGCCTCTATCTAAATCAGGTATGGCGGTTACATGGGTTATCCGATACCGTTACCTCCGATCACAGACCACAATTTGCTTCCGTGTTTATGCGAGAACTAAACAACATATTGGGAATTCAAACTAAATTATCTACAGCATATCACCCGCAGACTGATGGGCAGACAGAGAGAATGAATCAGGAGTTGGAGCAGTACCTATGTATGTTTGTCAACTACCAACAAACCGACTGGCCCAAATGGTTGGCAATTGCCAAATTTTCCCACAATAACAAATTCCATTCGGCTACTCGTATGTCACCCTTTTTTGCGAATTATGGATATCATCCTTGCATGGGAGTAGAACCCAGAAGGGAAGTCAAAGTACAGTCAGTAGAAGATTTTGTATCTAAGATGCAAAAGGTACAAGAGGAAGCAGAGGCAGCATTGAAGAAAGCACGTGATGACATGATGCGACATGTGGATCATACTCGAGCATGCGCTCCAGAGTACAAAGTTGGTGACTTGGTATGGCTAAGTACCAAGGATCTGAATATTCCACGACCTTCGAAGAAACTTATGGAGAAACAAGTTGGCCCATATGCGATCTCTAAAGTGATCTCGCCTAATGTGGTAGTGCTAAAATTACCCCAATCATTTAAGATTGATCCCGAGATTAACGTATCCCGCCTATGCCCTTACTGTCCGCCTACTATTCCTGGCCAACAAACTACTCCACAACCTCCGATAATAATAGAAGGTGCTCCAGAATACATAGTTGAAGAAATTCTAGACTCACGTCTTCGACAGAACAAATTGGAGTTCTTAATAAAGTGGAAAAACTATACCAACGAAAATAATTTGTGGGAACCCAAAGAGAATTGTAAGCAAGTGCATAATGTGATCGCCCAATTCTTTAAACATAATCTGAATGCTCCGCGTCGCATTGCGAGAATGGTGTATGAGGGGATGAAATTCTGGCCTTACCAAAATTTCACAGAGGGGACAAACATAATATTTTCTCGCCTGGAAGTCGAGGCATAAAAGGGGGGTAATGTTAGGAAACCACCCCCTTGCCTAATAAACTTTCATTTTCATTTTATTATGTCGAATTATGCTACATGACGCCAAATGACGCTACATTTTAATAGCATGAGAATTTTATTTTGCACGCATCAAAATGTATGCGCATGTACGAGTGCATTGGTAACAACAATGTACAATATATGTAACATAGTATATAAACCCTAAATATATGCCTAGGGGACCCCAGTTGTGTTCTCTTAGGTATTCCACCTACATTTTTGGTGTGAAAGGCCTATCTCAACAAACTCACCTATTAATAACCCCTCACATCAAAACCATCAATTTCCCCATCACAAGCGTGGATCCTGCCCCCTTCTTGTAGAGAGAACCCGCACGGTCTTAGCTAGCAGATAGTGGGTGTCGCCCTAACATTATCCCTCTGGCTAACATTTGATGTGCTGCTCTGGAGCTTTTTGTCCATTTGGGGTTTCATGGGTTTTGGTAAGTTTTGTCGGTGGCATCAAGTTCCTAGCAGATTTGGGAGATGCAGCCATGTGTTCTCACCCAATTTTGTTTGCTTTGTTGAGGGCTTGTGCCTTGTGCATAATGTTTGCATTGGGCGCGTTTTTCATCTGGTAGGGTTTTATGAGGCGGCTCATTGTAAGTTGCCTAGAGTGAGACTTTATGTAGTAAATAGAATAGAGGATGATTAATAATGAAGCTAGAGTGTTGTTGCCAGAGAGTTTTGGGCCTTAGAGTACTGCCTGCAAGTGCCAGCAGGGCTTTTGGGTTGCCTTAGTGACCGAGTCTCCAGTCCAGTGGCATGGTCCCAGTACCAGGTTGATTCCCAGTACAGCTGTGGTGAACGGGAGCCACCCATGACGTGCTTGTATTGAAATAACTTGTGGTGGGACCATGCAGAGCTCAGTCGATAGATTTCTGTGCTTGTATTGGACTTGAACAAGCATGTAAAGAACTACAAACAAGTAAACAAACATTGTAACTAATCGGTAAGTTCTGAAGTCACACTGTCACAACTTTGTAGTTTGAAGTAGTAAGTCCAACAATTTTGAGGTGTCAAATTCCACCACAAATGGTTTTGTTGCATCTGGCATCAGCAGTACTGGGGCTTCATTGAACTTCCTTTTTAGCACATCAAACGACTGCTGGCAGCCATTCATCCATTCAAATTTCTTGTTCTTCTTTGTCAAATCGTTCAGTGGTCTGGCCAGATCCACGAAGTGTCTGATGAATTGTCAATAGAGGTTTCCAAATCCTAGGAAGGATCTTACATCCTTCACTGCCTTTGGCGTGGGCCAGTCCTTGATCCCAGCCAGTTTTGTGTTGTCCATTGCAAGTTCATTGGGCCTGATGATCATGCCCAAGAAGTCGACTTCTTGCACATTGAACTTGCATTTCTCTATTTTCAAGTAGAGATCACATTGTCGTAATTGTTTGAGGACCCTTTCGGTCCTTATCTGGTGTTCTTCTTCTGTCTTCGAGAAGATCAGGATGTCATCCATATAAATGATGAGCCATCTTTCATCTAACATGTCTCAGAAGAGATTGTTCATCATGGCCTGGAATGTTGCCAGTGAGTTGCACAGCCCAAAGAACATCATCATTGGCTCGAATAGCCCTTGGTTAGTTTTGAATGCTGCCTTCCACTCGTCTCCTTTCTTTATCCATACATTATGATATCCCAATCAAATATCAAGCTTTGTGAAAAATCTTGCTCCCTTCAGCTTGTCCAAGAGGTCTCCGATCAGTGGCAGGGGGTAGTTGTTCCGGATTGTTCCTTCATTCAGATAGTGAGTTCATTACAAAGTCAACTCAGTTCAAATTGAATTCATTATGGAGTAAAGTCATTATATTCACAAGAAACTCAACTTGACAACAAATGAGTGAGTAAATTACAATCACTATAAAACAGTAAATTCTTTGTACAAGTGAATTAAAATGTAAAGTCACTAACATTTAGAAATAAGTTCATTACAAGTAGTAATTAAATTATTAACTCAAGTCAGTAAAAAATAAATTGATTATGAGAATAGTCAGTAAGAGTAATTGTGTACCTGTAGTAGGATTAAGCATTGAGTCATGTACATGCAACCTGGCAGTACTATTACATTAATGTATATAGAAAATATAGATGGGGTGAAAAGGAGGGGGGGATGATGTGATAGGCATGATGTGATGGGACATGGAGAGAGGGGGATGGGCTCAACAGGAGGGGGGAATGAGTAGATAGGGATGGGGTGATGGAGTGCTGGGGTGATGGGGATGGGGTGATGGAGTGCTGGGGTGATGGGGATGGGGTGATGGGGTGATGGAGATGGAGTGTTGGGGAGGGGGGAATGGGAATGGGGAGAGTAGTAAGAGAGCAACAGCCCCCCCATGTTGACTTGGGGCCAAAGGTCCCAAGTCAACTGAAGAATTGTCAACCCATATTGGATTCAACATTGCATAATGTATGCAGGACTTCACTTTGACCCAAAGTCAACATAAAAATTGTGTACCTGTAGTAGGATCAAGCATTGAGTCATATACACATGACCTGGCCCATCTGGAGTCAGGCTGACCAAGCAATGTGAACAAATTCCATGACAAAGATGGAGAGGGGGAGGGGGGAGTGGATGGAGCTGGGGAGAGGGGGAAAGGGGGATGGACTGAAGAGGAGGGGGGGGGGGGTGAGGACATGGGGAGGACTGATGGGGATGGGGTGAAGCAGAGGGGGGGGATGAGGGGATACAACAAACCCCCCACATTGACTTTGGGCCAAAGGTCCAAAGTCAACTGAAGAATTGTGAACCTGTAGTAGGATTAAGCATTGAGTCATGTACACATGAGCTGGCCCATGCCACAGTCAGCCTGAATGAAGAAAATGTATATAAAAACTTAATGCATGCCGGAGGCACTTCCTAAACTTGTCAATAATAAAGGGAGGATGGTCACGTGACCACATCGTGGGAGTTGTTTGGGTGGATGGGAACTTTTGACTATATTATGTCAGCATGCCAGTGAGGGGGTTAGTGAGTGAGGGGGAGGGTGTGTGAGGGGGGAGGTGCAAGATGGGATGTGGAGGGGAGAGGGGAGGGGGAGGGGGAAGAGGGAGGGGGAGTGAGGAGGAGGGGAAGAGTGAGAGTGAGGAGGTATGGTGAGGGTGAGGGGAGAGAGTGGGTGAGGGTGAGGGTGAGGGGGAGGAGATGAGTGTGAATGTGGGTGAGGGGGGAGGGGGAGAGTGAGGGGAACAGTGAGGGGGGAGGTGAGTGGGAGAGCAGCAGAGAGTGAGTGGGAGAGGGGAGAGGGTGAGAGGGGAGAGGGTGAGTGGGGTGAGAGGGGAGAGTAAGTCAGGGGAGAGGGTGAGTGGTGGAAGCAGGGAGAGCAAGTGGGGTGAGTGGGGAGGGGGGAGAGTGAGTAGGGTGAGTAGGTGAGGAGAGAGGGAGTGGGGGGAGAGGGGAAGAGTGAGGAGGGAGAGTGAGTGGGGTGAGTGGGGGGAGGGGGTCAGGGTCACAGGTGAGGAGGAGGGGGGAGAGTGAGGGGAATAGTGGGGGGGAGGGAGGAGAGTGGGTCTGGGGGATGAGGAGGGGGAGTTGATGGGTTTGGGGTGATGGGGAGAGGGGTGAAGTGGAGGGGGTGATGGGGATGGGGACATGGGGATGGGGTGATGAGGATGGGGACATGGGGATGGGGAGAGTAGTAAGAGAGCAACAGCCTCCCCACATGGACTTGGGGCCAAAGGTCCCAAGTCAACTGAAGTCTGCAGAAGTGTGTGACTGTAGTAGATTAAAAACTATGCAGAGCAGTGAGAGAACAACAACCCCCCAATGTTGACTTTGGGCCAAAGGTCCCAAGTCAACTGAAGTCTGCAGAAGTGTGTGACTGTAGTAGATTAAAAACTATGCAGAGCAGTGAGAGAACAACAACCCCCCAATGTTGACTTTGGGCCAAAGGTCCCAAATCAACTGAAGTCTGCAGAAGTGTGTGACTGTAGTAGATTAAAAACTATGCAGAGCAGTGAGAGAACAACAACCCCCCAATGTTGACTTTGGGCCAAAGGTCCCAAGTCAACTGAAGTCTGCAGAAGTGTGTGACTGTAGTAGATTAAAAACTATGCAGAGCAGTGAGAGAACAACAACCCCCCCATGTTGACTTTGGGCCAAAGGTCCAAAGTCAACTGAAGAATTGTGTACCTGTAGTATGATTAAGCATTGAGTCATGTACAAACAAGCTGGCCCATCCAGAGTCAGGCTGAGTGAGCAACACGAGCAGTTGCCATGACAAAGATGCAGAGGGGGAGGGGGGAGTTGGTGGAGCTGGGGTGATGGGGTGATTGGGAGAGGGGTGAAGTGGAGGGGGTGATGGGGACATGGGGATGGGGTGATGGGGATGAGGTGATGGGGTGATGGAGATGGAGTGATGGGGAGGGGGATGGGGACACATGGGGATGGGGAGCCTAGTAGTAAGAGAGCAACAGTCCCCTCAACTGAAGAATTATAAACCCATATTGGATTAAACATGGTGTAATGTATGCATGACTTCCAGGACCCCCACACATTGACTTTGGGCCAAAGGTTCAAAGTCAACTGAAGAATTGTGTACCTGTAGTAGAATCAAGCATTGAGTCATGTACACATGAGCTGGCCCATGCAGAGTCAGGCTGAGTGAATGCCATGGCAAAGATGCAGAGGGGGAGGGGGAGTTGATGGAGCTGGGGTGATGGGGAGATGGGGAGAGGGGTGAAGTGGAGGGGGTGATGGGGACATGGGGATGGGGACATGGTGATGGGGACATGGTAATGGGGTGATGAGGATGGGGACATGGGGATGGGGAGAGGGGGAGAGGGGGATGGGGTGAAGAGGAGGGGGGGATGAGGAGATACAACAAACCCCCCACATTGACTTTGGACCAAAGGTTGAAAGTCAACTGAAGAACTGAACCTGTAATAGGATTAAGCATTGAGTCATGTATACATGAGCTGGCCCTTGCCACAGTCAGCCTGAATGAAGTACTATTAGATTAATGTATATAGAAAGTGTATATAACAACTTAACATGTGCCAGCGGCACATTCCTAAACTTGTCTATAACATATGGGACAACCTTTTCATGGGAATGATTATGTAAAATTGGTCAGCCTTAGTCAGGTCTGACCAATCCTGACAAATATAGCTGAGTTATGAATTTTCATCCTCTGAGCTGAGTGAAAGGAGGAGGGGAGAGGGGAAGTGGGAGGTGCAGAGTGAGGGGGGGTGAGGGGGAGGGGGTGAGTGGGGGTGAGGGTGAGGGTGAGGATGGGAGTGAGGGTGAGGGTGAGGATGGGAGTGAGGGTGAGGGTGAGGATGGGAGTGAGGGTGAGGGTGAGGATGGGAGTGAGGGTGAGGGTGAGGATGGGAGTGAGGGTGAGGGTGAGGATGGGAGTGAGGGTGAGGGTGAGGATGGGAGTGAGGGTGAGGGTGAGGATGGGAGTGAGGGTGAGGGTGAGGATGGGAGTGAGGGTGAGGGTGAGGATGGGAGTGAGGGTAGGGGTGAATGGGTGGAGGGGGTGAATGGGTGAGGGGGAGGGGGTGAATGGGTGAGGGGGGAGAGTGAGTGGGGTAAGTGGGGGAGGGTGAGAGTAAGGGTAGGGGTGAATGGGTGGAGGGGGTGAATGGGTGAGGGGGAGGGGGTGAATGGGTGAGGGGGGAGAGTGAGTGGGGTAAGTGGGGGAGGGTGAGAGTGGGTGAGGAGGAGGGAGGGGAGTGAGGGGAACCATGAGGGGGAGGGAGGAGAGTGGGTCTGGGGGATGGGGAGGGGGAGTGGAGTTGATGGGGAGGGGGTAAAGGGGAGGGGATGATGGGGTGATGGGGATGAGGGGATGAGGAGATAGGGATGGGGTGATGGGGTGGAGTGATGGAGTGATGGAGATGGGGTGATAGGGAGAGAGGGAGGGTGATGGGGACATGGGGATGAGGATAGTATTAAGAGAGCAACAGCCCCCCCACATTGACTTGGCCAAAGGTCCCAAGTCAACTGAAGAAGTGAAGTGTGTGACTGTAGTAGAATTGAACATGCAGTGTAGTGAGAGAGCAATGACCCTGCCCCATGTTGACTTGGGGCCAAAGGTCCCAAGTCAGCTGAAGAATTGTGAATCCATATTGGATTAAACATTGTGTAATATATGCAGGACTTCAACTGTAGAATTGTATACCTGTCATAGAATTAAGCATTGAGTCATGTACATGTGAGCTGGCCGATCTGGAGTCAGGCTGAGCGAGCAACATGAGCGAATGCCATGACAAAGGCATGGGTCATAAGCTCGTACATATCGTTGGGAGTCCTTGCCTTTTGTAATCCTGGAGATCGTGTTTGTTTTCCATATGTATGGGTCAGTCCTCAGTGTTCCTTGGTCAGGGGTGGTTCTTCTGGCAGTTCAAATATGCCAATGACCAGTTCTCCTAGTACATATGCGATCAGGAGGTCTGTCACATCTTGTTTGTGGGTTTCTCCCATTGCTCGTATTTCCATGCCGGTGTCTGCCAGTAGTTCCTCATCAGGTACTTCTTCAACCTTCACTTGAGAGGGAGTCTCCCTGGGCATAGGTACTTCAGCATTGATCATACTGTGATCTGGGGTCCTATAATCATGGGTTGGGGTAGTCCCCTGTCGAGGGTTGTTTGTCCTGTTTTGTGGTGTTGTTTTCATGTTCCTTTTGCCAGTGCTTCCCTCCCCTGTGGAGGTTAGCAATTCCTTCATTTTTTGCATGATTTGTCATGTCTTGTCACATTCATTGTTTTTGCCCTTCTCCAGTTGCTTTTTCTTCTGGTTTTCTTGGGTCTTGGCGATGGCGCATCTCGCTGCTTCTAGGGTCCTTTCTTTAGGAGTGCCCTTGGTCCTGGTCTTTGCGACAACTTTCTGGACCAAATTCAGCTCCTTCGCTTTCTTCTCAGAAAATCTTTCCTTCATTTTTGCCATGGCCAGTCAGGCTCGGGCAAGGTTTGTCTCCTTTTCTTTGGAGAGTCTTTCTCTAGTCTTGGCTACGATGCATTGAATTTGTGCCATTCTGTCATTGGGCGCATCCCTTCCAGTGTTGACCCTGGGGAGGTTTAGGGTGTTTGGGAGGGCCTGTTCAGCTCTTCTTGTCTTCTCCAAGATTCGTTGGATCTGAGCCCATCGTTCTTTGTCTCAGAACTCAAAGGTTCCCTTCTTCCAGTTGATGATTGGATTTATCTCCCATAGCCATGGCAGGCCCAGGATTACCGATTCCAGTGACTAGGTATTCCGTTGGGGAGCTCCTTCCATTAATGTGGAGCCCTTTCATGCATCTGGTGATTGTTCCCTGCCTATTCAGGGTTCCATCTACATTTGTGGCCCGGATGGTGTGGCCTAAGGGATATGTTCTGATCCCTTCTTGTTCGACAAATTTTGAGTCAATAAAGACTCCTCCTGCTCCACAGTCGAGGAGCGCATTTGTTGCAACATCTTTCCCCATTGTCTGTAAGGGGACTAGGGGGGTGCCCTGTGTGTTTTTCCTATTTTTTATGTTTGTCCTATATTTTTCCCCACCTCATTTCCTTCTATTCTTCATTTTCTATGATTTTTCCGGATTTTATTACTAATTTTCCCTTGCTATCATGTTTGTACATGTTGACACTTTTATATTTAGAGGCGGAGGACCCCTTCCGACACATACCCCTTGGTATGATGTCATTCGGCGGCCTATCTCCGCCTATCTCCGCCTTTTTCTATTTTTAGATTATATTTGATTTTTGTCGTCTTCACATATACTGGGCATCAGCAAGGGGATCCTTAGAGTTTTCTCTTCGGATTTCCCTTTGCTAGGTGTGTCCCCAATGCCTGTATTATGTAGTATAATTTTAACTTCAGATTTCCCTTTGCTAGAGGCTTAGGTTGCCCTTATAGTAGAAAACTCTCCCCTAAGGCCCGAAAATCACGAACGCGCTGCCCAAGATAGGCAGGTATGGACTGGACGATGCTTCCCAAAGCTCCACAGAGTCCCTACACACCGTTCCAGATAATCTCGCCTTTATTACGCTGCCATTTTCGCCAAACGCGCTCCCTAGCGACATGGATGCATCAGAACGCTTCGACGTGCTTGAAAGTGACGTTTCCGGAATGCGCGCACAAATCAACTCGCTTAAATCTACGATTGA
This sequence comes from Tricholoma matsutake, assembly GCA_026075535.2. Taxonomy (NCBI): domain Eukaryota; kingdom Fungi; phylum Basidiomycota; class Agaricomycetes; order Agaricales; family Tricholomataceae; genus Tricholoma; species Tricholoma matsutake. The sequence continues at coordinate 10,612,447 of AP026538.1, forward strand.
AAACTTCGTTAGGACCCTCCAGGCTAACCCTACGACCAATAGTTCCCCCTTTACGACTCCAAGCGCACCCAACAACAACGTTTTGCCAAACGCGTCCACTAAGGAACGTGCCCAGATCAAACTGTCCCCCCCCCGCTGAATTTAATGGTGCACGTGCGCAGGGACGTGCATTCCTTAATTCCTGTGAGTTATACATTAGTCTCCAGTCGCATCAATTCGTCGATGAGGCTGCAAAAATTTATTGGGCCTTCACATACATGAAATCTGAATGCGCCTATCTCTATGTGGACCGTATCCTACATCAAACTAAAGAACTCAGTTCTCTACCTTTCTCCACTTGGGGTGACTTTCGAGCTGAGTTCGTACGCCACTTCTGCCCCCTCAATGAATGCCACTGAGCAGTGACACGACTTGAGTCATCCACTTACCACCAGGGACATCGATCCGTGGACGACTATATCGATGAGTTCAAGGATTTGGTGGACATGGCAGGATATGGGAGTGGGTTACCAGTGGTGGTGAAGTTCCAACGGGGACTCAACCGAGAAATTGAGGACCAGATTGCACAGATGTTGGAAGGGCGCCCAGCGGACGATGATATCCTTGCTTGGTATGAAGCTGCTTCACTCTGTGATGAGAACCAACTCACAAATGCAGTGTTTAATGCTGCATTCCATGCTCCAACTACCACTCATACGCCCTACACCTTCAATTGAAGCCTCCCCCGCCCTAACCCCATTCCTGTTCATCAAACTCCCACACCAGCCGTCAATGTCCCAGTACCAATAGATGTTGATGCAGCCCGCAGCCGTGCACATAAGTTGGATCTCTGCTACCGTTGTGGGGAACCTGGACACAGGGTTGGAGCATGTCCCCATCGTCAGGATATCCGCATGCTCACCCCCGAGGGATGAGACGAACTCCTGCAAGATTTGTTGGCGCTTGTAGATGTTGAGGAAGTGAAGGATCAAGTTGCAGAGGAGATTAAGTTGGAAGTTGTAGAGGAGCAGGATTTTCATATTCGCAGCGAGTGAATCGTACACCCTCACTGCCTGTCCATAATCGCTTTGAAGTCTTGTCAGTTGAATCCCCGGAGAATGAATCCATTTCTGTGACTGCTCCCCTCTCTGACCCTTTGAAGTTGGATAAAGACGTACCTGCTCTCCCCATCTCTCCTTCTACTCCACGTCCCAAAATTAAATCATGGGAATGTAAACTACCACGCAAGTATATTGTGGCATCCACTCCCTCTGCACATTCCTTAAACCTAGCCATCAAACTGCAGACGACTGACACTGGACAGATACTCGGTGTCTCTGCGCTCCTGGACTCTGGTGCGACTGGTCTCTTCATCGATTCCCATCTGGTACAACAACATCACCTAAATACTCGCTCACTCTCACGTCCGATACCTGTATATAATGTGGATGGATCCCCAAATGAAGCTGGTGCCATCCAAGAGGTTGCAGACCTGGTTCTCCATTACAGAGATCATAGTGAGCGTGCCCTTTTTGCTGTCACTCAATTAGGAAAGCAAAAGGTGATTTTGGGATATCCATGGCTTCGAGACCATAACCCAGAGGTCGACTGGCGTACCGGGGAGGTTACCATGAGCCGATGTCCATCCTGCTGTCAGACGTGTTTCACAGAAGCCAGGCAAGAATGTCGTGGACAGAAGGTGGCAATATGACATACTCGGAAGTGTCGTGCTGGACCCCTGCCTATACCTGAAGTGGAAATGGAAGGGGTTCCTGATCTAATGCCAGACTTGGATGATGATGATGAGGACCCAGAGGAAGTGGAGGAGGGTGATCGGATCTTCTACACTGCGATTCGCTCATCGCATGAGGTGTGTGCCACATCGAACATATCCCAATGCCTCGCCGAGGCCTTCCACAAAAACAACGCTGCTAAATCCTCTACTAACTCCTTACTCCCTCATCTCCATGAGTTTGAAGACGTGTTCTCCAAGGAGTCATTCGACTCTCTTCCTGTGTGCAAGCCATGGGATCACGCAATCGAACTCACCCCCGGTGCAACCCCTTCATCCTGCAAGGTCTATCCTCTCTCTCTGGAAGAACAACGGCAGCTTGACCAGTTCATCGACGAGCACCTGGCCTCTGGATGTATTCGACCATCAAAGTCACCCATGGCCTCTCCCTTTTTCTTTGTCAAGAAGAAGAATGGCTCACTTCGACCGGTTCAAGACTACAGAAGGCTCAACAACATCACGGTCAAAAATCGCTACCCACTACCCCTCATCTCCAAACTCGTAAACCAGCTCCATGGAGCCCGATACTTCACCAAGCTCGATGTCCGTTGGGGCTATAATAATGTGAGGATAAAGGAGGGAGATGAGTGGAAGGCAGCCTTTCGTACCAACCGTGGTCTTTTTGAACCGCTTGTCATGTTCTTTGGCCTTACTAATAGCCCTGCCACCTTTCAGACCATGATGAACGACATCTTCCATGACCTCATCCTCGAAGGCGTTGTCTGCATCTATCTCGACGACATCCTCATCTTCACTTGCACAGTTGAAGAGCACCGTCACATCACGCGCCTCGTCCTAGAGCAACTTCGATGGTACAAACTCTACCTTTGTCAGGACAAATGTGAGTTCAAAAGGACCAAGATTGAGTACCTTGGCCTGATTATCTCGGAGGGTCAAGTGGAGATGGATCCTATCAAGGTAAACAGGGTCACAGCTTGGCCAACGCCCACGAACAAGAAGGAGGTGCAGTCTTTCCTGGGCTTCATCAATTTCTATCGGTGTTTTATCAAGGATTTCTCACATCATGCATGACCACTGTTCGACTTGACAGGAAAGGAGGCATGGAGGTGGGATAATGCACAACAGGAGGCGTTCGAAAAGCTTAAGGAGATGGTCACTTCCACTCCGATCCTTACCTTTGCTGACGATTCACATCCTTTTTGTGTAGAAGCCGACAGTTCTGACTTTGCGACGGGTGCTGTGTTGTCTCAGCAGTCTCCGGAGGACCAGAAGTGGCATCCTGTTGTGTTCTACTCCAAAAGCCTTAGTGCTGTAGAGCGAAACTACGAGATCCATGACAAGGAGATGTTGGCGATAATGCGTGCGCTTGAGGAGTGGCGACACTTCCTTGAGGGTGCCCAACACAAGGTGGAAATTTGGACAGATCACAAGAATCTTGAGTACTTCATGATGGCCAAGAAATTGAACCATTGTCAAGCTCGTTGGTCCCTGTATCTATCTAGATTCGACTTCTCCTTGCACCACCGTACGGGTCACAGCATGGGGAAGACCGATGCCCTATCCTGACGTGCAGACCATGGGGATGGCAGCGGTGACAACCAAAACATTGTGCTGTTGCAGCCAGACCTGTTCACCATTCAGGCACTGGAAGGCATCGCACCCCAGGGTGAGGAGCAGGACATCCTACGTGACATTCGTTGTGCAAACCGTAGCGGTTTACATGAGGATGTTGTCGCCCGAGCTGTTAAAGAACTGAGGAAGCGATCGACCCTTTCCTTACGTGCAGCAGAGTGGGCTGAAAAGGAGGACTTGTTGTATTTCAGGGATCACATCTATGTTCCCAATGACCCAGACCTTCGCCGGCGCATCATATCCCAACACCATGACTCACAGATTGCTGGCCACCCCGGACGCTGGAAGACCTTGGAGCTCACCTCACGGAACTATTGGTGGCCACAAATGTCACGGCTCATTGGTCAGTATTGTCACACTTGTGACCTTTGCTTATGCACCAAGGTTCCTCGTTGCAAGCCTATTGGTGAGCTACACCCTCTTCCTGTTCCAGAGAGTCGTTGGGATGTCGTCAGCATCGACTTTGTGGTGGAATTGCCAGAGTCAAATGGGTTTGATGCGGTGATGTGCACAGTTGACTCAGTGGGAAAATGCGCTCACTTCATTCCCACTCACACCACTGTCAGTGCCCTAGGTGCCGCTCGACTCTACCTCCACCACGTGTGGAAATTACATGGACTTCCTGGTGCCTTCCTCTCGGATCGTGGCCCTCAGTTCATGGCAGAGTTCACTCGTGAGCTGTACCAACTCCTGGGGATCAAACTCCTCGCTTCAACCACTTATCACCCACAAACTGATGGCCAGACGGAGCGAGTCAACCAGGAACTGGAGCAGTACATCCGCCTCTTTGTCAATGAATGCCAGGACGATTGGGATGATCTCCTTCCTTTGGCCAAGTTTGGATACAACAACCATGTCCATGCTTCCACTCAACAGACCCCTTTCCTCTTAGACACTGGACGACATCCACGCATGGGATTTGAACCTCGCCAAACTCCCTCACACATCGAGACGGTGAATGAGTTCACAGAACGCATGAGGGATAGCTTGGAGGAGGCAAGGGCAGCCTTAGCAAAGGCGAAGGACGACATGGCACGATTTTACAACCAACGCCACTCCCCAACCCCTCAGTACAAGGTTGGTGATCGAGTTTATCTTGACTCCAGTGATGTCTCCACTACATGTCCATCCAAGAAACTCACTCATCGCTTCTTGGGACCTTTCCCCATTGTCAAGTGCGTTGGAACACATGCCTATCATCTACGCCTCCCAGCCTCCATGTCCAGACTCCATCCCGTCTTCCATGTCGTCAAATTGCTTCCAGCTCCCCCAGATCCGTTCCCGGGATGCCATTCACACCCACCACCACCACCTACAGTGATCGAGGGAGAACCCCAATACGAAGTCGAGTCAATCTTGGACAGCCATTTGCGTCGAGGAAAACTCCAGTATTTGGTACATTGGAAGGGTTATGGGTATGAGGAGAACTCATGGGTCAAAGAGTCTGACGTAAATGCCCCTTGGTTAATCAAGGAATTCCACCGACGGCACACTGCTGCACTGCGTCGCATTCAAGTCACGGACTTTGGTCGTATACGATTTTGAATGCATCGGGGCGATGCATCTTAGAGAGGGGGTGATGTAAGGGGACTAGGGGGGTGCCCTGTGTGTTTTTCCTATTTTTTATGTTTGTCCTATATTTTTCCCCACCTCATTTCCTTCTATTCTTCATTTTCTATGATTTTTCCGGATTTTATTACTAATTTTCCCTTGCTATCATGTTTGTACGTGTTGACACTTTTATATTTAGAGGCGGAGGACACCTTCCGACACATACCCCTTGGTATGATGTCATTCGGCAGCCTTGATCCGCCTATCTCCGCCTTTTTCTATTTTTAGATTATATTTGATTTTTGTCATCTTCACATATACTGGGCATCAGCAAGGGGATCCTTAGAGTTTTCTCTTCGGATTTCCCTTTGCTAGGTGTGTCCCCAATGCCTGTATTATGTAGTATAATTTTAACTTCGGATTTCCCTTTGCTAGAGGCTTAGGTTGCCCTTATATTGTCTGCCTCAGCTGCCCAAATAGACAGGTGCATAGATTGTCTATTCATGGTAGCTAAGAGTACAGACCCTAGGGAGACTACAGCGGTGACTTGCATCATATCAGGCCGCTGTTCTAAAAACCCAATTCCTCCATGAGGTTGAGGGCTTGTTCTTTCTCTTCTTCATCTAGTTCATCCAGCATCGTGCAGATCTTCTGGTAGGCATCCACCCCAGTTCTTTTTTTGGGTGAAGTGGTTTTGGTAAGGAGGGGGTGCTGACCCCATCTGGGTGGGGCTTTTCCCATCCTTGTGGTCGGACAATTGGTGTCCTGGTTGGTGACAGATGACACACAATCTTCTTTGGAGGTGTTCCATGCATTCTTCGTTTGTCAGTCAGTTGATGTCAAGAGAGGGCTGTCCTTTCTTCATCGTTTCTTTTGTCATCTGGTTCTGCCTGGTCTTCCCCAGGATTGCCATGGCCCATTTCCATTGGCCTTCATATTTTGAAGCTGCCTTTATCCAGCCTTTGAGAGTGTTGGGTACTGTCTCCATTGTGTGTACCCTCTTCAGTAATTCAGGATGCAGTCCATCCATGAAGTACTTGATCATGGCTGCATCTTTGGTGATTCCCATCCTGTCTTTCAGGATGCAGAAGTTTGCCACATATTCTTTGAGGTTCCCTGAACCTTGTTTGAGATTCTTAATCTCTGTCTTTGCCATTCCGGCATCGTTGATCAGTGAGAAGGCCTCTAGGACCTTCTGTCAGAAGTCTGCTTATTCTCTGAGTCCCTCGGATTGATGTTGGTTGACAAATGCCTGCGCCCAGGCAGCTGCTGTCCCTCCACTCTGTTAGGGCAACACCCACCATCTGCTAGCTAAGCCCATGTGGGTTCTCTCTACAAGAAGGGGGTGGGATCTGCACTCATGATGGGGGAATTGATGGTTTTGATGCGAGGGGTTATTAATAGGTGAGTTTGTTGACAAAGGCCTTTCACACCAAAGACGTAGGTGGAACACCTAAGAGAACACAACTCAGTCCCCCAGGTGTATATTTAGGGTTTATATACTATGTTACACATATTGTACATTATTGTTACCAACACATGTGTACATGCACATACATCTTGATGCGTGCGAAATAAAATTCTCATGCTATCAAAGTGTAGCGTCATTTAGTGTCATTTGGCATCATTTGGCATCATTTAGCATAATGTAGCGTAATTCGACATAATAAAATAAAAATGACATTTTATTAGGTAATGGGGTGGTTTCCTAACATTACCCCCCTTTTATGCCTCGACTTCCAGGTGAGAAAATATTGTGTTTGTCCCCTCTGTGAAATTTTGGTAAGGCCGGAATCTCATCCCCTCATACACCATTCTCGCAATGCGACGTGGAGCATTCGGATTACATTTAAAGAACTGGGTGATCGCATTACGCGCTCACTTACAATTCTCTTCAGGCTCCCACGAATTATTTTTGTCAGTATAGTTTTTCCACTTTATTAAGAACTCCAATTTGTTCCATTGAAGATGTGAGTCTAGAATTTCTTCAACTACGTATTCTGGAGCACCTTCTACTATTATCGGAGGTTGCAGAGTAGTATGTTGGCCAGGAATAGTGGGTGGGCGGTAAGGGCATAGGCAGGATACATTAATCTCAGGATCAATCTTGAATGATCGGGGTAATTTTAGCACTACCACATTAGGCGAGATCACTTTAGAGATTGCATATGGGCCAACTTGTTTCTCCATAAGTTTCCTCGAAGGTCGTGGAATATTGAGGTCCTTGGTACTTAGCCACACCAAGTCACCAAATTTGTACTCTGGAGCGCATGCTCAAGTACGATCTGCATGTCACATCATGTCATCATGTGCTTTCTTCAACGCCGCCTCTGCTTCTTCTTGTACCTTTTGCATCTTAGATACAAAGTCTTCTAACGACTGTACTTTGACTTCCCTTCTGGGTTCTACTCCCATGTGAGGATGATATCCATAATTCGCGAAAAAGGGTGACATACAAGTAGCTGAATGGAATTTGTTATTGTGGGAAAATTCAACAATTGCCAGCCATTCGGGCCAGTCAGTTTGTTGGTAGTTGACAAAAATTATTATCGTCGCTTTGTGCACAATTTTTCTAAAATTCCTGGACCCTTACATAACCTTATGCGAAAGGGAGTAGTGTGGAGGTGGGGAGAGCAGCAGCAGACAGCATTCGAGGAATTGAAGAGGAAGTTTGTGGAGGGACCAATATTAGCCCCAGTGGATTTCACCCGCCCTTTACAAGTGGAATCAGATGCATCTGATTTTGTTACTGGAGCGGTATTATCAATGCTGTGCAAAGATGACAAATGGCATCCTTGTGCATATTTGTCCCGAGGGTTGAATGATGTGGAGAGAAATTATGATGTGCATGACAAAGAGATGTTGGGGATAATACGAGCATTGGAGGCATGGAGGCATTATTTGGAAAGATGTATGCATCAGATTGAGATCTGGATGGATCATCAAAATCTGCAATACTTCATGTCCGCTAAAAAGCTTAATCACCGGCAAGCGCATTGGGCATTAATCCTATCACGTTTCAATTTTCACTTGGTCCACAAAGCGGGAAGCTTAATGAGAAAGGCAGATGCATTATCCAGACATATTGATCATAAAAGGGGGGTGGAGGAGGACAATAAGAATGTTACCTTACTCAAACCCAAATACTTTCACATTTGTGCTATGCATCAAGGGCATCTATTAATAGATAGCTCGGAAATGGAAATGTTGTCTAAAATTAGACAATGTTCAGAAATGGATGATGAAGTAGTGGAAGCCGTGAAAGCTCTGAAGGGAGAGAAGAAGGGTAATATTAAAGGAGATGAATGAGCTGAGGAACAAGGGTTGGTGTTGTTTCGAGGAAAAGTGTATGTACTGAAGGATCAGGATTTGCGAAGGGAGATCGTCTGGTTACATCATAATACGCCAACTGCCGGACACCCAGGAAGATGGAAGACGTTGGAATTAGTAATGAGAAATTATTGGTGGCCCAGAATTTCGAAGTATGTGTTGGGGTATGTGGATGGATGTGATACGTGCATGAGGGGAAAGAAATTTCCAGAAAAGCCTGCAGGAAAATTAATGCTGAACCCTATACCTAAAGTGCCATGGCGAGATATATCTGTGGATTTTATTACCAGATTACCCGAGGCTCAAGGGTACGATGCAATATTCCTAGTATGCGACCACTTCACAAAGGAGGTCCATATTATTCCTACTACTACAGGAACCTCATCATTGGGCTTGGCACACATCTATCTAAACCAGGTATGGCAGTTACATGGGTTACCCGATACCGTTATCTCCAATTGTGGACCACAATTTGCTTCCACATTTATGCGAGAACTAAACAACATATTGGGAATTCAAACCAAATTATCTATGGCATATCACCCACAGACTGATGGGCAGACAGAGAGAATGAATCAGGAGTTGGAGCAGTACCTACATATGTGCGAGTCCCAAGAAGGCTTGAACCTCCTTGACACTGGTGGGCGCAGGCCAATCTGTGATCGCCTGTACCTTGATCAGATCCATTTTGATCCCATCAGGGCCAATCAATAATCCTAGGAACTCGATCTCGCTTGCCCCAAACACACACTTCTCTGGTTTCAAAAATAGATCATTCTCCGCCAACCTCCATAACACCTCCTGTACTATCACCTCATGATTTTCTTCATCCTCCATGAATATCAGAATGTCGTCAATAAATATTATTACCATGCCTTTGTCTATTATGTCCTTGAAAATGTCGTTCATCATATTTTGAAAGGTTGGGGGACTGTAACAAAGGCACTCTTGTGCCTTGATCACTTAAGAACAAGAGACCAAGTAAATTGGAACTTGATATGGATTAAGGTAGAATGAGAGTTAACTACAACATTGTTTCGGGAAATCAACACTCATGCATGTGATCGTGTATATTAGTAATGGTCCAGAAGGGTAAGGTAATGCGTGTCACGGCAAGGTAGTAAGATAATAGGAAATTATCTTACACTCGCATACATCCTCTTGAAAATAAAAAACCCCACATAGGTCTTCAAGCCTACTCACACATTTTGAGCTTTGTATAATGCGAGTGCCTCAGTCTCCAGTACTTCGGATCTAGGTAACCAGAGATCGTGCTTGGGCCCATACCCACTCCAACGTACTAGGAATTGGTGACCCCGTCCCCTCCATCGACCGAGGATTTTGTCAATGAAATATTCTTCTGAACCATCCAGAGTGACTAGCAGCTTCAGAGCGTTGTTTGCATGGGAAGGGAACAGTTGGTCGTCGTTGGGTGTATGCATACGTAGTTGTGCGACGTGGAATGTAGGATGCATTTTTGTAGTGGGTGGTAGTTTGAGTTTGTACAAGGATGATTCTGGGAAGGCTTGTGTGACTTCATAAGGTCCGTCGAATCATGGCATGAATTTGGCCACACGTCCATCCTTAGTGCGTATGTAGTCTCTTTGTCTGTGAGCAGTGGCCAGCATGACTCTGTCCCCTACGTGAAAAGCAGGGTTGGGAATGCGGTCTTTGTTGACCGAATGCACCTGCTGAATTTTTGCTGCGAGGAGATTATCCCTTGCTGCATTTGTCTCCTCTTCTATCCTCTCCATGAATGTTTTGGCCTCCACTTCCTGGGGAACTTCAGTTGGGTCCTCCGTGGTAGTTGGTGGTATGACAATTGGTGGTAACAGCTGTGGTGAACACCCAGTTTTCAGCACAAAAGGGGATACTCCTGTGGATCCATTCGGCGAATTCATCATGTCAAATCTTACTTTTGGTAACGCTTTGACCCAGCCCTTCTGGTTCCGTTCTATGTGAAAACACAGACACTGCACGATAGTTTTGTTTGACTGCATCTGTCTGAGGGTGGTACACTGTTGATAGTTTATGATTTATGCCCATGCATTTGATGAGCGCTCTCCAAAATTTCGATGCAAAGATTTTGTTGCGGTCACTGATTATTTCCAATGGGCATCCGTTTTCGCAGTACCACTTGTCGAAGAATAAGAACGCAAAATCTTCCGCAGTCATATCAGTAGTGCACACCGCGATCTGTATATCTGCGCCAAGTCGATCTGTCATTGTAACAATGGCATCGAAACCATCGTCTTTCAGTAAAGGCCCTACAAAATCAATTGCCACCGAGTCAAAACGTTTGTCGGGTACGGGTAAGGGATGTAATGGTCTGGCTGTCTTTGATGTTGATGATTTATTCCATTGGCAGTCCATGCAACCAGATACATATCCATGCACCAGATCTCTTCTCATATTGGGCCAGTAGAAGTCATCGCAGAGGTTAGCATATGATTTTTCCACTCCAAAATGCCCCAGGTTGTCATGCGCTAATTGGAACAACCACTCCCTCAAGTCCTTGTACTTTGGGATAACCAATCATTGCCCTATGAAGAGTAGCCCATGTTTGAGTATGATGTTCAATTTCGAGTCCACCATTCCTTGCTTTAGGTCATCCAGGATTCCTAGGCACCAAGGGTCACTATGATATCCCTTTTTAATCCTAGTAATCAGCTTTGGGTCGGAATGAATGGAGAAGACTGCGGCAACTACCACACCTGGTGTTTCCATGTCCACCAAGTCCGGGAGCCTGGATAGTGTGCCGGCAACTGTATTCTTATGTCCATTGATATAAGTTATGCTGTATTCGAATTGTGAAAGGTACTCCATCCAATGAGCCTGTCGCTGTGACAGATCTCGTTGTAAATCGAAGTTCTGTAAGGTCTTATGGTCGGTGCGGATGTGAATGTGAGAGCCCAGTAAGTCAACTCGCCACTTTTTGAGCGCCCTCATAATTGCTAGCATTTCTTGTTCATGGACAGGATAGTTCCATTTGGCGCTGTTCATCTGCCTGCTTTCAAAAGCTACCGGCCAGGCGGCTTCCCATGTCACCCCAAACAAAAGTACAGCACCCATTCTTCTCTTGCTTGTGTCGCACATAACGAAAATTTTGTTGGGTCTGGGGTTCTCGTGGTCAATTGTCATCAAGCAGTCTCTGCTGATAACAAGTCTTTTGATGTTGTCGAACGCGGCCTGATGATGACAAGTCCAAGATGGGAAGGCCGCATTGCATTCTTTCCGAGTAAGTGGCATGAGTACCGTGGTGTATTCAGCAAGAGTGGGGAGAAATGCTGCAATATATCTGACTAGTGCTAGGAATTGGCGCACATGCTTTGCCAATTTTGGTGCTGGCCAGTTGAGAATACACAGGACTTTTGATTGGTCCACCTCAATTCCCCATGCCGAGATGTGGTGACCTAAGAAGTTGATCTCTGTAGTGAAGAGTGTTGACTTCTTCAGCAAGCAGTATAAGTGAGCTTCCCTTAGTGCTTCCAGGACCTTCGTGACATTTTGCTTATGTTCCTCTACAGTATTTGACCAAATGATAACGTCATCCAGGTATATGTGGCATATCTTCCCAATAAGATCTTTGAGTGCTAGTGTGACACGCATCTGATGTGTGGCCAATGAGTTTCGCATACCCATGGGCATAACGACCCATTCCCACAACCCAAACGGGGTCAGCGTCACTGTGTACTTGATGTCATCCGGATGTACTAGCATCTGAAAAAAAGAATTTGTCATATCAATCTTGCCCCAGATTTTACCTTTTGCACAATCTGCTAGAATGTCATCGATTCGTGGAAGTGAGTAATTGTCTGGGACCATTAATCTGTTCAGGTGTCTGTAATCGTTTACCCACCGAGGTAGGACCATTGGGTCCGCTTTCAGTATTATGAAAGATGGAGAGGCATATGGGGATGACAATGGACGGATCCTCCCTGCTGCTACATGTTGATTAATCAGCATTTTCCATCCCATTCTGTATTTGCGTGGGCATCCATATGCATGCGAGACCGAGACCGGTGCCCCAGGCATCAGTTTTATATGGTGGTAAACGGTGCAAGGAAGGTCTTTTACATGTGGTATATCGGATGGGAAGCGGTCGACAAAGTAGCTTTTGTTTGCTTGTCTAATTTTCGCAATGTTGCTTCTCCAGCCAATTGCACGATCCGAGTTTTGATTGTTGCAATGAGATCAGGTGGGCCGGTCGTGAACGCCATCATATCAAAATGTCCTGGGTTTTCATCAAACAGAGCCATCAGCTCCATATGGACGAGAACTCGCTTCTTGCGTGCGTTTTGCTGTCCGGCTTTGATTTGTTGCACTTCAAGCTTACAATGTTCTGGTGGTAATTTTCTGATAGGTCGACGATGTAGTTTGGGGTCGGGGGGATTCAATAGATCATAGCCAGAATCTTTTGCAATGACAGTCCTAAGTTCGGCGTCGACAACTATTTTATTTTTCACTAGAAAATCGAGTCCAAGTATTAAGTCGGTGTGTAGCTCAGGACAAATGATTGCGTTGATAACATGGGAGTGCCAGAGGGCATCCGGGGATTGAATTGACAGTTTACAATAATGCGTTAAGATGAGGGGCGTTGCTGAATTATTCTTCTTCATGAAAGCTCCAGAGACAGAGAGAGATTTGAAAAGTGGTCTTGCAGTGAGGCACAGGATCTCCGCAAGCTGGCTAGAAATCAAGACTGGAGACGAACCGTGGTCAATGAGAGCATCAACAGGAGTGGGAGCACAGGTAGCGGGGGCATCAATACAACATGTCCAACGAAGGTGTTGGGGAAGAGCAAAAGGCGAAGGCATGTACTCATCTACTTTGTTAGCATCCACAAATTCTTCCGAATCGCCATTGCTTTCACTCTCTTCCAAAACTGCATCTGCCTCGAAAATTGTGGTGACCATGGTGGATGTGGTCTGTGACACTGCTTGGATCTTGTCATATGCCGCTTTGGCTTTGGCCACATTTGCAGCCGTCACCCTCTTGCAATCTTCGAGCGTTGGGCGGGGGTTGGTACAGTTTTGTCCCAGGTGTCCCGTGTAAAAAATTCGAGACTTGTAACACCCAAGGTGTTGCCTGAGGAGAGTCTTCTCATCGTTGGTGAGAGGTTTGAGAGGGGTGGTGTATGGGGTCGAAGTACTGCTGGGAGTGCTATCGATGTTAGAGGCAGAGGAATCACACAATACATTACCAGTTCACGGCGCGGTTCACCCATCCCGCGCGGCTGGCCTGTAAGTCCTGCTCCAAAAGCTGGAGTCACTCCATCCACTCCTCAAAGTCTGTAATTGTGTTGAGTGTGCCTTTGGATGCACTGGGGGCGGTGCCGTTGTTAGCTTTGTACAAACGCTTCATGCCATCAGAGAGGCATGGGATCAAATGTAGGCGGAAATGGTTGTCAGGAATATGATATAGTGATTTGGCAGCACCGAGTTCATTGTTGGCGTTGCAAATGTTGTTTACCCAAGTGACAAAGTCTGTAGAATTTTGAGCAATGATCTGATCTTGTACGAGCTCGTCTTCCCACAAACGAGGCAAGAATTTCTTCTTGAGAGCGACAAGAAATTCAGGGAAGGTCAGAGTGACAAGACGGGCTTCATCAGCGTTAATCCAGGATTGGACAGCAGTGGACTCGAAATTGTAAATGATTTTCCCTACACGTTCATCTCTTCACGGAGAAGTAATGGCAGCACGCGGTTTTGAATTCACGGATCACTTTAATCGTGAGGCAGCCCACAGAGAGAAGAGGTGCAGAAGACGGTGATGCCTGTTTAACCTCGGCAGGTGCATACAGTGGAGCAACATTGGGTGTCATGGTGAAGACTGGACTGGCAGTATCTGACTTGGAATCGGAGGAAGGGATATGATGGGGTGGTGGTTGCATTTGAGCTGGAGCTGGAGTCGAGGCTGGGGATGGAGATAGTGAAGAAAGCGAGGACGGTGCTGTGGTCGGTGGGCGTAATGCATGCGCTCTGCTCCTGGTGGTGAGTGGTACAGTTCATGAGGGAATTCGAGACAGGTTGACGGGGTCACAGTGTGATTTTAAGGTGGCGAGTCTGGGTGTTACACTGTTGGGGCGGGGTGGTTATATATATACGATACAGGGATACTCTGGGGATTGGGGCGGGTGAGACAGCGCCGGTGTTCTGAGTGTTCTGGTGCAGTAGGGACTTCTCGCCCAGAAAGGGTAGATGACTATAGTGTTCTGATGCGATTGGACTTCTTGCCCAGAAGGGGTAGATGACCATGTAGATAACGCTGGGTATAGAAAACTGATGTACAACCTGGTGTCGCTTGGAAGTTATATTTGACAGGTGCGCTTCTCCACGAGAAGCAAGAGTAGGAGGCAGGGGGTTTTTATTTCTGGGAGTTCCTGCTGGAATGCTTTGAAAGAGAAGGAGGTTTCATCGAGTTCAAATTTAAAAAAAAAGTGTAATGAAGGCACTCTCATGCCTTGATCACTTAAGAATGAGAGACCAAGTAAATTGGAACTTGATATGGATTAAGGTAGAATGAGAGTTAACTACGACATTGTTTCGGGAAATCAACACTCGTGCATGTGATCACATATATTAGTAATGGTCCAGAAGGGTAAGGTAATGCATGTTGCAGCAAGGTAGTAGGATAATAGGAAATTATCTTACAGGGAGTATTTGTCATCCTGAAAAACATGACAAGTGGCTCGAAGGATCCTCGACGCATGGCAAATGCAGCCATCCACTCATCTCCTTTCTTTATTCCTACATTGTTGTATCCCTATCATAAATCCAATTTTGTAAAGACCTTGGCTTTTCCCACCTTGTCGATTGTTTCTGAGATCAACGGCAAGGGGTACGTGTTCTTCACTGTCCACTCATTCAGATACCTATAATCTGTACACATCCTCTTCCTTTGGTCTTTCTTTGGCACAAAGAATATTGGTGATGTCTGTGGTAATTTCAAAGGTCAGATGTATCCTTTCCGCAATTGCTCCTTCAGGAACACATCCACTTCTTCTTGTTCCATCGGAGATAATGGATATACCTTCAACTTCTTCGGCACAAACCATGGCTTCATCTCAATTGCATGATCCCATGGCTTCCATACCGGCATTCACTCAGACTCCTTCTTCTGAAACACTGACAAATATTCATGATACACCTTCAGCACCCACTCCTCCACTGGCTTCTCCACCTTCACAATATTCTTGTCCCATGACTGTCCTCCACGAATTGCTCTAAAGGTTTGCTTCTGCTCTTCTTTCTCGATCATGATTGGAACTTCCCCATTTGGCATTTCCTCATCCTCCACTTCCTCCATCGTAACAGAATACTTCCTCAGATGTTCTTTCTCTTTCTTTTTCCTTTTCTCCTTCTTCATCTTCCTCCCATACACATTACATTCCTTAGGACAACGAGTCATTTGTACTTTCCCAGTTGTCCAATCAATTTCAGGATTATGCTTCCATAACCACGGACATCCTATTATTAGATTGGTTTTCCCAAGATTGCACACTTCAAATACGGCTCGCTCCTGATGCTCCTGATACTTTAATACCATAGTCACCTCCTCCTTGATAGTTCCTCCACGAGTGACTGTTCCATCAATATTATACACCATTATAGGTTGCACCAGCTTGCGTGTGTTAATACCATTTCCGGTAATTAAGGATTGATTAATGAATAATCCTGTAGCACCACTATCAAGCAATGCTTCCACATCAATCACTGCATGCATGTCCACTGTCTTCAGTCCCATAGTCAAGATGATTTCGGGTTCTATTCGTGCAGAGTGAATAAAGAACTTAGGGGTTTTCGGAAATGACGCATGACAATTTTCTTTGTCACATGATTTGCAACAGTTGTATGCCTCCTCGTCACATGATTCAGAACAGTTGTACTCCTCCTCAATTTCCTTTTCTGATTTACTCTGGGTTTCCTCGGATACTAATACATTGTAACGATTCTGGGTCACCAATGGGGAAACCTTCACTGGGACTCTTCCACAAAATTCTTCTGCCTGCCTTCCTCCAGCTTCACTTCCTCGATTGTAGCTTTCCTAATCTTTCTTTTCTGCCTACAATTCCTAGAAATATGTCCTAACTGCCCACAGTTAAAACATTTAAGTGGGGCTTGTCTCCCTGCTTGATCAACCTCCATTGCCTCTGCTGGTGCTGCTGACTCTGTAACTATAGGTGTCACTGCCATGGCCGGTGGCTGCACCCTTGGAGCTTGCACCTGAGGTGCTTTTCCTTTCTCGGACTTTCCTCCTGATGACTTTCCAAATTTACTACTTCCATACATCAACTTTGACTCCACTTGTTCCTGCCGATATTGCTGGTCAAGGCACATTGCCCAATTATACCACTCATCCAACTTCTCTGGCATAGAAGGTAGTCAGTAGATAGACTTGAATAAAGAGGGATTTAATCCTGCTTTCAAAAATTCTACCAACGCAGCTTCTCCCATATCCATTTGTGAAGCTTCTGCTTTGAACTGCAAAATAAATTCATCTGCCATTAGGGAACCTTGGCGCATGGTCTTTAATTTAGCATTGGCTGTCACCTTTGGATTAGGATCTCCAAACTGTGCCTCCAATCTCTCCAGAAATTCCTTGAAGGTTGCAAATGGTTTATGTCCCACAGCAATTTGATTTATAGCCTCATTTCTCCAGAACTGTGCTTTCCCCCCCTGAATGTATGAGAGAGCAAACATAATCCTAGACTCAGCTGTATAAAACTCTGGCTTCCTCCCATGGATGTACAATACTATAGAGCTGATGAAGGATTTTGTATTCTCCATGGTACCATCAAAGATTTGTGGGGGCATGTACTTAGGTAAGCGCGCTCTTCCATTTCTGGATTTCTCTGCCATCTCATCCTCCTGCAACATCCACTCCACCATCTCCTCCATCTCATCATCTCTTTCTCCTGTCATCTCTGGTTGTACTTCCACTTGTCTGGGCTGTGATGCTGCCAACACTGACACTAATTGTGACATTTGCGCTGTAAGCGCATCAATTTTTGCCTCTAGTGCTGGTGTGGGAACAGGATTAGGGCTGGGATTAGAAGTTGAGGGTTTGGACATAATTGTAAAATCTGTGATGAATCACTTCTTTGACAAATTCAAGATTTGTTCTTAGAGACCTCTCCAAACATTTACAGGTCATGTCATGGTTCGTTAATCATTTGTCAATTGTTTGTCAATTGTTCATCATTTGTCGGGCACCTAATTTGGCACTTCGGATCAATAACCCTTCCAACAGTGCCTGATCTCGGAGTAGTGTTGCCATGGCTCGAGCCGCATTTTTTGCTATCTTGGGAAATAAATTATGTAAAATCACTGAAATATTTGAGGAGCTAGATCCCATCAAAAGCCGAGGGGTCTCCTGCCAACTCTAAGCCACCAGAATATCTCAGGAACCACTTCTCCGATCGCTTAGAGTTGGCAGGAGACCCCTCAGCTTTTGATGGGATCTAGCTCCTCAAATATTTCAGTGATTTTACATAATTTATTTCCCAAGATAGCAAAAAATGCGGCTCGAGCCATGGCAACACTATCTCGGAGATATCACTGAATTTGGCTTGTAACTAAAATAGTCGTCCGAATAGAGTGATGTAAATCATAACTAAACCAGATCCAATCGGTTGTCTGGTTGCAGCTGTCCTAATGATGAGTACTGCCTCTCGATCACTGGCAGTCACAATGTAAGGCGAGGCCTGGCATCGGCATACAAAAGAAAAGGTAGATTACGTATATACAAGTACTTCCGGCTCGTGCTGAAAGGATGAGTAATCGGATGTGGCACAGTGAAACAATGATGTATGCGCAAGTAAGAGAAGGTGCACTGATATGGGAAGTTGTGTTCTTCTGTTAGGGCGACACCCACTATCTGCTAGCTAAGACTGTGTGGGTTCTCTCTACAACAAGGGGGTGGGATCTGCACTTGTGATGGGGGAATTGATGGTTTTGATGTGAGGGGTTATTAATAGGTGAATTTGTTGACAAAGGCCTTTCACACCTAAAACATAGGTGGAATACCTAAGAGAACACAACTCGGTCCCCTAGGTGTATATTTAGGGTTTATATACTATGTTACACATATTGTACATTATTGTTACCGATGCATGCATACATGCATGTACATCTTGATGCATGCGAAATAAAATTCTCATGCTATCAAAGTGTAGTGTCATTTAGCATCATTTGGCATCATTTAGTGTAATGTAGCATAATTCAACATAATAAAATAAAAATGACATTTTATTAGGTAATGGGGTGGTTTCCTAACACACTCATGAAGGATAGCGTGAAGATGATCTTCTTGTCATTTGTATCGTAGACCTGGTCATTGATTTGCAAGTACAGGTCTATCTCCTGCAGGAACTTGGTGGTCTTGGTCCGCTCTCCTGAGCAGTCTGTGGGCAATTGGATTTGAATGTCCTTCATGGACATTATTCGTGCAGTTGCAGCGGGTTCGGACATCTCATTGTAGAGGTTGTTGATTTCATCTGTTAGGAAGCGGGTAGATGTTTCAGGTGGGGGTGTGTGTGGTTGTTCAAAGCCTTTGTCAGTGAGGAAATCTCCTCTTTGTCTTTCAGCTGATCCGTAGAACCAACACTGTGCTGAGGTCAAGTAATGGACTAGTCTTCCATTATATTGGTACCAAGATGAACCTGGCTGTGGTTCTGCTTCTCTTGGTGGTCAGTCTGGGGTTTGTCTAGACCCAGGTCACTGTGGTGTGTATCAAGACGTATTGCCTACACCTAGGTAGGTGGGCTAGCAGATAGTTTAGACCTGATGTTAAGGGCGAAGCCTCAACCACTCGATCTAGTCAATTGTCGTTTGATGAGGTGCTTCCTCGACAAGTCATTCAGCACTAGTCTTACTCAGAGCATCCAATGTAAGATGGATAGTGCACTCTAGCAGGCCTTCTGTGTAGAGTCATTCAGGTTCACACACTAAGGGGCTTTCTTAGTGGTTTTGAGTAAGTTTACAAGTTTGCAAGTTAAGGCTGTGGAATGCCTAGATCTAAACTAAGGTCATCCCTACTATGAGTCACAGTACTTATACTACAAGGGAGGTCCTTATCATCCAATCGGAAAGGTAGATGTG
Organism: Tricholoma matsutake; assembly: GCA_026075535.2. Classification (NCBI taxonomy): domain Eukaryota; kingdom Fungi; phylum Basidiomycota; class Agaricomycetes; order Agaricales; family Tricholomataceae; genus Tricholoma; species Tricholoma matsutake. The sequence goes on from AP026538.1 coordinate 10,631,794, forward strand.
TATCAAGTAAGAATAGAAACAATAGGCCTCATACCTTGCATGAGGCAACCAATGTCATGGAGTGCTGCAGCGCAGCATGTCGATCATGAGAGTCCAACATCATGGACCTCATGTCAAGGGGCTGTCATATCACAGCATGTGTGGGAGTGGGTTTGGGTGCATGGAGTCACCATGTGTCAAGGGTGCCTTCCATGGGAAGGGGATCAAATGCATGCAGTGGGCATGTGTCATGTGTGTGTCTGGCATCAAGGACATGCCCTAAGCATGAATCATGGAGTGCCTCCTGTCTGGAGGGGATTGTTGGGTCGGGTCAGCTGGGTTCCATGAGTTACAAGGAAAATTGTAACAATGGGTGCTGATGAAGAGGGATGGGCTGACAGATGGCAGGGAGAAGATGACGACAATGACAACAAAAATGTGGAGGGTGGTGACAAAGAACAACATGGGGGCAACAACAAATGACAATGTGGGGACAACAACAAACAACAACACAGGGACGATGTGAATGGGGGATGCAACAAATGACGAGGCTGACAACGAGTACTGGGGAACGATGTATGATGCACTCGCACTACAAATGTGAGGCTGTGGGGTGTTTCCTTTCATTTTTTTCATTTTTTCCCTTCTCTCTTTTGTTATTCAATCTTTTTTTTCTTTCTTTTTGTCTTTCTATTAGCAACATCCCACCGCTGTGAGCACCTGCTCACAGGGTGATGTAAGTTGTATCACATATAATATAATTTAATTAGACAGCAAAAAATAGTAATAGTCACTATTACTATACCTTTATTACAGACAGTACCTTACAGACTGCATAGAGTACTTTTTGTATTGTAAGACCAGTTCAGACTGATGCCAGGACCAACAGCAACTGGACCGATATGAACCAGTCCTATGTGGTTTGGTCAGGTTACATAGATATGAGGGTGCAGTTGCAACCAGTTGCAGTTGCGGTTGCGGCCCATCATTGTCTAAAAACTGGACCAAACTGGACCTTATAACACTATGGTTAGTTGTTCTCAACTTATCTCCCCACCTTCATTACCTCCCCAAAAATGTGTTGCTTGTGGGGGTTATACAAGGACTAGATAAGCCAGTGGTGGACCAGATCAATCCCTATCTTAAATTGTTGGTGGACAACCTCCTTGAGTTCTGGAACCCAGCCATTTTTTCTCTCAAACACACAAGTGTTGGTCTGGAAGATTCTTCAAGGCAATGCTTGTGCCACTTGTGGCAGATATGCTTGCAGCCCATCAAGTTATTGGCATACCCAGCTCTGTCACTTCCCACTCCTTTTGCACTTTCTGCAATCTTGACTATGATGACATTGACATAACAAATAAAGCTGAATAGCCAACCAAAAAGATTGATGAAACTCACTACTTTGCTGCGCTGGGGAAAGAAGCCATGAGTGAAAAGGACAAAAAACAAATTTTTGATGCATTTGGTCTGCAATGGTCCCTGCTTCTTGACCTTCCTTACTGGGACCCAGTTCATTACACTGTCATTGACTCTATGCATGCACTTGACCTTGCCTTTCTCAAACACACTGTTGCCTGCTTTTTCAAATTGACCTCAAGGTTCCTGGTGGAGATGGTTCCATTACGAAACTGCTGGCAGTTCAAGACAAGCTTGTTGAGAAGGATAACACCTTCAATGACTGTCTGAAGATAATACAGCAAAATGAAGATGAAATGATATTTAAACTTCTTGCCTTTCATCGCAAGATCTTGTATACCATCTGCATCAAGAACAACATTCTGGGAGATGGACACAGTTGTGTCGTTGGTATAAGGTGGGTCTTGGCTAGGAATATATATCATTGGGTAAGCTCCTTCCTTCTTCTTTGATTCATGAGCTAAGATGGACACTGGCATTCATTCAGCATCAGAAGACTGATGACTCAGGTGTGCTAGCATTTTTATGCAATCCTGACAAATCCCCAATGCCTGGTCCAGATCTTGATTTGGGGCTTCCTGAAGCTCCAAGCTCTATGAATGAAGATGCCAAAGTGGAGGAATTTATCATGGAAGAGACTGAACAACCTCCTTATCAAGATGGAATTAATCCCAAGGTAGTCATGCACATAATCCAATGTCTCACTAGCAGTATTCCAGAAGACAAAGATAAGGCATGGAAGCAAGGCATTGCAGCAATATTTGCATACCTCTGCAACATCCTGTCAATTGATCATAGTGCAATCACAATGAAACATAGAAAGGGAAAGCAAAGACTGTTTGACTTGGTGCATTAAACCCATTGAACTGAGCCTTCAAATACATACTGATCAGGAAGCAAAGATTCTTGAAGATGAAACCTGCCTTGACATACTTTCATTGTCCCAACAAGTTCCTTGAACAAGTGGTTCTAGGAAGACATGTTATAGAAGCAGTTTGGGCAGACATGGAGCACACTGAACTCCCATCTTGGATTACACATACCTCATAATTGGGGAACAGCTGAAAGAGGCAAGCTTAGTGTGGACCAATGGCATGTCATTTGCCCCATCCATTTGGCACACTAATTTGACTATGAGGTAATAAGAATGGCTGGAAGAAGGCACTGCTCCTTAATTTCATGGATCTTGTCAGTGCAGTTAGGCTTGCAAACATGCATGTTATGTCACAGAAGCACATACTTGCCTACAACAAATTTATTTTCTGCTATGTGGATGGTGTGAAAACTCTTTATCTTGACAAAAAAATCAAACCTATTCATCATGCTGCCCTTCATATTGGTGATATCCTGGAACTCTTCAGCCCAGTCCATTCACACAGTGCCCCATTTTTTGAATGTTATATCAAATTTCTTCATTGAATAAACACCAACTCCAAGATAGGTTAGTGTCTTACAACACACCCTTGTAAACAGGATGGCTGAGCTGGAATCAACAATGATGAACACATCTGCATGAAACTCAATGCTGTGGGTAATTCTTGCTGATGACAAAATTATGCAGTGTACAGTCTTGGAAGTGGTGACATCCATGGAATCTATTGAAAAGGAAGATGTTTGAGGTTTCTGCCTAGCAAGCCTTTTGGATCCAAATCTATCGGAGGTGATTGTCAAATCCAAGATGAAGCCTTTTCAATTCGACACTAATCCCATTTAGCCTTCACATGCTTGAAAGTCATGGAATCAGCCTTGAAGTATTCAGGAATGAGCTTTTCTGTGATGTGCTTGAAGACCATGGCTTTGCTCTCTCCACTTGAGTTCTATGTAGATGGAAATATAAGTTATGATTCTGAAAGAAAGAATTACTTGTTACCTTGCTCTTGCCCTTGCCCACAACAACTTTCCTGTTCTTGGGCTCTTCAACAAGACCAATAAGGCACCAGGTTAGTGCAAGATTATCTGCACTCCATGGAATAGGCAGAAGAGCCTTGTCTTTGGGCAGAGGACTTGGCATGTTACAAATGAGGGTAGGATCAAAGGAGCAGGTTGGGGTGTGAGCACCAAAGACAGAAAGAAAAGCTCACTAGGTAGTGAAGAGCTGTAAACAAAAGACCTAGTAGTAATTAGGGTTGTTTACAGTAGCATTTTCAGGCCATTTTCAGGCCATTTTTGGCTTATTTTTAATTTCATTTTTAATCTAATTTTTCAAGAATGGACTTCAGAATGAGACAAAAATGAACCGAAAAATGACTCATTTTTGAAAAATCAAACCCTTCCCTTGCTTTTGCAAAAATGACCATTTTTACTTTCATTTTCACTTTCCATTTTTATCATTCTTACAAACTCCACTCTGACACCTAATCCTTTGCAGTTACTACCACCATCAACAACAACACCCCCTCTCTCACACCTCTACCACCACCACAAATCCATCACCACCCACTGTTGTCACACTCCCATGCCCACTACCACGCCTGCAAGAGCCATGAGTGGCCACAAACAATCCATTTAAGACACAATGCGAGCCCAAACAATGGCAACACATTGTTTGGCCTCTAGGGTGGGCTTTTTTTGTTCATTTCTTCTTTTGATAAGCTAACCAACTGTACATTTTCATTTTTAGAATTTATACTACTGGTAATGACAGGTGTTGACGTGGCACAACCCATGGCCACACCCACCCATGTTAACCCTTTTCCCCATCCAAATGGGATGTGAAGGGTCAATTAGGCTTAGAAGAACAGGGAGGGGCACCAAGAGACCTGTTGAGGAGTCAGGTAAGCACCAGTCAACCCCCCTCTTGGTGCCACATCACTGATACACAATGCCCACTCTGTCAGAACTTTCCAGATGCGGTTGTAACTGGTCTGTGATTAGATTCGATTGTAACACTGATTAAAACCAATCAAATTATCATAATCACTGTGCCTGGTTGCAACCTGAGTTGTAACCAAGTGAGTGTGACCACAACCAGGGCAACTGCATACTAGAGTTCACATAGAATCAAGAACAAGAGAAAGTTGATCATATAAACTTATTAGAGAGAACTTGCAACCAAGATTCTAAAATAACTTTCCTACTGTCAAATTTTGGACAGCTTTGTATTGTATTTGGAGGTAGACACCTTATTGCCTAATGTATTGACCTCATGCTTTACATATTTATAAGTGAATATGGTGTAGTGGTTTTAATGTAGTGTAGTGTAAGTAAGTACAAATTTGATAATACATGGTTGGGTGTCCAATTCATGATAATGGCATTCTCTAGTTTCACTAATAGGCAATTCAGAATATCAGTAAACAAATAACAATACAACACAAATATTCTTTTTGTTCCACAATCAAGCCGATTTTAACCAGATGCCAGCTGTGGTTGCAACAAGAACTCATTGATTATTTGTGATTGTGATTTCATTTCTGATTGGACTGCCCACAACTGGTAACAACCAGTCAAAACATATTTTAGAAAGTTCCGACATCCCAATGTGAAAGATCAACCCAGCACCTGCTCCGAGCTCTTTACACTGCCCCATGTATTCCTGGTAGTCCCTGCTTCAGCCATTGTCCACCAAATGGTTTATTCCTGGCAGTTTCTCTTCCAGTAGGATTCCTGGTGGATTCCTGGTATAATCCTGGTAAATTGAGCTCTTCCTGGTACCATTCCAGGAATTCCCCAGGACTTGGACTAAGAGGAATCCAGGAGGACAGACCAGGAATCCAGTAGGAATGAACCAGGAGTCCTTACTATTACTACTAAGTAATAAAATAAATGACACAAGACAGAATTGAACCCTAGGCATTAGACAACAACATTTCAGCACAGCCAATATAACCACTACACCACATAGACTTACAAAGTGTGTCCACTAACTGCTCTCGGTACCATTGGGGCAGCTGTGCATGACAAAGCACACAGCCACATCATCAACATTGCCAGCTCATCAACCATCACCACCACTCTTGACAATGCCGCCTCCTCCTCCTCTCTGTTCTACCACCACCACCACTGGCTGCCACCATTCCCATGCCCACTCTACCATCACCACCACCTTCAAATGAGCTGACTGGACAGAACGCAGGCCCAAACAATGCAACCTGCTGCTTTGTTTGGGCCCTACATAAGTTTTTTTTCATTTGCTTTTTGTTTTTATAAACTAACTAATCTGTTTCTTTAGTTTTCTAGGTTATAATCTACTGGTAATGATGCCACCACCCGCAAACGGGCCAACTGCATGGAATGTGGGCCCAAATGATGCAGATTGCATCGCTTGGGCCCTATGTAAGTTTTTTTTTGTTTGCTTTTTGTTTTTATAAACTAACTAACCTGTTTCTTTAGTTTTCTAGGTTATAATCTACTGGTAACAACACCACCACCCGCAAATGAGCCGACTGCATGGAATGTGGGCCCAAATGATGCAGACTGCATCCCTTGGGCCCTACATAAGTTTTTTTTTGTTTGCTTTTTGTTTTTATAAACTAACTAACTTGTTTCTTTTGTTTTATAGGTTCTACTCTACTGGTAATGATGGCCAGACATGAGACAACCCAACACACCCACCCCACACCTGTGAGCCTCTGCTCGTAGGGTGGATTGTGAGTGTGCAGTCGACGACAACAATGATGCCACCACCTACCAGCACCAGAACCCCCAGAACGCAAAGCATGGCCACCAACCACAACAGACGACAACAACAGGGCCAATGACACACCACCCCCCTCCAGCCCCATGAGCCACTGCTCGTGGGGTGGATTGCAGGTGGAATGGCAATGACGGCCACCACCATAGCAGCACCCCAATCTGCCGCTGCGAGCAACTGCTCGTGGGGCAGAAACAGGGAACCATTGGGATGGGGACAATGGGGAGATGGGGACAGGGACAGGGATGGGGATGAGGACGGGGAGCGGGACCCATGCACCCACACCATGATGAGACACCACCAGGCTGCCCCCTCCCCCGCATTTTGCATGGGGACAGTTTTTTTTCATTTTTTTTCATTCATATTAATGCCCTCCCCCATGCCCGCATTTTACAATGGCAAGGGGATTTTCTTTATTTATTCATAATTGTTGCCCTCCCCTCACATCAAACGCGAGGGGATTTAGTTTTATCTGTAAATATTTTTAGGGCTCTCCCTTGCACGAGGTGCATGGGAGGGCTTTTTTTATGTAGTTAATTGTATTGTATCCCTTGCATTAGATGCGAGGGATGTAGTTGATTAAAATTATTTGATATTAATAGTGACTTTGAGAGAGTTTGAGTTTGAGTTTGAGTCATAAATAAACTTTATATGGATAACAAATAATTCTCCTGTGGCTCAACTGGTTGAGCACACTTGTCTGATTTGTCATGTGATTCCTCATCATGAGGTCTTGAGTTCAATTCCTGCTTTGCACAAATCTGTTTTGTGGGCACATTGTGAAATTTCTGAAGTTGAGGCACTTGAACTCATAAGATATCAAATTGACTTTCCATTATGGTTGGATGTTTGGTAACATACCAGGAATCCTGGTAAGTCCCACTGGATTCCTGGTGAGTCCTACTGGATTCCTGGAGGATTCCTGGTGAGTCCTGGTGAGTCCTGGTGAGTCCTACTGGATTCCTGGAGAATTCTTGGTCTTCCTGGTAGGATTGCCAGGATTCCTCCAGGACTATGTGGGGCAGTGTAAGGTTCAGCCTGCTCCCAGCCCTACGAGCAACTGCTCATAGGGTGGATCATGGGTGCTACCAGCTGACAATGACCCAAAGGCACACCACCCATCCCAGCCTCATGAGCAACTGCTCATGGGGTGAATCACAGGCGGGATGACAACAACACCCGGGGATGCCAGAACCAGCAACAATGGTGACAGACAACACACCACCCACCCCCAGCCTCACAAGCAACTGTTTGTGGGGTGAATTGCAGGTGGAGCAGAGACAATGATGCTGAACAGTGCCCAAGACAAGGGACATGGAACCCAGGGAGATGGCCCCCCAGCACCCATCCCCCACCACAGTGAGCACTCACTTGCGGGGTGGACTGGGTGATATCAGCCATGCCTCCCCCTCCCCCACAATGATGATGAATAGTGTGGCACCCACCACCATGCCTACAAGCCACTGCTCATAGGGTGGGTTGGGGGTGCAGATCAATGATGAGGTCACAAGGTGGGGAAGAACAGGAGATGACAGCTCCCATGTGTGTGCACACCCACTGTCTCACTTTATAGACAGGCAGCATTTCTTTTTCACATACCTGTATAATAAAATATATTTTTATTTCTTGAGTATTAGCTTCAATGAGTGACTGAACAAATAAATTTCTCTTTAATAAGTTGTAAAGGCCTGAAAAACATGCTAATAATGGGTCACTACATGTTTTGTTGATGAATTTACCATAATAATTTCATGAAGTCCTTTGAGGGGGAGTTTGAATATGCCAAGTGCTGCCAGAGGTAGGTAAAATGCATTTTTGCTTCATTTTCAAGATGTTTGCATTTCAGAGTGTTCATGGTAGCCATTTTTCATGTCATTTTTGACATAATTATTGTTTGTTTACTGTCAAATCATCAAAAATGAGTGAAAAATGAAGGTGAAAATGAGCCAAAAATGGCTACTATGAACAATCCTATTATAGGAAATGCATTCAGCTTTGAGTGACCTCGACTTTGACATGCATCCAACTACAAGCAGGAATTTGTGGATATTACATTGTGCAGCAGCAGCAGTACACAGCCATACCTTCATTTTTGGTACATGTGGTGTATCCATGGCAGCAGAGCCCACAGTGCAGTCCATAGCAGAGTCCAGAGCCAGAGCCTGGCAACTTCCTTAGTGACCATGTGATCTAGTAGACAGAGATGCACATGTGTAGCTAGAGAATCATCCTTGCCTGTCCATTCCCACAACTCATGTCTAGTAGTAGATGCTGTAGCCATGGCAGTAGCGCACATAGCAGAGTCCATAGCAGAGCCATGCAGAGTCCGGCATTCCCCTTAGTGGTCACGTGACATTGTAGATAGAGACGCATGTGTGCAGATAGGAATTCATCTTTGCTTGTCTGCATCCCTTCCGACTCGTGTCTAGTAGTAGACGTGAGCCCTGTCTGAACCGTCTCGTCTAGTAGTAGACAAGACCCTGAGAGACCGCACAACTCCATCTGGTGACAACTGGGAATTCAAACTCGATGCACACAGCTGACCACTTTCATTTCCACAATTCACTCCTTCTCGTCTCAGTTATCTCAGTTACCATCCTTTTCAGCTCAATGTTGCCCTCTGATTACCTGCCCACATTTGTTATTGTCTACATCCATAACACCAAATCGCGTCCCTGCAACATGCACCCATCTATGCACCTCGTGTTGTGCATCCTGCTCCACCTCGTGGTGAGCCTTGCATCTGCAACACTGGCGAAACCTGTACAACACAACCCTAAAGGCAGATTTCTGCCTGCCACTTCAATGACTGCACCGAGTGAAGCACCATCCCTAACTGCCTCATACATATTCCCATCGTTACCCAACCTTGCAACCAGCCCAACTCCCACCTTCGAGTATATACTACCACCCATACCCCCATCTACACCTCAGCTCTCTACAACCCCAACCCCACCTGATGACGACGACTTCATGCCCGAGAATGTCAAACCATTCTGGGGCGATGATGAACATCCAGAGGAGAGCCCTCAGGACTTCCTAAAAGCAATGCAATGCTGGGACCTCAACAAAACCAACACCACAGACACACAGAAGCTGGAGAACTTTGGGCTCAACCTGAAATCAAACGCCGCAGCAGAACAATGGTTCAACAACCTACCTACCACTGACATCAACACCTGGGACCACCTCATCAGTGCATTCAAGAGGAAGTGGCTGAGCAAAGCACCCACCGTGAAGACCATCGAGGAGAAGCAGGCAGTGCTAGAGCAAACCACGATTAGCGAAGAAGAGGTGGGGAAACGAGTGGTGACAAACAGAGTAGAAGAACTCGTGCACGTTATATGGGCTGACAAGATAGAGCATCTTGCAGCCGCAATCCCAGACGCCAACGGTTTGTTGGTCAACTCCATTTGCAGATCAATGCCAAAGGTCCTACAGAAGGTAATGGGATCAGGGCACACCACCTGGGCATCATTCTGCAATGCTGTACATGCAGCTACAGTCACCCAGATCGCCGAGGCAAAAGAGGAAGAGAAGGAAGCATGGGAGTTACGAGAGCAGGTAAAGAAGTTACAGGAACTATGCGAGACGTCTGCACGAGATGTCATGAATGCACTCCAACAGCTCACCCTCAACGCACCACCCCCCATTCCCCGATTCCTAATGCTCCGAACACAACCACCCAGCACCCCAAACTATTCCCCTGCACCAACGCTCAACGCGAACAACCAGCCCCCATGCACCACCTACCAAACACCAAACCAACCAACATACCAGCAGAACAGAACCCCTGCCGAGCGCATGAACGATGTCATGAGGCTCGCACTCCCCATCCACCCAAACACCCCAGCTGGCTGGCCTTTGTACGAGGCCCAGATCACGAAGTGGCACACCAAACACGCTGGACAGCAAGTGAGTGAGACACATCCGTACCCACTCTTGCCCAGAACCACACCTGTTGTATCAGGAGAGTGCTGGAGGTGTGGCTTGCCAGGACACATGGGCCCCAGCTGCAACAGCTCCACGCCAGTCCCAAGATCTGAAAGTCACTGGAGATCCATCGCTGCATCTATCAAATGCAGCTGCCCACCAAACATAACAAGAAATGTCAACCTCATCAACGAGATCAGTCCATGGGCATCAAGGGAAGAGTACAACCAGAAAGTGATCACCAACTACTTAGCAAGTCAGGGAAAAGGACCAGGGTCGTCAGCATAGAACAAGAGGTCCCACTGACAACCCAAGGAAACGAGCATGATAGCAGAGGAATGGTCCTTGGGTGTGAGAAGGCATCATCCAAGGACAATGAAATGCCGTTGAGCGCAAGGTTCACTGTAGAGAAGGAAGATAAACTCTTACTTAAAGATGCGAATAGTAAACCAGACACCACCATGTACACTGCCCAAGCAGAATCTCATATCGTTGATCTGTATTGCATGGAGAGCGACAACGACAAAACAAGGACCACACCGTTCCAATACTCAGTCAAATTACATGGACCATGAGGAGAAATCATGAGGCTAAATAGCACATTCAACGATGGAGCAATGGTGAACGCCATGGATCTCTGGACATTCCAAACTGTCAAGCACTGCCTCAAAATGCTGGGGAAGTCAAATTGCATCATGCATATGGTGGATGGTAGGCTGGTACCATCTGCTGGAACATGGACAGGAAGTGTCACAGCAGCAGATGTCTCGCATAGAGGCACCTTTGAAGTCTTCGATAGCAATGGGGCTTGGTCAGTGCTGTTTGGGAAACCCCTCCTGAAGAAGTTCAAAGTGGTGCACGATTATGACCTGGACATCATAAGGATCCCCAAGGATGGCAACTGGGTCATGCTACAGAACCAGCACAAGTCAGAAGGAAGAACCCAGTCACTGTTTCCAGCAAACGGTAATTCCGGTAAAAACCAGTGCATAACTCCAAGGGGGATCTCTGCGCATCCCCCCTGAGAACATGAGAGTCATCAAGAAACCAGAACCAAGCATCCAGAGGCACAGGACAGGCACATACACCAGAATCTCACAACACCACAAACTCAACACCCACTCATGCAGGATGGAAACAAGAGATGTACAAAAGTGGAACATGCCCAGTGGCGACTAGCCAACGGCTCGCACAAAAGGAGGTCTCGAGCAGAATGCGCATCAGCAAAGCACAAGAGATCAAGGAAATTGCCACAGAAAGATAAACGATTAACTGCCCAGCTTTCATCCTCCACTGAAATACCTCTTACTAATAATATACCCAACAGCACAGACCCCAAACCAAGCAAAAGCAACATATGGAACATCGGCTCAGAAGAACAGGACATCGGCTCAGAAGAACAGGACATCAATACCGGCACAGAGCAAAAAATACTTTCTGGGGACTGAGACAAAGCGGTGTTCACCCAGTCATCAGACCCATTTAAAGTTGAGCGTGTGAACACAGTGCTCTCAGAACTAACTATAGGTGATGATTTAACTGAAAAACGATGCGTAAGCATTGATAACCTACTCCGTGAGTTTGCTGATTGCTTTGCACTATCCATGAGCGAGGTAATGGTAGTAGCAGGAGCCACACACAAACTACACATACCCAATGGCACAACATTTAAAAAGAAGGTAAATCAATGTCCTCTCAGCGGCCCTCAAAAGGAATACTTCAATGGTGTGCTCGACAAAATGCTAGAGGCAGGTATAATTGCCCCAATCAGCCACAGTGCGGTCAAGTGTTGCGGTGCAACTACCTTGGCAAAGAAAGCACATGAAGGCACAGGTCTAAACTTAGAAGAACTGCAACACTGGGTCAATGATGAATGCATCACTGCCAGAATACCTTCAGCCTTCAAAAAACTCCCACCGAGAAATTCTGAATGGCCAGACATGGTACCAGAAGAAACACAAACTAAGTGGCGAGTGTGCCAGGACTTTGCTGAACTGAACAAAGTAACACAGGTACCACCTATGCCCCAAGGAGACATACAGGCCAAGCAACAGCACCTGAGTGGCCACCGATGGGTAAATATGTTTGACTTTGCAGCAGGATTCTACGCTTGTGAAATCAGCCCAGAGGACCAACCATACATATGCTTCTATGTGGAAGGAAGGGGGTACTTCTGTTACAAGCGCATGCCCTTCAGATTAACAGGTGCGCCCTCTACCTTTGCAGAAATGACAGCTCAAGCACTTGGCGACCTCGTAGGTATACATTTTGAACTGTTCGTAGATGATGGTGGAATGGCCAGACATGATTTTGAAGAAACATTGGCCAACATTTGAACATTGCTAACCAGGGTAAGAGAAAAAGGGCTCTCTCTATCAGCAGCCAAGTCAAAATTCTTCATGACTGAAGCCACCTTTGTGGGAGCAAGAGTGGGACCAATGGGTATAAAACCAGATTTGACAAAACTAACAGCCATTGTGGACTGGAAACGGCCTACAGATCTACAGAATCTAGCAGCATTTACAGGACTTACAGGTTATTTTAGATCGCTAATCAAAGGCTATGCAGCCTTGGCCCAACCCCTCACTGACTTAGCCAGAGGCCTCGACCTTCCAAAGGGAAAGGGTAAAGCAGCATATCGACACACCATGAAAGGACACTTGCTGGAAGGCCTATGGAAGGAAGAACATGAAAAAGCCTTCCTGGGACTGAAAATTGCCTTAACCAATGAACCAGTTTTGAAACGACCAAAATTTGATGGAACACCCTTCATCGTTACCACAGATGGTTGCAAATACAGTTTTGCAGGCATGCTGTCGCAAAGACATACTACGGTCTTGCCAAACAGAAAGGACATCACACATATACATCCAGTTGCATTCAGCAGTAAACAAACATCTGACACAGAAGAGAAGTACAAACCGTATTTACTAGAATTTGCTGCACTGAAGTTCTCTTTAGACAAATTCTCCGACCTTATATGGGGCTACCCAGTGGAGCTAGAAACAGACTGTCAGGCACTCAGAGACCACCTGCTAAATGACAAACTCAACTCCACCCATGCTCGTTGGAGGGACAGCATGTTAGCCCACCAAATCATGGACGTACGACACCGACCTGGCCACCTAAACCCTGTAGCAGATGGTATCAGCAGGAAATATGTGAACCTACCCAAGGAAGAAAACGATGGTCACACATGGACAGTAAGTGAAGATTGGGAAGCACAAACAGGCATTCAGAATGACATATTCCAAATTGAGTCACCACTCATTTATGATGCTCTCAAAACCCGGTTCGCTAATGAAAAAGTATTCCTAAATGTTATAGAGGCGCTGGCTGAAGAACTAGATCACAGGAGGAGTATTAAGGAATGGAAGAAAGCCAAGCACTGGGCAGAAGGGTACGTAATCCGGTAAGCTTTGGAGGATTGGTGACACCAAATCTACATGGGCAAAACCATGAGTAGAATGTGTACCACAATCAGAGGCAGTCACACTAGCATGGGAGGTACACCAGAGCCAAGGACATTTCCACTGAGATAATGTGAAGATTGCACTAATGGACAAGATAGCCAGCCCACATCTAGACCAATCCATCACCAAGGTGATCATGGATTGTGGTAAGTGCAAAGGACATGGCCCGAAACACTTACATTCACTACTAGAGCCCATAATGCGGCGACACCCATTTGAACTGCTTGTGGGAGACACACTGTCAATGCCGAAAGGAAAAGGGGGTTTCACAAAAATTGCATTATATGCAGACGTCTACTCACAACATGTCTGGGCAGATAAACTCAAGACGGCTGCAACAGCTGCAACCACATGCAGAACATTCAACAACATTTGTACCACATTCACAGTACCTGAAGCCCTCATGGTTGATGGAGGACCCGAGTTTGACAACAACGCTGTTCATGAAACATGTGCCACACATAGGGTTGAGTTGCGGATCGTCCCAGGATATTCCCCCTGGATCAATGGCCTCATAGAAGGGATGAACGCAAAATTGTTGGGGAGATTGAAGAGGCTATGCTCACCCGATCTAGGGGAAGATGAATGCAATGCAAAGGACCTACCAGCTTCATGGCCTGACCACCTTGAGGAAGCCATTGAATCCCTTAATAATTGCATACTGCCAAATCTCAAATTCTCACCAAATGAACTTCTTCTAGGCATCATGATCAACACAAAGCACACTCCAGTGGACCGAGCAGAACAGGAAGTGTCAACTGGTGAAGTGGGGGACCAGATGGCATACATGGAACAGCAGCGATTAGATGGGTACGAGCACATATTATCTCATGCCCATAAACAGAAGCTGGCATTCGACAGGAGACTATTAGCCCAAGCTCCAAGAGAGGTCATATTCAAAGCAGGACAACTTGTACAGGTATACAGGAGTGACCTGGACTTCACATTTAAGGTAGAAAGGAAGATGGAGCCTAGGTGGTCAGCACCACACCGAGTAACAAGCAGGGACCGCAATTCTTACAAGTTGGAGACTCTCGAAGGAATACCTATTAGCAACAGGTTCTCCTCCAGGCGACTATGAAGTTTCATTCCACGTAGTGGCACAGCGCTACATGAAGTACAAGCAGAGATCAAAAAGCTGCAGAGTAAGCAGGAAGCTGAAGAAGACATTGTGCAAGGGGTAGAAGGAAGACAGGTGATCGATGATGATAGCAATACAGATTGGGAGGATATAGAGCATGGAGCGGAGCAGGAACCATCAACCCTGAGCTGAGTTCAGCAATGGCCCTGGCTGCTGACTAACACCAATCATTTTAAGACCGACTCCCTATATATTAGAGGCCCTAGATCACTTCAACCACCTTGCTCAACCCACACTCAGTCCAATGAACGCAAGAGCCTCAAATAACAGATGGTTTTCCGGATATACCCTATTCTTCATTGTCATGGTGTTCCTCAGCCCTTTCATCCTAACATCAAAACAACGACAACCGGACCCTGAATACGATGATATTGAACTGGGGGAGTTACCCAGTTTTGTCAACCCAGAGCTAGTTCAAGAACGACTTGCTATCCCAATACCACCTGAACATTGACTTCCCACCGGCTGCTCATTTACGACCTTCACAAGATGCACACCCAGTAACCCTGACCAATCCAAGAGCCGACTATGATGATGGGCAAGGTCCCAGAAGGTACCTGTGGCCCTAAACACCATTTCTACATTGGGCCTTTAGGGGGAGCGATTGTCATGGACATGCCTCCTGGGGTACATGGGCCAAGGTGAGGGTAAGGCATTGGTGCCTTGTACATACATATGCATCTTTTCATTCTCTGAGTTGAGATCGCAACGAGGGTGTTGCTATTTGGAGGAGGGGCACATGTAGCTGTGGCAGTAGCGCACATAGCAGAGTCCGTAGCAGAGCCATGCCAGAGTCCGGCATTCCCCTTAGTGGTCATGTGACATTGTAGATAGAGACGCGTGTGTGCAGATAGGAATTCATCTTGCTTGTCCATGTCCCTTCTGACTCACATCTAGTAGTAGATGCAAGCCCTGTCTGAACCATCTTGTCTAGTAGTAGACGAGACCCTGAGAGACTGCACGACTCCAACGCAAGCCCCATCTAAGTTGTCTCATCTGGTAGCAGATGTGACACTGACAGTCTAGCCAGCTCCATCTGGTGACAACTGGGCAATTTGCACTCAGAACACTGTTCTTGGCACCTGTCAACTGTTCATTTCAACATCTATCTATGCTCAGCTCTCGGTGTCCTCAGTTCAGCTCAGTTCTTCACTCGGTCTCAGCATCACAGCATATTCAGTCTTAGTCCTCAGACACTTGTCTACATTTGGCCTGTCAATTCATATAACTATTCTTGTGCATCTGCTGACCAGACCCTTTTCATTTTACTCTGATCTGTCTACCACGTGATGGCCACACATTTGCAATGCCAACAAGGGTCATGGAACAAGATGAAAAGGGCAGATTCCTGCCAAAAACCAGAACCATGGCACCAGCCTTGACAGAATCCTCATTCATTCTCCCATCTACACCTGACATAAGCCCCATCACATTCAGCACCATCTCGATCAGCCCCACCACAACCAACCCCCAATCCTCACCAGTTGCACCACCCCCCACACCACTGTTCTCAGCATGAACTACCCCTACATCCCCAGATGACAAAGACAAAGAAGTAATGACAGAGGCCATCAAATGGTTCTGGGGAGATGATGAACATGATGAGGAGGCCCCTGAGGACTTTATCAATGCCATTGAGATCCTGTTCCTCCAGAAGCCAAACACCCCCAATGCACAGAAACTACAGGCATTTGAATTACATCTTAGATCAGGCTTTGTCACAAAGCAGTGGTGGACTGCCCCACTCTCTACCAACAAAGACATGTGGGAGCACTTGCTCCTTGCATTCAAAGTGAGATGGCCTGAAAAGATGCCTATGGTGAAGACAGTGGAAGAGAAGCAAGCCGCACTGGAAAGGATGAAGATCATGGAGGAGGAGGTTGGTATGTGAATAAAAGTACTCAGTGTAGAGGAGTTTGCTCATGTGGTATGGGCAGACAAGATTGAGAAGCTAGCTACTGCGATCCAGGACACCAATGGCCTACTCATAGGCAACATATGGAAGGCGATGCCAAGGGTCTTACAGAAGGTAACTGGATCTGGACACACCGACTGGGTGTTGTTCTGCAGAGCCATCCACACAGCATCACTCACTCAGATAGAGGAGGCAAAGGAAGAAGAGAAGGAGGCACAGAATCTAAAGGAGCAAGTAAAGAAACTACAGGATCTGTGCAACACATCGACACAGGGCATCACAAACACACTGCAAAGGTTCACCATAAACATGCCCATGCCCACCCCACACTTCCCCATTCTCCAAAACCAAAACCCCCAAATGCAGAACCATTCCCCAGCCCCAGGCCTCAGTATGAACAATCTGTTTGCAACACTAGCCAATCCAAACAACCAGAACCAGACCACATACTGACAGCACAGACCTCCTGTGGAACAATGGGTAGATGTCGTATGGCTAGCACTCCCCATTCATCCAAACACCCCAGCCAGAAGAGGATTATACGACATGCAGATCAGCCAGTGGAATATCAACCACCCTGGACAACTAGTGAGTGAACAACATCCATACCCCCTCTCACCCGGCACTGCCCCCATTGCATTGGGAGAATGCTGGAAATGTGGCATGGTTGGACACCTGAGCCCCAACTGCAATAGCCCCCACCAGATACCAGCCTATGAAGGACAGTGGAGATTGATCATGGCAACGATCAAACATAGCTGCCCACCAACCACGACAAGGGATGTCAACTACTTTGGTACCAACCATGGGTCACGAAGGAGGAGTACAACCAACAAGTCATTGCAGACTTTCTGGCAGAGCAGGCAAAAGGATCAGGGTCATCAGCATATAACAGGAGGTTCCACTGATGACCCAGGAAACTGAGTACCATAACAGTGCAGCAGTCCTTGGATGTAACAAGGCATCATCCGAGGAAGAAGAAACACCATCTAATACAAGGTAGTAAGGGGGGAGCTTTACCAATGTCAGTAGTGGTTATCCCAGACACCAACATGTACCCAGCTACAGCACAATCCATCATTGTTGACCTGTATAGCATGAAGAGTGAAGATGAGTGAAGGAATAGCAAACCATTCCAATATGCAATTGAACTGCACAGTTCACAGGGGGAGATCATAAGAATTAAAAGTACATTTGATGATGGCACAATGGTGAATGCAGTCGATTTATCAGTACACCAAAAATCCAAGCATCGTCTCAAACCACTGGAGAAGTCAAACCGCATCCTACAAATGGTGGATGGCCGGCTAGTACCCTCAGCAGGCATCTGGAGTGGTGGGGTCACTGTTAGCGGTATTACAGTGGAGGACACCTTCAAGGTCTTTGACAGCAAAGGGGCCTGGCTGGCACTCTTTGGGAAACCACTGCTGAGGAAGTTCAAAGCGATCCATGAATACAAAGCAGACATCATAAAAATTCCCAAGGATGGTAATTGGGCAGTGTTACAGAACCAATACCAGTGTGGAAGGGGTTTAGAGGCAGTACTTTTGACAGGTTGAGACCTAGAAATTAACCAGTGCACAAACTTCAAGAGGGATCACTGCACGTCCCCCTCGAGAACAACACCACTATCCATGGGGGGTCAAGACCCAAAAACTGAAACAGTGCACAAACTTAAAGGGGGATCACTGTGCACCCCCCTTGAGGCAAGTCTATCAATGTGATGACAGTATTAATGAACGGGTTGATGAGGCAGCAATTGAGCAAGCAGAATGCAGAGACTGTCCCTTAGACAATGGAGAACAGGAAGAAGGAAGTTCACCAGTACAGAAAACAACAGGAAGCCAACACCCAATCACCCAGGAAGGGAGCAAGAGGTGCACATGGGAAAAATGCACCAAAGGGCAAAAAGCTAGTGGCTTGGAAAGGAAAAAGTCTTGAACAGACCGAGCAATAGTGAAGCACAACAGGCTAGGAAAGCTATCACAGAAAGGAGTACAGTTAACTCCCCAATCATACCCATCTACCACAATATCATCCACTGACATGTCTAACAATCCAGATCCTGTACTGAACCACAAAGGTGACATATGGAACATTGACACAAAGACACAGAATATCGACTCTAGTACCGAGCAGAAGATATTCCATGGCAATCTTGACAAAGAAGTGTTCACCTGGCAATCAGACCCATTCAAGGTCAAACGTGTAAATGCAGTACTGTCAGAGATCACCATAGGTGATGATCTAACCCAAGAGCAACAAGTCAGCATCAAAAACCTGCTCTGTGAGTTTGCTGACTGCTTTTCCCTATCCATGAGTGAGGTAATGGTAGTAGCAGGGGCCACACACAAACTGAATATACTCAAAGGTACAACATTTAAGCAGAAGGTAAATCAGTGTCCTCTTAGCAGGCCTCAGAAGGAGTACTTCTATGGTGTACTCAACCAGATGATGGAGGCAGGTATAATTGCTCCAATTAACCACAGCGAGGTCAAGTGTTGTGGTGCAACAACCCTAGCAAAGAAAGCACACGAAGGCACAGGCCTAAACATAGAGGAACTGCAACACTGAGTCAATGATGAATGTGTTGCTGCTGGAATACCTTCAGCCTTCAAGGACCTGCCTCCAAAACATTCTGAACAATTGGACTCAGCACCAATAGAAACCCAGACCAAGTGGTGAGTGTGTCAAGATTTTGCTGAACTAAACAAGGTAACAAAGGTACCACCCATGCCCCAAGGAGACATATGGGCCAAGCAACAGCATCTGAGTGGACACTGGTGGATAAACATATTTGACTTTGCAGCAGGATTCTATGCTTGTGAAATTGGGACTGAGGACCAGCCATATGTATGCTTCTATGTTGAAGGATGAGGGTACTTCTGCTACAAGCACATGCCTTTTGGGCTAACAGGTGCACCTTCTACTTTTGCAGAAATGACAGCCCAGGCACTTGGTGACCTGATAGGTATACTGTTTGAGTTGTTCGTTGACAATGGCGGTATGGCCAGAGATGACTTCACAGAAACACTGGCTAACATCTGAACATTACTAATTAGAGTAAGGGAGAAAGGACTGTCCCTATCAGCAGCTAAGTTGAAATTCTTCATGACCAATGATGATACTTAGTGTTTAAAGGTCCGGTCCTACGAACCAGAAAAAGACCGAAACTGGACTGAACTGAACCGAAGTCCAGTTCATCAGGTGGCTATTTATAGGACCGGTCTTTCGCAGTCCAGTTGCCAGTCTTTTGCTTTGAAAAATATCATTGAACCGATGAAAACCGATCCGAACTGGTTTCAACCGGTTTATAGGTCACATGCACTATACCCCCTGATTCCCACACATAATGGCTTCAATTTCGCTCCCTGGACCATCAAAAACGGTTGAGAACTGAGAGAGATATGACAAAATACATTTTGATGTGAGTATTTTGATATCATTTGAGCAGCTGTGACTATACTGTTTATACCTTGTGCTACAAAAATGTTGGGCACAATTGGACATTATCCAAGGCAAAGGAATAACATACATAAACATTTATACCATGTGTATTTGATTCATTTAACAGCCCTAACAAGTTGTAACTACAAACTACAAACTACAACATGGAATACAATGTACTTTTGTTTCAATCATATCTCTGTCAGATCTTGATGAAATCTCTTAAAAGTTAGACCAGTCGCCCGGAAATTACAATATCCAACTGCTTGTGTAATGGTGAAATGGTCCGATTAATTGTTGTTGAGAAATATATGGTTATATTGGTACAACAAATTTTACAACAAAAAGTCGGTTCAAACTGGTTTTTTTTGGTCCATGGACTGATATGGACCGGTCCTATGCAGTCCGGTTGCAGTTCAGCAATATCTGGGTCAGTCTTGGACCGGTTGCAGTTGTGGTTGCCCCATTTAGACATAAAAAACTGGACTGAACTGGACCTGTAAATGCTAATGATACTCAACCCAGGAAAACCACCAAAACTGCTGATGATATTTGCACGAGTCAGAGGAAGGGTGTGAGACATTCTGAGTGTTCATAGTCCAACCAATGGGAAGACAACTAGTTGGTACTAGTTGTGAAGGTAGTTCTATAAGAGAGGAAGGTGTTTAGCATGGTCCAATAGAGTATCAATTGATATTGAGGACAATCGACAAGATCGATGGCAAACCATATTTATCGTCAAGGGTCAATGTGTGAGTTCTAAGGACTTTTGGTGGATGGATAGTATATGAAGATTATAGCCGATGGCTAGGAAGTGCCGGAGTGGTTACTAGTGCTAACAATAAGAGGATCAAAAGTCGATTGAGGGCAATGTTGCAGAGGTTTCTCATCGATTGAGAAAACCCATAGAAATTTCAATTGTTTAGAGGATAGATCTGATTCTTAGAACT
This sequence comes from Tricholoma matsutake, assembly GCA_026075535.2. Classification (NCBI taxonomy): domain Eukaryota; kingdom Fungi; phylum Basidiomycota; class Agaricomycetes; order Agaricales; family Tricholomataceae; genus Tricholoma; species Tricholoma matsutake. The sequence goes on from AP026538.1 coordinate 10,652,684, forward strand.
TTATGCAAGACAATATGTGAAGACGATTTCTTGTTTTTCCAAGTAGATACTACAGAGTTTTAGATGTTTTAAGAGAAACTTCCTAAAATGGTATAAGAAACATGTGTAGAACATGAGGCAAAAGATATGAGTTAAGACATGAGGCCAAAATGAGACTGGAATCCAAACAAGAAAGAGATATATCATATGATGAAGGAGTAATAAAGGGCAAGAACTAAAAAGAGACTGTCCTTTGTGTATAAACTGTGCTAAGTGTTGCAATAATCCATCCAGCAGGTTCTGTACACGATAGGGACTTGGAACGAGGCTGACCTACTATCAGCAGGTTTGAGCATGAGTTGGAATACTCCCTGGCACATGGTATTCCACCATTTAGATAACAAATGCGGTGCCCAATGTCACTCGTAGTCTCTTGAACTCAATCAATAACACTCGATGATGGTTGACAATGGTTGACAATGTTTGATCATGGTCACAGTTGTTTGAAGTTGATCAGGAATATTCGATGTTCATTCAGAGGAATCTTAGGGCATTTCAAGGTAGTCCTAAAGTTGTGTGATGTGGTTTCTAAGTATGATCAATGTCACTGGTGATGTTTCAACATGGTCAATATGATATTGCAATCGATAGACCTGGTTGGAAGTGGTTGTGCTGCTTCTGGGACATTGTAGGAGTTAGCCAATGTGATTAGAATGTGGTTGTAATGGTGAATCAGCCTTTGAGCTGAGGAGACAACCTATCACTGAGGCAGTCTTTGCCAGAGCAAGAGTGGGACCAACAGGTATAAAACCAGACCTTACAAAACTGACAGCCATTGTAGATTGGAAATAACCAACAGACCTGCAAAATCTGGCAGCTTTCACAGGACTAACAGGCTATTTTAGGTCATTGATCAAAGGATATGCAGCGCTAGCCCAGCCTCTTACAGACTTGGCCAGAAGTCTCGATCTTCCCAAAGGACGTGCTATGAAAGGACACTCACTGATTGGCCTATGAAAAGAGGAACATGAAAAAGCATTCCTGGGACTGAAGATCACCTTAACCAATGAACCAGCACTGAAAGGACCAAAGTTCGATGGCACACCCTTCATCATCACCACAGATAGTTGTAAGTATGGCTTTGCAGACATGCTCTCACAACGGCACACAGTGGTCTTGCCTAGTGGCAAGGAAGTTACACACATACACCCAGTAGCATTCAGCAGCAAATGAACATCTGAATCTGAAGAGAAGTATAACCCTTATTTACTCAAATTTGCTGCACTGAAGTTCTCCCTGGATAAATTCTCCGATCTCATATGGGGCTACCCCATCGAGCTGGAGACTGACTGTCAGGCACTCAGGGACCATCTCCTGAATGACAAGCTCAACTATACTCATGCTCAATGGAGGGATGGGGTACTAGCACACCAGATCATAGATGTATGGCACAGACCAGGACACCTGAATCCAGTTGCAGATGGCTTCAGCAGAAAATATGTGAACTTGCCCACAGAACAGAATGATGGCCATGAATGGACAGTAAGTGAAGACTGGGAAGCACAAGCAGGCATTCTGAATGACATATTCCAAATTGAGTCCCTGCCTATCTATGAAACCCTCAGATATAGATTTGCTAATGAGAAAGTGTTCCTGAACATCATAGAAGCATTGGCTGAACTAGAACATGGGAAAAGCATCAGAGAGAAAAAAAAAGCCAGGCACTGAGCAGAAGGATACATGATCCAGGATGGCAAACTGTGGAAGATAGGCAATACCAAGTCCACACGAGCAAAACCAAAGGTTGAATGTGTAACACAATCAGAGGTGGTCAGACTAGCTTGGGAAGTACATCAGAACCAGGGACATTTCCACAGAGACAATGTAAAGATTGCACTAATGGACAAAATAGCCAGCCCACACCTCGACTGCTCAATCACCAAGGCAATCATGGATTGTGGTAAGTGCAAAGGACATGGCCCCAAACACTTACATTCACTACTAGAGCCCATAACATGGTGGCACCCATTTGAATTGCTTGTGGGGGATACACTGTCAATGCCAAAAGGAAAAAGGGGTTTCACAAAGATTGCATTATATGCAGACATCTATTCACAACACGTCTGGGCAGATAAGTTGAAGACATCTGCATCAGCCACTACCACATGCAGAACATTCAACAACATTTGCACAACATTCACAGCACCTGAAGCCCTCATGGTTGATGGAGGACCCGAGTTTGACAACAACGCTGTCCGTGAAGCATGTGCTGCACATAACATTGAGCTGCGGATCATCCCAGGATATTCCCCCTGGATCAATGGTCTAATAGAAGGGATGAATACAAAACTGTTAGAGGTTGAAAAGATTGTGCTCACCAGATTTAGAGGAGGACGAATATAATGCAAGGGATCTACCAGCCTCATGGCCTGACCACCTCGAGGAAGCCATTGAATCTCTTAATAACTGCATACTACCAAACCTCAAATTCTCACCAAATGAACTCCTTCTAGGCATCATGATCAACACAAAGCATACCCCAGTAGACCAGGCAGAAAGGGAAGTGTCAGCAGATGAGGTTGAGGTTCAGATGGCATATGTAGAACAACAGCAATTAGATGGGTATGCACACATATCATCTCATGCCCACAAATGGAAGCTGGTGTTTGACAGGAAAGTCCTATCCCAAGTGCCAAGAGAGGTCATATTCAAAGTGGGACAGCTTGTACAAGTCTACAGAAGTGACCTAGACTTCACATTCAAGGCGGAATGGAAGATGGAACCAAAGTGGTCAGTGCCACACTGGGTAACAAGCAGAGACCACAATTCCTATAAACTGGAAACACTGGAAGGGTTACCCATTGGCAACAGATTCTCTTCACGATGACTCAGGAGGTCCATTCCTCATAATGGTACAGTGCTACACGAGGCCCAGGAAGGCATTGAGAAACTACAAGGCAAACAAGAGGCCAAAGAAGACAAGGTAATGGGGACAGAACACAGAGTGGTGATTGAAGATGATGGAAGCAAGGAGTGGGAGGATATGGAGGACAGGGTAGATGAAGAACCAGATCCATCACACCTCTGAGCTGAGATCAAGACGACCCAGCCATTGACTTACATTGGCCATATTTAGGCCCCAACTTTGTATATATATCAGAGCTGAGTCCCAATTTTATTTTCTATTCCCATTTTCATCATTCTATGTGTCCAATGATCACTGACACATCTGACTGAACACCGCTTCCTGTGCAGGGTTCTGGGCATGGACTTCAGTCCTGCTCCTTGTGTGGGCTATAATAGCCATTGGTGCTGTGACCATGTGGGTTTTACGGGCCCATCAATCATCATTATCAGCCTTTTGCAGCACCGAACATGAAGAGCCACCTAGCTTCATTGACCTGGAGTTGGTCAGAATATGTCACCAAGCATCCCCAACACCAACCATCCAGTTCCCACCTAGTGCCTACTTGAGGCCAAGCGACACAATTCCTAACCTTGACAGCTCTCGACCACCACCACTTGAAATTGAACCACCACACCAAACAAGGTTTTAGAATGATACCAATGACCCTAAATGACGTTTCTGTGTTGGGCCTTAGGGGAGTGATTGTCATGGACATGCCTCCTGAGGTACATGGGCCAAGGTGAGGGTAAGGCATTGGTGCCTTGTACATACATATTCCTCTCTTCCTTCTCTGAGTTGAGATCACAATGAGGGCATTGCTACTTGGAGGGGGGCACATGTAACCATGGCAGCAGAGCCCACAGTGCAGTCCATAGCAGAGTCCAGAGCCAGAGGCAACTTCCTTAGTGACCATGTGATCTAGTAGACAGAGACATGCATGTGCAGATAGAGAATCATCCTTGCCTGTCCATTCCCACAACTCATGTCTAGTAGTAGATGCGAGCCCCATCTAAGTTGTCTCATCTGGTAACAGACACGACACTGAGAGTCTAGCCAGCTCCAGTGGATACCACACAGAACACACATGTTGCTCAACATGTGATTTGTGAACTTGATTTGATCAGATAATGATGTGACCTATGTGTGATGAAATGTGATGAGACATTACCAGACTGTTGCAGCTCAAAAACTGCCAAAACAGCAGCTCAACTTTGAGCTCCCCTATTGTTACCTGATCTGTTCATCATAGGGCATAACATGGTTGTCACTTATCATCATAATTTTGTGGTTTCATGTAGAATCAATAGTGCTTAAAAGTCCGGTCCAGTCCCGGTTCTCATGCTATTTTTGGCAAGACCGGAACCGGACCAGTCCTCCATAAAAGGAAATAACCAAATAACCAGACCAGAACCACAAAAAACTGCAAAAAACTGGTCCTAACCAGTCATGACCGGTTTTACTAAAAGCCAGTAAGACCGATGTACAAAGTGGAAATAACTGCTCAAAAACACTTGTGGGAAACCTACCCATGGTAATTCCCTTGAAACTGGTCAAACAATTAAGCAGATTGGTGAAGAATTGAGTGAGATATCACCAAAAATGAGTTTCCTGATGTGACCGGTTTTACTAAAAGCCAGTAAGACTGATGTATGAAGTGGGAATAACTGCTCAAAACGACTTGTGGGAAACCTACCAATAGTAATTCCCTTGAAACCGGTCAAAACATTAAGCAGATCGGTGAAGAATTGAGTGAGATATCACCAAAGACGGGTTTCATGACCTGAAACCTGATCAGGAAACTCGTTCTTGGTGATATCTCACTCAATTCTTCACTGATTTGCTTAATTTTTTGATCAGTTTCAAGGTAATTACAAGAGAATTACATGGCTGTGCTTAACCGGTTATGACTGGTCAGGACTGGTCTTGTAGGACTGGTCTTTTGCAGTTTTCTAACTTAAAATTTGAAAAAACTGGACTGATGGTCCGGTTTTTTCTGGTCCTGGTCCAGTCCAGTTCTGGTTATTTTCTGGTCACATGGACTGGACCTTTAAGCACTAAGAATCAATCATGGCAATAGACTTCATCATCCTTAACTTTTCCCTCCTAACCACACATTGCTCTTCAGCCCCAAACCATTTGCCATGGCTCAGAAGTTGGGATCCATCAACTTTTCACTTCTCAGCAGAGGATGCTTGTGTCAAAAGGAAACCAGGCAAGGTAGCTCTGCAGGAGGTCAGGGCAGAGAAGTGGGAGTGGGGCTGAAGTAGAAATGTGGCAACCCAAGTCCAGCGGCCAGAACTCATGAATCCAACTGTGAATCGAGGGTGTGAAACACCTGACCTTCCCACAGTAAGAGCCTAATAATAGTGAGGCATCATGCTCATGACTTAGTATTGCTAGGCTCAATGTCATTAATACCCAACACCAGTATTAATTCCTCCCCCAAATACTTATTTCTAACTTCAAAGGTAAGCCTATGTACTGTGCTCACATAAGCTATAGTGTGGCATTGTGCACAGCACCTTCCCACCATTCCAATCATCAACAGATCATGGTCTCCCATGGTTGATCAACATGCACAACACCTTTGGCTAACTGTGCACTCATCATCCCCGATGATGAGCACACTATTCCACTCATCATCCCCGATGATGAGCACACTATTCCACTCATTCTCCAACATTTTCCTTCGCCTTTTTGTGTATATAACACTTTTACATGTATATATAGTTATATAGTGTTAATAAACACATATTTTTGCTTTTTCACCTATATTAAGCTTGTAAATTAACATTCTCCCTTCATAAGGGGAAGAGGAGGGGTCTCTTCTTTTCATTGAGGGGCTCAACTACATGTACAGGGCTATATAATAATACATATATATGACAGAGGAAGGGAGCTGCATGAAGTGGGAAGGAGGGGAATGGGGAGAAGTGAGGGAAGTATGAGACAGGTACCATCTACTGGGCTTGTGCATTTTCTACAGCTAAAGGTGTCTGTAGAGGGGTATAAGGGTGTCTGTAGAGGTGGGGATTGATACTGGGAACAAGGGGCTCTCTGTCAGTACACCTGTATGGGGAGGGGGAGAAGTTGTCACTTACCTGGATCCCTATGCCTTCCCCTTATGCAATGCACACAAAAAGAGTATATAATGGTCCTAATAAACGATCTGATAGACCCCATGAAGACCCTACAGTTGTTAGGATAGCCAAAATAGAGAATATAAAGTCAGGAGGGAGTATGCTTACTCTGGAAGATCCGTGGCACCAAAACGTTCGCTTTCTTCGTTTCCTAGGCTTAATAATAATGTAGATTGAGGGTAGATAAAGGAAATAGTTGGGGGAGAAGGTTCTGGCTCACCAGGGCATGGGCCTCCCATCAACATAGGTGAACTTCACTCACCATGAAGCACACACTGTTCCTATCATCCAAAGGCTCTCCTATGCATTCATAGTAGCATATAACCCTTCATTTATGACCTACATGTTGTTCATATGGTCAATACTTCATCCTAAAAGATAGTATCTTCAACTACTCACCTATTCTCCTTGTTACTCCATGCCAGCTGATGAGGACCACTGGTGGTTGTATATACACATATACCAAGGTATGTTAAGTATAAATACCACTTTAGAGCGGACTATGAGTGTGTAAAAGAGAGGGGAGGAGTCAATACATACAGGTAGGTTACAGTCACTCACCCAAGGCCTACAGAGCCTCTATGTCTCAACATCGAGCAGAGATAATGGTGTAATCTCATAGTAATACATGTTCCCTTGAGTTAGAGACCACCCAAATAGTAGAAGAGCCTGTTCCATGCACCAGAGAGTAGACTGAACCAGGTATTCCAAAAAAGGCAATAATCCGAGTATATCTCCACAGGAACGCAACACGCTGTTAATCAGAGAGCAGGGGCAGAGAGAGGTAATGTTATTCTGTAGAATGCAAAAGAGACAAGAGAACTAGAGGAGGGATGCTCAAAAGAGTGATAAAGGAGATCATGATCTGGAGTGCATGACGTCTATGATCGGATGCGTCTCAAGGCTCGCCCCGATCAACCACTCCAAGATCTCTCGATTTGCACATATCTCACTCATCTGTCCATTGATTTCCATTGTCTCTTTCTCATCTCTCCATTGATTTCCCGCGTGACGCCCTACCGTGCCAGTGAATCGATCGGGCGGAGTTTAAAATCCACACTGGCACGACCAAGGCACGACCTCCACTAAGACTTACTCACTTATTAGTCCAGCCCACTACTAGACGTAGGAATGCAGGAAGGCTATCTCGACGATGTCTTTGATGTCTTGGATGCACACTGTCACCCGTGCATCCTGATGGGTCGTTTTGCTTTGATATGGATGGGTGTGGAAGTCTTCTCGGAGCAGGTGAGTCCACACATCATCATTGTGCTCTGAGTCCGGGGTTCTGACTCCCACAAACCTAAGCCCCTTGACCTCCTGATCCGCAGCAAGCAAGTGGGGGCGGTTGCTGCAGATCTACTACGCACAGGATGCTGGGCAGAGGTTGCTCTCGTCTATACTTACAGAGAGGATTACCTGCAACCACCACCACGCATCTTCGAGCGAACAGATGGCACCTTCTCCATCAAGATATGGAGTGAAGAAGCTGTCCACCTCCTCGTTGACCCCCCTCCGGATGAGCCCGTCGATAATAATCGTCCATTCTCAATCCAGGCGTTGGACTGTGAGGCGCTCAACCCCGTTCTACTCGAATCAGACATGCACCCTAGCCCCGAGTTTGCCACCCTCAAGCCAAGATTGCTGACTGATCTCAAAACACACTTCCTTCCTCATGTTCGGTGTCAGTCGACGAGCCGTCGGCCACAGACCAAAGTATATATTCCTAGCATCCCGCGGTATCTAGATGCACTTCTCGCACAAATCCGATGGTTAGAGGACAATGGGTACGGCTCAATGGGAACTTACGGACCAAGATCGGACGTGGAGTCCTTAGTGCGTTATTTGTTCTTGGAGATGCCAAGTCAAAGAAAGAAGCTGTTGCCGTTAATGAGAAGAGAGTCGAGGAGCGGGTTGGAGAAGATTTTGGATCGATATAAGAGGACCTACAAACTCAAACTCAGGAGACATGAAATCGCTCAGGCTTTCAAGAGGGAAAATGGCAGTGAGGCGAGTTGAACATCGATATCGATATTGTAACGCTATTAGGTAGCTGTTGTGGTAGGGTGACGAGTCCTACTCGTCAACCCCACCCTTTTCTATTTTCTCTCCAGTCTTGATATCTTGCCTACAGAGGGCCCTTTCAGTCCCTTTACTTGATTTTGATACAGTTCCTTCGTGATTTGCGTCACTGATGTTCTTCATTCTATTTTTACTTTCCAGATTACACAATTCTCCTCGATGAAGACACACCACCCATGGGATGCATCAGTCATGCATTTGCTCACGTTTCCTGGCTTCCTCGGCCTCCATGTCGACAGCACTGCACCCATTCCAAAGGATTGGTACTGGCATTTCATTTCATTTTCATTTTCCTTTTATAGTCTTATTTTTGTACCTTACATAATACCTCGACAATCTGCAATGTCAAGCATCGATGACTTCTCGGCCAGCTAAAATCTGACTTGACGGGTCTAGCAACTGGATGGTAGGGTTGATGAGGTCATGTTTGAGTGCTCTCTGCACTTGCTGGGGGCACAAGTCACGTCCCGCAAATAGAGAGCCTCAACGACGAACCTTTCCCTGAGTAATTCCCAGCCTGTGAAACCCCGAGATGAGGACCCGACACTGCCAATCTGATGTCACCCTCGCTCGTGAACCATAGCTTTATTTTGAATTCTATCAATCCTCCTCAAAATGGACACTTCCCTTTCTTGTTAGTTTCTCTTCTTGTTGTTTGGTCCTGTTGATGCAAGACAATGTGTGCGACATCGTAGCTAAGATAGTCCTCACTCATACACAACGACGTCACATGAATCAACAATTTCACACCCATCTCACCTGTGAACAATGTTTGGAGGCCTTTTTACAGAATATGGCTCCGAGGAAAGTTTTATCTTCATATCAGGAAGGTTCTACCAAAACCTGGTGGGCACCGTGCGAGTTTTGCGGGAGGAGTATAGGATTTTGTTATTCAAGTTAATGTTTTGATTGTGACTCTTTTGCGAGTGATTTTTGATGGACTGCCGACTTTGCAAACAATACTCCTCTGTCACTCATTCCTTAGTTCAAATTTGGTTTGCACAGTTCTTTTTAACAACACTCAATAAAACTTTCCTCGCTTGCCTTTTTTTAAAAACACAGTGTGACAATGTCAGTGCCCACTTTTGACTGAAATCAATGAATGCACGTGACGTTGTTGTCTATGAGTGAGGACTATCTTACCTTGTTTGTATTTAGGTGTCCTCCCACCTGTCAAATGGAGCATTCCATCTTTCTTCTCATTTTTATGCTCTCCCTCTAAGTTTTCCCTCTGTCCCTCAAGTTTCTGCACACAGATTTTAAGCTAAGTACTCAAGTCTTAAGTTTATGGCCCCAAGGAGCCCTCTTTCCCATTCTCTTATATTTTATTCATTTTACAAGATCTATTTATACTATCCTCAAGCCCGTTTTCATTTTGAGCTTGACGACCCATGTTTCTGATGCGTGCATCACGTGACCCTGTTGATCGCATTCACATCTCTTTTATTAGTTCTTCCCCTCTCGTTTTATTGACCCCACAGCCTTCATTCTCAGTCTTAAGTTATTTCTCATCCATCGTATTCCTTCTTTTGTATCCTTATTTTTCCACTCATCTGCATGTCTACGCTTACCTCATTCTTTGCGACATGATGACCATCATCATGGAACCTCCAACAGACCATTTCCCCTACAACACTGTCCTGGCCACTTGCATAAGAAGTCTTTTTGCCTCAGCATCACCTTTGGTTTCTACCACCTCGCTAATCACCTCAATCTCACTCTGCTTGAAGTGATATCTTGTGAACATTTCCCCCCTCCATACCATCATACTAAATGCGAAGTTCAGATCCTCGAGATCATCCGCCTTCTCCCAATCTTGATATGCATGGGCCTTCATCAACGCGATGTCAGCAAGCGATGCAACATAGACAGCATCAAACTTGGTCATCCCATGCAGCTTGGGGACAAACTCTCCTCCAATGTCCAAAAACTCAATCTCAACCACGACATTTTCAATTCCTTCCCCCTGGCAGGTATATGTCCACAACGTGTCAGGATGCATTCTGAATCAAGAATCCATGCCTGCCTTCTCCATGAATGCATCCAAGGTCTTGGCCGTGATGGCGATGTCAATGTCCCATGTCCTGTGAGTAGAGCCATATTGAACTAACGCTGCACCGCCAATGACAAGGAAATCTCTTCACATGTCTTCACTGACCAGATTGGAAGCTGCCGTCATGGCTTCGATCAACATGCGGTGGTGTGGAGCGTTGTTGTCGTGGGACATGATGTGCATGGTCTTCCACATTACAGAGTGAATTTTTGGATGTAAATGACAAGGATGTGGTACTTACGAGGTTTCAGAGCACAACCAAGCAGCAGCAAATGGTTTTTGGATATGAGATGGGGCCCGGAGTCGAATGTTGTCAGTTTCTCTTGCCATCGTTCCTCGGCCGTCTCTTATAGAATTGTTGGATCCACAAACCCCCGCTGCCACCTGGTACAAGGATCCATTTTTGGAATCGAAGCTCGTTGGTGAGGGTGCCGAAATATTCTTTCAACCTGAAGAATGAAACTGGCAGCCCCATACATTGAATTGACAATCAGCTGATCCTTGACTGCTTCAAATTCCATCTCAACCTTGATTCTCGAGGTGTTGCAAATTCCTTCCATCAGCTCCAGCAGCAAAACGTGGGCAGGCTTCATTTCCTAGTTCATTAGCCAAGTCCAAGGCACGAGCTTCAAATAGAATACGGGGCGATTCGGACTCAACACGTCGACATCTGGGACTCTCTGAACCCCCCTGCTCCGGAGCTCGACATCACCTGATCTAGGACTCCGATGTTCATGAAAAAATCCCAGTTGAGGCCTTGGTCCATGTACAGGTTGTCGCACACTTTGTGATTCAATGCATTTAGCATGTAGATGATGATGGGAAGGAATACACCATAACATGTCTGTGTATTTTGCAAAACATATTGGGAACCCTCTAGAGCAAGGCACTGGCAAGGCATGTCGTAAACCAACCCAATCTCCATAAGGTACATCTATCCTCGAATGAGGTCACATGATGTGACTACTCGGTGATGCCTGGATAGGTGTACACCATGTCAAATGAAACAGGGACAACAAAGTTAATGGTGGTACCGCGCATTGGACCTGTTACTTATATACACATGGCGCATTTTCTGAGCATCGGAACTTCAACGAGTCATGCTCAATCCTAGCGTCACATGCACTCACAGCCGCATATATGCTGCTGTGTATCTACTACTATGCCGCCCGCATCTGTACTTGGTCAAAATTTCTCCCACACTCGAGTCCACCCTGTGGCCCATGTAGTTTATTCTTTGGCTCATCCTTCTCACAAATTCATATGTTTTTGAGCTGACTGATCCATGGTGCATTGGCAAGCAATTTATCTTACCCAGGAGAGTTATGTGCAACTGTGCATGATTCACAGTGAAGGTAAGTTCTGTTCCTCAGCACATTTTTTAGACAACTGATCTGTAGTGTATTGGCATGCAATTTGTCCTGCAACCAAAGTCATGTGTGTCTGCATGGCACAATTCACGGAGAAGGAACAATTATGTTCCACAGCACAATCATCGGGTGACTGATCCATAGTGCATTGGCACGCAATTTATCCAGCGGGAAATTTTATGGGCATCTGCACACGGTTCATGGAAAAGGTAAATTTATGTTCCTGGGCCCAGTTTCAGGGCAACTGATCCATAGCATGTCGGAACGCAATTTATACTGTGAGAAAAACCATGTGTGTTTGCACACAGTTTCCATCATCCATTGGCACGCAATTTATCCTGCCAGCAAAACTATGTTCACCTGGGCACAATTCATGGTGAAGGCAAATTTCATTCACTCCATGTTAATTCCTTTGCTGCTCTGCAATTTCCAGATCATGTGTGCCCGAGTGAGTCTCCTGTTGCCAGCTGATATGCATGAAATAATACTTCCTCATGTAATTGGCACATCAGCACACAATTGATCCTACCCTCAAAAATTATGTGTGCCCACATACAGTTTGCTGTGAAGGTAAAAATATGTTCTTTAACACCTTTTTGTTTACTCCTTATTTATTTCTGTGCCTCTGTGCAATTTTCAGGTTGCATGTGCCTGTGCACAATTCATGGTGAAGGTAAATCTATGTTCCTCAGCACAATTTTGGCATGATCAATCCATGGTCCATAGACATGCAATTGCCCCACCAGGACAATCATTGTGTGCCTGCACACAATTCACAGTGGATGTAATATATGTTCCTTGGCAAATTTCCGAGGCCACTGATGCCTGATGCATGATGTCCAGGTCATTATCTCTCCATAAGTTATTTAGTATGTAGTATCTATTTGAAAATGATGTGATCAAACTGGTCCAAGTTGGGTCCAAGTTCTCAATAGCACATTGGCACATAATTCATACCGCGAGCAAAATTTTAAATCTTGTGCCCCTGCACATGGTTACAATGTGGTGAAGGTAAAATTATGTTCCTCTACACAAACACATGAAGATGTATTAGCACACAATGTATGAGGACAAGAAAATTCTGTGCATCCATGCAGAATTCACCATGAAGGTAAATTAATGTTCCTTGGCACAGCTGAACTTCATGTGTGGCCACACACAATTCACAGTGCGCAGTGAAATTATGTTCCTTGACACAAATTAATGATGAATGTTTTTTAGCATGCAATGTATGAGGCCGAGAAAATTCTGTGTGCCCACACAGAATTCATCATGAAGGTAAATTAATGTTCATTGGCACAGCTGAACTTCATGTGTGGCCACACACAATTCACAGTGTAGGGTAAAATTATGTTCTTCAACACAGATCTACAATGAAGGTGTACTGGGGTGCAATATGCTCAGTCAAGAACTTGAAAATGGTGTGCACTAGCCCAGAATTCCTCTTTCGAGCATATTTTTGTGCATGGGCACATTTTTCTTTTATGTGTGCCTACATGCAAGCACTACATTGGCATTCCACATTGCCTCGACACCAGTCTTCTCAGGCTGTAGTGTTGGTGTTGATGCTCAGTGTTTTCCTGCTTCTAGCATTCAAATATTCTATCATTCTGAAATGTACAATATAAGTTAAAGTTTGTTGAGATTCTGAATGTGCAGCCTATTCCAAATTGATATGAAAATTTGGGTGTATATGATTGCATGGTCTTGGGACATATAGCTAATTGACTTCTAAATTCTGGAAATTCCACTGTTCCCACATTCTGCAGCACTGGAATTTACATTTGAGAGCTGGGGATCAACTGCAATGTAGGATTGCAGGAATGCAGCTGGTGAACACTTGGTGTGATCTTTTGGATGGAAATGATCAATGGAAAAGGATGTATCTGCAAAGAAGTTTGGCTCTCGGGTCATGCAGTAAGGTCCTAGTGCACATGCAAAATCATACATCACTCGCTTTGGTGCTGTTGGCCATTGGGTATAAATTGCCAAAATAACATTGTTCTGACCTTCTAAGTTCTGCCTCAGGTATGCAATGGAAGCCATAGCAGATGCTGTGTGTACACCAGACAGCCATTATTCCTCCAGTAAGCCACCACTGACCATACCTTGAATAGTATTTAGAGCATTTTGCACCACAATTTCCATTTTTATCGCCTCACTAGTGTTTGAAGGTCCAGTTTGGTCTGTTTTTTTTTTCCATTTTGGAACACAACTGCAGCCACAACTGATTCAATTACATTTGAAAACTATATATAACTGGACCAGACCTCACACAACCTGTTTGTTGCAGTTCTGTCCAGTCTGACAACTGGTCATGACCAGTTTAGGTTGCAACCAGTCATCAACCCAACTAGAGTTGGTCCAAACTGACATTATATAGTACATAATAAATAGCACTACTCTAAAACATTTTTCGGGATGACTAACAGTCCCCCGACCTTTCAAAATATGATGAACGACATTTTCAAGGATGTAATAGACAAAGGTGTGGTAATAATATTTATTGATGACATTCTGATATTCACGGAGGATGAAGACATGAGGTGATAGTGCAGGAGGTACTACAGAGGTTAGCAGAGAATGATCTATTTTTGAAACTGGAGAAGTGTGTGTTTGGGGCAAGCGAGATTGAGTTCCTAGGATTATTGATCGGCCCTGACAGAATCAAAATGGATCCAATCAAGGTACAGGCTATCACTGATTGGCCTGCACCCACCCATGTCAAGGAGGTTCAAGCCTTCTTGGGACTTGCAAATTATTATCGTTGCTTTGTGCACAATTTTTCTAAAATTGCTGCACCCTTACATAACCTTATGTGAAAGGGAGTAGTGTGGAGGTGAGGAGAGCAGCAGTAGACAGCATTTGAGGAGTTGAAGAGGAAGTTTGTGGAGGGACCAATATTAGCCCTGGTAGATTTCACATGCCCTTTACAAGTGGAATCAGATGCATCCAACTTTGCTACTGGAGCAGTATTATCAATACTGTGCAAAGATGACAAATAGCATCCTTGTGTATATTTGTCCTGAGGGTTGAATGATGTGGAGAGGAATTATGATGTGCATGACAAAGAGATGTTGGGGATAATATGAGCATTAGAGGCATGGAGGCCATGCATCAGATTGAGATCTGGACAGATCATCAAAATCTGCAATACTTCATGTCTGCTAAAAAGCTTAATTGCCGGCAAGCACGTTGGGCATTACTCCTATTGCATTTCAATTTTCACTTGGTCCACAAAGTGGGAAGTTTAATGAGAAAAGCAGATGCATTATCCAGATGTATTGATCATAAAAGGGGGGGTGGAGGAGGACAATAAGAATGTTACCTTACTCAAACCCGAATACTTTTGCATTTGCACTATGCATCAAGGGCATCTATTAATAGATAGCTCGGAAATGGAAATGTTGTCTAAAATTAGACAATGTTCAGAAATGGATGATGAAGTAGTGGAAGCTGTGAAAGTTCTGAATGGAGAGAAGAAAGGTAATATTAAAGGAGATGAATGGGCTGAGGAACAAGGGTTGGTGTTGTTTCGAGGAAAGGTGTATGTACCGAAGGATCAGGATTTGTGAAGGGAGATCATCCAGTTACATCATAATATGCCAACTGCCAGACACCCAGGAAGATGGAAGACATTGGAATTAGTAATGAGAAATTATTGGTGGCCTGGAATTTCAAAGTATGTGTTGGGGTATGTGGATGGATGTGGTATGTGCATGAGGGGGAAGAAATTTCCAGAGAAACCTGCAGGAAAATTAATGCCAAACCCTAGTGCCATGGCGAGATATATCTGTGGATTTTATTACCGGATTACCTGAGGCTCAAGGATACAATGCAATATTTGTAGTATGCAACCGCTTCACAAAAGAGGTCCATATTATTCCTACTACTACAGAAACCTCATCATTGGGCTTGGCGTGCCTCTATCTAAATCAGGTATGGCAGTTACATGGGTTACCCACTACGGTTATCTCCGATCGTGGACTACAATTTGCTTCCGCATTTATGTGAGAACTGAGCAACATATTGGGAATTCAAACTAAATTATCTATGGCATATCACCCACAGACTGATGGGCAGACAGAGAGAATGAATCAGGAGTTGGAGCAGTACCTATGTATGTTTGTCAACTACCAACAAACTGACTGGCCTGAATGGCTGGCAATTGCCAAATTTTCCCACAATAACAAATTCCATTTGGCTACTTGTATGTCACCCTTTTTCACCAATTATGGATATCATCCTTGCGTGGGAGTAGAACCCAGAAGGGAAGTCAAAGTACAGTCAGTAGAAGACTTTGTATCTAAGATGCAAAAGGTACAAGAGGACGCAGAGGCGGCGTTGAAGAAAGCATGTGATGACATGATGTGACATGCAGATCATACTCGAGCACGTGCTCCAGAGTACAAAGTTGGTGACTTGGTGTGGCTAAGTACCAAGGACCTGAATATTCCACGACCTTCGAGGAAACTTACAGAGAAACAAGTTGGCCCATATGCAATCTCTAAAGTGATCTTGCCTAATGCGGTAGTGCTAAAATTACCCTGATCATTCAAGATTGATCCCGAGATTAATGTATCCTGCCTATGCCCTTACTGCCCACCCACTATTCCTGGCCAACAAACTACTCTGCAACCTCTGATAATAGTAGAAGGTGTTCCAGAATACGTAGTTGAAGAAACTCTAGACTCATGTCTTCGACGGAACAAATTGGAGTTCTTAATAAAGTGGAAAAACTATACCAACAAAAATAATTTGTGGGAGCCCAAAGAGAATTGTAAGTGAGTATGCAGTGCAATCGCCCAATTCTTTAAATGTAATCCAAATGCTCTGCATCGCATTGTGAGAATGGTGTATGAGAGGATGAGATTCCGGCCTTACCAAAATTTCACAGAGGGGACAAACACAATATTTTCTCACCTGGAAGTCAAGGCATAAAAGGGGAGTAATGTTAGGAAACCACCCCATTACCTAATAAAATGTCATTTTTATTTTATTATGTCAAATTATGCTACATTACGCTAAATGACGCCAAATGACACTAAATGATGCTACACTTTGATAGTGTGAGAATTTTATTTCACATGCATTGGTAACAACAATGTACAATGTGTGTAACATAGTATATAAACCCTATATATACACCTAGGGGACCCAGTTGTGTTCTCTTAGGTATTCCACCTACGCTTTTGGTGTGAAAGGCCTATCTCAACAAACTCATCTATTAATAACCCCTCACATCAAAACCATCAATTCCCCCATCATGTGCACAGATCCCGCCCCCTTCTTGTAGAGAGAACCCACATGGTCTTAGCTGGTGTTGCCCTAACACCCTCACATCAGCCTCATCATCATTGGTCTTGTCTTGGCATTGTTGTATGTCACTGGTGTTGGCATTGTCTACTGCCCTTGTCATTGTTTGCTGCCACTGCTGTCTGCTGCTGTCGTTGTTGTCTGGTCTTGGCATTGTTGTCTGGTCTTGGCATTGTTGTCTGGTCTCGGTGTTGTCATCTGCCATTGGTGTTGGTGTGGTCATCCACTACACTTAGTGCTTGATGGTCCAGTCACAGTTAATGTAATCTTTTGAAATTTTGAGATGAAATTTGCCATTTAAAGGCTCATATTTAATACCAATGTTTTAGGACTTTTATCATATCATCTTAATATAGTAACAAATGTTTTGTGCTATTGCACCTAAGGTTTATTTACAAGAGTAAGCACCTTATGACAGAAAGAGATTTATCAGGTTGTACACTTTCCAAGGTTTTGGTCAAAAGTGTACAAGCTGATAAAATTGTTTCTGTCATAAGATGCTTACTTTTGTAAATAAACCTTAGGTGCAATAGTACAATCTATTTGTTAATATATTAAGATGATATGATAAAAGTCCTAAAACATTGGTATTAAATATGAGCCTTTACAATGGCAAATTTCATCTAAAATTTCAAAAGACTGATACATTAACTGTGACTGGACATTTGACAATTGTAGATGGGCAAATCTGAGCCAAGACTTGCCCACTTTGGAGGAAGGATTTGACAGTGTGATATAGCCTGGAAATTATTCCTAACTGGACATATGGTATAATCTATCAAGATTTGATGTCAGAACAATGAACTTTTGAAGTTTGGAGTGACTACCTGTGAATTCCTGAACATCATTTATCTGTCACAGGTTATCATCCTGACCAAATAGTCTGCTTAACTGGTGTTGAGCATTTTTAATATGTCCACAAGATCCTTCAGCAGTGTCTTTTGAACATTGCCATGAACCTAAACCATCATCAGTGCTCATGTGGGTGACTACCATGGCACCACCTGAGATTTGGCAGATCTATTCACATCTGATGGCACTGAGAAGTAACTCAAGCACTGTTCTCCATCCATCAGCTGACATGAGAAAAGAATCACAGGATATTCACCTGAAATACAAGTCTGAGTAATGTCAATAACATCATGATTTACTTTTACTTACTAGATGCCCAGTCATCACTCCCATCCAGAAACTCTTCTCTTCCATAGTCATGCATGAAACAATAATGAATGCAGTCATTCATTCCTTGGGGACAATAACACACTATGACCAACTCATCTCCAACTACCTTCCATTCCAGATGGAACCAATGTGTCTGTGTTTCATTCCAAATTAATTGAGGTGTTTTAAAGTAATTGTATGTACAACATACATTTCCTGCACCTGTGCAAGGATCCCATCCTTGGACCACAAATAGCATATTGCAGACCTGTGTAAATACAATGGCCTCTTCAATCACAGCATCTGCATATCACAAATAGTCCATCTCAGCCATTTTAGTAGAAACATCTCTGCTGACAGACTCAGAGATTCCTTCAAATACTACAGGCACACCATCCATGGCTGACTCAGAGTCACAATGGTGTAGAAGTCTAGGGTGAGAAGAGATCAAGGCAGAGGGACCCTCCTGTTGTTCAGAATCTATGCCATCTGGTATGTCCTTTTTCCTGGGGTGGTGGCAGCTTATCTTGCATGGATGCTTGGTTGGTGATGCATTTGCAGCTGCAAGGGGTGGTGAGGATTTGTATTTTTGGTATCAAAGTTAGGTGTGCATTTGGAGGTGCATTGAGCTTTATCTTTGAATGCAATATCATTGGTATAGGCAAAGTGATCTTGGACATGTAGTAGTAATGCTGCCAAAATGCCAAAACAACAATTGGGTTGTGAGATGCACAGCCACATTGATTCATTCATCAGGAAAATCAAAAAAAAAAAAAAACTTAGGAGGCTTAGCTTGCTTATTCCACATGTAAGCCTGGTAAGCTGTTTAAGTGGCTTATTTTGTACTTAGCAAAATATTCAATAAGGATGAAGGCAGATATCTAAGCACATTGTAAGCATGTTAAGTGGTTCAAGGAGGCCAAGGAGGTGTAAGACAGGTAAGTAGGGTAAGTCTTGTTTGGTTTAATTGGCTTAATAATGATAGTCAGAGCAATATGGCAACTGTGTCCTACCAGCATGTAGGACTCATGACAATATAATCAATTGTTGCTAGCATTAGTCTACTGAATTAAGAGGCAATCTTGAATGCATGGTGATCAGGAAATTTGTTGACATAGAATCTTGTGAAGGTATCTAACATGTCCATGAATGAAAGGGTCCTTGAAACATATTCTGGGCCAAAAGCCTGAAGGAGATGTGCTGCACAAACAACAGTGTCAAGGTGGATAATGGAGGGGAGGCTTTCATCACCATCTGGCTGTACTATCCACATGCTTGTGGGGTCATCTGGTGAATCACCCACATGCAAGAACCAATGCACTAGCACACAAGGATATTCAATGCCATGATGAGAAAATGAAAAAAAAGTTGCATGCAAGCAATACCAAGACCTCGGATTCCTTCCATTGATGAGTCAGTGTTGATAAAAATTGTGTCATAATGACCAGGTCCATTTCTCCAAGATTTCGCTGCATGAATATGTTCACAATGCATGCCACCAATTCCTGAGATGTCACTAGGTGTGTGGAATGTTGCAATGGCAGAGGAATAGATGGTTATCTTGCTGTAGAACATTGGGAGGTCTGAGATACTGGCATTGGAGATGTCATCAGAATGCTGCTGCTTGTAGATAAATTGCTGGATGAGATTGGGAAACTCAGGTTGTTCAATTTCAATGCAACATCTTCAGGGTAAACTTTGGACACTGTGAATGTAGGTAAGTATGCATATTGGAAGTACCTAGTCAAGTAGTACTTACATGCTGTCTTTGCAAGGTCCACGTAGGCCTCGACAGTGGGACCCTCAACTGCATCCCCATCATCATCACCACAGTCACCGTTGCTGTTATTTTTGTTGTTTGTGTTGTTGATGTTGTCATTAAGACTACCATCAGAAGGATCATATTGTATATCAGGTTCAGGATTCACTCCATCTGTTCCTGTTCATACAGATTTTATTGGCATGAAAACAGAGGTACCACTCTGAAATCTTTTGTACAAGTGGTATTCACACTAATGGCTTCAATCTTCCAAGACAACACTCACTTATTCATTATGTGAAACTCATTCACACCTTTGGATCACCAAATGGTCTTTGTTCTTCTATTACAGAATCTAAGCATATCAAGGCTGTGAAGGAACCATGGTGGTGCTCAAGTTGTTTTGAAGCACTTAGCCAAATGCTCCTCACTAACCAGTGTCTCAATAAGCTTGCTGCTGCTCGCATTGACTTTGCTGACCATGGGATGCTGCAGGACATGTTTAATGGCAGCTTGGGAACAAATTCTACATGATCCATCTGGACTCAGTGAAACATTACTATCATCTTCATCTGTATCTGACAGTTCAGACATGACTGGATCTTCTTCACCATGCAAGGTGGTAGAGTCCCCTCCTGTCAGGAGAGTATCAAATCTTTTATCTTATCTTATCTTATCAGATGGATCAGGGATCATATCTAGGACAATAGATAGGGATATCTTATATTATGGGCCTTTAATGGTGAGGCAAGGCATGCATGGGAGGCATGGGTAAGGTACAGCCCGATATGATGACATGAGGAATGGGCATGGCAAACCACAGCAGGGCATGGTTATGGATAGGCACTGTGCACAGGCATGAATGCAGCATGGCCAAGGGTAGCTGACTGATGGACACATAGTAGTAGCATGGCCAACACTCATGGACATAGCATGTACAGTAGCATGGACAACACATGTATAGTAGTATATATTGAATGCAAAACCAAGGGTTCTCGCTAGTCAAGTTCTCTTAGGAATTCCACCATAACCTGGTGTGATGCACTGAGATGGTACAAGACCATCCACTGTCCTTATTTGCTACTAAACAATAGTATTCTTGACAGGAGCCCGCATGTGATCAACTAGTAGACCTTAAGTGGTTGAATGTAGAGGGCCACTACCCAATTGGGTGGGTGAGCTTATGTAATATGAGAGACCCCGGATATGCATAGCCAACTGGCTAGTACTGGGATCTCCCAAGCCTTACACTACCACTATATTGAGAATACCACATACTGTTATATTCTCATTGGGTGGCTAAGTAAGCAACTACTACCACACCCTTACACCTTTTTGAATAGACTTGACTATTTTTGATATACTGGGGATACCCAGTGTAATCTATGTATTAGAGGAAATTCTAAAATAGAATTTCCAGTTTAAAACATGGTGATAACATGTGCCCAACAACACAAAATGCTGAAAAGGCAAAGAAAGCAAGGAGCCAGGGGCAATGGAGCTGATGCTCCCGATAACCCCAGCAAGTGATGGAGGAAACAGAGAAAATGATGCCTGATGCTGCCATGTCAGAGCTGCTGATAGAGCATGTGAGAGATGGAAAATGCCCCATATTGCTGTTTCCCAAGGCGAATACCTCAACACCAAACTTCTTGACCCCAGAATGGGTGGAATCTCCAGAAATAGGAGGGGGGGCTAAAAGCTCCATACTGTGGGACAATAACATTCCATCAATTATGACTGAGGTACTGCCAGATGGTGGACCACCTGGACTCACATCAATGAGAAGTGCAGCACGAGGACTTGGGGATCATGAGATGGGTGCATGGTGTGATACCATGGCCCTCATTCAAGAGAAGGGCCCAGGTCCAGGATTTAGTCAGGACAAATAGAACAAGTGTGTTTGCTGGTTAGCTGGGGGCATTACGAGGTCTTTACACTCCCCCCATATTCCTATAGGAAACTGATGATTCTGATGATTCTGATCAGACTCTGATTGGAATCTGACCATATTCCAATGTCATTTTCACCAGCCAAATTGACAAGACTTTGCACTCCCCCCCCATATTCCTATCGGAGTCCTAGGAGTCCTACTAGTCTGATACTAGTCCTAGGAGTCTGATAGGAATCCAATCAGAATGTATCTTGATGATCATGTACTTTTATTTCCAAGAAATTCCTAGTAAATTCTGAGTAAAGTCCTATGCAATTCCAACAGGCAGTTGGATTTCAGAAGACTTAACTTGGTGAAAGTGCTTACAAAATAAATGGGCAGAGCAGGGATTGAACCCCAGACCTTGGGATATAAGCAACATGACCACCAAACAAGTGCTCAACCAGTTGAGCCACAGGAGCATTAATAAACATGTAATATAAAGTCTATTTAAAGTGAGGTCTTTACACTCCCCCACCTTTCCCATTGGACTCCGACTGGAGTCCACCAGGACTGTTCACCAGCCAACTGCCTGCAAAGTTGCCAGTCCAGTCCCAGTCCAGTCCGACTGGACTCCAAGTGGAATCCACTCAAACACCAGATTCCACTTGGACTGGTCCAGTGAGTCCAATGGGAGTCCAACCAGAGTCCAACCAGAGTCCGCTGGGAGTCCAACTGGAGTCCAACTGGAGTCCACACCAATTATTATTAATAACAGAAAAAATATTTTGACCCACACGAGGATTGAACTCTCACCAGTTTACTTACATAACATAATGGTAACACATTAACCACTAGACCACCTAGGCATTTATTGATGCTTGAATACATAACACTATCACTATCACCCAGTTTATGCATGCTGCCACAGCTGCAAAATTCACCAACTGCTGCACTGCCACAACTGCCCCATCAACCATTACCACCAACCACTCAACTGTCACAACACCATCACCACCCATCCATGTCAACAATGCTATTAAAACATGCCAGCAACCAGATCAGCCAAGTCTGGCACTCGCTACAGCACCAATCGGAAGCGATCCCCAAAGCCAAGAGCACGCAAACATGCTCGATCATCGCTGGACAACAAACCTAAGCAGAAGAAAGCCTGAAAGGAGAGTGAGAGTGAGACCAAGGGGAGCAAGACTGACAATGAGCAGGAAGAAAAGAAGAAAGGGAACACAAAGGACCAGGAGAAGGAGAAAAAGGCAAGGAGGAACAAGGGAGTGAGGTATGCTGCCCCTGCCATTGCCATCCTGTGCTGACAGGATGGCATTTTTTTCTTTTAGAAAGACTGGGCATGAGAGGATGCGGCTGCTGAGGCAGCTGGTACCCTGCCCAAGCTTCTGGGGTAAGTTTTTTTTGTTCTTTTTCTTTTTCTATTTCTATTTATTTCTACTGACATTTCTAATATAGGGCTGAACTCATTCTTGAAATGAGTGGGCTATCGGTAGCCCCTCCACCATGTGCTCTCTTGCTAGCAGCAACAGCCCACCCAGCTCGCACCCCAATAGGCCACCCACAATGCTTGGATGTCATAATCCCCAAAGCCACTGAAAATGCCAGTGACAGTGGCAACAAGCAGGACAATGGCAACAAGGGGAAGAACAACAACCCCAGCAATAACAATGATGAAAGCACCGATGACGACAACCAGCACCAGGGGAAGGACAACAACAGCGATGGCAATGACCAGCACAAGGGGGACAACTGCAAGAGCAACAACAATGACAATGAAAGCAGTGGGAACAATGAGGAGGAGGATGACAATGACATTGACAGCGAGAAGCACGGCGAGAAGAACAACAATGAGCAGAACGATGGGAAGATGAAGACCAGCAGGAAGATGAAGAACGGCAAGAAGAACAACAACAATGCAAAGAACAGTGAGAAGAACCACAAGAACAAGAATGAGAACAAGAACAAGAACAAGAACAAGAACAAGAACAATGAGAACAACAACAACAATGAGAACAACAACAACAATGAGAACAATGAGACCAACGATGAGAACAATGACAACAACAACAACAACAACAACAACAAAAACAAAAACAACAACGAGGATGGGGACAGGGATGAGGATGGGGTTGAGAACGAGAATGACAATGACAATGGTGACAAGAACAAGAACAAGAACAAGAACATCACCAACACCAACACCAATGATGCAGATGAGGGGGAGGACAACAACGGGACTGACAGTGGCAACCTCATGAACCTTGTCACCACCACCGATGCCGCTGCCAACTGTGCCACCACTGCTGCTTGTTCTACTAACCCTGCCCCTGCTTCAGTAGAAGGTAAATATTTTATGATAGTATTGTTTGTTATCCTTAATGTTAGATTAGACTTTCCTCAATGTGACCCCAAGGGTGCTTGTCGACTTGGTAAAATTTCTCGCTGTCATAATATTTGTAATTTTTGTAATTGAAGATCTTCATGTACATGAAGGAACGAAGGATAGTATTGGAAGCAAAGGTAACAATTTTATCTTTGAATGGTTTGCTTTTTTAAAGCCCATTCTTATTAGATATGGACTCTTCACTCCCAGGAATTGACCAAGGTAACATTATCTGGATCTTGTTTTCTATTTCCAACCCATATTAGATGTATGGACCTATGGCTAGTCTGCCAACCAGCCCTTCACAAAAATGACAGGGAGCCTCACGTACTACTGGTGGTGTTATCTGTGGCTGTGCCTATGGAAATGTGTTCAACCTTGCAGATTCTCATGACCTGGAAACTGATGCTGCAGCTTCGGTCATGGGTAAAGTTTACTTATATGACTCGTGTGTTGATCCTGCCACTCAAAGTCTGCATTCAAGGTTAAAGTTACAACTTCATTGGGTGTGGTTCTATCAAAGCTGGCAGAGAAAGATTTTCCAGTTCACCATAAGTTCATTTGACTAACCATTTTTTGGAATATGTTTGTAAGGTTTCTGCAGGTCAAAATTCAAGAATTTTTGTATATGAAGATGACCTTTGCAATATTAAAGGATGCTATTCCACTGCAATCAAAGATGAAGAACCTGTCACATGGAACTTAATTAATGGAGAATATGTTCTTCCAGTTTCAATTGTAAGTTGTGTTTTATTTAATATTGGAAAAATTCAGCTATCTATCAATAGGAATGTGAACCTGCTTTCCAGTCTGTTATGCATACAGAATCTCTATCTATATTGCCAACCCTTACTCATGATTCTACTCCTGCCTCACTTTTGACTTTGGCTACTACCACTCTCACTCCCTTCAAGAATGATCTTATAACTCATCTCAATATTCCATCAAATTTGGCTGATCATACTGATGGTGGTCTTCACATTGGCTATCAAAAGTATAAAGCATTCTTAGAGGCCAATGCAACTTTGGCTGCACTCCGTGCCTCTGGAGAATGGGAAGGAAGGAAGCCTTCAGTCACTGATTTGATTGAAATTTTTCAGTCTAAATCCATGTGGCATGCCAACCATTCCGAAGCTTTCTCCCAAGTATCTGACTATCCTGAGATGGTGAGCTGGTTGGAGAGGAGGAAAGATGCTCCTTCCAATATTGAGCTTTGGGGCTATGAGAAGATTGCATACAATTTCAAGGATCTTTTGCTTTTTTGGATGGCAAAGCCAAAGAAGTGGGTAAATCAGGGGGCAAGAGCAAAGGAAAGATGAAGTCAAAGGATGAAAGTGGTGCTGGTAGTGGTAGTGGGTCCAAGAAGAAAGGTGACAAGAAGAAGAAGGGTTCAAAGCAAGTAAATAGTTAGAGCCCATGCAATTGCAATAGTTTTTTGAGCTTGCTGCCTTATAGCATGTGGCAAATTCATCCTCTGGAATTCCTTCAAGTTTTAATCTGGAAGATTGTTATAAATCTGAACCAGCTGCAACTTTTATTATCGATATCAATTATCTTCAATATCCTACCAACTGTCACTGCTCTACCCAAGGAAAGCCCATTCCCAGAAATCCCCTTCAAACTGTTCAGCCAATTTATTCAGGATAATTTCAGTTCCAAAATTTCACTCTCAACAGTTCTTGTTATTCTGTTCACTATGACAGATAACACAGACTTGTTGAATTTACATTCAAGGCAACAAAATCCAAAATGCACAGGAGAAAAATGTTTCACCATTTCTAGTTGGATGAAATGCCTTGCTTGTGCAATGGACATTAAATTGTACAAGCAACAAGACATCAGGTTACTCAAGAAATCAGACAATGTCACTGAAACAAAGACAAGAATGGAACTAAACTTGATGCGCTGGCCAAGCTGTTGGATTTAAATCCTTATAATGACAATGGTCAATTTCAGCAGAAGCTCGAGCCAGTTTCACACAAATCTATCGATCCAATCCATGTTATATGTCCTAACTCATATGAATGCGAAACTTTGAACTGTCAACCCTGGTCACTGCTGCAAATCACTAAATCACAAGATATTCCATTGGTGACCTTAATCAAAGGCTTTGGATATTATGAAGATGTTCCAGTATTGACTGGGAAATGTCCAGATTGTCAAACTGCTTATCATGCAGATCATGAATGTACACCAGTTTCTGGTGAACAAGGTCAATTTGACAGACTATATCTGAATTCTGCCAAGTACATTAAAGCTGGACAGAATATCTGGGTGGATAGGCTGTTTTCCAACATTGTTCTGTCTGCTATGTATAGCTTTCATGCTTCAGCTGCAGCCATTACAGAATTTTGGAATAATGCTTTCTGGGAAAACCTATCAGGAACCTGTCCAAAACTTTCTTGGCATCAGACTTGGCATACATATGTCCAAGAATCAATTCATACAGTTGCCTCTGCATCAGGCATTAATCTTGTGCTCCAAGATGGTCTTGCAATTGATGAAGTCACAAAAGAGGCATTTGAAATATTAGGAGAAGGTGGAATGATACGGGCTGCACATCAACATTCATGCTCAGAATGTACTCACCAGTACAAGGGCACTTCTGATGTAATTGCAGGAGGTGATCTAGAAGCAATAGTTGGAGTGGATGAAAATAGACCTGTGCCTGCATATGAAGGTGATAGAACCCTTGAAAATGAAGGACAAGAACAAAATACTACAGGCAATCTAGAGAGCCCCCAAGATGGTGACAATATGGATATTGATTATTCACCTGTCAAACTTGTGGTGATGGATGGGATTGTTATGGGGCCTAATGTATGTATTTTGACTGTTACATATAACTAAAGCTAATAGCTTTCTAGCATTGTGCATATGAAGATTGCACATCTCAACTTGCCAATTCTCATTGAGGAGCATTTTGTGCATTACATGAATCTGAATATGGGGCTAAATGCAGAATCCATGGCTGTACCAATCAGAAAGTTGTTATGACTCAAGCATGCCCACAGCATCAGGAACAATGGAAGAAACACACTGAAAAACACAACCGACACACCTTTTCTGGCATCCAGAGAATGTTGCAGCAACCAAATGAAAACATGCCTTGGACAGCTCCAATTACTGAGAATGTACAACCACATGATGAACCTGCCCCAGAGCCACAAAGGACCAATTATTTCACTGCCCCAAGATTCTATTGTGTGGAAACTATATGTGCTCCATGTGGTGTGGTTATTGCATGGGCAAAGTTTGCCAAATTGGAGTCACCAACAAATATTTTGGCATTTCTGGAAAAGGTATATCCTACAGAAGAATCCTGACCAGCATATATCTGCATAGACAAAGCATGTCTTGTGCTTCATACTAGTATTGCCAATGGGTCATGGGAGTCTATTTGGAAGAAAACAACTTGATTCATAGTTGATGCCTACCATTATATCAATCATCGTGCATCAGACTTTTTGTGCTGAAAGTGGTGTAATCCTGCTCCTATGAATGGCTCAGCCCCTAATCTCATTATTGTTGAAGAGGATGAACAAGGGAGACAGCATTACAAGCATGCATTTAATACTCAGGTAAGCATTCACTAACTTCAGTCATGATTGATACAATATAATAAATATATCACAGGCATGTGAGCAATTGAATGCATGGCTAGGGGGATATGAATCAATTCTTAAAAGGATGACCCAGGCAACTTCAATTGGTTCTTGCATACCATGCTATTTTATCACACTGGGCATGTTATCAACAAACAAACAAGAAAAGCCAGTAACTTGACTAATAATGGTGATAGTGATGGTGATGGTGATGATGACATGTAGGTAGTTTCTGATAGTAATATTATGGGTCTTGTGGTTGAATTCCACTTGGAGTCCGATTGGACTATGTAGAGCAAATATAAACTTTGTAAATTGTATCTCATGACCCTAATATGGTAAAAATATGTCAGGCACATGGCTCAGGTGGTTAGAGAACTCCGAAATCTGCTTATTTAAGCTGGAGAGCAGAGGTTGAGGGTTCAAGTCTTGAAAATACAAGTATTTTATATTTTCAGATGCAAGCTTGAGTGATAAGTTCTGAGTCCCTGTCCGATCTGACTGGAGTCCAAGTGGACTGGAGTCATAACAGAATAATGACTTGTGAATTGCTTAAGTAGCATTGAACATGTTCATCTGGTTGGACTCTGGTTGGACTCCCAGTGGACTCCGGTTGGACTCCCAGTGGACTCTGGTTGGACTTCCAGTGGACTCCGGTTGGACTCCAGTGGGGGAATGAACTCTACTTGACTGAATGTAGTTCAACTGGACTCCACTTGGACTCCAGTCAGTCCAGTCAGAGTCTACTAGGACAGGTGGGGGGACTGTAAAGTACTGTTTAAAGCACTTAGGATTAATTCACTTATTGAGCCCTTGCATCTTTGCAAGGGAGTAGATGACTAATATAGATTTAAAAAAAAACCCACCCAAATGCAGGGGGGAGAATTAATTATACTATTTAATTATACAATTTTAAATTCTACTAAAAAAACCCACCCCCCCCCCCCCTACAAAATGGGGGGGAGGGGATGGTGGTGCATCACATCGGCTGTCTCATCAGCCTCTGTAAAAAAGGAAATTTCTCAGAGTCACATGATAGTTAGGTGCAAGTCAACAAAGTCAGGTAAATGTTAAAAAACTGGTCAAAATGTCAGGTCAAAGTCATGTCAGAAAAATGCATGACCTGACTTTGACCTGACATTTTTTTAACATTTACCTGACTTGGTTGACTTGCACCTCATGGTCACGTGACTCTCGGAACTTTCCATTTTTACAGAGTGTCAGCCCTGTCCCATCATTTCCCTTCCCTCTCATCTCCATCATGTCTCACCTCCCCTGTGGCTTCCCTCTATCGTCTCCCCTCCCTTGTTGTTCCACCCACCGTCCACCCCACCAGCAGTTGCTCACGAGGCTGGTGGTGGGTGGTGCATTGTATGTTGGTGGCGGCATTTGTCCATCGTCCCCTCTCTCCCTCCCCCTCCCCTTAAACACCCTACAAGCAGATGCTCATAGGTGTGCATGGGGCAGGTGTCGCTGTTGTCTCCCCTTTTGGTCATTGTCTCCCTTTCCCCTTGTCATTTTGTCACCCTTGTCATTCATCCCCCTCATTGTCTGCACCCATGAACCACCCTACAAGCAGCAGCTCATAGGCATGGGGTGGGTGCATTGTCAGTTTGTCAGTGACATGGCATGAGGGGAGGGGTTGGGTGGTGCTTACTGGGTGGGTATTCCTCTTCTGGGGTCTCCTTGTGTTGCTACCCGTGCTCCTGACCATGATCAATACCCTCACATCCTGTGTTGACAGGGAGGGGGTTGCCAGGGGCATCATTGGGTGTGGGTTTGGCTTGCATCGGTCCATCATTACCATGTAGATTAGAACCTAGAAACAAAACAAATGAATTAGTTAGTTTACAAAAGTAAGAAACATATGAAAAAAATAACTTACTATGGGCCCAAATGATGATT
This sequence comes from Tricholoma matsutake, assembly GCA_026075535.2. Lineage (NCBI taxonomy): Eukaryota > Fungi > Basidiomycota > Agaricomycetes > Agaricales > Tricholomataceae > Tricholoma > Tricholoma matsutake. The sequence goes on from AP026538.1 coordinate 10,682,242, forward strand.
GCATTGTTTGGGCATTGTTTGGGCCATGCAGTACTTTACACTCCCCCCCCGAGTCTGAGTGGACTCTGCTCAGACACTAGGACTTCCTAGGACTGTCCTAGGACTCCGCTCGGACTTTGCTCAGACTTTTTAGAGTACTGATGTTAGTGATGTTATATACCATTCTGACTGGATTCTTCAGCTGAGTTTGAAAATCTCCCCTGCATAGTGATGTTATATACCATTCTGACTGGATTTTTGAGCTGAGTTTAGAAATCACCTTTGCATAGTCATGTGACCTACCATATATGGAACATAGTGATGTTATATACCATTCTGACCAGATTTTTGAGCTGAGTTTAGAAATCACCTTTGTGTAGTCATGTGACCTACCATATATGGAACATAGTGATGTTATATACCATTCTCACCAGAATTTTGAGCCAAGTTTGGAAATCACCCTTGTGTAGTCATGTGACCTACCATATATAGTGATGGCATATAGTATCATTGTGTGGAATATGGCACCATCAAGATATTCTTTCTATATTTTTCTCATTAGTATTATACACACACTCTGAATGATACTCAAGTTTGAAAATGACTTTGACAAGATAAATTAGGCAGATTTATGCAAGACATCTGGGATCATATTAGAGTATGTTGAGGGAGAATCTGAAGCAGAGTACTTAATGAAACCTAACTATTTACATACTAATCATCATCATCATCCTTCTCTTCATTTATGTCCTTCTGTTTCTGCTTTTCTAAAACATACCAAGCATGATAGAATAACATGGAATGCAAAAACCAGTTGAAATTACTGGGAGTCATTCTCTTCAATATTGAGTCAAATCCACCAAGCCATGCATTGAGTTGTTCACAAGCCTATTTTACATATTAATTATTATAGATATCAAATAAAACACAATACTGTACCTGTGTATTGAAAGCCCTTTTATAATATGATGTTCCAGCATCATCTTGTGCTACAATAACAAGGTTGGGTGCAGATCCATCTTGAGGAGCAGGATTACACCATTTTTGACATAGCTCATCAGTTGTACAATGATTAGTGTAATGGTAGGAATCAACAATAAAGCGAGTAGTCTTTTTCCAGATTCTATCCCAACTTCCATTTGCGACAGCAGTACGGAGTATAAGACAAGCTTTGTCAATGCAGATATAATCTGGACATGATTCCTCAGTTGGATATACACTTTCTAGAAACTCCAGAATATTTGTTGGAGACTCGGACTTTGCAAACTTTGCCCATGCAATTACAGTACCACATGGAGCACATAGTGTCTCAATGCAGTAAGTCCGAGAAGGAGTAAAATAATGACCTCTTTCTGGCTCTGGAGCCAGCTCATCATGAGGCTGTGAATGACTTCCAGGTGCTGGATTCCAAGGCAAATTTTCTGCAGGTCTCCGTAACATTCTTCTAGCACCATTAAAACTTTGCTGAGAATGATTCTGAACATGTTTATCCCATTCTCTTTGGTGCTGTGCACAAGCCTTTGTGTTTCCCACTTTCTGATTATCACAGTTATGCATATGGCACTTAGTTCCATATTGTTGCTCATGGAGTGCACAGAATGAACCACCACAATGATTTGCTAGTTCTGAGGTGCAATTGTCATATGCACAATGCTAAAATAAAATTCAGTTAGATATACATATTATGAAGTATATTTACATACAGTTGTGCCCATCACAATGCCATCAACAACAACCATATTGACAGATGCATCATCAATATCCATGTCATCATTAAATGAGATTTTTGCATGTGGCTGATTAGGTAAGCCAGGATTTGTTAAGTCAGCTCCTTCAACAAGTCCAGGTACTCTGCTATTTTCATCCACTCCAACAACTGCTGCAGGATCAACATTGGGCATTATATCTGATGTGTGTCTATATGCCTGGGTGCATTCTGTGCATGCATGCTGATCAGCTGGACATATAATTCCATTTTCACCCAGCAGTTCAAATGCTTCTTTTGTAACATCATCAATTGCTAAGGGATCCTGAAGTTCCATATTGATATTTGATGAGGCTGCAATTGAACAAATTGTTTCTTGAACAAACACTTGCCAAATTTGATGGCAAGATACTTTGATAGGAATCTGAGAATAACCGCTAAAGCTGTTGTTCCAATACTCGGTATATGCTGCAGCTGATGCATGAAAGCTATACACTCCATTTACAACTCCTCCTGCAAAAACCCAATCAACCCATAAACTTTGTCCAACCTTGAGGTATTTGGCATTGTTCAGGTATACTTTGGTATGTTTGTCTCCTGGTTCTGTAACATGCTCATGATCTGCAGAATACAAAGTTTTGCATCCTGGACATTGCCCAGTGAGTACTTGAACATTGGCATGTGCTGTGCATCCTTTAATTAAAGTAACTTGGGGTATGTCTCTGAGCTTTACTTCTAAAACCAAGGATCAAGGCTTGCACTTCACAGTTTGACATACAACAGCCTCTGGACAAATCATATGAACAGGTTGGATTGATTTATGAGAAACTGGCTTTAGTTTTCCTTTGAATTTCCCATTGGAATCATATGGATACAACCCCAAAGTTTTTGCCAAAGCATCGAGATTTGTACAAATCACATTGACAGTATCTGAGACTGCAGTCTCCTGATCAGCATATAACTGGTTTTGATCTGTTCCCAGTCTTTCTTGTAATTTGCATGCAAGGCTTTTTATCCAGGCAATAGGTGAGGAGTGAGCTTCTCCTGAATACTTGGGATTCTGCTGTCTTGCATGCAAGCTAAGAAAATCCATATTTTCTGTTAAGGTAAGCAGAACAACAAGGACTTGAGATAGTGTAATGTCTGAACCCAAATGTTCTTGGATAAATTGGCTGAAGACATTGAATGAAATATCAGGAAAAGGACCAGCATTAGGCAATGCAGAAACAGTGGGCAACAACACAAGTCCTCCAAATATGATGCTCCAATTTGGGAGCTGCTTGAAGATGGTCACCATGACCAAAGCACACATCCAGACATAAGAAATCAAATCAGCCATAAGAAACATTCTGCAAAATCCAAGCAAATTATCAGAAGCTATAAAATCAACTATCTAATTCTTGACTTGCTTTTTCTTCTTCTTCTTGTCACCTGTCCCTTTATGTCCACCCTCAACCTTGTCACCTTTGACACATTTCCCTCTCTTCATTTTCCTCCCATGCCCCTCCAGAAATGTCTCCAAATCCTTGAACGTATAACTTGCTTTCTTTTCACCCCAAAGATCCTCATCAGAAGGTGCCCCTGGATTGCCCTCCAGCCAATCCACCAAATCTGGATAGTTCGATACCTTTGAAAAACATTTCTTGTAGTGGGAGTGAAAAAATGATTTTGAAATGAAAAGCTGAATGATATCTGCTCCCGTAAGCTTGTCACCAACCCAAGACTTGTTAGACATCATTTCTCCATAGGTCTTGGATGCCTGAAGGTAAGCCTTATATTTTTTGTAGGCTTGACATAGACTACCATCACTTCTATCAGACAGGTCAGGAGAAACCCCAAGTTGTATCAAAATTTTCTTCTTGAAGGAATCCAAACCAGGGTCCCCAGGTGTTTCAGACCGAGTAGCCATGGTTGAGTAAACAGAAGTTGAATGAGAAGTAACTCTAGAACCAGCTCGAGATTGAGAACCAGCTCAAGAATGAGAGTTAGCTCGAGAAGAATGATTCACAAAACCCATAGGAGGCATCGACTGAGATGATTCCTGGATCTCATCATTAGTCTAACATAGGTCATCAATTGATTGAAAAATGAATTAGAAGTTCATGGCAATATACTTACGACAAGAATCCGCAGGATATCTTCACCATTGTGGCATGTCCACACTGCATCCTCATTGTCCTCTATTGCAGTCTCATAGTGGCCCTTGATATTCCAGACTGAATTTTCATGCAGGAAAATGTGATGGTTTTCATCTAAAAAAATAACATGTAAAAATCCAACATATCTAAATATGAACTGGAAACCATACTGCAAACTGGTGAATATTTACGAGAAAGGACTCTTAATACCTTTGTGAGGTTGGGTGTGACTGCATGTTTGAGCTCCATGTGAGGCTTCACAATAGTCGGATCAGCATATGCAGTGTACACCTGTACCTGACCAATGCAATGTTCAAGGCCATAGTCAAGAGGAACAGCATCAGCATTATTAAACACATTCCCCTGAGCTTGCCCATGTAGAATCCCACCAGTAACACAGGAGGCTCCTTGCAAATCAATTGTAGGACTTATATTGAGGCAAGGAGGACTTTGCATATGAATATCTAAAAACCAGGCATCTAACATAATCTACACTTTAAATACACAGTAACTTACCATGTTCTACAGGGGCAGAATCTAGTAAAAAAATTATTCCATCAGTGAGTGAGATGAGAAAATAATAAAATTGCGAACTAGTGGTGTTGGATGCATTGAGGATGGTGCTGGCGTTGGGGCTGTTCCCACTGGCATTGGTGTTGGTGCCGTGCATGCTGGTGTTGGTGTTGGTGTTGCAGCTGTCCCCCCTGGCATTGGTGTTGGTGCTGTCCCCACTGGCATTGGCATTGGCGCCATTCCTGTGGGTGCTGGTGCTGGTGTTGGCATTGCAGCTGTCCCCACTGGCGTTGGCATTGGCCTTGGTGCCCTTGGTGTTGGCTTTCAGCTTTGTCATTGTCTGCCCCTTCATTGTTGTCATTGTCAAAGTTGTTGTCATTGTCGACATTGTTGTCATCTTCGTCATTGTTCTCCTCATTGTTGTCATCTTCATCGTCATTCTCCTCATTGTCATCTTTGTTGTCATTCTCCTGGTCATTGTCATCTTCATTGTTGTTCTGGTTGGTGTCTTCTTCATTGTCATGGTCGTTCTCCTGGTTGGTGTCTTCTTTGTTGTTGTCCTCTTTGTTGTTGTCCTCTGCTTCATCTTCATCTTCTTCGTTGTCTCCTTTGTCCTCTTCTTCCTTGTCATCAGCTTCCTCTACCTCAGATCGGCGTTGGTGGGCACTTGTTGAGTTCCAGGGTGGGGGTGGTAAAATGCTCGCGACAGGACGAGAGCGCTTTGGTGGAGCGACACCAATGCTGCTCTCGTCCATCAAGTGTTCAGTCCTGTAAATAGAGTAGTTAGTTTGAATAAGAATAAGAAAACTGTTTACCTTGGTAGCTGAGCAGGAGGCCCAGCCGCTGCTGAATGCATGTCCTTGCGTGCATGGATGGCCAAAGTTTTCCTATTGTTCATTAGTGTCAAATTATGCTCAAGGGAGTCACTTACCTGGTCTTCTTCCTTGGCTTCTTGGCTTTCTTGCCCCCTTTGCTTGGTTCATCCTCCCCTAGGTCTGTTTTGCTCTTTTTTCATTGCATGCCCTCATTATCAACCACTGATGTGGCTCGCTTGCATTGGCCTCGTGTCATGGATCCTGTCGATCTGGGGGGCAATCCATGGGCTAGGGGCTTGGGAGTGGTATTGGACTGGGTTTGAGGCATCTTGATGTTGTCGATGGTTGTCGATGGGTCCTAGGATGGGTGTTGAAGGTTGGAGGCAGTGGTGGAAAGGGTGGGAAAGTGTCAACGAAATAGGTCGCATGATGAGCAATTATCCCAGTTTGGTAGGTTAGTGGTATGTGGTCTATGTAATGTGTAGGGAAAATAAGCCATTGTGGTACAGTGGTTAATTGCACCTAATGTTCAAGGTAAATGCCCAAAGTCCAGTGTTCGAGTCTCAGTTGTGTACATTTTTCAAATATTACATAATAAGGAGGTTGCCGACTCGGACAGTCCTGGGACTCAGCTCAGACTCAGCTCAGACTGGACATTTAGTTTGGCAGGACTCTCAGCCAAAAAAGTCTGAGCAGAGTCTGAGCAAAGTCTGAGCAAAGTCCGAGGACTGTCCGAGTGTCCAAGTGGAGTCCGAGCGGAGTCCACTCAGATTGGGGGGGGGGAGGGTAAAGACCTTGGGCCACGCAGCGTCAAAACTGGTTGTTTCCAGTCTTGGGGGCTCGTCTAGAGATGGGGGTGAAGTGGGAGTGGTGGGAGTTGCTGGGTTGAGGTGGTTGAGGTGGGGGGGATGGAGGTGGTGTGCTTGTCATCGTTGGTAGTGGTGGTGGGAGTGATGAGCTGGCAGGTGTGATGACATGGCTATGTGCTTTGTCATCACACCCACAGGAATGGTATGTAGTGTAGTATGATCACTTACCTGTAATGACTGTTTAGCATAATGGTATTGTTGTTGGTTTAGGCTTACATAATTGTCTGTAATGTCAAGTGTTCAATTCTGGTGTGTGCATTGACTTTTTCATACTATATTACTAAGCAAGGCTGCCTTCATTCCTATTGGAATCCTATGTTGTCTGATGTCTTAGCATAACTTTGGAATAGTCCTATGTGATTCCTATGACCAGAAATTCCTAGGAAATTCTGATAGTCCAATCGGAAGAGTACTTTACACTCCCCCACCTATTCCAGTTGGATTCTGGTTTGTCCAGCTGGAATTTCCGGAATTTCTGGAATCTGGTGGAATTTTTTTTGTATGTAGTTTTCCCTATGCAGCACAATTCTGGTCAGAATAAGGATCCAATTTACAGCTGGAATCCCCAGAATCTGACTGGACTCATCACAACCAGAATAACAGGAATAACCGGACTAACCAGAATAACAGGAATGCATGTGCTTTCCAAATAAAAGTTCGACACACATCAAGAATTGAACACTCGACCTTGGGTCTGCACACATAACACCACACTTAACCACTGAGCTACCAAGCAATTATTCTTGGGCATACATTTAATACTTTTATTACCCAACCAAGGTATGTAGTTAATCACAGCCATTAACGGAATAATTAATAAGTATGCAATATGTATGCATATGCATGACATGTGACATGTGACTGCCAGCTCACAACCACCACCACTGTCGCCAATGCCGCCTCCTCCTTCTCTCCACTCTACCACCACCACTGTGTGCGCACCCACCACCACCATTCCCATGCCCAATGCCACCATCACCACCACCTTCAAACAAGCTGACTGGATGGAATGCGGGCCCAAATGATGCAGATCACATCGTTTGGGGCCTAAGTATGTTTTTTTTTGTTTGCTTCTTGTTTTTTCATACTAACTAACTTGTTTCATTTGTTTTATAGGTTCTACTCGACTGCCAGACATAACATGGGCCCAAACGATGTGATTGGACAGAACACAGGCCCAAGCGATGCAGATTGCATCGTTTGGGCCCTAAGTAAGGTTTTTTTCATTTGCTTTTTGTTTTTATAAACTAACTAACCTTTTTTTAAGCTTTCTAGGTTATAATCTACTGGCAATGATGCCACCACTCGCAAACAAGCCAACGCAGGCCCAAACGATGCAGATCACATCGTTTGGGCCCTATGTGAGTTTTTTTCATTTGCTTTTTGTTTTTATAAACTAACTAACTCGTTTTTTTAGTTTTCTAGGTTATAATCTACTAGTAACAACACCACCACCTGCAAACGAGCCAACACACCCACCCCACGCCTGCGAGCCCCTGCTTGTAGGTGGATCATGAGTGTGTGCAGGCGACAACAACAATGACACCGCCATCTACCAGCACCAGAACCCCCCAGAACACAAAGCATGGCTGCCAATGACGACGGACAACAATGACAGGGCCAATGACACACCACCCGCCTCCAGCCCCACAAGCCACTGCTCGTGGGGTGGATCGTGGGTGGAATGATGCCCAGGTGCAGGGACAGGAGATGACAACAACACACCACCTGCCCCCAGCCTCACGAGCAACTGCTTGTGGGGTGGATCATGGGTGGAATGACACCCAGGCACAGGGACAGGAGACAACAATGACACACCACCTGCCCCCAGCCTCATGAGCAACTGCTCATGGGGTGGATCATGGGTGGAATGACAACAATGACAAGCCACCCACCCCCAGCCTCATGAGCAACTGCTCATGGGGTGGATCATGGGTGGAATGATGCCCAGGCACAGGGAGAGGAGACAACAATGACACACCACCCACCCCCAGCCTCACGAGCAACTGCTCATGGGGTGGATCATGGGTGGAATGACAACGACGACAAGCCACCCACCCCCAGCCTCACAAGCAACTGCTCGTGGGGTGGATCATGGGTGGAATGATGCCCAGGCACAGGGAGAGGAGACAACAATGACACACCACCCACCCCCAGCCTCACGAGCAACTGCTCATGGGGTGGATCGCAGGTGGAATGACAACAATGACAACGACACAGCACCTGCCCCCAGCCTCACGAGCAACTGCTTGTGTGGTGGATCGTGGGTGGAATGACAACAACGACAAGCCACCTACCCCCAGCCTCACGAGCAACTGCTTGTGGGGTGGATTGTGGGTGGAAGGACAGACAACAGCAGGGTCGCATCCCCTCCCCCTCCCCCACACTTTGTGTGGGGAGGGATTTTTTTTGTACTTTTAATTATTTATTAGTATTGTGCCCCCCCTCCCCCATTTTGCATGGGGGAGGGATTTTTTTCTTCATGTTTTTACCTCCCCCCTTGCATTCAGTGCGAGGGGTTAGCTTTTTATGTATATAAATAAAACTCCCTCTCACATCTTGTGAGAGGGAGGATTTTTTGTTTATCTATGTAATCACAATCATCCCCACTCCCTCACATTCAATGTGAGGGATGGGGTTCATTAAAAAAATTTGATCTTTCATTACTCTGAAAAAAATTAGAGTGTGATGAATAAACATTATATTCTAATAATTCTCCTGTGGCTCAACTGGTTAAGCACACATGTTTGGTTTGTCATGTGATCACTCTAATCAAGAAGTCTTGAGTTCAATCCTCACTCTGCACAAATATATTTTGTAGGCACTTTGACAATTTAAGACTTGAAATTTGACTATCCATTAGGGTATATACTCTAAGTTGAGCATCTGGAGTAACCAGAATCTGGTCGGAATAACCAGAATAACTGGACTCTGACTGGAATAACTGGACTCCAATCGGAATAACTGGACTCTGACTGGAATCACTGGACTCCGACTGGAATAACTGGACTCTGACCGGAATAGGTGGGGGAGGGTAAATTACAGAATCAGAATCACATCAGACTGGACTAAGATTAAACCTGCTATTTCATGTCAATTTGGCTGGTGAAAATGACATCAGAATATGGTCAGATTCCAATTGGAGTCTGATTGGAATCATTGGAATCATTGGATTCCTATAGGAATATGGGGGGGAGTGAGGAAATTCCAATAGTCTGATTGGAATCACATTGGACTGGACTAGGACTAAACCTGCTATTTCATGTCAATTTGGAGATCTTTGACATGACCAAAGGGACATGGAGATGGAAGATGGAGAGGTGGGGAAGTTTCCCCCACTACCAATGGCTGGCTGGCCATATACACTGGCACCAGGAATGCCTATGATTCCTTATGAGGCTAACTGGATGGCTGCACCCAGGGGACAACCTGGCATCAGTTTGAGAGGAGGGCATGCGCTGCAGCATACAGCACACCATGAACCATTGGTCATTACCAACATGGAGGAGTTGGATTACTTCATCAAATGGGCAAAGAAAGGGTGCTGGCATGTATGTGTGCCTACATATGAGAGGTGCAACTCATAAGCAAGGACGAGAGATCACCACTGCAAAGGGCAGCATTAGCAAAGTGGAAGACACCCAGTTGGGTGCCAGTATTGAGAATGGGGATCCCAATGCTCCTGTCAGGGTGAACATGCCCCTCGCCTGAGGACTGGGCGAGATGGTTGTGGAGGTATCCTTGGGAGGTGGATGTTTGCCCCAGCATTTGATGTGCTTGGGATGGCATTCCCTTGGCCTCAGTGCAAGGATTTTTGTGGGCAGCAGTACAGGCACCAAGAGGTGCCAACATTCAGTGTGCAAGGAACATGTTCCTGTTGAGAGCTGCTGAGTTGGTGGCGACTCTGGGTGGTATTGACATTTGGTGGACAAATTATATCTCACCATAGCTTCGTCTCCACAAGTGACAGCAGCACAACCATCTGACAATGTCACAGTGGAGGACGTAGCACAACTGTATGCGGCAGATGGGATTACCATCTTACAAGTGCAGGACGCACATGAATGGGGCCTACTGGCACTTAACCAGTTAGCTGTTGGAGCAGACACATCCAGGAGGATGGAGGTGATGGCAGCACAGATCAGTGTGTGTCAAAACTTGAGCCAGGATGACCAGGATTGTCCAGTATCTATTGAGCCCAGGTGGTATCTGCCACCTGGAGGATTTGGCCTGGCTCCTGCACCAATGTTAGCACAACCTCAGAGACAACAGCTGCCCCCAAGGGCTCCTGCTCTGACAGTGGGTGTGCCCATGACAGCAGCCCTGGCATCAAAGGTCATGGCAGTGGCTGCACCTCCAGATGCACCAACTGCACCAGCTGCCAATCTGGCAGCCCAATTTCTTGAAGGAACATTGAGGTTGCAGCTAGCCCTGGATGATGGTGTGATGGGATGGACAGGTGTATCCATCATCTATGTTACAAAGAAAAAGAAAAAGAAAAACAGGAAGGGAAGAGCAGCTCGAAGATGAGCTGAGGAAGAAGTGGAGGAATGCAGTAGTGGCATTTCTCTGGAGTCAGAGATGGGTGATGAGGATGTGTTGCCACTGTATGGACACCCATCACCTTCTGGCGATGAGAAGCAGGCGCTGACAGACAGTGCCAACAAAGACATAGATATGGAGCAGAGGTGGATGTCTACCTCAAAGGAGAAGAAAGAATTTTTTCTTTGTACATACTTCTGTTAAAACCCCCAGGGGGCATGGTGCTTGGGTGGCCAACATCGTGTCAGGCATTGGCAAGCTGCCATTTTTTTCTAAAAATTGCATGGACAATTTTCCAGTATCTACCAGTGCACATGTATTAATAACATTCATTATGCATGGTACACCAGTAGCTCCCTGTTGTAAATCTCGTAGTCCCATTCTGTTGGTGTTAGCGCATGCGATATGTATCCGCACGGGTGCCAGTCCCCATTTGTGTCCCTTTGTCTCAGCACTCCTCCTGTCACATGTTTTGAGGCGTCTGATTCTATCGTGAATGGCTTTGTCGGGTCTGGCATCAGCAGTACTGGGGCTTCTGTGAATTTCTTTTTCAGCATTTGAAAAGCCTGTTTGCATTCCGTTGTCCAGTTGAATGTCTTGTCCTTCTTTGTCAGTTCATTAAGCGGTCTGCTTGTCTCCGCAAAATGTCTGATAAACTTCCTGTAGAAGTTACCAAATCCCAGGAAGGATCTGACTGCCTTTACGTTTGTTGGGGTTGGCCAATCCTGTATACCTACCAGTTTCGTGTTGTCCATGGCAATTTCGTTGGGTCGGATGATCAGACCCAAGAATTCCACCTTGTGGACGTCGAACTTGCATTTCTCCGGCTTCAGGTATAAATCGTTTTCTGCCAGTCTTTGCAGTACCCTCTTTGTCCTTTCCTGGTGTTCGTTCTGATCCTTGGAGAATATCAGGATGTCATCCATGTAGATCACGAGCCATCCTTCCCCAATCATGTCGCGGAATATCTCGTTCATCATTGCCTGGAAGGTCGTCAGTGAGTTGCATAATCCAAAGAACATCACCGTTGGTTCGAACAGCCCCCGATTTGTCTTGAAGGCTGCCTTCCATTGATCTCCATCTTTGATTCTGATGTTGTGATATCCCCATCAGATGTCCAATTTCATAAACCATTTTGCCCCTCTTAGTTTGTCCAACAGGTCTCCTACCAGCGGCAGTGGGTAGGTGTTCTTGATTGTTCTGTTGTTCAAGTACCTGTAATCTTGGCAAGGTCATAGCGCATCCGAGTCCTTCTTTGCAACGAAGAAGAATGGCAATGCCATGGGTGATTTTGATGGTCGGATGTATCCTTTCTTCAGGCTTTTGTCGAGAAACTCATCGAGTTTCCTCTGTTCTGCCGGCAATAATGGGTAAACCCTGCAGTCCTTTGCCATAAAATCTGGTTTAAGTTCGATCGCATGATCCCAGGATCTTGATTCTGGGAATCTTTCCGATGCTTCCTTTTCAAATATCCATCAGTACTCCTTATACTGTTCTGGGAGTAGTTCGTCTAGGGTCTTCTGTTTGGGGTCTCCTTCCTTCTTATGTGTCAGGTGTTGTGAGACCGATGTTTTTGCCCTAATCCAGATATTCTGTCTGTATGCATATCGTGGTGATCCTTTTGCCTTCACAATTTGAGAGATTGTCTTTGTCTTCTGGGAGTATCCATATTTTGGCTCATCGTACTCCTCCATCAGTGGCATCTTAGCCAGTTCGAATATTCCAATGATGGGTTCTCCTCGAATGTAGGTGATCAGTAGTTCATTGTCTGCAATTTCTTGTTCGGGTGTCCGTTCTGTTGCCTGTTCCATTGCCTGTTCCATTGCCTGTTCGTGGTTTGCCAGTGCTGGGTTTTCCTTCCCAGTGTCTTCTTCGTCCTGTGGCCCAATGGGCTCTGCATCTTGAAGAGTCGTAATCGCGATCTCTTCATCGTCGATTTCTTTGATTGTCGCTTTGGGCATCTTGCTTCTTCTTGGTTCTTTGTGGAGGACTCCTCCCATCAGTTTCACCTTGGCAACAACTCTTTGGCATAGCTCTCGGTGTTCTTCTTTCTTGCCTTTCAGGGCTATCTTTTCCCTTGCTTTCGTGACTATTCGGGCCAGTGCCAGTCATTCTGGCAGCCAGCCTCTCCAGTTCTCTGGTGGCCACCTTTTTCCATCATGCTTGTTCTTCCTCAGCAGTCTTCTTCTTGAGGGCGAGCTTTTCTTGTTCTTTGGTGACAATCTTTTGGCACCATGCCTGTCTCTCTTCTTTCGTCATGTCAAAGGGGTCCTTCTTCTTTTCGGTTCCCCTCTGGCGCCATGATAGGTACCCTTCATTGGGTTTCTTGGTTCACACCCTTCCGATAAGGGTTCTTCCTTTCCCATATGAGAACTCTGGGTAAGTCTCATCCTTCGTCCTGAACTGGAAGGTTCCAATCTTCCAGTCGATTACTGGGTTGATTCTTCTGAGCCATGGCAGACCTAGGATGATTGATTCCTTTCCCAGTCCTGCAATCAGGAAGGTTGTTGGGAAAGTCCTTCCGTTGATTGTTAAGAGTCCTCTGGCATAGTGGGAGATTTCCCCTCTCTTGTTCGGGGTTCCATCCACGTTCTTGACTCTGATTACCCTTTCCAGGGGGCACAATTCGAATCCACTGCTTTCTGTGAATTCATGGCTCATGAATATCCCTCCTGCTCCTGAGTCGAGTAGGGCTTCGGTTTCGATGTCTTTTCCTCTGCCTGTCCCTGCCACTTTGACATCTAAATGCATAGATTGATTTTTCAAAGTGGCCAGTAGTACAGAGCAGACGGAAAGTTTGGTGGTACCTGGCATCGAGGCAGGCCACCTCTTTAAAAACCCTCGTCCTCAATTGCGGCGAGAGCTTCTTTCTTTTCTTCTTCGTCTAGTTCTTCTACGATCGCTCAGATCCTAGAGTAGGCTTCTTTTCCTTTATTCTTTGGGGATGGCCGGTCCTCGGTCCTCTTTTCCCCTTTCTTGTGTTCAGTTGCTCTGTGTCTGGGCTGGTGGCACACAAAGCACAATCCTTTCTTCATGTGTTTGATCCTCTCCTGGTAGGAGAGGCAGTTGATCTCGAGTGGGGTTTCCTTTGCCTTAGAGGCTGGGAGCTTCCTCGTAAAAGCCTCCTGCAGCCTCCCTGTTATGGCTTTTGCTCTCCTCCACTGTCCATTGTACTTGGAGGTGGCATTGATCATTCCTTCCAAGGTCATAGGGATCGTTTCCATGTTGAAAACTCTTTCGAGGAGCTTGGGGTTTAACCCATCCATAAAGAGTTCAATGAGGGCAGTGTCATCGTTGATTCCTGCCTTCTCTCGCAGGATTCGGAACTGCGCAATGTAGTCCTCCAGGTCCTGTCCCTGCTTCAATGTCTTCATCTTGGTTCTGGCCCTGCCAGCTTCATTGATTGGCGTGAACACTGTCCTGAGTGTTGCTTCAAAGGTAGACCAGGTTCCTAGGTCTCTCCCTTCTGCCCAAGTCTGTGCCCAGGGTGCAGCCGTTCCTCTGTTCATGAAGGACAACGCGAAGATGATCTTCTTCTCATCTGTGTTGTAGATTCCATGGTTCACTCTCAAATAGAGTTTCACTTCTTGTAAGAACTTTGCAGTTCTCGTTTGGTCCCCTGTGAAGTTGGAGGGGGTTCGGATTCTAATCTCCCTGGTCGATGCAGTGGGTTCAGTAGACATGTTGGCATTGTCGTCAGATAGGGAGAATGGGTCTCGTTCTGGGGTTTCTTCTCTATCGAAGGATCTAAAGTCCTCTTCATCGAGGTATCGGGGTTCTTTGTCACTGGTTCTCTTTGAGAACCACTTCTGTGCTGGTTCCGAGTATCGTACTAGTCGACCCTGGTATCTATACCACGGGGTTCTTCCTGATGATGATGCTCTGGTTGGAGGTCTATCTGGGCTTTGTCTGAAAGACGTTGTGTCTGCACCTAGGTAGGTGGACTTCGTAGATCAGCTTGACCTTTTGTTAAGACTATAGGTCCTTAACTCAGCCTTGGCTTTGTGTGTTACAGTTGGAGGCTTTCCAACTGTCTTGTATCGCACTAGGAGACTTTCCTAGTGTATTGGGCTTCCTGCCTTCACTTGGGTACTTCCTCAAGTCGTCACAGCTGTCCATACTCAGAGGCTTTCTGAGTGCACCGTCGGTTTGTGTATCACAGTCAGAGGCTTTCTGACTGTCGAGTTCGAGTGTATCACAACTAAGGGGCTTCCTTAGTTGTCGAGTGTTCTGGTTGAGTTTAAGACCGTTGATTGAATTAGGTCAAGCTGAGGAATACAGACAGTATTACTACAGCTTATATATGGTTTGAGGATGTCTATCGTCCAATCGGAATGTAAGATTGTTATCAAGTATAAATAGAAAGAACAATAAAAACAGTAGGCCTCATGCCTTGCATGAGGAGTCTGATGTCAAGGATCTGGTGTCAAGGGCATGCTGCAGTGCAGCATGTTGATCGTAAGTGTCTGACATCATGGACCTCATGTCAAAGGGCTGTCATATTGCAGCATGCATGGGGGGTGGGTTCGGGTGCATGGAGTCACCATGTGTCAAAGCATCTCCCGTCGGAAGTGAGTTGAATGGAATGAGAAAAATGAAGTGCCCAGTCTTGCGGGTCCGGATAACAAATCATAACACTCGCAGTGGTGGGGGGTGGGTGCTGGGGTGCCATCTTATCTGCCTCATCTCCATGCGCCTGGTGTTGTACCCGAGATGGACCCATGATGCACCCTACAAGCAGTTGCTCATAGGTGTGGGGTGGGTGCCATGTCCCTCACTGCAGGTGGCGTTATCGTCATTCCACCTGTGATCCACTCCATGAGCAGTTGCTCGTGAGGCTGGGGGCGGGTGGTGCATCGTCTGTCACTGTTCTTGCTGGTTCTGGCATCCCCCATGGTTCCTGCAGCTTTGGATGGCCATCATGGTCATCCCACCCACAATCCACCCCATGAGCAGGCTGGGATGGGTGGTGTGGTCATTGAGTCGTCATCAGCGGGTGCTGGGTTGATGTTTCCCATTGGTGCCATGAGTGCCGTGCATCAGTGACATGACACCGAAAGGGGGGGTTGGCTGGTGCTTACCTGGCGGATGCCCCCTCTACACGTCTCCCTGAGCCTAACCAAGACCCCTTGTATCCAATTTGAATGGGGAGGAGGGGTAGCGCAGGCAGGTGTGGGTGTGGGTTGTGCAGCATCAGTGCCTGTCATTACCAGTAGTATAAATCCTAAAAATGAAAGATTACACTTAGTTAGTCTATAAAACAAAGAAACAAACAAAAAAAATTATACCTCAAAGAGCCCAAACAACAGGTTGCCATCGTTTGGGCCACTCGTGGCTCATGCAGGCTTTGTAATGGGCATGGGAGTGTAGTGATATGGTTGCATTGATGGGAGAGAGTTGAGGGAGGGAGGGAGTGGCAGCATTGTGGAGTCAACATGGATGGCAGTGGAGGTGTGAGAGAGGGATTGATGTTGATGATGTTGATGATGGCAATAGGCGTCGGAGCGGAGTTTGAAAGAATGACCAAAATGGAATGTGAAAATGATAGCGAAAATGATCATTTTTGCAAAAGCGAGGGTAGGGTTTGATTTTTCAAAAATGATCATCTTCGGGTTCATTCTCAGGTCATTCTGAAGTCCATTCTTGAAAAATGAGATTGAAAATGAAATCAAAAATGAGCTGAAAATGGCCTGAAAATGGCTACTGTGAACAACCCTATTCATTCTCAGTTCCATTCTTGAGAAAAATGGAATCAAAATGAAATAGAAAATGATTGAAAAATGAGTGAAAAATGAACCAAAAATGCCAACCGTGTTAGTTACTGGAAATGATGTGAATGTCTTAGTTCCCCAAGGTTCCACACCTAACGGGTCAATCTGCATTAATTGGCGTTCTCCTTGATTGATTTTATGTATTACCCACTTTGCGCCTTGACAACAGAACGATTTTTAACCTACAGTATTACTCAACTCAAACATCAGGTCAGGTATTTTGAATGTCCAGACTGTACAGGGGCACCAGAATTACGCAGACCTGAGGCCATAAACTAAAACTACAAAACCACTGGTAAGTTCGCTGTGAGTGATAGGAAAGAAGAAGACAAAAACAAACAGGGACCAATACAACCCCAGCAGAATGGCAATTGCCGACAGGAATTCTTGTAAGTAGCCAGTTGTTCAGTTTACTGAAACTGCAGAACATCGAAGTCTATTCAATAATTCTAATTGTATTCCATTACTATATTCTAATTACTACATCCGGTACATGCTAACGAACATAGTGATATACACTAGGTGCACGCTCTGTCATTTTTTGGCTGCGGCCTGTGGTCCAGAGTGGGGCAGAGCAGGAGGTTAAGCCATCGTTGACAGATGCAGCGGCAGCGATGTGGCAGTTGTGCAGTGCAGCTCAGGGTTTGAAAGAGGGGGCTGGTGACTCGATTGGGGAGAGGTAGATCAGCCTGTAATCAGCGCCATTGTTCAGGAGCTGCTGCCAGTGGTTCTGAAGCAGGGGACGCGAAGTTGCAGTAGTGGTTGTCAATATTGAAGGCACTGATGGGGGCTGTGCAGCCATTGACAATGGTGATGTGGCAGATGGCATGGTGGCGATGGACTAATGGTAGTCTTATCAAGGGGTGTCATTTGCATATCCACATCGATGGTAGCAGTCGTCGTTGAGTCGCTGTTACATTGGTTGTTTGTTCGATCTGTATGCCTTTGTTGATTTGGACCTTGTGCAGCCGTGTCTATGGTGCGACACAGTCTCTCTGGCTGTGTTTCGTCTCCCAAACCACTCGTTCCACTGTTCTTCCTCTTTCTTCCCCATCCTTCACTCCCAAGTGGTAGTTTGACCTAAAAAGTAAAGAAAAGAGATTAGTTAATTATTCATAATAAGAAAAATCTTACTGCAGGCCCAAATGATCCAGTCATCATTTGCGCCATGTCACATCCAAAATCGTTCGTTTGGATTGTTTTGTGTTGGCATCTGTTGTTACTACTAGTTTAGATCCTAAAAAGTGAAGGAATGGAATTAGTTAGTTCATAAAAACAAGAAACAAAAACGAGGACATTTCCTTCTCCGTCTTTCATCAGATGCTTGGGCACCTGTTTTCGAGGTCATCATCACATCTTTGCACTAAAAAGAGAAAGCAGAACAATTAGTTAGCACGATAAAACAAGAAAAAGAGAACAAAAACTCATGGATTCCAAATGACACTAATACGGTACCCATGTTATTCCCTAGCACTGTGATAGTTGTTGTTTACGAGGCAAGCACAAGAAGTTGGCTTGTGACTGAATGTGACAATTACCTTTTTCATCCAAAATCTGCATGTTGGTAAAACCCGCTGGGTTTGAAATATTTTATAGGGCTGACTTTGAAATGTAACCCTGTCTCCAGGCAGAATTAAAACCCTGGTTCCTGCCGAGCAGCTGCCTCTCTTAACTTTTCGCTGGAAGGTCAGGTTAAAAGAATGAGTCCTCATACCTCAGACTCATAAACTTATTATGCACCTGGAAATATTTCATAACAGACATACCTTGCATGAATCAGGCCAATGTTGAATTTCATTCCTTGAACTTTCGTGAGGACTTGGAAATAGTGGCAACAAGTTGGTGCCCATGCAACAATTGCCAAGATGTAATGGCCATCAGTCAGAATAGTTAACTAGTGCAATGTACCAGAGCTGAGATGCATCACTTGAAGGAGATGTTTGACCTGTAATCCATGGCCACTGATGAGCCATAGAAGCCACTTTATGGATATCCGTGCATTGTCATTGGCAAAAGCGTTGATCATATGCTGTGAGTAATGTTGAGTGTGCTGAGTAAGGTCAACATTTTGGAAGGCCATACCTTTTCCTCGCCATTCTTCCAGTCATATGCAAGCATATCCAAGCTCTTCCTTCTTTGCCGCAACACCATGTTCATTCTAGAAATAATCACCTCAGATTAGGTTCTGCAGTGATGACAGTAGACCTACCCAGGTCCCAATTGTTGATCCCTTCTGGACGTTGGATGACCTCCGTTTTGTAATAGCAACTCAGCTGCATCTGGTTATAGCATGTACTCAGTGCAAATGGCCTGAGATATTGACAACAAAGGCAAAGTGGCCCTGAAAGATTGATCCGACATGATTATTGTGCTGTTGGTGGGAACTCTGTTTCTGAACATCAGAAAACAGTCTGAATTAAGAGACATCAAGCATACATCGTGGACTCAAACCATTTCTTGTACAGTTTGACCATCCATTCGATCATTCAGGCCATTGAATAACTGGAAAATAATTTTCTTGGGGCCACCTATGGCTTTGTTGATGCAGTTTTCCACTTAGCATTGACCATCTGTCCAAATACCTGCCAGTAAAAAAAGAACTGACCCATGCCCAGGTGGTTGTAGCATTAGGCGATGCCAATGCCGACTCCAATTATAGTATAATAATGATGTGCCCACAGATTATTAATAGCAGGACATTCTAATTACCAATTATGATTACTGATCAATGCATCAAATGCTTGTATAAATAGTCATTGTAGATAAACACAATAATAAGTCCATTATACTATAATCAAGTCCTCAGAGTCTCAACAGATTATGGGCCCTGGGCTTAACTGAATTTTCACGTACACTCACTCTTAACACACCAAGCTACCTTTCAAAATGACAGACACATCAAACATGCACACAAATGTTTACTGGATCAAACCCTT
This sequence comes from Tricholoma matsutake, assembly GCA_026075535.2. Lineage (NCBI taxonomy): Eukaryota > Fungi > Basidiomycota > Agaricomycetes > Agaricales > Tricholomataceae > Tricholoma > Tricholoma matsutake. Next base: position 10,701,510 of record AP026538.1, read on the forward strand.
GACAGGAACACCATATGGAAGATCAAAATATCTTGATGGGACAAGATTTGTGGGAATGTGTCAATGGATCAACTATTTGGCCATCAGATGAGGTGGCAAAAGTGGCATGGGTAAAGAAGGATAGGATGGTGCTATCCACAATCTGATTAAGGGTTGCTGACAAGATGTTGGTATATGTCGCAAGTTTGACAATGTCAAAGGAAGCATGGGATGCACTGAAGTCATTATTGGAAATGCAAGGGGCACTCAGCATAGTGTTGGCATGATGAAAGTCATTTTGGGCTCAATGTGAATAACAAATTCCATTCAGCTACTCGCATTCACCCTTCTTTGCTAATTATGGGTATCATCCCCACATGGGAATAGAACCCTGAAGGGAAATTAAGGTACAATCAGTAGAAGACATTGTATCTAAGATGCAAAAGGTACAGGAAGAAGTGGAGGTGGCATTGATGAAAGCATGTGATGATATGATGCAACACGTGGATCATACTTGAGCTCCCACTCCAGAGTACTATGTTGGTGACTTAGTATGAATAAGTACCAAGGACCTTAATATTCCACGACCTTCTAGGAAACTCACAGAGAAACAAATTGGCACATATGTGATCTCCAACGTAATTTCACCTAATGCAGTGGTACTAAAATTACCTTGATCATTCATGATTGATCCCAAGATTAACATTTCCCACCTATGCCCCTACCACCCACCCCCTATTCCTGGCCAACAAACCACTCTGAAGCTCCAATAATAGTAGAAGGTGCTCCAGAATATGTAGTCAAGGAAATTCTAGACTCACATATAAATTGGAGTTCTTAACAAAGTGGAAGAACTATACCAATGAAAACAATTCATGGGAACCCAAAGAGAATTTCAAGTGAGCACACAATGTGATCACCCAATTCTTTAAACATAATCCAAATGCTCTGTGTCACATTGTGAGAATGGTGTATGAGGGGATGAAATTCCAGCCTTACCAAAATTTCATGGAGGGGACAGATACAATATTTTCTCACCTGGAAGTCAAGGAATAAAAGGGGAGTGATATTAGGAAACAGCCCCATTACCTAATAAAATTTCATTTTTATTTTATTATGTCAAATTATGTGACATTATGCTGAATTATGCTACACTTTGCTAGCATGAGAATTTTATTTTGCACACATCAATATGCATATACATGCGCATCAGTAGCAACAATGTACCATATATGTAACATAGTATATAAACCTTGAATACACACCTAGGGGACCACAGTTGTGTTCTCTTAGGTATTCCACCTATACTTGTGGTGTGAAACACCTTTCTCAACCAACTATTCTATAAATAACCCCTCACATCAAAACCATCAATTTCCCCATCATGTGTGTGCATCCCACCCCCTTCTTGTAGAGAGAACCCACATGGTCTTAGCTAGCAGATAGTGGGTGTCGCCCTAACAATTAGTAATGTAAGGTTTATTTGTGACAATCAAACTCTTGACTTTAAAATTTTTTCCAAGTACTTATGATCAAAAATTTTAATTAACCACATCCCTCACATTCAATGTGAGAGAGTGGGGATCATATGATATGGTCAACAAAGTCAGCTAGCATTGGACTTTGTTTCTTCAGCTCTTTGTATCCCATAGTACAATGGACAAGGAGAACACAATTTGCAGTTGCCAGGCTAGCAACACAGTACTAGTTAAAGATCACCATAAGTGATCTGCACATCTCCCAATGTTGGGCAGTCAGGATCACAGCAAGCTTCCATGAATCCAAAACCAAGTCAGGTAGAATCTGGACTGAATGCATCATACAATAGAGAAAGATGCCTGCGATGGCACGCTGATCATCAGATAGCATGCTCAGGTAGAATTGACACCCATTGAGGAACACATTAGGATGTTGCGTGGCTACCAGGAGGAGCTGCACAACCTGGGACAGAAAACTGATGGGGAAGAATTTTCTATCATTCTGCTGAGCTCACTTCCCAAAGCCTGGAACAATTACATTGCCTCTATTGACACAACAGCCTTAACAGACACTCCAAAACTAATTGTGTGCATTCTCGAGCATGATCAACAGATTAACATGTGTAACACTGATGATACAGCCTTAATAGGCAATCCTGGGAAAAGGAAGTACAATCACAATATCACATGCTTTGAATGTGGAGAAAAGGAGCACATAGGCCGGCAATGTAGGAAGAAGTCCAAATTGGGAAAGTGGAGATCAGGAGGGAAGCAGAAGGGCACGATGGAAGCAAATGTGGCAGCTGATGACAAATCCACATTCTATGGGGATGATGGGAAGGATTTGGCACTGGCTGTCTCACCAGACTCTTGGTTAGCTGATTCAGCATGCACATCTCACATTGCTCAAAACTGAGAAATTTTTATTGACTATACCCCTACCCCTGGACACCAGATTTCCAGATTCGGAAAGGCACCTGTGCTTGGATGAGGCTCGATATGGCTGGAATGCATTATGGGAGGAAAAATATTTAGAATCACTCTCAAGGATGTGGTACATGCCCCTGATGCACCATTCAATCTCATTTCAATTTTGTGCATGCTCAAGGCTGGAGCTGTTTTATTTACAGTGCCAGGAGTCAGATTCTGATTGCCCAACAGACCAATCATCATGGAAGGCTGGATCATGAACTGATTATTTGATATGAACATCAAAGGTATTGCCAAACATGACCAAGCATATGCCGCCAAACATGGGAGAATGTGGGACGAAAGGCACAGACTTTTTGGGCATCTGAACATAGGTTCAGTAAAAAGCAGAAGCAAACCTTTAGAACAATTTGTGGAGGACAGTTGTGGGATAAGAATATTGTGAAGGTGGAGAAGCCAGTGGAGGACTGGGTACCAAAAGCATATCATGAATATCTGTCAGTCTTTCAGAAGGAGTCTGAGCAAATGCTGGTGCAGAAGCCATGGGATCATGTGATCGAGATGAAGCCAGGGTTTGTGCTGAAGAAGTTGAAGGTATATCCATTATCTCCAATGGAACAAGAAGAAGTTGATGTGCTCCTAAATGAACAATTATGCAAAGGATACATATGACCTTTGAAATCACCGCAGATGTCACCAATATTCTTTGTGCCAAAGAAAGATCAGAGGAAGAGGATGTGTACAGATTATAGGTATCTGAATGAGTGGACAGTGAAGAATGTGTACCCCCTGCCTTTGATCTCAGAAATAATTGACAAGGTGTGAAAAGCCAAGGTCTTTACAAAATTGGATTTATGATGGGGATACAATAACATACAAATAAGGAAAGGAGATGAGTGGAAGGCTGCATTTTCCATGCATCAAGGATCCTTTGAGCTGCTTGTCATGTTTTTTGGGATGACCAATAGTCCCCCGACTTTCCAAAATATGATGAACAACATTTTCAAGGATGTAATGGACAAGGGCGTGGTAATAATATTTATTGATGGCATTCTGATATTCAGGAGGATGAAGAAAATCATGAAGCAATAGTGCAGGAGGTGCTCCGGAGGTTAGCAGAGAATGATCTATTTTTGAAACTGGAGAAGTGTATGTTTGGGGCAAGGGAGATTGAGTTCCTAGGATTATTGATCAGCCCTGACAGGATTAAAATGGATCTGATCAAGGTACAGGTGATCACTGATTGGCCTGTGCCTGTAAGGGGACTAGGGGGGTGCCCTGTGTGTTTTTCCTATTTTTTATGTTCGTCCCATATTTTTCCCCACCTCATTTCCTTCTATTCTTCATTTTCTATGATTTTTCCGGATTTTATTACTAATTTTCCATTGCTATCATGTTTGTATATGTTGACACTTTTATATTTAGAGGCGGAGTACCCCTTCCGACACATACCCCTTGGTATGATGTCATTCGGCGGCCTTGATCCGCCTATCTCCGCCTTTTTCTATTTTTAGGTTATATTTGATTTTTGTCGTCTTCACATATACTGGGCATCAGCAAGGGGATCCTTAGAGTTTTCTCTTCGGATTTCCCTTTGCTAGGTGCGCCCCCAATCCCTGTATTATGTAGCATAATTTTAACTTCGGATTTCCCTTTGCTAGAGGCTTAGGTTGCCCTTATAGTGCCCACCCATGTCAAGGAGGTTTAGGCCTTCTTGGGACTCACAAACTATTATCATCGCTTTGTGCATAATTTTTCCAAAATTGCTGCACCCTTACATAACCTTATGTGAAAGGGAGTAGTGTGTAGGTGAGGAGAACAGCAGCAGAAAGTGTTTGAGGAGTTGAAGAGGAAGCTTGTGGAAGGACATATATTAGCCCCAGTAGATTTCACATGCCCTTTACGAGTGGAATCAGATGCATCTGACTTTGCTACTGGAGCAGTATTATCAATACTGTGCAAAGATGACAAATAGCATCCTTGTGCATATTTGTCCTGAGGGTTGAATGATGTGGAAAGGAATTATGATGTGCATGACAAAGAGATGTTGGGAATAATACAAGCATTTGAGGCATGGAGGCATTATTTTGAGGGATGTACGCATCAGATTGAGATCTGGATGGATCATCAAAATCTGCCATATTTCATGTCAGCTAAAAAGCTTAACTGCCAACAAGTGTGTTGGGTGTTATTCCTATCGCATTTTAATTTCCACTTGGTCCATAAAGCAGGAAGCTTAATGAGGAAAGCAGATGCATTATCCAGATGTATTGATCAGAAAAGGGGGGTGGAGGAGGACAATAAAAATGTTACCTTACTCAAACCCAAATACTTTCGCATTTGCACTATGCATCAAGGGCATCTATTAATAGATGGCTCAGAAGCAGAAATGTTGTCTAAAATTAGACAATGTTTGGAAATGGATGACAAAGTGGTGGAAGCTGTGAAAGCTCTGAAGAAGGGTAATATTAAAGGAGATGAATGGGCTGAGGAGCAAGGGTTGGTATTATTCCAAGGAAAGTGGTATGTACCGAAGGATTGGGATTTGCGAAGGGAGATTGTCAGGTTACATTATAATATGCTGACTGCCAGACACCCAGGAAGATGGAAGACATTGGAATTAGTAATAAGAAATTATTGGTGGCCTGGAATTTCTAAATATCTGTTGGGGTATGTGGATGGATGTGATATGTGCATGAGGGGGAAGAAATTTCCAGAGAAACCTGTAGGGAAATTAATGCCAAACCCTATACCTAAAGCACCATGGCGAGACATATCTGTGGATTTTATTACTGGACTACCTGAGGCTCAAGGGTACAATGCAATATTCATAGTATGCAACCGCTTCACAAAGGAGGTCCATATTATTCCTACTACTACAGAAACCTCATCATTGGGCTTGGTGTGCCTCTATCTAAATCAGGTATGGCAGTTACATTGATTACCTGATACTGTTATCTCCAATCATGGACCACAATTTGCTTCCATGTTTATGTGAGAATTAAACAACATATTGGGGATTCAAACTAAATTATCTATAGCATATCACCCACGAACCAATGGGCAGACAGAGAGAATGAACCAGGAGTTGGAGGAACCTACATATGTTTGTCAACTACCGACAAACCAACTGGCCTGAATGGTTGGCAATTGCCAAATTTTCCCACAATAACAAATTCCATTTGGCTACTTGCATGTCACCCTTCTTCTCTAATTATGGATATCATCCCCACATGTGAATAGAACCCCAAAGGGAAGTTAAGGTACAATCAGTAGAAGACTTTGTATCTAAGATGCAAAAGGTACAGGAAGACATGGAGGCAGCATTGATGAAAGCATGTGATGATATGATGCAACATGCAGATTGTACTTGAGCTCTCGCTCCAGAGTACAATGTTGGTGACTTGGTATGGCTAAGTACCAAGGACCTAAATATTCCATGACCTTCTAGGAAACTTATGGAGAAACAAGTTGGCCCATACACAATCTCTAAAGTAATTTTGCCTAATGTGGTAGTGCTAAAATTACCTCATTTATCCAAAATTGATCCTGAGATTAACATTTGCCACCTATGCTCCTACTGCCTGCCCACTATTCCTGGCCAACAAACCACTCCACAACCTCCAATAATAGTAGAAGGTGCTCTAGAATATATAGTTGAAGAAATTCTAGACTTACATCTTTGGAGTTCTTAATAAAGTGGAAGAACTATACCAATAAAAATAATTCGTGGGAACCCAAAGAGAATTATAAGTGAGTGTGTAACATGATTGCCCAATTCTTTAAACATAATCCAAATGCTCTATGTCGCATTGTGAGAATGGTGTATGAGGGGATGAAATTCCAGCCTTACCAAAATTTCATGGAGGGGACAGATACAATATTTTATTGCCTGGAAGTCAAGGCATAAAAGGGGGGTAATGTTAGGAAACAGCCCCATTACTTAATAAAATTTTATTTTATTTTATTATGTCAAATTATGCTACATGACACCGAATGACACTACACTTTGATGGTGTGAGAATTTTATTTTGCATGCATCAATATGTATGTGCATGTATGAGCATGTTGATAACAACAATGCACAATATATGTAACATAGTATATAAACCTTAAATATACACCTAGGGGACTGCAGTTGTGTTCTCTTAGGTATTCCACCTATACTTGTGGTGCAAAATGCCTTTCTCAACAAACTCATCTATCAATAACCCCTTGCATCAAAACCATCAATTCCCCCATCATACGCACACATCCTGCTCCCTTCTTGTAGAGAGAACCTGCACAGTCTTAGCTAGCAGATAGTGGGTGTCACCCTAACAAAACCAAATGCTGGTAGAACACACTCACACAATGCTGCATCAGCACATGCTCCCACACTCTCTTTGGAGAAAAGTAATTGCTTATGCAACCCATCTCAGAAATAGATCTCCCATGCGATTGATCAAGGATCATAAGGTACCCAACAAAGTCTTCTGGGGAAAGAAACCAGACATATTGCACCTAGAGGAATTTGGCAGAACATGCTGGGTTCTGCAGCAGGATGGCAAAAGATCCAAACTGGATCCAAAATCGCACCAATTTATTTTTGTGGGAATAGCTGATAGTACAGAAGGATACAGGTACTATAATTCCCAAACCCATCAAACCCTCACCTCTCAAAATGTGGTATTTTCAGTGGTGGAGGAGAAATATGATGAAGTGGAGGTAACTTGCCCTATACAGCTTGAGAGGGAGAGTGGAGAAAATGACAAGCAGACTTTGGATGAGCAAGCACCAGAAAGGGAAAGGATGCATCACATACCTGAATCACCATCAAATCTTGCATCACCATACAAATTCCAGTACCCCAGGAAAGGTCAGCACACATCCTCACACAACCACTCATTAATTATAGGATGCTTAACAACCCCAAATCATGCGGGCCAAAGGAATGGCAACACCAAGTGCCAGTAGTAGAGGAAACTGGCTACATAACAGTGGACTATGTGATTATTGGGGTGACACTGGAGGATGACCCACTTATGGTAAAAGAAGCCAGAAATTGATCAGATTGGCCAAAGTGGAAGATGGCTATGGATGCTGAAATGACACAATTAACCAAAAGAGGTACATTCAAATTAGTTGACCTACCCTCAGACCACCAAGCTATTGTGAGCAAATGGGTCTATCACATCAAATGTGATCATGTTGGAAAAATCACAAAGCACAAGGCCAGACTTGTGGTGAAGGAGTTTTCCCAAATCCCTGGAATAGATTTCATGAAAACATTCACACTAGTCATGCAGCTGGGAACCTTTTGGCTACTGATAGCACTTGCAACCAAACTAGGTCTTGAGATCCACATGGTTGATGTGGTAGGCATGTACCTGAATGGGAAATTAGAGGAGGTGATTTTCATGATGCAACCCCCTGAATATGATGGCAATCTCCTTCTTGATCCAGTGCCGCCACCTTCTCCAAGAATTCCCATGGTTCAAAGTGGGTAGAATGAAGGGAAACTACACCTCTGGGTCATAGAATAGCGTAAATACACTACTGAAGCAAGGGGGACAATTGAATGGTGCCTCAGAGCCCAGCAAACATCATGCTGGACAATCAGACACTGGCAGTTACACTGGGATTATGGCAGATGACACTATCAGAGAACACCATAACAATTCAAAAAAGGACAAACCTCGTGGTGATGACACCGGAACTATCTGCCAAGGAGAAGCACCCAGCCCCCTCACAAGCAGAGAAAGGTAGGAGCACCAGACAAATGGGCACAATAGCACAAAGTGGAGCCAACCTGGGAGACATATCAGATGCCAAAGCTGGGCTCTCCTGGCTAGCCACTGATAGGTCCACTATGGCAACAGAGCTCTGAAAACAAGAAATCACACTCGGACACCTCCTTCCCAAAGTCCTATGATTTTGTGAATGCTTATGAATGCCTACAAACACATGAAACAATGAAATGACACTTTGAACCATTTTGAATGACTTTGGCCACCGTATTCCTATTGTACCAAACCTCTAACACATGCTCCCACCATTACACACACTAAGGCATTGTGTTCCCGCCACCACAAACACGAGGAAACACAACGGCTAGCAACTTAGCATGCATTGAGGCACTTTTTGACGTATTCATGATTTATTGGAACCACAAGACAAGGAGATTTGATATATCATGTATATGGCATGTTTCTTTCTTATCATTTTCTCATTTACTTCATGATTTTGACACCTTGTTCACTGCCTCACATTTACCACATGTTTTGCCTCATGGCCTTTTACCTTTTTAGTACTATCTCTCTAAAACATATATAGTTTGGTGTATTTACTGTCGATACAACAAGAAATCATCTTCTCCCATTGCCTATCATCTGACTTAAGGGTTTAACTCTTGAGTTTTAGCTCAGTCTTAGTCCAAACTTGCTCAAGTATTCTGTGAACTATGTCATTTCACCACATAGTTTCTCGAAACTTTTGTCAAATTGTCTATCTACTGTGTCATTGTCTCTTACCTCACCTTTAACTATTGTCACCCTCTCCCAAACTTGTGAAACCATTTCGGAGATTCTCGAACTCCTTCACATCACTGCTAAACTCTTTCGGATCATTTTGGAACACTTCGTAGTGTTTTGTGTTACTTTGGATGGCTTCACAGAACTTTGCACAGCCTAATACTGCTTCGCAACGTCTTACAGTACATTTATCAGCCTTTGGATAGCATGGTGATATCCATTACTACCTTGCAACCTTACTCTGACTCATGTTATATCTCCCAAGTTGGTTTTGGTTGAGTTTCTGGGTTGAGCATCATCATTCTGGAGCCCACCACAAGGGGTTTCTGAATCATTTCACATCTCAAATCTCCCGGCTTAGGCCAACCCAAGCCAGAAACCTCCAAATTGATACTCACCACACCTTCAAATCTCTCGAACAATTGGGAGATATCCTAATTCCAGTATCCAAAGCAGAATTGACACATCGTCGACTATTTCCCTCACCCATTCCATTGTCTTTGTCATCATCATCCACTTCTTCATCCTCAGCTTCTAGCGCTTCATTCATCTTTCCAAATACATCAACTCCACTACCATCTATCACCCAAGTCCTAACCCCTACTCCAAGAGCTATTGTACTCATGACTACACAAGCTACTATGCCAGCTCGTGGTCACTCCATGGCTCCAAAGTTTGATCCTACTCAGCCTCGAGAACTTCAGAGATACTTTAACAAACTCAAAATGCTGTTTCCAACATGCAGAATCATCGATTCCAAAGATATGAAGAAGCATGCCTGTCTATATGTCAACATTGATACTTCTGAACTTTGGGAGTCAATCCAAGAATATGACACAGGGGTTTCATTCAATGAATTTTGTACAGCTATTCACAAGTTGTACCCTGGATCTGAAGACAACAGCAAGTGGTCAATTGCTGATATGGATAAACTGATCAGCAAACAACTTTGCATTGGTATCTATGATGTGAACAAATTAGGATTATATTACAGGTCCTTCTACAATATCACTAAGTTCCTCACCACGAAAAATTGACTTTCAGCAGCCGAACAAAGCAGAGCTTTGTTCATGGCTTTCAACCAGGATTATGGATGTGAATTGCACACCATCTAGAACTCAAATTCCCCGACCACTACCCAGATGACCCCTATCCTCTCGATGACATCCATGCTGCTGCAAAATTTGTTTTAGCAGGTACTACATCATCACAAACTCCCTCGGCCTCAACTTCGCAAGTCCCATCCTCATCTTTGGCTTTGACTTCCCTACTACCTCTACATCATCTCCACAAATCAAAACAGAGGATTTATCAATGATTCTCAAGAAATTTGCAACCACTCTTGTCATGGCCTTAACAGGAGCTCGATCCAACAATAACAGCAACAATTCCCCTCATGTTAATCAACGGTTTCGCCAGGACCAACTCGAAAATCTAGTTTGTATTTTCTGCGGTCTTTCGGGACACTTCATTAGTGATTGTTTGGTCTGTCAAACATATATTAACAATGGAAAGTGTAAGAAGAACACCAAAGGAAAGGTTGTGCTTCAGAATGGACAGTTCACGCTACAAAACATCCCTGGGCATTGTATCAAAGATCGCATCGACAAGTGGATTCATTGAAACCCAGACATAAATATCATCCCTGCCCTCATGTACAGCATTGCCCCTTCCCCCACTCCAGCTCCTGCTCCTAGGGGGATCTACCAGATCACGGACATGAATACTGCAGCTGATATTTGTATCGCTCATTTAGAACAAGAATTATATGCCTTACAAAGTGGTCAAAACTTCGCTCGACACAAACCCAGTCTAATCGCAGCTCCTGTGGTTCAGCCATCGATTTTGTCCATGGCTCCATCAGCAGAACCAGTAGCCCTTCCCACTCCAACCGTCACACCACCATCTATATCCTCTACTGCGACCAATCCATCTTCATCCAATATAGCACCAGCGACGGCTTCGCAGACAATGTCAAATTTGCAACCTCTCGTGAGTTCGCAACCCCCAATTCATCCTTATGCCGCAGCTTCAGAGAACACTTACTTACCCCCTCACAAATGAAACTTCGCCTCTACTAGTGAAGGTAAAGAAGGCGATGGTCCTTTGTATCACACAGTAGCCTCCATTCAGAACGACACAATTGCTCAGGACATATTTTTGCATTCGATGAAAATACTGATCGTCACCCTTACTACAAAAGAACTTCTTTCATTATCACCCAAAGTTCATACAAAATGGAAGGAACAGCTAACGCCATGTTGTATTCTGAACCAGGATGGAAACAATGCAGGGCACCTCGTCAATGAAGAGGTACTTATGATCAATGACCTGTACAAAACTTATATCAGCTCTCTTTGAATCGGCAACATTCCAAAACCCTTCATCGCTACAAAGGAATCTCACTCAATCAGATCAGTTATGATGAACATCAATGGTAAAAACCGTGTCAAAAGTGTAGTTGACCCGGGTTCTTCAATTATAGCTATGTCTGAAGAAGTCTGCCATGAACTAGGTCTTGCATATGATCCTTCCATCCACATTCCGCTTCAATCAGCTAATGGTGGCATTGATGAAAGTCTAGGATTAGCACAAAATGTTTCTTGCGAAGTTGGCATGATCACAATCTATATGCAGATTCATATAATCCGAAACCCTGCCTACGACATCCTACTTGGTCGACCATTTGACATAGTCACTGAAAGCACCATAAAAAACTGGAGCGATGAATCTCAGACAATTACTATCTACGATCCTAACTCGACAAGATCATCTACTATCCCGACCTTTCCTAGAGCCACGAAACGCCGAAAAGTAGTTCGTGAGGATTTTTGTTACTAGAGGATAATATTTCAGAGACCAAACAGTGTGCATTCATCATTTCTTTTAACCATTTGAACTCTTCTATATTTATCGAACACACTGTGAACATTCCCGACTTTGAATCCTTGCCTTCTTTGAATGCCACTTTGGATATTATTGCCCATCTCTATTTGACAGCTAGTGAACAGTATGTTATGTTTTTAACAACCTCAATGGCCCCCTCTATGCCAGATTCATCTAGATATTCCACATCCTATCTATCCTCTGACTCTCTATATCCTGCCTTCACAGCCACTAAGAAGAAGTACAAGCCTGTCACATTGAAAGTATGACCAGTCATCACCGACCTGCCTGATCGATTTTGCATTACTCGCACGATCACAGGGAATCCTCTCAAAGAAATGCCGAAACTTAATCCTAAACCTCCAACATTTTTGGCATCTTTCCGATACAACCTCGAACAAAAAGCAATTATCAATAATAATCATCCTGGTGATTTCCTTTGGCCTGAGGAAAGAAAACTCATGCACAATTTTATTTGAAATCACGAAACCAGTTTCGCATGGACCAAACAAGAACGAGGAAGTTTTCGCCCTGACTTCTTCCCTCCAATTGAATTCCCAGTTATTCCACACACCCCATGGATAGAATGAAACATTCCTATCCCACCAGGGATTTACAAAGAGGTTTGCGCCATGCTCAAGAAGAAAATAGAAGCAGGCATCTATGAACCATTGGACTCGTCTTATGGGTCACATTGGTTTTGTGTCACGAAGAAAGATGGCAAAGCACTTCACTCAGTCCACGGTCTCGAACAACTCAACAAAGTCACTATACAGCACTCAGGTGTCGTTCTGATCCATGAACATTTAGCGGAACAGTTCGGAGGATGTGCTTGTGGAGGAATGCTGGACCTCTACATTGCTTTCGACAAATGAAAAGTAGCTGAATCATCTCGAGACCTGACTACCTTTCAAACACCTTTTGGAGCACTTTGCATAGTCACTCTACCAATGGGTTGGACCAACTCAGTGCCCATCATGCATGACAATGTTTCATTTATCCTACAACCCAAGATTCCCCATGTTACAATCCCCTACATCGATGATGCACCCATTAAAGGTCCAAAATCACGCTACTCACTCCCTGGAGGAGGTTACAAAACTATTTCGCAGAACCCAGGAATTCATTGTTTCATTTGGGGACACTTTGAAAATCTCAACTGAGTAGTCCAACACATGAAATATTGTGGAGGGACTTTTTCAGGACCCAAGCTATTCCTTTGCATCCCCGAAATTACTGTTTTAGCACATCGTTGCAACATCGAAGGTTGTATGGCTGACCCAACTCGAATTGATGCAATCAGCAAATGGGGACCTTGTCAAAGTCTCACTGAAGTAAAAGCCTTCTTAGGAACCATAGGAGTTTGTCATATTTTCATACAGAATTTTGCTAAATGAGCAGCGGCTCTTATCAACCTCACACATAAGGACATTCCATTTGAATTTGGTACAACACAAATTGCAGCACAAGAAGATCTTAAACTCGCTCTCATCACTTCTCCTGCAATTTGTGTGATCGACTACACCTTGAACACACCTGTCATCCTCTCAGTCGACACTTCACACATCACAGTTAGATTTTTCTTGGCTCAGTGCAACCCCGAAAATCTTCATTAACACTATTACAGTCATTTCAGATCTATCATGCTCAATGCCCACAAATCTCACTTTTCACAACCCAAACTAGAGCTCTACAGACTCTATCACGCCCTTGGCGCACTTTGGTTGTACATTATTGGCATACAAAATCTCATCGTCGAAGTCAATGCCAGATACATCAAAGGTATGCTAGTGAATCCTGACATTGCACCAAGTGCAAGCATTAATTGATGGATTGTATCCATCCTTATCTTCCATTTTATGCTTGTACATGTCACTGGAATGCTTCATGGCCCAGATGGACTTTCATGACATCCTCTACAGAATGGAGATGAAGCACAACAAAATGATGGATCCTTCAAAGATTGGATCGACTGACTGCATGGTTTTATTCATCAAATCAACCCGCTCATGACTCGCCCATTCCCATTGCATTCACTCCAATCAACATTCACCCTACTTCACATATCAGTAAGGGGGAGAACATCACTTATGAAGATGTCCCTCGTTCCGAAAATGCCAAGAGAGATGACGAACAACTTCTTCATGTTCAAAAATGGCTCGAAGATTTACAACGACCACCAGACCTCTCCAAAGCAGACTACAGCACTTTCATGCGATATTGTACTGAGTTCTTTATAGATTCTGGAAAGCTTTGGCAAACAGATTCACAAGGAGCACACAAGATTGTCGCTATCCCTGAGCACCACCTTGACATTGTTCAAGCTGCTCATGACGATATTGGTCACAAGATGGTATTCGCTATGAAAACCCTCATCGCACTCCAATTTTGGTGGCCCAATATGAAAGCCGACATTGCATGGTACATTCATTCTTGTCACCTATGCCAACTTCGACAAACCCAAAATCTGCTTATTCTGCCCACAGTGGCAACACCAGCACCACTTTTTGGCAATGTCTACATTGACACGATGCAAATGCCCCCATCGAACAGATTCAAATACATTGTTCAAGGGCGATGTTTGCTAACAGCCTATCCAGAATGGTGAAAGCTTTGACATGAAAACGCCACAACATTAGGAGACTGGATCTTCGAAGACATCATTTGTTGCTGGGGGTCTCTTTATGAAATCGTGAGTAATAACGGATCAGCATTTATTGCAGCAATGGAGTATCTCGTGAAATGATACCATATCAATCACATCTGAATCAGTGGTTACAATTCTCGAGCAAATGGGATTGTAGAAAGAGCACACTTCAATGTTCGACAATCATTATTCAAAGCAGTTGATGGAGGCCAGAGCAAGTGGTCAGATGGAGCACACTCTGTCTTTTGGGCAGAACATGTAACAGTTTGCAAATGCATGGGTTGTTCGCCCTACTTTGCAGTAACAGGATCCCATCCCCTCATTCCACTCGACATCTCCGAAGTTACATATTTGCAGCCCCCTCCAAATTCAATACTTTTGACAACCAATCTTATGGCACAAAGAGCTATCACCTTACAAAAACGATTGATTGACCTCAAAAACCTTTATTCGAAGGTTTTGTTGGCCTGTCTCAAAGCTGCAAAACGATTTGAACAAGTCCACCAGAAGACTGTCAAAGACTACAACTTTGCAACAGGCAATTTAGTCCTACTTCGCAATACACAGATCAAGAAGTCCCTTAATTGCAAAATGCGACCTCGATACATAGGTCCCCTCATCATCATTGATTGAAACTATGGAGGAGCCTACATTCTTTGTGAACTCAACGGATCAGTACTCCATCGCCCTGTTGCTGCCTTTCATCTACTTCCTTACTTAGCACGAAAATCAATTCCACTCCCTCTGAACTTCCTTGACATCGACTCAGCACATCTCGAAACACTTCAACAAACTTCGGACATCAACAAAGATATTCCTGATAACATTCCACACCTCAAAGATGATTAACTATTCTCTTTCTATGTTTTGCAATTACTTACCTATGATTCTGATTTCTCTTGGTGTATCATACAAGTCGCGATATCACATTATACCATGGTCATGCAACCTCCAAAAGGGTTTTTCAGCCATGATGATTTACTGAGCCTTTCCCTTACTTCATAACATTGTTTCCTTTCATTTTCTCTTACAAATGCCCTCAGAACACTTACAACGACAAGTTTCAGCAATGAATTTCATCTAGAAAAATGTTCGGATATTTCTTCTACTCTACTTATTTCTTATATCTTCCATTTCCCATTCGACAAAGCACGAAAATATTATATGAAAATAGCAAACACAAGCAACAAACTTTTACTCTTCTTTGTCCAACATCTTACCCAGTGCAGTTATCTCCTGATCCAGCATACGACACTGCAGCTTTTTCTTTGCCATCTCCTCCAAAATTATTTGTCGGCACTGCTCTATGCCCAACATGCCCTTGTCGCCATCTCGGATTTCCCGCCCCTTCCCTTTCCTGTCTGACTTCGTCCAACCCTGTGACCTTGAAGGCCCGGTGCTAACAAAGGCCTGATGACTTGAATTTGAGGTACTATACATTACGAAAAATTAGCGAATGCTTCGAAAAGACATTGATTGGTGGCTTACCTGGTTTCGGATGCTCCGAAACCTTTCCCCCATGACTCCCTACAGCCTTCTTTCCTTTTACCTTATGAACCCCCCGCCTCGAAACACCCTCCCAATAGCACCCTTGTGCCTCTTGTATGCATTTGTGGCACTTTGCTGCTCCTTCGTCTATGACACACATGGGCTGGCTCTTGAAGCCAGAGCATCAATTGCACTACAGGCATTTCATTAGTTTCGAAATCCTTGCGAAACATTTCATACGACTTACTGGTCCTTTGAACTCAAGAAGTCCCCCCTCCTCGAATCTCGCTCGTTTAGCAGCGATTCCTTGTTTGCCATCATCGTCATCTTTGTCGAGGTCCTCCTCCATCGCCTGCTGCTTTTGGGTGCCCAGGATAATGACTGGGTTGTCGTCCACCTCCTGATCCTCCTCCCCAACGTCTGCTACCTGAATTGCCTCACTTTCTGCCTGCAATGCTAAATTCCACCTCTTCAGATCATCCTTCGATATCATCTTCACCCAAACCTCAGCAACGAGAATAGCTTGAGTAGACTCAAGAGCCTTCTGTCATTCGTCAAGCTTGGCAGCTTTCGCTGCCGCAGCCTCATGCTGAAATGCTTCCACCTCCTCAAAGCTTTGCCTCCACCTCTGCCGCTTCCTCCAGTGCTTTTGCCTCTGCTGCTTCTGCCTCAGACTTTGCCTGAGCAGCCCTGGCCTCTTCCTCCTCTTGTTCAACTTCGTCTGCTAGGTCCTGGAATAGGACCTCCCAAGAAAGCCACTCCCAACATGCCAGAGGAGCATACAAATCGAATACCTCGTCCACAACCTTTTGAACAGCCTGCGAACGGGATTCCTCGACATCATCTGCAAGATTGTTGTATTCGTACTACAAAAGGTTGTTAGCATCTAAAACCATCTCAGAAAACACGTCGACACTCACCATTTTCTCACAAAAATCTTGCCCCCAAACTTCGAAATTGATATCTTCTGCCTTACCAACTTTGGGCATGGACTTCGTGTGTTCAACAATGTCGTGTTCAAATTGGAGGAGTAGCAACATGATCAGAGGATGTAAGAGACAAGTTTGACTCGAAGATGAGAGAAAAAGAGTGAGGTTTTTGAGTTACCTTTATAGGTTTTTCAACACAATCACAAATTTGACATGTGACTCTGATTGGCTGACTGGGACAGTCAGGATTTCAGTAAGGGGGAGGATGATAGGTCCACTATGGCAGCAGAGCTCTGAAAACAAGAAATCACACTTGGACACCTCCTTCCCAAAGTCCTATGATTTTGCGAATGTTTACAAATGCCTACAAATGCATGAAACAATGAAATGACACTTTGAAACATTTTGAAAGACTTGGAACCATTTTGAATGACTTCAGCCACCATATTCCTATTGTACCGAACCTCTAACACATGCTCCCACCATTACATACACTAACACATCGCGTTCCCACCACCACAAACATGAGGAAACACAACAGCTAGCAACTCACCATGCATCAAGGCACTTTTCAATGTATTCATGATTTATTGGAAACACAAGACAAGGAGATTTGATATATCATGTATATGGCACATTTCTTTCTTATCATTTTCTCATTTACTTCGTGATTTTGACACCTTGTTCACTGCCTCACATTTACCACATGTTTTGCCTCATGGCCTTTTACCTTTTTAGTACTATCTCTCTAAAACATATATAGTTTGGTGTATTTACTGTCGATACAACAAGAAATCATCTTCTCCCATTGCCTATCATCTGACTTAAGGGTTTAACTCTTGAGTTTTAGCTCAGTCTTAGTCCAAACTCGCTCAAGTATTCTGTGAACTACATTGTTTTGCCACATAGTTTCTCAAAACTTTCTTGTCTATCTACTGTGTTATGATTTTTGTTATCGTAACCCAGAACAACCAGACGTATGCTGGCAAGGCTGGGTATTTCATTTTTCCTTTGCATTTGACTTGACTCATTCTGACGGGAGATGCTTCGATGCCCGACTCCCACCATTTGACATGCTGCACCGCAGCATCCCTTGACATCGGATGCCTCATGCTAGGCATGAGGCTTATTGTTCTATTGTTCTTTCTATTATTACTTGACAAGGATGAGGAAGTACCCAAGTGAAGGCCAGAAGCCCGATACACTAGGAAAGCCTCCTAGTGTGATACCGATCTAGTTGGAAAGCCTCCAACTGTGACATACGAAGCCAAGGCTGAGTTGAAGACCTATAGTCTTAACAAAAGGTCAAGCTGATCTACACAGTCCACCTACCTAGGTGCAGACACAATGTCTTTCAGACAAAGCCCAGACAGACCTCCAACCGGAGCATCATCATCAGGAAGAACCCCATGGTATAGGTACCAGGGTCAACTAGTACAATACTCAGAACCAGCACAGAAGTGGTTCTCAAGGGGAACCAGTGACGAAGAACCCCGATACCTCGATGAAGAGGATTTCAGATCTTTTGATAAAGAAGAAATCCCAGAATGAGATCCATTCTCCCTATCCAACAACAATGCCAACATGTCTACTGAACCCACCACATTGACCAAAGAGATCAGAATATGAACCCTCTCTGACTTCACAGGGGACCAAACCAGAACCGCAAAGTTCTTACAAGAAGTGAAACTCTATTTGAGAGTGAACCATGGAATCTATGACACTGATGAGAAAAAGATCATCTTCATGTTGTCCTTCATGAATGGAGGAACCACCATGCCCTGGGCACAGGCATGGGCAGAAAAGGAAGACCTAGGAACCTGGTCAACCTTTGAGACAGTGCTCAAAACAGTGTTCACACCAATTGATGAAGCTGGCAGAGCCAGAACCAAAATGAAAATGTTGAAGCAGGGACAGGACCTGGAGGACTACATTGCACAGTTCTGAATCCTGTGAGAGAAGGCAGGAATCCACGATGACACCGCCCTCATTGAACTCTTTATGGATGGGTTAAACCCCAGGCTCCTTGAAAGAGTTTTTAACATGGAAACAATACCCATGACCCTGGAGGGGATGATCAATGCCACCTCCAAGTATGATGGACAATGGAGGAGAGCAAAGGCCATAACAGGAAGAGCACAAGAGGCCTTGGCAAAAAGGCTGCCCAGCTCCAAACCAAAAGAGGGCCCGCTCGAGATTAACCAACTCTCCTACCAGGAGAGGATAAAGCATATGAAGAAGGGATTATGCTTTGTGTGCCACCAACCAGGACACAGAGCAACCAAACATAAGAAAGGGGAGACGAGGACCAAAAATCAGCCATTCCCGAGGAAGAAAGGTGAAGAAGCCTACTCAAAGATCCAAGCAATCATGAAAGAACTTGATGAAGAAGGGAAGGAGAAAGCTCTTGCCTTAATAGGGGATGAGGGTTTTTAAAGAGGTGGCCTGCCTTGATGCCAGGTACCACTGAACTCTCTGTCTGCTCTGTACTGCTAGCCACTTTGAAGAATCAATCTATGCATTTAGATGTCAAAGTGCTAGGAGCAGGCAGAGGGAAAGCCATTGAAACCAAAGCCCTACTCGACTCAGGAGCAGGAGGAATATTCATGAGCCATGAATTCACAAAAAGCGGCAGATTTGAGTTACACCCCCTGGAAAGGACAATCAGGGTCAAGAACATGGATGGAACCCCAAACAAGAAAGGGGAGATCTCCCACTATGCCAAAGGATTCTTAATGATCAATGGAAGATCTTTCCCAATGACCTTCCTCATTGCAGGATTGGGAAAAGAATCGATCATCCTGGGTCTGCCGTGGCTCAGAAGAATCAACCCAGTAATCGACTGGAGAATCAGAACCTTCCAATTCTGAACGACTGACAGAACCCACCCTGAATTCTTGTTTGGAGAAGGGAGAACCCTTATCGGGAGGATACAAATGAAGAAACCCAACGATGAACATCTGGCATGGTGCTGGAATACAGTCAAAGAAGAAGGAAAACCCTTCAAAGAAATGACGAGAGAAGAGAAATGGGCATGGGCCCAAAGGATGGTTGCCCAAGCAAAAGAAAAGATGGGCCTCAAAACGAAGGTGAAAGAAGAAGAGTGACTGACATGGTGATGGATAGCCGCTAAAGAACTGGAGAAGCTCGCCCTCAAAAATAAACCAGCAAATGAGGAATGGCTAGCACTATGCCAAAGAGTTGCCGCTAAAGCAAGAGAGATGGGAGAAGCCCTCTGAACCAAATGGGGAGGGAGCAAGACACCCACCAAAACGAGAAGAGTGACAATTGAGGAAGTAGAAGATGAAGAGATCACGGTCACGACTCTTCAGAATGCAGAGCCCATTTGGCCACAAGATGAAGAAGACACTGGGAAGGAAAACCCAGCACAGGCAAACCATGAACAGGCAACAGAACAGGCAACAGAACAACTGGAAGAGACACCTGAACTAAGGATCAAAGACGATGAACTACTAGTTGCCTACATCCGAGGAGAACCCGTCATTGGAATATTTGAACTGAATAAAATGCCACTGACAGAGGAGTATAACGAGCCAAGGTATGGATACTCCCAGATGATGAAGACAATCTCTCGGATCATGAAGGCAAAAGGATCACTGTTACAATTTTCCTTGTAACTCATGAGACCCACCCGACCTGATGTACCCGACAATCCCCTCCAGACAGGAGGCACTCCCTGATTCATGCCTAGGGCATGTCCTTGACACCAGACACACACACGACGCATGCCGACTGCATGTATTCAATCCCCTTCCCATGGAAGGCACCCTTGGCGCATGGTGACTCCATGCACCCAAACCCACACCCACACATGCTGTGATATGACAGCCCCCTGATACAAGGTCCATGATGTCAGACTCTCACGATCAACATGCTGCGCCACAGCACTCCATGACATCGGATGCCTCATGCAAGGCATGAGGCCTATTGTTTCTATTCTTACCTGATACACATCTACCTTTCCGATTGGACAATAAGGACCTCCCTACTAGTATAAATACTGTGACTCATAGTAGGGATGTCCTTAGTTTAGATCTAGGCAATCTACAGCTTTAACTTGTGAACTTGCAAACTTACTCAAAACCAATAAGGAAGCCCCTTAGTGCGTGAACCCAAACGACTCTACGCAGAAGGCCTGCTAGAGTGCACTATCCATCTTACGTCGGATGCTCCGAGTAAGACTAGTGCCGAATGACTTGTTGAGGAAGCACCTCATCAAACGACATTGACTAGATTGAGTGGTTGAGGCTTTGCCCATAACATAAGATCTAAACTATCTGCTAGCCCACCTACCTAGGTGTTGGCAACACGTCTCGATACACACCACAGCAACCCAGGTCTAGACAAACCCCAGACTGACCACCAAGAGAAGCAGAACCACAGCCAGGTTCATCTTTGTACCGATACAATGGAAGACTAGTCCATTACTCGACCCCAGCACAGCATTGGTTCTACAGATCAACTGACAGACAAAGAGGAGATTTCCTCACCAACGAAGACTTTGAACAACCACACACACACCCATCCAGAACATCCACCCACTTCTTAACAGATGAAACTGACAACCTGTATAACAAGATGTCCGAACCCACAACCACACTGATGACGTCCGTGAAGGACATTCGAATCCAATCACCGACAGACTTCTCAGGAGAGTGGACCAAGACTGCCAAGTTCCTGCAGGAGATAGACCTGTACCTGTGAATCAATGACCAGGTCTATGACACAAATGACAAAAAGATCATCTTCACGCTGTCCTTCATGAATGGAGGGACAGCAGCTGCCTGGGCACAGGCATTTGTCAACCAACACCAGTCCGAGGGACTCGGTGAATATGCAGACTTCCAACAGAATGTCCTAGAGGCCTTCTCACCGATTGATGATGCCAGAATGGCAAAAACTGAGATCAAAAATCTCAAACAAGGTTCAGGGAACCTCGAAGAATATGTGGCGAACTTCTGCATCCTGAAAGACAGGATGGGAATCACTGAAGACACAGCCATGATCAAATATTTCATGGATGGACTGCACCCCGAGTTACTGAAGAGGGTACACACGATGGAAATGGTACCCAACACTCTCAAGGGCTGGATAAAGGCAGCCTAGAAATACGAAGGCCAATGGAAACAGGCCATGGCAATCCTGGGGAAGACCAGGCAAAACCAGAAGACAAAGGAAACAATGAAGAAAGGACAGCCCTCTCTTGACATCAACCGACTGACGAACCAAGAATGCATGGAACACCTCCAAAAGGGATTGTGTTTCATCTGCCACCAACCTGGACACTGATCATCTGACCACAAGGATGGAAAAGACCCAACCCAGATGGGGTCAGTGCCTCCTCCTTACCAAAACTGCTTCACCCAAAAAAGGACTGGGGTGGACACCTACCAGAGAATCCACATAATGCTGGATGAACTCAATGAAGAAGAGAAAGAACAAGCCCTTAACCTCATGGAGGAATCAGGTTTTTAGAGCAGCGGCCTGATACGATGCCAGTCACCGCTGAAGTCTCCATAGGATCTGTACTCTTAGCTACCAAGAATAGACAATCTATGTGCCTGTCTATTCGGGTAGCTGAGTCAGACAACGGAAAGGACATCGCAACGAATGCGCTCCTCGACTCTGGAGCAGGAGGAGTCTTTATTGACTCGAAATTTGTCGAACGAGAAGGGATCAAGACGTATCCCTTAGGCTATACCATCCAGGCCACAAATGTGGATGGAACCCTGAACAAGCAGGGAACAATCACAAGATACGTGAAAGGGAGGCTCCACATCAATGGATGGAGCTACCCAATGGAATACCTAGTTGCTGGACTAGGCAAGGAATCGGTAATCCTGGGCCTGTCATGGCTGCAGGAGGTGAACCCAATTATTGACTGGAAGAAAGGAACTCTTGAGTTCCGAGATGAAGAACGACGGGCTTGAATCCAACGAATCTTGGAGAAGACAAGAAGAGCCAAATGGGCCCTTCTGAACACCCTAAAACTCCCCAGGGTCGACACTGAAAGGGAAGCACCCAATGACAAAATGGCACAAATTCGATGCATCATAGCCAAGATGAGACAGAGGCTCTCTGAAGAGAAAGAGAGAAGCCTTGCCTGAGCCAGATTGGCTGTGGCAAAAAACAGAGAAAGACTCTCCAAAAAGAAGGAGAGAAACCTTGCCCGAGCCCAACTGGCCATGGCAAAAATGAAGGAAAGGCTTTCCAAGAGGAAAGCAAAGGAGCTGAATTCAGTCCAGAAAGCTGTTGCGAAGACCAGGACCAAGGACACTCCTAAAAAGGACAGGAACCTCAAAGCAGCGAGATGTGCCATTGCCAAGACCCAAGAGAACCAGAAGAAAAGACAACTGGAGAAGGGCAAGAACAACAAATGCAACAAGACACGGCAAATCCTGCAAAAAATAAAAGAATTGCTAACCTCCACAGGGGAGGGAAGCACTGGCAAAAGAAACTCAAAAATGACACCATGAAACAGGACAACTGACCCTCGATGAGGGACTACCCCAACCCACAATATTAGGACCCCAGATCACAGTACCATCAATGCTGAAGTACCTATGCCCAGGGAGACTCCCCCTCAAGTGAAGATCAAGGAGATACCTGATGAAGAACTACTGGCAGACAGCAAAGACATCCATTTCCCAGTGACTTGCGCATGAACAGGATGAGGAGAAGGAGGCCAGCAAACAGACCCTGGATGACCTACTGCCACCAGAATACCAGAAATACAGACAGGTATTTAAAAACGCTGCATCTGAACGATTCCCAGAATCAAGACTGTGGGATCATGCGATTGACTTGAAGGAAGGCTTTGTACCAAAGGATTGCAAAGTCTACCCACTGACACTGAAAGAACAAGAGAAACTCAATGAGTTTCTCGATGAAAACCTGGAAAAAGGATACATCCAACTGTCAAAATCACCCATGGCATCCCCATTCTTCTTCATATCGAAGAAGGACTCTGGCACTCTGCGACCTTGCCAAGACTATCACTATCTGAATGAAGGAATGATCCAGAACAACTACCCCCTGCCACTGATCGGAGACCTCTTGGACAAGCTGAAGGGAGCAAGATTTTTCATGAAACTTGATATTCAATGGGGATATCATAACGTACGGATAAAGAAAGGAGACAAGTGGAAGGCAGCATTCAAGACTAACCAAGGGCTATTTGAGCCAATGGTGATGTTCTTTGGGCTGTGCAACTCACTGGCAACATTCCAGGCCATGATGAACAATCTCTTCCAAGACATGCTAGATGAAGGATGGCTCATCATCTATATGGACGACATCCTGATCTTCTTGAAGAACACTGGATAAGGACCGAAAGGGTCCTCGAACGATTACAACAATGTGATCTCTACCTGAAAATAGAGAAGTGCAAGTTCAATGTGCAAGAAGTCGACTTCTTGGGCATGATCATCAGGCCCAACAAACTTGCAATGGACAACACGAAACTGGCTGGGATCAAGGACAGGCCCATGCCAAAGACAGTGAAGGATGTAAGATCCTTCCTAGGATTTGGAAACTTCTATCAATGATTCATCGGACACTTCGTGGATCTGGCCAGACTGCTGAATGATTTGATGAAGAAGAACCAGAAATTCAAATACGAACGACTGCCAGCAGTCGTTCGATGCACTAAAAAGGAAGTTCAACGAAGCCCCAGTACTGCTGATGCCAGATGCAATGAAACCATTTGTGGTGGAATCTGATGCCTCAAAATTGGCAACAGGCGCAGTACTCAGACAACAGGATGCCAACAGAGACTGGCACCCATGCAGATACATCTTGCATTCTTTCAATGAAGTGGAAAGAAATTACGAGATATATGACCGGGAACTACTGGGAGTGATCCGAGTGCTGGAAACATGGAGACACTACCCACAGGGGACACCGTTCCCTGTGACGGTACTATCTGATTACAAGAACCTGACATACTTCCATCAGCCACAGAAACTGAACCAATGACAGGCTAGATGGAGCATCTACCTGTCACAATTCGACCTGAAGCTACAACATGTACCAGGATCACAGATGGTACAATCTGACACTCTATTGAGGAGAGCAGATCACGTAGCCAAAGAAGACACTGATAACGAGGACAAGACCATCCTTGCCAACAAACCGTTCGTCAAAACGATCGACACTGAGTTCCAGGGAGCCCTGGTCTCAGCAATAATGAAGGACAACCTTGTAAATGACGCTTTACGAGCTCTGAAGAACAATGGAACTCCCCCAATCAAGTCTGCATTGGAGGACTGGAAATTTGAAGATGGCCTGCTCTTTTTCAAAGACAGATGCTATGTGCCACAGGACGAAACCCTCTGCTGGGTGATCATATGAAAATAACATGATGGCATCATGACAGGACACCCTGGACAATGGCAAATGATTGAACTGATCCGACATGACTACTGGTGGCCAGGAATGGCCAACTTCATCAAGAAGTACGTCAAAGGCTGCACAAAGTGCCAGCAAATGAAAGTGAACACACACCCGATGACCCCACCACCGACACCGATATCATCTGATGCCAGCAGACCATTCGAGCTGGTAATGACAGATTTTATTATGGACTTGCCTGTGATAAACGGATTTGACTCAATCATGGTCGTGGTAGACCATGGTCTTACAAAGGGGGTAATTTTTATCCCTTGCACGAAGATGATCGACGCACTTGGTGCCACAGACCTTTACCTGCGCCATGTATATACAAGATTTGGACTCCCCAGAAGAATCATCTCAGACAGAGACCTTCGATTTGCATCCAAACTCTTCCGAGAACTTGGACGATTGCTCAGGATTAAGCTATCCATGAGCACCGCCTATCACCCCCAGACCGATGGAGAAATGGAGCAAGTAAACCAAGAGCTAGAGGTTTACCTTCACATGTTCTGTTCGAACAAACCCGAAGATTGGGAGTGTTATCTCCCAACAGCAGAATTTGCGCACAACCAGAAAATGCACTCCGCAGTAAAACACTCGCTGTTTTACTTGATGATGGGATATCGACCATGCACTATCCCCACCCCATATGAAAAGACGAACATGCCGGCTGCGGAACAGAGAATCCAAGGACTTCTCTCTGCAAGAAGGGAAGCTCTTGCCACACATGAACTGGCCAGACAGGCTATGGCTGCCCAAACAAAACGGCGATATGAACTGTTCAAGGTTGGAGAGCAAGTATGGCTCGACTCCAAGAACCTGAAGATTGGCTACCCAATGAGAAAACTGGTGCCAAAATGAGAAGGGCCCTTCATAATTGAAGATGCCTTGTCGAGAATGACATACCAATTGAAACTGCCACCGAGATGGAAGATCCACCCAGTATTCCATGCAGCTTTACTCACATGATACCATGAGAATGACACTCATGGGCGAAACTTCCTGACTCCACCACCCAACCTTGTGGAAGGAGAAAATGAATATGAGGTGGAAGCGATCATCACACACAAGAAGCATAGCAAGACATGCCGTTACATCGTGAAATGGGTTGACTACCCGACATCTGAAAACACATGGGAACCTGAATCAAACCTGAAGAATGCCTCTGAGATCCTGACGGCATATAAGAAGAGGTACCACCTCTGACAAAACCCAGAACCCCTCCCCTTCTTCCCACCACGACACCCCCCTGAAAATGCCTGCTGAACGACGATCCACCCGAGAATACCTACGAAACTGATCGAATGCTGATGCCCTTTGCATTCACCTCACCCACGACCCACCAAA
Source organism: Tricholoma matsutake (assembly GCA_026075535.2). NCBI lineage: Eukaryota > Fungi > Basidiomycota > Agaricomycetes > Agaricales > Tricholomataceae > Tricholoma > Tricholoma matsutake. The sequence goes on from AP026538.1 coordinate 10,728,121, forward strand.
ATACCACCTTGCCAGGATGTGCTTCTACTACATGAGCACAATCAAACAAATGGAACGAAACCTAGAAGAAGCAATGAACGATGCAGACGCCCTGGGGATCAAACGGACAATCCAGGAGATGATTGCACCATGGTCAGACAGACCAAGAATAGCCAAGGAGAGACCTCACACCCCCCTAGATCGACACAGATGACCACCGACCTTGCTCTTGCCATTCAGCAGGTGGAGCGACAGAGACGAATGACGAGCTCCCTCTGGAGACTCCTCCTGTTCTATGAGGAACCCGAAGATCATGCCTAGGACACCCAAAGTAATTGATCTGACCACCCCCAAACCTGAACCAAAAACCACCCAACTGCCTTGGTCCCCTCCACACATGAGACATGCCAGATGTTTCATCTGCCAATAGATAGGCCATTTTGGCCTGATTTGCCAACAATATATTTGCAAGTATTGCAAACAGTGAGGCCCCAGACACTATAGGATGAACTGCCCGGAAAAACCTCCAAAAAATCAAGAGACCAATCAAAGAGAAGCTGAACACAGACAGCAGCTCTTCTTTCTCTCCGGATACGATGATTTTGATGATGACACGATGGGAAACATGACAGGAGAACCATATGGAAGGATTTAAAAGGCAGAGCTCAAGATGATGGCATGACAAGACAGACCCATGCTCACAGGAATTATGATCCTCACCATTGTTGTTGGCATGACCCTGGCTGCAGCAGCAGCCCTAACCTTCGCATTTTGCCTCTATGCCATCTTCCGAACAGAACCTGAACCCCCGATTACAGACATTGAATTTGCCATCCTGCAATGCCCCCCTTTCAATGATACCACTGACTCTTTGACACCGCTACCTAGGGCAGCGCGAACCAGAAGAACCCAATCATGGTCCGAGTTCAGACATGAACTATTCCTCCATCATACCCCTCGACCCTGACCTACCCACATAACCAGACCATGCCCGATCAGACCACAAAGGAGAGACGAAGATTTAGGTCAAAGTGTGGGACTTTCGACCATAGCAGGGGGGTAATGTTACAATTTTCCTTGTAACTCACGAGACCTGCCTGACCCGACGTACCCAACGATCCCCTCCAGACAGGAGGCATTCCCTGATTCATGCCTAGGGCATGTCCTTGACACCAGACACACACACGACACATGCCGACTGCATGTATTCGATCCCCTTCCCATGGAAGGCACCCTTGACACATGGTGACTCCATGCACCCGAACCCACACCCACACATGCTGTGATACGACAGCCCCCTGACACAAGGTCCATGACGTTGGACTCTCATGATCGACATGCTGCACTGCAGCACTCTGTGACATCAGATGCCTCATGCAAGGCATGAGGCCTATTGTTTCTATTCTTACCTGATACACATCTACCTTTCCGATTGGACGATAAGGACCTCCCTACTAGTATAAATACTGCGACTTGTAGTAGGGATGTCCTTAGTTTAGATCTAGGCAATCTACAGCTTTAACTTGTGAACTCACAAACTTACTCAAAACCACTAAGGAAGCCCCTTAGTGCGTGAACCTGAATGACTCTATGCAGAAGGCCTGCTAGAGTGCACTATCCATCTTATGTCAGACACTCTGAGTAAGACTAGTGCTGAATGACTTGTCGAGGAAGCACCTCGTCAAATGACATTGACTAGATCGAGTGGTTGAGGCTTTGCCCATAACAATCACCATGATGTGCTTATGGACAGAATATCTGGATTAGGGAAAAAACATCGGTCTCACAGCACCTGACACATAAGAAGGAAGGAGACCCTGAACAGAAGACCCTAGATGAACTACTCCCCAAACAGTACAAGGAGTACCGACAGATATTCGAAAAGGAAGCATCAGAAAGATTCCCAGAATCAAGACCCTGGGATCATGCGATCAAACTGAAACCAGACTTTATGGCAAAGGACTGCAGGGTCCATTATCACTGGCAGAACAGAAGAAACTCAATGAGTTCCTCAATGAAAGCCTAGAAAAAGGATACATCTGACCATTGAAATTGCCCATGGCATTGCCATTCTTCTTCGTTGCGAAGAAGGACTCGGATGCGCTATGACCCTGCCAAGATTACAGGTACTTGAACAACAGGACAATCAAGAACACCTACCCACTGCCGCTGGTAGGAGACCTGTTGGACAAACTGAGAGGGGTGAAATGGTTTACAAAATTGGACATCCAATGGGGATATCACAATGTCAGGATCAAAGATGGTGATCAATGGAAAGCAGCCCTCAAAATGAACAGGGGGCTGTTTGAGCCAATGGTGATGTTCTTCGGACTATGTAACTCACCAGTGACCTTCCAGGCAATGATGAACAAGATCTTCTGCGATATGATCAGAGAAGAATGGCTTGTGATCTACATGGACGACATCCTGATATTCTCCAAAGATCAGAATAAACACCAGGAAAGGACAAGAAGGGTACTGCAAAGACTGGCAGAAAACAACCTATACCTGAAGCCAGAGAAATGCAAGTTCGACATCCACAAGGTGGAATTCTTGGGTCTGATCATCTGACCCAACAAAATTGCCATGGACAACATGAAACTGGCAGGTATACAGGATTGGCCAACCCCAACAAACATAAAGGCAGTCAGATCCTTCCTGGGATTTGGGAACTTCTACAGGAAGTTTATCGGACATTTTGCAGAGACAAGCAGACCACTTAATGAACTGACGAAGAAGAACAAAATGTTCAACTGGACAACAGAATGTGAACAGGCCTTTCAAATGCTGAAAAGGAAATTCGCAGAAGCACTGGTACTGCTGATGCCAGACCTGACAAAGCCATTCACAATCGAATCAGACACCTCAAAACATGCAACAGGAGGAGTGCTGAGACAAAGGGATATGAATGGGGACTGGCATCTGTGCTGATACATATTGCATGTGCTAACACCAATGGAACGGAACTACAAGATTTACAACAGGGAGCTACTAGCAATAATATGATCACTAGAGACCTGGAGATACTACCTACTGGGTTCAGAATGCCCAGTGGTAATCCTGTCAGACCACAAGAACTTGACATACTTCTGAACGGCGCAGAAACTGAACAGACGACAGGCAAGATGGAGCCTATTCCTATTGGAATTTGACTTGCAAATCATCCATGTGCCTGGATCACAGATGGTACAGAGTGATGTGTTATCACAGAGAGCGGATCACGTACCAGAAGAAGACAATGATAATGAAGACATCACAATGCTGCCAGAAACAGTATTCATGAAATTCATTGATACTGAAATGCATGACTTACTTGCAGGGAGTATCATGAAAGATGACCTAGTGAAAAGCACAATTGAGGCGCTAAGACCAAGGGAATGCCACCGATAAAGTCAGCATTGGAAGACTGGAAGATAGAAGACAGCCTTCTATTCTTCTGAGACAGGTGCTATGTCCCAGACAATGGAGATCTACGAAAGAAGCTGGTGCAAAAGTACCACAAAGGAGTGACCAGCAGACACCCAGGACAATGGCAAACAACCGAAATGATCAGGAGAGACCACTGGTGGCCGGGGATGATGATGTACATCAAGAACTACATTGCTGGATGTGCAATATGCCAGCAGATGAAGGTCAACATGCACCTGACAAACCCCCTGCTACAACTGATCAAATCTGAAGCAACAAGACCATTTGCAATGGTGATGACAGATTTCATAACCGACCTACCAGAGTCCAATGGTTATGATGCACTCATGGTCATGGTAGACCATGGGCTTACAAAGGGGGTAATTTTTATCCCTTGCAGGAAAACTGTAGATGCATTGGGAGTGGCCACCCTCTACCTAGACAATGTCTACAAACGATTTGGCCTCCCAGACAAGATCATCTCTGACAGAGATCCCAGATTCACCTCACAGCTCTTCCAGGAACTAGGAAGATTGCTTGGAATCAAGCTGGCGATGAGCACGGCATACCATCCCCAGACCGATGGGGAGACAGAACAGGTGAATCAAGAAGTGGAAGTGTACCTATGGATCTTCTGCTCAAACAATCAGGAGAATTGGAAGCACCTCCTCCTGACCGCAGAGTTCATGCACAACCAGAGAATGCACTCCATACAGATGAACTCCCCGTTCTACCTCATGATGGGCTATGAGCCCAAGGCAATCCCACTCCCATACCTGAAAATGAACATACTGGCCATAGAGAAGCGAATCATTGCACTGCAACAGGTCCAAGATGAAGCAAAGGCAACTCACGAGTTAGCCAGACAAATGATGGCAGAAATAACGACAAGGCACTTCACCCCGTTCAAAGAAGGAGACAGAGTGTGGCTAGAAGCGAAGAACCTCAGAACAACTCATGCAACAAAGAAGCTCGCACTGAAAAGAGAAGGACCATTCTCTATTGAGAAGGTCCTGAGCCCACTCTCCTATCAACTGAAGTTGCCAGAACAGTGGAAAATACACCCGTTATTCCACATGGCACTTCTTTCCCCATACAAAGAAACCAAGACACATGGACCAAACTTCCCAGAACCACCGCCCGACCTGATAGAAGGCAAATTGGAGTATGAGGTGGAAGCGATCATCAGACACAAGAAGAAAGGAAAGACCATGCACTTCCTAGTGAAGTGGGTTGGATACCCGACCTCGGAGAACTTGTGGGAGCCCAAGGGAAACCTGAAACATGCCAAGACAATCCTAGGGGCATATAAACAGTGATGACAGCTGTAGAAACCGAGACTGAAACACCCACCAAACTGACTACAGAAAAACCACCTCTAGAAAAGAAAAGGACAAACCCACAATGGCATGACAAGACAAACCATGCTCACTGGAATAGAGATTCTCACCATTGTTGTTGGCACAATCCTAGCTGTTGCGACAGCCCTTACCTTTGCGTTCTGCCTTTATGCAATCTTTCAACCAAGACTTGAACTCCTGATTACAGACATTGAATTCTCCCTTTTACAATGCCCTATGGAGAACCCCCTTTCTAACGACACCACTGACTTGTTGACACCACTGCCCAAGGCAGCATGAATGAGAAGAATCCAGTCATGGTCCAAGTTTGGACATGATTTATTCCTCCATCACACCCCACGACCCCCCCCATCTCCTGATTAGAGAAGAGGAAAAGATGTTGATCAAAGTCAGTGACTTTGAAGATAGGGAGAGGGTGATGTTACAATTTTCATTATCGTAACCCAGGACAACCAGACATACACCGGCAAGGCCAGGTATTTCATTTTTCCTTGGCATGAGGCTTATCTTTTATTGTTCTTTGACATGCTGCGCCGCAGCACTCCATGACATCGGATGCCTCATGCTAGGCATGAGGCTTATTGTTCTATTGTTCTTTCTATTATTACTTGACAAGGATCTTGTATTCTGATTGGATGATAGACATCTCTGAACCATATATAAGCTACAGTAATACTGCCTGTATTTCTTAGCTTGACCTAATTCAATCAACGGTCTTAGACTCAACCAGAACACTCGACAGCCAAGGAAGCCCCTAGCTGTGATAACTTGAACTCGACAGTTGGAAAGCCTCCAACTGTGATACACAAACCGACAGTCTACTCAGAAAGCCTCTGAGTACAGATAGCCATAACAACTTGAGGAAGTACCCAAGTGAAGGCCAGAAGCCCGATACACTAGGAAAGCCTCCTAGTGCGATACCAATCTAGTTGGAAAGCCTCCAACTGTGACATATGAAGCCAAGGCTGAGTTAAAGACCTATAGTCTTAACATACCATGTCATTGTCTCTTACCTCACCTTCAACTATCGTCACCCTCTCCTGAACTCTTGAAACCATTTCGGAGATTCTTGAACTCCTTCACATCACTGCTAAACTCTTTCGGATTATTTCGGAATGCTTCATAGTGTTTCGTGTTACTTTGGACAGCTTCACAGAGCTTTGCACAGCCTAATACTGCTTCACAACATCTTACAGTACATTTATTGGCCTTTGGATAGCATGGTGATATTCAGTACTACCTCGCAACCTTACTCTGACTTGTGTTATATCTCCTAAGACCAGTTTAGTTGGTTTTGGTTGAGTTTCTGGATTGAGCATCATCACCACAAAGGGTCTACTGGCTCCATCAGGCTCAACCCCATTGCTAGCATTGTTGGCTGAGACACTTTTTCAAGTTGGAGCTCTCCCGAACACCCCACTGCAGACCTTAAATGGAATTTGGGCAGTGGCTTTCTTACTACAAGAACTAGAATTGATGAAAACAACAAGGGAAGTCACTACTACAGTGTCAAAATAACTAACCCCTCTCGTCGACATGCTACAGAACATGTTTATAGAAAAAGTGGAGGAACTCATGGCCAGCCTACTCAAATCCACAGAAGAGGTAATAACAAAGGCCACAGACTCAATCGAAGAACTAGGTAAAGCAATGGAAAAAATGATGAGTATCACAGAAAAAGAGAAGGCGACAGCCACACCCTATTGGGATGCCCTGAACCAGGGCACAGTTGGACCACCAGCCTGAGTGGACACAAGGGTCAGAGCAAAGGAAAGTATAAGGGCAAGGCAGTTCCTATGGACCCTCTCAGTGGACATACCACATCTAAAACCACTGCCAGCCCCACAGCTACTAAAACAGCTGAATGAAAAACTGACCAAAGCCATGAAAATGACAAACAAAGAGTGCAAATTTCACTCAGCAATATGGCTCAAGAATGGAGGGCTACTTATAGTGGGAGTGGGCAATGCCAGCTATAGCCGCATCAGCCAGATTTGGATGCTTATGTAATAATTTGGCCAAAACAGTGACCCCACTGTTTCCACTCAGTTTTTGGGCTTGTACATGGTTCTTCCCAGTTCAAAAAGATATGTAGCTATGTTATTATATAGTATAGATCATTATTACATCAAAATACAGTGATATATGTCCAGAATAGTGCCTAGAAATGACTACATTCTAATGTTAGAGATCATCATCATCCTCCCATTCACAAGCACCATCATCTTCAACCACATTCAAGTCAATGAACTCCCCTTCATCCTCTGGATCTTCCACAGTAATTTCATCACCTATTTCCTCTCCCATCTGATGACCAGGCAAATGCCACTCCCCTGCTTCCAAAGACAAAATTGCACCAGTAAGGGCAATTTTAAGGTCTCCAATTTTGGCTCTTGCAGATACTTTGTCAAGATTGGGAGCACCCACATTCCTAAATGCTCCAAGTTGTTTTCTGAGATCATTTCCTACCATCTTCTGTATCCAATCCTTGTCCAACTCCAACTGAAGTTCCTCAATTTCCTTTTTTCATCATGCTGCTGCTTCCTTCCATTTATTTGTAGCCTCCTCTCACTTCTCATTTTTTTCTTGTTGACGTAGAACCATTTCCTTTTGTTTGGCCCAATCTTTTCCTTTATATGCACAAGCCTGCCCATGAAGAAACTTGAAATCTCCAGGTTCTGTAAATAATGCATTCATGAAGTTTTGAGTATTATTGTGTTCAAACATTGCAAGTGCATTATAATTTGTCATGGTAAGCTGGGGCTTCATTCGCATTTGAATGTGAAAAGCACCAAGTGCACCTTCATTGACATCACTTGTTGCTGGCATCCATGCAAGTTCCTTCTCTTCTACTGTAGACTGATCAATTAGTCCCCCAGGTGCAAACTCAGATGTAAATCATTTCCATGTCTCCTCTGCTCCTTCAAAGAAGGCAGTAAGAAGTCCACAAATATGAGGAAATGTGGAAACTTTTTCATGAACAGCTTCAAAGATTTTGGGTGAATTCCAGTTTAGTCCATCGAGTGCTGCAGTTGTAAATGAAGGAGATGGCCCAATGAGCAAATGAGGATTACGAATTATCTCTCCTATATGATCTAATACCTTGGCATGGTATGGACCAAGTTCAAGTGCATTCTGTCCAGGAGTACAAACTCTTTGCATATATGGATGAGAGATTGATTGAGCATAGAGTGATAAGACAGCAAGCTCAGAAAGGGTAGAAATATTATGAATTGCATTCCAGAAGTTCTGCTCCATATGGTTGAACTTCTTTGTGCTTTTTTGAAGTCAGTAATATTCGAGATATGCTGTAAATTGTGAAAGATGGGCTAAAATAGCACTTGCACCATCACAGTATGATCCAAAATGTGTATTGGATGTATCAGGAAAAGTAAATTCACCCAAAGCAAAATATATTGTGATGCCCTTTTTTGTCATCCTTGTGATTGAAAAGTGCACCTGCCAATTGAGTTGCTTTGATTCCTCCACGTGCTGTAGTTTCAAATGCTTGTTCTTGTGCTGGTGTGATTGTATTACTATCAGATACCATATCAGTGAGAACAGCAGCATTGTCACAGTTTGCAAGTAGAATAGGAGGTGTTTGCTTGTGCTCCTCCCAACATTTGGACATTGCAATATATCCACCCTGAACACTATTTAAATCCTTGTGGCAACCACAGCCAGCCCAAACAAAGTATGTCAAATGTTGTTTTTCCTTATCAGACATCATTTCATAAACATCCTTTCATAGATCAATAACAAGATCTTCAGACATTCTTGCTAAATAAGCTTGCTGTGTTTCAAGAGGCAAAGCATTCCATGCACCAGTTCCACCTGACTTTGAAACAACCTCATGGTATTTTGCATAGAACTTTGGCACAAGTTCTTGATTATCAGAATCAAGAATCTTTTGTTCAACCAATTGTTGTAAAGCAGCAGACATTTTGAGCTCCTCCAGCATACGAGCATCCTTCTTTTCTTTTGACAAGTAGATGAATAAGATTCTGAGTTTCCTGGGTGTAAACACCCTTGTGTAAAAGTGAATGTGTGGATTTTTCATGAACGGCCTGTTGTCAAGCCTTCTCTCTTTCCTGGATTACAGCCTTCTGTCAAAGTGTAGTAGCATTCTCACAATGCTTTGAAAAATAAGCAGCCTGAGATCATGATTGTTTGAGATTTTTCTGTGCCAGAGCAAGCTTTCCTTTAGCCTTAGCCAGCTCTATCTGAGACCAATCCATAGTATGGAAAAGTTGATCCTGTAGATTGGAGTGCTTCTTTTCAAGCCATGCCAGACTTTTACCACATGAAGTAGTATCACAAATTAGCTGCTTTTGTTCAGCGAGATGCTGTGCATTAGTCACCTGAAGGATTTCTATTTTACTTTCAAGAAAATCCTTGCGAGCTGCACCATGCTGATGTGCACGATGTTCAACATGGAAACATTGGTAAAGCTCAGCTGATCGAGATTGTTCTACTTTTAAAACCTCCAAAGCTCAGCCTCCAATAAAGACACTTGATTAGATAATGCCAGTTTGGATGCTTGCAATGTGTCAATAGTGGCCTTTGCCTCTGAAAGCTGTGCTGCAAGTTCAGTGTTTCCACCATCAAGATTGGAAGTGAGATGTTGGGTTGGTAGGTCCAGTTGGGCTGCATTGAATCCAGCTATATTCTTCTTTTGGGAAGCAGTAGCTGCTTTTGGTGGCATGTTGTTGAATAATCTAGATTTGATTATTATTATTAGTTTTAAGTGCATGCAAATATAATGTAATTTGGGTACCTTTGGTGGGAAATTGCAGAAATATGGTTACAGTCATATATTGGATTGTCTTCTTCACCAGATGGTATTGTATAACCACCCATCTTCAATCTGGTCCACAACTGCCCAGACTCAAAAGAGAATGTGTATCTACAAACTTGGATATAATGGTGAAGGTATCTACAGAAATGTACTAATTCCAGGTCCACACGGTTGTCTGGAATGGGGCAGTCATAGGACGTGCACCCCCTTTCTCAACTTGGCACCACCCAAGTGGGTCTGCTTTGTTGAGGACTACAAAAGACTGAATAGATCTGTATGAATGTAACAAAACTGTTAGGGTAGGGAGACATGAGTCTGGGTGGTTTGTCCACCATGATATATGAAATGACATGCTTGTACCATGCAGTTTCGGCATGTTGTTGCCACATATGACTGTGGGAACACACTACAGTGGTGGGTAACCCTTCTGAGGAATAGAACTCAGCATAGAGTACACGGATTGCTTAGGTGTGAGAGAGTGGTCCAAACGGAATGTTGTGCTCTATAAGCCTCTGGAAACAAAAATTCGAATTTTCTAATTTAAACCATTTAAATCAGCAAATTCTACCCCAAAATGAGGTGTTTTATGATGAAGAAGCACTATTTTAGAAAAACAACTTCCGGAGACGTGAAGAGCACAAAAAATCAGTAAGGGTTGCCTCCAGGACCTTAGCTGTATGATCAGTATACAAAGAGTTCTATAGGTTTGAGTTTTCAGCCTATTTGAAGGGGGTTTTTTGGCTGGTGTTTGCTGAGATATGTATATTCAAGAGCTTTTATTGATCATCTAGCATAACAGAACTATTGTACATATATATTAAATGATCTTGAAAGTGACTCCGAGCCAGTGGTGCTTTTGTGCCCACTTGAAATTGCTTGGGTACCTCGTTGGAGCATCAAATGATGTGTGTGCATCACATGGCATTGCCAAGCGCTTTCGGCGATATGCAGGGATTGCCCACTCCCACATATAGAAGCTGGAGATGACAAATCTGCCACATGGCTTTGCAGTGAGGCGAACATATTGGAATGCGAGCTAGGGACCCCCTTTTTACCAGAAGCCTGCAATTACAACATCATGGCATATTTCATCCACTGACCTTTGATGTAATGGAGAAATCACACATAGAGGAGGTAATGGAGTCAAACAGCTTATCCAAGGACTCAATCAGCAAATGCAGGTGGGCTAAAGCCCTGGGACAGCAAAACCCAAACCAGTTGGTAGGACATATGATCATTATGTTCACAGACCCAGATAGTGCAAATAAAGCCATACTTGATGACCTAGTCATTTGCAACAAAAAGGTATCAGTAACTAAATGCAAAAGAGAACTGATCAGATGCCTCAAGTGCCAGGGATATAACCATGTAGTGCATGAGTGCATTATCAGCAGAGACATCTGTGCTAGGTGTGGAGAAAATCACAGGACAAGCGACTGCAGCGCATCAACACTACTAGATACCCCATGTGGAATATGTGGACATGCAAGTAGCAATCAAATGTGCCCCACCTTCCTCAGGAAATGCACCAAACATGACAAGAGGAACCCAGAGAATCTGCTCCCCTTCTACCCTTCCATGGAACTCTGGACATGGGAAGCAGCCCCACCAAGCAGCCAAAGGTCAGCAATCACCACAGTACTGGCAGACTTCACGCGACCAGACAGGAGGGGAATGACACGGCAAACCAGACTCAATTTCCAACCTAGACATGTAGCCCCAAACAGATGGGGACTCAAGCGCCAATCATGGGACAGGCAAGAACCCAACGCAAACTATGAATAATGAGATGAGTGAGGTAACAAAGTTAAGACTCCTCCAAATAAATCACTCACTGCACACCTGGAGTTCATAAACAACTCACTGGCGGCACACTGGGACATCATACTAATACAGGAACCATACATTACCTTTTTCAGCAGCATTAGAACACCAAATCGCTTTATATCAGTAACTCCCACCTCGTGGGGGACTCTGGACACACCAAGATTTCTTTGGGAAAATCATCTGCTTCCTCATTGTAACCATCCCTCCCTCGCCTGAACACAGTATTGAAGCCAAATCCTTCATCTATGCAGCTATCCATGAAGTCAGAATTTCTGACAAGCCACAGATCATTGCAGGATTAATTATTATCAACACTTGGGGCCAATGGTATTAGGTGATCTTAACCAGGTGAAGTGTGTAGTCAGGTGCATTAGGGACTGTAACAAGTGGGCAATCATTGACTGAAGTGGATCTCTAGTCACTGTGAACCCAGTGGGGCCTGTTTTTCATCTGTTTAGTTTGAGAAACCCTGATTTCATAATATATATGGCTGAATTAAGGGCAGATGAATTTGGGATGACTTTCCAGCTGCATTGTTCCAAACACTTAAGGTATGAATTTCATATACAGCATATTTCTACTTTTTATGCCAAGTTGCTGTGGTGGAATAACATACCAGGAGTGGCTGAAATATATGGGATGATTTTTCACTTCAACAACGATAGGAATTTCAAACAGTTTGGGCTAGGTCAACAATGTGAATTTCTGATGAGGCTTCAGTGAATTTCAGCATTGAATTTTGGGCTGAATTTGGGATCGGTGGTGTGTTCTTGATGCCTTGAGAAATGACTAAGATACTTTATTTAAGACAGCTATACAAATACAACACAGAGTCATGTTGTAAGATGTGGCTGTGCAGAAGATGTGTTGCAATTGACAATGGCCCACCTCCCATGATCCATGATCTGTCCAATGAAACATTGCACCTGGTTGAGGTCGACAAATTCCATGGATCCAAGGCCTTCATCCCATCCACAGTGGGGTTGATTAGTTTAACTGACTTGATAAGCGCATAGATGAGTGTTTGGGGCTGGACTCAGGCATTTTGAAACTCAGGAATGCTGATGATAAGAAGGCAAAGTAGTTGGCCAAAGAAGTCACGCAGTTCAAACTAGGATGTTCAGCATCATTGATGAGCAAATTTATCAACCAAAAGCTGATACTAAAATAGAAATATGTCAATGTGTACCATATCAGATACATCAACACATACCTGGACAAATGAGATCTCATGGCTATCAGATTGGGGTGGGTTAAGCTCACAAGCATGCATAATGTCCCCACCTTCAAGCTGGTATACCTGGCCATACTGAATAAATTAAGAATCCTTTGGGATGAGCTGATGAATTATTTGGGCAGTTACATCAAAGTGAGTTGCAAGTGATGCAGTAAGTTTCATCCATAGAGAGCAGTTGATAGATTCAGTTGATTGCATCAAAGGAGTAAGAACATATAGCAGATCTGAAACTAATCCAAATTTGTGGATTTGTTGAGGGATGGAAGATGTACATAAAGGCAGAGTCAGATTCTGGTCATGAGATGTAGGCAGTTGAAGGCATAGTTTCTCATTCAAATTGTATAGGAGGGTGATGTGGGTTAACTGTGCACGTGATGTAACATATCTGTTGATGCTTGCATAGGGGAACCATCAACTCCTGATGTTGCAAAGGACATCACCACAATAGTGTTCCATTGGGAATGCCCAATAGGCCCACATCGGGCCCATAGCTCTGATGGTTGGAGCAATATGCAGCAAGGCATGAACAGTGAGCAGGCAGCATGAAACATGATCTGGATCATCTTGACAGTAGAACCTGGTGAGTCATTAAACAAAATTGCATTGAAGTGAGAGGTGGAAGCACATACTGCTCATAGTCTTGAACCCACTTCTGGAAATTCTGGTCAAGGTCATCAATTTCTCTATGTGTGATTTGAAGGTCAATGCAACATGTAAGCAGTTGAACAAGTTTCACAAAATGGTTGTAATAGCATTCATTCAGGAAGCAGCCTTTAAGAAGCATGGGTGCAAGGTATAAAGTCCAAATTGAATAGGTTTCAGCAATCATATGCGCCTTCTCTGACACAACATTGGGGACACGGGACCCAAATGTGGCAGGAATTGTTTCTCCAGCCCAACAGGTTGCCTCTCCAATCACTTCCCAGACAGTTTTCATAATCACATAGTCCTGCCCATCGTGATCCAAGTCCTTGAATTTTCCAGTCCAAAAGAGAACCAGATTAGGGACTAGGTTTGCCCAGATGAGATGCATGAAGTCATAGGGGAATGAAGTTAGAAACAAGAGGGAGCTTAATGCACTGAGCAATGGGACACCTTTGATGCCAAACTTTGTTGAAAATTTGAGGTCTTTACACTCCCCCCCCCAATCCAAGTGGACTCTGCTTGGACACTTGGACAGTCCTAGGACTGTCCAAGGACTTTGCTCGGACTTTGCTCAGACTTCTTTGGCTGAAAGTCCTGCCAAACTAAATGTCCAGTCCGAGCTGAGTCCTCAGACTGTCTGAGTGTCCAAGCAGAGTCCAAGTTGCTTATATAATTGACTGAAAAATCAGTGGCTACCACAGGGATTGAACCCTCATAGTCACATGATAAAGTACAATTAAGGCAGCAATATAACCATTAGACTAAAGCATCATTACAGATAAGTAGTTATATCTCTCTATGTACCACCCCAGCTGTGATGACAAATCAACACAGCTGTGTCATCAACAACGCTGGCACATCACCTTCAATGGTGCCACCTCCTCCTTACCTCCTACCCCAATAACCAACAATGGGAACAAGCCCAAACAATGGCATTGTCATTTGGGCTCACTTGTAAGTGTTTTTTTACATAATTTTTGTTGTTTTGTTTAACTAACTGAATTTTCCTTAATGATAGGTTTTATCTATGTTATAACGATGCTGCAGCCTCAAAACCATGACAATGGCTGACACAGCCACCACCCTAGGACCCAGAACCACCGCTGCAAGGAACTGCTCATGGGGTGGGAATGGGTACAACTGCAAAACAGCAGGACAACGGCGACACCGACTTGGCCAAACAGAACGACAATGCAATGAGGTGACTGGAGATGACTGGGACTGGGAGATGGAGTGACAAGGGGATGAGCAGGAAATAACAAAAGGAAGGCAAAGCAAACAAAGAAAAGGCCCAAGAGACATCATTTGACATCTCTTGGGCCGTTGGTAAGTTTTTTTTTCTTGTTTTTGTTACTAACAAACTTTTTTAGGTATTATCTAGTACTGCTGACAGCGACGAGCACTCAGAACCACTGCCATGAGCAGCTGCTTGCAGGGTGGGAATAGGTGCAACTTTGAAATGACAAGAATGGCTACCCCGACAGAACAAGCCCCCACCCCCAGCCCTCATGCCCACCATGCAGGATGCACCACCCGCCTCCAGCCTCACGAGCAACTGCTTGTGGGGTGGATGGTGGGTGGAATGACGATGATGGCAGGGAATGACAATGGGTGGAATGACAATGATTAGGGGAGACCCAAGAGATGTCAATGTCTCTTGGGTCCTAGGTAAGTCTTTTTTTCTTTTCTCATTTCATTTTTTGATGCTGACTAACTTTTTATAGGTACAAACTACTACTGGCGACGACGACGATGATGACACCACCACCACTGCTGTGAGCCCCTGTGAGCAGGGTGGAAGGTGAGGGGGAAGAGACAAGGGGGAAGGGAGATGAGAGGGAAGGGAGACAACGATGAGAGTGGGGACACCCACAACAACACCTGCCCCATGCCTATGAGCATCTGCTTGTGGGGTGGTTCGGGGGGGAGAAGAATGGGGCCAGGAGAGTGAGATGGCCAGGGGACAACCTGCAGAGAGACAAATGCCGCCATGAGCAACTGCTTGTGGTGGGTGTTTTTAATTTATTTTTATAATTGATAGGTATGGCCCCCTCCCCTCGAGCTTGCGAGGGGAGGGCTTAGTATTATACATATTGATTACCCCTCGCACAGATGCAAGGGGTCAATTTAATAATCTATTCATGATATACTGTCATCCTGATAGTATTTTACTTATGAGTGCCTGTTTTTGTTCCCAATAATCAGTGTACAATGTAGTCATTGGTTAATATAGTATAGTGACTTTATATAGTGAGTTCAACAGCATCCATCAAGCCCATATCATTTGATACAATGTAGCTTACCTATGTGTAGAAAGGAAGTCCAATAATTCCTAGGATTCACTAATTTCGATTGCAGGTTCATTTGCGACTTCTCCCACCATGTGTGTCCTCTCTTTAACCTGACTGGATCAACAGCACCTTGGAAATGGAGCAAGGAACAACAAGCTGCCTTTGACAAAATTCAGGACTCCATCACCTCCACTCTGCTTCTGGCATTCATGGATGATTGCAAACAATTTGGGTACAAGTGGACTCCTCTGACTTTGCCACAGGTGCAGTTCTATCTCAGTTGTTGGACTCCAATGGCAAATGGCACCCAATCACCTTCTACTCCATGAGCCTCAATGCCATGGAAAGGAACTATGAGTTCCACAACAAGGAGATGCTAGCAATTATTTGAGGCTTAGAAGAGTGGTGGCATTTCCTGGAGGGCATGAAGCAGGGTTTTGAATCTGGATGGACCACAAGAACCTGGAGTACTTCAAGATGGCAAAGAAACTCAATTGTCAGCAAGCCTGATGGTTCCTCTACCTTTCCTGCTGCAACTTCACCCTTTACCATCAGCCTGGTCAGACCATGGGTAAGTCTGATGCACTCTCACATAGGGCTGACCATGGTGTCTAGCATTTGAAGGTCCAGTTCATTGAACCGGAAAGAGTCCCAAGAAGGTTTGAACCTCCTTGACATGGGTGGGCGCAGGCCAATCAGTGATTGCCTGTTCCTTGATCGGATCCATTTTGATCCCGTCATGGCCAATCAATAATCCTAGGAACTTGATCTTGCTTGCCCCAAACACACACTTCTCTGGTTTCAAAAATAGATCATTCTCTGCTAATCTCTGTAGCACCTCCTGCACTATCACTTCATGATTTTCTTCATCCTCTGTGAATATCAGAATGTCATCAATAAATATTATTACCACGCCTTTGTCTATTATGTCCTTGAAAATGACGTTCATCATATTTTGGAAAGTCAGGAGACTATTGGTCATCATGAAAAACATGACAAACAGCTCGAAGGATCCTCGACATGTGGCAAATGCAGCCTTCCACTCATCTCCTCTCCTTATTTGTACATTATTTTATCCCCATCATAAATCCAATTTGGTAAAGACCTTGGCTTTTCCCACCTTGTCAATCATTCCTGGGATCAACGGCAGGGGGTATGTGTTCTTCACTGTCCACTCATTCAGATACCTATAATCTGTACACATCCTCTTCTTCTGATCTTTCTTTGGCACAAAGAATATTGGTGATGTCTGCGGTGATTTCGAAGGTCATATGTATCCTTTGCGCAATTGCTCATTTAGGAACACATCAACTTCTTCTTGTTCCATCGGAGATAATGGGTATACCTTCAACTTCTTTGGCACAAACCCTGGCTTCATCTCAATCACATGATCCCATGGCTTCCACACCAGCAAGCAAACAAGACAGTGGAAACAGCAACGAGGAAACATATTCATGATATGCTTTTGGTACCCACTCCTCCACTGGCTTCTCCAACTTCACAATATTCTTGTCCCACAACTGTCCTCCACGAATTGCTCTAAAGGTTTGCTTCTGCTCTTCCTTGTCAATCATGATTGGAACTTTTCCATTTGGCATTTCCTCATCCTCCACTTCCTCCATCATAACAGAATACTTCCTCAGATGTTCTTTCTCTTTCTTTTTCCTTTTCTCCTTCTTCATCTTCCTCCCATACACATTACATTCCTTAGGGCAATGAGTCATTTGTACTTTCCCAGTTTTCCAATAAATTTCAGGATTATGCTTCCATAACCATGCACATCCAATTATTAGATTGGTTTTCCAAAGATTGCACACTTTGAATATGGCTCGTTCCTGATGCTCCTGATACTTTAGTATCATGGTCACCTGCTTGATAGTTGCCCCACAATTAACTGTTCCATCAATATTATACACCATTATAGGTTGCAACAGCTTGCGCATGCTAATACCATTTCTGGTAATTAAGGATCGATTCATAAATAATCCTGTAGCACCACTATCAAGCAATGCCTCTGCATCAATCGCTGCATGCATGTCCACTGTCTTCAATCCCACAGTCAAGGTGATTTCGGGTTCTATTCACACAGAGTGAATAAACAATTTAGGGGTTTTCAGAAATGGCGCTTGACAATTTTCTTTGTTGCGTAATTCACAATGGTTGTACTGCTCCTGAATTTCCTTTTCTGAATTGCTCTGGGTTTCCTCAGATACTAATACATTGTAACAATTCTGGGTCACCAATGGGGAAACCTTCACTGGGACTCTTCCACAAAATTCTTCTGCCTGCCTTCCTCTGGCTTCACTTCCTTGATTGTAGCTTCCCTAACATTTCTTTTCTGCCTACAATTCCTAGCAATGTGTCCTAACTGCCCACAGTTAAAACATTTAAGTGGGGCTCGTCTCCCTGCTTGATCAACCTCCATTGCATCTGCTGGTGCTGCTGACTCCGTAACTATAGGTGTCACTGCCATGTCCAATGGCTGTGCCCTTGGAGTTTGCGCCTGAGGTGCCTTTCCTTTCTCAGACTTTCCTCCTGACAACTTTCCAAATTTACTACTTCCATACATCAACTTTGATTCCACCTGTTCCTGCTGATATTGCCAATCAAGGCACATCTCCCAATTATATCACTTGTCCAACTTCTCTGGCATAGAAGGTAGTTGGTAGATAGACTTGAATAAAGAGGGATTTAATCCTGCTTTCAAAAACTCTACCAACGTGGCTTCTCCCATGTCCGTTTGTGAAGCTTCTGCTTTGAACTGCAAAATAAATTCATCCGCCATTAAGGAACCTTGGCGCATGGTCTTTAATTTAGCATTGGCTGTCGCCTTTGGATTAGGGTCCCCAAACTGTGCCTCCAATCTCTCCAGAAATTCCTTGAAGGTTGCAAATGATTTATTTCCCACAGCAATTTGATTAATAGCCTCATTTCTCCAGAACTGTGCTTTCCCCCCCTGAATGTATGAGAGAGCAAACATAATCCTAGACTTGGCTTTACAAAACTCTGGCTTCCTCCCATGGATGTACAATACTATAGAGCTGATAAAAGATTTTGTATTCTCCATGGTACTGTTTAAGATTTGTGGGGGCATGTACTTAGGTAAGCACACTTTTCCATTTCCAGATTTCTCTGCTGCCTCCACATCATCCTGTAACATCCACTCCACCATCTCCTCCATCTCATCATCTCTATCTCCTGTCATCTCTGGCTGTACTTCTGCTGGTCTGGGCTGTGATGCTGCCAACACTGACACTAATTGCGACATTTGTGCCATAAGCGCATCAATTTTTGCCTCTAGCACTGGTGTGGGAACAGGATTAGGGCTGGGATTAGAAGGTGAGGGTTCGGAAATAATTGTTAGATCTGTGATGAATCACTTCTTCGACAGACTCAAAACTTGTTCTTCAGGACCTCTCCAAATGTCTATGGGTCACGTTATTTGGTAACTCGGGTACCAAACTTGGCAAAACCCATTTGTTCATCAAGCACTTTGGATCAATATCCCTTCCAACAGTGCCTGATCTTGGGGATAATACTGAATTCAGGTTGTAACTAAAATAGTCATCTGAATAGAGTAATGTAAATTGTGACTAAACCAGATCCAATCAGTTGTCTGGTTGCAGCTGTCCTAATGATGAGCGCTGCCTCTCAATCACTGGCAGTCGCAATGTAAGGTGAGGCCTGGCATCGGCTTACAAAAGAAAAGGTAGATTATGTATATACAAGTACTTCTGGCTTGTGCCAAAAGGATGAGTAATCAGATGTGGCGCAGTGAAACAATGATGTATGTGCAAGTAAGAGAAGGTGCACTGATATGGAGAGTTGTGTTCTTCTGTTAGGGCGACACCCACTATCTGCTAGCTAAGACTGTGCGGGTTCTCTCTACAAGAAGGGGGCGTGATGCACATGCGTGATGGGGGAATTGATGGTTTTGATGTGAGGGGTTATTAATAGATGAGTTTGTTGAGAAAGGTGTTTCACACCACAAGTGTAAGTGGAATACCTAAGAGAACACAACTGTGGTCCCCTAGGAGTACATTACACTCCTCCACCTATTCCAATCAGAATTTCTGGAATTCCAGGGAATTCCATTTACATATATTTTTCTCACAATTCATAATTCCGATCAAACTGGAGGGTCAATTTTACCTCTGGAATCCCCGGAATCTACCCAGACTCATTTTTACCTGGAACAGTTGGATCAACCGGATGCATGGCAAGTAGCATAACCAGAATAACCAGAATAACCGGACTGCATGTGCTTTCCCAAATAAAATTTTGATGTACAACAAGAATTGAACACTCGACCTTGGGTCTGCACACATAACAGCATGCTTAACCACTGAGCTACCAAGCAATTATTCTGCTACATACATTTAATACTTTTATTACCCAACCAAGGTACATAGTTAATCACAGCCATTAATGGAATAATTAATAAGTACATATATGCATGACACATGACACGTGACTGCCAGCTCACAACCACCACCACCACTGTCGCCAATGCTGCCACCTCCTCCTCTCCACTCTACCACCACCACTGCATTGATTGACGATGAGGTTTTGGACCCCTATTAGGTACAATTGAAGTGCTCTGAGAGCACAATATAGACTGTAGAGTTTGAGTTTTGCTTGCAAAAACAGGGATTTGCGGGCATTAAGCATGATTGAGCCGAATTGACTGTAATATCGTTTTCGAAGGTTGTCGGGATTGCATTGTGCAAGAAAGAAGCCAATAGCAATGTACAAAGAATCGACTGATAGGATAACTGGGGCATCGGATGAGTAGTCGATAGCACAAATTGCTGGGGAATTGATCAATGCTCATTTCAGGTCTTCCTGTGCTGTGATTTGTTTTGGTCTGAAATCGAAAGGGACATCTTTTCGCGTAAGGTGTATTAGAGCTGTAGCACGTTGAGCAAAGTTTTGAATAAAGATACAACAAACTCCAATGGTTCCTAGAAATGCCTTGACTTCAGTAAGGCTTTGACAAGGCCCCCATTTGCTAACTGCTGTGATGCGAGTGGGATCGGCCATACAACCTTCAATATTGCATCTATGACCTAGAACAATTATTTCGGAAATGCAAAGGTAAAGTTTTGGACCAGAAAATGTTCCTCCACAATACTTCATGTGTTGGACTATACAATTTAGACTCCCGAAATGCTCCCAAACAAACCGTCAAATGCCTGGATTATTGGCGATCATTTCATAAGATCCTCCGATAGTTCAATATTCTAATTTTGGACCCTTAAATGGTGTGTTGTTGATGTAAGGGATGGTGATATGAGGGATTTCGGGTTGTAGGATAAACATTACATCATCGTGTAAGATTGGGACTGAGTTCATCCAACCCATTGGTAGGGTGACGATTCGAAGCACTCTGAAAGGTGTCTGAAATGTCATTAGATCTTGAGATGATTCTGCAACTTTCCTTTCATCAAATGCAACATATAAGTCCAACATTCCACCACAAGTGCATCTGCCAAATTGTTCAGCTAGATGCTCAGGGATCGGGACAATGCCAGAGTGCTGTATCATTACTTGATTAAGAGGCTCGAGACTGTGAACAATTTGAAGTGATTTTGCATCCTTCTTCGCAATGCAAAACCATCGCAACTGATATGATGAGTTCGATGACTCGTATACTCCTGCTTCTATCTTCTTTTTCAGCATCTTGCAGATCTGTTCGTACAGACCAGGAGGTATAGGGATATTACGTTCGACCCATGGAGTGTGAGGAATAACAGGGAATTCAATAGGAGGAAAGAAGTCAGGGCGAAAGCTTCCTTGTTCTTGTTTGGTCCATGCAAAACCTGTTTCGTGATTTCGAATAAAATCATGCATCAGCTTTTGTTCTTCTGGCCATAGAAAATTGCCAGCATGGTTTTTGTTGATAATAGCTTTGCATTCGAGTGTATATTGGGGAGAAGGGACAAACAATGGGGGGTGAGGATTGAGTTTTGGCATTTGCTCAAGGGGGTCGCCAGTGATTGTTCAAATGATGCAAAATCAATTGGGTAGTTCAGTAATAACCAGTCAAACTTTCTGTGCGACTGGTTTGTATTTCTTTGATGCTGCAAAGGTTGGGTATATAGAGTCAGTTGATGAGACATGGGGAGGGGAAATGATAGCGAAGTCGTGCATAGAAGTGGCCATCAAGGCTGATAAAGAGGTTGCATACTGGCAACTAGCCATTAAATATAAGTTTGCAAGGATCGAAGTAAAGGAAAAAGGGTTTGAAGAGTTCGAGGAGTCAATATCGGGAATAATTGCATTGTACTTGATAGTTATAGAGGAATTAGAATGGTTGAAAGAAATAATGAGGGCACACTGGTTATTCTCCGAGATTTTATCCTCTAGTTGCGAAAATCCTCGCGAACTACTCTTCTTCATTGATTAGATTGGGGAATAGTCGGAATAGTGCAGGATCGTGTCGAGTTTGGATAGAATATAGTTATCATCTGCACTTCGTTTCAGTAATTCTTGACCATACTCTCTGTGAGAACGTCGAATGGTTGTCCGAGCAGAATGTCATATGCTGGATCATGGATGATGTGTATCTGCATATAGAGGGTGATGCTACCGACTTCGCAAGGTACATTCCATGCCAAACCTAGACTCTGGTCAATACCACCATTAGCCAATTGCAGAGGGATGTGTATCGAAGGATCATATGTGAGACCAAGTTTGTGACAGACTTCTTCCGACATTCTGATGATCGATGAACCCGGATCGACTACGCTTTCAACTGGATTTCTGCCATTGATGTTCATAATAACTGATCTAATAGAATGTGATTCCTTTGCTGCGATAAAAGGTTTGGGTATTTCTCCAGGACAAAGACTGCCAATATAGGTTTCATAAGGGTTGTCAATTACGAATATGTCATCGTGAAGGAGATTCATAGCATTATTTCCTTCATTGTTGGGTACGATGCGCAGTGACCTGTTCCTTCCATTTCATACAAACTTCGGGCGATAGCAAAAGTAATTCTTCAGGGGTTAGAGTGATAATCGGTGTTTTCATTGATCGAGTGAAAATGTCTTCGGTGATTTTGTCCTTTTGAATGGGAGCTTGGGTATGATAGGATGGGCCATCTTTCACTTTGCCTGTCGATGTGAAGTTGCGTTCATTTGGAGGTAGGTACAAGTTTTCTTTAGCACCGTTGTAGGGATGTATTACCAGTTGCAATGCTTTCTTGGAGGTCAAAGACAGTGCTGTATTCGAAGTAGGTGGGTTGGTTGCTGTGGACCATATCGATGGTGCTGGTAGTTGTGGGATGAATCATTTGACCATCGCAGGGATTGAGGGCCATGAGGTGGGAGCTGTTGGCACATTCAGATCAGTTTGCATAAAAGGTCTACCACTTCACAAAGCATATATCTCTTGTTTGAGTTGTGCGATATGATCTTCAGCCATTGTGGATAAGTCGGTAATTTGGTAGACACCCCTGGATGGCATCGAAGAAACTGTTGAAGGTGCGATATTATACATTAGTGAAGGGGTGAGGTTAGATGGAGGGTTTCGTCGATTCCATTCATCAATCCTGTCCTTGATAAAATGACTGGGGATGCTTTGAGGAGTGAATTGACTGTTTGGGAGAACGATTTTGCCTTCTGTGTTCTTCTTACACTTTCCTTTGTTGATGTAAGACTGGCAAACCAAGCAGTCAATAATAAAATGTCCTGTAAGCCCACAAAAGATGCAAACTAATGTTTTGAGCTGTTCTGAATGAAATCTGCTGTTAGGTCGAGTAGTGTTTGTGGTCTTCGAACCTGCTAAAGCTGTTACAAGAGTGGCTGTGAATTTCTCAAGGATTGCCATAAGGTCTTCCGATTTAATTTGGGGCGAAGATGTCGATGTTGTTGGGATTGACAAAGGTGCTGAAGAATGCGAACTAAGTAACAATGTCGAATCCAAGCCAATAGATCCTGCTAAAATGAATTTTGCTGCTGCATGAACATCATCAAGTGGGTAGGGGTTGTCGGGGTAGTGATCTGGGAATTTTAGTTCGAGTCGTCGAGTGATTCTAGCCCATAAGCCTGGTTGGAAACCCCAGACAAAGGCTCTGCTTTGTTCCACATCGGAAATCCTGCCTTTAGTAGATAGAAACTTTGTAATGTTATAGAATGACCAATAGTATAATCCCAAATCGCTCGCATTGTAAATACCTATGCAAAGTTGTTCACCGACAAGTTTGTCCATGTCCGAAATTGACCATTTCCGATCGTCTTCGGAACCAGGGTACAGTTGGTGAATGGCGATGCAGAAGTTCTGGAACAAAATGCCAGCATCGTATTCTGGAATCAATTCCCAGAGTTCAGAAGTGTCGATATCGAGGTAGTGACAAGCCTGCTTCTTCATATCTTCCGAGTTCATGACATTGCATGCTGAGACAAGTAATTCGAGCTCATTAAAGTATCTGCAAAGTTCTCGTGGCTGGGTAGGGTCGAATTTCGGAGCCGTGGAATGACCACAAGCTGGCATTGTTGCTTGCATAGTCATGAATGTGATGTTTCTAGGAGTAGGAGTTGAGACTTGTGTGAATAATGGTAGAGGAGTCAAAGTTGTTGGAAGGATGAATGAAGATGTAGACGATGAAGATGAAGAAGTAGAAGATGATGTTGAGGGCAATGAGATTGGTGAAGGGAATAGTCAATGATGAGTCAATTCTGCTTTGGAAACAGGTATAAGAATGTCTCCCAATTGTTCGAGAGATTCAAAGGTGGGGCAAGTGTCGATTTGTAAGTTTCTAGCTTGTGTTGGCCTAAGCCGGGAGATTCGAGATGGATTAGGCGATGAAATGATTTAAAAACCCCTCACGGTGGGCTCCAAAATGATGATACTCAACCAGGAAACCCAAACAAAACCCACAATAAGGGCTTGAATGGTATAACACTAGTCAGAGGAAGGTTGCAAGGTGGTACTAAATATCACTGCTGTAACCCAGAGGTATGAAACCGACTCTAAAGGGTGTGCGATGAAGTTTGAAGAGGTGCAATGAGGTGCAATGAAGTTCAATGAGGTTTGAAAGTATTTGAAGTGTTGCAATGACGTTTGAGAGAAGTTTGATAATAATCAAGGGCGTACAAAGTGCTGCAATAATGTTTGAGGGAAGTTTAATGAAGTTCGAAGAGTATTCAAAGAGGTGCGATGAAGTGCGATGAAGTTCACACAAGGCCAGCCTCTTAATTTCTCCTTTCTGAAATATAGTTAGAAATTCTTTGTGAAATATTATATTTGAGACTAAATTTCTACAAACAGAAATTCAAAAAATTGCCCATTAGAAATATACTTTGAAAATCAATATTTCTGGTTAAATTTCTCATGACATTTCAGTGTAGATACTGGAAGTATTTCTGTAAGACAATGTTTAACTTATAAATTGCCTGAAAGTCTTTCAGAAATTAGATCAGAAAGTTCTATTTTCTGGTCATGCTTTCTGATCCATAAAAGAATTTCTTTCTGGTTGGTCAAAGTCTGTGTGAAAGCATGACTTTCACAAAGACTTTCAACAAGCCTTTCATCAGCTGTTCAATTTAACATTCTGGGAGCAGAAAGGCTGGCTTTCAATCTGCAGAAATAGTTTCAGAAAGGCTAGCTTTCAACCTCGTGATTGGTATAGTGAAAGTAATAATTTCACATTGGGTTCATGCCCACTGCAAGTGGGCAAAACTTCACAAATTTGAAATTTAATATTTCAAGGTGGTGAAATCTCCATTAGAATGTTTGCCTTTCATGATCTTGAAAACCCGATGTGAAATTATTACTTTCACTATACCAATCACGAGGTTGAAAGCTAGCCTTTCTGAAACTATTTCTGCAGATTGAAAGCCAGCCTTTCTGCTCCCAGAATGTTAAATTGAACAGCTGATGAAAGGCTTGTTGAAAGTCTTTGTGAAAGTCATGCTTTCACACAGACTTTGACCAACCAGAAAGAAATTCTTTTATGGATCAGAAAGCATGACCAGAAAATAGAACTTTCTGATCTAATTTCTGAAAGACTTTCAGGCGATTTATAAGTTAAACATTGTCTTACAGAAATACTTCCAGTATCTACACTGAAATGTCATGAGAAATTTAACCAGAAATATTGATTTTCAAAGTATATTTCTAATGGGCAATTTTTTGAATTTCTGTTTGTAGAAATTTAGTCTCAAATATAATATTTCACAAAGAATTTCTAACTATATTTCAGAAAGGAGAAATTAAGAGGCTGGCCTTGTGTCAATGAGGTTCGAAAAGGTGCAATGATGTTCAAAGAAGTTCGAAGGCCTTTATAGAAGACAAAGATGCCTTCAATGGTGGCTGAGGATAGACTATGAGGACGTAGAAAGGTGTCAAGAGAGGATAGACAATATGCAATAGTTTCAAGAAGCTAGTATGAGGAGTTCGAGGAAGTTCGGTGTAAAACACTGAATTTCAAGACTAAGTCCAGATGCTTGGACTCAAGAGAATAGCTTTTAAATCAGACGATTGGTGTGAGAGGATGATGTATTCTGTCTTTCTAAGTAGCTAGTACAAGGCTATATATGTTTGGGAGAAGTGATACTAAAAAGGAAATAAAACATGAGGAATACATGAGGCAAGATATAAAACAATAGAGAATCTTTGCAAATCATAGAATAAATGAAAGAAGATAAGAAGGGAAATGTCTAGAGGCATGATCTATCACTGGTACCTGTCCCCATTGATCCAATATATCATCAAGATGTCAAAGTGCCACAATCACATCCTAAAATCCCATTGTTGTCTCCTCATGTCCGGTGGTGCTCAATATGCAACACACTAACTCTTACAAGGTGTGCTGCATGTATCCAAAGGGCGGTGCAATAGGTGTATGGTGGCCGAAGGCATTCAAAGTGCTGCGATATCATTCAAAGTCATTCAAAGTCATTCAAAGTTGTTCAAGATCATTCGAGATTGTTCAAAGTCAATCAAAGTCAATCAAAGTAGTTTCGGAGCAGTGTCGCGGGGTTCATAGGGGTTGGGAGCATGTGTTTTGATGTGTCGATGCCTCTGGAGATGTTCCCAGAGCTTAGAGTGCACAGTGGACCTATCAGCATGCGCACCTGCCACCACCATTCCCACGCCCACTGCCACCATCACCACCACCTTCAAATGAGCTGACTGGACAGAATGCAGGCCCAAACGATGGCAATTGTTGTTTGGGCCATAGATAAGTTTTTTTCTTTTTTCTTTTTCTTTTTATCAATCAACTAATTGTTATTTATTGCTTTTTAGGCTATATACTACTGGGGATGACCTGTTGCAATGAAAAACGCGCAATGAAAAATGCGCAATGCATGCCCACAGCCACCCAATCCCCTCCTCCCCTTTCAAATGGGATGTGAGGCTGTCGACACAGGCTAGGTGGGTGCAGAGGGATGCCAGGAGACCCCAGAAGGGGGATACCTACCTAGTAAGCACCAACCAACCCCTGTACACATGCCATGTCACACTGACGTGCCCAAACCCCTCCCCCCCCCCCCAAAAAAAAAAAAAAAGACAGAAATCCAAATGGGGGATGACGGCAACAAAGAATGACAAGCCACCCACCCCCAGCCTCATGAGCAACTGCTCATGGGGTGGAACATGGGTGGAACGATACCCAGGTGCAGGGACAGGAGACAACAATGAGACACCACCCACCCCCAGCCTCATGAGCAACTGCTCATGGGGTGGATTGTGGGTGGAACAACAATGATGACAAGCCACCAACCCCCAGCCTCACGAGCAACTGCTCGTGGGGTGGAATGTGGGTGGAACAATGCCCAGGTGCAGGGATAGGAGACAACAATGCACCACCCGCCCCCAGCCTCATGAGCAACTGCTCATGGGGTGGATGGTGGGTGGAACAACAATGATGACAAGCCACCTACCCCCAGCCTCATGAGCAACTGCTTGTGGGGTCGATCATGGGTGGAAGGACAGACAACAGCAGGGTCATGTCCCCTCCCCCTCCCCTGCACTTTGTGTGGGGAGGGATTTTTTTTGTACTTTTAATTATTTATTAGTATTGTGCCCCCCCTCCCCTGTTTTGTGTGGGGGAGGGATTTTTTTCTTCATGTTTTTACCTCCCCCCTCGCATTCAATGTGAGGGATGTGGAGCTCTTTACACTGCCCCACATATTCCTGGAGGAATCCTGGTCTTCCTGATAGGACTACCAGGATTTTCCCAGGATTCCTCCAGGATTCCTGGTTATCCCTGCCACAGCCATTGTTCACCAAATGTTGCAATCCTGGCTGTTTTTCCTCCAGTGGGATTCCTGGTTCAGTCCTGGTATATTCCTGGTAAATCAGGCTCTTCCTGGTACTATTCCAGGAATTCCCCAGGACTTGGACTCTCAGGAATCTGGGGGGACTGACCAGGAATCCTGTAGGACTCTATAAGAGTAACCAGGACTCTGTAGGACTCATCAGGACTCACAAGGACTCATCAGGACTCACAAGGACTCACAAGGAATCCAGTAGGATTGAACCAGGAGTCACCAGGAGTCACCAGGAGTCACCAGGAATCCAGTAGGATTGAACCAGGAGTCCTTACTACTACTACTAAGTAATAAAATAAATAACATGAGCTGGAATTGAACCCTAGGCATGAGACAACAACATTTTAGCATAGCAAATATAACCACTACACCACATAGACTTATGAGGTATGTCCACTTACTGCTCTAGGTACCATTGGGGTGGCTGTGCATGACAAAGCACACAGCCGCATATCAACATTGCCAGCTCATCATCCACCCATCATCACCACTCTCGACGACGACGCCACCTCCCTTCCACCACCTCCCCTCCATCAACACCTGTCGCCACTGCTCCTATGGCCACCACCACCTTGTCTAATGCCGCCAATGGCTGCATTTGAACCACCTCGGGCCCAAACAATGACAGATGTCATTTGGGGCCCAGGTAATGTCTTTTACTTTTTTTTTATTGAATTAACTAATATTTTCTTTCCTACTTTAGGTTCTAACTATATCATGACAATGAGACAACACCAAACAACAAATGAAGAACAATGCACAAGCGACAGACGACAGATGACAAACAACAAATGACAAACAACAAACAACAAATGAGGAAATGGGCCCAAACGATGTACATTGTCATTTGGGCCCCAGGTAAGTTTTTTTTTTGTTCGTTTCATTCTTTTTTGATTAATATTAGTTTTCTTTTGAATTTTTATAGTTTCTTGTTGTATGATGCGACCCACCACCACCACCGCACCCTCCACTGCCATGAGCAGCTGCTCGCGGGGTGGAAATGGGGAGCGATGATGAGGACCACAGAGATGGAGACGAGGAGCTGCAAACGATGAGAGCAGTGGGGTGGCAAGGCCCAAAACGACGAGAGCAGCAGGGTGGCAAGACAAGGACAGGAGGACAATGGACAACCACGAAAATGATGGGACAGGGAGGACAATGGACAACAAGCACAACCCAGCACCCAGCACCACCGCTGCAAGCAACTGCTTGCAGGGTGGAAGGAGGGGTGCAAGGACGGAGACGACCACGCAACAATGACAGGACACCAGCACCAGGGAACGCAACATGGCCAGGACAGCGACAGCAAAGCCAGGATGACAAACAGGTGCGAGGACGGAGATGAACACGCAATGACAACAGGACACCAGCACCAGGGAACGCCCAAGAGACATCGATGACATCTCTTGGGCCATAAGTAAGTTTTTTTTCTCTTATTTTTTTGGTCACTGACAAAACTTTTTAAGTACTAGCTACTGACTACAACGAGACTGGATGGAACACAGGCCCAAATGATGCAGATCGCATCGTTTGGGCCCTGCATAATTTTTTTTTGTTTGCTTTTTGTTTTTATAAACTAACTAACTCATTTCTTTTGTTTTATAGGTTCTACTCTACTGGTAACAACGGCCGGACACAAGACAACCCAACACACCCACCCACGCCTGCGAGCCTCTGCTCGTAGGGTGGATCATGAGTGTGTGCAGTTGATGACAATGACAACGCCACTGCCTACCAGCACCAGAACCCCAAGAAGGCAAAGCACGGCCACCAACCACGATGGATGACGACAACAGGGCCAATGACACACCACCCACCTCCAGCCCCATGAGCCACTGCTCATGGGGTGGATTGCAGGTGGAATGGTGATGACGGCCACCACCACATAGCAGGAGATGGCCAGGACAGCAACGACAACCAGGAAGGGCATGGCGACCAGGAGCAGCATGGAAACGATGCCCAGGACGGCAATGATGAGGACAGCAACAATGAAGGCCCAGCACCCAGGACAATGGGGACAGGATGACAGGCACAACTCACCAGGCTGCCCCCCCATTTTGCATGGGGCAGTTTTTTTCATTTTTTATTTATGGTAATACCTTCCCCCTCACCCGCATTTTACATGGGTGAGGGGTTTTTCTTTCTTTTTCTTTATAATTGTAGTGCTCCCCTCGTGGAGATTAGTTTTATATGTATATATTTGTAGGACTCCCCCTTGCACCTTGGTTTCTTTTTATGTAATTAATGGTGTATCCCTCGCGTCCAACACAAGGGATGTAGTTAATAAATTTTATTTGATCTTAATTGTGAGCTTCGAGAGAGAAATAGCTAAGTTTGAGTTTGAGGGTATAAATACACTTTTACATTGCAGCTAATAATTCTCCTGTGGCTCAACTGGTTAAGCACTTGTTGGTTTGTCATGTGATTCTTGATCATGAGTTCTAGAGTTCAATCCCTGCTCTGAACAAGTTTATTTTGTAGGTACTTTGTGAAATTCATGAAGTCTGAAGCACTTGAAACTTGTAAGATACCTCAAATTGACTTTCCATTATGGTATGACTTTAGGGTACTGAGCACTGGATTCTTGGTGAGTCCTACTGGATTTCTGGAGGATTCCTGGTCTTCCTGGTAGGACTACCAGGATTCCTCCAGGACTATGTGGGGCAGTGTAAAGTTCAGGGGATGTGGTTAATTAAAAAAATTTGATCTTAACTACTTCGAAAAAAATTAGAGTGTCATGAATAAACAATATATTATTAACTAATAATTCTCCTGTGGCTCAACTGGTTAAGCACACATGTTTGGTTTGTCATGTGATCACTCTAATCAAGATGTCTTGAGTTCAATCCTTACTCTGCACCGATATATTTTGTAGGCACTTTGACAACTTAAGACTTGAAATTTGACTATCCATTAGGGGGTATATACTCTAAGTTGAGCATCTGGAGTA
Organism: Tricholoma matsutake; assembly: GCA_026075535.2. Taxonomy (NCBI): domain Eukaryota; kingdom Fungi; phylum Basidiomycota; class Agaricomycetes; order Agaricales; family Tricholomataceae; genus Tricholoma; species Tricholoma matsutake. The sequence continues at coordinate 10,758,898 of AP026538.1, forward strand.
ACCAGAATCTGGTCAGAATAACCGGAATCCAGTGGACTCCAGTGAGTCTGATCAGAATAGGTGGAGGAGTGTAAATTACAGTCCCCTAGGTGTATATTTAAGGTTTATATACTATATTGTTCATTGTTGTTACCAACACACTCATACATGTATGTACATATTGATGCATGCAAAATAAAATTCTCACGCTATCAAAGTGTAGTGTCATTCAGCGTAATGTAGCATAATTTGACATAATAAAATAAAATGAAATTTTATTAGGTAATGGGGCTGTTTCCTAACAGTTGGGTTGCAGTTGCAGCCCCTTTTGGCTGCAACTACAACTGTGACTGGTTGTCTTGCTTACAAAATCTCACCAACCACAACTGCAACTGGTTCCAACCAGTCATAACCATTAGTTTGTACTGTAATTTGCAATATAATATTATTTATTAATAAAACTAATAAGAAAATATTAAGAACACCCCCTGCTTGAGAGAGAGGTAGCTCATGTAGCAAAGAACAAGACCCCCCCCCCCTGCTCACATGTGGAGCAAGAGAGAGGGGGGGGGGTAGACATAGTTGCATAGAAAAGAACAAGGACCCCCCCTCCTTGTGTTTGGAGTAAGAGAGAAGGGGGGGGGCTGTAGTCATGTAGAAAAGGGTGAAGAATCCCCTCTGCTTGTGTTTGGAGTGAGGGTGGGGTGTCTCTAGGTGGGTATGTTAGCTGTGATGTGGCACAGAGGTGGGTGTGGCTGTGCATACCCAGCTGGTATCCCCCTGCTGGAGTCTCTCATTATTAATCCTCATCCTCCTGACTGATCAGACCCCTCACATCCCATTTTGATGGGGAGGAGTAAGAGCGGGTGAGTGTGGTTTGTACCTGTTGGTGCACTTCATTACAACAGAATTTCAACCTAAAAACATAGAAATAAAGTTAGTAACATAAAGATATACAAAAGAAACCTTACCATGGGCCCAAATGATGTTATCGTCATTTGGGCCCATGTTGCTTGTGGCTATTTGCAGCTCTTGCTGATGTGGGAGTGGGCATCAGCATGGGTGTAGTGGTGGCAAGCATTGATGGAGAAGTGGTCATGGAGGTGTAAGGGAGGGAGCATGATGAGAGCAGCAGTGTCAATGGCGGTGGTGGTCGTCATCATCATCATCATGAGAAGTGAGTTGGCAGTCAGAATGGCACATACAAACAAACATGTCGCAATGCTGTTTACTTGCACCACACATATTCAAACATATACAAATGGGCCAAACATATATAAACCCTTGCCCATCCAACCTGTTATTCCTTGGGCATGCCCCAAATTGGTTATGGAGTAAGTAAATTACATAGAAAATAAAATAAAATTTGTACTATCTAAGATTTAGTAGCAAGGTAAGGCCACCCACCCAGTTGCAACTGGTTGTGACTGGTTCCAATTGGTTGGACTTGTGAGCCTGAGCCTGCCAACTGCAACTGCGACCATTGACAATGAGGCCCAACTGCAACTGGAAAGACCAGTTGCTTGTGGTTGGGTCCAGTTGGGTTCCGGTTTTTTTTCAGTTGCAGCAACTGGACCCTCAAAGACTAGGAAAAACCAGTCAGAACTAGTTTTCTGGGGGCAACCAAACTGAATAGGACTGGCCCTGGTTGGTTTGGTTGCAGTCCTTCAAGTTTGTGTGCCAGTTTGGACCAGTTGTGGTCCTGGTTGCCTCACTTGGAGGTTGAAAAACCAGACTGAACCAGACCTGTGAACACTAGGTACCTCATTGAATGAGATGCATGTTGCTGGTGCTGTCACAAATAGTGTTGCCTCAACCAGCTGGTCAAGTTTTTTTTAAAATTTGAAATGACATGGTACCATGGACTTATATCACTTAGTGTTGAGATAAGACCCATCAACTTTTGTGGTTCTCCATGTATCAAAGATTTTCAGAATTCTACAGAATTTATATAAATTGATATTGCCCTTGACCCATTGTTCCAAGCTGACCAGGGAAAAACAAGTCAAGGGCAATATCATTTATATAAATCCTGTAAAGTTCTGAAAATATTTGTATACATGGAGAACCACAAAAGTTGATGGGCCTTCTCTCAACACTAAGTGATATAAGTCAATGGTGCCATTATTTCAATTTAAAAAAACTCGACCAGCTGGTTGAGGCAACACTAGTTGCAAACAATAGCACTCAATGATTTTTGTTTGACCAATGGTGTCAACTGTCTATTTCAAAAAGTGTGAGCAGACATCAGAAGAATTGATATAAATGGAGATAACATTTTGAGGACAAGATTTTTGATTCAAACTCCTGTGTGAGACTCAGATGTTGCCTCATGACCTTCTTTCAGATATACTTTCCTCTTTGGTGTTGAAATGTGTATTGTCCAGAACACCTCTCTGCCCTTTGTTGTACCACCATCACACAATATCATCAAGTCTTTCTGAGTTCACAGGTATTCCAGCTGCTTTGCCATCACATTCTCTGCCTCCCTTATGATATGTTCTGTCTCTAGCTTTTCCTGTGTTGGATTATATAATCTGTTAAGGGCAAAGCCTCAACCACTCGATCTAGTCGATGTCATTTGATGAGGTGCTTCCTTGACAAGTCGTTCGGCACTAGTCTTACTCAGAGCATCCAACATAAGATGGATAGTGCACTCTAGCAGGCCTTCTGCATAGAGTCGTTTGGGTTCATGCACTAAGGGGCTTCCTTAGTGGTTTCGAGTAAGTTTGCGAGTTCAAAAGTTAAAGCTGTAGATTGCCTAGATCTAAACTAAGGACATCCCTACTGCGAGTCGCAGTACTTATACTAATAGGAAAATCCTTATCGTCCAATCAGAAAGGTAGATGCATATCAGGTATGAATAGAAACAATAAGCCTCATGCCTTGCATGAGGCATCCAATGTCAATCATGAGAGTCCAATATCACAGACCTCATGTCAAAGGGCTGTTGTATCACAGCATCTGTGGGAATGGGTTTGGGTGCATGGAGTCACCATGCGTCAAGGGTGCCTTCCATGGGAAGGGGATCAAATGCATGTTGTTGGCATGCATTGTGTGTGTGTCTGGTGTCAAGGGCATGCTCTAAGCATGAATCAGGAGTGCCTCCCATCTGGAGGGGATCGTTGGGTATGTCGGGTCAGTCGGGTTCCATGAGTTACAAGGAAAATTGTAACATTACCCCCTCGTTATGGTCGAAAGTTCCACACTTTGACCTAAATCTTTGTCTCTCCTCCATGGTCTGATCGGTTGTGGTCTGGATATGTGGGCAGGTTGGGGTCGAGGGGTGCGGTGGAGGAATAATTCATGTCCAAACTCAGACCATGATCAGGTTCTTCTAGTTCCTGCTGCCCTAGGCAGTAGTGTCAAGGAGTTGGTGGTGTCATTGAAAGGGGGTCATTGCAGGATGGCAAATTCAATGTCTGTAATCAGGGGTTCAGGTCTTGGTTGGAAGATTGCATAGAGGCAAAATGCAAAGGTCAGGGCTGCCACTGCAGCCAGGGATGTGCCAACAATGATGGCAAGGATAGTGATTCCTGAGAGCATGGGTCTGTTTCTGTCATGCCATTGTCTTGGCCTCACTTTTTAAATCCTCCTGTAGGGTTCTCCCATCATGTTTCCCATTGCATCATCATCAAAATCATCATATCCTGAGTCAAAGAAGAGCCACTGTCTGTGCTTGGCTTCTCTCTGTTCGATCTCTCAATCTTTCCGAGGTTTCTCTGGGCAATTCATCCTATAGTGTCCAGGGCCTCGCTGTTTGCAATACCTGCAAATGTATTGTTGGCAAATCAGGCTGAAGTGGCCTATCTGTTGGCAGATGAAACATCTGGCATGTCTCATGTGTGGGGGGGACCAAGGCAGTTGGGTGGTCTTTGGTTTGGGTTCAGGGGTGGTCAGATCAATTATTTCAGGTGCCCTAGGCATGATCCTTGGGTTCTGCATAGAATGGGAGGAGCCTCCAGAGGGAACTCATTGTTCATCTCTGTCGCTCTGCTCGCTGAATGGTGAGAGCAAGGTTGGTGGTCGTCTGTGTTGATCTAAGGGGGTGTGAGGTCTCTCCTCAGCTATTCTCAGTCTGTCTGACCACAGTGCAATCATCTCTTGGATCATCTGTTTGATCCCCAGGGCAGGTGCATCGTTCATCGCTTCCTCTAGATTTTGTTCCATTTGTTTGATTGTGCTTGCGTAGTAGAAGCACATCCTGGCAAGATGGTATTTCGGTGGGTCGTGGGCAAGGTGAATGCGAAGGGCATCAGCATTCAATTGGTTTTGTAGGTATTCTCAGGTGAATCATTGTTCAGCAGGCATCTTTTTGGGAGTGTCATAGTGGGAAAAGGAGGGGGTTTTGGGTTTTTGTTAGAGGTGGTACCTCTTCTTATATGCCATCAGGATCTCGGGGGCATTCTTCAAGTTTGATTCGGGTTCCTATGTGTTTTCAGATGTCGGGTAGTCAACCCATTTCATGAGGTAACGGTGTGTCTTGCCATGCTTCTTGTGTGCAATGATCACTTCCACCTCATATTCATTTTCTCCTTCCATGAGGTTGGGTGGTGGAGTCAGGAAGTTTCGCCCATGAGTGTCATTCTCATGGTATCATGTGAGTAAAGCCACATGGAATACTGGGTGGATCTTCCATCTTGGTGGCAGTTTCAGTTGGTATGTTGTTCTTGACAGGGCGTCTTCAATCATGAAGGGCCCTTCTCATTTTGGCACCAATTTTCTTGTTGGGTAGCCAATCTTCAGGTTCTTGGAGTTGAGCCATACTTGCTCTCCAACCTTGAACAGTTCATATCGCCCTTTTGTTTGGGCAGCCATAGCCTGTCTGGCCAGTTCATGTGCGGCAAGAGCTTCCCTTCTCGCAGAGAGAAGTTCTTGGATTCTCTGTTCAGCAGCCGGCACGTTCATCTTTTTGTAAGGGGTGGGGATAGTGCATGGTTGATATCCCATCATCAAGTAAAAGGGTGAATGTTTTACTGCGGAGTGCATCTTCTGGTTATGTGCAAATTCTGCTGTTGGGAGATAATGCTCCCAATCTTCTGGTTTGTTTGAACAGAACATGCAGAAGTAAACCTCTAGCTCTTGGTTTACTCACTCCATTTCTCCGTCAGTCTGGGGGTGATAGGCGGTGCTCATGGATAACTTGATTCCAAGCAGTCATCCGAGTTCCTCTCTAAGCATAACTTCCCAGCCTTATGGACGATTTGGGGCTGATGAAGGGGTCGGTCACTGCAGGACTACCGAGTATGGACCATACCCAGAGACCTACACTATAAGACAACAAGATGAATCCTGGAAATAAAAGAGTCAATAAATGACATACTGGCAGTGGGCATGGCATGGCTTCCGCTAACTCAGAAGAGTTTGGATGCAAATCGGGGGTCTCTGTCTGAGATGATTCTTCTGGGGAGTCCAAATCTTGTGTATACATGGTGCAGGTAAAGGTCTGCGGTGCCAAGTGCATTGATCGTCTTCGCGCAAGGAATAAAAATTACCCCCTTCATAAGACCATGGTCTACCATGACCATGATTGAGTCAAATCCATTTATTATGGGCAAGTCTGTAATAAAATCTGTCATTACCAGCTCGAATGGTCTGCTGGCATCAGATGATATCAGTGTCAGTGGTGGGGTCATCAGGTGTGTGTTTTCATTTGCTAGCACTTTGCGCAGCCTTCGACATACTTCTTTATGAAGTTGGCCATTCCTGGCCACCAGTAGTCTCGTCAGATCAGTTCAATTGTCTGTCATTGTCCAGGGTGCCCTGTCATGATGCTGTCATGGTATTTCTGTATGATCACTCAGCGGAGGGTTTTGTCTTGTGGCACATAGCATCTGTCTTTGAAAAAGAGCAGGCCATCTTTGAATTTCCAGTTCTCCAATGCAGACTTGATTGGGGGAGTTCCATTGTTCTTCAGGGCTCATAAAGTGTCATTTACGAGGTTGTCCTTCATTATTGCTGAGACCAGGGTTCCCTGGAGTTCAGCATCAATTGTTTTCATGAATAATTTGTCTGTGAGGATGGTCTTGTCCTCATTATCAGTGTCTTCTTCAGCTATATGATCTGCTCTCCTCGATAGGGCATCAGATTGTACCATCTGTGATCCTGGTACATGTTGTAGCTTCAGGTCAAATTGTGATAGGTAGATGCTCCATCTAGCCTGTCATCGGTTCAGTTTCTGTGCCTGATGGAAGTACATCAGGTTCTTGTGATCAGACAGTACCATCACAGGGAACGGCATCCCCTGTAGGTAGTGTCATCATGTCTCTAGCACTCAGATTACTCCCAGTAGTTCCCTGTCATATATCTCGTAATTTCTTTCAGCTTCATTGAAAGAATGTGAGATGTAACCACATGGGTGCCAGTCTCCATTGGTGTCCTGTTGTCTGAGTACTGCGCCCATCACAAATTTTGGGGCATCCAATTCCACCACAAATGGTTTTGTTGCATCTGGCATCAGCAGTACTAGGGCTTCATTGAACTTCCTTTTTAGTGCATCAAATGACTGCTGGCAGTCATTCATCCATTCAAATTTCTGGTTCTTCTTCATCAAGTCATTCAGCGGTCTGGCCAGATCTGCAAAGTGTCCGATGAATCTTCAATAGAAGTTTCCAAATCCTAGGAAGGATCTTACATCCTTCACTGTCTTTGGCATGGGCCAGTCCTTGATCCCAGCCAGCTTTGTGTTGTCCATTGCAAGTTCATTGGGCCTGATGATCATGCCCAAGAAGTCAACTTCTTGCACATTGAACTTGCACTTCTCTATGTTCAGGTAGAGATCACATTGTCATAGTCGTTCAAGGACCCTTTCAGTCCTTATCTGGTGTTCTTCTTCCGTCTTCAAGAAGATCAGGATGTCATCCATATAGATGATGAGCCATCCTTCATCTAACATGTCTCAGAAGAGATCATTCATCATGGCCTGGAATGTTGCTGGTGAGTTGCACAGCCCAAAGAACATCACCATTGGCTCGAATAGTCCTCAGTTAGTCTTGAACACTGCTTTCCACTTGTCTCCTTCTTTTATCCATACATTATGGTATCCCCATCGAATATCGAGCTTCGTGAAAAATCTTGCTCCCTTCAGCTTGTCCAAGAGGTCTCCGATCAGTGGCAGGGGGTAGTCATTCCAGATTGTTCCTTCATTCAGATAGTGATAGTCTTGGCAAGGTCATAGAGCATCAGAGTCCTTCTTTGACATGAAGAAGAACAGGGATGCCATGGGTGATTTCGACAGTCGGATGTATCCTTTCTCCAGGTTTTCATCTAGAAACTCATTGAGTTTCTCTTGTTCTTTTGGTGTCAGTGGGTAGACTTTGCAATCCTTCAGTACAAAGCCTTCCTTCAAGTTGATCGCATGATCCCACAGCTTTTTCAAATACCTGTCTGTATTTCTGGTATTCCGGTGGCAGTAGGTTGTCCAGGGTCTGCTTGTTGGCCTCTTTTCCCTCATCTTGTTCATGCACAAGTCATTGGGAAATGGATGTCTTTGCTCTGATCCATGCGTTCTTCGAGAGCAGATATCATGGGGAGTCTTTGCTTTTTGTGAGCCTGGAGATCGTGTTCATTTTCCATGTGTATGTATGGGTTGGTTCTCAGTGTTCCTTGGTCAGGGGTGGTTCTTCCAGTGGTTTGAATATGCCAATGACCGGTTCTCCTCGTATGTATGCGATCAGGGTGTCCATCACATCCTGTTTGTGGGTTTCTTCCATTGCTCATATCTCCATGCCTGTGTCTGCCAGTAGTTCCTCATCTGGTACCTCTTCGACCTTCACTCAAGGGGGGGTCTCCCTGGGCATAGGTACTTCAGCATTGATGATACCATATTCTGGGGTCCTATAATCATGGGTCGGGGTAATCCTTTGTTGAGGGTCGTTTATCCTGTTTCATGGTGTCGATTTCATGTTCCTTTTGCTGGTGCTTCCCTCCCCTGTGGAGGTTAGCAGTTCTTTTATCTTCTGTAGGATTCGTTATGTTGTGTCGCATTCATTGGGTTTGCCCTTCTCCCATTGTTCTTTCTTCTGGTTTTCTTGGGTCTTGGTGACAGCGCGTCTTGCTGCTTCAAGGTTCCTGTTTTCTTTAGGAGCTTTTCTGGTTCTGGTTTTTGCGATGGCTTTCTGGGCTGAATCCAGTTCCTTTGCTTTCTTTTCAGAAAGCCTTTCCTTTGTCTTTGCCATGGCCAGTCGTGCTTGGGCAAGGTTTTTCTCCTTCTCTTCGGAGAGTCCTTCTCTTGTCTTTGCCACAGCCAATCTGGCTCAGGCAAGGCTCCTCTCTTTCTCTTCAGAGAGCCTTTGTCTTGTCTTGGCCACAATGTGTCAAATTTGTGCCATTCTGTCATTGGGTGCCTCCCTCCTAGTGTTGACCCTGGGGAGGTTTAGGGTGTTTGGGAGGGCCTGTTCGGCTCTTCTTGTCTTCTCCAAGATTCGTTGGATTTGAGCCTGTCATTCTTCATCTTGGAACTCAAGAGTTCCCTTCTTCCAGTCAATGATTGGGTTTACCTCCCGCAGCTATGACAGGCCCAGGATTACCAATTCTTTGCCTAGTCCAGCGACTAGGTATTCCATTGGGTAGCTCTGTCCATTGATGTGGAGCCTCCCTTTCATGTATCTTTTGATTGTTCCCTGTTTGTTTGGGGTTCCATCTATGTTTGTGGCCTGGATGGTATAGCCTAAGGGATATGTCTTGATCTCTTCTTGTTCAACAAATTTCGAGTCGATAAAGACTCCTCCTGCTCCAGAGTCGAGGAATGCATTCATTGCAATGTCTTTCCCATGGTCTGACTCAGCTACCCGAATAGACAGGCGCATAGATTGTCTATTCATGGTAGCTAAGAGTACAGATCCTATGGAGACTACAGCCATGACTGGCATTGTATCAGACCACTGTTCTAAAAACCCGATTCCTCCATGAGGTTGAGGGCTCGTTCTTTCTCTTCTTCATCCAGTTCATCCAGCATCATGTGGATCTTCTGGTAGGTGTCCTCCCCAGTCTTTCTCTTGGTGACGCGGTTTCAGTAGGGAGGGGGTGCTGACCCTGTCTGGGTGGGGTTCTTTCCATCCTTGTGGTCAGACAATCAGTGTCCTGGTTGGTGGCAGATGAAACACAATTCCTTTTGGAGGTGTTCCACGTGTTCTTGGTTTGTCAGTCAGTTGATGTCGAGAGAGGGCTGTCCTTTCTTTGTCGTTTCTTTTGTCTTCTGGTTCTGCCTGGTCTTTCCCAGGATTGCCATGGCCAGTTTCCATTGGCCTTCATATTCCAAAGCTGCCTTTATCCAGCCTTTGAGAGTGTTGGGTACCGTCTCCATTGTGTGTACCCTCTTCAGTAATTTGGGGTGCAGTCCATCCATGAAGTACTTGATCATGGCTGCATCTTCGGTGATTCCCATCCTGTCTTTCAGGATGTGGAAATTTGCCACATATTCTTTGAGGTTCCCTGAACCTCGTTTGAGATTCTTAATCTCTGTCTTTGCCGTTCCGGCATCATCGATCAGTGAGAAGGCTTCTAGGACCTTCTGTCTGAAGTCTGCATATTCTCCGAGTCCCTCGGAGTGGTGTTGGTTGACAAATGCCTGCACCCAGGCAGCTGCTGTCCCTCCATTCATAAAGGACAGTGTGAAGGTGATCTTCTTGTCATTTGTGTCATAGACCTGGTGGTCATTGATTTGCAAGTACAGGTCTATCTCCTGCAGGAACTTGGCGGTCTTGGTCCACTCTCCTGAGAAGTCTGTGGGTGATCGGATTCGAATGTCCTTCACGGACGTCATTGGTGTGGTTGTGGTGGGTTCAGACATCTTGTTATAGAGGTCGTCAATTTTGTCTGTTAGGAAGTGTGTAGATGTTTTGGGTGGGGGTGTGTGTGGTTGTTTAAAGTCTTCATTGGTGAGGAAATCTTCTCTTTGTCTTTCGGTTGATCTGTAGAACCAATGCTGTGCTGGGGTCAAGTAATGGACTAGTCTTCCGTTGTATCGGTACCAAGATGAACCTGGCTGTGGTTCTGCTGCTCTTGGTGGTCGGTCTGGGGTTTGTCTAGACCCAGGTCATTGTGGTGTGTTTCGAGACATATTGCCTACACCTAGGTAGGTGGGCTAGCAGATAGTTTAGATCTTATGTTAAGGGCAAAGCCTCAACCACTCAATCTAGTTGATGTCATTTGACAAGGTGCTTCCTCGACAAGTCGTTCGGCACTAGTCTTACTTGGAGCATCCGACGTAAGATGGATAGTGCACTCTAGCAGGCCTTCTGCATAGAGTCATTTGGGTTCACGCACTAAGGGGCTTCCTTAGTGGTAGGAAGGTCCTTATCGTCCAATCAGAAAGGTAGATGTGTATCAGGTATGAATAGAAACAATAAGCCTCATGTCAAAGGGCTGTTGTATCACAGCATGTGTGGGAATGGGTTCAGGTGCATGGAGTCACCATGCATCAAGGGTGCCTTCCATGGGAAGGGGATCAAATGCATGTTGTCAGCATGCGTCGTGTGTGTGTCTGGTGTCAAGGGCATGCTCTAAGCATGAATCAGGAGTGCCTCCCATCTGGAGGGGATCGTCAGGTATGTTGGGTCGGTCAGGTTCCATGAGTTACAAGGAAAATTGTAACATAATCTGCCACTGCTTAATCAGTGCTTAACAGACCATAGTTTGCACACACACACAAGTGATGTCATAGTTGTAGCAATCCATGTCTGGTTATATGGTATCCTTGTTCTGTTGAACCCTATAAGACCTGATAGCTCAGTTGGTCAGAGCATCTGGTATATGTCCAGGAGGGCCTGGGTTCAATACCCAGTCTGGTCATCTTTTCTGCATTCCTAACATGCTTTAAGGTCTGGTCTGGTAATGGTTTTTGGGCCTGTTTTGGAAAGACCATGACTGTGACTGGTTAACCATAAAAGGAAATAGCCAAATAACCAGACTGAAACCGAAAAAAAACACTGCAAAAAACTGTTCATAATCAGTCATAACTGGTTTTCATAACATCAGTCATGACTGGTTTTCATAAAACCAGTTAAAACTCTGGTTCATACTGGTCATGACCGGTTATGATGACATGTGAAGCACCCATTCCTACCAATTACCTTTAAAATGACCAAAAATTTAGGCAAATTGGTCAGTTTGAAGAGATTTACAAGGGTATCATGTGGCTGTGTAATTTTAGTTATAAACCGGTTATAACTGGTCTTTTTTAACCAGTTTTTTTACAGCTTTCTGATTCTGAGAACTGAAAGACTGCAACTGATGTTCCAGTTTTTTCCAGTCAGGTTCTGGTTATTTTTCAGTCACATTGACTGGACCTTTAAGCACTAGCGACATTTGTGGTGCATGTTAATAAACCATGGGAGACAGTGATTGGCTGTGAACACACAAAAGTCCACACTGGCATTTTCCAAAAATCACATGTTGCACACAATCTGCTGGGTGAATAGCATTCACTATGTTGACTAGGGTTGCAGAAAAAATAGGTATTTTATTACTGTACCTTTATTTACTGGTAATTTACTGGACCCCTCTGCAGGGTAGTAATTTACCAGGTGATGTGTCACATGTTCTGTAATATATGAGCATCAATTGATTGAGGGTGCAAATCAAAGATACAAATTTTTAAAATACATGAGCAAGTTCCATTTTCTGTTCTTGTCAAGCCATGGAAAACATCCCAGAATATGTCAAAGAGAACATTTTACCAACTGAGAGTCTTAATCTTCTGGAAATCACCACTCCACCCATAACATCAAACCCCTCTACACTTACTCCTAACAGAAGAGCTCTTCTCAAAAAAAATCAAACATGGTTGAAAATGCTGTCTCAGCATGTGTTCTACTATGTTTACAGGTCCCTAACAAAGAGGATACTGATGAGCTCAAAATCAGGGCTGAGGTAGGTGAAGCAGAATGGATATGTTTTGTTCATCTATCTAGTGAGTGCAGATGTGACATTACAACTGCCCTTCTGTGTCCTGGATTTTTGGGAAGCTGTGCATCAAGTTGTATCCACAAAAGCCCTCTGGAGGATAACAGCTCAGTGGATCCAATCAAATGGAGAGGAACAAGGCACTGAAATATCTTGAGCAACTACCATGGAAGGACACTGTGGAACTACAGAGGAGGAATCAGTCAGTCAAGATCTTGCACTATTGTGTTCAGAGAAATGGCTTGCATCAAGGCATATGGAAATACTCCAGGATCAATTGAATTCAGCAGGCATTAATTCAGCCTTCATACTCGAAACAACCACCCTTGACAAGCTGCTGACAATGTACCGATACAATGCAATGACATATCTTGAAGAGCGGTCTGCCTCCCATATTTGAAAACTTGGAGAAGCTCTTACTAATGGAACATACATATACAAAAATTGCCATGTGCATCTTGGTCTGAGTTGAGGATGGCCAAACAGCTTTGCCCACCAGTTCAGAACCAAGCAATCACTGGGTGATGGTCATCCTTGATGTCAAGATGTTATCAATCTCATATGGAGACTTGTATAGGCTTCCATCACCAACCAAGCTACATGACATGTTGCAGTGGTGGTCAAGTCATCATCGAGCAGAAACATTCCAGTGGGCAGACCTTCCAACCTCTTTACAATCTAATAACTTCTCCTGCCCAATCTTCAGTGCGAATAGCATGGCACATGCACTCCTGCCCACAGTATTTCCCCTCATGGCTGTATCTCAGCATGCATCAACATGTTGATACTTGTCATGAATTACCTGATACAGACCAGCTCAGTTTGTGATGAATAGCATTTTAATGTGAAAAAGACTTACAAAACAACCAGAAGACCATTGGGACATCCAACTTGACATCCACACCTGCATTCACATTTCAGATGATGGTTTTGAGATTGCACCGTGAGTCTCGCTTTTGATGCATTTGATGTGTGTGCTATTTTTAGCATTCCCTTCGATATGTGGGGTCCACAGTTCCCCCTTGTCTCATTTTTATTCATACCCATCCTTTGTTACACAGAATACATATATATATGTTCAGTAGTTACTTTACCACCTCAGTCACTTATACAGAGACTGAGGTGAGCTTCATTAATTACTTGTTTGTCAATCCATACTTACTGTACCTACAGCATGATCCTGATTGTACTAGGATCCACTTTCTACAAGTTATGGGCCACTCCCATCATTTTTAAACAATGGAAGAAAGTATCCTAGCCACTCAACGTTCCACTACATCATATCTTTTTGTCATAAAATGACAAGGAAACTGGAAAAGGTGTGGGTGGACCTATCTGGGCTGCATGCTGTGGCATTGCAAGCAGGCAACCATTATATTATGGATATAGTAGATGACTACACTTCCTTCCCATGGTCTATACCCTTACAAAATAAACATGATGCTTTCTCTGAACTCAGGGTTTGGGAACTTGCTCAGGAGAACAAAACTGGACTCAAGGTCAGAACCTATATCACCGATCATGGTGAACTTAAATCACTTGAAATGGAGAGCTGGGTGAAGACTAGGGGTACCAATCAACACTTCATGGCTCCTTACACTTCTGCACATATAGGCCATGTCGAGCAAATGCATAGAACACTAATGGCTAAAGCACGCACAATGCAAATTTATGCAGCACTGCCCTCTTATCTGTGGGACAAATTCTACCTCACAGCTGCTCATTTACATGTGAAGACTACAACACATTCCCTTGCAGGCCTAACACCTTGGGAATTATGGTATGAGAGAAAACCTGACTACTCTTACCTTCATGAAATTGGATGCAGGGCATTTGTACTTATCCCCAAGAAGGATAATGCCAAGATTTATGAGCCCTCAATTGAATGCGTCTTGGTAGGTTATGACCTCAAATCAAAGTAATACTGATGTTATGACTGCGCCATGCATAAGCTCCATAGCTCATATCATGTCAGATTCCTTGAAAGCCATGATGGCCATTTACTGCCCCCACCCACCACACTACAGGAGGATGGAAATATAGACTCTGTTGGGAGCCGAACCCCCTTCCTGGGTTCCATTTTACAAAATGATGTTGATGATGAGTCTGTTCATGATTCTGTTGTCCCTGATGTACATTCTCATAACACAGCCCCACCACTACCACCACCAGCCCAGTCAATATGTCGATCAACCCGCATGATGATACCCACTGACAAGAATCTTAATGGTGGCCCTGCAGTTACCAGAACTGCTGCTGCCATGCACGACTCTCTGGAAAGTGCTGCTCGGATCAAGGAGGCACGGTGGGAATGTCGGGCTGCACTTGTCGCTGCCAGATCAGACTATGTTCCAAATCAATCCACCGATCATGATTGTGATGTCATCAAAGAACTTCATCAATCATTTCATAATCTTGATCTGGGCAATCAGGCACAACAACTTTAGGCCCTGATCTCAGAAATGGCGGATTTTGATCCAGAATCACTTCAATTTGAGGATGAGCCAAAAACTTGGGATGAGGCCAAGAACTCAGCCAATGCAGTGCATTGGGAACATGGGTACTGCAATGAATTGAACTCATTGAAGGAGATGGGAGTCTATAAGTTGATACCTTGGTCCGAGGTCCCACCAGTAGTGTTTTAAGGTCCAGTTCGGTCTGGTTTTTCGACCCCCAAGAGGGCAACCATGGACTGCAACTGGTCCAAACTATTGCCCAAACTTGGAGGACTGCAAAAAGACCAGTTTTGACCGGTTTTACTACTATTTTTACAGTATAAATAAATTTTATTATATACTTATTGAAACTAATTACATCACCCTGCAAGCAGGTGCTCGCAGTGGTGGGGGCAGTTGCTAATAGAAAGAAAAAAGAAAAAAAGACCTAAAAAAAAAGAAAGAAATAGAAAGCCCCTACTGTCTTGCATTTGTAGTGAGAGTGGGGCATCATACGTTGTCCCCCAGTATTTGTTGTTGTCGGCCTCATTGTTTGTTGTACCCTGTGTTCACTTCACCCTGACATTGTCATTTGTTGTCCTTGCATTGTCATCTGCCATCCTTGCATTGTCATCTCCGTGTTATCATTTGTTGCCCTTGTTTGTCATCTCTGTGTTATTGTTTGTTGCCCTTGTTTGTCATCCCCTCCTTGTCGTTCGTCGCCATCCTCCCCATTTTCACCATCATTTGTTGTGTTGACATGGTGCCGTTTGTCGTCAGCACCTCCATTGCCCCCTATGAGCAGTGGCTTGCAGGCAGGTGGTGGTGCTGTATGATGTGGCATCCTGGTGTTGTTGTCCAACGTTGCGGCCCCATGAGCAGAGGCTCATGGCGGCGGCATAGGGCACAGGTAGGTGTTGTTTTGAACAAGCAAGAACCTAAAAAAAAGAAATAATAGTTAGTTAGTTAGTAAACACAGGAAATAAATCATAAAAAATGTACCGTACAGCCCAAACAACACTAACTAGTGTCATTTGGGCTTACTTTGTGACATTATTGCTATCCTGTTGGCTGGTGTTGGCATCAGTACAGCATTGGGAGGGGTGTGGGGCAGGGCTTGGGATGCAAAAAACTAAACAAAAAGAAATGTATTGTTAGTAGAAAAAAAGATGAAATGAACAATAAAAAACATACCTGGGGGCCAAATGATGACTAGCTCATCATTTGGGCCCACTTTGTGGTTGAGGCATGGTGTTTCTAAGGTAGGCGGTGGGTACTGTTGGCAGTAAGAGGAAGTGGAGAGAGAGGAAGCGGTGTTGTGGGTTGTTGGTGGTCATGGGAATTGTTTAGCAAGTGGTGCCACTTTCTTTTTTTGGGGTGCAAGCACAACCAAATGGTCAGTGCACAGCCATGGGGTATATAAGCACTCATGAAATGAGTGCTTTTCCTTCCCATGGCTCATTCCTATACCACGTATTTAGTATCAATAGTATGAATAGTATATATTAGTTGTATTTTCTTGTAATGTAGATACTTTTCCATGAGTATATACTACTGTGCGAAGACCAGTTGCAACCGACTGCAACCGGTTTTCAAACAATTTTCAAATATTTACAAAATGAGGCAACTGGAAACCATAACAACCCTAAATGTGGGCAACCGCAACCAAAAAAAGACTGAACCAAGGTTCGGTCCAGTTCGGTCCTATGGTATTTTTCAGTCCTGTAGACTGGACCTTGAAACACTACCCACCAGGAAAGCATATTAGACATGGGAAACCTGTCTTCCATATCAAGCATGATGAGGTGGGCACCACTATCAAGTGGAAGGTATGCCTTGTTTTCAGAGGTCATGAGCAGATTTATGGCAGGGATTACACTGAAACCACCTCACCAACCACATGCATGGAATCTTGGCAAATTCTCCTACACATCACCACCTCTTTTGGATGGGATGCACAACAATAGATATAAAAACTGCTTTTCTCTATGGCTTACTCCTGGATGACAAAATTCAATATATGCAGCAACCTCCAGGATTCAAGGAGCCAGGCAAGGAGGACTGTGTTTGGCAGCTCCAGCATGGCCTGTATGGTATGAAGCAGAGTGGATGTATTTGGAATCAAACTCTCAATGCACAAATGCTCAATTGGGATTCACCTGTCTTTCTTGCAAATCCTGTGTCTATTACCACAAAACTGACACTGGTACAATAATTGCTGCTGTCCATGTTGACAATTATTTAGCCATCGTGGACACCAAGGACGAAAATGAGCATTTTAAAAATCAAATGTGTGAGGTATGGACTATATCTGAATTGGGGACAGCACACTTTATGATGGGTATTGCTGTCACCTGGGACAGGGATGCGCATACTGTAGCGCTCTCACAAACCACACTTATTGACAAAATTGTGGAACAATTTGGTCAAAAGGATGCTCACCCAGTATTTGAGAGCGCGAAGGAATGTATATGGTTGCATACTCTACTACACACAATTGACCTCCATCAAAATTTCCCTACCACTATCTTTTGTGACAACAACACTACCAGGACTTTATCTGAGGACCCATTACTTCATTCTCACATTAAGCACATTGACATTAAATATCATTTCCTGCGAGAGCATGTCCAATCAGGTGACCTTACTATTGATTATGTCAACACCTGTGATAATGTTGCCGACATGTTTACAAAGGCCTTGGACCCTAAACAATTTGCCTTTCTCAGAAACCATCTTGGACTTTGTTAATGTGATTCCATGCAAGGAGGAGTATTCACAGTGAGGAGGAGTGTTGAGATTGCACCATGAGTCTCACTTTTGATGCATTTGATGTGTGTGCTATTTTCATCATTCCCTTCGATATGTGGGGTCCACAGTTCCCCCTTGTCTCATTTTTATTCATACCCATCCTTTGTTACACAGAATACATATATATATGTTCAGTAGTTACTTTACCACCTCAGTCACTTATACAGAGACTGAGGTGAGCTTCATTAATTACTTGTTTGTCAATCCATACTTACTGTACCTACAGCATGATCTTGATTGTACTAGGATCCACTTTCTACAGATGGTTCCTCAGCAAACTCAGTTTTCCCCAGTGGTACAGCAGAAGAACTTAGTGAAGTCGATAGCTAAAGCCAAGGGACAAACTGTTCTCACCGCATCAGATCATCACTCAGACAAACCACCATGCCACTACCACACCTACCTATGAAGCATGAAAAACCTTCCCACACCACACCAATACCATTGGTGCAAACCAACAGATATGAATCTGAAAAAAGTGATAATGATCAGAGCACTACAACTGAACAAGAGAAAAAGTTCAATCTGTACCATCTAGTTGACATCACCCCTGCAAAACCAAAGCATCACTTAGCCTCAGGACATCCAAAGAAAGCCACACTTGATCTTTTCTTCCAAAAATGTTTCTGGGAGTCACAACCAGGAAAGCACCTTCATCATTGCATTGGGTTGGGTGTAATGTCACCTTTTCAAACTGAAACCTCCAATGAACCATAAAACATGCCCATGTATGCAATAAACTGCTTTGAACAAAATAATGCACTTTTGAAAAGGGTCTTGGATTCTGAGGATGAGCAGACAGATAATGAACAGAATAAGGAACATGAGGGTTGAGGTCAGGTTGACACAATGAAAAAGACTGAGGATGGAAGGTCAGTGCCAACTAATGAGTGGTTTGAAGAGGCCTGCATGTTGGGAAGAGATGAACTACAGAAGAGGCTGAATTTTGTGATCCTGCTATTGATTTGTGCAGCTGGTTTGCCTACACATATTGTATCCAGGGCTGAGTGATGGAGAATGTTGACAGTTGCTGATCCCACATACACGCCAGCTACAAAGCACTACATGTTGCACTCATCATCCTCAGTGAAAACAAATGTCATGTAAAGTCATGTAGACAAGGTGTAATAGTCATGCTTATGACTAAATTACCAGATTTTTGACTAATACAGGACTACAAAATTGATGTGGATTTTTGAACACACAAGTCTGGCTATCTCATGATTTGAAAATGGTTCTAATTGGATTTCTGAGTCCCATAACAATCAAATTCTGATCTCAAATTAAAAACAATACTATACTAGATGGGACCATGCCAATGCTACTGAGTTACAGTTAGGCAATGGCACAGGTACTCCCATGGGTGCCCAGAGCTCTACCCATACCTGTACCCACACAGGTAGTAACCCATTGACCCACAGGTTGATACACAGTGGATACAGGTGGGGTACTGGCAGGTGTTGATTCCTGCATGAGTTTCATAGTGCTCAAAGTATATAAATTATATAAATTAATTCTAACAAAACTAATTATGTTACTGACTATTTGATTGTGCTGAGAGCCACCCCACCTCGTGTTTGTGAGCAAGAGGTGGGTGGCAGGCAAGACAGTAACATTAGTTAGCAAGAATAAAAAAGAAAAGACAGGAGAAAGAATAAACTTACAGCCCAAGAGATGTCTCTGTCTCTTGGGCCCTTTGTGTGCACACCTCCTGTGGTCATCATTGTCAGTCATAGTCACACCCCTCCTGTTGTTGCCATTAGCACCCACAAGCCCCCATGTGAGCAGAGGCTCACAGTGTCAGGGGCAGGTGCTGGGCAATGTTCTTCTCATCCCTCATCCACCCTGTTGTTGTTGTTGCCAGCCTGCCAGCCTGCCCCTGTTGTTGTTGTTGTTGTCCTGCCATTGTCATTGTCATTGTTGTCCTGCCATCCTGCCCCTGTCACTGTCATTGTCCTGTCATCCTGCCTCTGTTGTAGTTGTTGTTGTTGTCCTGTTGTTGTTGTCATCATTGTTGTCCTGTCATTTTCATCATTGTCATTGTCATTGTTGTCCCACTGTCCTGCCCCTGTTGTCATTGTTGCCCTGGGTCATCTGTCATGGTTCTGGGTTGCTTCATACCACCCAGTCCATGAGCAGGGGCTTGTGGTGGTGGGGTTCATTGCCATCATCATCTTCATCATCCCACCATCCTGCCGCAGAATCTCAGTGAATATCATTGAGTGGCACACACAATTCTCAATTTCCAGTCACAAACATCAGCCAAGATATTTTCTATTAGTATTACTCACATGGCATGCGACAGTGTGAGGAAGAATGAGATTACCAGACAATTGGCTCACAGCAATGATTCATTCATGTGATAATCACTTCAACACTTCAACTTGTGGTTGCCAAATCAAAACTTGAAGACTCGACGTGGTGTGTAAACCATGAACAATATGTAGATTTGCATAGGTTCAATTGGATACTGGGGCAGATGACCACATTGTTGAAACCAAGATCATAGTGTCAAGTCATGACTCTGAGGTCCACTAATGTTGCTCAATGTCTATAAAATGGACAGGATTATTGGCTGTGGGGTATGGTGGAGATTCATGATAGGAAACTATAAGGGCAACCTAAGCCTCTAGCAAAGGGAAATCCGAAGTTAAAATTATGCTACATAATACAGGCATTGGGGACACACCTAGCAAAGGGAAATCCAAAGAGAAAACTCTAAGGATCCCCTTGCTGATGCCCAGTATATGTGAAGACGACAAAAATCAAATATAACCTAAAAATAGAAAAAGGCAGAGATAGGCGGATCAAGGCCGCTGAATGACATCATATCAAGGGGTATGTGTCGGAAGGGGTACTCTGCCTCTAAATATAAAGTGTCAACATGTACAAACATGATAGCAAGGGAAAATTAGTAATAAAATCCGGAAAAATCATAGAAAATGAAGAATAGAAGGAAATGAGGTGGGGAAAAATATAGGACGAACATAAAAAATAGGAAAAACACACAGGGCACCCCCCTAGTCCCCTTACAGAAACCATGCATCAGGGGGGATAATTGGGGGAGAGGGAGGACAAAGTCTCTTATAGTGTACTGGCACTGTGACATCAAGGGAAATGTGCTCCAAATGTGTTGTTATCACCCCTCACGCATGTGTACTCTGCAGTGCCCATCCTTCATTCCCTTCCCTTTCCTTTCGACATCAACAAATGGCTTTTTTATGAATTTGTAAAGATTTGTGATCACCTTCCATCTACTAGTATTGCTGGTACATCTCTTAAATATCAGCAAACTCATACCTTCTCTACTTCAGACTTTTAATCATTGGTGACAGAAGTGATCAGGTTCCAGCTCTCCATTTGTTGATATTTTCTTTACACTCCTGCTCCTTCCTAGCATGTCTCTCCATGGATGCCAGTGAGTTGCCCCAGAAAAACAACATCACATTGTCCTCATCCCATTAGTGTTTCAAAGTTCAGTCAGGTTCAGTTTTTGGCCCTATTTTAGCCTAACCAAACCCTGACCGGTTCATTGGCCTTTCAAATTGCCTAAAAACCTAACCAAACTGCCCCTAACTGGTCAGGAGCAGTCAGGTCAGGTATAGAACCAGTTCTACAGTCATTCATGCCTCTTTGGGCCAAACAAATATTCATGACCCTTGGAAATTGGTAACATGACATGGATAGACATTCTGAATAGACAGTATCAATGTAATACACTTCAGCCATCTACTGAGTAACTAAAAACCTCTATCAAACAATGTTGCAGTATGCAGAGCAGGTAATCAGTCCAAAAAATTGTTATCAGTCGAAACTGGGTCATTGACACAAAGTCACATCAAGATGTGATTGCTAAATTGGGTGATTTCTAATCACTATCTCCATCTACCAAGATCTTGTCATCTTCATCATCATCTTCATCACTACCAGGTTCTTCTGTGTTAAAATCAGCTAACATAGGCTTCCAAATGGTCTTCTCCATAGTTGGCATCTTTGGTTTTGTCCACCTTGGCTTTCTGTGCTCGTATTTTGCGTTGTCTCATTCAACTGTCCATTTCTTCACATCTTTGTCCCATCCACCCTTCAAGACAGCATTCTGCTCCTTTTGATCCATCTCTCGTACTTTCCAGATATCCATTGCCACTGTATACTTTTCCCTCGCCCTTTTCTTGATTACTGCTTCCTCTACCACTTTATCCTGGCCATCTTGCCATTCCTGGACACCTGCGATAATGTTGTCTTGCATCAGAATCTTTGCATGGCCATCCATGTTGATCTTCCCTGTCTTTCTCTTCTTTGATTTCTTCTCTTCCTGAGCCTGTAGTTGTCCCTGGACACCCTCTAGGTACATGGAATGCAAGACTGTCTGTGCTTGCATCACCTTCTTCTGTGCCTCCACAATTGTGTTGCTTGTGTGAAATGCCTCTTGTAGCTTTGCCTCAAACTCTGTGCTTGGTTCTGTATCCAAGATCATTCTGTCAGGTTGCCTTATAGGAGACATACAGATGGTGAAAATGGGTGGCAACATTGATGTTGGCAGAATAGGCAAGCTTGATACTAAAAATGATGATGATGTTGTCACTAGTGAAGCAACTGCATGCTGCACTGGCATGTATGATGTGTTTGGTGATCCTGTGGCCATTTCTGGTGTTTCTGCTTCAGTTTCCATCTCCTCTTGTTTCCGCTTTTGTGCATTGTGGCAAGAGATCAAGTCAACAAGTTCACATATGGGGCTGGCCAATCCGAGTGGGAGAAGACTGGTGTTGATGTTTCGAGGCTGGGGGCCATCATCTTTTCAGTAATGACATCAGGGTTGTATGGCACAATCCCAGTCTTTGTGAAGGCCACATGAATATTACTCTCTGTGAACGTGCAAACATGTGCCTTCACATAGACTGTCATGAAGTTCAGTTTTGTCACAGCCAGTCCTCGTGCTTAAAACTTGTCTCGCTCGTCACTCCAGGCTTGTTTTAAGACACTGAATATCACAACATCAAGACCTTGGTAGACATGAGTAGAATGGGAAGGATAGCACAGCACTACAATGTTGTTGCCTTGTGCATACTCCAGGAAGTCAAGGGTATAATGAGAACTGTGGCCATCCACAATAAGGAGTCGAGTCCTCCCACCTGCCTTCACTTTTGTTTGGGCATTCCAGTCTTTGAGCCATGCCACACCTATCTCACCTGACATATAGCCTTTCTTCTGGTAACCCATTCTTGAGTGGAGTGAACTTTTATCACACCTTATGGATTGGTTGTCACCTAGCATCTAAAGGGTTTGCCTGTAACCACTTCATTTGGAAGGGTTCTCTCTGTAAATGACAGTTGGTGCAACTGTTGTTCTATCGGCACAAATAGTAGGTAGAACTGTGATATTCTCCTGTGTTCCACTTCGCTGCTGATGCTGGATCTTAGCTCCAGCAGGTCCTATCACTTGCTCTGTTATGCCAATCCCTGATTGTATTCCTGTCTCATCTGCACCATATACCAGCTCATATGGAATGTTATGCAGTTCCCTCACCTCCTTCAGTAGCACAAAGTACTCTTCTTTTGTTATTGAATTCACAGCACATCCATGAGAACCATCAAGTGCAGTTGACCAGTACATGCCAAGATGATTCTTGTGTTTTGTGATGAAGCAGCTTGCCCAATCCTTCCCAAAACCTCCTTCTGGAAAGCCATCACCTAACCTGTGTCGCAAGATAGCCTCAGCATGCTCCTTCAACCTTCTTGGACTAAGTGGAAATCCACACTGTGCAATGTCAATTGCAAACTCCACAATAGTCTTTTGTTCTTCCTCCAACAACCAGCTTTTTTTCCCATTGGACTCTGTCAAAGTAACACCACCTTGCACATGACAGATTAAGGTTTTGTATGAGAGCGGGATGCATCTGCCAGTTGTCTCAAAATGAACATCTGATGTGTCTTGACAGATTTGATGCAACAATTTCTTCTTTTCTCCTGGTGTGAGTGATCTAGATTGTTCTTCTGTATACAGTTTTGCAGCAAAGGCCTTCAGATCATCCACTTCCTTTCAATGAATCTGCTTCTTGAGCTCTTGGGACTTTGCCTTGTTCACCATGGTGTACAGAGCGCTTGAAAATATACTTTTGCATATCACGCTTTGACAATTTTGCACGATTCCCAATTTGGCCAGTGTGATGTGACTGGACACGACCACAGGATTTGGCTTGTTGGAGACTTTTCTTGAATTCCTCACAACCCAACCAAGTTGTATGGGAAATGACTATCTCCAGAACATTATACAAGGTATCCTGTCAATATGGTCTCCAAAAAGTTCAAGAAAATGGCTTGTTCTGCTCTCAATGCATTCATTAATATTTGGTTTTTGGCTAATTGTGGCTACAAAGTGCTCTCCCGTAACATCTACCCACTGCATCACTATATTATTTAGACTATGTATGCATATAAGGGGTCCAATGGATTTAGCAAAAAGTCCAAGGGTGTTTGCCCAAAATTGGAGCTGTTGGCATTGTTTGTGTCATTGACCCAGATGTGTCAATAGTGAATGACATGGGTATGCAGACCCACGTGGGTAAGTAGGATGGGTATGTGAGGGTACAGGTACAGGTACAAATTATTGTACCCCTGAGAAATCCGTACCCCTCAGGTGGGTTCACTGGGTACTGGTCACACTTAGGGTACCCATGATCCATGCCTGGTACCCATCACCAAGAGGCTACTTACACATCGCTAGTGTTTATTTACTGGTTTATTTACTTATCTACTGTGTTTAAGTACTAATATACTTATTTTATTTGGGGGGAAGTGACACCCCAAAGAAGGGGTAGCTTGTGGAAGCAGCATCTTATATATTAGTTGATATTTATTACTGTTTGGTTCCAGTAAATGAACATGAACACATCATGTGTCACCATTCATGTTTGTTTACTGGAACCAAACAGTAATAAATATCAACTAATATATAAGATGCTGCTTCCACAAGCTACCCCTTCTTCAGGGCATTGCTTCCCCCCAAATAAAATAAGTATATTAGTACTTAAACACAGTAGATAAGTAAATAAAGGGTTTGCGGCACTCATCTGAGTGCATGGGTTACCCATGATGACCACTAGCTGTACCCTTGACCCTTATCTGCCCTTACCCTTACCCTTCGTGCATGGGTATGGGTATGCACAGGTAAGGGTACAGGTCAGATTTTTTTACCCCAGGGTTACCCATGTTATTCACTATGTGTCAATGAGGCATGAATTACTGTAGTCAGTTCTGGCTGAACTTGGTCAGAACTGGTGCTAACCAGCTCTGACCGGTCACCAGACCAGAGAACCATAATTAAAAGAAGAGATTATCTATTTATATTCTATATTATATGAACTACGAGGCAGACTAGAACACTATTAATAATACAATAGAAAAACTATAGAAGTAGTTTAAAAATTATGGCAACAGGGATCAGCCAGCCTATTTTTAGTGGGATATACCATGATTTCTAAGCAGTTTTGCATCAAGGACTCCAGAAACCCTTTCATCGATGAGTATTGCATTCAAGTTATCAATTTTTGAGATGGATCTTATCATAAGTTCCTGAGCAGGACCGTAAATGGTAAATGTATCCTATCCAATATCCAAGACAATGTCAAATTGAATTTCGGGGTGAGAACATGTTCAATGAATCTAGAAACAGTACCATGATGGTAATGGAGATCTAACAAAGATTATGTAGGAAGTTAAATGGTAGACTTGGAATGTGTGAGATGGTTGGTATGTACTATAATGTTGAAGTATGGGTAGTGTCTAGGATTCAGGTAGCTCTTCAGTTGTACCATCAACGGTGCAAATCAGTGATCCTCACAACTCCCAAATCTCATAGTCAACTGGTACTTCAAAGAAGTGACAGAAGTGGTTGCACTGATGATGCAACTCGAAGGATCAATGACCACTAGGAAGGTTTCCATCTGCAAAAATATATCCCAAAGCGCTGTATATGAGAAGGATATTGTTCAATAGTAGTCTCAGACTTATGGAAATGAAGTACTGGCCTGTCCATCACAATCTGGGGATCACTCAGCAACAAATTACCACCTATTAGTAAGAGTTAGGTGTGTGCAAGGAATTGGCAAGAAATATAAGCATCACACTTACCTTGGTAATCGGAGACAAATGTGAGCTTCCTTGTTTTGAAGTATTGAACATGCTGTGCGAATGCCAGAAAGTGAGCTCGTTCCTTGTCCTCTGTGTTACTGAATGACACTGGAACAGCTGATATATTGTTCACATATTTTCTGAAGCGACCTTCGACCTCTCTGATAACCTCCTCCAGAAGGAAAACCTGAGCCTTGCTACTCTCACTGATGTTGTGCTCCACAGCTAGTGCAGCCTCGACAAAGCACATCTGAGGGATTGGGAAGGGAGGCACTCCATGCAAGGCAATGACCTTATCAACAAACTTGTACACAATGTCAAGAAGAATGCGGGCCCATACAAGGCAAGCTATTTCCATTGCGAGATTGTGAATTTGTGTGACACCATCATGTGGAATGTTTTGTGTAACCTCGATCTCTTTCCCAGCCTGTCCGGTCAGTGCTGTTTTCTGATAAAATGTCTGTTTTGCACAGATATCGTACTGGGCACCAAAAAGAGGCTGGCTGGCTGTGCCAAATGAAGCAAGTTTAAACCCACCCTTCTTCTGTTTTTTTGGAGAGAAATCCAGACGCAATGTCATGTCCACCGCTGAACCCATATAATGCTTATAATTGAACTTTTCATGGCATGAGTTCAACAGATCTTCAAGAGTATGATGTTTCACCAAGTAGATGGCAACATTTATCGGCTTGGTTTCAACTAAAACATATGATCAAATCAGCAGTGCATACAAGTACATAGCAGCTGTGCCTCTATAAAACTCACATAACATCTGCACCTCTTTCACAGTCGGTGGCTTTTGTGAATGCAATATATCTTTCAGTCTGCATGTAATAGTAGGCAAAACAGAACACTCAACATGGGACTTCACTGTGTGGCGTGCCCACTTCAGTGGTGGTGAAACCTGTGTGGTCATAACATCCTTTGATCTACTTGCATCTGAAGATGTAATGGATACACTTATGTCCAACTTCTGGAACCCATCCTGCCTAATTCAGAAGATGAACATGAGTCCGACATCAATCAATCATCAAGTCAGTCTCTACATGCCTCTTGATTATTCAATCTCTCTTCTTCCTTCTTCTCAGCATAATCAAGATACTCATTGTATATCCTGTTCGGAATATTGAAATGGACAAGGCAATGCCCCGTCTTGAAGGTGATCCCTCCATTTTTTCCAGTTTTAAAAAATGAACATGAGATTGCATCACGGTCAGGGTTCAAGGGTTGGATTTCTACCCAGTCTTTTGACCTCAAAATGATGTTGTTGATGTCCAATGGATATCCCTCAGTATATGCTAACCATGAAGGTAAAATTTGGTCATAGAGCAGATTCTTGAGCTCAACAGCACCAATGTGTACAGGAACATCATCAATGGCTTGGAGCACATCCTAACATCCACAATGTCAGTCAAGATCACATCCATTGCTCATTGAAAGCTTACTCCAATTAACTGTGCCTTTGTTTTTCCTACTGGCATGTGAACAGCTCAAACTTCAACTATGATCACATGACCTCCATGTAACGCATATGCGTTGCTTGCAAGTGATTGTCATGTCTTATGATACACAAGGTGGTTAGATGTGTAACCCAAACCAGCTGCGCTAGCTTTGATTGGAGGGACCTGTGGTCCCCGGCCAGGAAGATGAATTGTAGGTACCATTGTGGCCATACGAACAGGTCCATTCAGAGACTGGACCAGGTGCCCAGTTTGAAAAATTGGAAGGGTAGAGGGGTACGATCTCTGGCTTGGGTGATTGAATCCGACAGGTTGGACAACATTTGTAACTTCTGTGAACATAAAAGTTAAGCCATGCTCGGCATTGAATTGTTAAAAGTCACTGACGACCACATTGTGCCCCCAAAATTTGGCGATGGACTTCACACTGGTGTTCCTTGCTAGGTCTTATGGCTATCCCAAGTTCAGTGGCCATCTGGACCATGGGAGCTTCTAACAAGGAATTAGCGAGTCGGCCATCAAGAGTCAAGATGATGATATCATGTACCTCTGCACTTTGTTGTTGTCTTATGCCGGTAATATTGGTAGCATTCAGAGCAAACCTTATGGCCAGGCTGACCCAGTTCATTGTTATGGAGATATTGCATATCTGTTCCAGGAGGATAAGTCTTAATGCAACAGTTTTCTCTGTCACAGATGACAGCCTTCTCATTGTCTGCATTAGTGAAATCAGCAGAGTATTCCTCTTGATGCAACATTATCATGGGAGGGTGGGAGGGCAGAAGAACAAGCAAAGACAAGAACCAATGCAAAAAGCTGGCTGGAACAGAATCTGCAAATGATTGGCCAAATTACAATCAGCGAGACTCCACTCCAGTTGTAAAGTTTTCACTACACATTTTAAATTATTATGAGGATCGTAGGAGGCAAATTCTAGGATATATTAGTCACTAAAATCTGCAAATTCTCAAAGATCAACATTTCCAGGTCCCTCCTCCTCTTCGTCTATAGGTGGAGGATTCTCTAGCCCTCCACAGTACATATATCCATGTTCACCAACAACATTGTCACCATGTCGAAGTTCTCGCAAACCAGTAAGAACTGGGACTTCAACTTCCACACCCTCATCTGCCCTAAGTAAAGCTTCTGCAAGCTGTGGATCAGCTGGAAGCCTGAGAAATGCAGCAAGTAATTCTTGATAAACAGTCCAGAATGTAATACAGGACACTGCAGGTTGCCCTAAAGCATGATATAGCATAGTTGCTTGTTCTGCAAAAGTTACTGGCACAAGCTGGAAAACAGGATCACTAGGAGGTGCCCATTCCTGCTCCATCTCGTCAAATAGCTTGGGTGATATGACAACCTTCCTTCCATGTTAGAGCCTCATAGAAATTTGTCATGCAGAATACAGAGTTACCTTGAAATCTTTTGACCCAAATAAATGTGGCTTAGCATGGATGATATCTGGAATGCCTTGGGGTAACAGTTTGTGCTTATCAGCTTGGCGTGGGCTGCTGTTGAACCGGCACATCCACACGTTGAGCTCTGCCTGAAGCCATGGGATTGCAAGCCATCGAAAAACAAGCCTTTAGATCATAAAAATTTAACAAAGTGAAATCAAGGAGCTTGGAAACATACTTCTCGAGTGGATCATCAGGGTTGTACAAACCATTATTCAAACCATAATCAAGTTGGGTCTCAAAACCTGGTGTGAATTGGCACTGTAATTGAGACCACAAAGCTTCAGGCTTGATATTTGACTTTTCCACACACCAGTGATGTTGTAAAGTACCAGCTAATGATGGGTCAAGTCGGTGATGAATAACAGTGTGGCAATTTGCAACCACATTATTTTCACCGCCATGATCACTCTGCATAATAAGGGGTATGCCTGTGTTATCAGCAGAAGTAAGAGCAAGCCAGGTTAAGGTTGTTTGACTCAGAAAGATGAAGGACACACCTCCGACGTTATGCCTGGCCTCAATATAGTAACCAGCTATGAGCCGTGGATTTCAGTTGCACCACCAAATCTTCAACCAGGCAAGACAGCCACAGTAGGGGTCGAGACCGACATGTAGCCACAAACCAAAATGCTTCCATTTGTCATGTTGATTGCAAGCCAATATATCCATAACACCTGCAGCCCAGAACTGCTTCCGTCGAAATTGTTTCTGCTTCCGTAAAGCAACTGCCTGTGGTTCCGTCTTTTTCAAGTACTTCGAGACCATAAGCCTATCATACTATCAAGTGAAATAGCAAGGTTACAGTATATCTTACACACTCAGAGACTTTGAGAAAGTAATCCTGATGCAAGGTTGTGACCATTTGATGTGCACCCATAGTAGGAAAACAGGCACGAATCTCTTGAATGAAAGGAGAAATAGTCTCAAATGCTGCCTTCTGCTGTCGAGTGCCTTTAAGCCCAAGGGAAGCCTGAACTCTCCCCAAACTTTTCAAACTGTATTAAGTTAAGAAACTGTCAAAACTGAGAAATATATTACATACCTGAATCCATACTTGGACTTATCAAAATGATCCAGAACATGCTCAACAATGACCTTGTCAGAAAATCCTAAATGCCAATAGTACTCGACCCATGGATGGAGTTCATCAGTGATTCACTTGCCTCTTGAGCTCTAATGGGGCTAAATGTTGCAGGAAGGCATTCCCAGAGTGCCTTATGTGAAAAATAGTGCTCAACGGTGTAGAACCTGTCCTTTCAACACATCAATTGTAGGGACACAGCTGAAAAAGGCAACTCAACACGTGCCTTCACGTGCATCAGAAAGAGCAGGCTTCCGGCCGTGCCAATTAAATCAGACTACAATTGAAGTAGATCAACTGTCATCTACATCTTGAAATTCATTGTCTGGCTATGGGAGACTAATACTGGCTGCTCCAAATCTGTAGCTGCTGCTGAACCTGCACTACCTTGATTATCAGTGGGTTGTTGTTGAATCTATTCAGCCTGGAAGTTGTCAGCTTAGCAATTTGTGTTCTGTAATCACAAATGCTTTTTGTTGGGCCACCTCATTCTACATCATATTTGATACCAATTTTTATAGTATACCAAACAGATATAGTATTATGGACCTCCCTATGATCTGGCATGGAGTAAAGAAGGGGGCATAGGTGAGTTACATCATGAGTAGGTGACAATACTATCCTGTAGGATGAAGTATTGACTATCTGGACTATTTGTAGGTTCTAAATGAAGGGTGATGGACTAATACAAATGCACAGGCCATGTTTTGGATGATAGCTGCAGTATGTGTTTTATGGTGAGCAAACTTCTCCTCTGTTCAGTGTACTGTGTTGATGAGGGACCCATGCTCTGGTGAGCCAGGAGCTTTCAGTTATGCTATGGGACATACTAACCTTTATTCTACTTTATTATTAGGCATAGGAAATGAAGAAAGC
The DNA here is from genome assembly GCA_026075535.2 of Tricholoma matsutake. Taxonomy (NCBI): domain Eukaryota; kingdom Fungi; phylum Basidiomycota; class Agaricomycetes; order Agaricales; family Tricholomataceae; genus Tricholoma; species Tricholoma matsutake. The sequence goes on from AP026538.1 coordinate 10,789,033, forward strand.
AAATGATTTGGTGCCACCAATCTCCCAGGGTAGGCATACCCCCTCCTGACTCCATATTCTCTTTTCTGGCTATCCTAAGAACTGTAGGGTCTATTATACATATCATTCATTAGGACCATTATATCCTCTTTTTATGTGCATTGCATGAGGGAAAGGCATAGGTATGCAGGGAAGTGGCAATTTCTCCCCTCTCCCCATACAGGTGCACTGACAGGGGACCCCTTGTTCCCAGCTTTCCCAACATAAATACCCACCTCTACATACACCTTTATACATACCTTTGGCTGTAGAAGATGCTGTTGGATTATATAATCTGTCACTGCTTAATCAGTACTTAACAGACCATAGTTTGCACACACACACACTAAAATGTGATGTGATAGTGATAGCAATCCATGTCTGGTTATATGGTATCCTTGTTCTGTTGAACCCTATAAGACTTGATAGCTCAGTTGGTCAGAGCATCTGGTATATGTCCAGGAGGGCCTGGGTTCAATCCCCAGTCTGGTCATCTTTTCTGTTTAACAGATGCACAAGCCCAGTAGATGGTACCTGTCTCATACTTCCTGCACTTCTCCCTATTCCCCCCCTTCCCACTTCATACAGCTCCCTTCCTCTGTCATGTATATATTATATATATAATTATTTAGACTTGTACATGTGGTAGAGTCCCTCAATGAAAAGAAGAGACCTCTCCTCTTCCCCTTATGTAGGGAGAATGTTGGTTCACAAGCTTAATGTAAATGAAAAAGTGTTTATTAGCACTATGTATACATGTAAATGTGTTATCTAAACAAAAAAGCAAAGTAAAATGGTGAGGAATGAATGGAATAGCATGCTCATCATCGGGGATGATGAGCATGCAGTTAGCCGAAGGTGTCGCAGTTCAGGGGTCCTGGTGTCGGATGCATTGGTGAACTATGGGAGACGGGTGAAATTATCTGTGAAATTATCAGGACAATATTGAATCTTCCTGATCCCAACCACCACATGAGCAATACAATTAAGGATATTGTTGCACTTCCCTACTTCGTCAATGTGAGTAACAGATGAAGGTTTGACTGTGTCACTCACGCACGCACAATATTATAGACCATCAGATGTATACGCAGCGTTATCAAATTTTTTAAACATGCTAATGCGGCCAAAGCATTGTTGAAGGGCTTGCATGAGAAATCCATGCTGGGTCCTGGGCTTGAGAGTGTTGGCAAAACTCGGTTCGGAACAATGATCTGGTCAGCAATATCTGTCCAGCGTCGTCTTCCCGGAATTCGGCAACTCTGTACGACAAATGTTATCACTATTCCAGTAAGTTTTCATGAAAAGTTTGCACTGAGAGTAATACAAACAACTTCATAGAAATGGCAAAGGTTTTTCATCCAAAACTCAACGGTGTCGCTTCAGTTTGAAATCATATTGAATCAGCTAATCTCAGTCGGGGAAGGCTTAGCTAAAGCCATTGTTTGTCTAGAGGCGACTTCGTCAAATCCTGCCGACGTGTACTTGTATTGGCTGGCAGTATTGGCACATATGAAGGAATCACTAACAAAATCCGGTCTTCCCGATGATGTCTGCAATGAGATCCATGGAATCATCAATCATCGATGGCACGAATTCTTCATTCATGGACCTACTCATGTTCATCTGGCAGCATTCTATCTGAATCCACGTATGTATCAGGTTCCCTTCCGAGTGATGGTGCTGACGCAAGTTTCAGGCTATGTCCGTTCGAGCATATTTAAGAACCCTAATCCACTCACATTCTCTATTCGGCTTCCTGCAAAAGAGCCCCCGAAAGTCCCGCCTGGCATCCAGAATCCACGAACATTCCTCGAAGTTGGGAGATACTTCCTCACATCGCTGGTTGAGGAAATTAATCATGGAGACAACCCAACATTGTTGGCATGGAAAGACCGACCTGCTGCATTTACGAAGGCATATCAAGCACAGTTCACAGCATATGCGCAAGGTGCTTATCTGTTCAATACACCACTCGGCGAAGATCAAGATCCTCTCAATTGGTGGCAAGTGTATGAAAAAACACCAAACGGGGGAATTCTCGCCGTATGTCGTCATCGCGAAACAGATTGTACACTGACACTGACTGTATTCCATCTGTAGGCAATTGCTATTAAGCTGTTCTCAGCGGTTCCGCATAGTATGGCAGATGAACACACCGTATCAGTTGTGACTATGCTTAACTCGGCTTTACGGAACAGGCAGAATGTTGAAACCTTGTTTGCCATGACTCAAGTAAGAGGATATTACCAGAACGAAAAAAAGGTGCGAAGACTACGGTTTCGAGTTCCATTTGATCTAAGACAAGAAACCATCAGCCTGTCTTACGAAGTACAAGTCGACCCCGACCCACTGTGAAGTTCTGCGACATAAACGCGCGTCCTGCGTAGCATCGACGATGATTTATCCGATGATAACGATCTCTCACGCGATGAGTCAGATTACGAGTCGGATGCAGACATTGCGGATGATTTACCTCGCAAGCTTGAGGATCAACCTCCTCCGAGCATTGCCTTGGACATGGAGGATGCAGAGAGTGAGGTAAACCTGTCCTCCAGAGCGCTATCAGCAATCCTAGCCGATGGCAGCCTTGATCCACAATTGGGTGCTGGAATTGAGCTTGATACTGTAGGTGTTGATGTTCAGATGGTTGGTGAGGAGAAAGGGGGTTCGTTTGAGCTTGGGGATTGGGTGTAGAGCGACGTTTCGCGCTATCGCCACCTGTACAGCCAAAAACTAGCTATTTTTGGGATTTTTTACATTTTTTACATAGTTATTAACATTTTTTACAGTCTTACCAAAATTGCTTATGTAAATAACATACTTATATAGGGACTTTTATACGCAACCCTAGTTCGGATAGTGATCGGGTTGTGGAAACAGTGGTAAGGTACATGTCCCGCACATCCCGGGCCTGTGAGCAGCATGTGTTAGGACGATGTCTGATAGTGTATAAAATATAGAGGCGTGGAGAATTGAAGGTTGTGGAAGGTCGCTACGTCACGCTTGCTTCTCGAATTTGTGACACCGCCCCTTGTTCGACGCCTCCGCACAATGCAAACGAGCCTCCCAGATCTCCCTTTTCCGCATTACGGAGATGCAGTTCTCGACGCATCTGGTATCCATAGTGCTGCTAAATATGGTCCACGGAAGCATCCTAGGACAGATCTTCAGACCCTCACGCCTTGGACCTCCTTCCCGAATGTCATTCACCAAGCCATCTTAGCAACCACTCATGCACATTTACTTCCCACCACCCCTTTTCACATCAACAGTCGGACATTGAACACGATTGTTGAGAACGAACCAAAGATCCATTTCCACGCACTGGCCACATTACTTGAACCGGCTGAAGACGTGTTGAGGAGGTTAGGGGTGAACGGACGTTTCGTCATGCCAGGCGGTGGGAATAGCGCAATTGTAGGAGATCCGGATTTCTCATGGATCACGTCTTCTGGGCCACAGCCGCACCCGAAAGTTATCGTACGTGTATCAGTCCCTACCTGTGTACTTGTTACACCCCGCTGGTGTAGGTTGAGTCCAAAACTTGGTGGGCCGCGGATCTGGCGAATCTTGTCGCTACCTTTAATTGCACTCATGGTGACGCCCTCAGCCAACAATCTTTGTATGCTCTCGAACAGACCTACGGGTATATGACCTTCAACAACAACAGGTTTGGTATCCTTACCAATTGGAAGCATGCCTTGTTCCTGCGTCGCGCTGAAACACCGGATCGCAAGACCCTTGAGTACTATCTCGTCGAACTAAACAGGGCTGGCCAACCTATCTCGATGCTGAAAGCGTTGGTCGGCATGGTGTTGCTTGCGGAGGACGACTGGTTCTATTCATCCCCTACCCCATCCTCCGCCCCTCCGGGTCGAACCTTTGGAACCTCGGCGGCTGCCTGGAAGGACAGGAAGGCAGCCGTTGGCGTCGCTGAAAGATATCATATGCAACCCGTCAATGGTGCATACCAGTGTCTTGCTATCGACTTTTGTCACTTTGACCTCAGCTCCGCTCGCCGTGGAGCAAATGGTTGTGTAGTAACTGCTCGATTTCTACCACCATCCATTGGGGGTCGTGACCTCCACGTTGTCTGCAAAGTTGTTGATGCCTTGCGCTATCCCGATGCAGCAAGTTCACTAGATGATGAGGCCCGCGCCTACGCTGCTCTGCAGGATCTCCAAGGCGAAGTGATACCCACACTCCACGGCTTCTATGAACTTTGGGGGATTCTGCAGTTCCTTGCTCTAGAACCTGTCGGTAACGCCATCTCTGAAGACGAACAAATCGACCAGACACTTCGCACAAATATGAAGGCGGCTCTCCAGTGCATTCACAATGCTGGGTATATCCACGGCGATATCGCGCGTCGTAACTTTTGTAGAACGGATAGTGGTGACGTTTTCTTGGTAGACTTGGAGAGATGTCAACCTTCTGGGGACCCATCTGAGCTGGACGATGAGATGGATCAGGTAGACGGGTTGTAGATTCTACTCTGACTGTCACTTGCATAGAAGGTCCTACCTATATATTTTCATGGTAGGGCTATCGACTCGGACTGACGTATAAAGAAACTCAAGGATCGACCATTTGAGACACGGGTAGCATATACTAGTAGTAGAGTGACAGGAAAATCACTAGCACCCTCACATATCAAATGGCCTGCCCGGCGGCGAGTGATATATAATATTCCGAATAACATCATTAGAGAGTCGGATCGATAGTAGAGGGAAATGGAATCCACTTATGGACTCGACGAAAGGGCAAACTTAATCGGAACGGCTCAGTTTTGCGCACAGATCCTCTTCTCTGCCAATTCTCTGCGTTGGGGGTTTTTTTTTTTCAACTTCAGGTGGTGGCAATGGAAACGAGGGAGAGTAAAAGACTGAAGGCGTTGGTACTACTAAGTGGCGAGGATACTGAAAGCAGGTAGGCGAACGGTTTGAAGCAAAAGAAACGAATGAAACTCTAGAGTCAAGAAGAACATCGAAGCTAAGCACCATGCAATTGTTAGAGGGTGAATACCATGACCATTTGATGGCCTTTAACCATCACCACGACATCACGATGAGAAGCGAGTCTCAGTTGGCCGTTGAAACCAAAATTATAGTGTCAAGTCATGAGCATCAGGAAAATAACATTTGTCTTACATGTCTTACATAAGCCTGTAAGGCACTGTAAGTCTACTGTAAGGCATATGACGAGTAAGACATCACGTCTTAATTAAGCTATGTACCTTTCTGAGTAAGGCACTTTTTATCTTACAGTTGCCTTATAATAGCTTAGATTGGTCTTGTATGTAGCTTAGATTGGCCTTATGAAAACTTGAGCCAGACATTTCAGACATTTTAAGACTCAATAAGACAGGTATGGGCAGGGATAAAACTTTTTGGATTCATCATGAAGCACACTGAACTAACTACTATGTGTTACATGTACTCGATAAATTAACATTCCCTAATGCAGTACTCCCCTGCCATAGCCCACAACTTCCTCATCAATGGCGACTGCCACTAGTCGCCATTAACAACGGCTGCCTTGCCGAGCTCAGCAGCACCGAAGTCAACAACACAGACCGCACCTTTTGGAACTCCTTCTCCTGCTGCGCAACACTGCTCTTCCCGAAAACACCACCTCAGCCGCCACCACAGGTTGATCTTGTTCCTGCACTTGAGACATGACGTTCGCGTCAGCATTATCCCCTCACATCCCCGTCCTGTCATTGCCGTCCTGTCGTCCTGCTTGTCGTAGTCCTCCTGTCATCGTCATGCACATCGCGGTCCTCGTGGTCCCCTTCTCAATGCTTCCCGTTTCCACCCCACGAGCAGGGGCTCGCAGCGGTAGTTGGGGGTGCTATGGTGGTGGTGGTAGCAGCCGTGTGGTCCTGCATGTTTTCGTCATCTATTAACATCAAAAAACATTAGCTAGTAACAATGAAATGAAGAGAGAGAAAGAATACCTACGAATAGCAGCTCGCAGGGCTGGGCAGGTGCTTGGTTGTCCATCGCCGTCATGGGCTCTGTTGGTGTTATTGTTGTCGTTGTCCCCGTCCCCATCGTTCTTCCCTCCCCGTCGTCCGTTGCTCCCTGTCTTGTCCCTCGTCGGCTGCTAGTACTCACCCTGCAGGCTGTTGCTTGCGGCAGTGGTGGCAGGTCATTGGGCATTGTTGGGGTCATCATTTTGGTTGTCATCTGGCCTGAGGGAGTTAGTGAAAGTGGGTGCACGAGAATGGGTGCATACCTCGCTGTGTTCCCAATACATGGGTCTCACGGCACCTCCCTGAGTCAGTCTAGCCCCAAATGAACCCATTGTGGTTCACCTAGCCATGCTGTTGGATGTTAGGCAATTGAAACGAAAAAAGAAAAAAGATTACGAGGCCCCCAAGGGTGGGTGGAACGAGACTCAGAATAACAAATGCATTGTGTTTTTGTCAAGACGTGGCGATAACGAATAGGAAAACAGGGAGCATTTGGGCAGGCTGGGGAATGGTGTGTTCGGTTGCCTGGTAGGAGCTCAGTGAAAAGGTCGTTAGATGGTAACGACCAGTGAAGGGAACGTCAAGTTCGGTGGAAGTTACCAAAAATGAAACTTCAACATGTCACATGGTGTGCAAGCCAAACAATAAACAAGGGACTTGGTGAATTTTTGCAAACATCTCGTTTACTATTAAATGTAGCGTGTCCGCGTAGCTTAAGTACTTCAGTTTGAATGTACTAATTAGCTTGTATGGTTAAGTGGCTTTGCGTCAAATTTGTCATCTGAGGGTTGTTCATTTGAACCACGAGGTCCTTGGTTCAATTCCTGATCGGATTGTTTATTTTGACTGGTTGACCAACCGTCTGAAATGGAGTCTTAAACATGCCTGTATCATAAGTAACTTATGGATTTTCTTACGAGTCTTACCCCTCTTATGCACTTAAGAATTAAACCAATGTCTTATGGAAAATAAAAGTCAGACAATTTGAGGATTCTAAGACAAATATAAGGCCCCAGACAGTATTAAGACACTTCTCAGATGAATAAGAGCAATAAGAGATTTGTCATTTTCCTGATGGACTCTGAGGTCCGCTAATGTTAATGAGCGGTGGCTCCCTTTCAATGACGATGTCTATAATGATAGCAAACCGTGCGTCAGGGGGAATTATTGGGGGAGAGAGTCTCTTATAGTGTACCCAAGAACCCTCACTCTCCAGCCGCCTGTGGAAAAGGGTTAGCACCATCATTGTTACCCATACCGTATATTCTTGCTACATCCAGGTTATACCGTTTCGGTCTGCTAATCCTATCAGTCGTCGTGTTCCAGAAGAGATTTCGCGGTCGCCTGGCAGTGGTCGCAACTTGAACCAAGTAAGTACATGCATGATGTTCTGCGATATTCACTAACGACCAGGAACGTCTCCATTGTTCATTGCATCACTACTCCGCTCATCGTCTGATCAAGTTGTGCCGCGTGCCCTTGATATAAGCTAAGGATTTCATTGCAACTAGATACATGACTGGGACAATTTTCAACTAAAAATCAACGCTACACAGACTCTTTCCTATAATCACTGTTTCATTTCTCGAGACGGTTGAACAGCCCATAATGTTCGCAGATGAGACGGTCTACCTGACTGTTGCGAGGATGTACGGTCACATTCGAATCGCCGATAGGTAACAATCATGGTGCTAACCTGTGTTCATGGGCGGCTGGGGAACAAGTGTCCCCGAAGATGCTTCAGCTTCGAACGACTCAAAAACCTTCCCCCGACGACCAAAGATTCTGCGGCTTCTCTACGATTTCTGAAAGTCTTCGCCGATTTTTCCAATTGCCTCTTCAATTCTCCACCTGCTGACGTATTCCAAAATTCTTTTCGGTCATCGACTAGCTCACGTTGGATATTGATTGAGAGGAACCTTTTGATTTCTGGATATACATAGTACGAAGAATATGTGAACGGATCCGTCGGTATTGTCGGGTCGCACCAGAGTTGCTTTCTGGCTTAATGCGAGTTGGAGGAAGGCATGGAGCTCCTGTTCTCGCTGTGTACCTTCTTCTGCAGACACTGCATCCCACATCGTAGTCGCAACTACAACATTCTTGAGGGAATGGTCACCGCAAATCTTCTTGAACAGCCTGAACAACCGTAAGTGGAAATCCGAGGGTAATTTGTCGGTGATGCGATGTAGATAAATGACGCCATGTGATGTGGTTCTTATATAAATCTGTGGAAAGGTCAATCGCTCCCCAGGGTGTCAACTCCTGAGGCATGACTGGTCAGCCAGAAATTCAGAAATCATTCTAAAGATACGGACATCGCTGCACTCGGTGTCGTCAAACCCAGGAGTGTCAAGTAAATGGACGGTATGGCTGTCGAGCTTTGTCGTGCATGGCTTCAATCGGTATCCAACTGGCAGCTTTGACCTGCTGACGAGGTTGATGAACTAGTAGTAAGTCACGGCAGTCAGCTGCAGAGAGCAGTCAAGAACATGTAAATGTTGCAACCCACGGTCGATTTCCCACTTCCTGTGGCTCCCATTACACTGCAATCGTATCAATGCGTCAGCTGTGGCGTCTCTATCTCGATATCAGATATACTGAAAACCGGATGGGATTTGACCGAACTCTTTAACTTCTATATCCGCCAATTCTCCTCGAACCTCTGCCATATCAGCTTGACGTCGTCCCTTTCTCTCATCAGTATCTCTTCAGTGAACTTGCTAGTTAATTCGTCGGCCTGACTTTGAATTGATTTCCAGCCATCGTATCGCGGACGCCGGCCTAAGCGTGAGTGGTTCATAACTGCCCGAGGATAACGAACGTTGCCTCGTGCGGAACGGTCAGCGGCAAGTGTGTCACATAAAAAAGCAGATGAGATCTTGCAACTGACGGATAGACGCTGCCTGCGCTTATATATTCGATCGTAGATACATATCTTTGAACCCTGGCATCATGGCACGGCCTCAATCGTTCTATGGGATGGAGTTCCCTGTTTAAGACTAGACGAGAAGGACTTTGGGATAGACACTATCGATAATAAGCTCGAAGAACATATTAATGTGTGTGGGGCAGCTGAGCGCTGACCTCTCACATATTCCGAGTTCGCAGTATTCCGACTCTCGACGCACTAAGGTATCTCCCGATGCTGCTCAGTGCTGAGGCAGCTTTCGAAACGATCCGAGCCATACACCCCAATGTTTTGCATAAAACACGAGAGGAGAGGGCGTTCATACCGTCACCTAGCCGTAACCCGTAGCCACTGACAGTGGCCTTCCGATTAAGTACCCAACTTGGGGACAGTTCGTGCACACGCATGCGCTTCCCGATTTCACATTGATGGACATCGTGATAGTTCCTTTTCCACCTCGATAGGTACACCTCCGAGTCCCTTGGACGAGAAACACCACCAAATAGGGGGTGTACCCTAGGTAGCTTCTTACTAACCGCGACTACGAACTCTGTCAGAAAGAAACCCTTCAAGCTACCAACCATCCTTGAAACCGAATAGCAGAGGCGAAAGAATATTTGAAGAGAAGAGTTGAAGCCTTGGAGTAGCCTTATTCTCCAGCTCACTATGTGGGTGGGACTTGAAAATGGGCAACATTATTTTTAAAGAGTGGGGTACAAATAGAAGTTTTAGCTATAATCCAGGTCAGGTATATCCACCACACACCAAACAGCAACACGCACTAAAAGCTTAAGAAGGGATCATCAACTCGCCCCAAGTCCTAGCAACTATGATTCCTCCCAAGAACAAGCCCACACCAGTAAGGATGCTGATATTCCCTGGAAGTTTATCCGGAGCCATGATCTGTGTCTCGATGAATCTAAAGAAACAGTGAGAGGGAAGAGATGAGACGAAGAGTAGAAAAACGAACCGAGCGAGGGGAGAGGCGTTTTCATTTGAGGGGGGGAGTGCTGAATGGCGTTGTGAATGAGAGGAAGGATGAGCCAAGTAAGAAGGCACTGAAGAAGGAGGAGCAGAACGACGGGCCATATGGGTTGAGTGATGATCGATGGTGACTCGACTATACGAAAAAGTTGTGTCCAGGCTTTGTAAGCACAACGTGACTTTGACGATCGCCGAGATCGCCGAATCCCATTTGTGCCAGGGATTATTAATCGATTATTTAAGCCCCATACGAGCGGTTCGAGCGAATGGATCTACTTAGGAGATGTTGCTTGCACACTTAAACCTTATTTCTGGTGGCAGTAAAATCGATATATAAGTAACGTCCTCGTTACCTCGGACTCGTAATCTTCCAAAAACTACAATATTATAAATTTGTCTAGAGTTACTGGGACTGCTAGAAAACCTGACTGATCTGGGTGATATATCATGGACTTCTTTTTATAGACCCAGACGACAAGCTGGGAATCTGTGAAACCTGGGCGATCTGGTGGTGCCTGGCACCAGTGTTTCCAGACACATGTTGGACACATGTCATTTTCCTGATGGATATCATACAAAGTCCTTGTGCTTGACGTCTACGGCAAGTCGGGATGCCAGTGATCGACGATCGATGATTTAGTTGTGTTCTTGTTGCACAATGTTCTGTTCAAGTTCTCGAAAATCGCGACCAAACAATCATCTTCGACTGCTGCTATCCATAAATTACGACATAGTCAAGACGTAACACATATAGAAGGGGCACACAACGATGAGGAGCAGATGAGGGAATTGATTGCATTGCTAGGCTACTGAAACACCATTGTATGTAGCTATTTGTATGTCGCCACCCCTGTAACCTCTACAACACACACTAGAGTTGAATGATAGTTTGAAGTTGATGCGTGGCCAGTCTGACTAGGATTGCGAGAATTGACATTGAAGTAGGTTTTTAGAATGTTGCGTTTCCAAATTCTTGAAAGTTCTAACCTCGCATTTTTAAAATTCGTAAAGCTCGCATTGAGCTCGCACTGAAATTCTCCCGGAATGGATGAGTCATGAAGAACTGATCACTTTTCAGACTGAGCAGATGATTCTGTCAAGTGTCCAGGGGTCGGATGTGAAACAAAGAAGGAATATCTTGAACGCCATACTCCGGTGCGATAAAGAAATATGTGGAGGACCAATGGAGGACGTTTTGGTATTTTATCCATCACTCGATGTAAGTGGGACTCAGAGAGAGAAACTCACGCTTTCCTTCAAGTTGCACTTTGAATTCGAAAGCGGGAGGTAGGGCCCGGCGAACACGGAACCGAGTGGAGGCGCCGCGGCAAAGATCGAAAAGCTAGAGTGATCTTTCCTATCATCGGTCAGGATTAACGTTTTAACTTGTAGCGGTGGTTGAGGCAGCAGCGCCATCAGCGAAGCTGTCACCCATGGTGTATCAACGCGTATATAAAGATTACCAACGCTAAGATACCCTAATCTTGTCTAGCTTTCCCTTCACTGTCATGCCTCCTGGTCACATCCCCTCATTTCTGTTCGGCAATCTGATTACAAGTGTTGGCTATGGTAAGCTCAAATCATACCTCGCTCGATGCTCGTTACATTATTATTTTCACAGGAATTGCCGTTACGCTCTTCCTCAACTCTGTGAGCACAATACTGCGGAAGCGAAGAACTACCGGGTTGTTAAATCTACCACTCGTTATACCATCGGTCTTGATTTTCATTTTCGCGACCGTGGTGAGTTTGATGTTGCTCCGAGATCAGACCTTTTTCGACGCTTACTCCGTCAGAATATTATTGGCCTATGGATCAACATATATATGGCTTTCGTAGTACACGGAAGCAACCCTGAGGCCTATCTTGGACTCATCAGAACGCCTGCGAAGACGATCATTCAGACCGGGCAACTAGGGGCTATTCTTTTGGCGGATGCTCTGGTGGTACGACCTTTTCCGGTTCATGCAGACATTCTAAATCTCAGTAATCTGTACCGTAAGGTCTACCGTACGTGGGTTCTATGGAACCACAGCTACTTTGTCATTGTGATACCCTGCTTGACGTTCGTGGCAACATTCCGTGAGTTTCAGGATCTCTGGTCAGCCGCTGTTGTATAACCATCCTTCCAGTCTGCGGTGTATACTTTGTTAACCTTCAACACCACACAAGCGTGCAGACCAGCGTCTTCACAAAGACCGTGACACAGTGGACTGTCGCGTTTCTTTTGTGCAGTTTCGCTACTACCATATATTCGACAGGTAATCCAAACCAATCTTTCGACCGACAGTTAACGTATTCCATGTCCAGGTCTTATCGCGTTCAAGTTGTTGAAGACTCAAATGAAACTGCGTCACCATGGTGTATCGACAAACGGCAGTATTAGCCGTCGGATCCTGAGGATTCTTGCAGAGTCTGCCGCTCTATATTCTGCCAACCACCTTCTTTACGCAGTCCTCTATGAGGTGAAGAGCCAAATCGAAATTACACCTTCGTATCTTGTGAGCCTTGCACTGCACACGATTGGATGTCTCTCACAAATAGGAATATGCCAACAGGAAGCAAGTGTAGCGAGTATCACTTGCAGCTTAATCATAGTCCGCTCTGAAAGCGCGTTCAATCGTCCCCCTACGACCATTGGAAGTGATCCTGGTACAATGGTAGCAGCAGCTCCCACAGCAATTGGGATGTATTCAGGAAGCCCAAGTAGGAAGGTATTTGCTATTCATTCGATGGGGGTTAATGTAGGTGTGAAAAGCGAATTGGACACGGAACGTGATGGAAGTTTAATAGGCAGGAGTTCCCTGTAAATTTAATGTTTTTCTTAGTGTTGTTCACTTATGATGGATGGAATTACAAAATCCAAAAGCCAGCATTGAATGAGATGGTCAAACAGAGAAGGGTTATACTCGAGTCATAACCTCGTTCTGTAAATAGAACTCGGATTGCAGCCTCTCGGAGCCGCGCAAACTAGAATTTCTCGGAGGCCACCGAAACTGAGGATCCCGAAAACAACCTCGGTCGAAGGAACTTCGTTAAGTATGCGTTTCTACAAGTTTGTCAGATTTCATAGTGTATTACTGAAATGGCCCACAGTGTATGAAGTGCCTGAGGTGTACCGGCAAAGTCCGGCATTGTTATTAATTTATTCTGATCCCAGGTAAAACCGCACTTCGACCTCCATCCTCCCCCTGCAGTTCAACATCTACCATGGCACCTCTTCCCTACGTAATTCCTTTTGCCGACTCGACAGCTGTATTCAAGCCTGAAATCTTCAAAGGCAAAGTCTTGTTCTGTACCGGTGGAGGATCGGGAATATGTCGTGGAATGACAGAAGGAGTGGTACGTTTCTGCCTCCAAAGCTTTGAACGTATATAACCTGTGTAACTTCCAGATGCGTCACGGTGCTAATGCCACTATTGTTGGAAGGAAGTAAGAGCAGTCTAGGCTTCTTTGTTGATGATTAACGGACGAAAATCATCAAAGATTGGACAGGCTCGCTAAAGCAGCTCAAGAACTGTCAGAGGCCACCGGACAAACTTGTATTCCCGCTCAAGCCGATGTGCGGGACCCGAAGTCTCTAAGAGATGCTGTCGCAAAGACCATTGAGAAATTTGGGAGAATTGACTTTGTGATCTGCGGTGAGTAACGAACTTCAAGCTACCATGCTCAGCTCTCAACCATTTTCCAAGTAACAGGTGCTGCAGGAAATTTCTTGGCTCCCATCTCCGGCATGTCAGAAAACGGTTTCCGAACAGTGATTGAAATCGACACAGTAAGTCCTCAGCAAAACCTCCATCATCGTGACTCATCAACGCAAAGATGGGAACGTATAACACAATCAAAGCTACCATCCCTCACGTTCGAGCTTCCAAAGGTTCTTATATCCACGTCAGCGCGACCCTGCACTATAACGGTAATTCTACTTCGGTTGACGGCCGATTCTCATAATTGACACGATCAACGCAGGTACTCCCTTCCAAGCACACGTCTCCGCAGCAAAAGCAGGAATCGACGCCTTATCCGCTGTCCTCGCTGTCGAAGAAGGACCCCACGGGGTTCGTTCCAACGTCATCGCCCCCGGCCCAATAGGTGGTACAGAAGGTTTAGATCGTCTATCAACTGGAGACAAACATTACCGCACCATCCCGACCGGTCGTATAGGCCACGTGAAGGATATCGCGAATGCCACCATCTTCCTCTTCAGTGATGCGTCTTCTTACATCTCAGGGCAAGTGCTACCCGTCGATGGCGGATTTGAACATTTAAGAACGTCACAACTTCCTTATCCGCAAGCTGTCTTGGATCCTAAAAGTGTTGAACATTTGATCAAGCCCAAATTGTAGGCCCTGGATTTAGTGTACCCTCATTTATGTACAACTTCAATTACATATACCGAGATTCAGCTTCTATCTTTGTCAATCGAGGAATGGATGACAGACCTAGTGGGATGAGACGGGGACGAGACGATCTAATACGATAAGTTGCACAGCAACGTCGTCATCATGCGTATGCGCATGTACAAGTGCAGTTAAAAAGACCATCCACGCTTTTTGTGCACAGCGCCGGGTTGCAGAATGCTTTCCCGGACCTGAAATAAGTCATTATTCGCTAGTCTCGATTCCAGACGTTCTATCCCTCCGCGCAAGGATCAGAGTGTGTGCAAATATTTTTCGCACTCCGCTCGGATCCTGGTGATAGAACGTCTGGGATCGAGACTAGCCAATAAGTGTGTCTGCTCCAATACTTATGACGACTGCCAGGTCTCTTGTTCGCTTCGACGCCCCCACTGATGTCATGTTATCGGACACGTTCCGAGTTCTTACCCCGATCTTTAAAAGCTATTAAGAAGTGTTGTATCTAATTTCCTGCGACCACTGACACTCCAGTCACTCCCACTCCTTGCCCGCTCCTCCAAGTTCTCATCAGACTTTATGAACCAGGCAAGACCCAAGCAGGCGGATCTCCCCGAGGATATCAGGAAGAGGTACATCAAGTGTGATAAGAAATTGTTTGACTTGCAGCGTGAATACGATACCATGACATACTGTGTATGGAATCAGTTTTCACTTGGTTCATGATTGCGTAACTGATGAGATTCTCTTCAGTCATCTCAACTTCGGAAGATGATGACAGCGAACGTAGGAAAACACGAGAAAGCCGACCTTAAACAGCAGGCAGGATTGTTGGATACTTTTGTGAAAGAATGCGTCGAGCGTACAAAGCAATACGAAGCGATAGAGGAAGCCGTATGTGTTCTGGTTACATCCTCCAAGTAACGTGTATCATATATTTCCTAGAGAAAGAAAGTGCGGTTAGATTGCGTAAAAATGCGCGACATGTGTAACACGCATGCTAGAGCTGCTGTAAAACTATTGGGATGGACTTTTTTGGAGGAGGGAAAACTATGGCTGGTGACCACGGCACATCATTATGGGGATAGAAGTCAGAATAGCGAGGTAACTTTCTAATTGCTATTATCATATGTTCTGGAACTCAAGCTTGTTCTGGGGGAACTTGAATAGGACTCGGACGACTACTTACAAATTTGGCAGATCGGAATTGCAGTCGGGGTTCTAGGAGCCACAGTGACAGCTACCAGTTTCTTTGCTGCTGTCCGTGGTCGTCTTGACTTGCTCTCTTGGGCATTCACCTGTTTTGTATTTGTTGTGTCATGGGTTTCACGACGTCAAGCTTTTACTCCACCTGATAGGTTAGGAGCTGACAAGCACAGATGGTCAGTAACCTTCGACATGTTGTGCATTACGTTGCCAATCCTAGCAGGAGCCATGCTCCTTGCGCTGTCGTTTGCATTATCGGACCCTAATGGCCCAGCTGATGTGGGATCCCACACTGTAATTCTCACTGCCAACTACACCCTCGTTTCCATCCTTTCCCTATCAGTATTCAACTTCCTCTTTTCTCTCCTTGCTGGAAAGTTCGTCAGACAGTGGCGTCGAGATTTCAGTGAAAATCCTCACGAATTCGCCTCACATCTTGTGGATTCATCTGAGCGCTGGGTTAAGTATCAAGCTGAAGAGGATGGATTTTCGAAATATTGTGCTCAGCCTTGTTTTACCAAAAGCAGATTGGCATTCAATGAAAAAGTTACTTCAAGTTGGTTAGGTCGCAACAAGGAGGTGGCAGTGGCAGAACTCGAGCTGGAGTCCCAAACCGCGGGCCCTTGAGAAGGGGATCCTGAGGTTGCTGGCACTGCTGGAGGCTGAGGGGAATGTTTATACACCTAAACAATGCAGAATACCGTTTGGCCATGAAACACTTGTGAAAAGTATTTAATATGTAATATGTTCTGTATCACTGTATGGAGTTTGACGGATGGATTTACTTTATTAGATTTACCATCAAAAAGTGATCTTAGACAACAAACTACGTGAGTGATACAAGAAATAATAAGGAGAGGCATACTTTACTTCTTGTGAGGCTAGAAGACAGAGCGTTAAATGTTGTGTACAAATTTCAAGTTGTTAGAAGAAACAAAAAATTTCCAGGCCGCTATGGGTCGAACGATTTTTCACTTCAACGTTCTTGCAACATTCATGTTCCAGTATTCTCGGCAACTCCCGGTCCTGACGCTGTGCCAGTGGCAGTAGTATGTAAGGATAGCGTGATCCTGGTGATGCATGCTCCGGTATTTTCCTTTTCATCCTTCCGTTCTGTTATTTCATTTATTTCGTCTCTATGGTTTCTTTCCTTTCCTTTTATCCTATCTCTTCCCATACAATAACTCATCTGTATTTCCAATTCCTTGCTGCTTACTACTTGACAACGAGCTGGACTCTTTATTTAGGTACCCGACATACCCAAATTCTTACTTATATAAACGAGCAGTTTTGTAACTAGTAGATTAGAGAATTCCGAGCCTATTAAACTGTCTATCGAGTGAACTTAGAACTTTGCATGCTAGAACTGTGACTCGTCACACTTGTATCACATATTTTTGACAGTCTACTCACTCAAAACTTTACTACTACCGAACTTCTGCTCGCTTGCATCTAGATCTCTTAGCCTGATCAACTGAGGCTCTCACTGCTAGGCACCTTTAGGGGCACTCAATTATTAAGTTCAGAAAGTTCATTCACTTTAGTTCATCAATATATTACTGTTTTTGGTACAAAGTTGGAACTCCGCTATACTGCAATTGATGAGATATCGCCTGTATGCTACGCAGGGATCTGTGGCCACTACATGACAAAATGGTGAAGAAAACTAAGGTGCAACACCAGGCTGAGTACCTTAAGTATGCCAATGACCTCTTTGAGTATGCTGTTGCCCTTGACGATGATGATGATGATGACATCCCGCTTGATGATGAAGATTTCGGTTCAACTTCAGACTCGGATAATGATCTTAGTGAAGTCCTAGAACTCTCAGCATTCCAGTGGACACAAATAGTGCTTGCATTGTCAGGAGATGGCAGCCGTGGTTCCGCCACATGTTTCGGTAAGAATATACATCCATGTATCAATATAATCCAATGCAAATAAATTGTAGGATTGGCAGGGGCATGTTTGATCATCTTGTTTATTCCCTTGCACCCAATCCTATTTTCCATTCCCCCTGGAAGAAGCAACGTCATGTCAAGTTTCAACTTGCAGCATTTCTTGTTTGCTATGGTCAAAAGGGTTCAGATACTCTTGATGTTGCTGCAAAGCTCTCAATAGGTCATGGAACTGTGCACAACTATTGCAAGAGAGTCTCTTGAGCTATATGTGCAGTCAGGCCTCAGCATCTTAACTGGGGGAATCAAGAATGGAGAGCAGCTGTCTCAAGTGCCATTGAAGCAAAGTCTGGTTTCCCCAAGTGTTTGGGCAGTGGTGATGGCTCACAGATTTGTTTCGGTGAGTTACCATTACTAGTTTCGAAGCCGTAAGAAATTTATAAGTGTGAGGACTCTTATTTTTGGTTGTGTGTGGATACTAATGTCATCTCATGTCAAGACCAACATTCAAATGACTGTTGACCATGAAAGAAGATTTACATCATATGAGCTTGGCTGGCCAGGTGCTGTCACAGACATCAAAATCTTTAAGAACTCTCACTTATGGATGAATCGCCAGGAATATTTCAAGGATGGGGAATATATTCTTGTTGACAAAGGCAAGTCAGACATCACATTACTTGCAGTGTGTCATAGAAACTAACATCCAACAGGATATATCTCAAGTCCATATACTGTTCAGCCGTTTGACAAAACTGAAGTCAGGCGCTCTGATCAACTGACTCAGAAGTGGATGAGAGCATTCAACAAGCATCTGTCAGGTGTCCATATTGAAGTTGAGCATGCATTTGGGATGCTTAAAGGGTGATTTTGATCATTGAAGGAGATGGGTCCTCACACTGACATCCAAGAGATGTACAAAGCTATTGAAGCTCTTCTCATTCTGCACAACATGTGTATTGACTATGGTGACAAGCCAGATGATGACTGGGAGATTGATACCACAGATGTTTCAGATGAGGAGGGATCAGTTGAACATGATGAGGATCCCAATGCAATGATAGTTGAAAATGGGCAGAGCATACCAGCATGGGAGACTGATGCATGGCTGAAAAGACAAGGGTGTGCAAAACAAATGATTATTTTCAATGACCTTTTCCCTGGAGCTGACTAGGTTGGGTATAGGGGTATACTATATGGGTAATACATATTAGTAGCTGCCATAGGTCAAATAAATGATATGTAAATCAAGACATTAATTCAAAAAGAAGGTCGTTTGCTTTCACCTTTACCTCATCACTCACATGGTCCATCGCCAGTATCTGCTTTGCAATGTCAAACTTACATTGAGCTTCCTCACCTGCCTGCTGCAAGCTCATCTGTTTGATCTTCATCTCTTCAGCATTAGCTTTGAGCTCAACAAGTTGATCCAAAGCTGAGAGGGAGTTGTGGGAGTCTTCCTTAAAACCTTTTGCACCCACGTGCTTCAGTTCAGAGACTTTTTGAGACCCAGCATTCACCTTCAAAGCTTTGGAAGCCTTGGAAGGTTTCGAGGACTTCTGTTTTGAGGACTGCTGGGATTGGTGATTGGGGGAACTGGCCTTTGAACCAGAATGAGAGGACTCTTCATTGTCAGACTCAGAATCCACAACAGTTGGCTCAGCATCCGAAAGTGGAGCACATGAATTGTGAACAACAGGGCAAGTGACCTTTGAAGTTTTCCCCATCCTAGATATGCACATATCAGAGTCCAGGACATGCCAAAGAAGGTAGTGGGACTCACCAATCAGCAAATAGATTATACCAACCATTACTCTGCCATTTATGGTATGTCTTCGAGGTCAAATGCAACCCCATGCGATTGAGCAAGGGAAATCTTCTTTTCCATGGGATCCTCATCATCATCTGAGTTCTCCTCCCCATCTCCTCCCCCTCCAGTAAATCCTTCAAGTGCCAAAATGTAGGTGAAAGTATCATAAGCACAAATATACTGTCCTTTGATTGCCTCTGAACTATATTTTCCTTTGAAAAGAATTTTCGAGGCCTGGAACAGTATCAGAACATGATATATCACAGGAATGGATAGAGAACCTGACCTTCTTGTGAGCATACATCACATTGTTCTTCAACTTCTCGAATATTTCATCTGACTCAGGTCCCAAATAGTACTCAAAAAACATAGTGCATTCATCATCAGTCCACCTCGTGTTTGCAAAGACCTCATCATCCTCAATGATCTCAATTTTATGTGCTGTGTTATTCCCTTTACCATCTACTGTGCTCCGATCTTCCATCTCTTTCACAGGATCATTGCTCTTAGCAACAGAACCTTGACCAGCTCCTCCCCGACCAGCTCCTTGTTCTCCATGACTACCCTGCCCTCCTCGGCTTCTAGGCCCACCACCATGAGCATGCTTCTTCAGCTTCTGGGGGGAAAGTGAATGATCATGTTTGCTGATGTTTGGTAGTGATGGAGGTGGTGGTGTCACAGTGTGAGTATGGGGTATGACTTGTCCATGCTGGATATGTTGAGGAACTTGAAAGTAGCCTGGGTCATGGTGAGGTGACCATTGATTTGGGTTCCCATAGTTGACAGGTGTTGGCGGATACTGTGGCCCAAAGGCCTGTGGAATGGGGTGAGGACTGTGAGGTGTCACAGGGAAATGGTATCCATATGGGGGTGGGAGTGGTTGTCTCGCATTGGCCTGCAGAACTGGCTGATGTGTGCAGACCAGAGTAATGGGCATGTTGATATGATCTTCTGTGTATAGATGCTCATCTTCTGCAAAAGGAAAGTGAGGTGTTGCATTGATGGCTAGATTAGCCAAATCCATCTGAACTGTCATTGGTGTCAGTCTACAGCATGGGGCATGAGCAACAACTCACCAAGGACTGGTTGTTACAGTTATCAGGAGTAGCCAAAGTGGCATTATAAAGACTGTGAGGGTTGTTATTATTCCTGGGAAAATATGTTAGCTTCAGGTAGTGAGTCTCCAATGCAAAAAGCAAATACATTTGCAGTATGTTATGATGCTCATAGACACAAGCTGCAGTGAGCTTTGCCCAAACATTTTCCTGATGCTTCCACAGCGGAGTTCCAACTTTGTACCAAAAACAGTAATATATTGATGAACTAAAGTGAATGAACTTTCTGAACTTAATAATTGAGCACCCCTTTTGTGACAACTTTTCTACAATCTATCTATATTAACACTTCATCATTATTTCTGAAACTCATTATCCACTGTGTAACCATTTGGCCCATGAATATGCAGCTGTGCCAACTCCAGGTGAGATACCATCTAGTTCTGCTGGTACAACTTACCTTGAGTCGGGGGTGGCTCCTTTGCCCCTCACTTTGACTTCTGGCTCAGTCATGGAGGAGGCACCTACAGTGCATAATGGGCAGGATTTTCCTGCTGACTGAGTTGTTAGCCCTCACTTGTATAGTGATGTGGTTGTGACTAGACCATCCTCTGCTGCTAGTCAGCATGATGATACCCAGCTAGACATGGGTATTTTGGAGATCTGTTCAGCTCCAACTGCACCTTATCTTGAAGGTTTCTCATCTCAGGTAGACTATGCTTTCAATGACAATTCAATTTTATTTTCTTCCACTCGAGTAATGACTGAAAATTCTCCTGATGAGCAGACTAACAATAATGGACCTTGGACTTTAGTTGAGTCCAAACGTGCCTGAAGACGATGTTCTTCTGATACTGGAACTACTGAGTTTTTGAGAGGAAACAGTTTGACATCTGAACAAGAAATTGCAGTTAAAAATGCTGAACAAAATTTGACCACTGAAGAACGAGAAAGAATTGATCGTTGTTATGAGAAAGTGCACTTCAATAGTGATGGAGATGAATCTTTGAGAGGTGAGGGACCCTCAAAAGGAAAAGGTGTTGACCCTAATAATTGGGGAGCCTTGAGATTTGAATCATCCAAATTGGATGTGAATGCCCAAAGAGAGGCAATGAAAACTTGGAATATGGTCCAAGACCAGGACCAAAATAAGGAATCTAAGACTGGTAAAGGAAAGTCCCCTCACCAGAAAAGTTCCAAGTATAAAGCTCAAGTTGAGAGTGTAACAGATGAAGATGCACCGAAAGCGAGTGCCCCTGCTGCAGCTAAAGAGAATCCCTCTGAAACCAAGTTTACACCAATGTCAGATGCTTTGATGAATCAAGTAGCAAACACTGTAAAGGGTCATCAATGACCAAATGTTCACCAGGAATGACAAAGCTCGGATATATGACCTTTGTCTCAAATTGCCCCTGGACCTTCTGGAGCGCATTGGTGCACATCTTTTAGCTGACCTGACCATTGACCAGGCCATTGGGCTTATGCATGTACATGGTCACAAGGACATGCTTTTTTTGCTATGCTCCATCTTTCATTCCAGGCTCTGGCATTGTAGCAGGAGAAATACTAGAGTCTCTGTGGTCATCACTGAATTCCATTTCCCCAACAGTCAGGACAGCGACCTTGCCACATTGGGCAGAAATGCTCAACGATCATGCTATGGACTCAAATCACAAGAAAATGCTTGGCATGACTGCTATGCTGTGTGCAAAATCTCAAGAAGCCCTTGAGATCTCCATGCAACTCAGCAAGCACTATGCTGACCTTACAGCAGCATTTGGTCAACAGGGGGTCCAAAGATGGGAGGATGAAGTGACTGCAGCAGAATCACTCAAGCTGACAGATGTTAAGGCCATGGATATCTATGCCACTTGGGGATCGGGAGTGGGAGTGGGAATGGCAACAGCATCGGCAATGGGAGTGGCACTGGCACTAGTTCAATCTGTGGTTGAGGAGTGGATTGATTTTGCAATCATCTTTCAACAAATGCAGTAAGTACTGCCTAACATACTCATATATCACAACCCATTGTTGGCATACACCAGGATTGAATTATGAGACAAAGTCTGCCAACTCGGTACATCACCAAATGTTTCTGACATGCAATCTGTTGAAAGGGAAAGGGAAGCTCTCGCATCCCACATGGAAACCTTAACAAATTTACAAAATGCTGCCAATGTTGCCAACCATGACATTGCTCCATCACAAATCAGCCATTACAATGTTGACAGCTCTGATGACTTAGACCCTTCAGACGAAGACACACCTACAGCATTGGGGCCTTCACATCTTCCAGCTGACAGAAATGCTATTCCAGTTGAGGAGCAACAAGTATACCTCCCATTTAATGGCCCTCTGGCAGAGGGGGAGATTCAGCTCAGGAAGAATCAGGCAAGCCAACTGCTGCATTGGCTGCAGGAGCTCATTGTGGACAAGTCATTTCAATATTCACACATTATTCAAGCGGCCCTGAGAAAGGTAGTTTGCACATGAGCACAAGCCACTGTCCAGGAGTTGGTTAACAAAATTGCCCTGCATTCCCAAATGTATAACCATTGCCAAAGCAGATTGGTGGCACTGGATTGTGACACTGACACCTTAAATATGTTTCAGTTGTTAAAAAAGGATGACCTCAATGCTAGCACAGCTATTTTGAACCTGAATATGCCAGGCTCCACTAATATTCGTCTGTCCTGGATTTGGCATAATTCTCACATTTGGACTGGTGTTACTGCCTTCCTCAATGCTGCTGCCATACCCACTCCTGTGACTGCTCCCAGGACCATCCCCACTCCCGTTTCCTTTAATGGCCTCGCTCCCGGTCCTGCCAATTGATTCTGGGAATGTACATCTATTTTGTGGCTATTCATTTGCATTGCACTGAACTTCTTGGATAGTCAGGCAAGTACATTGGCTTCACTTGCGGGGTCAGAGACATAGATGGAAGGAGGAATTTCTGCTGGTCACATATGAAATGCAGTGGACTGTGCAGTATTTCATTTATCACAGTGAATGGTGGCAGTCAGCCTTGCACTCAGAGAATACCTTGCCTGGCCCCCTAGCCTATGCTAACTGTCAGCGGGCTTTATAGCATGAATTAGTGTTCAGGGCTGACACTGCATTTACATCAGCAAATTTCGATTACATCTCCCCTCTACGACCCTCTATTATGTAAACTTGATCATCTTGATCTCTAACCATGATCAACATGTCAAATAAATGTCTCTCAGTCTTCAATCCTTTTTCTTTACAATCGGGGCTGAAAGGTCCACTCCAAATGTGTACACAGCAGATTGTTTGGTATGCAGAGTCCCATTTCTGTCAAGTCCTGTTGCACATGCAAGGGGCAAATGCCTTAAAGCAAAAATGGATGCAAAAGATTCTATATTGTGAGCTTGTAAGCAGGATCTTTTATGAATCAAGTAAGAGATTCATCACTGAAAAATATTGCAGCTGTGCATCATGTCTCAAATTGGCTTTGCCACATCAATCAGCCTGGTGTTTGAGGTGCTGATCCTGCTTCGTTCATTGGCTGACAGTCTTGCTGAGGCAAACTTTGACCACCTACCACTCAGATTCCATCCATCCCTCTTGGCCATGTTGGATGGTGGTGTTGCCCCCAAACTTATAAGCAGTCTAGTGCCCTCATATGCCCTGGATTGGTGGAGACATCATAGCGAACTGGCAGCGGACAGCATTATGGGCATCGACACCCTGGATCAGTGCCTTGATCACCATAGTGTTTTCTAGGGATACATGCAAAGGACAAAGGGGTCACCATGGTTACACATGTATCCCTAGAAAACACATAAAAATTTTTATGTTAAGTGTGTTCTGCAGGTACAGCTATAATTATATGTATAAAGTGTTTCTCTAACTTACACAAAGGAAACATGAAAAATGTTTCCAGAATGGATCTGAATGAAACATTGTAGGATACACTTTTTCTGTTTCTTGCAGATACAGCTTGGATACATGTAAAATATTTCTTTAGTATTTCTTCTAAATACATCTTGAGAATATCCAAAGGATATACAAATCAGAAGTCTTAAAACATGTTTCTGAGGCTGTGTTTCTGTGGGAAACACAGGTCAGTCCCAGCAGTGCTGGTTACAGCTGTCCTAATGATGAGTGCTGCCTTTCAAGCACTGACAACCACAATGTAAGGTAGTGCTGATGCATGGATTATGAAAGCAAAATAGTTTATGTAAAGACAGGTAACTTCTGGCTCACATTGAAAGGATGAGTAAGTGAGGTGGCAGGATAAAACATGAGTGATGTAATGATGTGTAAGAGAAAGCTCACTAGGTTCTTCTGTTAGGGCAACACCCACTTTAGCTGCTAGCAATACTGTGTGGGTTTTCTCTACAAGAAGATAAAGGTTTGGTGACACATGATGCAAGATTTAATGGATTAATGTGTAGGGTTAAAAATAGAATGATTGGTTGAGGAAGGTGGTTCACACTCCAATAATGGGTGGAATACCTAAGAGAACACAACTAGAGTTCCCCCAGGTGTGTATTTGGTTTATATACTATGTTACACATATTGTACAATGTTTCTGTGGACACACATAATGCATGTACATATGATCACCAACACATGCACATGTTATGCATGAGAAAAATAATTCCCATCACTTGCATCAAACATATTTTGGTGTAAGGTAGCATTATTTAGCATAATACATAGAAAGAAAATAAAAGTGGGCATTTCCTAACAGTGTTATTATTGGAGTCCTTCCAAGTGTGTTGAGATAATCATTTTCACTTATGTTGTCCAATATCCCCTCCCACCTTCTCAACCTTGGCCAACACCAATTCAATGGTGTTAGCTATTTTTGGATAAAGTCCTCCTGACTGCACAATCCCTGCCATCATATCTGAGTGCATCATTTCATGTAAGCTTATCTGTGGCCTGCTGCTTTTCTGCTTTCTTCATTGTGCATGGTCCACAAGTTTTGTAGCATTGAAGATTTGGCTTTCAAGGAAACTCAGTCTGTTCACCTTGAAATGTGCATTGTTGGCACTTGATTTTTGGCATTTCCAGAAGACTGCAGAGAGACATCATGTCTGTTCCCCATATTAAAACTATCAGTGATCAAGAACAATAGATATACTTTGGTGTTGGCCATCAAGCAATGGGCAGTACAAACTTGTGACAGACACAATTGTGATTTTAACACATGATATATATCCTCATATGATCTGTCCCAGTGAGGGGTCCTACTGATGGAGACATTTACAGCAACAGAACTGAGCCAAAGGTGAACTCAGCCAGACACATCCCACAGTGAGCAAAAGGATATCTACACTGGCGTCCAATTATTGTTATTATTTTGGGATTCAAATTAGCTGTTATAGCACATGCCCACTTTGCTGAATTCTTCCACATGTGGCTCTGTGGCCTGAAGCATGGTTGTATATAGAGGATCTCCATTGAAACAAATCTCATGGGAGCAGAATCACCAACAAAATGTGCCTCATAAGCTAAATTTAACATCTCAAGTTTTCCTGATGTGTTGGACAGGTGACAGGAGAGTCAAGACTGGGAACTGGTGCTGGACCATATTGAGACTGAGACAATGCCATGGACTGAGTTACAAGACTGAGACAAAAGGACATGAGAACTATGACTTGGCAATGACGAGCACAAGAATGAGAAGAAAACATAAGGAAGGAGAGTCATATCATGCTCTCATCACAAACAGCTCAGCTTGAACATCCAGCCCCTCAGCCTCCTTCCACCATCCCTGATTGCTGTATATTGATGTGAGGTTTGCCATGCTTTCCACCATCCCTGATTGCTGTACATTGAGAGGAGGTTTGCCATACTTGTCAGTGTATCTGGATGTTCTGCTCCAAGGACCCTCTTTCTCATCTCCATGACTTGAACTTCCAGCCCCTCAGCCTCCTTCCACCATCCCTGATTCCTGTATGTCGATGCAAGATTTGCCATGCTTGTCAGTGTGTCTGGATGTTCTGCTCCAAGGACCCTCTTTCTCATCTCCATGACTTGAACTCCCAGCCCCTCAGCCTCCTTCCACCATCCCTGATTCCTGTATGTCAATGCAAGGTTTGCCATGCATGTCAGTGTGGATGGATGTTCTGCTCCAAGGACCCTGTTTCTCATCTCCATGATTTGAACTTCCAGCCCCTCAACCTCCTTCCACCATCCCTGATTCCTGTATGTCAATGCAAGGTTTGCCATGCTTGTCAGTGTGGATTAGGCATCAGCATGGGTTGGGGTATCCCGTGCAGGTCACAGCTATGGGAAGGCATGGGCATGGGTATGGGAGGCACATGGTATACCCACTACCCATTCAATAGTCTACTCTACAGTATATAGTATGTAATTATAATTTATTGGCAAGCCATTTGACTAGTTTAATTATCATTAGTTGCTACATCCTATTGCATCCTCACACTAGCCCCTAACACTCATATAACCATGACCCCCTGATGATCATCTGCATCAAAACCAAGATTAGTGTTATGCTGTTAAGACTATAGGTCTTAACTCAGCCTGATCGTAATCAGGTTCTAATCTTCCTAAGTCGATATGGCTATCCGTACTCAGATGCTTTCTGAGTAGACCGTCTGTTCGTGTATCACAGTTGGAGGCTTTCCAACTGTCGAGTTCAAGTTTATCACAGCTAGGGACTTCCTAAGCTGTCGAGTGTTCTGGTTGAGTCTAAGACCGTTGGTTGAATTAGGTCAAGCTGAGGAATACAGGCAGTATGACTACAGCTTATATATGGTTTGAAGATATCTATTGTCCAATTGGAATGTAGGATCGTTATCAAGTATAAATAGAAAGAACAATAGAAAAGACAGGCCTCATGCCTTGTGTGAGGCATCCGATGTCACGGAGTGCTGCGGTGCAGCATGTCGATCGTGAGTGTCCGACATCATGGACCTCATGTCAAAGGGCTGTCATATCACAGCATGCATGGGAGTGGGTTCGGGTGCATGGAGTCGCCATGCATCAAGGTGTCTCCCATCGGAAGTGAGTCGAGTCGAATAAGAAAAATGAAGTTCCCGGTCTTGCGGGTCCAGATAACAAATGGTAACATCACCTCCCTTCTATCTTCAAAGTCACTGACTTCGAATTACTATCTGCTTTCCCCTAGGTTCTCCCGCATGGTTCTCTGGTCATATTCCCCATCGCGTTGTGGTCAAAATTATCATACCCTGATTCAAGAAACTCCCATCGCCTCTGCTCTTCCTCTCGTTCCTTCTGCTGCCTCATTGGGCAGTCAGGGCTGTAATGTCTGGGGCCTCGTCGCTTGCAGTGCTTGCAGATATGTCTTTGGCAGATCAGGCTGAAGTGCCTGATCTGGTGGCAAATGAAGCATCTGGCGTTCCTCATGTGGGGAGGGGACCAGGGTGGCTGGGTCGACCGTGGTTTGGGTTCGGGTGTTGTGAGGTCGATGATCTCTAAAGGTTGGGTCATCTGGTTGCTTGTAGAGGGGGAGGCGTTTCCAGAGGCAGTTCGTGGTTTGTTTTTGTTTTTCCACCCGTTGTAAGGCGAGGGTGAGGTCAGTCGTTGTCTGTTTTGATCTATGGGGGTGTGAGGGTTTCTTTCAACCGCCTTCTGTCTGTCTGACCATGGCATAGCCATGTCTTGGATCACTTGTTCAATTCCAAGGGTGTCAGCGTCGTTCATCGCTTCTTCCAGGTTGCGTTTCATTCGATCAATTGTGCTTCAGTAGTAGAAACACATTCTTGCAAGGTGGTATTTCGAGGGGTCATGGGCGAGGTGGGTGCAGAGGGTTTCAGTATTTGCTGGGTTTCATAAGAATTGTTTGGTGAATCATCGTTTGGGGGGTATTATGGGTGTCTGTTCTGCCATGGATAGGTGGGGAGTTTTCTGCGGTTAGTTTGGTGGGTGTCTTGGTCTTGGGGGTTCTACAGCTGTCGTCGCTGTTTATATGCCCCTAGGATTCTCTTGGCATTAGTCAGGTTCCCCTCGGGCTCCCACGAGTTCTCCGAGGTCAGGTATCCAACCCACTTCACTAGGAAGTGCATGGTCCTTCCATTCTTCCTATGTCTGATGATCGCTTCCACTTCATACTCCGATTCACCTTCTATCAGATCAGGCGGTGGTTCTGGGAAGTTCGGTCCATGTGTCTTGGTTTCTTTGTATGGGGAAAGGAGTGCCGCGTGGAATACCAGGTGTATTTTCCACTGTTCTGGTAACTTCAGTTGGTAGGAGAGTGGGCTCAGGACCTTTTCGATGGTGAATGGTTCTTCTCTTTTTGGTGCGAGCTTCTTTGTTGCATGAGTCGTTCTGAGGTTCTTTGCCTCTAACCACACTCTGTCTCCTTCTTTGAATGGGGTGAAGTGTCTTGTCGTCCTTTCTGCCATCATCTGTCTGGCTAACTCATGTGTTGCCTTTGCTTTGTCTCGGGCCCATTGCAGTGTGACAAGTCACTTTTCTATGGCTGGTATGTTTGTCTTTAGGTAGGGGAGGGGGATCACCTTGGGCTCATAGCCCATCATGAGGTAGAATGGGGAGTTCCTCTGTACTGAGTGTGTCCTCTGGTTGTGTGTGAATTCTGCGGTCGGGAAGAGGTGTTTCCAATTCTCCTGGTTGTTTGAGCAGAAGATCCGCAGGTACACTTCTACTTCTTGGTTCACCCGTTCTGTCTCTCCATTGGTCTGGGGGTGGTATGCTGTACTCATCGCTAGCTTGATTCCGAGCAATCTTCCTAGCTCCTGGAACAGCTGCGAGGCAAATTGTGGGTCTCTGTCAGAGATGATCTTGTCCGGGAGGCTGAATCGTTTGTAGACATTGTCTAGGTAGAGGGTGGCCGCTCCCAGTGCATCCACAGTTTTCCTGCAAGGGATAAAAATTACCCCCTTCATAAGCCCATGGTCTACCATGACCATGAGTGTATCATAACCATCGGACTCCGGTAGGTCGGTTATGAAATCTGTCGTCACCATCACGAATGGTCTTGTCACTTTGGATTTGATTGGTTGCAGTGGGGGTGTTGTCAGGTGGGTATTGATCTTCATTTGCTGGCATGTGGCACATCCAGCAACATAGTTCTTGATGTATGTCATCATTCCTGGCCACCAGTAGTCTCTCCTGATCATTTCCGTTGTCTGCCATTGACCTGGGTGTCCGCTGGTTACTCCTTCGTGGTATTTTTGCACCAGCTTCTTCCGTAGATCTCCATTGTCTGGGACGTAGCACCTGTCTCGGAAGAATAGAAGGCTGTCTTCTATTTTCCAATCTTCCAATGCCGATTTGATCGGCGGCGTTCCTTTTGTCTTTAGCACCTCGATTGCGTTTTTTACCAGATCGTCTTTCATGATACTACCCGCAAGTAGATCATGCATTTCTGTGTCAATGAATTTCACAAATACTGTTTCTGGCAGCATTGTGATGTCTTCATTATTGTTGTCTTCTTCCGGTATATGGTCCACTCTCCATGATAGCGCATCACTCTGTACCATCTGAGATCCAGGCACATGGACGAGTTGCAAGTTGAATTCTGATAGGAATAAGCTCCATCTTGCCTGTTGTCTGTTCAGTTTCTGTGCTGTCCGGAAGTACATTAGGTTCTTGTGATCTGAGAGGATTACTACTGGGTGTTCTGAACCCAGCAAGTAGTGTCTCCAAGTTTCCAGTGATCATACTATCACCAGAAGTTCCCTGTTGTATATCTCGTAGTTCCATTCCGTTGGTGTCAGTGCATGCGATATGTATCCGCACAGATGCCAGTCTCCATTCGTATCCCTTTGTCTCAGCACTCCTCCTGTCACGTGTTTTGAGGCATCTGATTTGATCGTGAATGGCTTTGTCGGGTCTGGCATCAGCAGTACCGGTGCTTCTGTGAATTTCCTTTTCAGCATCTGAAAGGCCTGTTCGCATTCGGTTGTCCAGTTGAACGTTTTGTCCTTCTTTGTCAGCTAATTAAGCGGTCTGCTTGTCTCTGCAAAATGTCCGATAAACTTCCTGTAGAAATTCCCAAATCCCGGGAAGGATCTGACTGCTTTTACGTTAGTCAGGGTAGGCCAATCCTGTATACCTGCCATTTTCGTGTTGTCCATGGCAATTTCATTGGGTCGGATGATTAGACCCAAGAATTCCACTTCGTGGATGTCAAACTTGCACTTCTCCGGCTTCAGGTATAAGTTGTTTTCTGCCAGTCTTTGCAGTACTCTCTTTGTCCTTTCCTGGTGTTCGTTCTGATCCTTGGAGAATATCAGGATGTCGTCCATATAAATCACGAGCCACCCCTCTCCAATCATGTCGTGGAATATCTCGTTCATCATTGCCTGGAAAGTCACTGGTGAGTTGCATAATCTGAAGAACATCACCGTTGGTTTGAACAGCCCCTGATTTGTTTTGAAGGCTGCCTTCCATTGATCTCCATCCTTGATCCTGATGTTGTGATATCCCCATCGGATGTCCAATTTCGTAAACCATTTTGCCCCTCTCAGTTTGTCCAACAGGTCCCCTACCAGCGGCAATGGGTAGGTGTTCTTGATCGTTCTGTTGTTCAAGTACCTGTAATCTTGGCAGGGCCGTAGCGTGTCCGAGTCCTTCTTCACAACGAAGAAGAATGGCGATGCCATGGGTGATTTTGATGGTCGGATGTATCCTTTCTGTAGGCTTTCGTCGAGAAACTAAACCCTGCAATCCTTTGCCATGAAGTCCATTTTCAGCTTGATCGCATGATCCCAGGGTCTTGATTCTGGGAATCTTTCTGATGCTTCCTTTTCGAATATCCATCGGTATTCCCTGTACTGTTTGGGGAGTAGTTTGTCAAGGGTCTTTTGTTTGGGGTCTCCTTCCTTCTTGTGTGTCAGGTGTTGTGAGACCGATGTTTTTGCCCTGATCCAGATATTTTGTCCATAAGCATATCGTGGTGATCCCTTTGCCTTTACGATCCGAGAGATTGTCTTCGTTGATTGGGAGTACCCATATCTTGGTTCATTGTACTCCTCTGTCAATGGTGTTTTAGCCGGTTCGAATATTCTGATCACAGGTTCTCCTCAGATGTAGGCGACTAGTAGTTCATCGTCTGTGATCCCTTGTTCGGGTGTCCCTTCCAGTTGTTCTGTTGCCTGTTCCTTTGCCTGTTTGTGGTTTTCTGGTGCTGGGTTTTCCTTCCCAGTGTCTTCTTTGTCTTGTGGCCCAATGGGCTCTGCATCTTGAAGAGTTGTGACTGCAATCTCTTCATCTTCCACTTCTTCGATTGTTGCTCTTCTCATTTTGGTGGGTGTCTTGCCCCCTTCCCATTTAGTTCGGAGTGCCTCTCCCATTTCTTTTGCTTTAGCGGCAATTCTTTGGCATTGTGCTAGTCCTTCCTCACTTGCCAATTTCTTTTTGAGGGCGAGCTTCTCTAGTTCTTTAGCGGCTGCACGGCGCCACATAAGTTGCTCTTTTTCCTTTGCCTTTGTCTTGAGGCCCATCTTTTCTTTTGCTTGGGCGACCATCCTTTGGGCCCATGCCTGTTTCTCCTCTCTTGTCATTTCTTTGAAGGGCTTCCCTTCTTCTTTGACTGTTCTCCAGCGCCAAGCCAGAGGTTTGTCGTCAGATTTCTCCATTCATACCCTTCCAATGAGGGTTTTCCCTTTCCCAAATGAGAGTTTTGGGTGGGTTTGGTTGGTCGTTTGGAATTGGAAGGTTCCAATTCTCCAGTCAATCACTGGGTTGATTCTTCTGAGCCATGGCAGACCCAGGATAACTGATTCTTTCCCTAATCCTGCAATGAGGAAGGTTGTCAGGAACGATCTTCCGTTGATTGTTAAGAATCCTTTGGTGTAGTGGGAGATCTCCCCTTTCTTGTTTGGGGCTCCATCTATGTTCTTGACCCTGATTGTCCTTTCCAGGGGGTGTAGTTCAAATCTGCCGCTTTTTGCGAATTCATGGCTCATGAATATTCCTCCTGCTCCTGAGTAGAGTAGGGCTTCGGTTTTGATGGCTTTCCCTCTGCCTGCTCCTAGCACTTTGATATCTAAACACATAGATTGATTCTTCAAAGTGGCTAGTAATACAGAGCAGACAGAGAGTTTGGTGGTACCTGGCATTGAGGCAGGCCACCTCTTTAAAAACCCTCGTCCCCTATTAAGGCAAGAGCTTTCTCCTTTCCTTCTTTGTTGAGTTCTTTCATGATTGCTCGGATCTTCGAGTAGGCTTCTCTGCCTTTGTTCTTTGGGAAAGGCCGGTCCTCGGTCCTTGTCTCCCCTTATGTTTGGTTGCTCTGTGTCCTGGTTGGTGGCACACGAAGCATAATCCCTTCTTCATGTGCTCAATCCTCTCTGTGTTGGAGAGTCAGTTGATCTCAAGCGGGCCTTCCTTTGATTTGGAGTTGGGCAGCTTCCTTGCTAAGGCCTCTTGTGCCTTCCCAGCTATGGCTCTTGCTCTTCTCCATTGTCTGTCATACTTGGAGGTGGCGTTGATCATCCCTTCTAACATGGTGGGGATTGTTTCCATGTTAAAGACTCTCTCGAGGAGTCTTGGGTTCAGCCCATCCATGAAGAGCTTGATGAGGGCGGTGTCATCATTGATTCCCGCCTTCTCTCGCAGGATTCGGAACTGCACTATGTAGTCCTCCAGGTCCTGTCCCTGCTTCAATGTTTTCATGTCTGTCCTGGCTCTGCCAGCTTTGTCAATCGGTGTGAACACCATTTTGAGCGCCACTTCGAAGGTTGACCATGTTCCTAGGTCTTCCTTCTCTGCCCATGTCTGTGCCCAGGGCACGGCGGTTCCTCCATTCATAAATGACAACGTGAAGATGATTTTCTTTTCATCGGTGTCATAGATTCCGTGGTTCACTCTCAAATAGAGTTTTACTTCTTGTAAGAACTTTGCAGTTCTCGTTTGGTCCCCTGTGAAGTCAGAGGGGGTTCGGATTCTAATCTCCTTGGTAGATGCAGTGGGTTTGGTAGACATGTTGGCGTTGTCGTTGGATAGGGAGAATGGATCTCGTTCTGGGGTTTCTTCTTTATCAAAGGATCTAAAATCCTCTTCGTCGAGGTATCAGGGTTCTTCATCACTGGTTCTCCTTGAGAACCACTTCTGTGCTGGTTCCGAGTATCATACTAGTTGACCCTGGTATCTATACCACGGGGTTCTTCCTGATGATGATGCTCTGGTTGGAGGTCTATCTGGGCTTTGTCTGAAAGATGTTGTGTCTGCACCTAGGTAGGTGGACGGTGTAGATCAGCTTGACCTTTTGTTAAGACTATAGGTCTTAACTCAGCCTGATCGTAATCGGGTTCTAATCTTCCTAAGTCGATACGGCTATCCGTACTCAGATGCTTTCTGAGTAGACCGTCTGTTCGTGTATCACAGTTGGAGGCTTTCCAACTGTCAAGTTCAAGTTTTTCACAGCTAGGGACTTCCTAAGCTGTCGAGTGTTCTGGTTGAGTCTAAGACCGTTGGTTGAATTAGGTCACGCTGAGGAATACAGGCAGTATTACTACAGCTTATATATGGTTTGAAGATATCTATTGTCCAATTGGAATGTAGGATCGTTATCAAGTATAAATAGAAAGAACAATAGAAAAGACAGGCCTCATGCCTTGTGTGAGGCGTCCGATGTCATGGAGTGCTGCGGTGCAGCATGTCAGGGATCAATAAGAGAATAGCCTTATGCCTGGCATGAGACATCCGATGTTATGGATCCAACATCAAGGATCCGATGTCAAGGACATGCTGCAGCACAGCATGTCGATCGTGAGTGTCCGACGTCATGGACCTCATGTCAGTTGAGTCGAATAAGAAAAATGAAGTTCCCAGTCTTGCGGGTCCAGATAACAAATCATAACATATGCTGAGCTGCTGACAATGATGAAGATCAGCAATGGCTCAGAGCTCCACTGGTAGGTATTCCACATACTTAAACAGCAAGAGGGGCCCAGATTTCCCAAAGCCACGAACCCTTACATGATGGCAAAGCACAGCAGTGCTTCAACCACATCCAGTACAAAGTCTTTTAAATCTCTCGCATTGAAGGCCAGTTCCAACCTCAAAAATATCAAGCAAAAGGCTACCGAGCTTCTCAGCCCAAAGAAGAAAAAGAAGACCAAACACTTACCAGATGATCATGGCAACACATCATTGGACCCCAACAACCCTGACTCCAATCCCCCTTCAGAAAAGTCCTTGCATGGTGCCAGCAACAGTGTCATTGACATTTCTGATGGCAAAGATGCTGAAGAAGAGCTCAGTAAGTAATTAGAACCATTGCGAAACTAGGTACTCACCAGATGACAGAGTGGCTAAGCAAGGACTGGAAGTCCCCCATCTATGCGTTCTACAATCCTATTCCTGATATCACCTACATTGATGGATGACGTTGCCACAAATTTAAATGTGCCACATGGGGATGCAAGTACAAGGCCCCTCAATACCTCGATAGCAAGGACAAAGCTTCAACTGTCAATCTCATCAAACATGCATGGTCTTGCTGGGGTGAGGAGGCATGGGAGGCTGCCAACAACTGCAAGGACGCGATGGAGGCAAGAGACTCAGTCACCAAACCTATGGCAAAAAGTGGATCAATCACTGCGATACTCAAGCAATTAGGAAAGGGAAAAGTTATGTACTCCCATTGTATGCATACCAAGACTGAAACAAAGTGGGTTTCGTCTACCATCTAGGTCCATAACAATTAACACAAACAACTTTTTTCAGAGCTGAGATTGTTTGTTGGGTGTCAGAAAGTCTTTGGCCATTCAAGATCATTGAGGATCGAGGTTTTTTGAGTTTGATGAAAACAGGCCACCCAGAATATTACATCCCATCTGCGTCTACAGTGGCATGAGATCTTAACCTTGTTTTTGCATGAACTCAGGACTGAATTGCAAAGCTACTCCAGGTAAAGTGTAATTAGTTTGCATTGAACAAGAGATTGATAATATAATACACACACAGGAATATGATGGCAACATCAGCTTCACAACCGACCCCTGGACATCTCCTAACCACTACACCTATGTTGCATTGATGGCACACTTCCAGACTCAAGGCCAGCCAATTGCAATTGTACTTGATGTCATTGAAGTCCCCATAAGCATACAGAAGTCGGGTTGCATCATTCCATGGAAGATAAGGCTGATCTGCATGCTAGTCACATACCGGAATGAATCTTGCAGTAGTGTTTGCACAAGTGCTTCAAGAATTTGGTATTGAACACAAGATCCTATTGGTTACCTGTGATAATGCATCAAACAATGATATGATGGTATCCGAGCTTGAGATGAAACTCACCCACTTTTCCTCTGTCAACCACACCCGATGCTTTGCCCATATCCTTAACCTTGTTGCCAAATCCCTACTGAAGCAGTTTGATGTCAAGCAAGATCCAGGGAAGAATGACGACCTTAATGAAGATGAGCAAACACTGTTAGCGATGGCAGAAAACCTGGAAGAGGAAGAACTCATAATGGCGCAGGAGAACAATGGCGAGGATGGTTCTGGCAAGGACAATGACAGTCTTGATGGGTGGGTGGATGAGGTTGAGGCACTGACACTAGAAGAACACAAGAATCTTGAGGAATCTATTTGGCCTGTCAAGCGGATGCTGGTGAAGGTGACAAAGGTTTTGAATGTACTTACCTGTAGATGCTAACAATTTTATGGATGTTTGTAGCTTCAAAAACTTGCATTTAAACTTGTTCACCCCACAACCATCTTGTTACCAGCTTGGAAGGCATGCCTTGAGGACCTGAATCTTGCAATCAAGATTATGCCACACGATGTTTCAACAAGATGGAATTTGACCTACAATATGCTTAGTTTTGCTGTCCAGTATTGGGAGGCGATTGAGGGTATCACTTCAGACCATACGAATGATTTGCAACAATTTGAGTTAGGGGAGGAAGAGTGGGTAATTGCTGAAGAGTTATGAGACACACTGAAGGTGAGTGAGTCGTGATGTGGTAATTAGCTGTGCACGCATCTAATTGACACACCTAATTGCTGTGCATGCATGACACACCTAATCACCCATTGACCCAATGCTGAGCATTCTTCACAGATCTTGAAGGACACAACACAGTATTTCTCTCATGGAACACCTAAGTTGCCAACTGTGATCCCAGCGATGGATCACATTGACACGGTCTTTACGAATGCAATGCTACCTAGCAGCAAGAATAATCCAGCTGTTTGCATGGCCATCGAGATTGCCAAACGCACACTGAATAAGTATTGATTTCTCTGAGGTGTATAGGATTTCAATAGGTAGGTTCCAAGTCATTCTTTCTTTGATATTCTACTACCTAGTAGTCTATTTTTGTGAGTACTCCACCCTCATCACAAACTTGCATATTTTGAAGCTGCCAGATGGGATCAAGACTGGATTGACACTGCAAAATCTCTCGTTCAAGAGCAATTTGAGTCATGATATGCCATGCTACCAACATCAGAGGATGTGAATGTGCAGGTTGACCCCTCAAAGACCACCTCTGAGAAGACCAAATCGCCAGTGCATTCACTATCATGTTTATGTTCTAATACTCATTCAAACTCTGCTAGGTTGAAACTCAGAACATATTTGACAACCTCCCATCTCTTGCTCCCATCCATACTAGTACTGCCATCGTTGATGAACTCACTTTATACCTCAGCACAAACCTGGAAAGTGTTCATAATGCAGTTCAATGGTAGTATAAAAAATGAAAGACTTATCCATGACTTTATTGCATGGCCCTCAACTACCTCAGTATTCCTGGTAAGTGTCCTACATGATCACGACATATTGTTGCTTAACATCTTTTTTTTAGCGAGTTCTGTTGATGTTGAGTGGCTTTTCAGTCGAGGATGGCTTGTACTTTCTCATACACATAGCCGGCTATCAGTTGCTTCAACTTGTGCTCTCTTATGTTTGGGCTCTTGGAGTCTGCTTGGATTGGTCAGGGATGAGGATGTTGAGGGTGTTGTGAGACTGGATGAAGTTGATGCACAGGTGGAGTTGAGTAGACTGGTATGAAAACTCGCTAGGCTAGTAGTTGAATGTATGACAAGTCCTGGACCTCCCTTATATACATTACCCATTGATGTACCCCTACCCACCTGGTACCCATGATTCCCATCAGATAAGAACCCGTATAAATGGGTTAAACTCCCATGTGGGTCGGGGTCTGGGTGGCGCTCTCAATACCCATGGGATTACCCATGCCGATGCCTAGTGTGGATGGATGTTCTGCTCCAAGGACCTTCAAACGCATCTCCATGACTTGAACTTCCAGCCCCTCAGCCTCCCTCCACCGTCCCTGATCCCAATATGTTGATGCAAGGTTTGCCATGCTTGTCAGTGTGGATGGATGTTCTGCTCCAAGGACCCTCTTTTTCATCTCCATGACTTGAACTTCCAGCCCCTCAGCCTCCTTCCACCGTCCCTGATTCGTGTATGTCGATGCAAGGTTTGCCATGCTTGTCAGTATATCTGGATGTTCTGCCCCAAGGACCCTCTTTCTCATCTCCATGACTTGAACTTCCAGCCCCTCAGCCTCCTTCCACAGTCCCTGATTCCTGTATGTCCATGCAAGGTTTGCCATGCTTGTCAGTGTGTCTGGATGTTCTGCTCCAAGGATCCTCTTTCTCATCTCCATGACTTGAACTCCCAGCCCCTCAGCCTCCTTCCACCATCCCTGATAGCTGTATGTCAATGCAAGGTTTCCCATGCTTGTCAGTGTGGATGGATGTTCTGCTCCAAGGACCCTCTTTTTCATCTCCATGACTTGAACTTCCAGCCCCTCAGCCTCCTTCCACCATCCCTGATTCCCATATGTCAATGCAAGGTTTCCCATGCTTGTCAGTGTGTCTGGGTGTTCTGCTCCAAGGACCCTCAAACTCATCTCCATGACTTGAACTCCCAGCCCCTGAGCCTCCTTCCACTGTCCCTGATCCCAGTATGTCAATGCAAGGTTTTCCATGCTTTCCAGTGTGTCTGGATGTTCTGCTCCAAGGACCCTCAAACTCGTCTCCATGACTTGAACTCCCAGCCTCTCAGCCTCCTTCCACTGTCCCTGTTTGCTGTATATCAATGTGAGGTTTCCCATGCTTGTCAGTGTGTCTGGATGTTCTGCTCCAAGGACCCTCTTTCTCATCTCCATGACTTGAACTCCCAGCCCCTCAGCCTCCTTCCACCATCCCTGATTGCTGTATGTCAATGTGAGGTTTCCCATGCTTGTCAGTGTGTCTGGATGTTCTGCTCCGAGTACCCTCTTTCTCATCTCCATCCCTTGAACTGCCAGCTTCTCTGCCTCTTTCCAATGACCACTTTCAAAGTATACAAGCCAAAACCTATCAGATGCCTCTGCATCTGTGAATGAATGACCTCAAAGTAGTATTTCAACATGAGGTAAAAGTGTCCTTCTGTACATTTGATCATCCGACCCATTTTCCCCATTGACTGACATTGCAAGTATTGACCCTGTGAGAGCTCGCATTATTTCACCATTCATGTGTGCATCACGCATCCAGGTGTGCATGAGTGGATGGATCGAGAAGACTTTGTTTACATGTTCAAAATCAATAAGCGAGTACCTCCGGAGCTCGTTGGTCATGTCAAGAAAGCATGTAGTGTCCCACTCCTGATTCACATCCAGGAAATTGCGGAGGAAATCTGTCGCTGAACTGGGGACCTTCATGAATGTCATTACTGTTGCTTTTCTAAAAGTTTCCTCCGAAATGCCATCATGATGCATGAATGCACAAAGCCATAGGAAAGTGGCTGCCTCGGAGCTGAGCTTTTCGAAGCTGATCTGCCAAGTGGTATATACTGTCCATTCATAACCATCCACTCTTTGTCTTCCATGCTCTCGTAGAAGCTTTGTGTGGTGCTTTTTGTAGTTGTCAAGGTAGCCACTAACATTACCAGACATCAGAATATATGCACCAGCTTGCACTATGGCAAGGGCCAGATGACCAAGTTCCTGTAGTATTTATCAAACGTTAGAACAAGTCTAGAAGCTAGTATTGATTTGCCATGGAGATACCTTTACAATGGATTCGGCTAGAACACATGTCTCATCAGTGATCACCTGCTTGATGATGCCAAGTAAGAGATCCCTCGCATCTTCTGGTGTCAAGCTGCCAACATTGTAGTTGAAACCCGGAGCATGAATAAGGGTGTCACGATTTCGGGAGGTGATGAGGATGTTCCCATGAGAACAAGATGGAAAAAATCGGGACAGGTTGAGCGTAGTGTCGTCTGCATTATCGAACAGGAGAAGCCAATCTTCGTGTTTCCCGGCAAGCCAGATAATGGTATCGTTCGCGTTTTCTCCTATCTCCTTCCCAAGAGCGATATTCTTCAGGTCGGCGTCAATGGTTTGAGCTGTCGTGGCGTCGATAAAGAAGACATCCGAGAAACTTGTTGGACAGGAATATTCAGCTTGAACACCATAAGTAAATTGGAATTAAGCACACCGGTGTGGCTGGGCTCCCATCAGACATTCTTTAACGAACTTGAAAGCGATCTGGGTTTTCCCACCACCACCTAGGCCATACAAGACAAATCTGCGCTGCTGCGCCGATTCCACTGACGTCGGCGAGGGCGCGAAGCATTTATGAAGTTGTTGGAGAACATCGCTTCTGCCGGTGAACAAATTCGTTGGACTAGGACAGTTCTTCAGTGGTGGTGCTCGTTTCTGGACAAGCACACCGTCTTGTAGGGATATTAGTGCTGGAAATCTCAGGCAACTTGGGGAATGCGTCGTACCAGTGTTACTGATTTGAACGATCTGACCAATATTGAACTGGTTTAAGTTACCCCCAATGTCGTAAAAAGCGCTATCTTGAATTCTTGTGCCGGTTGCGTTCTGGAAAGCCATAACTAAACACGAACGGTGGAGCAGAAGAGTGACAACGCACACTGCGGCAGCCGCACAGCATCCACTGCCACTCACCTACCACGAGGTTGGGCGCTAAAGCAGAGAGTTGGTGCCAAGTTCCAACCGCCAAATCCAATTGCTCATGCCGCACTGTACTGCTTTTGGATGGCAATATAGACCCCTGGCTGCAGTATGCCACCTACTTGTCACCTTTTTATTTAACTCTTGTGCCCTAGTGCTATGGTAAGAAGAATCACCGGACAAGCATTCAATATTCAGTGTCAATTTCAGTGGAAGCTTACGGTGACTGGCGATGGAATTTGTGTTACCCATACGATGGTGTTTTCCCCTGATTTCGCAGTCATAGAACACTCGGCAAAGCTACAGGCAATTTTATGATGCCACCTTCAATTACGCCAGCGCAATTCCCCTTCGTAGCACCTCCCATCGACTGCTTTTCTTCTCGATCCTTCACTAGGGCAAACTAGATCTCACATCACGGTCCATCCTCCAACGACTACCGCCTCGTCATCGAAAAACATGAGCCGACGCATTCCGTACGCTTTCTTCACATTTCCGTTATAGTTTCAGCCACCGTGTAAAATCGTTCGTTGCTTCCCCGGCACCAAACGGACGGCTCCTACTCCTTCAACTTCGGCTTCTATGGTTGGTGCATCGATTCAGGATCAAGAGATGCAAGGACCCCCCCGTACCTATCATCACCACCACACCCTTCTGTCAACCCCCACTCCCATACCCATCCACCCACTAGCAAGAGCCGGAAATAGTCCCAAACAACGATCTTGGACACAACATGGGCGCGAATGACGGCAACCGTTGTTTGCACTGCCGGCACGGTTTCTTTTCTTTTCTTTCTTGTTTTTATCTACTAAGTGTTTTCCTTCTTTCTTTAGGGTATAGTAAACTATTGCTAACGATGGGGGCTGACGCTACGCACCCCATGCCCGCCCATCCACGAACGCCCAAACGCCCTCCTCCACGTGCAAACGGGATGTCAGGCCTCCAGAATGGACAGGAGATGGAGAACGGGCGCAGGTGATGGTTGAGGGGTACCTGGAGACCCGTGAAGGGGGATGCCCGTCAGGTAAGCACTTGTTGACGCTTCAACCGGCGCCACATCACTGACAGCCGCCTAACCCCCTCGACTAGGAAAGCCTGGAAGGACGAAGCAATGACGCACAAAATGCTCATGCACATGCACACCGACGACAGCTAGCCAACGATGACGACTAACGACTACGAACGACACACCACCCGCACCCAGCTCCTCGAGCAACTGCTCTTGGGGTGGATCGTGGGTGGACCACAGACAGTGGACGACGATGACGACGACGATGACGACGGTTACGGACGACACACCACCCGCACCCAGCTCCTCGAACAACTGCTCTTGGGGTGGATTGCAGGTGGAATACCGACAGTGGACAGCGATGATGCACGAACACAACAACCACCAAGGAGGCCTATGCAACAACAGGGTACGACTACTACATTAATACATTACTCATGTTCACATCACTTGCATTTAAGAATGCACATTTCTCGAGCAAATCTCATAATTTTCCATACACAGAAGTTTGAATAGAAGTTTACAAGTACGACAGTAATGTACATAGGATTATGGCTGTCGTTAATGGTAAAAGATTAAGTGACTCAAGTTGGGCGGCTATGAGAACCGGAGGCTCGCAGCCGGTGTGCAGTGGGAATCGTGTGATAAGAAGATGTGGTGGCAGCTGTTGCTGATGATGGTGGTGGATGGTGGTACTTGTGTCGAAGGTGGTTCTGGTCGTAGTCATCTCCGTTGTATGGTCGTAGTCGTCTCCGTTGTGTGGTCGTAGTCGTCTCCGTTGTGTGGTCGTGGGTGTGTCGGTTCGTTGGCCTGGTCTTCCTTTGAGCACTCGCTGTCGGGAGCCGTCAGCACCCCCCATCTACCCTGCGAGAAGTGGGTCGCAGCAGTAGAGGTGGGCATTGTGGTTGTCCGGTTGTGTCCTGGTGTTATTGCGTAGGCATTGTGGTCGGTCTCCCTGTCAGTTCATTGCCTGGTCGTCCTCACCGTCGGGAGTCGTTAGTACCCCCTGTCCACCCTGCGAGCAGAGGCTCGCAGCGGTAGAGGTGGGTGCTGGGGCTGTCCTATCGTCGGACATGTTCACATCCGTTAACATCCCATAACACAGCAGGAAGGGGTGCTGGGTCATCCAGGGGGCGCTGTCCGCAGTTTGGTACCCCTTGTTATCCCATTGCCGTTGCGGTTTGACCCCTTACGCACCCCGCGAGCAGATGCTCGCAGCGATGGAGAGGGTGGATTGGGTCCTGGCTTTCTAACAGATGAAAGAAATACCTTTTTGTCGTCTGTCTTTCTCTTGTTTCTTCTTTTCGAATTTGCAGAGTTATGATTGATGGAAGCAGATTCTCCTGCAGCACCAACAGCTGAAGACAACGTGCGTCCACCTTCATCTTCACCTATACCATCACTTCTCATACCTCGAGCCAGGTGGAGGGTCTCGGAGTGGTGTGTGGTGGAGAAATAGTGGATGCCGTACGACGAAACGGACGTATTGGCACGTCTATACAGGCGAGTAGGAGTAGCTGAGACACGTGGATGACGCGTCATGACAAAAAACATCAGCAGTTCACAGACGGCGCGTGTAGCACCGTCAAGAACAATTCAAACAGGGTACCTATCTGATCCCCAGCGCCATGCACATTCAGAAACGCGTAGCATTCCTCCTCGGGGAGATCCATCGCCCCCACCCTTTCCAACCGCTCTATCCGTCGTCCATAGATGGAGTTCGAGTCTTGAAGGGGCGGATCGTTGTAAAAACAAACCTAGAACCTATATGCAGCCGAAAACAAACGTTAGGGCGGAGACGATGCGTTACGCATCGTCTCGCTCACTCCAGAAGCCAGGAGAGTCCAATGACTCACCTTGGTTGAAGAAAACCGCGCCGTCTCATTGGAAACGGCCTGAAACAAGTCAAAAGAGACTTGGGGAGCTGGATGCACCCCAAGTACGAAGTTATCGAACAATGAATGGCGTTTTACACCGTTCACTGCAGTGGGAGAGACCCAAAGTCGGATGAACCGCGTCATCCGAGTCACGAATGTGACGCTCGTCACAAACGTGAGGCCGCTCGATGTCAGATGCTCGTCAAATGGTTCCGCCAATCTGTTAGAAATCTCTCTCATAGTATGGTCCTATATCTGCCTTTGATTTGAGATACTAAGCCTGCCGAAATTGTGTGAAAAAAAGTTAAGGGTACCCTCAGAAAAGTGGCGTTGAATTGAGGACGGTCAAAGGAAAGAGGAGGTGAAGTTACTGGGATTTGAAAGGACATCATAGGTTTCATGGTGCGAAATTCTTGGCACCGCTTCTTCCTGGACCACAAGAGGTGCGTGGTGCTTCGCCGTGACCTCAGGAGGCAACTTGGCGGGGTATTCGTCTTGGATATCGGCGAAGATGGTTCTTAGTCCACAATGGC
This sequence comes from Tricholoma matsutake, assembly GCA_026075535.2. NCBI lineage: Eukaryota > Fungi > Basidiomycota > Agaricomycetes > Agaricales > Tricholomataceae > Tricholoma > Tricholoma matsutake. The sequence goes on from AP026538.1 coordinate 10,832,558, forward strand.
AAACAATAGTAGAGCTAATCCGAGAGATATCAAAAACATCGTGAATGAAGAAAAGAGGTAGACCTACAAACTCCAGCTCGGCACGCCGCAGCGTAATCCCTGCCGCAAGTCGCGTCAAATCGACGACATCGTGACATTCCTCCGTGAGTGGAAAAAGATATGAAGGTTCTGCTAGTAACGGAAGTGACGGCTGAAGTTGGTTGGGTGACACGTCATCTAGTCATCTGGGTCGCTACGGCATACGACGTCGAAAGAAGATAAGACTGGGGATTCATATGTGAAGAATTGGCAAGGCGTTGAAGTGAAAAAATGTACATACATACTCAACAGGCCATCCTTTGGTAGTCTTTCTCCATGCTGCTGGTTCTCATCCTCTCCTCGCGTTGCCCTTTGAGACATACAAACCCACAGACGTTGTAACAAGTGCGGTGGGTTGGCGACGGGCCCAAACGAGACATAGAAAATAACCGTCCTGACTTAACAGCTTGTTCTCAAGTGCACCGTCTTTTCTAACTCCGAACCTTTCTCCTTCCCCACCAACAGCCCCGTCAAACCCACTTGCGATCGCTTTGAGGAAATGCGGCCCTCCGTATTTGTTTTCAGCTGTGCTTTTTCTGCATTTTGTTGCTTGGACGCATGCAGGCATTTGGCCTGCTGATACTTCAGTAACTTCACCATGCATACCTGATGTGTCCAATTCATGACCACTCTATCTGCCTAGATACACGCAGTGCTCGACCACCACCACGCCCCAATTATTTTGTGGCGTCAACATCCTGGTGAGTCTTTGATACAGTGTGGGACGTGCATTTCTCTGAATGACCGGCATATCTAGCTCCCGCGTACATCCCCCCCATGGGAGACGACATGCATATGCAACGCGCCTTTTCCTCCGCTTTGCGGTTTGCATCACTCTGGTGATATATTTGATGTGCCACCGAGCCAAGGCATAACTGCAGCCACCGCTGTGTCTTGCTGCCCCCCCCCCCCCAGTGTCGTTGTGGACACAGTCCATGTCAGCTATTTATATTGGCATCGAGAGATAGCTGCAGTCAAAACATACCCGCCTCCTGGTTACAATACTGTCATACACTTGTCCGCTTGGATATTTCGTCTCTCTGTCTTTCTGAAATCCCTATTTATGTCTTTCCGTGCTGCGTGCGCGGTTGTGGGAATTGTTATCCATGCATTGCAGACGTCTCCTCCACATTGCAATCTTGATTTGTTGTATCCCTCCTCGGCCCCCCGCTGTCGTAGCTGCTTTGGTTGCTTTGCGCCTAAGCCGCAGCTCTATGCTCAGGCATGACTTCCTGCCTCATGTTTTACATGTACTCCAGCGTCGGGTGCAACATGTGCGCGCTTATATCTTAGGTGCGCCAACTCAGGTTGCATGCGTACGTTGCATGTTGTTTTTTCATCACGAGCGTTTACAATCTTTGTCACTTCCTTGGTTGTTTCTTGTGTGTGAAATGCTGCTATTCTGTGCGTTTTTGCAAGATGGGTTACATCGCAAGTGCCAGCTCACCGCAGACTGTAAATATGTTGATAATCACCGTGATCACGATGTTCCAGTTTGCTCCCACCCTTTGAGCACACCTTTATGGTGGTGGTCACCAACGCCTGTTTACTTTCATGGATATTGCGCCATACATTGTAAAACATAACACAGATGATGTTGGCAATACTTTCAAATTTGTGGATCATGTCAACGATGATAGCCAGTCCGTACCAGGTGAAGGACGGCTTCATCCATACAAAGATGCCAATGCCCTTCTTAGTTCGCGAGTTGTCGGTCCATGCGGCCTTGACCATTGCCAAGCTCCATGGTATTCATATTGGCTCACACGTTCCCAAGGCTGAGATGGTACATGCTTTCGATGCACATGACTGTACGACGTGTATCCCATATGTGATGGTCTTCACAACTGCCCAATGCTGGCGCGAGCAAGACAAGGACTGAAAGCATAAAATGAGGCATGGGATTTCTGTTCAATCTGAAAAACTGCCTGGAAACGCTGACAACATTATCAATCATAATTTAAACACCAATGCAAGTGCTGTGGGTACTGATGTGGATGCAAGTGGACAATGCCCTGCCATAATAGAACAGATGCGTTATGATGCCCCAAAGTCTAACCACATCAGTGGAAGGAGAGGAGACCCTTCAGCAAACCCAGATGAAAAACCACATATGCAAAACAGAGCGACAAGCAAGCCAAAGTATGATGAAATCCCTGATGTCAAATGTATCACTGAAAACATGGGGATGCCTTCCCCGCATACAAATCCTAATAGTATCCTGCCCTTGGGATCAGGAAATGCGGGAACTACACTGAAATCCAATCATCTTAGTCAAGCTCCAAGTCGTATGGCCTGTGAGGTGGCAACATCTAGCCACTCCTCTTCCTGTAACTAACGTTCCAACTGGTTCAGTTTTTCCTGGACAACAAATTATCATGTGAAATTGCTCATGGTGCTTGTCATAATTCTGCACCAAACAAGGTGCAGGAGGCAGGTTGTGCAGTCTGGTCAGTTAGTGCCTGCCAACTCACTAGATTGAAGGCAGTAAAAAAATGTCTTCATGTACTCCAGGCCCCTGGTGTTACAAGGGTGGAGCAGAAGAAAGCATCCACACCAGTTCGAGAATTCAAAGGTCCTGTACTTGACTATAGATGTAATTGTATTTGTGACACATGTTGAAAACATGTACGGAAGGGTCAGGTCCCCAAAATGCATTGGCAAGAGGCCTCTGTATTGGTGCAGTTCCAGAAGAGCTATCAAATTTGAATTTCATCGAACATTTACTCATAGCATGCATATGAGTCAACAACAACAACAACAACAACACCACCACCACCACCACCCACCCCACCCTCAAATCGTTGCTCTGTTGTCCCGGTGCCGGCTAGAGTGGCCGCCTGTTGCATCGTTAAATTATAGAAGGCCTCACTGTCTAAATGCAGCACACGAATTGGCGACCCGTGTCGTTGATGCAAACGAAGCCTGATTTTATCACCATCCCCTACCCACATAAACCATTTATCAACCACTACCCATATCCTCCCAATGTTGACCACTATGTCACACCACGTATTTCTCACCCTTGATTCTTCAACACGCTCATTCAATTTGTGCACTCGTGGCCACGTCACCCAGTCATGTCACCCAGCCACATCATACTTCGCCAGTTTGCCATCAGACAGTTGTTCAATCCAGGCTGTTGCGTTTACGCTTTCATTTTATTCAAGAACACCCTTCCTTTTTTTAACCCTTTTGACAATCACTCAATACACTCACAGATGGCCACATCACCCAGCCACGTCGTACTGCGCATGTTCAGTCCAGTCCACACTGTTGGGTTGAATGTTTCTACACATTTCACTTCATGTTCCTTCATTTTTAACCTTTATTTTTCATTTCTTATGTGGTTGTTGCCAGCCAGTAGCTTTTCCCATTGGGTTTTTGATGCACCCGCGACTGAGCATTTCATATCTGCCTTACTTCATACTACCTACCTTTATTTCTACTTATATGTTTGCCATCTGAAGAGGTGTCCATAATATTGGTCCGTCGAGGCATGTCCTTAGCTCTAGTTAGCATAGGCAGATATCAAGCAAGTAACAAGTAACAGTTGCTTTGTGTGAGTTGCATCTTCCAGTCTAAGGAAGATGATGTCACATGTGATCACCTTCGAGTCACCTGTCGCAGAGGTGTATCATCGCTTACCAAGGATCTAGATGATGTCTTGGCAGTTCTATTTACAGGTCCATGTAAGCCAACAGACAAAGAATATAAACACACTCCACTATAGGTTAGAAGATCCTATGTAGCATGTGCTCTTGAGTGGCTTAAGCTCAACCACGCAGATTGTGCTGACTTGGATATCACATATGATGAGTTGGGGAGATATCCTAAAGACATGCCCCCAGTCTCTGTCAAATACTGTCATTCATTGACAAACAAAGTGGAGGAAGGCACAAGATGATGGTACAGAGAATGGTGTAGATGAGGAAGAATGCCCTTTTATCATACATGGTTTGACAAGCGATCAAATGGCAACAAAGTCGGTTGACACCTTGAAAGCTATTGACCTGAGGCACTGGAATAATCGGGGAGTGGCACTAGCTGTTTCACATGCTGTGCATGCTGAATCAATCTATAACAATCCTAATATGTACCCTCAAATGTTTCCCTGGCTTTTTCCTTATGGTCTTGGTGGTGTTGGTGTGACACCAATGTCTGACAAAGCTCACAAGTGCCATCTGTTGATGTACCATGACAAGCACTTTCAGCGAGACATCACCTTTCCCTTTGTAGCTTTCAGCCATGAACAGGTGAAATCATCATCATCTGCCAGTTTTCTTCTTGCAGAAACAGCAAAATTTGAGGATATTGCTGACAGACTGTTGAATGTGGACCAGAACACTTTGGCTTCTCTTTCTAAGCGCATGGCTGCAAGAGAGGTAGTGAAGCCAGTTACTGAAGATGAGCAATTGTGTTTCCAACTTGTACAAGACCTTGACCACATGAGTGGAAAAGTAAGTGGTTCTGTCACCTCAAAAAAGTACATGCATAGTGAGATCTGGTCCTTGATTGCATACATGGGAGCACCTACATGGTATATTACACTCTCTCCTGCAGATAACAAACATCCCCTTTGTCTATACTTTGCTGATGACAATGAAGAGTTCAACATTGACCTCATATGTACAGATGATGAGCACTACCGACTTATTGCAAACAACCCAGTTGCTGGGGTGCAATTCTTCCATTTTGTTGTTGAAATGTTCATGAAACATGTATTAGGTTTCAACTGTGATCACCATGGTTTATATGGGGAGTCTTCTGGCTTTTATGGCACTGTAGAGCAGCAAGGGTGGCTATCACTACATTTGCATATGCTGCTTTGGATACATGGAAGCTTGGTGGAAGCCTTTCACCAGATGAGATTTGCCACATGATCCTTGACCCTACTTCTGAATTTCACCAGAAACTAATTGAATATCTGGATGTTGGAGTTTGAATCAGCCACATTGGTAACTTGGCCTCGGTATTAGCAATATTTATTATTATGTAATACAGTGCAGGTACTGTACCATTTTGTTCAATTTGGCAGGCCCTGTGATGTGTGACAGCCCTGCCAAAATTTTGGTTTTGGCAGCCCACTGAGTTCATCATGACAACCTGTTTTTTTTTTGGCAGGTAATTTACCTTGGAACACTGAGACTATCCATGTATTGAGGTACAAAATCTAATATGAAATAGGTACTGAGGTACATAGATGTAGGCTAAAAGTTTATTCTACCATTACTCTTGCTGTCATCCTCAGCATTATTCCAAGCACAATGATGGAAGATAATCAGCTGCCAATAATCCCTCCTGAACTCAAGAAGAGAATCTTACCAGAGCAAGACATGTCCATCTTGGACTTTTTGCAGTTTTGGCTTCCTGCAGCAGCTCGAGCAATTGATGGCTCCATTGACCCATCTGAAAAAATCCTCTCTGACCTCGCACCATCAATTACCAGCATTACAGATATTCAGGCCATCCCAACTCCTGCACTCACTGTGCTCAACATGCTGATTGGCATGAAGGATCTGTCATGGTCACAATCAATACTCTGTCTGCATGCACCAGGACACCATGCAGAGCAACTACCTACCTGGGTCATTTCCTACTGGATACAAGTCTTCCATCTATGGCCATTGAAGAAGACGTGGGTTGATGCAGAGGAAAGCCTGCAGAAACAAGGGAGTCATAGGCAACATACTGAGGACATGAAATCCTTGATCAAAAATGTCTACAATGAACTGGCATGCATTTTGTGGGCTAGTGACATCATTGATAGTGTTTCAAAGTCCAGTTTCTTTGATTTTTGATATATCTTAACAATGGTTGGACTTTTCTGAGGGAGGACCCCCCATTATTTTTCATTCTCAATCCACTCCTAAATTTCATGATTATCTTGACAGTGGGTGGCTGAAATCTTTCCATCCCAGAGAGGACCCCCCAGTCTTCTGCAAATTCTATCTCCTGTAATATTTTGGTGAATTCTTGGATTTTCCCAGAATTTATAATACAGCCTTTTGAAATCAAAAAAGTTGCAAAAAGTCGGAACCTGACTGGACTTTGAAACACTAGACATCAATGGTTTCCCAGCTGCAATAATAACAGACCATCTGGCAACATATCTAACAAAGAACTGGCTCTTGGATGAACATGAGAACCAAATGCTTCATTTACTTAGACGGGAGGTTTTGAGCAAGAGAAGAGAGGACAGGATCAGCATTATGAAGAAACTTATTGACGTACATCAGATGGTTGACAGGACAGAACATTATGCAACAGTGCACAACTATGCCTGGATCTGAGAAAAGGGACAAGAACTGGCAACTGGCATCCTTGACATGTTCATAATGATCACCGATGTCAGAGAAAATCATTGGGTTGCTCTCATCATTGATTTCAAGTCCTCAAGGATTCTCTATGGAGATTCAATGGGGGGCCCCCCCCTCAGATAGCAACCAGCTCAAAGGAAACCTTGACACCAGAAGGATCGCCTCAAGCAGTTAAGAAGACAAGGCCAAAACTTAAAACAGTTGCTTCAGCCATTCAGAATGCATTTACAACTGCACAAGATGCCGAAGACCTAGGTGAAGATCTGAAATTTGGATTATTCAAATAATTTTCGAAAAGAAGATAAGAAGGCATACTTTGAAAGAGAGATTGAAAGGCCTGCAAACATGAGGTCACTTAATGATCATAGCCAAAAAAAATGGGAGATCAAGAAGAAGCAGCATGAAAGAGAGCTGGCATGTCTTCATCAACAGAAAAGAAGGCAGTTGCAGAAGAACCAGGAGATCAGGGCTGGTGTATGCAGTCCAAGGGGGTTCAAGCAAAAGGTGAGGTCAGACCAAAGATCAAGCAAAATGTCTAACTGGAATAAATAGATTACTGAAATGCAACTCGAAGATTCTGTAAGTCTGGCCCCACAGACTCACAACATTATGACAAGTTAATTTACCTATGCCACCATTACACACTTCCACAGTGCCGGCACACCACACACATCGCCAACACAACCACCCTCGCTGCTGACACAGCCACCTATGAACTCACCAACACCAGACATACCAATGTCTGTGTTACATTAATTTACCTATGCTACCGCTACACACTTCCATGGCGCTGGCACAGCCACACACATTGCTGACACAACCACCCTCACTGCCAGCACAGCCACCAGCGAATATGACAACAACACACCGGTGACATGCATCCTGGCAATGGCACCATACATCCTTATTACCCTTCTATCCACATCCAGCGGTGCTGACATTATCCTATTGATGTGGTCACCTGATAATCCCACCAATCACCTCTTATCAGAGGTGGAGCAGGATAGGTGCTCCACCTCTAACAAGAGTAAGTTGGAGAGCTATGGGCCTCCATCAATAAACCTTGGTTAAATAGGGAGGGCACTTAGAATAAAGTCTCAGGCCTATATGGCATGTGCCAAACAGTCATCAACATTGCCATCAATGTTGCCATCAAGGGTGCTATATCACAATGCCGATCAATCATGCACTGTCATCAGCTCTGAGCTTCCCACCCATCACTCCCGCCCTTCTGTTCATCATTTGAAGATGCGTTGACTCAGTTTAGCTCACATCCCTACCATACTTTGCATATACCTTCCTATAGGCATGTAGATAGGAACCATAACACATATGACACTCTATATGAGGTGCTACATACTACAGGCCACTAGTGGCAAGGGGGACATCCCATGTATAGGAGAGCAGGAGCTGTAGCTATCTACTCGCTGTACTCATCGTCATCGTTGATGAGCTCCTTGCTCTTGTGAGTGGGAGGACGTTTACGCTGATAGGTCCACCTTGCGCTCCAAGCTCTGGGAGCATCTCCAAATGCATTGACACATGACCACACATGCTATGAACCCCTATGAACCCCACAAAACCACTCTGAGACTATTTTGAATGACTTTGAATGACTTTGCAACACTTTGAGCAAGTTCGAATGACTTTGCAGCACCTTGAATGCCTTTGGCCGCCATATGCTTATTGCACCGCCCTTCATAGAGACGCAGCACACCTTGTATGAGTTAGTGCATTGCATATTGAGCACCACCAGACATGAGGAGACATGACAACGGGATTTTAGGATGCGATTGTGGCGCTTTGATGTCTTGATGATATATTGGATCAATGGGACAGGTACCCATGATAAATCGTGACTCTATACATTTCCCTTCTCATCTTCTTTCATTTATTTTATGATTTGCAAAGTTCTTTATTATTTTATATCTTGCCTCATGTATTCCTCATGTTTTATTTCCTTTTAAGTACCATCTCTTCCAAATATATATAGCCTTGTACTAGCTACTTAGAACGACAGAATAGATTGTCCTCTCACATCAATCGTCTGATTTAAGAGCAATTCTCTTGAGTCCAAGCCTCTCATCTCAGTCTCGAAGTTCAGTATTTTATGCCAAACTTCTTTGAACTTCTTCTATTAGCTTCTCGAAACAATCGTCTATTGTCTATTGCCTCGCAAGGCCTTCTACATCCTTATAGTCTATTCTCAGGCTTTGTCGAAATCATCCTCATCCTATATAAGCCCCTCGAACCTCTTTGAACTTTTTCAAACTTCTTCGAAATTCCTCAAACTTCCTCAAACTTTCCTCAAACTCTCTCGCAGTGCTTTGTACACACTCGAATTTCATCAAACATCATTGGACCCTCTCTAAAGTTGTTTCCCTAACCTTGGGTAACAGCGGTGATATTTAGTACCACCTTGCAACCTTCCTCTAACTAGAGTTATACCATTTGAGGCCTTATTGTGGGTTTTGTTTGGGTTTCCTGGTCAAGTATCATCAATGCGCAGCGCTTGCCACAGATGCCGCAGTAGCATGCTGATAGGTTGTCTCCTCAGCTCAAAGGCCGATTCACCATTTCGACCACATTCTAATCACATCGGATAACTCACACGAGGTCCCAGAAGCAGTGCGATTACTCCTGACCAAGTCTACTGAGCACGATATCGTATCAAACGCGGTCGAGCATCATCATCAATCATCATCGAGCGTTATCGATCGATATCGAGAGACTGCAAGCGACATCGGGCACTGCATTTGTTATCTAAATGGTGGAATACCATGTGCCAGGGAGTACTCCAACTTGTGCTCAAACCTGCTGATAATAGGTCAGCCTCATTCCAAGTCCCTATCGCGTACAGAACCCACTGGATGGATTATTGCGAGACTTAGCGCAGTTTATACACAAAGGACAGTCTCTTTTAGTTCTTTCCCTTTATTACTCCTTCATCATATGATATATATCTTTCTTGTTTGGATTTCAGTCTCCTTTTTGGCCTTGTGCCTTAACTCATATCTTTTGCCTCATGTTCTACACATGTTTCTCATTCCATTTTAGGAAGTTTCTTTAAAACATATAAAACTCTGTAGTATCTACTGGGAAATACAGGAAATCGTCTTCACCTATCATCTTGTATCAAGTTCTAAGAATCAGATCTATCCTCTAAAACAATCTAAACTTCTATGAGTTTTCTCGATCGACGAGAAACCTCTGCGACCATCGTTGTCCTCGATCTTCCTATGATCCTCTGATCGTTAGCACTAGCAACCATTCCAATGCTTCCTAGCCATCGGCTATAGTCTTTGTATACTATCAACCTATCGAAAGGTCCTCAGAATTCATGCAGTGACCATCGACGATCAACATCGTTCACCATCAATCTCATCGATTGTCCTCAATATCGATCGATACTCGATCGGACCATGCCAAACACCTTCATCTCCTATAGCACTACCTTCACAACTAGTACCGACTAGTTATCTTCCCATAGGTTGGACCACGAACATTCAGAACACATTGCACCCTTCCTCTGACTCATTGCAAATATCATCAATTGCCTCATCAGCTGTTTTGGTGGTTTTCCCGGGTTGAGTATCATCAGCGCTTTTGCTTCTTCTTAGCCAGCTCCCTGCACTCTTGCCCTTTATTGCCATCGACTCCATCCTCTTCAGCTTCCCCTATATCTTCCTCATCGTCCATACCATGTTTGACACCCTTCTTCCCCATGGTAAACTCTTTGCCCTCTCTATTTTGTGTCTTCCCTTTGTCTGATCTCTCCTTCCTCTTTCTTACCACTGTCTCCCCAGCTGCTTCCTTCACTGCAAGCTTCTCTGCATAGGCCTCTTGCTGCCTTTGTGATTGTGCTACCTACTTGCATTCACCAGCTCAGAGTGCCTGACACAGTTTGTGAATGTTGTTGATGGTGCTGATTTCAGAAGGATTTGCAAACTTGATCATTCTGGGCCACCCATGAAGTTTGACCTTGTATTTCACAACAATATCCTGTTTGTATTTCATGTAGCTCATGCCGATGTTCTTGAGGTTCAAAATTGTTAAGACTATAGGTCTCAACTCAGCCTAGTCTTTGTATGTTGCAGTTGGAGGCTTTCCAACTGTATTGGTTCTTGCAGTAAGAGGCTTTCTTACTGTATCGGGTTCTGTTCGGGACTTGGTGCTTCCTAAGTCGATATGGCTATCCTTACTCAGAGGCTTTCTGAGTAGACCGTTGGTTCATGTATCACAGTTGGAGGCTTTCCAACTGTCGAGTTCGAGTTATCACAGCTAGGGGCTTCCTAAGCTGTCGAGTGTTCTGGTTGAGTCTAAGACCGTTATTTGAATTAGGTCAAGCTAAGGAATACAGGCAGTATTACTGTAGCTTATATATGGTTCAAAGAATGTCTATCGTCCAATTGGAATACGAGATCCTTGTCAAGTAAATATAGAGGGAACAATAGAACAGTAAGCCTCATGCCTAGCATGAGGCGTCTGATGTCATGGAGTGCTGCAGTGCAGCATGTCGAAGAACAATAGCAAATAACCCTCATGCCAAGCATGAGGCATCCAATGTCACAGATCCGATATCAAGGGTCCAATGTCAAGGAGTCCAATGTCACAGAGTCCAATGTCACGGAATACTGCAGTGCAGCATGTCGATTGACAGGAGTCAGGTCAGGGGGTGTTTCCATTGGAAGTGAGTCGTGTCGTGTCAGAAAGGGGAAAAATGAAGTGCCTGGTCTTGCGGGTCCAGATAACAAATCGTAACATCACCCTCTCTCTATCTTCGAAGTCACTGACTTCAATCAAAATCTCTTTCTCCTCTCTAGTCAGGAGGTGGGGTGGGGTTGTGGGGTTTGAGGGAATCGGTTGGAGTGCAGTAGTGTTCCCAACTCTCCATCTTCTCCAAGCAGGAGCCTCTTTGCCAGGCTATATCCGCTCTCATCATCATAGTGGGTATTCCACTGCAGGTCTCTCCACAGGGGCACACTTACCCCTGATAGTGGTCTTCTACTGGGGGCGAGTCCTTCTTGATTGATGTAGAAGTCCTCCGGGAAGTAGTCCTCCTCATCTAGTTCTCCCTTGAAGCACCACTCTTCATACTGTGCCCTCACCCAATTGTAATCCACTTTCGTGCTTCTCCAGGCAAAGAGACAGCACTTCAGACAGGTCAAGGTCATCCTTCTTATCCAATCATCCCTTGTAATCCAGAAGAGAATCCCATGTGGGCATATCCATGTGGGTCTGCCAGGGAGTATGTTCGTCAGTGGTCGTTGGTCGATGACCGTTCACCCAGTCCTTGCTGGGGTTCGTGGTAGGTGTAGTGTCGATGGGATGGTGAGCATTCTGTGATTTCTTTTGTGGTTTGTTTGGTGGGTGTCTTGGTCTTGGGGGTTCTACAGCTGTTGTCGCTGTTTATATGCCCCTAGGATTGTCTTGGCATGTTTCAGGTTTCCCTCGGGCTCCCATGAGTTCTCCGAGGTCGGGTATCCGACCCACTTCACTAAGAAGTGCATGGTCCTTCCTTTCTTTTTATGTCCGATGATCGCTTCCACTTCATACTCCGATTCGCCTTCTATCAGGTCAGGTGGTGGTTCTGGGAAGTTTGGTCCATGTGTCTTGGTTTCTTTGTACAGGGAAAGAAGTGCCATGTGGAATACCAGGTGTATTTTCCACTGTTCTGGTAACTTCAGTTGATAGGAGAGTGGGCTCAGGACCTTCTCGATAGAGAATGGTCCTTCTCTTTTCGGTGTGAGTTTCTTTGTTTGGTGCGTTGTTCTGAGGTTCTTCGCTTCTAGCCACACTCTGTCTCCTTCTTTGAACGGGGTGAAGTGCCTTGTTGTTCTTTCTGCCATCATTTGTCTGGCCAACTCATGAGTTGCCTTCGCTTCGTCTCGGGCCCATTGCAGTGCAACTATTCATTTTTGTATGGCCAGTATGTTTGTCTTCAGGTAGGGGAGTGGGATCGCCTTGGGCTCATAGCCCATCATGAGGTAGAACGGGGAGTTCTTCTGTACAGAGTGCGTTCTCTGGTTGTGCATGAACTCCGCGGTCAGGAGGAGGTGCTTCCAATTCTCCTGGTTGTTCGAGCAGAAGATCCGTAAGTATACTTCCACTTCCTGGTTCACCTGTTCTGTCTCCCCGTCGGTCTGGGGGTGGTATGCTGTGCTCATTGCCAGCTTGATTCTGAGCAGTCTTCCTAGCTCCTGGAACAGCTGTGAGGCAAATCTGGGATCTCTGTCGGAGATGATCTTGTCTGGGAGGCCGAATTGTTTGTAGACATAGTCTAGGTAGAGGGTGGCCACTCCCAATGCATCCACAGTTTTCCTGCAAGGGATAAAAATTACCCCCTTCATAAGCCCATGGTCTACCACGACCATGAGTGCATCATAACCATCGGACTCTGGTAGGTCGGTTATGAAATCTGTTGTCACCATCGCAAATGGTCTTGTCGCTTCAGATTTGATCAGTTGTAGCGGGGGGGTTGTCAGGTGCATGTTGACCTTCATCTGCTGGCATATTGCGCATCTAGCAACATAGTTCTTGATGTACGTCATCATCCCCGGCCACCAGTAGTCTCTCCTGATCATTTCGGTTGTTTGCCATTGTCCTGTGTGTCCGCTGGTCACTTCTTCGTGGTACTTTTGCACCAGCTTCTTTCGTAGATCTCCGTTGTCTGGGACGTAGCACCTGTCTCAGAAGAATAGAAGGCCATCTTCTATCTTCCAGTCTTCCAATGCTGACTTTATTGGTGGCATTCCCTTGGTCTTTAGCGCCTCGATTGCGCTTTTCACCAGGTCATCTTTCATGATGCTCCCTGCGAGCAAGTCATGCATTTTGGTGTTGATGAATTTCATAAATACTGTCTCTGGTAGCATTGTGACGTCTTCATTATCATTGTCTTCTTCCGGTATGTGGTCCGCTCTCCATGATAATGCATCGCTCTGTACCATCTGTGATCCAGGCACATGGACGATCTCCAAGTCGAATTCCAATAGGAATAAGCTCCATATTGCCTGTCACCTGTTCAGTTTCTGTGCCATTCAGAAGTACATCAAGTTCTTGTGGTCCGACAGGATTACCACTGGGTGTTCTGAACCCACTAGGTAGTGTCTCCAGGTCTCTAGCGACCGTATTATCGCTAGTAGCTCCCTGTCATAGATTTCGTAGTTCCGTTCCATTGGTGTTAGCGCATGCGATATGTATCCACATGGATGCCAGTCTCCATTTGTGTCCCTTTGTCTCAGCACTCCTCCTGTCGCATGTTTTGAGGTGTCAGATTTGATCGTGAATGGCTTTGTTGGGTCTGGCATCAGCAGTACCGGTGCTTCTGCAAATTTCCTTTTCAGTGTTTGAAAGGCCTGTTTGCATTCCATTGTCCAGTCAAACGTCTTGTTCTTCTTCATCAGTTCATTAAGCGGTCTGCTTGTCTCCACAAAATGTCCAATAAACTTCCTGTAGAAGTTTCCAAATCCCAGGAAGGACCTGACTGCCTTTACGTTTGTTGGGGTTGGCCAATCTTGTATACCTGCCAGTTTTGTGCTGTCCATGGCAATTTCGTTGGGTCGGATGATCAGACCCAAGAATTCCACCTTGTGGACGTCGAATTTGCATTTCTCTGGCTTCAGGTATAAGTCCCTTTCTGCCAGTCTTTGCAGTACCCTCTTTGTCCTTTCCTGGTGTTCATTCTGATCCTTGGAGAATATCAGGATGTCATCCATATAAATCACGAGCCACCCCTCTCTGATCATGTTGCAGAATATCTTGTTCATCATTGCCTGGAAGGTCGCTGGTGAGTTGCATAATCTGAAGAACATCACCGTTGGTTTGAACAGCCCCCGATTTGTTTTGAAGGCTGCCTTCCATTGATCTCCATCTTTGATTCTGACATTGTGATATCCCCATCGGATGTCCAATTTTGTAAACCATTTCGCCCCTCTTAGTTTGTCCAACAGGTCTCCTACCAGTGGCAGTGGGTAGGTGTTCTTGATCGTTTCGTTATTCAAGTACCTGTAATCTTGGCAGGGTCATAGTGCATCCGAGTCCTTCTTCGCAACAAAGAAGAATGGCGACGCCATGGGTGATTTCGATGGTCGGATGTATCCTTTCTGCAGGCTTTTGTCAAGAAACTCATCGAGTTTCTTTTGTTCTGCTGGCAACAACGGGTAAACCCTGCAATCCTTTGCTACAAAGTCCAGTTTCAGTTTGATCGCATGATCCCAGGGTCTTGATTCTGGGAATCGTTCCAATGCTTCCTTTTTGAATATCTGTCGGTACTCCTTGTACTGTTCGGGGAGTAGTTCATCTAGGGTCTTCTGTTTGGGGTCTCCTTCCTTCTTGTGTGTCAGGTGTTGAGAGACCGATGTCTTTGCCCTAATCCAGATATTTTGTCCATAAGCATATCGTGGTGATCCTTTTGCCTTTACAATCTGAGAGATTGTCTTCATCATCAGAGAATATCCGTATCTTGGCTCGTCATACTCCTCTGTCAGCGGTGTCCTAGCTGGTTTGAATATTCCAATGATGGGTTCTCCTCGGATGTAGGCGACCAGTAGCTCGTCATCTTCACTTAGTTCGGGCGTCTCTTTCAGTTGTTCCATTGCCTGTTCCATTGCCTGTTCCGTTGCCTGTTTGTGGTTTGCCTGTGCTGAGTTTTCCTTCTCAGTTTCTTCTTCATCTTGTGGACCAATAGGCTCCGCATCTTGAAGAGTCATGATTGCGATCTCTTCATCGTCAATTTCTTCGATTGTTGCTTTCCTTGTCTCGATGGGCATCTTGCTTCTTCTTGGTTCTTCGTGGAGGACTCCTCCCATCAGTTTTGCCTTGGCAACAACTCTTCAGCATAGCTCTTGGCATTCTTCTTTTGCCAGCTCTTCTTTCTTGCTTTTCAGGGCTGCTTTTTCCCTCTCTTTCGCGACTATTCGGGCTACTGCCAGTCGTCCTTCTTCTTTCCTGGCGGCCAGTTTCTCCAGTTCTCTGGTGGCCAGCCTTTTCCACTGTGCTCGTTCTTCCTCAGCAGCTTTCTTCTTGAGGGCAAGCTTCTCTTGGTCTCTAGCAATGATGCCTCAGCACCATGCCTGTCATTCTTCCTTCGTCATGTCTAAGGGGTTCTTCTTCTGCTCGGTTCCCTTCCGACGCCATGACAAGTGTTCATTGTCAGTTTTCTTGGTTTGTACCCTAGTGATAAGGGTTCTTCCTCTTCCATGTGAGAATTCAGGATGGGTCTTGTCATTTGTCCTGAATTGGAAGGTTCCAATTCTCCAGTCGATTACTGGATTGATTCTCCTGAGCCACGGCAAGCCCAAGATGACTGATTCCTTTCCCAGTCCTGCAATAAGGAAGGTGGTTGGGAAAGTTCTTCCATTGATCGTCAAGAGTCCCTTGGCATAGTGGGAAATCTCCCCTTTCTTGTTTGGGGTTCCATCCATGTTCTTGACCTTGATCACCTTCTCCAGGGGGTACAGTTTGAATCTGCCGTCCTCTGTGAATTCATGACTCATGAATATCCCTCCCACTCCAGAGTTGAGTAGGGCTTCAGTTTTGATGGCTTTTCCTCTGCCTGTCCCTACCACTTTGACATCTAAACACATAGATTGATTTTTCAAAGTGGCGAGTAGTACAGAGCAGACAGAAAGTTTGGTGGTACCTGGCATCGAGGCAGGCCACCCCTTCAAAAACCCTCATCTCTGATGGCAGTGACAGCTGTCGCTTTCTCTTCTCCATTGAGTTCGTTCAAGATCACTTGGATCTTCGAGTAGGCTTCTTTGCCTTTGTTCTTTGGGAAAGGCCGGTCCTTGGTCCTTGTTTCCCCTTTCTTGTGTTCAGTTGCTCTGTGTCCGGGCTGGTGGCACACAAAGCACAACCCTTTCTTCATGTGTTCGATCCTCTCCTGGTAGGAGAGGTGGTTGATCTTGAGTGGGGTTTCCTTTGCCTTAGAGGCCAGGAGCTTCTTTGTAAAAGTCTCCTGCAGCCTCCCTGCTATGGCCCTTGCTCTTCTCCACTGTCCATCGTACTTGGAGGCGGCGTTGATCATTCCTTCCAAGGTCATAGGGATCATTTCCATGTTGAAAACTCTTTTGAGGAGCTTGGGGTTCAACCCATCCATAAAGAGTTCAATGAGGGCGGTGTCGTCATTGATTCCCACCTTCTCTCACAGGATTTGGAACTGCACAATGTAGTCCTCCAGGTCCTGTCCCTGCTTCAATGTCTTCATCTTGGTTCTGGCCCTGCCAGCTTCGTTGATCGGTGTGAACGCTGTCTTGAGCGCCGATTCAAAGGCTGACCAAGTTCCTAGGTCCTCTCTTTCTGCCCATGTCTGTGCCCAGGGCACAGCAGTTCCTCCATTCATGAAGGACAATGCAAAGATGATTTTTGTCTCATTGGTGTCATAGATTCCATGGTTCACTCTCAAATAGAGTTTCACTTCTTGTAAGAACTTCACAGTTCTAGTTCAGTCCCCTGTGAAGTCGGAGGGGGTTCGTATCCTGATCTCCTTGGTCGATGCAGTCAGTTCGGTGGACATGTTGGCGTTGTCGTTGGATAAGGAGAATGGGTCTCATTCTGGAGTTTCTTCTGCATTGAGGGATCTAAAGTCCTCTTTGTCGAGGTATCGGGGTTCTTTGTCACTGGTTCTCTTTGAGAACCACTTCTGTGCTGGTTCCAAGTATTGTACTAGTCGACCCTGGTATCTATACCATGGGGTTCTTCCTGATGATGATGCTCCGGTTGGAGGTCTGTCTGGGCTTTGTCTGAAAGATGTTGTGTCTGCACCTAGGTAGGTGGACTTTGTAGATCAGCTTGACCTTTTGTTAAGACTAGAGGTCTCAACTCAGCCTAGTCTTTGTATGTTGCAGTTGGAGGCTTTCCAACTGTATCGGTTCTTGCAATAAGAGGCTTTCTTACTGTATCGGGTTCTGTTCGGGACTTGGTGCTTCCTAAGTCGATATGGCTATCCTTACTCAGAGGCTTTCTGAGTAGACCGTCGGTTCATGTATCACAGTTGGAGGCTTTCCAACTGTCGAGTTCAAGTTATCACAGCTAGGGGCTTCCTAAGCTGTCGAGTGTTCTGGTTGAGTCTAAGACCGTTATTTGAATTAGGTCAAGCTAAGGAATACAGGCAGTATTACTGTAGCTTATATATGGTTCAAAGAATGTCTATCGTCCAATTGGAATACGAGATCCTTGTCAGGTAAATATAGAAGGAACAATAGAACAGTAAGCCTCATGCCTAGCATGAGGCGTCCGATGTCATGGAGTGCTGCGGCGCAGCATGTCGAAGAACAATAGCAAATAACCCTCATGCCAAGCATGAGGCATCCAATGTCACAGATCCGATATCAAGGGTCCAATGTCAAGGAGTCCAATGTCACAGAGTCTGATGTCATGGAATTGTGGTGCAGCATGTTGATCAACAGGAGTCAGGTCAGGGGGTGTTTCCATTGGAAGTGAGTCGTGTCGTGTCAGAAAGGGGAAAAATGAAGTGCCTGGTCTTGTGGGTCCAGATAACAAATCGTAACAAAAATAGCACCTGCATATCATTAGAATGTCAGCAGGCAGCAATATGTATGTTGTATGAAATACTTATGAAGGCCTTCAATTATGAGGCATGTGCAATCAACCCTCATGGTCTGCAGGTTCTCCTGCGGGCTGCCAGCTGAACCCATTGTCAGCATGATTTTATCAGTGATCAAGGCACAGTACTCACTTTTGGTCCTTGCACATGCCCACTGTTCAAATCTTGCAAGAAATTCCATAGGTTCCAATTTCAGCACCTCAGAGACAAAGCCAATGGTGTCATACAAGACAGCCCAGGAGGGGAGAGTGCTGTTGTGGATGTGGGTGCATGTAAAAAAGACCAGTGTGCACACACCAGTATGCTCTGACAAATTCCTGATCTGCAATAACATTAGCTTAATGAATGAATAGTATTGTAGATACTTACCTCTGTTGACACCCTTTCTACAGAAGCCTGGCAATCTGTTGCGGTGGCCGCATTGGATGTGCATATGCCGGTTCTGGTAGTTTCTCAATGGAGCTTGAGGTCGGCAATATATTGCTGCTGCTGATCTTTAGACAGCCTCTGCATGGAAGGATCATCATCCACAAGCTTTTGAAGATCCACAAGCTTGAGGCGACCACCCTTTTCGCAATCTGGTAGTTGTAATGGTAGATATTTTAGTAGTCCAAAGACTGATGAACTGACAAACCTTCATTCATTTTGATGCCTTTTGCATGAACTAACACATTCCGAAGCGAAGGCACACAGGTATTTTGGTAGCTGCTTTCATTGCTGAGCAGCTGCCTGATATTCCCATTGTTCTTATACTTTTTGGTGAGCCAAGTGATTTCAGAATCCCTAAAATCAAAGAATTCCACAATTTCAGCACTGAGGGCATTGGTGTTCTCCTTGTTTGATGTGTGCTTTGCATTGGCAGTCAGTTTCTCTGCATTGCTCAGATGTGGATGAGGACCCCATCTCTCCTTCACTTTCTACCACTGAGCACAATGTATGTCTCTTCTTGTTAACTGTTCACCTCACTGCCTAATTTTGACTGCTCTGCTGAACAGCCTAAAACATAAATAGAGGTGAGTGTTTTAACAAGAATGTGCCGCCTTGTTGATTAAGTCTGAATTCCAGAATAACCCACCATCATTGATGAGGCATCCTGTGCCCCGAGAACCAGATGTCAATGTTGATGACTTATTAACATTTGGCAACTTGTCCTTGTCTGGTGAAGGTGGCGACAGTGTAGCTGCAATTTTTGAACAAGCTGAGGATGACTGTTTACATGGACCCCCAACCCCCCTGAGCAGCCCTATGCAAACAGGAAACACAGCATGGGTGGTTTTTAATGGATGACATGCTGGTGTTTTTGAGATGTGGTATGCATTTTTCAAGGCACATTTAGATTTTGCTTGACAGTGCATTGTAGGGCAGCTACTTCAGCGCAAGTGAATGGCTACCATAATTCGAGTCAACGAGGTTTTCTGACATGTGAAGTGGCTTAGGTGGCATGGGTACATGCCCTAGCCAATCATACTGTAGGTCCCCCCACCACCTCGTGCAAGACCAGGTGTTTATCATGGGTGGTAAGGCTTCTTTCTATGATTCTAACCTTTGTTAATGTTGATGGGTAGGGTGGCGGCGATGGCGGCATTGGGTTCTCATAACCCTCGCAAGGTTTTGAAGGCAGGTGGTCATCCTCAAGCCGATTGTATCTTTGCCCATACATACATGGCAGGTGATGTTTGCGAGGTGTATTCGGAGTAATCTACACTACATTCCTTCGCCTCATGCTGTAGTTTTTTTTGTACTTTGTATTCCTATAAACATTGTCAGCTTTGACTAAAAATATGGAATGAATTAAGTTTTGAGCTCCTGATCTCACTTTGCATGCTCCCCCCATTCTTGAGAGAGGGTGCTTACTTACCATGATGATAACCATGTTGTATGTTTTTGACAAAGTATAAACCTTACATTGAATAAGTAAATATTGAATCTTTGTTGTATATCGAGCTGCCTCCACACTCCACCTGTGGTCCCCCCTTCCTGCCCTTATAGAATCTCTCCACTGTCAAGCAAAATAGTGTTTACTAATATACCATGTTTGAAGCCACAAAACTTTCCTTAAGTCTTCAAATCTAACTCATCTCAACCACAGAAAATGATCTAAATAGCGCCATGTAGGTCAGAGATCTATGAAGACAAAGTAGTAGTCACTCAAAATACATTAGTAAAGCAGCCATTTAGCAACAAATATAATCCTTAAGAGGTATCATTGATCATAGGATCATATTACAGATATACAATCACAATCAGTGTCATGACTATAATCCAATACTGCAGCATTTCAGAAGGGTTGTATCCTTCGCTCCCAAGCATATAATACAATGTGTGAGTCTATGTACTGTGCTTTAATCTACATATCCATGATGCTGAAAATGCTCCGAGTCCTGGCTGATCAAATCAAATGTTTTTCCAGTGCCAATTCACCACAGCATTGGGTTGTCAATATTGACCAAGGTTAATAAACAGATGAGCAGTTTTCTTAAATGGTATTTATACTCATGATAATCACAGTCACTATCCTACCCATTCATTGAACATGTGCTTCAGTTAGATAATTATGCGTAACTTGAAGGTAAGACGCGTTAAAATACTAATTAGAGTGATATTGATCAATCATGTGACCCCATCAAAGTCATGTTGACTGCTGGCACCTGTGCATGGCAGTCGGCAGAGGGTCCTCTTTGTCTAAGTGCATCCACTTCTTACACTCCAGGAACATGAAAAAAGGCTGCATTGACAAGGATAAAACATTGAATCCCAAGGGCATTCGAGCTTTCCATGCTAATGCATCTGCCATCCTGAAGTCGAAAATTGCTGGTGAGGTTTGATTTCCTTACAACCCTGAGTATAGCTAATGAACTGTATACAGCAATGTCTGAAGAAGATTGTATGGCATATGATGCGGCACAGGACATACCCAAAGATGACGCTGGCTACATCACTGATTGTGAACCTATGGATATCAATGAAGTTCTTGATGGCACTGCTCAATTGGACTCCAGCCACACTGGTGGCGAATTCCAACAGATCTTGGAGGAAGAACTCTGTCAGCAAAGTAGGTATGTGCTCATATCTGCATTATATATATATATATTTAGTAACCCACTGGACAGGCGATACCGCTCAGATCCACAAATGCGCTGAAATCACACACAGTTGTGTAATGATGGATTCAAGTGCCAAATGGTCGGCATTGTTGATACTTACATCCTCTGGCAGGAGTCACTCGGAGATGTTGGGCTAGATGCTAGTCCCCCTTTGGTGGAAGAGGAGCTGCTTCAGGGCAAATACAGCCTGAAGATTCTCAATGTTTTCTGCATGTGTATTCCCTTATCTTTTTTTCTTTGTCTGACCAGAGTCTATAGCTATGTATTTCCTGGATGCAGAATTAGCAGAACATGATCAAGGAATACAAGTGGCACTAGTTCGACAAGGTGTCATGCCCTGTGCACCTTACTCACCAACACTTGCGGTCTCTACTCAACTGCTTGAACTAAATCAAAATAGCCACCTCCGCTGTCCCCACCTTGCCATCCAGCCTTTTGTCAAGGGTCTTTGTGATTTACATGGCTTTACATTCTGCCCATATCTCAGCCAACAATTTTTGATTGCTTATGATCTTTACCTGTTGATACATGAGAATGTTCAGCAATGCATGGATACAGCCCTCCAACGTGACACCCCCTATTGGCGCCTTTGGCATGCATGCCCCGCCTGTTGCTATAAGCTTGAAGATGAACAAGAGCTAATATTCAAGATGCTTGTCACTATGGAAGGAAATGATTCCCTCAAACACATCCTCTGATGACAACCACTTGCTACCAGCAGAAGGGGAACCTGAACGCGAGGGCCCACACATTGGTGAATCGAGGGAGCTACCCAACTCAAGGAAAGTAGCTGGTGACTATCTCCTTTCCAGGGAGAAGGTGGATAGATGGGCAGAGAACATCCTGGAGGAGGTGCTACCAGTGAGTTCATTGCAATCTTAAAATCTATGTGCTAATACCATTTTACAGGAATAGGAAGATGATACAGAGGATAACCCTTGTGCTGGCTGCTGGACCAATATGATCAATGAGCTTATGGTGAGGATGTGGGGAATCTTTGACGAGACGGGGATTTTTCTAGTGTTGTGTCGGCATGGTTTTGTTTTGGTGGTAGCAGATATGGTTCAGAGTGGCAAACTGTGAGTCCTCCCATCTTTCTCTTCATTATACAGGCTAACTGTGCCCACAGTGTGAAGTACCCACTTGCCATTGTAGAGGTGCTTTTAGAGGCGTTCGGCGCTGGCATTGGGGGGGGATATGACATTGGCTGCAAATTTAGGACAACACTCTCATGAAGTGACTTAAGTCCTCATGCATGCATGCTGGATTATAAAGCATTAGTCGGCTATTTCCATGGCCATGCACACAACTGTCTCTGCCAACTCCTCTTCCTTGCAACCTATGTGAAAGGGATGGGCCTGGAGGACCTAGAGGGCTGTGAACGTTTCTTCTCGAAATCGAATGTGCTCGCTTCCTCCCTTCGCTATGCCAGTGTATTCCATCGGCAACAGAAAATGATTGAATTCATGAGACATATGGATAGGTTTGAGACCTATCCCAACCTTAGTAAGTACCATGAGCCCTCTTGTTTCATGCAGAGTACTCACCACTTATAGGTGAATTCCTCGTGAACAATTATCGGCAAGTGCTCAATATCTTGAAGGGAGAATCAGCGCTCAGGAAGACTATGAGAGATCTGGAAGTTTCAGATGCAAGCATCTTTGCAGTGTGGCTGGTGGAGGAGCAAGAGTACTTGAAAGGGCTATTGATGGAGCCGATTCAAGAAACATTAGACATGGAGTATTACCAGAAGCTCATGAACCTATGTGCTAGCGAGTGAGTGCTGTATCCATCATGCATGTATGCCCAAACTAACCAATATATATAGAGTGAAACTGAATGCTGCACGGGACATCTGGCTGAATCTAACACCCAATAACCCCACTCCCCCTGGATCAGCTGCCTCTCTCGAGATAAAGCACCGACATGCTCTGGAAACCTGGGACAAGGACCTCGATGTTGTTCAGCAGCTGGAGATCCAGCTCAGTGTTAAAGTAAGGTGGCTGCCAGAACACCCCAAGTGGAAAGCTGCTGCACTTATGGAAAGGAAGCATCGTTACCAGCGATGCTTGGATGAGCTTGAGGGCTTAATTGTATCTAGGATGTTTGAGCTCATGAAGATGAATATGTCACAGACAGGTGTGCCTTATTCTCCTAACATGTTCTGCAGCTAATATTTGTTTTGTAGGGTACAAACTTTGTAAACATATTGTGACAGCTCTGTGGGCGCACTCCCAGGCTATATGTAGCACTCTGGATTGATATAACACTGCTGCTTCTGCTCTCTCTCCGCCTCGCCCAAATCTCTCATGGAATGACATTGTCAAATATGTGTTTCTTGCTGACTTCGACCTATTGCGTGACTCGAGATGTTCGTGACCACCCATGGTCACGGCCCACCTTTTGTGTTATGATAGATCACTTCTTTAAGCTCAAGTGTGCATGTGAGGAGATTCTGCACCTCAATGTTGAGATACCCCATGTGATTACCTGCATAAGAGATGAGGATTTGTTTCTCCGGTCAAAGGAGGCAAAGCTTAGGGTACACAGCCTGGGCCCAGCACGCCAGGTTCAAAAGCACAGGTTAGAGAAGGGGCACAGCAATGAACAGCACATGTGTTGGTTCAGGAAACTTTCTTTAGTACCTGGGTTTATGGGGAGCATCAAGCCTGGGGTCAGTGTAGAGTCACATGGGGGAGCAGCAATGCCAATGGATGTTGATGACACATCTGGCAATGCCCAGCATCCTGCAGACAATGACAACGGAGAGGATGACAATGCAGAGGGTGATCAAGTAGATGCTGATATCCAAGCTGTGGTTACTCCCCTTATGCTGCTTACAGTAGATGGCCTGACACTACAGACAGAAGACAATCATATGTTTAGTTATACTGCATAGCTTGAATTACAATAGAAAGTTTAGTGATGTTGATAGGTCCACCTTGTTGTTCAAGAAAACACATCTACAATCATTGTCGAAGCTCTATAAAGCTCTACAGACCTCTACAAAGCTCTACGAACCCATACAAACCCCTCCGAAGTTCTGCAAACCTCTATGAAACTCTACAAAGTCATGAAAATGCTTCGAAATTCTTTGCATGCCTTTGGCCACCATAATACAATTCCCCCGACCTTTGGACAGCTCAGAATATACACTTGGAACATTGTCGATGAGTTCTGAACCAGTCTCGAGCAATATCGCACCAATTTTGGGCCATGAATGAAGTCCAAAGAAACTTCGAAAATCTTCGAAAAACCTCGAACCTCAAAAAACATCTTCAGACACAGTGTTTCCTATTTGAACAATCTCTGGATGCATGCTGGACACATTGGACACTATCTCAAGTATATCAAACACATTTTGACTGCATGTGCACGCACACAATCTGCTCGAAGCAGTTTCCAATGTTTTATGCAATTTATAACAAGGACAGTCCGCTTTTAGCTATTCTTTCTTATTATTTCTTCATCATGTGTTATATTTACCCTTTCTAGTCTCGCTTTATTGTTCTGATATACTTCTATTGTCTTTTGCCTTGAGTTTTCCACATGTTTGCCTCATGTTCTCTAGCCTTTTTAGGTAGTTTCTTTATTTTATATAAAAAGATGTACTAGATACAAAGAAAAACAAGAAAGTAATCACCTTCCTCCCAGATTGCAGTAATTTGGGAGTTCAGTTTAGTCTTATTCAGTCTGAAGTCTGGTGTTTTACGCTAAACCTCTTCAAAAATCCTCAAAAATCTTTGCATTACACTATTTTCGCTCTTGTTTCCCTCGATTCACCTTTGCTTTGCTTCTATTACTTGTCTAGTCCCCTGATCTTGCATCCGAACATATTTTTGCACTCTGAATTCATCGATCTAGCCACAAAATTCCTTGAAAAACCTCGAAAAACCTTGAAACACATTCTTTTAGCTTCGAATTGCTCTGACAAGCAGTCCTTTTATGACTATTTGATGATCGATCTGACAGGTGACATCCTTTCTCTAACCTGTGTTATACCATCTGAAGCCATTTAGTAGGTTTTGTTTGGGTTTCCAGGTTGAGCATCATCACCGTATTCTGTGCCAAACTAAAGAGCTCAGTTCTCTACCTTTCTCCACTTGGGGTGACTTTTGAGCAGAGTTTGTATGCCACTTTTGTCCCCTCAATGAGCACCACTGAGCAGTGACATGGCTTGAGTCATCCTCTTACCATCAGGCACGTTGATCCATGGATGATTATATCGATGAGTTTGAGGATTTGGTGGACATGGCAGGATATGGGAGTGGGCTACCAGTGGTGGTGAAGTTCTGATGGGGCCTCAATCGAGAAATTCAGGACCAGATTGCACAGATGTTGGAAGGGCACTGATAGGTTGTCTCCTTGGCTCAAAGGCCGATTCACCATTACAACCACATTCTAATCACATCGGCTAACTCCTACGATGTCCCAGAAGCAGCGCAACCACTCTCGACCAAGTCTACTGAGCACGATATCATATCGACCACATTGAAACATCACCAGCAACATTGATTGTACTTAGAAACCACATCACACAACTTTAGGATTACCTGGAAATGCCCTAAGATCCCTCTGAATGAACATAAAATATCCCTGATCAACTTCAAACAACCTCGACTGCGATTGAACATTGTTGAGTGTTATCAATCAACATCGAGAAACTACGAGCGACATTGGGCACCACATTCATTATCTAAATGGTGGAATACCATGTGCCAGGGAGTATTCCAACTCGTGCTCAAACCTGCTGATAGTAGGTCAGCCTCGTTCCAAGTCCCTATCACATACAGATCCCACTGGATGGATTATTGTGACACTTAGCGCGGTTTATACACAAAGGACAGTCTCCTTTTAGTTCTTTCCCTTTATTACTCCTTTGTCATATGATATATCTCTTTCTTGTTCAGATCCCAGTCTCATTTTGGCCTCGTGTTTTAACTCATATCTTTTGCCTCATGTTCTTACACATGTTTCTTATACCATTTTAGGAAGTTTCTCTTAAAACAAATAAAACTCTGTAGTATCTACTTGGGAATAGAAGAAATTGTCTTCACATATCGCCTCATATAAAGTTCTAAGAATCCGATCTACCCTCTAAACAATCTAAACTTCTACGAGTTTCCTTGATTGACAAGAAACCTCTGTGACCATCATTGTCCTCGATCGACTTTCGATCCTCTTATCATTAGCATTAGTAACCACTCCGACACTTCCTAGCCATTGGCTATAACCTTCATATACTATCAATCCACCAAAACATCATCGATCTCATCGATCCTCTTTGATATCGATCGATACTCCATCGGACCACACCAAGCACCTTCCTCTCTTATAGAACTACCTTTATGACTAGTACCAACTAGTTGTCTTCCCTTTGGTTGGACCACGAACATTCAGAGCACCTTGCATCCTTCCTCTGACTTGTGTAAATATCATCAGTTGCCTCATCGGCAGTTTTGGTGGTTTTCCTGGGTTGAGTATCATCAGCGCCCAGCAGTGATAGGTCCACCTTGTCATTCAAGCTCAGAAAACATGTCTATGATCATTGTCAAAGCTCTATAAAGTTCTACAGACCTCTACACAGCTCTACGAACCCATACGAACCCCTCCGAAGCTCTATGAATCCCTCCAAAGCTCTACGAACCCCTCCAAAGCTCTACGAACCTCTACAAAGTCATGAGAATGCTTTGAAATCCTTTGCAACACTTCAAAACTCTTTGCAACACCTCAAAATTCTTTGCATGCCTTCGGCCGCTATAGTACAATTCCCACCACCTCAGGATATACACTTGGAACATTGTCAACGAGTTCCGAACCAGTTTCGCAGCAGTATTGGCCTTCGAGCAAGTCCGATGTTTCCTCGACCAACTTTGAAAATCATCGAACATTGAAAATTGACATCGGATACTATATCGCTATCTGAATAATCATTGCACACATGCCAGACATATCCCCTTGTCGAACAATATTGCACCGATATCGGGCCACAAATGAAGTCCAAAGAATCTTTGAAAATCTTTGAAAAACATCAAACCTCGAAAAACATTGTCAGACACAGTATTTCCTGTTTGAATGATCTTCAGACGCATGCTGGACACATGGGACACTATATTGAGTATATCAAACACATTTCGACCACATGTGCATGCATACAATCTGCTCGAAGCAGTTTCCAATCTTTTATTCAATTTATAACAAGGACAGTCCAGTTTTAGCTATTCTTTCTTATTATTTCTTCATCATGTGTTATATTCACCCCTTATAGGCTCGCTTTATTGTTCTGATATACTTATATTGTCTTTTGCCTCGAGTTTTCCACATGTTTGCCTCATGTTCTCTAGCCTTTTTAGGTACTTTCTTTATTTTATATAAAAAGATGTACTAGATACAAAGAAAAACAAGAAAGTCATCTTCTTCCTCCCAAATCACAGTGATTTGAGAGTTCAATTTAGTCTTATTCAGTCTGAAGTTTGGTGTTTTATGCTAAACTTCTTCAAAATTCCTCAAAATTCCTTGCATTATGCTATTTTTGCTCTTGTTTCCCTTGATTCACCTCTGCTTTGCTTCTACTACTTGTCTAGTCCCCCAATCTTGTGTCCAAACATATTTGTGCAGTCAAAATTCCTTGAAATGTCTTCAAAAAAGCATCACAAATCTCGAAAATTATCACAAGTCCTCAAAACACATTCTTTTAGCTTCGAACTGCTTTGACAAGCAGTCCTTTTATGACTATTTGATGGTCGATCTGACAGGTGATGTCTAGAGGGCCTCGCATCCTTCCTCTGACTCGTGTTATACCATCCGAAGCCATTTTGTGGGTTTTGTTTGGGTTTCCAGGTTGAGCATCATCAGCGGACGATGATATCTATGCTTGGTATGAGGCTGCTTCACTATATGATGAGAACCGACTCACGAATGTGGCATTTAATGCTGCATTCCATGCTCCAACTACCACTCATGCGCCCTACACCTTCAATCAAACCCTTCCCCACCATAACCCCATTCCTGTCCATCAGACTCCAGCACCAGCCATCAATGTTCTGGTACCAATGGATGTTGATGCAGCCCACAGCCATGCACGTAGGTTGGATCTCTGCTACCACTGTGGGGAAACTGGGCACAGGGCTGGAGCATGTCCCCATTGTCAGGATATCCACATGCTCACCCCCACGGGGCGAGATGAACTTCTCCAAGACATGTTGGCGGTTGTAGATGTTGAGGAAGTGAAGGATCAGGTTGCAGGGGAGATCAAGTCAGAAGTTGTAGAGGAGCAGGATTTCTCTATTCACAGTGAGTGAATCGTACACCCTCACTGCCCATCCATAACCACTTTGAAGTTTTGTCAGTTGAATCCCTGGAGAATGATTCTATTTCCATGACTGCTCCCCTCTCTGACCCTTCAAAGTTGGCTGAAGATGTACCTGCTCTTCCCATCTCTCCCTCTGCTCCACGCCCCAAAATTAAATCATGGGAGTGCAAACTACCACACAAATATATTGTTGCATCCACTCCCTCTACACATTCCTTGAATACTTGGTGTCTCTGCACTCCTGGACTCTGGTGCAACTGGTCTCTTCATCAATGCCCATCTCGCACAACAACATTGCCGGAATACTTGCTCACTCTTGCATCCGATACCTGTTTATAATGTGGATGGGTCCCCAAATGAAACTGTTGCCATCCAAGAGGTTGTAGACCTGGTCCTCCATTACAAAGATCATAGTGAGTGTGCCCTTTTTGCTGTCACTCAATTAGGAAAGCAGAAGGTGATTTTGGGCTATCCATGGCTTTGAGACCATAACCCAGAGGTCAACTGGCATACTTGGGAGGTTACAATGAGCCGGTGTCCATCCCACTGTTGCACTTGTTTCATGGAAGCCAGACAAGAACACTGTGGACAAAGGGCCTCAATATGATGCACTCAGAAGTGTCATCCAGACCCCTGCCTGTACCTGAAGTGGAGTGAGAAGGGGTTTCTGATCCTTGGATGATGATGATGAGGAGCCAGAGGAAGTGGAGGAAGGTGATCAGATCTTCTACACTGTGATTTGTCCATCGCATGAGGTGTGTGCTACATCGACCATATCCCAATGCCTCACCGAGGCCTTCCACAAAAACAATGCTGCTAAATCCTCTACTGATTCCTTGCTTCCTCATCTCCATGAGTTCGTGGATGTGTTCTCCAAGGAATCATTTGACTCTCTCCCTGTGCACAAGCCATGGGATCATGTGATCAAACTCACCCCTGGTGCAACCCCTTCATCCTGCAAGGTCTATCCTCTCTCTCCTGAAGAACAGTGACAGCTTGACCAGTTCATTGATGAGCACCTGGCCTCCAGATATATTCAACCATCAGTCACCCATAGCCTCTCCCTTTTTCTTTGTCAAGAAGAAGGATGGCTCACTTTGACCAGTTCAAGACTACAGAAGGCTCAATGACATCATGGTCAAAAATTGCTACCCATTACATCTCATCTCCAAACTTGTGAACCAGCTCTGTGGAGCCCAATACTTCACCAAGCTCGACATCCATTGGGGCTACAATAATGTGAGGATAAAGGAGGGAGATGAGTGGAAGGCAGCCTTTTGTACCAACTGTGGTCTTTTTGAACCAGTTGTCATGTTCTTTGGCCTTACTAATAGTCCTGCCACCTTTCAGACCATGATGAACGACATCTTCCACAACCTCATCCTTGAAGGCATTGTTTGTATCTATCTTGATGACATCCTCATCTTCACTTGCATGGTTGAAGAACACCGTTGCATCACACACCTCATCCTGGAATGACTTTGACAGTACAAACTCTACCTTCATCAGGACAAGTGCAAGTTTGAGAAGACCAAGATTGAGTACCTCAGCCTGATTATCTCAGAGGGTCAGGTGGAGATGGATCCTATCAAGGTGAATGGGGTCATGGCTTGGCCGACACCCACAAACAAGAAAGAGGTGCAGTCTTTGCTGGGCTTCATCAAGGATTTCTCACATCATGTATGACCACTGTTTGACTTGACAGGAAAGGAGGCATGGAGGTGGGATAATGCACAACAGGAGGCATTTGAAAGGCTTAAAGAGCCATATGGTCACTTCTGCTCCCATCCTCACCTTTGCTAATGATTCACATCCTTTTTGTGTAGAAGCCAACAGTTCTGATTTTGCAACGGGCGCTGTGTTGTCTCAGCAGTCTCCAGAGGACCAGAAGTGGCATCCTGTTGTGTTCTACTCCAAAAGCCTTAGTGCTGTAGAGTGAAACTACAAGATCCATGACAAGGAGATGCTGGTGATAATGCATGTGCTTGAGGAGTGGTGACACTTCCTCGAGGGTGCCCAACACAAGGTGGAAATTTGGATGGATTGCAAGAATCTCGAGTACTTTATGACGGCCAAGAAATTGAACTGTCATCAAGCTTGTTGGTCCCTGTATCTATCCAGATTTGACTTCTCCTTGCACCACTGTCCAGGTCACAGCATGGAGAAGACTGATGCCCTCTCCTGATGTGCAGACCATGGGGATGACAGCAATGACAATCAAGACATTGTGTTGTTGCAGTCAGACCTGTTTACCATTTGGGCACTGGAAGGCATTGCACCCCAGGGCGAGGAGTGGGACATCCTATGTGACATTTGTCATACAAACTGTAGCAGTTTACACAAGGATGTTGTTGCCTGAGCTATTAAAGAACTGAGGAAGGGATCCACCCTTTCCTTGCATGCAGCAGAGTGGGCTGAAAAGGAGGACTTGTTGTATTTCAGTGATTGCATATACATCCCCAATGACCCAGACCTTCGCTGGCACATCATATCCCAACACCATGACTCACAGATTGCCGGTGATCCTGGATGCTGGAAGACCTTGGAGCTCACCTCATGGAATTATTGGTGGCCACAAATGTCATGACTCATTGGTCAGTATTGTTGTACTTGTGACCTTTGCCACTTATGCACCACGATTCCTCATTGCAAACCCATTGGTGAGCCACACCCTCTTCCTGTTCCAGAGAGTCATTGGGATGTTGTCAGTGTTGACTTTGTGGTGGAGTTGCCAGAGTTGAATGGGTTTGATGTGGTGATGTGCACAGTTGATTCAGTGGGAAAATGCTCTCACTTCATTCCCACTCACACCACTGTCAGCACCCTGGGTGCCACCTGACTCTATCTCCACCATGTGTGGAAATTACATGGACTTCCTGGTGCTTTCCTCTCTGACTGTGGCCCTCAGTTTGTGGCAGAGTTCACTTGCAAGCTGTACTGACTTCTGGGGATCAAACTCCTTGCTTCAACTGCCTATTACTAAGGCAAGGCAGGGGTAGGGGTATACCCTTGTGTTTTTGGGCTAAGGGTATGAGGGGTAAGGGTAGGGGTTTGGAAGTTCATACCCTTGCATGCCCCTGTACCCTTAGTAAGGGTACAGGGGTATGCCAGGGGTATGCTTATGTAAGAATATCATTTGATTTTTTCAGCTATAAAGAATCATATTCATCAATTAAATTCAGATTTTGGGATTGTCCAACATGATAATGGCTTTCATATGTTAATAAGAGGTATTAACATGTGATAGTTATCAACAATTTTCAAATGAATTTTGCTCTAAATATGTTGACTTTGTGCCAAACCCTTGTACCCTTGACAAACCCTCCCATACCCTTACCCCTAAGGGTAGGGTGTTCAGGGGTAGGGGTAAGGGTATGAGATTTGACACCCAGGGGTAACCCCTGCCTTTCCCTACCCATCACCCACAAACTGACAGCCAGACTGAGTGAATCAAGCAGGAACTGGAGCAGCTGCTGCAGTACATTCACATCTTTGTCAATGAGTCCCAGGACAATTGGGACGATCTTCTCCCCTTGGCCGAGTTTGGATACAACAACCATGTCCATGCTTCCACTCAACAGACCCCTTTCCTCTTAGACACTGGATGGCATCCATGCATGGGATTTGAACCTCGCCAAACTCCCTCACACATTGAGATGGTGAATGAGTTCACAGAATGCATGTGGGATAGCTTGGAGGAGGCAAAGGCAGCCTTAGTGAAGGCAAAGGATGACATGGCATGCTTTTACAACCAACACCATTCTCTGACCCCTCAGTACAAGGTTGGTGATCAAGTTTATCTTGACTCCATTGACATCTCCACTACATGTCTGTCCAAGAAACTTGCTCATTGCTTCCTGGGACCTTTCCCCATTGTCAAGTGTGTTGGAATGCATGCCTGTCATCTATGTCTCCCAGCCTCCATGTCCAGACTCCACCCAGTCTTCCATGTTGTCAAACTCCTTCCAGCTCCCCCAGATCCATTCCTGGGACACCATTCACATCCACCACCATGGGTGCATCATTGATGTAGGGGATCCTAACATGGGGAATCTTGGGTTGTAGGATAAACAAAACATCATCGTGCATGATGGGCACTGAGTTGGTCCAACCCATTGGTAGAGTGACTATGCGAAGTGCTCCAAAAGGCATTTGAAAGGTAGTAAGGTCTTGAGATGATTCAGCTACTTTTCATTCGTCAAAAGCAATGTAGAGGTCTAGCATTCCTCCACAAGTGCGTCCTCCAAACTGTTCTGCTAAATGTTTGGGGATTGGAACAACACCAGAGTGCTGTATAGTGACTTTGTTGAGTTGTTCAAGACCATGGGCTGAGTGAAGTGCTTTGCCATCTTTCTTCCTGACACAAAACCAATGCGACCTATAAGACAAGTTTGATGGTTTGTAGATGCCTGCTTCTATTTTCTTCTTGAGCATGGCACAAACCTCTTCGTAGATCCCTGGTGGAATAGGAATGTTTTGTTTGATCCAGGGGGTGTGTGGAATGATGGGGAATTTGATTGGAGGGAAGAAGTTGGGGCAAAACTTCCTCATTCTTGTTTGGTCCATGCGAAACCGGTTTCATGATTTTGAATAAAATTGTGCATGAGTTTTCTTTCCTTGGGCCAAAGGAAATCGCCGGGATTATTATTATTGATAATCACTTTACGTTCAAGGGTGTATCAGAAAGATGGTGAAAATGTTGGAGCTTTAGAATTAAGTTTTGGCATTTCTTTGAGAGGATCCCCTGTGATCATGCGAGTAATGTGAAATCAATCAGGAAGGTCGGTGACAACTGGTCGTACTTTCAATGCAATGGGCTTGTACTTCTTCTTAGTGGCTGCAAAGGCAGGATATAGAGAATCGGAGGATAGATAGGGTGTGGAATATATAGATGAATCTGGCATAGAGGGAGCCATTGAGGCCAATAAAAACATAACATACTGTTCACTAGCTGTCAAATATAGATGGGTGATAATATCCGAAGTAGTAGTGGTGTTCAAAGAAGGCAAGGATTCAAAGTCAGGAATGTTCGCAGTGCATTCAATAAATATAGAAGAGTTCAAATAGTCAAAAGAAATGATGAAGGAAAGGTTGGGATGGTAGAGGAGTGTGTCAAGTTAGGATTGTAGATAGTAATTGTCTGAGATTCATCACTCCAGTTTTTGATGGCGCTTTTGGTGACTATGTCAAAGGGTCGACCAAGTAAGATGTCGTAGGCAGGGTTTCGGATTATATGAATCTGCATATAGATTGTGATCGTGCCAACTTCGCAAGGGACATTTTGTGCTAATCCTAAACTTTCATCAATGCCACCATTAGCTGATTGAAGTGGAATGTGGATGGAAGGATTGTATGCAAGACCTAGTTCGTGGCAGACTTCTTTGGACATAGCAATAATTGAGGAACCTGGATCAACTACACTTTTGACAGGGTTTTTACCATTGACGTTCATAATAACTGATCTGATTGAGTGAGATTCCTTTGGAGCGACAAAGGGTTTAGGAATATCACTGATTCAAAGAGAGCTGATATAAGTTTTGTATGGGTCATTGATCATAAGTACCTCTTCATTGATGAGGTGCCCCATGTTGTTTCCATCCTGATTCAGAATGCAATGTGGAGTTAGCTGTTCCTTCCATTTCATGCAAACTTCAGGTGATAACAAAAGAAGTTCTTCTGTAGTGAGGGTGACGATCAGTGTTTTCATCGAACGCGAAAATATGTCCTGAGTGATTTTGTCATTCTGAATGGGGGCTACTGTGTGGTACGAAGGACCGTCGCGTTCTTTACCTTTACTAGTAGAGGTGAAGTTTCATTCGTGAGGTGGTAGGTAAGTGTTCTCCAATGCTGCGGCATAAGGATGGACTGGGGGTTGCGAACTCATGGGAGGTTGTGAATTTGGGGTGGGTTGCAAATTCAAAGTTGTCTGCGAAGCCATTGCTGGTGCTATATTGGATATAGGTGGATTGGTCGCAGTAGATGATATAGAAGGCAGAGCGATGGTTGGAACAGGAAGCATGACTGGTACTGCTGATGAAGCTGCAGACAAAATTGATGGTTGAACTACAGGAGCTGCAATTGGGCCAGGTTTGTGTCATGCGAAGTTTCGACCACTTCATAAGGCATATAATTCTTGTTCTAAACAAGTGATATGAATATCGGCTGAGGTATTCATGTCAGTGATCTGGTAGATCCCCCTAGGAGCAGGAGCTGGAGTGGGGGAAGATGTGATGCCATACATGAGGGTGGGGACGATATTTACGTCTGGGTCTCAACAAATCCACTTGTCGATGCGATCTTTGATGCAACACCCAGGAATGTTTCATCTTGTGAACTGTCCATTCAGAAGCACAACCTTTCCTTCGGTGTTCTTCTTGCACTTTCCATTGTTAATATATGTTTGACAGACTAAACAATCACTGATGAAGTGTCCCAAAAGACTGCAGAAAATACAGACTAGATTTTTGAGTTGGTCCTGGCAAAACCTTTGATTAACACGAGGGGAATTGTTGTTGTTATTGTTGGGTCAAGCTCCTGTTAAGGCAGTGATGAGAGTGGTTGCAAATTTCTCAAGAATTGCTGATAAATCCTCTGTTTTGATTTGTGGAGACAATGTAGAGGTAGTAGGGATAGAGGTCAAAGTCGAATATGAGGATGGGACTTGCGAAGTTGTGGCCGAGGGAGTTCACAAGGATGTGGTGCCTGCTAAAACAAATTTTGCAGCAGCATGGATGTCATCGAGAGGATAAGGGTCGTCCGGGTAATGATTGGGGAATTTAAGTTCAAGACATTGCATGATTTGTGTCCATAATCCTGGTTGAAAGCCATGAACAAACACTCTGCTTTGTTCAGTGGCTGAAAGTCGATTTTTTGTGGTGAGGAATTTAGTGATATTGTAGAAGGACCTGTAATATAATCCTAATTCGTTTGCATCATAGATACCAATGCAAAGTTGTTTGCCGATAAGCTTATCCATATCAGTGATCGACCACTTGCAGTCGTCTTTGGATCCAGGGTACAACTTGTGAATAGCAGTACAAAATTCATTGAACAAAACCCCTGTGTCATATTCTGGGATTGATTCCCAAAGTTCAGAAGTATCAATGTATTCGTGTCTTTTTGGAGGACGACAAGCAGTATCAACAGGCATGCTTCTTCATATCTTCAGAATCAGTAATTCCGCATGTTGGAAACAGCATTTTGAGTTTGTTAAAGTATCTGCAAAGTTCTTGAGGCTGAGTGGGATCAAACTTTGGAGCCGTGGAGTGACCACAAGCCAGCATAGTAGCTTGTGTAGTCATGAGTATGATAGCTCTTGGAGTAGGAGTTAGGACTTGGGTGATAGAGGGTAGCGGTGTCAAAGTATCCAGAAAGACGAATGATGAGGTAGAAGCTGAGGATGAAGAGGTAGAAGATGATGATGAAGACAATGGAATTGGTGAGGGAAATAGTCGACATGGGTCGATTCTGCTTCGGTTACTGAAATTAGGATATCTCCTGATTGTTTGAGAGATTCAAAGGCATGGCAAGTATTGATTCAGAGGTTTCTGGCTTGTGTTGGCCTAAGCCAGGAGATTCAAGATGGATTAGGTGATGAAATGATTTAGAAACCCCTCATGGTGGGCTCCAGAATGATGATGCTCAACCCGGAAACTCAACCAAAACAAACAAAACTGGTCTTAGGAGATATAACATGAGTCAGAGGAAGGTTGCGAGTTGGCTCCAAATATCACCATGCTAACCAAAGACCAGTAGATGTGTTCTGAAGCTTTAAGGGGTGATGCAAAGTTCTGCAAAACTGTACAAAGTAGTGCAAAACACTGCAAAGCATTTCAAAATGATACAAAAGAGTTTAGCTGTGGTGCAAAAGAATTCAAAACTCCTTGAAATGGTTTTGATGAGTTTGGGAGACGGTGACAATAGGTGAAGATGATTGTAGAAGATGACAGAATAGATGGATGATTGACAATAGTTTCGAGAGACTAAGTAGCAAAACGACGAAGTTCGTGGAATAATTGAGAGTTTCAGACTAAGACTGAGCTAAAACTGAAGAGCAGAACCCTTAAGTCAGACGATATGTGATATGGGAAGATGATTTCTTGCTGTTGTGACAGTAATTACAACAAACTATATATGTTTTAGAGAGATAGTACTAAAAAGGTAGAAGGCCATGAGGCAAAACATGTGGTAGACATAAGGCAGTGAAAAAGGTGTCAAAATCAAGAAGTAAATGAGAAAATGATAAGAAGGAAACATGCAATATACATGATATATCAAATCTCCTTGTCTTGTTGTTCCAATAAATCATGAAGACGTCGAAAAGTGCCTCGATGTGCACTAAGGTGCTAGCCATTGTGTCTCCTCATGTTTGTTGTGGCAGAAACGCAATATGTCAGTGTGTGTAATGTTGGGAACGTGTGTTCAAGGTGCAGTATGATAAGAATACGGTGGCTGAAGTCGTTCAAAATGGTTCAAAGTCTTTTGAAATGTTTCAAAGTGTTGTGTCATTGTTTTGTGTGTTCATAGGCATTTGTAAGCATTTGCAAAACTGTAGGACATTGTGAAGAATGTGTCTGAGTGTGATCTATTGTTTTCAGAGCTCAGCCGCCGAAGTGGACCTATCAGCAGCAATTGGCATGCAACCCAACATTTCATTTGTGGTACAAACACTCAGCCAGTTCATGAGCAATCCCGGACCTACTCATTGGACTGCTGTCAAACGCATATTTTGATATCTCAATGGTACTCGCAATCTCGGTATCATCTACCAAAAAAGGGGAGAAGTTGAACCCACTGCTTATTCAGATGCCGATTGGGGATCGAACATCAATGACTGAAAATCTATTTCTGGATACTGCTTCCAGATGGCAGGTGGCCCAATCTTGTGGCAATCAAAGAAGCAGCCAATGGTAGCATTGTCATCAATGGAAGCTGAATACATGGCGGAAAGCCTAGCAATGTGCCAGGTTCTATGGCTGTGAATGCTCACTTCCAAACTCGGCATTCCATACTCTGGACCCACCAAACTCAATGTAGATAACCAAGGCACTGCCAAGACCAAAACACGAGGATCTTGTCAAGCGCATAGGTATGGCATAGATGTCGAGGGGGAGTGTTGAATAAGTGCTTGTACATTAGGCGACACTGAATATAGTAGTAATGATGTGCCCACAGATTATTAATAGCGGGACATTCTAATTACTGATTATGATTACCGATCAACACATCAAATGCTTGTATAAATAGTCGCTGTAGATAAACACAATAATACAAGGGGGTGTCAGGACGGGAATCCTGAACCAGATGTAGGGGGGGGGGGGTCCTGCCGGAGGCTGAAATTTTTTTTTGACCATAGTGAAAATGATGCTGATAGGCATTGTTGAGTGCTATTTTGTTGTGGTTAGGGTCCTGGAACAACCAAATAGCATATATCACACATGTTATCTATTACTACAAGTAGTATTCCACCAGAAGTTCAAACTGAGTATATATAAATTCAAGGTTAAAATGACTCTCATAAGTAAGCTAGAACATATACCACCCAGTGAGGATGCTGCCCATGAATACTGAGCACCAGTGGAAATTTAAATCAACCTCCTTGGAAACCTGGTCACTGACATCAGTCATCACTGTTATTGGGTTTGGTTCCTGCACCGTCCAACTCAGAGT
Organism: Tricholoma matsutake; assembly: GCA_026075535.2. NCBI lineage: Eukaryota > Fungi > Basidiomycota > Agaricomycetes > Agaricales > Tricholomataceae > Tricholoma > Tricholoma matsutake. The sequence goes on from AP026538.1 coordinate 10,870,607, forward strand.
CAATACGAACATACTCATGCTTTGAGATGTTGTCATCCCAGTGTTAGCTGCTGCAGGCTCGCCATCCTGGCTAGTTGGATTGTCATGGATGATTGTGGTACCTGTCTCATGTCCCCGGCATTGTCATTGTCATTGTGTGATGCAGGGCTATGAGCACCCCAGTTGCCTGCCTGTTCTGAGATGCAGGGCAGTAAAAGGTGGTTGCATGGGTGTAATGCATACCTCACTTGTAGTATCCCACTCCACAAGCCTCTGAGAAGCCTCCCATTGTATTTCCTATTTAGACAGGGAGAAAGTGTGGCCATGTGGGCATTAATCATTGTAGGTAACAGCAGCTTGTAACCTACAGAAAAACATTGTGATTATTTAAAAGAGTCAGTGAATGAAAAAAACTTATTTTGTTTTGGACCTTGGGTGATGCAGGCTATGGTCTCGAATTCACAAACCACATTTGAAGTGGCACATTTGTAGCCACAGGGTTTGCTATTTACCCAGGCCAAAGGGTGCAGCAGTGGTTGAAATGGCCAGTTACAAAGAAGATGGGATGGTGGGCATGATGGGGAGAGTGGGGAAGGATGCGACCATGTCATCATTGGAAGGATCATGGGATTGTTTTCAAACAGCACATGATCAAAACATACCATATATGGCAGGAGGGGGGGAGGTCTGGCAAGCTGTGAAAAAAAAAAACCAATGTCATATGAAAAATTCCTGTCCTGCCACCCCCTTGCAATAATAAGTCCGTTTTATACTATTACCAAGTCCTCAGAGTCTCAACAACACCAAGGTAAGCATACACACTATGCTCACATAAGCATAGGTCTGGGGATGTGTGGGACAGCTTCTTGCCACTGTTCCCACCCTGATCACTGTCCGATCACCATCTCCCACAGTTGATCAACACACGCCACAGCTTTGGCTACCATCATGCTCATCATCCCCAACGATGAGCATGGCTGTCCACTCATTCCTGACCCTTTCCCTTCATTTTTTTGTGTATATAGTACTTATGTATGTATATATAGTGAATATAAACATCTATGTTCGCTTTTTCACCTATGTCTAAGCATGCAATCACATTCTCCCTTGAACAAGGGATAAGCAGGGGTCTCTTCTTCCCATTCAGAGGTTTCACTATGTATACAGGGCTAGGGAATGATATATTTAGATCTGTACATGACTGGGGAAGGCTCTACAGGGGTGTAGAAGAAGGGAAGTATGGAGAAGTGAGGGGAGTGTGAGACAGGGTACTGTCTACTGGGCTTGCACACCCTCTGGAACCAAAGCAGTATATGTAGAGGGGTAGATTGGTGTATGTGGAGATGGGGAGTGATGTAGGAAGAGCTGGTAACAAGGGACTCAGTGTCAATGCACCTGTATGGGGAGGGGGAGAGGTTGTTACTTACATGCATACCCAGCCCTTCCCCTTACAAAATGTGCATAGATGTGGGGTAGAATAGTCCTAATAAGCGACCTGATAGACCCCCTAAAGGCCATGCAGTTGTTAGTAGAGACATGTTTTCAGGAGAAGGTATGCCTACCTTGTGAGATCCGTGGGGCAGAATCATTCGCTTTCTTCAATTCCTAGGCCTTATAATAAAGTAGAACAAGGGTCAGTAAATGTGGTAGCAGATAGGGAAGATCCTGACTCACCAGGGCATGAGCTCCCCATCAACAGAGGTGAGCTTTGCTCACCATAGATCACACACCCTTCCTATTGTCCAAATTTTGTTCCAAGCAGTTGTACTAGTACATTACCCTCAATTTATAGCCTACATGTGATCCATATAGTCAATATTTTGTCCTGAAAAGTAACATCTTCACCAACTCACCTAATCCTTGTTACTCCATGCCACCTCATGGGACTCACTAGTGGACTTATATACAGCCATACTGATGTAGTAGGAGTAAATTTAACACCTTTGAACGGTTCATTATTCTATAAAAGAGTGGTAGAGAGTAAATGCATTGAGATATGGTACAGTCACTCACCCAAGGCCAATAGCAGTTCATATTCTTAATGTAGCATTAAAAATAGTGCATAATATGGTATTATATGAGGTTCCTTTGAGCTAGATACAGCCCAGATAGTAGGAGAGGCTGAGCTATGCACCAGGGAGCAGGTTGAATCAGGTGTTCCAAAAATCGTAACAATCTTTGAATATGTTGGCAGTGAAACAACGCACCATTGCTTAGATGGAAGAGGTAGATAGAGGGAAATGTTTTGCATGGGAATAAAATTGACCACCAGGGAATCCATGGAAAAACAAGGGAGTAATGGGCTAAACAAGGTATTTTGCAGTAATTGATCGGGTGAGCATTTTGAGGTGTGTCCGATCATACTCTCAATCAAACCACTCATCAGCACTCTCTTGAGCATACTCCCTCCATTTCTTGGCTGATTCTGCTCGTCTCTTTTGCCTCCTACGGAATAAATTTCCCTCTATCTGCCCATGCTCTCCGATTAATGGTGCATTGTCTTGATGTCAAGCTATTTCTGTGTTATTGCCTTTTTGGGAACACTTGGTTCAACCTGCTCTCTGGTGCATAGCTCGGCCTCTTCTACTATCTGGGCTGTATCTAAGATAGGCGACATGCAAATCCATCACCTGTTTATGTAAGCCAAAACTGAAGCCTTCTGCAACCACTTCTCCTCTTGCCACATTTCAAGAAATTTCATTTGGAGTCCTAGGAAGGCTGCCAAAGAAGCCTATGAATGATTCCTAGGAGTTAATTTTTTAAAATATGCAGTGGTTGGATAGGAGAGGGCATCCCAAATCTAAATTTATTTTTTTATGCTAAAGTCATTATTTATCATTTCTGATGCTTTTTCGCACATTTCAAAAATTCTTGACACTGACATTTGGCCATGCACATGACCAATCACATGGTAACTTGATTACTAATCCAGTTGCAGAAAGATACCACAGCCACTACACTTCACTGTCCAACCAGTTGCTGAAGTGAAATAGGCATGCATTGATCTTCTGCCTACTCTAGATGTTTGGCAATAGAGAGTATTTATTTGGCAGATGTGGAAAGTTATTTTGGCAGGTAAAATCTTGGTTGCAAATGTAAATTTTTTTCATAACGTCAAGATTTGGCTGTGGGATCTTATTTATAAGTGATTACATAAGGTGCTGGATTTGCGTGTCGCCTATCTTAGCTCAAGGGAACCTCATATAATACCATATTATGCACTATTTTTAATGCTACATTAAGAATATGAACTGCTATTGGCCTTGGGTGAGTGACTGTACCATATCTCAATGCATTTACTCTCTACCACTCTTTTATAGAATAATGAACCATTCAAAGGTGTTAAATCTACTCCTACTACATTAGTATGGCTGTATATAAGTCCACTAGTGAGTCCCATGAGGTGGCATGGAGTAACAAGGAGGTTAGGTGAGTTGGTGAAGATGTTACTTTTCAGGACAAAATATTGACTATATGGATCACATGTAGGCAATAAATTGAGGGTAATGTACTAGTACAACTGCTTGGAACAAAATTTGGACAATAGGAAGGGTGTGTGATCTATGGTGAGCAAAGCTCACCTCTGTTGATGGGGAGTTCATGCTCTGGTGAGCCAAGACCTTCCCCCCTGCTATCCCCTTTCCTGCCCCTTATTCTACTTTACAACTAGGCCTACAAATGGAAGAAAGCAAACACTTTGGACCCATGGATCTTACAGGGTAAGTCTATCTCCTCCTGAGTACATATACTCTTTTCTGTCTATACTGACAACTGTAGAGCCTTCAGGGGCTCTATCAGGTCATTAATTGGGACTATTATACTCTCTTTCAATGTGCATTTTATCAGGGAAAGGCCTAGGGATGCAAATATTTGACAACACCCCACCCTCCCAATACAGGTGCACTGACAGAGAGCACCTTATCCCCAGCTCTCCCAACATCAATCCCCACCTCTACATACATCCATCTACCCTTTCCATACATTTATCTCAGCTGTAGAAGGTGTACAAGCCCAGTAGACAGCACCTCCTCCCCTCATTCTGTCACTTCTCCACATTTCACCCCTTCCCATCTTATGCAGCACCCTCCCCATTCATGTAATAGTTATAGATATGAATATATAGCATACACATGCATTACAGACCCCCTCAATGAATAGAAGAGAACCCCCCCTCCCTCCTCTCCACCAGGGAGAGTGCTTGTTATGGGCTAAATATAGCTGTTATAGCAGAAACAACTGTTTATTGACACTATATATACATACATAAGAGTTATCTAAAAAAGGGTCAGGAATGAGTGGACAGGCATGCTCATCATCAGGGATGATGAGCACGACGGTAGCCAAAGCTGTGGCGCATGTTGATCAACTGTGGGAGATGGTGATTGGACAGTGATTGGGGTGGGAACAGTGGCGGGAAGCTGTCCCACACATCCCTGGACCTATGCTTATGTGAGCATAGTGTGTACACTTACCTTGGTGATGTCTAAACGGCACCTGGGGAGAGAATTAATGCTGGTGTAGGGTTTTATTGAGATCAAGCCTGGTGATGATAGGTCACGAGCATGATGACCTACTATAATAGGGCTGTTACTGTAGGAAGGTCAGGTGGGTATGGGTTACAGTGATGTCACCCGTGATCTGCATCCAACCCGCCACTCTCTAGTAGACATATTACATTTGGTAAGTTGAATGGTTTGCATAATGTTACACTTATTATAACACTGTGTTTCTGTCACTTTAAGGTCCAGTGTCTGTTTTTTTTAATGCTAGCTTTTTTGTCACAGCCTGAGAAAGGACCAGTTGAGATGGACATACAGCGATATCTCAGTGAGTTCTCAACTGCCAGACCAATGCACCCACACAAACAGGAACAACAACAGCAAGGGAAGGCAAAAACGACATGGGAACACCAACGAGGACAACAGGGGAACACCAACAAAGATGACAAGCAACAGCAGGATGATGGAATGATGATGGGAGATGAGGGGGTGATGAGGGGGTGATGAAGAAACCCAAACAAAATAGGCCAAGACAACAGGGATGCCAATGGCAGTGATGGCAGGACAAAGAGGGCCAGGGCAGGATGATGGGACAATGGAGGACAAGGGGACAAGGAGGCCTTCATCCCCCAGCACCCAGCACCTGCCCCTAAAATTGATTTAAAAATTATCTAATTGAAATGATCAGAAGCGCAATTACAATATATTTCTGTACAGCACAGGGCATCACAGGGCATCACAGGGCATCACAAGGTACTCTAGGGTGTTTGATGTGCCCTGGGAAATAACCTCTAGCCCTGGGAAAGCTTGTGTCAAAAAGTGATTTTCCTGATGGAGGGGCCCACAAGGCGACGAGGAGACTGGAGAAGGTGTGGGTCAATCTATCTGGACCTCAATCACATACAGGGAATCTCTACATCACGGATATAGTGGACAATTATACTTTCTTTCCATGGTCTATACCCCTCCATAACAAAGACGATTCTTTCTCTGAGTTACAAGCTTGGGAATTTGTTCAAGAAAATGAGACGGGATTCAAAGTCGGCACTTATATCACCGATAATGGCAAGCTTAAATCCCATGAGATGGAAAATTGGCTGAAGACTCATGGTACAGATCAACATTTCATGGCTCCATACACTTTTGCACATATTGGCTGAGTAAAGCACATGCATAGAACATTGATGGCTAAGGCCCATACAATGCATATATATGCAGGTTTACCCCTGTTCCTCTGGGACAAGTTTTATCTCACTGCATCTCATTTACATGCCAAGACCACTACTCATTCACTTGTGGGATCAACTCCTTGGGTACTTTGGTACAGCAAGAAACCTGACTATTCATATCTATGAGAAATTGGGTGCAAGGCTTTCCTCCTTATTCCAAAAAAGGATAATCCCAAGATATTTGGATGTTCCATCAAATGTATCCTGATTGGGTATGACTCAAAGTCTAAGTCATATAGATGTTATAATTGTACCACATGCAAGGTCCATAGTTCTTATCATGTTAGATTCCTTGAAAGTCATGACAGTGACATGCCACCCACACCCATGGTGCTGGATGATGATGACACCAATGAGATGTCATGGAGCAGACTGCCTTTTCTGAGTCCTCTATCATTGAATAATGATGATGATGACAAGTCCTTTCATGACCAAGCACAGTCCTCAGCACTTATTCCTGGTGATGCAGAACACCAATCAATACTGCCCCAGCCCCATATACATCAATCCACCTGAGTACCAATTCTGATTGAGAAAAATCCAACTGGGGGTCCTGTCATCACTAGAACAGCAACTGCTGTACATGAGTCTCAAGGGAGTGCTGCTTGAGTCAAAGAGGCATGGCAAGAACATAGAGCAACCACTGTTGCCACCAGATCAGATCAGATACCCATTAATCACACTCCCCCACCTATTCTGGTTGGATTCTGGTTTGTCCAGCCAGAATTTCTGGAATTTCTGGAATCCAGTGGAATTTTTTTTGTATGTAGTTTTCCCTATGCAGCACAATTCCAGTTGGACTAAGGATCCAATTTACACCAGGAATCCCCAGAATCTGACCGGACTCATCACAACCGGACTAACCAGAATGCATGGACTAACCAGAATAACTGGAATGCACGTGCTTTCCCAAATAAAAGTTTCACATACAGTAAGAATTGAACACTCGACCTTGGGTCTACATGGGTTTACACACAGAACAACACGCTTAACCACTGATCTACCAAGTCTTTATTCCTACCTACATTTAATACCATTATTACCCTTTAATACCTTTATTACCCAATTAAGAGCATAGTAACCATACCATAGCTGCATGCATTGTATGACATGTGACAACTCACAACCACCACCACCATCATCAATGCTGCCTCCTCCTCCTCTCTACTCTACCACCACCACTGCGTGCGCACCCACCACCAGCACTCCCATGCCCACTCCCACCATCACCACCACCCTCAAACAAGCTGACTGGATGGAACGCGGGCCCAAATGATTTTCTTTTTTTTCTTTTTTTGCTTTTTGTTTTATCAATCAACTAATTGTATTTTATTCCTTTTTAGGTTATATACTACTGGGGATGACCTACCACAACAAAAAATGCACAACCCATGCCCATGCCCACCCCCTCCTCCCCATTCAAATGGATGTGAGGCTGTCGACATGGGCTAGGAGGGTGCAGAGGGATGTCAGGAGACCCCAGAAGGGGGGTACCTGCCTAGTAAGCACCCACCAACCTCTGTACTCGCACCACGTTGCACTGATGCACCCAAACCCCCCCCCCCCAAAAAAAAAAAACAGAAATCCAAACGGGGGATGATGGTGACAAACAACAACAAGCCATCCAACCCCAGCCTCACAAGCAACTGCTTGTGGGGTGGATTGTGGGTGGAACAACGCCTAGGCGCAGGGACAGGAGATGGCAATGACACACCACCCACCTCCAGCCTCACAAGCAACTGCTCATGGGGTGGATCACAGGTGGAACAACAACGATGACAAGCCACCCACCCCCAGCCTCATGAGCAACTGCTCATGGGGTGGAACGTGGGTGGAATGATGCCCAGGCACAGGGATAGGAGACGACAATGCACCACCCACCCCCAGCCTCATGAGCAACTGCTCATGGGGTGGATTGTGGGTGGAATGACAGACAACACACCTAGCACAGTGGGGTCACATCCCCTCCCCCTCCCCTGCACTTTGTGTGGGGAGGGATTTTTTTGTACTTTTAATTATTTATTAGTATTGTGCCCCCCCTCCCCCATTTTGCGTGGGGGAGGGATTTTTTTCTTCATGTTTTTACCTCCCCCCTCACACTGAATGCGAGGGGTTAGCTTTTTATGTGTATAAATAAAACTCCCTCTTGCATCTTGTGAGAGGGAGGATTTTTTGTTTATGTATGTAATCACAATCATCCCCACTCCCTTGCATTCAATGTGAGGGATGTGGTTAATTAAAAAATTTTGATCTTAACTACTTCGAAAAAAATTAGAGTTGTGAGTTTGAGTGTCATGAATAAACCTTATATTACTAACTAATAATTCTCCTGTGGCTCAACTGGTTAAGCACACATGTTTGGTTTGTCATGTGATCACTCTAAACAAGATGTCTTGAGTTCAATCCTTACTCTGCACAAATATATTTTGTAGGCACTTTGACAACTTAAGACTTGAAATTTGACTATCCATTAGGGTATATACTCTAAGTTGAGCATCTGGAGTAACTGGAATCTGGTCGGAATAACTGGAATAACTGGACTTTGACTGGAATAACTGGACTCTGACTGGAATAACTGGACTCTGACTGAAATAACTGGACTCTGATCGGAATAGGTGGGGGAGGGTAAATTACAGATGATGTCATAGAAGATCTTCATTGATCATTCAACAATCTTGATATAGGTGATCAAGCACATCAGCTCCAGGCCCTGATCTCAGAGATGGTTGATTTTGATCTGGAATCACTTCAATTTGAGGACAAGCCGAAAACATGGGATGAGGCGAAGCACTCAGCTGATGCTGCACACTGGGAACAGGGCTACCATGATGAGTTGCAGTCCCTAAAAGAAATGGGGGTCTACAAACTAATACTGCATTCAGATGTCCCTCAGGATAAATGCATCCAGAAGGGGAAACCTGTCTTCCACATCAAGCACAATGAGATTGGTGCCCCAGTTAGGTGGAAAGTATGGCTTGTCTTCAGAGGCTATGAGCAGATTTATGGGAAGGACTATACCAAAACTACCTCACTGACCATGTGCATGGAATCTTGGCACATTCTCTTACATATTGCAGCCTTTCTCAGATGGGATGCACAGCAAATTGATATAAAAATGGCTTTTCTCTATGGCCTACTCCCAGACAATGAAGTACAATATATGCAACAGCCTACTGGTTTTGAGGAACCAGGAAAGGAGGACTGGGTGTGGCAACTCCAGTGTGGGTTATATGGCATGAAACAAAGCGGCCATATCTGGAATCAAACTCTCAATGCCCAGATGCTCAATTGGGGATTCACTCGCCTCTCTTGCAAATCTTGCATCTATTATTGCAAAACTGATGGCGGAATAATTATCACTGCTGTGCATGTCGATGATTATTTAGCCATTGTTGATTCCAAAGAGGAAAACAAGCATTTCAAGAATCAAATGCATGAGGTGTGGACCATATCTGAATTATTATTATGGGTATTGCTGTTACTTGGGACTGCAACATGCCCACCATTGCACTTTCTCAGATGGCCCTTATCGAGATAAGATTGTTGAACAATTTGGACAAAAAGATGCTTATCCAGTATCTGCTCTCCACGTGAGCCCAGTTCAAAACTACATCACTCTGATTGATGGTCTCATCAACTGCCAACAATGCACTTCTCAAACTCCCTTACTGCTCCCTCATGAGGTGTTTACTTTACTTGGCAATTTCTACCCATCCAGATATTTCTTATGTGGTCCAACAGCTCTCACAATACCTTAATTCATATTCATCCAAACACTGGGATGCTGCTATCAGACTGGTACACTATCTTAAAGGCACCAGAGATCTCAAACTTCACCTGGGTGGCCACCTTCCCATCACCTTACACACATTTACTGACTCAGATTGGGCCAACTGTCTCGATACACATCAAAGTGTCGGTGGTTACATCTGCTCCCTTGGATCTGGTGCAGTCTCTTGGGCAGCTCATAAGCAGAAAGTTGTTGCAGCATCCACTTGTGAGGCGGAATACATCACAGCATTTGAAGCCGCAAAGGAGTGCATTTGGCTGCACACTTTACTTAATGCTATCGGTTACCAACAAAATTCACCTACAATTATCTCTTGCGATAACAATGCCACTAAAACCCTATCAGAGGATCCTCTACTCCACTCCTGTGTCAAGCACATCGACATCAAATATCATTTCCTGCATGAATGCATACAGTCTGGTGACTTAAATATTACCTATGTGAATACCCATGATAATGTTGCCAACATGTTCACCAAAACATTGGATGCTAAACAATTTGTACATCTTCACAACTACCTTGGCCTTCATTAATACAATTCCATGCAAGGAGGAGTCTTCACGGTGAGGAGGAGTGTTGAGAATGCACCATGAGTATTGTTTTGATGTGTACACTATATTTAGTCTTTCCCTTTGATGCACATGTACTGTCCATTACTTAGTTCCCTTTATCTCTAATTCTCTTTGTTATACACAATGCATATATATATACAGTAGATACTTTCATTACCACCTCAGTCACTTGTACAGAGACTGAGGTGATCTTATTTGTACTAGGATCACTTTTCTACAGGTAGTTTAGTTGTTGTTGCCTTAGTTTTAGCTTCTGTTCTCCCAGTTAGAGTGTCTGTGCTCATTATGGTGTTTATGGCCATGCTATTTGTGTTTGGGTCTGTATTCTCATGCCATTTCTTCTTGTTGCTTCATTTGCCTTGTCCTTGGCCAGGCATGGTGATAGAGACTGAGTTTTTAGTGTGTAGCTTGTGCTAGACAGCTTAAGCTGGCTGTGAGACTGGTGTGCTGGTGACTATATTTGTTGCTGGTCTGGTTCTGGTTCTGGTTCTGTGTGACTGAGGTACTGGACAGGTACTAGGCTGAGGTTCTGAGGCTATAACTGTGTGCTGAGACTGAGGACTCAAGAGCTAAAAATGAGAAGCAGAAGTAGATGTGAGCTTGGCACATTATGACATAGCATGCAAGAATCAAAAGCCAGAATGCTGAAAATAGAATGAAGCAGCTGTGAGTGCATCGAATCATGCTCTCATCACCAAGATGGAGACATGCTGAGTCTCCTGCCTATAGCTATGGCAAGGATTGTTGTAGTGATAGCACAACTCTCTATGTATAATTGATCAGCTACTGACTACACAATCATATGACTACCTGGAGTAGGTGCCCAGACACCCTACTTCAGAGTTTACCTCCAGATGGCTTCCCAATTTTAGAACTCCCATGCATGAGCTTCAACTTGGCTTGCTCCAACCAATATTGCCAATCAAGCCTCATAGCCCAAGCATGCCATTCCTCCAATTTCTCTGGCATAGATAGACTTGAATAATGACAGATTTAATCCAGCTTTCAAATATTCAACCAATGCTGAATTCCCTAGGTCAGTTTGTGAAGCTTCAGCTTTGAACTTCAAAATAAATTCATCCGCTGTCATTGACCCTTGGTGCATGGTCCTTTAATTTTGCATTAGCCACCACTTTTGGATTAGGATCCCTGGATTGAGCTTCCAGCTTCTCCACAAAATCTTTGAAGCTCATAAATGGCTTGGTGCCCTTGACAATCTGATTGATCACCTCATTACTCCATAACTGTGCTTTCCCCCCTGAATATATGAAAGGGCAAATATAATTCTAGACTCAGCAATTCAGAATTCAGGTGTGTGCCCCCAGATGTATAGCATTATGGAACTGACAAACAACTTTGCATTTTCCATAGTACCATCAAAAACTTGTGGGGTGGCATACTTAGGTAAGCACATATGTAGACAAGGTAGGGAGCTATACAGTTCTACAGAATTAAAGAACCATGCTATGACACTATGATGCAATGGAGCACTATGTACTGCTGTGTAGTTAACCCTGACTTTACTGATGAAGTAGCTACAATGATAACTTCATCAACATCAAACAAAACTGACACATATATATACAACCCTCAGCATATCATCAATCAAATGTGGTGGGACCACATCCACCCCATCTACACTCACCAGGCAATACTGTCCTTTTCATATATAAAAGTTCTGTAGTTACAGGTTATAGTGATACATGTACAGCTGTAATTACAAATCTATGTTATGTATAACAGATCCACATGATGTTCAGATTATGGTGGGCAGCTCCACATGGTCCCTTGCTGGTTGGGTGCACCTTAGGCAGCTCCTTCCTTGCTTAGTCAGACCCTACAAGGCCTAAGGGAGGGACATCCACATCCCGCCAACATCATGTGAATAGGTGTGACAAATCCAAATCAGGTGAAAAAAGCTGAAAATTGACCTCATACCTTCCACATCTTCTATAATACAAAGATTTTCTATACAAGTTCTCCTAAATAAGCTATTTAAGTGGCTGTGTAGTTAAATACACAATAAGGTTTGATGCCAATGAGGAGATTCCAAAACATGTCAATATTGACAGCGACGCATCAGATTATGTGTCACAACACCTGTTTGCAGCATTTTTACATATCTATAAGATGCCTTGGAAGTAGAGATTGGCATGGGTAACCCCTGGGTATTTTTTTGCTACCCATACCCATACCCGTCGAAACCCTTACCCTTAGTCAAGGGTCAAGGGGGTTCGCGAAATAAAAAATATGACCTAGGGTCAAATTTTTTATTTTGACCATCTAGGCTGGACTAACCCTACTATGTAATCAGGCACATATCTATATAAGGAAATATGACATCATCATTGATGCTGCTTCCCTCTCGCTTGCCCAGATGCCTCACAAGCTGCACAAAGCCATTTACATGGTTTTATCTCCAGCTCAACACAACTGAGGTGATACTATAACACAAGGTTACTGATATAAGCCACAAATATAACAAGAAAAAGGTCAGTTACCCATTCAGTTTCACATCCTAGCTCCTTACACTTAATAATTGCATTTGATGGCAACTTTAAAGAATTGACCACCTCCACAGAGGCATCCGTTCAAGGTATTGAGTGCATGTTTTCTCAGGACCTGTTTTTGCTTGGATCACCTGGTTTCTTCAACAATTGCAGCATTCTCAGTGCTGGTGGCAACAGTTCCCTTGATTACTCAGATAGCTGATCCTGTTGAGCTGGGCATATGATTGTCAGTGTTGGTCCGTTCAGCAGGTGGTCCCTGCAAGGTTTCAGGATCCTGATGTCCCTGCACACCTTCGTAAGTAATTGCTCTTCACAAGGTTTTGATAACACTCATGCTGCCCTTAGCTGATGATTCTCTGACAATTGTCACGATGTCCTTGGAGTTTCGCATGTGAACAACACCAAATTCCACGATGCCAGCATTACTCCTCCCTTTCAAACTCACATCGACCTCATCATCGGCGGAGGAATTTCCGTTGAGTGACTGCGACAGCTGTACAGCCTCTCCCTCATGAACATTTGCACCCTCATCACAATCATTTGTAGAACCCTCGGATTTGCTAGATTCTTCACTATGTGATTCACTAGAGTCTTCGCTATCCAATTCAGATTCAGAGCTGGGGTCTGAACCATTGTCTTCCAAAGCTGGTGCATCGTCACTGGCATTGTTGACATGTCAGGTTCAGGAGTCATTCCACAGAGGAATAATACTAGTAATGAAATATCTTGTGGCAGGGATCTGCACATGGTGGTCTTCCGAGATGGTCAGAGGTGGAAGTTTCGATTTCTTGGTGTGTTTGACTGTTACTTTCATTCAATTTGCCCAAATCCACCTCATTTCCGTAATCTTGAAGTTTGTGAGCATCCAGATGCTCTCGTATTGCGCAAACAGTGTGTTTGGGTGCTTTTGCTGGAAATGTATCTTGAAAAAATACCTCCAGATTGCAGGGTCTGATTTGGGGCACAGAGGGCAATGAGTTGGCACATTGGAGCACAGAGAAGAGGTGGTTGACTTGGATGCTACACCATAAGAATATTTTACCTTCATGAGGCAACCCTTTGATGTGGCTTGATGAACTATTAGACTGGTGCAGGCGCCCTTTCCCTTCTTCAAGAAGTATTGGCAAAGGGGCAATGGGTGGAGACACAACCCACAAAGAGGCATTGACCAATCAATGCTAGGATCGTGAAGAACATGAGCACCAATGTGTTCTAGCACACGCTGTCCTTGCAAAAGGTTGAGAGTAATGGTAGGTGAGCACCTTGGGCAGTCTGATGTGCCGATATCAACAAATTCCTGGTTGTCACTGCATAGAAAACATGCCCCACCTGTTCGGTTATTTAAATTGGTCATAGGTTAATCTAAAAAAGCAACATGACTAACCAGATGCTTCACGATATGGATATTCCTTTGATGGTGTGAGCTTGAGAATGTTCTTGAGGTTTGAAACCGTAAGCTGCTGGAAGATACTCGCTGCTAATGCCACAAGGACAGTACTCTGGAATAGGTACCAGCCTGTCTCAATGTTCGAAGGGGTGGGATTGATTGGTTGGATTATTTGTCCCGGCACAGTGAAAGAATTTTCCTTGGCCATATGGTAAGTACGCCAGTTGAGAACACGTTCCGGGTCCTCATGAATGGTTGCAGGTCGTAATCTGACTATTTGATATAATACCATGACTGTCTCTTCGAATAGCATGTCGAGGTTGAGATATGAAACTGACTGGCCATTGAACCTTAGGGCATTTACCTCTCTGATACATAGCCAAAGCTTGTTTTCAGAGGAAAGGATGGTCGCAATTGGATCCAAGACAAGAAGAACTTCAGAATCATATTTTGGAGCTGGAAGGGACCCTGAAGCGTTTTCACTAACAATTTTATTTTGAATGTGTCGTCCAATGTCCTGTACGCAGCGTAAGCGATCCATCAAGCCAGCATGCTTTCTGTATTTAGTGAAATCTGCCAACACACGTGCTTTGGATTTCAGCTTTCCATTGATAAGCACCTGGCTTTCAACAACCCAGTGCTGTGGTGTGTCCAAATTGGTGGTGATATCAGAAGAAGCTGACAGCTCTCCTAGCCCATCTTCAACTTCAATGCACACTTCTGCATTGTCCAAGCCTGAGTCTGAATTTGGATCTTGATTGGCCTCATGTATACTAGACAGTGTTGGATATTCCAGACCTTCATCAATGTTGTCTTCGGCAAGGGGAACATCAAATAGAAGAATACTGAATGGTGCAAGAATGTCGACATCTGGGTTTTCCTCAAGTTCGTGGAGGATATCTCCAAGGATTTCACAATCTTCCTCCATGAGACGGCATCCACGGTTCCATGAGATTTGTATGGAAACGTCCTTTACCTTGACATTTCCTCTCCATGATGCAGGTTTAATATGGTCCACTCCATTGGGAATCTCATTTGAGTCTCGTGAGAGGGCAGGCAGCTTGAGGTGTTGGGGCGCTCAGTCCCATTGCGGGTATTTTGCCAGAATATTTGATACTTCTGTAGTTCCAGCAAGACGAGAAACGAGCTGGAGGATATCCAAATTCGCATCAGTACCAACCATTGTTCTAAGAATTCTGAACAATTCTTTGAGTCTGTCAGTACCCAGCAGAATAACCCAAAATTCTCTATCCAGATCGTTGATCTTGGCTTTGGCAACAGAGAACAAGACATTCTTGATCATGATCATGACATTGATGTAAAGGTTTGTTGGTATGAAGTTCTTTCCAGCCAACTTGTTGTTAGGAAACCACCCCATTACCTAATAAAATTTCATTTTTATTTTATTATGTTGAATTATGCTACATGATGCCAAATGATGCTACACTTTGATAGCATGAGAATTTTATTTCGCACGCATCAATATGTATGTGCATGTACAAATGCATCAGTAACAACAATGTACAATATATGTAACATAGTATATAAACCCTAAATACACGCCTAGGGGACCCCAGTTGTGTTCTCTTAGGTATTCCACCTACGTTTTTGGTGTGAAAGGCCTATCTCAACAAACTCACCTATTAATAACCCCTCGCATCAAAACCATCAATTCCCCCATCACGAGCGTGGATCCCGCCCCCTTCTTGTAGAGAGAACCCACACAGTCTTAGCTAGCAGATAGTGGGTGTTGCCCTAACAGAAGAACACAACTTCCCATATCAGTGTGCCTTCTCTTACTTGTGCATACCTCATTGTTTCACCGTGCCACATCCGATTACTCACCCTTTCGGCATGAGCCAGAAGTACTTGTATATATGTAATCTACCTTTTCTTTCATAAGCCGATGCCAGGCCTCGCCTTACATTGCAACCGCCAGTGATTGAGAGGCAGCGCTCATCATTAGGACAGCTGCAACCAGACAACCGATCGGATCTGGTTTAGTTACAATTTACATTACTCTATTCGGATGACTATTTTAGTTACAAGCTGAATTCAGTGATATCTCCGAGATCAGGCACTGTTGGAAGGATTATTGATCCGAAGTGTCAAAATAGGCACCTGACGAATGACAAACAATCGACGAACGATTGATAAACCTTATCACATGACCCATATACGTTTGGAGAGGTCTCGAAGAAAAAATTTTGAATTTGTCAAAGAAGTGATTCATCACAGATTCTACAATTATGTCCAAACCTTCAACTTCTAATCCCGGTCCTAATCCTGTTCCCATACCAGCACTAGAGGCAAAAATTGATGCACTCACAGTGCAAATGTCACAATTAGTGTCAGTATTGGCACCATCACAGCCCAGACAAGCAGAAGTACAGCCAGAGACAATGGGAGAAAGAGAAGATGAGATGGAGGAGATGGTGGAGTGGATATCGCAGGAGGATGAGACAGCAGAGAAATCTGGAAATGGAAAAGTGTGCTTACCTAAGTACATGCCCCCGCAAATCTTTGATGGTACCATGGAGAATACAAAATCCTTCATCAGCTCTATAGTATTGTACATCCATGGGAGGAAGCCTGAGTTTCATACAGCCAAGTCTAGGATTATGTTTGCTCTCTCATACATTCAGGGGGGGAAAGCACAGTTCTGGAGAAACGAGGCTATTAATCAAATTGCTGTGGGAAATAAACCATTTGCAATGTTCAAGGAATTTCTGGAGAGATTGGAGGCAGAGTTTGGAGACCCTAATCCAAAGGCAACAGCCAATGCTAAATTAAAAACCATGCGCCAAGGTTCCCTAATGGCGGATGAATTTATGTTGCAGTTCAAAGCAGAAGGTTCACAAACAGACATGGGAGAAGCCACATTCATAGAGTTTTTGAAAGCAGGATTAAATCCCTCTTTATTCAAGTCTATCTACCGACTACCTTCTATGCCAGAGAATTTGGATGAGTGGTATAATTGGGCAATGCGCCTTGACCGGCAATATCAGCAGGAACAGGCAGAGTCAAAGTTGATGTACAGAAGTAGTAAATTTGGAAAGTCATCAGGAGGAAAGTCCGAGAAAGGAAAGGTGCCTCAGGTGCAAGCTCCAAGGGCACAGCCACTGGCCATGGCAGTGACACCTATAGTTACAGAGTCAGCAGCACCAGCAGAGGCAATGGAGGTTGATCAAGCAGGAAGATGAGCCCCACTTAAATCTTTTAACTGTGGGCAGTTAGGACACATTTCTAGGAATTGTAGGCAGAAAAGAAAGATAAGGGAAGCTACAATCGAGGAAGTAAAGCCAGAGGAAGGCAAGCAGAAGAATTTTGTGGATGAGTCCCAGTGAAGGTTTCCCCATTGGTGACCCAGAATCGTTACAATGTATTAGTATCCGAGGAAACCCAGAGCAAATCAGAAAAGGAAATTGAGGAGGAGTATAACCATTCTGAATCACGTGACGAAAAGGAGTACAACTGTTGTCAATCACATGACAATTTTCATGCGTCATTTCCAAAAACCCCTAAATTCTTTATTCGCTCTGCGCGAATAGAACCCGAAATCACCTTGACTGTGGGACTGAAGACAGTGGACACGCATGCAGCTATTGATGTGGAAGTGTTGCTTGATAGTGGTGCGACAGGATTATTTATTAATTGATCCTTAATTACCGGAAATGGTATTAACACACGCAAGCTGGTGCAACCTATAATGGTGTACAATATTGACGGAACAGTCAATCGTGGAGGAACTATCAAGGAGGAGGTGACTATGGTACTAAAGTATCAGGAGCATCAGGAGCGAGCCATATTCAAAGTGTGCAATCTTGGGAAAACCAATCTAATAATAGGATGTCCATGGTTACAGAAGCATAATCCCAAAATTGATTGGAAAACTGGGAAAGTACAAATGACTCGTTGTCCTAAGGAATGTAATGTGTATGGGAGGAAGATGAAGAAGGAAAAAAGGAAAAAGAAAGAGAAAGAACATCTGAGAAAGTATTCTGTTATGATGGAGGAAGTGGAGGATGAGGAAATGCCAAATGGGGAAGTTCTGATCATGATTGAGAAAGAAGAGCAGAAGCAAACCTTTAGAACAATTCGTGGAGGACAGTCATGGGACAAGAATATCGTGAAGGTGGAGAAGCCAGTGGAGGAATGGGTGCCAAAGTGTATCATGAACATCTGTCAGTGTTCCAGAAGAAGGAGTCTGAGCGAATGCTGGTGCAGAAGCCATGGGATCATGCAATTGAGATGAAGCCAGGGTTTGTGCCAAAGAAGTCGAAGGTATATCCGTTATCTCCGATGGAACAAGAAGAAGTGGATGTGTTCCTGAAGGAGCAATTGCGCGAAGGATACATACGACCTTCGAAATCACTGCAGACATCACCAATATTCTGTGTGCCAAAAAAAGACCAAAGGAAGAGGATGTGTACAGATTATAGGTATTTGAATGAGTGGACAGTGAAGAACACGTACCCCTGCCATTGATCTCAGAAATAATTGACAAGGTGGGAAAAGCCAAGGTCTTTACAAAATTGGATTTACAATGGGGATACAACAATGTACGAATAAAGAAAGGAGATGAATGGGCTGAGGAACAAGGGTTGGTGTTGTTTCGAGGAAAAGTGTATGTACTGAAGGATCAGGATTTGCGAAGGGAGATTGTCTGGTTACATCACAATACGCCGATTGCTGGACACCCAGGAAGATGGAAGATGTTGGAATTAGTAATGAGAAATTATTGGTGGCCCGGAATTCAAAGCATGTGTTGGGGTATGTGGATGGATGTGATACGTGCATGAGGGGGAAGAAATTTCAGAGAAACCTGCAGGAAAATTAATGCCGAACCCTATACCTAATGCGCCATGGCGAGATATATCTGTGGATTTTATTACCGGATTACCTGAGGCTCAAGGGTACGATGCAATATTTGTAGTATGCAACCGCTTTACAAAGGAGGTCCATATTATTCCTACTACTACAGAAACCTCATCATTGGGCTTGGCGCGCCTCTATCTAAATCAGGTATGGCGGTTACATGGGTTACCTGATACCGTTATCTCCGATCATGGACCACAATTTGCTTCCACATTTATGCGAGAACTAAACAACATATTGGGAATTCAAACTAAATTATCTATGGCATATCACCCGCAGACTGATGGGCAGACAGAGAGAATGAATCAGGAGTTGGAGCAGTACCTACATATCTTTGTCAACTACCGACAAACTTACTGGCCCAAATGGTTGGCAATTGCCGAATTTTCCCACAATAACAAATTCCATTTGGCTACTCGTATGTCACCCTTTTTCATGAATTATGGATATCATCCTCGCATGGGAATAGAACCCAGAAGGGAAGTCAAAGTACAGTCGGTAGAAGACTTTGTATCTAAGATGCAAAAGGTACAAGAGGAAGCAGAGGCGGCATTGAAGAAAGCACGTGATGACATGATGTGAGACTTGGATCATACTCGAGCATGTGCTCCAGAGTACAAAGTTGGTGACTTGGTATGGCTAAGTACCAAGGACCTGAATATTCCACGACCTTCAAGAAAACTTATGGAAAAGCAAGTTGGCCCATATGCGATCTCTAAAGTAATCTCGCCTAATGCGGTAGTGCTAAAATTACCCCAATCATTCAAGATTGATCCCAAGATTAATGTATCCCGCCTATGCCCTTACTGCCCGCCCACTATTCCTGGCCAACAAACTACTCTGCAACCTCCGATAATAGTAGAAGGTGCTCCAGAATACATAGTTGAAGAAATTCTAGACTCATGTCTTCGACAGAACAAATTGGAGTTTTTAATAAAGTGGAAAAACTATACTAATGAAAATAATTCATGGGAACCCAAAGAGAATTGTAAGCGAGCGTGTAACACAATCGCCCAATTCTTTAAACATAATCCGAATGCTCCACATCACATTGCAAGAATGGTGTATGAGGGGATGAGATTCCAGCCTTACCAAAATTTCACAGAGGGGACAGACATAATATTTTCTCACCTGGAAGTCGAGGCATAAAAGGGGGGTAATGTTAGGAAACCACCCCATTACCTAATAAAATTTCATTTTTATTTTATTATGTCGAATTACGCTACATAACGCCAAATGATGCTACACTTTGATAGCGTGAGAATTTTATTTCGCACGCATCAATATGTACGCACATGTATGAACGTGTCAGTAACAACAATGTACAATATATGTAACATAGTATATAAACCCTAAATACATGCCTAGGGGACCCCAGTTGTGTTCTCTTAGGTATTCCACCTATGTTTTTGGTGTGAAAGGCCTATCTCAACAAACTCACCTATTAATAACCCCTCGCATCAAAACCATCAATTCCCCCATCACGAGCGCAGATCCCGCCCCCTTCTTGTAGAGAGAACCTGCACGGTCTTAGCTAGCAGATAGTGGGTGTCGCCCTAACACTTGTAAAGTGCAAGTGCTAGATGAGCAGCAGCACTTGCTTGATTTGTTCCAAGAGGAAAGGTCAACACAGAGATATGGAAAGACAAGGTGGAAAAGAAGCTTTCCAAGGATCCACAAGGCCTCTCAAGCAGCCAAAGCTCCCGGTTGAGAATTCAACTGGGTAGTGGTCCGAGGCAGTGACCAAATGTCCTGCAGCATATCAAATGCCATTTTCATGTCCTGTTGATCCTCCGGATTAAATAAAGACCTAATGTGATCAGCAGATAGCCCATTTGACTTGAAGTGATCCTTGATAATGTCAGGTGTAACTCAAAAAGCCTTGATAATGATGCCGCGTTGTCGGAGAAGGAGGTTCCAAAATCTCTTGAAGATATGTTTCCAGTCTTTGTCACATGTCAGATCATCATCACCAACATGGAGATTTAAAAATTTGAGAGGTTGAAGCAGGAAATAAATGTTTGATTGGGGGAGAGGTCGATGCTTGAAAGTGAGAAGGATAAATGATGATCCTCATCTAGTTTCACTGTCAGATGCAAGCAAGACAATGTGCAGTTTGGTGGCATCTTTCAGAGAATCCACTCCATCAATAACAGTCTGAATTAATTTTGCATGTTCCTCACCAGTCTCATGTTTGCAATCACCAGAGACAAGAACAGGTCGACCTGGATAGATGCGATTATCTTTGCACAGAGTGCCAAGTGTGCCAATCGTGGCCTAAAATAGATTGATGCTGGAAGCAAATTTCCAAATGGAAGCAAATTCTCACCTCACCTGCATAGTGCACTTTCTCATCATCAACCTTGCTGTTGAGGTGTCAAAAGAGTTCCTCCAGGTCTCCCTCTTTAATAAACTCTGTCGACATCCTATGCACATGCTGTCAGCAGACCCCCATGAAGTAGTTGGTCTTTGGATCTGAATGGATCCTCTTCTCTGTTGCGAGCTTGTCAAACATGACCATGGTATGTTCCACTGTCCCTTTGATAAGTCCGTGGATCTCACCCATCACACTCTCCAGAGTGGCCTTGACATTTGTTTGGATGTCTTCCTCTGTGGGTTGGCCATGGGAAGCAATAAGTGGAGGGACAATTGAGCAGGTCCTCAGGTATGAAACACTTGGTGCCCCATTCAAGCATTGGTTGATGCCTGCCACTCAATTCCCAGATAGCCGCCAGATTAACAGTGTGTTCATGTCCTCCTCTTCAGTATAAGATTTTGGGCGGTAATGGCCATGTGCAGTGGCCATCACAGAAGCAAGTAAGCCTCTCACCCCCTTCTTTTGGTGGAGACCAATGCTGATAACTTGGTCAACATGTTCCATCTTCCCACTTGCAATAGCCATCAACAGCCTCTTGTTCTCAGACAATGCAACAGCCTTTCCAAGCAATTGCTTTGCCTGGTTCAATCTGCAAAGTCAGTAGGATTCAACCTGCTCATTTTTCCATCGAAGAAGCTCGTGAAGTCCACTAAAGCCATGGTATGCAAAATCAGTATTTTTGTGCACCCCATCCTTGATTCGGCTGACAATTTTTTCCAGGTTCTGGTTTGTGCACAGCTGCTGGCACAGTCAACAAGATCCAGTGTCTCCTTCTGTTGTTCCAGTGCAGCTTTGCAAAAAAAGCGACATCTTGCCATTGCGTATTGCATAGTCCCAGGGAAGTATACATTTATTGTGTAGGGCAAATGGATAGGCAGTATGTGGTGATTTTCCATCTGGAAAGGTGAGAGTATAGCCGTTGCATGTGGTAGCCAATTTCTTTGGTCCTCGTAGTGATGGTCTCTCTTCAATCTTGAGAGAATCGACGTCAATGACCTGTGGGCTTTCCAAAATTATACCAGCCAAAGGGCCTTTGTTGATGACAGGGCTGGTAAGTTTAATGTAGGATGCAGGAACATTGCATCTGCAATCAGTTATGTGAGTCACCAGATCTTGGATACATCAATGAGTTGTGACTCACATTTTCCTCAGACCTTCGAACAGATGGGTCAATTTCCCATGGAATAGCCCTTCACTTACACCCTGCTTCATGATGAAGTATTTCATGAAGTCAAAGAGATGCTCCAACCCCTTCTTTCCTTTGATAAGATCTCCTACATCTTCCTCCATTCCCCAACCCAGAACTGACTTCAAGACCTCATTCAGGCCCGCTTCCCACAACTCATCTCCTTGCAATGTTGGATCACCATGAATCTTGGGGTGTCCTGCTAAGGCATTGGCCAGTTTGTCATCATCTGCAGCTTCTGGAATGCTATCAGGTAGGTGGCTGAGGTAGTGCTGAAATTCATCAAGGATATTTTCAAATGCTGGTGTGGGTACGTGTTCAGAATGTGCTGATGGCTTGGGTTGTTGATTTGGAACAGCAGGGCTGGTGTCAATGGCCTGTGCAGGAGCCAATTGATGGCTTTGAATTGGTTCTGAATGGCTGATTGTCAATGGAACTGCAAGTGCTTTTGGTGCTTTAAAATAGTTGAATAGGTTTGTATTCTTCTTCCTCCTATCCTTGTCATGCTTTTCTCAAGCATTTTTGCAGGCATCACTCCCCCGATGGTGTTTTTCAAGATTGTTTAGCCCTGCACTTCCACATTTCAGTCGTGTTCTGCAATCTGGATCCAATGTTAATGCTAGCTCAAAGTATAACCAGTATTGTGCTGCCTACATTCTTTTCAGACTCCATGAATTGTGTGGAAATCAAAATTGTCCATTTTTTGCCGCCTTGCAAATTGGTTGATATGGCCCGATCACTATTGTATTTTGATTAAATTAGGGGCTTTTTTACTGCTAAAGGACTTTGTTCATTTCCTATAGCTATGTACAACATCTGAGTAGTCAATATAGCCTTCAAAATCGTATTCCGAGACCTGTATATGGAGAGGTCCAAAAAATATTTTGGGGGCCTTCGGCCGGGACTAACTAACCGGGTACCGGTCCGGGAATCTGATTCCCGAACCCCCTTGTCGAGGGTACGGTTTTTCGGTGGGTGTGGGTAGTGGTACGCGATTACAATCAAATTACAGTAATTAGTAATATGCACAATGAACCGGCTGTGCCGCGGCGGCGCCTGCCCGTGGTTCTCAAGGCGGTTTTAACAGCTTGACCTCTACACGGCATATTGAGCGCTTACTGGTATTTTGCCGCAGTGTGATCGTATGATCCAAGTACTACCCCCAAAATATGGCATCAACCTAGCTAATAATACCCCCCGAAATGTGTGGATTGAAGGTTTATCAGTGGTAAGATACGGCAACACAACATGCTGTAGTTAATGACAATCATGATGAGGTCACGATGTCGTGTCATACGACGCCCAGGAGGTTCTTGTGTCCCACTGGCGGTGGCTGTGGGAACAATACAAATGTGTATGTCCAAATACCAGTGATGTTAATTGCGGTACTCACTATGCTTCACGATGATCATGATTAGAGGCAGCTAATTGGCACATATAGCAGCGGAAGACTCATGGGAGGTGACGTGTTGACGAGCGGTGGTCGTATGAGCGACCGCGTGGAGGTTCAGGCAGCCGAGGTCTTCCGAGGAACACCTACTTTTAGCACCTTCGGATTCCTAAACGGGATTTTGGTGTTCCCGTAGGTTTCACGTGATACAAACCGGAGGTGCGAGAATGTCACTGGAAATGTCTTCTACCAATCCTCTACTATCAGACCCTTAGTCACGCTCCTTTAAATTACAGCGGAATTCAGTTTGTCACTTTGTCAGACACGCTCGAGGCACGAAGGTTCAACATGAGTAAGTAGCTACGACGTTGACACGCGGGAGTCTGAGTCGGTTGATTTCGGTTCTATCCGTGAGCACTTTGTCTCGAACCATCAAATTACTCAGACTGTCCTTGGATCCCATTCATGGCCCTTCATGGCTACCAAGAGAACCGCTATGCGAATTATGCTTATAACTCCGGTTTCTGCCTGTTTCGGGGCATAATCGCCTACTCTACCCTTGTTGTCGTGTCGGTTTTCCGGTTCCGAAGGCAAAGTTATCGATGCTGCTTTGACAGTGCACACCCGGGAAAGCTCGAATGATCCTCCCCGCGTATTGTTCGTTACCATCATTCGTCCCTTCTATGCAGCCCTTACCCGACGCATACTTATATTTATAGATCTCAACAGACTTGTGCACTGCCGTCTGCGATTGTGACTCAGGCATGGTTTCCGCGGCTGGAACCAAGTCGAGCAACCTCAGGTTGCTCACGCTGTCGATTTCAAAATAGGCTGTTTGCCAAGAAACAGGAACAAGATGCTAATATCTCTATGCCCTGCGTACGTACGTTCAAGTTTGTTTCAAGTTTGATCCATCTCACGCCGTAATCAGCCGATTGTAACAGTGATGTCTCCGTGTCTCCAAAATAGCCGACCAGTGAGTCACTCTTTGAGTCTTTCGTTAACGTGTGGTCGCCAACTATTGAAGTATATCTCCTCATCGACATGACAACATATCTTGTTGTAATTGAATATTCACGTGGGTCATGTGCCTTGCAACCCGCGGTCCGCAACAGTCAGGCGTATTTTCCCGTTCAAGAACATGGTATCGCAAGGTCATAGTCTACGATCTGAGCCAATAGAGCCAATCCCAACCAGTCCTTAACTTACCTAGTACTGGTTGTTTCCAATGCTGATAGGTTCGTCGTTAGACGAAATTCAATCTCTACATCGTAATTTTGCGTAATTGACAAGTAATTGATTTAGTTCGATGCTGGACCGTTCTAAGACCAGTTCACACCCTCAGGCTCACGTTTCTACAGATGACTCGCAGTCCTACAGGAAATCATGCGGCCATGTCGTATCGTGCGAATGACCCTCGCAGCTTCCAGCTGTCGATTTCGTCTAAGCCTCTACATCAAGCTTTGGGAGGTGAAGTGAGTGTCGTCTTTTCCTCCAAGTAAAGAGACACGAACTGTCTACGGGAGACTAGCTAACACTCAAGCTCCGGATCCACACTCACACTATGTAGCTAAATCTTCTACAAACATTCTATTTTTAACCGCGGACCTTATCCTGGAAGCCATGGTATGTTTCCATCACTCCGAGTCCTTCAGTCGGGCTGAACTCGGTTCCGAAGGATTACTATGCTATCGCCGTTCGCGGCCACGTGAGTACCTTACCTGCGGCGCTGATATGCCGGCCTGAGATGATATCACTGAACAACATCAAATGCAGCGAGTGACGTTGTTCATGCCCTTGGCTATAAATGCATCAAAATTAATGAGCTCTGTAGGACTCCTAGGAGCGACAAAGAGACCCAGACCCACCTCGAAAACCCCAACATGCGCACCTCGTTCTCGTGGATTCTGCTCTCTCTTGTAACATTTTCCAGTGTCAAAGGTAGTCCTGGTACGTTCTCTCCCCCAGTGTTCGTCGCAAATACGATCTAACCCGCCCTAGGAACTGTATGCCCTGGCGGGCAGACACCCAAGATATTGTCCGAGAAGTCCATTGGCAGGAATCAAGATGTCACAGTGCAGTTTGCCACCTGCTCGCAAGCTACGCCTGTTATGCCTAGATCGTCACTTGTCACCCGTCAGACTAATACAACAAATGTTTGCGGAGCTACTTGTATGTTGGCGCGCGTGCCACTAGTTCTCACTCTCTCTGTTGCGTCGTTGACATCGTACCATCGTAGGCACGACAAACTGCTTCCTGCCTTCTGGAGGTGGTCCCGACCCCAACGAGTGCCATGTCATCGCAGATGCCCTGTTGTACGATAGTCAGAATATAGGCCTGCATCTTTAATTGTTCAACGTTTTCAATTATCATTGACTCTAGAGATTGTTTAGGTGCCCTGTTCAATATAGGCACTGGCGTGAGCATTCTCTATCCTTGATATTTGTGATACTTAATCTCGTCCCAGACGAACAACACAGTTATCATGACCTATCGCAGCTGCACAACATTCTTTGTAAACCAGGGCGCTGGTAATCTCACATACTGCCGAACTGACTGGGTACAGTCCGTTGTATTCTTTTCTGCACTCGCTAATCAGCTCCTTAGTCGGCTGTCCTTGATTACGTCGCGTTCAACTGCCAGTCCACGCAGAACGCCCACGGTGGGAATTGCGTAGCAACAGACCAGTTATGGTTCATTCAGTATGCTGCCCGTTGCACTTCTTCATCACAATTTGCTGACATGCCTCTGAAAGGGCGCAGCATTCCTGAGGGGAGCCTGCTATCCAAGTGAATTAGTTGTTATGATATATCCAAGGACATTTTGCCTCCTATTTTGTGTTTTGTACTACACGGCCAGAGTTTCAGATAAACATGGTTTGATCAAGTGCTGCAAAATATGAAACTGGGTTAAAGTGAGGATAAAATGTTAGAATACATCTCTGGGTCGAGTAATGTACTGAACCTACGCCTATTTGAAGTTCACATGACTGAGCGCTTAGATTCACGAGGTTGGTCTGTCGATTGGCCGCTCTATCAGAGTCTATCTAAATATAAACAAGTGAGAACTTGGGAGGAAAAGCTATAAGCAGAGTTACAGAACTTGAAGATGTTAGGTACAAAAATTAATAGACGTAGGGTTCATCCAGGTTATGGGTACATTGGAGTTGCTCTGGGGGCACGCCATGAATAGATAAACAACAGTATACTTATGTACATGATATGGTACACCACAATCGGAGAGTATAAACTGCTTCCAAGTGAGATAGTACCCCCTTCCAAGTGAGACAGCCATAACAACCACTTTGATGCATCATATCATTGTAATTACAACGAAGTGGTGATGCAAAAAAGCTTGTTACGAGTCCGAGGTACGAGGACTCATTCTTTTAACCTGACCATTAAGCGATCCAAAGTGAAAATTTAAGAGAGGCGGATTCTCGGCAGAAATCGGAGTTCTAATTTTGGTTGGGCATTTTGCATTTTGAAGTTGGCCTTATAAAATATTTCAAACCCAGCAGGTTTTACTGACATGGATTTTGAACGAAAAAGGTAATCGTTACATTCAGTCATGTCATACTGTTTGGGGTACCTAGCCTTTAGCTCTTGACGGATTTTTCTTGTCTCTGTTGCATTCTATGGTGTAAATGTGCCCCTTCTATTAGAACAACGGTGTGTCCCATTACTGTGGAGATATGTTCAGTTTATTGCCTTTTTGGAACACCTAATTGAGATTTAGAGGTTCTGTATGCCTTGGGTGTGTCACTGTAACCTACCTCTATACATTGACTCTCCACTTCTTTTATGCAGACTAATGGACTGTTCCAAGGTGCAACCAAGGTGTTCCTTATACTCACAATGACTTTATATGTCTGTATACACTGCTACTAATGGGTCCTATGAAGCATGGAGCATCAAGGAGAATAGGTGAGTAGGTGAAGATCCTACCTTGTAGGACAAAGTATTGACTGTATAGAATACTTGTAGGCTATAAACGAGTGGCCAAGGGCTATTTTACATGTCTAGGAGGAGCTTTGGACAATTGGTAAGGCATGTGACCATGGTGAGCAAAGTTCACCTCTGTTTCTGAGTTCTCAGTATTGAGGACTCAGTCTTATATACCTGAGCCCTGCAAAAGAAAAGGAGTCAGCATCTATTCATGCAGTGATTGCTGTTCGGAGTAAAAATATGCAGGCATCGGAGAATGAAATTGAAACGCAATCACCGCCCGCTAAGTTCTTGGTGGATTCCTTGTCCAATAGTATGCAAGCCAGTTGTTGTTCTATCTGCCATCGGATTTCGGTCTGATCACAAGAAGCCTGTGGGTTTAAGCCTCTTACCATGCATCATGCATCATGTTGTCTTTGACCTCAGCCACACTTTTACATAAAAGATATTTTACCTGTGTTCTACTGATCGTGAAATATGGTGAACTGAATTGTTATGGTGGCAAGGTTTCCTGAGTCCACTAATGTCGAGCCCCAGGACTCTAAATCTTTGATTGACAGGTCCTGATGCACTGATGGCAACGGGTGACATGTGACACTGACAACTGACACTGCTGACGCTACTCGGAACGCTGTTGCAAGTGTCTTCTTCTTGAATTCTCGTTGCTGCGCAGCACTGGTTTGTTCCCCACTTCCACATGCACTTACAAGTGATTTATATCATTGTGCTCTGCATCCTGTGCTTGCATGGTGTTGCCTCTCCACAATTTCTGTCTATTCTCAGTGTGAGTCGACTACCTTGTTGCTTGTGCTGATCAGACTGACAGGTTGCCTATCTAGTTTTTTGCATGGTGTGCTGACTGTGCCCTGTGCCAGCCCTTGCATGGTGTTATCCTCAGTGTGAGTTGATCTACCTTGTCATTTGTGCTGCTTGGACTGATGGGTTGTCTATCTAGTTTCTTGAGCCATGTGCTGATCATTCTGGTGAGAGCCTGCACCAGACTGTCACAACATCCTCTCACACCTCCCATGCTGTCTATTCACTCCATCAGGTGGAAAGCTCCACCTTGACTGCCAATCTTCTCAAGTGGTATGCGCAAACTTTTGAGCTTATTTCTTCCATGTTGGGGAAAAGCCCATTCTCCCACACTTTCCATGTTGAGCATTCAATCTGTCGGGCAGAAAGTTCCAACTTGACTGCTGATCTTGTCTTGTGTGCACAAACTATTGAAATGAATTTTACCATGTCAAACTGTTGATAGGTTGTCTCCTCAGCTCAAAGGCCGAGTCACCACTTTAACCACATTCTAATCACATCAGCTAACTCCTACGATGTCCCAGATGCAGCACGACCCAGTCTATCGATCACAATATCATATTGACCGTGTTGAAACATCACCAGCAACATTGATCGTACCGAGAAACCACATCGCACAACCTTAGGACTACCTCAAAAGCACCTAAGATCCCTCTAAATGAGATCAAACATCCCCAATCAACTTCGAACAAACTGCGACCGCGATCGAACATTGTCGACCATCGTCGAGCGTTATCGATCAATATCGAGAGACTATGAGCGACATCGGGCACCCCCTTTGTTATCTAAATGGTGGAAGACCATGTGCCAGGAAGTATTCCAACTCGTGCTCAAACCTGCTGATAGTAGGTCAGCCTCATTCCAAGTCCCTATTGCGTACAGAACCCACTGGACAGATTATTGTGAGACTTAGTGCAGTTTATACACAAAGGACAGTCCCTTTTTAGTTCTATACCCTTTATTACTCTTTCATCATATGATATATCTCTTTCTTGTTTGGATTCCAGTCTCCTTTTCGGCCTTGTGCCTTAACTCATATCTTTTGCCTCATGTTCTACACATGTTTCTTATACCATTTTAGGAAGTTTATTTTAAAACATATAAAACTCTGTAGTATCTACTTGGAAATAACAAGAAATCATCTTCACATATCGCCTTGTACAGAGTTCTAAGAATCCAATCTATTCTCTAAAACAATCTAAGCTTCTATGAGTTTTCTCGATTGACGAGAAACCTCTGCGATCATCCTCATCCTCAATCCTCTTTTGACCTTCTTATCATTAGCAATAGTAAATATCCTGACACTTCTTAGCCATCAGCTAAAGCCTTCATATACTATCGACCTATCAAAAGGTCCTCAGCATTCACACATCAACTATCAACGATAAACATCACTCTCTGTCGATATCATCGATCATCCTCAATATTGATCGATACTCCATTGGACTGCACCAAACACCTTCCTGTCTTATAGAACTACCTTTATGACTAGTAACAACTAGTTGTCTTCCCATAGGTTGGACCACGAACATTCGGAATGTCTCGCACCCTTCCTCTGACTCGTGCAAATATCATTGGTTGCCTCATCGGCTGTTTTGGTGGTTTTCCTGGGTTGAGTATCATCACCATTTCATGTTATCCATCTGCACCACTCATTCAGCTGTGATAGTTCCACCGGTTCTTTGTCCTGCAGTTTGTTTTCTACCTCTACATTTGATATGTTTGAGCTACTTCCATCGAATGTTACACTCTGCACTGTGTAGCATTTTCACTTGGTTTGCATGCATGTCTGCTAGTTCTGTTTGATGTCATCATTCTTCTTACTGGTGCTTGCTCTTCCATATATCCTTTCTTCCATTGCATCCAGCTTGGGTAACATGTCAGTGTTTGGCCCTCAGCTTCATGCAGAACCAATGTTGTCCTCACGATTATGCTGTTGTCTATGAATCTTTGGCAGCTTGTACCACATTGCCATATGCCTCAGGTTATCATTGACATGTGCACAGTCAAAGCTCTCTCATCTACAGAATGACATTGGTAATGCTGATGAGCAGTCTTGTCAGCATGTTCTCCTGTGCCCTCATGGAATTGCACTTTGCTTATGCTGTTCATTCTTCTATGCCCATTTGCCATAAAAGTACATCAGAGTTTTGTACCAATGTCCCTTATCACAATTTTCCCTCAGCGGTTACTGGAAGGGGAATTTTCACATACATCTGTCATGTCATTTATCAAAAGAGGCAACAATGATGTGTATGTGTTTCAGTATATAGACCATGTCAATGATGTGGGATGCCTAAACTACCCTATAGAGCATGGCTTTGTGCATGCTGACTTGCCACTCTGTGACATCATTCCACATCTTTCCAAGCAAATGATACAAAAGATTGTGCATATTCATAAAATATCTCTTGGTTCTTCTTGGCATCTCCACAAAGAGCAGCTTATAGAAGCCTTCATTGGCCATGATTGTGTCAATTGCAATTTGTACACATCCATTCTTGAAGCATAACTTGCTCCTTCTCTTAAAAAAAAGCAATCATTGGTGATGGCTTTTGCGAAGCTCTCAGAAGAGGACAAGGTTAGGTGCAACAAAAAGAACAATGCCAGGCGCAAATTGAATTGTGCAAAAGGTGAAGTGAGTGATGATTCCATCTTTCCTCCTCATGCCTTGTCTGAAGATTTGAGTGAAACTATAGTTAGAGATTGGTGCAAGGCAACTGATTCATCATCACTTGAGGAAGCTGGTTGTGCTGTATGTGGTGAGTTGGTACCTGTTAAACAACTAAGTCATCTCAAGGCCATAAAAACAATGCTTGGTATTCTAGCAGCTCCTGGTGTAACTCAAATTGAATGCAAGTCAAGTGCTCAATCAATTGCTGAGTTCAGAGGTCCAGTCCTTGACTACCAGTGTGACAAGATTTGTGATGTTTGCCATAAGAGTATTAGAACTGGAAAAGTGCCATGTCTTGCCTTAGCCAACAGCCTCTGGCTTGGTCGAGTTCCTAAGGAGCTGTCAGACCTAAACTTCATGGAAAAAGTTCTGGTGGCTTGCATATGTCACAATTGCTGTTTCATCAAAGTAGCTTCAAGTGGCCTCCAAAAAATGGTGGCTCATGTAATTGCATTTGAGTCCCCTGTGCCCAAAGTGTACCAATGTCTGCCACCCCCAGTTGATGAGATGGATGATGTTCTTGCCATTGTATTTATAGGTCCATCAAAGCCAACTCAGGAAGATTTGGCTTGTACACCACTTCTTGTGAGTCAAAACCATGTGGCGAAGGCACTTGAATGGTTAAAACTGAACCATGTGGACTACAGTGACCTAGACATATCATACAAAAATTTAGAAAATTTAGAGAAGTACCCAGAAGATTCTCCTCCTGTCTCTGTAGTATCACCATGACTTTTCTAATAAAGTCCCTGAAAGAACAAGTGTTTTTGACAAAGACAAAGATGATGGTGTTATTACTGGTGAATGTCCATTTATTGTTCATGGACTTGCAGGTGCAGAACTTGATACAAAAACTATTGATGAACTCCAAAGAGTTTGTGTGACCAAGTGGGAAGGCACTCTGGCATCAAATCACTACTGTCATCATTCTACATAAAAATCTGTGCCAAAGGACCCAAACACCTGATGATGCAAGGTTGCATGAAGCATTAAGCAACATGCAGTACAAGGCATGCACACCTGAGAATCTTGCATTCTTGCATTCTTGCATATCTAGTGACCTTGAGAGTTGACCTTCTGCAAAAGCATCACAATTCCACAATGTGTCGATCATAACAACACTTAACCTACCAAAGGATGTTATA
Organism: Tricholoma matsutake; assembly: GCA_026075535.2. Classification (NCBI taxonomy): domain Eukaryota; kingdom Fungi; phylum Basidiomycota; class Agaricomycetes; order Agaricales; family Tricholomataceae; genus Tricholoma; species Tricholoma matsutake. Next base: position 10,902,986 of record AP026538.1, read on the forward strand.
AATGATCTTGGATCACAAAGATTTGCAGCTGAAACAGGCCAGGAGTTGATTGATTTCTATTCTGAAGATACTATTAGCTCAACTGATGATCGTGCCCTACCAACAAGCAAGAAAAAGTTATTTGCCCAGTTGGGGAATAAGCAGATCCATATTCCTTCACTTTCAGCAGGCCTTCAGCAGACTCTTTGGAATTTGCTGCCTTGTAACAACACAAAGAACATACCTGGAAAATTGTCACTTTGTCATGGGCTTCCTGTAATTATTCAATTAGATAGTGGTGCAACTGAATTATGCATGACAAAGGGTCAGGATGCAACAGTGTATGACTGGCAAGTTATGCAGGGCTCAAGGGGGCAATGTATGCTTGATACCTTATTTGTCAAGCTCACAAATCCACCCCAGTTTGTGCAACTGGAAAACTTGCCATTGAATGTTGTGCAATTGATGAGAACAATCACCAACACCAAATGTGTTCTTCCCAGTGATGAAGCCATCAATATTTCCAGGAGTCAAGTTGAGGTGCTCCCAAACTTTGCTATGACAGATTGTACATCACAAGGTAAAACAAGACCTTTCAATGTTGTTGGTCTCTCCAATGCAAGAAGCCATCAGTCTTACTACACAGCACTGTCCAGGAGTGCATCAGCAGCAGGCACAGTGATATTACAGGGATTTGACACATATAAAATTACCGGTGGGGCTTCAGGTGCACTATGACAAGAATTTAGGGAAATTGAGATGCTAGATGATATAACCACTCTTTGTTACAATGGAAAGCTGCCAGTTTCTGTCATAGGCAATCGTAGAAATGATCTCATATCATCCTTTTGACTGGTTAGAGGAGAGCAGTATGTACCTTCAAAGGTCCATTGAGCAATACACTGGAAAGATAATGATCCCTTTCTCTTGTCAAGTAGTACCGAAATCAATTGGAAGATTGTAGACAGTTCCAAGCCAGCCCCCACCATATGCCCTAACAACCCAGGAGCATCCTGTTTTGTGCCTGCAAGAGGTGCACAGACTAACACACCAGAACTGGTGAAGAAACGGAAGTTTAGTGTGGATGATGACACAAAAGTACACTATGAGACTGCAACAAAAAGAAAGAAAATTGAGAAGAATGGAACCACTCATGATCAGACTGCAAATGCTTGTCCACGAGGGTCACAGTGGAGCAACAATAGCTGTGCATTTGATGCAGTGATGTCTGTTCTGTACAATATTTGGCTAGTTGACATGAGGTTACAATCTGTTCAGTTTAGGGACATCAATGATCAGCATTTGGGACAGATTGCAGTCAGCTTCTCACAGACTCAACCTCAAGGCACCAGGTACAGTATTGAGGAGGTGCGTGACTTTATATAACGCCGTTTACAAAGGGTCGATCCTGTAAGTTTTTCATGGGGCACTTCACAAGCATTCAAAACATACTTGATCATTTCTTAGCTATGAGTCACCCTATCACATTGTCATCAATGCACTGTCCGAATGACCATCCACTGAATAGGGATGAAAGACTTGTCTCGAGTTGTCAAATTCCCCTCTTGCACCAATGCCTGACCATACAGGCATTTATTGACAACCAATCCATCAAGTGTGCATCATGCTGCTGAACTTGTCAATCCCACTTGATAAGAAGTCATGTTTTTACGCACACACCCACAATCATTGCTTTTGATGTGTTGCAGCACAGAACATTGTTGCTGCAATCTTTAGTTTTGACTACAGTCGATGGGCAACAGACAACTTACAAACTTAGGGGAGTAGTTTATCATTCGCAGGATCACTTCACTTCATGCTTCATCACAGAAACAGGCTCTGTTTGGTATCATGATGGGTTGTCCACAGGCCAGTGAATGGAACATGAAGGGGATGCTAACATAACCAATTTTGAGACATGTCAATTGTGTATTGCAACTTGTGCTGTTTACATAATCCCAACTGTGAGTTAGAACTTGGATCTGCCATGCTGGAAGCAACAGCCCACTCAAACCAGTTGATAGGATGCATAAGTGTACATTTAATGAGACTGTACCTAGAATACACAAGAGTTCAGTCCTTGTATAAGTGACTGAGGTGATTGGGTATCTATCTACCTGTATATATATGTTCAGTCAAACAAAGAGATAACAAGAGAAAGGTATCTATGAGTTGTTTGTTTGGGCACGTCAAAGGGATGTGCTAAAAATAGAGTGCACATCAAATGTGCTGATTGTGCAATCACAGTGTGAATCTCAACATCCCCCTGCTATCCCCTTTACATACCCTTGTTCTACTTTATTATTAGGCCTAGGAATCAAAGAAAGCAAATGTTTCAGTGCCATGGATCTTACAGGGCCAGCATATCTCCTCCTGACTTCATATTCCTGTTTCTGGCTATACTATCAACTTTAGAGTCTCTAGGGGGTCTATCAGATCATTGATTAGGACTAATCTACCCTCTTTTTATGTGCATTCCACAAGTGGGAGGTCTAGGGAAGTAAGTGATAAATTCTCCCCCTTCCCATACAAGTGCATTGACACACAACCCCTCTCTCCCAGCTTTCCCTAACTCCACTCCCCAGCCATAGATACACTCCTACATCTACATACCACCAAGTGACTGTAGGACATGTACAAGCTCAGTATGTGCCCCCCTCTCTCCTCACTATATCACTTCTCCCCATTTCCCCCCTTTCCAACCTCATGTAGCCTATTCTCTGTCATTTACTGAGCTATATACATCATTTTATAGCCATGTATATGTAATAGAGCCCCCAGATGACAAGAGGAGACTTCCATTCCTCCCCTTATCAAGGGAGAATGCTTATTGCATGCTCAATATTGGTGTAATAGCATGAATAAAGGTTGATTATGGCTATATACATAAAAAACTGGTGTATACCAAAAAAAGCGCAGTGGAAGTGTCTAGAATGAGTGGAATAACATGGTCATCATTGGGGATGATAAATGCAATGCTAGCCAAAGCTGTGGGACCTTGTTGATGATGTATAGTGAATGGCAAGGGTTTACATACCCCTGGGGGTATGCACAAAGGGTAAGGGTAAGGGTATGAACTTTCCTACCCTCCTGAGGGTACAAGGGTATACAGAGTCAGACTTTAGAAGATGTTAACCACCCTTGATATCAGTAGAGTAACACTTATGAATAACTTGATGACCTCTCTGATCACTCTTTGCTGTGCAAGTTGGGTTATTTCTTCTATGGTTCCTGACTATTGAGTTATTCAGGCAAAAGTATCTTCCTAAAGACAGCACCAGACTACTGCCTTTTGCTTCTTAACATGCTAAAGCTCAGATATTTACTAAAAATAGATAGGACCATGTTTGAGCATTATCAGGAAACTATTTGAAATAAACCCTTTCATCATAACCCCAAGGGCATTGAATACTCTCTATACCCTGGGTAACAATGAAAATACCCTAGGGTTACCCCTGCCAATCTCTATTGATGTACCATGGGAGATGGTGATCAATTGATGATTGGGTGGGAAACAGACAGCAGAAAGCTTTCCCACATATGCCTGGCCTACCACTTATGTGAGCACACTATATAGGCTTACCTTAGTGAAGATTAAATCATGTTTACAGAGGGAAATCATGCCAGTGTTGGGTTTTTACAGAAATGAGCCTTATAATAGTAGGCACAGGATCACCACTAGGGTTTGTGGGAAGATTAGGACATACCCATGCAACACTGTGACACCACAGTAACAGGTCACAGTAATCAGCAGGTCAGCAACTTCTAACACCATACCCTCAGACCCCATGACCTGAATACTGTGGTTTGCACCCTACCCATGTTATTCCCTAGTAACTGCTGCTGTGAGCCACTGCTTGTGGGGTGAAAATGGTGAGTAGCAAGGCTAGGTATGACAAGGAAATGATGACAATGAGGGCACAGCAATGGATGGCACAAGAACAGCACTCGAGGACCCCTCACAGGAGGTGGGGTGGCAAATGGTGAGGAAAACCAAAGAAAGGGCCCAACAGACATTGACAATGTCTCTTGGGCTGTAGGTGAGTTTTTTTTCTCAACTCATTTTATTTTGTTACTAACAAAGTTTTTGTGACATGGAACCCCCACCCCCCAGATGAGGGACACAATGGAATGAAAGGGAATGGATGAAACAATGGGAGATGGACACCAAATGCAGACAAGTGGGGACAGGGATGGCAAACAATGGGGACCATGGGACACCACAGGGATGAGTGGACAGCATCCCCCCCCCACTGCTCATCCAAGTGGGATGTGAGGTGTGGATAAAGCTCAGGAGCACAGAGAAGGACATTTGGAGACCCCAAAAGTGGGATACCCACCAGGTAAGCACCTACCCACACCCATCTCCCTGCTATGTTGTGACTAACAAAACCCCCCCAAACCAGGAATGACCACCCACCAATGAAGACACCACTCATGATGATGACCAACATGGCAACCCACCCCATGCCTATGAGCAACTGCTCGTAGGATGGATCACAGGTGCCAGAAGCTATTGATGACAGGGACACCACCAGCACTGGCAATTAACACATCCCACAACAATTACAACAACAACCCCATGGCAATGAAGACACACCACCCATTCCCAGGCCCACAAGCAACTACTTGTGGGCTGAATTGTGAATGGAATGACAATGATGATGGTAGAGAAATGGAACAGATGACAAACAACATGGGGATGATGGGAGAATGCCAGTAACACACAATGCCCATGGCACCATACCCCTCTGCTATGAGCAACTGCTCATAAGGAAGAACACTGGTGCATATGGCAGTGGGGAGTGGGGAACGACACTGGGGAGGGAGAGGGAGGCAGAGGGAGGGGGTGACAACAACACAGCATCTGCCACCACCCCTATGAGCACCTGGTTGTAGGGTGGTTTGCAGGAGGCAATGAGATGAGGGGGAGATATGGCCCAAACAATGCCCATCATTGTTTGGGCTGTGGGTTTTTTGTCTTCTTCTTTCTTCTGTGTTTATTTTTACTAACCAACCTTTCTCATTTTCATTTAGGCTCTTAATATCATCATGACAAGTAACACCACCACCTGCCCCAGCCTCAAAAGCCACTGCTCATGAAGTAGATTTCAGGTGCTACTATCCAATGATGATGGGGAGAACTGCACAAATGCCCAGGATGCCCAGGACAATGACCACAGCAGCACCCCAAACTGGGTGGAAGTGGGGAGCAGGGGGTGGGGGGACAGGGACAATGATGACAGGAGTGAGGAGGCAGGCAGGGTCAATAGGAATGACATGAGACAGGAGGGAAACAATGGCCCAAATGAAGGCAGAGATATCACCAATGTCTCCTGGGCCATAAGTAAGTTTTTTTTTGTTTTTTTTTCTTCTTTTTTGTTCAACTGATAAGTGTCAGAACAACCAAACCATGCACCACCCACTGAGCACATTAGCCTCATGTTGGCCTCATGGCCATGTTCCCTTTTGGGTACTATATCTCTAAAACTATAAGGGCAACCTCAGCCTCTAGCAAAGGGAAATCCAAAGTTAAAATTATACTACATATCACAGGGATTGGAGGTGCACCTAGCAAAGGGAAATCCAAAGAGAAAACTCTGAGGACCCCTTTGCCAATGCCCAGTATATGTGAAGACTGCAAAAATCAAATAATAATCTAAAAATAGAAAAGGTGGAGAAAGGCAGATCAAGGCCACCGAATGACATCATACCAAGGGGTAGATGTCGGAAGGGGTGCTCTGCCTCTGAATATAAAACTGTCAACATGCACAAATGTGATAGAAAGGGAAATTAGTAATAAAATGTGGAAAAATCATAGAAAATGAAGAATAGAAGGAAATGAAGTGAGGAAAAATATAGGACAAACATAAAAAATAGGAGAAACACACAGGGCACCACCCCTAGTCGCCTTACATCACCCCCTCTCTAAGATGCATCGACCCGATGCATTCAAAATTGCATACGACCAAAGTCAGTGACTTGAATGTGACACAGTGCAGCAGTGTGCTGTCAGTGGAATTCCTTGACTAACCAAGGGGCATTCACATCGGACTCTTTGACCCATGAGTTCTCCTCATACCCATAACCCTTCCAGTGCACCAAATACTGGAGTTTTCCTCAATGCAACTGGCTGTCCAAGATCGACTCAACTTTGTACTGGGGTTCTCTCTCAATCACTGTAGGTGGTGGTGGTGGACGTGAATTGCATCCCAGGAATGGATCTGAGGGAGCTGGAAGGAGTTTGACAACATGGAAGACTGGGTGGAGTCTGGACATGGAGGCTGGGAGGTGTAGACGATAGGCATGTGTTCCAACACACTTGACAATGGGGAAAGGTCCCAGGAAGCGATGAGTGAGTTTCTTGGATGGACACATAGTGGAGATGTCACTGGAGTCAAGATAAACTCAATCACCAACCTTGCACTGAGGGGTCGGAGAATGGCATTGGTTGTAAAAGCATGTCATGTTGTCCTTCACCTTCACTAAGGCTGCCTTTGCCTCCTCCAAGCTATCCTGCATGCGTTCTGTGAACTCATTCACCATCTCAATGTGTGAGGGAGTTTGGTGAGGTTTGAATCCCATGCATGGATGTCGTCCAGTGTCTAAGAGGAAAGGGGTCTGTTGAGTGGAAGCATGGACATGGTTGTTGTATCCAAACTTGGCCAAGGGGAGAAGATCTTCCCAATTGTCCTGGCACTCCTTGACAAAGATGCGGATGTACTGCTCCAGTTCCTAGTTGACTCACTCAGTCTGGCTGTCAGTTTGTGGGTGATAGGCAGTTGAAGCAAGGAGTTTGATCCCCAGAAGTTGGTACAGCTCGCAAGTGAACTCTGCCACAAACTGAGGGCCACAGTCAGAGAGGAAAGTGCCAGGAAGTCCATGTAATTTCCACACATGGTGGAGGTAGAGTTGGGCAGCACCTAGGGTGCTGACAGTGGTGTGAGTGGGAATGAAGTGAGTGTGTTTTCCCACTGAATCAACTGTGCACATCACTGCATCAAACCCATTTGACTCTGGCAACTCCACTACAAAGTCGACACTGACAACATCCCAATGACTTTCTGGAACAGGAAGAGGGTGTAGCTCGCCAATGGATTTGTGATGAGGAATCTTGGTGCATAAGCAAAGGTCACAAGTACAACAATACTGACCAATGAGTCGTGACATTTGTGGCCACCAATAATTCTGTGAGGTGAGCTCCAAGGTCTTCCAGTGTCCAGGATGACCAGCAATCTGTGAGTCATGGTGTTGGGATATTATGTGCCAGCAAAGGTCTGGGTCATTGGGGATGTAGATGTGATCCCTGAACTACAACAAGTCCTCCTTTTCAGCCCACTCTGCCGCATGCAAGGAAAGGGTGGATCCCTTCCTCAGTTCTTTGACAGCTCAGGCAACAACATCCTCATGTAAACCACTATGGTTTGTGCAACAAATGTTGTGTAGGATGTCCCGCTCCTCACCCTGGGGTGCGATGCCTTCCAGTACCCGCATGGTGAACAGGTCTGGCTACAACAACACAATGTTTTGATTGTCATCGCTGCCATCCCCATGGTCTGCACATTGGGAGGGCATTGGTCTTCCCCATGCTGCAACCCAGACAGTGGTGCAAGGAGAAGTCGAATCTGGATAGATACAGGGACCAATGAGCTTGACGATGGTTCAATTTCTTGGCCATCATAAAGTACTCGAGATTCTTGTGATCTGTCCAAATTCCACCTTGTGTTGGGCACCTTCGAGGAAGTGTCACCACTCCTCAAGTGCACACATTATCACCAACACCTCCTTGTCATGGATCTTGTAGTTTTGCTCTACAGCACTAAGGCTTTTGGAGTAGAACACAACAGGATGCCACTTCTGGTCCTTGGGAGACTGCTGAGACAACATGGCACCCATTGCAAATTCAGAACTGTCAGCTTCTACATGAAAAGGGTGTGAATCGTCAGCAAAGGTAAGAATGGGAGCAGAAGTGACCATCTCCTTAAGCTTTTTGAATGCCTCCTGTTGTGCATTATCCCACCTCCATGCCTCCTTTCCTGTCAAGTTGAACAGTGGTCGTGCATGATGTGAGAAATCCTTGATAAAACACTGATAGAAATTGATGAAGCCCAGGAAAGACTGCACCTCTTTCTTGTTTGTGGGTGTCGGCCAAGCCATGACCCCATTCACCTTGATAGGATCCATCTCCACCTGACCCTCCAAGATAATCAGGTTGAGGTACTTGATCTTGGTCTTCTCAAACTCACACTTGTCCTGACAAAGGTAGAGTTTGTCATTCTAGGATGAGGCACGTGATGTGATGGTACTCTTCAACCATGTGAGTGAAGATGAGGATGTTGTCAAGATAGATACAAACAATGCCTTTGAGGATGAGGTTGTGGAAGATGTCATTCATCATGGTCTGAAAGGTGGCAGGACTATTAGTAAGGCCAAAGAACATGACAAGTGGTTCAAAAAGACCATGGTTGGTACGAAAGGCTGCCTTCCACTCATCTCCCTCCTTTATCCTCACATTATTGTAGCCCCAACAGATGTTGAGCTTGGTGAAGTATTGGGCTCCATGGAGCTGGTTCACAAGTTCAGAGATGAGAGGTAATGGGTAGCAATTTTTGACCATGATGTCATTGAGCCCTCTGTAGTATTGAACTGGTCAAAGTGAGCCATCCTTCTTCTTGGGCAGGGGTCCAGCACGACACTTCTGAGTACGTTGTATTGAGGCCCTTTGTCCACGACATTCTTGTCTGGCTTCTGTGAAACAAGTGCAACAGCGGGATGGACACCATATCATTGTAACCTCCCCAGTACACTAATTGACCTCTGGGTTATGGTCTCAAAGCCACAGATAGCCCAAAATCACCTTCTGCTTTCCTAATTGAGTGACAGCAAAAAGGGCATTCTCACTATGATCTTTGTAATGGAGGACCAGGTCTACAACCTCTTGGATGGCACCAGCTTCATTTGGGGACCCATCCACATTATAAACAGGTATTGGACACGAGAGTGAGTGAGTATTCAGGCAATGTTGTTGTGCAAGATGGGCATCAATGAAGAGACTGGTCACACCAGAGTCCAGGAGTGCAGGGACACCGAGTCTCTGTTTAGTGTTGGTAGTCTGTAGTTTGATTGCTAGGTTCAAGGAATGGGGTTATGGTGGGGAAGGGTTCAATTGAAGGTGTAGGTGCATGAGTGGTAGTTGGGGCATGGAATGCAGCATTAAACACTGCATTCATGAGTTGGTTCTCATCACAGAGTGAAGCAGCTTCATACCAAGCATAGATATTGTTGTCCGCTGGGTGCTCTTCCAACATCTGTGCAATCTGGCCCTGAATTTCTCGATTGATGCCCCATCGGAACTTCACCACAACTGGTAGCCCACTCCCATATCCTGCCATGTCCACCAAATCCTTAAACTCATCGATATAGTCATCCACGGATTGACATGCCTGATGGTAAAAGGATGACTTGAGCCATGTCACTGCTCAGTGGCACTCATTGAGGGGACAAAAGTGGCATACAAACTCTGCTCGAAAGTCCCCCCAAGTGGAGAAAGGTAGAGAGCCGAGCTCTTTAGTTTGGCACAGAATATGGTCCACGTAGAGATAGGTGTGTTCAGATTTCATGTATGTGAAGGCCCAATAAAGTTTTGCAGCATTGTCGACAAATTGATGCAACTGGAGGCTGATGTACAACTCACAGGAGTTAAGGAATTCATGCCCCTGCACATGCACACTATTAAATTTGGTGGGGGGAGATGGTTTGATCTGGGTGCACTCCTTAGTGGGTGCATTCAGTGGTGCGTCGTTGTTGGGCACACTTGGAGTTGCAATTGTTGAAATTAATTACCAATATTGTTGCATGTGCATATTCTCCCACATTAATTACCAATATTGATACATGTTTCATATGCATATTCCTCTGGAGTCATGTGATATCCTTACTATTATGTATATAAGGAGAACCTGTACTGTAGTGGGAATATAGTGTTCTTACCTCTGCTAACCCTAGCTGTAAGTCTAACTAAACCCCAGGTAGGTTGTAAGGAACATGTTGTCTCTTCCCCTGTGCAGCATATATAGTCTGCTCCAACAGGTTATGGGCCCTGCAGGGCACGTCGCAAACGCACCTTAATTGGCTGCAAACAACGTTGACTTCATCGTCTCCAAATTATAACCTTGCACTCTTCGTGAGCTGCATTGCACTCCCTGCGAGCTGCACTTAAAACCTAGGTTGACTAGGGTTAACCACTCTGAAGGAGTGTTTTTTCCTGAGATTGTGAAATGTGTTTTCTTGGATAAAAGACTGGTTGAGTGCTTATAACAGCCACCACCACAAAATCATGTCTTCAACCCTTGAAAAACTCGTACAAACTTTTGATGGCTCAAATTACATTCAATGGGCCGACTCCATGAAGGCGTGGCTCAGGTCTCAGGGCCTCTGGCAGATAACTAGCGGGGCAGAAATCAAACTGCCTCCAGCGCCTCCTTTGATGGTGATGAACGCTACTCTTATAGCGGATGCTACTACCAAGCTCCAGACCTGGAGCAACAAAAATGACCAGGCCATTGGTGGCCTAGTGCTCCACCTGGCCCCCTCCATTCGGCAGCGTGCCAACACCAAGGACACTGCTGAGGAGGTGTGGGACCTCATTCGCACCAATTATGGTGTCGATGGCCCCTCCCAAGTCTTTGCAGACTTTAGGTCTGCAATAGCAATCAAAATTCCAGCTGCAAATCCTGTGCCAGAGATTGCTAAGATGGCTGACAAGCTCGAGCGCCTCACGGCTGCCAATGTTGCCATCCCCGAACTAGTTCAGGCAATGATCCTACTTGCTGCAATGCCATGTGAGTACGATTGTTTGTCCACCACGGTCCTTAACACGACCGCTACTAGCGCCTTGACATTTAAACATGTCAAGGACTCCATTGTTGCTGAAGCCTCAAGGTGCATGGCAGTAGGAAAGCCCACTGGCCAGCCTCAGGCCAACAAACTTTCTGCTGTCAAACACAAAGGGGGAAACCCCAAATGGCAGCCCAAAGAAGGGCAAAACAACAATGGAGATTTGTCCCAAAAACGTGGACGACACAGGGACAAAAAGACTAAGGAGGAAAAGCCTAAAGAGAAACATACCCACCTCACCTCCAGTGCCTTTACCACCATAAATGGTAATGGCACCATCATACCGCCAATGCTGCTCATTCAGCGCATCGAAAAGCACGACCACACTCCCACAAGGGATCCTCGCTGCCAATGGCCTGCACAGGCATATACAGGTGCAGCCTCTACCTCTCATTTGGTTTACACTGGATATCAGCAAGCTCGAGACACCCTCAAGCAAATGCATCTTCCGCGCAGTGCAAAAAATCTGCGACCACTGGAAGAGCACCTAACGGTGCGAGAAGGTAAGAGGAGGAGGATCAAACCAGAACTGAGGATCGTGGAGGTAGAAGATGACATTGTCTCCCTTGGATCGGAACCTCTGGTTTCTGATGAGGAAGTATGGAAAGCCATCAATGAACTGCTTGAAAAAGGAGGATATGATGACAGGTCAGTCCTTTTCCCTGCCACAAGCACTAAGATTAATATTCCAATGATTACAGCAAACTTTTCATGTGAAATTTTACTGCTATTAAATGTATCATGGAACTATTTAGATCTTAATATATGTGTTATGTGTGCAAATGGAAATTGTAAGAAAGGTGCCAACTGGATCATGGATTCAGGTGCATCAAAACACTTCACTGGTGAAATGAAAGATTCTGCTTCTTACAAGCCTTTACCAAGAAAGGCCTCTACCTTGGTTCAAACAGCCACAGGTACTACTCATATAGTAGGAAAAGGAGCAGTCTTCATTAGACATCAGGTAGTATGTCACAGGAAGTCAGAGACATGTGAAATGCGATTATACCCCGTCTACTACATACCCGACATTAATACTCGATTAATGTCAATGGGTGTCTTCTTACAAGACGGAAGTGATGTGTGTGGTTCCTCCGCACACATTTCATTTATCGAGAAAGGAAACCCAATTATGCATTGTGTCCCTCTTAGGAGAAGTGACATGATTTATTGGGCTTGGACTCATATAATGAACACCAAAAAGGTCAATGTCGCGACCATATACGTTGCTGACTACTTGACTTGGCATAGGCGACTTGGACACCCATCCAAAGAGGCGCTAGGAAAAATGCCTAATAGCACCATCAAATTCCCAAGGAATTTAATTATTCCTAAAGACAAAATTATATGTCCAGGGTGCGCTGAAGGGAAAATGACATCAAAATCTTTTCCCGAATCAAATTCATGCGCAGAGAAACCCTTTGAATTAATACATTCCGATCTAAAGGAACTCCCAGTACTATCATACCACAAACATAAATACTTTATTGTATTTCTGGATGACAAGATGTCACATATCTGGGTCCAGTGCCTTAGAAAGAAGTCTGACGCTGCTGCAGCGATTAGACAATTTCAGGCAATGGCTTTGACCCAGTATGGCACTACAATCAAGTGCTGGCGTGTTGATCCAGGGGGGGAGTTCAAAGATTGTGAGCTACAAAATACGCTCAAGGATTTTGGCATCAAAATAGAGATGTCTGCACCCCACGTTCACCAACAGAATGGGCACGCAGAGCATGCCATAAGGACAATAATGGAAAAGTTGCAAACCTTGCAATTTACCGCTTGTCTACCACAATCATGGTGGGAATTTTGCATTGAACATGCAACACACCTATACAACCGAACCCCAATAAGGCACCTGAAATGGCTGACACCTTTTGAGGACCTGACGAAGGTCTGCCCAGATCTAAACAATCTGAAGGTCTTCGGTTGTGGTGCTTATGTCTATCTACCCAAGGAAAAAGGTCCAACCACATTAGCTCCTCGATCAGAGTTAATGATGTACCTTGGATTAGAAGATGGCATTAAAGCATACCGTTTCATGCGACTTAATGGCACAATATTCATTGGTGCTATGGCACTATTCCATGAAACATTGTTCCCATGCTGTCCCAGAGCTAAAACTCCTGCCAAGACAAACCTTGGTAATTTTCCACCTCCAAAACCAGAAGATGATCACCACTCATCTGGAATGGATGGCGATGATTCTATACTGCCACAAAATCCACCCCTTCCTCCATCATCAGAAAATGATGATGATGATGATGTACCGAGTGAGCAAAAGGCGCATGATGATGCAACTGATGCTCCTCCTCCACCACCTCCAGTAACCACTGAGGACTTTTGTCCAAGACATGAAGATCAACAGGAATGGCAGCAATTGCCCCATCAATCAGGCAGGCAGAGGAACATCCCAAACCGTCCCAGCAATACCTATGGAGAGAAGCGACTCCCCTCTGACATAGAGAGAGACATTGCACGTGATAGATATTGAAAGAGATCTGTGGGTCAAGATTCGGATCATAACCGAACACGACCATGATCTCAACAGCAAGAACTGGTTGCTGGACCGAGTTCAACACCCCACGAGAGTGTGCCCGATTCCAATAATCAAGAACATGATCACCCAATGGGGGAACTGGACAAAGCAGGTTATATTCAAAAGATAACCAAGGAAGGTGGAGATAAGCTTATTCGCTGGCTGTTGTCAAAAGCAGTCACACCATCAAGCAAAATAAGCCAAGTTCCAAACCAATTTCGTGATATTGTGTGCCTACCACAGCAGCAGCAACTTGAGTGGAAACAGGCTTGTTGTGAAGAATTAGAGGCTCTTCGCAAGCAACAAGTCTATGACATCGTCGATCTTCCACATGATCAAAAAACAATCAAAAATAGATGGGTTTTCTACATGAAATCGGACGAAAGAAAACGAGCCAGACTCATGGCGAAAGGCTTTTCACAAGTCGAAGGTGTTGACTTTGATGAGATTTTCTCACCAGTAGTTCGCTACAAGACCGTACACCTCATGTTTGCACTTGTGTCTCTAGAAGGCATGTATATGACCAGTCTAGATGTAAAAACCGCATTTTTATACGGCAAACTAGAAGAGGAGATCTATATGGATCAACCCAAGGGTTTCAGACTTGAGGGAAAAGAGCGCAAAGTAATGTGCTTATGCTGAGCATTGTATGGCCTTAAACAGGCCTCACTAGCATGGTGGAAAGAGCTAGAGGCATTTATGTGCACCATTGGGTTTGTGCGTGCCAGCTCTGATGCCAGCATTTTCATACACAAGGATCCTAAGACAGGCAGCATTGTTATTGCACTGGTCTATGTTGATGATGGCTTGTTCATGCGGAAGAACAAGAAACTTGTGGATGAAAAGTAGAATGCTTGTCTGAAGCATTGGGAGTGCTGTAGTACTGAAAAAGTCATGGAATTCTTAGGCATGCGCATCACCCAGACTGCAAGCAAAATCAAACTCGACCAAACTGAATATCTCACCAAAGTGCTCAAGAGGTTCGAGATGACAAATGCCAAAGCTGCCCCCACTCTGCTCCCAACTGGTTACAAACCATCAGAAAACACAGTGATGCCAAACGTGGTGCTTAGATCAAAATATCAGTCTGTGATTGGATCTTTATTGTATCTGATGCTCTGAACGCGACCTGATATCGCTTATGCAGTAATCAGGATGTCGCAATTCTTGGCTAATCCTAGCCAAGAACATCTAGACAAAGCGATGTACATCATGTGCTATCTGGTGGGAACCCAGAAATATAACATAGTCTATGATGGAGAGAAATCCAAAGGGCTACAGGCCTTCACAGACTCTGATTGGGCAGCTGACACTGTCAAGTGCCAATCTACAATGGGTTACTTTGCTACTCTAGTGAGTGGCATTGTGTGCTGGCAGTCCCGTTTACAAAAAACTGTAGCACTGTTATCCACAGAAGCCGAATATATGGCTCTCTCTGACACTTGTTGACAGATAGTGTGGATAGAGTCCTTATTCCAGGAACTTGGATATATACTGAAGCACGTACCAATCTGCGCTGATAATCAGGGATCCATCTTTATCGGATCAAATCCAGTTCAGGAAAGAAGGACCAAACATATAGACATTCGCTCCCACTATACCCACGAATGCATAGAAAATGACAAAGTCACAGTCGTTTTCATTCCTGGAAGTGATAATCCAGCTGACATGTTCACAAAGAACCTTGGCGCCATTCTATTCAGGAAATTTAGAGACTCTCTCAGAATCACTTTCGAGGTTCAAACTTAGCTGCTTAGAGCACTTTACAGTTTGAGGGGGGGTGTTGAAATTAATTACCAATATTGTTGCATGTGCATATTCTCCCACATTAATTACCAATATTGATACATGTTTCATATGCATATTCCTCTGGAGTCATGTGATATCCTTACTATTATGTATATAAGGAGAACCTGTACTGTAGTGGGAATATAGTGTTCTTACCTCTGCTAACCCTAGCTGTAAGTCTAACTAAACCCCAGGTAGGTTGTAAGGAACATGTTGTCTCTTCCCCTGTGCAGCATATATAGTCTGCTCCAACAGCAATGGGGGGAATATTGGTTGTGGAGCTAGTCTGAAGGGTTCTGACAAAGTTTTTGATCGTAGATTTAAGTGAATTGATTTGTGTGCATATTCTGGTAATGTCGCTTTCAAGCGTGTTGAGGTGTTCTGATGCATCCATGTCGCTAGGGGGCGCGTTTGGCAAAAATGGCAGCGCACTAAAGGCAGGACTGTCAGGAACAGTGTGTAGGGAGTCTGTGGAGCTTTGGGAAGTGTTGTCCACTCTGTACCTGCCTATCTTGGGCAGCGTGTTCGCGATTTCGGGCCTTATGGGGGGTTTTCTACTATAAGGGCCAGCCTCTAGAAAATGGAAATCCAAAGTCAAAATTATACTACATATTACAGGGATTGGAGGCGCACCTAGCAAAGGGAAATCCAAAGAGAAAACCCTGAGGACCCCTTTGCCAATGTATGTGAAGACTGCAAAAATCAAATAATAATCTAAAAATAGAAAAGGCAGAGATAGGCAGATCAAGGCCACTGAATGACATCATACCAAGGGGTAGATGTCGGAAGGGGTGCTCTGCCTCCAAATATAAAACTGTCAACATGCACAAATGTGATAGAAAGGGAAATCAGTAATAAAATAAGGAAAAATCATAGAAAATGAAGAATAGAAGGAAATGAAGTGAGGAAAAATATAGGACAAACATAAAAAATAGGAGAAACACACAGGGCACCCCCTGAGCACCCCCTAGTCCCCTTACAAAAACATATATAACCTACTGTTTCCAACAAGAATTTGTCTTCACCTATTGTCTATTGCCAGATTTAAGAGTTCAGCTCTTGAGTCTTAGCTCCAGTCTTAGTCCGAAGCTCTGTGGTTTTTCTGCAAACTTCTTTGTTCCACTACTTGGTACCTCAAAACTATTGTCTCTCATCTATCGCCTTCATACATCATTTATAGCCCTTTATCTATCCCCCACATCACTTTGTATCACTCTTCTGCCTTGCCCATATTCCAGTAACCCTTTGAAACTCATTCATGATCTTGCAAACATCTTTGCACCATTTCATAGTGCTTCACAGCACTTTGCAGAACTTTGTAGACCTTTGCACTTCGTACACACCTCTTGGTTTAGTGTGGTGATATTTGGTACCTCCTCGCACCCTTCCTCTGATTCATGTTATATCTCCTAAAGCCAGTTTGGTTGGTTTTGGTTGAGTTTCCAGGTTGAGCATCATTAGTGAGTTAGACCAAATGATGATATTGTCTAGGTAAACATGACATATTTTCCCCATGAGGTCCTTCAGGGCAAGCGTGACTCAATGTGGCTGGTGAATCCCACATTCCCATGGGCATTACCACCCACTCCCACAGGCCAAACAGTGTCAGAGTTGCCATGTACTTGACATGGTCAGGATAAATGAGGGCCTGGAAAAAAGAGTTCGTCATGTTGATCTTCCTCCATATCTTCCCTTTCATGCAATCAGCCAAGATGTTGTCGATGCAAGGGAGCAGGTAGTTGTTGGGTACTGTGAGTCTGTTCAGGTGTTGGTAGTCATTCACCCAATGGGGCAGAACAGTAGGGTCTGCCTTGGGAATGATGAAGGATGGGGATGCATATGGTGAGGATGATGGACAGATCCTTTCTGCTTTGAGGTGCTGGTCAATCAGTGTTTTCCACCCTGTGTGGTACTTCCTTAGACATGCATACACATGCAAGATAGAGACAGGGGCACCTGGGAGGAGTTCAATGTGATGGAAGACATTGCGAGGCAGATCTTTTACATGGGGAATGTCAGAAGAGAAATGGTCATGGAACAATTGTTTGAATTGGTTGTCCAGTTCCTGAAGTGTTGTCTCACAATCACCATCACCATCTACCAACTCCATTTATTCTACCAATTTCATCATCATTATGCCTGCTGCCATTCCCTCAAAACATACTGCATATCACCAATCACATCTTGACATGTCTGCCCAACCCTTTGCTGAAGTCCAGGTTGTGAAGACAAAGGATTGTCCCATGCTCACTGCTGTTAAAATCACTCCCCTCATTATGCAGTCTTGGACACTGGCATGTAAACAATACATGAAACATGCTGATAAGACCCCCACCAAGATAGTGAGCTTCATTGCCAAGGGGATGTTCAAACCCTGACTCATTGGTTGGTATCAAGCTGACCAAACCCAGATTGATTCCCTCTCACTTGAGGAATACCTCAAGGAACTCTATGCTCTTGTTCTGGACAAGAACTGGGCCCATGACATCTTAAAGAAAATCCTCTCCTCAAAACAGGGAAACAAAATCTTCATCAACTGGAAGATTGAGATGGAGAACTTGAACACCATCCTCTCCACATCTTCCCTGACTCACATGCTCTCCAAAGATGCACTCAAATTACAACTCCAATCCAATCTCCACCTCAACCTTCACCTCAACCTCAGTTATTTAAGGACCTTGCAGCTTGGTCTATCAAAGTGAAGGAGCAAGATGATCAAATGCATGCTGAGGATGCCTGCACTCAGAAACTCATAGATGCAAACAACACTGCATGCATGCGCTACACATTGGGGAGAAAAGAAGGACCTTCTCTCCCAAATTACAGAATCTCAACAATGGGGTTCAGCTTCTGGAGTTAGCTCCACTGCTGAATGGAAGACATATGGAGTTAGCTCCACTATTGACCACAAATTCCTCCCCACCCTCACCATCAATGAGAGGAAACTCTTGAACAAACATTCTGGCTGTACACATTGTCAAACCTTTTATGTGGGACATCGGGTGGATCAATGGCCCATGAAAACCAGCAACACCTGGCCCAATGTTGACTCATATCACACACTCACCTTGTAAATGGCCTCTGCAGTTGCCCCCAAGGTCACCACAGCATACATTGAGGGTGAAATTTGGGATGATGAAACTGACTCATATGTTGCTGATTCTCCTGAGATACTCTTTACTGACCCTCACCTATATGTCCAATTGACTGCCACTGGACCTCATATTCCTGAATCCCCTATTCCTATATGAGCCCTGGTTCCCCATCCACAGTGATTAGTTCTGAACTTGTCAACAGCCTGGGATTCCCTCCAGCTGAAGACAATTTATCGTCTCTTTCAGAATCTCCTCTAAGCTGCAAGGAATATGTGAAGCTTGAGGTACAACCAGGATGAGGACAATGAATATCAAGAACTATGTGAATTAAAGTGAATGTAGGACTACCAATACCACTTATACCAGGAATGCCATTTCTTTCTTCAGAACACATTGTGATTGGCACCCATGCAAGAACTGCTATAGATAAGCATTCTGGGTATGATCTTGTGAATCCCCCTCCAATCCTTTTTAGGAAACCCATGCAACCAAGAGTGATACTTCCACCCACACCAAAAAAAATCCAAACTCCCAAACCTATAACACTTGAGAATGCTGGAAAACCTACTCTTGCTGGATATCTTCTCCCTGCCCCCATTATGCTGCAGTAAGAGATCATATTGAGTCCATTGTTTTTTTCAGGAAGTACTCAAGACAAAGGATGCCCAGATGAAACTCAAGTTCATTGTTAGCTTCCCTCTTTGACTTCCTGACAGCATTGATAACCTTCCAGAACACATTTTCCACCATATACAGTTAAAGGATCCTACACAAGGAACAAATGGTAGAGGATATGCTGTACCCAAGAAATATCAGGTTTCTTGGAAGAAACTTTTGGATGAACATCTAGCCTCTGGCCATATGCATCCCTCCTCATTTATACTTCCCCTGCATTCTGTGTTTAAAAGTATCCAGAAGGAATACCAACCTGACTGTACCTCCCCATTGGGTAAATGACTATCGTGCTCTCAACAGCAACACTATTCAAGACAATTTCCCCCTACCCTGTGTTGATGTCAGATTTGCCAACTGTGGGAAAGGAAAGATATTTGGTAAAATGGACATGACAAACTCCTTTTTCCAGACTTGTGTCCATCCAGATGACATCCACCTCACTGCTGTACGAACTCCCTGGGGACTATACAAATGGAATGCCATGCCACAAGGTGGCTGTGATGCCCCAGCCACTCACCAACACTGAATGATAGATGTTCTTAGAGAACACATAGGCAGTATCTGCCATGTGTACCTTGATGACATTATCATTTGGTCACAAACACTTGAGGAACATGAACACAACTGTACCCTCATTCTGGAAGCATTGAGAAATGCAAACATCTAATGCAATCCAGCCAAATCAAACCTATTTGCCATTGAATTATCCTTTCTGGGACATATTGTCTCTGGGACAGGTATTTTACCTGACCCCAAAAAGACTGACTGCATTACAAACTGGCCCCAACCAACAAATGCCACCAATGTCCATGGGTTCTTAGGATTGACCTGATACATTGCTATTCTCCTACCTGCACTGGCAGAATACACCAGTATCCTCACCCCACTCACCACCAAGGAATGTGACAAGTCCTTCCCAGAATGGACAAGTGAACATCAGGCTGCATTTGAACACATCAAGGGATTAATGCTTGGTGTAGACTGCCTCACTGTCATCAACTATGATGACCCTACCTCCAATATATGTGTTACCACTGATGCAAGTGACCATCAAACTGGAGCTGTCCTGAGTTTCAGAAAAACTTGGGAAACAGCCTGCCCAGTTGCATATGACTCTTATCAGCTCAATGATGCTGAGAAGAATTATCCCATTCATGAGAAGGAACAAATCTCTGTTGAAGAAATGGAGATCTCATCATCTCAACACCCACTTTGAGGTCTACACCAATAACAGGACTCTTGAATATTTCCAATCACAGAGGGAGATGTCTAGGATACAAATGTGATGGTTGATGCATCTCTCCAACTTTGATTATGACATCAGCTACATCCAAGGAGAAGACAATACAACTGCTGATGCCTTGTCTAGAATGCCTGATTCACCTCCTGATGCCATGTTGGCAGCATGTGCAATGGCCTATACCAAATCGCTGCCATCTCCCATACTGCTGGAATCCTAAATATATCTACTGATGAATCCCTCCTCCATGCAATCATCAATGGCTATCAGACTGATGATTTTGCCAAACAACTTACCAAATACATTACCTTGGGAAGTGTAGAGGGAGCAGTACACACCAATGGACTGATATATGTAGGAGCCTCCTTATTCCCCAAGACACCAAAGTCCAGGAATTACTCTACAATCTAGCACATGACACTCTGGGACATTTCAGCTTTGACAAAAGCTACAAGTCCCTCTGTGGTTCTTATTATTGGCCACACATGCAGCATGACCTAGAGATGGCATACATACCCTCCTGCACAGAGTGCCAGTAGAATAAGAATCACACATCCAAACACACAGGACCACTACATCCATTACCAATTCCTGATGAGCACTTTGATACAGTTGCGCTAGATTTCATAGGCCCATTACCAGAGGAGGATGGAAAGGACACAATCCTGACCATGACTGACCTCCTTGGGGCCAACATACAGATTGCAGGCACCCACTCAAGTTACACAGCTGCCCAGTTAGCTGTAGTCCTCTTTGATGAGTGGTACTGCAAGAATGGATTAATGCTACATCTCGTGTCAGATAGAGATGCCCTGTTTACCTCTGAACTCTGGACTGCACTCCATAAACTCTCTGGAGTCAAACTAAAGATGTCAACCTTATACCATCCTGAGACAGATGGAAGCAGTGAACACACCAACAAAATGGTTAACCAAGCAATACAACATCATGTTGACAACAACCAAAAGGGGTGGTTGAAGAAACACTTTGCCATCATGAACACAGTGAATGCATCCACTGGATTATCTGGCTTCCAACTCAAAACTGGGAGGTCACCATACATCATTCCTCCCATTGCTACCATACCCACCAGTACTTCCACTGAACAAATCACTGCACACAAGATTATTACTTGTTTGTCCCTTGATGTTCAAGAAGCACAAGACAACCTCTTAGCAGCCAAGGTTTGCCAGGCATATCATGCCAATGAACACTGTGCCCCTGAAGAGATCTACAAAATGGGAGACCAAGTCATGCTCTCCACTGAGAATAGACGACATGTTTATAAGTCAAAAGGCAAGAAACAAGTTGCCAAATTCATGCCATGACATGATGGACCATATACAGTCACCCATGCCTACCCAGAACATTCAGAGTATACACTGAAACTACCCAACAACCCTAACACATTCCCTGGATTCCATGCCAACCTTTTGTAATGTTTTATTGCCAATGATCCTATCCTATTCCCTGATCATGAATTCTCCAGACCATGTCCTGTCATTACTGATGATGGAATTGAAGAATGGTTCATTGATAACATTCTGGATGCCAGACAGAGAGGATAAGGTATACAATACCTTGTACAATATGAGGGAAAATGGTACAGATATCTGAAAGACAAACTTTTTGGGTGGGGAGGAGTGTAAGTCTGGTGCCCTCACAGACTTACTACACACACACAATGCCACAATGTGCATGCAAAACAACTGTACACACCCAAACACTCCAACACACATGCAAAACAGCCATTATGCACCTAAATGCTCCAATGCATGCATGCATCAATATGCACATAAAAGAACTACCAAATATGGAATTAGGCTGTGAAACAATGCCCACTATGCATTACCATCACATTGCCATCAATTCCACATCAATCTGTGCCCACTAAATGCCCCCATCAAATTCTCATCAAATTCCCATCAAATTCCCATCAATCCCATCAATCCCCAAGAATGACATGTTCCCATCACTCCAACATCCTGATGTGACCCTCCTATATATAGAAAGTCTTGATGCAGCCCTTTGCTCAATATGTACAAGGCAGATGGCTATATTTAGCATACTATAGGTAGTAGGCTGACTTCCCCTTCATTAGTGTTTGAAGGTCCAGTCATATGGACCAGAAACTGGACCAAACTGGACCAAAAAATAGACCAGAGGCAACTGGACTGAAAGTCCAGTTGCCCTGAGTTGCAATCAGTTGCAGTTGCAGTTGCCCAAAGATCATGATTGAAGGGCAACCAATAAAAAACCAGTTGCAACTGGTTGCATACTGGGCTGTCAGCTGGGGTTGATAGGCCTATTTTGAGGCTACAAACTGCTCTAATTTGTATGGAAATTGGTTGAGAATTGACTGAGTTATGATAAAAACAAAGTTGCATGAACGTCTGATTGTAATGAAAACATTGACAGATTGTTTTCATCATAACTAAGTCAGTTCCTGACCGGTGATGATACTCAACCAGGAAACCCAGACAAAACCCACAATAAGGGCTCAAATGGTATAACACTAGTTAGAGGAAGGTTGCAAGGTGGTACTAAATATCACCACTGTAAACCAGGGGTATGAAAACAACTCTAAAGGGTGTGCGAAGAGGTGCGATGAAGTTCAAAGAGGTACGATGAGGTTTGATGAGGTTCAAAAGTATTTGAAGCGCTGCGATGACGTTCGATAACAATCAAGGGCATACAAAGTGCTGCGATAACGTTCGAGGGAAATTTAATGAAGTTCGAAGAGTATTCGAAGAGGTGCAATGAAGTTTGAAGAGGTGCAATGAAGTTTGAAGAGGTGCAATGAAGTTCGAAGAGGTGCAATGAAGTTCGAAGAAGTTTGAAGGCCTTTATAGAAGACAAAGACACCTTTGATGGTGGCTGAGGATAGACTATGAGGACGTAGAAAGGTGTCTAGAGAGGATAGACAATATGCAATAGTTTCGAGAAGCTAGTATGAGGAGTTCAAGGAAATTTGGCATAAAACACTGAATTTCAAGACTAAGTCAAGATGCTTGGACTCAAGAGAATAGCTCTTAAATCAGACAATTGGTGTGAGAGGACAATGTATTCTGTCTTTCTAAGTAGCTAGTACAAGGCTATATATGTTTGGGAGATGTGATACTAAAAAGGAAATAAAACATGAGGAATACATGAGGCAAGATATAAAACAATAGAGAATCTTTGCAAATCATAGAATAAATGAAAGAAGATAAGAAGGGAAATGTATAGAGGCATGATATATCACTGGTACCTGTCCCCATTGATCCAATATATCATCAAGATGTCAAAGCACCACAATCACATCCTAAAATCCCATCATTGTGTCTCCTCATGTCCGGTGGTGCTCGATATGCGACGCACTAACTCCTACAAGGTGTGCTGCATGTATCTGAAGGGCAGTGTGATAGGTGTACAGCGGCTGAAGTCGTTCAAAGTGCTGTGATATCGTTCAAAGTGGTTCAAGATTGTTCAAAGTGGTTCAAAGTCAATCAAAGTCAATTAAAGTCAATCAAAGTCAATCAAAATAGTATCAGAGTGGTGTCATGGTGTTCGTAGGGGTTGGGAGCATGCGTTTTGATGTGTCGATACCTCTGGAGACATTCCCAGAGCTTAGAGCGCACAGTGGACCTATCACTGGTTTCCTTAAATTTTGGATCAGAAGGGAGCTTGGAGGTAGGGCAACCAGGTACAGCTGAGGTCTGGCTCAACAACTGGTTGCAACTGGTCTGGGACAGTCCTAGGCCTTCATTGCCCCATCCCTTACTCTCTTGCAATGAAGGTATAGTTAATTATTCTTTCTGCTGTATAGTACTAAAGGTCCCCTACTCTCTTGCAATAAAGATAACCTATTCCTGTCTGTCTGTCTGACTACTGAGTGAGGTTCCCTAACCAGGCAACCTTTCAGGAGACCAGCTAACACTCAAGCTCCAGATCCACACTCACACTAGCTAAATTGGTTAATAGTTCTCTGCAATCAAGATCATCCAAAGCCAATGTATTGAGGTAGGTGACAGTCACTCACCCATGGTCAACAGCATTTCAATTGCTTGATGTAGGATAAAAAATAATACATAGAGCAGTAGTACATGTTGCTACCTTAAGAAACCATCTAGAGAGCAGAAGAGGCCATGCCATGCCATGAACCAGAGAGTAGATTGAACCAGGTGTTCCAAAAAAGGGAATAATCTGAGAACACCACCATGGTAACACAACACACTGTTGATCAGAGGGCAGGGGCAGAAAGAGGGGAGTTGATTCCATAGAATGCAAAAAAGACTAAGGGAATACATTCAGAACTGGAGGCAGGATGCTTGAGAGAGTGATTATGAACAATGTGATTGGGAGTGTATGACATTTATGATCGGGTGCATCTCGATCACCCACTCTAAAGCTCATTATTTTGCACATATCTCACTCATTACTCCACAGATTCCTCTCAGTCTTGTTGCATCCTATAGAATAAGCTCCCCTCTTTCTGCCTCCCTCCATCACTTGTCTTGAGCAGCAGTGTCTTTTTTTTTGCATGTGAATGTGTTTTAAAATATCTGTAGCTTAGGTATTGTATACAGGGGGTGTAGTTAAGTTAGTCAAGGGGTTATACAATACAAATACAGGATAGACAACACAGTGTATATACATGGGAGCACATTACACTCCCCACCTATTCCTAGTCCAATCTGATTGGAGTCCAAGTTGTCTGACTCAGAGTCCTAGGAATCTGATCAGACTGAACTTGGACTGAACTTGGACTACTAATACTATATAACAGATTTAGCTAGAAATTCAGTATTGCATACCATTTCCAGTCCAAGTCCAGTCCAAGTCAGACAACTCAGAAACTCAGAATTTGTTAGGAATCTGAATGAACTCAGAAATATATAGGACATCTCAGACTGCTTGGACTATCCAGGGACTGTCCTTGGACAGTCCAAGCCCTCAATTATTTAATGAAAAGAAAAGGATTCAAACACAAAACCTTGCTACTACAACATAGTAATATAATCACTGTACCAAGTGATCTTGTGAGTTGTGGGTACAAACTACTCTAAGTACTGTTTGTGTGGTTGTGTATGACAAAGCACACAGCCGCATCATTGCCAGCTCATCACTCTGCCCCCACACCACCACCATTAATGATGACCCCCCTTGCTTCCTCCCTGGCCCCACCACCTAACCCCATCAGCACAGACTCCCATGATGACAAACACAGGGCTGGCAACACCACCCATGGCCACAAATGAGCCACCTCATGCACAATGCAGCCCAAATGACATGAATCATTGTCTGGGCTGTGGTAAGTTTTTTCTTTCATTCTTTCAAATTCAATTTAACTAATTTCTTTGTTTGTCAGGTTAGTACCAGCATGAAACCCCAGAAATGAGTATGTCATGCCCATCTGCACACCCCCCACCACTGCAAGCCCCTGTTTGCGGGGTGGACTAAAGTGACAGACAATGGCCCATGATCAACAGAGGGGGCCAGGGCACAACAATGACTGGTGAGGGGGATGGATCCACCACATAAGCACCCACCCCCTCATATCCTGGCCATGTCATGCTGACAACCCACCCATGACCCACATTCCTGGAGGCACAACAATGCCACCAGTACTAGCAGCAGCCCCAGATGATGACACCAAGTGCCACAACACCCACCCCTATGCCTATGAGCAACTGCTCATAAGGTGGATCATGGGTGTGGTTTCCTACAGCAGGGACCAACCATAACAAAGGATGCACCACCCACCACCAGCCTCACAAGCAACTGCTCATGGGGTGGATGGTGGGTGGAACAAAGAGGGATGCAAACAGGATGCACAATGGCAGACAAGGGACAGCAAGGAACCATGAGGAGGAGAGGGGCAGTGGGGGAAAGAGGAAGGAATGAGCAAGGACAAGGAGAGGACACCCCATTGCCACAGTGGGAGGGGGTAGGCCAAATGCACACACACTGCACCCACCACCTTGCTCTCCAGTGAGGCAGCATTTTCCTATTTAGTAGCCACTCTACAATGGGGGGGGGGGTTTCACCCATCTGAGCAACTGGAGATTTTCTTTTTAATTACATGTAATTTCTAAATAGGTAATAAATAACATTAATGATGCAAGATACTACTTCCTGTATGGTGGAGTGGTATAATGGTCTGTTCTTACATGTTGGAGCCAAGAGGTTGTGGGTTCAAATCCCTTTATGTTCATTATTTTGTGGGGACTTGGTCAAAAATTTCACCAAGTTAACTAGACTGTACTTGGACTATACTCAGACTGGAATTTACTTGGAATACTCTCAGAAAGCTCCCAAGTCAAGATATCATCTTGGAGCGATAGTCCAATAACAGTCTGATTGGACTCCTAAGGACTTCACTTGTAGTCCAATTGGACTATGATTGGACTGTTGGACTGTCCTAGTAGGTTAGTTGGAGTCCGGCTGAAAAAGTTGGAGTCCAGTCAGAGTCCAGTCAGAATAAATGGGTGAGTGCAAAGTTCTGCCTCTGCCAGTTCTTTGAGAGTCTTGTAAGTGCTGTAACCACAACCAAAGACCAGTTGAAGCACATGTAACCAAGACCAATGGTCCATTTGCTTCAGTTGAAGTCAAGTTTGGTCTCCAGTTCTTTTCCAGTCTTCTGGACCTGTAAACACCATATACCCTGCAGGTTCACATGGACCATTTGGTCATGTCTGCACACCCAAATGGACACCACTCCCATGACCCAACAACATGAAGCAACACAACCCTATGACTGCACCTGCAAGCAACTGTTTGTATGGCAAGTTGGAGCTGCTGACAATGATGACATGGTGGATAGTGGGCCCCAATAACACCAATTGTCATTTGGGCTCAGGTATGTTCTTCTTTTTTCTGTATATTCAACTAACCATACTTTCTTTTTCTTTTTTTTAGGTTCTTTCTTGTGACCATGGCCATCCAACCCCCAGCCCTGGCACAGCACCACCACCCAGCCTGCAAGCTGCTGCTCATGGGGGGAGATGGGGTGCTGACAGAGAGGAGGGATGGCACCAACAATAGCAGCTAACAACAATGACTTGTTCTAGTTGGGCCATGGCTGCACCTGGCATGTACGAGTCCTCTGAATCCATCATCTTCTTTATCACAGACATCAGGAGAACCCAAAAATGCAAATGCAAATTTTTTGTATATTCAGTAGAAATAAGATATCTTAGTTTTCCCTTTGCAAGCTTGTAGATAGGGGGGTGTACAGGCCCTGATGATCTCTACTTGTCCATAACATTCACAGATGTGGAATCTGGACTCGTCATGAGGGACAACAATGGCCAGCACATTACCAATGATGGACAATGACAACAATGACAATAATGATGGACAACAGCAATGACAAGGAACAATGACAATGACAGACAATGACAATGAGGGACAACAATGACAACAGACAATGACAATGGGGGACAACAACAACAAC
Source organism: Tricholoma matsutake (assembly GCA_026075535.2). Taxonomy (NCBI): domain Eukaryota; kingdom Fungi; phylum Basidiomycota; class Agaricomycetes; order Agaricales; family Tricholomataceae; genus Tricholoma; species Tricholoma matsutake. Next base: position 10,930,639 of record AP026538.1, read on the forward strand.
AGACAATGGCAATGACACAACAGTGACAGACAATGATGACAATGGACAATGATGATGATGGACAATGGACAACAACAATGATGGGGCCAATGGGGATGGCTGACAATGACAATGAGGGATAACAGCAACAAGGGATGATGGCAACAATGGATGCTTCCTGCTTCAAGTGCAGGAGGGTTTTTTTCATTATGACACACTTGCTAATTGACCTTGAATTGACCCCCTCCCTTGCACATCCTGCGAGGTAGGAGGGTGTATCATTTTTTCATTATTGTATTACATACATGCTCACTCACAGGCCCCTGCCTGTGAGGGGATATATCTATGTAATGTCAGTTTAGACTGACCTGAGTCAGTTGATGACCAGTTGTGGCAAGAAACTAGTCACAACCAGTTGTCAGATTGAACTGGACCACAATGAACCAGTTTCTTGCTGTTTGGTCCAGTTTTACTTAGTCTCTGAATGTAACCAGACTGGTTGCAGTCCTGGTTCACTCCAAAAAAAGGAGGGAAATGGGACCAAACTGGACTTTAAAACACTACTTATCAGATATGACCCCAAGTCCAAATCTTATTGATGCTATAACTGGGCCACCAAGAAAGTCCACAGTTCTTATCATGTCAGGTTCCTTGAAAGCCATGATGGCCATTACTTAGGTCCCACACCACTACCCTCAGAAGATACTAGGGTTGTTCACAGTAGCCATTTTTGGGCCATTTTTGGCTCATTTTCAGTTTTCATTTTTGATCCATTTTTCAAAAATGAACTTCAGAATGAGACAAGAATGAACCGAAAAATGGTCATTTTTGAAAAATTGAACCTTACCCTCGATTCTACAAAAATGGTCATTTTCACTTTCATTTCCACTTTTCATTTTCATCATGCTTTCAAGCTCTGCTCCGACGCCTAATCCCTTGCAGTGACCACCATCAACAATGCCCTCCTCCCTCACACCTCTACCACCACCACAACTCTGTCACCCACCATCACCACTCCCATGTCCACTCCCACATCAACTAATGCCACCAACCGCTGCAAACCAACCACATCAGGCCCAAACGATGACAGAGGTCATTTGGGCCCTAGGTATTTTTTTTTTTCAAGTTCTTTTCTTTTCTTTTCAACTAGCTAATGTTTTCATTTACTTTTTCTAGGTTTCATCTATGTTATTTACCACAAGACAGCACCAAGACAGCACACCCACACCCACACCACTGCTACAAGCAGCTGCTCATGGGGTGGAAACTCAGAGTAGCTGGTATGGCGAAGATGGGAAGGGCACAATGACAAAAAAAGCAGGGGAGCCACGATGACAAAAACAATGGGACAGGATGACACCGACACCAATAATGAGGGGACAGACAACAACAATGGGGACCAGGGTATGGAGACCAATGACAAGGAATATGATGATGAAACCACAAGACGATGATGGATGACAAGGACAACCACTACAAGGCAATGACAGGGACAGAGATGGAGACAGACAATGACACCACACGACCAAAACAGTGGCAGCAGCACACAAGGAGGGGTATGATGAAGACCAGACAAGAATGGAAGCCACAGGCGATGGATACAGCACCGTAAGACAAGGCACACACAAAAGGGTACAAGAGCCGTCAGCGACGTCTCTTGGGCCATATGTAAGTTTTTTTTCTTGTTCATTTCATTTTTTGTTACTAACAAAGTTTTTAGATATTAACTATTGATGATGACGATGACTACCACGGCCCAGCGGAGAACTGGGAGGGGCACTGGGAGACCCATGGAGGGGGACACTCATCAGGTAAGCACCAGCCAACCCCCCTCTCGGTGTTACGATTTCGTTATTGGGACCTGCAAGGCCAGGCACTTTAATTTTTCCTTTCTGACTCGACATGACCCCTGTCGATCGACATGCTGTGCCGCAGCATTCCATGATGTCAGACTCTGTGACATCAGACTCCGTGATGTCGGACCCTTTGACATCGGATCCTTGACATTGGATCTGTAACATTGGACTCCTCATGCTAGGCATGAGGCCTGCTTTCTTATTGTTCTCTCTATTATTACTTGACAAGGATCTCTCATTCCGATTGGATGATAGATGTCCTTGAACTGTATATAAGCTACCGTAATATGGCCTGTATTCCTTAGCTTGACCTAATTCAACCTACGGTCTTAAACTCAACTCGAACAACTCAACAGTCTAAGTAGCCCTTAGCTGTGATAACCCGAACTTGACAGTTGGAAGGCCTCCAACTGTGATACACAAACAAACGGTATACTCAGAAAGCCTCTGAGTACAAACAGCCATGATAGCTTGAGGAAGCACCCAAGCGAAGGCCAAAAGCCCAAAACACTAGGAAAGCCTCCTAGTGCAATAAACGAAGACAAGTCTGAGTTAAGACCAATAGTCTTAACACTCGGTGCCATGTCACTGATACCGATCATACACGACACCTACCCCCAACCCAAAACATCAACCCAGCACCCACTCCCAGCCCTACAAGCAACTGCTCATAGGGTGGATCGTGGGTGCTACCAGCTGATGACAACCCAATGGCCACACCACCCATCCCAGCCTCACAAGCAACTGCTCATGGGGTGGATCGTGGGTGGAATGGTGACAACAACACTGCCCGATGACGACAACAATGCCCAATGGCACCCATGTGGTACCAACCCCACGCCTACGAGCAACTGCTCGTAGGGTGGATCATTGGCTAGAATGCCAGGCACGCAGAGACGAGGAGGATGAGACTGCACCCCAGGGGCCAGCACCCACATCCCACCACTGTGAGCCCTTGCTCGCAGGGTGGATTGGGTGCTAACGGCCCTCCATGACAATGAGCATCCAGCACCCCACCGTCAATGCCAATGTCACCAGCACCAGCACCAGCACTGCCAAGGCAGGATGACAATAGGGATGAGGGGGAGATGACAATGCCCATGGCACCAGACCCCTCCGCTACGAGCAACTGCTCATAGGGAGGAAGGCTGGTGCATACAGGTGATGACAGGGAGAACCAACAATGAGGGTGCTGACTCGTGGCACAATGCAATGGGAGGAGCCACCAAGACATGGTAAGGAGGGCCACAACAGGGCGCCACCCATTTATTTCGTCTTCTTTTCTTTCATAGTTATTTTTGCTGTAGTACAAAGGAGTATATAGCATAGTATAAAGGAATATATATATTTCCTACACACTACAAGTTTGAAGACTATTGCAAGGAGATACTACCAATTTTAGTGACCAGCCCATGAAAATACTTTTACCAAAGTCGTTTGAGGGGGAGTTTGAATATGCCGAGCACTTGCCAGCACTGCCGAGGACCATGTAAAATGCATTTTTGCTTCATTTTGGTTATTTTTGCTTTCCAGGGTGTTCACAGTAGCCATTTTTCATGTCATTTTTCATTTCATTTTTTGGATCATTCTTCTGCCAAACATGCAAAAATGAGCCAAAAATGAAGCCAAAAATGAGCCAAAAATGGCTACCGTGAACAACCCTACTGATACCATTGGGGACTCTACTCAGAATAATCCCATTTTTCCTCCTTTACCCATAAATGACAATGATGATGATGAATCTTTCCATACACCAGGTACCACTAAGGTGGACAGTCCTGACATAGATGAATGACAATCACATGCACCCAACCCCCTCCCATGCTGCTCATCCTGTGTACCTATCCCCACTGAGAAACACCTAAATGGTGGACCAACCACCAGAACTGAAGCTGCCATCCGAGAATCTTGAAAAAGTGCAGCTTAGGTTAAAGCAGCCTGACAAAAATGCAGGGCCACCACTATTGCCCAATCAGGAAACCCCAATCACACACCAGGTCCTACAGTTGATCATGATTGTGACATCATTGAGACACTGCAGCAATCATTCAATAATCTTGATTTGGGCAATCAGGCACATCAACTCCAGGCCTTCTTAATCTTAGAGATGATAGATTTTGATCCCCAAGTTGCTTCAATCTGAAGATGAGCCTGAAACATGGCCAGAGGCTAAGAGTTCAGGGTGATGCAGAGTGGTAGAGAGAAGGTATTTAGATGAATTGAGGTCACTGAAGGAAATGGGGTTTATAAACTCATTCCCAGGAGTGATGTACCTCCAGGAAAAGTGAAGCTTGATCAAAAGTATCTGAGAAGTGTCTCATTCCTCAATATATATGGAGTCATAGCTATTTACATACATTTACATCAGGACAGCAGTTTTTTTTTGTTCTAACTCGATCTAACCCTCTCTGGTTCGACCAACTTTTGACTGGGCCTCAGTTCAGAGCATTCCAGCTGCAAATAAATTAATGAAAGAATTGGCTGGCCCTTCCACCACATTCCAAAACATTGGAACTCTTTCCAAGCATTGAGCCTCAGTTCAGAGTAATGTCAGCATTCCAGCTGCAAATAAATTAATGAAAGAATTGGCTGGCCCTTCCACCATATTCCAAAGTATTGCAACTCTTTCAAAGTATTGTGAGCCTCAGTTCAGAGTAATGTCAGCATTCCAGCTGCAGATAAATTGATCAAAGAATTAGGCAGCCTTTCCACCACATTTTAAAGCATCACAACTCTTTCCAAGTATTGTGAGCCTCAGGTCAGAGTAATGTCAGCATTCCAGCTGCAGATAAATTGATCAAAGAATTGGCTGGCCAGTGCACTACATTCCAAGACACTGCAATTCCTGCATCCGTTGTTATGAATAGGTAACCTGTTATTTACATCTGTCAAACTTGGAGGGTTTAGGGATGCCGAAGTTCAGTTCAGTTCGGTTCTTTGAGAATTTCACTGAACCTAGAACTGGGCTTCAGGTTCGGTCCAGGCAATCTGCCAAACCCTGAACCAGACCATCAGTTCAGGTTCAGAAAGGGTTCGAACTCGAACCGAACTTTTTTGTGTACAAAAAATCTGTAACACTGAGACAACATGTAGAATATAATTAGTGAGATAAGTACAGAGAACTACATTGAACAAAGTACTATCCCCACAATGTGAGGGTTGGTGAGCCAAGCCAGGATGCTCATTCCAGGATTGTGGTGTTGTGTTGCAGGGATGAGGGGGCGCTGTGGCAGGAAGGGATCAGGAGGGCTACCCATCTTTTTTGTCGTGTACCATTGTTTCGTTCTACAGCATTGATGTTGGCTGATGGGCTCACAATCCACCCTGCGAGCAGTGGCTTGCAGGCGTGGTGGCATGGTGGTCATCTCCCCCTCCCTCTCGTTCCCTTGATGTGTCACTCCCCCCCATTGTCTGCACCCGCGAACCACCGTACAAACAGCTGCTTGTAGGCATGGTGGCAGGCACCATGTCGTTTGGCAGTGTTGTGGGCCCCTTGTCCTCATCGTATGAGGTTGCTAGCACCCGTGAACCACCCCATGAGCAGTGGCTCACAGGCATGGGGGGCGGGTGCTGGGTTGTCCCATTGTTGTTGTGGGATGCTGAGGTTGTTCGTCGTCATCGTGGGGCTAGGGTGCTCGTTTCCATCGTCGTTGTCTGTTTTGGTGGGTTAGTGTGATGTAGCGCATTTACGAGAGTAGTAGGGTACTCACCTGGCAGGTATCCCCCTCCACGGGTCTCCCGGCACCCCTCTTCCACCTCTTGTCCCCCTTTGCCACCTCCTGTCGATAACCAAAAGGCTCACATCCCGTTTTGACAGGGAGGAGGGGTTTGTGCAGTCGTAGTTAGGTATAGGTCGTCTAGTGTTGACAACCATTGTTACCAGTAGTTTAGAACCTAAAAAGAAAAGAGATTAGTTGGTTGATCAGAACAAGAGTTCAGTCACGGAACTCCCCCCGTTGTTTTGTTGTCATGCCCCATCATCACTGGGTCGGCATGGTCCTCTTCGACTGGCACCAGCTGATCTCGTTAGTTGTGCTCATTTGTTGGTTGGTGTAGTCCCTATCATTTCCCTGTGTTTGTGGCCACTGTTTAGTGGTGCTGTTAGATTCGATAACCTTTGCCAGGGGTGGTAGGAGCCTTCGTGGTTGGGGGTCACCTGTTGGCATACCTGCAAATATCTGTAGGTTAGAATGTTAGTAAAAGAAAAACGACATAATTTTAACTCGGGAGGCAACACCTCCCTAGCATCCCTTTAACCTGCAGCCAGCATGGTTGATGCATACGATGTGGTGGTGAGTTGGTTGTGGTTGCTGTCAAAGCTTGTGGTTTGACTCGGATACAGGAGAGCATGGGACAAAGTAGCAACAAACATTTACTAATGGTCACATCATCACTGGATGGGGCATCATCGTCGGGATTGTAAGAGACATTGAGAAGAGGGCCTCAGACTTCTGTGCTATTAGTAGTAGTAACATGGGAAACTTTTTCCAGAGTTTTCGGAAGTCACAACAACTAAAAAAGGTTCAGTTCAAACCAGGTTCTGCCTTGCCCGAACCCAGAACCGGACTTGTGGTCCAGTTCTGCACAACCATCGAACCTTGGACCGACCTTTGGTCCGGTTCTGAAAAGTTCAGGTTTGAACTTTGGTTCAGAACCGGACTGCGGCATCCCTAGGAGGGTTCAGCAATTCCCATCTGGTTATATCTGTATCTCCACATTTTCCTGATGATGGATTTCCAAAGGCTGCCCAGTTTTCCCTGGCATCAAACACGATGAGATGGTCAGGCTGTGAGGTGGAAGGTCCAACTTGTACTCCAAGGTTTCAAACAGATATATGGAAGGAACTATACCAAAACAACCTCACCTACAGCATGCATGGAATCTTGGTGAAGTCTTCTACACATCACCACATTGTTGGGATGGGATGCCCAACAAATCAATATCAAGACAGCTTTCCTCTAACATGACCTTTGCTTGTTCATTGGAGAACTGGTGTGGGGCTCTGGTGACAGGAATTTAGAAAATCTTGTCCTTTCAAACAATCTCCACAAATTCAAATGGGGTTGCAACTTGCTGGCTTTACTCAGGGTAAGTTTGAATGTTGCGACAGTGGAACAGGAGTTGGGTCACAATAAAGCTGCTTTGGACCTTGAGGGTGTCTTGATATTTGAGTTGGATGTTTGGGAGGTGGAAGAACAATATCTGGGACATTTTTGAGTGGGGAGGGATGTCGGGGCATATTGTTTCGAAGAAGATGCAGAATGGTCAAATTCATCGAAAAAAATGAAGGAAAATTTTTTTCTCATGGGAACAAAAATCATCAAATATCTCCACAACCCTGAACTGGATTACTCTCAAGTTGAGAGTCTCAACCTCAAAAAAATCGAACTCCCACCCCCATTTAACCCCAAAATCGACCTTGGGTCTTTTTTTTTGAATCCCGGCCCCTTGGTTGACAATCGAGTTTATCTGCCTATACCACCTGACTCGGCATTCCCGATGTTTAGAGAGAAATTTGACCTGGCGAGTGCCAACATAATTCAGTGCTTATAAATATCGGAACGATATACAGCAAAATAATTAAATCGCAAGTTTACAGTACCGTCCGATGATCCAACAGTCCATAGTGGTAATGTAAATATAAGTATGCGCATATGTCCATATATCAGCGTAAAAGTGTATAGTATGAACAAATGTATCAGTAGAGCAAAATTATGTCGACAATCCGGTCAGCAGAGGGTTGTAGCTGTTTAAGTCCATTATTAGTATGAAGCTTTGATCAAATCCGCGGCCTTCTCCGCCACGCCATACAGCGTGGCCGACAGATGTGCGCTAATCTGCAACGGCATGATCGAGGCGTCCACGACACGCACATTCGCCGTATCGAAGATCTTGAGCTGGGCATTGACAACACCTACGGAGTATAGGTCAGTCACGTAGCTTGAAGATGGAACATGCACAAAAACAACGCACCACCAAGGCTGCGTCTCATCATCGCCGCTGTACCAATAGGATGCGCAACGGGAACGAAAGTGTCCTGTATCCACGATGCCCAGGCTGCATCGGTACCGCGTTGAGCGTTGTCCGGTACGGCGCTGCCAGGGATAGTTTCGGTGATACATATCGCGCTATCGATATTTATAAGTCAGAATGAGTATGCGAAAAGATCCAGTTTCGAGACAAACTTCAGGGGAGGAGAACTAAAGATCCTCCGAGCTAAACGTGCGGTGGCGACTTGGATGTCAAGATCGATGTCGGCGGAGAAGTATCCAACTCTGACTGTGGGATACGTGAACGGGTCAGTGCTCTAATAGAAGGGATGTCTGTAAGTGAGCTCATGACAAAAATCATGACCTACAGTGATCTTCACGGTGCCTCTGCTAAATGGGAGAAGATTCCACATGTCGAATCCGCAGTCGCTGTGCAAAACGCGATTAGATCAACCACACATCAACAAGGAAACCAAAAGCACATACTTAGGATACCCAGTGTCGTAAAATAGCTCAGAAACAGGAGCTGTTAACCACCACCGTCAGCGAACTAAAAACTTCTGTAATCATTCATACGACGCACCATTGCTGTTAATGATCAGATCAGCCTGCACCTGGTAGATCTGTTGCAGAGCGGCAGCTGACAGCCCAGATGCTGCCTGTGATGTAGCCCATGTCGGGATTGATGACCTGATCTTGGAAACAGAGGCATTGGCCTGTGCGCCGAACACTTGATATATATTCGGGAATGCAATTGCGTCGGATGGACCGCTTCCGCCTGGGTTGAATCCGTTGCCAGTTGCGCCGAGGTTGCTCTGGGTCTAAAAGACGATTAATAATTCGAGAGAGAACACAAAGACAAATGTTTACCTGTTCCTGCAAGTTCCTACCGACCGTCTGCAGATCGACGAGAGTAGGAATGTTGAGGGGTCCAAGAATAGCGGAGTCTCCGATCCCAGAAAGTTGGAGAAGTGCAGGGGTCTGTGGATGGATATCACTTAGTAAGTGTCGCGTGGATTTGGAATGAAACACGTACCTGGATGGCACCAGCAGCAACAATGACTTCCCGGCGGGCATTTGCCGTATAACGCGTCGAACCACCACTTGCAGGGGCGAACTCGACACCGGCTGCAGTGATAGGGATGGTCGTGTTGCCCCAGTTGATCTTCGTAACCTGGATAGGAAACCATATTATTAGATCAATTCAATGAACACAAAACTTGGAGTGACGAACGAGATGGGTAGTCAGAGTCAACCAGTTTGTCCTAATACTTTCCACGGGAGTAAGATAGGCCTGGGGAGCCGAAGACCGATGGTCAGAATCATGCCAGTTCATCGTCTGCGAATCACCAAAATTAACAGGGCGAACCTCTAAAATTCTGGGAGGGATAAATACCAAAGGTGTAATGGAAACGCAGTTCGGAGTACCGCCGTTCAAGTCTTTGTAATGGTTGATACCCGTAAGATTGACGATGGTGTCGACGAAAGCCGTTTGCTGGGGTCCTCCATACATCAGGTCAGGGTACGTTACTTGTACAGGGCCAGAAGTTCCGTGGTAGCTCGCAATATATTGAGCGCCCTTAGCTGCTTGCTGCGCATTGGGAGGGGAGAATGTTTCCGACTGCAATCCTAGTGGTGAGCGTCGAAGATTGGGGGAAAGGGGAACAGATCAGCTTACCTTTTTCATGTAACTCCATAAGCCACTCCAGTCCCACCCCACACCCGACTCTGAGGTTTCGAGCAAGGTAGTCCAAGAGTCATATTGTGCCTTTAGCCCTCGAGTGTAATGAGCACCGTTGATAGAAGCTGGCGATGAAAACAAATCACAAGGGAAAGTCATCCCTATGATCGACATGATAAGTGGAGGGACTTACATCCTCCGCCCAAAGTTTTACCGCTGCACAACTAGTTAAATCAAAGGAACATGAAAGAAACTGGACGCTTACCCAGGCATATTACCTTTTTCCGTTGGCCATGCCCAATTCCGATTCGAGCCAAAGAATGTACCATAGTTATACACATCGTAAACTTGAGGATTCAGTCTCTCGTCCGCACCGGCTTCAATCATCAACACTGTGACGCTCGCATTCTCTGCTAGTCTGGCAGCGACGGTTGTGCCGGTAAGGCCTCCGCCCACGATGATGTAGTCAAATGTTTGTCCATTGGCGAGAGCTGGGTCGGTCGTAACGCCTGACGCACGCTTTTGCAGCACGGGAGACCCGAAAGAATGGACAACCAGTGCTAATATGACGCAGAGAACCACGGGGATCATTGGGTACTGAGGGAAAGAAAAGACTCTGGTTGTGATTTACATTTGTAGAAGCGGTCGTAGCGGCATTATGTTGACCCATTTCGTTTTTGATCCTCCGTAATGATAAACGAATCTGCGCGCGGTGACTCATCGTGTGACGAAATCATTGGCGGCTTTCAGTGCCCGAAATTTCCAAGATCTAGACTGTTGGCTTGAAAAGTTTTGTTGGTTTACTCCTTAACGAAGGATGCTGCAGCGATATTATGTTCCGTTGCATTGTTGGTGGAAAGTCCCGATTCGGGGCTAAGAAAGCCATGTGACATGTTTACGCAACTTCCCAACAACTTCCAGCAATATAGAATGCTTGTCGACCATGTGTCCTCTGCTCATAATTCATGAACGAATGAAGATAGATGAAGATAGGAAAACCTCTGAAAACCTAAGGAACTAATCCCAAATTCAAATCACGCGCCACCACCCAAAACCCCATGACCGTCTCAAAATTAAAATGCCGATAGTAACACGCCGATGCTTCTCGGACCCTTACTCTTCGTTGCGATTCGAAAGGACTCTCTTCGTGTTGGGTAAACGATCTTCTAGTGTTTTTTTTTTCGAATTCTAGAGTGAGAAACGCGGTGCAATGCAGTTCCACTACTGGTGACTTGAATCTTCACTCGCCGCCACTGCCACGCAAACAATAATCTGACAAGGCCCAGGGCTTCTAGAGCGTACTGCTGCATCGGTTGACAGTTGTGCATCGGCTGTTCTAGACTTCCGGAAGTGGAATCTCCAAACTGAAAACATCCAAACAACTAATTTTAGCGACGTCTTGCCACAGCCTCTTTTGCTCAGATGCGAAACCTCCACAATTGTCCGGCAAATCCGGCACCGAAATTTGATTGAAGTAGCAGGACGGCTGTAACAGTACGGTCGGAACTGTTCTCAAGTTATTCGAGGCAATGTCCATGCATGTAGAACGTACCCCAAAGTCAACCTGAACTTTTCACGTCCTAACACCAACGTCCTAGTATCGATTCGATATACCTTCAACCCAACCTCTTTTCACACCCCCACGATCACTAGCGAATACGGTACCGCGATGCTCCGATATTATCGTCGTCAAAATCAAAGATCTCAATCATACTCCGAGTCGTCCTGTGTTGAGCGTTCCCTCCTCAATGTGAACACGAACTAGTAACCAAGTGACTATAGTACAAGACCGCTTTGAAGTTTGATCTGGATGATAAAGACTGCCCGCTCCATGGCCCCAGGCACTGTTCTCATAGTGCTCGCCATTCTTGTAGTGCTTACCATTCTTGTCATTCTCGTAGCAGTCAGATAAGCTCCGGCGGCTTCATGCGATGCCACCGATTGTGTATAGCTGGATGTCAGTTTTGTAAGGAATGGAAGCACGGATCATATATGTCTCATAACATATTGGATTTGAGACCATCCAGAGAACTCCACACAGGGCGCCCAGCCGAAAAAGCTGGTATATCGGTTCAGCGTGAGAGAGAATACGTACATCCGGGGTCCTTGTCCTATAATGGGTAGCTACTACTATTTCATTCAATTCACCCACCTGTTAATCCCACCAATGACCTCTTATTAGAGGTGGACCTACATATGTGGTCCTCCTCTAACAAGAGTAAGTTAGATAGCTACAGCCCTCCGTCAATAAACCTTCGTTAATGTTCAAGGAACTTAAGATAATCTCCTCGGAATGTGCCGAGCATCACAGTGGCTTTGTTTGGCATCACCATCATTGGCATCAATAGCGCCCAGACAGCGCCCATCAATCAGTTGTCTTGTCACTGTTATGCCCGCACTCCGCCCTCCCGCTCATCGTCTCTCAACGTGTTCGCTCAGATTTGCTTGGATGCCCACCATACTTTGTATCCACCTTCTCACACAACATCCTAGCACAATCATTCTCCCTACTCCGGTCTTCCTGTCTGCAATCATAAGTGGGGCTTCTATCTGTAAATCACCTGTTACTCCTCATCTGTCTCAACAGTGCCTGGATAGTGTAAATACGATGCATTCTATGATATACAAGATTTACAGGAGAGGGTGCAGTAGGTATAGAAAGAGGAACAGCTGGCCCCAGGCATGGTTCAGTCTGTAGCGAGTGGTAAAGCCAGTGATTCTGTTGAATCATCCTTTGCTGATGTACTCATCGCTGTCATCGATGAACTTGTGGCTCTTAGGACCAGGTGGGAGTTTCTTTGTGGCATTTGCTGTCGTTGCCATACCACTCCTTTGCTTCTTTCTAGGTGCTGCTTCTCCGCATTCTCGCCATCTCCATCACGATTGTCACTGTGCCCTTCTTGTTCACTGTTATGCTCATCTCGTGTGCGCTTCCTTCTGCTAGTGCCTGCTGCAGAATCCTTAGCACCCTTTTTCCTCGTCTTGCCTTTGTCTGATCTCTCCTTCCTTTTCTTAATCCCTGGCTCCCAGCAGCTTCTCTTGCTGCGAGCTTCTCTGCATGATCTACCTGCTGCCATCGCAACTGTGCCACCCACTTCCACTCCCCAACCTTGAGCGCCTGCCGTAGTTGTCGTATATCACCAACCGTGCCAATCTCGGAGGGATTAGCAAAATTTACAGCTATAGGCCACCCAAGCAACTCAACCTTGTACTTGGTGACAATATCATGTTCATACTTGATGTAGCTCATGCTGATGTTCTTCCTATTTAAGATTGTGCCTGTAGGGTTGCATCAGATTGTGGCAGCTAGCTGTGTGAACAGTCTGATCGCTCACGAAGGCCATCGATTATTAGGCACGTGCAGTCAATTCAGAGACTTTGTAGATTCTCTTGGGGACTCTCTGATGATTGGTTGTTAGGGTTCTTCTGACAGTGTTTGAGACATGGGACACACCTCCGTTTCTAGTGCAGGCCCATTGCTCGAATCTTGCAAGGAAGTCCATCAGCTCCAGCTTCAACACCTCGGAAAGGAAGGCAATAGCATCATCAGAGTCGCTCCAGGAGGGCAGGGTGGTATTGCTAAGATGTGTACGGGTGAAGAATACCAATGCGCATACACCGGTGCATTCTGACAGGTTTCTTATCTGAACAACATCAGTCGAGTCTGAGACTCACTGTCACGATCTGTTCCTCGCCCACTCGGAACCTGCAACCTTCTGATCTTTTCCACTTTTCCTAACTCAACTCCTTCCACCTTCGTTCCGGCCCCCTTGCACTGCCCACACTGCTGTGCACCAGGCTGCCTTGTACAGCAACCACAGCTGCCTTCCAAGGCTGCCATCTAGTTTTGCAAATTCAACTACGGATTCCTGTGCAGCCTCTGCTAGGCAATTTATCTACGCAGTTGAGACACTGCCGCAGTTTCCGTTTCCGTTCTGCTCTTGTTCCGGACTCTAGTATTTAAGCTTAGTTAGTTTTGCTTTGTATTCCTCAGTTCGTATATTGACATAGACTTGACTTTACTCTGTCAATCTAAAACCTCTTTCTACTCCAACTCCTGACCTCTAAGAGTCTGAACTCCATTCGACTCAACCTCTAGTTCCCCTCTGAAGTTCTAGTCTCATCTGAACTTAGCCTAAGTCCCTCCATACTCCTTCCCACATTTACCTGCACTCTCCCACTCCTATCTCTAAAACCTCTACTCGAAATTAGGACACCAGATGAGGTGAAGGGTGCAGCTTCTTACAAGCTGAAGCCAAGTCCTTTTCATTACCCATCCGCATAATCCGCTACGACCTGACAATCTTCTGCTCTCAAACACCCACTGGGTCCGACCGGATTCCAACGAGCCCTTTCAGATCAGTTCTTAACACTCACCCAAAGTGTGCATAGGTACATACCTCTTTGGCCACCCTATCGACAACTCCCCAGCAATCCAACGCAGCTGATACATTTGATGTGTGCACCCCTGTTCTCTTCAACTCCCGATGGGCCTGCAGATCATCGATGAATTTCTGCTGCTGGAGTTTGGATAGGTCCTGCATCTCAGTGTCATTGTCTACAAGATGCTGGATATCCGCAAGCTTCAGGTGATCACCAAGCTCACGATCTGAGGAATGTACATGTTAACACATATGAGCATGTTCATCCAGCATAGCCTACTTACCTGCATTTATTTCAAGCCCTTTGGCATGAACTAACACATTTTGTAGTGATGGTGCACACATATTTTGGTAGCTAGTTTCACTGCTGAGGAGTTGTCCAATGTTTGCCTCTGACTTATTATACTTCTTTGACAGCCTTGTAACTTCAGTCTTGCAAACATCCAAGAATGCAGCAATTTCAAGATGCAGAGCACCACCATTCTCCTTGTTAAGTGCACGCTTTGCGTCGGCAGTTATTTTTGTGGCATCACTGAGCTTTGGATGAGGATGCAAGCGAGACAGTTGACAGTCCTTGGTTGGATTGTGAGTAGCCAAGGTAGAGTTATGTTCATTAGCAGAGGTGATTTCATTAGAAGCTGACATTATGTTATTCACTGACAGAACTGAAGAAAAAACCTGAATCCCCATACACCATCAATCATCAATCATTCTTCATCTTACCTTCCATTGTCTCCCACTTGCAAAGGTAAATATATATACATCATCGTCTGACTTCTATATTCTAAGCCCAATCTCACTTCCACAAGTGAGTGGTTTGCAGACAATACCCTCCCGCTGATGCGTCCATTTTTACAGAACAAGACTAATTTCTAATGCCTTGCACTGTCCTTGAACTGGCTGACCTCAAGGATTTTGACTTGGTGGCATTCAACAACATGATGCTCTCTGATGATGAAGCGAAGGAAGAAGTGTTTACCCATGTTAACGAAGATTGTTTGCATGGACCTCCCATCCAGAGTTCAGCTCGCTCGAGAAGGGGAAACACTGCCTGGGTTGTCTTTAATGGAAGGAAGGTCGGGGTGTTTGAAACTTGGTATGCATGCTTTACATTGAAGGGTGATTTTTCATTGATCAATGCACTATAGGGCTACAACCATAGCACAGACGAGCAGCTTCCCTGATGCTAGTCAACTTGGTTATCGGACATGCGAAGCTGCTCAGGACACGTGGGATCATGCCCTCGCCAACCATACCGTAGGTCCTCCTGGTTCTTCCCAATGTGCACCTGCTGCTGCTTCCGTTTTTCATCTCAGTGTTCATACGCCCCCAGCGAGGTTGAACATGGGCTGGATGCTGTTGGGCTGTAGCCAGAGGATCCCAAGTGTTCATGCTCAGAGCACGGGACATCCGATTACCCCCTTGTTGCCACACGCTGAAGTGCCACAGAGCCCATCACCTGTCCCACCTGCTCCTGCTCGACCATTCCTGCCGCTCCCCTCGGTACCTGTGACTCCAAGGTAGTCTGTACTACCTGTGACCCTGAGATGCATCTTGACTCGATGCTCTCCTATGACCCCTGAATTTGGGTTAAGTGATAAAACTGCTTATTGGGTCGTCACAAGCGGTGCCAACCCTGGTGTTTATCTCAGAAAGTAAGACATCTTTTTATGATTCGGCTGAAGCTAAATTGTTCTTTTCAGGGCTGCAGCATCTGCTGCCTTAGGTTCTCACAGTCCTTGCAGGCTTACCAAGGTTGGGAATTGTGAACAAGCTGATTGTGCATTTACAAGCACCTACATGCGAGGTGAAGTTGTTGAAGTATATGAGGAGTAGTATGCCCAATGTACAATATATCTACAGGTATGTGTAGTTGACTGTTAGTGTTAAGACTATTGGTCTTTAACTCAGCCTTGGCTTCGTATGTCACAGTTGGAGGCTTTCCAACTGTCTCGGTATCGCACTAGGAGACTTTCCTAGTGTATCGGGCTTCCTGCCTTCACTTGGGTACTTCCTCAAGTTGTCATGGCTATCCATACTCAGAGGCTTTCTGAGTAGACCATCAGTTTGTGTATCACAGTTGGAGGCTTTCCAACTGTCGAGTTCGAGTTATCACAGCTAGGGGCTTCCTAAGCTGTCGAGTGTTCTGGTTGAGTCTAAGACTGTTGATTGAATTAGGTCAAGCTGGAGAATACACAGAGTGTAGCTACAGCTTATATACTGTTCCAGGACTATCTATCATCCAATCGGAAGGTGAGATGCTTATCAGGTAAATATAGACAAGAACAATAGAAACAATAGGCCTCATGCCTTGCATGAGGCGTCCAATGTCACGGATCCGATGTCAAGGATCCGATGTCAAGGACATGCTGCAGCACAGCATGTCGATTGTGAGGGTCCGATGTCATGGACCTCATGTAAAGGGGTTGTTGTACCACGGTGTGTGTGGGAGTGGATTTGGGTGCATGGAGTCACCATGCGTCAAGGTGTCTCCCATTGGAAGTGAGTCGAATCGAACAAGAAAAATGAAGTGCCCGGTCTTGCGGGTCCAGATAACAAATCGTAACATCACCCTCTCTCTATCTTCGAAGTCACTGACTTCGATCAATATCTCTTTCTCCTCCCTAGTCAGGAGGTGGGGTGGGGTTGTGGGGTTTGGGGGAATCGGTTGGAGCGCAGCAGTGTTCCCAACTCTCCATGTTCTCCGAGCAGGAGTCTCTTCACCAGGCTATATCCGCTCTCATCATCATAGTGGGTATTCCACTGCAGGTCAATCCATAGGGGTCTGCTCACACCTGCCAGTGGCCTCATACCAGGGCGAAGCCCTGTCCAGTCAACGCAGAAGTCCTCTGAGATGTAGTCTTCCCCATCTCGCTCTTCCTCAAAACACCACTCTTCATATTGGGTCCTCACCCAAGTGTAGTCTGCCTTCATGCTCCTCCAGGCAAAGAGGCAACATTTGGGACAGGTTGAGGACATCCTTCTTATCCAGTTGTCCCTTGTTATCCAGAAGGGAATCCCATGCGGGCATACCCACGAGGGTCTGCCTGGGAGTATGTTCATCAGTGGTCGTTGGTCGATGACCGTTTGCCCAGTCCTTGCTGGGGTTCGTGGTAGGTGTAGTGTCAATGGAGGGGGGAGCATCCTGTGGTTTCTTCGGTTCAGTGGGTGTTTTCGGTCTTGGGGGTTCTACAGCTGTCGTCGCTGTTTATATGCCCCTAGGATTGTCTTGGCATGTTTCAGGTTTCCCTCGGGCTCCCATGAGTTCTCCGAGGTTGGGTATCCGACCCACTTCACTAAGAAGTGCATGGTCCTTCCTTTCTTCTTTTGTCCGATGATTGCTTCCACTTCATATTCCGATTCGCCTTCTATCAGATTGGGCAGCGGTTCTGGGAAGTTCAGTCCATGTGTCTCGGTTTCTTTGTATGGGGAAAGAAGTGCTGCGTGGAATACCGGGTGTATTTTCCACTGTTCTGGTAACTTCAGTCGATAGGAGAGTGGGCTCAGGACTTTCTCAATAGAGAATGGTCCTTCTCTTTTTGGTGCAAGCTTCTTTGTTTGGTGCATCGTTCTGAGGTTCTTCGCTTCTAGCCACACTCTGTCTCCTTCTTTGAACGGGGTGAAGTGTCTTGTCGTTCTTTCCGCCATCATCTGTCTGGCTAACTCATGAGTTGCCTTCACTTCATCTCGGGCCCATTGCAGTGCAACTATTCATTTTTCTATGGCCGGTATGTTTGTCTTCAGGTAGGGGAGTGGGATCACCTTGGGCTCATAGCCCATCATGAGGTAGAACAGGGAGTTCTTCTGTACAGAGTGCATTCTCTGGTTGTGCGTGAACTCCGCGGTCGGGAGGAGGTGCTTCCAGTTCCCCTGGTCGTTCGAGCAGAAGATCTGTAAGTATACTTCCACTTCCTGGTTTACCCGTTCTGTCTCCCCGTCTGTCTGGGGGTGGTATGCCATGCTCATCGCCAGCTTGATTCCGAGCAATCTTCCTAGCTCCTGGAAAAGCTGCGAGGCGAATCTGGGATCTCTGTCAGAGATGATCTTGTCTAGGAGGCCGAATCATTTGTAGACATTGTCTAGATAGAGGGTGGCCACTCCCAATGCATCCACAGTTTTCCTGCAAGGGATAAAAATTACCCCCTTCATAAGCCCATGGTCTACCATGACCATGAGTGCATCATAACCATCGGACTCTGGTAGGTCGGTTATGAAATCTGTCATCACCATCGCGAATGGTCTTGTTGATCAGTTGTAGCGGGGGGTTCATCGGGTGCATGTTGACCTTCATCTGCTGGCATACTGCACATCCAGCAATGTAGTTCTTGATGTACATCATCATCCCCGGCCACCAGTAGTCTCTCCTGATCATTTCAGTTGTTTGCCATTGTCCCAGGTGTCCACTGGTTACTCCTTCATGGTATTTTTGCACCAGCTTCTTCCATAGTTCTCTGTTGTCTGGGACATAGCACCTGTCTCAGAAGAATAGAAGGCCGTCTTCTATCTTCCAGTCTTCCAATGCCGACTTTATCGGCAGTGTTCCTTTGGTCTTTAGCACCTCGATTGCACTCTTTACCAGATCATCTTTCATGATACTCCCTGTGAGTAAGTCATGCATTTTGGTGTCAATGAATTTCACGA
Source organism: Tricholoma matsutake (assembly GCA_026075535.2). Classification (NCBI taxonomy): domain Eukaryota; kingdom Fungi; phylum Basidiomycota; class Agaricomycetes; order Agaricales; family Tricholomataceae; genus Tricholoma; species Tricholoma matsutake. The sequence continues at coordinate 10,949,168 of AP026538.1, forward strand.
ATACTGTTTCCAGCAGCATTGTGACATCTTCATTATCATTGTCTTCTTCTGGTATGTGATCCGCTCTCCATGACAATGCATCGCTCTGCACCATCTGTGATCCAGGCATGTGGATGATCTGCAAGTCGAATTCTGATAGGAATAAGCTCCATCTTGCCTGTCGCCTGTTCAGTTTCTGTGCCGTTCAGAAGTACGTCAAGTTTTTGTGATCTGACAGGATTACCACTGGGTGTTCTGAACCCATCAGGTAGTGTCTCCAGGTTTCTAGCGATCATATTATTGCTAGTAGCTCCCTGTCATAGATCTCGTAGTTCCATTCCGTTGGTGTTAGCGCATGCAATATATATCCGCATGGGTGCCAGTCCCCATTCGTGTCCCTTTGTCTCAGCACTCCTCCTGTCGCATGTTTTGAGGTGTCTGATTCAATCGTGAATGGCTTTGTTGGGTCTGGCATCAGCAGTACTGGGGCTCCTGTGAATTTCCTTTTCAGCGTTTGAAAGGCCTGTTTGCATTCCTTTGTCCAGTCGAATGTCTTGTTCTTCTTCGTCAGTTCATTAAGCGGTCTGCTTGTCTCCGCAAGATGTGGCAATTTCGTTGGGTCGGATGATCAGACCCAAGAATTCCACTTTGTGGACATCGAACTTGCACTTCTCCAGCTTTAGGTATAAGTCATTTTCTGCCAGTCTTTGCAGTACCCTCTTCGTCCTTTCCTGGTGTTCGTTCTGATCCTTGGAGAATATCAGGATGTCGTCCATGTAGATCATGAGCCATCCTTCTCCGATCATGTTGCGGAATATCTCGTTCATCATTGCCTGGAAGGTCGCCGGTGAGTTGCATAATCCAAAGAACATCACCATTGGCTCAAACAGCCCCCAATTTGTCTTGAAGGCTGCTTTCCATTGATCTCCATCTTTGATCCTGACGTTGTGATATCCCCATCGGATGTCCAGTTTCGTAAACCATTTTGCCCCTGTTAGTTTGTCCAACAGGTCTCCTACCAGCAGCAGTGGGTAGGTGTTCTTGATCGTTCTGTTATTCAAGTACCTGTAATCTTGGCAGGGTCGTAGCACGTCTGAGTCCTTCTTCACAATGAAGAAGAATGGCGATGCCATGGGCGATTTCGATGGTCGGATGTATCCCTTCTGCAGGCTTTCATCAAGAAACTCATCGAGTTTCTTCTGTTCTGCCAGTGACAACGGGTAAACCCTGCAATCCTTTGCTACAAAGTCTGGTTTCAGTTCGATCACATGATCCCAGGCTCTTGATTCTGGGAATCGTTCTGATGCTTCCTTTTCGAATATCCGTTGGTACTCCTTGTACTGTTTGGGGAGTAGTTCATCTAGGGTCTTCTGTTTGTGGTCTCCTTCCTTCTTGTGTGTCAGGTGTTGAGAGACTGATGTCTTTGCCCTAATCCAGATGTTTTGTCCATAAGCATATCGTGGTGATCCTTTTGCCTTCATGATCCAAGAGATTTTCTTTGTCATCTGAGAATATCCGTATCTTGGCTCATCGTATTCCTCTGTCAGTGGTGTCCTAGCTGGTTCGAATATTCCAATGACGGGTTCTCCTCAGATGTAGGTGACTAGTAGCTTGTCGTCTTTGATCTTTAGTTTGGGTGTCTCTTTTGGTTGTTCCGTTGCCTGTTCCGTTGCCTGTTCGTGGTTTGCCTGTGCTGGGTTTTCCTTCCCAGTGTCTTCGTCTTGCGGCCCAATGGGTTCCGCGTTCTGAAGAGTCGTGATCGTGATCTCTTCATTGTCTATTTCTTCAATCGTCGCCTTTCTTGTCTCGACAGGCATCTTGTTTCTCCTTGGTTCAGCATGGAGGGCTCCCCTCATTAATCTTGCCTTGGTGACAATTCTTCGGCAATCCACTCACTGTTCTTCGTTCGTCGGTTTCTCTTTCTTTGGGGTAAGCATTTCCCTTAGTTTCGCGACTATTCGGGCCGATGCCAGTCGTCCTTCTTCTTTTCTGGCGGCCAGTCTCTCCAGTTCTCTGGTGGCCACCTTTTTCCATCGTGCTCATTCTTCCTCAGCAGTCTTCTTCTCGAGGGCAAGCTTTTCTTGTTCTTTGGCGACAATCTTTTGGCACCATGCCTGTCGCTCTTCTTTCATCATGTCGAAGGGGTTCTTCTTCTTTTCGGTTCCCCTCTGGCACCATGATAGGTACCCTTCATTGGGTTTCTTGGTTCGCACCCTTCCGATAAGGGTTCTTCCTTTCCCATATGAGAACTCTGGGTAAGTCTCGTCCTTCATCCTGAACTGGAAGGTTCCAACCTTCCAGTCGATCACTGGGTTGATTCTTCTGAGCCATGGCAGACCTAGGATGATTGATTCCTTTCCCAGTCCTGCAATCAGGAAGGTCGTTGGGAAAGTTCTTCTGTTGATCGTTAAGAGTCCTCTGGCTCAGTGGGAGATTTCCCCTCTCTTGTTTGGGGTTCCATCCACGTTCTTGACTCTGATTACCCTTTCTAGGGGGCACAATTCAAATCCACTGCTTTCTGTGAATTCATGGCTCATGAATATCCCTCCCGCTCCTGAGTCGAGTAGGGCTTTGGTTTCAATGTCTTTTCCTCTGCCTGTTCCTGCCACTTTGACATCTAAGCGCATAGATTGATTTTTCAAAGTGGCTAGTAGTACAGAGCAGACGGAAAGTTTGGTGGTACCTGGCATCGAGGCAGGCCATCTCTTTAAAAACCCTCGTCCTCAATTGTGGCGAGAGCTTCTTTCTTTTCTTCTTCGTCTAGTTCTTCTACGATCGCTCGGATCCTAGAGTAGGCTTCTTTTCCTTTATTCTTTGGGGATGGCCAGTCCTTGGTCCTCTTTTCCCCTTTCTTGTGTTCGGTTGCTCTGTGTCTGGGCTGGTGGCACACAAAGCACCATCCTTTCTTCATGTGTTTGATCCTCTCCTGGTAGGAGAGGCGGTTGATCTTGAGTGGGGTTTCCTTTGCCTTAGAGGCCGGGAGCTTCCTCGTAAAAGCCTCCTGCAGCCTCCCTGTTATGGCTTTTGCTCTCCTCCACTGTCCATCATACTTGGAGGTGGCGTTGATCATTCCTTCCAAGGTCGTAGGGATTGTTTCCATGTTGAAAACTCTTTCGAGGAGCTTGGGGTTCAACCCATCCATAAAGAGTTCAATGAGGGCGGTGTCATCGTTGATTCCTGCCTTCTCTCACAGGATTCGGAACTGCGCAATGTAGTCCTCCAGGTCCTGTCCCTGCTTCAATGTCTTCATCTCGGTTTTGGCCCTGCCAGCTTCGTTGATCAGTGTGAACGGTGTCTTGAGCGCTGATTCAAAGGCTGACCAAGTTCCTAGGTCCTCTCTTTCTGCCCATGTCTGTGCCCAGGGCACAGTGGTTCCTCCATTCATGAAGGACAATGCGAAGATGATTTCCTTCTTGTTGGTGTCGTAGATTCCATGGTTCACTCTCAAATAGAGTTTCACTTCTTGTAAGAACTTCGCAGTTCTAGTTCGGTCCCCTGTGAAGTCGGAGGGGGTTCGTATCCTGATATCCTTGGTCGATGCGGTCGGTTCAGTGGACATGTTGGCGTTGTCGTTGGATAAGGAGAATGGGTCTCGTTCTGGAGTTTCTTCTGTATCGAGGGATCTAAAGTCCTCTTCATCGAGGTATTGGGGTTCTTTGTCACTGGTTCTCTTTGAGAACCACTTCTGTGCTGGTTCTGAGTATTGTACTAGTCGACCCTGGTATCTATACCACGGGGTTCTTCCTGATGATGATGCTCCGGTTGGAGGTCTGTCTGGGCTTTGTCTGAAAGATGTTGTGTCTGCACCTAGGTAGGTGGACTTCGTAGATCAGCTTGACCTTTTGTTAAGACTATTGGTCTTTAACTCAGCCTTGGCTTCATATGTCACAGTTGGAGGCTTTCCAACTGTCTTGGTATCACACTAGGAGACTTTCCTAGTGTATTGGGCTTCCTGCCTTCACTTGGGTACTTCCTCAAGTCATCACGGCTATCCATACTCAGAGGCTTTCTGAGTAGACCGTCGGTTTGTGTATCACAGTTGGAGGCTTTCCAACTGTTGAGTTCGAGTTATCACAGCTAGGGGCTTTCTAAGCTGTTGAGTGTTCTGGTTGAGTCTAAGACCATTGATTGAATTAGGTCAAGCTGGAGAATACACAGAGTGTAGCTACAGCTTATATACTGTTCCAGGACTATCTATTGTCCAATCGGAAGGTGAGATGCTTATCAGGTAAATATAGACAAGAACAATAGAAACAATAGGCCTCATGCCTCGCATGAGGCATCTGATGTCAAGGAGTGCTGCGGCGCAGCATATCAGAGAACAATAAGAGATAAGCCTCATGCCTAGCATGAGGTGTCCGATGTCACGGATCTGATGTCAAGGATCCAATGTCAAGGACATGCTGCAGTGCAGCATGTCGATTGTGAGGGTCCGACATCATGGACCTCATGTAAAGGGGTTGTCGTACCACGGTGTGTGTGGGAGTGGATTTGGGTGCATGGAGTCACCATGCATCAAGGTGTCTCCTGTCGGAAGTGAGTCGAATCGAACAAGAAAAATGAAGTGCCTGGTCTTGCAGGTCCAGATAACAAATCATAACAGTTAGTTAGTTTGGGTCTTGTCTTGCTGTGATAATGCCTGCATCGTGTAGTTTTTAAAAAAAGACCTTTGTTATACATACTGTGATGAACTCTGATCATGATCTCCTTGTGGCGTTGGACAAGGCTTGAGTTGAGACTCGAGAGGTGAGCAGAAAATGAGAGAAGGGTCGTATGTGAAGATACCACTTAGCTTGAGACTTTGACTGAGAAATAAACATATAAGCATAAGGCTACAAAGTTGAACCGATACATAAAGAAAATATAGTATGCAAAGATTCCTGAATGCTTTGGATGCTACTTGACTACTTGACTTTGACCGAGAGAACCATATAAATAATAAGGATACAAAGCTTGTAGATACATGAAGAAAATATAGTAGTTGCTCAAAATGGGTTAGTTGAGCGACTTATTTGTTAATGAAAAGTTTGGAGATCTCATATGATGAAGTCATTTAAGCAATCACAATGTACATATATAGCGCTTCAAGTCATGAACTGACACTGATATATTTAAAACTATTGCATTATCATGATCTCTGTTGGACTACAGTTTATTGCATGATACTCGTGTCTTACCTATCTAGTTCTTTGCTGGCTAGTACAATAACCCTTGTGATCATAGTAGAAATGTGTCGCTATAATTTAATAAATTAATCGGCCATGACCAGCCATGACCACAACCTTATCATGTGACTCTGAAGTCCTCAACAAGGTTCCGAATCATCAATGTTCAATGCTATGGCGGTTGGAAGAGGATCCTCATCATCCAAATGGGTTTGCATTCTACACTCCACAAATACCAAGAAAGGTTGTGTTGATCTACAGAAGACTCTGAATTGCAAAGGTGTTCAGGATTTTCAGTCTAATGCAGAAGCTAAACTGCAGGCAAAGGTTGCTGGTGAGATTCAATATTTTGCCTGTTAAAGCAAGCACTGCTTAAATAAAATTGTAGCTATGTCAGAAGATGACCGCATTACATATGATGCAGCATGGGACATACCTGAAGACGAGGATGATGGCTACATTACTGATACTGGTCAGATGAACATCAACAACGTTCTTGATGGACTTGGAACAGCTCAACTGGATGTTAGTCATGCTGGTGGTGAGTTCCAACAGATCATAGAGGAGGAAATCCAACAACGAACATGGCAAGTGCCCAACATTTTTTCCTGTAATATCTGCCGCTGACATGTCAATGCATCAACAGTCGTTCTCGCATTGATCCACGAACTCACCAAAATTGCACTGAGCTGCGCAACCAAGGTTTCAAGAGTCAACATGTGGATATTGTCGATGCTTACATTGCCTGGAAGGAGATCATTGGGGACCAAAGTTTAAACACCACTTTACCTTCTGTGCCCGATGGATTGCTACAGGGCACCTATAAAATTCAAGTCATGGATGTTTTCAGTTAGTACACGCCCTGCATTTTCTGTTTTGACATCTCATAAGATGATTTAGCTACAGATTCTGTGGATGCCTAATTAGCAGAAGGAGATTGAGGAATTGCAGCTGCATTAGTTCGCCAGGGCCTCATTCCTTGTGCTCCATTTTCTCTGACTGTTACAATTTTCCTTGTAACTCATGGAACCCGACGCACCCAACGATCCCCTCCAGACAGGAGGCACCCCTTGATTCATGCCTAGGGCATGTCCTTGACACCAGACACACACACGACGCATGCCGACTGCATGCATTCGATCCCCTTCCTGTGGAAGGCACCCTTGATGCATGGTGACTCCATGCACCTGAACCCACTCCCACACATGCTGTGATATGACAGCCCCCTGACATGAGGTCTGTGATGTCGGACTCTCACGATCGACATGCTGCGCCGCAGCACTCTGTGACATCGGATGCCTCATGCAAGGCATGAGGCCTATTATTTCTATTCTTACTTGATACACATCTATCTTTCCGATTGGACGATAAGGATCTCCCTCATAGTATAAGTACTGCAACTCATAGTAGGGATGTCCTTAGTTTAGATCTAGGCAATTAACAGCCTTAACTTGCAACTCACGAACTTACTCAAAACCACTAAGGAAGCCCCTTAGTGCGTGAACCTGAACAACTCTATGCAGAAGCCCTGCTAGAGTGCACTACCTATCTTACGTCAAACACTCCGAGTAAGACTAGTGCCGAACGACTCGTCGAGGAAGCACCTCATCGAATGACATCGACTAGATTGAGTGGTTGAGGCTTCACCCTTAACATAAGATCTAAACTATCTGCTAGCCCACCTACCTAGGTGTAGGCAATACGTCTCGATACACACCACAGCGACCCGGGTCTAGACAAACCCCAGACTGACCACCAAGAGAAGCAGAACCACAGCCAGGTTCATCTTGGTACCGATACAACAGAAGACTAGTCCGTTACTTGACCCCAGCACAGCATTGGTTCTATGGATCAACTGACAGACAACGAGGAGATTTCCTCACCAACAAAGACTTTGAACAACCGCACACACCCCCACCTGAAACATCCACCCGCTTCTTAACAGACGAAACCGACGACCTCTATAACAAGATGTCTGAACCTGCAACTGCACCAACAATGTCTGTGAAGGACATTCAAATCTGATCACCCACAGACTTCTCAGGAGAGCGGACCAAGACTGCCAAGTTCCTGCAGGAGATAGACCTGTACTTGCGAATCAATGATCAGGTCTATGACACGAACGACAAGAAGATCATCTTCACGCTGTGCTTCATGAATGGAGGGACAGCAGCTGCCTGGGCGCAGGCATTCGTCAACCAACACCAGTCCGAGGGACTTGGTGAATATGCAGACTTCCGACAGAAGGTCCTAGAGGCCTTCTCACTGATCGACAATGCTGGAATGGCAAAGACAGAGATTAAGAATCTCAAACAAGGTTCAGGGAACCTCAAAGAATATATGGTGAACTTCCGCATCCTGAAAGACAGGACGGGAATCACAGAAGATGCAGCCATGATCAAGTACTTCATGGATGGACTTCATCCCGAATTACTGAAGAGGGTACACACAATGGAGACAGTGCCCAACACGCTCGAAGGCTGGATAAAGGCAGCTTCAAAATACAAAGGCCAATGGAAATGGGCCATGGCAATCCTGGGGAAGACCAGGCAAAACCAGATGACAAAAGAAACAATGAAGAAAGGACAGCCCTCTCTTGACATCAACTGACTGATGAACCAAGAACCCGTGGAACACCTCCGAAAGGGATTGTGTTTCATCTGCCACCAACCGGGACACCGATCATCTGACCACAGGGATGGAAAGAACCCCACTCAGATGGGGTCAGTGCCTCCTCCCTACCAAAACCGCTTCACCCAGAAGAAGACTGGGGTGGACACCTACCAGAAGATCCGCACGATGCTGGATGAACTAGATGAAGAAGAAAAGGAACGAGCCCTCAACCTCATGGAGGAATCGGGTTTTTAGAACAGTGGCCTGATACGACGCCAGTCACCGCTGTAGTCTCCCTAGGGTCTGTACTCTTAGCTACCATGAATAGACAATCTATGCGCCTGTCTATTTGGGTAGCTGAGTCAGACAATGGGAAAGACGTCGCAACGAACGCGCTCCTCAACTCTGGAGCAGGAGGAGTCTTTATTGACTCAAAATTTGTTGAACGAGAAGGGATCAAGACATATCCCTTAGGCTATACCATCTGGGCCACAAATGTAGATGGAACCTTGAACAGACAGGGAACGATCACAAGATACGTGAAAGGGAAGCTCCACATCAATGGACGGAGCTGCCCAATGGAATACCTAGTCGCCAGACTAGGCAAAGAATTGGTAATCCTGGGCCTGTCGTGGCTGTGGGAGGTGAACCTGATCATCGACTGGAAGAAGGGAACTCTTGAGTTCCGAGATGAAGAACGACGGGCTCAGATCAAATGAATCTTGGAAAAGACAAGAAGAGCCAAACGGGCCCTCCTGAACACCCTAAACCTTCCTAGGGTAGACGCTGAAAGGGAGGCGCCAAATGACAGAATGGCATGAATTTGACACATCATGGCCAAAACAAGAAAAAGACTCTCCAAAGAGAAGGAGAGAAACCTTGCCCGAGCATGACTAGCCATGGCAAAGACAAGAGAAAGGCTCGCTGAAGAAAAAGAGAGGAGCCTTGCCCGAGCCCGATTGGCCATGGCAAAAACAAGAGAAAGGCTTTCAGAGAGGAAAGCAAAAGAACTAAATTCTGTCCAGATAGCTGTCACAAAAACCAGGAGCAGCAACACTCCTAAAGAAACCAGAAACCTTGAAGCAGCACAATGTGCTGTCGCCAAGACCTGAGAAAACCAGAAGAAGAAACAGCTGGAAAAGGGCAAAAACAAAGAATGCGACAGGGCACAACGAATTGTGCAAAGGATGAAGGAATTGCTAACCTCCACAGGGGAGGGAAGCACTGGCAAAAGGAACATGAAAACGACACTACGAAACAGGATAAACTACCCTTGACAACAGACTACCCCGACCCACAATTATAGGACTCCAGATCACGGTACCATCAACGCTGAAATACCTATGCCCAGGGAGACCCTCCCTCAGGTAAAGGTCGAAGAGGTACCCGATGAAGAACTACTGGCAGATACCGGCATGGAAATATGAGCGATGGAACCAACCCCCGAATGAGATATAATATATAATTGAGGATGACTCAATACTGATTGCATACGTACGAGGTGAACCAGTCATCAGCCTATTTGGACCAGCCATAGAACTGCCCCTGATGGAAGAACATCGAGAGCCGACACACAAATACATCCAAAAGATGAACACCATCAGCAGGCTCGTGAAAGGCAAGGGCTCCCCACGATACCTACTCAACTCCGACATATGGATCAGAGCAAAGACATCCATATCTCAATGACTGGCACATGAACAAGAGGAGGGAAAGGAGACTAGCCAACAGACCATGGACGACTTGCTGCCACCAGAATACCAGAAATACAGACAGGTATTTGAAAAGGCCACATCTGAATGATTCCTGGAATCAAGACCATGGGATCACGCAATTGACTTGAAGGAAGGCTTTGTACCGAAAGATTGCAAAGTCTACCCATTGACACCGAAAGAACAAGAGAAACTCAATGAGTTTCTTGACGAAAAGCTGGAGAAAGGATACATCTGACCGTCGAAATCACCCATGGCATCCCCATTCTTCTTCATGTCAAAGAAGGACTCCAATGCTCTATGACCTTGCCAAGACTATCACTATCTGAACGAAGGAACGATCTGGAACAACTACCCCCTTCCACTGATTGGAGACTACTTGGACAAGCTGAAGGGAGCGAGATTTTTCATGAAACTTGATATTTGATGGGGATATCATAACATACGGATAAAGAAAGGAGACGAGTGGAAGGCAGCATTCAAGACTAACCGAGGGCTATTTGAGCCAATGGTGATGTTCTTTGGGCTGTGCAACTCACCGGCAACATTCCAGGCCATGATGAACAATCTCTTCCAAGATATGCTAGATGAAGGATGGCTCGTCATCTATATGGACGACATCCTGATCTTCTTGAAGACAGAAGAAGAACACCAGATAAGGACTGAAAGGGTCCTCGAATGACTACGACAATGCAATCTCTACCTGAAAATAGAGAAGTGCAAGTTCAACATGCAAGAAGTCGACTTCTTGGGCATGATTGTCAGGCCCAACAAACTTGCAATGGACAACACGAAGCTGGCTGGGATCAAGGACTGGCCCATGCCAAGGACAGTGAAGGATGTAAGATCCTTCCTAGGATTTGGGAACTTCTATTGAAGATTCATTCAGACACTTCGCAGATCTGGCTAGACCGCTGAATGATTTGATGAAGCAGAACCAAAAATTCGAATGGATGAACGACTGCCAGCAGTTGTTCAATGCGCTAAAAAGGAAGTTCAACGAAACCCCAGTACTGCTGATGCCAGACGCAATGAAACCATTTGTGGTGGAATCTGATGCCTCGAAATTTGCGACAGGTGCAGTACTCAGACAACAGGACGCCAATGGAGACTGGCACCCATGTGGCTATATCTCACATTCTTTCAACGAAGCGGAAAGAAATTACGAGATATATGACCGAGAACTATTGGGAGTGATCTGAGCGCTGGAGACATGGAGACACTACCTGCAGGGGATGCCGTTCCCCGTGATGGTACTGTCCGATCACAAGAACCTGACGTACTTCCGTCAGCCACAGAAACTAAACCGACGACAGGCTAGATGGGCCATCTACCTGTCACAATTCGACCTGAAGCTACAACACGTACCCGGATCACAGATGGTACAATCTGATGCCCTATCAAGGAGAGCAGATCATATAGCTGAAGAAGACACTGATAACGAGGACAAGACCATCCTCGCTGACGAACTGTTCGTCAAAACGATTGACACTGAGCTCCAGGGAGCCCTGGTCTCAGCAATAATGAAAGATGACCTCGTAAATGAAGCTTTACGAGCCCTGAAGAACAACAGAACTCCCCCAATCAAGTCTGCATTGGAGGACTGGAAATTCGAAGATGGCCTGCTCTTTTTCAAAGACAGGTGCTATGTGCCACAGGACGAAACCCTCCGCTGAGCAATCATACGGAAATACCATGATAGCATCATGACAGGACACCCTGGACAATGGCAAACGATTGAACTGATCCAACGAGACTACTGGTGGCCAGGAATGGCCAACTTCATAAAGAAATACGTCGAAGGCTGCACAAAGTGCCAGCAAATGAAGATCAACACCCACCTGATGACCCCACCCCCGACACCGATATCATCCGATGCCAGCAGAACATTTGAGCTGGTAATGACAGATTTTATTATGGACCTGCCCATAATAAACAGATTTGACTCAATCATGGTTGTGGTAGACCATGGTCTTATGAAGGGGGTAATTTTTATCCCTTGTGCAAAGACGATCGATGCACTTGGCGCTGCAGACCTCTACCTGCGCCATGTGTACACAAGATTTGGACTCCCCGGAAGAATCATCTCAGACAGAGACCCTCGATTTGCGTCCAAACTCTTCCGAGAACTCGGATGACTGCTCGGAATCAAGCTATCCATGAGCACCGCCTATCACCCCCAGACCGACGGAGAAACGGAGCAAGTAAACCAAGAGCTAGAGGTTTACCTCCGCATGTTCTGTTCGAACAAACCAGAAGATTGGGAACGTTATCTCCCAATGGCAGAATTCGTGCACAACCAGAAAACGCACTCTGCAGTAAAACACTTGCCGTTTTACTTGATGATGGGATATCAACCACGCGCTATCCCCACCCCATACAAAAAGACGAACATGCCGGCCGCCAAACAAAGAATCCAAGAACTTCTCTCTGTGAGAAGGGAAGCTCTTGCCGCACATGAACTAGCCAGACAGGCTATGGCTGCCTGAACGAAAGGGCGATACGAACCGTTCAAGGTTGGAGAACAAGTATGGCTTGACTCCAAGAACCTGAAGATTGGCTACCCAATGAGAAAACTGGCACCAAAATGAGAAGGGCCCTTCATGATTGAAGATGCCTTGTTGAGAATGACATACCAATTGAAACTACCACCAAGATGGAAGATCCACCCAGTATTCCATGCAGCTTTACTTACGCGATACCATGAGAACAACACTCATGGGCGAAACTTCCTGACTCCACCACCCGACCTCGTGGAAGGAGAAAACAAATACGAGGTGGAAGCGATCATTGCACACAAGAAGCATGGCAAGACACGCTGTTACCTCATGAAATGGGTTGACTACCTGACATCTGAAAACACATGGGAACCCGAATCGAACCTAAAGAATGCCCCCCGAGATCCTGATGGCATATAAGAAGAGGTACCACCTCTGATGGAAACCCAAAAACCCCCCTCTCTTCCCACAATGACACTCCCCAATATGCCTGCCAAACGACGATTTACCTGAGAATACCTATGAAACCGATTGAATGCTGACGCCCTTTGCATTCACCTTGCCCACAATCCACCAAAATACCATATAGCCAGGATGTGCTTCTACTATGCGAGCACTATCAAACAGATGGAATGAAATCTAGAAGAAGCAATGAACGATGCAGACGCCCTGGGGATCAAGCAAACAATCCAGGAAATGATTGTACCATGGTCAGATGGACTGAGAACATCTGAGGAGAGACCTCACACCCCTTTAGGTCGACACAGATGACTACCGACCTCGCTCTCACCATTCAGCGAGCGGAGCAACAGAGATGAACAATGAGCTCCCTCTGGAGACTCCTCCCATTCTATGAAGAACCCAAAGATCGTGCCTAGGGCACCTGAAGTAATCGATCTGACCACCCCCAAACCTGAACCAAAAACCACCCAACCACCTTGGTCCCCCCCACACATGAGACATGCCAGATGTTTCATCTGCCAAGAGATAGGCCACTTCGGCCTGATTTGCCAATGATATGTTTGCAGGTATTGCAAACAGCGAGGCCCTGGACACTACAGGATGGATTGCCCAGAGAAACCTCAGAAAGATCGAGAGACCGATCAAAGAGAAGCCAAGCACAGACAGCGGCTCTTCTTTAACTCCAGATACAATGATTTTGATGATGACACGATGGGAAACATGACAGGGGAGCCATATGGAAGGATTTAAAAAGCAGAGCTCAAGACGATGGCATGACAAGACAGACCCATGCTCACAGGGATTACGATCCTCTCCATTGTCATTGGCATGACCCTGGCTGCAGCGGCAGCCCTAACCTTCGCATTTTGCCTCTACGCCATCTTCCAAACAGAACCTGAACCCCTGATTACAGACATTGAATTTGCCATCCTGCAACACCCCCCTTTCAATGATACTACCGACTCCTTGACACAGCTACCTAGGGCAGTGCAAACCAGAAGAACCCAATCATGGTCCGAGTTCGGACATGAATTATTCCTCCATCATACCCCTCGACCCTGACCTACCCACATATCCAGGCCACACCCGATCAGACCACGAAAAAGAGATGAAGATTTAGGTCGAAGTGTGGAACTTTCAACCATAGCGAGGGGGTAATGTTACAATTTTCCTTGTAACTCATGGAACCCAATGCACCCGACAATCCCCTCCAGACAGGAGGCACCCCTTGATTCATGCCTAGGGCATGTCCTTGACACCAGACACACACACGACGCATGCCGACTGCATGCATTTGATCCCCTTCCTGTGGAAGGCACCCTTGATGCATGGTGACTCCATGCACCTGAACCCACTCCCACACATGCTGTGATATGACAGCCCCCTGACATGAGGTCTGTGATGTTGGACTCTCATGTCCTTGACATTGGATCCTTGACATTGGATCCGTGACATCAGACACCTCATGCTAGGCATGAGGCTTATCTGTTATTGTTTCCTGACATGCTGCACCACAGCACTCTGTGACATCGGATGCCTCATGCAAGGCATGAGGCCTATTATTTCTATTCTTATTTGATACGCATCTATCTTTCCAATTGGACAATAAGGATCTCCCTCGTAGTATAAGTACTGCAACTCGTAGTAGGGATGTCCTTAGTTTAGATCTAGGCAATTAACAGCCTTAACTTGCAACTCACAAACTTACTCGAAACCACTAAGGAAGCCCCTTAGTGCGTGAACCTGAACGACTCTACGCAGAAGCCCTGCTAGAGTGCACTACCTATCTTACGTCGGATGCTCCGAGTAAGACTAGTGCTGAACGACTCGTCGAGGAAGCACCTCATTGAACAACATCGACTAGATCGAGTGGTTGAGGCTTCGCCCTTAACACTGACCCTTGCCATCGCCACACGTCTACTGGAACTCTATCGAATTAGCCACCTTCACTGCCCCCATCTCGCTATCCAACCTTTCATTAAGGCCCTCTGCGACTTGCATGGTATCCCATTCCGGCCCTACCTCAGCCAGCAATTTTCAATTTTGTATGATCTTTACCTGTCTCTACGCGAGGATGTCCAATGGCACGTTGGTGTTGTACTCCAACATGATTCACCCAACTGGCGCATGCAGCACACGTGCCCCACCTGTTCATACAAGCTCAGCAATGAAGGAGATCTGGTGTTCAAGATGCTTGTTACTATGGACGGAAATGACTCGTTGAAGCGGATCCTTCAACGACAGCCATTGACTGATCCTGTAGAAGGGGAACCTGAGCCCGAAGGTCCACAGGTTGGGATTTCAAAGGAACTACCTGACTCAAGGAAAGTAGGTGGTGATTATCTACTTTCTAGGGAGAAGGTTGATAGGTGGGCAAAGGACTTACTTGGGGGTACATTCTTTTCAGCCAAGTGGAAGCATGCTTACCCCCTGTCCTTAGCGCAAGGCCAAGAAGCAAAAGGGTAGCAATGTTGAGCTCACCGGTACAGCCTCTGCTGGTGCCTGACCAGGCTAATTTCTTTTACATACATTCTTTACGTTCCCCGTGATGTTTAGTGCTTAGGCGCTACTATTATTCTAATAAATCTCAGTCGACATGGACATGACTATCACTGTACACCTGCACGACATCTGCATGACTTTTACCTGACTTAAGAATGACTTTTGAACACGAGGCCTACATGACTCTGACCTGACTTTTACCTGACTTACATGACATTTGCATGACTAAAGGTACATGACTCTGACCTGACTTTTACCTGACTTACATGACATTTGCACAACTATGCTATTTTGATTATGGAATTGACACTAGATGACTAGAGGTTGACTACTGTAGTCAGGGGATTGTATCATATCTGGCAATGCTAGTCGGGTCCCTATAGTTCTGAAATTTGATGACATCAGCCATACTTTTACACAACTTCCTTTTTACTGAGCATGATAGTCCACCACTCTTTGTCCATCCCTTGCTGGAATTGTGTGATGCTGTGGTTCATCACAAAATTCATCAGCATCTCCTTGGTAAACAGGTGGGGCTCAGTGCGGGTGCCAGACCATTTCCTTTTCCTGGATGTAGAAGAACCAACCTTGGGAGGGGGGGGGAGGCAAGGAACCAAAAGAAGGCTGACTTGACCCCAGTTCTTGACAGACTGAACATAGCCTATGTCTCCTTTGTACAACCCATGGCAGACTTTAACCCAATCTCCAACAGAGGGGTACCTTCCATCATTGTTATCCAATAACATTGTCCACTCTTCCATGTCAATTGCCCCAAAACCCTCTTGTGGGCAAATAAGTTGGTGGTTAGAATGTAATAGCTTAGAGAGCATGCATGGGGTTCATGAAGGCCTCAATATAAAACCAGCCATGAATTGAATCCTGCAAGAACACAGACCTCAACATTTGTTCTGGTTGCATGGTCTTGAACAGGTAGGTTATGGTGTCTCTCTCCTTCCCTGGCTAGATATAATGATATGCTACATGTTGGTAGAGTATCAGGAAATTGTAATGATAGAGGCTCACAACACAGTGAACCCTCAGTAATGAATAGTCTGCATTAGTTAGCAGGCATGTAGCAATGGCAGCTGGGGTGTCTGATGAGTCATTGGAATCAACATCGCCATCGTACCTTGCCTGCTGTGCACCGAGATTATGCAACTGTTCCAAGATTCCTGCCAAAAGGTCATTCAGACCCTCCTCGTCTTGGTCAGGCAGCTTGTTCTCCAGGAGCCTTGGCACATCTTCCAGTCATTGACGTCCACAATTCTTGTTGGAGCAGACTATATATGCTGCACAGCAGAAGAGACTACACATTCCTTACAACCTACCTGGGGTTTGTATAGTCTTACAGCTAGGGTTAGCAGAGGTAAGAACACTGTATTCCTACTATGGTACAGGTTCTCCTTATATATATAATAATAAGGGTGTCACATGACTCAGGAATGTGTTTACCACATGTATGCATGGGGTAGAGTGGCTGCTAATGGCGACTGTGATGGCAGGGAATGATGACAGCACCTGCCCCAGCCCTACGAGCCACTGCTTGTATGGTGGACAACAGGTGGAACAATGACAATTAGGGGAGATGCCAACAACAGCCAGCACCCCCCATAACTGCCGCAGGCAACTGCTCGTGGGGTGGATGGGGTGTGTGAGAGTGCAGGTACCGACAGGGAGACAAAAAAGGCCCAAGAGACATCAATGTCTCTTGGGTCCTAGGTAAGTTTTTTTTTCTTTTCTCATTTCATTTTTTAATGCTAACTAACTTTTTTTAGGTGCAAACTACTACTGGTGACAACGACAATGGGGGGACACCACCACCACCACTGCTGCAAGCCCCTGCTTGCAGGGTGGAAGGTGAGGGTGAAGAGACAAGGGGGAAGGGAGATGACCATGAGAGTGGGGACACCCACAATGACACCCACCCCATGCCTATGAGCATCTGCTCAAGGGGTGGTTCAGGGGGGAGAAGAATGGGGACAGGAGAGCGAGATGGCCCGGGGATGACCTGGGGAGAGACAAACACCACCACGAGCAACTGCTGGTGGTGGGTGTTTTTTATTTATTTTTATAATTGATAGTTACGGCCCCCTCCCCTCAAGCTTGCGAGGGGAGGGCCTAGTATTATACTTATTAATTAGGTTGTACCCCTTGCACAGATGTGAGGGGGTCAATTTAATAATCTATTCATGATTTATTAAAAATTAGATTTCAGTAATAAATAGATATAATGTATGTGAATTTAAATGACTACCTGGCTTAAGTGGTAGAGTGTGCACATTTGGTCATCATGTGATTGCTAGTCCAGAAGTCTGTTGGTTCAATTCTTGCTGTGCACACATCATTTTGTGAGACTTATAAGAATTTCTCTAAGTCTGGAACTCGGACTTTACTCAGACAGTACTTTAAAGGTGTAAATAAATGCACAATTGATGTTGTCCAAGCAAAGTCTGAGTGCAGTCCTTGAACTATCCTAGGACAGTCTGAGTGTCCGAGTGTGTCTGAGTGGACTCCACTCGGATTGGGGGGGGGGGAGTGTAAAGTACTGAGATATGGCCAAAACTGAAAGGACATGCATTCAAGTTGCAGTTTGTAGTTTGTAGTTGCACTCATTTGGGCTGTTATATGAATCAAATGACATGGTAAAGATAATTAGGTGTGTCGTTGTTATCTTTATGATGTCATATAGCTGTACAAAAAGAATTATAGCTCAGGTAATAAGCAATGCAATCAAAGTTGTTCTGATACAACAAAATACTCATACAAAGATGTTTTTGGTCATATCTCAACCAATTCTGGACCATTTTTTATAATCCAGGGACTGAAAATGAAGTAAATATGTGTGGGAGTAAGGTCCAACATACTTTCTGATGATAGACCAGTTGCAACTGGTTTTAACCAGTTTTCATCAGTCCTACTATATTTTTCAAAATGAAGGACCAGCAACTGGACTGAAAAAGACCAGTCCATAAACAGACCACTGGTCCAGTCCTGATCAGTCCAGTTCAGTTCAGTTTCAGTCTTTTTTTTTGGTCCTACAGACTGACCTTTAAACACTACCCAAAATGCAACACTGACTGCTATTGTTACAATTTTCCTTGTGACTCATGGAACCCAACCGACCTGACACACCCAATGATCGCCTCCAGACAGGAGGCATGCCTGAGGCATGCCCTTGACACCTGATACACCCGTGACACATGCTGATGACAAGCATTCGATCCCCTTCCCATGGAAGGCACCCTTGACACATGATGACTCCATGCACCTGAACCTGCTCTCACACATGCTGTGATACAGCAACCCCTTGACATTGGGTCCATGACATTGCACTCTCATGATTGACATGCTGCGCTGCAGCACTCCTTGACATCGGATCCTTGACATCGGATGCCTCATGCTAGGCATGAGGCTTATCTCTTATTGTTCCCTGACATGCTGTGCCACAGCACTCTGTGACATCGGATGCCTCATGCAAGGCATGAGGCCTATTGTTTCTATTCTTACTTGATACACATCTACCTTTCCAATTGGACAATAAGGACCTTCCTCCTAGTATAAGTACTGCAACTTGTAGTAGGGATGTCCTTAGTTTAGATCTAGGCAATCTACACCCTTAACCTGTGAACTCGTGAACTTATTCAAAACTACTAAGGAAGCCCCTTAGTATGTGAACTTACTCAAAACCACTAAGGAAGCCCCTTAGTGCATGAACCCTGACAACTCTATGCAGAAGGCCTGCTAGAGTGCACTATCCATCTTATGTCGGATGCTCTGAGTAAGACTAGTGCTGAACTACCCATTGAGGAAGCACCTCATGGAATGACATTGACTAGATCAAGTGGTTGAGGCTTCACTCTTAACAGCTATAAAGCTGATGGAATGACAGCACAGGCAATTTATGAGTATCTTCCCATTATTCCCCATCTCTGTGCATTGCTTGCGAGTACTTCCTATGCAATGAGAATGCAGTACCAGTCCAAACATGAAGTTGACCCAGCAAAAATAACCAATATTGTTGACAGCACTCATTACTGTTCACAATTGGCGATGAAGAGCTCCCAATGTGGTTCTTTTCTGATCCTTGTGACATTGGACTTACACTTCAGACAACCACCCCTGAACCCCTACTTAGGGTAGATTGTCCCACCAAGAAAGACTACCCTAAGTAGGCCTAAGACCAGGGGATAGTTCCAAGCTCCATGGTCCTCCCCATGCTTAGGCCTGGACATCCCATTGGGAAGCCCCAAAAGCCAGTTTGGTCTGCCCCACAGAACTATATTTGGACCAAGTATACCTCAGAGAGGTCCAACTGCTGTGGGCAGCCCCATGTTACATTTGGGCCAGTGTGGGATTCCCCTGCCCTGTCACATCACATATACTTGGGAGTCCCAGAGGTGATGTGACAATTAACTAATATAGCTTCATTTAAACAAGAGATCAATGTGAGAAGGCAGGTGAAGATAGAAGGTGATACAATTGAATGAGGTATTTTACTTTTTGTGACATGTGACAATTCTTTTTACAGAAAAAGTCAAAAGCTCTACAGCAGTCATTACCAAGAGACTCTGATACACACCTTTAATGTATATTATTTCTTTGTAGGATGTACCCAGTGGTGTATCCCCTGCCTACTGAGGCCACAACTTTCCCCTTCTGGTGTATTGCTTGTACATGTCTATGATAGGCCAGTGTGTGACCATTTCACCCCACCTAACCTTCCCACAGTATGTCACATATTAGTTGACATGATCCTATCACGTCACGGCTACTGATCTGTAGTACTGCTTATCTCCCTTACCCATCAATATATCCCTTCAATATTGTTGACTTCAACCTTGTAAGGTATCCCACCTAGCCTGCCCAATGTAGGCTGCCCTTTGATATCATGTAAGCAATAGATAACAGACTGATAACAGATCAAATCACCAATCAAGACAAAAGACAGTGCATGTCATTGTGATGGGCAACTCGGCTACTTCCGATGTTGTCATCAACATTGCCGCGCCACACGCGCTCATCATACCCTACTTACAATGAGCTCACTATTCCACTCATTCTGCACCCTTTCCCTTCATTTTTTGTGGTAGATAACACTTATATATGTACATAGAGTATTAATGAACAATCAATTTCACTTTTACACCCATTTTGGGCTAATAAGAAACATCCTCCGTTGATAAAGAGAGGAGGAGGGGTCTCTTTTTGCCATTGAGGGGCTCTACTACATGTACATTGGTATATAATGATGTTTAGAGCTATATACATGAGTGTGAATTGTGCTGTATGAGGTAGGAAGGGAGGAAAGGGGGAGAAGTGAGAGAGTGACCAGAGAGGGTAACCTGTACTGAGCATGTACATGCTCCACAGTCACCAGGGTGTATGTAAATGGATGGAGAGATGTATGTAGAAGTTGGGAATGAAGTTGGGAAAGCTGGGAGTGAGGGGTTGTGTGTCAATGCAGCTGTATGGGGAGGGGGAGAGGTTATCACTTACCTACACTCCTTAGGCCTTCCACTTCTGATATTGGCATTGAAAAAAAATAGGATAGTTACAGTGAGTGATGTGATATGCCCCATAAAGACTCTAGAGTGGTCAGTATAGACAGGAAAGCCAATGAGGAGTGAGGAGGAGGAATGCTTACTCTGAGAGATCCATGGAACCAAAACGTTCACTTTCTTTGATTCCTAGGTCTGATATAAAAGTATAATTAAGGTTAGTAGAGGTTATGGCAGGGGGATAAGGTTCTGGCTCACTAGGGCATGGGTTCCCCATCAACATAGGTGAACTTCACTCACCATGAAGCACACACCTTACCTGGCATCTGGATATTCTTTCAACCATTTAGTATAGTCCATTCCCTTATAGAAATAGCCTAGATACAATCCTGAAAGTCAAAACTTTGTCCCCCAATGTAGGGTTTTCACCTACTCACCTATTCTCCTTGTCACTCTATGCCAGCTCATATAGCCCATTAGTGACAGTGTAGACAGGTATACCAAGGCATTATAGGCAATATTAACACCTCAAGACAGTCCATGAGTCTGTAAAAGAGAGGTGAAGAGTCCAAGGGGGTCTCAGAAAAAAAATTAAGCATACCGGGTCATTTTTTTTTTAAGTGGCCCATGGGGGAACTAACTAACCCATCATGAGAACTAATGTCCATATTAGGAAATAGTCATGATGTCATTGTTGTTCGGCAACCCCGTTGATTGGTTGACATGATAACCATTCCCACCTTCTCTCCACATGATAATGACAACAGCAATGACAACAGCAACATGACCCACAACAATGATAATCACAAGAATATGAATTGCTGTCATCATGGTTGCATTCGTTGGGTTAGGGGTGTAAAGGGCAAGTTGTATCAACCCTATTCCTAGATGTTAAAGGGGCCTTCCCCAGTGTGGATATCAACAGACTCATACACAACATGAGGAAAGGGGGGATACCACAAGAATACATGGAATGGATGGAGAGAAGACTCAGTAACTGACAGATGACCTTATCCTTTGACGACCACCAAACATCCATGTTCATTGTAGCGAATGGGCTAGATCAGGGAGACCCTTTGTCAGGAATTTGTTATCTGGTTTATAACACTGACCTGACAAAAATACCAATCCTCAGAAGAGGTGAATGGATACTGCTATTTGTAGATGACGCAGCAATAATTGTCGTCGGAAAAGACTTCTTTGAAACTCATGAGAAGCTATGCAACATTATGAATCATGCTGGAGGCATTTTTGAATGGGCCAGAGACCATAACTGCAAATTCAACATCAAAAAATTCCAGCTACTCGACACTACAAGGAAACTTGCCATGCACCCTTTAAACCCCAGGAAAAGGATACCAACACCAAGACAGACCCTAGCACTTGGGGACAAACACATACCATCAAAAGACACAGCAAGATTCCTAGGAGTAATAGTTGACAACAAGATGAACTGGAAAGGACAGTGCACCACAGCCAGGACTGGCTAATCCAATTTGGCAGACTAACCCAAACATCCTGAGGAATACATGCCAACTACATACAGCAATTATATCTATCCATCGCAGTCCCCCACATGCTGTATGCTGCTGACGTATTTCTAGCTCCACAGCAGAACATTGGCAAGATAATGAAGGACGGGCACTCAAAGCAAGCCATTGTGAACAAGCTAGCATCGATTCAGAGGAGGGTTGCTCTCATGATCACAGGCACGATGAAAACTACAATGACTGATGTAATAGAGGTCATGGCAAACCTAATCCCATTCAACCTACTCATCGACAAGTACTGCCAACGTGCAGCCATCCAACTTGCAACACTACCACCAATGCACCCCCTCCACAAGCCCATCAAAAACATGGCAATCAAACTCGTAAAACAACATGATACCCCACTACACAACCTCATGCACAGGTTCAACATATGACTGCAATTTGTCAAAACCATAAAAGCAGTGTGTTTCAACACAGGGTGGAAGCCAAAAATCAAAACCAAGATCACAAGTAGTGCTGACAAAGCAATAGAAGATGCAAACAACAACAACCCAGATGTGAAGGTGTTCACTGACTGATCAGGTATGGAGGAAAAGATAGGTGCAGCAGCAGTTCTATACAGAAATGGAAGAGCAAAAACCATGCTACGCTACCAACTGGGCTTGCAAAGACCCACACAGTATACGAAGGAGAAGGAGTGGGAGTGATACTAGGAATGAAACTGATCCCCAAAGAATGGGGGATATGGTCGGCAACTATCTACACTGACAATCAAGCTGCTATTATGGCTACACAACTGACAAAACCCAATCCAGGTCATTATATTATCGATGCTGTCCACAACAACATAGAGGCACTATGGAAGAAACACATCGGCATATGCATCAGTATCCAGTGGATACCAGGACACAAAGGGGTCAAGGGCAATGAGATAGCTGATGAGCAGGTGAAGAAGGTGATAACAGAGGGGAGTAGCGACATGTCAGAGATACCAAAACTACTCAAGAAAACCCTACCGCACAGCAAATCTGTGGTGAAATGTGCATATGGCAAGAAACTAAAACATAACGCACAGAAGGCATGGCATAAATTGCCATGGTACAAGAGGATGAAGAAGACGGACCCCAACACCCCATCGCGCAAGTACTTAGACCTGATTACAGACCTACCCCAGAAGACAGCCAGCATACTATCACAGTTGAGGACTGGACATGCACCACTAGCTAAGCACCTACACCATATAGGGAAAAGTGATGCACCGATATGTCCAGAGTGCCAATAAAGTGAAGAAACTGTACAGCACTTCATGCTACACTGCACAGCACATCAAGCAGCCAGGCAGATACTATGCAACAGTACAGGAGGCAGAGACATAAATGTCATGAAGCTTCTGACCATGCCCAAGATGCTACCAGCACTATTCCGATATATTGCCATGACAGGCCGACTCCACAATGTGTACAGAGATATACCAACACTGAGCAAGGAACAACAAAGGGGCAGGAAAAGAAAATAGAGGAGAGGAAGCAGAGATAGAGAAAAAGGACAGAGGAAAGGATCCATGTGCAGCAAATAGTCAATACCTTACACCAGACCTCAGCACCACTTATTACAGCGCCACCGGTGCGGTGAGAACCACTCTGTGGCTTCTCAAAGCAGATGACAAAGAAAACTTAGATGGGAAGAATGATCCACATTGCACAATTCATGTATGGTTAATCTCTTACATATGGTACACCACAAAAGAGAATAAATGGATTAAAAATAAAATAAAATAATCATCACATAAACAGGGCATTTACTGAGTTTATCATACATGGCACTGTATGGTAGCAGGATTTTTCTTTCAGTGGCATCAGCATTGGCATGGGCCACAGCCACCAGGCCACCAAGCAGCATGGCACCAATTTTTCTTGTAGGTCTGCATACTACATAGGTCTAACAAATGAATGCTGACTCCCCCTCCTGATTACCAATGGTGATGCCAATGCCAATGCCATACAGTGATATGTATGATAAACTCACTAATTGCCCTGTTTATGTGATAATTGATTTGTAGTAGTAGGAAGACCTACAAAGTGAGGCTGGTGCCGAGTGCTGCTCGGCAACATGGAGGATGTGCCAATGCCACTTAAAAAAAAATCCCAATGCCATACGATGACATGTATGATAAACTCAGTACCAATGGTGATGCCCCATGCTGTTGCCATTGCCATTGCCATTGCTGTTGCTGTTGCCAATGCCAATGCCACCGAAAAAAATTTCCCAATGCCATACAGTGACATGTATGATAAACTCAGTAAATGCCCTGCTTATGTGATAATTGATTTGTAGTAGTATGAAGACCTACAAAAAGGGTTGGTGCTGAGTGCTGCTCGGCAACATGGTGGCTGTGCTGATGCTGATGCCGATGCCACCTAAAAAACAATCCCGATGCCATACGGTGACAGGTATGATAAACTCAGTACCAATGGTGATGCCCCATGCCGCCATTGCCATTGCTGTTGCCAATGCCATTGCTATTGCTGATGCTGGTGCCACTTATGTTCAATGCATAGGTCACTGAGCTATATATCACATTCATAACAATGTTAATTATTGCATAAACAAAAGCATTTACTGAGTTTCTCATACATGTCACTGTATGGCATCGGGATTCTTTTTTCGGTGGCATCGGCATCGGCATCAGTCACAGCCACCCCAGCACCACTCAGCACCAACCTTATTTTGTAAGTCTTCTAATTAAGTATCCCATAAACAGGGCATTTACTGTGTTTATCATACATGTCACTGTATGGCATCAGGATTTTTTTTTCGGTGGCATTGGCATTGGCATTGGCCAGAGCCACTGGGGTGCTGAGCACCACTCGACACCAACCACATTTTGCAGGTGCATAACATTGACCAAATTAATTATTGCATAAACAAGGCATCAGCATCAGGAATTTCTTTTAGGTGGCATTGGCATGGCCACCAGGTTGCCGAGCAGCACTCAGCACCGACCTCATTTTGTAAGTCTTCATACTACAACAAATTAATTATTGCATAAACAGGGCATTTACTGAGTTTATCATACATGTCACTGTATGGCATCAGGATTTTTTTTTCAGTGGCATCGGCATTGGCATAGGCTACAGCCACTGGGGTGCTGAGCACCACTCAGCACCAACCTCATTTTGTAGGTCTGCATGTAGAGATCCAACCTAGAATACACGAGTAATCTCAGTCTGTGTATAATGGACTATTATTAGAGTTACTACTATATCTAGAATACATGAGTAATCTACAAGTGGTATAGTGAGTAACCATAAGTGATCAATGAAATAATATCTACTCACCTCAGTCTGTGTATAATGGACTGAGGGTATGTGTCTATTATGTCTAATATATATACTGTGAGCATGACAATGGTATATAGAAGAAAGGGAAGTGATAAAGGGATAATTGATAAGGGGAACATATGCATCACAAAGTGTGCTATAAATAACACACTGCATCAAACAGCATTGAAATGTGTATTCACAGTGCAGCAGATCTCAACACTCCTCCTCACCGTGAATACTCCTCCTCGCATGGAATCAAGGGAATAATGAAAATTAGGTCAGACCCAGAAAGCTGTGAAGTCTTGTGAATTGTTTGACATCAAGAGCCTTGGTGAAGAGATTGGCAATATTACCACGTGTATTGACATAGGATACAGTGAGTTCCTGTGATTGAACTCTTTCACATAAGAAGTGAAATTTTATGTCAATGTGCTTCACTCTTGAGTGAAGAAGACGGTCCTCAGATAAACTGATAGATGCTGTGTTGTCGCAGAGCATCAGGGTTGGTGCATGGGGTGTGTAACCAATTGCAGTGAGTAGAGTACGAACCCAAATACATTCCTTTGCCACTTCAAAAGCAGCAATGTATTCGGCCTCACAGGAGGAAGCAGCGACGGTTTTCTGCTTACATGCAGTCCATGAAATTGCTCCAGACCCAAGCGAGCACATGTATCTGCCAACACTTTGTCTAGTCTCCAGGCAACTCGCCCAGTCAGAGTCAGTGTATGCCAGTAATAAGATCGGATTATCCCCTCCCAAGTGAAGTTTGAGATCGTGTGTCCCTTTAAGGTATTGTACGAGACATGATGCAGCATGCCAATGCTCGAAAGTAGGTACTGCTCCAACTCCTGATTCATTCTCTCTGTCTGCCCATCAGTCTGCGGGTGATATGCCATAGATAATTTAGTTTGAATTGCCAATATGTTGTTTAGTTCTCGCATAAACATGGAAGCAAATTGTGGTCCGCGATCGGAGATAACGGTATCGGGTAACCCATGTAACCGCCATACCTGATTTAGATAGAGGCATGCCAAGCCCAATGATGAGGTTTCTGTAGTAGTAGGAATAATATGGACCTCCTTTGTAAAGCGGTCGCATACTACAAATATTGCATCGTACCCTTGAGCCTCGGGTAATCCGGTAATAAAATCCACAGATATATCTCGCCACGGCACTTTAGGTATAGGGTTCGGCATTAATTTTCCTGCAGGTTTCTCTGGAAATTTCTTCCCCCTCATGCACATATCACATCCATCCACATACCCCAACACATACTTTGAAATTCTGGGCCACCAATAATTTCTCATTACTAATTCCAACGTCTTCCATCTTCCTGGGTGTCCAGCAATCAGCATATTGTGATGTAACCAGACGATCTCCCTTCACAAATCCTGATCCTTCAGTACATACACTTTTCCTCGAAACAACACCAACCCTTGTTCCTCAGCCCATCCATCTCCTTTGATATTACCTTTCTTCTCTCCCTTCAGAGCTTTCACGGCTTCCACTACTTCATCATCCATTTCTGAACATTGTCTAATTTTAGACAACATTTCCATTTCCGAGCTATCTATTAATAGATGCCCTTGATGCATAGCGCAAATGCGAAAGTATTCGGGTTTGAGTAAGGTAACATTTTTATTGTCCTCCTCCACCCCCCTTTTATGATCAATACGTCTGGATAATGCATCTGCTTTCCTCATTAAGCTTCCCGCTTTGTGGACCAAGTGAAAGTTGAAATGCGATAGGAATAGTGCCCAACGTGCTTGCCAGTGATTAAGCTTTTTAGCAGACATGAAGTATTGCAGATTTTGATGATCCATCCAGATCTCAATCTCATGCATACATCCCTCCAAATAATGCCTCCACGCCTCCAATGCTCATATTATCCCCAACATCTCTTTGTCATGCACATCATAATTCCTCTCCACATCATTCAACCCTTTTGACAAGTATGCACAAGGATGCCATTTGTCATCTTTGCACAGCATTGATAATACTGCTCCAGTAGCAAAATCAGATGCATCAGATTCCACTCGCAAAGGGCGTGTGAAATCTACTGGGGCTAATATTGGTCCCTCCACAAACTTCCTCTTCAACTCCTCAAACACTGTCTGCTGCTGCTCTCCCCACCTCCATACTACTCCCTTTTGTGTAAGGTTATGTAAGGGTGCAGCAATTTTAGAAAAATTGTGCACAAAGCGACAATAATAATTTGCGAGTCCCAAGAAGGCTTGAACCTCCTTGACATGGGTGGGTGCAGGCCAATCTGTGATCGCCTGTACCTTGATCGGATCCATTTTGATCCCGTCAGGGCCAATCAATAATCCTAGGAACTCAATCTCGCTTGCCCCAAACACACACTTCTCTGGTTTCAAAAATAGATCATTCTCCACCAACCTCCATAACACCTCCTGTACTATTGCCTCATGATTCTCTTCATCCTCCATGAATATCAGAATGTCGTCAATAAATATTATTACCATGCCTTTGTCTATTACGTCCTTGAAAATGTTGTTCATCATATTTTGAAAGGTCAGGGGACTATTAGTCATCCCAAAAAACATGACAAGCGGCTCGAAGGATCCTCGATGCGTGGCAAATGCTGCCTTCCACTCATCTCCTTTCTTTATTCATACATTGTTGTATCCCCATTGTAAATCCAATTTTGTAAAGACCTTGGCTTTTCCCACCTTGTCAATTATTTCTGAGATCAACAGCAGGGGGTACGCGTTCTTCACTGTCCACTCATTCAAATACCTATAATCTGTACACATCCTCTTCCTTTGGTCTTTCTTTGGCATGAAGAATATTGGTGACATCTGTGGTGATTTCGAAGGTCGTATGTATCCTTTGCGCAATTGCTCCTTCAGGAATGCATCCACTTCTTCTTGTTCCATTGGAGATAACAAATATACCTTCGACTTCTTCAGCACAAACCCTGGCTTCATCTCGATTGCATGATCCTATGGCTTCCGCACTGGCATTTGCTCAGACTCCTTCTGAAAGACTGACAGATATTCATGATATGCTTTTGGTACCCACTCCTCCACTGGCTTCTCCTCCTTCACAATATTCTTTTCTCATGACTGTCCTCCACAAATTGCTCTAAAGGTTTGCTTCTGCTCTTGCTTTTCGATCATGATCAGAACTTCCCCATTTGGCATTTCCTCATCCTCCACTTCCTCCATTGTAAGAATACTTCCTCGGACATTCTTCCTCTCTCTTTTTCTTTTTCTCCTTCTTCATCTTCCTCCCATACACATTACATTCTTTAGGACAATGAGTCATTTGTACTTTCCCAGTTTTCCAATCAATTTTGGGATTATGCTTCCGTAACCATGGACATCCTATTATTAGATTGGTTTTCCCAAGATCGCACACTTTGAATATGGCTCGCTCCTGATGCTCCTGATACTTTAGGATCATAGTCACCTCCTCCTTGATAGTTCCTCCATGATTGACTGTTCCGTCAATATTGTACACCATTATAGGTTGCACCAGCTTGCATGTGTTAATACTGTTTCCAGTAATTAAGGATCGATTAATAAATAATCCTGTAGCACCACTATCAAGCAACACTTCCACATCAATAGCTGCATGCATGTCCACTGTCTTCAATCCCACAGTCAAGGTGATTTTGGGTTCTATTCACGCAGAGCGAATAAAGAATTTAGGGGTTTTCGGAAATAGTGCTCAGCAATTTTCTTTGTCACGTGATTGACAACAGTTGTACTCCTTTTTGTCATGTGATTCAAAATGGTTATACTCCTCCTCAATTTCCTTTTCTGATTTGCTCTGGGTTTCCTCGGATACTAATACATTGTAACGATTCTGGGTCACCAATGGGGAAACCTTCACTGGGACTCTTCCACAAAGTTCTTCTGCTTGCCTTCCTCCAGCTTCACTTCCTTGATTGTAGCTTCCCTAATCTTTCTTTTCTGCCTACAATTCCTAGAAATGTGTCCTAACTGCCCACAGTTAAAACATTTAAGTGGGGCTCATCTTCCTGCTTGATCAACCTCCATTGCCTCTGCTGGTGCTGCTGACTCCATAACTATAGGTGTCACTGCCATGGCTGGTGGCTGTGCCCTTGGAGCTTGCACCTGAGGCGCCTTTCCTTTCTCGGACTTTCCTCCAGATGACTTTCCAAATTTACTACTTCCGTACATCAACTTTGACTCCACCTGTTCCTGCCGATATTGCTGGTCAAGGCACATTGCCCAATTATACCAGTCATCCAACTTCTCTGGCATAGAAGGTAGTCGGTAGATAGACTTGAATAAAGAGGGATTTAATCCTGCTTTCAAAAACTCTACCAACGTGGCTTCTCCCATGTCCATTTGCAAAGCTTCTGCTTTGAACTGCAAAATAAATTCATCTGCCATTAGGGAACCTTGGCACATGGTTTTTAATTCAGCATTGGCTGTTGCCTTTGGATTAGGGTCTCCAAACTGTGCCTCCAATCTCTCCAGAAATTCCTTGAAGGTCGCAAATGGTTTATTTCCCGTGGCAATTTGATTAATAGCCTCATTTCTCCAGAACTGTGCTTTCACCCCCTGAATGTATGAGAGAGCAAACATAATCCTAGACTCGGCTGTACGAAACTCTGGCTTCCTCCCATGTATGTACAATACTATAGAGCTGATGAAAGATTTTGTATTCTCCATGGTACCGTCAAAGATTTGTGGGGGTGCGTACTTAGGTAAGTGCACTTTTCCATTTCCGGATTTCTCCACCGTCTCATCCTCCTGTGATATCCACTCCACCATCTCCTCCATCTCATCATCTCTTTCTCCTATCATCTCTGGCTGTACTTCCACTTGTCTGGGCTGTGATGCTGCCAATACTGACACTAATTGCGACATTTGTGCTGTGAGCACATCGATTTTCGCCTCTAGTGCTGGTATGGGAACAGGATTAGGACCGGGATTAGAAGTTGAAGGTTCGGACATAATTGTAGAATCTGTGATGAATCACTTCTTCGACAAATTCAAAATTTTTTCTTTGAGACCTCTCCAAATGTTTACGGGTCACATGATAAGGTTCGTCGAGGTTCGTCAATGGTTTGTCGTTCATCGGGCGCCTATTTTGACACTTCGGATCAATAACCCTTCCAACAGTGCCTGATCTCGGAGATATCACTGAATTCGGCTTGTAACTAAAATAGTCGTCTGAATAGAGTGATATAAATCGTAACTAAACCAGATCTGATTGGTTGTCTGGTTGCAGCTGTCCTAATGATGAGCGCTGCCTCTCGATCACTGGCAGTCGCAATGTAAGGTGAGGCCTGGCATCGGCTTACGAAAGAAAAGGTAGATTATGTATATACAAGTACTTCCAGCTCATGCCAAAAGGATGAGTAATTGGATGTCGCGTGGTGAAACAATGATGTATGCACAAGTAAGAGAAGGCGCACTGATATGGGTAGTTGTGTTCTTCTGTTAGGGTGACACCCACTATCTGCTAGCTAAGACCGTGCGGGTTTTCTCTACAAGAAGAGGGTGGGATCCACGCTTGTGATGGGGGAACTGATGGTTTTGATGCGAGGGGTTATTTATAGGTGAGTTTGTTGACAAAGGCCTTTCACACTGAAAGCATAGGTGGAATACCTAAGAGAACACAACTAGGGTCCCCTAGGCATATATTTAGGGTTTATATACTATGTTACACATATTGTACATTGTTGTTACTGATGCACTCGTACATGCGCGTACATTTTGATGCGTGCGAAATAAAATTCTCATGCTATCAAAGTGTAGCGTCATTTGGCATCATGTAGCGTAATTCAACATAATAAATAAAATGAAATTTTATTAGGTAATGGGGTGGTTTCCTAACAGCTTCAGCCCTTCTTCACTATGCTTCAGTTCATTCCTACCTTTTCTTGACTCTGCTTCAGCCATTCCTACCTGTCTTCACCTTTTTTCACTCTGTTCCTCCTACTCTTCACTCTACTTCACCTTGTTCTTACCACTCTTCACCCTGCTTCACCCTGTTCTTACCACTCTTCACCCTGCCTCACCCTGTTCCTACCACTCTTCACCCTGCCTCACCCTGTTCCTACCACTCTTCACCCTGCCTCACCCTGTTCCTACCACTCTTCACCCTGCCTCACCCTGTTCCTACCACTCTTCACCCTGCCTCACCCTGTTCCTACCACTCTTCACCCTGCCTCACCCTGTTCCTACCACTCTTCACCCTGCCTCACCCTGTTCCTACCACTCTTCACCCTGCTTAACCCTGTTCCTACCTCTCTCTACCCTGCTTCACCCTGTTCCTACCTGCTTCAACCCTTTTCTACCTTCTTCACCTGCTTCACCCTTTTCCTACCTGCTTCATCCAGCTCACCCTCTCTTCACCTGCTTCACTCTGTTCCTATCTCTCTTCACTCCACCTGCTTCACCATGCTTCTCTTTCTCTTCACTCTGCTTCACTCTTTTTCTACCTGCTTCTCCCTGTCCTTATCTCTCTTCACTCTGCTTCACCCTGTTTCTACCTGCTCCACCCTGTTTTCTACCTGCTTCAAGTTCACCCTTTTCTACCTGCTTCACCCATTTACTACCTGCTTCACCCTGTCCTTATCTCTCTTCACTCTGCTTCACCCTGTTTTCTACCTGCTTCACCCTGTTTTCTACCTGCTTCACCCTGTTCTTATCCCTTGCTTTCACCCTGCCTACCTCTCTCCACCCTGTTCTTACCTGCTCCAACCTTTTTCTACCTCTCTTCACCTGCTCCACCCTGTTTCTATCTGCTTCACCTGTTTTCTACCTGCTTCACCCTGTTTCTACCTGCTTCACCTTTTTTTCTTCATACTTCACCCTGTCCTTACCTCTTTTCACTCTGCTTCAACCTTTTCTACCTTTTGTTTCTACCTCCCTTCACCTGCTTCACCCTGCTTCACCCTCTCTTCATGCTGCTTCATCCTGTTCCTATCCCTCTTCATCCTGCTTCACCCTGTTCCTACCTCTCTCTACCTTGCTTCACTATTTCCCATCCCTCTTCAACCTGCTTCAGCCTATTTCTACCTTTCTTCAGCCTGCTTTAGCCTTTTCTCACTTTTCTTTACCCTGCATCACACTGCAGTACCTTTCTTCACCCTCCTTTACTCTACTTCGACCTGCTTCACCCTGCTTCACTCAGATAGGTAAGCTACAGTGTATTGAATGATACGGGTTCAGTGGATGCTGTCGAACACTCTATATGTATATATATACATACTGTAGTATTGAATAAATTCACTATTACAATCCTTGCTGTCTGATACACTACATATGTGTAATGAATGTAATATATAGCTCAGTGACCTGTGCATCGGACACAATTGGCACCGGCACTGGCAACAGCAATGGCAATGGCATGGGGCTTTACCACTGGGCATCACCATTGGGAATCAGGATGGGGAGTTGGCATTCATTTGTTAGACCTATGTGGTATACAGACCTACAAAATAAAATTGGTCCCGAGTGCTGCTCAGCAGCCTGGTGGCTGTGGCAAATGCCGATGCCACCTAAACAAAACCCCAATGACGAAGGTGGTACAGCATCATGTATGACAAACTGAGTAAAGGCCTCAGTTAAGTGATAATTAATTTGTTGTAGTATACAGACTTACAAAATGAGGTTGGTGCCAAGTGCTGCTCAGCAAGGTGGTAGCTGGGCCGATGCTGATGCCGATGCCGATGCCACCTAAAATAAATTCCTGATGCCAATGCCTCGTTTTAGTTTATGCAATAATTAATTTGTTCAATGTAGTATGCAGATCTACAAAATGAGGTTGGTGCCAAGTGTTGCTCAGCACCCAAGTGGTGGTGGCCATTGCATATGCCGATGCCGATGCCACCACAAAAAAAATCCTGATGCCATACAGTGACATGTATGATAAACTCAGTAAATGCCCTGTTGGTGTGATAATTAATTTGTTGTAGTATGAAGACTTACAAAATGAGGTCAGTGCTGAGTGCTGCTGGGCAACCCAGTGGCTGTGCCGATGCCGATGCTGATGCCACCTAAATAAAATTCCCGATGCCGATGCCTTGTTTATGCAATAATTAATTTGTTCAATGTAGTATGTAGACCTACAAAATGAGGTTGTGGCCAAGTGGTGCTCAGCACCCGAGGGGTTGTGGCCAATGCCAATGCCATCTAAAAAAAATCTCAATGCCAAAGGTTGTACAGTGTCATGTATGATATACTCAGTAAATGCCCTGTTTATGTGAAAATTAATTTGTTGTAGTATGAAGATTTACAAAATGAGGTTGGTGCCGAGGGCTGCTCAGCAACCCAGTGGCTGTGGCTGATGCCAATGCCGATGCCGATGCCGCTGCCATTTCAACAAAATCTTGATGCCAAAGGTTGTACAGTGTCATGTATGATATACTCAGTAAATGCCCTGTTTATGTGATAATTAATTTGTTGTAGTATGAAGATTTACAAAATGAGGTCAGTGCCGAGTGCTGCTGGGCAACCCAGTGGCTGTGCCAGTGCCAATGCCGATGCTAATGCCACTGCCATCTCAAAAAAATCTTGATGCCAAAGGTTGTACAGTGTCATGTATGATATACTCAGTAAATGCCCTGTTTATGCAATAATTAATTTGTTGTAGAATGAAGATTTACAAAATGAGGTCGGTGCCAAGTGCTGCTCAGCAATCCGGTGGCTGTGCCAATGCCAATGCCAATGCCGCTGCCGTCTCAAAAAATCTCAAGGCTGAAGGTTGTACAGTGTCATGTATGATATACTCAGTAAATGCCCTGTTTATGTGATAATTAATTTGTTGTAGTATGAAGATTTACAAAATGAGGTCAGTGCCGAGTGCTGCTCGGCAACCCGATGGCTGTGGCCAATGCCAATGCCACTGCCATCTCAAAAAAATCTTGAGGCCAATGCTTGTATAGTGTCATGTATGATATACTCAGTAAATGCCCTGTTTATGCGATAGTGCTGCTCATCATCCCAGTGGCTGTGGCCGATGCCACCTAAAAAAAAAATTCTGATGCCAAAGGTTGTACAGTGTCACATATGATAAACTCAGTAAAGGCCTCATTTAAGTGATAATTAACTTGTTGTAGTATGCAAACCTAGACAATGAGGTTAGTGCTGAGTGCTGCTCGGCAACCTGGTGGCTTTGGCCAATGCCACCTAGGAAATTTTCTTGATGCTGCAAGGTGCACAGTGTGGGGTATGATTTATTCAGTGGAGTCAAAGCCTCATTTACATTTTGTTGTAGTATGCAGACCTACATAATGAAATATGATGTTGGAGGAAATTTCAGGTTGACTAACCTCAACAGATAGGCATGGCAATGGAGGGGATGAAGTTGAGGGTTAGTACACAATTATTGTAAATAGAGATCATTGCATAAACAAAAGCATTTACTGAGTTGCTCATACATGTCACTGTACAGCATTGGGAATTTTTTCAGTAGCATCGGCCACAGCAACAGGGGGGCCGAGTAGCACTCAGCACTGAGCTCATTGTCTAGGTCTGCATACTACAACAAATTAATTATCACTTAAATGTGGCCTTTACTGAGTTTATGATATGTGACACTGTCCAACTGTTGGCATCGGGATTGTTGTTAGCTGGCATCGGCCACAGCCACTGGGTTACTGAGCAGCACTCAGCAATGACCTCATTTTGTAAGTCTTCATACTACAACAAATTAATTATCGCATAAACAGGGCATTAACTGAGTTTATCATGCATGTCACTGTATGGCATCAGGATTTGTTTTTTGGTGGCATTGGCATCGCCATCAGTCACAGCCACCGGAGTGCTGGGCACCACTCAGCACCAACCTCATTTTGTAGGTCTGCATACTACAACAAATTAATTATTGCATAAACAGGGCATTTACTGAGTTTATCATACATGTCACTGTATGGCATTGGGATTTTTTATTTGGTGGTATCGGTATCAGCAGCGGCCACAGCCACTGGGGTGCTGAGCACCACTCAGCATCAACCTCATTTTGTAAGTCTTCATACTACAGCAAATTAATTATCACATAAACAGGGCATTTACTGAGTTTATCATACATGTCACTGTATGCATCAGGAGTTATTTTCAGTGGGATCGGCATTGGCATCAGCATTGGCATTGGCATTGGCCACAGCCACTGGGTTGCTGAGCAGCACTCCGCACCAACCTCATTTTGTAAGTCTTCATACTACAACAAATTAATTATCACATAAACAGGGCATTTACTAAGTTTATCATACATGTCACTGTACGGCATCAGGAGTTTTTTTTAGGTGGCATCAGCATCGGCATCAGCATCGGCATCGGCACAGCCACCGGGTTACTGAGCAGAACTCAGCACCGACCTCATTTTGTAAATCTTCATACTACAACAAATTAATTATCACATAAACAGGGCATTTACTGAGTATATCATACATGACACTGTACAACCTTTGGCATCAAGATTTTTTTGAAATGGCAGCAGCATCAGCATCAGCATTGGCATCAGCCACAGCCACCGGGTTGCTGAGCAGCCCTCAGCACTGACCTCATTTTGTAAATCTTCATACTACAACAAATTAATTTTCACATAAACAGGGCATTTACTGAGTATATCATACATGACACTGTACAACCTTCAGCCTCGAGATTTTTTGAGATGGCAGCGGCATTGGCATTGGCATTGGCATTGGCACAGCCACCGGGTTGCTGAGCAGCACTTGGCACCAACCTCACTTGATAAATCTTCATACTACAACAAATTAATTATCACATAAACAGGGCATTTACTGAGTTTATCATACAACCTTCGGCATCAAGACTTTTTTCAGATGGCAGCGGCATCAGCATCAGCATCAGCATCGGCATCGGCACAGCCACCGGGTTACTGAGCAGCACTCAGCACCGACCTCATTTTGTAAATCTTCATACTACAACAAATTAATTATCACATAAACAGGGCATTTACTAAATATATCATACATGACACTGTATAACCTTTGGCATCGAGATTTCTTTTAGACGGCATTGGCATTGGCATTCGCCACAGCCACCGGGTTGCCGAGCTGCACTTGGCACCAACCTCATTTTGTAAGTCTTCATACTACCATGAATTAATTATCACATAAACAGGGCATTTACTAAGTTTATCATACATGTCACTGTACAGCATCAGGAGTTTTTTTTAGGTGGCATCAGCATCGGCATCGGCCACCAACATGGGCTTGCTGAGCAACACTCAGCACTGACCTCAATTTGTAGGTCTGCATACTACAACAAATTAATTATCACTTAAATTCATTATACATGATGCTGCAATACCTTCAGCATCAGCCACACCCCCAGGCCACAGAGCAACACTCGGCACCAATTTTATTTTGTAGGTCTCCATACTACATAGGTCTAACAAATGAATGCCAACTCCCCATCCTGATTCCCAATGGTGATGCCCAATGGTAATGCCCCATGCCATTGCCATTGCCATTGCTGGTGCCAGTGCTGATTGTGTTTGATGCATAGGTCACTGAGCTATATATTACATTCATTACACATATGTAGTGTATAAGACAGCAAGGATTGTAATAGTGAATTTATTTGATACTACAGTATGTATATATATACATATAGAGTGTTCGACAGTATCAATCGAACCCATATCATTTGATACATTGTATGTGTTCGATAGACTGTATCATTCGATACACTGTAGCTTACCTATGTGCTTCACTCTGTTCCTATCTCTCTTCATTCTGCTTCACCCTGTTCTTACCTCTTTCTACCCTGCTTCACACTTTCCTATCTCTCTTCATCTCACCCTGATTCACCATTTTCCATCTCTCTTCACCCTGCTTCACCATTCTTCCATCTTTCTCCACCCTGCTTCAGCCTATTTCTACCTTTCTTTACCCTGCTTCAGCCTTTTCCCACTTCTCTTTACCATGCTTCACACTGTACTACCTTTCTTCAGCCTGCTTCAGCCTTTTTCCCACCTTTCTTGACCATGCTTCACACTGTACTACCTTTCTTCACCCTGCTACACCCTTTTCCTACCCTTTTTAACTCTGCTACACCCTGTTCCTATCTTCTTCACCCTGCCAATTACCATCCTCTTCACCCTGCTTTAGCCTCCTACACCTCTTTCCTACATTTTCTTCGCTTTGCTTCACTCTACTACACCCTATTCCCATTTGTCTTCACCCTGCTTCATCCTATTCCTGCCTTTTCTTCACCCTGCTTTTGCTCTATCCTTATCTTCCTTCACTGCTTCATTTTGTTCTATTCAGTTCCTACCTCCCTGTCCTCCTCTACCCTTTTTGCCTTTCTTCACCCTGTCACATCTTCATTCCTTCATCCATCACACAACATTCACTGGCTAAGTCTTCTCTCCCGCTACACCCAGGCTCCTCACCTGGTTTCATCCTGCTACACCTGAGCTCCTTGCCTGGTTTTATCCTGCTAAACCTGGACTTCTTGCCTGGTTTTATCCTGCTACACCTGATTTTATCCTGCTACACCTGAGCTCTTTGCCTGGTTTTATCCTGCTACACCTGGGCTCCTTGCCTGGTTTCATCCTGCTATACCTGATCTTATCCTGCTACACATACTCCTTCCATCCTGCTACACTCTTTATTCATCTTTTTCTTCTTCATCCTGCTACATCTTACACCCTGCAACAACCTTGCTCCTGTCAAACCCACAATCTGGTTGATCCACCAAGACTCTATCCATCATCTGATGTTCACTATGCTAAGTCCTATTCCTCTTTTTGCCTTTTCTTTCTCTTCCTTTCCCTTGCTTGTCTCCTATGATCTATGGGAGTGCCTGAGCTTTGCCACACACATCGCCAACCTCCTTCTGAATTATGGGTGTCATGCCTCACCTCAGGCCTTCTTTTACTATCAGGAAGGTGTTTCCAAGTCGGGAGGCCATCCTGGCCATCACCCATCTAGCTTACTTCACAATCTCTTTTCCTCTCTCCCAATGACCTATTCATAAATTAATACTTCTCTCATGTCCACAGTGCATGTTGACCTTAAGTGGAGGACAGGCAAAGACCTCAAAACCTGCCAGTTGTTCCATATACTGAATTTCATCAGCTGGTAAAAGTCCATAGAGGAAAGTGGTCTTGACATCACTTTGTTGCACATCCCAACCGGGTGAGGCAGCAATATGTAAGAGAATTCGCCAAGATTCCATGCGCGCAGTAGGCGAGGTGGTCTTTGTGTAATCCTTGCCAAATATCTGTTCGAAACCTTTAAAGACAAGGCATACCTTCCAATGAACTGGAGTTCCATTCTCATCCCGCTTGATGTGAAATACTGGTCAACCTTTATGTATGTGGCACCCAGATGGTACTGAGTTGTGTGGGATGAGTTTATATACATTCATATCTTGCAATGACTTGCGTTCATCACGATAGCCCTCCTCCCAATGTTTGGGATTGGTCGAGTTCCGTGCTTCATCCCAAGTACATGGGTCATCTTCGAATTGAAGTGATTCTGGATCTATCTCTGACATCTCTGAGATCAGGGCATATAATTGATGTGCCTCGCCCCCGAGTGCGAGGTTGTCAAATGATTCCTGAAGTGTCTCAAGTCAATCATGATTGGTGGGTGATCGATTGGAAGCAACAATGTTATGCAGTCCCTCTAGGATTTTCTTCCATTCCACACACTGTGTTTTAATGCATTCTTCTGAGTCCTTGGAGTCATGTATTGCATTATCGAGTCTGTTAGTAAGTGGTCCACTGCTTGGGTGTTTGTCTGTGGGTATTGGCATTCTCAAAGATCTCCAAGGGCCGACATTTTCAGGTGGAACATCG
Source organism: Tricholoma matsutake (assembly GCA_026075535.2). Classification (NCBI taxonomy): domain Eukaryota; kingdom Fungi; phylum Basidiomycota; class Agaricomycetes; order Agaricales; family Tricholomataceae; genus Tricholoma; species Tricholoma matsutake. The sequence continues at coordinate 10,988,198 of AP026538.1, forward strand.
GGTGCGTGTATGGTAGGTGTTTCTTCTAATGGTCGTTCAATGGGAGGTGTCATCTCCTGTACATCATTATCATCATCATGATCAAAATCGATTGGAGTGAAGGTATTAGGGGAATCATTGTCACCCCGGAATGGTTCAGATGTAGTATGGTCCGGGGAAGAATTTGGAGCTGCAGATGGTACATGTGCAGGACTGTCATGACTCTCAATAAACCTGACATGGTATGAGCTGTTGATCTTTCCAGTCCCATGATGATAGCAATGATATGCTTTGGATTTTGGTTCATAGCCAATGAGGACACATTTGATCAACCGTTCATAGATCTTGGGATTATTCTGGTTCTGAATGAAGATGAATGCCTTGCACCCAATCTCTCTCATATAGGAGTAGTCTGGTTTTTGTTCATGCCACATCTCCCAAGGTGTAGTACCTTGCAATGAACATGTGGTAGTTTTGGCATGAAGGTGCAATGCAGTCAGGTACAGCTTGTCCCAGAGGTAAGGTGGTAAGTTTGCATGAATGCGCTGATAGGTCGTCTTCTTGGCTCAAGGACCGATTCAACATTTTAGCATCATTCTAATCACATTGGCTAACTCCTACAACATCCCAGACGCAGCACGACACACTCTATCAATCGTGATATCATATCAACCACATCAAAACATCACCAGCGACATCAATAGTATCAAAAGACCACATCGCACAACCTTAGGACTACCCCGAAAGTCCCTAAGATTCCCCTACATGACCACCGAACATCCCTGACCAACTTCGAACAAGCCACAACCGCGATCAACCATTGTCGACCATTGTCGAGCGTCATCGATCGATATCAAGAAACTACGAGCGACATTGGGCGCTGCCTTCATTATCTAAATGGTGGAAGACCATGCACTAGGACGTATTCCAACTCGTGTTCAAACCTGCTGATCATAGGTCAGCTTCATTCCAAGTCCCTATCGCACACAGAACCCGCTGGATGCATTATTGTGAGACTTAGCGCAGTTTATACACAAAGGACAGTCTCTTTTAGTTCTTTCCCTTTATTACTCTTTCATCATATGATATATATATCTTTCTTGTTCGGATTCCAGTCTCCTTTATGGCCTTGTGCCTTAACTCATATCTTTTGCCTCATGTTCTACACATGTTTCTCATTCCATTTTAGGAAGTTTCTTTAAAACATATAAAACTCTGTAGTATCTACTTGAAAACAACAAGAAATCATCTTCACATATCATCTCGTATACAGTTCTAAGCATCCGATCAGCTTTCTAAAACAATCTAAGTCTTTGCGGGTTTTCTCGATCGACGAGAAACCTCTGCAATCGTCGCATCCTCAATCCTCCCTCGATCCTCTTGTTGTAGTTCTAGCAACCCTTCCAACACTTCATAGCAGTTTGCCGCACCCTTCGTATACCATCGACCTATCAAAAGGTCCCCATAATTCACATATCGACCATCGACAATAAAACTTGTTTGCCGTCAATCTCATCAATCACCCTCGATCGGACCACGACAAACGCCTTCGTCTCTCATAACACTACCTTCACGACTAGTGTTAACTAGTAATCTTCTCAGAGGTTTGACCATGACCTTTCGGAACGTCTTGCAACCCTCCTCTGACTTGTTGCAAACATCATCGATTGCCTCATCAGCAGTTCTGGTGGTTTTCCCGGGTTGAGCATCATCAGCGCATGGAACGAGCCTTTCCAATGAGTGTTCAATGCATACGCTCGACCGGTCCAATGTGTGCTGAAGTGTGTGGGGCTGTAAACCTATGGTCGGTTCCACACGTTGATAGGTCCACCTTGTCATTCAAGCTTGGAAAACACATCTACAATCATTGTCGAAGCTCTATGAACCCATGCAATCATTGTCGAAGCTCTACAAACACATACAAACCCTTCCGAAGCTCTACGAACCCCTCCAAAGCTCTACGAACCTCTACGAACCTCTACAAAGTCACGAGAATGCTTCGAAATCCTTTGCAACACTTCAAAATTCTTTGCAACACCTCAAAATTCTTTGTATGCCTTCGGCCACTATAATACAATTCCCCCGACCTTTGGACAGCTCAGGATATACACTTGGAGCATCGTCGATGGGTTTCGAACCAGTATCGAGCAATATCGCAGCGATATCGGCCTTTGAACAAGTCCGATATTTCCTTGACCGACTTCGAAAATCATCGAACATTGCAAATCGACATCGGACACTATATCACTATCTGAATACTCATCGCACACATGCCAGACGTATCCCCTACCATCGTCAAACAATATCGCACCAATATCGGGCCACGAACGAAGTCCGAAGAAACTTCGAAAATCTTCGAAAAACATCGAACCTTGAAAAACATTGTTGGACACAGTATTTCCTGTTTGAACAATCTTCGGATGCATGCTGGACACATGGGACACTATACCGTGTATATCAAACACATTTCGACTGCATGTGCACACATACAATCTGCTTGAAGCAGTTTCCAATCTTTTATTCAATTTATAACAAGGACAGTCTGGTTTTAGCTATTCTTTCTTATTATTTCTTCATCATGTGTTATATTCACCCCTTCTAGGCTCGCTTTATTGTTCTGATATACTTATATTGTCTTTTGCCTCGAGTTTTCCACATGTTTGCCTCATGTTCTCTAGCCTTTTTATGTACTTTCTTTATTTTATATAAAAAGATGTACTAGATACAAAGAAAAACAAGAAAGTCGTCGTCTTCCTCCAAGATCACAGTGATTTGAGAGTTCGGTTTAGTCTTATTCAGTCCGAAGTTTGGTGTTTTATGCTAAACTTCCTCGAAATTCCTTGAAATTCCTCGCATTACACTATTTTCGCTCTCGCTTCCCTCGATTAGCCTTTTCTTCACTTCTACTACTTGTCTAGTCCCCCGATCTTGCATCCGAACATATCTGCACGCTCGAAATTCCTCGAGACTTCTTCGAAAAATATCGCGACATCTCGAAAATCATTGCAACACCTCACAAATCATTGCAACCCCTCGAAAATCATCGCAAGTCCTCGAAACACATTCTTTTAGCCTCGAACTGCTTTGACAAGCAGTTGTTTCATGACTATTTGACGGTCTGACAGGTGACATCTAGAGGGCCTCGCATCCTTCCTCAGACTCGTGTTATACCATCTGAAGCCATTTTGTGGGTTTTGTTTGGGTTTCTGGGTTGAGCATCATCAGCATTTTAAGCCATGTGTCCATCATGTCTGATTTCAACTCCCCATTGTCAGTAATATATGTCCCAACCTGCAATCACATTTCTTTTTCATGCATCAGCTCCCATGCTTTTAACTCTGGATATGCATCATCTTTGCTCTTAAGCAGTATGGACCATGGATGAGCAGTAACATTGTCCACAATATTCATAATGTATGATTTTCCAGATTGTGACTTTACAGCATGTGGTCCCAACAAATCTACCCACACTTTCTCCAGCTTCTGCTTAGCTCTATGGCCTCCCCTTCTGTGCATTTCTTAGGAACAGGAGTGTGAGTCTGCTTTCCAAGAATGTAAGATTCACATTTGGGGGGTTTGAAAGAGGACTGTGCAGGTGTACCTGCAATTGTCCCTTTTCTAGTCATGTCCTGTAATGCTTGGTAGTTCGTGTGTCCAAGATGGTTGTGCCAGGTGACAATATTGGGCATGAAGTGGACAGTGAGGGCATGTTCTGCCAATGCTGACTTAAGGGTGAGAGAGTACAGCTTCTTGCCTGAGCAGAGAGTGCCTTGGGCTATGTGGGCACCAGTAGATTTATTGGTGATCCAGCATGACGAGTCATCGAAATGAGCAACAGCGCTAGAGTCTCTCATGAGTGAGCTGACTGAGATCAAGCAGACTGTTGCATTGGGAATGTAGAGTGTGTCGCATAAGATGATAGAGGCACCTCGAGCAATTTGGAGTTTTGTGTCCCCCATACTGATAGCTGAGATGGAGGATCCACTGACACCTCATACATGACATGGTGAAATGGCACGTAGTGTAAGAAAATCAGTACAGTCCAGTGTGATGTGAACCGTCGCACCTGTGTCAACATAGAATGGGTGGTCATTGAGTGAGATGGTTGTATGTTGGGACTGATTGAGGGGGGTGACTTGCAAAAGCATCCTCATCAACAGGGGTATTATTATTAGCCCAGTCTATAGATGTGGTAAACTCCTCCTCAGTTGTGAGCCACCCCTCATATTTGACCTCATCAATAGATGTGCTGGGAAGTGGGTCACTAGCTAAGCCAGCAAACTCACACGTAACAGCCTCAGCATTGTTTAGAGCACTGGAGTCAATCATGATGGTGAATGCCTGGCCATTGTTGTCCTTCATGGTAATGGGAACCTTCGACGCATGCTTGAGAGGCTTGGGACCAGACTTCCTTGCATCATATGCCTTCCTCCTCACCATCTTTGACTCCTCAATGGTCTTACCCTCCATCCCCCCTCCTTTGAGATGCAGTACTCAGTAGTATGCCCTGGGCACTTGCAATTACTACAAATGATGGACCCAGAGAATTTTGCTGGCCAGGAGGTTGCTGCCAGTTCAAGAGAGGATGGATTATTTCGTACATCATTCTCCAGGAGGGACTGTTCATTCTCTAAGAAAAGGCAAATATCCTTGGAAGTATATGGTGCAGACACTGGATGAAATAGCCATATTATTGTTATAAATATTTTTCCCTGTGTAACCGTGAACTTAATATGATGTGGAAATGCTATTACAATCATAATAACATTTGGAAATGTTGTGGTAGCCACCATTTTACAATTCTGTTACTATAATATCACCAACATCATATATGTCACACATGGTCACACACGGATGTTATGCAGTGTTGAGATCTGCTGCACCGTGAATACATGTTTCGATGCTGTTTGATGTGGTGTGTTATTTATAGCACACTTTGTGATGCATACGTTCCCCTTATCAATTATCCCTTTATCACTTCCCTTTCTTCTATATACCATTGTCATGCTCACAGTATATATATTAGACATAGTAGACACATACACCTCAGTCCATTATACACAGACTGAGGTGAGTAGATATTATTTCATTGATCACTTACGGTTACTCACTATACCGCTTGTAGATTACTCATGTATTCTAGTATAGTAGTAACTCTAATAATAGTCTGTTATACACAGACTGAGATTACTCGTGTATTCTAGGTTGGATCTCTACAGGTTATGGGCCACTTCTGTCATGAGTAGTGATGATAGATATCCCTCCTATCCACTTGACGATTTGCACTTCATCATATTTTTTGATTGATTGGTGGTGTGATCATTATCTTATCTTATCATGCATGCACCAACAAATTGGGCATGTTCCATCTCTTTGTCCCATACTCTCGTCTTTCCCTATCCCATCTGCCAATTCTTACTTTCCACCTTGTCACATCATGACTGTACCCCCGGAAAGTAATCCCCCCTCTATTTCTCTTATATGACTCTCTATGCAATATTCCAGGGACAAGCTCAACAAGCTCAAGTCCAACTACAAAGACTGGAGCAAGGACATTACCATCGCCTTGTCTCTGAATGGGCTATTCAAATATGTCATGGGTGACGTAGAGTAGCCTCCAGATACCGAGCCATGGGCTTTGTCCAATTGGAAGGCAAATTCCTGTTTAGCATACGCTTTCCTTGCCTCCAGAGTGGTGCCTTCAGAACACTCTTTCTTGAACCCCTCAAAGTCTGCTAAAGAAACCTGGGAAAGTATCCAAGAATGTCACCAGAAGGAAGGGCCTGTCAGGCAAGTCGCTTTATTGCAACAGGCACTTACTATTCAGTGCACAAAGGAAACACCTCTCCCAGAGACATCTGCATACTTATTGAGTGAGTGTTTGCTATGGGTACTGTTATCTCTGATCTATTGTGTTGTATTGCACTCCTCAACTCTCTCTCTTCTCACTTTCCCCATGCTCATTCCATCATATCCTGCGACATTGCAGCAGCACAAATTAATTATTGCATAAACAAGGCATCAGCATCGGCATGGCCACTGGGTTGCCAAGCAGCACTCGGCACCACTTTTATTTTGTAGGTCTGCATACTACATAGGTCTAACAAATGAATGCTGACTCCCCATCCTGATTCCCACTGGTGATGCCCAATGGTAATGCCCCATGCCATTGCCATTGCCATTGCCAGTGCCAGTGCTGATTGTAACACATATGTAGTGCTATAAGACAGCAAGGATTGTAATAGCAAATTTGATTGATACTACAGTATATATATATATATACATATAGAGTGTTTGACAGCATCCATTGAACCTGTATCATTTGATACACTGTAGCTTACCTATGTTTGGAGTCTGAGTGGAATCCATTTCAACCAAATGATAAGTCAATTAGATACTGAGTTCAAAGGACTTCAGACTTAATGAATTTCATAAAGTACCCACAAAATAGATTTGTGTAGTGCAGGAATTGAACTCAAGACCTCACAATCAGGAATCACATGACAAACCAAACAGGTGTGCTCAACCACTTGAACCACAGGAGAATTATTAGATATCAATGTAAGGTTTATTTATGACTCAACTTTTCCACAAGGGAGTGGGTACAATATAATAATAAACAAAACAAAAAACCCTCTCACACCTTGCGAGAGGGGGTGTATTACTACTATGTACATAAAAAACTAAACCGCTTGTGTTCCATCAGCAAATTCACAAAAACATTTTGGAGCTTTATAAAGACACTATACAGTCAAAAAAGCCAAAAAGTGTGAAGATGTTTGGCTAGGCCCCCCCTTCCAAAAGGTTGGGTGTGGGGACACACTATAAAGACAAAAAAGTTATATGGTCACACAAAGGTCCATAAAGTACAACTAATGTCACTATGCTATAGTGGGGCATGCCCACGGAATGTTTATATATCTGAACATGAGCATGGACCATTTGTACATGTTTCCAGGTCATGTGTTGCTATACAACTGATCTAACATTGCAAACACATACAAATGGTCTGTGCACATGTTCAAATATATATAATCCCATCTTGTCCCCTTCTATTCCTTGCGCATGCCCCATATTCTGAATACATTAAGCATAGAGTGACCCTGACGTCATCTGTGATCGAAAATTATGGGGTCTTGATTCATGGTGGGCCGTTGTTGGGTAGGATGTGGTGGCAAAGAGGTCTGTTGCATCGTGTGTTTCAGGTATGTTGTCGGAGGCTGTGTTCCATCTTCGACTGAAATTTCACTTTTTATATACTCTTTCCCATTTTCCACATGCCCACCTTCTGTGAATACGATCAACCGCTGCTGCCCATCCCATTCAACAATCATCTACTTATATTGCAAAGTAACATCGAATCTATTCCTGGAGATATATCTACTTTGACCTCATATATCATCTGTTACCGATCTTCTCAGCCTCAACCGCTGTTGGTTTTGTTAACTGATGTGGAAGTACAACATCGAGGACATTCCTGGGTCCACATCACATTCTATGTATTAAATTTCAACATTTTTTTTGTTCATTTCTTCTAATGCTTCATCAGACACAAAACCTGCACCCTCCTCTTGAAGAACATTAACAGTTATTCCATGGATTTCTCTCATGTTCAATCAAATGTTACTCAGCTTGCATCATCAATGCATCATCTGTTCTCATGTGATTTGCATGTGTTGTCATCATTGGTTTCACTGTGTAGATTTCTAGCTCGTGAGGATGTCTGTTCTCCGTGGTGTTGCATTCATTGCAACATCATGCCAGGCTCTTCAATTATTTCTGGTATTTTTCCTCTGTTCGATTGTCGTCGACTTTTTCCCGACAAGCCCAAGAGTATTACTTATGACTCTGAAATTGCTATTGGCTGAGGTTCAGATGGTGAAGAGCAGGTGATCAATGCTGTTCTTCATTACTTTGTTCCTCAGGGTCAACAACAACCAGATGAAGAACTCCTGTATCTGGTTAATGGGAAAGTCCTAATCACAGTCCTGTGGGTGAGGGACACGACTCTTTGGATTATGATCTTGAAATTGATGTGCTTACAGTACATGTCCCATCAGTAACTCTTTTGCAGAATTGTTGAAGACTTAAAGATGACTCCACTACCTGAATGTACTCAGCGGGTTGCTCCAATTATTACCATAGCTGGTGTAGTGTGTACTTTCATTCTATGTTTCTTTTTACACTTACTTTGAGTTAATAGTCTGGTCAGAAACTGTCTGATGCTGACTTCTACATGGATGTTGGCCAATATGTAGCTGGCGAGATGAGAATTGCAGCTCATCACATTCACCTTCCACTGCACAATGCTCGATACAGTAAACTTGGTACTCCTCGAGCAGCCACTTCTATCTCTGTCACAGGTGTCATCATTGGTTTGTTGGAAGATGTTAATCCCCAAGTAGCTGTCAAACATCTTCCTATTGAGCTTTGTGATATTTCTTTTATTAGTGAAGAAGATGGTCGTGTTACAACTCATACTCTCAAAGGTACATCCTTCATTGTCATTCCATTTTCATTGTGACTAAATACCATTAGGAAAACCTTCCAAATGGGGAAAGAAGAACCAAGCAACTGAACACAACAAAGCTTTGAATGCTTCCACATCTGCTGCTATGCTCGAAGATATCAACGACACCGCCAAGCACTCCAAAAAAATTTCCCAGTCCTCTCCTGAACAACCACCTTGAAAGAAGCATTGAGCCTGATTATCTGAAACTGAAATGATGTCAATGTCTTACATAGTGTGATATTTTATTTTTTCCTCTTTTTCTGTTGCGTTCACCATCACATGAATATCTGTATTACTATTTGTTGGCAAAATTGATCCACCATGTTCACCTGTAAATCTATTTAAATGAAAATGGATGAACAAGGTGAATATCTTCTGAAATCATGAACATCTTCAGAAATCACTGATCATGACAACAAATTAGTACAATGCCAGTATGCTCATCTTCAACCACAATGTAATCAGCAAACAATCAATGAGGTGGAGTGGTGGGAACACTTTAAAATGACAATGAGATGATCACAGTGGCATGCCCCAAATTGGAATCGAACATGTACTTATTGCGGTGCAATGCTACTGAAGGGGGAAAAAGATGAGTTTTGCTATAACAAAGGAAAAAGCATTGTGCCTCAGCTTCCACCACTACCCCCTGGACTCGTGAATCTTGCTTCTGAACTTGAAATTTCTTCTATGTCACAGCGATTAAATAATTTGTTTTCATTCACTGCAATTGGGGCTTCAAGAATCGAAAGGTTTCCAACATTTCAAAAGTGGCCTTGCAAATGTGGCTATCACAGGTCGAACATATCATCGCATGTTGGACATTACAACTCCTCATCACTCAATCCATTGGTTTTTATATGATGAAGACGAGCAGATGACCAAAAGTCACACTTGGAATATACCTATCCACTGGACTGAGGCAGTGAAGGCCAATCTGGAAGTTTGCAATCCTTATGCTCATCATCTTCAGCAGTTTGCTTTCATGTGGACTCACAATGAAGATACAACTGCAGCTTTGGAATTATCTGACACCACAGCTCAGGGAGACTTTGTGGTGCTCATGCATGCAAGCAACAGCACACAGGTCAACCCACGCCGAATTCTTATATGGCACAACAATGACCAAGATCCAACTTTCATTCCTACATTTAGCCGGCACTACAAACCTCTACAATATCCTGTCCTATTCCCACATGGTACTCCTGGATGGAATTTGACACCAGATAGCACCAACAACTTTCACTTGAAGAACAACCTCCAATTCACACAACGACAGTGGTATAAAAGTTTATTACTCATGGAACCATGGTTCAGTGATTTTGGCCAACTAACATCTGAATATATCTGTGATATGTATTCTCAGATTGAAGAAGAACACCTACAATTTATTTGAAGAGGTCGTATTACTCAAGCTTCTGAGAACCATATTCTGGACAACAATCATGCTGATGTCCACTTTGACATCCAGCTACCTGCATCTTTCATAGGCTCACGTGAATGGGCCTCAAATGAGACAGCTGATTCCCTTGCTTTAATTTGGGTGGCCTTCATTGTTCATTACCATGACCTGCAATCCTCAATGGCCTGAGATCACCTCACGACTTCACCAAGGACAAACTGCTTATGATGTACCTCTTATCGTCGCACGAAGCTTTAAGTTACAACTACAACGACTGCAAGAAATTCTTTGCAAAAAATTTGGCAAACTCATTTTTATGGTCAAAGTCATTGAATTTCAAAAAGGAGGACTTCCCCATGCACACATTGTTGTCAAAGTATGTTGTTCCCCTGTTAAATTTCACAAACAAAAACAAGAGCATTTACACTGTGCTACATTCAGTTTCGACCAGAAATCCCCATAGAACTCATTGACATGCTCATCAAAGCTGAATTACCAACTGACAATCCCCGACTTTGTAGCAAAATTAAGAAATTCATGACACATCCTTACAATCATCTGGAATCTGACAACAGCTGATGCAAACGAGGAGGCAAGTGCATCTACGGTTTTCCTCATCCCATTACTTTGCAAACATATGTCGATGATGATGGATGTGTACACTACAGACATCAAGACCCAGGTGATCGATGAATTGCTTCCCACATCCCTGAGCTTATTGATGAATTGGACTGCCATATCTTCGTTGATGTTGTCTACATGGTCAAAGTCTTCATCTACCTCTACAAATATCTTTTCAAAGGACTGGATCATGCATTATTCCACATTCACCATTCTATGGCCCATGACAAACAAGAACCTATTAATGAAATCAAAGACTATGTAGATGCACATTATCTATCATCACCTGAAGCTGCATGGTGAATTCTTGGCTTTGACATCTCATCCAAGGAACCAAGCGTTAAGCCATTGTCCATCCATTTGCCAGGAGAAAATGTTCATCAATTTTCCGACAATGGGTGCTTGACATCAGCTCTTATACGTTACTTCCATCGACCTCACTATCCACAGTTCAACAATCTGCTCTACACGGACTACAACACCCAATATGTCTTTTACCCTTACGATCACAATTCAATATTAGATGATGATGCATATGTTGAAGAACCCATCAGAAACGTTCCAACTTGCATTGCCAGTGCACGTCGATGAAGGGAATCTATCGTTTGCATTCAAAGTATTTCCCCCACATGTGGTGAAGTGTTCTATCTTTGGTGCCTCTTAAGTCACTGACCTGCGAGATCATTTGACGATATTCGCACATTTGGAGACACTACCTTTCACACTTACCACAAAGCTGCCATCCACATGGGTCTTTTCACTACCAATGATGAAGGTTGGTATGCATTAGAAGAAGCCATCAGCACATATCAAACCCCTGTACAACTATGGTTCCTCTTTGCAAGAATCATCCTTGAAGGTTATCCTGGATGACCCCTTTGGGATCATTTCCTACCTTCTCTGTCACTCGACCATGTCACATCTACTCATTCCAATGAACGCAGAGTCAATCTGACTCTACAGCATATCTCAGAATTCATCAAAGATGGGGGTCACAAACTCACTGACTTTGGTCTTCCTGAACCCACCTTTCATTCACCAGAAGTCCTTAATGAACTTGAAGCATTCCAAGCACGCCATGAAAGTTTGCTACAGGAAGCTGATGACATGATTTCAGAGATGGACCTTCAACAACATGAAGTTTTCAATACCATTTATGACCCCATCGCTCTACATGACATCGACCCCAAACATCATTTCACACCAAGCCCTTTTTTCATTGAAGGAAAGCCAGGACAAGGGAAGACTTTTGTGGCAGATGCCATCGCATGCAAATTACGAGGCCAGGGCAAAATCGTACTGATTGTTGGAACAAGCACCCTCACTGCTGCTCTTCACCAATGAGGCCATACTGCACATAGCTTATTTCAAATCCCAGTCAAAGAAGTATACACCTCTGGATTCCGCCACCCATCCACTTTTCTGATCTTTCATTACAGGACCATATCAACATTCAATCCTTGATCCATCCCTACACCTGCCATGCAGACCTTATCACATCTGCCACTGCAATCATCTGGGAAGAAGCCGCAGGAGCCAATGACACTGTCTTTGATGCCATACATGACATCTCTTCCATTCTCAAACACTCAAACAAACCTTTTGGTGGGATTCCAATCATTTGCTTGGGTGATTTTTGTCAGGTCGCACCTGTTGTCAAGGGCAACAGTCCCACAGCTGCTCTTCTGGCATCCATCAAGTCCTCCCATTTCTGGCCCTCATTCCAAATTTGTCCCCTACAGTTTTCTCACAGAAGTGCCCAGGATCCCAAATACACAGCCTTCATCAATTCCATCAGCAAAGATTTTCACCACAATCGAACATCTCTAAACATTCTTAAATGAATCTCAGACATTGGTGAAGCTGCAGAGTTTCTCTATCCAAATGATATCATAGGCGATCCTGTGGAATCTCTCAAATGCGCCTTTCTAACTCCTCACAACATGTACGTTGATGAATTCAATCAAAAGATATTAGATCATCTCCCACAGGAACAATGCATGTCATGTACTTTTCACCATCATATTCCACTCACAGACACCTACTTTAGCACTGACATCATTAAAGAAAATGATGAAACAATCACTAACCATCCAAACACTTCCCCTGACTTTCTCACACTACTCAATCACAACAGAATCCCATGCCACGAGCTTAACCTCAAAGAAGGATGCATTTGTTCGATGATGCGCAACATGTCCATCAGAAAAGGATTAGTGAAGAATGCTCGATTGATTGTGGAACATCTACACAACCACTACATTCAAGTATGAGTAATAGACAACCACAGTGGTCAACTGGGTGAACCTCAATGTATACCTCGAATCCGTTTTCAGTTCAAGCCATCTTACTCTAGCTGGACTGTACACCATGTCCAATATCCTTTATGGCTAGCCTATGCAACCACCTTCAATGGCTGCTCAGGCCCAGTCAAAAGTCTGCACCTGGATATCCCTCTAAATTCTGCCAAAACCCTTCACATCCCTTTTGATCCCTTTTGATCCCTAACTGGGTGAGCAAAAACTTTACCTAATCAAATGTTTTTGTCATTGGCCAGCACAATCAAGATTTTTTTCGAGTTCAAGACCACCAAATGCCATTGGGTAACTTGGGTTGGCATGACGTCTTCGAACTGTTCTCCATCCTCCCATTTTCCAGTGGAGTTTGATGATATTTATCTACTAATTTAGGCACTTGAAGTTGTCACCTCATGCAATCCCCTCCTTCCCCCGACTTTCTCTATAGTGTTTAAGGGTCCAGTCCAGTTCAGTTTTTTGACCCAAAAACGTAAAGACCGCAACCTAAACCAGTCCAGGACCAACCCAGATACTGCTAGAAGCGAACTGGGCCACCTAGTACCAGTCCTTTCCAGTTAAAAGACCGGTTAAGACTGGTTCAGACCGATGTTTTGTCGTGAAATTTGTTGTATTAATATAACCCATATGTATCTTAGCAAATATTACCCGGACCTATAACCACTGTACGGATGGATAGACATTGTAATTCCCCATCATTCGGTCTAACTTTTAAGACATTTTATCAAGATTTGACTTGGCTATGATCAATATAAAAATACATCTACTGAATGACTCGTGCTGAACACCAAGAAATGTAATGTGACAACCATAAATTATGTGATGCATAGCATGCATTGACAAATGGTGGGAGTATTATTATACATGTTAGTCCTATGATCATTAATAGAATCAAGCAAATGATCAACATATGAGTAAGATGAAATGAAAATCAATCTGATACAACAAAATACTCATACAAAAATAGATTTGGTTATATCTTGCTCAATTCTTAACCATTTTTTATGAACCAGAGGTCGAATTCGCCGGATTTCATGTGGGAACATGGTCCAATATATGTTTCCACAATAAAACTGGTCCTAACCGGTTTAGACCAGTTCTCTTCGGTTTTACAACATTTTTTAAAATGGAAAGACTGCTAACTGAACTGCAAAAGACCGGTCCATAAATAGACCACTGTTCTGGTCTTTTCCGGTCCAATTCAGTCCAATTTTGGTTTTTTTTTCGGTCCTATGGACTGGACTCTTCAACACTATTTCTCTACTACCACCATCACCAACCCCTTGCACTTATGTCCATCTCACTCAACGTACTCCCCACTCATCTTTGCTTCCCTGATTTGCTCACAAAATCAATCACCTGAAGGAATGGAGAAAGATCAATGCATTCTCTCGGGTGCGTGGTGTTCCTACGTGACTATATGCCTGCCACTGACATAAAAATGACTTTCAACATGCCTTTTTCGTGAACTAGGGGCATAATTGGACCACAAGTTGTTCCCTAACCCAAACAATTATGTGTGAAGAAACAACTGAATTGGTGACAATACAACCGCTGGTACATAGCTAGGATTCCTATTTCTGTTTTGGCCATTGAGATGTGTTTCTCTTCTCTCTAGTATGGTGGTCGAGTCGCGGATGCAGCGGAATAACAAGACGATCTTGGCAGTGGTTGAACGACGCTTGAGCAGATGTGGTACATGCTGTCCCTTGTGCGCTGATTCTGTGACTAATCCTGCTTCTCCAACTTGCAGAACTGGGAACAAATACACATGCAACATGGTCAATGCAGGTCAGATCCGTTTCGACTCTGAATTTCTTTTGTTTCATACTTATCTCTTTCAATATGGGCTTCAAGCAAGGGTTTGAGAGTGGAAAAGGCTCGATAAGGGGGAAGGAAAGGGTGGGCAGGGTACTGGCAGGGGTTGGGTGGCATTGGCAAAGATAGAGGAGCATCAGAGCATAGATTATTTTTATAGGGAAATGTAGGTATTTAGAGGAATACAAAAGTTTTTGCGGTATTGTGAGGGATGGAAAGGGAACTAAACACCATGCTATACCTCTGAAACCCACAAAATCCCCCCAAATCCCTGTCCATTCCACATTCCACAGAAAGGTATGGCAAGGGTTCTCAAGGGCTTTTCGGGGATTTGCCAGGTAGGGATGCCACAGTCCAGTTCTGAACCAAAGTTTGAACCTGAACTTTTCAGAACTAAACCAAAGTTCAGTCCAAGGTTTGATGGTTGTGCAGAACTGGACCACAAGTCCGGTTCTGGGTTCGGGCAAGGCAGAACCTGGTTCAAACTGAACCTTTTTTAGTTGTTGTGACTTCCGAAAACTCTGGAAAAAGTTTCCCATGTTACTACTACTAATAGCACAGAAGTCCAAGGCCCTCTTCTCAGTGTCTCCTACAATCCCGACAATGATGACCCATCCAGTGATGATGTGACCATTAGTAAATGTTTGTCGCTACTTTGTCCCATGCTCTCCTGTATCCGAGTCAAACCACAAGCTTTGACAGCAACCACAACCAACTCACCACCACATCGTATGCATCAACCATGCTGGCTGCAGGTTAAAGGGATGCTAGGGAGGTGTTGCCTCCTGAGTTAAAATTATTTCGTTTTTCTTTTACTAACATTCTAACCTACAGATATTTGCAGGTATGCCAACAGGTGACCCCCAACCACGAAGGCTCCTACCACCCGTGGCAAGGGTTATTGAATCTAACAGCACCACTAAACAGTGGCCACGAATGCAGGGAAATGATAGGGACTACACCAACCAACAAATGAGCACAACTAATGAGATCAGCTGGTGCCAGTCGAAGAGGACCATGCCAACCCAGTGATGATGGGGCATGACAATGAAACAATGGGGGGAGTTCCATGACCAAACTCTTGTTCTGATCAACCAACTAATCTCTTTTCTTTTTAGGTTCTAAACTACTGGTAACGATGCTTGTCAACACTAGATGACCTATACCTAACTACAACCACGCAAACCCCCTCCTCCCTGTCAAAATGGGATGTGAGCCTTTTGGTTATCAACAGGAGGTGGCAAAGGGGGACAAGAGGTGGAAGAGGGGTGCCGGGAGACCCATGGAGGGGGATACCTGCCAGGTGAGTACCCTACTACTCTCATATATGCACTACATCACACTAACCCACCAAAACAGACAACAACGATGGAAATGAGCACCCTAGCCCCACGACAATGACGAACAACCTCAGCATCCCACAACAATGATGGGATGACCCAGCACCCGCCCCCCATGCCTGTGAGCCACTGCTCATGGGGTGGTTTGCGGGTGCTAGCAACCTCATATGATGAGGACAAGGGGCCCACAACACTGCCAAACAACATGGTGCCCACCACCACGCCTACAAGCAGCTGTTCGTACGGTGGTTCATGGGTGCAGACAATGGGGGGGAGTGACACATCAAGGGAATGAGAGGGAGGGGGAGATGACCACCATGCCACCATGCCTGCAAGCCACTGCTCACAGGGTGGATCGCGAGCCCATCAGCCAACATCAACACTGTAGACACCCAACCATGCCACTGAGTGCATTACCCCCAACATGCTGCTGTACCCTACATGAAAGCCCCTCCTGCACAGCGCTGAGCAATTCAACGTCTGGAACGTAGGGGCTATTCAGGGTGTAACAAGTGGGATATGGGGCCAAACATGATGGGTCGTGTCAGTGCCTCGGTGGTGCGGTGTACAGTATACATATACTGTGGTACTCGGGCAAACACCATGGTAGAAACCTGTACCCATGGGTACGGTGGGTACTAATCCTACCCATGTCCTTCCCTACGAACAGCAAAGGGGGTGAGCACTGCAAAATGATGGGGGATGGAGGACGACAAGAAAACTGGGACCACAAAGACAAAACAACACTGAGGTAGCCATGACTGACAAGGACAACAACACATGACAGGGGTAGGCAGCACGACTGAAACGAGAGCAGGAAGACCAATGGGACCCCCAGGTATGGGGTGAGGAGGACAACCTGGACTAAATGACGATGATGGCCCTGAGAACAAAACAACGGTACACGACGAAAAAGATGGGTAGCCCTCCTGATCCCTTCCTGCCACAGCACCCCCTCATCCCTGCAACACAACACCACAATCCTGGAATGAGCATCCTGGCTTGGCTCACCAACCCTCACATTGTGGGGATAGTACTTTGTTCAATGCAGTTCTCTGTACTTATCTCACTAATTATATTCTACATGTCATCTCAGTGTTACAGATTTTTTGTACACAAAAAAGTTCGGTTCGAGTTCGAACCCTTTCTGAACCTGAACCGATGGTCCGGTTCGGGGTTCGGCAGATTGCCTGGACCAAACCTGAAGTCCGGTTCTAGGTTCAGTGAAATTCTCAAAGAACCGAACTGAACCGAACTTCGGCATCCCTATTGCCAGGGATTAAAATCCCCTATTGTGACAAAATACCTCGACTACCCCTCCGTATACCTGAGAATCCCTCGAGGGATTTTCAGGTATTCTCCCTTATGGATTTTTCACTGGGGCTCAGGACTCACACTCAACAAATCTATTATTGATCTTCAAAGCGAAGTTTTCGCCCATGGCCAGTTGTACACAGCTTTATCCCGAGTTCGTCATCGTGATGACTCACGAGTACTGTTCGACAGCGACAACAGCGACCATATGACAACAAACGTAGTTTACAAAGACCTACTGCTATGAAACACAACACTATAGCATATTCTACTTTCACTTTCTCATCGTGAGAAACGCGGCGCAGCCGCCGCGCTTGTATAATTATAATTATAATAATATACACGAGACTTTTTAACTTTTAGGCCTTTTTTATACTTTCTCGTCAATAGGTCTTTTGAGATCGGTGTGATAAAGCTGAAAAAGTCAAAAAGCCTAAAAATAAAATGTGATTTTCCTGATGTCAGTGCAAGGGGGGGATTCATAAGTACTACAATATATACCCCTCGCATTCGGTGCGAAAGGGGGCAGAAATAATATGAACTAAAGATAATAAAGACTCCTCCCCATGCAAAATGCGGGGGAGGGGGGGCTGGGGGATGCGGTCTGGGGTGGGTGTCGTCGCCCACCCTACAAGCAGTTGTAGTTTTGACGTTACTGGTATTTACTATGTACAAATTTGGTATTTAGACAGAGGTCTGGTGGGTTTCCCAGTTTCTGGGGTTTCCGTTTCCGGAAATGGGGAAACTGGTGGAAACCAACGAAAACCAACGAAAACCAGGAAATTTCTTTTGTGTTTTGCTGATGTGGGGGATGCCGAGATCCTAGTCAAGTAATGACATTACGACCGGAGCCAGGGGCTTGTTCCATCCGGAATGCTAGGGTAGGGAATGGGCGGGAAAGGTGTAAAAGATGTGAGAACGAATAAGACAGAACGCCATACATACCAGAAAACGATCCATCTCTGTGGCCATCATGGCCAAAAAAGCATGCAACCTTTCGTGATGTCAATCCCGACCGCTTTTCTTATGGAAGGCTTCAATCTAGTATACGCCGACTCATTTCTGCCCAGTGATATTATCTTGGATTTTTTTTCTTTCGTCTGGGCTACTACAGAAAAAGTCTGTACATATCAACAATTACCATGTCACTGCAGGGGTCGACTGTGCTGCTAATAGTGGTAAGCAGTGAGTATATATTGGATGTATGAAAGTGTAAGGATACAGAGAGGAGTGTTCATTCCAGAAGGCAAAGCATGAGGAGAGATGTACAGAAGATAACTCTACGGCCGTCTCGCCCAACGAGAATAATGACCGACATCTCGCGCCGCACCTGGAGTTGCAGATCTTCGTAGATCGGCTGTCAGATCCGAGGTAGTCTTGTATAGCTCTTTCCAACCGTAGGAAGCCTGAAGAAGTGAATCCCAAATGCCCAGCTGTTGTTGCTCGATCGGTCCTAGGATATCTTGAGAAATGCCAGCGCACCAAATCTCGTAGATGACGGCAGGATACTCCGTCGTGGGACTGTGGCGGACAACATTGAGAGAAGGGGTCCTTGATGCTAGCGCGAAAACAATCTTGATCAAGGGAACAGCAGGGTTTCCCGCCTCAAGAATCTCAAGGTCGTAAGGGTCCATCGCATCAAAGAGTTTCTGCTGAGGCTTCTTGGAATAGCTCGGGTCGTTCTTAATTTGGTAGAGAATGAGTCCTGCGTTTTCCCGAAGCAATTTCGGGCTATCCCTCAGAAAGACATTGATAGCATCAACCCCTGCTTGATTGTTTGCACATAAAATTGCTCCTCCTCGGCCTTGCAGCAATAAAAGCGAGATGATATCGATGGCTTTGTGCTCGTGGACCTTCACAAAATGGCTGAAATGAAGCTGAGCATTTGGGAAATCCTTCGCGAGCATGCCCAGTGCATGAATTGACTTTGCATCTACCAACCGCGAAGGAACGGCCTGCTTCCGAAAGGTCTGGCCATATAAGAAGTTGACCAAGCTGAACCAGCGTCTTCCTTTGATTGGTCGGCCAAATTCATCGGCGGGACCGACAGTTTTATCGCGCGCGAGAATCAACAGCAAGAGTACCAGAAACTCGCCACGGTCCCCTTTCGATATGGAGAAACCTTCCATCACCGACTTCAATGCCCTTGGCGCGTTAAACGACAATTTCTGCATAACAAAATAGGCGGCCTCTGAGAGAATCGGCTCAGACGAAGACGTCGTCGTCATGGTCTCAAAAGCAGCATCAATTTTGAGGCATACTCGCATGTGTCCCTCCACCTGCTTCCTCTCCTTCTCTTGAGATATGTAGTTGGTCGAGTTGAATTCAATGGGAAACCGTTGGGATAGGCATGCCAACGCTTGATCATTAGAGAGCTCCTCAGCGGTATAGTCCACATTGAGGAGTTTTGCGGCTGCAAACTGAATAATCTCTCGTTTGACGGAAACCGAGCCTTCCTGATATCTGGCTCCGAATCTATCATAACCTCATAAATACCTACAACGAATGATAGGCAAAAGGGAGGATGCGTACAACGGTCGGCCCAGGCTACAGATCTGAGAATCTTCAGTCAACTGCGCCAGATTCCACGAGCCATCTGCGGCTATGATACGAGCAAGGGGGTCAAAGCCAAGATCTGTATAAGGTTGAATGATGACTAATTTTCCCTCAACCACTCTCTTCGAAAGGTCTTCCTCGATAGCGGATGTGAACTGAGAAATTTTGCCAGTTGTTGACATGAAGAGCGAGAACAAAGGGAGGTCATGTAACCGCCGGAGTGCGTGTCGAAGTTCATTGAATATGGACCACTCCTCGCCTGGGCCCTTATGTCGCTGAGTTGTTGTATGAGCCTCATCAAACGCAAGAACAATAAGTGGAGCGTCGTTGCGACGAGGCTCCACCTTCTGCTTTCCTTTGGCCCTAGCTCCGATAGGACTGGGCGATGGAGATTCATCATGTGGCGACTGGAGGAATAGAGAGAGCTCTCGGAATGCAATATACGGAGGGAAGTCCTGACTTCGTGTGGGTGTGGAACCCCGTGGATTATCGGATAGTGTCCGCTTGGCGGATGCTTGTAGCTTTGAAGACTTTCCCTGTGTAGCCGAACATTTTAGTCAGTCATAGCGCACTCGACTGTTACGTACCCTTTCGGTTTCTAGCTGTCTTGCCTTTTCAATAACTTGTTCGTAGAAGTGCTCCCGAAATTGGTTATGCCCTGTCATTTTCTGACCCTCAGTCAGAGATGATCTGAATCCTCTCGCGAATTCGACGTATTCCAGAGAGAGGTCGTGAGAGCGAAGCGTATCAGTTGTATGCTTGAATAACGCTTCGAGAAAAGCACAAGCGCGATCATAGGCGACATCCTTAGAACCAGCGGTTATTAAATAATCTCGAATGCTGTGGTCTGCAGGAGGATATCCTGAAACAAGACTCAGCGCGTGGCTGAGTGCCCCGAGCGGAGAACACACGTACCTGTAGACGTTGCTTCCCGCAGGTTTAAGGGTATGACAAAGTGATTCTTGGCGAGTTCATCTACGGTTCGTGACTTTCCCATGCCTGAAGATTGGACGATGGCAGCATAATGAGCGTACACTCTGTCGTCAGAAGGATTGTAGTGGGTCTCGATGTGGTCCCACAGGCCTCTTGCAGCGTTGCCCTGGAATGGGCATTCCCAAGATTTCATAGTTGCTGAAAGACAAAGTCAACGAAAGCAGATTTAAATTTTCATTCTGAATGAACAAACCTGCTACTTGGTCGTCACGAAGACGAGCATAAGCTCTTGTCCTGTCAGACTCTACGGTGGGTGTTTCAACCTGCAGTAAGGCTACGTGAAACTGCGTTGAAATCTGACGGAGTGAATGATCAGAAGGATTGAACGCACGATGATTCGCAAAGCGCTCCCACTCTCCTTTGTCGCGAGCTTCAACCCAAATGGAGGCCAGATCTAGTTGTACCTCGCGTGGTAGCAGATTGATCCGCTCCTCGCCTTGTTCGGCGTCCAGCCACGACTTGTCAAGTGTCGATGCACGAGATGTATCCTGCACTTTGAGGGCGACTTGTTGAAAAGCCATCGCAAGCGCACTCGTTTGGACGTCCTCGGCATTCAATAGCGCATATTGGGGGAAGTGTCGAATCCAGTACCGAATACGTTTGTTCAAATCGTTGACTTCTTCTTCTGTTAGCCCTAGCCGAGACTTTTTGTCGAATTCAGAACCGAGAGGAGAGCTAGCAGCACGTTTGCCTGAACTTTGTAACATCGGATAAAATCGCGATGAGCGAAGAACGTCCGTGGTAGAACAGTAGACGGTAGGACGTGGGTCTGCACGCGTTGTTGACGTCTGTTTACCAACGTCATTTCTACCATCATTCGTCTCCTAATCATGCATCATGACTGTATATCAGATGCAACATAATTCACAAATTCTGATTTCTCCTTGTCTCGTCTCCCTTGCCTAACTTAGTCTACGATCCGACTGTCTACAATTGCGTCCGAGTCACCATTGCCGCATCAACTAATGAATAACCCGTGGTACTTTCAAAAAGTTCTTCCGTTCTTAGCATTCGCATTGTATCGGCTCAACTATGTCCACACCAACAGTTTCTCCGTGTCTTACCCCGCAAGGTCTTACATTCACATCAGGAATTGGTATTCAGGACAGTGAACGGCGGCGACGGTATGTTTCATTCATCGTATGATTGTTCGGTTGAAATGGATAGAGGAATGGTCCAACACGACATGGATACCGATTTACTGGGAAATGTAGGTTAAATCCCGCATCAAATGTTTCTTAATCTAAAGTAGAGTATGATTCAGGCCCGTTCCGACGTGTTAAACTAACCGCGAGTTCCTACCCTTGCTCTACCGCCATCTACATCGTCTATTCTTCCATGCATCAGTTTCAACTGTCTTGTTTCGCACTTTTTGGACATCCGTCATTCGCAAAACTTATGGCTACCAGGATCTCCGTCCACCATCCACGCGCTTTGATTGGGAGCGCTGTCATGAACATTGGTGAAGCGTTTTCAGCTGGATACAAGTCCTCGGCTAGCTGGCGCTAACTGTCGTCCAGTGTAGTACAGGGCCGACTTCCAGGCATGGCGCTGGGGAGGCATGGAGGCCATTCCCTCGGAGTGCACCATCGGAGGCTGTTGATGCCATTTGGGAGTGGGTTGAGTCACGCAGATATCGGCGGTACTCTAGTCCGAGTTCAGGTGTGCCGGCGTCGCTTGGACTCGTCGGTACACTGTTATCTCCATTTTACGACCAGCCAAATTCCGTATTGTATGACGATTTTGATTCCCTCTTTGAAATCTCGCCGCGACGTGACCTCGAGGGAACCGGAGAGGCAAGCAAGGATAAGCAGGAGCTCTTGGAGAGGGAGGTACGAGTATCGTTGCACGGATATGGTTTACAAGGGGCCAAACGTCGGCTGAGTGTGCGGGGATGGGCAATGGTTGGTGATCACGACGAGGAAGTCATCTCTGTGAATCCATACAGGGTCAACTCGGAGCCAGTTGGGTGGTTGGGTGAGGCACGTTGATGAGCTGGTGAGTCGACAATTCTCATTTTAGGTTGTGTGGCAGAGAGTCATTCCTTCGGGATGTTGTTGCAGCAGCTGAGGAATATGACCTTGTTTGTTCAGATGAATTCAATATGGATGGATGGATGTTCTATGCTGGTATGCATGTTCAGGTGTATTGGAAATCAGGCTGGGAAACAAACAGAGAAGAGATAATTCTCTTGGAGACAAGTGGGGGAAACGAGACAAGAAACTTATTATTATTTCTCCTATACTTGTTAGGGTGACACCCACTATCTGCTAGCTAAGACCATGTGGGTTCTCTCTACAAGAAGGGGGTGGGATCCGCGCTCGTGATGGGGGAATTGATGATTTTGATGCGAGGGGTTATTAATAGGTGAGTTTGTTGAGATAGGCCTTTCACACTGAAAATGTAGGTGGAATACCTAAGAGAACACAACTAGGGTCTCCTAGGCATATATTTAGGGTTTATATACTATGTTACACATATTGTACATTGTTGTTACCGACGCACTCGTACATGCGTGTACACTTTGATGCATGCAAAATAAAATTCTCATGCTATCAAAGTGTAGCATCATTTGGTGTCATGTAGCATAATTCAACATAATAAATAAAATGAAATTTTATTAGGTAATAGGGTGGTTTCCTAACATTACCCCCCTTTTATGCCTCGACTTCCAGGCGAGAAAATATTACATTTGTCCCCTCTGTGAAATTTTGGTAAGGCCAGAATTTCATCCCCTCATACACCATTCTTGCAATGTGACGTAGAGCATTCAGATTACATTTAAAGAATTGGGCGATTGTGGTACGCGCTCGCTTACAATTCTCTTTGGGTTCCCATGAATTATTTTTGTTGGTATAGTTTTTCCACTTTATTAAGAACTCCAATTTGTTCCGTCAAAGATGTGAGTCTAGAATTTCTTCAACTATGTATGCTGGAGCACCTTCTACTATTATCAGAGGTTGCGGAGTAGTTTGTTGGCCAGGAATAGTGGGTGGGCAGTAAGGGCGTAGGTGGGATACATTAATCTCAGGATCAATCTTGAATGATCGGGGTAATTTTAGCACTACTGCATTAGGCGAGATTACTTTAGAGATCGCATATGGGCCAACTTGTTTTTCCATAAGTTTCCTCAAAGGTTGTGGAATATTCAGGTCCTTGGTACTTAGCCATACCAAGTCACCAACTTTGTACTCTGGAGCGCATGCTCGAGTACAATCCACATGTCGCATCATGTCATCACATGCTTTCTTCAATGCCGCCTCTGCTTCCTCTTGTACCTTTTGCATCTTAGATACAAAGTCTTCTACCGACTGTACTTTGACTTCCCTTCTGGGTTCTACTCCCATGCGAGGATGATATCAATAATTCGTGAAAAAGGGTGACATACAAGTAGCCAAATGGAATTTGTTATTGGGGGAAAATTTGGCAATTGCCAACCATTCAGGCCAGTTGGTTTGTCGGTAGTTGACAAACATACGTAGGTACTGCTCCAACTCCTGATTCATTCTCTCTGTCTGCCCATCAGTCTGCGGGTGATATGCCATAGATAATTTAGTTTGAATTCCCAATATGTTGTTTAGTTCTCGCATAAACATGGAAGCAAATTGTGGTCCACGATTGGAGATAATGGTATCAGGTAACCCATGTAACTGCCATACCTGATTTAGATAGAGGCACGCCAAGCCCATGATGAGGTTTCTGTAGTAGTAGGAATAATATGGACTTCCTTTGTAAAGCGGTTGCATACTACGAATATTGCATCGTACTCTTGAGCCTCGGGTAATCCAGTAATAAAATCCACAGATATATCTCGCCATGGCACTTTAGGTATAGGGTTCGGCATTAATTTTCCTGCAGGTTTCTCTGGAAATTTCTTCCCCCTCATGCACGTATCACATCCATCCACATACCCCAACACATACTTTGAAATTCTGGGCCACCAATAATTTCTCATTACTAATTCCAATGTCTTCCATCTTCCTGGGTGTCCAGCAATCGGCGTATTGTGATGTAACCAGACAATCTCCCTTCGCAAATCCTGATCCTTTGGTACATACACTTTTCCTTGAAACAACACCAACCCTTGTTCCTCAGCCCATTCATTCATCTCCTTTGATATTACCTTTCTTCTCTCCCTTCAGTGCTTTCATGGCTTCCACTACTTCATCGTCCATTTCTGAACATTGTCTAATTTTAGACAACATTTCCATTTCCGAGCTATCTATTAATAGATGCCCTTGACGCATAGTGCAAATGCGAAAGTATTCAGGTTTGAGTAAGGTAACATTTTTATTATTGTCCTCCTCCACCCCCCTTTTATGATCAATACGTCTGGATAATGCATCTGCTTTCCTCATTAAGCTTCCCGCTTTGTGGACCAAGTGAAAGTTGAAACACGATAGGAATAGTGCCCAATGCACTTGCCAGCGATTAAGCTTTTTAGTGGACATGAAGTATTGCAGATTTTGATGATCCATCCAGATCTCAATCTCATGCATACATCCCTCCAAATAATGCCTCCACACCTCCAATGCTCATATTATCCCCAACATCTCTTTGTCATGCACATCATAATTCCTCTCCACATCATTCAACCCTTTTGACAAGTATGCACAAGGATGCCATTTGTCATCTTCACACAGCATTGACAATACTGCTCCAGTAGCAAAATCAGATGCATCGGATTCCACTCGCAAAGGGCATGTGAAATCTACTGGGGCTAATATTGGTCCCTCCACAAACTTCCTCTTCAACTCCTCAAACGCTGTCTGCTGCTGCTCTCCCCACCTCCATACTACTCCCTTTCACATAAGGTTATGTAAGGGTGCGGCAATTTTAGAAAAATTGTGCACAAAGCGACGATAATAATTTGCGAGTCCCAAGAAGGCTTGAACCTCCTTGACATGGGTGGGTGCAGGCCAATCTGTGATCGCCTGTACCTTGATCGGATCCATTTTGATCCCGTCAGGGCCGATCAATAATCCTAGGAAACTCAATCTTGCTTGCCCCAAACACACACTTCTCTGGTTTTAAAAATAGATCATTCTCTGCCAACCTCTGTAACACCTCCTGTACTATCGCCTCATGATTTTCTTCATCCTCCGTGAATATCAGAATGTCGTCAATAAATATTATTACCACACCTTTGTCTATTAGTCATCCCAAAAAACATGACAAGCAGCTTGAAGGATCCTTGACATGTGGCAAATGCTGCCTTCCACTCATCTCCTTTCTTTATTCATACATTGTTGTATCCCCATTGTAAATCCAATTTTGTAAAGACCTTGGCTTTTCCCACCTTGTCAATTATTTCTGAGATCAACGGCAGGGGGTACGTGTTCTTCACTGTCCACTCATTCAAATACCTATAATCTGTACACATCCTCTTCCTTTGGTCTTTCTTTGGCACAAAGAATATTGGTGACATCTGCAGTGATTTCGAAGGTCATATGTATCCTTTGCACCATTGCTCCTTCAGGAACGCATCGACTTCTTCTTGTTCCATCGGAGATAATGGATATACCTTCGACTTCTTCAGCACAAACCCTGGCTTCATCTCAATTGCATGATCCCATGGCTTCCGCACCGGCATTCGCTCAGACTCCTTCTTCTGGAACACTGACAGATGTTCATGATATACTTTTGGCACCCATTCCTCCACTGGCCTCTCCACCTTCATGATATTCTTGTCCCATGACTGTCCTCTACAAATTGTTCTAAAGGTTTGCTTCTGCTCTTCTTTCTCGATCATGATCGGAACTTCCCCATTTGGCATTTCCTCATCCTCCACTTCCTCCATCGTAACAGAATACTTTCTCAGACGTTCTTTCTCTTTCTTTTTCCTTTTTTCCTTCTTCATCTTCCTCCCATACACATTACATTCCTTAGGACAATGAGTCATTTGTACTTTCCCAGTTTTCCAATCAATTTTGGGATTATGCTTCCATAACCATGGACATCCTATTATTAGATTGGTTTTCCCAAGATCGCACACTTCGAATATGGCTCGCTCCTGATGCTCCTGATACTTTAGTACCATAGTCACCTCCTCCTTGATAGTTCCTCCATGATTGACTGTTCCGTCAATATTGTACACCATTATAGGTTGTGCCAGCTTGCATGTGTTAATACTGTTTCTGGTAATTAAGGATCGATTAATAAATAATCCTGTAGCACCACTATCAAGCAACGCTTCCACATCAATACCTGCATGCGTGTCCATTGTCTTCAATCCCACAGTCAAGGTGATTTCTGGTTCTATTCGCCCAGAGCGAATAAAGAATTTAGGGGTTTTCGGAAATAGTGCTTGGCAATTTTCTTGGTCACATGATTCGTAACAGTTGTACTCCTCCTCGATTTCCTTTTCTGATTTACTCTGGTTTTCCTCAGATACTAATACATTGTAATGATTCTGGGTCACCAATGGGGAAACCTTCACTGGGACTCTTCCACAAAATTCTTCTGCTTGCCTTCCACTGGCTTCACTTCCTCGATTGTAGCTTCCCTAATCTTTCTTTTCTGCCTACAATTTCTAGAAATGTGTCCTAACTGCCCACAGTTAAAACATTTAAATGGGGCTTGTCTCCCTGCTTGATCAACCTCCATTGCCTCTGCTGGTGCTGCTGACTCCATAACTATAGGTGTCACTGCCATGGCCGGTGGCTGTGCCCTTGGAGCTTGTGCCTGAGGCACCTTTCCTTTCTCGGACTTTCCTCCAGATGACTTTCCAAATTTACTACTTCCGTACATCAACTTTGACTCCGCCTGTTCCTGCCAATATTGCCAGTCAAGGCGCATTGCTCAATTATACCACTCGTCCAACTTCTCTGGCATAGAAGGTAGTCGGTAGATAGACTTGAATAAAGAGGGATTTAATCCTGCTTTCAAAAACTCTACCAACGTGGCTTCTCCCATGTCCATTTGCGAAGCTTCTGCTTTGAACTGCAAAATAAATTCATCTGCCATTAGGGAACCTTGGTGCATGGTTTTTAATTTAGCATTGGCTGTTGCCTTTGGATTAGGGTCTCCAAACTGTGCCTCCAATCTCTCCAGAAATTCCTTGAAGGTTGCAAATGGTTTATTTCCCATGGCAATTTGATTAATAGCCTCATTTCTCCAGAACTGTGCTTTCCCCCCTGAATGTATGAGAGAGCAAACATAATCCTAGACTTGGCTGTATGAAACTCTGGCTTCCTCCCATGGATGTACAATACTATAGAGCTGATGAAGGATTTTGTATTCTCCATGGTACCATCAAAGATTTGCAGGGGTGCATACTTAGGTAAGTGCGCTTTTCCATTTCCGGATTTCTCCAACCATCTCATCCTCCTGCGATATCTACTCCACCATCTCCTCCATCTCATCATCTCTTTCTCCTATCATCTCTGGCTGTACTTCCGCTTGTCTGGGCTGTGATGCTGCCAATACTGACACTAATTGTGACATTTGTGCTGTGAGCGCATCAATTTTCGCCTCTAGTGCTGGTATGGGAACAGGATTAGGACCGGGATTAGAAGTTGAAGGTTTGGACATAATTGTAGAATCTGTAATGAATCACTTCTTTGACAAATTCAAAATTTTTTCTTCGAGACCTCTCCAAACGTTTATGGATCACATGATAAGGTTCGTCGAGGTTCATCAATGGTTTGTCGTTCATCGGGCGCCTATTTTGACACTTCAGATCAATAACCCTTCCAACAGTGCCTGATCTCGGAGATATCACTGAATTCAGCTTGTAACTAAAATAGTCGTCTGAATAGAGTAATGTAAATTGTAACTAAACCAGATCTGATCAGTTGTCTGGTTGCAGCTGTCCTAATGATGAGCGCTGCCTCTCGATCACTGGCAGTCACAATGTAAGGCGAGGCCTGGCATCGGCTTGCAAAAGAAAAGGTAGATTACGTATATACAAGTACTTCCGGCTTGTGCCGAAAGGATGAGTAATCGGATGTGGCGCAGTGAAACAATGATGTATGCGCAAGTAAGAGAAGGCGCACTGATATGGGTAGTTGTGTTCTTCTGTTAGGGTGACACCCACTATCTGCTAGCTAAGACCGTGGCAGTTCTCTCTTCAAGAAGGGGGCGGGATCCACACTCATGATGGGGGAATTGATGATTTTGATGTGAGGGATTATTAATAGGTGAGTTTGTTGAGATAGGCCTTTCACACCGAAAACATAGGTGGAATACCTAAGAGAACACAACTAGGGTCCCCTAGGCATATATTTAGGGTTTATATACTATGTTACATATATTGTACATTGTTGT
The DNA here is from genome assembly GCA_026075535.2 of Tricholoma matsutake. Classification (NCBI taxonomy): domain Eukaryota; kingdom Fungi; phylum Basidiomycota; class Agaricomycetes; order Agaricales; family Tricholomataceae; genus Tricholoma; species Tricholoma matsutake. The sequence goes on from AP026538.1 coordinate 11,017,316, forward strand.
TACCGACGCACTCATACATGTGCATACATTTTGATGCGTGCGAAATAAAATTCTCATGCTATCAAAGTGTAGCGTCATTTGGCGTCATGTAGCGTAATTCAACATAATAAATAAAATGAAATTTTATTAGGTAATGGGGTGGTTTCCTAACAATACTATGGCTGTATGTAACTGTGCTATACATAGAACACGCATCGAAACAGCTGCTCTATTAATAATATCCGGCATCCAGCCTCAGACCACAGGCTTGGATTGCCTATCCCAACACTCCCCTTCAAGCCAAGCATGATTTGAGTTATTAGGAATGGTTAACTGGATTATCTTTCAGGTGCGTTAAAACCTCTGTGTGGTAGAAAACCCTGTGGGTAAAAACCAACTCACACACAAGGAAAGCTACTGAGTTATTTAATCAACTTTCTTCCCATGTTGCATAAATTTGGGCCTTGGTAGTGCCTTTGTTAATGTGTCTGCTGTTTGTTCCGGGTCATGACAATTTTGAATATCGAGTATGTTATTGGTTACAAGATCTCGGACCCAATGATGACATAAGGCAATGTGTTTTGATCACTGATCAAATTGCGGGTTGTGGGTTAATACGACAGAACCGTCGTTGTCACCTTTAATAATCATTGGATAATTTTGAGAAAATCTGAGTTCACCGTACAAATTTCTGAGCCATGTTGCTTCCCATCCAGCCTCTGAGAGAGCTACATATTCTGCTTCCGTTGAGGAAAGTGCGATCACAGTTTGCTTCTTTGATTTCCACATGATCGCTCCCCCTGATCCTAGGAAGATGTAGCCAGTAGTAGATTTATGGTCATCGGCGTTTGCGAAAGCGGCATCAGTATAACCATGGAAGAGGTTATTAGTATTAGTTTCATCAGGGGTTTTTCTATAAGTTATCCCCAGAGTTTTTGTACCTGCTAGGTACCTGAGTATCCGCTTTATTGCACCGTGGTGTTGAAGACCCGGGTTAGCAGTGTAAGCAGCTAGTTTGTTGACTGCAAAGCTAATATCCGGTCTTGTGGAATTTGAGATGAATTGTAAACACCCCAACAATCTAGCGTATGAATTGCTATGATTTAATTCATTGTTGTCCAGATTCAGTGCAAATTTAATATTCAGGTCCATAGGCATGGCGACAGGGTTCGCATCCAGCATCTCTTCTTTGTGAAGAAGGTTCTCAATATATTTTTGTTGAGAAATGGAGATAGAATCGTCGGTACGCGTTACTTCAATGCTGACTATCTTGTGTGGTTCCCCTAGATCCATAACTTCCCATTCTGAGCTTAGTGCATTCTTCATGTGATCCATCATTTGATCCAATGATGCGAATAGAAGCGAGTCGTCAACCCAGATGGTTAGAATACCATAGTCACTATAAGGGCAACCTCAGCCTCTAGCAAAGGGAAATCCAAAGTTAAAATTATGCTACATAATACAGGGATTGGGGGCACACCTAGCAAAGGGAAATCCAAAGAGAAAACTCTAAAGATCCATTTGCCAGTGCCCAGTATATGTGAAAACTGCAAAAATCAAATAATAACTAAAAATAGAAAAGGCAGAGATAGGCTGATCAAGGCCACCGCATGACATAATACCAAGGGGTAGATGTCGGAAGGGTACTCCATCTCTAAATATAAAACTGTCAACATGCACAAATGTGATAGAAAGGGAAATTAGTAATAAAATAAGGGAAAAATCATAGAAAATGAAGAATAGAAGGAAACAAGGCGAGAAAAAATATAGGACGAACGTAAAAAATAGGAGAAACATGTGGGACACCCTCTAGTCCCCTTACATCACCCCCCCTCTAAGATGCATCGCCCCGATGCATTCGAAATTGCATATGACCAAAGTCACTGACTTGAATGCGACATGGTGCAGCAGTGTGCCATTGGTGGAACTCCTTGACCAACCGAGGGGCATTCACATTGGACTCCTCAACCCATGAGTTCTCCTCATACCCATAACCCTTCCAGTGTACCAAATACTGGAGCTTCCCTCGACGTAACCAGCTGTCCAAGATTGACTCGACTTCATACTGGGGTTCTCCCTCCATGACTGTAGGTGGCAGTGGTGGTCATGAACGGCGTCCTGGAAAAGGATCTGAGGGAGCTGGAAGGAGTTTCACAATGTGGAAGACTGGGTGAAGTCTAGACATGGAGGCTGGGAGGCGTAGACGATAGGCATGCATTCCAATGCACTTGACAATGGGGAAAGGTCCCAGGAAGCGATGGGAGAGTTTTTTGGATGGACGGGTAGTGGAGATGTCACTGGAGTCAAGATAAACTCGATCACCAACCTTGTACTGTGGTGTTGGAGAGTGGCGTTGATTGTAGAAATGTGCCATGTCGTCCTTTGCCTTCACTTCCTCCAAACTGTCCCTCATGCATTCCATGAACTCATTCACTGTCTCAATATGTGAGGGGGCTTGGTGAGGTTCAAATCCTATGCATGGATGCCGTCCAGTGTCCAAGAAGAAGGGGGTTTGTTGAGTGGAAGCATGGACATGATTGTTGTATCTGAACTTGGCCAGGGGAAGGAGATTGTCCCAATTGTCCTGGCGTTCATTGACGAAGACACGGATGTACTGCTCCAACTCCTGGTTGACTTGTTCAGTCTGGCCATCAGTTTGTGGGTGATAAGCGGTCGAAGCGAGGAGTTTGATACCCAGAAGTCGGTACAGCTCACGAGTGAACTCTGCTACAAACTGAGGGCCACAGTCGGAAAGGAAGGCGCCAGGGAGTCCATGTAATTTCCAGACATGGTGAAGATAGAGGTGGGTGGCACCCAGGGCACTGACAGTGGTGTGAGTGGGAATGAAGTGAGCGCGTTTCCCTGCGGAATCAACTGTGCACATCACTGCATCAAACCCGTTCGACTCTGGCAACTCCACCACAAAGTCAACACTGACAACATCCCAACGACTTTCTGGGACAGGGAGAGGGTGTAGCTCACCAATGGGTTTGTGACGAGGAATCTTGGTGCATAGGCAAAGGTCACAAGTATGACAATACTGACCAATGAGCCGTGACATCTGTGGCCACCAATAATTCCATGAGGTGAGCTCCAAGGTCTTCCAATGTCCAGGGTGACCAGCAATCCATGAGTCATGGTGTTGGGATATGATACGTTGATGAAGGTCTGGGTCGTTGGGTATGTAGATGTGATCCCAGAAATACAACAAGTCCTCCTTTTCAGCCCACTCTGCCACATGTAAGGAGAGGGTAGATCCCTTCCTCAGTTCCTTAACACAACAGATGTTACGTAGGATGTCCCGCTCCTCGCCCTGGGGTGCAATACCTTCCAATGCCTGGATTGTAAACAGATTTGGCTGCAACAACACAATGTCTTGATTGTCATCACCACCATCCCTGTGATCCGCACGTCGGGAGAGGGCATCGGTCTTCCCCATGCTGCGACCTGGATGGTGGTGCAAGGAGAAGTCAAACCTGGATAGATATAGGGACCAACAAGCTTGACAACGGTTCAATTTCTTGGCCATCATAAAGTACTCGAGATTCTTGTGATCCATCCAAATTTCCACCTTGTGTCGGGCACCCTCGAGGAAGTGTCGCCACTCCTCAAGCGCACGCATTATCGCCAACATCTCCTTGTCATGGATCTCATAGTTTCATTCCACAGCACTAAGGCTTTTGGAGTAGAACGCAACAGGATGCCACTTCTGGTCCTCTGGAGACTGCTGAGACAACACGGCACCTGTTGCAAAGTCAGAACTGTCGGCTTCTACACGAAAAGGGTGCGAATCATCAGCAAAGGTAAGGATGGGAGCGGAAGTGACCATCTCTTTAAGCTTTTTGAACACCTCCTGCTGTGCATTGTCTCACTGCCATGCCTCCTTGCCAGTCAAGTCAAACAGTGGTCGTGCGTGATGTGAGAAATCCTTGATAAAACGCTGGTAGAAATTGATGAAGCCTAAAAAGAACTGCACCTCTTTCTTGTTTGTGGGCGTTGGCCATGCCGTGACCCTATTCACCTTGACCGGATTTATCTCTACCTGGCCCTCTGAGATAATCAGGCCGAGGTACTCGATCTTGGTCTTCTCAAACTTGCACTTGTCCTGGCGAAGGTAGAGTTTGTACTGTTGAAGTTGGTCCAAGATGAGGTGCATAATGTGATGATGCTCTTCCACTGTGTGAGTGAAGATGAGGATATCATCAAGGTAGATACAGACAACACCCTCAAGGATGAGGTCATGGAAGATGTCGTTCATCATGGTCTGGAAGGTGGCAGGACTATTAGTAAGGCCAAAGAACATGACGAGCAGTTCAAAAGACCATGGTTGGTATGAAAGGCTGCCTTCCACTCATCTCCCTCCTTTATCCTCACATTATTGTAACCCCAACAGACGTTGAGTTTGGTGAAGTATCGCGCTCCACAGAGTTGGTTCACAAGTTCGGAGATGAGAGGTAGCAGGTAGTGATTTTTGACCGTGATGTTGTTGAGCCTTCTATAGTCTTGAACTGGACAAAGTGAGCCATCCTTCTTCTTGACAAAGAAAAAGGGAGAGGCCATAGGCGATTTGGATGGTCAAATATGTCCAGAGGTTAGGTGTTTGTTGATGAATTGGTCGAGCTGTCGCTGTTCCTCAGGAGAAAGAGGATAGACCTTGCAGGAGGAAGGGGTTACACCGGGGATGAGTTCAATGGCGTGATCCCACGGCTTGCATGCAGGGAGAGAATCGAATGATTCCTTGGAGAACACGTCCTCGAACTCATGAAGATGAGGGAGTAAGGAGTCAGTAGAGGATTTAGCAGTATTGTTTTTGTGGAAGGCCTCAGCAAGGCACTGGGATATGTTCGATGTAGCACACACCTCATGGGATGGACAAATCACAGTGTAGAAAATCCGATCCCCTTCCTCAACTTCCTCTGCTTCCTCCTCCTCATCATCTGAGTCTGGTATCAGATCAGGAACCCCCTCCAACTCCACATCAGGCAGAGGTAGGGGTCCAGCATGACACTTCTGAGTGCGTCGTACTGAGGCCCTTTGTCCACGGCGCTCTTGTCTGGCTTCCATGAAACAGGTGCAACAGCTGGATGGACATCGGCTCATGGTGACCTCCCCAGTATGCCAGTTAACATCTGGGTTATGGTCTCAAAGCCACGGATAGCCCAAAATCACCTTCTGCTTCCCTAACTGAGTGACAGCAAAAAGTGTACACTCACTATGATCTTTGTAATGGAGGACCAGGTCCACAACCTCTCGGATGGCACCAGCTTCATTTGGGGATCCATCCACATTGTAAACAGGTATCAGATGCGAGAGCGAGCGAGTATTCAGGCAATGTTGTTGGGCAAGGTCAGCGTCAATGAAGAGACCAGTAGCACCAGAGTCTAGGAGTGCAGAGACACCAAGTATCTGTCCAGTGTCGTTAGTCTGTAGTTTGATCGCCAGGTTCAAGGAGTGTGCAGAGAGAGTGGATGCAACAATATATTTGTGTGGTAGTTTGCGCTCCCATGATTTAATTTTGGGGTGTGAGGTAGAGGTTGAGAGAGGAGGGGCAGGTACGTCTTCACCCGACTTCGAAGGTTCAGAGAGGGGAATAGTCATGAAATCAGATTCATTCTCTGGGGATTCAACTGACACAACTTCAAAGTTGTTATGGACAGGCAACGAGGGCATACAATTCACTCGCTGCGAATAGAAAAATCCTGCTCCTCTACACCCTCTAATTTGACCTCCTCTGCGACCTGACCCTTTGCTTACTTGAGATCTACAAGCGCCAACAGGTCCTGGAGGAGTTCATCTCGCCCCTTGGGGGTGAGCATGCGGATATCCTGATGATGGGGGCACACTCCAGCCATATGTCCAGTTTCCCCACAGTGGTAGCAGAGGTTTAACCTGCGTGTGCGGCTACAGGCTGCATCGACATCCATTGGTACCGGAACATTGACGGCCAGTGCAGGAGTTTGACGGATGGGAATAGGGTTGCATTGGGGAAGGGTTCGATTGAAGATGTGGGATGTAGGAGTGGTAGTTAGAGCCTGGAATGCAGCATTGAACACCGCATTTGTGAGTCGGTTCTCATCACAGAGGGAAGCAGCTTCATACCAAGCATAGATATCATTGTCCGCTGGACATCCTTCCAACATCTGGGCAATCTGGTCCTGAATCTCCCGGTTGAGGCCTCGTCGGAACTTCACCACCACTGGTAGCCCACCCCCATATCCTGCCATGTCCACCAAGTCCTTAAACTCATCGATATAATCATCCATGGATCGACATGCCTGGTGGTATGAGGATGACTCGAGTCATGTCACTGCTTGGTGGTGCTCATTGAGGGGACAAAAGTGGCATACGAACTCTGCTCAAAAGTCACCCCAAGTGGAGAAAGGTAGGGAACTGAGTTCTTTGGTTTGTCGCAGAATATGGTCCACGTAGAGATAGGCACGCTCAGATTTCATGTATGTGAAGGCCCAATAAATTTTTGCAGCTTCATTGACGAATTGATGCGACTGGAGACTGATATACAACTCACAGGAGTTAAGGAATGCACGTCCCTGCGCACGTGCACCATTAAATTCGGCGGGGGGGGACGGTTTGATCTGGGTGCACTCCTTGGGCACGTTTGGCGATGCATCGTTGTTGGGCACGCTTGGAGTCATAATGGGGGAAATATTAGTCGTGGAGCTGGTCTGAAGTGTTCTGACGAAGTTTTCAATCGTAGATTTAAGTGAATCAATTTGTGCGCATATTCCGGTAACGTCGCTTTCAAGTGCATCAAGGCGCTCTGATGCATCCATAGCGCTAGGGGGCACACTTGGCGAAAATGGTGGCATAATAAAGGCGAGACTATCTGGAATGGTGTGGAGGGACTCTGTGGAGCTTTGGGAAGCGTCGTCCAGTCCGTACCTGCCTATCTTGGGCAGTGCATTCACGATTTTCGGGCCTTAGGGGAGAGTTTTCTACCATAAGGGCAACCTCAGCTCTAGCAAAGGGAAATCCAAAGTTAAAATTATGCTACATAATACAGGGATTGGGGGCGCACCTAGCAAAGGGAAATCCGAAGAGAAAACTCTAAAGATCCCTTTGCCAGTGCCCAGTATATGTGAAAACTGCAAAAATCAAATAATAACTAAAAATAGAAAAGGTGGAGATAGGCTGATCAAGGCCGCTGCATGACGTAATACCAAGGGGTAGATGTTGGAAGGGTACTCCGTCTCTAAATATAAAACTGTCAACATGCACAAATGTGATAGAAAGGGAAATTAGTAATAAAATAAGGGAAAAATCATAGAAAATGAAGAATAGAAGGAAACAAGGTGAGAAAAAATATAGGACGAACATAAAAAATAGGAGAAACACGTGGGACACCCTCTAGTCCCCTTACAGTCACTGCCTTCTCGTCGAATATATGCACATGGATCCAATGTCAAGCGTTGATAATCATGATTTTTGAGTTTCCCATCAAGTTCATTGTTCCATTCATGTCCAGCTTGCTTTAATCCATATAATGGTTTGACCAGCTTACAAACTCGGTCTGTTCCATCTTCATATCCTTCAGGTTGCCACATGTAGATAGTTTCATGTAATGTGCCATTGAGATATGCACCTTTGACATCCATTTGTTGCAATTTAAGGTTTTGCATTGGTACTAAAGCCAGAATTGCATGCAGAGTGTCCATTCTAACCACAGGCAAAAATGTTTCCATATAATCGTACTCTGGATGCTGCACGCATCCTTTGGCCATGAGTCTTGCTCTGTACCTGATTACTTTTCCTTCTTTGTCACACTTCTTGATGAATACCCATTTATTAGTGATTGGGATTGCATCAGGCGGTTTTTCAACAAATTCCCAAGTCCCCTTCTCTTTTAGTAAGTTGAGTTCAGCTTGGATGGCATTTTCCCATTCTGGCCAATCGGGGGAATTCTTGGCGTCTTTGAGGCTCATCATCTCGTCTCCAGCAATTATTGCATAAACTTCTTCCATTGTAAGAAAGTTGTTTTCCTTTTCTTCTACTGAATAAGGATCTTGAAGGTTTCTATAATTGATACGAATTCCACGAGTCTTCCATGGAGCATTTATGTCTATATCATCCTCCAATAAATTTCTTTTATGCTTTTTGCTGCCAGGATCAAGAGTCGGAGTTATATCATCCAAGCCTGTTACACCCATAGGTGGCGCGTCCCCCACAGACTCCCCCTTGCATTGACTATCGGGTGTGATGTTGATGCCCTCAGGGATTGGAGTCGATTCTGGGAGTGTCATCTGCTTGAAATTTCTTGAGGTGAGGATGTTGCACATTTCGGCATTATAATATTTTATGGCCCCAGCGCCATCATCAAAACCAATGTAAATGCGCCGTTTGGATTTTGCCTGCATTTTTTGATCCACATTTTGTCCCTGTAATAAAATCCATACAGGTGCCCCAAATTCATGTAAATGAGAGATGTTTGGTCTTTTATTATACCAGCCTTCATATGGTGTAGATCTCGGCAAATGTTTGGTGAATGATCGATTACGGAGATAAGTGGCATGCAGGACTGCGTATTCCCAGAGAAATTTGGGAAGGTCATTGGCGTTTATCATTGCTCGAGAGAGTTCAACCAGTGTATGTCGAGAGAGTTCAACCAGTGTATGGTTCATCCGTTCAGCAATACCATTCTGTGAAGGTGAATATGGTGCAGTGTAATGAGTTTCCATACCACGTTCCTTACACCAACTTTCCAACTCCTTGTTTATGAATTCTTTCCCATTGTCAATTTGAATACCCTTGAGTCTTCAAATGTGCCAAATAATTTATTACAGCTTGTGTTGCATCAGATTTCTGCTTGACACATTCGACGGTTGCAAATCTCTTGGCATCGTCCACAAATAACAAGTAGTATTGATTGCCATTGATCGATCAGATCGTGTACTTTCCCCATAAGTCAATATGCATTAATTCACTGGGTTCAGTATTTCTGATCGATGATTTTGGGAACAGTTTGACATGTTGTTTCGCCTCTGTGCATGCAATGCAATCGGGCTTAGGGGAGTCCTCGTCCACAATAAATCCGTCAACCATTTTTCCATCCAATAATTTTTGAAGCCTGGTATATCCAACATGTCCAAAGCGTTGATGCCATGTTTCCCATGTAGGTAGTGTATCATTTCCGACAAATGTTTGATGAGGTTGGATTTTATTGCATTGTGTGGGAGGTCTTATAACCATCTTCATGCGATATAGATGTTTGCATATTTTTGTTCCTTGCGCTACCGGCATTTCATCTTTTGTGATGAGTGTGATTATTCCATTCCCACCATTGTAGCATCCGCCAGCTGCATCCCATCGCCCCAAGGAAATTAAATTACTTTGTGTTCCAGGCACATGAAGAACATTCTGCAAACGCAGAATATATTCAGTGCCATTGCATGTTGATTTTAATTCAACAGTTCCACACCCTGAAATTAATGCTTCTTTACCACCTACACCTGTTATGGAAATATTCCTCATAGGTGTGTAATTGGTAAATGCTTCTCTTTGATGTGTAACGTGAGATGTTGTTGCCATGTCTGCTAACCAATCATAATAGATCAATTGCTCATCATTCGCATCAGCGTTACAAGCATCATAGGTATCAAAGTTGTCCTGCTCTTCATTTGCTTGGAACATAATATATTCTTCTGCCACATTTGTTTCTTCTGCATCCTTCTTTTTCTTCTTTGCCTTGTCCTTTACCTTCTTCTTACTCCAGCATTTATCTTCTTGATGTCCGATCTTTCCACAGTTCCCACATTTGTTCCCTTCAAATTTACAGCATTTGGTTGTCCAGTGTCCGGCACATTTACAATGATCGCAATAAGGCCATAAGGAGGATTTTTGATCAGAGATTCAATCTTCTAAGGATTTACTAGCACTGTTGGCATTCTGGGTTTTCACCAGATTTATGCTCCCTATAGTACCATTTTTATTATTCCCATTATTAGATCTGGTCAACCGTATCTTGTATTCCTCCCATAACAGTCCAATAAATGTGTCAGAGGTTAAGCACCATTTAGGGTCAGGATCATTTGGATCATTGGCGTTCCCATTATAAGGTTCAACATAGGTATGCCACGATGAAGGTAAGGACACAGATATGATCGCTTTAAAGCACGTGTCAGAGACATGAAATTCCTCGTTAGGAAATCTGTTGATGCAGTTGCGATATGATTTGAGAACATCCAGATGTTTTAGGAGGTTGTCAGCATCGAGTAATTTGGTCTCGTATAATAGGCATTGAATATGATTAACAGTTTGATGTGCCTTATTTTCATGAGTTACCGAGAGTGCAGAGTACATTTCTTTTGCAGAGTTTTTGGACCCGATGTGGTTCATTTGTGAGGAGGTGATGTTATGAATAATAATTTGTTGCGCCCAAGAGTCGTTCTTGTACCAGTTGTGTGCACCTTCGGGATCGATACTCTCGTTAGGGCGTTTGACATCCCCTCTAACATACCCAGTAATATCACAATTGAAAAATACCCTCTTCATTCTCTCTTTCCATTCGTGCCAGTTCTCGTCCGTTAAGTGGTTGTGATCAGCAATTCTGTTTATGCTCGAATATTCTTTGGTACAAATTAGTTTGATAGATGGTAAATCTTCATCTTCATTGAGTTCTCCAGTGAGTGCATTGGTACTGCTGTGATAGACCCTTTTTGTATGTTTAGGAGGCATATAATATTCTTCCTCTTGTTGTTGTTCCCCTTGCTCCTCGACATCAGGAGTATTTGTCATAGTAGTAATTGTTGCCTAGAAAAATCTGCCAGGGCCCATAACCTATTGGAAATCAGGCTGGGAAATGAACAGAGAAGAGATAATTCTCTTAGAGACAAGTGGGGGAAACGAGACAAGAAACTTATTATTATTTCTCCTATACTATGGCTGTATGTAACTGTGCTATAAATAGAACACACATCAAAACAGCCACTCTATTAATAATATCCGGCATGCGGCCTCAGACCATGGGCTTGGATTGCCTATCCCAACAAGGTGTCCTGTGTTTCCTCTGATTTAATATTCTATTCTCTTGACCGCTTCTTGAAAGCAGTCGACATCTAGTATGGCTCCGCCATGGACATGGAGTTGTGCACCCCCAGCAAATCATTGCCGGCAACGGCAACCTCATCATCACGCCACCACACCACTGCCCCACTGCGTAATCTCAAGCTTTCCATCTTGTAACGCTACCCTGAACTTAGAGAAATTTTCTAGCTTAGGCTCGACTGCCCTGGTCCAAGCTTCCAATAACCATAAACGAGCGGTATGCTCCAACAAAGGATATATCGAGGTTGGGGTGTGGTTGCCAGGTTTGGATGAGAATACATGGGTATCAGTTTCTTTGTTCAATTTTGTCACTTTTCCTTGGCATTCATCGAGCTTATGATTGCCGAGGGCGCCACGGTCAGTGGGAGCACTAGATGGGATACCAGGGGTTAGATGTTAAGGTTTCCCTCCATGCTATCAATTTAGTGCTTTGTTTTATCTTTCTTCACACAGAATGCAAAGTAGAATTCATCCATAAGCAACAAATGTCACATGACCAGCATGACAATGTCCAAAACAAGAAATTTCTTACAAAATCCATTTCTCCATAGCACATAGACACTTTATCCAAAAAGTATTTTCAGGGAAATATTATAAATTAGCTAGTACAGGACATGAGATAGTCAGTTTTATGTAAGAAGACGAAGTGAAATCAATTTAATCAAAATAACATGTAAACACGTCAATTTCAGCGTGTCACATCACAAAAAAACCTCATACCTTCCTCAAATGCGCCGGTCGCATGGGGGCTAAGGGGGAGTTATCACTGTCATGGATTGCCAATCTTGCTAAGGGCGTGGCCATCGTGTCCTTCCTGAGACTTTGATAGATGACCTCGAGAAAGCACAGCTAACTTGAACAAAAAACTGTGCTTCCTTTGACCTCTTCATATTTTAATCTGTTCATATTACTACTCATCTTATAATGGTCTTAAATTTGTTCATAGTTCCTCATTATATCTCACAATCATTCCACTTGATCTGTAGATAATCTTACTTTTGGAATTCCAAACCCAGTACATATTAGTATTCTAAACCATTTGGTACATAGCAGCTTAATAGATATTATAATAGTTCCCTGAAAGCAGAATTTGAAAAGAGGGGGTGGAACGAGTTCAGCAGCTGTTTTGTGGACTTTTCTCCTGTTATAGACGAGCGTGTCATGAAAAAGTAGCAGCACGTGACATTTGTTGGTTATGGATGAATTCTACCTTACTGCCATTTGAGGAACTTAGGGCACAGCCATTTTTTTTTTCTTCAAAATTTGCTGGTTTTTGAGTTCAAAAAGTATTTCGCTTGTAGCTCACTCAATTCTTCATGTATCAATGTAGAACTTACATATTCCTAACCAACTTGACATGCCACAACTGCATATACAATAAAGTCCATCAAAAACTCGAATTTGAGTGGCCATGTTTGCACTGCAGGCTTTGAAACATTCCATAACATTGTCTTATCACAACTATCCCTACACTATGCCATGAAAACGTCCAGTTATCCCAGTACAAAGGCATTACTCAGCAGATCTAAAGCAGCATGTCATCCATCAAGCATATACATTTCACAAGTGCTCAAAGGACATCGCGATTGATCTCAACATGCCCTTGCATGTTGTGCAACGTGTCAAGCAGATGTGGGATGAAATTGGGGAGGTTTGCCAAGATAGAAGGTACATGGGTAGATCACCACTGCTATCTATGCAGGAAACTCAGGTGCGTTATCATACTTCTACTTATGAAACATCAACTGATCTGATGAATCTCCCAGTTCATGCTCACGCTACTGGAGCACAGCCCAGATATATATCTGGATGTGATCCAGGAACAACTACTTTGGAATAGCAGATGGTGCTTCCATAACTGGGGAAACAGGAGAAGCAGCTGTCATCTCGATGTCAGGTGTCCAAACAAAAGGGTCTAACCTGAGATCATCCATCCCTCCATTGTCAAACTCCTGAACCACATCTGTAGTAGTCTTGCATGGCTTTTTGGAAGCTGGGGCCTTGGAAATTGATGAGACAGGAGGGGGAGTCCATTCATCATCTGTTGCAACAGACTCTTCAAGTTCAGCCTGAGGATCCGCAGTTATCTCATCTGATGAGTCTGAGAAGTCACCCTCAATTGCAGGCACAGCAGTTCAAGCAGGGATAGTGATCTTGAGGGTGGAATCTGTCCTTTTGTGTTTCTCAACACCCACTTGATGGCCGCTCATGATTGTTGAGGGATAAGTGTCATCAATATCATTCACTCAGCACTGGCATGGAAATCACAATTTTGAGTTTTATACTTTTTGCATATTTGATGCTACAGGCTTGTAGTGGACAGAAAGGAGACCCAGAATATATATTTCACATGGCAATAGGTGAAGAAATGAGTGAGCTACAAGAGAAATACTTTCGAACTCAAAAACTGGCAAATTTTGAAAAAAAAAAAAAACCGGCCACACCCTAAGTTCCTCAGATGGCAGTAAATTGAGGATGGTCAAAGGAAAGAGGAGGTGAAGTTACTGGGATTTGAAAGGACATCATAGGTTTCATGGTGCGAAATTCTTGGCACCGCTTCTTCCTGGACCACAAGAGGTGTGTGGTGCTTCGCCGTGACCTCAGGAGGCAACATGGCAGGGTATTCATCTTGGATATTGGTGAAGATGGTTCTTAGTCCACAATGGCAAACAATAGTAGAGCTAATCCAAGAGATATCAGAAACATCGTGAATGAAGAAAAGAGGTAGACCTACAAACTCCAGCTTGACACACCGCAGCGTAATCCCTGCCGCAAGTCGCGTCAAATCGACAACATTGTGACATTGCTCCGTGAGTGGAAAAAGATATGAAGGTTCTGCTAGTAACCGTGGAAGTGACGGCTGAAGTTGGTTGGGTGACACATCATCTAGTCATCTGGGTCACTACAGCATACAACATCGAAAGAGGGATTCATTAGATGTGCAGCTAAATCAACATCACGTGCACTACAAACAAACATGACACGGCTGGTAATTGACGCATCACCACCGCTACGACCTTGTCATATATTACACATTATGGAATTGCTATAATCCAATACACTCATCTATTTAAGTTCTCAAATATATGGATTCATCTAACACTCTTTCAACCTCTCAACCTTGACCTCACAATGGTGTCTACAATACACCAGCTGGCCGTAATCTTGTTCGACAAATTCTTTCAAGTTGTGTCCCACCCATTCAACCTCATGACTACCAATTGGATGAACTCTGGTTCTCTTTGGATGGATATGATGTAGTAGCAACTATGGCAACTGGGACAGGGAAAACAGGTTTTTTTATTTTTCTCATGCTTGTCATCCATGCAATATTGAGGGATCCAACTCTTGTGCTTGGCAGCATATATTTTCTAAAGGATCCTGCCATGATTGTGGTATGTCCCACCAAGGCATTGCAGGAGGATATGGTAAGGGATGACTGTTCTGTGGACCAGTGTGCTTATTCATGGATACCCAGTGTGCAAAATGGTCGAGTTCGGTCTTGATTCACTCGTCCAATTCTGATACATATGCTGAGGCTCGCAAGGCTGGGAGGGACCTTCTTGGTGTATGGAATTTTTATAGAGTACATGAGGTGCCCTTCTGCTTAACTGGATGAGATACAGCCATCAGAGTCTCGAAACCAAGCATCAATGATCATAGCAGATGTGTATCCACTGTGGACCTGGCATGGTAGGGTTTTCAGCCATTTAAGTGCTAAAATGTGAATTTCCTAACATAAATGGCTGAATTCGGGGTGGATGAATTTGGGATGAATTTTCATCCCATATATTTCAGCCATCCAAGGGATGGAGTTCATATGTGTTACCTTACAAAAATTTCATAACCTAATAGAATGAAATTTCATTTTACAAGGGGATGAAAAGCAGGGGGTGATTTTAATCCAAGATGAGGTATGGATTTTCAACCATTCAACATATGAATTTTCATCAAGTTTTTCAACAATTTATGGGATAATATTTCCTGCCTCAAAGGTGTGGATTACAGAGTGTGTTTTTCAGCCTGAGATAGAATAGAAATTTCATACCATTATAAGATGCTTTAGTAGAAGGTAGGTTTCATCCACTAAAGATTGAATTGACTGTTTATATTTCATAAAGAATGTTTTTTGCAGGGAATCTCAGATAATATTTCATACCACAGAGGCTGAATTTCATTTTGTTGCCATCTATGCATTGTGGAAGAGTTAAGTTATCCCTACGTGCCCTCATGCAATCAGTCACATGATATATCTGGATATCTGACATACCCGACACATCAACTTCACGTGTAATATCAACCAGGTTCTCACATATTCACACGCCCTTTCTTTCTCTTCCAACGTTTGCAGTGGACAGCGCTGCCTCTCTCCTACTGCCTCTACCACCACCATACCACTCACCACTTGCACCACTACCACCACCACTCCCCTGCCCACTCTAAAACGAGGCCCAAGAGACATCAATGATGTCTCTTGGACCACAGGTAAGTTTTTTTTCTTTCTCATTCATTTTCATTTACTGGTATTTTTTTTAAAAATGTTCTTTGTTGTTTTGTTATAACTGACTCATTTTTCATTAATGATAGGTTTTATTTTAATCTCTAATGACGCCACAGCCCAAAAACCACAATGACGACTGACACAGCCACCACCCAAGAACCACCGCTGCGAGCAACTGCTTGCGGGGTGGGAACAGGTGCAACTCCCAAACGACACAAATGGCAATGATGAGACGAAGACAAACTGAACACAAAAAGGGCCCAAGAGACGTCGTTGATGCATTGACATCTCTTGGGCCACAGGTATTTTCTTTCTCATTCTATTCTTTTTTTACTAACAAACCTTTTAGGTACATTGATGATGATGACAATGGGATGACAAGGGGGAACAAATACACTGGGATGGCATGAGCGAATGACAGGGGAGGACAACGACAATGACAGCAGCACGCCAATGCAATGCGGGCACAAGAAGGAGGAGAGGGACAGGGGAACAACGAGGATGAGGATGGGACAATGACAATGACAACCGGGGAATGACAACAGGGGATGACAACAACAACAACAATGGGACACAGGGAGAGGGGGAATCGACGAGGCAAACCAAAAAAAAGGCCCAAGAGACATCATCAGTCTTGGGCCGCTGGTGTGTTTTTTTTTCTTCTCATTTCATTTATTTTTACTAACAAACTTTTTAGTTACTAACTATGACAATAATAACCCTGAGCCACCACCTGCCACCCACCGCTGCGAGCCCCTGCTTGCAGGGTGATCATGGGTGCTTGATGATGAACCAGCAGGAGAGGGGGGAATGACAAGAGGGGAGAACAACAGGAGGGGGGAACAATGGGAAGGGGGAACAATGGGAGGGGGGAACATCAGGAAGGGGAAACAATGGGAGGGGGGAACAACAGGAGAGGGGGACAACAATGGGGGACAATAATGATGGCAGGACAACGAGGCCACCCACCACAACGGGACGATGGGCAGACGACAACACAGGACTCCGACAACACCAACACCAAGGGGCACAACGGACAATGATGAGGACAGGGAGATGACAAAGTGGAGGATGAGGGGACGACAATGGTGGTGGCAAGGATGACAAGAGAGAGGGGGGGGAATGGTACACTGCTGCAAGCAACTGCTTGCAGGGTGTATGAGGGGTGCAAGGATGGTGCAGGCACCGACAATGACAATGGGGACAACAGGGACAATGGGGACAATGGGGACAGGGACAACAACAGGGACATGATGGGACAATGGGCTGATGGGGACACGATGATGGGGGGGGGGGATTTTTTTGCTTCTTTCGAGTACATTTTGTATTTTAGTGGCTTGAAATTTATTCTGATACATGATGAAACTATTCTATCAATAATCTGAAAATTCCTTTGTAAAAAGAGGAAATTCATCCAGCCAACATCCCTAATGGGATTAAAATACATTGTAGGCAGGTTCTTTCATTCCTCTTAAACCCCTGGAAAGTTGATGAAATTCAACCCAGGTAGAGGGGTGTTATTTATGGCCATATAAAGATGAAAACCATCCCATGGGATGAATTTGGTGTGGGATGAACTGGGGACAAAATGTGGGAGGTTTTCATCACATCGACTCATCCCTTACAGGTAGGAAAAAGCATTCTTTTTCACTCCTCTTAGTGGTAGATTTTCATGCCAACTCCTGATGAAACTTATTCCATTTTGGGGTTTATCAATACATGAAAACTATACCATAAATATATCATTTTACACTATCTAAAGGTATGAAATGTGGGATAGTTTTCCTACCCCTTGGGCCCCATAGTGATTGAGTCATGCCCTGTAAAAATGATGATGCAAGCTTTGCATGTCATTTGCTCCAGTGCCTCTTCCCACCATCATCATCTTTCAGCTGGAACACATGATACAGAAATTCCCCAAGCACCCGGTTTGCATCTTCAATAGCCTCGAAGACATCTTCCAGTTTTTTGCTGGTTTACGAGTCCTTAACAACGTTAAGTAAGACTCGTTCTTCATTCTGGGAATTGAGGAAAAATTCAGTGGTATAAGAAAAACATTTCCTTTTTCCCCACAGTCAGTAAGTTCTGTGCAACCATTACAAAAATTACTGACTTTACTAACCGTGGGACTGAAAAATTAGCCGAGATGCGGATTTCGAGTATAAAAGGAAATTTTTCATCTGGCTATCTAAATTACCGGTAACCTACAGTAATTGACTTCAATACAATCCATTACAAACTATTATTGATCAGTTACAAACTTTGTATTGAAATTTTGAAATTTGATGATACTTCGGGGGTGCCCTAAAGTTATCACGTGCGCCAAATATCGACTTCTCTCCCAGATGTCAATATTTGGTGCACGTGACCGCTTTAGGGTATGCTTTTTTTTAGCACATCTACAATGAAAGTCTTGTATCTCACTCATTTCTTGTCCGATTAGGTTCATTTAACTACAGATGGGAAAGTACATCTACTTGGCATTGTTTGGTATTGTTGTCATGGCTAAATATAGTATCTCCTTCAGTTTTCATCCAATTTGCATGATTTAACTTGCAAATAAAAAGTATGCTGTTGGTTTATATCATTGGGAAATATTTACAAGTATTTGGGATTGTTTGTTTATAGATCAAAAAGATCAACATAACTATATCAGAGCCAGTTTTTACTCAATTGAGTTTATTTAACTTGTGGAAGGGTATGTAACGTGGACACTTTGCCCTGTGCTGACAAAAGTTGTTTATATTTGTTTGTTAGATTATCAAAATACTGTATAATCATTGGGAGGGTATTTGGCATTGTTTGGCATTGTTGTCATAGCTAAATATAGTATCTCCTTCAGTTTCCTCCATTTTGGATGATTTAACTGTTGGTCTATTATTAAAAGATACTTACAAATATTTGGCATTATTTGTTCATATATCAATCAAAAAGATGATGTCAGAGCTGGTTTTAACTCAATTCAGTTTATTTAACTTGTAGAAGGGTGTAGCTTGGGCACTTTACACTGACAAAGGTTGTTTATCTTTAATTGTTAAATCATCAAAATACTGTATCTTGCCCATTTCTTGGCTGATTTGTTTTATTTAACTTGGAATAAGAAGATACACTATTGGCCCATCATTGGCCAATCATCAGAAGAGTATTTGGTATTGTTTGACATTGTTGTCATGCCTAAATATAGTATCTCTCCATTTTGGATGATTTAACTTGAAAATAAAAAGATACTGTTGGTCTATCCTTAAAGGATATTTACAGATGTTCGCTATTATTTGTTAATATATCAAGCAGATCAAAAAGACTATATCAGAGCCAGTTCTAATTCAATTGAGTTTAACTTGTAGAAGGGTATGTAGCTTGGGCATTTTATACTATGTTGACAAAATTGTTTATCTTTATTTGTTAAATTTTCAAAATGCTGTATCTTGGTCAATTCTTGGCCAATTTGTTTTTTTTAACTTGGAATAAGAAGATACATTATTGGGCCATTCATTGAGATCATGTTTGGTATTGTTTGGCATTGTTTGTAGTATCTCAGCTAGTTCTTCTTTAATCCAACTGATTTAACCCACAAATAAAATATATACTGTTTGTACATTATCTGATTTATGTGTGCTAACAAAGGTTGCTTATGTTTGTTATTCAATCATCAAAAATGCTCTATCTCACTCAATTCTTGTCCCATTTGTTTTATTTGACATTGTTGGCCCATTATTGAAATCTCATTTGGAATTATTTGGCCTTGTTTGTATAGTTTCAATTTATTATTCCAGTCAGTTCTTATATAAACAATGTTGTATACTATTAGACCATTATTGTTACATGCTGAACTTGAGGGTGGAAATCTGTCAGACTCATATTGGATGGTGTATCAGAGAGGACTTGGCTTCAACTTATAAGAAATTATGCCCTTCACCTTGTCAGTGTCTAATTTTGAGACAAAGGTAAATGTAAGAATATCAGAGTTTGAGAGGAAGTCTGAGACAGGAGAGGAGACTAGAGATTGAGATGGGTAAACTTGGTTGATTTATGAACTGAAGAATACAAACAGAAGTAAATAGGTTAAATACTAAAGAGCAGAGTTAGGTCAGAGACCAGTGGAGAACAGAGTAGTGGAGGTATCATAAGATAGATCTCATTCAGAACAAATGTGATCACATGAAATGTGTGACATTTGAATAGACTTCTGCTAAATTCACTTCACAGCACATTTAAAAAAAATCCATTTCCACAAAGCTATTTAAATCATACATGTCCAGGTTATATTGTTTTTACAATAGGAGAAACTTGACTGTAGAAGTTGCCATTAGGTTTCTGGAAGTGGGAACTTGACATTGTGACTACATGGTCACAGCATCCAGATTCAGCACTTGCAAACCTAATGACTCCTCATCCTCAACACCTTTGGAGAATGTAAAGTAACAGATCATTAATACAAATGATTTTCAACAACTCTGTGTGGCCAGAAGTTTTAAAAGTGTCATCAAAATGACTGCCAACTATGATCTAGTCCAATGTCACACAATTCATGTGATCACATTTGTTCTGAATGAGATCTATCTTAGGAATGGAAACTATATCTAAAATACTAATGCTATACCAATCATTACTAGGTGACCTTGGTGGAAAATGGTTGGAAGTCTGACAAAAATCCACATAGCTGGAACAGAATCAAGAGATATTATTATATATTTGTTATTATTTGTTATTAATGAAAAAAGCTATATCTTCCTTATTTTTGTGCTATGTTTAACTTGTAATAGAACAGAATATCATGGATGCATCATTAGCATAATAGTTTCCACTATTTGGTATTATTTATTAGGGCTAAATATAAAGTTTATATCTGTATTTTATGTGTTATATATCATTTTGATTAGTTTCTTGAGCTGATTTTTTATTTTTATTTCTTTGCATACTATTGGGTTTTCTATTACCAAATATTGTCAGATATTTAGCATTATTTGATTATAGATCATAAAATATAAGGACTCGTACCTGCCAGAATTGGCCCTCACCCCCAAGTAATTTAGATAGCCGGATGAAAAATTTCCTTTTATACTTGAAATCTGTGTGAAGGCTCGAGCGAGGTATAGGAAAACTTTGGGGCAAGGCTCATAGTAAACTTGAGTCTGCCTTGTCCAGTAAACATGCCATCCCAGTGCAACAGTTCAAATCCCCCACTGGTTGACTGCATTGTGAATGCACAAATAGGGCGGGATGACTGGGGAGGATTCTCGTAATAGCTACTTTTGTCCTCTGCTAATCATGCTTGACCAAACACATGCATGTAAGAAGATAATGTTCAATTTGCCTGCCAGTCAGTCTAGTTTGAAGAATTTGCCATAGCAAAGGACAGGTCAGGCCTGCAATCATGCTTGACCCAGCACATGACTTGGAGCATGATCGCCAAGTCATCGAAAGTAGATGTTAGTTTACATGACCAAAGTAAAATGTGTATGTATTGAATCAAATGACAAGGGTGATGGAATACATTCAGGGGGTTTCCAAGGCGACGTGCATGGTGAAAGCATGTTGGAATGGATGTGGCTCCCAAGCACCTCAATGTTCTGCCCAGATTCCTTGTCAAACCTGGAACAATAAAAAATTGCATTGACAGGGAATCCAGTAATGATCAGTGGGCTAAACGACATACTTGACACTGCTTGTATTTGTGGCACCATAGCAAGAGGAATTCAACATGTGAAGAGCTAGTGGAAGTCTCTTGGAAAGCTTACAAGCTAGCATGCTAGCATTCATGGACCTTGGCAACCATGCACAAGAGGTCCAAGGATCTGCTTCTGGAGAGAGGAGAATTTATAACTTGGAGGTCATCCTAACCATGGAAGTTCATCATGTGCAACCAAAACATTTGCATATTTGGATAGCTTGAATGATGGGCTATGATGACACTCATTAAGACTGTAATAAAAGCCCAAAGTGATCACACAGACTTAATACAGGTGACCTGTGTGGGTGTAGTTTAATGCTTGATGAGAGCGCTCAATGCCCAAAGCTCTTCTGCTGTGAAGCAAAATGCCTGGAGATGAACATTTTGCCAGCCATAAGAATAAGAATCTGCTATGCAAGACGAACTTGGTGAGTGCCATGCTCAGAAGGAGCCCTGTCATCATTCGCCCGCAACCATGCTTGATCTAACGCATGCATATCATCCAGGTTGTGTTCACAAATGCCATCTGAAGTACTTTGGTTCCCAAAGAGTTGGGTCTGTAATTGTGATCATTGCTCGACCCTTCAGGTTGAGGTCAAGGATCATTACAAAGCTAGGTATCATCACACATGTTCACTGAGTGTTGATCCTGCAACCATGTGTGTTTCTTTTCGATTTGTCTCAAGTGACTCTAGCCTGGAGATTTGCTGTGGTGAATGATGGATCAGGCCTACGATCATGCCTGATGCACTCAAGACTAGATAATCTGAATGTGTATGTGGTCTTCAATTTGCCAGCCTGAAGAGATTCTGGAGTAAAGAAATCACTATTGTGAACATCATGTTGAGACCGCAATCATGCTTGACCCATCACATGGTGCTTGGCCGGAGTGGAAGACAATGTGTATGAATAAGTACCCATCCACGAGAGATCTAGACAGACACGATAGAACATCTCACATAGGTGACAGTTCGAAAGTCATAAGGTATAAGGTCCTTAGGCTGATATTGTATTCCATGGGCATGCATACACGGGTTTGAAACATGAGTTGCAAGTGTACCATAGTAAGGGATACAGGAGGAAGGTGTCAAGGTACACCAAGGACGTAGGTGTAATAACATTGAAGATGGGATGGGCTCAAGTCGACAATAGTGCTTGCAGAGTTCAAGCATTGTAGAACAAACTAGGAGCAAGACTGAGGAGGATCTGTTAGCACAATAACAATTTTAAAACAAGGGACATACATGGGAGATTGTTTATAGTCTCCTAGGTATGTTCCCCGATGCTTTTGGGACAGCGATTGGAAGGGGCAAGTAGAGAGTAATAACCTGAAGCATAAATTTCATATGGGACTACAGCTAGACGATGGGTTTGTGCTGCATCCTTGAAAGCTTGAACTGTAAAATGAGGGGTAAATATAGACTAGATGGCAAAAGTTGGCAACCTTGCACAACTTTTGCACTCTAAGAAACAAAATACTTCAGCAGTAATTCACTAGGCTAATAGAATGCAAGTATCTTCAGTCAGTGCAACATTAATAGGCAAAGAAGAAAATGGGAAACCAACCTTGAATACAGATAAGATTCAATTTTGACCACTGGCATAAAGAAATCACTATCATGAACCTTGTGTCGGGACTGCAATCATCCTTGACCCAACACATGAGATGTAAGACTACTTGGAGCAATGGCCAAGTAATCCAAAAGTACATGTTAGTTATCAATTTGCCTGCCTCAAGTCAGTCCAGTCTGAAGAAATTGTCGCGGCGAAGGACATGTTGGACCCACAATCATGCTTGACCCAACACATGACATGTAAGATTACTTGGAGCGATGGCCAAGTCATCCGAAAGTAGATGTTGGTTATTAGTTGTCAATTGCCTGCCTCAAGTCAGTCCAGTCTGAATAAGTTGTTGCAGCAAAGGATGTGTTGGGCCCACAATCATGCTTGACCCAACACATGATGGCCAAGGTTTTTGATTCACCTGCCTGAAGTGAGCCTGGCATAAAGAAATTACCATCGCAAACGTCGCATCAGGCCCACAATCATGCTTGACCCAACACATGGCAATTTGTGAGAGTCGAATATGATGTGTACAAATCAGATAAGTACCCAGCAGCAGTAATCATGCACAAAAGATCTAGACAGACATGATAGAACATCTTGCATAGGTGACAGCTCGAAAGTTATAAGTTATAAGGTCCCCAGGCTGATGATGACCTTGGCAACCATGCACAAGATCTAGTACTAGAGGTCCATGGGAGAGGTGTATTGAGAGAACAAGTAGATGACTAGGCTTGAGTTGGAATCAGTACCAATCATGCCTGATAGTAAGCAAGCTTGAGATGTGAACATCTTGCATAGGTAATAAGATCCCTAGGCTGACATTGACCTTGGCAACCATGCACAAGATCTACTACTAGAGGTCCATGGGAGTATCAAGAGAACAAGATGCTTGACTCAGAACTTGGTCACCATGTAACCATCCATCACATAAATAGTCACAACTCGCATAACACTGCCTTAGCTCTGACCCTCAGGCCTGAGGCCTCAGTGCTGTAAACCCTGGTTGCAGTTGCAGGCTCAGCAAGGTCTAATGCCAAAACCCATGCATGGTTGCCAATTTTGTCATTACTTGTATTCAAGTTCATGCTCATTTTACGGTTTAAGCCTGGCGATGGTTGAAATTGAGTCTTATCCATATTCAAGGTTGGTTTCCCATTTTCTCCTTTGCCTATTAATGTTGCACTGACTGAAGATACTTGCATTCTATTAGCCCTAGTGAATTACTGCCAAAGTATTTTGTTTCTTAGAGTGTGAAGATTGTGCAATGTTGCCAACTTTTGCCATCCAGTCTATATTCACCTCTCATTTTACAGTTCAAGCTTTCAAGGATGCAGCACAAACCCATCATCCAGCTGTAGTCCTGTTTGAAATTTACGCTTCAGGTTATTACTCTCTACTTGCCCCTACCAATCACTGTCCCAAAAGCATCGGGGAATGTACATAGGAGACTATAAACAATATCCCAAGTACATCCCTTGTTTTAAAATTGTTATTGTGTTAACAGATCCTCCTCAGTCTTGCTCCTAGTTTGTTCTACAATGCTTGAACTCTGCAAGCACTACCTGTCGACTTGAGCCCATCCCATCTTCAATGTTATTACACCTACATCCTTGGTGTACCTCAATGCCTTCATCCTGCCTCCCTTACTACAGTACACTTGCAAGTCATGTTTCAAACCCATGTATGCATGCTTCATATGTATAAACAACATCCCAAGTACGTCCCTTCCTTTAAAAAGTTATTCTACTAACAGATCCTCCTCAGACTTGCTCTTGTTAGTTTTACCACACTTAAACTCTGCAAGCACGACCTTCTGACTTGGACCTATCCTGAGAGCCTCAGAAAGGTGGATGAAGCAGCCTCGATATTGAAAATCATGTCACATGTCACAGTTCCTCTGTGAGAACCCATTTTTTTGCAGGATTCCTACATATTCATATGTCACATCCAGCTACTTTCTATGAAATCAGATCTAATCACAAATATTCATGTCACTTACATAGGGCAAACATACTAAATGTCACTCGCTGTGATTTAATAATTGCGCCAGCAGCCAATTCTCCAGACTATACTCACTCGAGGCAAATCAAAAACAAATATTCACATTTGGATTGCATTGGGTCACACATGGTTGCAGGCTCAATGCTCAACAAATGCGTATGACAATACCTAGCATTGCAGATGACCTTCATAAAGGTAGGCTGAGCATTGCAAAAGTTGTGTCAGTTGGCTGAAAATGCATAGCAAATGGAAACTTGCTTACAAGCAATTGAAAAGAACATCCACGTCCGGATTGGCCATGATCATGCTCCCAATGTCAAAAAGCATCAAGTAATTTTGAGTGCCATTGTTGGTTCAAGCATGATTGTGGGCCCGACACAACGTTTGTGACGGCAATCTTTTTAGGCCAGGTACAGGCGAATCAAAAACAACATCTGCATTTGGATTCCATTATGCTCTGAGTAGTCTTGAGTGCCATGTGTTGGGTCAAGCATGATTATGGCCTCAATACATCCCTTGCGATGGCAGATTTTCTGGGCTAGACTTCCTTGAGGCAGGCAAATAAAATGGAACCATTCATGTTCAGATTGCATTGGGTCATGCACGGTTGCAGGCCCAACACTTGCCGAATGTGTACGATGATAGATGGCCTTCACAATGATCCTTCAGCAGCATTACCTGAATGACTTCCATGCGTTGTGTCAAGCAATATTAATGATCCATCGTATGGGTCCTTGGGACATTCTTGACACATCCCTGACCTCCACTGAACTCAATTGAGGTGGCATACAGCAGTGTTCGGCTCATGCAGAAAGATTGCATTTTGAAAGTGAGAGTCGACAGGTGGGCCCTGAGCATCGAGTTAAGATACCTAGAGTCTGGGCAGGGTATGCTGAGAGCAATGGAAAGGTTACCTTTTAAGCTTGGCTGATGCTCAGATGCGACGGTGTTTGGCATGAGCACAGGTATTGTATTTTTGGGCCTAGGGTCAGGACAGAGGCAGAGAGCTACTGGGTACAATCTTGAAATGGACGGGATGATCTATAGTCCCTGGAGGTTTGGAGCCTTGTTTGTGAGCCGCATCTTGAAGCATCTTGAAGAGATGGAAAGGAAAGTTTATGTGTTCGCTGGGCGCATGGATTTTGAAACCTGGGGAGCAGGGCAGATGAGGGAGCTTGACGTAGAACAGAAATTGCAATGTGGTGGATAAGTGACCTTTGCAAGATTGGGAAATAAATTGCGCATGATGAATATTGAGAATGCCTGGAGACCAAGGCAACGACTGCAGTGCATCGATGCACAGGTTGCTGGGATCAGTCTACTAGTGTCGTACCTGTGGGTAGACCACTCACCTTTATCATAATCTGGAGATGGACCAGCATCGAACTGCCAATAGTTGAAATTAGACTAGTATATTCCTGCCAAGATCAAGTAATAAGTGTTGGGCAGGTCCACGTGGGTGCCAAAGCACCCTTTCAAGAGCCTGGGTTTCTCATGCCTCCAAATGCACCAGGGACAAGCAAGTAGGATGGAAGACCAACCGATCGCCACGAGGTCATGCTGACCTCATTCAAAGTTACAAAGAATACAAAAGTCTGAGTGTCTTGCATGGACAAAAGGTGCTACAATGTCAGATTCCGAATCCTCCCTGGCCCTCGCCAATGAGTCAATGCCCACATTCTGTGATGACATCCACCCTAGTGTCCTACCTTTGCTCATGCATACTGATCTAGCTCAATGTCATCTGACATGTCCATTAATTATTCATACCGGTCTGCCATCATCTGTGAGACCCATTCGAACATGCAGAGAGAGAAATAGGTGGAGAAGCCCATACAATGCAGTTTTCACTTCTTCATTGGAGTCAGCACATGGTGGGCCATTACCTCAACAGGTGCAAGAAACAATAGCAGAGGACACAGATGGGCAACAAGCAATCAGAAAACCACCAGGTGAAGCTGGTCAACCAGGATGGGGAGGATATACCTTGGAGAAGGCAGTGGCACCTACCTTGGATAAATGAGTATTTGAAAGAATTCAGGTATGTTGCCATGTGTAAACTCATGTGTTTTTATTGAATTTGATTGACCATTAAGGAGTATGTAAAGCTTGTTTCAAAGGATGAGCTCAACCTCACAAAAGCATACACTCATCAGAAGATGGGTAATATTCTGAAAGTTGTTGATAAAGTACACAGAAGTTCACATAACTCTCTTGCATATGAACAATTAGAATTACAGGTTTGAGAAAAGTTTCCCACTGTCAACAAATTTGATGAAGCGTGGCCAATCCATGACCTTGTAAGGGTGCACTTGATGACATGTTCATATGCAGCGAGGTTGAGCGCCAAGCACAATTGATCACACTAAGAGGTATCAAAGTATCTAGCAGGATATACGACCCCATCAGGTGGTTCACATCTTCAAAGGGAGCTACTGAAGCGTAATATTCATGTCACTTACATAGGACAAACATACTAAATGTCGCTCGCTATGATTTAATAATTGCGCCAGCAGACCATGACTTGGACTCACCCTCAGGTGCTCAGGCTTGTAAACCCTGATTCCATCTACCACAGTTGGACACTCAGTGGTCCAATCTCCAATCCAGAAAATCGTGCATGGTTGCCGATTTCATTATTACTAGTATTCGAATTTGTGCTCATTTTATGGTTTAAGCGTGCTGATGGTTGAAATTGAGTCTTATCCATATTCAAGGTTGGTTTCCCATTTTCTCCTTTGCCTATGAATGTTGCACTGACTCAGATACTTGCATTCTATTAGCCTAGTGAATTACTGCCAAAGTACTTCATTTCTTAGATTGCAAAAGTTGTGCAAGGTTGCCAACTTTTGCCATCCAGTCTATATCCACCTCTCACTAGTGCATGCTTGAGCTTCCCAGCTGCTTTCCATCCCAAGTGTGGATACAGACACATGGCAGACCTTTGGATAGGTGACACTTTCTCTGCTTATATGGCAAGATCTAGATGGGGAAGCTGGATTGAGTGCCAGTGAGGGCTAGGGCCTTCCAAGTACAGGATCATTAAATATACCATGAGCTCTTCTCATCAATTCCCATTTGTTCAATCCCTTTCTGTCTCTCTTTGTCCTGTTGTCTTGATCCCCAATTTCATCTTTCTATCCACTCTCACCTGTTGTCCTTCAATAACTCACTTTCACCCCTGCCTGCTTCTTTGCATCATCTTGTTGTTATGCACTCTGCTTTATCTTTTACTGACACTTCTCTTTCAGCAATGTGGCTTAGTCACTGTTGTCTTCAGCTGGGAAGAACGAGGATCGTGAGTAGGAAAGGTGCCTCGACCCTGAGACAATGTTGTCTTACATACCTTTGATGCACATAGACCTAGAAAGAGAGAGAGAGAGAGAGAGAGAGAAGAGTCAATAAACAAACAAAACATGGATATGAGCAGGGAACATACTGGGTCTGATACCTTTGACACATGTAGACCTAGAAAGAGAGAGAGAGAGAGAACAGTCAATAAACAAACAAAACATGGATATGAGCAGGGAACATACTGGGTATGCCCCGTCCTCCTCATAATGTTTCACCACAGACTAGGATGATACCCGCAGATTACTTGTATAAAGTGCCCTAATACAGTTCCCACAACTGCCAATGGAATGGGCATGTGTTGCCCACTTGCAGTGGCCATGGGTGGGCACTAGTGGGCACTGCCTTTCACAAATTGAAATTTAATATTTCTAGGTGGTGAAATCTCTATTAGAATGTTTGCCTTTCCTGATCTTGAAAATCTAATGTGAAATTATTACTTTCACTATACCAATCATGAGGTTGAAAGCTAGCCTTTCTGAAACTATTTCTGCAGATTGAAAGCCAGCCCCTCTGCTCCCAGAATGTTAAACTGAACAGCTGCTGAAAGGCTTGTTGAAAGTCTTTGTGAAAGTCACGCTTTCACACAGACTTTGATCAACCAGAAAGAAATTCTTTTATGGATCAGAAAGCATGATCAGAAAATAAAACTTTCTGATCTAATTTCTGAAAGCCTTTCAGGCAATTGATAAGTTAAACATTGCCTTACAGAAATACTTCCAGTATCTACACTGAAATGTCATGAGAAATTTAACCAGAAATATTGATTTTCAAAGTATATTTCTAAGGGGTAATTTTTTGAATTTCTGTTTGTAGAAATTTAGTCTCAAATATAATATTTCACAAAGAATTTCTAACTATATTTCAGAAAGGAGAAATTATGAGGCTGGCCTTGTGGTACCTGAGGACGACCAGAACAATTTTTACCTGTCCAGGCCACTTCTGAGCTCAAGCCTGCAGGTGGACTATGCTCGAGCTTCTAACCAGCCCACTAATTATCAAGCAATCAATGCGAATGACCTGGTTGTATGGATGCACCCAATGCTAGCAGACCCAAATAGCACCACCTACAAATGGTTCTCTGATGGGTGGAAAACAGCCAGTGAATACATCCCTACTTCCCTTAGCAGTTATTCAATGGCCCTGTTCTTAGTACCAAATGACCTTCGCCATCTGCTCTCTGTCATGGGTCGCACCCAGGCCCAAACACCACCTCCAAATGCTATAGTCGTAGCCCAACCCATTCCTATGCACCAGAATACTGAAATGCTGACCATTGTCCTGAGTTGTGAGCAGCTGACAACCCCTACCAATGTTGATGAGGTCTGTGGTCGACAGCCCCATACAGCCATACAAGTGTAGAGGTCCACCCATTCCCAGTCACAAAGTTGTTCCAGGTGCATCAAGAGCAAGGAGTTTGTGGAAGATAGTGATGTAGAGAGGCCAGCTAAGAAGACATCATCACAAGGCAACAGGAAGGCAAGGGAAGGTGATATTCAGATCAGGAGGGACATCAAGGTGCTATTGGAAGGTAAAACAAAGGGGAAGGCTATGGGGAAGCTGATGAGGGGTGAAAAAGGGAAGGAGAAGGCGACGGAAACCTTGGAAGATGTCAAGATGGTAGACGATGCCATGGAGGTCGATAGACCAATGGCAGTGAAGATCGAGGTAGATAAACCCAAATCCACCATCCCAGGACACTCCGTGGGCGTCATCCAGATCAAGCCAATGTCCCCCAGGAAGTCAGTGGGCCTGGAGTTGTGGATGAGCATTGATGGTGAGGACAAGGGGAATGAAGAGGAACAGCATCCCTGTGTGCAATGTCAGCACCAAAATTGGAAATGCTGGAGGTCCAGAATGAAGCATGCCTGTGAACCCTGTAGCCATCAAAAGATGAAATGCTCCCAAGTGCCAGTGGATTGGAGGGGGCCATTGAAGCAAGGGAAGGAGGTGCTTAATGTGCCACATGTGTCAAAGAAGCGAAAAGCAAGGTCAAAAGAATCAGGCAGCCAAGCCTCCTCCAGGTTCCAAAGCCATGTGAGGCAGACACTGGCATCTGACAATTCCCCACCCCCTGCAAGTGTTGCCTCTGCAAGTGTCAGTTGTAGATCCCGAAGCAGGGCTATGTCAATAACAGGACAGGAACAGGCCCAACAGTCATCCAAATGGTCCCGAGGCTCCTCTTGCTCAGGACAAGGGGTGGCAGAAATGAACCAGGGGTCTGAGGATCTCATGGCTATCATTGAACCATCCACTGATCACATGCCTGGCCCTGCAGATATCGCTGTACCGGCACTGGGGCAGGTGCCATCAGAGTACGTATACCTCATTGCCTGGGATGGAAAGAATATCACAAGTGGCATCTGAATGGGGGTTAAGGATGGGTCAGCAAATGCAGAGGGCTTAGGGCTTGCATCGACAGAAGACTTACAAGACCAGCTACTTCAGGTAAAGGAAGCTAACAGGCAGTTGGAGGAACAGGTGAGGATGATGTCGACACAGCTGCAGTACCTGCATACCATGGTGGGCATGTTGGTAACATCCCAGAATGCCCACAATGCGATGCTTGAAGGTCATCATCAGCTACTGCAACAGCTGAATGCAAAGAGCGAAGACAGTGGTACATTCAAGTACATCCCCCCACCATCCATCCAACAGCCTTATACTCCCAAACCATTGGAGCTCCAAGGTCAGCTTCCCAATGGCTGGATGGTCCGAACCCCAGAACCCCAATCCCAGCTGAATATTGATCCATCATTGTTGATGCAGAAAGTGGCCAGCAGTCCAATCTTCAGTAACAGGAGCCACCGAACCAGCGAACCAGAGTATGATGAGGCCGGTCCATCTGGAACATTGTAGATACCTTCATTCCTGATTGTAAATGCATTTTCTTCTGTACTGTTTTTGTTCAATAGTATTTTATTCAAAATATCATATCATACATACCAGCATACCAACAGAATGGGATGGGCCCAGATAGGACTCATAGCTCGGCATTTGAACAGGATTGAGATGACATGGGAGGGTAAGCTACTGTACGGTATATTGCATACACCAGAGAGACAGCATGGGATGTGATCTGGAACAGCAATCCATGGCATGGAATATGAATATTACTGCATACCATAGGTACAGCAGGAAATAGATGTGATAACAACAGGATGGAATGAGAAGACAGAGGGTGAGCAGGAATGGGATGTATGGCATACACTGGAGAAACCAGGACCGGGATGCATCCTATACACTGGGGCTACTGCACCAGATGTGATCTGGAACAGTAAGCCACGGCACAGAATATGAATGAGAATGCATACTGGAGCAATGGCATGGGATAAATGTGATAACAGGATGGAATCAGACAGCATGGGAGAGTAAACTATGGTACAAAATATTGTATACACCGGAGAGACAGCACAGCATGTGATAACAGCATAAAATCAGATGGCACGGGGAGGGTGAGCAGGAATGGGATGTATGGCATACACCGGAGACCAGGACTGGGATGCATCCAATACACCAGCAAGACGGTACCAGATGTGATCTGGAACAGCAAGCCATGGCATGGAATATGAATGATAATGCATACTGGAGCAATGGCACAGGATAAATGTGAGAACAACAGGATGGAATCAGATGGCATGGGATGGTAAGCTACAGTATGAAATATTGTATACACCAGAGAGACAGCACAGGATGTGATCTGGAACAGCAACCCACGGGACAGAACATGAACATAACTGCATACCATAGATACAGCACAGAATCAATGTGATAACACCAGGATGGAATGAGAAGACACAGAAGGGTGAGCAGGAACAGGATGTATGGCATACACCGGAGAGACCAGGACTGGGATGCACCCCATACAATGGGAAGACAGTACCAGATGTGATCTGGAACAGCAAGCCATGGCACAGAATATGAATGTTAATGCATACCGGAGCAACAGCATGGGATAGATGTGATTACAACAGTATGCAGACCAAATGGTCTGCCATGGCATGGAGTAATACTGCAAGCAATGCTCGGAGAGGATGGGATGATACAGAAAGTTTGGGATGGCATGTGAATGAGTGGACTGCATAATACAGTTGGCACAGGATGTATACCCAACATTAACTTATTCAAACAAAACTTCTCCAACATGTTTACCCTCCATATAATGAGTCTTCACTGGGTCCTTTTCTTCTTTCAGGCAGCAGCTTTCATTACTCCAGACACCAATTCATGTTCTCTGACCATGGGTGCCAGTTTACACTCAGCCCTTGTACTTGACCTGGTTAACCTCTGGTTGGCCAGCTTTGGGACTGATTATAATGAATTCAGTCACTCCACACCACTTATACAGACATCTCTCACCAGTAGTTGATGACGCAGGGATGTTGATTGAAAATGTAGCTTTACCATGTTTCACTTTTCCTTGGTACCGAGCACATTCTCCTCAATCAACCCAAGTTTCTTCTGAAAGCTCCTTGGATGCCTGGTACTTCCTGTTGATGATTTCAATTTGGATGCCTGTGGAACTGGAACCTACTCCCCTTTACCAGGGGAAGCTGGTGCCTTGTAGTTGTCCTCCAGATCTGATTCACCAGAGGTTTCCATCTGATCAACTGCTGTGAAATCAAACTCTTCTCCGGAACCATTGGATGCAATGGACCTTGCCATCTTCTGATGTCTCCTGGAATCTGGCTCAATGAGGTCAGTCCAGTGGCTTCCTGGTGGCTTCTCCTTCTGCTTCCCTTGCTGAGTGTTTGTGGATGTATGAGTTTTAGATGTCACCTTCAATGTGTTCTGCTGCCCTTGATGACCTTTGGACTGGGAGGCTTGTTCCGGGGGTTCTGAATTTGATTGGAATCTCTTCCTGGCCTGTACATGGCTGTTGTTGGCTTGGAATTGAAACCCAATTCCATCCCAAGAACTCTCCTGCTGCTCATACCAGAAGTTGAGTAGGACAAATGGCTCCAGGAAATCAGGACACTCATGGTATCCCACTACCACATAAGACCAGATGAGGGCCTTTTTATCCATTCCTTTCTTTGGCCAATCATCCTGGTTGGGCAATATCAGATGCCCATCTTGATCCATTGCCAATTTGATGTAAGGTTTTTGGCTGGTCCCAGTGGGCAGGATAAATTTCACTTCATCCGCCTCAGCTGGGCAAGAGTTTGTTATCTGTTGGTAGATAAGGGAGGGGAGCTGTCTTACTGTACATGTCCCTTGCATGGGTACTCAGCAGACCCATTATCAGTTTCTTTTCCCAATCTGCATTGCATTGGAGGAAAGACTTCCCTCCCAGCTCTGCCATGTATTCATGCCTAAAGATAGCAACAGTAAGTAGAGGGGGAGAAAGGTAATGTAGAAAACTCAATGAATTTAATATGATAGTCCCCTTGTCATCCTTGTGAAAGCTTAGAACGAGACAGTCCATGCTGCATGATTTTTTCATTTGCTTGCAGAAACTTTGGACATCTTTATATGCCTCTTCTGCATTCCTGATGGGGAAAATGAGCATTTGTAGTGACAAAGAACACATGGAATAGACCAACTTGGCTTGTTGCTCCAGTGGCAGACCCATCTGGTTCCAAAGTTTAGCAACCGACTCCATCTGTTCCTTGTCTGCATCTGATGTAGTGTTCCAGAGATTTGAGAGCTCCGCTTGATACATTCCAAAGGCTTTCTGGTTATCAATCTTTCCAGATGAGCTCCCTGCACAGCCACCAGTGGTTTCTTGGATAACAGTTTTGAGTTCCTCTTCTGCCTCAACTCCAAGGACACTCTGGGCTGTCCACTTCTTGATATCTTTAAATTTTTCTGCAGATCCTCGTTTCCTTCCATACATATGAAACCAAGTATATACTCCCTGCCCATGGAAATGTATTATGACTACCATTGTTACAGCCAGTTATATTGAATGACCCACCTCTTTTTTTAACTCCAGATCTCCCTGGGAGCACTGAGGGTTATCTTTCTTCAAGCCCTGATATACATGTGCTGCAATGGTTCGACAGTTATTATGACTTGCTGCCTGCCATTCCACCTTATTATCAGCAAGAATAGCAAGTTCATCCAGGGTGAACTTGAATTGGATGAGATCCAGAGGAATGTGGGTTTCTGCTGGCATAGCAGTTGGAAAAATCGGCAGCAGGAGATAGTGTTTTGGAACACATTGTGTTTGTGTTGTGTTCCTTGCAATATATTTCTGATAGGCACCAGAGATGCAATCATGAACCCGACACTACCGGAGACTAACCAGACTCACTCATGATCAGCCTTTGATTCCACGAGATCAAGGGTCGATCAATGTCAAAGCTACATAGTTTCAATCGTTCTTGTATCCACTGAAACATTAGTATCCAATCCTGGGACAGCAA
The DNA here is from genome assembly GCA_026075535.2 of Tricholoma matsutake. Classification (NCBI taxonomy): domain Eukaryota; kingdom Fungi; phylum Basidiomycota; class Agaricomycetes; order Agaricales; family Tricholomataceae; genus Tricholoma; species Tricholoma matsutake. Next base: position 11,051,814 of record AP026538.1, read on the forward strand.
GGACAACATATTTTAGAAATACTTGCTGTATTACCTTCATCTAGTGATCTCTCTTGACTATGTCACATACTGACTCGAGTTGTAGTAGCTGATGAAACACAATTTTGCTGTACAGGTTACCTAGAATGTCTCCCTTTACCAATGTTTGGTTTCATTATGAACTTCTCACAGTTGTACTTAAATCTACCGGGTATATTGTTATGATAGGAACTCGGGCACGTGAACTAAGAATAAATACACTACGATACATGGTGAGTAAAGGAATGTAGGCATAGTAGACAAATATCTTACCTCAGTCTTTGTGAGTAGCCAAATGACTGAGGGAAGACGAGACGACAAGTCTGTACAAATACATATGTAGAAAATAAGCTAAACTACAATTAGCTGAACAAAAGAATAAGCTCTCTATGAGAGCAGTCAGCAATAGGGAAAGCATAGGTATGGGTAGTAGTACAAGCACAACAATAAGTAAAAGATACCGTAGTACAGAATGATAGGGTCACAAGAAGGGATCAGGGAATTTAGCACCATCAAATAGTGCTGCTAGCGCGAGTGCAGGAGTTTGGACTCGGATCTAGCCTTGCTAATCCAACATATATTGCTCCTTGTGAGTATATTGTGTGTTCCAGTGAACTCTGATTACTGGAATAGCAAATGAAATACAGAAAGGGATGATACACATATTAGAAAGTTCCACTTATTGCTCAAATGATCGAGTTTTGTAACTCGGGTTTTATTATGAACTTCGGACAGTTATAGAAAATGGACTCCATATATTGTTGCCTTCAAGCATATTGTTTCCTCTTGTTAACTCTGTTACTGCTGGAGAAGAACATGAAACACAGAAAGGGACAATAAACAAATGCAAGTCTATGATTTGCCTTGATAAGAGTCAAGCTTTGTCAGCTACAACAAATTTCATATCTCACCTCCCTCTTACAATTATTCAATTGTTTTTACATATTCTCCTCTTGGAATGCCTGGTAAACAGTACAAGGCCACTGTCGGAAACACAGGACCTGGTGATACTGTCTTTCTTAGTACTACTAGTGTCTACACATCCAGGGGCTTGGTCGAAAAAACCAAACTTCAAGAGCAACTGTCAAGTCCAGCAAACACTCCCTTTTCATCACCTTCAAAGACTAGAAATGGCTTAATTCCATCTAATGATGCAGGCCATGTAGTTGATTTTGACAGTGTCCTGTTGGAACCCCTCCAACTTCCAACTTCCAAGGTGCTTCCTGTATTGTCATGCTCACCATGATGGCTATTAATCAAGTATTTTATATGCAGTCCCAGAATGACTATATGAGAGAGTACCTGGATAAAAGGAGCTTCTATCTCACCTGGATATTGATGTCTGAAGCACCTCCTGGTGATCATTGATGATGCTCAACCTGGAAACCCAAACAAAACCCACAAAAAGGCTTTGGATGGTATAACACAAGTCAGAGGAAGGATGCGAGGCCCTCTAGATGTCACCTGTCAGACTGACCATCAAATAGTCATAAAACAACTGCTTGTCGAAGCAGTTCGAAGCTAAAAGAGTGTGTTTCGAGGACTTTCAAGGATTTTCAAGACATTGCAATGATTTTTGAGATGTTGCGATATTTTTTGAGGTATTTCAAGAGCGCAAATATGTTTGGATGCAAGATCGGGGGACTAGATGAGTAGTAGAAGTGAAGCAAAGGTGAATCAAGGGAAATGAGAGCGAAAATAGTGTAATGCGAGGAATTTCAAGGAAGTTTAGTGTAAAACACCAAACTTCAGACTGAATAAGACTAAACTGAACTCTCAAATCACTGTGATCTGGGAGGAAGATGACGACTTTCTTGTTTTTCTTTGTATCTAGTACATCTTTTTATATAAAATAAAGAAAGTACCTAAAAAGGCTAGAGAACATGAGGCAAACATGTGGAAAACTTGAGGCAAAGATAATAGAAGTATATCAGAACAATAAAGCGGGACTAGAAAGGGTGAATATAACACATGATGAAGAAATAATAAGAAAGAATAGCTAAAAGCGGACTGTCCTTGTTATAAATTGAATAAAACATCGGAAACTGCTTTGAGCAGGTTGTATGCATGCACATGCAGTCGAAATGTGTTCGATATACTCGAGATAGTGTCCCATGTGTCCAGCATGCGTCCAAAGATCGTTCGAATAGGAAATACTGTGTCTGAAGATGTTTTTTGAAGATTTTTGAAGTTTCTTCGGACTTTGTTCGTGGCCCGATATCGGTGCGATATTGTTTGACAATGGTAAGGGATACGTCTGGCATGTGTGTGATGACCATTCAGATAGCAATCTAGTGTCCGATGTCAATTTTCAATGTTCGATGATTTTTGAAGTCAGTTGAGGAAATATTGGACTTGTTTGAAGGCCGATATTGCTGCTATATTGCTCGAAACTGGTTCAGAACCCATCGACGATTTTCCAAGTGTATATCCTGAGCTGTCCAAAGGTTGGGGGAATTGTATTATGGTGGCTGAAGGCATACAAAGAATGTCGAGGTGTTGCAAAGAATTTCAAAGCATTCTCGTGACTTTGTAGAGGTTTGGAGGGGTTCATAGAGGTTCGACAACAATTGTAGATGTGTTTTCCAAGGTTGAACAACAAGGTGGGCCTGTCATCATTCTTGTTCACTTTGTGGGATGATGGGTGATTGGAGGTGTGAAGACTGTCATGGTCATCCCCTCTTGTTTTTTTTTTTTTTTTTTTTGACTCAAGAATTTATAATGCAGGGCTCATATGCAGTCCATGGGCTGAGGGTACAAACACGGTAGTTAGCTATGTCTACATAATGCCCAATACCCCCTCCAAAGTCCTCCATTTTAGCCACCTGGCAGGCATGGCCATTGAAAATGCCAATTAAGGCAGTGAGCCCAGGTGCAATGCATGTGTTGCAACCATGGCAGAAGAGCCCCCGGTCAGTGCTAGCATGGTCCCCCCAGCTGCTAACCCAACCAAAGTTGGGGCAGTTTCTGAGCAGTGTCAATTCACTGTAAACCCTCCCCCCAAAGAGGGAAGGTTAACTGCTTTCATGATCCATCCTGGGGCTGTTGACCACCTCCCGCTCGAGGGTGGTGGACCGTCAATGCAGCATGATGTGAGTAAGGTCAGGAGTGCAGTCTGCGGAGCTCTGGCACAATGAAAAGTGGGGGTGTACATGAAAAGACATGTATCTCCCCCTGGACTGTGGTGCCCCTTCATAGCAAAGGGCATGGGATGGGGCAGCTGTATACAGCTCACCCTAGATGCTGCCTGTCATGTGACAGGCATTGGTGGTGCTGTGGCTGAGCCTGCATGCTATGCACAGCGAGGTCATCTGGCGGGACAACAATGCTGACCAGACACTGGAGGCATCTCACGTGGGGTAGTTGTGCTCAAAGCACTACCTTCTTCCAAGTATGGGGCTGTGGCAGCTGCAGATATAGCCGGCAGGAGTCCGAGGTGGGTGTCAATAAGTTCTCGAGCCCGAGGGAAAAGCAGGGCAGCTTCCAAAGCCTGTGCTGCGAATGAAGCCAGCAACTCCTGTGGATCAGGAGACACTGAAGATGGTGGAACACTGGTCATCCAAATGATGGCAGTGTCCAGCATGTGCAGCACTGCGGCTGCCTCATCACTAGTGCAATGTGCATCCTCCGGTGGCAAAAAGGCTACAATGGACCTCCCCCCAAACATACAGAGGGGAGTCATTGCTGGTGGGGTAGATGGCTCGGGGCTGTTGACCAAGAATGTATCATGTAGGTTATATGCTCATGCAGATACTGCCATGGCTTCTTTCCTGCAATGGTGTTCATCAAGGTGACCTGGGAGACCCAGGACCTCAGCTCCAAGGTGAAGAGTGGTCTCATTGAGAGGACCATTCGCCAGAGAAAAGGGGTGGTCGAATGGGTTACTCACCCTCTTGCCACCTCGTACTGGCTGTTAAGGGCGAAGCCTCAACCACTTGATCTAGTTGATGTCGTTCAATGAGGTGCTTCCTTGATGAGTCATTCAGCACTAGTCTTTACTTGGAGCATCTGATGTAAAGTGTGTAGTGTACTCTAGCAGGCCTTCTGCATAGAGTCGTCGATGTTCACACACTAAGGGGCTTCCTTAGTGGTTTTGAATAAGTTTGTGAGTTCGCAGGTTAAGGCTGTAGATTGCCTAGATCTAAACTAAGGACATCCCTACTACAAGTTGCAGTACTTATACTAAGAGGGAGGTCCTTATCGTCCAATCAGAAAGATAGATGTGTATCAAGTAACAATAGAAACAATAGGCCTCATGCCTTGCATGAGGCGTCTGATGTCAAGGACATGCTGTGGCGCAGCATGTCAATCATGAGAGTCCGACGTCACGGACCTCATGTCAAGGGGCTGTTACATCACAGCATGTGTGGGTGTGGGTTCAGGTGCATGGGGTCACCATGCATCAAGGGCGCCTTCCATGGGAAGGGGATCAAATGCATGCATTGTGTGTATGTCTGGGTTGGTTGGGTTCCATGAGTTACAAGGAAAATTGTAACACTGGCTCTGACCTGTCAGATTCCTCCTCCTGGTCTAGACAATCTAACTGCCCTTTGTGAGGTAGTAGGTGAGGGTGTCATCCTCAATCAGAGGATTGAACATGTCAGACTTGTCCTCCATGTTGTAGAAGGGCATAGTGTGCTGATGTGTAGTCTGATAAACACAAGTTAAAGCTAGCAAGATGATGATAAAGGTCAAAAGCTCAGCATGGGAAAAGGATGCGCGGCCAGGTCCTGCCTAGGGCTGAAGACCCATCCCAAAAGGCCCCCTGTGATCGCAATGGGGGTGCATGCAGATGATCCTGGTCCACTTGCTGGTAGGATCTGCTTGCTGGTAGGAGAAGATGGAACCCCAGCCCTCATGCTCAGAAGAGTGAGTCTGGGAGGTGGAAGACGATCACAGGAACAATGTCTGAAGCAAAGGGATCCTCATGGATGTGAAGCCCCAGTAGTATAGTCTGTGCTCTGGGAGTGATTGCCCCCAGAGCAGGAAGAATAAAGAATTAGACTCACAAGATGGTCCAACCCCTGCAATGTGTCCAGTCCCCCCATGTCAGTCCTCCCCCAGACCCCAGAGTGTGACCTCCAGCCTGAGCTGGCAGTGTTGATTCACCGTCAAACCCACCCACCTGCAGATGGATGATGCCCCACTCCAGAGCCTGGGATCCTCAAGACACAAGGTGACATTTGGGTGAGCACCCAACTACCTCACCATGGCCATTGGTGACGACGATCTGAAAGATCTGCCTGACATATCTTCTATCTGCTTGGGACTACTCCCAAACAGACCTCAGAGAGTAAAATGTTGAAGGCTGATCAAAGATCAGACCTCTAGATGAAGCACTAGGCAATGCATGAAGTGACAATGGGGACACCAAGTGGCTGTGCACATGGTGGTAAGAGATCAAGAAGCGATGGTCATCCCCTCTTTTGCAAATCATGTTGCTCACAGTCTCATGCTACCACCCCATTCCATCATGTTGAACACTGGGTCGGTAACCATTATTTGAAATAATCACTCATTCACACTGGCTTGATTCTTCATTTCAGACATGGGGGGAAGCCCTGCCCAATATCTCAGCCTCCCTTGGGTGAGGATGGTGAGAGTCCTCCATTTGGACTACCTGATCTTCCTCCAGAGCTGTTTGATGAAGGGGATGAATTGGATACTGGTTCAGTGCCTTTTTCCCAGATGGAATTGGATGATGATGGTTCTCTGTTGGAAGCAACCACTCCAGATGTTCCAAGTTACAGCCAAAATGTCCTTGTAGTAGTTCACACAAATGGTGTCCACCACCTGCCTGTCCAGTGGTGTCATTGTCCTGGATCCATTCCCAATGATATTCAGGCCCTGGACTTGGGTTTTTTCCCAGGTTTCTTCAAGCAGGTCCAGACTCTGTTCACTTTCCAGGGACTAGAGTCATTTCTTGCTGAGAATCAGGAATGCAAGACTTCCGCATGGCATTATTACCAGAAGATTTGAAGGCTTACATCTGGATGTTTCCCTCATACCATTCCAGTATGTGTGTTCCTCTCCAGACCACCTTAGAACACTTCATTATTTTTAATCTTCAGGACCAATATAGGGAACTGTTACGATGTACCCAGCAATTCTGAAACCTGAAGCATCTTATATGGCATGGGTATGGTCATGAGTCCAATGAACCTGGCCTGGGGGATCTTGCTGTCCAATGCCCTGCTTGCCCTCAACCTGGTGTTAATCTGCCTGAAAATTGGGAGAATGATTCCCTGCAGTAGGCTCCTTTATATCCACTTCTAGGAAACTCTGCTGATGTATATTAGATGGGTGTATACCTGGTCCTTTGCAATTGATGGCAATTTCACTGCTTCTCATCAGTGTCAGAAACATTCCGAGGATGATGTTCCCCTAATGAATGGGCAGGCCTTTATGACTGAGAGTTCTGATTACAAGGAGCATCTCAAAATCACCATAGAATCAAAACCAGAGTGTTGTACATGCAACAAATTTAGGGCAGATTGGCAGGTCTGTCTGGCAGGATATGATTGGGGTGGTGGCATGTCTTCAGCATGGGTTTTTTCAAGCAGAGGCTACAGTCATTTTTTCAAAAGGGAGAGCAGTGGGTTTTGAATTCTTTCCATCTCAACATTCCTGATCATGCGTATCAGACAGAAAAACATCGACTATGCCATTTGTAAAGCATTAAATGGAAAGACCATGGCTGGTATCAAGCATAGTCTCCTGGTGTATGACATCTGGTGCCAATGGTTCAAGAACTTTCAGGCTTGGGTTGAAGGATCCCCATACCTTTCCATTCCAGAGGGAATGATGATCCAGGGAGGAAGAGGGGATTTTCATATTAAGGGACATGTCGAGGAGTGTTTTGCTAGATTTGCTTTGACTTTCATAGTCGGCACTGGAGTTATCGATGGGGAAATGTTGGAAACCCTCAGGTCAGTATTGAACAAGACTGTTAAGACAGAAAAGATGACCAGACTGGGGATTGAACCCAGGACCTACTGGACATATACCAGTAGCTCTACCAACTGAGCTATCAGGTCTTACTGGGTTCAATACAACAAGTGATCTATATGCAACCAAGACTTCAATGTGACCTTAGACTTGTCCACTGTTACTCTTGAACAGCAGGAAAGGATTTAGCACATTACTAAAGCCTTGTTAAGATAGGGGCAATCCATACGCATCCAATGTCAGCTGTTGTGACTGATGTGTGATGAGACCTTAGCATGCACTAAATTGATCACGTGTTCATTTCACTTGGACACTCTTGAAAACACATATCATTTATTCATGCTGATGTCTCAGAAATGTACAACCACCCAAAAATCATGAAGTGGAAATAAAAAATTTTGGTGGTGGCAGATTGCTTGAAATTTATGTGCTTTCTTTGATATGCGAATTTTTGCACTTTTGTCACATTCATCATGCCAAATCAGGTGACACTGGATGCATATGGATTTCCTCTACCTTAAGGGGCAACCATATTACATAATGATCAACATGTGTCAGATTACATAATCCAACAGAGACATTCCAGAGTGCTAAGGGGGCTACTTTGGCTCACCAGAACAAGATCCTCGATGATCACATGAATCACTCTAATTGGAAGAAGCTAATTGGGATGGGTGAGCTCACTCCAACCCTTGGTGTTTTCTTCCTCTAATATTAATGCTTAGTATGAGCCCTGGTCCGGAAGATGAAGCATGCAACGGGTTTATTGCAGTCTAGCAAGGAAGCTTATACAAAGCTTACTGAAACTGCGTCAAAAGTAAATATAAGATCATGGCGGGAAGGAGAGAAATCAGCACAGGAAGGAAGACTGGGTGGATAATTACAAGAGCATGGATTACTTTGCTCTCCAAACACAGAAAGGTGGGAGTGTTCTGTTCTCAATGTGTCCCTCCACATCTTCTGATTTCAAGCCCCCAATAGCTCCCAGGAAGGCAGAAATGCAACTGGAACTTGCTCAACAAATGCCAGCTTCTGGTCATTCATCAGTGATCAAATTTCTTGCAGAAGGGATCTCCATTCAAGAATCACAGTAAGAGCCCCTCCAATATTGAATATTTCAAACTAATCATAGTTTTTCATGGAGGTCATCTTTGCAAAGCTACCTCAGACATCTTGGTAGAGTTACCACCACAATGGAGCAAATTGATATCATGAAGAGACAGAACAAACTTTTGACCCAAATTACGGCTCACCAATGGAAAGCAAAACAGTTTATTCAGAAGCTGTTTCCGAGCAGGATGATTACTCTTATGAACCATCAGAGGTCTTCCTACCAGTGGATGATGGCGACATAGATTTGGTGAAACGTAATGATGCATCCTATCCCTTTAATGATATGGGAGATGGCCCAAGACCCAAGATATTCAATATCACCATGCCATCTTCTGGCTCAAGGGAAAGATTTCAAAGCCATGCTGCGAGAGACATTCGAAGCCTCAAGGTTCAATTGAGATTGGGACAATGCAATGACAGCTTAAAAGGAGTCAGATTGTCATTGGGGAAGAAAGCATTTTTGTTTTGGACTGAAATCTGACTGAGAGGTCCCAAGACAGGTAAGATGAAGTCATGGGACAAGATTCACAGCACAGATCAATCACTATGGCTACATGCCCAGATTTATTGTTCTGCAAGGGAATCATTGGTGGCCTTGGAAGCTCCAAGGGAAATTCTTGAACAGTTCCAAGTTCTGGAACAGATCCATCTCAAGACCAGTACCACACTATTAGCCCTATCTGGTGGTGGAAAAAACCTGACCCTACTCATTCCACAAGCAAACATGACCAGCTACCTTGGTTATGGTATTTGGATGTGGCAGGTGATAGTATCTCATCCAATCACTTGAATGAATGTGTGTGGTCTAGTTGTTTTCAAATTGACTGAACAGGCTAATTAAGACGATATCCCCAGTCCACTGTGTTAATTGGCTTTGTGTGAAAGCAAGCTTTGATAGGGCTACAGAAGAGACAATTCTAGTGAACTACAAGATGAAATGGACAATCTTATTCTTTGAGCACCAGGCTAAGGAATGGACAAGTAGGGAAAGGGAAGCATGGTCAGCTGGACATTGGATGTATGCATGCAAACAGCAAGTGATGTGGTTGGGTTTTGCAAAGGCTGCTAGGACTTCATTTGAACCATTTGTTGAGTACATTACTACAATTAGTAACTTATATTGGTAACAGCAGCACAGTAATATAACAGTCACCATTGCAACAATCCATGGACAGTAGTACCACAGTAGCACTCATCCCGCCTGTCAACCAACATTCAGAGCCATGCTCACCATAAATGTTTATATCCTGTCCTGTTGGTTGCAACCCATCCCATGATTGTCCCAGACATCCCATCCCATCATGTTTGCTGTATCCTGTCCAGTAGCTTCCCATCCCATGATACATCCTGTCTTGTGTTCTCTATATCCCATCCCGTGATACTTGCCGTTCTGTGATTTGGGCCTACATCCTGTCCCATAGCTTACATCCTGTCCCATAGCTTACATCCTGCCCCATACTTGTCCCCACATCCCATCCTGTATCATGCATCCCATCCCATTCTGTTCTCTATATCCCATCCCATATCTTACATCCTGTCCCACGACCTGCTGTCCCATTGCAGTATCCTATCCCCTAGCTTCCCATCCTGTGATACATCCTGTCTTGTGTTCTCTATATCCCATCCAGTAACATCCCGTCCCGTGATACTTGCCGTTCCGTGATGGGGGCCTACATCCCATCCCATAGCTTACATCCAGTCCCATGCTTGTCCCCACATCCCATCCTGTATCATGCATCCCATCCCATTCTGTTCTCTATATCCCATCCTGTATCCTACATCCCATCCTGCAACCTCCCATCCTGTGTTGGTATCCTGTCCCATAGCTTCCCATCCCATGATACATCCTGTCTATTGTTCTCCATATCCCATCCCATAACTTCCCATCCTGTGATACATCCTGTCCCATCCTCATCCCATCCCATAGCTTGCTTCCTCTCCTGTGCTTGTCCCCGCATCCTGTCCCATGGCTGAACTTCCCATTGCATGATTTGTCCCTACATCCTGTCCTGTAGCTGAATTCCCATCCCTTAGTGTTCTCTATATCCTGTCCCATAGCTTCCTGTCCCATGATACTTGCCATTCCTTGACTTGTACCCCTTTAGCTGAACTTCCCATCCAGTGCTTGTCCCTCCATCCTGTCCCATATCTTACATCCCATCCCAATGGCCTCCTGTCCCATTGTGGTTCTGTCCTTGACATCCTGTTTTCTGCTCAAGATACCCTTTTGTGAGCAAAATCCTCCAAGTCCATACCAGCATGATTACCAGGAACCTCCTGAGGTGTCCATTTCATATGTTCATTCAGTTATTCACAACAAATTCCTAACATCTAGGATAACTACATCAATTTTCAGTAGGTATGGAGCATGTTACATATCAATCACACCCAAATATCTCTGGGCCTCAATCTCTACCTGTGTCAGGACAACTTGGGCATGCCGTAAGGAGTCATAACTTTTCAGGAGATCTGGGACCATAGAATGGTTTATTGGGGCCATTACCCTAGCCTCTTTGTCCAACCCACTCTGCATGTGAATCATGAATGTGCTGTACAGTTTAATAGAAGATGACTTACATATAATTTGAATGTTAAAATGGCTTCATCCAATGGTGCAGACCAATCATCTGTACCAGGAACACAATACCAAGGACATCGAGCTGGTCCATATCTGGTTGGATCATCATTGTTGACATCAAGAATGTTAATGTTGAGAGGGGCCTCAAGGGCAACAGATGGTGATTTGCCTTGCTTCATAACTGAAGATGCCTGCTCGTAAAAAGTGGGGTATTGAATCCGGAAGTTTGACATATAGCATTTGCCCACAAACTTTGCACCGGCAAGCTGCAACAAACCCATTGTTGGCTCCAATGTGGAATTCAGGCCAACCACTGCTCACCATTTCTGCTCCAAACTCATCTATGAAGCTATCAATGTGCTTAACAGGATCTTCCATGTTGGGTGCACAAGTCATGAGACTCTGGGTCCTCGCAGCAAGGAGATCCAAGAACATTTGTGCTCCCACCATGTTCTCAAATGGGAATCCATTGATTCCTTCCTTTATAAATTTCGGCATCTTCTCCCGGTTAACAATACCACCTATCATAGTAGGCAATTCAACGTGAGGGATTGAAATATAGAGATGATTATTATTTGTATGTCATGATGTCAGTCACATGTAGTTTATTGTTCCACTGCATCATTTCCTCAATCCATTGATGGGTGCAACTCAACAGGTATCATCTCTGCAGTAGACATCTGTGGTCCACTAAGAAAAAATCCCAGCATCCTCTCTGTGAGGTCTTTACACTCCCCCCCATATTCCTATAGGAATCTGATGATTCCGATGATTCCAATCGGACTCCAATTGGAATCCAACCATATTCCGATGTCATTTTCACCAACCAAATTGACATGAAATGGCACATTTAGTCCTAGTCCAGTCCAATGTAGTCTGATCAGAGTCCGATCAGACTATCGGAATTTCCTAGGAATTTCCGATCATAGAAATCACATAGGACTAGTCTGAAGTTATGCTAAGACATCAGACAACATAGGATTCTGATAGGAATGAAAGCAGCCTTGCTTAGTAATATAGTATGAAAAATTAAATGCACAGACGAGAATTGAACACTTGACTACAGAAGATTATGTAAGCATAAACTGACAACAATACCATTAGGCTAAACAATCATTACAGGTAAGTGATCATACTACACTACATACCATTCCCATGGGTGTGATGACAAAGCACATAGCCGCGTCATCACACCTGCCAGCTCATCAACTCCCACCACCACCACCAATGACGACAAGCATGCCACCTCCATCCCCCCCACCTCAACCACCTCAACCCAGCAACTCCCACCACTCCCACTTCACCCCTATCTCTAGACAAGCCCCCAAGACCGGAAACAGTTTCGATGCCAAATGACGCCCAAACGATGCAATTGTCGTTTGGGCCATAGTAAGTTTTTTTTTTCATTTGTTTTTTGCTTTTGTAAACTAACTAATTCCTTTTTTTTGTTTCTAAGTTCTAATCTACATGAGTAACGACGGACTGACGTGAGCCAAACCCACACCCAACGATGCCCCTGGCAACCCCCCTCCTCCCCATCAAAACGGGATGTGAGGGTATCGATCATGGTCAGGAGCATGGGGAGCAACACCAGGAGACCCCAGAAGGGGAATACCCGCCCGGTAAGCACCACCCAACCCCTCCCCTCGAGCCATGTCACTGACGAACCGACAATGCACCCACCCCATGCCTACGAGCTGCTGCTCGTAGGGTGGATCGTGAGTGCATGGACCCCCCATGACACCAATGACATCCAGCACCCCCCATCACTGCCGTGAGCGACTGCTCGTGGAGTGTATATGGGGTGCGAGAACACGGGAATGGCGTGGAGGGACGATGATGGCACCAAACAACACGCCTACGAGCAGCTGCCCGTAGGGTGGTTCATGGGTGCAGATGATGAGGGGGATGAATGACAAGGGTGACGAAATGACAAGGGGAAAGGGAAACGATGACCAGAAGGGGAGACAATGGACAAACACCGCCACCAACATACGATGCACCACCCACCACCAGCCTCGTGAGCAACTGCTCATGGGGTGGATGGTGGGTGGAACGATGAGGGAGGGGAGACGAGGGAGGGGAGGGAAGCCACGGGGGAGGCAAGGTGAGGGAGGCGAGACACAACGGAGACAAGAGGGAGGGGAAACGATGGGACAGGGCTGACGAGACAGCCAACGCGATGCACCACCACCCCCTCCCCCCCATTTCGCAGGGGGGTGGGTTTTTTTTGTAGAATTTAAAATAGTAAATTAAATAGTATAATTAATTCTCCCTCTTGTGTTTGTGTGGGGGTTTTTTTTAAAATCTATATTAGTTATCTACTCCCTTGCAAAGATGGGAGGGCTCAACAATTTTTTTTTGAGCTCTTGTGAGAGAGGTTAAAAATAAGTGAACTAACCCTAAGTGCTTTAAATGGACTTTATATTACATATTTATTAATGCTCCTGTGGCTCAACTGGTTAAGCACTTGTTTGGTAGTCATGTCACTTATATCCCAAGGTCTAGAGTTCAATTCCTGCTCTGCCCATTTATTTGTAAGCACTTTCATCAAGTTAAGTCTTCTGAAATGGTGTGGTATTCTGACTACTACCTGTTGGAATTGCATAGGACTTTACTCGGAATTTACTAGGAATTTCTTGGAAATAAAAGTACATGGTCATCAAGATACATTCTGATTGGATTCCTATTGGACTCCTAGGACTAGTGTTGGACTAGTAGGACTCCTATCAGATTCCGATCAGACTCTTATCAGAAAACTCGGACTCCTAGGACTCCAATAGGAATATGGGGGGGAGTGCAAAGTTTACCTCTCTGTCACTGTTCCCAACCTCAACAAGGAATAGGTAGTTGTTATTTGAGCAAGTATTGCATCATTCTGGATCCAGTCTTCATATGATCTGGCAACTGTCTGGTTGGTTTGGTCAGCCCCAAGCTGTAGTTAGTTTTACCATTGGATTAATGGAATAACATTCAAACCCATTATAAATTGTCATACCTGAACAATAAAATTATCTATCCCTTCTAATGGGTATCGACAGACAACATATTCAGCAGACATTCCATAGTTCCACCAGGGATCAAAATAATGCTCCACAAGCTGGGATGAATCTTCCAGAACGTGATTGTATTCAGTTCCAGGAGCTGCTGTTTGAACACCGATACTCCTGTGTCTGGATGATGCAGCAACTGATGTATAGCTTTGTGGAAGGGAGCAACAACGTGATACCGATGTGACAACACCATAGTCCCCACAGCTACCTCCATGTACTCCTGAGGATGAAAGTTTGGTTCCAGGATCATAAATCCTGATAGTACATGAGTTCTTACCATTTCTATCTTCATTCGATCTCACCATACCACATAGTATGTGTCTGGACCCTTTTGACGATGCTCTTGTTGAGCTGCCCTGACAGCTGCTCTGCTCCAGGAGCACAAGTAATCAATACATGTTTGACCAGGCACAGATGTTTCTGACATCAGGATTTACTATCTTTGGAGATCATTGAGATTGCAAGACAGATAAGGTGTGGCAGCTCCGGTGCCACTGGATCTGGCAAGCTCCCAGTGTCACAAGACCTGGAAACGAGATCCAGGATGTGCCGGTATCACAAGGCCAGCTGGAACACGATGCATCCCAGAATGATGTGTTTTGTTTGGTGTGAGATATTAGCATTCTAGTTGCCAGCAGTAGTACACTTCCTTGTTATGTTGCCACCAGACTCCCCCTTTTTCCTAACAGATGTTTTGGCTGAATACATCAAGCAATGGCTTTGGTGGCATATCTCCGAGTTGTTGGGAGCTACCCCAGAACCATTGGCACCATTCATGTCCCTCCTATCTATGCACACTGTCGACCTGGTCCCCTGCCTCCACTTTCAATGAATGCACACCTCATTGTTGATTGCGAACAACTGGCAACAGTTGCTGCCTGTGCTTACCTTACCCAGGGTCAGTTCCTTGATTCCAGCACACTGGGATACTCTTATCTGATAATCCCATTGTAGTTACTCTTGAGAATTGGGATGCACAACAGTATAACAACTATCTGCCTAAGACACCTACTGGGAAAAAAGAGTCTGAAGAGGATCATATTCTGGAGAGATATCCCATTGGGGATGACCTGAAGGATTTAATCCTGACAGTGCCAACTATCATTGTTGATTGTCATGGGTGGATCCTAGTGTGGTACCTCCCTGGGGCCATATCCCGGCATAGGCAGGTATTTGGTCTATATATCTATGCATGTATAGAATACTGTTCATATCTTTGGTGATAGGATGTCATTTGGCAGGCTGTGCTTAAGATGGACAAATCACTTAAGGGAACCCTTGACGGATGTGGCTCCTGGTGAACTGATCTGCAATATTTCAAGCAACCTGGCGAATGCCAGCCCCATCCTGGCAACCTAAATCTTTCGCCGGCCTGGTTTCAGCAAGCCCACGATGTATGTTTTGTCTTTTTCTCATGTATATTCCATTCCAACACCATAAGTAGACTGCACAATTCAAGCCAGAAATATCTGCTCCCTTGAAGCCTGGGAACATTAAGACATCAACGCAGACATGGCTGGAAGACATCGCGGAGTCTCTAGCCCTAATGGGAGCATTTCTCAATGTCGCTCATCCTGAGCTCTATGCAGCTGGCAGGAAAGCTTTCCTAAAACTCATTGAGAAGCCTGATATGGTCAAGGATGGTGAGGAACACGCAGTCCTTGCACTCTTACAGTTTTGGACCATCCCATTCTCAGGATACAGTCTCATCAGTGATGGTTGCACTCCCTTCCACAGGGATAACAACTCCCAGGGATCCTGGTTCAACTTTCTAACTACTATTGGGGAGTATGAAAGTGGGTCTAGGCTGATACTAAAAAACCTGCAGATGGAGCTCAAGTACAATTCAGGAACTATGGTGGCTTTGCTGGGGAAGCTGGTGAGACATGGGACTACAGAGTTCCAGGGTAATTGGATATGTATTGCTCTATACATGAGGGACAATGTTCTAAATCGATTTGGTATACAATCCCCCCAGTGGATGACTGCATAGCTTAAATAATTGTAGCACAAGCTGTGTAGATCCCTGTTGTATTCCTCCTGTTATTACAATGTTATTCTGGTGTTCATACTGCTCCCCTGGATAACTGTTATTGTAACTATATAGCTCATATGATTGCAGCCAACCTGTGTAAATCCCTTTTGTACTCATCATGTCATTCCAGCATACATGCAGGCCAGTCATCCACTAATCATCACATTGTTGCTTGATTGAGCCCTTTACACTTATGCTGTTGTGCCAGTATTTACCCTGTCATTCCAGTATTCATCCCATCATTCTGGCATTTTCCGGCATTCATCCTGTTACTCTGGTATTCATCCTGTCACTCTGGTATTCATCCTGTCACTCTGGTATTCATCCCATCATTCCAGCATCCATCCCATCATTCTGGTATTCATCCTGTTATTCTGGCATTCATCCCCTTGTTTTGGTATTCATCCCATTATTCTGCTGCCATTCCAGTATGGTATCTTTGGTTTACCTCTCACAGTGTCATTCTGGTCTCTATTCCTGTTTCACCTTTCATACCATCCTTCCTTGTTTACATTCTCTACAATTTTCCTTCCTTCCATTTTAGTTTCAATGTTCCTTGTGTACATCCTGACTGTGTTGCTTGTCTCTTTTTTTTTTTTTTTTTTTTCAATCAAATTATTGTGCGAAAAGGGCTATGCCCTTATGGTACACAGTCCATGCAATCAGGTAGAAGTAAGGTAGAGATGGGGTGTTGGGTGTGATAAATCAATGCTGAAGCTGATATAAGTGGTGGACATTACACTGAACTACAAGAGCTGAGGAATTCTGTACCCCCCCACTGATGAAGCAGCAGAGAAAGAGTAGGCCAGCATATCTGCCACTGTTTTAGGCCCCACTCCCCTATTAAGACCTGAGAAAGAAAGAAAAACAATGTGCAAAGGGTACAAGTTGTCTGCTACAGGCCCCTGGTGAGAAGGGGGGGTGGGAGGATAAAAGAGTGACATGTCGGTGCACCAGACCAGCTAAAAGGGGGAGGAGGGGATTAGGAGGTTAGTAAAGGACTGGGCAAGAGGATGTTGGCCTTTCAGGGGGAGAGGTGGGTGGGTGGATGCTGGGTTGAAGGGGGTAGGGGAGGTGGTCAGGTAGCAGGCACTAAAAGGGCCCTGGTGCAGGTGAGGAAGGTGTTGGCAAGGTTGGAGAGGTCGGGGCAGCAGGAAGACTCAGTGGATGACTTGAAGTGTTTGGTGGTGTGGATGAAGCTAAGGAGTGGTTGGACAGTGTTGGGATGAGAAAGTAAGTAGGGGATAGACTCAGCTTTGTGTTTCAACTTGCAGCAGAGGGCGTGACATTCATGTTGGTAGTGTGGGCATATGAATAGATAATGATGGATAGTTTCAACTGTAATGCCTTTGCAGTGAGGACATGATGGGGTTTCGGAGTGATGTATGCAGAACAGATGTTGATTAAGAGAGGAATGGCCTGTGCAGAGATGGGTGATGATGGCTGATTGGCAGCAGTCGAGGCTGTCGATAAGCTTCATGAAATTGTTGGAGGGGAGGGATTTGTTGATGGGGTTGAGGAGAGGGAATCTGGGGGAGGTCTTCCAGCATTGCTTCCATTGTTTACAGAGAGCAGTGAGGTGGTCTTGGTGGAGTGAGGGAATGCTGGCGGGGAGGGGTTTCCATCGGAGGAAGACTGGGAGGAGGCTGGGCAGGCTAGATGAGCCTTGTGCAGCCAATTTAGCTTCAGCGTCGGCTCGCTCATTCAGGGCAAAATCAGTATGACCTGGGGTCCATATTAGTTGAAGTTCAATGACGTCTCACACCTTATCTTTCCAAGGGATACCTTGATGTAGAGCTGACTTGCAGACCCTGCTGTTGAAGAGATGATAGTGTTTGGAGTGGAGTTTTTCAGCAGCTTCATGGACGTGGTCAAGGAGGTAGTGGGCTGGGTGAGGTTTCTGGTTGTTGAGGGCCTTGATGGTAGCTTGGCTGTCAGTACCTAGAATGTTGGGGAGGTGGGGGTGAGAGAATTTCTTGATACCTGATAGAAGATGAAGTCCTAGCATTAGGCCGATGATCTTGGCTTCATAGACAGTGTGCTTTGAGATTGGCCCTAGGTGGTAGTGGAGGGCGTTAACTTCATGACCATTGGAGAACAAGATGGCTGAGGCACCAATACCCCCTTTGAAGCCTGAGCCGTCACAATATACAGAGTAAGGTGTGTCCACATGGGCTGCATCTGCAAAAGTGAGTGCTGCATCTTTGCTGTTCATGATGAAAGTGTCGAAGGATGGAATATAATTGGGGCAGCGGCATGTTGGAGCCACTTTTTTGACTGAGGGGGGGGGAGATCTTGGTGATGAAGAACAGGGAGTGTAGGGGGCAGTGGTGTTTCTTGACATATCAGGCAGCTGCAGAGTGTACGTGGTTGTGGAGGGGGTGAGAAGAAGGAAGGGAAGCAAGGCAGATGATGGCACAGAAGAGAATCTTGTGGTAGAGAAGATCTATAGGGAGAAGGTTAGCATGTATATCAAGGACGTCACCAGCAGTGGTGCTGAGGGAGCCAGTGATAAGTTTTGCTGCTCGATGCTGGACGGGGATCAATTTGTTGGTGATGGCAACCAAACCCACCCTCTTCTTCATGGATGGGGAGAGGTGGATGCCAGTATACCAAACATCAGCTGCATAGGCACATGAAAAATCAGATGGTTCATTAGTGACATATTTGTTCACAAGATAGATTTTGTGGGGCTTAGTATTTTCTAGCCAGTCAATCCAGTGCTCTATGCATTTGTTTTTGATGGCTTCAGTGAATTCTTGGCATGCAGCAGCATGCTCCTGTTTTGCAGGGTGGTCATGGATGTCGCAGAAGTGGAAAGCTTTGTAGCTGAGTTTGTTCTTTTTGGTCTTGAGTTCATTGAGTTTGTCACACCACTAACATTTGGAGAACGGGGTAGGCTTCTTCATTGGGACATGGGTGGCGATAGTCTCTTGGATAATCAGTGTTAGAGTATCAACTTTGGTATAGAACTCAGCTTTGCAGGTTATAGGCTGTGCAGGGGAGTGGAGGTTGAGGGCCGCTGAGAGCACATTGTTGAATTCTGCCCAGTCGACATCATGGAAGTCTGGAGAGGGGGGGGAGGGGGTCCAAGTGATGGGGAGTTCAATGATAGTGATAATTGGTAGGTGGTCAGTGAGTGGGGGGCAGAGTGCGGTGTTTACATCGCAAGAGATAACAGGGTCTGAGTCCGAATAGGCATGCCAAACATTGTCGGGGCAGGTCCAATTCCCAGTTGCCATTTCTAAAGTGGGGATACCCAGAGGGAGAGTCAGGACCATGTCGAAATCATGCAGAAGGTCAAGGAGAGGGTCAATAGTCTGTCTGGTGGAGTTAAGACGACGATTAGTCTCCAGTTCCCATAGAGAATGGTGTCTGTTAAAGTTGCTGATCCAGAGCATTTGATCATGGGGAGTTGGGCGTGCTAGAGGGAAGGAAGTGGTGAGGAAGGAGTGTAACAATAAGAGGACATTGTTGTAGGTGCAATCGTTATATATGTTGAATATAGAAATACTGCCAAACTCTCCCGAAAAATGAACCGCAGTAATATTGTTGCAGTGGATGTCTAGGGGGGTGTAGGAGTTAGTATTTATGTTGGTATTAATGAGAAGAACTGAGCACGAGCAGTCACTGTTGTCTTTATGGTGATTGGAAGGGTACAGGACCCACCAGTAAAGGGATGCCTTAGTGTTACCCAGGGAGTCAAGAAAGGGTTCTTGGAGCCCAAGGATATCCCAATTTTTGGGTTGGGCTGTGTTTAAGACACATTGTTGGGTGATTTGAGACTTGCAAAGATTTTGCTGCCAGATGCGGAGGACACCAGGAGTTCTAGGGGTTCTTCTATTCATTGGGGGGGTTAGCAGGTGGGGAGTTATGACATTGACACTGGGATCCACTAGTGGTAGCTGAGGGGTTCATGAAGTCACCTATGGTCGGCTGACAACGGACACTGTTCATGGGGGGAGGGGGTGGGGGAGCATTGTGGTCAATGCAGGGGTAATGGGGTGGGGGAGAGAGGGAAAGCTTGGGTGGGGAGGTAGACCAGGTCCAGGCCTTGCCCGTTGGGAAGAAGGGCATATTGTTTTTGGGGAAGCACTGATCTATGGACTCACATTTAGACTTGAATTATGGGCAGTTGCAGGAGTAGCTGGGATGCATTGAGTCAGGTCCACAGGAGATGCAGTGAGCAGGAAGGTTTGGAGGACAACCCAAAGAAGTGTGGCTGTTGCTGGCGCAGTGAGCACATCTTTCAGGCTTCACACAGGCAGACTGTACATGACCAAATTCTTGACATTTATTGCAGCAAATGGGTTCACGGAGATTTTTGCGGACTGAGACACTGCGACCAGCAACATAGATGTGTTCATGAAGGAGGTGGTTAGCATGTTTGGGTGAGGAGCAGACTACCTTTAGAGAGGCAACTGTTTGCCCTGGGGAATGGCGGTCGGCATGTTTCAGCCATGAAGCTGAGGTGGTAGCACCTGGTGGGAGGAAGTTATTCTTTTCAAGCTCAGAAATGTGGAGTGCATCACTAGGGTCAAAGGCACCATTGCAGGGAATGAAGCTAAACACAAGATTGTGACCCTTGGGTTTTACAATAGCGGATTTGCCTAGGTGAGAGGTCAAGAAGTCAGAAAACAAAGCCTGGGAGCGGAAACAGTCTGCAGAGTCGGGAGAGTCCAGCTCAAAAAGGTAAGCCCCACGTTTGAGGGTCTGAATGCCACATATTGAGGTCTTCTTGGGTTCTTCATCGCAGAAGCCTAATTTGCGGTCTATCTCCAATTGCTTATCAAGGTAGTCATTCATGGCAACACAGAGCTTGGAGTTAGTGAGGGGGGATGGTCTTTGGGAGAAGATTCATCGTTGAGGTCGATTTGAACAAGAACAGTGCAGGCTGCAAGAAGGATGTGTTGTTGGAGGCAAATGTCTTGAGTTGGGGAGGCAGGATTGTGTTTGTTGGATGGGAGGGAGGTAGGGGTGGGGAGGGAGGTAGGGGTGGGGAGGGAGGTAGGGGTGGGGAGGGAGGTAGGGGTGGGGAGGGAGGTAGGGGTGGGGAGGGAGGTAGGGGTGGGGAGGGAGGTAGGGGTGGGGAGGGAGGTAGGGGTGGGGAGGGAGGTAGGGGTGGGGAGGGAGGTAGGGGCAGGGTGGGTGGGAGGTAGGGGCGGGGTGGGAGGTAGGGGCGGGGTGGGAGGTAGGGGCGGGGTGGGAGGTAGGGGCGGGGTGGGAGGTAGGGGCGGGGTGGGAGGTAGGGGCGGGGTGGGAGGTAGGGGCGGGGTGGGAGGTAGGGGCGGGGTGGGAGGTAGGGGCGGGGTGGGAGGTAGGGGCGGGGTGGGAGGTAGGGGCGGGGTGGGAGGTAGGGGTGGGGTGGGAGGTAGGGGCAACTTGAGTTTTTTGGCAATTTCAATGAGGTTGAGGGATGTTGATGAGTGATGGGAGGCCACTTCTTGTAGATTGACTGAAAGGGTGGCCTGTTGGGCAGACATGGCTTCTAGGAAGGACTTTGTGGCAGATAATTTGGTTGTGAGGGGGTTGAGCTGGGATATAAGCTTGTCAGTGACAGATGAAGCAATAAGGGAAGAAAATGCATCATTGATGTCATCCTCCAGAAGGAAGGCTATGGCCCTTATGGTGGCAGCCACATCAGAGGGCAATTTTGCTCTGCAAGAAGTGGTCAGCAATATGTTCACCAGCTTTTTCTGGTCAAGAGGTTCACCAGGGTAAATCCAAGACTTATTTGTGAGCCATTTATGGGCATCAGCAATGTTGCCTATGGGACTGGAATCACCAGAAAGAATTAAGGTTATGTCACTACATGTTGGCAGTGTGTGAGCTTGAGACCCTGGAAGGGACCCCAGGGTGGAACCATGGGATGGGGCTACAGTTCCTCCTCTGTTCATTGTCAGAACAGGGTCAACAAGGAGGAGAGAAAGTAGGGTGGGAGAGCCATGTTATACCACTCAGAAATGGAGAGGAAGAAGATACAAGAGAATATAGACAGGGTAGAGAGAGTGAAGAAAAGAAGACAGCAAAGAGAGTTCTGCTCGTCTCTTTGTTTCCTCTCTTTATACTAACTACTACACCTCCAGATGGTCTTATACAAGGTGGCATCCTTCTGTCCCATTGTGCCATAGGTATTATGTCCTTCCATCCTGTTGTGCTGTTGGTATCCTTCCATCCCATTGGTAGCCTTCTTTGCCATTCTGTGCCATTGGCATCCTTCCATCATGTTGATATCTGGTTTTATCTGGTTTTTTGCATTTCTTGGCAGCATGCTTCAGATGGTCTCGAATGTGTTCTGTGCATATGTAGGGGTGTGACAAAATCATTTCAAGGTTGTAGCATTTTTTTGGAACAAACTTCAGATGCTCATCAATGTGTTCCGTGCTTATGCAGTCATGCCAGCAAGTCATTCTGACATTTTTGGCATTTTTCCGCAGCATGCTTAGGATGGTCCTGAATGTGTTATGTGCATATGCAGAAATATTAGGAAATCATTCTGAGGGTTTTAACATTTTTTCAGAATCAGCTGCATATGTTAAGAAGTTATTCCAAGGTTTTTAGCAACCATTCCAAGATTTTCAACATTTTTCCAGAACAAGCTTCATATGCTCCTGATTCTGTTCTGTGCATAAGTAGCACATCCAAAGAGTGAAATATTATGGTGAATGGGCCCAACCATCAATAATGGTGGAATATTATAGTGATTTCACCCATGGGCCCAACCATCACCATTGGTGAAATATCCCAGCAATTTCACCAATGGGCCCAACCATCACCCATGGTGAAACATTCTGGCAATTTCACCTATGGGCCCAACCATCAACAATGGTATATGTCTTTCCAATGGGCTCACCCATGTAACATGGTCTATTACACACCATGGGCCCACATTAGCTGGACCATTGAAAACTGCCTAAATCCATTGTTAGCTACTCCATTGGTAATGGGTCAAATACACTGAAGGCCCTGGGGCCTGGTTTTATTCATGGGTGAGGTCATAGAGTTTGCCAAGTGTTTTTGTCAAGTGGTAGAAAAGGTTGAATTCCAGCTTGGAGAACTTGACCAGGGTTGGGTTCTCCTCGATGTGTTCAAGGATCGTGTCAGTCTGATGTTTGGTGTCAGCATCAGCAAAGATCCTTTGAATTTTCACCAAGTTCTCCTTGTTGGTAGAGGGTTTAGCAGTGGAGAGGTAGTTGGTGGAGGAGTTGGCGGCAGAGGCAGATTTGTACAGAGAAGAGGAGGTAGACATTCTTAGGCAAGTAGTTTCTTGAAAGTACTTGTTAGATGTGTCTCCTTCTTTTATATGCATCTAGCATTTGTTTCATATTTGAGAGGTTTGTTTCTGGTTTCCAGGAGTTTTTGGAATTCAGATATCCTTTTCACTTGATCAGATATTGGAATCGAGATCCATGTTTCCAATGTGAAAGAACTGCTTCCACTTCATACTCCAGTTTTTCATCAATCATGTCAGGAGGTGGCTGTGCATAGTTTGGGCCATGGATGTTGTTTTCCTGGTAGGGGATCAGGAGTGATGTGTGAAAGACATTGTGGATCTTCCATCGGAGAGGGAGTTTGAGGTGGTAAAGTAAGGGGTCCAATTACTTCTGTGATTTCAAACAGTCCTTCTTGTTGAGGGGCAAGTTTTCAGGTTTTGTATTTGAGTTTGACATTCTTGGATTCAAGCCAGACTTGGTTGCCTTTCTTGAATGGTGTGAACTTTTTGGTGATTCATTTGGCCATGGCTTGTTGGGCTAGTTTGTGAGCTGAGAGGTCCTCTTCTTGGGGTGTTTGGAGGTCAGTGATTTGATGTTCAACAGTGGGGATGTTTGTTTTCAGATAAATGAGAGGTATAGCCTTGGGCTTATACCCCATCATCAGGAAGAAGGGGGAGGCATTTCGTGCAGAGTGGAGTCATTGATTGTGTGCAAACTCTGCTGTCAGAAGGAGTGTTTTCCATGTTCCAGAGTTTGATGAGCAAAATGCTCAGAGGTAGGCTTCAACTTTTTGATTGATTCATTTGGTTTCGCCATCAGTTTGAGGGTGGTAGGCAGTGGACATTGCAATTTTGATTCCAAGAAGTTTTCCAAGGCTCTGAAACAAAGCCAAGGAGAATTTTGGATCTCAAAAATGAGTTTGTCAGCAAGGCCAAATGTCTTGTAAATATTGTTAAAATAGGTGTTGATGGTGTCCAGGGCAGTCATAGTTTTGTGGCAGGGGATTAGAATTACCTCCTTTGTAAGACCATGGTCTACCACAACCATGAAAGAGTCGTATCTATCAGATTCTGGTAAGTCTGTGATGAAATCTGTTAAGATCTGTAAAAAGGGCCATGTTGTGTGTGAAGCATTTGGATTGAGTGGCAGTGTCATGGGATGTGTGTTGACCTTGGTTTGTTGACAGATGGCACATCCATCAACATATTTTTTGACAAAGATGTACATTCCCAGCCACCAATAGTTGTGTCAGATGAGTGCCAGGGTGTTGTATTGTCCCAGGTGTCCCATTGGCTTGGTATTGTAGTACTTTTCAATGAGTTTCTTCTGGAGTTCTTGATTTTGAGAAACATAACATATTCCCTTGAAGAAGAGAAATCTGCTGGATATTGTCCAGTCAGAGAGTGCTGATTTGATTGGTGGGATTGTGCCTGTTTCTAATGCTCATTTGATGTTGGGCATCAGATTGCCCTTGAGTGTGGCTTCAAGGACTAGTTGCTGTATCTTGGTGTCAATGGTTTGGGTAAAGAGTTTGTCAGGAAGGAGTGTAATGTCAGTATTGTCATTGTCTTCTTCTGGGAAGAGGTCAGGTTGTTGGAATAGCGCATTGGATTGTACCATTTGCATTCCTGGTACATAGAGGAGTTTGATGTTGTACTGTGAGAGAAGGAGGTTCCATCTCACTTGTTGTCAGTTGAGGTTCTGGGTTGTTCAAAAGTAGGTCAGATTCTTGTGATCACACAGAACCTGAACTTTGTGTGGGGATCCAAGGAGGTAGTGCCTCCATGCTTCAAGGACTTGTATGATGGCAAGGAGCTCTCAGTTGTAGATGTCATAATTTTGTTTGGCTTTGGTAAAGGAATGGGAGATGTAACTGCAAGGTTTCTAGTCTCCATTGTCATCTTATTGGTGGAGGACTGCTCTGGTAGTGAATTTTGAGGTGTTGGATTTGATGGTGAAGGGTTGGTTGGGTCTGGCATCTTGAGAATGGGTGCTTGAAAGAATTATTCTTTAAGAGTGTCAAATGCTTGCTGGCATTTGAGGGTCCATTGGAATTCCTTGTCCTTCTTGGTGAGTTCATTGAGAGGCTTTGTGATATCTGCAAAGTTCCTGACAAACCTTTTGTAAAAGTTTCCAAATCTGAGGAATGACCTGACTTGTTTGATGGTCATAGGTTTGGGCCATTCCTTAATTCCTGTGAGTTTCATGGGGTCCATGGTGAGTTTGTTGTGTCATACAACAACAAGTCCAAGATACTCTACTTCTGAAGCATCAAATTTGCATTTTTCCACTTTAAAGTAGAAGTTGTTGTTCTTGAGCCATTGAAGGACTCGTTGTGTCCATTGCTGATGTTCAAGAGTGTCTGTTGAGAAGATGAGGATGTCATCTATGTATACCACAATCCATCCTTCATTGATCATATCTCAGAAGATGTCATTCATCATCGTCTGAAACAATGCCAGTGAGTTACAAAGTCCAAAGAACATTACCATTGGTTCGAATAGCCCTCTATTTGTTTTGAAGGCTGCCTTTCATTCATCTCCTTGTTTGGTCCAGATGTTATGGTATCCCCATCAGATGTCCAACTTCGTGAAGATCCTAGCTCCTTTTAGTTTGTCAAGGAGATTGGATATGATGGAAGGGGATAAGTGTTCCTGATCATGCCAGAGTTGAGGTACTGATAGTCTTGGCAGGGTTGGAGCACATCTTCTTCTTTCTTGGCAATGAAGAAAAAAGGTGAGGCCATGAGGGACTGTGATGGTCAGATATACCCTTTGTGGAGGTTCTCTTCTAAAAAACCATCAAGTTTCTCTTGTTCATTAGGATTGAGAGGATAGATATTGCAGTTCTTGGGGATGAAATCAGGTTTGAGATCAATCACATGGTCCCATTGACTGAGCTCTGTGTGGTCCTGCTGCAAGTCATTTCTATAGTAGCCGTCCACATTGGAGAGGTCGTTGTCTTCAAAGTTGGTTCCTAAATCTGCATCTTGATCCTTGTAGCCAAGATTATCCTTGTTGAATTCGTTCCAGAGCAAAGCTGAAAAATTATAGTGGAGGGGGTTGTACCTTGGTATATGTATCCAGGAGTTGGTCACAAATTACAGGCTTGAGTACTTTCTCAAGAAAAGTAATATAGCCTCATGAACTGAGGGGTAGACTGTGCCATAAATTCATGAAGATACTGATTGACATCTTGAAGGCTGTTGAAGTTTTTGGTCTTGGAATGATGCTTGATCCATTTTGTGAACTTGTTGGGTGAAACGTGAGGCTGGCAATCATTTGAACTGTAAAGCTTGATGAGACAGGCATGGGTCATGGGCCAGTCATTTTTGTTCCAGTGGGGAGCCCCT
Source organism: Tricholoma matsutake (assembly GCA_026075535.2). Lineage (NCBI taxonomy): Eukaryota > Fungi > Basidiomycota > Agaricomycetes > Agaricales > Tricholomataceae > Tricholoma > Tricholoma matsutake. The sequence continues at coordinate 11,078,125 of AP026538.1, forward strand.
TCAATGACACCACGGATGTGTCGATGGCAGTAGCATAAAATGTAAGCTGGGAGATTGTTTACATCAACAAGAGATGAGTTTGCGAGACCCTCAAGCGTGTCCAGAAAGTCTTGTACACCTTGTCCTTTGAAGAGCGGGGCATTTGGCGAGTTTGGCATAGGCATCGGCATGATGAATTGAGCAAAAGGTTGGTTGGAAGCCATCTTGAATGGAAGGCATCAGTCCTTGCTTGACAAGGGCCTAAGGTGCCCTAAAAGCATAAAAACATGCCATGCCATGTTGTAGTATGACTGAATGTGTTGATACCTTGCTTAGAATAACTTTTCTGGGAAGTAAACCCATGGAATCAGTAAGGCATGACACAGGTAACCCCCAGGTATTTTTTTGGGTACCCACACCTGTACCTGTGAACACTGCACCCATATGGTTAAGGGTGCGGTTTTATCGCAGTTATGTGCAGGTTACCATGACTAACCATGGGTTTGGGGGGGTGTTGCTCAGTTTTGTACATAATTATTATTTATGTACTACATATATATATATTACACCAAGAAACCCCTCCACTCACGTTTCATACAAGGGAGGGGTGGGGTTGGCCATAGTCATGGGTGTTGGTACCCATCTCATGGTCCTCCTGTCCTCGTTGTCTGGGCATGGTCCTCCCATCATTGTCCTCCCATCCTCATTGTTGTCCCATTGTTGTCCTCCCATCCTCATTGTTGTCTCATTGTTGTCCTCCCATCCTCATTGCTGTCCCATCATTGTTGTTGTCCCATCATTGTTGTTCCCATCATTGTTGTTCCCATCATTGTTGTTGTTCTGCCATTGTTGTTCCCCCATTGTCATGTCCCCCCCTCCCCTTGTCGTCATTCTACCCCCAATCCACCCCACGAGCAGTTGCTCATGAGGCTGGGGGCGGGTGGTGTGTCATTGTGTGTCCCGTTGTTGTTGTTGTCATTGCCTACCCGTTGTTGTCCTCCTGTCCTCGTTGTTGTCCCATTGTTGTCCTATCATTGTCCTCCCATTGTTGTCCTCCCATTGTCATTGTTGTCCCATTATTGTTGTCCCATTATTGTTCCTGTCATCATTGTCATCACATTGTCGTTCTCCCATGGTCGTTCCTGTCGTCATGTCCCTGCCTCCCCTCATTGTCATTCCACCTGCAATCCACCCCACAAGCAGTTGCTCGTGAGGCTGGAGGCAGGTGGTGTGTTGTTTCTTGTTCATCGATGGTCCCATCCCTGTTGTTATCCACCTTGTGAGCAGAGGCTCGCAATGGTGGTAGGGGGGTGCTGTCGACAGTGTCATCTCATTGTTATAGAACTATAAAAGTCAAATAAAACAATAGTTAGTTTGAAAAAAAACAACAAAAGATAGAAAACAAAAACCTAGGGCCCAAACAATGATAGATGTTGCTTGGGCTGTGATGAGGCCAGTGGGGTTGCTTACTGATCATCCTCGCTCCCCATTTCCACCCTGCAAGCAGTCGCTCATGGTGGTGGTTGGGGGTGCTATGGTGGTTGTGATCATTGAATGGTGTTGTAGTCTTAAATTAGAAGCCTCATGAGTGAATCAACAAGGTCAGATGATCACTCACCTGACTGAAATCCTAGCACTGGCATACCTGCACATACCTGTAAAACCATGGAAAAGGGTACAGTATTGCCCAGGTATGGCAACTTCTGACCCATACCCATAACCATGCATACCCATAACCATATTATCATGGGTTTACCCATACCTGTGTCATGCCTTAGGAATCAGAAAAACATGGAATCAGAAAAAAAGGGTAACTTAGCTTTCACCTGACTTGTAGGGCCAAAACAAACTTGATAGTTGCTTGATAGACTTGAACTGCTGGTGGGTGCATTGATAAAAGAGACCAAGTTGAGGAATAGTCACAAAATTTCCTTGTAGAGTGTTGGTAACACTTGTGAATGAAGTTCTCGTGTGTAAACGAAGTTATTAATAACATGGCTCATAGAGGAAAAAACAAAGATGTTTGGGGTCAAAGGGGAGACATTTGGAAGAAGGAGGATCAAAAATAGACTAATAGAGAAGTGAATGAACGTAGTTACACCTTGTTGTATAGGGAGCTTGAGGGTACGACTCGAGAAGATGTAGTGGGTCCGTGCACCCAGTAATTCATGTGATGTGGTCTTGGCACATTCAACACTGTTGCCTGCATAACCACTATGGCTTCACCTAAGCTCTCACACTCTCATTTCTCAACAACATCTCATAGTGAAGAAGAAGGTCACTGATAAGGTAGGTCTTGTTCAGAACCAGCTTGATCACATGATCAAAGAGTGACAGAGAGTGACATTTTGACCAGTAGAAAGTTAATGCACATTGCAAAACAGCATATTTAAAAAATCAGGCCACACAGAAAGTTTCTAAAACACAATCTCCAGGGTTCCTTGCGAACCAATTTTTTAATTTTGGTTGTAGAGAAGCTCCATTAGATTTTTCGTGTTGCAAACTTTCAATCTAATCTAATTAGAAGTTCCTGATTTGGAAAGCATTAAAACCCTGCCACCAAAGCATAACTTATAATCTCTCATTTTATAATTATGCCTTTGAAAAGGAAGTTTAACTTAAATAAATTTCCCTTTTGCTTATGGGTATGCCAAAAGTTTCATCAAGTCGTTCAAGCATCCACACCATTATTCACTATACTATTCTCGTCGATCATCTTCAGCATGCAAAGCAGTCGTCCTAAACTGATAGCCTTCATACCCGTCATGGCTGGAGTTGGATTTGCGTGCATCGAGAAATGATTATCAGACTGATAGTATTGCTGATCATTCTTCACAGTACATATGGGGATTACTATTTCACACCCTGGGGTTTCTTCCTCACACTTCTTGGAACAACTCTTGCAGCCCTAAAGACAATATACATGAACGTGCTCCAAGCCCCTTCCCATTTCTGATTTTCTGCCTCCAAGCCTGGTCCTCGTGTAGACTCCTCATCCTTCCCACCTACTAAAGTCCCACCTGCATCAAAGTCTCCTCCTGTGACCTTTCGCCAACCTTACCTGCCATATCTAACCCTGCTTCACCTCCTCTACCTTCTCTCACCCCTTGCATTTGTCCAAACCATGCTCATTGCGCACTTCTCCGGTGAGCTAGCTTGAGTATGGGAATATTCCATTGCAGGGCTTTGTTATTCGGCCGCTGGTGCAATCTTTTTCGGATGGCCCTCTACACAACTAGGTCTTTCTACTGCACAACTGGGGCTGCTGCTGCTAAATGGCGTGATGGCGTTTGGGCTTAATGTGGCAAGCTTTACTGCAAACAAGAAGGTCAGACCATTGAGTATGATGGTTGCTGGTGTGTTTGTCATTTTCATGTAAAGAAAAGACGTGCTTCTGATGGTTTCCTTGCAGCAAATGTCAAGCAAGTCCTTACGATTTTGTGTGTGGTCATGCTTTTCAATCTTACCATTATGCCAATGAATGCGGTTGGCATTGTGCTTACCTTGATTGGTGGTGCGATTTATACTGTGGTGGAGTTGAAGGAGAAGTGAGACAGCGAGACAATGCCAATGGCATTGCAAGTAGCATCATAGTTGCCAAGCTCGGAGTGTACTTATATCTTCATCTAAAATATCATACAGAGCATCGACACATACTACATACATAGGAATTCTCCCCACCAATAGCCATGGATCTATATCTTTATTTGATCTTTATTCAAGTTTGCAATATAAATTTACATCTGATAGTTCCTGTACCTTTCAAAGCACTCAGCGGACACATTCAGGCAACATCTTGATAAGGAATAGTGATCAATAGAAGATTTGCTCCAAAATTGAACATCAAATGGTCAAATGATGGGGAAAGGGGGTCATGGACTGACACTTGAACTGACAGACATAATGATTGTGATTGTGATGCATAATACTTAGACAGTCTGAACTTGTTAAGCAGGGGTGAACGGCATATGGTTACACCTTACCTCCATCCCTTCATGTTCTTTCCTTCCATTCATGCAAGATCTCACCATAGGTAAACAACCCGCAATGCAGTCAAATTTTAGACAAGGGGAAGGTAAGGGACGTGTAGAGGGAATGTTTCAGGCAATGGGAGGGAGTGAGGAGGCAAGGCCAACTTGGTGTAGATGATTGATTTCAACATGTGCACAGAGATGAATGATCATACATTTGCATGCAAGTGCCTCGCTGTACGACGACATATGTACAAACTCGTCCGTCTCCGGCATGCTAGTGATTTTCAACCAATGCTACTCGGACCAGTCCATTGATTCAGTCTCCATTCCTAGATATACCTTTGGCAATCAGCAAGCGCCGTGCTATGACCAGCATACGAAATTCTTAGGACGCAAGGCATATAATGGACGCGATTTTGGCAATGAAAGCTGACATCTATAGACTATACCCGAACGACTGAGTCCGAGCACTAGCATATATATATTCATGTTCTAAACATGCCCATATGATGTACAAGCCTGTGGAAGGGTGTGCCGAAAGTTGGAGACAAGGATGACGAAACGTTTTGTTGTCCAATCTATGTGGTGTACGATAAGATAAGATGTAGCGGGTCCATACTGATGAGTGTTCACGTGACGGGGTCTCATTCACCTTTGTTGCCTGACGAACAAAAGCTACGGCCTTCATCTAAGTCTTTTGCGCTCTCAGAAAAGGCGATAACGCATCAGCAAACCCAAAACAGCCTCCAGCCAAGGACGCCAACACCCTTTCGTCCACACCTGACCAAGCGGAGGCCGCTATGAATCTCGGTGATGACGATCTTCGGCTTCTCTGCGTTATCGAAGGCGAAACCGAGGTGTTTCCAATTGATATCGAAGGGCCATCGTGGCGCAATCCTAAGTTTATGGTGGGCGACCTCAAGAAGAAAATACAAGAGAAGCGAAAAGATGATTCATTAACCGGCGTTGATGCCCACAGCCTAGTACTCTGGAAGGTGCGTGCTATCGAAGAGTTGCGATCACGGATTATATGGCTTACTTCCCTGTCCTTTTAGCCCAAAGATACCAATCCCATCGATGTGAACCTGGACCTTGCGTCTATTCGCAGCGATGAACAACTGGCTGAGAAGTTATCCTCTGCTCGTCCCGTCGGCTATATTTTTCCAAACCAACCTCCCCTCGATCGTTTACATATTGTTGTACGGAAACCGGATACTGGTGAGTGACGGTGCTTTTCCATGGTTGAATACTGCTGATAGTTTCTTGCCCCAAATCACTTACCGTTCTAATTGCCCTCACGACCGCGTTGTTTTTCCCATGGGCGATGACCCCATTCCCCCTTTTGCTCCATATCTAATGACTTCGACTCCGCGGTGTTCTTGTTCGCCAACATTCATTATCTCGTTCACCTCAATCTGTCTTGTTACCTCCCGCCGTCTCGATGAACTCGTGCATATCAATTCCATCTCTTGTGCCTGACAAACCGAACACGAATTCGCTCGCGAACCATCTCTCACTTCGCACTAATCCTCCTTGTCTCGCCATCTCTCTATGATCGTCCACATTTGCAAATTTGCAATGCTCCTCCCTGATCGCTCGATGATATTATCTCTTTCCTCTTTCCTTCTTCCCACCTCCCTCATCTCGTCCGTTCCCTCTTCTCTACAAACAATCCTTCTCCAGAGAAATTTCGCCCAGAAAATCAAGGTTCTTATCCGGGAAAGCACCGTCACTCGGCTTCAATGGATGACGAAAACGATGGTTGGCTTTCATAAGTTCTCTAAAGAATTTCGGCTAATGTACATGCTTTGTGGCACAGTGTCGAGCTCCAACCAAGTACATCCACACAAGCGGGGTCGGAAAAAGGGTCGGAAAAAGATATCACTCGGTTCACCTCCGCCAGATACAAGTTGAGTTAAATCATCCTGCTGCATCCACTATTGTTGAACTATTCGCCAGGTATATTTGCGCCTCGTCCTGAAACGGTGGCTGACCTTTATGCAAAGCTCAAAAAACATAAATACGTCCAGGTACATATAGATAAAACATGCAAATGCGACGCTTATGCAATTTAGGTTTGTGGCACGCCTGCTAGCGGAAAGACTACTCTAGCCAAGCTACTACATGCATATATACATGACAATGAACCAGACATCGTTGTTGCTCGACTCGCTGCATGGAATCCAGAGAACAAGTTACCTGATGGGTGGCGCAGATGGCTAGCTGACAGCTGGGATGCGCAGAAGGGATCCTTTCTCATTGTTGACGAAGCTCAGTCGTCTTATTGGGATATGTCGTTTTGGACGGACATCAAAGCCATCGGTCCAAACAATCATTTCCACCTGATCACATTTGCATCCTACGGAAGCAGTGGCGGTAGTGATTCTCTCATGACTCCTCATACACCTCATCAAGCCCAAGTTGTGGGCTTACATGCGATCGACCCAGGGGATGGCATATCAGTAGGGCTTCTTCTTACCCAAGAAGAGTTTTATGACTTCGTCGAGAAGAGGTTTGGTCGAAACCGTTTCTCCCCTGAGTTCCTGGAATCGATTTACGAGTTGACTACTGGTCATGTCGGTGCCTGCGAGGATGTACTTGAAGTTATACAAGTGCATGACGTAACTCTACTTATACTCACAATGAATCACAAACTTATTCTATCCCCAACAGTCGTATCGATCACGAAGGTTCAGTGAACAATATACGTCCGAGATCTTTACAACCCAAGTCGATGTGGGCACTCTTTTTTTCAGCTTGGCGGGGTAAGTCCATATTCTCGAGAGGACTGCCGAAGGTAGAGTATCTCCAAGAAGCTGCGCTTGCTAAACTCTTCAGAGAAGTTACCCGCCGTGGTGAAATAGAAGTCGTTGTTCCGCCTACTTTCAGCTCGAAAAAGATGGACCCCACAATTTTGCTGGCTCACAAAAATGGCTGGCTTTACAGCGAGCAGCTGAAACCCTCACAGGCCACTCTTCATTACACTTTTGCCTCACCCCTCCATCAGCGATATGTGGAATGGATCCTATTTGGTATGCCTACGAACGGAACAATCAAAGAGAAGAAGGTCGTTGACTTTGCCATTGCCGTCATTCGTAAATTCTCACCACTCAACCTGGAGGCACCACAACGCCTTGGAACCTCTGTTCAAAGAATCCCTGAAGCCCAATTCCAAGACGAATTCTACCGCGCTTGCTCAGATCATACAAAGAACTGTGTTGCATCATTTCCTGAATTTGGTAACAAGCAAGGCCGGATCGACTTCTTTATCCCCTCAAAGAAGTGGGGGGTAGAGCTTCTACGAGACGGCAATCGCATTGCATCACACTCCAAACGATTCACGGAAGGGGAATATGGCAAATGGATAAAAGAGAAAAAGATGGTGGACTATATTATTCTCGACTTTCGCTCACAATGGCTGCCAAGAAATGACCATAAATGTAGGCTCCATTTCTCTGTCCTTGCATCCTATTGACCGCTTCTGCAGCTTTCAAGAACCTCTACTATGTTGTATACAAGATGGGTCTGAAGGAAGTTTCCATTTATGACGATAAACGCAACCTGCTAGATAAATTTTGCCTTGTCCATCACCGTTGATTAGCCTTGTAAACAATCATTAGAAACCCTACTGGTACCTGTGTTATCCACAGAAACAACATGTTAGATAATGACATTTTGTGACTTCAGGTGCCAAAGATAAAAAAAAATCATGCCCAACTATATTAGCCTGTTTCCAAGTCTGGCAGAAACTGGCCCTGTTGATTCAGCCAATGTTGTTTAAGTGTGGTGGAATGAAATGTAGGCAAGCCATCAAAGACCCCACCCAGATCCTGTCTGCCCACTTCTGCCCATGACTAGGGCTGCACACTGTACCATCTGACAGGTATTATAAGGGCAACCTCAGCCTCTAGCAAAGGGAAATCTGAAGTTAGAATTATACTACATATTACAGGGATTGGAGGTGCACCTAGCAAAGGGAAATCTGAAGTGAAAACTCTGAGGGCCCCTTTGCCAATGCCCAGTATATGTGAAGACTGCAAAAATCAATTAATAATCTAAAAATAGAAAAGGCAGAGATAGGCAGATCAAGGCCACCAAATGACATCATACCAAGGGGTAGATGTCGGAAGGGGTGCTCTGCCTCTAAATCTAAAACTGTCAACATGCACAAATGTGATAGAAAGGGAAATTAGTAATAAAATAAGGAAAAATCATAGAAAATGAAGAATAGAAGGAAATGAAGTGAGGAAAAATATAGGACGAACATAAAAAATAGGAGAAACACACAGGGCACCCCCCCAAGTCCCCCCCTAGTCCCCTTACAGGTATGGCCATACAATTTACAGGCATCAGATGGGTACAGCTCAACTGTCCACTGTGCACATGGTTTGGTAAGTAGAACTCCAATGGCTACAGGACGGGTATGGATGCGACTGTTGGATGGTCATGTACAGTAGATGGAATGCAATAAAAGAAGACAAAAATATAGGATTGACTATCTACATATTCAACAATGTAGGGCTGCAGTAGCCTTTGCATGAGCCAGATGTAAGCATTTTTCAACAAGCATTAAAATATGGATGGTATCAGCATTAAGGCTTGCATGGCAAAGAGAAATGGTGTCCTGACCACCTGATAAGACCCACTCGACTGCAACAGCAGAACCTAGATGTGAAGATGACATGTTAAAATTTTGTAAATATGCTAGAATGACACAGACTCACCAGGTATACATAAAATGTCACAAGCAAGGTGAAACAAGTTCGGGAACCAAGTGTAAGGGCAAGACCCTGCAGCAACAAGAGGAGACTCAATCAGAGAGAGAAGGGGCACTAAAGCATGGCCAGTGTATTGCTATAATCAGAGGAAATCCTAATAATAATGAACTAAAGAAGGGTCACTACTCCAACTGTCTGAGATAAGGCTGTAGCCAAATGATAACAAAGCTAGAGTAATGTAATGGAAAGGAATATAGGAATGAGTCCATGACTGATATAAACATAGGAAGGGGCTGGGTACCCTATCCAGGGGTTGTCCCTTTACACTGAGCTCATCAACCCATCCACCCATGAATTGATTGCATGCATCAAAATCTTCAGCAGGAAGTTTGAAATATTCTTCGAGCTCATTGACAGATGGCTCCTCTTTCCTGCAATATTGAGCCATGAAGGATTTCTGAGGGGAACCCACAATAGGTTTGGTTTGAATGGATGGACTCAGAGAATTCACTGATGACAGTGTAGAGATGAATGCATGTGCATAATTCTAATGGAAGTAGTTGAAGAGGTTTGATTTTGATTGTTCAAGGTGCTCGGCAAGCATTGGGTCATTGGCATAATCTATCTTCATGCCCTCATATGATATCCAAGAATCAAGCACTGTTATCATTCAATCAGTAAGTGAATGATTGCACAGACAATTAGGCATATACATGGAGCCCATGTATGGAAGGGGGATGCATTGTACTGGTAGTAGTAATCACTGAGTTTGTGGTGGGCATCTGTGAGTCCCACTTTAATATTTGGTGAAACTGAATCTGGAAGATTACAAAGAACAGTTTTGATGTCATCTTGTAGTCCTTGAAATATTGCATGTGTTGTCAAAAGCATTGGTCCTTTTGTAGCTGACATTTCTGTTGTTTCAGCTCGTAAGGACTTGAGCCATGATGTCACCAACTTAATGGACTCCCAGTCAGTGTTGCTGAGATCATGGTTTCTTGAAACAAACAAGTCAATTGTATTGTGATAGCCAAGCACTTGTCCTGCACTATTTGATAAACTGGAGATGTACAAAGGAGTGTGACATTTGATGCACAGAGCATTTGGTGGGTTGAAGCCCACCAGGTTCTAACATCAAGAATGAGCATCAGCAAGGCACTACAGTTATCTGAACTTCCACTTCCTTGGATAAACAGAATCTTGCAAGCCCATGATTGCTGACATTTAGGGCTTGACATTTAGGGCATGAACAGACACATTTGATTAGAGTTTTCAGGTCTGGTTGAGTCTGGTTTTTGGCCTATTTTTGGCCCAACCACAATCACAACTGGTTGTTGTCATCAAAAGAAGCCACCAACCACAACCACAACTGCAGTCAACCAGTTAGTCATGGTTGTTTACCGGTTACAACCTGGTTGCAACCACTCAAAACCATAAATTTATATATACTTTTTCTATGTAATTTACATACAATAACAAAATCAACTACTTCACATCAGGATGGACAGATTTTCAAGTCAACTGAAAATCTTGCTGAAAACAATAGTTTTGGTCACATTTCTGAAATTACTAATTTCAGGTATACTGAAACTAGGAAAAACCTAGTTTCAGGTATACTGAAACTAGGAAAAACCTAGTTTCAGGTATACTGAAACTAGGAAAAACCTAGTTTCAGGTCACCTGAAAGATACAATTTCAGTATTGTGACTGAAATGATTGTTTTTGGCAAGATTTTCAGTTGATCTGAAAACTTGCTGCTCCCGATGTGCTTCCCACTTGTGGTTGTAGTGAGGGGGGGTGTATCAGCATGGAAGGTGTATGGAAACCCCCTCCAGCTTGCTTTTCAAGTGAGGAAAGGGGTGGGTGGGATAGGAATCAAACAAGAACCCCACCGGCTCACATCTGGAGTGAGGACATGGGTGTCAACACAGAAAAGAATGATGACCCCCTCCATCCCACTTGGGGAGTGAAGGGGGGGGCACCGGTGATGATACTCAACCCAGAAACCCAAACAAAACCCACAAAAAGGCTTCAGATGGTATAACACAAGTCAGAGGAAGGATGCAAGGCCCTCTAGATGTCACCTGTCAGACTGACCGTCAAATAGTCATAAAACAACTGCTTGTCAAAGCAGTTCGAAGCTAAAAGAATGTGTTTTGAGGACTTGTGATGATTTTTGAGACATTGCGATGATTTTTGAGACATTGCAATATTTTTCAAGGTGTTGCAATATTTTTCGAGGTTTTTTTGGAGAAGGTTCAAGGAATTTCGAGTGTGCAAATATGTTCGGACACAAGATCGGGGGACTAGACGAGTAGTAGAAGTGAAACAAAGGTGAATCAAGGTAAATGAGAGCAAAAATAGCATAATGTGAGGAATCTCAAGGAATTTTGAGGAATTTTGAGGAAGTTTAGCATAAAACACCAAACTTTGGACTGAATAAGACTAAACCAAACTCTCAAATCACTGTGATTTGGGAGGAAGATGACAACTTTCTTTTTTTTTCTTTGTATCTAGTACATCTTTTTATATAAAATAAAGAAAGTACCTAAAAAGGCTAGTGAACATGAGGCAAACATGTGGAAAACTCAAGGCAAAAGACAATATAAGTATATCAGAACAATAAAGCGAGCCTAGAAAGGGTGAATATAACACATGATGAAGAAATAATAAGAAAGAATAGCTAAAAGCGGACTGTCCTTGTTATAAATTGAATAAAACATTGCAAACTGCTTCAAGCAGATTGTATGCATGCACATGCAGTTGAAATGTGTTCGAGATACTTGAGATAGTGTCCCATGTGTCCAGCATGCATCCGAAGATCATTTGAATAGGAAATACTGTGTCCGAAGATGTTTTTCGAGGTTTGATATTTTTTGAAGATTTTTGAAGATTCTTTGGACTTTGTTTGTGGCCCGAAATTGGTGTGATATTGTTCGACAATGGTAGGGGATACGTCTGGCATGTGTGCGATGACCATTCAGATAGCAATATAGAGTCCGATGTCAATTTTCAATGTTCGATGATTTTTGAAGTCAGTCGAGGAAATATCAGACTTGTTTGAAGGCCGATATTGCTGCAATATTGCTTGAAACTGGTTCAGAACCCATTGACGATGTTCCAAGTGGATATCCTGAGCTGTACAAAGGTCGGGGGAATTGTATTATGGTGGCCGAAGGCATACAAAGAATTTTGAGGTGTTGCGAAGAATTTTGAAGCATTCTCGTGACTTTGTAGACATTTGTAGAGGTTTGTAGAGCTTCAGAGAGGTTCATATGGGTTTGTAGAGCTTCGACAACGATTGTAGATGTGTTTTCCAAGCTTGAACAACAAGGTGGACCTATCACCAGCCAGAGAAAAGAAATCATCAGAACCCCCCTGCCTTGCTTTTGGGGCAAGGGAGGGGTGGCACACCAAACAAATGAGAACCCCTCTTTCTTGCGCTTGAGACAAAAACTGCGACTCAACTGGACCCCAACCACAAGCAACCAGACTTTTGGTCACAGTTGGGCCTCAACAGCACACCAACTGGATGCAGTTGGCCTGCTCAGGCCTCTCACTCAAACCAGTCGCAACTGACTCCAACTGGTCACAACCGGCTACCCTTACCTAGCCACAAAGGCTACGTGAAGGTCCAAGTTTGGTCTAAGTACTTCAAATTAATTGAAATTTCTGTGTTATTTATATGTATTTTACTTATTTAACATTGAATTTGGGGTGTGCCCAATGGGGTGGATGTGCAAGGGTTCATATACCCTGGGCCCATTTGCACCTGTTTGCACATGTGTACCACATTTCCAACCATGGTGACAAACAACTTGAACACCAACCCACAACCTCACTCACTCCAAATGTGAGTCGGAATATGTGCTGGCAATGGATAAAGTGAGAAAGTAGGCAGAGGGGTGGGCTTGAGGGGCTAGTAAAGCCCCTTGAGTCTTAGGCATATTTTTTCTTTGTTTTGTATCATCCTTCACTAACATGACATAGGCCCACCCTCCCCTGCCACAAGCAAGAGCATAATACATGCCACATCACAGCCCCCTCCCTCACTCCAAACACGAGATGGAGTGGGCTTTCTTTTTCTTTCTATGGCAACATCCCCCCTCCCTCACTCCAAATGCGAGATGGAGGGGGTTTCTGCTTCATTTCTCTCTTGACAACCCCTCCCTTGCACCAAATGTGAGACGGAGGGGTTATTTACTTATCTGGCAAACAGCCCCCTCCCTCACTCTCAATGCAAGATGGAGGGGTTTCTTGTTTCTTTGCTCTGCTGGCACCCCCCCCCCCCCTTGCCCTAAAAGCAAGACAGAGGGGTTATCATGGGGTGTGATGTTGCACGTCACCCCAACAACTTGATTTGGCATTGGTTGTCACCACCACCCCCCTTAAACTCATTGATATAATTGTCCATGCCTGATGGTAAGAGGATGACTCAAACTATGTCACTGCTTGGTGGTGCTCATTGAGGGGACAAAAGTGGCATACAAACTCTGCTCAAAAGTCACCCCAAGTGGAGAAAGGTAGAGAACCAAGCTCTTTAGTTTGGCACAGAATACAGTCCACATAGAGATAGGCACATTCAGATTTCATGTATGTGAAGGCCCAATAAATTTTTGCAGCATTGTTGATGAATTGATGTGACTGGAGACTGGTATACAACTCACAGGAATTAAGGAATGCATGCCCCTCTGCATGCACACCATTAAATTTGGTGGGGGGGGGACAGTTTGATGTGGGCACGCTCCTTAGTGGGCGCATTAGGTGGCATGTCATTATTGGGCATGCTTGGAGTCGTAATGGGGTGAATATTGGTTGTGGAGCTAGTCTGAAGGGTTCTGATGAAGTTTTTGATTGTAGATTTAAGTGAATCAATTTGCATGCATATTCCAGTAACATTGCTTTCAAGTATGTCAAGGCGCTCTGTTGCAAGGGGGCGCATTAAGCGAAAATGGTGGGGCACTGAAGGTGGGAGTCTCAGGAATGGTGTGTAGGGAGTCTATGGAGCTCTGGGAAGCATCATCCACTCCATACCTGCCTATCTTTGGCAGTGTGTTTGTGATTTCAGGCCTTAGGAGAGAGTTTTCTACTATAAGGGCAACCTTAGAGGCCACTTAATTAGTGGACTAGCAAAGGGAAACCCAAAGTTAAAATTGTGGTACATATTGCAGGGAGTGGAGGCACACCTAGCAAAGAAAAATCTGAAGAGAAAACTCTGAGGATCCCTTTGCCAATGCCCAATATATGTGAAGATTTCAATCCCCCTTCACTGTTCCCCTCACTCTCCCCCCTCCTCCTCACCCCCTTGCCTCCTTACCCCCAACCCCCACTTACCTCACTTACCCCACTCACTCTCCCTCCACCTTTTCTATTGTGATCCTGATGCTCATACCAAGGCTGGCATTCTGTTCGAGCATGCCACACATTGTTCCATTCACACAAGAGGCAAAGCAATATTCTGCCTAAGAGAATATGTTGAAAATAATGAGAGAAAAAGACACTTTTTCACTAGGGAAAAATTAAAGGAACCATCAGTAAAAATATGTTATTTTCCCACACTTTTCTCCTTTTGGTTGTTGCTGCAAAATAACTAACCTGTTTCCAGGAGAAAACCTGAGAAACTTAAGGAGAAAAAGGTTATTTCCCCATACATTCCCACTTTTTTCTCTATGAAAAAACATGTAATCTGTTGCTACGAGAAAATATTGTAAAAATCAGGAGAAAAAATGTTATTTTCACCAAAAATAGAGAAAATGTTGAAAAAAGAGATATTTCCTCTCTATTTTCACTTGATTTTCTCTCAGGAATAGATAAGTTATTTTAGTTGAGTAAGAACAAAGAGAAAAGTGTGGGAAAATGACACATTTTCACTGATAGTTCCTTTTATTTTTCCCAAGGGAAAAAGTGTCTTTTTCTCTTATTATTCTCAGCATATTCTTCAGGCTAATATATTGCTCTGCCTCTTGTGTCACAAGGGCCTTGTATTGAGAATGACTTGCCTCTCCTCTGGTAAGAACCTGAAAGTTTCCATACCTGTTACTGCTGTTGGGAAGAATAAGAAAAGCCATTATTATTCTTTGGCCATCCGGGAAAAGTCAGGTTCCCAACATGTCCATGCAGATTTCCTCAACCTTTACATGACTGCAATTTTAGAAACCGAGGGTTCTATTTGTTAGGAAACAGCCCTGTTACCTAATAAAATTTCATTTTATTTTATTATGTCGAATTACACTACATGACACCAAATGATGCTACACTTTGATAGCATGAGAATTTTATTTTGCATGCATCACTATGTATGTGCGCATTGGTAACAACAATGTACAATATATGTAACATAGTATATAAACCTTGAATATACACCTAGGGGACCGCAGTTGTGTTCTCTTAGGTATTCCACCTACGCTTGTGGTGTGAAAGGCCTTTGTCAACAAACTCATCTATAAATAACCCCTCACATCAAAACCATCAATTCCCCCATCATGTGCGTGGATCCCACCCCCTTCTTGTAGAGAGAACCCACACGGTCTTAGCTAGCAGATAGTGGGTGTTGCCCTAACAGAAGAACACAAC
Source organism: Tricholoma matsutake (assembly GCA_026075535.2). Taxonomy (NCBI): domain Eukaryota; kingdom Fungi; phylum Basidiomycota; class Agaricomycetes; order Agaricales; family Tricholomataceae; genus Tricholoma; species Tricholoma matsutake. The sequence continues at coordinate 11,093,369 of AP026538.1, forward strand.
TGCCCATATCAGTGTGCCTTCTCTTACTTGTGCATATGTCATTGTTTCACTGCGCCACATCCAATTACTCATCTTTTTGGCATGAGCTGGAAGTACTTGTATTTACATAAACCACCTTTTCTTTTGTAAGCCAACGCCAGGCCTCGCCTTACATTGCAACTGCCAGTGATCGAGAGGCAGTGCTCGTCATTAGGACAGCTGCAACCAGACAACCAATTGGATCTGGTTTAGTCCCAATTTACCTTACTCTATTTGGATGACTATTTTAGTTACAAGCTGAATTTAGTGATATCTCTGAGATCAGGCACTGTTGGAAGGGGTATTGATCCAAAGTGCCAAATTAGGCACCCAACAAATGACAAACCATTGACAAACCATTGACGAACAATCATGTGACCTGTCGACACTTGGAGAAATTTTGAAGAACAAGTCGAAGAAGTGATTCATCACAGATTTTACAATTATGTCCGAACCCTCAACTACTAATCCCGGTCCTAATCCCGTTCCCACACCAGCACTAGAGGCAAAAATTGATGCGCTTACAGTGCAAATGTCGCAATTAGTGTCAGTGTTGGCAGCATCACAGCCCAGTCAAGCAGAAGTACAGCCAGAGATGACAGGAGATAGAGATGATGAGATTGAGGAGATGGTGGAGTGGATGTCACAGGAGGATGAGATGGCAGCAAAATTTGGAAATGGAAAAGTGTGCTTACCTAAGTACACACCTCTGCAAATCTTTGATGGTACCATGGAGAATACAAAATCTTTCATCAGCTCTATAGTATTGTACATCCATGGGAGGAAGCCAGAGTTTCATACAGCCAAGTCTAGGATTATGTTTGCTCTCTCATACATCCAGGCAGTACATTACACTCCTCCACCTATTCTGGTTGGATTCCAGTCGGAATGACCATTCTGATCGGAATTTCTGGAATTCCACAGAATTCCATTTACATATATTTTTCTTACAATTCATAATTCTGATCAGACTGGAGGGTCAATTTTACCCCCAAAATCCCCGGAATCTACCCAGACTCATTTTTACCTGGAACAGTTGGATCAACCGGATGCACAGCAACTAGCATAACCGGACAAACTGGAATGCATGTGCATCACCAAATAAAAGTATTGTATACAATGGGAATTGAACGCTCAGTTTCAGTGACACACCCAAATGTGCATGCGCTCTTACCACTCTGCTAACCGACCATTATTTGTGAGGTACATTTAATGACTTTATTACCCAACTGAGTTGGGTTCACCAGTACCAAATCACAACAGCATGACGTGGCACATCAAACACTCTCACACCCATCCATCAACCACCAGTGACCCCATCATGACCCATTGTGACCCATCTGCCAACCACCCCAACCAAAAACCATGCCAATGACCCATGCCACCATGCGCAACAAGGGATCAGCCCCATCGCCACTCAAATCGCCTCCCAAATCAGGTTTGCAAACCCACAAATGTGCCATGTCAGCGCTCGAAAAGGATGGCTCAAAGAAAGCAAAGCGAGATGAGGAGGAGGAAGATGAGGAGGAAGATGAAGAAGAGCCTCAGAAGGGGAAAGGTTGTAAAAGGTAAGTAATCTGGGCTGTGTATCCATGGTTATCACCCTAATCACCCAAATCACCCAACAGGACCTCAAAAAAAGGCTCGAAAGCAAAGGGTGCAGCTTCAGCCGCCCTTTTTTCAAGGTATGTTTCTTTTTTTTCCATCTTATTAACTAACTGTTTCTTTTTTAGAGCTGACCTTGCTCTCGAGGCCAGCAGGGTCTCTGTCACCCCCCCTCAATGTGCTCGCTTGGCGAAGGCAAGCCTCCTAGCCCCATCTCCTGCTCCAGGCGGCGCTGCCTGAAGGCGAGTCCAGCAGCCCCCCTCCAGTGACAGTGAGGACAGCAGCAAGGGGACCAGTGATGAAAACAATGCGGACAATGCCAGTGCGAGCCAGCACAGCAATGACAGCAGCAGCAACAAGGAGTCTGGGGATGACAACAACAACAACGGGGAGGCTGAGAATGACACCAATACCAACACCAGCCACAGGAAGGCCTGGGACGACAACACCAGCCTCAGGAAGGCTGGGGAAGACAATGACAATGATGGAGAGGCCGACAACACCAGCGCCAGCCACGGGGAGGCTGGGGACGACACGGACAGCGACAGGGTGGCCAACAACCCCAATGCCAACGCCAATGCCCATGCCAGCCACAGGAAGGCCTCAGACAACAACAACAACAACAACAATGCCAACAACAACAACAACAATTCCAACAACAGGACTGACACTGCCAACACCAGCAGTGGGAAGGCCAAGGCCAATGATGGGGAAGTCGACACCACCAACGCTAGCAGCAAGAATGCCAACGATGGCGACAACAGCTATGGGGGGGCCAACAAGGGGGATACGATGACCACCAGCAAGCCCTTTTTTTTCCTTTTACATTACATGCTGACCATCTCCCCATCTACATAGCCCAGATGACAAAAGGTACTGTAATTTGTCTTAGTTGTAATTTAATCTACAATTTGTGTTAGATATTGGTGAAACCTCCATGGGTGACACAGGTAATGAAAAATAAAATTACTTATGTCTTTTTAATATATTGTCTTAGTTGTTCCTGATGTGACTTCCATGGTCCAAGCCAAAGGAATTTGAGACCATGGTAGGAGGTTTTTAGTTCCGTTTTTGTTTTGAGTGTTGTAAAACATTTGTAGATGTTCATATGGCTAGTCCACCATCCAGTCCACCACCTGCTCTCCATGGATCATCCCGCACTACTGGTGGAAGTACTCGTGGACATGCCATTGGAAATGTCTTCAATTTTGCTGATGCTGGTGATGATGACAATCTCGAGACTCTGGTTTTGAGAACTGGAAAAGTACATCTCTATAACTCACCAGTCAATCCTACCGAAGTCAAGCCATTCCACACTCTCAAAGTTGATGTTAAGTTTTCTATGGCTCCTGTCCTCAAATCTATTGCTGCGAGGTGGTCTCCTATTGAAAGTATGAGATTTTGATGCATGTTTATCATTTATAATAATCTCATAATAGAATCCAATCCTCAAATCTCTGTTTATGAACAAGAGGAGTGGACTGACAAAGGTCGATATACTGTGGCAGTAACATTCAATGAAGATATCGAATGGATTAAGCAAAAGAGAGATTATGTTCTTCCGGTCTGTTATGTGAGACTTTTTTATGGTGTTCTTCAAGATTATTTGATATTTATTTCATATCAGGAACAACAACCTGCATTTGTTCCTGCATTATCTGTCTCAACTTGACTTGGTTCTACTGGTACTACCCCATCTGATACCTGTGACTCTACACCTCTTTCTGCTACAACTTCTCATTTTCCAATGACCTCTAGTCATACTGGCTCTCCATTCAAAGACAAGATTATTGTGTCTCTCAACATTCCAGTTGAGTTAACAGATCACAAGGACATAAATTTGGGTTATGTGTGGCAGAAGTACAAAGCCTGCTTGGCAGCTATCAAGACCTGCAATTTGTTGTGGGAGGGTAAAAAGTTGAGAGATGTTTTTGATCGAAAGCCAACACAGGCAGATATTATCAGCATTTTCAAAGGAAAATCACAGTGGCATCTGATGTACAGCAAGGCTTTTCCAAAGCTTTCTGGTTATCCTAGGATGGTGTCTTGGCTGGAGGATAGTGATGACAAGCTCTCAGATATTGTGCTGTGGGGAATATCAAAGCCTGTATATACATTTGCAGATCTTTTGGAGTGGTTGGCAAATGGAGGAGAGGGCTTGACAAAGGTAGAAACAGAGGCAGAATCTAACATGGAGGAAACTCAAAAGGGAAAAGAAAAGGAGAAGGAAAAGAAAAGGGAAAAGAGAAAGGGAAAGGGGAAAGGAAAGGAGAAGGAGAAGGAGAAGGAGAAAGAGACAGAGAAGGAGAAAGAGGGGGGAAAGGCAAAGGATAAAGGCAAAGGCAAAGCAAAAGAGGCAACTGGAGGCAAGAAGAAGAAAGCTAAGGAGACTGTGTAAGTAATTACAATGGACAAACCCAATGGTGTTATAGTTCTAAGTTCACTATCATGATTTTAGTAACAATTGCTCAAAAGCAATGCTCTGGCTGATTTCAAGTCTTTGCTATCTACCTTTGCCATTGTGGATTTTGCTGGGTCTTAGTCTTTTGCCCACAGCTGCTGCATTGCCACAATTCAGCCCATTCCCAGAATTAACTTTCCTCTCCTTCAGTCAATTCATCCAGACAAATTTCTCAGCTGACATATCACTTTCAACAGTTTTATTAATGCTGTTTACAATGACTGAGAATCCCAATCTTCTCAGTTTACATGCAAGACAACAGTATTCACTTGGGAAAGGAGAAAACATTTCTGCTATTAATAGCTGGATCAAAAGCTTGTCATGGGCACTGCATGCAAAAGTGGACAACCATGCATCCATGTTATTACATGAATCCGACTGGTATGATGGCATTTCTGAAAAACACATTGTCAGCAATATTGCAACCAAACTTGATAAACTGGTGGAGCACTTGGGCTTCATCAAATACAACAAAAAGGGCCATCTAAAGACTGCTCTCAAACCAATATTATACAAAGCAATTGAAGCAATATGTATCATTTGTCCTGAATCATATCAATGTGTCACAAGTGGATGCAGATTTTGGTCTCTGGTTCAGATAACCAAACAAAGAGATATTCCCTTGGTAACACTTGTGAAAAATAATACCATTCACAAGAATGTTCCAGTTCCTACTGGAAGATGCCCCAATTGCACTACATTGTATAGTGCAGATCATGAGCACTCTCCAGAAATCAATGAAGAGAACAAGTTCACCAACTTGTATTTGAATTCTGCCAAATACCTCAAAGTTGGTCAAAGTATATGGGTGGATCGAGTTTTTTCAAATGCTGTTGTGAATGCTATGTACAGCTTTCATGCCTCAGCCTCAGCATACATGGAATTCTGGAATAATTCTTTTGGAAAAACACAGCAACATGTTTTCCAGTTGTCATGTCATCAGATCTGGCAGGCCTTTGTTCAGGAGTCCATCTGCACCATTGCTGCTTCTGCTGATAGAGGGCTATTGATGAAATTACAGAGGAAGCTTTCTTGATTCCTGGTGAAAATGGAGTTATCAGAGCTGCAGATCAACATGCTTGTTCAGAATGTACTCATAACTACATTGCAACAACTTCTGATAATACTCCAACTGCTCATTCTGCTGCTGTAGTTGGAGTTGATGAGGATGTTGAACAATCCTCTCAGCAAGCTGCTGATTCTGGTTCATCATCATCTGGTTCAACATCTGCATCTACCTCTGAAGATGGCATGGATGTTGACAAAGCACCAGTAAAGATGGTGGTTGTTGATGGAACATGCTTTGGGCTGAAGCACTGTGCTTATAAAAATTGTGCAGATGATCTTATAAACTATCATGGTGGTGTCTTTTGTGAAATACATGAACAAACCCATGGTGCAAAATGCCGTGTTCGCAACTGTGACAATTCCAAAATCAGAGGAACACAGGCATGTCAACAACATCAGCAGCAATGGAAGAAATATGTCACTCAACACAAAATACAGTCAGCATCTGGTTTCCGAAGAATTACACAAAGGCCAGCTGAAAACCTGCCTTGCATTTCAACAAACACACAGACCAAACAACCACATGACAAACCAATGGAGGAAGTGGAGCATAAAAATTATTTCAGTGCTCCTAGGTTTTACTGTGTTGAAACAATATGTGCACCATGTGGTGTTGTTATTGCCTGGGCAAAATTCCCTAAAGCTGAATCACCTATTTAATATTTTGGCATTTTTGGAAAAGGTTTTTCACACTGAAGAGTCTAGACTGGATTACATTTGCATTGATAAAGCATGCCTGGTACTTCAAACTGCTCTCAGAAATGGATCATGGGAAAGGGCATGGGCAAAGATATCATGATTTATTGTTGATGCTTATCATTACATCAACCATCAAGATGATGATGAACTTTGCAAGAAATGTTGTAATCCTGCACCAGCTGATGGTTCTGCACCTAATCTGGTTGTTGAAGCCAAAGATAAACAAGGCAAATCTTGTTTCAGACATGCATTCAATACACAGGCAAGCTTTGATACTTGGTTCATGTAGCAATGATACTTAACCAAAATACAACAAACAGGCTTGTGAACAGTTAAATGCATGGATGGGAGGATATGAATCAATGTTGAAGAAAATGACACCTGGCAACTTCAACTGGTTTCTGCATAGCATGCTATTTGATCCTACTAGACATGTTATTGCTAAACAAGAGGAAAAGGCAAGTAGGGTAAACAATAGTGATGGTGATGGTGATAGTGATCATGACATGTAGATAGCAATTACTGTACAGTCAAAAATACAGTAGGGATATCTTGATGAGGCCCATTCTAAGTACATAACAATCCAGGCACAGCCAGTAAATCATCAGTACTAAGTCATGTTGAGTCCAAGTCTACCACAAACTGTAAAGTTCCACTGGAATCCAGTGAGTCTGGGTGGTTTCCTAACATTACCCCCCTTTTATGCCTTGACTTCCAGGCGAGAAAATATTGTGTCTGTCCCCTCTGTGAAATTTTGGTAAGGCTGGAATCTCATCCCCTCATACACCATTCTTGCAATGCGACGCGGAGCATTCAGATTACGTTTAAAGAATTGGGTGATTGTGTTACGTGCTCCCTTACAATTCTCTTTGGGTTCCCATGAATTATTTTTGTTGGTATAGTTTTTCCACTTTATTAAGAACTCCAATTTGTTCCGTCGAAGACGTGAGTCTAGAATTTCTTCAACTATGTATTCTGGAGCACCTTCTACTATTATTGGAGGTTGCGGAGTAGTTTGTTGGCCAGGAATAGTGGGCAGGCGGTAAGGGCGTAGGTGGGATACATTAATCTCGGGATCAATCTTGAATGATCAGGGTAATTTTAGCACTACCACATTAGGTGAGATCACTTTAGAGATTGCATATGGGCCAACTTGTTTCTCCGTAAGTTTCCTTGAAGGTCATGGAATATTTAGGTCCTTGGTACTTAGCCACACCAAGTCACCAACTTTGTACTCTGGAGCGCGTGCTCGAGTACAATCCACATGTCACATCATGTCATCACATGCTTTCTTCAATGCCGCCTCTGCTTCTTCTTGTACCTTTTGCATCTTAGATACAAAATCTTCTACCGACTGTACTTTGACTTCCCTTCTGGGTTCTACTCCCATGCGAGGATGATATCCATAATTTGTGAAAAAGGGTGACATACGAGTAGCCGAATGGAATTTGTTATTGTGGGAAAATTTGGCAATTGCCAGCCATTCAGGCCAGTTGGTTTGTTGGTAGTTGACAAACATATGTAGGTACTGCTCCAACTCCTGGTTCATTCTCTCTGTCTGCCCATCAGTCTGCAGGTGATATGCTGTAGGTAGTTTAGTTTGAATTCCCAATATGTTGTTCAGTTCTCGCATAAATGTGGAAGCAAATTGTGGTCTGCAATTGGAGATAACGGTATCAGGTAACCCATGTAACTGCCATACCTGATTTAGATAGAGGTGCGCCAAGCCCAATGATGAGGTTTTTGTAGTAGTAGGAATAATATGGACCTCCTTTGTAAAGTGGTCGCATACTACAAATATTGCATTGTACCCTTGAGCCTCAGGTAATCTGGTAATAAAATCCACAGATATATCTTGCCACGGCACTTTAGGTATAGGGTTCAGCATTAATTTTCCTGCAGGTTTTTCTGGAAATTTCTCCCCCCTCATGCACATATCACATCCATCCACATACCCCAACACATACTTCGAAATTCCGGGCCACCAATAATTTCTCATTACTAATTCCAACATCTTCCATCTTCCTGGGTGTCCAGCAGTCAGTGTATTATGATGTAACTGGACAATCTCCCTTCGCAAATCCTGATCTTTCGGTACATACACTTTTCCTTGAAACAACACCAACCCTTGTTCCTCAGCCCATTCATCTCCTTTGATATTACCTTTCTTCTCTCCCTTCAGAGCTTTCACAGCTTCCACTACTTCATCGTCCATTTCCAAACATTGTCTAATTTTAGACAACATTTCCATTTCCGAGCTATCTATTAATAGATGCCCTTGATGCATAGCGCAAATGCAAAAGTATTCAGGTTTGAGTAAGGTAACATTTTTATTGTCCTCCTCCACATCATTCAATCTTTGGGACAAATATGCACAAGGATTCCATTTGTCATCTTTGTACAGCATTGATAATACTGCTCCAGTAGCAAAATTGGATGCATCAGATTCCACTCACAAAGGGGCTAATATTGGTCCCTCCACAAACTTCCTCTTCAACTCCTCAAACGCTGTCTGCTGCTGCTCTCCCCACCTCCATACTACTCCCTTTTGCGTAAGGTTATGTAAGGGTGTGGCAATTGTAGAAAAATTGTGCACAAAGCGACGATAATAATTTGCGAGTCCCAAGAAGGCTTGAACCTCCTTGATACAGGTGGGCGCAGGCCAATCTGTGATTGCCTGTACCTTGATCAGATCCATGTTGATCCCATCAGGGCCAATCAATAATCCTAGGAACTCAAACTTGCTTGCCCCAAACACACACTTCTCTGGTTTCAAAAATAGATCATTCTCTGCCAACCTCCATAACACTTCCTGCACTATTGCCCCATGATTTTCTTCATCCTCCATGAATATCAGAATGTCGTCAATAAATATTATTACCATGCCTTTGTCTATTACGTCCTTAAAAATGACGTTCATCATATTTTGAAAGGTCAGGGGACTATTAGTCATCGCAAAAAACATGACAAGCGGCTCGAAGGATCCTCAATGCATGGCAAATGCAGCCTTCCACTCATCTCCTTTCTTTGTTCGTACATTGTTGTATCCCCATTGTAAATCCAATTTTGTAAAGACCTTGGCTTTTCCCACCTTGTCAATTATTTCTGAGATCAATGGCAGGGGGTACACATTCTTCACTGTCCACTCATTCAGATACCTATAATCTGTACACATCCTCTTCCTTTGGTCTTTCTTTGGCACAAAGAATATTGGTGATGTCTGTGGTGATTTTGAAGGTTGTATGTATCCTTTGCGCAATTGTTCCTTCAGGAATGCATCCACTTCTTCTTGTTCCATCAGAGATAATGGATATACCTTCGACCTCTTTGGCATAAACCCTGGCTTCATCTTGATTGCATGATCCCATGGCTTCCGCACTGGCATTCACTCAGACTCCTTCTTCTGGAACACTGACAGATATTCATGATACACTTTTGGCACCCATTCCTCCACTGGCTTCTCCACCTTCACAATATTCTTGTCCCATGACTGTCCTCCACAAATTGCTCTAAAGGTTTGCTTCTGCTCTTCTTTCTCGATCATGACCGGAACTTCCTCATTTGGCATTTCCTCATCCTCCACTTCCTCCATTATAACAGAATACTTCCTCAGATGTTCTTTTTCTTTCTTTTTTCCTTTTTTCCTTCTTCATCTTCCTCCCATACACATTACATTCCTTAGGACAACAAGTCATTTGTACTTTCCCAGTTTTCCAATCAATTTCAGGATTATGCTTCCGTAACCATGGACATCCTATTATTAGATTGGTTTTCCCAAGATTGCACACTTCAAATACTGCTTGCTCCTGATGCTCCTGATACTTTAGGACCATAGTCACCTCCTCCTTGATAGTTCCTCCACGATTGACTGTTCTGTCAATATTGTACACCATTATAGGTTGCGCCAGCTTGCATGTGTTAATACCATTTCCGGTAATTAAGGACCGATTAATGAATAATCCTGTAGCACCACTATCAAGCAATGCTTCCCCATCAATAGCTGCATGCATGTCCACTGTCTTCAGTCCCACAGTCAAGGTGATTTGATTTCGGGTTCTATTCGTGCAGAGTGAATAAAGAATTTAGGGGTTTTTGGAAATGATGCATGACAATTTTCTTTGTCACGTGATTGACAACAGTTGTACTCCTTTTTGTCATGTGATTCAGAATGGTTGTACTCCTCCTCAATTTCCTTTTCTGATTTGCTCTGGGTTTCCTAGGATACTAATACATTGTAACGATTCTGGGTCACCAATGGGGAAACCTTCACTGGGACTCTTCCACAAAATTCTTCTGCTTGCCTTCCTCTGGCTGCACTTCCTCGACTGTAGCTTCCCTAATCTTTCTTTTCTGCCTACAATTCCTAGAAATGTGTCCTAACTGCCCACAGTTAAAACATTTAAGTGGGGCTCGTCTCCCTGCTTGATCAACCTCCATTGCCTCTGCTGGTGCTGCTGACTCCGTAACTATAGGTGTCACTGCCATGGCCAGTGGCTGTGCCCTTGGAGCTTGCGCCTGAGGTGCCTTTCCTTTCTCAGACTTTCCTCCTGATGACTTTCCAAATTTACTACTTCCATACATCAACTTTGACTCAGCCTGTTCCTGCCAATATTGCCGGTCAAGGCGCATTGCCCAATTATACCACTCGTCCAACTTCTCTGGCATAGAAGGTAGTCGGTAGATAGACTTGGATTTAATCCTGCTTTCAAAAACTCTACCAATGCAGCTTCTCCCATGTCCATTTGCAAAGCTTCTGCTTTGAACTGCAAAATAAATTCATCCACCGTTAGGGAACCTTGGTGCATGGTCTTTAATTTAGCATTGGCTGTTGCCTTTGGATTAGGGTCTCCAAACTGTGCCTCCAATCTCTCCAGAAATTCCTTGAAGGTTGCAAATGGTTTATTTCCCACGGCAATTTGATTAATAGCCTCATTTCTCCAGAACTGTGCTTTCCCCCCCTGAATGTATGAGAGAGCAAACATAATCCTAGACTCAGCAGTATGGAACTCTGGCTTCCTCCCATGGATGTACAATACTATAGAGCTGATGAAGGATTTTGTATTCTCCATGGTACTGTCAAAGATTTGTGGGGGCATGTACTTAGGTAAGTGTGCTTTTCCATTTCCAGATTTCTCCACCGTCTCATCCTCCTGCGATATCCACTCCACCATCTCCTCCATCTCATCATCTCTTTCTCCTGTCATCTCTGGCTGTACTTCCACTTGTCTGGGCTGTGATGCTGCCAACACTGACCCTAATTGGGACATTTGCACTGTAAGCACATCAATTTTCCCCTCTAGTGCTGGTGTGGGAACAGGATTAGGGCCGGGATTAGAAGTTGAAGGTTTGGACATAATTGTAGAATCTGTGATGAATAACTTCTTTGACACATTCAAGATTTTTTTCTTTGAGACCTCTCCAAATGTTTATGGGTCACATGATGGTTCATCAATTGTTCGTCAATTGTTCGTCAATTGTTCATCGTTCGTCAGGCGCCTAATTTGACACTTCGGATCAATAACCCTTCCAACAGTGCCTGATCTCGGAGATAACACTGAATTTGGCTTGTAACTAAAATAGTCATCTGAATAGAGTGATGTAAATTGTAACTAAACCAGATCCAATTGGTTGTCTGGTTGCAGCTGTCCTAATGACAAGCGCTGCCTCTCGATCACTGGCAGTCGCAATGTAAGGCAAGGCCTGGCATCGGCTTACAAAAGAAAAGGTAGATTATGTATATACAAGTACTTCCGGCTCGTGCTGAAAGGATGAGTAATTGGATGTGGCACGGTGAAACAATGACGTATGTGCAAGTAAGAGAAGGTGCACTGATATGGGAAGTTGTGTTCTTCTGTTAGGGCAACACCCACTATCTGCTAGCTAAGACCGTGTGGGTTCTCTCTACAAGAAGGGGGCAGGATCCACGCTCGTGATGGGGGAACTGATGGTTTTGATGCGAGGGGTTATTAATAGATGAGTTGGTTGAGAAAGGCCTTTCACACCGAAAGCGTAGGTGGAATACCTAAGAGAACACAACTGGGGTCCCCTAGGCATATATTTAGGGTTTATATACTATGTTACATATATTGTACATTGTTGTTACCGACACACTCGTACATGCGCATACATTTTGATGTGTGCGAAATAAATTCTCATGCTATCAAAGTGTAGCGTCATTTGGTGTCATGTAGCGTAATTTGACATAATAAAATAAAAATGAAATTTTATTAGGTAATGGGGTGGTTTCCTAACATTCCACCAGAACCTGTCAAGTAGGCATGTACAGACAGAGAACAAACCCTTATGCCTGAGCACATTATGGCTTCTTGAATGAGTACTGGGTGCTTGTTCCCTGGAATGATGAGCTTGTGTTTGCCTTGTGAGTCTTGTTTCCACAGTTTATCCTCCAAAATGAAGAAACCAGAGGCTTTCTTTACAAATTGATGAAACTGAACTTCTTTCAATTATGGCAGTCATAGCATATCTCATAAGAAGGCCTCAATCATTGACAACTCATCATCCTGTCTGCATGCATTTTCTGATCAGGGAATCATGATGTCTTCACCAAGGAGACTGAAAATGAAGGTGGATGGGGTAGATTTGGCCAAAGATGATTGGGAAATACCTGTTGCTGTGTGGGATAGTATGGAGGTGGATGAGTAGCATGGGGGTTTGGAATTGCTTGTACCGGCATGTGAATGGTTTACAGTCACTGACAGCTAAAGTCTGCATTTTTTACTGCACCTGAATAAGAGAAAATTGATTCAAACTGACCTCAGATTCGGACTTGGAGGGGCTGGTAATGTCGGAAAATGATTTTTTCATATTTTTCCCATGCATTTTTGGGGACCACCAAAATTTGGGCAGTCATGAACATGTGCTAAGTATATGTATTTACATTCTCCATCACAACCATAGCCCTCTCTGACACTGCACGGTGTTGTTTTTGCTTTTTTACAGCCAAAGCAGCTGCTTTACCTGTGAGACCAGACTGATAAGCTTCCACAAACCACCCAGAACAGTTGATAAACTGCCATATGACTTCCATCGAGAACCTGAAGAGCCTGCTCCTTGGCTGCTGCAAAATTTACCTTCGGATGTTCTCTATACCTGTATTTACACCATCCCCAGTACTGGATAGAGTGATCAGCAGAATTTCTCAAGCTTAATAGATGGTTGCTTACCATTTCAATTGGGTTTAATTCACAATGAAACTTCAGTAAAAATATGCACTCATGGCCAGCACCCTTGATGAGTGTCTTGAGCATTGATAGCTGATTAGTAAAGTCTTCCTGCTGAGAAAGAAGCTGAGCAAGACAGCAATTTTGGCTCTCAAAAGGACAAACAGGTGAACATTTAGCTTTTGATTTCAAAACATTGAATCCTCACTCTTCAAGGACTTGTTTCAGTCCCTTTGCTTCACCAGATTGCATCATCATGCTCTGTGGCTGTCTGTGATAATGGGGATCTGGATTTAAATGTGGGATGATTGTGTCTCGTTCCTTGCACTGCTTCCCACCATTGGATTTATTCATGTCAAATGCCCGAAGAGCATCCAGAGGAAGTGATGCATCAGCCGAGGACTGATCAAAAATAAAAAGAGCTTGACAACCAGGGTGAGCCACTTCGAAGATCTCGATTGCAGATTTGATCTGCACAATTAACTGCTCGGTGTCCCACCATGCATCTCTGTTTGCACCAGGAAAGATTATCTTTCTTGCATCTCGAATGATCTTCCCATCTTGATCATGCAGAATAAGTTGGCCAGTTTCACTGCAAATAAAGTTAAAAACATGAATAAGTCTTTCTCGGCCTTTCTTTTGAAGTGGCTGTTCCCCTTTATGAAGCCTAAGAATTTATAATTGAATGAGAAACATTGGACATGGTGTGTCAAATTGAAATTGCACTTGCCACAGACTCTGAGCCTCATCATTTGTGTGAAAGCAGCATTCATCATGAAATAAAGCAATAATCTGTTTTCCCCCATCTTCAAGAACAGGATCAACCCACTTCAAGTCTGAACCCTCAAATTTCACCATTTGAGCTTCAAATTTCTCCATCACAGGAAGAAAGACTTTATTTTGATATTTCACAATGTCTTCTTGCTCATGCCTATCCATATAAACTTCTTTTTGGACAACTGTCCAATGCCAACCAAGCTTGATCAGCCACTGTCTTGCTGTTCACTCACTCAATGGAGATTTTAGAATAATATTGAGGTTGGGAAAAATAACTTTGTTAAGTGCTTGCTGTAAATGGCATGGAGTGACCTTGCCAGTCTCCTGTGATGTGAGCCAATCACAGGTTCAGCTCTGAACTGCTTTGTCATGAAGCCATGAATGTGAATTCTTTTCCCCCCCTCACTTCTCTACTGGCAGTTCCTCAAAAGCCTGATAATGCTGTGCAAGTGCATGAACTCGACATGTGAACCAGTTCCCAGGGCCTTCATGCCACTGGCATGCGATCTCGACACTGGCCTGGGTTTGAGACAACCCTTTCAATTGGAGAGTGGTGAAATTGGATATGATAAGGTATTGGTTCAGTTTTGATAACAGCAAACTCTTGCTGTGCTTTACCAGGTAAGTCTTGATTTGCTTTTGAAGCTCTGACCAATCCTTAGCTGCATGTTTGGCCCTTGAATGGATTCCTCAAGATTGGACTCATAATTTTCCTGCTCATCAAGTCCCTCCTCTTTGATTTCTCCTCCAACATCCTCTTGTACATCAGCAAGACCTGATGGATCTTCCTGATCCTCCTCTCAATCACCTGCATCTGTAGATGGATCAGACAGAACAGATGTTGATTGTGTATGAGATCCACCTGGTGGCAGGACATTGGCTTGAGGGGGCAGCACAGAAGTCATGATTTGAGGTGTGGGTGTGGACTGTGTGGAAGAAAGGTTATCAGTTTCCAGTGCCTGTAAGAATGAATCCCTGACTGTGGCAACAGACTTTGTGCTTGTGAATCCAAAATGACCGGTGAGTGATGTCTGGTCCTTATTTTGTTTTTGATAATGCTCCTGAGTTCTTTTAGACTTGCTCATTACATCAGGGCCCTTTGCATATTGCTTGAGCTGCTCTCCTGCATATATTTGGTGCATTGCTCAACTCAAGCTCACAGACACTCACCTTTGGCCTTCTTCTTTTGCTTTGCAGCTTTATTTTTAAGTTTCTCCAACATCCAATCAAGATCTTTCAGATCCTCTTCCATCATCATATTTACCATGGTTTCCATCAGATCCTCCTTGCACAACTCCATCAACTCATCCATGTCTCCAACATCTTCTCCTTCTTCATCTGACCAGTCTTCTGCATTCTCCTGCTGAAAATCTGCTTTCAGACTATCAAAATGGTTTAAAAATTCAGAATCATTCTCAGCCTCCAAGTCATCCTCGACCTCACTCAACTCTGGGCTAGGAGCTTCTGATCAAGGTGGAGTGGGGTGAGGTGTGGAGTCAGAATGTGAAGGTAAGTTTCTAGACTGATTTTTAAATCTGGATATATCACAATTATGTTTCACTTTCTTTGCTTTTCATCCTCCAGGCATGTTAGTGGCTGAGATATGTATTCCTTTTTTGGTGGTCACCCTGTAGTAAATGCCTTGATCTTGTCACATGATTATCAACAACATGTAGCAAGGAGTCAATTGGCAAATTTTCCAGATTTTTCCAGGTTTTTTCATGGGTACCACCAAATTTGAGAGGTCACAGATTCAAAACATCAGGCTCTCTGCGACTGTAGAATTTTGATTGCAAATGAATATGAATTGTCAATCCAGTCATCATGATCATCAATTTTGGGTTGGTATTCAGGTGCAGGTGCTGGTGAGTGATCTTTTCCTGGGATGTGTCATAATCTGAAGTCAAAGAGGAGAATCCCAGCAATACAATGGCTAATAGTCATGTTTGGCTGGAAATTGTGGTTATTGATCATTCCTTTAATGTATTTGGCACCCATTTCAATGACAAAGTTGTGAATGCCTATGATGTATAGCTAGACATTGTGTAATGCATGGAAGAGCCCATATAGCTCAATTTTAGCCTGTGAGTAACATTGTTCTCTGTCATTCCAAGTGATAGAGCCAAAATGTGATGGGTAGCACTTATTGTCAGCTCCCATTTGCAATAGGATGAAGCCTACTGCGCACCAGGACAAGTCCACAGTGAGAATGACCTCACAATCAGATGAGTAGTTGATGGCATGGATGGTGGGGGAATTGACCATGAGGTATTTGAGGGTGTGCATAGCTTTCTGTTCAGTTTCTCCAAATACAAACTCCTGATCTTCCTTGGTTAGCTGAATGAGAGGGTGGGCATGTATTGCAAAGTTTTGGATGAATGTCCATACTGTTCCAGCAGTCCCTAGGAAACCCTGGACATCTGTAAGATCTTTGCATAATGGCCAGTCTTTGACCTTTTGGATGCATGTCTCATCTGGGAGATGCCCTTCATAAGTGCATTTATGACCAACTATGATGACCTCTGGCAAACAAAGATCCATTTTCTTTCCAGAGACCAGCTTTCTGTATCCAATGGATGACATGATGCACATTCTTGAGATGTTCCCATACAAACTGTCAGATCTTTGGGTTTTCAGGGATGGTTTTGTATTCTCCATTTGGCAACTCATCTGTGGGCCTTTTACAGGGATGTCATCAATATATGGCATAGTAATATGTGGTATTGCATCTTGGAGAATGAAGGTGATATCACTGTGGACAATCTGTGCTGAGTTCATGTATCCCATTGGAATCGATGTTAGGTGGAGAGCACCAAGTGGTGTTTGGAAAGTGGTTAGGTCATGTGATTTTTCATCAAGTGCTTGTTGATCAAAACCTACAAATAGATTGAACATCCCATAACACCCTCATCCTCCAAAGGATTCAGCATATGTTTCAAGGATTGGAGGTACTGATGTGTCTTTAATAGTGACTTGGTTTCATGGCTGCAAATCATGTACAAGGCAGAGGGATTTTCCATCTTTCTTGAGAATGCAAAACCACTGGGATTGGTAAGATGAGTTTGATTCTTCATATACCCAGATGTTATTTTGTCTTAGTTATGCTGACTACTCGGTCAAAGATGCCAGGGGGAATGGGAATATTTTTGCAGAACCAAGGGATGTGTTTGATAGTGGGGATGCATACAGGGTCAAAGTATTCCAAGCTAAACTTCCCTTTCTCTTCTTTGCACCATGTGAATCTCTCCTCATGAGTCCAGAAAATCCAGTGGCATAAATTTTCTTCTTCTGATGTGAGGAAGCCATTAGGATTGACTTTGTGTGCTGCCATCCATTCTGCAGAGCATTGTTTGCCTGGGGTGAATTCTAGTGGGTGCATGGGAAGGTCTGGGAGGTCTACTAGGGGGTCCTGGGGGAGTTTGCAAAACTATTCAGTATTCTTCTGGTTGTGTGGTGGCAACAGGTTTGACTCGGTTGGCTACTTTCTTGTATGCTATGTTTGATACTGTTTCTTGGGAATAATCTTCTTCCTCTAAGGAAATTTCATAGGCCTTGAGATAGTTGAAAAGTGCAGCTCTATTGGACTCTGTAGTAGGGACATGGGGTAAGGAAGAAAGGGGATTAGTTGGTAAGAAAGGGGGGAGTGGTGAGGGTAGTGTAGTGTTTGGAGTAGGGATGGGAAATATGGGAGAGCTGCTGAATAATGATTGTAGGAGATTTCAACTTATTCTGACACTGTTGAACACAGCTACCGTGAGGCCGTCAAGACAGTGAAGTCCAACATTGCAGTAAACCATGCCCTTCACCAGCAGCTCACCACCCTTGATGAGGCAATGTGCCAGATGGCCCAATTAATGCAGCAGAAGTGCAGGACAATGATGAATTCTTTACCAAGGACATCATAAAATTATTACTAGCAACTTCTTTTGTTTTGCTTAATGTATATGCCAACCATGCTAGCTGGCACCATTTTTCAGCAATTACAATCTTTTCAGTAATTACCAGTGGCGAGAATTGTCGCTGGTGAAAGGTAGACCATATTTTTCCAGCAATTACTGGTGATGATTGTTGCTGCCGGTGCTATAATTCTATTCACTGGGCCCACACAGATCAAGCAATTACCACCGGTAATAATCATCGCCAGTGCCACGTAGTAAAATGGTGACTGTGCTAGCTGGCACCATGATTCAGATGTTACTGCCACTGAGAATTTTTCAGCAATTACCACTGGGAAGAATCATCACTGGCAGTGAATCTGTATACTGGGCCCACATGGATGCATCACACCCTGGGCCCACACGAGTCTTTCCTGCTATGGGCCCAATCCGCTACTGATGGATCTACCGTCATTTTGCAGAAATCCACTGGATGGATGTATCGTGGATTTCTACTGAATAGGCTGCCATTTTTCCTCAAAAAAAATATAGGATTGACATTTTAAACACTTCTTCAGAGTGGAGTTTAAATTAGGTCTCTGTTCTTGAAATCTTGGTGTCTGAGAGAGCAGATTGGATGAACTTGAAAAATTCCATGCAGAGGACCTTTTTATATGTATCTATTAGAGTAACTTTCCCCTTATAAAGTATACCTGAATCATTGAGTAGGGGGAGATCTACACCTGTAACACTTTTCACTGTGTCGGAGTTTAAATTAACGAATGTTAGTAAATGGGCATTTAGACTTTATTTTGGCCTTCCAGCTGGCCTCGATGATCCTCTTTTTAAAAATAATACCTTGTAGGATGAGTTCTATAAATATATTAGAGAGGCTATGGACCATTTCCCCCATCAAGATCCGTCGGGAATTGATGGATGTGCAAAATTGCTTCTGGATGACATTACATAAATTGTTACTGACTTCATTACAAAGGTGTTACTGATTTCATTACAAACAGTTACTGACCTGTTACTCATTACAAATTATTTACTTACTTCTTTAATTGACCTGTTACTAATCTCATTGCAAAGTGTTTACTTACTTTATTACAAACTATTATTGACTTGGTACTGACCTCATTACAAAATGTTTATAACATATGCAAACAATGTAGTAAATGGGCACTTAGACTTTATTTCGGCCTTCCCGCTGGCCTCATCCTCTTTTTAAAAATAATACCTCATAGGATGAGTTCTATCAATATATTAGAGAGCCTAGGGACCATTTCCCCCTATCAAAATGTGTCAGGAATTGATGGATGCACAAAGTTGCATTTGGATGACATGCTTATGTACTGTTCTTCATCCCACCCTGATAATCCCATCCTATCTAACTAAAGTCTATATTGTATTTGCCAAAGCATATCATGCTATCCTATCCTATCCTGTACTATCATCCCATCCTATCCCATACTAGCCCATCACATCCTGTACTATATATGCCATGCTATCCTGTCCTGTCCTATCCCATCCCATCCGATTGTGTAATCTATTCAAAATCTATTGTATCAGAATCTGGACTCACTTTCTAATGTTGATGTTTTTATTGTGATATCCATCCCCCCGAATGCTAAGGAAAATGGGTGAGAATAGGATAGGCTAGCCACATAGCATCCTACTGTTGACTTTGTCTATGCACTGGTAGAAACTCCCATTTATTGACAGTCTGACTCTTCTTCATTGGGGGTTCTTCAGTTACTACGTTGTCACACCATCCTCGCTTTTTTGTGAGCGCCTTTGGCATTACCGATGATCCATCCTCAGGGTCCTCACATGTGGGTGGTGGCATAACATGGGAAGAACCTGTGTTGGTTGCAGCTTGTGGCTCCTCTCGAACAGTGACTGGTGTAACTGCAGACATGGGGGTGGTTTGAAGTGTTGTCTTCTTGGGCTTTTTATGTTGTTTTGTAGCTGCCGACTTGGTTTTCACTGACTTGGTTTTCATTACTATGGCGCCTATCATCAAACAGTCAGATTATATTCATATATCCCAGTATGAGTTTCCTACCTGTAGTAGATGAGTCGCCATCATTAGTTACTGCCAATTTGGTAGTCGTCCCAGTTCCCTCATTATGAAGGTCTACAGAGTCCGTGTTCATGTGCAAGGACTTGTCCTTTTCATTGCAGCCCATGTCGTTAGCAGCAGATCTGTGACTGCTCTCGGCAACCTGATTATCAGCACTTTCAACTGTACAAGCCTTGAAGAATGCTGGGGTAAAATCAGGGATTGTGGGAGAGCTGGCAGCTGCCTTTGCCTTGCCCTTCTTGCCTTTTGTTTTGGGAGGTGACACCACTGGTTCAAGGATTTCTACTATATCATTGTTGTCATCCACCAGCTCATTCAGAATGTCAATAGAGGGGGAAATTTTGAGAGGAGACTCTTCATCCTTTGCCTGTGCATTGCAGATCAGGTCAAGCATGTGAAACGCTTCATCTCTAGTCATATGATGAGGGTCAAGATTCTGGAATGCCCCAATCACATCGGGGGTGGCATATAAGTCAGCCAGTCTTGTTTTGAGGGATGTCCAAGGAACAGGGGTTTGGAATCCCCACGGCAGCCCATGTTCTATTCAGGGTTATTAGACAATGACGTGTCAAGACAAATGAGCACACACCCCACATCATGGCAATATAATCCACAAGTGCCATCTTGACAATTTTTAGGTTGAGCACATCAGGATCATCTGGCATGATCATGCATGGAAAGTTCTTGCCCTTACATTCAATAATAATCTTGACAGGAGTATCTGTCTTGGTCTCAATGATTGTGGGTTGTCCTTGATAGCTGACACAAATCCATAAAATAGGAATATTATATTAGAGACTGATGTACTTGGCAGTAAAGAGGCAGTTGCCCATATTTTAAAATGATCAAGAAGATCAATGTAAGGCTCCAACTGTTCTATCTATATAACCATCTTATACAGTTTATACTGTATATGTTTATGTATAGGGCTTGAGCCTCAAGGTGGTGTACACAGTAGTTATACAGTATATAGATGGTTAAACAGTTTGCCTATTATGATCAATGGCAATAATGAATACAAGGACGTCACAAGGGGTGGCAGAACAGGAAAAACACATATCCAATTGCATTTTTTTTCTTGGCCCCTTGGTTGACCTCTTTCTGCCATATATGGTAATTTCCCATCACATGCAGTTCTTTTTCCCGAGCAATTTTGACAGAAAATTTCATTACTGTATAGTATACAGACTTCCTTGCATGCAATTCCTATGCTTCTTACTAGGCTAGCTGTGATTTTGAACCATGTAACACTGGCAACTTCAATATTTTGTATGCCACATCATACCCAACTTGCTGATGACATGTCAACGACTTCCCTTGGCAACCTTCTTAGCAGCATAACACACAAATCTACAGTTTCTATTGGTTCAGGGGCTATTCTACAACCATCCTCAGTGATTCATGCCCAAGCAAAGCCATTTTTCATAATTTACATGTCTATAGAACCCATTTGGTGGCTCAATGACACCTATCAGCATTGTATATACCTAGTATAATTATTGTTTTCAGTGGTCATGTTGATGAAGGAAGGAAACAATAAGGTTAGTCTTTCAACTGTGTATATCAAGTGTATATCTGTTTATTAAACAGTATATAGATGGTTATATGGTTTAGACAACTGTTTATGTATATGTGGCCTTCGAGGAGTATACATAAACTAAACGGTTGGAGCCTTAGATCAATGTAATAATCTGGAAGTTGTAACGAATGTTGGGATGTATTCTCTCTTCTCCATGCACCACGATGTCACACCAATGTGAGAGTCCCTCTGCCCAGTGCCAACAAATCTACTGACATTGTGAATGAGCAATTTTCCAGTGAATACTCATACAGAGTCGCCACCACCACTAGAACTTGGACCTAGTATAAAGCTTGACATGGACCACCCTCAATTATTGCAAAGGTGAAGAAAAGGCGCTCACATGATCCACGTTACTATGACTCCGGACATATGATTACATTATTTTTGTTGATGCAACGAGAATGAGCCTGAACTATCAAGAACAAGATTCTGGACTCTTCCTATATCATGGATGCCAAGGATCATGCTGTTTGGGAGGTTGGTCAATGAACTCCTTCCTGATATCCCCCATTTTTTGCTCCACCATTACTGGAATTACACTGAAAACAGTGGAAGGAAAATTCACCACTACCTGCACCATTGAAGACGTGGACGAGATCATCAACTATCTCCCCATCCCTTTGCATCTCTCCCATATTCCCAACTGTACCAAATACTGAGCTTCAGAATGTCTCAGGGCTAGACATTGATGTGGACCACTTAAAATGGAAAGGTGAGACCTATGCCTTGAAGAAGACTAGGGAAAATCTCAAAAGGCATGCTTTCATGAACTCACTATACTTGTTATCTTAGTCACCTCATATTTTCGACCTCAAAGCCATATTCATCAATCACAATAACCCAATCCAAGGATTCCTGTCCCCATTTGTCCATGTCAGTGATCTAGAGTGTATTTAGTTTGGCACGAGAGAAATGAGGTCTGGCAGATGAGTCCTGCCTTCGACTGGTCACTCAAACTCGCCCTGGGTGTCTCAAATTACTCATGGCATTGTCGAGTTGCATTCCATCTTGGCATACAATGGAGATCTCAAACCCAAGAATGTACCGGTCACGAACCAAGAAAAATAGGGGGAAAAAAATAGGGAAGCCTAGGAAACCAATCCAAAGTTTCAGCTCGGATCTCTGCTCAAATGCTTCAAATTCCAAACCCCATGACCTCAGAAATAAAATGCTGACACTCATGCTGGTGACACCGCCGATGCTTCCCGGACCCTTACTCTCCATTGCGATTTTGTAGGGCAAACATCTTCTGTTGCATCTTTTTTTCGAATTCTAGTGCGAGAAACACGCTACAATGCAATTCCACTACTTAGTGAGTCGAATCTTCACTTGCCGCCACTGCCACACAAACAATAATCTGCCCAAGAGTGTTCTAAAGTGTAAAGCTGGATCAGTTGCTCATGGACTCCCAGAACTGTCAAGGAAAGGTACGTGTAATATACTGAATCCAAGATCCTTAACCTAATTTCAGCGACGTCTTACTACAAGAACCTAGAACTCAATCCTTCAGTGGTGTCGTCAAGCCAAAGTGTTAACATTCACTGCTGTCACTGCCAACTGCAGATGTGGCATTCTGAGCCATACCACTGCACTAATAACTATTCCAAGGAATGCACACGTGAAAAGTTTACTCAATCCAATATGAATGTCATATCCTAGTAGTACATGCCTTCGATTTGACATCAGACCTCACCCTCCGACAGTAAAGCTCGAAGTGTCTGAAAGGCAAGGCATAACAGTAATGTGACATTGCTCAGAACCGCTCTCAAGTTATTCGAAGAAATGTACTTGTAGAGCATACATCCAAGTCAACCTGAACATTGGACACTCCTTGATCTCAAACTGTCATCATCTCAGTTTCTTCCCACGGTATCTGTACCAGGGAAGGACAGAAGGAAGGTGGGCACAAGGAGTAGAATAGCGTCAAAGCCTTCATACATTATCATAATCTCTCGCCTATATCTACTTAAACAACATGTCGTCATCTACAGGATTGACAAATCAGACTACCAGATCGAAGTCAGTGACAGCACCAAAGAAAACACGAAAGGAACTGGAAGATGCCAACAGTGTAAACACTGACATAAAATCGAAGCGACAAGCCATGGCATACCTAGCGACAAGCAATTATATCCCACAAGGTGTGTCTGTCAACCCTCACACGCTAGCTCATGTATTGTTACAGCTCAGCATATCTAACAAAATACCAAAAATGATGATGGACGTAATCAGAGCGGTGGCATTCCTGATGGAAGAGGCATATGAACAACAAATAGCGAAAGGCATAGTCAACATAGTAAAAAAGAAGCTAGAGGAACAACTGGAAAGCTATGCAGCAAGTATAGAAACCATGTGTGATGCAGTGGAACATGTTACAGGAGCCGCAAAGGTAATCACAGGCAAGCTAGATGAATTTATGGACGGCTTCCAGGCATCAACGGACCAACTAACACAGGCCACTCACAAACTCACGGAAAAAATGGCAGACACCACGAACAAGAACCTGGATGCGACATCCCACGAGCAACAACACAATACATATGCAACAATCCTACAATGACCAAACTCAGATCAAGCAGAAATAGTAGCAAGGACAGAGACCGCGGATAAGCAGTTGCTTATTCAGAGAGACAGAAATGCCGCTGACAACTTGCTTTATGACTTAGCATAAAAAGACCTAGTGGCAAAGGCGAACACAGCACTGGACCTCATGGGATGGAAGGGATTGGACAAACCACATGACACCACCTTCATAGCAGCAAGAAAACTAAGAAACAGAGGCATTTTATACAGCATGAACTCACAGAACGCAGCAACTTGGTTACACCTGCCAGACGTTAAAAAGGCTTTCATGGACCACTTCAATGGCACCTCCAACATAAAGGACAAACTACACTATGTCATAGCCAAGTTTGTACTGATCACCTACAATGCAGGAGTGAGTTATGCCCATGCAAACCTGGAAGATGTTAATTGGTTCACAGATGGCACAATAGGATTCTCAAAGTATATCAAACTGCCACAACTATGATCGTCAAACCAAAGGGTAGCTCACATCACCATCAGCTTCAGGAGTCAAAAAGATGTGAACCAAGCAATTCAGAAAGGCATGTACATTGAAGGGAAATATGTAACGGTATGAAAAATGCTGGCAGAACCGAGAAGATGCCTCAAATGCCAGAAGTTTGGACACTACACCCCAGACTGCAAAGCGGAAGGTGACACAAATGTGCGATGTGCCGAAAAACACTGCACAAACCAATGCACAGTCATGGACATGGCCCACTTCTCATGCGCGAACTGTACAGGAGAGGTAGCAAAGGGACATGGAGCTGCGGACTGCAACTGCCACCGTTTCAAGACTGAAAAGGAAAACGCCTTAGCGCATGTGCCAGAAAATAAGTATAAGTATTTCCCCACCCAAGACCCAAGCACATGGAGGCTACTAAACGATAATACCCTGAACAGAGCACCTTTACAGCAGGCAATGAGACAAGATGCAACCCGATACCCACATCATATGGATGAACAATATCAGCAAGCTTTCATGGACAATTGGCAAAAAGTCAGATGACACAGAGGTAGACACCCACTGCCCCAAAACCATGCACCAGGTATGCAAATGGACAGCAGAACAGGAGCTAACACAAGGACTGTGGACAATGGTTGGCCAGTAAGACCAGCACAAACCACTCTACATGACTAGGGCTACAGCACAGGCAGATGGTCATACCCAAACACGGTCACACCAGAAGAGGCAGAGAACCTACCAGCGCAATATCTGCTAGACTGGGGGGACGATCCATACCCACCAGCCATGGGAAAGCCCCCAGGACCAACAAACATAACAGAGCACAGAAGCCTAATGCCCCTTGACTATGTCTGAGAACCCACAAGATGAAACGATATGAAGGCCCTTCCAAATACAACAACAAAATGTTAACAAGTCTCTACTAAGCCAACTCAATCTCCTCGGAAGCCTATGGCAAGACGAATATGACATGTGCGCAATACAAGAACCTTACATCGACCTCAATGGTAAATCTCGAGCCAACAGGCAATGGATCATGGTATACCCAAGCACCCATAGCACCCACCCACAAAGCTCAAGATCCCTCATCCTCATTAATTCTAACATACTAATGGATGCTTGGAAACAAATCACATTTCAACACCCAGATATTACAGCAATAGAACTGTCAGGAACATCAGGTACATTACACATCATCAATGTATACAATGACTGTGAGAACAATGGAGCACTCACTCACATATTTGCATACATGCAAGATCGAGAAAGACAAAGATTCACTATAGGACCACTATATACCATATGGATGGGAGACTTCAACCAACACCATCCCCTCTGGGATGAAGCCAGAAATGCCCACCTCTTCACCAGAGCAAACCTACAACTGCTACTAAATATGCTAAGCAGACATAACATGAAGATGGCCCTCCCACCATTCATACTGACGCTATGCTCACACAGCATGGGAAATCATATGAGGGTCGACAATGTATTCTGCAGCAAAGCACTCATAGACACCATAGTCAAATGCAACATGGACGATGCCTCACGACCAATAAAAACAGATCACTACCCAATTGTGATGCAACTGAACATTCATACACCAAAGATAGCACAAAAACCGAGACACAACTTCAGGCTCACAGACTGGCCAGAACTGGTAACAACTCTGAAAACTAACCTTGACAACTTACCAACCCCAACAGAAATCACTAATGTTCAGGATTTTGACAACAAACTGGAAGCTCTAAACACAGTGATCCAAGACACCATCAACAAACACATACAGCTAATGAAACCAAGCCCATACTCCAAAAGATGGTGGTCGATGGAACTAGCAAAGGAGAAAAAGAAAATGACGCAGCTAGGGGGAAGATCCAAATACCACCATGGAAGCCCAGACCACCCAATTCACAAAGAATATTGACAGCAATGCAATGCATACTCAGAGAAGATACAAAATGCCAAAGTGGATCACTGGATAGTATGGCTGGAAGGCTTAGATGGAACGAGTGTATGGCAAGCGAGTAAGGTAGTGACATCACCACCCACGGATGCAGGCAGAGTAAGGATACCGATGCTACAGCTGAAGGACCCAGTCACAAAAAGAGTATGCAGAAAAGAGTCTGACAATCCAGGCAAAGGAAAACAGTTTTATGAAACATTCTTCCCACCAGCTAACCCACAGCTAACACCACCACCAGAGAACTACAGATACCTGCCCCCACAGTGGACATTCCAGAACATAACGAACAACCAGATACACCAGGCCATAAAGAAGTTGAAGCCATTCAAAGCCAGTCAGAGCGGGACCATCCTGAACTCAGTACTCATACATGCCAGAGAAGCTATCGTTCCTCACCTAGGACCACTGTACTGCACCACCAACACACTGAACTACTACCCAAAGGTATGGTCAATCACAGAAACCCTGATACTAAAGAAACCCGGGAAGCCTGACTACACCACGCCCACAGCGTGGTGACCCATTGTCCTATTGGATGGCTTAGCACACCTCCTGAACAGCTGCCAGACAGAAGAAATTGTACATATGTGCAAGAAATTCAACATTTTACCAGCAAATCATTTTGGCGTGAGACCGGGATGCACCACCACAGACTTGATTCACGCATTAACAAAAACAATCAAGGATGCATGGCGTAAAGGCCAGGTCGCATCTATGCTCTTCCTCGATGTCAAGAGCACCTTCCCCAGCGTGGATATCAAAAGACTCATTCACAACATGAGAAAACATGGGATACCCATGGAATACACGGAATGGATGAAGAGATGACTTGAAAACAGACAAACAACACTATCATTCGACGACTTCCAAACAGAAACGTTCACAGTACTGAATGGCTTGGATCAAGGAGACCCATTTTTGGCAATATGCTACCTATTATACAATGCTGACTTACTAAAAACATCAAAAAAGGGGAGTCAATGCTACTATTCATGGATGACGCAGCAGTAATTTCCACAGGAAAAGATTTCACGGAAACACATACCAAACTCAGCAACATAATGAACTGCACAGGAGGAGTATTCGAATGGGTTAAACTACACAATTGCAAATTTGGCATAGACAGATTCCAACTACTAGACATCACCAGGAAGATGGCACCCAACCCAATCAACACCTGAAAAAGAATACCCATGCCTCGAAATGCTCTAACATTAGGAAACCAAAGGATACCATCGAAAGAGACCCCAAGGTTCCTAGGAGTGATGGTAGACAGCATTTTCCTCACCCCACACCAGAAAGTGGGCACAAAGACTCCAGACAAAGGTGGGACAAAACAAGCAATACTAACAAAGCTAGCAGCAATCAAAAGACGCGCCGCAATCATGATCACAGGCGCCATGAGCACCACAGCGACAGACACAATAGAGGTAATGGCAAACTTACTACTGTTCCGACTGCTAGTAGACAAGCACAGACAACGAGCAGCAGTTCGACTCGCCACCCTACCAGCCACACACCCACTACACAAGCCAGTATTGAATGCGGTGAGCCACTTGGTCAAGTGCCATCCGACACCCCTCCACGACCTCATGCATGGGTATAACATCCAGCCACAGAAAATAGAAACCATCAAGCAATCAGATACAATACAAAATGGAAGCCAGGAGTAAAAACAGAAATTGCGGCAGACATCAAACAGGCCACACTGTTCAGTAAAAAACAACGGTATATCTGTTCAGCGGATTTCTGCAAAATGATGATAGATCCATCAGTAGCGGATTGGGCCCACGTCAGGAAAGACTCGTGTGGGCCCAGGGTGTGATGCATCCATGTGGGCCCAGTATACAGCTTCACTGAAGAATTCTCAGTGGCAGCAACATCTGAATCATGGTGCCGGCTAGCACAGTCATCATTTTACTACATGTTACCACATATACATGGGCCCATGCAATGCGTGTGATACTGCACAATTGTATTGGCCCACCACTGGTTTTCTTATAGACATCGGCCTATACAGACATATCGTTGGTGCTGGTTCCCGGTGCTGATGATCATTGCAGGTTTGGTAGGAAAAAGTGCAGCAGCAGGTCAGCAGGTATCGGCAGTTGGATGCATACGGCGTCGGGTCACAGCAGATATGGTTGAATGCATGCGGCGCCGGGACATGCCACACTAGCCGATTGTTTTAGACACCGATGTGATGTCCTGCTATAGATTATGGTTAGATATAAATGAATGTCCCAATGTTGGGGCCAGAATCCAGAGGTATGAGTGCACAATTTTACTGACTTGACAGAGGGTGTAGTTAAGAGTTTGAACTGCTTACCACATATACATGGGCCCATGCGATGATTCCATTTGACAGGGAACAATCGTATTGGCCCACCACTGGTTTTCCTATAGACATCGGCCCATACGGACTTATCATTGGTGCTTGTTCCTGGCGCCGATGATAATTTTGTCCATTGATTACTTAATTGTCCAAACATTCTGTATCTACAACTGCATTGAAGTTATGATATCCCGCTATACAAACCTCGAATCCATGCCTCGCTGGCCATATAAACCTGACCCTGTTACTGCTGGCGAATTCGCTACCGCATTGAATCAAATAGAAGTTGAGCATCAGAGGAACACCGATTTCCTAGAGAACCCTCACCCTACAGTCAAACCTACTGAGTTCCATGAGCAGGCCATCGCTGCTCAACAGGTAGCTCATGATCTCAGCATTCGAGAGAGTACTATGGGACTACTACCAGCATGGAATGATCTAGCACATGGGCAGGAAGTGCTGTTGTATGGAACGTCATGTCTCCATGCTGCAATCACTGCATGGATCCTTGCAGTAGATAACGATGAAGACTACAAAGAGTCACAGTTGGGGTGGGTGTCTGGCCTATTTTTCGAGACTGTAAGTGAACATATTGTGATTGCCAGTTATCTGATCACCAATACCAACTTAGAAGGAATTCTTGATGGCCACTGGAATTTATGCCTCTATGGGTGGCAGTGCTCCATACACTCCCCCGCTCATCATGGAAACCATAAAGATGGTACAGGATGGGACTTTGTGGTGCTCGGAACACAATGATCCTGAGGGCAAAGATTTTCTGGAACTAGAATACATTCCAGCGATACAAAGGTACTTGAAGGTTGATGCTGATGACCCCACCCATATTGTTGATAGCTATATCAATTCTTGGTGGAGTAAACAGAACGATCCGGAGAACTATGACTCATACCCATTTGCTCCACACATCTTCCTGGTGGTTCATCAGCCACAGGTGAGTAACATGTTGTTGTCCTTTAATTTATCTTAAGTTTCATCAGATCCAGTTCACCTGGCAAGACCTATGGCCGGTCCCATATGCTGCCGGTGACCTGGCAGAAATACAATTAATGATGAAGATCTTCGATGACCTGCATTCAACATGGAAAAGGATGACTGAGACGGTCTGAGAAAATGATGCCCAACTTCAGAAGGACAGGAAATTGTTGGCTTACTGGGAGGATGTGCAGAATCAGGTTAGGGAGCACCTTGACACTTAACAAGTTGTCTATGTAGGAAAAGATAAACATTGTAGTGACCGGCACCGGTAGTGATAAAGTCACTTGTGGTGATAAGCATCCAAGGTCAAGAGCTAAGTGAATGACCGGCACCAGTTATTGTAGAACCCCATGAGCTACAAAAATGTGTATGGGCCCATCCTAAAATAATACAGGGAAATGGGCCCATACAAATGATACGCTCCATGGAATGATTGGGTGGGCCCATGACAGTAAAAGGAAAACAGTATAGGCCCACACAACTATAGCGTACAGGACTTGAATTACTGCTGTTATTACAAATCATAAAGAATATATCCTAAAACAGTACATTGTAGTGACCGGCGCCGGTAGGGATATACACAGGCACATAACAGAAGAGAACAATCATTAGTCGAAGACAGTAGTAATGTGCAATGAGAGTAGATGTAGATTAATCCTGACACTGGCCGGAAAGCAACTGTGGCTTGTGTGGCAGTCAGCTATTTCCTAACAGGATGTCTCGGCACTGGAAGACATAAAGTCGGTGCCCGACATGGTGTAGTGATAATGTTACCAGGGGCAATAAGCATACAAGTTCAGAGCTAAGCAAATGACTGGTGCCATGATCAGTGACAGTCACTGTACATGACCTAAGGAAATGTCTATGGGCCCTTCTCATAAAAGAATCTATACACAAATGGTACTTTGTAGGGACCAGTGATAGTAGTGACAACGGCGGTGATAATGCACCGGCACTTAGGGGCACATAGTTTGAAGAATATATGCATGGTTATTTCATTAGTAGATGAAATATATAAGGGATCTATTGAATGTATTGCATCCATGGCAGCGCCAAAAAAAAACTATCTGCCGACCGTGGTGATATCCAAAGGCATGGTTTATTGTGCATGTCAGTGTCTTAAGTCAAATGTATCCTGGGGGTCAGTGGATGCATCTCCACGAGCTCTTGGTCTTGGCTTTGGACGGAGGCCGGGATCCATTGTCACATTCATCACTTCGACATCAGTGTTGCTGGGCTTTGATTTTTTAGGCTGCCAGCCATGACTATTGTGGTCATTCGACCGTGCTCTTTTCAGCTTTCCCTTGCTTCCTTCCGCTGGGGTACTCGTTCCAGCATCCTGTGTTGTAGTCACTTCATCGGTGTTGCAAGCATGGGATCTGTGGTCATTCAACTGTGCTCTTTTCAACTTTCCCTTCCTTCCTTCTGCTGGTGTACTTGTTCCAGCATCCTGTGTTGTAGTCACTTCATTGGTGTTGCAAGCGGGGGATCTTGATCGTGTTTTCATCCAACGCTTTCTGTGGTCAGGGATTACACTATCAGTTGAAGCAACTGATGTTGCCTTGGGGATGGTATCCATTGGTAATGAAGCTAGTGTCATGTTCTGGTGAGAATTTTGACCTTGCTAAATGGCTGGTCGGAGGGCAGGTGCAGTGGAATCATGGATACTACCATGTTCCATCCATGCAGGAACTGGACCATTCATTAAATGACCCCCACGCTCCAAATCTGCAAGATAGCTAGCATAGGTAGGCTCTGTCATGTCGACTCCTGTAGGACTGGTCATCAAACCCATCATTGCCGGAATATTGTGATCCTCCACTGTTACATATCGGCCAGGTGGAATGAGTGCCTTCTGGAGCATGGGATCGACCAAAAGGTCCCATTCCAGCAGCATCAGGTTTTCTGGTAGCAGTGGAGCTAACCCAGCAGCTTGCTGCTTTTTCTTTTGTTGTTTCGGTACTGGTGCACTCTCACTTTTGGGTTGCTGTGTGGTGGCCTTGGGCCATTTGCCTTTTGTTTTCTTTTTGGTTTGTTTGTGCTTTGGCAGATTGCGTGGAGCTGCTGTCATTCCTTCGGTCTCCATGTCATCCAAGTCTGTAAGTTCTTGTAATCGAACTGCCAGCCAAAGTGTTCCCTCCCGTGAATTAAGGACATTTGTGAATTTGAAACCAATCTTTCCTTCTTCCTGCCTTCCCATCCAATGAGTAAAACATGCCTCGATATCATGTTTATGCATTTTTGATGGTTCCCACAACAATACAAACTCCTCATCCAGTGATTCATCTGAGTCTTCCAGCGCCGCAGTCGATGCTCATGATCTCCCCGGCACCGAGGAAGTTGCACAGCTCTTTCCTCCTTTCTGCAGAGGCATATAGTCCACCTGGTTGATAAATTCGGATTGCCATGTGTGAATATCAAGCCATGGGACATGACCAGAGGTTCTCCTTGCAGCTAAATCTTGCTGGGGATCAGTATCTTCATTAATCAAAAATGGTTCACTCACTGTACATCCTTTCAATGTATGCCCATGAAACTTGTTTTTGGTAATTCAAAACTGGGAATTGTTGCCATGGCGGATAAGACAGTTCGCCGGTAGCAGTGGCTGTCCCTTCACTCCAGTCTCCAGGATTTGTTTAGGCTTTGCCCCACCAGCAGGTCATATCACTGATTTCTCCTCTTCATCAGCAGTGAGATATTCCTCAATGTATGCCTCAAATGTGTCTGCAATAGGCTTTTCATGCCACCCAGGTTCATCAGCGATGAAATTTGGCTTATTGTTGCCTAGAAAGCTATTTGTTTCAAACCTACAAATTCTTCATTAGTCGCAGTTAAATGCCCGGTGAATGGACATACACACACCACTTCCTCTTGCCTGCTGGATTTACCCATCCACCCAACACAACCATTCGAACCCCAAGTTCAAGGTACATCAAATTTTGAAATTCATTCATATGCTTTGTGAGCGTTTTCTTGGCATCCCTAAGATCAATTCAGCCAAGTTACTGAATTACGGGCGATACACGTACTTTTGCTGAATAGCCAATGGTGGGCTGGTATTCATCCATTGTTGCTGAAGTGCCTCAATCTTTGCATTTTCCTTTGAATCATTGGAGATTCTTTTGTTGACCTTTGCATATTGCCACGAATATTCGGCGATCCAGTCTGGTCATCCTTTCTCCAGTTCTGGAGCCTCCTGTCCAATCGCCGCCTCTATTTCTGACCCATACAGGTGGATAATTACTTTGCGCCATGGAGGGACCTTGCTGACCACTGCCTTCAGTGGTTTGCGAGCATTTTGTCTGTACCAAGCTCTAATACACTGATAATCATGTTTGTCAAAGAGCAGAATATACATCAAGGGCTTATTGCTCACTTCCTGCAGGCCATCCATTGGAGGTTTAACAGGTAAATTAAATAAGTCCATCATGGCACCTTGGAAGGTTAGTTGTTGCACTTTGCAGTTTTTTGATGTCTTCCAGTCATCCACTTGTTGCCGTAGCACATTCAGTTCCGCTGGTGACCACTTATGGGCAACTGGTTGAAATTCCGCATGCTCGTCAGTCTGATTTCCATCATCTGAGCTAGAACTTGAAGGACAGCTGCCAAAGTCTTCCCCGCTTTGATCAGCATCCTCGGCG
Source organism: Tricholoma matsutake (assembly GCA_026075535.2). NCBI lineage: Eukaryota > Fungi > Basidiomycota > Agaricomycetes > Agaricales > Tricholomataceae > Tricholoma > Tricholoma matsutake. The sequence continues at coordinate 11,126,690 of AP026538.1, forward strand.
GACATGATAGTCAATGTGGACACAGTAGACAGGTTGTGCTGGCAAATACATTAGGTACCTTGATATTGCATCAGACTGTCCCTGAGGACTATTTACAGGTCATATTTCAGCCTCAATATACCCTAATATACCCACAACTTCACTCAGTACACCTTTAATCCTCTCGCCACACCTTAATATATCACAATGTCCCTGAGCAGAACAGCGAGTAGTGGAGTATTATTAGCTGGGTGGTCTGCCAGTTATTTAGAATTTTATAAAAAAAAGGTAAGATTAGTAAACCATCATTTGTTGTCTTCAGTCATGGCTCCAAATGAGCCATTTGAGCCATTCGCCGATAGATGGATGTGTTGTCAGTGGGGCCACAATTACAATGTTGGTGGCAGGGTACATGCAGCAAGTATGGTCAAATATCACAAACAACGAGCTAATTTACCTATGCCGCCGTTACACACTTCCACCGCGCCGGCACACCACACACATTGCTGACACAGCCACTGGCAACAGCATAGCCACCTATGGTGCATCACCAACTCACCAACACCTGATATACCAATGTATGTGTTACAGTGAGTTATGACCACCCCACGCTACCAACACACTCCCACAGCGCCGGCACAGCTACACACATCACCGACACAATCACCCTCACTGCCGGCACAGCCACAGGTGAATACAACAACAACACGCCGGCGATATGCATCCTGGCAATGGCACCATACATCTTTATTACCCTTCCATCCACATCCAGCAGCGCTGACATTATCCTATTGATGCGGTATTTTCCTATTATGTGACTACGCCCGATGCGGCCTTCCCAAATCACACACCACACTTGATGCAGCCTTTTACTTGCATGGTCAATCTTTTTCTTATATATTACTTATTTTTTATTCCTTAACCTTCGTGCCTACTTCCATGCAATGAAGGTATAGTAACTTCCAGTTCTTTTAATTGTAGTAACTTATGGTTCCTACTTCCATCCAATGAAGATAATTTGATCCTGTCTTTCCTGTAAACATAAGTCTAGTGTAGGCTGCCAAACACGGCATCCTTCCAATTACCTGGCTACTCAAAACCCCAGACATTTCCTACCCATGGATGTATGGCTTTGAAAATATGCACGGAGGAAGTGGCCATCCTTTTCCAGTTTGCTGCCTGATGTTTGGTATATGCCACAGCTCCCAGTGAGGTCTGAGTCTCCAAGCAGTTAACCCAGACCTCTGCTCTGTGAAGAAAATAACGTGGGATCCAAGCCATTTCATGACTAGTAATTGATAACTCCTCTGACCATCTATCATGTTTGGCATTCACCTGTAACCAGTGCACCCTGTAGACTAAATAATAGTGAAGTCACTCATTAAAGTGAATTGAGGTGTACTTACATTCTTTCATCATTTCGCTTGCCTCGACATCAGCTTGGACATTAATGGTCCAAAACCATGGCAATGGTTCATCCTGTCTCCAGCTTCCACCCTCAGCATTGCCGGTACCACCCCTCACCGTGGCAGTTAAAATCTTGAGTTTGTCCCAGCGCAATACCTGATACTTGGACTGCATCTCAGGTGAACATCCCAATGATGCCATTGCAGCCCTCACAGCATTGTATACCTGACGATGTGCTTGAACCTGGTGGTTAATAGCATGCACCTTTGACCAAGCCCTTCCCTTTTTGTTCTTGGAGGTGGCGAGACGTAAATTCTTTCTGAATAAGGAAGATTTCTCACCAAGGGCCATTCTAACGCCCTGGAGCTCATCGTTTGCTTGTCCTTCCCTCAATCTCAACTCTTTCTCAGCGAGGGAATCCAAACCAGGCTGAGTAATTTGTGGTAAGCCAAATGTAGAGGGAAGAGGTAATGGGCGTGTTTCAGCGGTATGGACTGCTGCTACTGGGGGCCTTGTAATAAACAGGTTGCTTTGATCATCGTCATCCAAGTTAGTCTGGTAATTGGGAGCTTGTGATGGGAGTACTGGTCTCGGTGGCGAGTCATTAAGCTTTTGCAGTGTATCCAATGTGTCATTGTTCACAAATTGTTCTGGTTTAGCAATGAAGGAATCCACTCTGGTATCAAGGTTTTGCCATTTTGTTGCAATCTTCAGCTTATCAGCCTTGGACAACACTGAACGCTGTTGACGTATAAAGGTCTGAAGAGCCAGTCTGATACTAGTTAGCATAGGAATATTTTGCAATGGCTGGATATGCACTGGGCTTCCTCAAGTTTGAGGCCAAGAGCAACCCAGGTGGTTTCACCCTTTCCATCACCGGTTTCATCTTCATCCTCTAGAAGGTTCATTTGAAGGTCACTTCATGTGACCACTACCTGACCAGGGTTTATATCATAGATGTCCATTGCTTCTGGATCGGTTAGACGTGTTGCCTGAGAGTGTTTTTCCAATTCTTTCCAGGTTGCAATCTCCTCAGGGTCTGAGTTTGCTGTGTACTGCAATAGGTCCACCCGACTTTCCTCCTCACCTGCCACAGCGGCTCTGAATCGGCGGGCGGTGGTAACCACTACATCTGGTTCCAAGTCAATCTGGCACAAGGTACAAACATGTATTCACCTATGTCCTGCATTTTTTTGAAGTTGGAATCCCCCATATGATCATCCAAGGTTTCAATCCATCCAGAAATGGTAGAATTTTGGGTACTAGGTGAGATTTCATTCAACACTGACCACAATGATTCAAAAATTTCTCCATCCACTTGTCCGGTGCCGGGAATGAAACTCGGTGAAAAGTGTGAGAAACATTGCCAGACGTGGCCACTGACATGGAAAAGACCAATACCATGCAGAATGGCGATGCCGAGTGGTAGCTGGATATACTGACTCTCCTCCATCCGAAGTCTGAGCCTCTTCCAATACTGGCACATTATATCATAAATCAAAATGATTTTCTTGAGTCTGGTGATATTAGTGTTTTTCAAGGCTTCAGATAAAGAATAATCCATGTTTGCTTGTCTAGAAAACATTACACAATGTCTCTCAAAATGTGAAGATATCTCACTGTTCCCCTTTTTGGAAGTCAACCACCGCACTGGGGCAGAAGCAACCATGACGGCCACAAGCAGTTGCACCAACACCAGTTACATCAAGACCCTTGTATTTGATGAAGTGGTCATTTACAGCATGATGCTCATTGCAGGTCGGTTTCTAATTTGGAGTTAGTAAATATGCTGAAAGTCTTTCAAATATCTTACCTCTGTGACTTCCTTAGCAATGGCAAGGTGTGCTTTGTAGTGATTCAGCTCGGTCATGAAAAAATCATCATGACTGAGCTTAATATCACGGTGAGCATTTTCGCGCTTCTGATGAACAGCGGTGAAGTTTCCATCCATGACAAAAGTTTGAGTGTATGCCATTCTGAGGTAAGATTACATTAAATACATTCCAATTCATGCGATTTGACTTACTGGTCAGGATCCTCAGTCCAATTTTCTGGCAGATTGACACCAGGCTGAGGACATGCAGCACAGAATGTTGGGATGTCAGTCGCACCATGCATTGCAGCCGCCGATGAGCTGCCGGCACTGGACTGTGATTCTCCCCAGCTGCCTCTCCACTTCAAATGTTTCAACATTCACCATAGCCGGCTTGCCCTGAGAAGCTCCCTGTATCGATCCTCAAGTACCGATGTCAGAGATATTGACAACTGTAGTATATCAATCATACCTCCACGGCACTAGGAAATAAGGGTGAAGTCATGTGCCAGAGCTTTTGGTAGTATTGATAGGCTGAAGATTTACATTCCAGATTGGACAATCGCACATCATCGAGGACTTTAAATGTGAACGTGGTTTTGATATTTTTGTAGCTGACCGGGAAAAGCCCCAATTGCAACAAGTGATTTTCCTGCTCTTGATGGGAATTAGAACAATTACACCACTTGACCCACATACAATGTACACCGGAAACATCGATTACTGTCAATTTGTGACAATCCATCGGCATTGGGAAAGTTGTGAGACCAAGGTCATAAACACTGGTAAACCTTTCATCTCCTTGACAATGATGTTGGTTCCATCACCTTCTGTTGCATCATCCAAATCATCTTCATAATTGTCGGCCTCTTGTCCAACCACATCTGGCGCCGATGGGTGAAAGTAACTTGGGCAGGATGCACCATTGTGACCGAGATGTAAAACTAACCCGACTTGGAACAACCAAGCTGGTTCAAAATAGGAACCTGTCCAGTGGTCGATGTGGTGAAATGGGTTAGAAGCATGGTTATCATGGCAGCAGTCAGTACAGAACATGGGATTGAAAAGACAGTCTCGGCATTGCCAGGTAGCAGCATCATCCCCACACAAATTGCATTTCATGCAATCGGGTACTTCATTGGATAGTAGTGCTTCCAAATACATGGCCTTTTTAGGCAACCATTCTTCGATGTAATCTTGAGGTGTCTGAGGGTAATATTAGCATAGTAAATGTGGTAGCCATAAAAAGTCACCTTTGAAGAGGGGGGATCAAGATCTGCAATGAAATTTAGAGCGTGATGCTCAATTGGTTCATCAGACATCAGAGATGTTATATTGGTGTTGGATGTGGTCACCGATCCTGACACTGGTGCACTTATCTTGGCCTTCTTATGCCTTGGAGTTGACTGAGGACTTTGCCAAACTGGTACAAGGTGATCCCTGGGTCCCCACGATGTCTGGGAGTGAATGACAGTCATCTGGGTGATTCTTCCAATGATGGTGCGAGTGTGTCCTCTAGGCATGATGGTTTGTAGAGTGATGTAAAATTATGAACAAGCATCTCCAGGATTATATAGGCACTGTAGGCAGTGAGGAAACATCGCAACATGGCGATGTAAATGACAATGGTACCATGTAGAGGTTACTATGGGACTGTTCTACACAGCATACTAACATGTTACCTAGGTCATACTCACAAAGCTACTGTCAATGTTTCCAATGTAAAATTACACCGGCAGTGTTTGTGATACCCATTGGTCAATAGTTTCTTACTTTTACAGCATGTCATTGCTTTTCATTATCAGTGACCACCAGCGGCGATTAGTGTACAAGTCTAAGAGCTATGGGAATGATCAGCACAACATTGTCTTCTCCAGTGCCCGTCACTCCAATGTACTGTTTTAGCATATATTCTGCACCGGTCATTCGCTTTGCTCTTGACTTGGATGCTTATCGCCACCAGTGACTTTATCACTACTGGTGCCGGTCACTGCAATGTACTGATTTTGCATATATCCTTATCCTCCCACATTCCTACAGCATACAGCATGTCACCACACCTTTTGCCTATAATCCAACTTCAAAGCCTTCTTAGAAAGATTCATAGGACATAATACAAATCATGCATCAACTTGCCCAACATGGATTTTGAATCCATGGTCATCCGAGTACCATCCAAAAATGTATTGAGGGTGCGCTCCATGGATTTGGTGTGCTGAGAAGACATGATAAAACTGTTTGTACTTAGGGTGGATGCAGTTGATAGCATCAATAAATGCAATGTCAGTTTCAACTTCCATATTCAAAATTCACATGACTGCATTTGTTGATCAATTTTTGCATCTTATGGAATATTCAGGCAGCTCATCAGTAAACTTGCCAAATTTGCCACCAACAAGTATGCCCACTCTGGACCTCGACGCCTTGGATATTCCTGGTAGTCCTGATTCACCAGCGGTGTATATAGATAATCTGGACCTGGCCACTTTTCATATTCCTGAACGTCCTGATTTACTGGCGGTGGATGGTACTCTTCATTTCTCCATACCACATTCATCGATACATTCCTCATTTGCTTTTGATATTTCTGAAGTGGCTGCAGATATTATCCATTTGGCAATCCCACCCACCAAAAATTCCCAATCTTTTGACTTGGATGCATTTCACATTCCTGGTAGTCCCAACTCACCCACAGCGAGCACCATTCATTTGACATCATCACCGCCACACCATGACCTAGATCTCTTTCATATTCCTGACTCGCTGGCCGCCGATGCATTTTATATTCCTGGTCGTCCTGACTCGCCGGTGGCGATCAGCACTGTTCATTTGACATTATCACCGGCACACCATGACCAAGACATGTTTCATATTCCTGACTCGCTGGCCGCCGATGCATTTTATATTCCTGGTAGTCCTGAGCCAGTGGTGAGCACCACTGCTCATTTGACATTATTGCCGGCACACCATGACCTAGACATGTTTCATATTCCTGACTCACCAGCTGCCGATGCGTTTTATATTCCTGGTAGTCCTGAGCCGGTGGTGAGCACCACTGTTCATTTGACACTATCGCCAGCACACCATGACCTAGACATGCATATTCCTGACTCACCAGCCGCCGATGTGTTTTATATTACTGGTAGTCCTGAGTCGCCGGTGGCAAGCACCACTGCTCATTTGACATCATCCCCGGCACACAATGACATGAACATGTTTCATATTCCTGACTCGCCAGGCACAGATTGTTCTGGAGTTGATTTTGGAGCCCCAATGGTGCTACATACCCATACCATTGACCCAGACACTTTTTATATTCCTGGCAGTCCCAATCATTCAGCAACACCGCCATCACAATTACAAATGGTGGACACCCTTGAGATCCCTGCCAGTGTTGACATGCCAGATGCAGACAGTGCACACTTCTGGTTTACTGAGGTGACTGAAGGTAGTGACATGGAGCTTGATGTCTCTATGGCCTATATCGAACCTGTGCTGGATCATGTCACCCCGACATTGTCCTTGCCTGGATCTTCTCATAGTTCAATATTGACACAGAGAGATTCAGATGAGGTCCATTCCCCCCCTGGCTCTCCCCAAAATGTTCCTCAGTGCACCATCTGCCTTTTGTTACCCAGCCGCATTCATCCAGTATTCCCAGGTTGTACTCCATCAACACCGGCATCATCCCAGTAGGCCCCCCAAGTAAGTCCTGAACTTTGGCCAGGAGCTGCTGAATAATGATTGTAGGAGATTTTGACTTATTCTGACGCTGTTGAACACAGCTACCGCGAGGCCATCAAGACGGTGAAGTCCAACATTGCAGTAAACCATGCCCTTCACTGGCAGCTCGCCACCCTTGATGAGGCAATGTGCCAGATGGCCCAATTAATGCAGCAGAAGTGCAGGACAATGATGAATTCTTTACCAAGGACATCGTAAAATTATCACTAGCAACTTCTTTCATTTTGCTTAATGTATATGTCAACCGTGCTAGCCAGCACTGTTTTTTGGCAATTACAATCTTTTCAGTAATTACCGGCGGCAAGAATCGTCGCCTGTGAAGGGTAGACCATATTTTTCTAGCAATTACTGGCGGCGATTGTTGCTGCTGGTGCTATAATTCTATTCACTGGGCCCACACGGATCAAGCAATTACCACTGGTAATAATCATCGCCGGTGCCATGTAGTAAAATGGTGACCATGCTAGCCAGCACCATGAGTCAGATGTTACTGCCACCGAGAATCTTTCAGCAATTACCACTGGGAAGAATCATCACTGGCAGTGAATCTGTATACTGGGCCCACATGGATGCATCACACCCTCGGCCCACACGAGTCTTTCCTGCTATGGGCCCAATCCGCTACTGATGGATCTATCATCATTTTGCAGAAATCCACTGGACGGATGTATCGTGGATTTCTACTGAATAGGCTGATTGCTCAGAACCGCTCTCAAGTTATTTGAAGAAATGGTACTTGTAGAGCGTACATCCAAGTCAACCTGAACATTTCACGTCCTAACCACCAACGTCCTATAGCGATCCGATTCACCTTCACCCTCCCTAACCTCCTTTCTTCAGCGAATACGGTACCACGATGCTCCGGGCATCAAACCCAAATAGCAACACACCTTCTATGCAAGTTTGTCGTCGTCAGAATCAAAGATGTCAATTATACTCGCCGCGCATAGAGCGTTAAAAACGTCGAATAAATGCAAGTGTATATTACGGTTACTGACTCGTGTAAATCCAACGTGAACACGAACTAACCAAGTTGACGATGGTACAGGCCCCCAACGCTTACGGTAAATACTCGTCTCTTCTAAGTTCTCCATCCGGATTCCGGTTCCCCTGATCTATCTGATCACCCACCTACGCACAGCGCCGGATCCGAACAACTACGTAAGATCTTTTGCGAGAACTAGGCGATCATCATCCTTTTCTTCGTATATCACACACACAGCATAGCAAAAGTTTCAAACGCTCCACACCCCCGGGGGCCGGGACCGACATTTCCCGACAAGAAACGAAACACTATGCTCAGCTCTACATCCGTAAGTCTATGATGGTGGTCGACTTCGAATTTCGCAACTCGGAAACAAAAGGACGCGGGGTCCAATCACCACACGACTGCCCCTGAACCACCGGGTCATTCATCTCCTTGCTACCCATCAGGCCTCAATCATAATGACGTACGTAAAAGTAAATATAAACAATGAACGCCTCCTACTACCCCGCTTTTTTTACGTTTTCTTGTTTTTTTTTTAAATTTTCCCCCGCCGGCTCGTAAAAATATAGGGGTCAGTGATGCAATCGTCGTCAGACCGTCGGCTTCGGCGTCGATGAATCAAGCGAAACGAAACCAAGAAAAAACGCGGATAAAACACATGACTCACTCCTTACGCGGCATTCACTTGGAAAAGTCTTGGAAAAAATCCAAAAATACATGTCCAACCAAGGTATGTAGGAATTTTTCGTCTTTTAGGTTTCCAAGTTGAATGCATTTTTTGTTATGTATGATATATGTAGGGTTTTTTGACATGGATACGAAGATAGATAACGAACACACGCCTGTGGCTGACGATTTGGTTTCAAGGTTATTGTATGTAAAGGAAAGGAAAGGAAAGGAAAAGAAGGGAAAAAAAAAAAAAAAGTCCCGGTGCGATGCACAAAACACGCGTAACAAAAAGGAATGGAAATGGAAAAACAAAAATCTATATCCAAGAAAGAGGGTTGAAATTTTCAGATGCCTAGGTCGTATGAGCCTTGTCCGTGTGCATGACTGCGACTGTGTGCATGTGGATGTGCGTGTCCGTGTGCATGTCGTGCATCCATCCCCATCCCCGCATTCATCCCATTCATCCCCGCATTCATCCCAATCCCTGCATTCATCCCAATCCCTGCATTCATGTTCACCCCCATCCCCGGGTTCATGTTCATCCCCATCCCCGAGTTCATGCCAGTGTTCATCCCCATACCCATCCCCATGCCACCCATGCCACCCATGCCAGAGTCCATTCCCGCTTCTCCAGACCAAGCCCCTGCAAACGCGATAGGAAGAGGAGTGATATTCATATCCTTTGTCTGCGAGTACGGATTGTACCCCTCTGTCATGTCTGAGCCTCCTCCCACCATTGGTTCCGAGTGCGAGTGAGATGAATGACCGTGGTTGAGGTTATCAGAGATAGACGCGGAGCTCCCTGTGGATGTATGAGTGAGCGTAGGTGTGGAGGTACCTGACATTGAACCTCCATGTGGGTGATGTGGGTGGATAAGAGGTGAGTAGGATAAATTGAACGCGTTTGCGGAGGGCGGGCTATAACGAAAGTTAGTATTTTTGTTTTTTAACAATGAGAATTGAAACCAAAAAAAAAAAAAAAAAAAGTTACTTTGAGGAAGAGGAAGCAGATTCTTCGCTGAGGCTACCTTCTCTAAAGGTAGGATATACGTGTTGGTGTTGATTGTATAGCATGCCAGGAGATCGTAAGTGATAATTGTTGGATGAATCGAGTCTATAATGGTTACTGGATGAATCGAGACGGAGATTGGGTGGGCGTTGGCGCGTGGAGCGTTGGTTTATAGTAGGGGAACTAGATACAGATTTACGAGAAGGGGAAGGTAATTTTGGAGATGCGGGGGAGGTTGAGGAGGAGGAGGAAGCTGAAGGGTGGTCTGGTTGTATTTTGAGTTTTGGTTTGTTGGGACCGCGTACTCTTCCTTCTTTTGCATATTCGCAAGTGAGATTTCTTAGAATGCAACGTTTACACGAAGGATGTTCACCGCTACACTGAACAAAATAAAAATAAAAAAGTTAGGGGTAAATTAGGGAAAAGAGTAATAATATAAAAAACCTTTGCTTTTCTAGTACGACACTTTTCACAAGCTTGTGCAGTGCGTAGACGTGGATGTTCTGGAGTGCGATAAAATATTCCAGTTTGAGCATCGAAAGAACCAGCTAGAGAAAGCATGTGTTGCTGAGGTGTACTATACGCTGGTGACCAGGCTCCAGGTGAAGACTGGGACTGATTTTGAGCGGCTTGGAGTTGAAGGAAATGGGCGTCGTATTGGGACTCGTCTACAAAGAATGGATAAAGCTCATGATAGGCGGCCATGATAATCGTCGAGTTGGGGGGGGGGGGAAGGGAATCTAATCAATCCCTTTTTCTTTTTCTTTTTTTTTTTTCCTTTTTTTTTGTTTCTTCTTTTCGCTTGTTGGATGCAAATTAAATAAAATCCAGGCTCGCCTTAGTGCCGGACTCGGACGGGCGTCTCAGGAACTCCTCTTTCGAATAATTCCTATCCGATTTTCTCGCCCATTCTCTTATTCCAGTGCCGCACATACCTCTTTCGGGTCTTTGCTTCGGATCTTTTTTCATCTTTTCAATCCCCGCACAAAGAAAAAAACACAAGAATAAATGAAAATCCTTCTTTTCGACTTTTCTACTTTGCACTCTTCCCGCCGGCAACACACAATTACCGCCCAAAGGAACCGAGCCGTGTCACCTTCCCCTATTTACTTCCATTTACCTCTCTATCACCCTCTCTCTCTCTCTCAACCCCAACCCCCGCTGCCCTCCCCCTGACGTACGTCAACGTCCACGTTGATGTCTCACCGCTAGATCCCAACTATTCATTCTTCGCATCCAGAAGCGAACCACACGCCAAGAAGCCATTACGGGGTCCTGCCCAGACACCCCTTCTCCGTGACCGTGACACATGATCTCAACTGCGCCTCTTCATTTCGTCTCACAACAAGCGAATCATTCCCTCGTACTTTTACATGAAACTTTTTTCTACACACACACGTGAAAAAAAAAAAAACACATACACACAACACAACAATCGGAACTCATACTTATCATGAATCGTAATCCAACGAATGAATTTTTTTACATCATGAAGCTGCCAGAACCCCCGGACAAAAACCAAAACTTTTTCGAAGGGCTTTTTTCCGTCGGTCGGCTACTAAGATGCAATCTACCGCCGGGATGCCGTACCTACCACGGGCCGAATCGAACACAAAAAAAAACGGAACTAAGCACGCACTTTCAGCCACACGACGTAACGTTCGACGTCGACCTCGGGTACATAAATTTTCACCGGTCAACTTCTATTTCTCGTTCCTGGTCTAGACTCCGAGTCCGGTGTTTCCCCAGTCGTGTACACTTGTGCTGCAAGAACGAGTTAGACTTATACTAAGTAAGTATACAGCCCAGAGTATATAGCTTATAGAGACTCTGATTCGGTTCGACTCGGAGTAACAGTCCGAGGCGCAGCGTGTGTGTAAGCCAGGCTTTACTAACGTGATGTGGCACACCACGTTCAGAACTTATCTCTGCCAAGCCCTAGCCTACTTGGCCCTGGTTCGATGAGTTACTAGTAGTAGAAAACTACCCCGAGTCGAGTCGAGTCTAACTTGAAAAACACAGTGTTCCTGATCCTGGAAACAAATAAAATAAATTCGACGATACGGTGACGTACTGACACCCGCCGGTGAATAAACCCGGTGACCCATCAGCAGGAAGTGGAAGTACTTTGGTTGTACTATACGATAAGCTTGCCCTAGAGGTCGGAGATGATCGATCTGGTGAGTCAACCTTGGTTGTTGCCTGGCTGGCTGGCTGGCTGTTGGTCATAGTTGAGATTTACTTTGCACTAGCGTCGGTTGAAATAGTAACCTGCCCATCAACCAGCCATCGCATGAACGACAGACTAAATTTGAACCCAACAAAACAACAAAAAAACAAATTAGAAACACGTGTCAACCCAACCCCGTACGTCACGAATCCGAGTCTCGTATACAAAGTTCAAAATGGAAGGAAAAAATTCCAACATGACAAGCTCTCTCTCTCTCTCTCCGACGAAAGTGATCACGTAATAATAATAAATAAAAAACCACAGTAAAAACGATTTCAGTAGAGGAGGAATCAGAAGTCAGATCTCGTGTCTCCCCGCCGCTCTACGTCCCTTGTCCGTGGGGTTTTTTCTAGTACTTGGTTAGTAAAAAGGTTAGTAGAGAAGAGAAGCAGGAGGAGAGGAGAGGAGAACTTGGAGAAGAAGAAGAAGAAGAAGAAGAAGTGCGGGCGATTTTAACTTTAAGCTCGCCGTGTAGTAGGACCCGGAGATGATCGATCGCTTTGGTCTGATGGATTGGGTGTGGGTGTGGGTGTTGATGTTGGTGTGGGTGTCACAGGGTGTGGGTGGGTGGGATGGCGGGTGGGAGAGAGGGGTAGGGTAGGAAGGACGGGTAGGGTAGGGTAGGGTAGGGTTAGTCGTGGATCACCCAAGTTTTTTCTTTTTTTTGAAAAAAAAAACAAAAAGAGTCATTTCATTTGAATATTCTTTGCACTGATCCATCAGCCGACATGTATATAGTCTTTGCCTACTGGATCTGCGCGGATGTGGGGGAAAGCCTCCTGAGCGAGATCAAGTTTCGTTTCGTTTCGTTCAGCCGTCACCTGGGGGTTTGAAGAGATTCAGCTGGGGGAGTTGGTACGGTAATACCTCGAAAGAAAGACCCCCAAGAGGAGAATAAAACGAGTCGCTACTATTACCTATACGTCATCAGCACAAAGGGAATATAAAACAAAGAATATTCGTTTTTCCAGAACAATGTTATTCCGTTCCATGGCCATGGTTCAACACAAGCCCAGGTACAGGGTATACAGTGACGAAACATGAACATGGAAAAACCACACGGCAAACCCCAGTGACGTCCGAGTCGTCCGTCATGAATGTTTCCTCCCACCCCCCTCAACCTCACATAGAAACGCCTAGAAAAGAAGATTACAAGCTCGTGGCTCGTGGCTCGTGGCTCGTGTGGCGCTTTTGGTTTACGCGTACGCGTGCGTGTTACACGCGCAGGCGGTGATTTGAGTTTTGTTGTGGCTAGATCTGTAATGAAATGGTATGAGTTTTTGATCGCGGATGCGGGGGGAAGTGCAGGAAGGCTGGGGGTTGGGGCGAGATCAAAATTCGTTCGTTTTGGGCCGTTTGGGCACATGGGGATGGGGTTTGAAGAGATTCGGTTGGAGGGTGGGGGTGGGTGGGGGGTCATACCTCGAAGGAAGGGGAAGGGGAAGGGGAAGGAGAAGGAGAAGGAGAAGAGAAGGAGAAGAAAGACCATGTAACCCATACCCAAAACGTCATCACGAAAGAATTGGAAAAATCTTGGTCCATGTTCATTTTTCCAGACTTTTTTCACTTGTCGTCTCGAACAATGTAATCCGTCAATGTTCAACTCATACTCTACAACAACGAACTCCCCAAGGCCCACGGGAGGGAAGCGAACGCGTCGTTATGGACCTCCTCATTGAATACCAACCCAGGCAAAGCAAATAAGCTCGTGTGGCGCTTTTGATTACGGTGATCACGGAGAAATAGAGAACCCCTTCGACAACAACGCACGCACGCACGCACACCAACGTAAGGTCCCCAATTTCGTTTGTCCTTCCAATTCTGTTCTGGAATCTCGTATCTAGTACGAGAGAGGATAGTAGCATAGTTAGATCTCATGAACCGGTGTCGGGGATCTCCAAGTACGTACGGAGTCTTCTATCTTAGATTTGAAAATTCAATAGTGCTGGCGCTACTAAGAATCAAGACTCGGCTCGTACCTAGTAGTGAAACCACCTCGCGATAGAAGCAACGTCTGCGAAATGAATAGATGTTGAAATTTAAAAAAAAAGTAATTCTCCATCGTTTACATACCAGTGGCGAGATTACATAGACAGAAACAACGGTCGATTTTTTTTTCCAGAACGCTTTTCAAACGTCGAGTCACTAAACTCTGTCCGTCCGTTGTCCGTGAGGCCAAGATGAGATATCAGATGCTGTGCAGGTTCGGGGTTTGTGGGATTAAACAGTCAGATGACGACGGAGATTATGGCGATTTCATGAAAGAACACTTGGATAGATATAGATCTTAAGAGTCTATCTTTTCGTTCCCTCGGAGAAGACGGGTGGTTTGTGGGGTAGAAAGATATCGCGTAAAAAAAGTCCACCTCTCCCCCCCCCCCCCCCACGTTAGAAGTCGAGATAATGTGTAAATGCCAAGTCATAAACGAACTAGTGCATGACTTGTAAGCCCTACACTGAACGCAGCGTCGAGTCGCAATATGCAGAACATTCAGCTCTTTAGCATTTTAGAGTTGGGAGCGCAGTATCCAGATGGTGAGGCAGATCTCGAGTTGAGTTTGTATACAACACCATTATTACGCCGGAGCTTTACATCCGGCGGCAGAATTCTTTACGGAATTGGACAGTTGTTTTTGACTTGAATAGTCGCTGGGGGTAGTGGATTCCATAGACCCTCCTCCATGCCAAAGATGACGTCAGAAAAAAAAGACGAGGGACTAGGAAGGGGGCGACGGTCATTAAACTTACCCAAAGGGGCAGTATTGGATTGAGATACCAAGTTCCAGAAAAAGCAGCGCGAGTTAGGAAAAGACAGCGTGATTAACGGTGTTCGTATTTTCTTTTTTCTTTTTTTTTCTTTTCGGTTTGAGTCAACGGCATTCCGCTGCATTGACGACGGAGCGCCTCAGATTAATTGCTTCCCTGAGATCGTGGCCATCAGAACAAACTTCAAGTTCTAGACAGTGAGATGGTCAGGATTCAGTGCTACTGGGAATATTCCTGGGATGATAATCATGCATACCCTTGAAACCTTGAATGACTCAGCCTCCACTGAGTTTCGGACGTCGACGAAACATCGTAACTTCGGTGGTTGCGATCGGTACTCAGTGACACCTCGAGAGCTATGTATGTCTTCTCTTCATCAAGAAAACTAGAAGTTGGGGGAAAATGATAGACGTCCAACACTGCGGCAGTGATCGAAGTCGTTTCGATGACTTGGAACATCGGGAAGGGCAGTGACTGACTTGACTCCGCAGTGAAACTTCTAAGTTTTGAGGCCGGGAGCAATTTGCAGCCTTGGCTACGCAACGGAAACTGAAGGCGGTGGCTGACAGTTCATAGATCACATCCCCCACCCCACCCTCGAATTCAAGTTGCGATTCGGCATGTCGATGTGGCGACTTGATGGTTGAGAAAATCACGTGACTATCACCTGATTTCGACGCGTCGCGTGGAATTCTGGGACAAATTCTGGGACCTCCTTGATCGGATGTTCCTTATCAACTTTTTTTTTGAAATCATAACGAGGTACAGGTTGTTGAATTGTGAAGTTCATTAGTTATCGGAGTGGTTAGGAGCTCAGAGTAACCATCATACAAAGCTGTGCAAAGCTCTGCAAGGCTGTTCTCACCGACATCAATGATACTCCATCGTGCATTTATCACCCCGGTTACTATTCGGATGATAGCCTACAGATCTATTTTATCCTTTTGTTTTCAAGTTTGTGACATTCCGACATTTGCGCAAGTCGACAGTTGCACCGGTCTCTGATCTTAGGTATAACGATCATGTCGAATACGGATCCTATCATAAATTCAATGTTTCCTTCGGCAACTCTTTTCCTCTCCGAATCAGTGAATTAAATACTAACTTCCGAAGGACATAAAATAGCACTGAAGCCAACAGATTTATGACCATATCATGTCTTGGCTATGTATAGGTCTACTACCGGTGTTACATGACTTTCTGAGGAACTTTTCTGTCGTATACGGCACGCGGTCCAAATCGTGTAGATCTGTTGATTAAATGTCAATTTCGAAGGACATCAAACAGCAGCCTCTTGAGCAGACGGATTTAACAAATAATGACTATTTATGTCTCTGCAAGAAAGTTTATGTCCTAGGCGTGTCAACACGGGTTCCGAATCATGTCAACATCAAACTATTGCCAGCAATCTGACATACAACCTCCCCGGAAGCGATATTTATTATCCATCTGATGGCAGGAGGGGTTACAAAATAAATGGTCGGATCACTTCCATTCGATTGTAACACGATTATTGAGGTCAATGTCCAGCGATTGCGCCACGAGCTTGTGTTTCGATGGAACGTAATACCACCCCGCAACCATCTTTCCATCCACCAAGACGAAAGTAGGTTCCGACGAAACACCCAACACAGTTACCTCAGCCAGCCGCTGCGTCACGTTAAATGAACCATCGCTCGCTATAACAACCTGGCTTCGAGTGACCGAAAAAATCAGATTCTTGCTCGGGGTCGGCGGGTGACTTATACCGTCATCGATATACGCTGAACCGAATGCACAGCCATCGGCGGATTGAGAAACGAGCAAAGAATAAGGGCCTTGCCGAGTTTCCTCGATAGTGTAGGCTGGAGATGAGTGTAGGAGAATGGCGGACCGATCACGTACGTGAATGTTGATGTATCCAAGGGGTGCTGTAAGGGTCATCGCAGCGCCCGGCGTATGCTCCACAACGTCATGAGTATACCAATCTCGCCAAATTACGTTTCCACGTCCAGGGAACATGCCTATCCAAGAGACGACGTGATCAATATTCGTGGTGCCTGAAGGACCCCTGACGTACCATTGACAGTTGTGACATTGGGAATGAGGACAGGAGTTACGAGAATATCTTGGCCAACCAAAAATTGGGTAGAAATATCAAATAATTCCGGTTCGTCTGGGAACTCGAAGAATAGAGCGCGAACAGGAGGTGTCCCAATCGCGGATGCGTTGGCAAACAACGTATACTAGAGATAAACTCAAGGTAAGAAAAGAAAAGGTTATCCGTGGAAGGGTTTACCCAGTACGGCAATAGAGAATAACGAATAGCTATAGCAGTTCTGGAAGCATTGGCCACACTATCCCAACGATAAGGTTCCTGTGGAATCGCTCCTTTCACGTTGTGGTTGCGAAAAAATGGAGTGAAAGCTGCAAGTTGCATCCATCGATTGCAGAGTTCTTCATCAGTGTTTCCAACTGTGATGTGGATCCAGACACAGAAATTAATACAAAAACAGTAGCTCGCATCACGACGCACAAAAACCACACGTATCTGCTCCCACGAATGGGATTTGGAAGAGTTGGAATTGTAAAATGCCCTGAAAATCAAAGGAGGATCAATTGCAGAAGTAGCAACATTTGATATCTCCCTACTTACGGCGATGCTGTGACGGAGATAAGCCCAGAGGCTGAAGTTGTCTCCTAACTGTTGTAAGAAATCATATTAGCTCAAAATTTAGCTGCATCATGATATCCTACCCAATGACCAGTCCATCTACCCGATGAAGGGAACGTCGACCGGCTTATCAAGAAAGGCCGTTTCTCAGGCGAAAGCTCTCGCAACGCAAGGTATGTCGCCTTCTCCGCCATTAAGCCGAATAAATTATGAACGTCCAGCTCAACTTGCCCGTCAGGATGGGTAGCATTGGTGGCTAGAGTGCGATCGGAGAGTCGATCATTTTTTCCTGATGTAAATCAGGCGCTTACATTTCCCCAATAGTAATAAACGAACCATTGTGTATGGCGTAAGGGGGCGTATTCAGATCGACTCCGCTTTGCTTCCCTGCACCAAGCCCTCGTTTCGCTAACGCAGGCTCGGCAGAGGTGCATGTTAAGGTTCCATTTACAGTAATATTTCCGCTCGGTCCCGAGATCGTGGAATTGTAACTATCGTGCGTATCAGATCGTTTCACGGTGCGCTCGCTGAAGTCCTTACCATTCAGGATAGTCTGTTCGAACAGACTATAGCGTAAATGTTCCGCCTTCTAGAAGTGTGACATACCGGTAATCAGATGTCCAGGTTCTCCGGGTAGGCCAAAGGGAACGCTTGTATTGGTAAGGTTTGCTCCAGTACCGCTATAATCCGAGAATCATCAGAATTTGCGGCAGTAACGTACTTGAGGCACTTGCCAGGATCCATCGCAAAATGAGCTAGCCTCATTCATATCCAACCATATACCGGAAAATTCCACACCTGTTTCGCTCCAGTTCCGTAAAACTTCTGTCCACCACCGTCGCGTATTGCCCTGGAACCAGTCAGGAAAGACCTAATTGATGTCCGACCCGTTAGTTTGGAACCCCTCGTGATGTGATCGACGAACAGTGTATCCAGGCCAGACTTGTCCGATGTATTCCGAGCCATCAGGGTTGGTAATAAAGACGCCTCTATAGATCAGTGGAATCAAGCAAGAAAGCACCGAACAGAGAAAAACGAACTGTTCGACGCCTTTTGCATACGGGTGATACTGCGGTCATCCATGAGCACTCAGGTACTTACGTTTCAGTATCTGAAGAGAACGTACTATATCAGTATCGTTGACTTGTTTAGGTATCGCTACATCGACGATTGGAATATCTGGATTAAAAAAATTGAAGGAGTCATCTCCAAATGAAGTAATGCCGAGACGTGCACTTCTGATGGTTCAAGGCCTGAGAGTCGGAATGGATGAAGTAACTCGAGACTGGCGACAGAAGAAATCACTCACCAGCTCTGTCGTGAAGGCACGCATAGCTTCTCGGGGATAGGTAACAGGATCAGATGTAAAATCGCGAAAGGCGTGATAGAGATCAATATCGTTCCACATCACTTAAGTTACAACTAGCTCAGTTGAGGTACTATAATTAATATTAAGACAGTACCTTCCAATGGAATACCGGCGTTCCGCATGCCGATAACTTGCTCTCGTGTTTCGTTGATATCATGATAACCCCACCTACCAGTATTCAGAAGGTTATTAAAAGCAATGCAGAGAAGGCTTACCTGCAAAGGTGAAAGCCAAAACCCCAGGCAGGTTGCCACGCTGGCAATCCTATTAACTCCCCATATTGTTCAATGACGCTATTGGGACTTGGACCAGAGAAGAAGTAAAAATTGAGAACTCCTCCTATCATTCTATACTCTATCAGGGAGACGTTCGAGCCTTGAGGAGTCAGAAGTAAGATGTCACCTCCCGCAGCGCTGTATGGTCAGGCACATGGACAGGGTAATGTCCGCAAGCATAGTTACCTCAAGAGAAACACGCCATGTGAATGAGAGGTTGATGTGGCCGAGTTAAAACGATGTTCAAGGTACATCGGATGCGAACCGTATCTGATGAGGCCGAGTAGTAAGGCTAATACTAAGTTCATCACCATTTACACTCACAAATTCTCGTCAACGGGGTCGGCAGCGTCACGCGCCCACATAGTTTGAATGGACCCTCCATTAGGACTGATGCTCCGCCTGAATCCAGAACTAGAGACAACTTCCCCTAGTCCATACACATTGGCCTCGTAGGGAAGTGCCGATGCCAACTTGGGATTAGAGTCAGAGGAAAGCAACGACTGTCAGGAGGCCAAGCTCACCTGAAGATATTGTTTCTCAAAAACGAAAGGAAATGCATTGAGAACCATGCTAGAGTCATTGACTGTGACGGGAGCTGGCACGGTAGGGAGCGACTTTGTGCGGGTGTCAAAAATCGGAGAAGCGGCTGGTTGTGATCGACGAGAAATCCAAAATGCGAATGGTGATGACTCGTAGTTGAATATCAAATCTGACTTGTGTTTATAAGAGATGGTAGGCGGTGGAGGACGCGTAATCACTGAGGGTGGGATTGTAAATTGTTGATCTTCAGTGTCGAAAATATTGACCCGAAGACTGTCGCAAACATAAGGCCAGATATGTTGAGAGTGGATCATATATACATACCGTGTGGTGGCTTCATAAACTACCTGGACCGTCAAATTAACGATATCGTCGCCAAAGACATTGCAAGGCCTCTTAGCAAGTGTTAGTTGCGCTGTCAGGCCGGTTTCGTCCTCGGTTAGCGACACAAGCGTGTATCCTGTTGGTCGTTTCAACCGCACAAAAGCAGAAACCCGACGCTAACCTACCAGCGCAGCTTGAGAGATTAGTCCGGGGGCGGACGCTGATATCGATACTGTCATTGCCATTTTGGATGAAAAAAGTTTGATTCCGTAACAATGCGCAAGCCGATGATAACAGCCAAAGCACAGGGATGATGGCTATTACTATGGCGGTAATGACAGGAGAAAGTGCGCGATGGCCCGCAAATTGGAGCATGTGACCCTGTTCTGGAACAATTCAATATCCTTCGACCGATCAGAGCGAAACGCGTACCATACTCGAGGACAGTAGTTGGATCCGAAGGGAAGTATAGCGACGCGAACGGCGATTCCTGTCGCAGATATCAGCTGCGGCACGCTGCAGACTAAGAAAGACTTGAAGACTTCAGATAAGCCACTGCGGAAAGACCTCAAGGTTCCACACTGCAAGTGACATGATGTAAATAGATCGTGACAAGTTTTCTCTCTCTCCATTGTCAAGTCCACAGTCCACTTCTTCCCACATTCGGTAACCAGGCGCGACTGAATGGATATAGATCCAGAATATATAACTGTTCATGTAGTTGTCTGCTTTAGTTACATCAGTCAACGGTGCCCTTCGAGCATTGCGAGATGCGAGACTGAGTTGGTTGCCAAATTGAGCGATGTCTTATTTTGGACATCACGTGCATGGGATGTAGGAGTCTGACAGTGAGGCTGTGCCTGTTGTTACACCACATTTTGGACACAAGCGCTTGAGCGCTTGAGTGCAGTTTGCGGGCAATGGCTAGGCGCAGTAACGCTTCCATCGACATCGAAACAGCTTCTGTCAAAGCCCAACTGGAACTCCTGGAAAGGCGAGAGGAACAGTTCGAGAAATTGCTCCATGATATGCAGAGGCTTAAAGAATCTTTGTCTGCTGAGAAAATGACACTGACCGCGAAGGCTCTGGCTCTCGAGGCGGAAAGGCACCCCATACATTGGCTTCCGTCGGAGCTACTTGCACAGATCTTCTTTGTCTTTGTCGACTCCATGAAACGTGACGATGTGGGCGTGCCGGAAGATGCGACAGCTTTCCACCATCCTTCCGTTACCATCTCCCATGTATGTCAACGCTGGCGCAACATAGCCATACTGCTCCCTTCGCTTTGGTCCTGTCTTGCATACTATGGTCCCTTGTTTCAGGAGGATTTGCGTCCAACTTTTCTCAACCGTTCAGGCAATGCTCCCCTCGATATCATCTATCGTGCTCGTCCGAATGTCTCCAGCGCTGGAGAAAAGCAGAAGGTCTGGAGGCTGTTTGATGACTTGGCTCCTCATATAGAACGGTTACACTCCATCGTTTTACAGTGCGCAGACGGGCGAGCGATCGAAGGAGTCATACTTCTATTGAATAATACATCGTCTAAATTCCCTCAATTGCGATCTCTTCAATTGTCCATTATATCATCCGTTGTATCACTCACAACAGCGCGTTCATTGCTGGATAACAACCGGACAGACACCGAGCCTCAGCTCTCCTCAACTTCGGCCATTCCGAGCTGGAGCAACTTGAGGCACCTCAAGTTGCATGAAGTTCCCCTCTTCAGTTTGCCCACGCACTTTTTCGCAAATCTCACCAGCTTAGTTCTCAGTTTCCGGCCGATCAAGAACGGGTCTCGTTCAACCATCAATCGTTATCGTCTTCGGATGTCATCATTATGTTTGTGCCTGGAATTCGCTCCGAATCTAGAAGATCTTACCCTTGCCAACACCGTCCCTTATTTTGATACTGTTCTCATGGGTGATACAATAACCAACGTCAGTTCGGATGTGAAAGCGCGCCGTCGCGCCCCCCTTCGTCGCTTGAAAAGATTTGACTGGACTTATCCTTACGCCCTGGATGTCCAGCAATTTCTTCCCTTCTTCGATACTCCAGCACTCGAAAAAATCGACTTATGGGTCGAAGTCGATCGCGGTGATTTCATGCCCCGTCGGCCTCCAGCCCTTTCAGCCCCACCAGAGTTCCAAATTCCTGGAGGGCAGGATTTTCCTCTACTGCGAGACTTGAGCCTGCAATGCGCAAACGAGGAGACAACATCCACTGTCCTTCGCAAATTCACATTTCCAGTCCTTGAGAACTTCGAGCTTATCAACGCAGATGCGAGCGCAAGGACTGGTGATCAACCTCTGCCATCCGTACCTCGTCTAGAATCAATTTTCCGAGATCCACGCCTTCCTCATTTAACGCATCTCACTTTGTCCCACTTCGAGATCCCGCAAGAACTCAACAGGACAGAAGCCCTGTTAGGGTACATGCCGGTGCTAACGTCCTTATCACTGGATACTTGCACCGGTGTGAGCATGCTAGTCAATGGTTTAACGGCTAAAGCTGTTCGAACCGTTGTTCACACGCATGGAGACGCGAAGATAAGACGCAGCGTCAAGTTTTGCCCTCGCCTTGAAGCTCTATCTTTGTGGAGTTGCGAGGACGTGAACATTGATGATCTGTGGGCCCTTGTGATTGCCAGAAACAGATATACTGATCAGGAGATAGATCGAGATTCTTCGGATGTACCGCCAAATGCGTCAAGCGCTGATCAGCCCAAAGAAGAGGTCGACAAGTCACCGCAGCCAACGGTCTTGGGAAGAGCAATTAAACCGCTGAGGAAATCTCGTTTTCAACGCCAGACCGCCGAACGTGGCTTTGACTGTTCTACGGTCTCAGGTGCACACTCTCCTTCTATGAAGGTTTTGTCGACCGTTGCCACGGGAGAGGCTTCCCACCCAGCCATCATTGGTTTCATTCGCATAGAGGATTGTCCTTCGATCACTCGCGGCGAAGCGTTGGCGTTAAAGACTCTAGGTGTCCTGGACGTCGTATGCAGATCGGAGCTAGGGGAATGACAGACAGCTCGTGTTACGGTTGTACAGTTGGGCATGTTCACGTGAACTTCATAGGTTACTAGTTGGTCACTAAAAAATCAATGCATCGGTGTTCGATATGGTTGTGGTAACGATGTTGCATCTGTATGATGCTTAAATGTTAGATTAGACATGAGAACGTGTCAATCTGTGAACGCCACATGGGACTGATTGATTGGTTACTATGGTCTCACGAATTATGGCCATCTGGAATTTCCCAAATGCTACCAGTCTCAGGGTGCAGTCGCTAGAATCAGTACCTATTATTAAAAGAAAAGGAGGGGGGGAGAAGAAGAAGGCATACATCTCGGGGAATTTCCAAGTTAATCAGCGCATCGAGCACGCCCTGCCATTGATTCTGTCAGTCCGTTGCCGAATGCAAACCCATTCGGATAGAACAAGAAACGTACCATGCCAGTCCACCTTTCAAGGTCGGACACTTGATGTGGAGTTATGAAGGCCTGTGAGGTGCGAGAAGCAAATACCATCTGTGCCGCAGCAGCCCTAATCACGGTGTCCTGTAGAGCGATCTGCGGGGTACGTGCTGTCACCAGAGGCGACGAAGGTTGGGAGATGATTGGTTTTACAGGCCCAGCTGTAAGAGGTGGCGCGGATGCTGTTTCGGAGATATCTTTACCACCCCAACAAGCAGCGAGATGATATAAGTGAAATGTTTCCATCTGTCAGAACTGGCAGTCAAGGAGAAGTTGCGTAGGCCTGGTATGTACTTTTACCTCCATAGTCGCTAAGTCAGAAGTCGAAGCATGCAATTTCTGTATGAGACCTGCGTTGTGATCGGGGAAGGACGTCTGTCTTCCCTGTGAAGAATAGAAACTGCGTGTAAAGAAACAATGAAATGACCGAAAGTGAACGAATGCATGCGGCAGACCTATCAGAAGAGGCATTGACTGTGCCTTCCAAGATAACAGTCGATGAACCGATGGGTTTAGCAGCCTTCAGAGCTTTGAGGACCTATTCCATCGAATGTGAGCGATTAGCACCAGTTACGATTCAGGGCCCACCTCAAAGTAAAGAGTCGGATCCGCAGGTACCTGTGTCATGTAAGTAAATTTGAGAGAGTCAGCGTAGTCACTCACCGGTTTACTGATCCTATAGGCAAGCTCAGAGTCAGCGGGATTCAAGAAGTTGAAATCCACATTTCGGTTGACAGCTACACTGGACTTTGGTACGACAACAGTGCCAACTGGTACATCTACAAGAGCCCCGCAGGATCCAAGCCTAATTACTCTTGGTCAGATGCGAGGCATCCCGAATGTGTAGCCTAACCTGATGATGACGAGATCGCCACTCAAACATTCTCGTACTTCTCGTACAAAGAAGTCCATGTTGGAGCTTCCCATTCCAATGCTTATTATAGATATCGGGATACCTTTATACCGACCTGTGAACGTCAAAAAGCCTCGTTCAGAGGACAAAACAAGTGGCTTTGGAGATGCATCCAGAAGGGTGGCAACAGCGTTGGCTCGAGAGGGCGATCCGACTGTTAGCTATCAATTACTGCGTTAGACAATTTGTGGATCAATTAGCTGGGACCCTAACGACTCGATTGGCTACTTCGCCTGGTCGTAGCCCGAGATGATAAACCCGTTGATCTGATGTGCGAGGGAAATCTAGAAACATAAGGGGTGATCTCAATTCTCCGTATTTTCGATTGAGTCTTTCAGTGTACATACTAGCATCTGTCAAAAGATCTTTCATAGCAAAATGGGAATCCGTATAAAGCAATTATAAAATTTGTATATAAAATCGCTAGGAATATGGATGTCACGTGTGACATGTGATATCAACGTGGACCTCTTTAATCAATCTTTAATCACCCTTTTTGCTTGATGACCTGACGGTCCTTGCGTAACGATATGTTGGTGGAATAACGCTCCAGCGATATGATAAAACGAACCTGCAGGATCCCGCTGCTTATCACTTGAATCATGAATGATTCGCCACGGTGAGTCGGCTCCTGAAAACCTGACAGCCCTTCGTTTTGTATCTCGATTCCTGGCGGTCTCGGACCGCAGCTGATAAGGTTTAGAAAATGAAGGTAAGGAATCGCTTAGACTAAATTTTCAAGCCTGAGATTGGCAATATCATGAGCGCATGCACGCACAACCGTCCAAAGGATTCGAATGTCGAACAGCGCCACGCGGCGAACTCCATTTGTAAGCCAAGTCAGAACGGTCTAGATGGATCGCTCCACTTTGGTATACCGTTGGTTTATCAGGTGTGTCCTTGTATCGAAGGCTTTCACTCCGTGCTTCTTTTCCTTAGTTTTAGCTACTTGTGGGCAACGAATCTCGTCTGCTAGTGAGCATGTACGGTTTTGTACACACATATGCGCCGCAAGAGGATTAACTTTTGTTCTTACTTACCAGGCAGTGCATCACTGGCAGGCAAATTCTTTAAGAGGTTTGAGCAACCGACGATACGTAACTAGATGGTGTTACCAGGCATTCCGTCCCACACGGAACCGAAATTATTTTCATTGTACGGAACTTCAACCCGACGTCAACACCCTCGAGACCACGGCAAGATGTACAGGATTTTCTTTGAAACTGACAGATTGTTGACAAATATTTGGTCTCAGGCTATCTTGTGTCAGATCTGTTAAACAATCGATGACGACTATTTAAGACATCATGATCAGAGCAAACCTGCAATTTCGCGCTGATCGAAAACGGTTTTGTTATCGGGGATAAGTGGCAATGACCCTTGTTCACAGGAGGTAACTTCCATCTCTTCACAACGGCGTCACAACGTTCTGGAAATCACTAAGATGAACAGTAACATTCCCTGAAACATCACAGGAACGATTCCTTTTACGACATTTGGGGAATTTAAGCGCTCAGTCATTACTCTTTTTTGTTCGGAGCTAGCCGTATCTGGATGCTAAAGTTCCGGTGGGGATATGTATCACAACGGCCTGCAGAAGTCGAAATTTCTCGGGCAAGATTCGAGGATGCTGACGGTGCCTGTGAACCCTGGGTTAGCTGATTAGAAAGCCTTGACCAGTCTCATCACCATGGATCCTTCCTACAGTTAACCAGAGACATACTTTCCGAAGGGCGACCTGTTCCAGGAGTTGGATCCGCGTCTCGTTCTGCCGTCCATCTGAGACTCGCGCCCGTCCGATAACCGAAAGCCAACTCTCTTCATCTTCTTCTCTCTTACTCCCAACTCTCGGTATCCCTTCCGCTTTCGTTTTCAAAAATGAGCTTCGACTTCTCCCATCGAACGGATGTGCACGTGCAGCCAGCACGGCGTCCCAATTTTCATCAACGGAACAGACATGACGAGCAGGACTCAATGCCTGGTCCCGAAGACGGTATATACGCGTCATTCCCTGCCACGTTCATGGGCGGAACGGATACCGACGGTGAATTACCTCGTCGATCCGACATTTTTCATCAACTAAAGCTCCGTTTAGACGAACACTCAGCACTCACATCACAGACGCTAAACGCCGACGGCACACCAAAAAGACCAATGAACGCGTTCATGATATTCGCTCGGCGACGACGCCCACAGGTATCAGCAGCTAACCAATCTATGCGTACTGGGGAAATAAGCAAGATTCTAAGCAAGGAATGGAACTCCATGCAGTCGGTAAGTACACGTTCTGACCTGTAATAGCATCCAACTGACGTGACTATGCTATACCAGATAGAAAAACAATTCTATCAAGATCAAGCGAAGCAGCTCAAAGATGCATTCAATATGCGATATCCGGACTATGTCTATCGACGTCGGCCAAACAATTCTCGCAGGAAGCGGAAGCCGGAAGCCAGTGGCATTCGACAGGTGGACAGCTCTGTCTCAATGGATATGGGAGATGATGTTTCAGGTCTCGGGGAATTGTTCACAGACGTTGAAGAAACCCAAGAAGATGCTCTCGATTCGCATGAGGCATACCAGGGCAATCCTAGTGACCACAGGTTCCCCTCATCACACACGCGCTCCTTTTCTTATCCGTACCCTGAAATGGACCCTTCACTCCGTTCGAATGGAGCTGGCGAGGGGAGTTTGTTGTATGGCCAGCATTCCGCTGGCATGGACCAATTATACCATGGTCAACTGCCGTCCGCATCTATTGTACCCCCTCAACTTCCTCCGCATTCTCTGACATATCCGTTCCGTTCACATTCTTACCCGGCACCACAATTCGAGGCAGAGTATAGTTATGAAACCTATGAGACCCCAGTCGCTCGTCCTGTCCCTTGGCCACCGGGAAGTGATCACGATCGTATTGCGCTGCAGAGGTCTCACTCTTTCTCACCTTCGACTGAACGTCTAGTATGGCCTCGCTCAACTTCAGTTCCAAGTAAGCCGACGCTAAACCCAACATCGTCACACGCGTACGAACTCCCGACACTCAATTCACCTTTCTCCCCAGTCCAAATTTCCCAAAGTTCTATTTCCAGCTCCCTACATTCATCCCACCCACGCTCCACGTCTCACTCGCCTTTCAACTCTAGTGCCATGCTGCATACATCATCGCCAAAGCTAGATCATAGTAACTATATGTATTCGTCAACGCCCTCAGGTAGCCCTGTTAGTGTAACCTCCGGCCAAGATGCATCATTGTATTCCCGTGGTAACATCAACCCATATCTCTCGCATTTCCATCCTCCGCCGCACTCTTCACTTCCAAGCTCAGGTCAGGCTACACCTCAACCATATTGGTCAGGGGACTAACCTCACAACCATTTGACGAGTTTCGTGCATTCTTGAGTATACTGTATCCATGACTAAAGGACTAATTACTTTCTTTGCTATATATCCTATTGGAGGGATTGTCTTGACTTGCAGGCCGATTCTTGGTGATTAAAGGAACCGACATTGCTCCCGGCTTCGAGGAAACGAATTCTGTAGCTTTGGATCTGAGAAAAAAATACCGCCAGGGTTGGCCAGGGGCGGAAGGGTCGAATTTGCTAGTCATATACAGTATATCTACTATCAATCTATTAGTATATAAGCATTAGTAATAGTATTACTCTGGGTAGTTCACGTTGGGGGTATTACAATGGACGTTATACTAATAAACTAATAGTACATTCCCTTAAAATGGCAACGGGGCTATGCTCGAAAATTTCGCCCTCACCTGAAATGGCCCTGGCTTCCTGCCCACCCTCGACAATCTCATTACGCCATGCTATAACTTCATGAACTGGTTGTCATTGATTCCGTCTGCATCCACGGGGCCATCATTGCTACCCCGACAGATAGGCGTATCACCTCAACAGGGTTGGTGAGATCGAATTGCTGATCGTGTAGATGCAAAGGCCTCAGAAAAACTGAGTTTTTCGGCAACTATACCCATTACTCAATACGAAGAGTAGATCTGCCAGTGCACGTGTCCACGATAGCTGGTAAGTAGCTCCATGATTTCTTGAGAGGGCTTTCCGCTTGTGACTGCATGGTGTGATAAGAACCGTGAACACCTGGTTCTTGTTGTAGTTGGCGTCCTCCCTCTTGAATTCTCCAGTCTGTGATTTGTACCGGTGGACCAATACGGGCGATCTGCAGTTAGTGAAGGAAAGCCGACGAAAGAGTCGTATTTTGTTACAATTTTGTCAGCAATCTACTTCAAAGGAAATGGCACTGGGGCATCGGTTCCAGTGCGCCTGCGTTGCTGTCCAACCCTACATGAATTGATGAGAGCGTTCCTCAGGTTCTATTGTTATAGTTGAAAGGATTATGTTGCAAGGAGAGAGAGAGCGTTGAAACCACTGTGACAATCAGCCTTCGCACTGAAAGCTTCCTTGATAATGTCGTCGATACCACGACGTTGACGGACCACGGTGTTCTTGAAGTTATTATTTGACGTGATTCGAACGCGACTGTAAGCGAGCCTGAGGGCAACACCGAACTTGAAGCTCATTCAGGATGCCGTTTGTCTCCTTCCGCAGGACGAAGTGTCGATGCCCATTCACACACGGCACGCTGGAATTTGGCTTTGAGTCTTTGTCGTAGACAGCCTCCATGTGTGCCAGGTTAAGAGCCCTATCCCGAAGTTTATGAATGACACATCTACTATAAACAGTGGATATACCCAGGATATACCGACCTGAATCAGAACGCTAGGCAAGTTCCCTCAAACCGATAGAAATTATCAGGTGCGCTATGTTTTCTTCTGGAGGTACCATGATGTTGACAGTGACCGTGCGAGCCATTCAGACTTTGAAACAAGGTGACCTTTCAGCACCCTCACTAAATAATGAGACTAATCCATTGAAGACAACTCACTTCGATGGTATCACTACCATCCAGGGCTGAAAGGCGACAACCGTGGAGGCAAGCGTCACACTGGGAACCGAGCACAGCAAGTGCAAGTTGGGACATAGCATTTAACAGCATGCTTTTACGCATCTGATGGATCTGATCGGTTAACCGTTAAGCGGTTTAAGTTCTTCCTCCCTTCAGCGCATCACCTTCGGGCTATTAGTGTTTTATTGATGCTTTGCTTCCTGTATTTCTTTCGTGGGCTTCAAGTGCTTGATCATGAATTTTTATCACAGTAAGGTTTTCTTTCGTAAGTAGGGGATGGTCGGGAATGACAGAACTTGAAGTAGTGTAGCCACATCAGTGACATCACGTATAACGTACAAACCATCTCAGATACGCAGCTAGTCAACCAGTCAGCAACCGGTCAGGTTTGGGGTTATTCACTGCCGAAGAACTATTGGCCAGTAGCCGCAGGATACATGCTCAAGGGAACCTATTGCGAAATTCGCCGCGCAGCGGGAGACTAGACTTTGTGATTCGTGGTACGTCGCTGTGAATACCTTCGGAAGCAATTCTGAACTGTGGCAGAAATTGAATTGAAGAAAAGTGTGAATCTGTGTGAATCTGATCAGGATACGTCACGATGTTTCATGTTTGAATATCTAAGGATATGGACGTCGGACGCAAGTCGGACGCTACTTGGACCTCTGGCAGGATTTGTGAACCGATTATACGATTATGTCCATAACATATCGTTCTGAAATTGTCCATTTCTTGTGTAGGATGCGCCATGTCTGGTTGTAAACATGTCCAAGGATTTCGTTGCATATCTCACATGAAAATGTGTGAATAATATTCATCGGAATGGAAAAGGTCACGTGATTAGTACTATTGATTATCCGAAATACGCCAAACCACTACGCTTCTCTGCAGCGAAGGTAGAGTTCATCGCTTGTTGGTCGGTAGTGAGTGTTCCAATATTTTTGTTCTGGACTTCAGTACCGGGACAGAAAACAAGGCGCTAAAATATATGAGGCGATGAACAACTTCGATAAACATAGCCAATACCTCGTTCAGTCCGCGCCATCGCCCACTTGAAAATGCGTCCGCGTTCAATGCTCGTTTATTGCATGCATATTTTAGGATTTGCAGCGAATTTACAGACCAGGTTCTGGTCAAGGATATTGAACGGGGCGGAAAATTAATTTGAGAGCCACTTGAGACCAACGTGGTTAACACAGCCTAAACTAGACTTTCGGTGAATACACCATTATAAGTCTAGGTTAACCTTACTGTGTTTCTTCATTCCTAACCTTAGCCTAGTTGAGAGCGGAATTATTTGACCTGATTGACAGGATTTGAAGGCAAGTAAATACTATAGTACTTAGGGTTACAACAGCTAAGGCTAGGGCCGAGGGGTTGGCTTAGGATGAGCCCATGGGTAAATCCAGATGTATGTGGCGGTTGAAACAAAGATCGCCTGATGGGGAAAAGATCCGCACAGGTTCTTTCATGCGTCTGAGGTTAAGATCCAGAGACAGTTCTTGAGACGAATTTCGAAATCCTATACTTATTTCTGTCTGTTGTAGTCAAGTTCTCATAGTATACTTATGTCACATGTGCTGCGTAGCTTCGCTGTCATCTTGTGTTCTCGACGACCGCGAGGTTAATTAACAAACATGCTGTGTCAAAAATACCGGGTACTATATAGTGGCGCTTTGATGTGCAAAATTTTCGAATGAGGCTTGAATGAGGCCTACATTTTAGTTTACGATGCACCTAGCGATGACGGAATGCAGATGGTGGGCACAACTTCACGCCAAGGGTGTGTGAGGATGAACAGGGTGGCAGAAAAGGCGATCACTCGCAGTTGTTTTGAGAGGGGCGTAATACGGACAACGGCTATGTTAGGGGACTTCCGCAAATGTCCTAAAATATATCTTAGCTGCGCATCCCACCAATGAACCTCGACGGACAAGTAGGGTCTGGTTTTCTTACCCTAGATGGCCAAGCAAAATAGTGAGATCATTTGAACAGCGTTGCCAAATCAGAATTATGTTAAGTTGAAAACTGTCCTGTGTCGAAATTTACAGAATACGGATCTGAAGTTTCCAAACTGATACCGGAGCTGTGTCTGAAAGGGACGCGACGGTCATACTAGTCGCAATCAGATGTGACTGAAATCTAAGCAATCTAGGCTCTACAACTTGATCGTGGTTGAGACGATGACTCGATCCCCCATGAGGCGCGTGGTCTGTTTTTGATGCACCGGGAACACGGGGAAGAAAATATCGTCTATACGCCTTCGTCAGGGCCAGCGCAGACCTTGAAGGAAAGGCGAGAGGGAAAAAAATCCCTATAAACGTCGGCAGAAATGTTGTGTGGGATCTTCCATCAAATCCGTCAAGATACAATCTATTGCAAGGAAGATAATTAGGATCGTACCACGAGAGAATCAAACAACAGCAATTTGCCGTCAATATGCTAAGATTCTAATGTTTACAGCTGCTAGTTGGTCGCTGACGGCGAAGGCCTAGAATTGTGATGACATCTGACAGATATAAAAACCATGAACAACTGGGAAATCCCGCGAAAGCATGGTGCTGAACTGCAATCCGGCAATCTGGGCGTCGACGGTCCCACGAATATTCAACCCTTCCTCGAACAAACTAGTGCCTAATGCTCTGAGGGCATTTGCTCTCGAAAAATGACCGAATTTGAATGGATGACGTGGACGAAGATGCGTTTTCATATCATATCGGTTTAGTGGCGATGATGAAGCGTAGCCTCGGCA
The DNA here is from genome assembly GCA_026075535.2 of Tricholoma matsutake. Classification (NCBI taxonomy): domain Eukaryota; kingdom Fungi; phylum Basidiomycota; class Agaricomycetes; order Agaricales; family Tricholomataceae; genus Tricholoma; species Tricholoma matsutake. The sequence goes on from AP026538.1 coordinate 11,158,534, forward strand.
GGGCATTGCGCCACCAAGGTTTTTGCTCACTTTCTTGACACTTACCGGGCTTTGTTGAGTTGTACATATCTCCATTGTTGATCTAAAGATCATTGACACAGAAGCTTGTGCGCGGACGATCCTGTTGCATGGATCAGCGCGCAGCTACTTATGACGTTCGGGAGAAGGCTGCTGATCTGATGAACACGTTATTTTGATCGTGGAAGCGCCCGACGTACCCGCTTGCACCGACGTCCCCGGCGAATAATCGCATCAATCTGATGGTGATAATTCATCATTCCGCTTCATTAGACCTCGAGTCACTGCTATTCACTGATGCTTACATTGCATCAAAGGGCCCCTTCTCGTGTGTAAGCTGAAGATGAAGCGAGACCCACGAGGGATAGATAAACAATCTGACAGATCCAGGGCCGCGTGTGCATTTCCCATGCTTCCCTTCGCGTATCAAGGTGTATCCAACGCCTCCCTTATTCCTGCAGAGCCTCGACGATCTCAGTTCCATCTCCGTGCCGGTGTCTATACATTCTTCCATATTTCAGTCGCCCATTGTGCGCTTACTCGGTCTTTGTAAACTTCGCGAAATCAAGTCCTCGGGGCTGTGTCAATCACTAAAGACGCCTGAAGAAATTCACGGGACGCACTGCGCGTGAAAAAAGTATTCCCTGTTTTCAGGGAGCTTTCTGAGGTTGCTTCAACAGGTAGCATGGAGGTGGGGCTGGGTGCGATCCGAGCGCTAAAGCGTCCTTCACAGCATCCTACTGCATATGTCGATGTTTTATCCAGGTTGAAGAACGACTGCGCAATGGTTTTGCCAGCAGATTAATCCGGGAGGAAGTTGATCTCAACCAGATAGCATTAAATTATACGGAAACCAGTATTCATAATCATTCCATTTCACGACTCGTCTGGGACACCATTAGAAGCCCAACAGAAGTGTCCACAACCAGCAGCACACGGACAGCCCACAAGTCTGCTCTGGAGGCTCTGTTGGCTTGTAAGAAAAGGACTACCCTCGAAGGAAGATTCATATGTGCTGCTGTTGAAAGTACTGGTCGTTGAAACAGCGTCCTCATCAGTGCTTCCTGATCCTGTCCTTTTCATAAGAGCAGGGGCACCGGAAGTGATGCTGGAGCCAGCAGGTATCGAGGACATGGGGAGATCTACCATCGGTCGTTGAGCATAGTAGCTGCGATAGCATGCTTGGTGTCCACCGTGCGAACATATCGAACACTGGAATAGCAGAGCTCGCACTGGGAGTCGACTGAAGAAGGTCCTTGAGACAGGAAATGACAAGAATTCATGACCGACGGACCAGATCGCGCATACGGTGCAAGATGACTTGCACGTGGTACAATAAGAAAATCCACCCTTGGCAACGTGCCCGGGAATCCGCGAGCCAGCTGGTACGATGAGAGGTTTCCTACATCGCCCACAAGAAGTGTATATGATCGTATCCACCTGGTGAACACAATGCATCACTTCCATCAACGTGTAAAAAAGAAGAAATCATACCAGGGTAACTTGACTAACGTCTTCCACATGACAGAATTTGCGCAAATAAGCCGCACACGCATAAAGTCTACGCCTCATCAAGAGTTCTGAAAGATAGGACTTGAGCTAACTGGAGTCATCATGAACAGATCTGGAGCAACCTATATATGCATCAACGAAACGGTGGACTCTCCTCCTTGATGTCCGCAGTTCCTCAGGTGCAATCAATACAAGCATGGCACACATTTGAACGTCGCCCTGAGCTCTCATCAATGCTGTACATCAACACACAGTCAAACATACGCACCTCATCCGCGAATTCTTCCAACGCCTCACGCAGCGCATCCCACGCAAGCTCACGAAACCGCTTCTCATCCACACGAACTACCTCAAGCAGACGATCTGTCAAGTTCCCTGCATCCGCATCCTCCATCCCCGCCCCCTCCGCCCCCTCAACCCCATTCCCATGTCCCATGACAGAATCCAAACCTGCTTCAGACCGTGCATGCGGCCGCATGCCTCCTCTAAGATCGCGAAAAGTGCCTTCGCCTTTCAACCCATGCTCATCTCGCTCCAACTCGCGTTCCCCAGCAGTAACGGTACGTATACTGCTACTCGAGTACTGATGTGTCAAGCGCGGCGGTGAAGGGGCTGCCAACAACGCTACAGTGGAGCTCCTGCTCCTCGATTTGATGCGTTTCACTTGCCTCCTCGTCTTGCTGTTATTGCTACTACTCGATTTCCGCCGTCGAGGCGGAGAACTCGAGCTCGTAGAATCCGTATCTGTCGATCCCGGCGAAGGCGACGCATCATCCTCATCGTTATACTCCTGCTCCTCATCCTCCTCATCCCCTGTCCAATGCTGGCGCCCTGCCACCCGCGACAATGGGCTTGGGGCAGGGATCGTCCTCGTGGGCGCGATCCCCGATGAGGGCAGGGATCGTTCTCCGTCGTTCGATTCTCTATCATCACCCGTTGCATCCTTACCATCAGCCTTCCCGCTGCCTGATGACGAATCAGAGTCATCCAACGCCCCCTCACCAACATGCCGCAAACTGCCTCCGCCCCCGCCCCCACCAATCTTCTCCACAGGGCTGACACTATGCACGCTAGGGGATACACTAATAGACGGCCGGCGGAATAATGAGAATGAACCCCGTCGCAAGAAGTCCGACTCCAACAGTTCGCGGCCTCCGAACATTGACGGGCGCCGCGGCGTGTGTGGCGGGAGGGCAACCGGCGCCTGACGTGGAGAAGAAGACTTGGAGGATGCAGGCGTCATCTTTCGTGAGCTGGAGACACTCCGTGCGGCTGTGCGGGCGTGAGCAGAATGTGGAGAGTCGGTGCTATGGATGGATGTATGGCTCGGGCTCGTTTTGCGGAGATATGAAGAGCCAGGTGGCGCGCTTGCGGAAGAGGGGAAGGTATAAGAGGAGCTGGGCAAGCCGCTGGGTGCGGAGGGGGAGTGGGGAAGGGGACTTTTGTGACGGGAGCTGTGGGGTGATTTGGGGATGTGTGGGGGTGCGGGAACCTGTCGCATATATTCAGATAGAGATACACTGAGGAGTAGCCAGATCTGAGCAGCTCGTTCATCTCCCGATTCCTGGAGAGCCACCTGCGATGAATGTTGATAAGAGAACATCGGCAACAATTCTGGAAAAGTGCACCTTAGAGTTCTTAATACATATGGTTGGCCTGTCGTGACCTTCGATGATATATCCTTGGGCAAGTTTCTCGAAAGATTCCAGATCGTCATCCGCTCCTGTCCTCATAAGCGTTCCCATATCCTGCGAGGTAGGGACATAGCGCGCATCTCCAAGCCCTTTCGGCTTGAGATATAACTTATCCGCAGTTGAACGGAGGTCGGGGTGCCTATGCAAAAGGCAGTGTATTAACAATAGAAATCAAAACCACGGATTTCATTCTTACACGTCGTCATATGGAATCTGCCATGGATTCTCCTTTTCGACCACAAAAGCGAGTGAACCAGACGCTTCCCATGTCACGACCCTACTAGTGATCACATCCAGCAGCTTTAGACAATCTCGTAGATCAACTTGGGAAAAGGTTCCAGAGGCAAATTGTGCCCATATCGCGTCAGAATCGCCAAACGTCAAATCTGCAAAAGGGACAATCAGCACGAGCCAATAGCGGGAGCGAAGTCAGGCACCCGTTACACCATCCTCCAACCCAGTCACGCACCACTTGGGCATCCACGGCCTCCTGACGTCCCAAATCTGGAGCGAATTACAACCTAGCGTTGGATCAACCCAAGGGGTATCGTCAGTGCCACCTTTCCCAATCTCCGGCCCTACAATACTAGTCCCATCCGCCCCGACATTCACAGTCACGGCCTGCCCCACATCTGAAGTTGCGAACTCCGCAACTGGGACCAACGCAAGCTCGCACGGGTACCCCGGGCGCCACATGACGCGACGAACAGGGAAGGAGGGGTGTAACGTGTAAGTAGGCTTGTTCGGCATGCGTGCAGTAATGCCGGGGGCGGTAAGGTCCCAGACTTTGACAGTGCGGTCCAGGCCGCCGCTGACAAGCCACCCGAGGCCGCTGCCTACGCCATCGGCGGAAACTAGCCCGGGCATGGCGAGGGGCACGTTGCACCAGTCGAGAGTGGTGACGGAGGTGGTGTGAGCTACGGGAAGGCGATCGAGGAGACCACGTTGGCCCATCTTGAGGTCCCATCTGGTGTCGTCAAGTGTAAGTGGGGAGGATGCGGACTGGAGGCACTTACCGATAGATACTGCCATTGTCGAGGCCTACGATGGCGTGCAGTGGTTGCCAGGTACTCGGGGAAAATACAACACTGCGGACAGAAGTTGGGTGGTGGATTCTCATCAGGGATCTTGATAGATCCCGAAGGTCCTGCTGGGCTGTTAGTAATATACCAGCTACTCAGAAGGCTACGCACCCATACGCGCATGTCACCGTCAGCTGACCCTGTTATACAATAGTGGTGTACGATGTGTGAAACTGACATTGCGTGTATTGATCGGATGTGATCTTTTGACCGTCGCTCTAGTGCGAAGAAATGAGTGGATTGCAAGAAAATGTGAAAAAAATGCTCACCATACTTGCTTGTCCCCGATTTGTTCAGATCCCATACAATAAGTTCGCCATTGCGAGCGCTGGTCAAGATCTTGTTGCTGAACACTTACCACAGCGTCAAATACAAACTCTATTGTAATCGATCAAAAGTGCATACCACCACGTCCCCAAGCGATATCTGTGCTCGCACTATCGATCTTGAGACCACTTCCTTCCCATAGGTTGCGTGACGCGTCGATACGGGATCCCCCTCGTCCAACTGATGATTTGTGGCCTGGACTTTGAGATGTTGGTCCATCAGTGAGAGATATAACTCTGAGAGCTTTTGCGCCTTCAATTAGTCGTATACAGCACAGGTCAAAACCACTAACACTCTTTCCCAGTGACTGCACAACACCCGCCGTCCCCGCTTTTTGCTATCTCTCCCCCCCCGCTTGGGGTTGCTCTAAGAAGTCGAACATTGCGGGTTGGTCCTTGATATCCATAAGTACGTGAGTCGCCATACAGATTTGAAGCATCAAATGGTGTCTGAATATTAAGCTGCGCGTTGTTCATGACGGTGAAGGGAACATGTTGAGTTGGGATTGTTTGGATTTACCCCTGTTTAGTTTGACAAAGCAGTCTGTGCTAAATACTTGCTTACTATCCGCATATGCTAACTACTACACCACTAAAACTACTTGATATTCTCAGGATACTTGCCCATAAAAGTCAGAGAAACAGTGATATGAGCTATTTATTTGATGGTCATCGGGAGGTTCAAATGTTTCAATAATGCAACTCTCTACTCACCAAGTTTCCTGGAGCAGAGCAGATTTTCAACAGTGCAGATACAGTTTCATTCAGAGAGCAGGAGCTTAATAACTATCAGCCATATCCAACAGAGTATCTCAACTCAAAGCAAGTGGGCTTCCTCTTTCCAGGCTTGCACTCAAGGCTGGCTGTCTTACAAACTTATGACCCATGTCTTTGTCATGGCATTCACTTGCATTACTTGCCCAGCCTCACTGCAGCATGGGCCAGCTTGTGTGTACATTACACAATGTTTAATCCTATTGGAGCCACAGCTCTTCAGTTGACTTTGGACCTTTGGGGTTGCATACATTGCATAATCTTTAATCCCTTCAGCCCTGACTCAACATACTTCTGTTAATAATGATCACAATACTTTACTCAATCTTTAATCTGATATTCTACCACAACTTGTTGGGTTGGGCTATTGTTATGATTTTTCTCATTGTAACCTGTGACAACCACCATGTGTGCATGTCAGGACCCTATGCACATTTAGTGAATAGCAGGGGTTACCTGTGGGTAAGTGATGGGTATGGGCCAATCAGCATGTAGCCTTTGTTTTTGTGATTCTAATGCACTAATTTTTATACCAAATGGTCAAGAAGTGGCCTAGATATGCTCATTTTAAGTTTTACCACCATAGCACAACATCTGATCTCACCCTGCCCAATCTTTCCAAAATATTAACCAAAATCCGAGGTTTTGGAGTTTTGGGGTGACTTTTTTGAAAGATTGGAGCAGGGTGAGATCAGATATTGTGCTATGGTGCTAAAATTTAGAATGAGCATATCTAGGTCAATTCTTGACCATTTGGTATAAAAATTAGTGCATTAGAATCACAAAAACAAAGGCTACATGCTGATTGGCCCATACCCATCACTTACCCATGGGTAACCCATGCTATTCACTATGCACATTTCTTTTCTATTTTGACACAGGCTCCTTGACATTGGACTCACACTTGACATGCTGCACTGCAGCACTCCATGACATTAGATGCCTTGTGCTAGACATGAGGCTTATTGTTCTTGCTATACTTATTGACCTATAGCACAATGGACTCAGTACTAAGCTAGATAAGCCAAGTGTATATAAGCTCTAGTATCTAGTGGTAAGGGTTCCTCAGCTTGAACTAAGCAATCTAACAGTCTTACACTCAACTCTACAAATGGTCTACTTAGACAACCTCTAAGTGTGGATAGCTGTGACAACACTATGTTGAGATTTACACTGTGAATACATACTTCAATGTTTTTGATGAGATGTACTGTTTATAGTACACTTTATACCTTTGTCTCATATCCCTTTCTTGTGCCCCTTTCATTTCTTTTCATTATCATATTTACAGTATATATACTAGATTACAGTTACTTACTATATTATTTATAGAATACTTAATCTTATAGGTTGTATTTCTATACACTTGACAGACAGTCTACTTAGAAAGCCTCTAAGTAAGGACTGTTCATCAGGAAAATCACACAAATATTGGAGCTTTTCAGCTTTTTGGCTTCAGAAAGGCCCTTCCCAAAGTCAAAAGTCTAGATAGTGTAAAAGCCCTCCTCATGCATCCTCCAAAGTATCTAATGTTTGAAAAGTGGAAAAAGTGATGAAAGTAATTAACTGTCCTGTAACAACTCATGTGCATGATAATCAATAATGTTGTTAACAAAATGAGATTGGAATGCATCAAGTGAATCCACTAGATCAAAAATTTCAGGAAGGAACCCACAACCATAGTGTGGGAGTAGGTAGTGTTCAAAAGTCCAGTCCAGTCCAGTTTTTTTTGCCAAATTGGGACAAACTGCAACTGCAACTGGCTGCCTAATAAGGCAGGACCCTGAAAAACCGGACTGAACCACAAAAAACCAGTCCAAAACGGTTCAAACTAGTTTGAACTGCAGTTCAGTTGTAACCCTGTTCAAACTGGTTTGAACTGATCTTTTTGGTCATGAGACCAGTTGTAAACCATAATAGAGAGTGTATATTAGTCAAATGTAAAGGTCTCATCATGATAACAATGCTCTACATGTCAAAAAACACAACTGTGAGATGTTGTATAAGTTAGGTTTGGCATTAGGATATTGTTTTGGTCATAGCACATGCAATTCTGGACCATTTCTCCTAAAAATTTAATCAGAAGATGTGTATTTATGTGGTGCATCCTGTGGAAATTTAAACCAGTTAGAACTGGTTTTTATTGGTCCGGTTCAGTGTGGTTTTTCCATCCAGAGATGGATGAACTGCAACTGAAGGTCCAGTCTTTTTTGGTTCAGTCCAGTTCAGTTTCTGGTCTTTTTGCAGTTTGATGAACTGGACTTGCAAACACTAGGAGTAGGTGAGCAGCTCAGACAATGCTATCAAGATGTATAACTTCCAATGTGGGCTGTGCCCCAACCATTTCAAGTCTGAACTCCTACATTCCCATCACATTGTCTCATTGATCAGAAACTGGCATAAACCAGTTCACCAAGGCACATGGGATCTCCCAATCCATCATAGGGTCACGGAAGAAGAAAAACAAAAGAACATGAGCAACAAGCATACCACACTATGATCTGAGAGCTTGCGTCGTCATCATCATCTTCGAAGACCTTGACAAAGACAGTATCATGGTGTGATTTCCCCTTCCATCCTCTGTTAGCATGGATATGCTCTCAGTACATGCCTCCAGCTCCACACATATTACTCAGAGTGTGAAATGTGGCAATAGCAGAATGAAATACACAGATCTGTGATGAAAATGCAGGGAGATCAGTTGGAGTATTTGGAGTATTTGGATGGCACTGGTGAAAAAGAAATCACCAGAGGGCAGCTGAAAAGCCAGATTGTTTGACAAACATGGCAAGGCCTTGAAGGTTTGCCAAATATGTGCACTCTAGATATAACAATTAGCTCTGAGTCCAGTAATCCAAGTCCAGATATATCTATTACTCACCATGTGTGAAAGTGAGGGTGACCTGGGCATTTGCTGCCATTTCAGAAGATGACCCTGCCTCAATCTCATCATCATCATCATCATCATCATCTTGTTCCCTTGGAATGCCATAAAGTCCTATGGGTGGCAGATTACTGGAAACAAGTGCATTCACATAATCCAACAGCCTTCTGTCTAACATGCCACAATTCTCAAAGACTTGACAAAGCACATTGAGTTTATAGAGATGTGAGATGGTTTGCATCATCTGCAGTAATGGAGTGTTGCAGTTTGAATGTCGCCATGGCTTCCTGACTGTTGTGGACTCTATGATGGAAGAACATACACCATTAGGTGATGCAAAGAGCTCAATTTTTGAGGTGTAATGCATCAATGAATGTTGCTGAGGTAGCAATATAGCAGTATGAACACCAGTCTTGATGAATATATCTCAAAACTGATGGAACTGTTTGAGATGCTTGTCAAATGCATCGAGATCTGATGATGTGATGGCATTGCAATGAGCAATGTAACAGCATTCAATGAATTCACAAATGCATTTGACCATCTCATTGGGAACAATGCCCTTAATTGCTGCCAGATAAACCTAATCATGTCAAAAAGTTAACAAAATGGACATCAGGCAGAAAAGGTGAACATTCCTTTAGAGTCATCGCTTGTCCATTGCAAGAAATCCTGCCCATCTGGAAAGAGACATAAGCCAGGAAATGCAGGAACTGAAGAAACCCTGAGTAACTCATTAGGCCAGGCTTCCAAGCAAGTTTAGTTTACTCCAGCAGTCAATTTCTTGAATATATGGTAAGGAACTGGCTTCCCCATGCTAATGTACAAGGTACTTTTCCACCCAAGTCACATGATGGTCTTTGAAAGTACCTTTGATAAGTTGATGTAAGATAGGGGCGAGATGGCTCAATGGTTAACTCCATCATCTCATCTCAGGGGGACATACCCTTGCACTCTTGGTTTGAACCCTGATCCCTCCGAAGAGTTTAGTGGGTATTGCTGAAAGACAGTGGAGTCCCACACTACCATTAATGGTGTGCATAAAAAGCATTCTCTTTGGCCGGTGTCCTCCTAGATGCGCATCTTATGCGTAGTCGGAGTTGACCCTGGGCTTTGGGCTCAAACCAGTTACAAAAAAGAAAAAAAAAAAAAAAGTTGATGCAAGATATCCAGTGTAAGAAGAGTATGGCTGTCTGCATGGGGAAAATGATGGGTGAAAGGCTTTTGTGACAGTTACTAGAGAAAAGATGAGATGACATCATGGAATGTGACACACAATAACATCACCTCAGAAGCTGTAATTATCCCAGATAGCACCAGGAACAAAGCAACTGATGAAAAACTCTCTCTTGGAATGGCAATGTGGCAGGGCTTCTGGATTGTCTAAGCACTCAGGTTCAGCCTCAGAACTAGTAAGAAAAAAGGTAAGAAAAACACAAATTTATTAAATGTCAATGCACACACAAAGAAATTTTGGACAATTGGAGCTAGCCATACTTGTTCAGGATAATCTGCGATATATGGTCCCAAGGAGAAAATTGCTTGCCAAAAATACCTATCCAGGCACATGGTGACTTTGGGTTTGGTCATTGAAGGATGAAGCACAGCTCAAGACATTGATGATAAAGTTGGCAGCAGAATGTTTGGAACTCTGGTCATTTCCAATGCTTTCTGCTTGTTTGGGAGAGAGTTAGAATCAGAATTGTTTGAGGGGATACCTTTGCAGAATGGGCAGTAATGCAACAGGCTCCATGCCAACAGAGTGAGATCTGCACATTGTGTTGGAAATATTCCCAGCACCGATATAAAGCAGGTGAAACTCTTGATGGCCAGTTGCAACTGACACTGTTGTCTTGTCACTTCCAGCAATAATTGGGACCAACTTTGCACCATGTGCATCAGGATGGTCATGAATAATTTGAGACTGTAACACAAAAGTTGATAAGCATCAAGTTCAACCAACAATGGAGAAATCTATGAACAGCTTCATCCCAGGCCCAGGTACCCGACATGAAATTGGACCACACTCTCCGATCCTTCTCATTAAACTCCATGTAAGGTGTGTAATCAAAGTAGCCATCCAGTTTTGGAAGTGAAATCTGATCCAGAAGAATAGCTTGAGCATCATAGAATACAAGCTCATAACTCTGAAGCATCCATTTCAGTGGTGTTCCTTGTAGGTGAGAACCAGAATAATTGAATTTGACCATTGGAGTGACCCAAACTGACTTGGCAGGCAATGAAAGTGATGAATGAATGATATGATCTGCTCTCTCCTTGTCTCTTCTGAATCTACATGAATCTGACTAAGCTACCAATGCTGTTGCCAAACAAGACCAAACAAGGCCTCAATCAGGCTCTCTTAGTAAGCTGGAGGGTCACTGTGCAACACTCCATGTGCCCCTCCTTTTCATAGTGGCAGGACCCACTGCTTGCCCACTCACAACTCCCCTATGTCCTTGCCATCCTCTGTCTGCCATTCATCATCCACACCTGCCTCGATGATGCCTGCTAATTCTGGCAACTCGCGTGCCTCCTGTTCCTGTTTCTTCCCCACAGTCTTCTCTTTTTCTCATTGATGCCCCATGTTCAACAGTGCCTCCTTCTCCTTCTCCTCCACCTCAGCCTGTCTTGATGCAAGCTGTGTCCCCTCACATGGCCAGAACCCTCATAGTCTCCATGCACTGAAGTTTCCCGCTATTGGAACACACTCAAGAATCTTGATTGTGTACAAATTGAGGTTGTGGGTTATTATAAGGGCAACCTAAGCCTCTAGCAAAGGGAAATCCAAAGTTAAAATTATACTACATAATACAGGCATTGGGGACACACCTAGCAAAGGGAAATCCGAAGAGAAAACTCTAAGGATCCCCTTGCTGATGCCCAGTATATGTGAAGACGACAAAAATCAAATATAACCTAAAAATAGAAAAAGGCGGAGATAGGCGGATCAAGGCCACCGAATCACATCATACCAAGGGGTAGGTGTCGGAAGGGGTACTCCGCCTCTAAATATAAAAGTCTCAACATGTACAAACATGATAGCAAGGGAAAATTAGTAATAAAATCCGGAAAAATCATAGAAAATGAAGAATAGAAGGAAATGAGGTGGGGAAAAATATAGGACAAACATAAAAAATAGGAAAAACACACAGGGCACCCCCCTAGTCCCCTTACATCACCCCCTCTCTAAGATGCATTGCCCCGATGCATTCGAAATTGCATACAACCAAAGTCCGTGACTTGAATGCGACGCGGTGCAGCAGTGTGCCATCGGTGGAATTCCTTGATTAACCGAGGGGCATTTACATCAGACTCTTCGACCCATGAGTTCTCCTCATACCCATAACCCTTCCAATGTACCAAATACTGGAGTTTTCCTCGACGCAAACGGCTGTCCAAGATTGACTCAACTTTGTATTGGGGTTCTCCCTTGATCACTGTAGGTGGTGGTGGTGGGTGTGAATGGCGTCCCAGGAATGGATCTGGGGAAGCTGGAAGCAATTTGATGACATGGAAGATGGGATGGAGTCTGGACATGGAGGCTGGGAGGCATAGACGATAGGCATGCATTCCAATGCACTTGACAATGGGGAAAGGTCCCAAGAAGCGATGAGCGAGTTTCTTGGATGGACATGTAGTGGAGATGTCACTGGAGTCAAGATAAACTCGATCACCAACCTTGTACTGAGGGGTTGGGGAGTGGCGTTGGTTGTAAAATTGCGCCATGTCATCCTTTGCCTTTGCTAAGGCTGCCCTTGCCTCCTCCAAGCTATCCCTCATGCGTTCTGTGAACTCATTCACCGTCTCGATATGTGAGGGAGTTTGGTGAGGTTCAAATCCCATGCATGGATGTTGTCCAGTGTCTAAGAGGAAAGGGGTCTGTTGAGTGGAAGCATGGACATGGTTGTTGTATCCGAATTCAGCCAAAGGAAGGAGATCATCCCAATCGTCCTGGCATTCATTGACAAAGAGGCGGATGTACTGCTCCAGTTCCTGGTTGACTCGCTCCGTCTGGCCATCAGTTTGTGGGTGATAAGCAGTTGAAGCGAGGAGTTTGATCCCCAGGAGTCAGTACAGCTCACGAGTGAACTCTGCCATGAACTGAGGGCCATGATCCGAGAGGAAAGCACCAGGAAGTCCATGTAATTTCCACATGTGGTGGAGGTAGAGTCAAGCGGCACCTAGGGCACTGACAGTGGTATGAGTGGGAATGAACTGAGCACGTTTTCCCACTGAGTCAACTGTGCACATCACCGCATCAAACCCATTTGACTCTGGCAATTCCACCACAAAGTCGACACTGACAACATCCCAATGACTCTCTGGAACAGGAAGAGGGTGTAGCTCACCAATAGGCTTGCGATGAGGAACCTTTGTGCGTAAGCAAAGGTCACAAGTGTGACAATACTGAGCAATGAGCCGTGACATTTGTGGCCACCAATAGTCCTGTGAGGTGAGCTCCAAGGTCTTCCAGCATCCGGGGTGGCCAGCAATCTGTGAGTCATGGTGTTGGGATATGATGCACCGGCAAAGGTCTGGGTCATTGGGAACATAGATGCGATCCCTGAAATACAACAAGTCCTCCTTTTCAGCCCACTCTGCCGCACGTAAGGAAAGGGTCGATCCCTTCCTCAGTTCTTTAACAGCTTGGGTGACAACATCCTCATGTAAACTGCTACGGTTTGTGCAATGAATGTCACGTAGGATGTCCCACTCCTCGCCCTGGGGTGTGATGCCTTCCAGTGCCCGAATGGTGAATAGGTCTGGCTGCAACAGCACAATGTTTTGGTTGTCACCACTGCCATCCCCATGGTCTGCATGTTGGGATAGGGCATCGGTCTTCCCCATGCTGCGACCCGGACGGTGGTGCAAGGAGAAGTCGAATCTAGATAGATACAGGGACCAACGAGCTTGACGATGGTTCAATTTCTTGGCCATCATGAAGTACTCGAGATTCTTGTGATCTGTCCAAATTTCCACCTTGTGTTGGGCACCCTCGAGGAAGTGTCGCCACTCCTCAAGCGCACGCATTATCGCCAACATCTCCTTGTCATGGATCTCGTAGTTTCGCTCTACAGCACTAAGGCTTTTGGAGTAGAATGCAACAGGATGCCACTTCTGGTCCTCCGGAGACTGCTGAGACAACACGGCGCCCCTCGCAAAGTCAGAACTGTTGGCTTCTACACGAAAAGGACGCGAATTGTCAGCAAAGGTAAGGATTGGAGCGGAAGTGACCATCTCCTTAAGCTTTTCGAACGCCTCCTGTTGTGTATTATCCCACCTCCATGCCTCCTTTCCTGTCAAGTCAAACAGTGGTTGTGCATGATGTGAGAAATCCTTGATAAAATGCCGATAGAAATTGATGAAGCCCAGGAAAGACTGCACCTCCTTCTTGTTCATGGGTGTCAGCCAAGCTGTGACCACATTTACCTTGATAGGATCCATCTCCACTTGACCCTCCAAGATAATCAGGCCGAGGTACTCGATCTTGGTCCTTTCGAACTCGCATTTGTCCTGATGAAGGTAGAGTTTGTACTGTCAAAGTCGCTCTAGGACGAGGCGCATGATGTGACGGTGCTCTTCAACCGTGCAAGTGAAGATGAGGATGTCATCGAGATAGATGCAGACAACGCCTTCAAGGATGAGGTCATGGAAGATGTTGTTCATCATGGTCTGAAAGGTGGCAGGGCTATTAGTAAGGCCAAAGAACATGACAAGCGGTTCAAAAAGACCATGGTTGGTATGAAAGGCTGCCTTCCACTCATCTCCCTCCTTTATCCTCACATTATTATAGCCCCAACGGACATCGAGCTTGGTGAAGTATCGGGCTCCACGGAGCTGGTTTACAAGTTCAGAGATGAGGGGTATTGGGTAGCGATTTTTGACCGTGATGTTGTTGAGCCTTCTGTAGTCTTGAACTGGTCGAAGTGAGCCATCCTTCTTCTTGACAAAGAAAAGGGAGAGGCCATGGGTGACTTCAATGGTCGAATATGTCCAGAGGCCAGGTGCTCGTCGATGAACTGGTCAAGCTGCCGTTGTTCTTCTGGAGAGAGAGGATAGACCTTGCAGGATGAAGGGGTTGTGCCGGGGGTGAGTTTGATCGTGTGATCCCATGGCTTGCGCACAGGAAGAGAGTTGAATGACTCCTTGGAGAACATGTCTTCAAACTCATGGAGATGAGGGAGTAAGGAGTTAGTAGAGGATTTAGCAGCATTGTTTTTGTGGAAGGCCTCGGCGAGGCATTGGGATATGTTCAATGTGGCACACACCTCATGCGATGAGTGAATCGCAGTGTAGAAGATCCGATCACCCTCCTCCACTTCCTCTGGGTCCTCATCATCATCATCCGAGTCCAGCATTAGATCAGGAACCCCTTCCAATTCCACTTCAGGTATAGGCAGGGGTCCAGCATGACACTTCTGAGTATGTCGTATCGCCGCCTTCTGTCTATGACGTTCTTGCCTGGCTTCTGTGAAACATGTCTGACAGCGGGACGGACATCGGCTCATGGTAACCTCCACAGTATGCCAGTCAACCTCTGGGTTATGGTCTTGAAGCCATGGATATCCCAAAATCACCTTTTGCTTTCCTCATTGAGTGACAGCAAAAAGGGCACACTCACTATGATCTTTGTAATGGAGAACCAGGTCTGCAACCTCTTGGATGGCACCAGCTTCATTTGGGGATCCATCCACATTATATACAGGTATCGGATGTGAGAGTGAGTGAGTATTTAGGTGATGTTGTTGTACCAGATGGGAATCAATGAAGAGACCAGTTGCACCAGAGTCCAGGAGCGCAGAGACACCGAGTATCTGTCCAGTGTCGGTTGTCTGCAGTTTGATGGCTAGGTTTAAGGAATGTGCAGAGGGAGTGGATGCCACAATATACTTGCATGGTAGTTTATGCTCCCATGATTTAATTTTGGGACGTGGAGTAGAAGGAGAGATGGGGAGAGCAGGTACGTCTTTAGCCAACTTCAAAGGGTCAGAGAGGGGAGCAGTCACAGAAATGGATTCATTCTCCAGGGATTCAACTGACAAGACTTCAAAGTGGTTATGGACAGGCAGTGAGGGCTTACAATTCACTCGCTGCGAATAGGAAAATCCTGCTCCTCTACAACTTCCAACTTAATCTCCTCTGCAACTTGATCCTTCGCTTCCTCAACATCTACAAGTGCCAACAAATCTTGCAGGAGTTCATCTCGTCCCTCAGGGGTGAGCATGCGGATATCCTGACGATGGGGACACGCTCCAGCCCTGTGTCCAGGTTCCCCACAACGGTAGCAGAGATCCAACTTACGTGCATGGCTGCGGGCTGCATCAACATCCATTGGTACTGGGACATTGACAGCTGGTGTGGGAGTTTGATGAACAGGAATGGGGTTAGGGTGGGGGAGGCTTCGATTGAAGGTGTAGGGCATATGAGTGGTAGTTGGAGCATGGAATGCAGCATTAAACACCGCATTTGTGAGTTGGTTCTTGTCACAGAGTGAAGCAGCTTCATACCAAGCAAGGATATCATCGTCCGCTGGGCGCCCTTCCAACATCTGTGCAATCTGGTCCTGAATTTCTTGGTTGAGCCCCCGTTGGAACTTCACCACCACTGGTAACCCACTCCCATATCCTGCCATGTCCACCAAATCCTTGAACTCATCGATATAGTCGTCCATGGATCGACGTCCCTGGTGGTAAGCGGATGACTCAAGTCGTGTCACTGCTCAGTGGCATTCATTGAGGGGGCAGAAGTGGCGTACGAACTCAGCTCGAAAGTCACCCCAAGTGGAGAAAGGTAGAGAACCGAGTTCTTTAGTTTGACGTAGGATACAGTCCACATAGAGATAGGTGCATTCAGATTTCATGTATGTGAAGGCCCAATAAATTTTTGCAGCCTCATCGATGAATTGATGCGACTGGAGACTAATGTATAACTCACAGGAATTAAGGAATGCACATCCCTGCGCATGTGCACCATTAAATTTGGTGGGGGGGGGACAGTTTGATCTGGGCACGTTCCTTAGTGGATGCATTTGGCAAAACGTCATTGTTGGGTGCGCTTGGAGTCGTGAAGGGGGAACTATTGGTCGTAGGGTTAGCCTGGAGGGTCCTAACAAAGTTTTCAATCGTAGATTTAAGCGAGTTGATTTGCGCGCGCATTCTGGAAACATCGCTTTCAAGCACGTCGAAGCGTTCTGATGCGTCCATGTCGCTAGGGAGCACATTTGGCGAAAATGGCAGCGTAATAAAGGCGAGATTATCTGGAACGGTGTGTAGGGACTCTGTGGAGCTTTGGGAAGCGTCGTCCAGTCCGTACCTGCCTATCTTGGGCAGCGCGTTCATGATTTTCGGGCCTTAGGGGAGAGTTTTCTACTATAAGGGCAACCTAAGCCTCTAGCAAAGGGATTTCCAAAGTTAAAATTATACTACATAATACAGGGATTGGGGACACACCTAGCAAAGGGAAATCCGAAGAGAAAACTCTAAGGATCCCCTTGCTGATGCCCAGTATATGTGAAGACGACAAAAATCAAATATAACCTAAAAATAGAAAAAGGCGGAGATAGGCGGATCAAGGCCGCCGAATGACATCATACCAAGGGGTATGTGTCAGAAGGGGTACTCCGCCTCTAAATATAAAAGTGTCAACATGTACAAACATGATAGCAAGGGAAAATTAGTAATAAAATCTGGAAAAATCATAGAAAATGAAGAATAGAAGGAAATGAGGTGGGGAAAAATATAGGATGAACATAAAAAATAGGAAAAACACACAGGGCACCCCCTTAGTCCCCTTACAGTTATGACCTGTCATGAGTGTGACCACCTTGGCAGGAGCTTTCGTTCTGTTTTGAATGTGTAGTCCAGATCACTATGGTAGACCTGCACCAGTTGACCAGGCTTGAATACAACCTCTTCCCTTTTCTTGGCCAGAACCTGCCTGTCAAAGGCTGTTTTCCTCTTGAAAGCATGGTAAATGGCTGCTGCATAACCATCAAGCTGCTGCTGTGCTGTGTATGTCATGTGTGTGTCAGCATCATCAGTTCACAAGACAGATGTGCTGTCGACTAGCTTTGTTCTCAGTGTATTAATTACCAGACCCAGAAGGAGCTGCTTTGGCCTGAAGTTGAGGGCTGGGAGCAATCACAAGTTGAGGAGCCTCATGGCCTTGTCAAAATGGGCTAGCCATGACTTAGGAATGTCTGCCACAGACATCTTCTTGTATGCATCCTCCCCTAAATCTGGTGAGCACAGTTGCTTCATTATGTGGAGCAGGAGTTTATTTGCACCCTCAACCAACCCATTTACCCATGGTGAGTATGCTGCAACCACATGGGTCTCTGCTCCCCACTTCTCACAGAACTACCACACCTCCTCATTGTTGAAGTGTTTCCCCCCATCTGACATAAACATTTCCAATGGAGCAAAGTTTTGTAAGATGCTAGAAAGGCCACTGATGGTGGTCTTTGCACTCCCTGCTGTTTTGTGTTTGTATCCCCATATGTGCTGTGAACAGGTATCCAGGTACAGTCCCACGGTATGGAACCCACCAGTCCCTAGCAGCAGCAAAAGATAGTCCCCCATGAGGAGCTCAAATGGATGACACCAAGTGATTGGATCCAGGAGTGCATGGAGATGGGTACCACCAAAGTTCTTGCAGTGCCCACAGTCCTTTATGCCCTGAATTATGAATGTGTCGAGGCACAGGGTCCAGATTGTATCTGTAAGTGTCCTCTTTATTGCATCCCATTGCCAATGCCCTCCTTTCAGGTGTTGTACTCTTGCCAGCTTAACTGCCTCCTCCCTTGTTACACACTCAACCTTCAACCTCGCCCATGCTCTCCTCCCATACCCAATGCACCACAGCTTACTGTCCTTGATCATGTATTCCAATGCCTGATGTTTTGCCCTCCTTCTCTCCCTCATACCACACCTTTGGTCTAATTCCAACAATGATTCGATAACCTCCAAAAAAATTGGCTCTTTTGCAAACCAGCAGTGCAGCTCAGTGGTATTGCCCATTGTTGCCATCTGAAATATATCATGTGTGAGCCCAGTCATTGCCTCCCAATCCTCACACACTGTCCACAGTCCACTTGCTACCATCTCCATCCTCCTTCTCTGTCCCCTCCTTTGCCCTGCTCAGCCCATCAGCCACCACATTGATCTTCCCTGGGACATGCCGTACATCCACAATCTGCTGACTCTAGGATTCCATCCCTCCACCTTGCATGTGTCACATTCAGCTTGTCATTCATCATCACATCCCACAATGCCTGACAGTCAGTCTCAATCTCCACAGGGAACCCCCAGATAATGTCTGAGATTTTGTCCAGTGCAAACTTCAGCACAGCAAACTCGAGGAGGAACAGTTTGTACTTCCCTTTGGAATGTGATGTCCATTTTGACACAGAACCAATGGGGTGAAGTTTCATCAGCTCATGGCCATCAGACATGACTGTTGTAAACCACTGTGCAAGTACCACACTGAATGCATCCTGGCACCCATTACTTGTAACTATGATGTATGTTCCATCCCACTTAGGGCCTTTAAGAACTGGCTCTGACATCAAGATCTTCTTCAATTCCAGAAAGGATTCTGCATGTTTGGGTGTCCAACAATTGCTGAGCTTGTAGTTTAGCATAGTCCTCCTGTACATGGCCTTTGTATATGTCTGCAGTAGCTTGACCCCACGTAATAAATCTCTTAATAGTCTCTTGACCATTGCATAGCTCTTTATAAGATCCCAAAACCAGCTTGTGAGCCCAAGAAATGTGGCCAGATTAAGCAGATTAAGCACATCCATGGGTTCCTTCCAATTCACAACCGCAGTTAATTTTGCAAGATCTGGCTGGACCCCTTTGGGACTGACAGTAGCACCAGTGAACACTGCCATTGTAAGGGTGTGGTAGTAGCTGCTTACTTAGCCACCCAACAAGAATATAACAATATGTAGTATTCTCGATATAATGGTTGTGTAAGACTTGGGAGATCCTGGTACTAGCTGGTTTGCTATGTATATCTGGGGTCTCCCATATTATGTAAGCTCACCTACCCATTTGGGTAGTGGCCCTCTACATTCTCCCCTTCTTGGCATGCCACTATGTATGTGTACATTACTTTCTAAGGAATGTATTTGGATATCTTAGATATCTATGTTTACTCAATTTATTCTAAGGTGAGTGTGGCATACCATGCATAATAAATGCTATTGCACTATGCTTTAATACATGCACACCTTTAGATCCAAGAATTGAAAAAAAATTGTCCATGCGATTTGTAGAAACAGCAGCTTGCTGACCCCTGGCACAACATTGGCCACCCGAGCACCATGCCCCCCAGCAGTTTTAACAGCCATGCAAGTCTCCATGCAGCGCACCGTCTTGTTGATGCAATGAAAAGTATGTACAAAGAAAATTTATTTTCTTCTCCTTCAAGGTGGAGATCCACCTCTACTCCATATCTACATCTTTGTTTGCGCTGTCTGTTGGCACTTGCTTCTCATTGCCAGAAGGCAATGGATGTCCATACAGTAGTGACATGTCCTCATTGCCCATTTCCGACTCCAGAGAAATGCCCCTACTGCATTCCTCCACTTCTTCCTCAGCTTGTCTTTGAGCTGCTCTTCCTTTCCTGTTTTTCTTTTTCTTTTTCTTTGTAATGTAGACGATGGATACACCCATCCATCCCATTATGCCATCGTCCAGGGCCAGCTGTGACCTTGAAGTTCCTTCAAGAAATTAGGCTGCTGGATTGGCAGCTGGTGCAATTGGTGCATCTGAAGGTGCAGCCAATGCTGTGACCATTGATACCGGTGCCACTGTTGTGGGCACACCCACTGTCGGATGAGATGGCCTCCCCATGACAGGAGCCCTGGGGCCTGAGGATACCTCCATAACCATCTCATCCAGTCCTCAGGTGTAGTGTTTAAAGGTCCAGTTCAGTCTGCTCTTTCGACCTCCAAGAGGTACAACTGGGACTGCAACCAGTCTGAACCATCACCCAAAATAGATGGACCGCAATTGGTTGGAACCAGTTTTACCAGCCATTTTCATCCCTAACTAAAATTTACTGTATATTAAATAAAACTAATTACATTGCACCCTGTGAGCAGGTGCTCACAGCAGTGACAGGTTGCTTATTGAATGAAAATAAAATAATATAAGAAAAATGGCCCCATCGTCTCGCATTTATAGCGAGAATGGGGCCATGCTGTCATTGCATTTGTTGCTGTTGTTGTCCCTCTCTGTTTGGCATTGCTATAAGGGCAACCTAAGCCTCTAGCAAAGGGAAATCTGAAGTTAAAATTATACTACATAATACAGGGATTGGGGACACACCTAGCAAAGGGAAATCTGAAGAGAAAACTCTAAGGATCCCCTTGCTGATGCCCAGTATATGTGAAGACGACAAAAATCAAATATAACCTAAAAATAGAAAAAGGCAGAGATAGGCAGATCAAGGCCACCAAATGACATCATACCAAGGGGTAGGTGTCGGAAGGGGTACTCCGCCTCTAAATATAAAAGTGTCAACATGTACAAACATGATAGCAAGGGAAAATTAGTAATAAAATCCGGAAAAATCATAGAAAATGAAGAATAGAAGGAAATGAGGCAAGGAAAAATATAGGACAAACATAAAAAATAGGAAAAACACACAGGGCACCCCCCTAGTCCCCTTACATCACCCCCTCTCTAAGATGCATCGCCCCGATGCATTCAAAATTGCATACGACCAAAGTCCGTGACTTGAATGCGATGCAGTGCAGCAGTGTGCCATCGGTGGAATTCCTTGATTAACCGAGGGGCATTCACGTCAGACTCTTTGACCCATGAGTTCTCCTCATACCCATAACCATTCCAATGTACCAAATACTGTAGTTTTCCTTGATGCAAATGGCTGTCCAAGATTGATTCGACTTCATATTGGGGTTCTCCCTCGATCACTGTAGGTGGTGGTGGTGGGTGTGAATGGCGTCCCGGGAATGGATCTGGGGGAGCTGGAAGCAGTTTGACAACATGGAAGATGGGGTGGAGTCTGGACATGGAGGCTGGAGGTGTAGACGATAGGCATGCGTTCCAACACACTTGACAATGGGGAAAGGTCCCAAGAAGCGATGAGCGAGTTTCTTGGATGGACGTGTAGTGGAGATGTCACTGGAGTCAAGATAAACTCGATCACCAACCTTGTACTGAGGGGTCGGGGAATGGCACTGGTTGTAAAATCATGCCATGTCATCCTTTGCCTTTGCTAAGGCTGCCCTTGCCTCCTCCAAGCTATCCCGCATGCGTTCTGTGAACTCATTCACTGTCTCGATGTGTGAGGGAGTTTGGCGAGGTTCAAATCCCATGCGTGGATGTTGTCCAGTGTCTAAGAGGAAAGGGGTCTGTTGAGTGGAAGCATGGACATGGTTGTTGTATCCAAACTCGGCCAGGGGAAGGAGATCGTCCCAATCGTCCTGGCATTCATTGAAAAAGATGCGGATGTACTGCTCCAGTTCCTGGTTGACTCGCTCAGTCTGGCTGTCAGTTTGTGGGTAATAAGTGGTTGAAGTGGGGAGTTTGATCCCCAGGAGTCGGTACAGCTCACGAGTGAACTCTGCCATGAACTGAGGGCCACGATCCAAGAGGAAAGCACCAGGAAGTCCATGTAATTTCCACACGTGGTGGAGGTAGAGTCGGGCGGCACCTAGGGCACTGACAGTGGTGTGAGTGGGAATGAAGTGAGCGCGTTTTCCCACTGAGTCAACTGTGCACATCACTGCATCAAACCCGTTTGACTCTGGTAACTCCACCACAAAGTCGATGCTGACAACATCCCAATGACTCTCTGGAACAGGAAGGGGGTGTAGCTCGCCAATAGGCTTGCAATGAGGAACCTTGGTGCATAAGCAAAGGTCACAAGTGCGACAATACTGACCAATGAGCCATGACATTTGTGGGCACCAATAGTTCCGTGAGGTGAGCTCCAAGGTCTTCCAGCGTCTGGGATGGCCAGCAATCTGTGAGTCATGGTGTTGGGATATGATGCACTGGCAAAGGTCTGGGTCATTGGGAACATAGATGTGATCCCTGAAATACAGCAAGTCCTCCTTTCAGCCCACTCTGCCGCACGTAAGGAAAGGGTCGATCCCTTCCTCAGTTCTTTAACAGCTCGGGCAGCAACATCCTCATGTAAACTGCTATGGTTTGCACGATGAATGTCACGTAGGATGTCCCGCTCCTCGCCCTGGGGTGTGATGCCTTCCAGTGCCCAAATGGTGAATAGGTCTGGCTGCAACAACACAATGTTTTGGTTGTCATTGCTGCCATCCCCATGGTCTGGACATCAGGAGAGGGCATCAGTCTTCCCCATGCTGCAACCCGGACGGTGGTGCAAGGAGAAGTTGAATCTGGATAGATACAGGGACCAACAAGCTTGACGACGGTTCAATTTCTTGGCCATCATAAAGTACTCAAGATTCTTGTGATCCATCCAAATTTCCACCTTGTGTTGGGCACCTCAAGGAGGTGTCGCCACTCCTCAAGCGCACGCATTATCACCAACATCTCCTTGTCATGGATCTCATAGTTTTGCTCTACAGCACTAAGGCTTTTGGAGTAGAATGCAACAGGATGCCACTTCTGGTCCTCTGGAGACTGCTGAGACAACATGGTGCCCATCACAAAGTCAGAACTGTCAGCTTCTACATGAAAAGGACGTGAATCGTCAGCAAAGGTAAGGATGGGAGTGAAAGTGACCATCTCTTTAAGCTTTTTGAATGCCTCCTGTTGTGCATTATCCCACCTCCATGCCTCCTTTCCTGTCAAGTCGAACAGTGGTCGTGCATGATGTGAGAAATCCTTGATAAAATGCCGGTAGAAGTTGATGAAGCCCAGGAAAGACTGCACCTCCTTATTGTTCGTGGGTGTTGGCCAAGCTGTGACCCCATTTACCTTGATAGGATCCATCTCCACTTGACCCTCCAAGATAATCAGGCCAAGGTACTCAATCTTGGTCTTCTCGAACTCGCATTTGTCTTGACAAAGGTAGAGTTTGTACTGTCAAAGCCATTCTAAGATGAGGCACGTGATGCGACGGTGCTCTTCAACCGTGCGAGTGAAGATGAGGATGTCATCAAGATAGATGCAGACAACACCTTCAAGGATGAGGTTGTGAAAGATGTCGTTCATCATGGTCTGGATGGTGGCAGGGCTATTAGTAAGGCCAACGCACATGACAAGCGGTTCAAAAAGACCATGGTTGGTACAAAAGGCTGCCTTCCACTCATCTCCCTCCTTTATCCTCACATTATTGTAGCCCCAATGGACATCGAGCTTGGTGAAGTATCGGGCTCCATGGAGCTGGTTCATGAGTTCAGAGATGAGGGGTAGTGGGTAGTGATTTTTGACCATGATGTTGTTGAGCCTTCTGTAGTCTTCAACCGGTCGAAGTGAGCCATCCTTCTTCTTGACAAAGAAAAAGGGAGAGGCCATGGGTGACTTCAATGGTCGAATACGTCCCAAGGCCAGGTGCTCGTCGATGAACTGGTCAAGCTGTCATTGTTCTTCTGGAGAGAGAGGATAGACCTTGCAGGATGAAGGGGTTGCACCGGGGGTGAGTTTGATTGCGTGATCCCATGGCTTGCACGCAGGAAGGGAGTTGAACGACTCCTTGGAGAACACATCTTCAAACTCATGGAGATGAGGGAGTAAGGAATTAGTAGAGGATTTAGCAGCGTTGTTTTTGTGGAAGGCCTTGGCGAGGTGTTGGGATATGTTTGATGTGGCACACACCTCGTGCGATGAGCGAATCACAGTGTAGAAGATCCAATCACCCTCCTCCACTTCCTCTGGGTCCTTATCATCATCATCCGAGTCTGGCACCAACTCAGGAACCCCTTCCAATTCCACTTCAGGTATAGGCAGGGGTCTGGCACAACACTTCTGAGTACGTTGTATCGCCGCCTTCTGTCCACGACGTTCTTGCCTGGCTTCTGTGAAACAAGTCTGACAGTGGGATGGACATCGGCTCATGGTAACCTCCCCAGTATGCCAGTCGACCTCTGGGTTATGGTCTCGAAGCCATGGATATCCCAAAATCACCTTTTGCTTTCCTAATTGAGTGACAGCAAAAAGGGCACGCTCACTATGATCTTTGTAATGGAGAACCAGGTCTACAACCTCTTGGATGGCACCAGCTTCATTTGGGGATCCATCCACATTATACACAGGTATCAGACACAAGAGTAAGCGAGTATTTAGGTGATGTTGTTGTGCAAGATGGGAGTCGATGAAGAGACCGGTTGCACCAGAGTCCAGGAGTGCAGAGACACTGAGTATCTGTCCAGTGTCGGTCATCTGCAGTTCAATTGCTAGGTTCAAGGAATGTGCAGAGGGAGTGGATGCCACAATATACTTGCATGGTAGTTTATGCTCCCATGATTTAATTTTGGGATGTGGAGTAGAAGGAGAGATGGGGAGAGCAGGTACATCTTTAGCCAACTTCGAAGGGTCAGAGAGGGGAGCAGTCACAGAAATGGATTCAACTGACAAGACTTCAAAGTGGTTATGGACAGGCAGTGAGGGCATACGATTCACTCGTGCGAATAGGAAAATCCTGCTCCTCTACAACTTCCAACTTAATCTCCTCTGCAACTTGATCCTTTGCTTCCTCAACATCTACAAGCGCCAACAAGTCTTGCAGGAGTTCATCTCATCCCTCAGGGATGAGCATGCAGATATCCTGATGATGGGGACATGCTCCAGCCCTGTGTCCAGTTTCCCCACAATGGTAGCAGAGATCCAACTTATGTGCACAGCTGCAGGCTGCATCAACATCCATTGGTACTGGGACATTGATGGCTGGTGTGGGAGTTTGATGAACAGGAATGGGGTTAGGGCGGGGAAGGCTTCGATTGAAGGTGTAGGGTGTATGAGTGGTATTTTGAGCATGGAATGCAGCATTAAACGCCGCATTTGTGAGTTGGTTCTCGTCACAGAGTGAAGCAGCTTCATACCAAGCAAAGATATCATCGTCCGCTGGGCGTCCTTCCAACATCAGTGCAATCTGGTCCTGAATTTCTTGGTTGAGCCCCTGTCAGAACTTCACCACCACTGGTAACCCACTCCCATATCCTGCCATGTCCACCAAATCCTTGAACTCATCGATATAGTTGTCCATGGATCGACGTCCCTGGTGGTAAGTGGATGACTCAAGTCGTGTCACTGCTCGGTGGCATTCATTGAGGGGACAAAAGTGGCATATGAACTCAGCTTGAAAGTCACCCCAAGTGGAGAAGGGTAGAGAACTGAGTTCTTTAGTTTGATGCAGGATACGGTCCACATAGAGATAGGCACGTTCAGATTTCATGTATGTGAAGGCCCAATAAATTTTTGCAGCCTCATCGATGAATTGATGTGACTGGAGACTGATGTATAACTCACAGGAATTAAGGAATGCACATCCCTGCACATGTGCACCATTAAATTCAGTGGGGGGGGGACGGTTTGATCTGGGCGCATTCCTTTGTGGACGCGTTTGGCAGAACGTCATTGTTGGGTGCGCTTGGAGTCATAAAGGGGGAGCTATTGGTCGTAGGGTTAGTCTGGAGGGTCCTAACGAAGTTTTCGATTGTAGATTTAAGCAAGTTGATTTGCGCACGCATTCCGGAAACGTTGCTTTCAAGCGCATCAAAATGTTCTGATGCGTCCATGTCGCTAGGGGGCGCATTTGGCAAAAATGGCAGCGTAATAAAGGCGAGATTATCTGGAACGGTGTGTAGGGACTCTGTGGAGCTTTGGGAAGCATTGTCCAGTCCGTACCTGCCTATCTTGGGCAGTGCATTCACGATTTTCAGGCCTTAGGGGAGAGTTTTCTACTATAAGGGCAACCTAAGCCTCTAGCAAAGGGATTTCCAAAGTTAAAATTATACTACATAATACAGGGATTGGGGACACACCTAGCAAAGGGAAATCCGAAGACAAAACTCTAAGGATCCCCTTGCTGATGCCCAGTATATGTGAAGATGACAAAAATCAAATATAACCTAAAAATGGAAAAAGGCAGAGATAGGCAGATCAAGGCTGCCAAATGACATCATACCAAGGGGTAGGTGTCAGAAGGGGTACTCCGCCTCTAAATCTAAAACTGTCAACATGTACCAACATGATAGAAAGGGAAAATTAGTAATAAAATCTGGAAAAATCATAGAAAATGAAGAATAGAAGGAAATGAGGTGAGGAAAAATATAGGACGAACATAAAAAATAGGAAAAACACACAGGGCACCCCCCTAGTCCCCTTACAATTGCCATGTTGCCATCCTTGCATTGTTGTTCCCACTATTCATTTGTTGTCTCCCCAAATTGTGTTCATCACCCCCCCTGCTCGTCTGTCTTGCCCACTGTTTGTTGCCCTGATGTTTGTTGGTGTTGTCATTTGTTGGCATTGTTGTTGGCATTCATAGGCATTCCTTGTCCTGGTTTCCATCATTGTCAGCACCTCCAGCTCCCCCTACAAGCAGTGGCTCATAGGTGGGGTGGTGGCAATGCGTGATGTGGCATTCACAGGGTTGATGTCCAGAAACAGTGCCCCCTGCAACCCTGTGAGCAGTGCTCACAGTGGCAGCATAGGGCACAGGGAATGGTGGGGGTTGTAGCTGGTGGTCACGCAATGTTGATATCAACAGGTAAGATCCTAAAGACAAAAAAAAACAAAAGTTATAGTTAGTAGATGTAAGAATACAATCATAAAAAAACATACTCTATGGCCTGAACGACATTAGTTGTCATTCAGGCCTGTGGGGTGCTGATGACATCGTATCCACATTGTCATTATCATTGTTGTTGTAGGTGTCAGCTGTTGTTAGCATCAGCACAGCATCGTGGGAGCAGGGGGCAGTGGAAAGGTTAGAATCTAAAAGGAAGAGTATTTGTTAGTAGAAAAGAATAATTTAATGATGAACAAACATACCTGGGGCCCAAACAATGGGCTAGTTGTCGTTTGGGCCCACATTCCAGTCATTCAGTGCGGTGCTAATGAGGGAGGTGGTGTGGGTGGTAGAGGGAGGTGGCATTGTGGGTCATTGGTAGTCATGGGAATTGTTTGAAAAGTGGTGTCACTTTCTTTCTTGTGAGCACAAGCATGACCAAATGGTCCGTGTGCAGCCACATGGTATATAAGCACTCATGAAATGAGTACTTCTTGCTCCTAGGGCTTCCATTGCCCTTTCATATACCATAATATATGTACAAATAGTTTATATTAGTTGTATTTCTCAAATACATTACATAGGTTTACCTGAATAGTGTAGGATATATAGTACCATGAGAAGACCAGTTGCACCAGATTGCAACCAGTTTTTGAATGGTTTTCAATATTTCTCAAATACAGTCTGACTATTCATGCCTCATTGACACATCTGGGTCAATGACACAAACAATGGTGATGGCTTCAATTTTGTGCAAACGCCCTCAGACTTTTTGCTAAATCCATTGGACCCCTTATATGCATACATAGTCTGAATAATATAGTGATGCGGTGGGTAGATGTTACAGGAGAGCACTTTGTAGCCACGATTAGCCAAAAACTAAATATTAATGAATGCATTGAAAGCAGAACAAGCCATTTTCTTGAACTGTTTGGAGACCATATTAACAGGATACCTTGTATAATGTTCTGGAGATAGTCATTTCCCATACATTTGTGTTGGGTTGCAAGGAATTCAAGAAAAGTCTCCAACTAGTGTTGCCATGGCTCAGCTGCATTTTTTGCTACTTTGGGAAATAAAATAGCTAAAATTCTGAAAATATTTGAGACCTAGATCACATGATAAGCTGAGGGGTCCTCTGCCAACTCTAAGTGATCTGACCATGGTGCTGGTTCCCATGTTATTTAAGTGGCTTGGATGGTGGCTTGCTAAGCTGCATTTTAAGCTGCTTACATAACATGGGAACCAGTGGTCAGATCGCTTAGAGTTAGCAGAGGACCCCTTGGCTTATCATGTGATCTAGGTCCTCAAATATTTTCAGAATTTTAGCTATTTTATTTCCCAAAGTAGCAAAAAAATGCAGCTGAGCCATGGCAACACTATCTCCAACAGAGCCAAATCCTGTGGTTGTGTTCAGTCACATCACACTGGCCAATTGGGAATTGTGCAACTGTGAAAGCATGATATGCAAAAATATATTTTCAAGCACTCTGTACACCATGGTGAAAAGTCCCAAGACAAGAAGCAGATTCATTGAAAGGAAGTGGGCGATGAAGACAATGACAACAGCGATGAGATCTCATGGAGATAGTGATTAGAAATCACCTGATGTAGCAATCACATCTTGATGTGACTTTGTGTCAATGACCCAGTTTTGACTGATAACAATTTTTTGGATTGATTACCTGCTCTGCATACTGCAACATTGTTTGATAGAGGTTTTTAGTTACTCAGTAGATGGCTGAAGTGTATTACAATGATACTGTCTATTCAGAATGTCTATCCATAGCATGTTACCAATTTCTGAGGATCATGAATATTTGTTTGGCCCAAAGAGGCATGAATGACTGTAGAGGCAACCAGCAACCCGACTGCTCCCAAAACTGGGCAACCGCAACCGATGGTTCAGTTGCATTCGGTTGGGTTCAGTTGGGTTTCCATTTTTTTTTCTGGTTCATTGAACCAGACCTTTAAACACTACTCAGGCAAGTCAGTCAGTCAGGGTGTGTTCACCCCAACAGTGTTAGGGCAACACCCACTATCTGCTGGCTAAGACCATGCAGGTTCTCTCTACAAGAAGGAGGTGGGATGCACGCGCATGATGGGGGAGTTGATGGTTTTGATGCGAGGGGTTATTAATAGATGAGTTTGTTGACAAAGGCCTTTCACCCCAAAAGTGTACACTACTGGGGCTGACCTGTGTTTCTGTTAGGAAACCACCCCATTACCTAATAAAATTTCATTTTTATTTTATTATGTCAAATTACACTACATTATGCCAAATGATGCCAAATGATGCTACACTTTGATAGCATGAGAATTTTATTTTGCATGCATCAATATGTACATGCATGTATGAGTGCGTCGGTAACAACAATGTACAATATATGTAACATAGTATATAAACCCTAAATATATGCCTAGGGGACCCCAGTTGTGTTCTCTTAGGTATTCCACCTATGCTTTTGGTGTGAAAGGCCTTTCTCAACCAACTCATCTATTAATAACCCCTTGCATCAAAACCATCAATCCCCCCATCACGTGCATGGATCCCGCCCTCTTCTTGTAGAGAGAACCCGCATGGTCTTAGCTAGCAGATAGAGGGTGTAGGGAACTGCATGGGTTTTACCCGTGGGTTTCCCACACTTTTATTTCCCAATTTATTCAATGAGTTTTGCATGAAAACTCATAAAAAATGTTTTTCTGATAGCTATTCAATGGATGCTCATGATACAAGGGACAAAATAATTTATTTTCGACCTTGTCACATGACAGATGTCACCCAAATATTGTTTTATGTATTAGATCACAAAGAGCCAACAAAAAGCTTCCAGAAAATCATTTTTTCATAATTTTTCATGCAAAACTCATTGAATAAATTAGGAAATAAAAGCATGGGAAACCCATGCAGTTCCCTAAGTGGGTGTCACCCTAACAGAAGAACACAACTTCCTACATCAGTGTGCCTTCTCTTACTTGTGCATACATCATTGTTTCACTGCACCACATCCAATTACTCATCCTTTCGGCACAAGCCAGAAGTACTTGTATATATGTAATCTACCTTTTCTTTCATAAGTCGATGCCAGGCCTCGCCTTACATTGCAACTGCCAGTGATCAAGAGGCAGTGCTTATCATTAGGACAGCTGCAACCAGACAACTGATTGGATCTGGTTTAGTTATGATTTACATCACTCTATTTGGATGACTATTTTAGTTACAAGCCAGTGTTATCTCCGAGATCAGGCACTGTTGGAGGGGTTATTGATCTGAAGTGTCAAAATAGGTGCCCGATGAACGACGAGCAATTGACAAACAATTGACAAAGAATTGATGAACAATCACGTGACCCATAAACATTTGGAGAGGTCCCGACAAACAAATCTTGAATTTGTCAAAGTGATTCATCACAGATCTAACAATTATGTCTGAACCCTCAACTTCTAATCCTGGCCCTAATCCTGTTCCCACACCAGCACTAGAGGTGAAAATTGATGCACTTACAGTGCAAATGTCGCAATTAGTGTCAGTGTTGGCAGCATCACAGCCCCGACAAGCGGAAGTACAGCCATATAAGGGCAACCTGAGCCTACCTAGCAAAGGGAAATCCGAAGTTAAAATTATACTACATAATACAGGCATTGGGGACACACCTAGCAAAGGGAAATCCGAAGAGAAAACTCTAAGGATCCCCTTGCTGATGCCCAGTATATGTGAAGATGACAAAAATCAAATATAACCTAAAAATAGAAAAAGGCGGAGATAGGCGGATCAAGGCCGCCGAATGACATCATACCAAGGGGTATGTGTCGGAAGGGGTACTCCGCCTCTAAATATAAAAGTGTCAACATATACAAACATGATAGCAAGGGAAAATTAGTAATAAAATCCAGAAAAATCATAGAAAATGAAGAATAGAAGGAAATGAGGTGGGGAAAAATATGGGACGAACATAAAAAATAGGAAAAACACACAGGGCACCCCCCTAGTCCCCTTACATCACACCCTCTCGAAGATGCATCGCCCCGATGCATTCGAAATCGTATACGACCAAAGTCCGTGACTTGAATGCAACGCGGTGCAGCAGTGTGCCGTCGGTGGAATTCCTCGATTAACCGAGGGGCATTTACGTCAGACTCTTCGACCCATGAGTTCTCCTCATACCCATAACCCTTCCAATGTACCAAATACTGGAGTTTTCCTCGACGCAAACGACTGTCCAAGATTGACTCGACTTCATATTGGGGTTCTCCCTCGATCACTGTAGGTGGTGGTGGTGGGTGTGAATGGCGTCCCGGGAACGGATCTGGGGGAGCTGGAAGCAATTTGATGACATGGAAGACGGGATGGAGTCTGGACATGGAGGCTGGGAGGCATAGACGATAGGCATGTGTTCCAACGCACTTGACAATGGGGAAAGGTCCCAAGAAGTGATGAGCGAGTTTCTTGGATGGACGTGTAGTGGAGATGTCACTGGAGTCGAGATAAACTCGATCACCAACCTTGTACTGAGGGGTTGGGGAGTGGCGCTGGTTGTAAAATCACGCCATGTCATCCTTCGCCTTTGCTAAGGCTGCCCTTGCCTCCTCCAAGCTATCCCTCATGCGTTCTGTGAACTCATTCACTGTCTCGATGTGTGAGGGAGTTTGGCGAGGTTCAAATCCCATGCGTGGATGTTGTCCAGTGTCTAAGAGGAAAGGGGTCTGTTGAGTGGAAGCATGGACATGGTTGTTGTACCCGAACTCGGCCAGGGGAAGGAGATCATCCCAATCGTCCTGGCGTTCATTGACAAAGAGGCGGATGTACTGCTCCAGTTCCTGGTTGACTCGCTCCGTCTGGCCATCAGTTTGTGGGTGATAAGCAGTTGAAGCGAGGAGTTTGATCCCCAGGAGTCGGTACAGCTCATGAGTGAACTCTGCCATGAACTGAGGGCCACGATCCGAGAGGAAGGCACCAGGAAGTCCATGTAATTTCCACACATGGTGGAGGTAGAGTCGAGCGGCACCTAGGGCACTGACAGTGGTGTGAGTGGGAATGAAGTGAGCGCGTTTTCCCACTGAGTCAACTGTGCACATCACCGCATCAAACCCGTTTGACTCTGGCAATTCCACCACAAAGTCGACGCTGACAACATCCCAACGACTCTCTGGAACAGGAAGAGGGTGTAGCTCACCAATAGGCTTGTGACGAGGGACCTTGGTGCGTAAGCAAAGGTCACAAGTGCGACAATACTGACCAATCAGCCATGACATTTGTGGCCACCAATAGTTCCGTGAGGTGAGCTCCAAGGTCTTCCAGCGTCCGGGGTGGCCAGCAATCTGTGAGTCATGGTGTTGGGATATGATGCGCCGGCGAAGGTCTGGGTCATTGGGAACATAGATGCGATCCCTGAAATACAACAAGTCCTCCTTTTCAGCCCACTCTGCTGCACATAAGGAAAGGGTCGATCCCTTCCTCAGTTCTTTAACAGCTCGGGCGACAACATCCTCATGTAAACTGCTACGGCTTGCGCGACGAATGTCACGTAGAATGTCCCGCTCCTTGCCCTGGGGTGCGATGCCTTCCAGTGCCCGAATGGTGAACAGGTCTGGCTGCAACAGCACAATGTTTTGGTTGTCATCGCAGCCATCCCCATGGTCTGCATGTCGGGATAGGGCATCGGTCTTCCCCATGCTGCAACCCGGACGGTGGTGCAAGGAGAAGTCGAATCTAGATAGATACAGGGACCAACGAGCTTGATGACGGTTCAATTTCTTGGCCGTCATGAAGTACTCAAGGTTCTTGTGATCCATCCAAATTTCCACCTTGTGTTGGGCACCCTCGAGGAAGTGTCGCCACTCCTCAAGCGCACGCATTATTGCCAACATCTCCTTGTCATGGATCTCGTAGTTTCTCTCTACAGCACTAAGGCTTTTGGAGTAGAACGCCACAGGATGCCACTTCTGGTCCTCCGGAGACTGCTGAGACAACACAGCGCCCGTCGCAAAGTCAGAACTGTCGGCTTCTACACGAAAAGGACGCGAATCGTCAGCAAAGGTAAGGATCGGAGCGGAAGTGACCATCTCCTTAAGCTTTTCGAACGCCTCCTGTTGTGCATTATCCCACCTCCATGCCTCCTTTCCTGTCAAGTCGAACAGTGGTCGTGCATGATGTGAGAAATCCTTGATAAAACGCCGATAAAAATTGATGAAGCCCAGGAAAGACTGCACCTCCTTCTTGTTTGTGGGCGTCGGCCAAGCTGTGACCCCGTTTACCTTGATAGGATCCATCTCCACTTGACCCTCTGAGATAATCAGGCCGAGGTACTCGATCTTGGTCCTTTCGAACTTGCATTTGTCCTGACGAAGGTAGAGTTTGTACCGTCGAAGTCGCTCTAGGACGAGGCGCGTGATGCGACGGTGCTCTTCAACCATGCGAGTGAAGATGAGGATGTCGTCGAGATAGATGCAGACAATGCCTTCAAGGATGAGGTCATGGAAGATGTCGTTCATCATGGTCTGGAAGGTGGCAGGGCTATTAGTAAGGCCAAAGCACATGACAAGCGGTTCAAACAGACCACGGTTGGTACGAAAGGCTGCCTTCCACTCATCTCCCTCCTTTATCCTCACATTATTATAGCCCCAACGGACATCGAGCTTGGTGAAGTATCGGGCTCCATGGAGCTGGTTTACGAGTTCAGAGATGAGGGGTAGTGGGTAGCGATTTTTGATCGTGATGTTGTTGAGTCTTCTGTAGTCTTGAACCGGTCGAAGTGAGCCATCCTTTTTCTTGACAAAGAAAAAGGGAGAGGCCATGGGTGACTTCGATGGTCGAATACGTCCAGAGGCCAGGTGCTCGTCGATGAACTGGTCAAGCTGCCGTTGTTCCTCCAGAGAGAGAGGATAGACCTTGCAGGATGAAGGCGTTGGGCCGGGGGTGAGTTCGATCGCGTGATCCCATGGCCGCCTCTAAATATAAAAGTGTCAACATATACAAACATGATAGCAAGGGAAAATTAGTAATAAAATCCGGAAAAATCATAGAAAATGAAGAATAGAAGGAAATGAGGTGGGGAAAAATATGGGACGAACATAAAAAATAGGAAAAACACACAGGGCACCCCCCTAGTCCCCTTACAAGCCAGAGATGACAGGAGAAAGAGATATGAGATGGTGGAGATGGTGGAGTGGATATAAGGGCAACCTAAGCCTCTAGCAAAGGGAAATCCGAAGTTAAAATTATACTACATAATACAGGCATTGGGGGCGCACCTAGCAAAGGGAAATCCGAAGAGAAAACTCTAAGGATCCCCTTGCTGATGCCCAGTATATGTGAAGACGACAAAAATCAAATATAACCTAAAAATAGAAAAAGGCGGAGATAGGCGGATCAAGGCCGCCGAATGACATCATACCAAGGGGTATGTGTCGGAAGGGGTACTCCGCCTCTAAATATAAAAGTGTCAACATATACAAACATGATAGCAAGGGAAAATTAGTAATAAAATCCGGAAAAATCATAGAAAATGAAGAATAGAAGGAAATGAGGTGGGGAAAAATATGGGACGAACATAAAAAATAGGAAAAACACACAGGGCACCCCCTTAGTCCCCTTACATCACCCCCTCTCTAAGATGCATCGCCCCGATGCATTCGAAATCGTATACGACCAAAGTCCGTGACTTGAATGCGACGCGGTGCAGCAGTGTGCCGTCGGTGGAATTCCTTGATTAACCGAGGGGCATTTACGTCAGACTCTTCGACCCATGAGTTCTCCTCATACCCATAACCCTTCCAATGTACCAAATACTGGAGTTTTCCTCGACGCAAACGGCTGTCCAAGATTGACTCGACTTCATATTGGGGTTCTCCCTCGATCACTGTAGGTGGTGGTGGTGGGTGTGAATGGCGTCCCGGGAACGGATCTGGGGGAGCTGGAAGCAATTTGACGACATGGAAGACGGGATGGAGTCTGGACATGGAGGCTGGGAGGCGTAGACGATAGGCATGTGTTCCAACGCACTTGACAATGGGGAAAGGTCCCAAGAAGCGATGAGCGAGTTTCTTGGATGGACGTGTAGTGGAGATGTCACTGGAGTCAAGATAAACTCGATCACCAACCTTGTACTGAGGGGTTGGGGAGTGGCGCTGGTTGTAAAATCGCGCCATGTCGTCCTTCGCCTTTGCTAAGGCTGCCCTTGCCTCCTCCAAGCTATCCCTCATGCGTTCTGTGAACTCATTCACTGTCTCGATGTGTGAGGGAGTTTGGCGAGGTTCAAATCCCATGCGTGGATGTCGTCCAGTGTCTAAGAGGAAAGGGGTCTGTTGAGTGGACGCATGGACATGGTTGTTGTATCCGAACTCGGCCAAAGGAAGGAGATCATCCCAATCGTCCTGGCGTTCATTGACAAAGAGGCGGATGTACTGCTCCAGTTCCTGGTTGACTCGCTCCGTCTGGCCATCAGTTTGTGGGTGATAAGCAGTTGAAGCGAGGAGTTTGATCCCCAGGAGTCGGTACAGCTCACGAGTGAACTCTGCCATGAACTGAGGGCCACGATCCGAGAGGAAGGCACCAGGAAGTCCATGTAACTTCCACACGTGGTGGAGGTAGAGTCGAGCGGCACCTAGGGCACTGACAGTGGTGTGAGTGGGAATGAAGTGAGCGCGTTTTCCCACTGAGTCAACTGTGCACATCACCGCATCAAACCCGTTTGACTCTGGCAATTCCACCACAAAGTCGACGCTGACGACATCCCAACGACTCTCTGGAACAGGAAGAGGGTGTAGCTCACCAATAGGCTTGCGACGAGGGACCTTGGTGCGTAAGCAAAGGTCACAAGTGCGACAATACTGACCAATGAGCCGTGACATTTGTGGCCACCAATAGTTCCGTGAGGTGAGCTCCAAGGTCTTCCAGCGTCCGGGGTGGCCAGCAATCTGTGAGTCATGGTGTTGGGATATGATGCGCCGGCGAAGGTCTGGGTCATTGGGAACATAGATGCGATCCCTGAAATACAACAAGTCCTCCTTTTCAGCCCACTCTGCCGCACGTAAGGAAAGGGTCGATCCCTTCCTCAGTTCTTTAACAGCTCGGGCGACAACATCCTCATGTAAACCGCTACGGTTTGCGCGACGAATGTCACGTAGAATGTCCCGCTCCTCGCCCTGGGGTACGATGCCTTCCAGTGCCCGAATGGTGAACAGGTTTGGCTGCAACAGCACAATGTTTTGGTTGTCACCGCTGCCATCCCCATGGTCTGCACGTCGGGATAGGGCATCGGTCTTCCCCATGCTGCGACCCGGACGGTGGTGCAAGGAGAAGTCGAATCTAGATAGATACAGGGACCAACGAGCTTGACGACGGTTCAATTTCTTGGCCGTCATGAAGTACTCGAGGTTCTTGTGATCCGTCCAAATTTCCACCTTGTGTTGGGCACCCTCGAGGAAGTGTCGCCACTCCTCAAGCGCACGCATTATCGCCAACATCTCCTTGTCATGGATCTCGTAGTTTCTCTCTACAGCACTAAGGCTTTTGGAGTAGAACGCAACAGGATGCCACTTCTGGTCCTCCGGAGACTGCTGAGACAACACAGCGCCCGTCGCAAAGTCAGAACTGTCGGCTTCTACACGAAAAGGACGTGAATCGTCAGCAACGGTAAGGATCGGAGCGGAAGTGACCATCTCCTTAAGCTTTTCGAACGCCTCCTGTTGTGCATTATCCCACCTCCATGCCTCCTTTCCTGTCAAGTCGAACAGCGGTCGTGCATGATGTGAGAAATCCTTGATAAAACGCCGATAAAAATTGATGAAGCCCAGGAAAGACTGCACCTCCTTCTTGTTCGTGGGCGTAGGCCAAGCTGTGACCCCATTTACCTTGATAGGATCCATCTCCACTTGACCCTCCGAGATAATCAGGCCGAGGTACTCGATCTTGGTCCTTTCGAACTCGCATTTGTCCTGACGAAGGTAGAGTTTGTACCGTCGAAGTCGCTCTAGGACGAGGCGCGTGATGCGACGGTGCTCTTCAACTGTGCGAGTGAAGATGAGGATGTCGTCGAGATAGATGCAGACAACGCCTTCGAGGATGAGGTCATGGAAGATGTCGTTCATCATGGTCTGAAAGGTGGCAGGGCTATTAGTAAGGCCAAAGAACATGACAAGCGGTTCAAAAAGACCACGGTTGGTACGAAAGGCTGCCTTCCACTCATCTCCCTCCTTTATCCTCACATTATTATAGCCCCAACGGACATCGAGCTTGGTGAAGTATCGGGCTCCACGGAGCTGGTTTACGAGTTCGGAGATGAGGGGTAGTGGGTAGCGATTTTTGACCGTGATGTTGTTGAGTCTTCTGTAGTCTTGAACTGGTCGAAGTGAGCCATCCTTCTTCTTGACAAAGAAAAAGGGAGAGGCCATGGGTGACTTCGATGGTCGAATACGTCCAGAGGCCAGGTGCTCGTCGATGAACTGGTCAAGCTGCCGTTGTTCCTCCGGAGAGAGAGGATAGACCTTGCAGGATGAAGGGGTTGCGCCGGGGGTGAGTTCGATCGCGTGATCCCATGGCTTACGCGCAGGAAGAGAGTCGAATGACTCCTTGGAGAACACGTCTTCAAACTCATGGAGATGAGGGAGTAAGGAGTTAGTAGAGGATTTAGCAGCGTTGTTTTTGTGGAAGGCCTCGGCGAGGCGTTGGGATATGTTCGATGTGGCACACACCTCATGCGACGAGCGAATCGCAGTGTAGAAGATCCGATCACCCTCCTCCACTTCCTCTGGGTCCTCATCATCATCATCCGAGTCCGGTATTAGATCAGGAACCCCTTCCAATTCCACTTCAGGTATAGGCAGGGGTCCAGCACGACACTTCTGAGTTCGTCGTATTGCCGCCTTCTGTCCACGACGTTCTTGCCTGGCTTCTGTGAAACACGTCCGACAGCGGGATGGACATCGGCTCATGGTAACCTCCCCGGTGCGCCAGTCGACCTCTGGGTTATGGTCTCGAAGCCATGGATATCCCAAAATCGCCTTTTGCTTTCCTAATTGAGTGACAGCAAAAAGGGCACGCTCACTATGATCTTTGTAACGGAGAACCAGGTCTGCAACCTCTCGGATGGCACCAGCTTCATTTGGGGATCCATCCACGTTATATACAGGTATCGGACGTGAGAGTGAGCGAGTATTTAGACGATGTTGTTGTACCAGATGGGAATCGATGAAGAGACCAGTCGCACCAGAGTCCAGGAGCGCAGAAACACCGAGTATCTGTCCAGTGTCGGTCGTCTGCAGTTCGATGGCTAGGTTTAAGGAATGTGCAGAGGGAGTGGATGCCACAATATACTTGCGTGGTAGTTTACGCTCCCATGATTTAATTTTGGGACGTGGAGTAGAAGGAGAGATGGGGAGAGCAGGTACGTCTTTAGCCAACTTCGAAGGGTCAGAGAGGGGAGCAGTCACAGAAATGGATTCATTCTCCAGGGATTCAACTGACAAGACTTCAAAGCGGTTATGGACAGGCAGTGAGGGCGTACGATTCACTCGCTGCGAATAGGAAAATCCTGCTCCTCTACAACTTCCAGCTTAACCTCCTCTGCAACTTGATCCTTCGCTTCCTCAACATCTACAAGTGCCAACAGATCTTGCAGGAGTTCGTCTCGTCCCTCGGGGGTGAGCATGCGGATATCCTGACGATGGGGACACGCTCCAGCCCTGTGTCCAGGTTCCCCACAACGGTAGCAGAGATCCGACTTACGTGCACGGCTGCGGGCTGCATCAACATCCATTGGTACTGGGATATTGACGGCTGGTGTGGGAGTTTGACGAGCAGGAATGGGGTTAGGGCGGGGGAGGCTTCGATTGAAGGTGTAGGGTGTATGAGTGGTAGTTGGAGCACGGAATGCAGCATTAAACGCCGCATTTGTGAGTCGGTTCTCATCACAGAGTGAAGCAGCTTCATACCAAGCAAGGATATCATCGTCCGCTGGGCGCCCTTCCAACATCTGTGCAATCTGGTCCTGAATTTCTCGGTTGAGCCCCCGTCGGAACTTCACCACCACTGGTAACCCACTCCCATACCCTGCCATGTCCACCAAATCCTTGAACTCATCGATATAGTCGTCCACGGATCGACGTCCCTGGTGGTAAGTGGATGACTCAAGTCGTGTCACTGCTCGGTGGCGTTCATTGAGGGGGCAGAAGTGGCGTACGAACTCAGCTCGAAAGTCACCCCAAGTGGAGAAAGGTAGAGAACCGAGTTCTTTAGTTTGACGTAGGATACGGTCCACATAGAGATAGGCGCGTTCAGATTTCATGTATGTGAAGGCCCAATAAATTTTTGCAGCCTCATCGACGAATTGATGCGACTGGAGACTAATGTATAACTCACAGGAATTAAGGAATGCACGTCCCTGCGCACGTGCACCATTAAATTCGGCGGGGGGGGACGGTTTGATCTGGGCACGTTCCTTAGTGGACGCGTTTGGCAAAACATCGTTGTTGGGTGCGCTTGGAGTCGTGAAGGGGAAACTATTAGTCGTAGGGTTAGCCTGGAGGGTCCTAACGAAGTTTTCAATCGTAGATTTAAGCGAGTCGATTTGCGCGCGCATTCCGGAAACGTCGCTTTCAAGCGCGTCGAAGCGTTCTGATGCGTCCATGTCGCTAGGGAGCGCGTTTGGCGAAAATGGCGGCGCAATAAAGGCGAGAGTATCTGGAACGGTGTGTAGGGACTCTGTGGAGCTTTGGGAAGCGTCGTCCAGTCCGTACCTGCCTATTTTGGGCAGCGCGTTCGCGATTTTCGGGCCTTAGGGGAGAGTTTTCTACTATAAGGGCAACCTAAGCCTCTAGCAAAGGGAAATCCGAAGTTAAAATTATACTACATAATACAGGCATTGGGGGCGCACCTAGCAAAGGGAAATCCGAAGAGAAAACTCTAAGGATCCCCTTGCTGATGCCCAGTATATGTGAAGACGACAAAAATCAAATATAACCTAAAAATAGAAAAAGGCGGAGATAGGCGGATCAAGGCCGCCGAATGACATCATACCAAGGGGTATGTGTCGGAAGGGGTACTCCGCCTCTAAATATAAAAGTGTCAACATATACAAACATGATAGCAAGGGAAAATTAGTAATAAAATCCGGAAAAATCATAGAAAATGAAGAATAGAAGGAAATGAGGTGGGGAAAAATATGGGACGAACATAAAAAATAGGAAAAACACACAGGGCACCCCCTTAGTCCCCTTACAGTGGATGTCCCAGGAGGATGAGATGGTGGAGAAATCCAGAAATGGAAAAGTGTGCTTACCTAAGTACATGCCCCCACAAATCTTTGATGGTACCATGGAGAATACAAAATCCTTCATCAGCTCTATAGTATTGTACATCCATGGGAGGAAGCCAGAGTTTCATACAGCTGAGTCTAGGATTATGTTTGCTCTCTCATACATTCAGGGGGGGAAAGCACAGTTCTGGAGAAATGAGGCTATTAATCAAATTGCCACAGGAAATAAACCATTTGCAACCTTCAAGGAATTTCTGGAGAGATTGAGCCTCACCCCTGGGTGACGAAGATGGAATTGAGGATATTGATTCATTCCATAACCATAGATTCCGGATCCTCGATCCCACCATGTTGGGATAGGCAATCCAAGCCCATGGTCTGAGGCTGGATGCCAGATATTATTAATAGAGCAGCTGTTTTGATGCATGTTCTATTTATAGCACAGTTATATACAGCCATAGTATAGGAGAAATAATAAGATGTTCCTTGTCTCATTTCCCCCACTTGTCTCTAAGAGAATTATCTCTTCTCTGTTTGTTTCCCAGCCTGATTTCCAATAGGTTATGGGCCCTGGTGGATTTTTCTAGGCAACAATTACTACTATGACAAATACTCCTGATGTCGAGGAGCAAGGGGAACAACAACAAGAGGAAGAATATTATATGCCTCCTAAATGTACAAAAAGGGTCTATCACAGCACTACCAATGTGCTCACTGGAGAACTCAATGAAGATGAAGATATACCATCTATCAAACTAATTCGTACCAAAGAATATTCGAACATAAACAGAATCGCTGATCGCGACCACTTGACAGACAACAACTGGCACGAATGGAAAGAGAGAATGAAGAGGGTATTTTTCAATTGCGATATTACTGGGTATGTTAGAGGGGATGTTAAATGCTCTAATGAGAGTATCGATCCCGAAGGTGCACGCAATTGGTACAAGAATGATTCTTGGGCGCAACAAATTATTATTCATAACATCACCTCCTTCCAAATGAACCACGTCAGGTCCAAAAATTCTGCAAAAGAAATGTACTCTGCACTCTCGGTAACTCACGAAAATAAGGCACATCAAACTGTTAATCATATTCAATGCCTATTATATGAGACCAAATTACTTGATGCTGATGACCTCCTAAAACATCTGGATGTTCTCAAATCATATCGTGACCACATCAACAGATTTCCTAATGAGGAATTTCATGTCTCTGACACACGCTTTAAAGCGATCATATCTGCATCCTTACCTTCATCGTGGCATACCTATGTTGAACCTTATAATGGGAACGCCAATGATCCAAATGATCCTGACCCTAAATGGCGCTTAACCTCTGATGCATTTATTGGACTGTTATGAGAGGAATACAAGATACAGTTGACCAGATCTAATAATGGGAATAATAAAAATGGTACTATAGGGAGCGTAAATCTGGTGAAAACCCAGAATGCCAACAGTGCTAGTAAATCCTTAGAAGATCAAATCTCTGATCAAAAATCCTCCTTACGGCCTTATTGCAATCATTGTAAACATGCCTGACACTGGACAACCAAATGCTGTAAATTTGAAGGGAACAATTGTGGGAACTGTGGAAAGATTGGACATCAAGCAGATAAATGCTGGAGTAAGAAGAAGGTAAAGGACAAGGCAAAGAAGAAAAAGAAGGATGCAGAAGAAACAAATATGGCAGAAGAATATATTATGTTCCAAGCAAATGAAGAGCAGTACAACTTTGATACCTATGATGCTTGTAATGCTGATGCGAATGATGAGCGATTGATCTATTATGATTGGTTAGCAGACATGGCAACAACATTTCACGTTACGCATCAAAGAGAAGCATTTACTGATTACACACCTATGAGGAATATTTCCGTAACAGGTGTAGGCGGTAAAGAAGCATTAATTTCAGGGCGCGGAACTGTTGAATTAAAATCAACATGCAACGGCACTGAATATATTTTGCGTTTGCAGAATGTTCTTCATGTGCCTGGAACACGAAGTAATTTAATTTCCTTGGGGCGATGGGATGCAGCTGGCGGACGCTACAATGGTGGGAATGGAGTAATCACACTCATCACAAAAGATGGAATGCCAGTAGCACAAGGAACACAAATACGCAAACATCTATACCGCATGAAGATGGTTATAAGACCTCCCACACAATGCAATAAAATCCAACCTCATCAAACATTTGTCGGAAATAATACACTACCTACATGGGAAACATGGCATCGATGCTTTGGACATGTTGGATATACCGGGCTTCAGAAATTATTGGATGGAAAATTGGTTGACGGATTTATTGTGGACGAGGACTCCCCTAAGCCTGATTGTGTTGCGTGCACAGAGGCGAAACAACATGTCAAACTGTTCCCAAAATCATCAATCAGAAATACTGAACCCGGTGAATTAACACATATTGACTTATGGGGAAAGTACGCAATCCGATCGATCAATGGCAATCAATACTACTTGTTATTTGTGGACGATGCGAAGAGATTTGCAACCGTCGAATGGGTCAAGCAGAAATCTGATGCAACACAAGCCGTAATAAATTATTTGGCACATTTGAAGACTCAAGGGAGGAATCCAAAGGGGATTCAAATTGACAATGGGAAAGAATTCATAAACGAGAAGTTGGAAAGTTGGTGTAAGGAATGCAGTATGGAAATTCATTACACTGCACCATATTCACCTTCACAGAATGGTATTGCTGAACGGATGAACCATACACTGGTTGAACTCTCTCATGCAATGATAATCGCCAATGACCTTCCTGAATTTCTCTGGGAATATGCGGTCCTGCATGCCGCTTATCTCCATAACCGGTCATTCACCAAACATTTGCTGAGATCTACACCATATGAAGGCTGGTATAATAAAAAACCAAACATCTCTCATTTACGTGAATTTGGTGCACCTGTATGGATTTTATTACAGGGGCAAAATGTGGATCGGAAAATGCAGGCAAAATCTAAACAGTGTTTACGTCGGTTTTGAAGATGGCGCTGGGGCCGTAAAATATTATAACACTGAAATGCACAACATCCGCACCTCAAGAAATTTCAAGCAGATGACACTCCCAGAATCGACTCCAATCCCTGAGGGCATCAACATCACACCCGATAGTCAACGTGAGGGGGAGTCTGTGGGGGACACACCACCTATGGGTGTAACAGGCTTGGATGATATAACTCCGACTCTTGATCCTGGCAGCAAAAAGCATAAAAGAAATTTATTGGAGGATGATATAGACATAAATGCTCCACGGAAGACTTGTGGAATTTGTATCAATTATAAAAACCTTCAAGATCCTTATTCAGTAGAAGAAAAGGAAGACAACTTTCTTACAATGGAAGAAGTTTATGCAATAATTGCTGGAGACGAGATGACGAGCCTCAAAGACGCCAAGAATTCCCCTGATTGGCCAGAATGGGAAAATGCCATACAAGCTGAACTCGACTTACTGAAGGAGAAGGGGACTTGGGAATTTGTTGAAAAACTGCCTGATGCAATCCCAATCGCTAATAAATGGGTATCATCAAGAAGCGTGACAAAGAAGGAAAAGTAATCAGGTACAGAGCAAGACTCGTGGCCAAAGGATGCACGCAGCATCCGGGGTATGATTATATGGAAGCATTTTTGCCTGTGGTTAGAATGGACACTCTGCGCGCAATTCTGGCTTTAGTACCAATGCAAAACCTTAAATTGCAACAAATGGATGTCAAAGGCGCATATCTCAACGGCACATTACATGAAACTATCTACATGCGGCAACCTGAAGGATATGAAGATGGAACGGGCCGAGTTTGTAAGCTGGTCAAACCATTATATGGATTAAAGCAAGCTGGATGCAAATGGAACAATGAACTTGATGGGAAACTCAAGGATCATAATTATCAATGCTTGACATCGGATCCATGTGCATATATTCGACGAGATGGCGGTGAATATGGTATTCTAACCATCTGGGTTGACGACTCGCTTCTATTCACATCATCGGATCAAATGATGGATCACATGAAGAATGCGCTAAGCTCAGAATGGCAAGTTACGGATCTAGGGGAACCACACAAGATCGTCGGCATTGAAGTAACGCGTACCGACGATTCTATTTCCATTTCTCAACAAAAATATATTGAGAACCTTCTTCGCAAAGAAGAGATGCTGGATGCGAACCCTGTCACCATGCCTATGGACCCAAATATTAAATTTGCACCAAATCTGGACAACAATGAATTAAATCGTAGCAATTCATATGCTAGATTGCTGGAATGTTTACAATTCATCTCAAATTCCACAAGACCGAATATTAGCTTTGCAGTCAACAAACTAGCCACTTACACTGCTAACCCAGGTCTTCAATAGTATGTCTACATAGATTCAGATTTGTATTATTCTCAGCTGTAAAACTGCTAGCATGTCACGAGGCAATCCAATTTCCTTTCAGTGCAAAATACAGTGCTCACGTGCGCTCACGGTGTAATTCTCAACTCAGGCGGCTA
Organism: Tricholoma matsutake; assembly: GCA_026075535.2. Lineage (NCBI taxonomy): Eukaryota > Fungi > Basidiomycota > Agaricomycetes > Agaricales > Tricholomataceae > Tricholoma > Tricholoma matsutake. The sequence goes on from AP026538.1 coordinate 11,203,283, forward strand.
CTATGTGTATCATTCTAACAATTAGTAGGTCAACTTGGACTAGATTTGTATTTAGATTTGTATTCAACATGCACACGACTTACTACTACGCGCTCAGTTGGCGCTCAGTTTATTCTTGTCGCAAGCAGAACTTGTTCCACCACCCCCTTGCATCGTTCATCGTCATACACTGCGTTCTGCGCATACTGGTATCACTTTATACATTTTCGTCCAGGGTACTTCGGCTAATTCAGGAAGCACACTAATCACGCTTCGAAGCTTCATACTTTTTAGTCACGCTTTACATAAATCCCCTCCGCTGAACACTCTAAACGCTCGGATCAATGATATGGCTTGAATCAAGCTCCCCGCCCGAGTCTTCACGTGCACCGGAATCTCGCTCACGAATTACCATCTGGAGCGGGATGTGGCACATACAGCGGTGATGGTGTACCACATCGACATAGCCTTTATCATGGTTTTTGTTTGAATGCTGCATCCCATTATGGCGGTTAAGTGAGTGATAACGAGCTACACGAAAGCAAAATGAACATACAGCTTTTCGTCCATCCCATTCTCTGGAGGTTTCAATGCCTATTGGTTTTGAACTATAGGGCGGAACATCCCCCACAGATGAGCCGGCTGTCGATCGCACAAACAAATGTGTCGGTTCGATCGAATCATCCTTCTCGTCATCTTTCGCAGTGAGATATTTCCGTGCATTGAGTGTTGCGAGGAACGAATTAGTATAGACTAGGCAGGCGCTGTCAAGTGCTCTTCACATCACGCGACTCATGGATACTTACACCGTACGATTGTGAAATCAAACGCGACGTAGATAAGCGTCTTTGGAGAGGCTGCCATCTGACGGATATTCAGTATTAGCCCCGGAGGGGGAATAAGAACGATAGAGAGACTAACAGCGATCAGGAGCGCAACCTCCATCAAACTAGGGTGATAGTCATGAATGGTTTTACAACGCACGCAGCAGGCGGGGGAGATTACCTTGTCAACCTGTAGTTTGAAGTCAGTCATTAGCGCGAAGAGTGCACCATGAATCTCGCTTACGCCCCAGTGTTCACGATCAGCAATATCTTCGAAATTGTATCATGGCAGGTTCAGTAGGCATTGAAGGATATAGCGACATACCAACTTGTTGATCATTGTTTCTGACCTGTCGATAGCAGTGAAATTAGTTCAAAATCAGCTGAGAATATCGGATATCTTACTGTTTGATGCCCGTCCGGGCCTTATGGAGGATGGCAATGAGACTGGCGGCAATCAAAATATCAGCAGCGCTAGCTAGTGCGTAGATTGCTATTGAGACCGGCTATAAATGCATTGATCAATAAATGTCATAGCGCGACGTGTACGCATGGACGCAGACCACAATCGACTGCAGCTCTTGGAATGTCGGCGTTATTATTCTGGGGATTGAAAGTCAGTGAGGTACAATGAACTGCCTATAATTGGGATCCTTACGAAAGAATTGTCCAAACTGTTGGATGTTGAAATGCAGTTGATCATCATGAAATCGGGCAGATATCACCACATACCAAGGCCACAAGCTGCAGAAGGATTGCGGTCACTAAGGATCTATGTTCCTAGCATCGATTTGCTTACCAGCGCTAGCCAACACAATCACTAGGACAGAGCCTGTCAACAGGTAATTTTTGCTCACTGCCATAGACTGATTAGTTGATCACATCCTTGACAGATGAATTACTGACTGTGCCATATGCGCAGGACGTAGAAGCTGACATTAACTTGGATATGTTTGAATATGTAAAATTGCAGATGATCACATACCATTGAACCAGGAAAGCGATCGAAACCTATACATAGCGAATGTATTTTTATACGACAAACATCATAGAATCCACGAACGCTGAAGAAAAACTCCACCTGGTCAAATGTGATCGGATGACCATTCATCAGTTCCGGCTGACTAGTCACTCACGGATCCTGACCTAAAACGTTGTCAGCTGAATTTCCCAAACGCCCTCGAATTGTTGACTCACCAAACCAGGTGGCTGAGGGTTGTTGGATTACTGTTGAGAAACCATAAAAAGTTGTACAGAGGGAAGCTTGAAAGCACAAACTTGTAATTGGTAACTAAATAATAATAAACTGCAAGATGGTCAGGCGTCTACTGAGAACAAGAGACGAAATGAACGCACTTGCGTGTGATATGAGTGCTTGGTGGGCCGTGTCGAATATTACAGTGCAAATCACCTGGAACGGAAATATGAAAAAAAAAATCCCAAAATCTGTCGATATAGTGCACCATTGACTTAAGAAGCCAGCGGTCCTTGGGGTAGTCTGCAATAATAAGAATGAAGGGCTTCCAAAGGCAGGGCTGAGGGCATACTTGTGAAATAATAAAAAGTCTGAACGTATGTGATACCCGATAACATGGCGCTCACGACTACGCCAATATATACTGACCCCATGCTGCAGCAACTGTAGTAAGCAATCGTGACGTATCGTGCCATCGGATATAATACATACGTAGAGTCGAGGGACGGGAGACCCGTCGATGCCATTTCTCCAAAATGAACGTTCGAGGTGCGAGGGACAAGCCAGTTCCGACAGCGAACAGGATATAAGTACTAGGACTCAATAGCTCCGTACAGCCTTCTACTACACCATCAATGTACATGAGATCATCCATGCATAAATGAGCCTATTAAAAATCGCAGCGCCGGCACCGTAGGAAAAGTGGAATTCGTGGGAAAAGGCCTTACATAGAACGGCGATTTAGTAATTCATCAGATTTTTCAACCACGAAGATAGCGGCTCTGTTGAGGCCGTTACGCTATTACGCTGGGTAGACTAGTGATTGGTCCCGATTCTCCGATGAACACGGGGCTGGCAGACGAAAAAACATCTCCCCACGGGCGAATTTAGCCCGAGCAAGAAAAGAACCCAGAATTTGAACGTCCATAAGCCGCTAAAGCCGAGGGAAAAAAAATCATACTGTCCATCGGCTATAAGAATCGGGACCTTGTCGGGACCGATCCCTGGAGCCTGAGAGTCAACAAATAGCTAGCCTTCAACATTTGGCTCTGGTTTTGGACCGGGTTATTGGAAGTGAGTAGTATCTTCTCTTGCCTATCTTGCGATTCCAATTCTTGCCGATAAGTAGTAGTATGTATGTGATGGTGATCAAATGATGACGGCACTTCCAAGGCACTTCCGATCGGGAAATCGCGTCGGATCAGCACTAATCTGGATCGTGTCACGATTAATATATATGTCATAGTGAAGATTTCCCAGTTTTTCATGGTCTTTCACGGAACAGAGGGGCATCGACATCGAATGCCGTGTGCTCCTACTCGCTGACCCTCCAAAGTTCGCGTTTCTTGGTCGGCCGTGCCAGTGGGTCACGGTTTTGGTCATATTATTTTTCCTTCGAGCACCTGGCGTGGACAGTTTCGTCACGGTTTTGTTAGACACCCTGCGTCGCTCGCTCCCGTCGCTTCTTCTGCAAGTCGTTCAGTACGAGTATAATTGACTGATATAGGTATGATTGATGCTGTTACCTGAGTTCAAACTCATAAATCCCTGTAGTACCGCGGCGAAGGATGCCTAGATGTGCCACATTCCATAGACGTCGTATTAGTGCTAGCCGTTGTTAGGGAAGGCAGAGGCCGATCATTGGAATCATGATGAAGAACGCATCAGGAATGTATATTATAGTGCCCCGTGATCAATCCTGCTTCCAACGCTCATCATCTTCACATCCACAAGCACTGCAGGCACCGCAACTTGTATCCTCGTTTGCCTGACTTTCCAATCCTGGACCTGAGTGAGCAGAGCTGTGGCGAGGTGTGTATAAATGTGGGTGTGTGAGCGCAATTAGGGCGTTTGGACCCTGAAATGATATTAATGGATCGGATTCGTTCAGTTGACTTAGGGGCATGTACCAGGCTCTCCATCGGGCTCGACAAAAAACTCTTGAGCTTTCGATGTCTGGCGCCTATCATGAGTTCAAGAAGAATGTGTCCCTTTCGGCCCGGGATTGCGGTGAAGATTTTTAGGTGATAGTTTCACCGGAGATCAACTTGAAGCTGAACCTGTGTGGGACAATTAGTAAGGGTGAGGTGAGATGACGTATGTACTGAGATCTAATCCGTCCTGCGTTGTCACTGCTTCCCAGCCTCGAGCTCCCACCATATGCAGAGTCGTATTCCTCATCAAGTAGGGAGAAGATACGCACGGCTTGTTTCAAGTTTTTTTTCTGATGTCTGTTCGTTATCATCTGAATCGAGAGGGATATACTGGAAGGATTCTTGTTTGAACAGTTGAGATCGAGTATGTTGTAGTTTCAAGCACCGTATTAAGCACTCTGTCGATACATAAAGGGAGCGTGAGGCCAAGGTAGTGCCGAATCTAAAGTGGGCAAGTGGGCTTGCTGACATTGGAATTAGTAATTCCAATGTCAGCCAATCAAAGTCGATCATACTTAGAAAAATTCCTTTTATATCAGTTGCAGATACGCTCTAATTTTTAGGCCAAGAGAACATCGTTGAAAATAGCATCTTGGGGGGCGTATGGCCGTGGCATGAAAATTTCCCTCGCGTTTGTATCCGCGGCTAAGTTCCCTTGCTCCCGGACATGGTCACCTGACCGGAATCCGGTTAGTTGAAGTGGTTTACCGATCAATGTGCTGGGTTATCTGACACGGCAATTGCCGTGGCTCATAACATTCGCCTCTCTGTAGTGCTATTGTACTTGTAGTTAGCTGAAGAATAATATAATGTACCTGCGATTTTTTCGAAACGATCCCTGCAGTGTAAGAGGAGGAATCTCGTTGACACTGATTCCTAGCCAAATGTTATCTGCCATGTTATCTGCCATCCGCTAAGTTATCTGCCACCCGCGTTGCTCATTACCAACTACACCAATTCTCTTTCATCACTTACACTAGTCTCTATCTACAATCACTATTCTGCCACATATCTATATACTGCTTGTCGAAGCTTGCTCAATCTGCTTTTTTCTCGCGCTAGTAGCTACTTTCAATTTTTTTCTGAAATCTTCGGCTTGATTCGCAAAGCCGCCATGTCCCGCTTACCTGGGCGTCCAAAAGGTTCAAAAGATGGCCCCCGACCCCCTGGTGCCCCCAAACGCGGTCGGCCTATGAAAACGCGTCAAAGGCGACTGATGTACCAGTGATGGTTACATAATCTCCTCTTTTTGTAATTCTTTTTTTTCGGTTTGTATCAATTTATACCCAGTACATTGGTCGGAAAACCATTGAAGTACCGGAAGACGATCCTATTACGTGAGTTATGATAATTTTTTGAATTAAAATTTATTTTTTCTGAAGTTTTTTCCGAGTCAGACAGGCCACAATTTGGGACCATTTTCACAAAAAGATTTGCCCTCCTTCCTATTTAGGAGGGAAGGAGTAGCAGGAAAATCTGAAAAAATCATTTTTCGATCTCCCAGCCATTTCTAAGCCCAACTGGGACATGATGTAAAAAATTTGCGTCCCAACACCCCCTTGTATAGACCTAACTATGATGTACAAGTAATAGAAAGTTTACATGTACATAAGGCAGTTTGACAGTGTGAACCAAACAGACTGTGGCCATGTGGAAAAGAAGCTTGGAACTGTATGGGTCACACACCTTCCTGTTAGTGCTGTGCTTGGCCCAGCCTCAGGCCATGAGCCGAACCAAGCTGGGTCCAATAGGCCGAGCCAAGCCAAGCCATGACAATGACTTCATAGTGGCTTTGGCCTGGCTTGCATGTTTGAAAAGCCAAAGCCAGGCCATCAGCCTGCAGCTTTTCAGTAAGTTATATTCTCAAATCTCGAGTATACTACATGTGATTATAACTTATAAGTATGATTGGATTTTGAGAAGTACACATCAACACATCATTGAAAATGTCATTATCGAGCCTTAAACTTGCAGCTATACAGTACCATGCAACACTGATGTAATCAACATACTTGTCCACATCAATATTGAACAATGGTCAACCAACTGTTATGCCCAGATCCTCAACCACTGGAGAATGTCGATAACAGCAACAAATGACCTTTATTATTGTTCTTTATCATCATTTGAACCCTACGTATTTTCTTTTGTATTTGTCTGTCTTGTGTCTTTCATCTCAATCTGAGGTAGTGTTTTGGGCTGACTAGTGTACAATGTACAATTGGCTGGTAGGGAACACATAAAGAGTGCAATGTGTGGGTCAGCATATGCAGCAAACAGGGATGGGGGATGTTAGGGCGACACCCACTATCTGCTAGTTAAGACTGTGCGGGTTCTCTCTACAAGAAGGGGGCGGGATCCACGCTCATGATGGGGAAATTGATGGTTTTGATGTGAGGGGTTATTAATAGGTGAGTTTGTTGAGATAGGCCTTTCACACCAAAAATGTAGGTGGAATACCTAAGAGAACACAACTGGTGCCCCCTAGGCATATATTTAGGGTTTATATACTATGTTACATATATTGTACATTGTTGTTACCGACACACTCGTACATGCGCGTACATTTTGATGCGTGCGAAATAAAATTCTCACGCTATCAAAATGTAGCGTCATTTGGCGTCATGTAGCATAATTTGACATAATAAAATAAAAATAAAGTTTATTAGGTAATGGGGTGGTTTCCTAACATTACCCCCCTTTTATGCCTCGACTTCCAGGCAAGAAAATATTATGTTTGTCCCCTCTGTGAAATTTTGGTAAGGCCGGAATTTCATCCCCTCATACACCATTCTCGCAATGTGACGTGGAGCATTCGGATTATGTTTAAAGAATTGGGCAATCGCGTTACGCACTCGCTTACAATTCTCTTCGGGTTCCCACGAATTATTTTCGTCGGTATAGTTTTTCCACTTTATTAAGAACTCCAATTTTTTCCATCGAAGATGTGAGTCTAGAATTTCTTCAACTATGTATTCTGGAGCACCTTCTACTATTATCGGAGGTTGTGGAGTAGTTTGTTGGCCAGGAATAGTGGGTGGACAGTAAGGGCATAGGTGGGATACGTTAATCTCGGGATCAATCTTAAATGATCGGGGTAATTTTAGCACTACCACATTAGGCAAGATCACTTTAGAGATTGCATATGGGCCAACTTGTTTCTCCGTAAGTTTCTTTGAAGGTCGTGGAATGTTCAGGTCCTTGGTACTTAGCCATACCAAGTCACCAACTTTGTACTCTGGAGCGTGTGCTCGAGTACAATCCGCGTGTCGCATCATGTCATCACGTGCTTTCTTCAATGCCACCTCTGCTTCCTCTTGTACCTTTTGCATCTTAGATACAAAATCTTCTACTGACTGTACTTTGACTTCCCTTCTGGGTTCTACTCCCATGCGAGGATGATATCCATAATTCGCAAAAAAGGGTGACATATGAGTAGCCAAATGGAATTTGTTATTGTGGGAAAATTCGGCAATTGCCAACCATTCGGGCCAGTTGGTTTGTCAGTAGTTGACAAACATATGTAGGTACTGCTCCAACTCCTGATTCATTCTCTCTGTCTGCCCATCAGTCTGCAGGTGATATGCCGTAGATAATTTTTTAGTTTGAATTCCCAATATGTTGTTTAGTTCTTGCATAAACACAGAAGCAAATTGTGGTCTGCGATCGGAGATAATGGTATTGGGTAACCCATGTAACCGCCATACCTGATTTAGATAGAGGTGTGCCAAGCCCAATGATGAGGTTTCTGTAGTAGTAGGAATAATATGGACCTCCTTTGTAAAGCGGTTGCATACTACGAATATTGCATCGTACCCTTGAGCCTTGGGTAATCCGGTAATAAAATCCACAGATATATCTCGCCACAGCGCTTTAGGTATAGGGTTTGGCATTAATTTTCCTGCAGGTTTCTCTGGAAATTTCTTCCCCCTCATGCACGTATCACATCCATCCACATACCCCAACACATACTTCAAAATTCCGGGCCACCAATAATTTCTCATTACTAATTCCAATGTCTTCCATCTTCCTGGGTGTCCGGCAATCGGCGTATTGTGATGTAACCGGACGATCTCCCTTCGCAAATCCTGATCCTTCGGTACATACACTTTTCCTTGAAACAACACCAACCCTTGTTCCTCAGCCCATTCGTCTCCTTTGATATTACCTTTCTTCTCTCCCTTCAGAGCTTTCATGGCTTCTACTACTTCATCGTCCATTTCCGAGCATTGTCTAATTTTAGACAACATTTCCATTTCCGAGCTATCTATTAATAGATGCCCTTGATGCATAGCGCAAATGCAAAAGTATTCGGGTTTGAGTAAGGTAACATTTTTATTGTCCTCCTCCACATCATTCAATCCTCAGGACAAATATGCACAAGGATGCCATTTGTCATCTTTGTACAGCATTGATAATACTGCTCCAGTAGCAAAATTGGATGCATCAGATTCCACTTGCAAAGGGGCTAATATTGGTCCCTCCACAAACTTCCTCTTCAACTCCTCAAATGCTGTCTGCTGCTGCTCTCCCCACCTCCATACTACTCCCTTTTGCATAAGGTTATGTAAGGGTGCAGCAATTTTAGAAAAATTGTGCACAAAGCGACGATAATAATTTGTGAGTCCCAAGAAGGCTTGAACCTCCTTGATACAGGTGGGCGCAGGCCAATCTGTGATCGCCTGTACCTTGATCAGATCCATGTTGATCCCATCAGGGCCAATCAATAATCCTAGGAACTCAAACTCACTTGCCCCAAACACACACTTCTCTGGTTTCAAAAATAGATCATTCTCTGCCAACCTCCATAACACCTCCTGCACTATCGCCCCATGATTTTCTTCATCCTCTGTGAATATCAGAATGTCGTCAATAAATATTATTACCATGCCTTTGTCTATTACATCCTTAAAAATGACATTCATCATATTTTGAAAGGTCAGGGGACTATTAGTCATCCCAAAAAGCATGACAAGCGGCTCGAAGGATCCTCGACGCATGGCAAATGCAGCCTTCCACTCATCTCCTTTCTTTGTTCGTACATTGTTGTATCCCCATTGTAAATCCAATTCTGTAAAGACCTTGGCTTTTCCCACCTTGTCAATTATTTCTGAGATCAATGGCAGGGGGTACACGTTCTTCACTGTCCACTCATTCAGATACCTATAATCATTTCAGGGTCTATTCACGCAGAGCGAATAAAGAATTTAGGGGTTTTCGGAAATGACATGTGACAATTTTCTTTGTCATGTGATTCACAACAGTTGTACTCCTCCTCAATTTCCTTTTCTGATTTACTCTGGGTTTCCTCGGATACTAATACATTGTAACGATTCTGGGTCACCAATGGGGAAACCTTCACTGGGACTCTTCCACAAAATTCTTCTGCTTGCCCTCCTCCTGCTTCACTTCCTCAATTGTAGCTTCCCTAATCTTTCTCTTCTGCTTACAATTCTTAGAAATGTGTCCTAACTGCCCACAGTTAAAACATTTAAGTGGGGCTCGTCTCCCCACTTGATCAACCTCCATTGCCTCTGCTGGTGCTGCTGACTCCGTAACTATAGGTGTCACTGCCATGGCTGGTGGCTGTGCCCTCGGAGCTTGTGCCTGTGGCGCCTTTCCTTTCTCGGACTTTCCTCCTGATGACTTTCCAAATTTACTACTTCCGTACATCAACTTTGACTCCGCCTGTTCCTGCCGATATTGCCGGTCAAGGTGCATTGCCCAATTATACCACTCATCCAACTTCTCTGGCATAGAAGGTAGTCGGTAGATAGACTTGAATAAAGAGGGATTTAATCCTGCTTTCAAAAACTCTACCAACGCGGCTTCTCCCATGTCCGTTTGCGAAGCTTCTGCTTTGAACTGCAAAATAAATTCATCTGCCGTTAAGGAACCTTGGCACATGGTCTTTAATTTAGCATTGGCTGTTGCCTTTGGATTAGGGTCTCCAAACTGTGCCTCCAATCTCTCCAGAAATTCCTTGAAGGTTGCAAATGGTTTATTTCCCACAGCAATTTGATTAATAGCCTCATTTCTCCAGAACTGTGCTTTCCCCCCCTGAATGTATGAGAGAGCAAACATAATCCTAGACTCGGCTGTACAAAACTCTGGCTTCCTCCCATGGATGTACAATACTATAGAGCTGATGAAGGATTTTGTATTCTCCATGGTACCATCAAAGATTTGCGGGGGCGTGTACTTAGGTAAGCACACTTTTCCATTTCCGGATTTCTCCACCGTCTCATCCTCCTGCGATATCCACTCCACCATCTCCTCCATCTCATCATCTCTTTCTCCTGTCGTCTCTGGCTGTACTTCCGCTTGTCTGGGCTGTGATGCTGCCAATACTGACACTAATTGTGACATTTGTGCTGTGAGTGCATCAATTTTCGCCTCTAGTGCTGGTATGGGAACAGGATGAGGACCGGGATTAGAAGTTGAAGGTTTGGACATAATTGTAGAATCTGTGATGAATCACTTCTTCTACAAATTCAAAATTTTTCTTCGAGACCTCTCCAAATGTTTACGGGTCACGTGATAAGGTTTGTCAAGATTTGTCAATGGTTCGTTGTTCATCGGGCGTCTATTTTGACACTTCAGATCAATAACCCTTCCAACAGTGCCTGATCTCGGAGATAACACTGAATTCAGCTTGTAACTAAAATAGTCGTCCGAATAGAGTGATGTAAATCGTAACTAAACCAGATCTGATCGGTTGTCTGGTTGCAGCTGTCCTAATGATGAGCGCTGCCTCTCAATCACTGGCAGTCGCAATGTAAGGCGAGGCCTGGCATTGGCTTATGAAAGAAAAGGTAGATTATGTATATACAAGTACTTCCGGCTCGTGCCGAAAGGATGAGTAATCGGATGTGGTGCAGTGAAACAATGATGTATGCGCAAGTAAGAGAAGGTGCACTGATATGGGAAGTTGTGTTCTTCTGTTAGGGCGACACCCACTATCTGCTAGCTAAGACCGTGTGGGTTCTCTCTACAAGAAGGGGGCAGGATCCATGCTCGTGATGGGGAAATTGATGGTTTTGATGTGAGGGGTTATTAATAGGTGAGTTTGTTGAGATAGGCCTTTCACACCAAAAACGTAGGTGGAATACCTAAGAGAACACAACTGGTGCCCCCTAGGCATATATTTAGGGTTTATATACTATGTTACATATATTGTACATTGTTGTTACCGACGCACTCATACATGCGCGTACATTTTGATGCGTGCGAAATAAAATTCTCACACTATCAAAATGTAGTGTCATTTGGTGTCATGTAGCGTAATTTGACATAATAAAATAAAAATGAAAGTTTATTAGGTAATGGGGTGGTTTCCTAACAGGGGACAGTGACAACAGCTGAAAAAAATATGCTAGGTGACTATGACAGGAACCACGGGGAAGATGAGCATGGCACCAGGGACCATGGGAACAACAGGGAGCATGAGGGGGACAGGATGGGGCAGGGACACCACAAATCCATGACCACCAATAGTGAATGGCAAGGGTTTACATACCCCTGGGGGTATGGGCAAAGGGTAGGTGAGGGTAAGGGTAAGGGTATGAACTTTCCTACCCTCTACATACCCTTACCCCTGAGGGTACAAGGGTATACAGAGTCACACTTTAGAAGATGTCAACCACCCACGATATCAGTATAGTAACCCTTATGAAACTTGATGACCTCTCTGACCACTCTTTGCAGTGCAAGTTGGGTTATTTCCTCTATGGTCCCAGCCTATTAAGTTATTCAGGCAAAGGAATTCTTCTAAAGACAGTACTAGACTACTACCTTGTGCTTTTCAACATGCTAAAAGCTCAGATAATTAGTAAAAATGGATAGGACCATGTTTGAGCATCATCAGGAAACTATTTGAAATAAACCCTTGCATCATACCCCCAAGGGTATTGAATACTCTCTATACCCTGGGGTCACAATGAAAATACCCAAGGGTTACCCCTGCCAATCTCTAACCACCAATGGACAACGACAATGATCCATGGAAGTCTATCATCGTTTGGGGCCTAGGTGATTGTTTTTTTCTTTTGTGTTTTTATTTATTACTAACTAATAGTTTTCTCTTTGTTTTTATGTTGTACCTATGCTACCCCCAACCCCAGCACCCCACCCAACACAGCATAGGATGTGTGCCATCCCCCAGCACCTCCCACCATTGCTGTGAGCAACTGCTCACAGGATGGAGCTGGTGGTCCCACAATGACGGCAAATACCAACAGCAATGGCATCAATGGCTATGGCTATGCCAATGCCAGCACCCAAAGCCAGCACCGATAACAACACGATGATAGGTCCACCTTGCGCTCTAAGGTCTGGGAACACTTCCAAATGCTTTGACACATCATCACACACACTCCCAAACCCCTATGAACCCCATGAAACTACTCCGAAGCTATTTTGTAGCACTTCAAACGATTTCGAACGACTTTGCAACACTTCAAATGAGTTCGAATGACTTTGCAGCACCTCAAATGCCTTCCGCTGCCATATGCCTATTGCACCACCCTTCAGACACATGCAGCACACCTCACACAAGTTAGTGCATCACATATTGAGCACCACCAGACACAAGGAGATACAACAACAGGCTTTTAGGATGTGATTGTGGCGCTTTGACATTTCGATGATATATTGGATCAATAGGACAGGTACCCTTGATACATTGTGACTCTATACATTTCCCTTCTCATCATCTCTCATTTATTTTATGATTTGGAAAGTTCATTATTGTTTTATATCTTGCCTCATGTAGTCCTCATGTTTTATTTCCTTTTAAGTACCATCTCTTCAGAACATATATAGCCTGGTAGTAGCTACTTAGAAAGACAGGATAGATCATCCTCTCACATCCATCGTCTGATTTAAGAGCAATTCTCTTGAGTCCAAGCCTCTCATCTTAGTCCCAAAGTTTAGCGTATTACCATGAACTTCTTCAAACTTTCCATACTAGCTTCTTGAAACTATTACCAATCATCTATCCCCTCTCAAGGCCTTTCCACATCTCTATAGTCTATCCTCAGCATCCGTTGAAACCATCCTCGTCCTCTACAACTCCCTTGAACATTCTTGAACTTCTTCGAACATCCTCAAACTTTCCTTGAAGCACTTTGCAGAGCTTTGTATGCCCTTGAACTTCATTGAGTATCATTGGACCTCCTTGAACTTAGTTCCCTCATCCTTGGGTAACAGTGGTGATATTTAGTACCACCTTGCAACTTTCCTCTGACTTGCATTATACCATTCAAGACCTTTAAGTGGGTTTTGTTTGGATTTCTGGGTCAAGCATCATCATTTTTGGAACCCACCATGAGGGGTTTCTAAATCATTTCATCACCTAATCCATCTCGAATCTCCTGGCTTAGGCCAACACAAGCTAGAAACCTTCAAATCTCTCAAACAATTGGGAGATATTCTAATCCGAGTTTCCAAAGCAGAATCTACTCATCATTGACTATTCCCTTTGCCTATCTCATTGTCTTCATCATCATCTTCTACTTCTTCATCCTCATCATCTACCTCTTCATTCATCCTTCCAACAACTTTGACACCTCTACCATCCTTCACCCAAGTTTTAACTCATACCCCAAGAGTCATTGCATTCATGACTACACAAGCCACTATGCCAGCTCATGGTCATTCCATGGCTCTGAAATTTGACCCCACCCAGCCTCAAGAACTTCACAGATATTTTAACAAGCTTGAATTGCTTTTCTCAGCTTGCAATGTTACAAACTCCGAAGAAATGAAGAAGCACACTTGCTGCTACCTCAATATTGACACTTCTGAACTTTGGGAATCAATCCCAGAATATGATGCCGGCACTTCATTCCAGAATTTTTGCATCACTATCCACAAACTGTACCCTGGTTCCAAAGACAATTGGACATGTACAAACTCATCGGCAAACAACTTCACATTGGTATTTACAACGCAAATGATTTGGGATTATATTTTTGGTCATTTTATAACATCACAAAGTTTTAATCTACTAAAGGCAGGATTTCTGATGCTGAACAAAGCAGAGCCTTTGTCCATGGTTTCCAACCAGGTTTATGGGCTAGGATTGCCCGACAACTCAAACTAAAATTCCCTGATCACTATCCCGATGACTCCTACCCACTTGACGATATTCATGCAGCAGTGAAATTCATTCTAGCAGGATCTATCACTTTGAACTCGACATCGCTACTCAGTTCACATTCTTCAGGATCTTTGGCAATACCAACAACCTTGACATCTTTGCCTCAAATTAAATCAGAAGATCTTATGGCAATTCTTGAAAAATTTTCAGCCACTCTTGTAACCACTTTAGCAGGTTTGAAAACCACAAAACCTACTCGACCTAACAGTGGATTTTGTTCAGACCAGCTCAAAACTTTAGTTTGCATCTTTTGTGGGCTTATGGGACATTTCATTAGTGACTGCCTGGTTTGCCAATCATATATCAATGAAGGAAAGTGTAAGAAGAACACTGAAGGCAAGATTGTACTTCCAAATGGTCAATTTACTCCTCAAAACATCCCTGGTCATTTTATCAAGGACAGGATTGACGAATGGACTCGACAAAACCCTCCATCTAGTATTACCCCTTCACTAATGTATAATATCACACCTTTGACAGTTTCTTTGACACCATCCAGAGGTGTTTACCAAATTACTGACCTATCTACAACAGCCAAAGATCCTATCGCAAAACTCGAACAAGAGCTATATGCCTTACGAAGTGGTAGACCCTTTGCATGAGCTGATTTAAATGTGCCAACAGTTCCTACCTCTCAGCCTTTGATCCCTCAAATCCCTGCACCAGTCGAACGATCCATCCCACAAGTACCAGCACCATCTATATCGTCCACAGCAACCAATCTACCTACTTTGAATTTGGCACCATCTTTGATCTCTGAAACACCATTGCAACCGGTAATACATCCCTACAATGGCACTAAGGAAAATTTGTATTTACCTCCTCACAAACACAACTTCGCATTGACAGGAAAAGCAAAAGACAAAGATGGCCCATCATACCATACCCAGGCACCAATTCAAAAAGACAAAATCACCAAAGATGTCTTGACCCGATTGATGAAAACCCAGATTATCACTCTAACTCCCGAAGAACTACTTTCTCTATCACCCGAAGTTTATACAAAATGGAAGGAACAGGTTACTTCACATCATATCCAGCACCCCAAAGGAAATAATGCTACGAATCTTCTTAACGATGATATTTTTGTAATTGATGACCCTTACAAAACTTATATTAGCAGTCTTCATCCTGGAGAAATACCCAAACCTTTCATTGCAGCAAAGGAATCCCACTCCATTTGATCAGTCATTATAAATGTCAATGGCAGAAACCCAGTTGAAAGTGTTGTCAATCCCAGTTCATTGATCATCGCAATGTCCGAAGAAGTTTGTCATGAACTCGGTCTTGCCTATGATCCTTCGATACACATCCCTCTACAATTGGCTAATGGTGGCATTGACCAGAGTCTAGGTTTAGCACAGAATGTACCTTGCAAAGTCAGTAGCATCACCCTCTACATGCAAATACACATCATCCAAGATCCAGCCTACGACATTCTGCTCAGATTACCATTCGGCATTCTCACAGAAAGTACAGTGAAGAATTATTGAAACAAAGCACAAGTGATAACTATTTTCGATCCAAATTCAACACGATCTTGTGCTATGTGAAATGCTGAAGAAGAAGATAGAAGCAGGAGTATATGAGTTGTTGAACTCATCATATTGATCGCAATGGTTTTGCATTGTGAAGAAAGACGCAAAATCACTTCACATTGTCCACAGTTTTGAACTGCTAAACCAAGTAACAATTCAGCACTCTGGCATCATCCTGATCCCTGAGCATCTGGCTGAGCAGTTTGAGGGACACACTTGCAGTGGAATGTTGGACTTATATGTTGCATTTGACGAAAGGCTAGTTGCTGAATCTTCTTGAGATCTAATGACTTTCCAGACCCCATTTGGTGTGCTTCAAATTGTCACCCTACCAATGGGTTGGATGAACTCAGCTCTGATCTTACATGATGATGTCACATTCATTCTACAACTCGAAGTCCCTCATATCACCATTCCTTACATTGACAACACACCAGTTAAGGGTCCAAAATCAGAATATTGAACGATTGGAGGGTCTTATGAAACTATCACCAATAATCCAGGCATTTGACACTTCATCTGGGAACATTTCGGGAATCTAAATCGCATAGTCCAACACATGAAGTATTGCAGAGGAACATTTTTGGGTCCAAAACTATATCTTTGTGTTCCCTAAATAATTGTTTTAGGGCATTGATGCAACATTGAAGGTTGTATGGCTGATCCCACTTGCATCACAGCAGTTAGCAAATGGGGACCTTGTCAAAGCCTTACCAAAGTTAAAGTGTTCTTAGGAACTATCGGAGTCTGTCATATCTTTATTCAAAATTTTGCTCAACATGCTACAGCACTGATTCAACTCACTCAAAAAGATGTTCCTTTCAAATTTGGACTGCAACAAATAGCAGCACAGGAAGATTTGAAGGAAGCTTTATCAATTCTCCAGTGATTTGAGCAATCGACTACTCATCCCCCACCCCAGTTATCCTATCAGTTGACACTTTGCACATCACTGTTGGGTTCTTTCTCACACAATGTGATCCTGACAACCCTTGAAAACAGTATTACAGTTGATTCGGCTTGATCACACTTAACGACTGTGAATCCCAGTTTTTGCAACTCAAACTCAAACTCTAGAGTCTATATTGCACCCTTGGAGCACTTTAATTGTATCAAATAGGGGTCCAAAACCTCATCATCGAAGTTGATGCAAGGTATATCAAAGGCATGCTCTTGAGTCCTGATATTGCACCTAGCACTAGCATCAATCAATGGATTGTCTCAATTCTAACCTTCCACTTCATGTTAGTCCATGTGGCAGGCACACACCATGGTCCAGATGGACTTTTGAGATGTCCTCCACAAGACGAAGATGATCAGTTTGACAATGAAAACAATTTTGGAGACTGGATTGACTGTCTTCACAGTTTTGTACATCAGATCATTCCCATTATGACTTGTCCCTTTCCTTCCCATCAAATCTCGACACTCTCCCTCTCTTCAGATCTCAGTAAGGGGGAGGATCTTACCTACAACAATGTCCCACAAATAAACAATGCCAAAAAGGACGATGAAAGATTACTTTGCATTCAAAAATGGTTAGAAGATTTGGTACAACCCCCAGATTTATCAGATTCCGAATATGCTACCTTCATCCAATATTCTTCTTAGATTCCAGCAAACTATGGAGAAAGGACTCTCACGGAGCTCACAAGATCGTTGCAATTCCCGAATGTTGTCTCAAAATTATTTGTGCAGCTCATGACAATATTGGACACAAGATGGTCTTTGTGATGAAATCAGTTATTTCCTTATGATTCTGGTGGCCTAACATGAAAGCTGACATTGCATGGTTTATTCACACCTGCCACCTCTGCCAAGTACGACAAACTCGAAATCTCCTTATCCCACCTACTATCACCACACCCGCACCTTTATTCAGCAAAGTCTACATCAATACTATGCAAATGCCTCCTTCAAGCGGATTCAAGTATATCGTACAAGGTTGATGTTTGCTAACGACCTATCCCAAATGGCGAAAACTTCGACAAGAAAATGCCACGACCCTCGGCGATTGGATCTTTGAAGACATTATTTATTGATGGGGCTCCCTATATGAAATTGTGAGCAATAACGGATCAGCCTTCATTGCAGCATTGGAGTACCTTTTGAAACGATATCACATTAACCACATTTGAATTAGGGGTTACAATTCTTGTGCAAATGGACTCGTCAAAAGAGCTCACTTCAATATTCAACAATCATTATTCAAAGCAGTCAATGGAGATCAGAGCAAATGGTCAGCTGGAGCACACTCTGTGTTTTGGGCAGAACAAGTTATGGTTCATAGACGTATGGGTTGCTCTCCTTACTTTGCAGTTACAGGATTGCATCCCCTCATCCCACTTGACATCTCTGAAGCAACATACTTGCAACCCCCTCCCGATTCTATCTTATTGACAACTGATCTCATTGCTTGATGAGCAATAGCACTCCAGAAATGATCACCCAACCTCGAAATTCTATATTCAAAAGTCTACACTGCTCGACTTGAAGCTGCGAAACATTTTGAACTTGTTCACAAATGAATGATGCGTGACTACAACTTCAAAAAAGGCAACCTGGTCCTACTTCAAAACACGCAAATCGAGAAATCCCTCAATTGCAAGATGCGACCACAATATTTAGGTCCCCTCATTGTCATCGATCAAAACTATAGAGGAGCCTATGTCATCTGCAAACTTGATGGTTCAGTATTCCATTGGCCAGTTGCCGCCTTCCGACTTCTTCCCTATTTTGCTTGAAAATCTATTCCCCTTCCACTGAACTTCCTCAATATTGACTCAGAACGTCTCGAAAAACTTTGAACATCAACAAAGATATTCCCAAAAGCCTTCTGGACTTCAAAGACAAATAATTATTCCCTTCTCTTTGTTCGTGATCACTTACCTATGACTTTGATTTATTTTAGTGTACAATACAAGTCATGATATTGCATTATAGTGAGATCAAACCATCCCCCCCCACCAAGTTTAATGGCACATGTGTGCAGGGGCATGCATTCCTTAATTCCTGTGAGTTGTACATCAGTCTCCAGTTGCATCAATTCATCGACAATGCTGCAAAAATTTATTGGGCCTTCACATACATGAAATCTGAATGTGCCTATCTCTATGTGTACTGTATTCTGTGCCAAACTAAAGAGCTTGGTTCTCTACCTTTCTCCACTTGGGGCAACTTTCAAGCAGAGTTTGTACACCACCTTTGTGTCCTCAATGAGCACCACTGAGCAGTGACATGGCTTGAGTAATCCTCTTACCATCAGGCATGTCAATCCATGGACAATTATATCAATGAGTTTAAGGACTTGGTGGACATGGCAGGATATGGGAGTAAGCTACCAGTGGTGGTGAAGTTCTGATGGGGCCTCAATCAAGAGATTCAGGACCAGAGTGCACAGATATTGGAAGGGCACCCAGCAGATGATGATATCTATGCTTGGTATGAGGCTGCTTCACTCTGTGGTGAGAACTGACTCACAAATGTGGCATTTAATGCTGCATTCCATGCTCCAACTACCACTCATGCACCCTACACCTTCAATAAAACCCTCCCCTGCCCTAACCCCATTCCTGTCCATCAGGCTCCTGCACCAGCCATCAATGCCCCTGTACCAATGGATGTTGATGCAGCCCATAGTCGCACACATATGTTGGATCTCTGCTACCACTGGGGAAACTGAGCACATGGCCAGAGTGTGTCCCCATCATCAAGATATCCACATGCTCACCCCCGAGGGGCGAGATGAACTCCTCCAGGACCTGTTGGCGCTTGTAGATGTTGAGGAAGTGAAGGATCAGGTTGCAGAGGAGATCAAGTCAGAAGTTGTAGAGGAGCAGGATTTTTCTATTTGCAGAAAGTGAATCATATGCCCTTGCTGCCTGTCCATAACCACTTTGAAGTTTTGTCAGTTGAATCCCCAGAGGATGAATCTAATTCCATGACTGTTCTCCTCTCTGACCATTTGAAGATGTACCTGCTCTTCCTATCTCTCCCTCCGTCACACACCCCAAAATTGAATCATGGGAGTGCAAACTACCACAAAATATATTGTTGCATCCACTCCCTCTACACATTCCTTGAACCTAGCAATTGAACTACAGACTACCGACACTCGACAGATACTTGGTGTCTCTGTGCTCCTGGACTCTGGTGTGACTGGTCTCTTCATTGATGCCCATCTCACACAACAACATTGCCTGAATACTCGCTCACTCTCACATCTGATACCTGTTTATAATGTGGATGGGTCCCAAACAAAACTGGTGCCATCTAAGAGGTTGTAGACCTGGTCCTCTGTTACAAAGATCATAGTGAGTGTGCCCTTTTTGCTGTCACTCAGTTAGGAAAGCAGAAGGTGATCTTGGGCTATCCATGGCTTCGAGACCATAACCTAGAGGTCAACTGGCATACTAGGGAGGTTAGTGTCCATCCCACTGTTGCACTTGTTTCATGGAAGCCAGACAAGAATGCCATGGACAAAGGGCATCAGCATGATGCACTTGGAAGTGTCATGCCAGACCCCTGCCTGTGCCTGAGAGAAGAGTATGGAGGGACTTGGGTTAAGTTCGGATGAGACCAGAACTTCGGAGAGAGAACTAGAGGTTGAGTCAAATGAAGTTTGGACTCTTAGAGGTCAGAGGTAGGAGTAGAACAAGATTGGATTGGCAGATTTATGTTAAGTCTTTATCGAGTCTTTGTCAAGTCTATGTCAATATATGAACTGAGGAATACAAGTCAAAACTAACTAAGCTTAAATACTGGAGTCCAGAACCAGAGCAGAACATCTCAGTAACTGCGGCAGTGTCTCAACTGCATAAATAAATTACTTAGTGGGGGCCACACAGGAGTCCATAGTTGAATTTGCAAAAGAGACGGCAGCCTTGGGAAGGTGGCCATGGGTGCTGTACAAGGCAGCCTGGTGCACAGCAGTGTGGGCAATGCAAGGCAGTTGGGAATGAAAGCAGGAGGAGTTGGTGAATGTCAGGTTTGAGATGCAGAAAAGAGTTGGACAGATGTGGGTTCCGATTGGGCAAGGAATGGTTCTTGACAGGATGGCAGCAATGACAATCAAGACATTGTGTTGTTGCAGCCAGACCCTTTCACCATCTGGGCATTGGAAGGCATCACACCTCAGGGCAAGGAGTGTGACATCCTACATGACATTTGTCATGCAAACCATAGCGGTTTACATGAGGATGTTGTTGCCCAAGCTGTTAAAGAACTGAGGAAGGGATCCACCCTTTCCTTGCATGCAGCAAAGTGGGCTGAAAGGGAGGACTTGTTGTATTTCAGGGATCACATCTATGTCCCCAATGACCCAGACCTTCACCAGCGCATCATATCCCAACACCATGACTCACAGATTGCCAGTCATCCTGGATGCTGGAAGACCTTGGAGCTCACCTCACAGAATTATTGGTGACCACAAATGTCATGGCTCATTGGTCAGTATTGTCATACTTGTGACCTTTGATTATGCACCAAGATTCCTCATCACAAACCCATTGGTGAGCTACACCCTCTTCCTGTTCCAGAGAGTCATTGGTATGTTGTCAGTGTCAACTTTGTGGTGGAGTTGCCAGAGTCAAATGGG
Source organism: Tricholoma matsutake (assembly GCA_026075535.2). Classification (NCBI taxonomy): domain Eukaryota; kingdom Fungi; phylum Basidiomycota; class Agaricomycetes; order Agaricales; family Tricholomataceae; genus Tricholoma; species Tricholoma matsutake. The sequence continues at coordinate 11,224,511 of AP026538.1, forward strand.
TTTGATGCAGTGATGTGCACAGTTGATTCAGTGGAGAAATGTGCTCACTTCATTCCCACTCACACCACTGTCAGCACCCTGGGTACTGCCCAACTCTATCTCCACCATGTGTGGAAATTACATGGACTTCCTGGTGCTTTCCTCTCTGACTGTGGCCCTCAGTTCATGGCAGAGTTCACTCACAAGCTGTACTGACTTCTGGGGATCAAACTCCTTGCTTTGACTGCCTATCACCTGCAAACTGATGGCCAGACTGAGCAAGTCAACCAGGAATGGGAGCAGTACATCTGCATCTTCATCAATGAGTGCCAGGACAATTGGGATAATCTTCTCCCCTTGGCTGAGTTTGGATACAACAACCACATCCATGCTTCCACTCAACAGACCCCTTTCCTCTTAGACATGGGATGGCATCCCACAAGGGATTCAAACCTCACCAAACTCCCTCACACATTGAGACAGTAAATGAGTTCACAGAAAGCATGAGCGATAGCTTGGAGGAGGCAAAGGCAGCCTTAGCGAAGGTGAAGGACAACATGGTGTGCTTTTACAATCAACACCATTCTCCAGCCCCTCAGTACAAGATTGGTGATCAAGTTTATCTTGACTCCAGTGACATCTCCATCACACATCTGTCCAAGAAACGTGCCCACCACTTCCTGGGACCTTTCCCCATTGTCAAGTGTGTTGGAATGCATGCCTATCTTCTGTGCCTCCCAGCCTCCATGTGCAGACTCCACCCAGTCTTCCATGATGTCAAACTCCTTCCAGCTCCCCCAGATCCATTCCCAGGATGCCATTCACATCCACCACTGCCACCTACAGTGATTGAGGGAGAACCCCAGTACAAAGTTGAGTCAATCTTGGACAGCCAATTGCATTGAGGAAAACTCCAGTATTTGGTCCACTGGAAGGGTTATGGGTATGAGGAGAACTCATGGGTCGAGGAGTCCAATGTGAATGCCCCTCAGTTAGTCAAGGAATTCCACTGACAGCACACTGCTGCACCATGCTGGATTCAAGTCACTGACTTTGGTTGTATGTGATTCTGGATGCATCAGGGTGATGCATCTTAGAGAGGGGGGGATGTAAGGGGACTAGGGGGTGCCCTGTGTGTTTCTCCTATTTTTTATGTTCATTGATGGTGCTTAACCCAGAAACTCAAACAAAACCCAAACAAAAGGTTCTGAATGATCTAACACAAGTAAGAGGAAGGGTGCAAGGTGGTACCAAATATCACCACACCAAACCAAGAGGGAGGGATGAAGGGCAAAGGCATTTGAAGTGCTGCAAATACTGCAAAGCACTACAAATATATGCAAATATGTTTGCAAGGTCACAAATAAGTTTCAAAGGCAATAATGGGTTTGGAGGATATTGAATGGTGATAGGATATGATAGTGACAAACAATGATAATGACAATATAATGATAGATGAGAGACAATAGATGATAGATGAGAGACATTAGATGAGAGACAAGAGACAAGAGACAAGAGACAAGAGACAAGAGACAATAGATGAGAGACAAGAGACAAGAGACAATAGATGAGAGACAATAGATGAGAGACAATAGATGAGAGACAATAGACAAGAGACAATAGACAAGAGACAATAGATGAGAGACAATAGTTATGAGATACCAAATAGCAGAATGAAGAAGTTTGCGGTAAACTGCAGAGCTTTGGACTAAGACTGGAGCTAAAACATAAGAATTGAACTCTTAAATTGGATGATAGACAATCAGTGAAGATGATTTCTTCTTGAGACAGGTAGATAGTACAAGGTTATATATGTTTTTAAAGAGACAGTACTAGAAAAGGAAAAAGGCCATGAGGCAAACATGAGGAAGACATAAGACAGTAAAAAGGGTGTCCAGATCATGAAGTAAATGAGAAATGATGAGGAGGAAAACATGCAAGGTCATAATATATCAAAGCCCTTGTCCTGTTGTTCCAATAAATCAAGAAAACATTGAAAAGCACCTCAATGCACTCTAAAGTGCTAGCTGTCATATCTCCTCATGTCTAGCATGCCTGGAATGTGACACATAAATGTGTAGAATGTTGGGAACGTGTGTCCAAAGTGCAGTGTGATATGAATATGGCAGCCAGAGACATTTGAAGCAGTACAAAGTTGTTCAAAACAATTCAAAGTGTTGTGATGTTGTTTTGTGTGTTTGTAAGCATTTGTAAGTGGTCATGAAATTGGAGTGCATTGTGGGGAGTGTGTCAGAGTGTGTTGTGTCATTTTCAGAGCTTAGCTGCAAGGTGGCCCTATCATCATCCTATATTTTTCCTCACTTCATTTCCTCCTATTCTTCATTTTCTATGATTTTTCCTTATTTTATTACTAATTTCCCTTTCTATCACATTTGTGCATGTTGACAGTTTTATATTTAGAGGCAGAGTACCCTTTCCAACATCTATCCCTTGGTATGACATCATTTGGCAGCCTTGATCTGCCTATCTCTGCCTTTTCTATTTTTAGGCTATTATTTGATTTTTGCAATCTTCACATATACTGGGCATTGGCAAAGGGGTCCTTAGAGTTTCTCTTTGGATTTCCCTTTGCTAGGTGCACCTCCATTCCCTGTAATATGTACCATAATTTTAACTTCGGATTTTCCTTTGCTAGTCCACTAATTAAGTGGCCTCTAAGGTTGCCCTTACAGTACCACTTGGCTGGACAGATTGTAATGCAGACTTACTTCTTGATGGATTAAATGTTTCCCCAGAACCTGTTGAGCCACAGACACCAGCACAATGGAGGTCTGCAGTCACTAGAAAGCGCGCTGAGATTCTTGGAGAAAGAGTCCACTACTTACCTGCCAAAGTCAGCTCTGGAGCCTCTGGTCCTGAGGCAGGATTCATCCCAAATGATGTGTGGATTGTTGATAAATCATATGTGAGTCACTTGTTTGTCTCTCAAGAGTGGCAGAATACAATTGAAAGTGTTACCAAACAGTTTTTTTAAAACATGGAACAGGATCATGCATTCTGCATTGTAGCCAACCATGGTTGCTCTCCAGATTCTGCAACTAAAGATGAACATTGCAGGAATGGCAGGTCCTGGGAAGACACAGGTCTTAAAGGCTTTTGTTGAATTTTTTAGACTAAAGAGAGAGTCTCACCATTTCATTATTGTTGCACCTACTGGCAGTACTGCTGCTCTTCTCCAAGGTTCTACACATCACTCAATGTTTGGCATCAATTCAGATGGAAACCATACATCTGGCATTCAGCTAGCACAAGTCAAGGAAAGAATGGAGGGAGTAGATTATATATTTCTGAATGAGGTTTCCATGCTCTCCTGTCATGACATGTACCTCATAAGTGCCAGGCTGGCTCAAGTAATGAATAACCTTGACTCAGCTTTTAGTGGTTTGAATATGGTTTGTGTTGCACAGTTGCCTCCAGTAATTGGTCATGAACATGCCTCACTAGATAGTCACACTGTCAAAATATGAGACAGTGAACACAAACAGCAGAAGATGCAAAGTTCCATGAAGCACTAATAAATATGAGATACAAGGCTTGTACTCTAGCTGATAATATCCTTTCTTAGATCATGCATTTCAAGTGAACAACCTGGCCACAGTAGTGTGAACAAGAAACAGTTTAGGAATGCTTCCATAATAACAAACCTTAACTTGCCAAAGGATGAAATCAATTGACTAGGATGTGAGAGGTTTGCTGCAGAAACAGAGCAAGAGCTGACACACTTTTTCTCAATTGATACTGTCCCCTCCAATGATTCTGATGAAAATCAACAGCAAAACAGTGCTTTCTCTACTAAGAAACATTCTGTAAAGCATAGTTTGATCCCACAAAAAATACAGCATGTGCTTTGGGAGCAACCTACCTGTGCAAATACAAAACTGATTCCTGGAAAGTTGTCAATATACCTTGGTATGCCTGTCATGATCCACAATAATGCTGCCATGGAGATGTATATCACCAAAGGTCAAGAGGGTGTTGTGCATGCATGGGATTCACACAAGGCAACAGATGGAAAAGATATCTTGGATACCCTGTTTGTCAAGCTCACAAACCCCACAACTCCAGTTAAGCTAAGTGGCTTGCCATTGAATGTTGTTCCCTTAACAGGTACCAGTGTTACCATATGTTGTCAGCTCCCAGATGATTCATCTCTCACAGTGTCACAGAATCAAATAGAAGCTCTGCTATAAGCGAAACCTTAGCCTCTAGCAAAGGGAAATCCGAAGTTAAAATTATAGTACATATTACAGGGATTGGAGGCACACCTAGCAAAGGGAAATCTGAAGAGAAAACTCTAAGGACCCCTTTACCAATATATGTGAAGACTGCAAAAATCAAATAATAACCCAAAAATAAAAAAAGGTGGAGATAGGCAGATCAAAACTGCCAAATGACATCATACCAAGGGGTAGATGTTGGAAAGGGTACTCTGCCTCTAAATATAAAACTGTCAACATGCACAAATGTGATAGAAAGGAAAATTAGTAATAAAATAAGGAAAAATCATAGAAAATGAAGAATAGAAGGAAATGAAGTGAGGAAAAATATAGGATGAACATAAAAAATAGGAGAAACACACTGGGCACCCCCTAGTTCCGTTATATCTGCCAAATTTTGCAATGACTGATTATGCATCACAAGGAAAGACATGCCCATACAATGTTGTTGATCTTAGTCAGTGTCATTCCCATCAAAGCTATTACACTGCTCTCTCCTGCAGTGCAACTGCAGCTGGAACCCTCATACTTAACACTATTCATTGCAGAAAAATCACTGGGGGTGCATCTGGAGCATTGCATCAAGAATTTCAAGAGCTTGAGCTGCTTGATAACATAACAACTCTGAGATTTGCCAAACAAGTTGCCCCAGAAAGTCACTATGGGAGATCGCAGAAATATTATCTATTCCAAAAATACAAGCCCAAGAGTTATATACCCTCAACAATGCATCCAGCTATTTGATGGAGTAAATTGGATCCATTTCTGGAATCAGAAGATTGTTTTGACTGGTGGTTAATTGATTCAAAGGTAGATAACTTCAACATTGGCCACACCTCAGTACAGGATGATGCATGTCCACATGCTGTTCAGCTGCCCACCACCCAGAGTGCACAAAGATGATGCTGTAAAACACCCTCAAGCCAGTTATGCATAAAACCTAGTACAACATGTTTGACTGGATCCCAATATGGAAGATTATGCAGTGGAGTCCATTGCACACCAGTTGTCTTTTGCAGAGCATTTCGACCAGTTTTGGTTGTCTGATGCAACCATGCCTCTGCCTGTGCTCACACCTGTGCACCATTACAGAGTTCCCAAGATTGAATATTGAGATCCTCTAGCTGATCACTGGTGCAGAGGCAGAAAGAACAGAACATTGTAGCACCATGTCCCAAAAAGCCAGTAACCTTGTGACTTCCCTCAAGATCAGCAATCACGATGCAATTTTTGCTTTCACAGAGATGCCATCAGGATGTCTAGATATTGGCAAATTTTGGCCTGGTGCAGCACCATACTTGGCAACAGATTTAATAACAGGTTCAAGAAGATGAGAGATGGTTGTGGGGTCAGGAAGATGGGGAGGAGGTGTGAGACCAACAATAAATGTATTCTCAAATCAATACCAAAGATGAAAAGGTAAGTTCAAGCAATAAAGCAGGATTGCTCCACAAGACACTTTGTTGCCTACATATAAAATAAGCTGTGTCATAGTCTATGCAGAATTTGTTAATAACTTACCAGCAATCTTATTGGTATAAGGATTGAACCAATCAATATAGATTCCAAATATTAGATGATAAGGAGACTGTAGAAAACCCTGCAAGTCATCCCAAGCAGGACTATCCTGGATATCATTCATAGTGGCACCAAAGGCAGCTGGTATATGGTTTCTGTGGTGGTTGAAAGCCTCATGAAGGCTGTCTTCAATGACCTTGGAAGATAAAAAGAACTGAAGCCAAGAATCAAAGGATTGTGTAGTGTATAGATGACATGGGACCCATTTAGGCCCATTTGGAGTATTCTGAGTTGTCCAGAGTTTTGTGTTACAGGATTGTGATCTTGGGGATGCCTTCCACTGACATTGCCAAGGAATAGGATGAGAAAAGAGGGAAAATCACTTGGGGCAGCATGCTGTCCAAATGATTTCTGGCTCTGAGCAGTGAAGCCGATATGCTGTATAGACATCATGAGGAAGTTTGATGTTTGGAAGCTTGACATTGAGTCCAGATGATGAAAGAGCAACCTCGACAATAGAGAGAGTCACAGAAATAATAAGTTGAAGTCCTTGTAGAATTTTGTTGGTGATAGAATGACTCACACCAGCTCTATTGTTAAGGGCAAAGCCTCAACTGCTCAATCTAGTCGATGTTGTTTGATGAGGTGCTTCCTCGACAAGTCGTTCGGCACTAGTCTTACTCGGAGCATCTGACATAAGATGGATAGTGCACTCTAGCAGGCCTTCTGCATAGAGTTGTTTGGGTTCACACACTAAGGGGCTTCCTTAGTGGTTTCGAGTAAGTTCGCAAGTTCACAAGTTAAGGCTGTAGATTGCCTAGATCTAAACTAAGGACATCCCTACTACGAGTTGCAGTACTTATACTAAGAGGGAGGTCCTTATTGTCCAATCAGAAAGGTAGATGTGTATCAGGTAAGAATAGAAACAATAAGCCTCATGCCTTGCATGAGGCATCCAATGTCAATCATGAGAGTCTGACATCACGGACCTCATGTCAAAGGGTTGTCATATCACAGCATGTGTGGGAATGGGTTTGGGTGCATGGAGTCACCATGCGTCAAGGGTGCCTTCCACGGGAAGGGGATCGAATGCATGTTGTCGGCATGCATTGTGTGTGTGTCTGGTGTCAAGGGCATGCTCTAAGGATGAATCAGGAGTGCCTCCTGTCTGGAGGGGATCGTCGGGTATGTTGGGTCGGTTGGGTTCCATGAGTTACAAGGAAAATTGTAACATTACTCCCTCGTTATGGTTGAAAGTTCCACACTTTGACCTAAATCTTCATCTCTCTTCCGTGGTCTGATCAGTTTTGGTCTCAATATGTGGGCAGGTCAGGGTCGAGGGGTGCAGTGGAGGAATAGTTCATGTCCAAACTTGGACCATGCTCAGGTTCTTCTAGTTTGTGCTGCCCTAGGCAGTGGTGTCAAGGAGTCGGTGGTGTCATCGAAAGGGGGGCATTGCAGGATGGCAAATTCAATGTCTGTAATTGGGGGTTTGGGTCTCGGTCGGAAGATCACATAGAGGCAAAATGCAAAGTTTAGGGCTGCTGCTGCAGCCAGCATTGTGCCAATGATGATGGTGAGGATAGTGATTCCTGAAAGCATGGGTCCATTTCTGTCATGGTGTTGTCTTGGCCTCGCTTCTTTAATCCTTCTGTAGGGTTCTCCCGTCATGTTTCCCATTGCGTCATCATCAAAATCATTGTATCCTGAGTCAAAGAAGAGCCGCCATCTGTGCTTGGCTTCTCTTTGATCAGTCTCTTGATCTTTCCGAGGTTTCTCCAGGCAATTCATTCTATAGTGTCTGGGGCCTCATTGTTTGCAGTACTTGCAAACGTATCACTGGCAAATCAGGCCGAAGTGGCCTATCTTTTGGCAGATGAAACATCTGGCATGTCTCATGTGTGGAGAGGACCAAGGCAGTTGGGTGGTCTTTGGTTCGGGTTCGGGGGTGGTCAGATCAATTATTTTGGGTGCCCTAGGCATGATCTTTGGGTTCTTCATAGAATGGGAGGAGTCTCCAGAGGGAGCTCATCGTTCGTCTCTGTCGTTCTGCTCACTGAATGGTGAGAGCGAGGTTGGTGGTTGTCTGTGTCGATCTAAGGGGGTGTGAGGTCTCTCCTCAGCTATTCTCAGTCTGTCCAACCATGGTGCAATCATCTCCTGGATCGTCTGTTCAATCCCTAGGGTGTCTGCATTGTTCATTGCTTCTTCCAGATTTTGTTCCCTCTGTTTGATTGTGCTTGCATAGTAGAAGCACATCCTGGCAAGATGGTATCTCGGTGGGTCATGGGCAAGGTGAGCGTGAAGGGCATCAGCGTTCAATTGGTTTCATAGGTATTCTCAGGTGAATCGTCATTCAGCAGGCATCTTTTTGGGAGTGTCATAGTGGGAAAAAGGGAGGGTTCTGGGTTTTCATCAGAGGTGGTACCTCCTTTTATATGCCGTCAGGATCTCAGGGGCATTCTTCAAGTTTGATTCAGGTTCCCATGTGTTTTCAGATGTTGGGTAGTCAACCCATTTCATGAGGTAGCGGTGTGTCTTGCTGTGCTTCTTGTGTGCAATGATCGCTTCCACTTTGTACTCGTTTTCTCCTTCCACAAGGTCGGGTGGTGGAGTCAGGAAGTTTTGCCCATGAGTGTTGTTCTCATGGTATCACATGAGTAAAGCCACATGGAATACCGGGTGGATCTTCCATCTCGGCGGCAGTTTCAATCGGTATGTTGTTCTTGACAGGGCATCTTCAATCATGAAGGGCCCTTCTTGTTTTGGCACCAATTTTCTCATTGGGTAGCCAATCTTCAGGTTCTTGGAGTCAAGCCATACTTGTTCTCCAACCTTGAACGGTTTGTATCACCCTTTTGTTCAGGCGGCCATAGCCTGTCTGGCCAGTTCGTGTGCAGCAAGAGCTTCCCTTCTCGCAGAGAGAAGTTCTTGAATTCTCTGTTTGGCAGCCGGCACATTTGTCTTTTTGTAAGGGGTAAGGATAGCGCATGGTTGATATCCCATCATCAAGTAAAATGGTGAATGTTTTACTGCAGAGTGCATCTTCTGGTTGTGCACAAATTCTGCCATTGGGAGATAACACTCCCAATCTTTGGGTTTGTTTGAACAGAACATGCAGAGGTAAACCTCTAGCTCTTGGTTTACTCGCTCCGTTTCTCTGTCAGTCTGGGGGTGATAAGTGGTGCTCATAGATAGCTTGATCCCAAGCAGTCATCTGAGTTCTCGGAAGAGTTTGGACGCAAATCGAGGGTCTCTGTCTGAGATGATTCTTCTGTGGAGTCCAAATCTTGTGTATACATGGCACAGGTAAAGGTCTGCGGCGCCAAGTGCATCGATTGTCTTTGCGCAAGGGATAAAAATTACCCCCTTTGTAAGACCATGGTCTACCATGACCATGATTGAGTCAAATCCATTTATTATGGGCAGGTCTGTAATGAAATCTGTCATTACCAGCTCAAATGGTCTGCTGGCATTGGATGATATCGGTGTCGGTGGTGGGGTCATTGGGTGTGTGTTGATCTTCATTTGCTGGCATTTTGTGCAGCCTTCAACATACTTCTTTATGAAGTTGGCCATTCCTGGACACCAGTAGTCTCGTTGGATCAGTTCAATCATCTGCCATTGTCCAGGGTGCCCTGTCATGATGCTATCATGGTATTTCCATATGATCACTCGGCGGAGCGTTTTGTCCTGTGGCACATAGCATCTGTCTTTGAAAAAGAGCAGGCTGTCTTCAAATTTCCAGTCCTCCAATGCAGACTTGATTGGGGGAGTTCCATTGTTTTTCAGGGCTCATAAAGCATCATTTACGAGGTCATCCTTCATTATTGCTGAGACCAGGGCTCCCTGGAGTTCAGCGTTGATCATTTTCACAAATAATTCATCTGCGAGGATGGTCTTGTCCTTGCTATCAGTGTCTTCTTCAGCTATATGATCTGCTCTCCTCGATAGGGCATCAGATTGTACCATCTGTGATCCTGGTACATGTTGTAGCTTTAGGTCAAATTGTGACAGGTAGATGCTCCATCTAGCCTGTCATTGGTTCAGTTTCTGTGCCTGACAGAAGTATGTCATGTTCTTGTGATCGGATAGTACCATCACAGGGAATGGCGTCCCCTGTAGGTAGTGCCTCCATGTTTCCAGCACTTGGATTACTCCCAGTAGTTCCCTGTCATATATCTCATAATTTCTTTCTGCTTCATTGAAAGAATGAGAGATGTATCCGCATGGGTGCCAGTCTCCATTGGCATCCTGTTGTCTGAGTACTGCACCTGTCGCAAATTTTGAGGCATCAGATTCCACCACAAATGGTTTCATTGTGTCTGGCATCAGCAGTACTAGGGCTTCATTGAACTTCCTTTTTAGTGCATTGAATGACTGCTGGCAGTTGTTCATCCATTTGAATTTCTGGTTCTTCTTCATCAAACAAAGAAGAACCAAATCATTCAGCGGTCTGGCCAGATCTGCGAAGTGTCCAATGAATCGTCGATAGAAGTTTCCGAATCCTAGGAAGGATCTTACATCCTTCACTGTCTTTGGCGTGGGCCAGTCCTTGATCCCAACCAGTCTTGTGTTGTCCATTGCAAGTTCGTTGGGCCTGATGATCATGCCCAAGAAGTTGACTTCTTGCATGTTGAACTTGCACTTCTCTATTTTCAGGTAGAGATCGCATTGTCATAGTCATTCGAGGACCCTTTTGGTCCTTGTCCTGTGTTCTTCTTCCATCTTTGAGAAGATCAGGATGTCGTCCATATAGATGATGAGCCATCCTTCATCTAGCATGTCTCAGAAGAGATCATTCATCATGGCCTGGAATGTTGCCAGTGAGTTGCACAGCCAAAAGAACATCACCATTGGCTCAAATAGCCCTCGGTTAGTCTTGAATGCTGCCTTCCACTTGTCTCCTTTCTTTATCCATACATTATGATATCCCCATTGAATATCAATTTTCATGAAAGATTTCACTCCCTTCAGCTTGTCCAAGAGGTCTCCAATCAGTGGCAGGGGGTAGTTGTTTCAGATCGTTCCTTCATTCAGATAGCAATAGTCTTGGCAAGGTCACAGAGTGTCAGAGTCCTTCTTTGACACAAAGAAGAACGGGGATGCCATGGGTGATTTTGATGGTTGGATGTATCCTTTCTCCAGGTTTTTGTCTAGAAACTCGTTGAGTTTCTCTTGTTCCTTCAGTGTCAGTGGGTATACTTTGCAATCCTTTGGTACAAAGCCTTCCTTTAAGTCGATTGCATGATCCCACGGTCTTGATTCCAGGAATCGTTCAGATGCAGCTTTCTCAAATACCTGTCTGTATTTCTGGTATTCCAGTGGCAGTAGGTCATCCAGGGTCTGTTTGCTGGCCTCCCTCCCCTCATCTTGCTCATGCGTGAGTTGCTGGGAAATGGATGTCTTTGCTCTGATCCATGTGCTCTTTGAGAATATATATCGTGGGGAGTCCTTGGCTTTTGTAATCCTGGAGATTGTGTTCATTTTCCATATGTACATATGGGTCAGTCCTCGGTGTTCCTTGGTCAGGGGTGGTTCTTCTGGTGGTTTGAATATGCCAATGACCAGTTCTCCTCATACGTATGCAATCAGGAGGTCTGTCACATCTTGTTTGTGGGTTTCTCCCATTGCTCGTATTTCCATGCCAGTGTCTGCCAGTAGTTCCTCATCTGGTACTTCTTTGACCTTTACTTGAGGGGGAGTCTCCCTGGGCACAGGTACTTCAGCATTGATGGTACTGTGATCTGGGGTCCTAATATCGTGGGATGGAGTAGTCCCTTGTCAAGGGTTGTTTGTCCTGTTTTGTGGTGTCATTTTCATGTTCCTTTTGCCGGTGCTTCCCTCCACTGTGGAGGTTAGCAATTCTTTCATCTTTTGCAAGATTCATTGTGTCCTGTCACATTCATTGTATTTGCCCTTCTCCAGTTGTTCTTTCTTCTGGTTTTCTCAGGTCTTGGCAAAGGCACATCTTGCTGCTTCAAGGTTCCTCTCTTCTTTAGGAGTACCCCTGTTCTTAGTCTTTGCGATGGCTTTCTGGACTGAATTCAGTTCTTTTGCTTTCTTTTCAGAAAGCCTTTCCTTTGTCTTTGCCATGGCCAGTCATGCTTGGGCAAGGTTTCTCTCCTTCTCTTCGGAGAGCCTCTGTCTTGTCTTGCCTACAATGCATCAAATTTGTGCCATTCTGTCATTGAGTGCCTCCCTTTCAGTGTTGACCCTGGGGAGGTTTAGGGTGTTCAGGAGGGCCTGTTCAGCTCTTCTTGTCTTCTCCAAGATTCGTTGGATTTTAGCCCATTGTTCTTTGTCTTGGAACTCAAGAGTTCCCTTCTTCCAGTCGATGATTGGGTTTACCTCCCACAGCCATGACAGGCCCAGGATTACTGATTCCTTGCCTAGTCCAGCAACTAGGTATTCCATTGGGTAGTTCCTTCTGTTGATATGGAGCTTCCCCTTAATGTATCTCATGATTGTTCCCTGCTTATTTGGGGTTCCATCCACATTTGTGGCCCAGATGGTATGGCCTAAGGGATATGTTCTGATCCCTTCTCATTCGATGAAGTTTGAGTCAATAAAGACTCCTCCTGCTCCAGAGTCGAGGAGTGCGTTCATTGCGATGTCTTTCCCATTGTCTGACTCAGCTACCCAAATAGACAGGTGCATAGATTGTCTATTCATGGTAGCTAAGAGTACAGATCCTATGGAGACTTCAGCAGTGACTGGCGTCATATCAGGCCGCTGTTCTAAAAACCCAATTCCTCCATGAGGTTGAGGGCTTGCTCTTTCTCTTCTTCGTCCAGTTCATCCAGCATTGTGTGGATCTTCTGGTAGGTGTCCACCCCAGTCTTTTTCTGGGTGAAGTGGTTTCGGTAGGGAGGGGGTGCTGACCCCATCTGGGTGGGGCTTTTCCCATCCTTGTGGTCGGACAATCGGTGTCCTGGTTGGTGACAGATGAAACACAATCTCTTTTGGAGGTGTTCCACACATTTTTTGTTCATCAGTTGGTTGATGTCAAGAGAGGGCTGTCCTTTCTTTGTCATTTCTTTTGTCTTCTGGTTCTGCCTGGTCTTTCCCAGGATTGCCATGGCCCATTTCAATTGGCCTTCATACTTCGAAGCTGCCTTTATCCAGCCTTTGAGAGTGTTGGGTACTGTCTCCATTGTGTGTACCCTCTTCAGTAATTTGGGGTGCAGTCTGTCCATGAAGTACTCGATCATGGCTGCATCTTCAGTGATTCCCGTCCTGTCTTTCAGGATGCAGAAGTTTGCCACATATTCTTCGAGGTTCCCTGAACCTTGTTTGAGATTCTTAGTCTCTGTCTTTGCCATTCCAGCATCGTCGATTGGTGAGAAGGCTTCTAGGACCTTCTGTCAGAAGTCTGCATATTCTCTGAGTCCCTCAGATTGGTGTTGGTTGACAAATGCCTGCACCCAGGCAGCTGCAGTCCCTCCATTCATGAAGGACAGCATGAAGATGATCTTCTTGTCATTCATGTCGTAGACCTGGTCATTGATTTGCAGGTACAGGTCTATCTCCTGCAGGAACTTGGCAGTCTTGGTCCACTCTCCTGAAAAGTCTGTGGGTGATTGGATTCGAATGTCCTTTGCAGACATCATTGGTGTGGTTGTGGCGGGTTCAGACATCTTGTTATAGAGGTCGTCAATTTCATCTGTTAGGAAGTGGGTGGATGTTTCGGGTGGGGGTGTGTGTGGTTGTTCAAAGTCTTTGTCGGTGAGGAAATCTCCTTGTTGTCTTTCGGTTGATCTGTAGAACCAACACTGTGCTGGGGTCGAGTAACAGACTAGTCTTCTGTTGTATCGGTACCAAGATGAACCTGGCTGTGGTTCTGCTTCTCTTGGTGGTCGGTCTGGGGTTTGTCTAGACCCAGGTCATTGTGGTGTGTTTCAAGACATATTGCCTACACCTAGGTAGGTGGGCTAGCAGACAGTTTAGATCTTATGTTAAGGGCAAAGCCTCAACTGCTCAATCTAGTTGATGTTGTTTGACGAGGTGCTTCCTCGACAAGTCATTTGGCACTAGTCTTACTTGGAGCATCTGAAATAAGATGGATAGTGCACTCTAGCAGGCCTTCTGCATAGAGTTGTTTGGGTTCACACACTAAGGGGCTTCCTTAGTGGTTTCGAGTAAGTTCGCAAGTTCACAAGTTAAGGCTGTAGATTGCCTAGATCTAAACTAAGGACATCCCTACTACGAGTTGCAGTACTTATACTAAGAGGGAGGTCCTTATTGTCCAATCAGAAAGGTAGATGTGTATCAGGTAAGAATAGAAACAATAAGCCTCATGCCTTGCATGAGGCATCCAATGTCACAGATCCAATGTCATGGACCTCATGTCAAAGGGCTGTCGTATCACAGCATGTGTGGGAATGGGTTCGGGTGCATGGAGTCACCATGCATCAAGGGTGCCTTCCATGGGAAGGGGATCAAATGCATGTTGTCGGCATGTGTCATGTGTGTGTCTGGTGTCAAGGGCATGCTCTAAGCATGAATCAGGAGTGCCTCCTTCTGGAGGGGATCGTCGGGTACGTTGGGTCAGTCGGGTTCCATGAGTTACAAGGAAAATTGTAACATCTATTGTGGAGCCAGATGACAAGGAGGCAGATCATCTTTGTGATAAGTACTGTAGAAAAGTTGATATCTGCATAATTACTATTAGTCTTGATCTAACAATAACAATGTAGCACTTACCTGTGGGAGAATTAGAAGCTCTAGAACATTTTGGTGATGGGCTTGTGGATGATGATTGCTGCTTCCCCTTTGCCAGTTGTGAAACAGGCCATTTATCCTGTTTCTCATGCTTCAAACGGGTAGAACCATCAACATACTGTCCTGGCTGTTCAACACCATTGATGAAGATGGTTTTTGTGCTACAAATTGTGCAGTTACATATGACTGGAGGCATGGTGAACTTGATGAAGCCTCAGTGAAGGAAAAGAGGGGGAAAGAATGACAGTTGTTTTGAACCATTTTAATAGAAACATCAAAATTGGTTGCTATTGTAACTGATGCACATCCTCTAACCATCCCATGCGACAGTCTGATGCCTGTCACCATAGTCACTATCATGAACCTATTGATTTAAACAGATATTTGTTCATAAAAGGAAGCATCAATCCAAGTGCTCAATTTGGTAGGATTATGTAACAAGGTACAAACTCCAGTCAACCATGAGTCAACCGCAAGTCAACTGCCTCAGAACTTGCCCATTGTGTAAGCTTGGCAATGTGGTGTGTGATTTGGTCATATGAGAGGAGTTCACTGTTGGGATGTGCAATTTTGATAGCATTGATAGAGTCTGTGTAAGCTTGCTGCGATGAATTGAGCTGTGCTAGAAATAAATGCAAACATAGTAAAATGTCCTTGTCATCATCTTCATCAAGATGTAAAGGTTCCAAAAGAGGGTTTGAAAGTGTGTACACCTCATCATCCATCAGATCTCCATTGTCAAGCAAAGCATGTTTCAGTGCTTCAATGAACTCTTGCGCTATTTGTACATTATCAATACAAGAAAAAGTTGTGGGAGTTTCATCTGGATCTGTGTTGTTTGGTGCCACTGCAGCAGGATTCAGGGTAGTCATGTCATCTACAAGGCTACTGGGGCCAACAGATGTGCTGGAGCCAGCATGGTTCGGAGATGTGGCAGGTGGAGGATCCTGCGTTTGTTCAGGACAATTGAAAGTGATGTTGTTTGGTTGCTGTTATAGGAAGTTATGCGGTATGCATAGATAATGTACGAGCACATACCAAAATGCCATCAGGTTCAATCGAGCTCTCCATCAGGCCATTTCACTCCACACATTCTATGTGTGGGCACTTTTCAGGTGGTCATCCGATACCATCACATCTAGTGATGTGCAGGGCCTGGCTTGGCTTGAGTTGCCTCAGGCTTTGATATATTGTGAGCTGGGCCTTGGTACCAGGCTCAGGCTCAGCTCGGCTTGGCTCAGGCTTAGGCTGGGGCTTGAGGAGGGGATTTGAGAAACTGGTAATGAATGTCAATATAACAATAGAAATCCATCGAAAAGTCATAAATATGAGAAGTTATGGACATTAATATACTTGCTACAACTCTAATGCCAATGTTATGTTGTCATAGAACTGGGAGTTGCCAGATATCCATCAATGATGCACTTCAACATGACTCGTCTGCATCTTCAGCTTCAAGGATGCAATGTAAGTCAGTTTTTCACTCTTCTTATCGCTAATACTAACTTATATATATTTTTCCCATCCAGATTGTTCTATTTCTCTATAATGACAATAGTTCAAGACTATGCAAATGGAATGTGTGTCAAACACATAATATATCACGAAGTGATGCATTAGAGGTGCTGGGAGACCTGTGAAGCAGGATACCTGCAAGGTACGCACACAGTAATCCCTATAACACTGCCTACCCACTGACCACACTATGAAATAAGGCTGTGTCACCACATCACCACAGGACAACAGAATTGCGGGCACTAACTGAGTTATGCACTCATGATGCAGCGGATGACATGTCTGCTGGTCTGCATCACTTGCATGGATTAGGACACAATGTTTCTCGTGGGCTTGACTTTGCGTCACTCATCACTGTGCTCCTCGCTTGTGCTGCCCCTCACTCCAACCTCATCTGAGCAGCTCCTGTAAGCCAGACAGCAAGCAATTGTTTGCTGCTGTACAGCAGGAGCTTCCAATGGACAAAGGGAGGAGTAGAGATGGTGCATGATGATCCTCACTGATCACAGACACAAAGCCAGGGCTTAAGGGCTTCAGAAACATCGAGCTGAGCCCTGAGCCCTACCAAGCCTGCTCCAAGGCTCAGCTCGGCTCAGGCTTCTAGGGCTCAGCAGCTGGGGCTTGAGGGCTTTGGGCTGAGCCCTGCACATCACTAATCACATTGTCCCAGTTCTCTTGCTGCGCTGGAAGAAGCTTGTCCTGTTGACGACTCACAATACTGTCGGTGACTATAGTAAGTTGCCTTGGATACAGCCTTTGTTGTCTTGCGAAACCATGGGCAATCACAGTAGTATTGCCTTTGCTTGCCACGCTGAGTATGTCACATCATCAATCTGGGGGAGTTCACTAGAGGGGAGCTTGACACAGAAATTGAGTGAAGTTGACTTGATTGCAAAATGTAGATTACATCGAACAAGGTGTTGATAAACTACATTTGATGACATTGGATGATATCACAGTATAAGATGTGAAGATGTTGAGCTTTCATTTGAAATGGCTTGCTTGGTTTTATTTGGCTTGAATCAGCTTGATCTGGCTCAACCAACTTTTCGCTGGGCATAAGTGTCAGTAGTCTAATGGTTAAATGTTGGCTCATGTGTGCTTAGTAGCTGTACAATTGTGAAGTTTTGAGTTCAATCCTGGCATGTTGTATTTTTCTGAATAGGGAAATGTTGACTTTTTTTCTCACAATGTAACTGACAAATCCTCAGACACCCATCTCAGTTTGAATTCGTCCATCTAATCTCCATATGGGTGATGACTTTCTTGATTTGGCATCTGTCCCGCATTTTGTCGAAGCAGACTGGATTGGCCTTGGGAGATGGTATTCAACAACCAATACACCTTATGAGATACATCGGGCTAAGCAGAACCTACTACAAATCCCAGTAACTGAGGAAGCACATTTCCCTCTTCCCAGTTTATCAGTAACTCAGTTCCTCCAACTCAACCTATCCCCACAATCTGCCAAGATAATCATTACATGACTGCAGACATGGTTCAGTTCCAATAAGCCATGCACTGGTACTGCAGTTCTGATGTCAAGGCCTATCCCACCAAAACATTTCTTAGAGATCTCAACTTTGATGCCCTGGTGCATATGTGACACTCACATCAAACACACCAAGCTGCCAAGGGAGTAAGAGCTAAACTCTCACAAGATGTTCCAGACAGTGACAAGAAGAAGACAACAACTCTGAAGAAACAGATTATTACTCATTTCCACAAGGCATTGAGGGAGTCATGGCTGTTGACATGGGGTATGAATGTTCAGCCCGATGGCAGGCGCCTGTGTGAGGGGCACACAGCAGCAAGATTGATGGATCAACAGTAGATCCACTTCCAAGTGGCAATGCTGCGAACACTGCTGTGACTGCATCTGCATTAGCAAAGCAGGTGGAACAAATGTCTGCCACTGAGCTCCATACTAACTAGTGATATTCTTACCTAGGTAGCTGCTCAACGCAAAAAGATATTCACACAGGCCAAGGTTCCTCTCCTCAACAAAGTAATTGATGGAAGAGTGACCATCCTCAGGCCACTCAAGCTTGGAGATTATGGGATTATATTCATGGACACAGGTCTTCACATTGGCTGAGGTATGTCACAGTGTTTCTCATTCTGAATGACAACTTACCTAGTCACTCAAGTGATTGCATTATACTCAAAGACTGGCAGCAAAAATGGCAAACATGAATCTGTATCAGATTCTTCTAGCATCTGTGCAGTCTCAAATGTTGCTGTCCAAATCTTTGAGCATATGCATGCACACCAATTTTGCTCTATTCCTGAGGCAACATCACTCTTGCAAACAAGCCAGTTTGCTTTGTTCGGCTCACATTCATTCCTCTGTCTGCTCTCTGTCATGCAGGTGTTCCCCCCCTCCACCCAGTCATCTTCAATTCCTCTCTCTCGTTGTCAGCATTTTGTCGCATCTGTGACCTACCATTCCATGAGCAGTTGCTCATGGTGGCAGTGTGCACTGGCTTGTTCCGTGGTGTTGTGAGTGTCTGTGGCTCCCTAGCATCGTCCTCCATCTGCAGTACCCCTCCATCCCCCCATCCCCCTGTCACTCTCGCACCCTGAGTCCACCCCATGAGTAGTTACTCGTGGCAGAGGTTGGGGGCGCTGCTGGGGTGGTGGTGGTGGCCATGGCTGTGATCCTCCTTATTGTCGTCTTCCTTTCCACAGCATCAGTTCATTGGGGTGTGGCCTTCATCCTCTTGGCCCTGGTTGTTGTTGTTGTTGTTTTTGTCAGCTGTCTCCATTGTTATCAGGTAATGGTGGTGCTGGGTTTGTGGTTGATCTAGGGGTGGGTGTGAGTCACAGTTGGGGGTAGATGGGAATAGGGGGCGTATCTGGCAGGCCGCTCCTTGGGTCTCCTGACACCCTTCTGTAGTTTCCTATGCCCAAATGAGAGCCTCACATCTGATTTGGATGGGGAGGAGGGTGGTGTTGCATTGTGTGCATTGTCGGCTTTTGTCAAGCTGAAAACACTGTAACCTAGGACAAAGAACATTTTACTAGTGATAGTTAAAGAGAAACAAACAAAAAATGTACTATTTCAATGGTTGGAAGTCGACATGGTAGCTCTAGTGAGAATACAAGTTATGATCTAGAAAAGGAGAAAAGGATATTATTAGTAGTGAAAAGAACAAGAAAAGGAGGAGAAATATGTAGGGAACCTTTTAATTACTTACTAGGGGGAGTATGCGTGTGGAGGGGTGGTAATAACAACGTTGATCGAGTTCGATATCGATCATTGATAATCGTCAGTGGTCATGGTTGTCAGTCATGTTCCCATGGTCTCAACACTTTGCAACTACTAATACTTGACTACTACTACTCGCATTTTTTGTGTGCAATAAGAATTTGTAGTACATAGCAAGTATGTAGTGTGTCAGACCATTAAACCATGTAACTATCTATATACCATTTAACTACTGTATACGTGGCTTTGGTGAGAAGGGGGTATACATAAACGTAAACATATATGGTATAATCAAGTTTAAAATCCATTTACACAAGTCCAATGACAAAAGTTTTTGAACGACGCAAGATGATTGCACCGTGTGCCTACCATATGCTTTACGGACACTGCTGATGGCACCACGTGCCCGCTGTAATGCTTTACAATCACAAACAGTTCTCGCAGAACTGTTTTTCTGTTCCGCTGTCTTACTCCTATTTACTAGTACAGTAGTGTCTTTACCAGTAAGACACCCCTTTTCCTGGGGTTTCCTCTTGCTGTCTCACTCCTACTACAGAGTAGTTTTTTGTTCTTTGAATCTAACATTGTTCCTCATATGACCAGTGAACACATTGACCATTTCAGACAGTCGCGGCCTCACACTCTCCCCAAGGGAGATGGAGCACCAGCAACAAGAAGAAATGAGGACAATCCCTTTGGGTCGAACTCTACTTTCATGGCTGTCAGACCCAAATGACAGATGGGACCTGAACAACAGCAAAGAGGAGGAGAACAGGACCAAGAATTCAGAAGAGACCTTGTGGCAAGAATTGACCAGATCATCCATGACTTCAGAGACAAAAAAGTTGCCAAAATTGAGACTCTTTATCAAATCCTGCGAGTCGCCCAAGAAGCAGATGTCAATGAACAAGTCAGACAAGCAGCCATCAATGACTATGCTACACAGGTTGACCTCATTGATGCACAGCAGTGAAGTGCCAAGCAACAAGGTGAACATGCAGCTCAACTGGCTGGAATCAGCGATGAGAGAGTTGCCACAAGAGAACCAATCAGAGGTGGACCCTTACAAAGGGAGACCCAACAAGAGGAATCAGATGATGATGATGTTGGGAGATTCTTGCGCAACCTACGAAGGAAACTCATGAAGAAACGTAGACATCATAGTCCAACCGACTCTTCTGACTCAGATGGAGATTCAACCACAGTGAAGGGAGAAGGGGAGTCAAATAAGAAGAAGCATCTATACCAGTCACAACTCCCATGGTACATGGTTGAAACTAATGCACAGAACCACAAGATTGACGAGAGCCGAAAGAAGACAAGAGAAATCCTCAGGATTCTCCAACGAGACATTACCTTTGCAGAACGAGATGTACAACGCTCAACTACTGCGCCCCAAGGATTCCCTGACTCAGAGTGGCGACACATCTTCTGTGGTGAAGCAGTCAATCTTGACGTTGTCCTTAGCAATCTCCACCACGTTGCCCCTCCTAAGGAGAATGTTGCATCAGGAAAAACCTCATTTACAAATGGACATCCATTAGTAGAAACTTGTTTTACTTTACCTACAATTTGTTGTATAAATAGGATTTTTGGCAATTACTGAAATTCCCTGCATTAGTAAATTTTAAACTGGTCCTTCACAGAGTAATGTCTAAAGCAGGGTTCTTTAGTGCAAATTTTTGGGAAATTTGCACCTTCAAAGTCAATATTTATCAGATTTCTAGGCTTTTCAGACAGGTTCAATTATGGCAAAAAAAAAAATTGTGCCAACTAAAGACAATAAATAATGTAATGAGCAAGTAACAAGTTATGAGGTTTAACGAGACAAGACAGACACCATCAGTAAATAGGGTATGAGGTGGCCAGAAGGGATTAAAAGGACAGTAACAGGTATATGGGATGGGTATGTGGAATCTGATCATACAAAGCTGCTGAGATCTATAAGCTCAAGAGCGTCTTCACTTCCCTCAGTAGTCACTTTCTTGCTAAAGGAGCTCTTCAGTAAACCGTGACAAGGCAAAGGCTAGTGAGGACAGACTTGCATCACACGCAGGTAGAGCTCTGACATGATTGCATGGTATGCTTTTACATTCTGGGCCTTGATTCCCTCGAGATCCCTGCAAAGTGCCTTGTAGATCATAGCAAAAACATTGCCCTCAAACATGGCAGCAACTTTTGATCCAGTTTTCCATTTGTACAGAGCAGCATATATCTATAAACAAAGGTCAAGGCATTGAAGAAAGGGGTTACCATGTAGGAACGAGACATACCCTGGTTCCTGCAAGTGCAACTATTCTCAATGGTAGCTCTGGTTCATCGTGGCCATCTAAGCTTGAAACACAGTCTGAAAGGATCAAATAACCAGGTGCTCATGGGGTGTTGAAAAAGCTCAACCTTAGCACATCAGAAATTACTGAGATAAGAAAAGGTTTGTCCACCTTATATTTCCATTGCTGTGGTGAAATATATTAGACAAAGCAACATAAATTAGAAGATCATACCTCTTTTTTTGTCTTTGGGTCAATTGTCCAAGATCCAGGGAATATGTACACCTTGCAATCATAAAGTGCCTCAACACATTCTATGCACCTCGAACCTACACCCAGCTCATACGCCGCTATTTCTACTGAGGCATTTGTCTTGACAGGGCCTCAAATAACAGGGAGACGATCAGTAACCTATGAGATATGTCAGTAATTATATGATTAATTATCAACCACATACCAGTTTACCAAGAGTGTCACAGAATTGCGTATCAATTTTGAGATGGTTGTAGATATCCCCAGCAGGAGGAATAATTGATCTAACTTTGCAGGCTGCCTGCAATAAAAGTACACGATAATAGTTGACTTTCTTGTCTGCATCAATAAATACATCATCAAGGAGAGTTTGCCTAGTGAGCTGAGTGATCGCGCCTCAGACAATTTGTCCAATAAAACAATGTTGTTCTGTGAGTAGAAGACCTTTACCCATGGGAGGGAGAACTAAGGTGGTGTGCATGGGCCATTCCAAGTTGGTAGTCGCAGCTGTTGAGTTCTTCTCCTTCTTGAACTTCAGCAGGACACTTTGCTGGACGCTTGGTTTCTATGTAGTAAAAATGGTTGTCAGTGATGAATAATTCTTGACTAAAAGCAAACACACTTCAGCAAGGAACACCTTACCATGTTGAGTCATATTCTAAAAGGAATGAAATTTGCAGTTAACTACTATGGTGCTGAAATGTGTCCACATACCGCTGATACAGAGTGCCGATGTCTGACCTTTGGATCAGTATCAGGTTCATCACTTTCCTCATCTAATTTAGGCTTCACAATGTCCTGATCTGAGTCAGTTGTAGGTGGAACTGAGTAATGACTTGACATTGAAGAGCGATGGCTAGAATGTTCAGTGACAAGGAGCATGTTGACATCACTCTTGGATGAAGCTACCCCTTCCTTAGTGTTGTCAAAATCAAGATCATGCTAAAGTCTGAGGTTGCCTTTAGTGCAGTTTAACCTAGCAACTGTGAAGGGAGACTCAGATAGACTGAACAGCTGGAGTCCAGAGTGAGCAACTGAAGAGTGCAAAACTCCAGACTCTGCAGTCTACATACTGTGAAACAAACAGTGATAAACATAAGGTGGAAAACTACTCTAAGTGCCCATGAGTGTAACTGCAAGTGATAGGACATGGAATAGAAATAGGATGGAAGTAAAATAGAGAGATGGTGAATCATACATTTAACACCCCCCCTTGATAAAGCAACTCTCAAAATCGCTGAAATCACACCTTTAAACCAAGAAGAGTCCAGAATTTTTCCACCATTACACAAGGTAGTGCCTTGGTAAGAATGTTGGCAAGTTGGTCAGTGGTGGGGATATAGACAGGGGAAATGGTGCCAGCTTCAACTTCATTGCATAGCCAGTAGTACTTGAGATCAAGGTGCTTCATTTGTCCATGGTGCTCTGGGTTTTTGTAAACAGTGAGAGCAGACTGGTTATCAATGAAGAGAGTGGACGAACAATCAACAGGATATCCAAATTCCTGTAAAATGCTGCAAGTCCACTTGATTTCCTTTCCAGCCTCTACTGCAGCAACAAACTCAGCCTCTGTGGTGGAAAGCATCACAAAAGGTTGTAACCAACTCTGCCAGTCAACTGCACCTCCACTGACACAAGTCAAATAGCCACCAGTTGAGCGACCATTATCCTTGTTACCACCATGGTCAGCATCAGTGTAAGTTGTGAATAACTCACTACCATCCTCATCAGGTCCATAGACTAGTTTGTAGTCCATAGTACCCTTGAGATAGCAAAGTAGATGCTTGACTGCAAGCCAATGACGAGGACCAGGGTTGTGGTTGAAACGACCAAGTACACCAACTGTATAAGCAATGTCCAGACAGGTGGTGGTGGCAAGGTACATCAAAGACCCAACAGCAACCAAATAAGGAACATTGCGCATTTCTGCAACATCTTCCTCTGTTTTGGGGCACATGTCAGAAGTCAATGAAAGGGAGGGATCCATGGGAGTCAAGACAGGTTTGCAATCTGACATACCAAAACATTCAAGCACATCAACAATGTACTGATGTTGGGAGAGGGAGATGGTGTGATTTGTGAGGTCATGAGTAATGTGGATGCCAAGTAGGAATTGAGTAGGACCAAGATCATGAAGTTTGAAATGGGATTTGAGATCTTCAACTACCTTGTCAATGGCAGAAGTAGAAGTCCCAGCAAGAGTAATGTCATCGATAAAGATTGGAACAATTACCCTGACTTCACCTCATGTGTAAATATAAACAGCATGGTCCGCTTCACAGCGTGTAAATCCCATAGCTGTCAATACCTCATGGAGGTGAGCATTCCAGTTGCAAGCAGATGGTTTCAACCCATAGAGAGGTTTACACAGCAGACAAACTGTGTTTGGGTTACCTTGATGGAAACCCTCGGGTTGGCGCATGTAGATGACTTCCTCAAGTTCTTTCCCAAGTAAGAAAGCATGGGAGATGTCAAGAGAGTAAAGGTGGAGGTCTTTCCTTGCAGCCAATGCAAGAATTAGCCAAAGTGAAGCAGGACGATAAACTGGGGAGAACGTAGCGTCTTCTGCATATTCAAAACCAGGGCATTGGGTGAAACCCTTAGCCACAACCCGACCTTTGTAATGCTCAATGGAGCCATCAGCATTATGCTTGATGTTAAAAACCCATTTGCATCCAACTACCTTTGCACCAGGAGGTAACTCCATATAATCCCAAGTCCCATTCTCAAAATGATTGTTCATCTCTGCATTTGCTGCCTCCTGCCATTTTCATGCATCTGAGCACTTCATAGCCTCCTTGAATGACTGTGGGTCTGCATAACAAGTAGATAATGCAAGATCAATACTAGAATCTGAACCATCACCAACAACTGGACCAGACTCATCATCAGATGAAGGTTGATCGAATTGTGGAGCTGGGATTGGAGCAAGGGGCTCATTCCAAGCCTGTGGTGGCAATCCAGCATTCTTGCATGAATTAGCAGCTCGACGCTCTAAAAGTGGAGGAAGTGATGGAGGAGGAGATGAAATTGGGGTCTGAGGTGGAGATACAGCAGGTGTCTGAGTAGGAGGAGTGGGAGTGTGAGGGGTAGTATTAGCAGAAGGAGAAGAAGCAGGAGGAGTAGGAACAGGATCATCATCAAGATTAGTTACACCAGAAGGAAGAATTGCCTGTACAGGTTCAGGATCAATGTCACTAAGATCAGGAACCATCAAAGGTGTAAGATACTTGGACATGATGAGAGGGGAAGAGGGATCAACAGGTGGCTCGTTCCAAGTGTGTTTGAGACCAGGAAAATAGTGCTCATCAAATTCAGTGCGTTCACAGATCACAGTATGCTTGGTCACAGGATTGTAGAATTTCCAGGCTTTGTAACCCTCAGGGTAGCCAATGAAAGCACACTTCTCCATGTGAGAGCCAATCCCAGTATGCTTATCCTTCTGGATGTGAACATATGCAGCACAACCCCAAACTTGGAGATTTGAGACATCTGGTTTACATTTATGCCAGAGTTCAAAGGGGGTTTTCTCTGAGAGGGAATGAGTGGGACACTTGTTCTGGACTGTGATGTATGCATTGACAGTCTCACCCAAGAAAGAAGGAGGTAAACCAGCTTCATAAAGCATGTTCCTCAATACTGCAGTTCACTCATTCAGCAATGCCATTCTGTTGAGGTCGATTGCAAACAGTATGCAAATGTTCAATCCCACACTGATCCATGAATGCAAGGAATTCATTAGACATGTACTTGCCTCCCTTGTCATCAATCATAGCCTTGATTTTGCGATTCCAGTGATTCTCAGCTTTCGCTTTGAATAACTTGAATGCATTAAATGCCTGATCTTTGGTACGAAGGAAGTATTTGGAGCAGAAACGAGTATTGGCATCAATGAAAGTGATCCAGTAATGATACCCAGAGTGAGTACGTGACCATGCAAATTGGAGTGGATGAGATCAAGGGGATTGGCAGCATGACTAGAGGAAGTGGGGAATGGATGTGCATTCATCTTGCCAGCTAAACAAGGTTATGGGTTGAGAGGAACGATAACTTGCATTCCCAGCAAACTCAGCCACTGAAGCGGCAGTAGCAACAGCTGCGCTTTCAGGAGAGGAGGGTGATGTGGAGGATGTGGTTGTAGAGGTGTTAGCAATGCGAGACTGCTTGGGTTTATGTGCCTCCGTCTTTGCAGCAAGGAATTTCCTGCACTGAGGTAGGGTATGACCTTTAAATCCGCAAAAGTTGCAGAGTAAACCAATAACTGAAGAGGTGGCTAGAGCAGTACCAGATGTGGAGTCACTGGAGAACCCAGAATGACATTCACGGTTTAATTGCTCATTCCTGAACGCTTCATGAATAGTAGAGCGATCAAGATTGTCGATGAGCATGAGGGAAGAGATGAATGAGGAATATTCATTGGGAAGGGCACAGATGAGAGCCATGGAGTGGAGTTCATTGTCAAGGTCATCGAGGGTGAAGCCAGAGGGATGGAGATCCTTGATAGCACGGACCTTCTCAGAAACACAAGCTATGAGACCTTCCAGGCCCTCACTCTCTTGTTTCCTAACAGAGAATAAGTCATCATAGGTATTGAAGCACATACCAGGCTTCTTTGATTGATTCCCTCTCTCCAACAGCTCCCACATCTTCTTTGGATCATCAAAAACCCCACCCAGGTGATGCTTCTGGTCATCCTCAACATGCAAATAAATGTCCCCAGCCCCCTTATCCACTAGTTGAAACCACAAACGATGTGCCTCTGCATCCCCAGGGCTAGGCTCCTGTATATCACCAGTCACAACCCTCCACCACCCCTGTTTACGTCCCCAGGCAGCCATCTGATCCTTCCAGGAGGCATAATTGTGATTGTTGAGCTTTGGGAAATTAGGTGATGAGTTGGACATGTTTGCAGAACGATGCACTGAGAAGCGAGCGTGGGCGCGATTGGGGTAAGCATAGGTGCATTTGAGGGAATGGAAGGTGCCGAATCTGCCTGTTGAATCCGTTCGACGATAGCATTTGAATTGGGCGTGTGCGAGACGATTTGAGCGAAGGGTGTAATTTGAGTGTTTGGTGTTTCAGATTTGTGATGAGCGCTGAGCAGGGAACTGTAGGCATGTTCGACTATCGGTGTTAACGGGAGGTGGGGGGTATGTCCCCAAGTGTCCTAGAAAAAGGACTAAGCGATCTGACCAGTGGGCAATGAGGAACATTGAATTTGGTGGGAAAAGCATGATAACTCCAACAAGGGCTTGTTGACCAACAACCAAGGCACACAGAATGGAAATTGTAGGTGCTGGGGGGTTATTGAGGTCAGGGAATTCACTGAGAGTGGTTTCAGAGTGATTGGAGTTGATGTGAAGTCACTAGGGTGCAGGGCCCATAACCTGCTAAAGTCTGAGGTTGCCTTTAGTGCAGTTTAACCTAGCAACTGTGAAGGGAGACTCAGATAGACTGAACAGCTGGAGTCCAGAGTGAGCAACTATATATTATATGAGACAATAAGGAGTACAGTACCTGGAGTCCAGAGTGAGCAACTGAAGAGTGCAAAACTCCGGACTCTGCAGTCTACATACTGTGAAACAAACAGTGATAAACACAAGGTGGAAAACTACTCTAAGTGCCCATGAGTGTAACTGCAAGTGATAGGACATGGAATAGAAGTAGGATAGAAGTAAAATAGAGAGATGGTGAATCATACATTTAACAGATCAAGATTGTCAAAGAGACCCTGAGCAGAAGAACATTGTTTGTGTTCGAGGATGGCAGGTTGCTAGAGAGATGAGCCTTAAGTAATCAATGATTGAAATATAGACAAGTCAACTCACCTCATCACCTAGCATCTTTTGTAAAGTCTTGCTATCAACATGCATAAGGTCGTCCTCATCCAATTCAAAAGACTGCAAATCCTCAGTTTCACTTTCGACAGCAGAGTCCGATTCCTCATTGGATGCTACCTTGTTGTTGACTTCTAAACTGCCAGTGTGAGAAGGGGCCTGGCAGTGCTGAGATCATGTCAACTTCAACATATTGATACCAGAAAATCTTCATCTTTGTAGTCCCTAGGCTGACATGAGGTTTGGAGTGGACTAGAACATGGTAAGGTTAGTTGAAGCTTGACAGCTTATGGAATGTGAAGATACATACCTCTGGGTGCAAGCACAACCTCTTGATCCTCAGATCCACTGTCACCATCAATTTGAGCAGCTGGGATGCATTGAACGTTGCTTGTTAACTTGCCAGTACTAGGCACTGAAACATCACATCATTAGTCAGATCAATGATTGAATATACATGGATACACATGGATACACAACTCACTTTTCAACTTTAATTTCATCTTCTCCTTAGACTTTACGACCTTGAGCTCACTCAGTGCTTCTTTTACATCCTCTTCTTGGGATATGGTCTGCTTTGCTACACCTGTGGAAGATCATTATCTCAGATATTCGAAGATTGGGTGACTTCTTCACCTTTTGTTTTCTTTGACTTTTGGCGCTCCTTTGTCGACTCCTCAATAGGTGATGCAGCCCTCTTGTTTGATGCTGGGTTCCATACTGCTTATGGTCAGCAACAACCCCTTGTGATAGATCATAGGTCACCCTACCTGCATTGCTTAATGCCTTGGTTTTGGCATTATGTGTAAACTTTGCACTCCCCCCCATATTCCTATCAGAGTCCTAGGAGTCCGAGTTTTCCAATAAGAGTCCGATCGGAATCCAATAGGAGTCCTACTAGTCCGACAATAGTCCTAGGAGTCCAATAGGAATCCGATCGGAATGTATCTTGATGACCATGTACTTTTATTTCCAAGAAATTCCTAGTAAATTCTGAGTAAAGTCCTATGCAATTCCAACAGGTAGTAGTCGGAATACCACACCATTTTGGAAGACTTAACTTGATGAAAGTGCTTACAAAATAATTGGGCAGAGCAGGAATTGAACTCTAGACCTTGGGATATAAGTGACATGACTACCAAACAAGTGCTCAACCAGTTGAGCCACAGGAGCATTAATAAATAAGTAATATAAAGTCCATTTAAAGCACTTAGGATTAGTTCACTTATTTTTAACCTCTCTCACAAGAGCTCGAAAAAAAACTGTTGAGCCCTCGCATCTTCGCGAGGGAGTAGATAACTAATATAGATTTTTAAAAAATTCCCCATGCAAATGCGAGGGGGAGAATTGATTATACTATTTAATTATACTATTTTAAATTCTACAAAAAAAACCCACCCCCCCATTTCACAGGGGGGAGGGGGTGGTGGTGCGTCTCTCATCAGCCCTGTCCTGTTATTTCCCCTCCCTCTCATCTCCGTCATGTCTTGCCTCCCTCACCTTGCCTCCCCCGTGGCTTCCCTCCCCTCCCTCGTCTCCCCTCCCTCATTGTTCCACCCACCGTCCACCCCACGAGCAGTTGCTCACGAGGCTGGTGGTGGGTGGTGCGTCGTATGTTGGTGGGGGTGTTTGTCCATCGTCCCCTCCCTCCCTCCCCCTCCCCTTAAACACCCTACAAGCAGATGCTCGTAGGCGTGCATGGGGCAGGTGTCACCATCGTCTCCCCTTCTGGTCATCGTCTCCCTTTCCCCTTGTCGTTTTGTCACCCTTGTCATTCATTCCCCTCATCGTCTGCACCCATGAACCACCCTATGGGCAGCTGCTCGTAGGCATGTCATTTGGTGCCGTCATTGTCCCTCCATGCCATTCCCATGTTCTCGCACCCCATATACGCTCCATGAGCAGTCGCTCATGGCAGTGATGGGGGGTGCTGGATGTCATTGGTGTCGTGGGGGGTCCATGCACTCATGATCCACCCTACGAGCAGCAGCTCATAGGCATGGGGTGGGTGCATTGTCAGTTTGTCAGTGACGTGGCTCGAGGGGAGGGGTCAGGTGGTGCTTACCGGGCGGGTATTCCCCTTCTGGGGTCTCCTGGTGTTGCTCCCCATGCTCCTGACCATGATCGATACCCTCACATCCCATTTTGATGGGGAGGAGGGGGGTTGCCAGGGGCATCGTTGGGTGTGGGTTTGGCTCGCATCAGTCCATCGTTACTCATGTAGATTAGAACCTAGAAACAAAACAAATGAATTAGTTAGTTTACAAAAGTAAAAAATGAATGAAAAAAAAAACTTACTATGGCCCAAACAATGATTGCGTTGTTTGGGCATCGTTCGGCATCGAAACCAGTCGTTTCCGGTCTTGGGGGCTTGTCTAGAGATGGGGGGTGAAGTGGTAGTGGTGGGAGTTGCTGGGTTGAGGTGGTTGAGGTGGGGGGATGGAGGTGGCATGCTTGTCGTCATTGGTGGTGGTGGTGGGAGTTGTGATGAGCTGGCAGGTGTGATGACGCGGCTATGTGCTTTGTCATCACACCCGCGGGAAGGTATGTAGTGTAGTATGATCACTTACCTGTAATGACTGTTTAGCCTAATGGTATTGTTGTCAGTTTATGCTTACATAATCTTCTGTAGTCAAGTGTTCAATTCTCGTGTGTGCATTTAATTTTTCATACTATATTACTAAGCAAGGCTGCTTTCATTCCTATCGGAATCCTATGTTGTCTGATGTCTTAGCATAACTTCGGACTAGTCCTATGTGATTTATATGATCGGAAATTCCTAGGAAATTCTGATAGTCCGATCGGACTCTGAGCGGACTACATCGGACTGGACTAGGACTAAATGTGCCATTTCATGTCAATTTGGCTCATGAAAATGACATCGGAATATGGTTGGATTCCGATCGGAGTCCGATCAGAATCATCGGAATCATTGGATTCCTATAGGAATATGGGGGGGAGTGTAAAGACCTCCATTATGTGGCCCTTGGTTCATCTTGTGAATAGTGTGGTATTCAGTGGTGGCATTGACTTACCAAGCGTAGACTCTATCAACTTCTTGTTGGCCTCATCTTGCTGTAACTGGTTGTGCACCCTTGTAGCGGCTGCTTGCTTTGCTTTGTTGGTCTTGTCTGACATTATGTGCAATTAGAAACTGATGTGAAGGACAATAGAACTTCAAGTGAATGATGGGTAGTTGGAAATGGTAGATATGTTTAAAGGAAAGACTTTCGAGAAAGAGGGAATATGTTATGTTGTGGGGAAGGAAGGGAAAATTTTTCTGTGAGTGTGTGTTTGTTCAATGTTCAACTTTGCACAAGCTGACATTGCCCCAGTTGCTTACGATAGCCAGTATTTCTAAATATCAAGTTCGATCAACTTAGCAATATTGTTTTGATCTCAGACCCCAACCATGGCCTCAAGAACCCAGTCATACATATGTTCTGCTTGCTTATCGGGCGGTTTCACTCAGACTGGCTTGCAATCACACTTACGACAAAGTACTGATCTACGTTGTACTGCTCTGTATGAGCAGATGATGGATCTGTCACTTGACAAGTCCAAGGACCAAAGTGAGGATGACAACACACTCAGTGGACCTCAGCCTTTTGCAGGCGACATGTTTGGAGGACCAGAAGACTATCTTGGTGACAATTTTGGGCAGGCAAATGGTGAGGAGGAAGAGGAGGAAGAGCATGTAGACCTTGAGGCTGACTGGGAGCCTGAGTGTCCTGGTGCACACGGAGCATCAGTAGCTGCTTTGGGTGACTTTGACCAAGTGCACGCTGAGGAGCATGCTGGTCATGAACTAATGCCTAATGGGCCTCAGTGCCAGGTGGAGAGTCACATCACTGAGAATTCCTCTGTTGTTTGC
This sequence comes from Tricholoma matsutake, assembly GCA_026075535.2. Lineage (NCBI taxonomy): Eukaryota > Fungi > Basidiomycota > Agaricomycetes > Agaricales > Tricholomataceae > Tricholoma > Tricholoma matsutake. The sequence goes on from AP026538.1 coordinate 11,255,929, forward strand.
TATTCCGACAAGTATCCCCACAGCCAAGCTGGAGCAGCTGTTAAGCAAAAGCAGCCAAGTGATGTGAAGTATCGTGCAGACCTGGACAGCTCTTCAAATCTGTGGGCTCCATTTTCCTCCCAATTGGACTGGGAAATTGCAAAATGGGCAAAGCTACATGGGGCAGGATCAACAGCATTTTTGGATTTACTTGCTATTGAAGGAGTAAGTGACATCCATAGGATTATTTACATACACTCATCATGATTTTTTCACAGGTTCATGATGCACTCAACCTTTCTTACAAGAATTTGAACGAGCTCAACAAAATTATTGATCAAAAGCTTCCTGGCTGCCCCACATTCCAATGCTGCAAAGTTATCATCACCGATGAAGCCTTCAAACTGTTCTCACATGATATCATAGAATGCATTAAGGCTCTGTGGGGAGATGTTGATTTTGCTCTGTATCTTGTGGTGGAACCAGAGCATCATTATGCTGACGCTGATCAAACAATATTGCTTTACTTTGACATGCACACAGGAAAGTGGTGGTGGTCAACTCAGGTATGTTCATAAGCAATCAGTATCTCAATAAATTCTAATCGGAATACCAGAAAGAGCTTGAGACCCAGACAGGAAGAACAGGATGCACGATCATACCTGTCATTATATCTTCTGACAAAACTCAACTCACCATATTCCATGGGAAATCAGCCTATCCTGTGTACATGACCATTGGCAATCTTCCCAAACACATTTGACGCAAGCCATCGAGGCAGGGCCATGTTCTCCTAGCCTATCTTCCCACTGCTAAACTTAGTCACATCTCAAACAAGTCTGCATGGTGTCGTACTCTTGGCAACCTGTTCCACATCTGCATGAAATATATTCTCAAATCATTAGAGAAAGCTGGCATTGATGGGATTGAGATGATGAGTGGGGATGGTATCGTGTGAGATTGCCATCCAATTTATGCCACCTTCATTGGTGATTACATGGAACAGATTCTTGTTTGTGCCATTAAAAATGGAGAGTGTCCAACATGTCCTGCAGCTCATGATGAGCTTGGCAATCCCGAGAGCATTGGAGAACCTTGTGAACTCGGAAGAATTCTCAAGGCATTCGATACCATCAGTCAAGGTCCTACTGAGTTTATGTGGGCATGCCACGCAGCTGGTGTCAAGCCGATACAGCATCCATTCTGGGAAAACCTCCCATTCCTCAATATCTACCAGTCAATTGCCCCCAACGTCCTTCACAACCTCTATCAAGGTGTTATCAAATACCTGATATCCTGGCTTTGAACCATATGCGGCGATCCTGAGATAGATGCACGATGCCATAGACTTCTGCCAAATCACAATGTTCACATTTTTATGAAGGGGATCTCACATCTCTCACGTGTGACTGGTACCAAGCATGACCAAATTTCATGATTTCTTCTTGGCCTTATTATTGATATCTGACTGCCCAACAACATGTCTCCAGTCCGTCTCCTATGTGCTGTGCAAGGCATCCTCAATTTTTTGTATCTAGCAAGATACCCTGTTCACACCAACGAAACACTTGACCTTCTCGATGCTGCCCTGAAGCATTTCCATGACAACAAAGACATCTTCATTGATCTTGGTGTTCATGCAGATTTCCACTTTCCCAAGGCCCATTTCACAGGACATTACCAACAATTTATTGAGCTCTTTGGCACTATGGATAATTATAACACTGAATACACTGAATGGCTACATATAGATTTAGCCAAGGATGCATATCGTGCAACAAATTTCAAAGATGAGTATCCACAGATGACTGCATGGCTTGAGCATCATGAAAAGATCCTCTGACATGATGAATTCCTCTGACGGCAGGCACCTACACACAACCCTCCTCTTCCCCGACCTCCACCCTGCTTGCAAGCTTAGGATGACAAAGCATCCATCTGTCTGCGGCATCAGTCTCGAGTCACTCAGGACTGACTACAAAGCCATATTCTTCAAAGCTGCTCTTGCTCATTTTATTGCTCAGTATCAAAACCCCAGATATACAAAGGCTCAGGTTGAAGTGGCATCATTGAACATCCATTTCCCATTCTGGAAGCTCCCTGTCTACCACCAAATCAAATTCACATCTCATGACCCTTACAGTCTTGACAATGTGGAGACTGTTGTCGACTCGGTACATGCTCAGCCAGCTCACTCAGATAAGTACAGGAAGGAGATCTTGGGTCAATTTGATACAGTGCTTGTGAATTATAATGAAGGTGGTGTAACCGGTGTCAAAGGCTAGTCTTGTTCATGAATCACTAGCATTGTATGGAATCTAATTGAGTTATTTCAGGCCACTGTGTAGGGAGAGTGCGTTGTGTGTTCACTCTTCCTTCTAATGCCCTGAGCAATTGGTTTTCATGGCTTGGGCGGACACCTTCTAAATATCTCGCATACGTCAAATGGTTCACACCTTTCCCGAATTCACCCGATCCAAGCCACTTACTGTACAAAATTTCCAAACTTTGTGTGCATGGTGAACAGCAAGCAAGCATCATCCCAGTTCAGTTGATTTGTCAGAGCATACATCTTTTTCCAAAATTTGGACCAATTGTGCCACATGAATGGAAGTCCAACAATGTTCTTGATCTATGTCACACCTTTTTCACCAATCCATTTTCTGATTGTTTTCCTTACTCCAACTTGTACTGAATAGTATCATGAATACTTATGACCATCTTATCTTGTGAAATATCTGGATAATTACATTACACTCTTTGCTTTGTTAATGACATTTGCTACAATTACCTGGGAGTTAGTTAGATTTTGTGTTCATTCCTCCTATTACCTACTTTCCTTGGCTGTTAGTGACATTTCTAGTATGGCGGCAGAAGTTAGTGCTAAATTTGAAATTGAGGTTTTTCCTGATGTGGCCACGTTGGAAGAACAGAAATTTCTCTTGGAAGCGCATATCCAGTATGAAAGGTCCAAACAAGCAGTGATTGGACAGCTGCCTGGAATGCGACTGTCAAAGCGACTGCATATGCTTTCCCACACCGAGACAACGAGTTGTGAGAATGGGGGGACTATCTTTCATCTGAGTTCTCAGCCAGGCAAATCAGCGCCCACCACAAGCTCATTGCCTTTGACAAAGCAGTCAGAACTCGAGTCACAGGAGGACAAGCAATTTTGCTCACAGACCATAATGAATTCACCTATCTCTACTTGGCTTTCCTCCTTCCTGATGGTATCCAAACAGGTGCCACAGGACGATGAGGTGACAGTGACCACAGAACCAGGACAGCATCCAATGACATTTGCTGCAGATTCAACAGCGCAAATGGGTGCCAAAGCCCAGCAGGGACCTGCCGCTTCCATCATGCCTGTATCCAATGCAAACAATTGGGCCATGGGAAAGAAAACTGCCCTCAGCAAGCATGAGGCATGTTATGGCTTGCACCCTAAATACCTCTGTTACAACATGTGGGAGGCACCGGAAAAGCGAGAGGATGATGAACATAGTGATAAGCTCCAATGCCTAGCAGATTGGACTGAATGGGCCAGACCTCTCCCTTCAGTACCTACCTCCGAATACAAAAATGCAGCTGCCATGCAGACAATCAATGGCCACCCCAATCTTTTCAAGATTGTCACACCAATCAATGTTGATCGCTTTGAAGCCCTGTTAGCCACACATCCAAATCGTCCGTTTGTTGAGTCCATCTGCAAAGGGCTAAGGGAGGGATTCTGTCCATGGGCCGATACCCACCACCAAGAATATCCTTCAACAGTTGATGAAGCACTGGATACACCCAAGTGTGGACCAGAAGCTGATTTCTTGCATGCGCAGCAGGACCATGAACAACTGGCAGGGAGATTCTCTGGCTCTTTCAGTCGAGATCTCTTACCAGGAATGCACACATCACCAATCCATGCAGTGCCAAAACCTCACTCAGACAAACTATGCATGGTGATTGATCAGAGTGCTGGCTTATATTCTCCAAATTCTATGATCAAATGCAAGGACATCCAAGGATTTCCTTTAGACAACATGACACACCTTGGTGAAGGACTTATACGTCACCATCAAGCTGAACCTGACCAGTCATGGATAATTTACAAATCCGACATCACCGATGCATACCGACTACTTCCCATGCATCTGTTATGGCAGATCAAACAGATTGTCACCATCGATGGTGAACATGATGTAGACCATGATAATTGCTTTGGCAGACGAGGATCGCCCAGGATTTACATCTCTTTCAATGGATTAGTAACATGGATTGCACAGAGGATTGAACTCATCAGAGATCTTTGGACCTACATGGATGACTCATTTGGAATTGATGAAGAGGGTAACCTTGTTTGGTATCACAGGTATCAAAAGCACATGCCTATGAACCAGGTCAAGCTTCTATCCCTCTGGGATGAACTTGGAATCCCACATCAGCCACACAAGCAACTTTTCGGGTCCACCCTCACCATCATTGGCATCCATGTCAACCCAAACAGTTTGATGTTCACCCTGCCTAAACAAGCTCTCGATGACCTCCTTCAGGAAATTGAAGAGTTCACGGTCTGGTCAGAGAACAAACATGGCATGTCATGGACCCTGCAGAGGTGGCAACGACTCGCTGGATGGATCAACTGGAGTTTTAATGTCTTTCCATTGTTGAAGCCTGCACTCAATTGCCTCTATCCCAAGATTGTGGGCAAAGACTGACCACTGACCAAGGTATGTGCACCTCACTGGGGATCAACCTTCTCTCCAGCATATCTTGGAATGTCGAGGACGTGGACGCCACCATTTTCTGTGATGCATGCATGGAAGGACTAGCATCTTACTACCCAGATCAACTCATCGGTTACTACTCACCTATTCCCAACAACACTGCATGAGACATAATTTTTTACTTTGAGGCTCTAGCTGTAGCCAGCACCTGCAATGATCTCAAGAACACATTCATGCATTGGTCCAAGATAGTCATATACACCGACAGCATGAACACAGTTGACATTTTCAACTCACTCAAGTGCCAACCCGAGTTCAACTGCCTCCTATGACACTGCATTGATGTCATGATCCTCAAAGAGTTTCAGGTCTGAGTCATGCACATCCTGGGAGAGCGTAACGCCATAGCCGATGCCATATCAAGGCATGATTTCAGTCAGGCACAGCTACTTGCACCTGGACTGCGCATCAAATCTTTTCAACCCCCACAACTGTCGACATTGGGGGCAGTGAAAAAATGATTACCTCCCACGTTCATGCCCAGCAACCGATGTGGGAGCCATGGTCACAAGAACAGCTCGTTTGAGAACGAGCGATTGCGCTGGGTCAAGCCATTGACACCAGCACCTGGAACAACTATGGTTCCACACTCAACTCCTACCTTACTTTTGTACACCTTCACAACTTTCCTGTAGAGCCCACCGCAGACATGCTCAGTCTCTACATGGTTTGGATGTGTCATCACATCAAGCCTGATTCAGTTGACAACTACCTTTCTGGCATCTGCCAGCAACTTGAACCCTACTTCCCACACATTCATGAACACAGAAGGGGATGCCTTGTCCATTGCACACTCAAAGGATGCAAACACTTATGAGGAACACCAACGGTGAGAAAATGAGCTCTCACCATCAACGACCTCAACACTGTGTGCCACTCCTATGGTGACACAGGATCCCACAATGACCTTCTGTTTTGCACACAACTCTGCATTGGTTTCTTCGCACTAATGCATCTTGGTGAACTGACTTTCCCCAACAACATAGCCCTGCAAGACCCCCCTAAATTAACCAAATGCAGCACCATACAATTGCACCCCAGCTACCTTCAGTTTTTCTTGCCTGGCCATAAGGCCGACAGATTCTTTGAGGGCAACACCATCATCATTTGTGAGAATCCATTACTGTCAAGAACCGTTCCTCGCCCAATCGGAACCCACATTCTGTCTGACTCTTTCCCGCATGTCTAACCCGACATTTGTCTACTCCTCCCAATTTGGTTCCTGGCCCCCTTGCACTGCCCACACTGCTGTGCACCAGGCCGCCTTGTACAGCACCCATGGCTGCCTTCCCAAGGCTGCTGTCTAGTTTTGCAAATTCAACTATGGATTCCTGTGCAGCCTCCACTAGGTAATTTATCTACGCAGTTGAGACACTGCTGCAGTTCCCGTTTCCGTCCCACTTTTATTCTGGACTCTAGTAGTTAAGTTTAGCTAGTTTTGCCTTGTATTCCTCAGTTCATATATTGACATAGACTCGACTTTAATCTGCCAATCCAAACCTCCTTCTACTCCAACCTCAGTTCTCTAAGAGTCTGAACTCCATTCAACTCGACCTCCAGTCTCCCTCTGAAGTTCTAACCTCATCTGAACTTAACCTAAGTCCCTCTGCACTCCTTCCCACGTTTACCTGCACTTTCCCGCTCCTACCTCCAAACCTCCAACTTGAAATTAGGACACCAGACGAGGTGAAGGGCGCAGATTCTTACAAGCTGAAGCCAAGTCCTTTCCATTTCCCCTCCTGCAGAATCTGCAACGACCCAACACCCTTCCATAACAACACCCGCAGTGTCCGATCGGATTCCGATGAACCTCTTAGGATCAGTTCTTAACAGTATATATGAACTCACACTTCACTTGTCCATTTCCTCTCTATGACCCCTACCAAGACCCACCAGCACACAACAAGAAATTCCCAATGCACCGGTACTATTCCAGGGATCTCTGCAATCCAGCAATCCACCCTTTCTGACCCTCGACCTGCCACTATGTCTGGAGTGTCTTCCAGACCCTCAAACATCTTCCAACAAATTGGCTCAGGAGCCCCCTCAATCAGTGCCAATCTCATGTCCACCCATGCCCCGCAACCTTCTGGCAACCCAGAAGGTTTTCAATCAAGAACTCCCCTTGAGTATGTAGGGGGCATCGACCAGCCTGAACCCTTTGGGTTGGAAGACCCTGGTCTAGAGGACAGACCCCCCGGTGGACCCGACAACCCTAGCGGTCCTGATGGCCCTGGGGGTGACCCCGATCCCAATGATCCTGAGGATCAACCTCCTGCGGGGGAAAACCCTGACCCAGGGGATAGGTTCATAGATGTCCTTTACAACCTCTTGGAGAGTATCTGCACCCTTCGTCAGAATAACACACCCAAGACCGAGAAAATCAAAGTTCGCAACCCCGACACTTTCAACAGTGCCAATCCGAAGAAACTTAGAGACTTCCTAGTCTCCTGCAATCTTCATTTCCACGACCGTCCACACGTATTTTCCTCTGATGAGAAAAAGATCATATTCATCCTTTCTTATCTTAAGGGATCAGCTCTCAGTTGGTTTGAGCCTGGTCTGAATGACCCAACAGATTCCACACACTGGATGTGGGACTATGAAGCTTTCCTCACCGAGCTGGAAAGCAACTTCGGTCTGCACGACCCGGTCAGAGATGTGGAAAAAGCTCTCTCTGACTTAGCAATGAAGAAAGGTGGTCGTATCACGAAATACAATGTTGACTTCTGGGAATTAGCTTCTAGGGTCAACTGGAATGAAGCAGCCCTTTGTGACCGCTATTTCCGTGGTCTTCTGCTCTGGCTTCGCATAGAAGTTCTCCGGGGTGGTAAACCCAATACTCTTGCAGAACTGCGCTTGAAAGCACAGGACAGTGATGACATCTACTGGATGCAAGAAGATGAATCCTGTTTCAAAACAAAGAATTCCAGTAACATCACTGACTCTAGTCGGAAGGACTCTTCCAAAAGCCCTTCCCCGTCGACAAACCAAGCCTCTTCAAACTCTGCCTGTGGTAACACCTCCAACCAGCAGTCTTCCGCGACAAAGAACACTTCCCGGGACAAGCCCAAGTCGTCCATCTCCAATAAGTTGGGAAAGAATGGCAAGCTTACTGGGGAGGAACAAGAATGTCGCATGAGAGAACAACTTTGTCTCTACTGCAGTGAGGAAGGGCACGTAGCAGGAAACTGCCCGAAATCCAAAGCCGCAAAAGCCCATGCATCCACTGTTGTTCCCGAGACTATGGACTCGGAAAAATAGTCTGCAACCCTCAGGATACAGCCATTGGGGCTGGGGGTTGCGTTGACCTTACCCACTTGGCTGCCTATGTTCGTCTCAATGTGTCCACTCTTTCCAACCCTGACTCCCTAACCATTCTTTTAACCTTTCCCGACTCTTCCGCCCCTTTTGAACCCTTATTGACTCTGGCTCCTCCCACTGCTTCCTTGACTCCTCTTTCATGTTGAATAACCAACTCAGCATGGAATCCATTAACCCAATCAGTTTACAACTCTTTGATGGATCTTGCAACTCCACCATAACTCAGATTGTCAAACTTCTGGTCACCTTCCCTGCCGGCAAAGTATTCAATTTGTCATTTTATGTAACCTCACTCGACTCTTCCTGTTCCACCGTACTCAGTCATAACTGGCTGAAGCAATACAATCCATTGATTGACTGGTCTTCAAGCCAACTTGCTTTCCTCATAGAGGTCCAGCACCCCTGATGTCACCTTTGTCCCTGAATCTTCCGGTAGAAATCCTTGACTCCTCCGCACTTTCTGAAACCCCCATTCCTCCTAAATTTACAACCCCTGACATCTCCTTCATCAATGCTGCCGCTTATGCACGTGCTAGCAAACTTCCTGGGGCAGTAGCTTTTCAGATGACCTTCGCTCCAGAAGGGTTATCTGCCTGCTCTGCCCAATCCACTAACTCATCCGACCTCTCTGATATTCCACCCGAGTATCACGAATTCGCTGATGTCTTTAATAAGACTAAAGCAGATACCCTTCCTCTGCATCAGTCTTACGACCTCAAGATAGAGACAGAAGACAATACTCCTCCACCTCTGGGCCACATGTATTCTCTCTCTCCCTCTGAATTAGAAGCCTTACGAGTCTTTATTGACGAAAACATCCGCTCAGGTTTCATCCACCCATCCAAGTCTCTGCATGGCACTCTGATTCTCTTTGTCAAGAAGAAGGACGGTAGTCTCCGACTTTGTGTTGACTACCGAGGACTTAACCGTCTTATGAAGAAAGACCACTACCCACTTCCTCTCATTTCCGACCTACTTGACTCTCCCCACAAAGCCCACTTATTCACCAAAATAGACTTGCAGCACGCTTATCACCTAGTCCGCATTGCTGATGGTGATGAGTGGAAAACTACTTTCCGCACCCACTATGGATCCTTCGAGTGGTTGGTGGTTCCCTTTGGACTCACTAATGCACCTGCAGCTTTCCAGCAGTTTATGAACAACATCTTCAGTGACATGCTGGATGTTTGTGTCATCGTATACCTCGATGACATCCTAATCTATTCTGATGACAAGTTCAACAGGGCTCATGTCAAAGAAGTCCTCTGCCATCTCCAGAAAAATGGACTTTACGCCTCTCCACAGAAATGTGAGTTCCACAAAGACACCATCGAATATTTAGGTTTCATCCTTTCACCGGATGGACTGCGGATGTCCAAAGATAAAGTCAAAACCGTGCTTGACTGGCCCAAGCCTAGGAAGGTTAAGGATATTCAATCCTTCTTAGGCTTTTGCAACTTTTACCACCACTTCATTAATGGCTATTCAGACATTGTCATCCCACTCACCCGCTTGACGCAGAAATCTGCACCATGGGACTTCAACAAGAAGTGCTGCGACGCTTTTGAAAAGCTCAAACAAGAATTCACCCACGCCCCCATCTTAATGCAATGGGTACCTGACTCACAAATGGTACTTGAAACCGATGCTTCTGACTATGCCCTAGCGGCAATCCTTTCGGTTTACACTACGTGTTAAGACTATAGGTCCTTGACTCAGCCTCAGCTTCATATATCGCAGTTGGAGGCTTTCCAACTGTATCGGTGTCGCACTAGGAGACTTTCCTGGTGTATCGGGCTTCCTGCCTTCACTTGGGTACTTCCTCAAGTAATCACGGCTATCTGTACTCAGAGGCTTTCTGAGTAGACTGTTCATTTGTGTATCACAGTTGGAGGCTTTCCAACTGTCGAGTTCAGGTTATCACAGCTAGGGGCTTCCTAAGCTGTCTAGTTCGGGTTATCACAGCTAGGGGCTTCCTAAGCTGTTGAGTTCGAGTGTATCACAACTAAGGGACTTCCTTAGTTGTCGAGTGTTCTGGTTGAGTCTAAGACCATTGGTTGAATTAGGTCAAGCTGGAGAATACACAGAGTGTAGCTACAGCTTATATACTGTTCTAGGACTACCTATTGTCCAATTGGAAGGTGAGATGCTTATCAGGTAAATATAGACAAGAACAATAGAGACAATAGGCCTCATGCCCCGCATGAGGCATCCAATGTCAAGGAGTGCTGTGGCGCAGCATATCAGAGAACAATAAGAGAATAGCCTCATGCCTGGCATGAGGCATCCAATGTCACGGATCCAATGTCAAGGATCCAGTGTCAAGGACATGTTGCAGTGCAGCATGTTGATCGTGAGGGTCCGATGTCCTGGACCTCATGTAAAGGGGGTTGTCGTACTACGGTGCATGTGGGAGTGGGTTTGGGTGCATGGAGTCACCATGCGTCAAGGTGTCTTCCGTCGGAAGAGAGTTGAGTCAAATAAGAAAAAATGAACTGCCCATACTTGCGGGTTCTTGTAGACAAATCATAACACTACGGATGGAGAAATCCATCTGATCGCTTTTCACTCCCGCTCCTTTAATCCCACTGAACTAAATTACGACACCCATGAGAAGGAACTCTTGGCCATCTTTGAAGCCTTCAAACACTGGCGGCAGTACTTTGAGGGTTCTGCAAACCCGGTTGATGTGGTCACCGACCACAAAAATCTGGAGTACTTCAGCACTACTAAGTTGCTCACCTGCTGCCAGGCCCATTGGTCTGAGTACCTTTCCCAGTTCAATCTCATCATCTGCTTCCACCCCGGAAAATTAGGGGCCAAGCCAGACGTGCTCACTAGACGTTGGGATGTCTACTGCAAAGGGGGAAATAGCGACTTCACCTCCGTAAACCCAACCAACTTCCAACCTGTATTCACACAGGAACAGCTCACCTCTTCCCTTCACACCACCTATTTCGCCACACCCATCCTTCGACAAGCAGTAATCATGGATGTTGAGAAACTTCACCACGACATCCGCACCTCCCTACCTCTTGACCCCTTTTCATCTGCACATCTTCCGACACCTATCAATCCCAACTGGACCATAGATGAGCCAGGTCTCCTCCGCCACTTTGACCGGATTTATGTTCTGGACGTTGCGGATCTTTGCCTCAAGGTCCTTCAGTACAAACACGATCACATCCTCTCTGGCCACTTCGGACAAAATAAAACCCAGCAGCTTGTCCGCCAGGAATATGTCTGGCCAAACCTCTGCACCTTTCTGCAGGAATTCTGCAAATCCTGTACCACTTGCAAATGATCCAAATCACCTCAACACAAGCCCTATGGGTTTCTAAAGCAACTTCTGGTTCTGGAACGACCTTGGAACTCCATCTCCATGGATTTCATTGAGCAACTACCCGACTCCGATGGTCACACTACTATCCTGGTCATTGTTGACCATCTCACCAAACAAGGCATCTTCATCCCAACTGTCAATGAAATCACAGCCCAAGAACTAGCCAACCTGTTCGTCCTTCACATCTTCTCCAAGCATGGTGTTCTGTCACACATCACTTGCAGCCGGGGATCCAAGTTTGTCTCCCATTTCTTCTGCTCCCTTGGAAAAGTGCTCAACATGTGGATCCACTTCACTTCTGGTTATCACCCACAAGGTGATGGTCAGACAGAATGACTTAATCAGACCTTGGAGCAGTACCTCCGGATCTTCTGCAACTATCAGCAGGACGACTGGTCTCACCTCTTACCCTTGGGCGAATTTGCCTACAACAATGCTCCTTCCGCCTCTACAGGCATATCCCCTTTCTTTGCCAACAAAGGCTATCACCCAAACATTTCCATCTTTCCAGAACACGACTTAGCTTCACAGCGCGCCTACGAGTTTGTTGTCGACTTAGACAACCTTCATCAGGAGCTTCGGAAACAGCTTGCGGCCACTCAAGAGCGTTATCAAGGTCCTGCGGACAAACATCAGGCACCTGCACCCAAATTCAACATTGGTGACTCTGCCTACGTCACTGCAGAAAATATCTGCACCACTCATCCTTCCAAGAAACTTTCCAAAAAGCACCATGGCCCCTTCAAAATCATTGCCCGCCCAGGCACTCACTCAGTCACCCTGCAGCTCCCAGATCACATGCGGGCCATTCACCCTGTTTTCCATGTCTCTCAACTAGAGAAACACTCCCCAAACACAATTCCAAATTGAGTACAACCTCCACCTCCTCTGATCACCATCGACAACAAGCTTGAATATGAGATCGCCAAAGTCCTCAACTCCAAAGTTGACAACCGACATCACTGCAAGATTCTCTACCTCGTCCGATGGGAAGGCTACCAGGGAACCAATGAGGAGACCTCCTGGCTACCTGTTACAGAGCTTGACCATGCCCAAGGACTCCTTGTGGATTTTCACACTCACTACCTGCAGAAACCTGGACCATTACCCGCTTAAAGTCTATTCACGTTACTTATTCACTCAGTCTGAACTCAGAAACAAAATTCACTGAAAAGTTTTTTTTTTGGATCCGACCGGATCCCTACACTACCTCCGCTTCTCCCTCTCTGTCTTCATCACCCTCTCCCCCAACTTCGCCCTCTTCTCCACCCTCGTGTTTCTCTTCACCTTCCTCACCTCCACTCTCACTCTCCTCCCCGTCATCTGCCTGCCTTTTCTCCAGATACCTCTGGAAGGCCGCCCAGTCATCTCCAGACTTGTGGATCCCACGTCTTTCCCGCCAGGACTCTTGCACTGCTCGCTCCACCTCTTCATCACCCTCATCGCTCTCCTCCTCGGTGCTTTCTTCCTCCACCCACTCTGGGTCCAAAGCGTCCCAGATCTCCCCCATCGACTCCTGCACCACAATTGCCACCTCTCCAAACCCCTTCCTCACTGTTTTCACCAGCTGCTGCAGCAGCTCCGCCATCTCCCCACTGTTTTCCACTGGGCCCATCGTCCCTGCTATGGACCTCGCCTCCTTTGCTGCAGGGGCCTCTTGCCCCTCCCACACTACCTCCTCGCACTTATGTTTGATGCATGTGCCATTGTTGCACACGCGTCCCTTCGCACCCATCTTGAAACACGAGACCTTTTGATATTTGCATCTGGGCCACTTGTCAGTAAGAGAACACTGAGAAGGAAAACGATTATGCACCTTTTGCAGGGCAACACGGCCTGCACCCACACTGGACCCTCTGACTCCTCTGATTCCATTCATGCCTTCAACTTGGCGACTTTCTTCTTCTTCGGGGACTTGCTCCCCTCTGCCTCATCTTCCAAACCCGTGGCCGCTGCCACCCGCTTCTTCTCCATGCGTCTTGCGGCCACTGCCTCTTTTTTCCACACCTCTGCCTGGCGCGCCTCCTCAACCTTTGCAGCCTCCTCTGCTGCCTTTTGCTCCTCCTGCACCCAGTGTTCCTCCTCCCTTGCTGCTTCCTCTAGCTCCTTCATCTCCCTTTCCATCTGCTCCCTCAGTGCCCACTCCCTCTGTTCATGTTGGGCCTTCATTGCAGCCATTTTGATCTGCGCGGAGACTGCTGGGGTGGACATTTCTGATATGTGATGGGAGTAGGAAACCACATGAAAATTTTTCAACCAATTACTGCATTCAGAAATTCAACCAACTTCCTCATTCAGACTCAAACTCTCATGTGCCTCGTAGGCTCGGCACTAAGGGGGAAATACTGTCAAGAACTGTTCCTCGCCTGATCGGAACCCGCATTCTGTCTGACTCTTTCCCGCATGTCTAACCCAACATTTGTCTACTCCTCCTGATTTTGTTCCCAGCCGCCTTGCACTGCCCACACTGCTGTGCACCAGGCCGCCTTGTACAGCACCCATGGCTGCCTTCCCAAGGCTGCTGTCTAGTTTTGCAAATTCGACTATGGATTCCTGTGCAGCCTCCACTAGGTAATTTATCTATGCAGTCGAGACACTGCCACAGTTCCTGTTTCTGTCCCGCTTTTATTCCGGACTCTAGTAGTTAAGTTTAGCTAGTTTCGCCTTGTATTCCTCAGTTCATATATTGACATAGACTTGACTTTAATCTGCCAATCCAAACCTCCTTCTACTCCAACCTCAGTTCTCTAAGAGTCTGAACTCCATTCAACTCGACCTCCAGTCTCCCTCTGAAGTTCTAACCTCATCTGAACTTAACCTAAGTCCCTCTGCACTCCTTCCCACGTTTACCCGCACTTTCCCGCTCCTACCTCCAAACCTCCAACTTGAAATTAGGACACCAGACGAGGTGAAGGGCACAGATTCTTACAAGCTGAAGCCAAGTCCTTTCCATTTCCCCTCCCACAGAATCCACAACAACCTGACACCCTTCCATAAACAACACCTGCAGTGTCTGATTGGATTCCGATGAACCTCTTAGGATCAGTTCTTAACAGTTACCCTGCAACCCCTTGTGACTTTTCAGCCTCTACATCACATCCTGAGATTGTCACTTTCCACTTTCATCACCACTGTGGCTCACTGCCAATGGGAAAGTGCCAACAAGAGTGTTCTTCATGCGCCGGCTGCGAAAATTGTTTGACAAGGATGTGGGGGGACAGTCAATGCGACACCAGAACCTGGCAGGATGATATATAACTAACTGTACTTACCATATATAGCATGGTACATGCACAAGTGTCATTAGAGTAAGGGTCAATATATCAAAACAACTGTAGTTGCATGCTCAGGTCGACACCACACATGACAACCAGCACAACCTACTAGTCATCGTCCCACCACTGTTTGTTTGCCCAGGGCCACTGTCAGGGTAATTATAGTTCACAGATCTGTTTCCGAACAGTGCTTCATCGTGGATTGATGTGGGATTGATGAGCCTTCTATTTCCCCTCTATACTGCACCTGATGGTCAGTTTGACAGGTTACAATTGTCTTTGCAATGACTTTATGTTTGGTTCCTGTCAGACATGTCAGATATGTATATCTTCTGCTTTCTAATGTTTTATGATATTTTATTTTCACTTCCTAGAATATACATATACCTGCCACATGGCAAAAGCTCTTTTACTCTCAGATGTATCTTCTACTTCTGTTTTGTGAATCTTTTTCTCAGCTTCTAGGGGGAAAAACATATATTTTAATTTCCCTCAGGTGGGGGATGTTGGGCATTTACATCACCATGACTATTTAGATGTCTATAAGGTTCAACTCGTGCATCTGCAGTATCGACACATGGACATCCACCTGGCAAAGCACATGCACAGCTTGGCCATCAATCTGATTACCGTCTGCGCAGCTCCACGTATCACCAGCACTCTCTTCCACATGCTGATCTCCTACAGGAATGATACCTGCATCTCTTACTCCAACAACAGAGCTTCCTCCTGCCAGCGACAGGCTCTTGTATGAGCTTTGCACTCCAACCGAAGCGCTGAACATCTCAATCAATATCAACATCAAAACCTCATGACGTGGAGTGACCATACATACCTTCTTGTATGGCTGGGCTGCTATCCCCGACCCCTGCAGTTCTCCAGATCCAGGAAATCACACATTGACCCTCACTCACTCCTTCTGCCTGAGCCACTGTCATGATATAGTATGGACGACATCCTCGACGAGAGGACCATGAGCATGGAGATCCTTCGACTTGTGAAGAGATAAATAAGAATAAGTTTTAATGGTAGATAGCATGAACAACAAACTGATGTTGGGGCCATTGGAAATGTTCCCACGACTTGACAATGGAATCAACAATAATGGGAGCCTCACCATAGTCCAACACAGGCCTCCGAAGGTCTAGAAAACATTGGGATATGATTTTTTATCATGTCAAAATGTATTACAAGTAGAATCTCACCAGGAACTTGAGAAATGAGTAAAAGTCAGATGAAATTGCCAAAAGTGAGATTAGTACTACACATTAGCATGCAAAGGCAGGTTGACTCACTTGGGAACTTGCGAGGGCCTGTTCTTTTCTTGAGTCATGATCGATGCATGATCACCCTATCTCTGCTGTATCTAACAAGGGGGTGTCAGGACAGGAATTTTTCATATGATGTCAGTTTTTTTTTTTCACAGCTTGCCAGACCCCCCCCCCCCCTCCTGCCATATATGGTATGTTTTGATCACATGCTGTTTGAAAACAATCCCATGATCCTTCCAACAACGATGTGGTTGCATCCTTCCCCACTCTCCCCATCATGCCCACCATCCCATCTTCTTTGTAACTGGCCATTTCAACCACTGCCGCACCCTTTGGCCTGGCTAAATAGCAAACCCCATGGCTACAAATGTGCCACTTCAAATGTGGTTTGTGAATTTGAGACCATAGCCTGCATCACCCAAGGTCCAAAACAAAATAAGTTTTTTTCATTCACTGACTCTTTTAACTAATCACAATGTTTTTTCTGTAGGTTACAAGCTGCTGTTACCTACAATGATTAATGCCCATGTGGCCACACTTTCTCCCTGTCTAAACAGGAAATACAATGGGAGGCTTCTCAGAGGCTTGTGGAGTGGGATACTATGAGTGAGGTATGCATTACACCCATGCAACCACCTTTTACTGCCCTGCATCTCAGAACAGGCAGGCAACTGGGGTGCTCATAGCCCTGCATCACACAATGACAATGACAACACCGGGGCCATGAGACAGGTACCACGATCATCCACGACAATCCAACTAGCCAGGACGGTGAGCCTGCAGCAGCTAACACTGGGATGACAACATCCCAAAGTGTGAGTATGTTTGTATCGACTCCGAGTCGGATGGTGCAGGAACCAAACCTGATAACGGTGATAAGATCTCTGGCCTGTCGAGAACAGTGATGACTGATGTCAGTGACCAGGTTGCCAAGGAGGTCCATTTAAATTTCCACCGGTGCTCAGTATTCATGGGCAGCATCCTCACTGGGTGGTATAAGTTCTAGCTTACTTACGAGAGTCATTTGAACTTTGAATTTATATATACTCGGTTCAAACTTCTGGTGGAATACTACTTGTAGTAGATAATATGTGTGATATATGCTATTTGGTTGTTCCAGGACCCTAACCACAACAAAATAGCATTCAACGATGCCTATCGGCATCATTTTCACTATGGTCAAAAAAAAAAATTCAGCCTCCGGCAGGACCCCCTCCTCCTACGTCTGGTTCGGGATTCCCGTCCCAACACCCCCTTGGTATCTAACAACTTCATTCAGCACCAGAAAATGACTGAATTGCAATTGGTATTTCAACCTAAGCATTCAATATTTTCCTGACAAAAATTGGAACTAGCCTGAGTGAATGTATCGGTTGTCCCATTTCTATGGGGTGGACTACTACTATCATGGATCACTAATGCACCTGTGACTTACAAATTAACCCAAGAATGACAAGGCATTGCAAGGAGCCTATGTCATATATTCATAGTACACAGTGTTCCGAGTGGGTTTTCTGATTGCAATTGATGTGGCTGTCAACATTCCACATGAGCGAGACATGCAGACCCACTGGTCACAGAAATGATTGTGATGATCGCAAGTTCCTACTAGTATGCTGTGCTTACCAGTGGGAGCTATCTAAGAATGTGTCATCCGTGATGTCCATGTTTTTGGATTGACTCCGAGTCGTCCACTGGCACGCACCAATTTAAGTTGATACCAACACGTTGATGGGGCCCTCCCGAAGTAACAATGTAAGGGGAATGAGGCAGAGAGAAAAAAAGGAAGAACCCAAAAATTAATATTTTATTTCCATGAAAATATATATCACCACAGCGGAACATACGAGGGAAGACAGTATGGAAGACTGCCAGTGATCGATCATCGCAACACAGCTATATATATCGCCAGTTTTCCCATCTACCTATTTTAAGAATTGTAACGGAGGAAGAAGAACCACGGATATAAAAGGGCATATTATGATGGCAGTGCGGAGAGGGCGCAACAATAGGCTGGTGCGCACAACGAGCAAGAAACCGCCTGGCCGCCCACCATTATCTGAACATCACGTGCATTCGTTATATATCAGGTAGACCTGTAGTTACAGTCCTGCATGTACCACGCTATGATCTGTCATTACAGTACGTTTATATATGAAAAGGACGTTATTGCCTGAATGCGAGCTGGAGGCGCTACTTCGTTGGCAGAAAATGGGGTCGCACCACACATCATCCAGGGAATCGGTCGTTGGGCTTCTGCGGCGTGGCAAATTTACATCCGCAAACACCCAGTGCTTTTACAAGCGATGCTTCACGCATGAACAGCTCCTACCTTCCACAGAATGACCGCCCTGCAGGGCACACCGTACCATTCACGCCTGCGTGCCGCGCGGCCTGCAACGACTCCCCGCTGGGACTTTTCTTTGCTTCTTTCTATACGCTTCGTGAACGGACACAGACGCCTCTTTACTGCCACGCTTGCTTCTCAATGGACATATCACTGGACATGTCGACAGTCTACCCTATGTTACCAACAGATCCACAGACTTTTCTTCCTAGCTATTGGCTTACTATGTGTTTTATAAACGGACATGACATGGACATACTAACAACGGACATCTCCTTGTATCTTACACTCCTCACATCGTCACCTCATCTCACACTACACACCTTTCCGAGCCATATAGGACTTTAGGCATACCTTGACGATACCAATATGATGTCAGTCGTTAAGGCTGACCCTAAGGGTCGCCGAATGATTATTTTCTCCCTACTCTGTGCCCACACTGTAAACCTTCGTGCATTGGACCGTGTAAAACGGTTATATAGATAGAACGGTTGGAGCCTTAGGCGCACCTACGAATGGGGTTATGAATGCAGATCAAAATTTGATCAAATTCAAAATGGGCTGTGGCCGGGGCGCGATAGGAGCAGCCCACCCATAAACACAAGACTATAATCATTTACTTATTTATAACTACTGTACCTTTGCGCATGGTTGGTCGTACAATAAGTATTACGTTTTGCTTGCACGTGTAAATTAATTTGTTATTCGCAATCGTGGTTCGACCGTTTCCTGTGGTTTCCCGCAGGCTGTGTCACATCGATTAGTATGGACCACATGCATACTACGTACCAGTACATAGTGATACCGCGTTTACATGCAGCCAAAATGCAGCCAGTGACCACTGACGAACAAAGACTTAGTGAGGACTACTGGACTAGGCTGCCAGTGTATGATCCACCAAATGTATCTGTCGAGTCCATTGTCACAGGCTACCATTAACAGAGCCTATAACAACAAATCTGATGCCTATCTGCGTCATTATCACATAGGTAATAAAAAATTTTAGCCTCCGGCAGGACCCCCCTACGGTCTGGGTCGGGATTCCCGTCCCTTGCATCAGCAAACTCTAATTTCAGGGTCAAAATTGATGCTACGCCTCACTAATCTCCCATAGTGCCACCAGGGATTTCTGATGGGCCGCCAAAGCGATGCCAGCACTTTGTGTGCCCCTGGCTTCGTAAGAGACTTTAAATCTTCATGCTTTCATGATCTTGTCTTCAGGAGGTGCTGGTCATCGCCTATATTCAACTTCTCTATTACGACGCCTCTCGCTTACGACGCCTCTCTGCTTACGATCCCTCTCTGCCTACATCACCATGCCTCTCCTTCACCACTTATCGATATCGTTCCTTCTAGCTTTTCTATTCTCGACCTCCAATGCATTGCCTATTACTGGGCCTCGTCCACCTCCCGATCATACTCTTACTCTCTTCCATGCAACATGTAACCAATATGCGAAATCAATAATGGGAAAAATTGACTTATCGAAATCTGATCATTCCGGGGATTTCAACTACAAACGTCCGTTTCGATTTTTTATTCCGTCGCACAGATGCCAATTGTCCTATAGAAGGTTTCTATCTCACCGACAGCTGGATACAAGCCGCCATATTTGTGGACTTGTTCGTGAAGTGTCCTGACGGGTATGCTGTCGTGCGTGCGTGGACCGCAATTGTCTCGATGATCTGTCGTATATACTGATGGGTTTTGCAGAATATCACTGGGATCCCAAGAACTTGAGGTCGATATTTCCACCAAATTTATCCACTCACCAACAATACCTAATTATTTCAATTTTCAGAGTCTTGCATCTCAACAATACTGAAGAAGCCAAGGAGGTTCGCTGATATTCAAAAAGCTTAATACTGTTCCCATGTTTACCATTCGCACACTTACAGTTCTGCTGGGACAGTGAGATCATTCACGACAAACTTCAAAGTAATCCACCAGGCCACTTGACACCGGAAGAAGAAAAAATAAAACAGGAGTTCGATAGTCATGATATGATTTGGGGGTGAGCTCTTTCGCGGTCATCAGCATTTTGATCCGTCGCAGAGCTTAACAACGAAACTTTGTAGTGGTTTAAACGATGAAGAGTTCCCATTTGCGCATATTACTACAAAGGAAAAGGTTTGTGGAAATTCAAATGACTCGGTGTTGTAGAACCTACGTTGCAATTTACAGTTCGATGTCAAAGTAAACTCCATACGTGATCGCAGCGTGCAATTGAAACAAGAAAACAAATTAGACCTTTACAAGTGAGTTCTTTCGCAATCATTTCGATTCAGTTCAAAGCTTAGCTATGAACTTGAAGGAATTCAAGCTGGACAATGTCGTGGAATCAATTTGTGATTGCCACCGAGAAAGGTGAGTACCTTCAGTCCACTTCAAACCTTGAAGTGCTCAAGCTTCGAAATTCTGCCCCGTCTAGGAGTGGGAGGACTGTCAGCACCAGCGATTTTCGAAACTTTCACCCCCCACTCCAGATGGAATACTGTACATACTCCACAGTCACACCGATGACTTTGGGTGACATCGTTGTAACGTCCTATAACATAGGTGTAAGTGTTGTGTAAGTGCCTCATTTGTGTATGTACGGGAACTGGTTGCTCGCCGGAATGATCCCACACCCATCAATGCCAACATCCCTCTGAATGCTCCAGCAGCCTCTCCCTCGTGTCCGCGCTCGGGTTCAGTTCTTAGATATCATTGAATGCCCCTTCCTTGAGCGCGCACTCGGATGTTTGTTCGACTTGGGAGAGCGTGATAATGATCGTAGTCTTGTTCTTGCGCCAGAGCTTCGAGTGCTTCCAAAAAATGGCAAGAGGTGGGCTGGGGTCCACTAGTGCGAAGGCAACATCAGCTGTTCAAATAACAGTCAGGGAAAACTTGACACAATTGCTCCCGCCTCCTGGACCATCTCCCTGAGAGCACCTGCCACCCCCAATGCCACAGGCCCACATTTTCAACGATAGTTTCCCTTCCAACAGACGTTCCCAATGCCTTTTCCAATTCAGCACACGCTCATGCCCAGAACCCAGCCCGGGTCCAACTAATGGAAATGTGTCACATCCGAAGGAGGACCTGTGCGATGATCGAATTCCCATAAGTTCCCTTGCTCAACCCCAGGACATGGGGTCACCTGACCGGAATCCGGTTAGTTGAAGTACCGGAAGACGAAAGAGATATTATTACAAACACTATATAGACTACCTATAGCTAATATAACATACAAGTAAACGAAAGTTTACCCGTACATAAATCGGTTTGACAGCGCGAACCAAACGGACCGTGCCGTGTGGAAAAGAAGCTTGGAACTGTATATTAGGTCAAGTGAACGCTATTCACCCAGCAGATTGTGCGCAACACGTGATTTTCGGGAACAACTTGGGCTTTGTTTATTGGACGCATCACACAGCAAGGGAGACCACTATGCTCCCTCTTTAGTTTGGGCACCTCAAGAATGTGCTTTGGACAATTATATGTTCTATGTAAATAGCTGGTCTATTTCTGTTTGCATCAAAGTTGGTGGTTGTGTGATTTTGATGAATTTTTCACACAAATAAGCCATGAATCTTCTGCAAGCCATATCTCAACAACCAGGCCACATTTTTACATGATCTTGTAGTAAACTTTTTACTAGTAATTGAGCTCTAGAGCACCTTGTAATTTGCTTATTTTCTGGTTGAGTTTTGAAAGAGTGAGTTTGAGTCCAGCCAAAAAGGTGTGTGCAAGTCAAGGGGGTGTCACATGTTCAAATTACCATATAGGGATGGTTAGTTAGTCCTGGCCTTGGGCCGTTAAAAAAAAATTGGAATGTCACATGATTTGGTGCCAGAAGGCCCGGAGGGTCTACCAGATGGGAAGAGAAGCCACAACTGTCCCCCATTCGGAAATAACGACCCAGAAAAACATGAAGTAGACATGTCAAGTACAGTGACATGCAATGACAGTAAGAAATTCCTCATGATGAGAAGGATGTAATCCATGGGTTAAATAAAGATTCAGGAGGACCCACCAAATGCAGAACTGATAGTGGAGGATGGGCATGTGCTCTGTCCAGATTGCAAAACTCAAATCAATGTTGGGAAGGTTGGAATACAGAATTATTACAAGCAGCATCAGGGCAGTGCCCAGTGTGCAATCAACAGGAAGAAGCAAAGGGTCAAGGATACGGTAGAGAAGACAAAGCAGAATGCGCTGAGGTTTTTTCAGCCACGAGCACCCATGGTCACTTCACCTGCTCTCGTGAGCCCGCACCCACAGTCACCCCTAGCCTCTAATTCCTCCAGCGCACTCATAACACATGAACGTAGAGGTTCACCTCACCTGCCACCCAATCCCATGATTCCAGCAGGCTGCCCAATTGGGCATGAGCTGCTCTGGAAATTCCATGCACACATTGAAGCACTTCCTAGAGATGTTGGTGAGGCTGGTGAAAGGCACCCTCTCGCAGCATTTTCAGGAAACCCAGCTGGATGTGTAGGTGAAGGCGAGGATGCATGGGAGAAATTTGACAGACCACTGAATACCCTTCTTCAGAAACCACCAGAAGAGCTTTGAGACCTGGTCCGAGTAGGTGAAAGGGGCCTCATAGGGTTGTGTCGTCTGCTTGAATATCTTGTTACCTACCATCAAGTTAGCGGGGTTTTACTAGAGGGAAAACTTCAACGCTTGATGGATGCTATTGACAAAGTGTGAGTAACTATATTTTAGCGGTCAGGATGGGGAGCTCAATATGTATCAGATCACCACCGCTTTATTCACCAAAAATCCAATCTCTGACGGCTGGTGGAGAACCCACCAACAACACCACAGCACCAAACCTAGAAATACCTCTATGCCCAATCCTGATTGATGTTGATGCACTTGAAGACCTAGCTGATGATGTGGCAACAGCTATCACCTCATATACCAGTATGCAGAACAAATCGAAGCAGACTAGAAAGGAGCAACAGTGCTGCGGGATTCGCGTCGACCTACCCCCTGGCAAAAGTCCCCACACATCATATCCATTCGGAATGCACGACAAGCTGGGGGACCCCTGGGATTATGCTGTTACCAGCAGAGTCTTGGTACTGCGTTCGAAAGGCTGTACCACAAACTCACAGCTAAATTCTGAACGTTGTTGGAACTGTGAGATGCTTACCAATAATCCAAATCTAGAAGGTGTTCTTCAGCGGATGGAAACCGGTGTGCACGAGAACTCCCACCTGGTGTATCATAGCATTGGAGGGCTAGTGACATTAGTGAGGAGAAAGCAAGGTGAAGTGAAGGCTTTACGCTTGAGGAAGCTGAATGACGCATGCAAGTTGGCTGGGAAAGCCGTTGCAATTGATGACCTGAAGCGATGGGTAATGGCGGTGGGCAGTGGGAGGGTGGAACGTGTTGATCGTTTGGTCCGTGTGAACCTTGCGAGAAAGGGAGGGATTCGAAACTTGCTGGATTTATACGATCGTGCAGCTCAGCAGATTTATCATCCACGGAACTATAGAGGAAGATGAGCTATGGGGGCTTCTGTTATGGCGACTGGGTGGCGCCCGAGTTGCAGGAATTGCGCACCGTGCTTTGAATTTGCCATCGCTCAGCACACTTCGACGCCGAACGATTATCCCCCGGCTCCTCGTCTCCCCAACTATGCCCATAGCATCGGAAATAGAGACAAATGTCTTGAGCTGCTTTGAAAGCATATCCGAGATCCTAGAAAGCCAACATGTTGTCCATCAAGTTTTGATGCTGGATGAGCTGAAAACAGAGGAGCGACCGCGATTAGATGACGAAACCAACAAGATTGTAGGGCCATGTCGGGAGCACGGCAAGAACACCAGTCTTGAATTTAACTCAGAGAAAGAAGTTGAACTGTTGCTCGAGGCTATTGAGAAAGGCGAGGTGCATCTTGCCACTGAGGTGAGTTTGGTTGTCGTTGACTGAAGATTGTCAGTTAGTGTCACTTCAAACTTAGGCAACTGTTGGTGCACTCGGCGTTCTAAGCGGTGAGACCCGTGTATATAGCGCGCGTCCGATCCTTATCTCAGGTTCTTGCAAACGCGAAACTGGGATGGAGCATGCTGCATTGATTAATACAGCCTATCTAGCCAGCCGGAAATCAAAGCTCAGAACAGTCAGCATCGCGTCTGATGGCGAGTCCCGACGTGGTGAAGCCCTTGTACGCTTGGCATTCAAACAAGAACTTGCACCCACATCTCCAATCTACGATATGTTGCATGCTCTTCCTCTCATGAATCTCAAGGTTGGGGATGACGATCTTACCGCCGACAAAGACTACAAACACGTGTTCAAACGCCTTCACAATCTCTTGCTTCGGGATAAGGGAGTGACTGTTCATGGGGTCCATCTCAAGCCAGCCGTCGTTCGCTCCCACTTCCATGACAACAATATGACTCTGACACGCCTCAACTACCTTCTGAACCCTGATGACCGGCAGGATGTAAAGTTAGCATATGATATGCTTCGAGAAGTTTGGTCCCTTCCTGATTCAGGACCTGATGCATTACCAGGATTCCACCAGGGTCGAAAGTAATTCCAAACGCTTGGAGCGCTCTTCCGTCATATCTTGATACCCTACATCTGCATCGACCTCTCATTGTCTGAGCAGCTTGTTCACCTTAGTGCTGCTGCACATCTGCTCCTTGCGCTTTTCGCAGAAGATCAAGCTGGTCCGAAACTCATGCCTACCCAACTCTACATTGATATCATGATGATGATAAAGAATGTTTATTTTTGCGTTGCCAAGACCAAAGCTGATGATCCGGAAGGGAGCTTTTGGATCATACTTCTTGGAACAGATCGCCTCGAGATACTGTATGGGATTTTGAGGACTATGGTTGGAAATGATGCAAATCTTGACCTCCTGCAACTTGGTCTTCGCCTTACTGGAACTACAGAAGTCTCGACTATCCTGGCAAAGTATCCACATTGGGATCGAGCGCCACGACGTTTAAAGCTCCCTGCCCTCTCCAAAGATGGACTAGTAGTTCACGCTCACATTGATCACATCAACCCAGCATCGTGGCGTGGCAACGTCAAGGTCTCTCGAGTTGTGCTTCAGACATGTTGGAAGCTTGGGAGACTCATGATCGAAGAAGATTTTCCTTTCCTTGCAGATATTCTTCGTTTCGCTACGGAATCATCATTTGACATCTTTTCCCCACTTGGCAAGGATCTGATTACGACCCCGCGAGATGAAGATGACTACGATGATACTGTGGACAATACCGATGGATCCCACTTGGGCACAGAGCTGCCACCTGGTCCAGATCTTGAAGATGCCGTTGCTGAAGAACACCCATCTGGAAAGCATAGCCCGTACTTTGAACTGAACGGAAAGCAAATCTACAAAGCTCGTTACCTTAATCAGGCGTTCGAGAATTACAAGAAACCTGGCTCCACAGATCGATTGAAGCGCGTGGCAAATGTCCAGCGTTACGCTGTGAAATCAACCAATGTGTATGACACCGTGCTCGATCACGATCCCACATCGGGAGGGAATGTTATACAGATGGACTCACCTATTGCGACACTAGTCCGCTGTAGTGGTCATCTATTCCTGTGCATTGGCGAGGTGATCGACATCTCGGTTGACTCACGTCACACTGATCAGGTCGCAGTGGAGTATCTCACGGAGCCATCAGTGTTGATATTGTATCAGATGCTCTTCCTGGTCCCAGCAAGCGTTGAGGATGATCCCGATCTGAAGAACGATTGGCACTGGTCAGGTAAACGAGGAACATCGTATCGGGTTGCTGGATGTCTCATCCAACCAATCAACCCAAGTATTTCAACCAAGGAACTTGGGAATCCATTTTATCTGTTTGAGAGTGGTGTTCTTATCGCAATAGGAGCTTCCATTCTTGAACGACTCGAACGGCGTCACGGAATTTCCATCCCCGACATCAAAAAATCAGATAGGTTTCCTTATTGCGAAGCTATGGGTAAGTACACTAGATTTGTTGTCTGTGGCGCACAACTAACATTGTAAACAATCAGGTAAAGCATGTTTTCTTTGTGAAAACGAACATGCGACACGCAATGTAGGGGTTTCGAATGAATGTACTGCTTGCGTTCCTTCGGTCACACTTCCAAAGTCAGCACAAAGAGTCCTCGAGCACATGGCTTCACACATTCTCTTCGACTCATCAGTTAATCGGAGTGCCAAGCCGTGTGGATTATGTCTTCGGACATCTCCCCTCTGTGCTTATTATCTCAAGAGAGGGAAGGGTGCAGGAGCTAGTGAACAAGTTGATCCGGCAAAATCCGTGTGTGCTAACAAAATACCATTTGCATATGCCATTGCTGCCATATCAACTTCTTCCAGCCCATCGTCAAATGTTCCCCTCCGTTGCCCTATCTGTCCCACAGCTGCACCGTGCGTATGGAGATACAACCTTTCATATCACATGCGATCGAAGCATCCTGCCATTTCACTACAACCCTATGAGTCTCTCTGGCAGATAACGAACGTCGAAAAAAGTCAGCTGAAGGAAATATGGAACAATCGTCACAAACATAAGAAGACGCGCAAGTCGAAGAAAAAGAACGCACCGGGTTTGATCATTTCGGAAGCTCATAGTTCATGTCTCACGTTACGGCAAGTCTCCCTAAAGTAGTTGATACCTCATACTGATGTTACGACAGGGATGTCAACGATGACATGGATGGTGACATGTCAGATACGGTGATCCTTGGTGGCGTGATACCTGAAGCTGAGGACTTGAGCAGCAGTGAGGATGAAGATGGCGAGGACTTACTGATATTTATAGGAGTCCCGAGCATCTGTTGAACGAGGACCGTGTCATTTCGGCGTCGTTGGAAGACATTGAAGATAGGAACTCACCAATATCACCGCAATTATCGACATCGATTCAAGAAAGTCAAGTAGAAAGCCCTCCTATGCCTGCCAGTCCTCTAGCTGTACTAAATGAACCCATACCGCAAACGGTTGTGACGATGCCACTCGTGGATCCTAGGACAGATGGCCAGTTCACTATTGATGCTCCAAAGACACGGGCAGGCCGAAAGCGGAAGGCGAGGGATTTGCATTCGATGCTGTACATGCGGGCTGGCTGTATTGGAGGGTGAGATATCGCGAAACGCAAACATTATCAAATGCAATCGTGCTGGATGCGAAACGAGTTGGGTGAGTCAAATTATCCATTTCGAGGGAGGCAGAACGAACTCATAAGTTATCCAGTACCATCTGCAGTGTGTTCAGCTTGAATACAGCATCAACGGATGGGTATGCGAGGCCTGTGATGCAAGTGGGAGTACAATGACATTGATATTGCCTTATTTGGTAATTAGTTCCCACAGTCAGTTAGTTAGTTCGCTGCTGGGCGGCTTAAAAAAACATTCGACCCGGTATCCTGACACCCTCTTCTTCGTGATGTAAGCAAAAATGTAAGCACGTCAAATAATCGCGATTAGTGGACATAATCCGTGGATCTTCGCCCTACTTTGACCGCTACTAATGTGGGAACACAAAAGGACAAACATGAAGTTCTGAAGATCGACGACGACGATCTCTACGATCTCGATGCCTCCACAGTTCTAATACCTGCAACCTGGATTAGCCACAGAAGGCCTCTCTATAGCCCGACGATGCAGCGTGTTTCGAATGTATACGCTAGAACGACAGATGGTGGTTGACGTTGAAGCTTTGAAGGTCTGGGCCGTGATTGCGTTTCTAACTGCCAGGCTGGAATCCTAATGAGGACATAACTGACGGTCTCGAGCAATGGTTTGTTCACGATTCGATCTATTGTCAGCCCCCACTTTAAAAAGCCTATAAAGTCTTGACAAATTTCGTTTCAATTCTCCATCCTCCGAGTCTCTCTAGCACAAAATCACATTCTCTTATAAACCCACTCTCCTTTTATTTATGCCGTCCTTTAAGAAACTCGCCAGCATGCTCCCTCTAGCTCTCCTCCTTGCCCGCTACTCCGTCGCCTCCCCTGTCAAACACCTCCAACGCAGCGTATATATTTCACATCTCATACCTACAATTATCTAATATGTCTCTCTCTCTGCAGACTCTCGACTCCGCAGCTCTGAATCCCCACCCCGATGTTTGCCCACTCTCGGTATGTATTCCGCTTCTAATGTCTACAAGCAACTGACATTTCTTTCTCTTTAGGGCACCTGTACCCCCCCCTCTGTCGTCTCTGCCGTCCATTCCAACCATTCACCCCGCCTTGTTGACAAACAAGACGAAGAGTGCTTGGCCCGTCTCCTCGAATTCGAGCACCGTTTTGAAGAGTTCAAAAACACCTACGCCACCTACTCTCAATCCTCTCCACCCGTAGTCGACCAAGATGCGCAACACGAGATGGACAAAAGCGCCCAGCAAATAGAACGGGAGTACCAGATGATCAAAGGCATGTTCAGCCAATCCACTGGGAAGAAGGATGTGGATCCTATGGAGCGGGAGCGTTTGATCCGGTCGATTGAGCTGGCTATGGCCTCGGTCAATGGCCTCTTTGAAAGGATGGTGAAGATGTTCCATGTTGACCGCTCTAGTGAACATGGTCCTCCTACTGGCGGTTCTCCTGCTAGCACCACTTTTGGTCGTGGAAGTCTTGGCGCTGTTGCTGCAAGTGGAAGTCTATCTGGTGGTGGAACTCCTGGTGGCAGCGCCACTGGCAGTGGAAGTCCTGGCAGTGGAAGTCCTGGCAGTGGAAGTCCTGGCAGTGGAAGTCCCGGTGGTGCTTCTGATAGAAGCTCTGGTGGTGGCGCTACTGGTGGTAGAAGTTCCGCTGGTGGAGGTCCTGGCAGCGCTGACCATCTCGATGGTGCTACAGGTGGTAGAAGTCCTGGCAGTGGTGGTCGTCCCGGTGGTGGTGCGGCAGGTGGTGGAAATCCTTCTGGTGGTGCTGCTCCCGGTATTGGTCGTCTCGAGGACGCTCTCGGGGGTGGCAACATTGCACATGGCAGTCCTGGTAGTGAAAACCTCAGCGGTGGAAGTCCTGGTGGCGGAGCTCTTGGAGGCGGAGGTCTAAATCTAGGAGGTCTCCGCATCAACCCCGCCGTCGGTGGTGGAGGTGCTTCAGGCGGAGGTGCTTCGGGTCCATCAGGAATCAACGTCAACACCAATGGTGTAGGTGCTTCGAGTCCATCAGGGATCAACGCCAACGCCAACGCCAACGGCGGAGGTGCTTCAGGTGGAAGTGGACGTCCTTTGAGTGGAAGTGCTTCGGGTCCATTAGGACTCAACGTCAACGACAACGCCAATGGTGGAGGTACGCATGCTGGAGGGGCTCCTGGTGGAGGTGGAGGTGCTTCGGGTCCGTCAGGACTCAACGTCAACATCAATGGTGTAGGTGCTTCGAGTCCATCAGGAATCAACGTCAACGACAACGCCAACGGCGGAGGTGCTTCAGGTGGAGGTGGACGTCCTTCGAGTGGAAGTGCTTCGGGTCCATTAGGACTCAACGTCAACGACAACGCCAATGGTGGAGGTACGCATGCTGGAGGTGGAGGTGGAGGTGCTTCGGGTCCGTCAGGACTCAACATCAACATCAATGGTGTAGGTGCTTCGAGTCCATCAGGAATCAACGTCAACGACAACGCCAACGGTGGAGGTGCTTCAGGTGGAGGTGGACGTCCTTCGAGTGGAAGTGCTTCGGGTCCGTTAGGACTCAACGTCAACGACAACGCCAACGGTGGAGGTACACATGCTGGAGGGGCTCCTGGTATAGGTGGAGGTCCATTAGGACTCAACGTCAACGCTAACTCCAACGGTGGACGTCCTTCAAGTGGAAGTGCTTCGGGTCCGTTAGGACTCAACGTCAACGACAACGCCAACGGTGGAGGTACACATGCTGGAGGGGCTCCTGGTATAGGTGGAGGTCCATTAGGACTCAACGTCAACGCTAACTCCAACGGTGGACGTCCTTCAAGTGGAAGTGCTTCGGGTCCGTTAGGACTCAACGTCAACGACAACACCAACGGTGGAGGTACACATGCTGGAGGGGCTCCTGGTATAGGTGGAGGTCCATTAGGACTCAACGTCAACGCTAACTCCAACGGTGGACGTCCTTCAAGTGGAAGTGCTTCGGGTCCGTTAGGACTCAACGTCAACGACAACGCCAACGGTGGAGGTACACATGCTGGAGGGGCTCCTGGTGGAGGTGGAGGTACTTCGGGTCCATCAGGAATCAACGTCAACACCAATGGTGTAGGTGCTTCAGGTGGAGGTGGAGGTGCTTCGAGTGGAGGTGCTTCGGGTCCATCAGGGCTCAACGCCAACGCCAATGCCAGCAGTGGAGGTGCTTCAGGTGGAGGTGGAGGCGCTTCGAGTGGAGGTGCTTCGGGTCCATCAGGGCTCAACGCCAACGCCAATGCCAGCAGTGGAGGTGCTTCAGGTGGAGGTGGAGGCGCTTCGGGTCCATCAACACTCAACGTCAACGCCAATGGTGGTGCTTTGGGTACATCAGGAATCAACGCCAACGGTGGAGGCGCGCCCGGTGGAGGTGCTTCGGGTCCATCAGCACTCAACGCCAACGCCAACGCTAACGGTGGAGGTACGCGTGCTGGAGGGGCTCCTGGTGGAAGTGGAGGTACTTCGGGTCCCTCGGGAATCAACGTCAACGGTGGAGGCGCGCCTGGTGGAGGTCCTTCTGGTGGAGGTGGAGCTGCTTCGGGTTCAGCAGGAATCAACGCCAACGCCAACGCCAGTGGTGGAGCTCCAGGTCAAGGACCGGTCAATGGCCAGGCGCATACTTAGTTTCTTTGTCTCTGTCTCTTTGTCTCGCTTGCGGTACACAACCCACTATATTTGACTAATATACCCTTTCCTTTTATTTATCTTTTCTGCTCTCTCTGTCTCATGAGTTACGAGCTTGAGCTTTGAGTTGAGTGCGATTTAGCTTTGGGGTGACCAGAAAATCTCGACAATAGAAATTCTAACATCCAAAGTACGCTCATTGCATAGACAAGCCATAAAGATCATCTAAACCGAGCGAACACTTCTGATATCGAACAAACTAAATAATTACTATATTATGCAGAGGGGGGACTTCGAGGCCGAACGGCGTGGGATCCGAAAATCACAACATACCTGTATAAATTCTAGTAACGAGTACGGCTTGAAAACACCAAATGACTCAGTGGTCTGGGTGTAGTAATAGTAACCTCGGACAATCAAAGACCTCAATGAGTAGACATATAGTCTATACCCAAGTCCCCAAGGCTTCACGATATACCTGGATTTGAAGTCCCTGCACCGATTTCATCGTCGTTCCAAAGTGTTGACTCCAGCGCTAAACAAGCCGAGGCAGAGTATCTTCTCACTCCTTTTGCCAGTGATAGCAGGGAATTCTTTTCGAACCATAACTAAGGCTTCCTGAAGCTGGTTTTCCACTTGTGCTACGAGGGCCGCTGCTTCGCACGGCATGTCCAGTTCTTTCAGGGGACCCTGTGGAGTTCGGAAGTGTAGATACCCATAACGGCTCCATCGTTGTGGACAGACCCCGCTGCTTGCGAATCGTAAAGAATTTCCTGTAAACACACCGTCATGAGGCTCTGTAAAAAAGGAAATTTCTCAGAGTCACGTGACCGTTAGGTGCAAGTCAACAAAGTCAGGTAAATGTTCAAAAAACGGTCAAAAATGTCAGGTCAAAGTCAGGTCAAATGCGTGACCTGACTTTGACCTGACATTTTTGACCGTTTTTTGAACATTTACCTGACTTTGTTGACTTGCACCTAACGGTCACGTGACTCTCGGAAATTTCCGTTTTTACAGAGCATGAGGTCTGACCGGAGCTTGTGACAACGCGAGCAGTGAAATGCTGATCTGCATAGTAAATGGGTGACTTCCCGTAGGATTTAGAAACCTAGATTATTTTCCAAACTATAAAACGCGGTGCCAGGTCGGAGTGTGAATTGAGAGATCCATGTTGAGATGAGAATGCGGCCAAAGATGATCGATGAGCGCTGAGCGGAGCATGCCAATGTCATGATTCTGCTAGATTTGGGTGAGGTTGACATCGCTTAGCCGTCGGGGATGGAAAAAAAGGTTTAGAAAGGAAATTTACGACTGGAAGAAGGGGGGAGACCCCTCGTTCAGATTCAAAGTTTACAACGCGGGGGTCTCAGGGAGCCCTCGCGTATCACCCATCAGCTCGGCAAACGCGATTTGTAACCAAAATCTATGCTTCCAGACGCTACGGGAAGTCATCCAATGACTCCCTTAAGATTGTAAGCCACCTGACGACCTTCTCTGCAGCTTACGTGTATCAGGCGATTGATAGTCGGGATGTGCTGCCCCAAGTCAAACACCAGTAAAGGTGGCCGTGGAGCCTGCACGAAAATGATCTTACGTACGAGAGTTCAAACGTTCAAACCCAGTGAAAATCAGATCTAAGTAAGTAGATCGAACCAAATCGAATAAAATAGTACCTTTCTATTTTCTTCGATCTAATTCTGTAGTATTCGCAAAATGACACACTTGTAATATTTAATTCGATGACAATTCCCATGCCGTTGAATCAGATCGAATAATGTCGAGTCACATTGAATAACATCGAAGTAAGTATAATACATAAATTTGATAGATCTATATTTAGGGTATCCTCCCAATGGGCAGGGTTCCAGCAAATCCAATTCAAGGAAATTATATTATACAGTATCAGAATACATGAGGTTATTGTACACAAGTAATACTACTACTATATAATTAGGGATGTACTAATGTCGACAGAGGAGGGCAGGTAGCACGATCTTGGTGCAGATTGCTGCAGTCATCATCGTGGTCATGTTGCTCCATGTAGTTGTTGCTGGGGGTCAATGCATTATTGTCCATGCAGAGGGAGGGGGAGGGTGCTGTCACCACCACCATTGCCTGTTGCTGGCTCACCTCATCGCTCCTTGTCGTCGCTTTCTTCATTGGCCAGTATACACCAACCTTCTGCCCTATGAGCAGTTTCTCATAGCGGCCTGTGACTCGTAGTGCCCTTGGTCTGATTCCAAACCCTTCAGCCAACACCCTGATTCGACAGGGAGGGGTGGCATGGTCTTTGCCGTCGCTGTCAAGTTGTTCCATCATGCTGGGTTGTCCTTTTTGTAGGTGGTCATAGCAGTGCTGGTGAGTACTGGTGAGTGCTGGGGTGCTTTCTGAGATGTTGGTTAGTGGCAGACGTAGGGGGAAGGTGGGCCTATGTGTAAGGGGACTAGGGGGGTGCCCTGTGTGTTTTTCCTATTTTTTATGTTCGTCCCATATTTTTCCCCACCTCATTTCCTTCTATTCTTCATTTTCTATGATTTTTCCAGATTTTATTACTAATTTTCCCTTGCTATCATGTTTGTATATGTTGACACTTTTATATTTAGAGGCGGAGTACCCCTTCCGACACATACCCCTTGGTATGATGTCATTCGGCGGCCTTGATCCGCCTATCTCCGCCTTTTTCTATTTTTAGGTTATATTTGATTTTTGTCGTCTTCACATATACTGGGCATCAGCAAGGGGATCCTTAGAGTTTTCTCTTCGGATTTCCCTTTGCTAGAGGCTTAGGTTGCCCTTATAGTAGAAAACTCTCCCCTAAGGCCCGAAAATCGCGAACGCGCTGCCCAAAATAGGCAGGTACGGACTGGACGATGCTTCCCAAAGCTCCACAGAGTCCCTACACACCGTTCCAGATACTCTCGCCTTTATCACGCCGCCATTTTCGCCAAACGCGCTCCCTAGTGACATGGACGCATCAGAACGCTTCGACGCACTTGAAAGCGACGTTTCCGGAATGCACACACAAATCGACTCGCTTAAATCTACGATTGAAAACTTCGTTAGGACCCTCCAGGCTAACCCTACAACTAATAATTCCCCCTTCACGACTCCAAGCGCACCCAACAACGACGTTTTGCCAAACGCGTCCACTAAGGAACGTGCCCAGATCAAACTGTCCCCCCCCGCCGAATTTAATGGTGCACGTGCGCAGGGACGTGCATTCCTTAATTCCTGTGAGTTATACATTAGTCTCCAGTCGCATCAATTCGTCGATGAGGCTGCAAAAATTTATTGGGCCTTCACATACATGAAATCTGAATGCGCCTATCTCTATGTGGACCGTATCCTACGTCAAACTAAAGAACTCGGTTCTCTACCTTTCTCCACTTGGGGTGACTTTCGAGCTGAGTTTGTACGCCACTTCTGCCCCCTCAATGAACGCCACCGAGCAGTGACACGACTTGAGTCATCCACTTACCACCAGGGACGTCGATCCGTGGACGACTATATCGATGAGTTCAAGGATTTGGTGGACATGGCAGGGTATGGGAGTGGGTTACCAGTGGTGGTGAAGTTCCGACGGGGGCTCAACCGAGAAATTCAGGACCAGATTGCACAGATGTTGGAAGGGCGCCCAGCGGACGATGATATCCTTGCTTGGTATGAAGCTGCTTCACTCTGTGACGAGAACCGACTCACAAATGCGGCGTTTAATGCTGCATTCCATGCTCCAACTACCACTCATACACCCTACACCTTCAACCGAAGCCTCCCCCGCCCTAACCCCATTCCTGCTCGTCAAACTCCCACACCAGCCATCAATGTCCCAGTACCAATGGATGTTGATGCAGCCCGCAGCCATGCACGTAAGTTGGATCTCTGCTACCGTTGTGGGGAACCTGGACACAGGGCTGGAGCGTGTCCCCATCGTCAGGACATCCGCATGCTCACCCCCGAGGGACGAGACAAACTCCTGCAAGATTTGTTGGCACTTGTAGATGTTGAGGAAGCGAAGGATCAAGTTGCAGAGGAGGTTAAGCTGGAAGTTGTAGAGGAGCAGGATTTTCCTATTCGCAGCGAGTGAATCGTACGCCCTCACTGCCTGTCCATAACCACTTTGAAGTCTTGTCAGTTGAATCCCCGGAGAATGAATCCATTTCTGTGACTGCTCCCCTTTCTGACCCTTCGAAGTTGGCTAAAGACGTACCTGCTCTCCCCATCTCTCCTTCTACTCCACGTCCCAAAATTAAATCATGGGAGCGTAAACTACCACGCAAGTATATTGTGGCATCCACTCCCTCTGCACATTCCTTAAACCTAGCCATCGAACTGCAGACGACCGACACTGGACAGATACTCGGTGTCTCTGCGCTCCTGGACTCTGGTGCGACTGGTCTCTTCATCGATTCCCATCTGGTACAACAACATTGTCTAAATACTCGCTCACTCTCACGTCCAATACCTGTATATAACGTGGATGGATCCCCAAATGAAGCTGGTGCCATCCGAGAGGTTGTAGACCTGGTTCTCCGTTACAAAGATCATAGTGAGCGTGCCCTTTTTGCTGTCACTCAATTAGGAAAGCAAAAGGCGATTTTGGGATATCCATGGCTTCGAGACCATAACCCAGAGGTCGACTGGCGCACCGGGGAGGTTACCATGAGCCGATGTCCATCCCGCTGTCGGACGTGTTTCACAGAAGCCAGGCAAGAACGTCGTGGACAGAAGGCGGCAATACGACGAACTCAGAAGTGTCATGCTGGACCCCTGCCTATACCTGAAGTGGAATTGGAAGGGGTTCCTGATCTAATGCCGGACTCAGATGATGATGATGAGGACCCAGAGGAAGTGGAGGAGGGTGATCGGATCTTCTACACTGCGATTCGCTCATCGCATGAGGTGTGTGCCACATCGAACATATCCCAACGCCTCGCCGAGGCCTTCCACAAAAACAACGCTGCTAAATCCTCTACTAACTCCTTACTCCCTCATCTCCATGAGTTTGAAGATGTGTTCTCCAAGGAGTCATTCGACTCTCTTCCTGCGCGTAAGCCATGGGATCACGCGATCAAACTCACCCCCGGCGGAACCCCTTCATCCTGCAAGGTCTATCCTCTCTCTCCGGAGGAACAACGGCAGCTTGACCAGTTCATCGACGAGCACCTGGCCTCTGGACATATTCGACCATCGAAGTCACCCATGGCCTCTCCCTTTTTCTTTGTCAAGAAGAAGGATGGCTCACTTCGACCAGTTCAAGACTACAGAAGACTCAACAACATCATGGTCAAAAATCGCTACCCACTACCCCTCATCTCCGAACTCGTAAACCAGCTCCGTGGAGCCCGATACTTCACCAAGCTCGATGTCCGTTGGGGCTATAATAATGTGAGGATAAAGGAGGGAGATGAGTGGAAGGAGCCTTTCGTACCAACCGTGGTCTTTTTGAACCGCTTGTCATGTTCTTTGGCCTTACTAATAGCCCTGCCACCTTTCAGACCATGATGAATGACATCTTCCATGACCTCATCCTCGAAGGCGTTGTCTGCATCTATCTCGACGACATCCTCATCTTCACTCGCATGGTTGAAGAGCACCATCGCATCACGCGCCTCGTCCTAGAGCGACTTCGACGGTACAAACTCTACCTTCGTCAGGACAAATGCGAGTTCGAAAGGACCAAGATTGAGTACCTTGGCCTGATTATCTCAGAGGGTCAAGTGGAGATGGATCCTATCAAGGTAAACGGGGTCACAGCTTGGCCAACGCCCACGAACAAGAAGGAGGTGCAGTCCTTCCTGGGCTTCATCAATTTTTATTGGCATTTTATCAAGGATTTCTCACATCATGCACGACCGCTGTTCGACTTGACAGGAAAGGAGGCATGGAGGTGGGATAATGCACAACAGGAGGCGTTCGAAAAGCTTAAGGAGATGGTCACTTCCGCTCCGATCCTTACCTTTGCTGACGATTCGCGTCCTTTTCGTGTAGAAGCTGACAGTTCTGACTTTGCGACGGGCGCTGTGTTGTCTCAGCAGTCTCCGGAGGACCAGAAGTGGCATCCTGTTGCATTCTACTCCAAAAGCCTTAGTGCTGTAGAGAGAAACTACGAGATCCATGACAAGGAGATGTTGGCGATAATGCGTGCGCTTGAGGAGTGGCGACACTTCCTCGAGGGTGCCCAACACAAGGTGGAAATTTGGACGGATCACAAGAACCTCGAGTACTTCATGACGGCCAAGAAATTGAACTGTCGTCAAGCTCGTTGGTCCCTGTATCTATCTAGATTCAACTTCTCCTTGCACCACCGTCCGGGTCGCAGCATGGGGAAGACCGATGCCCTATCCCGACGTGCAGACCATGGGGATGGCAGCGGTGACAACCAAAACATTGTGCTGTTGCAGCCAGACCTGTTCACCATTCGGGCACTGGAAGGCATTGTACCCCAGGGCGAGGAGCGGGACATTCTACGTGACATTCGTCGCGCAAACCGTAGCGGTTTACATGAGGATGTTGTTGCCCGAGCTGTTAAAGAACTGAGGAAGGGATCGACCCTTTCCTTACGTGCGGCAGAGTGGGCTGAAAAGGAGGACTTGTTGTATTTCAGGGATCACATCTATGTTCCCAATGACCCAGACCTTCGCCGGCGCATCATATCCCAACACCATGACTCACAGATTGCTGGCCACCCCGGACGCTGGAAGACCTTGGAGCTCACCTCACGGAACTATTGGTGGCCACAAATGTCATGGCTCATTGGTCAGTATTGTCGCACTTGTGACCTTTGCTTACACACCAAGGCCCCTCGTCGCAAGCCTATTGGTGAGCTACACCCTCTTCCTGTTCCAGAGAGTCGTTGGGATGTTGTCAGCGTTGACTTTGTGGTGGAATTGCCAGAGTCAAACGGGTTTGATGCAGTGATGTGCACAGTTGACTCAGTGGGAAAACGCACTCACTTCATTCCCACTCACACCACTGTCAGTGCCCTAGGTGCCGCTCGACTCTACCTCCACCACGTGTGCAAATTACATGGACTTCCTGGTGCCTTCCTCTCGGATCGTGGCCCTCAGTTCATGGCAGAGTTCACTCGTGAGCTGTACCGACTCCTGGGGATCAAACTCCTCGCTTCAACTGCTTATCACCCACAAACTGATGGCCAGACAGAGTGAGTCAACCAGGAACTGGAGCAGTACATCCGTCTCTTTGTCA
This sequence comes from Tricholoma matsutake, assembly GCA_026075535.2. NCBI lineage: Eukaryota > Fungi > Basidiomycota > Agaricomycetes > Agaricales > Tricholomataceae > Tricholoma > Tricholoma matsutake. The sequence goes on from AP026538.1 coordinate 11,294,194, forward strand.
ATGAATGCCAGGACGATTGGGATGATCTCCTTCCTTTGGCCGAGTTCGGGTACAACAACCATGTCCATGCTTCCACTCAACAGACCCCTTTCCTCTTAGACACTGGACGACATCCACGCATGGGATTTGAACCTCGCCAAACTCCCTCACACATCGAGACAGTGAATGAGTTCACAGAACGCATGAGGGATAGCTTGGAGGAGGCAAGGGCAGCCTTAGCAAAGGCGAAGGACGACATGGCGCGATTTTACAACCAGCGCCACTCCCCAACCCCTCAGTACAAGGTTGGTGATCGAGTTTATCTTGACTCCAGTGACATCTCCACTACACGTCCATCCAAGAAACTCGCTCATCGCTTCTTGGGACCTTTCCCCATTGTCAAGTGCGTTGGAACACATGCCTATCGTCTACACCTCCCAGCCTCCATGTCCAGACTCCATCCTGTCTTCCATGTCGTCAAATTGCTTCCAGCTCCCCCAGATCCGTTCCCGGGATGCCATTCACACCCACCACCACCACCTACAGTGATCGAGGGAGAACCCCAATATGAAGTCGAGTCAATCTTGGACAGCCATTTGCATCGAGGAAAACTCCAGTATTTGGTACATTGGAAGGGTTATGGGTATGAGGAGAACTCATGGGTCGAAGAGTCTGACGTAAATGCCCCTCGGTTAATCAAGGAATTCCACCGATGGCACACTGCTGCACCGCGTTGCATTCAAGTCACGGACTTTGGTCGTATACGATTTCGAATGCATCGGGGCGATGCATCTTAGAGAGGGGGTGATGTAAGGGGACTAGGGGGGTGCCCTGTGTGTTTTTCCTATTTTTTATGTTCGTCCCATATTTTTCCCCACCTCATTTCCTTCTATTCTTCATTTTCTATGATTTTTCCGGATTTTATTACTAATTTTCCCTTGCTATCATGTTTGTATATGTTGACACTTTTATATTTAGAGGCGGAGTACCCCTTCCGACACATACCCCTTGGTATGATGTCATTCGGCGGCCTTGATCCGCCTATCTCCGCCTTTTTCTATTTTTAGGTTATATTTGATTTTTGTCATCTTCACATATACTGGGCATCAGCAAGGGGATCCTTAGAGTTTTCTCTTCGGATTTCCCTTTGCTAGAGGCTTAGGTTGCCCTTATACTATGCATACCTGGTTGTCAATGGTGCTGCCCTATGGGTGGTTTACCCCATTGTTCGCCGCTGTCTCCTGTTTGCCTTGTTCCTGTCAATCTGTCCAACAACTGCTTTCAAAGGCCTTATGGATGGTCTCTTGAGTCTTGAGGGAGGCGTGGGCAAGGAAAAACCGATATGAAAAAAAAGCCTCGCAACATGTGTCAGTGAGGGAACATGGTGGGAAGAAAAGAACTTAGATAAAAAAGTTCTAAGTCGGGCGACAAGGTAAACACATGCATGTGGTTTTCACTGGGGCATGGAGTTGGATGGACGTGCGTACATGTGGACATCGACACGATGTGTGTGTAATGTGTGTGCATTTACAAAGCTTTGTAAGCAAGAGTTTGATGGAAAACTATTTTATTCTACTTTTGACCAAGGGGGTGTCACATGGTCAAATTGCCATATATGGATGGTTAGTTAGTCCAGCTCTTGAGCTCTTGAGACTTTTTTTTTTGGTAACATAATTTTGTGCTGGAGGGCCATTGGCAATCTCACAAACACAGAGACATTGTAGCAGGGCAGATACTGTACTATTCTAACATATTTGTACTGAATAAAGCTGGCCCTTGATGAATAAACATGAGCAAATATAATCTTGCACTGTCAGCTGCATTGCTGCTCATTTTATTGCTTCTACAATGACTTTCTGGCTTACTGTTTGTTAGGAAACCACCCCATTACCTAATAAAATTTCATTTTTATTTTATTATGTCAAATTACACTACATTACGCCAAATGACACTACACTTTGATAGCATGAGAATTTTATTTCGCACACATCAATATGTACATGCATGTACGAGTGCATCAGTAACAACAAAGTACAATATATGTAACATAGTATATAAACCCTAAATATATGCCTAGGGGACCCCAGTTGTGTTCTCTTAGGTATTCCACCTATGCTTGTGGTGTGAACAGCCTATCTCAACAAACTCACCTACTAATAACCCCTCACATCAAAACCATCAGTTCCCCAATCACATGTGCGAATCCCGCCCCCTTCTTGTAGAGAGAACCCACACGGTCTTAGCTAGCAGATAGTGGGTGTCGCCCTAACAGAACAACACAACTTCCCATATCAGTGCACCTTCTCTTACTTGTGCATACATCATTGTTTCACCATGCCACATCCGATTACTCATCCTTTCAGCATGAGCTGGAAGTACTTGTATACATGTAATCTATCTTTTCTTTCATAAGCTGATGCCAGGCCTTGCCTTACATTGCAACTGCCAGTGATTGAGAGGCAGTGCTCATCATTAGAACAGCTGCAACCAGACAACTGATTGGATCTGGTTTAGTCATGATTTACATCACTCTATTTGGATGACTATTTTAGTTACAAGCCAAATTCAGTGTTATCCCTGAGATCAGGCACTGTTGGAAGGGTTATTGATCCAAAGTGTCAAATTAGGTGCCTGACGAATGATGAACCATTGACAAACAATTGACAAACAATCATGTGACCCATAAATGTTTGGAGAGGTCTCGAAGAACAAATCTTGAGTTTGTCGAAGAAGTGATTCATCACAGATTTTATCATTATGTCTGAACCCTCAACTTCTAATCCTGGTCCTAATCCTGTTCCCACACCAGCGCTAGAGGCAAAAATTGATGTGCTTACAGTGCAAATGTTGCAATTAGTGTCAGTGTTGGCAGCATCACAGCCCAGACAAGCGGAAGTACAGCCAGAGATGACAGGAGAAAGAGATGATGAGATGGAGGAGATGGTGGAGTGGATGTCACAGGAGGATGAGACAGTGGAAAAATCTGGAAATGGAAAAGTGCACTTACCTAAGTATGCGCTCCCACAAATCTTTGATGGTACCATGGAGAATACAAAATTCTTCATCAGCTCTATAGTATTGTACATCCATGGGAGGAAGCCAGAGTTTTGTACAGCTGAGTCTAGGATTATGTTTGCTCTCTCATACATTCAGGGGGGGAAAGTACAGTTCTGGAGAAATGAGGCTATTAATCAAATTGCTGTGGGAAATAAACCATTTGCAACCTTCAAGGAATTTTTGGAGAGATTGGAGGCACAGTTTGGAGACCCTAATCCAAAGGCAACAGCCAATGCTAAATTAAAGACCATGTGCCAAGGTTCCCTAATGGTGGATGAATTTATTTTGCAGTTCAAAGCAGAAGCTTCCCAAACAGATATGGGAGAAGAGTTTTTGAAAACAGGATTAAATCCCTCTTTATTCAAGTCTATCTACCAACTACCTTCTATGCCAGAGAAGTTGGATGAGTGGTATAATTGGGCAATGTGCCTTGACCAGCAATATTGGCAGGGAGGCAATGGAGGTTGATCAAGCGGGGAGATGAGCCCCACTTAAATGTTTTAACTGTGGGCAGTTAGGACACATCACTAGGAATTGTAGGCAGAAAAGAAAGATTAGGGAAGCTACAATCAAGGAAGTGAAGCTGGAGGAAGGCAGGCAGAAGAATTTTGTGGAAGAGTCCCAGTGAAGGTTTTCCCATTGGTGACCCAGAATCGTTACAATGTATTAATATCGGAGGAAACCCAGAGTAAATCAGAAAAGGAAATCGAGGAGGAGTACAACTGTTGTGAATCACATGACAAAGAAAGTTGCCAAGCACTATTTCTGAAAACCCCTAAATTCTTTATTTGCTCTGTGCAAATAGAACCCGAAATCACCTTGACTGTGGGACTGAAGACAGTGGACACACATGCAGCAATTGATGTGGAAGCATTGCTTGATAGTGGTGCTACAGGATTATTCATTAATTGGTCCTTAATTACTGGAAACAGTATTAACACACACAAGCTGGCGCAACCTATAATAGTGTACAATATTGATGGAACCATCAATTGTGGAGGAACTATTAAGGAGGAGGTGACTATGATACTAAAGTATCAGGAGCATCAGGAGCAAGCCATATTCAAAGTGTGTGATCTTGGGAAAACCAATCTAATAATAGGATGTCCATGGTTATGGAAGCATAATCCTGAAATTGATTGGAAAACTGGGAAAGTACAAATGACTCGTTGTTCTAAGGAATGTAATGTGTATGGGAGGAAGATGAAGAAGGAGAAAAGGAAAAAGAGAGAGAAAGAACGTCTGAGGAAGTATTCTGTTACGATGGAGGAAGTGGAGGATGAGGAAATGCCAAATGGGGAAGTTCTGGTCATGATTGAGAAAGAAGAGCAGAAGCAAACCTTTAGAGCAATTCATGGAGGACAGTCATGGGACAAGAATATTGTGAAGGTGGAGAAGCCAGTGGAGGAGTGGGTGCCAAAAGTGTATCATGAATATCTGTCAGTGTTCCAGAAGAAGGAGTCTGAGTGAATGCCAGTGCAGAAGCCATGGGATCATGCAATTGAGATGAAGCCAGGGTTTGTGCCAAAGAAATCGAAGGTATATCTGTTATCTCCAATGGAACAAGAAGAAGTGGATGTGTTCCTGAAGGTGCAATTGTGCAAAGGATACATACAACCTTCGAAATCACCGCAGATGTCACCAATATTCTTTGTGCCAAAGAAAGAGGATGTGTACAGATTATAGGTATCTGAATGAGTGGACAGTGAAGAATGCATACCCCCTGCCATTGATCTCAGAAATAATTGACAAGGTGGGAAAAGCCAAGGTCTTTACAAAATTGGATTTACGATGGGAATACAACAATGTATGAATAAAGAAAGGAGATGAGTGGAAGGCTGCATTTGCCAGGCATTGAGGATCCTTCAAGCTGCTTGTCATGTTTTTTGGGATGACTAATAGTCCCCAACCTTCCAAAATATGATGAATGACATTTTCAAGGACATAATAGACAAAGGTGTGGTAATAATATTTATTGACGACATTCTGATATTCATGGAGGATGAAGAAAATCATGAGGTGATAGTGCAGGAGGTGCTATGGAGGTTAGCAGAGAATGATCTATTTTTGAAACTGGAGAAGTGTGTGTTTGGGGCAAGCAAGATCAAGTTCCTAGGATCATTGATTGGCCCTGATGGGATCAAAATGGATCTGATCAAGGTACAGGCGATCACAGATTGGCCTGCACCCACTTGTGTCAAGGAGGTTCAAGCCTTCTTGGGACTCACAAATTATTATTGTCACTTTGTGCACAATTTTTCCAAAATTGCTGCACCCTTACATAACCTTATGTGAAAAGGAGTAGTGTGGAGGTGGGGAGAGCAGCAGCAGACAGCATTTGAGGAGTTGAAGAGGAAGTTTGTGGAGGGACCAATATTAGCCCCAGTAGATTTCACACACCCTTTATGAGTGGAGTCAGATGCATTTGATTTTGCTACTGGAGCAGTATTATCAATGTTGTACAAAGATGACAAATGGCATCCTTGTGCATATTTGTCCTGAGGGTTGAATAATGTGGAGAGGAATTATGATGTGCATGACAAAGAGATGTTGGGGATAATACGAGTGTTGGATGCATGGAGGCATTATTTGGAGGGATGTACACATCAGATTGAGATCTGGACAGATCATCAAAATCTGCAATACTTCATGTCCGCTAAAAAGCTTAATCACCAGCAAGCATGTTGGGCACTATTCCTATTGTGTTTCAATTTTCACTTGGTCCACAAAATGGGAAGCTTAATGAGGAAAGCAGATGCATTATCCAGATGTATTGATCATAAAAGGGGGGTGGAGGAGGACAATAAGAATGTTACCTTACTCAACTGTCTCCTTTACCTAGCGATTTCCATGTGCCCTGATATTTCGTATGCCGTACAACAATTGTCCCAATATCTTGACTGTTACTCCTTCAAACACTGGAGTGCGGCAATGCGGTTAGTTCAATATTTAAAGGGAACTTGAGACCTCAAACTATACCTGGGTGGAGATAGCCCTATTTCCCTCCATGCGTTTAGCGACTCTGATTGGGCTAATTGTCTTGACACCCATCGAAGCGTTGGGGGATATCTCTGCACACTTGGCTCTGGCGCCCTATCTTGGACTGCTAAGAAGCAGAAGGTTGTGGCAACATCCTCTTGTGAAGCTGAGTATGTCGCTGCATTTGAAACTGCGAAGGAGTGCATCTGGATATGCACATTGCTCAATGCCATAGGCTATTTGCAATCCTCCCCAACAATTATTCTCTGTGATAATATGGCTACCAAGGCTCTATCTGAAGACCCTTTGCTCCACTCGAGGGTTAAACATGTAGATATCAAATATCATTTCCTTTGCAAACACGTCCAATCAGGCACCTTACAACTCGCATACATCAATACCAAAGACAATGTTGCAGACTTATTTACCAAGGCATTGGATGTGAAGCAATTCATACATTTACACTCGCTCTTAGGCCTACACTGATGCGATTCCATGCGAGGAGGAGTGTTGAGATTCACACTGTGATCGCTCAATTTGATGTGTGTTCTATTTCTGGCACATCTCTTTGATGCGCAAGACAAACATGGTATGTGATCAGCTGACATCAGCTTCTCTGATGCGTGTACTATTATTAACACTCCCTTTGATGCATTTACACAAACGCATCAAAGGCATCTTTTCTCTCGTCTTGTTCTTTATTAGACTGAACACACATATATATGGGTAGTTAGATACATGATCACCTCAGTCACTTATACAAGGACTGAGGTGAGCATCGCGTACTATATTTTCTGCACAGTAAATGATACTTACTGTACCTTAGTATATTTCTCGCATAATCTAGGTACAGTCTCGTGTAATAAGTCACTTATACAAGGACTGAGTATATTTCTCGCATACTCTAGGTTGATTTTCTACATCCCACCCTCTTCTTGTAGAGAGAACCCACACGGTCTTAGCTAGCAGATAGTGGGTGTTGCCCTAACACTGTTGGGTGAACGTCTTGTAGATAAATGATCTCAGAAGATGATTATCAAGTAAACATATTATTTTACATGTTTCCTGGGGTATTGTACTCCAAAGAAGTAGAACAATACCAATATTTAAGTCATATACAAACCAGAATCTTTTTTAAATGTGTAGCATCATATTCTGTTACCAAAGATGAAGTTTGAAATGTGTTGTGGAAGGGATTGTAGCACCTGCATGCCTGCCACTTGTGTCCACCCTGATTTCTGACTTTTACACTACCCTTGGCATTTCTTTTTGGTGGAGAAAATGGTGTATGAATGTTCCTTTCTATTCAGATGTGAATCCACACTAGTTTTCAACTTGTAATAAATGGGTTTCAAGAAATTGTTCAGAATTATGCATGTGATACAGCCAAGAGGGAGTTAATTTTACAGACACAGGTCCTCTGAGATACTTTATCTACATTTCCTTCACCCAAAACTAAGCCAGAAAGTCACTGTGAAAGCAGCTGCAATGCAAGATGCAAACATTTTTTCTGTTGGTCATCAATGATTTGTAAGCAAAATGTCCTTATTAGGACATTAGTTTCCACAGGTGACAGTGGGTTAGTTAGTTCCTCACTTCATGGCTTAGAAAAAAAATAGACCTGGTATCTTTAATTTTTTTTCTGACACCCCCTTGCGTTTGACACACTTGCTTCGATTTGCTTCGAACTACTTCGATTCAATTTGATTCAATTAGATCCGATTTTCACTGGGGTTCAAACGTTCAGGCTTCAAGTTTCGTTACACATTGGACACGTTGATCCTAATGATATCGCGAAGTCATCAAGGCACGATTGGATGTCCATGCCCTGCCGGCTGAACAAAACTAGCTCACAAGATCGAATATGTCGTTGGTCACGCGGTCACGGTCTACTAAGTACTTCATGCTAGTGATGTGTGTAGTACAGAGACTGTCACTTTTCTACAGGTAGATAATAAATTAAGGTCAACGTTGAAAGCCTGGATATACGTTTCCAGTTACATTCTGTGGAATGAGTCCTCTGGTGATGGCCAACAGGGCTTTGTGCGTGGCGGCCAATGCAAACAGAGTGCAGTAAATCATACCTTCTGGCCAGTCACCAGCCCTGATATTTATTCCCAGACGCCCATACGCTATATCAGCTTCTAAAGCGGTACATTCCATCACTGCTAGATTCATTCGACTGATACGGTGAATCAAATCAACTGGAAATTTGATCGAAAATTTAATGAATGACGATTTGTGAAAATGCCATTAAATCTCGCGTAATAATACTATTCCTGTACTACTGATTTCTCTTGGGTCTCACTAGCTTCTCCATCTACCTTGTTGTGCAGTCCGTCCATAAGGTGTGGCTTCCAGGTAGCCGAATTCCAAGGCTTAACGCCAGAGCGATACATTTCGTCAACCTAGGAGCATCAGTGAATTGAACATCTATGAATCGTATATAGGCTCCTACCTCTTCCAAACTAAGTCCCCTCGTCTCGGGAATAAAAAGATATACATAAAGCCAGCCGAATACTAGCATTCCGAAGAATATAAGTAGGATCAGAGGACCGATGCTGTGAAACGTCAAATTTTTAGCGCTACTACAACTTCACCGGCAGCAGACACATATGGGTACATTTGTGCAATTCGTGGAGCGAAGAATGAGAGAAGAAAATTCCAGAGCCTGACGAAATTTCTATGAATGTCAGAACCACAGTGGGAAGAGGTGAAGTCACCAATTTGAAGCACTACCCAAAGCAATGCATTTGGGCCGAACGCGGAGCGGGAACGATTCGCCTAAAAAGTGTCAATATTATTCCGTACTGCACGAGAGGTCAGCGTATACCCAAGTACACCCATCTAGATGAAATTTTAGCAAATCATGTGAATTCCCCTTTAGCAGGACATACGGTGTTGGACCCCAGAAAAGTCCGAAGGAAAATACATGGAGCACAGCGAAGGCAATGAGAATGTCACCTTGGAAATATTCTCTGTTAGAATGCATGTATTCCGGAACTGGCCGACGTACCACCCTGTATATTACGTTGGGTAAGCTGATTTTTCGTAATACCCGTAGGCGCCGACATGAAATGTCCGACAAGTCCTGCCTACAAGGAAGCTGAATCATGCGTACGGATTTTATGTTCAAGAGTACATACGATTATAGCACACGTCGCTTCCAGAAGTGCACCGATCAAGAGAGACTAAAATTCCGTTATACACGGCTCTCAAAGGATGTAATTCATACCCACGCGACGTCGTCCCATTTTCTCAATTAAATACTGTAAAGTTATATGAGTGATTCCTTACTAGACACACATATTTGACTGACCAATGCAGGAATCGTGCCAATAACAGAAACACCACCTAGGACAGTCTGAATGGAGTAGGGGTCAAGTCTTCAGACGGAAAAGATTCATGGGTTTCGTTGAAGAACAGTGACAATATGACGTACGAAGTCCCTGCGCTTTGAAAGAAGGTATCCCCGTAATAGTCTGAGCCAAAAGTTGTAAATGTCCATCAAAACGAATATGACAAGGAAGAAAATGCGTACAGTAGAAATTTTGTCCATTTAATTGTTGAATGAACTGCAGCATCATCCCATTGACGGTACGTTTCCATAATTTATTTCTCGTCGAGAAACACTCCAGCCAGGTGGGCTTTCCACCTTCGTTTTCGACCTTGATAGCAAATCCAAGCTCTTCGACGAGTTCATCCACGAGCCCATCATCTAACGATACGCCATTCAGATCTGCGACGACTCGACGTGCCTCCTGTTTTCTGCCAGTTCCAAGAAGATGTCGACTGCGATCGTAGATTTAGTCCTGGTACACCGGTTCCAAGTGCTACACGTACGGCGACTCCGGCAAGAAAAAGATTCCAGAAAGCAGAATAAATCCCCACAGGATCTGGAAGCCGATTGGAATGCGCCATGACGCCGCATTGCGGAGATTATGGGCTGCAAGATCAAATACGTAGCTCAGGAAAATGCTGACCATGAAGGGACCTAAATGAAAATTAGTGTTCTGAAGAAGCGCCTCTCGCACGCACCCGGATATAATCTGTACTTGATAGAGTACTAGCAAGGTGCCTCTTAGGGCTTTTGGCGCTGTTTCTCCATTATAAAGACTACAACACAAGTGATGTCAAGATTTGGAAAATTTAGTACAAGATTTGGAAAATGCTCCCGTACTCACGGGACGATAGCTACAAATTATAATTAGACGTCAAAATCTGGCTCGCATCCTCCAAAACTAAAGGCTCGCCTGACAGTGCTCCTACCCCGAGCCCAGCTATGAAGCGACCAATTGTGATCTGTGGAAGAGACCTTTGCGTAGCTGTCTGTATGGCAACACCCGCCGTGAAAATTGCAGCCCAAATCAAAATGGAACCACGACGGCCAAATCGGTCAGATGTGAACGCCTGACTCAGAGCTCCACTAATTCCGTTAAGAGAAGGGCAGACACGTGAAGCAGACTTCACTCACACGAACGTCCTGTGAAGGTATCCGATCATATACTTGACTAAATTTGTTCAAGCAACGTACCCAGCAGACAACAACGAGGTGATGATCGACTGCCTGGAGCTCGACAAATACATTTTCCCGTCCGCGCCCATCTGACCGAATCGATCGATGAAGTCTGGCATGATTAGACATCCCTAACTCATCCATGAGTATCCTACGTCAGAACGAGACACGCCGAAATACTCACTGAAACTACACCAATGTCATATCCGAACAAAAATCCTCCAAGTAAAATTCATGCTACATAACGCATAATAACTTCAAGTACAGGTGCAACAGCTCTTGGACGCTTACAGTATAAAGAAAGGAGTTCGATCCACTGCTGACACACCTCCTTCAAGATTTTATTATCTGCTTAGGATCCAAAGAGTGACAAGTGTGCATGAACGCACCAAATGCGATGAAAACGGCGAGCTGAATTGCCCTCTTGTTGGTGGGAATTGCTCTAGTCATTCAGATAGAAGAGGAAGAGCGATGGGATATCAGTCCTCTGAGGATGATTATAAGTCCAACGTATCCCAAAAATTAAGGTGACCACTGCCATACGATTGGAAGTCATGTTCCCTGATGGTGGATCTTGCGGTCCGTCCCTCGGTCCGAGGTACGTACTGGCATATCGCGACCAAGTCTGGTGCGTCGGACTCAGAAAGTTGAGTCAAATAACTTGAACAGGGCGATAGCCATTCCAGGAAATCCTGAAATAAGTATATTATATTCCAAAAGTTCAGTGCAGTGTTTTAATCACTTCCAACCAGCAATCCGAACGTCGAACGTTGAACGTTGAACGCCCAGCGTGAGAATTTGAACGTCCAAAAAAACGACTTGATACGTTATCGACCCGAGACAACCGACTTGACACGACCCGAGACAACCGAGTTAAAGCAGTTTCAGGTGGGATGAATAGCTTCCAGATCGAGCACGTTGAAGGTATGGTCTAGCAGATGTGTGACTTTTATCTTCGAATCAATAGGGTGGAAACTCCCACGTGCTCGTGACGCACCGCGCGGGAAAGGGAGACTGAAGTCGGTTTACATAGTAGTTGCTCTGTTCTCAGCGTAGATAAGTAGTCCAATTTGATCGTTTTATCGTTTTATAATGAGAGTTCAATCATTCATGGACAAACATTAGATGTGTCAATAGGTCTGCTATACTCGGCAAGTAGTGCAACTTGAGCTTGAAACCTCGGGTACAACTCGGGTATATGTACCGCTAGTGGGACTGTGGGAGCAGATACAAACGCTCATACATTTTTGCGGGTGAGAAATATTCATGTCACCTTGAAATAGACATGAATGAAGCCCGGCGGAACCATCAGGCATGAAACGCGGGATGGAAATGCGAATGGCCATGTAAGAGACCCGTTATCTCCAAGGGGTGGTGGAACGGGACTTTTGCATATACAGTGTATTACAGTCGCAACGTTTGGTTCGACCACTTGTCAACAAACGGGCGCTATTCTGAAGTAAGCTGTCCTGGTTGGGTTGCAACTTGAACTTGTCAGCCAAATTTTCCAGTCCATCCGACACTGGTTTGAGCGGGCCGTTGCTAGAGGCACGGCAGGTCCGAGTTCTCAACAGATCTGATATACAATGCTGATGTTGCGCTTCTTGAACGGTTTATAGACATGTCAGAGACATGATCAAAGTGTCCTTCATATTCTGTTTGTTGTCCTGTGGCAATTCCATCATGATGCCATACCATGCCATCAGATGTGATGATACGAGCTGTAAAGTGGTCATTGTGGTGGTATATTACACCTCTGAGCTCATATGTAGTACATTGCCCATTTCTCTGTGTTATGTTCAATGACTTTGACAGTAATGTAGTGTGCCCTGAAAGGTCAAATGCTAACATGGTAGGAAAATTAAGGAACATGTGTGTTCTTATCAAATGCTGATTACAAGAATGACAATGGGATGAGGATTGAACAGATAAGTTGTCAACAAAATTTTGGAGGGTGGGAAATGGGGTTAATATCGTAAGTTGGCAGCTGAAAGCAGACATTTCAGCTCGTTGCACATCATGACCATTTGGACAATGCATTGATGATGTTGTAACAGGTTGGGAAGAGGCCAACATATAGTCAAATATATTTTGGACACTAGTGAATGCTCCCCATGCAAACAATGTTGGATTTAACCTTTGAAAGCGATGTCTAATAAAATCATGGACTTCTTCAAGGGTGTATGTAGGTAGTGAATGGCAAGGGTTTACATACCCCTGGGGGTAAGGGTAAGGGTATGAACTTTCCTACCCTCTACATACCCTTACCCCTGAGGAGGGTACAAGGGTATACAGAGTCACACTTTAGAAGATGTCAACCACCCATGATATCAGTATAGTAACCCTTATGAAACTTGATGACCTCTCTGACCACTCTTTGCAGTGCAAGTTGGGTTATTTCCTCTATGGTCCCAGCCTATTGAGTTATTCAGGCAAAGGAACTCTCCTAAAGACAGTACTAGACTACTACCTTGTGCTTTTCAACATGCTAAAAGCTCAGATAATTAGTAAAAATGGATAGGACCATGTTTGAGCATCATCAGGAAACTATTTGAAATAAACCCTTGCATCATACCCCCAAGGGTATTGAATACTCTCTATACCCTGGGGTACCCTTACCCTTACCCCTGAAAACCCCTACCCTTGACCAAGGGTAAGGGTTTTGAAGGGTAAGGGTAAGGGTAACAATGAAAATACCCAAGGGTTACCCCTGCCAATCTCTATATGTAGGGTTTGGTTGAATAGTCTGTTCAAAGCTCTTTGCAAGCTGGCCCAATTGTACATGATTAGTGGCATCAAATCGATCTGATTGTATAGAATCATTATTCTGCCAAATATTATACAAAATAGATATGACTGCATCAAAAGCACAACTGTTGTTGTGCCATTGTGTACCTCGTGGCTGAGAAAGCATAGGACAATGGTGCTGTGAATTTTTTGATGTTCAGTTTTCTTCTGCTTTGGAGCCAAGAGTTTTTGATTTAAACTGATTTTGCATTTCTTGGTATATATAGAAGACTCAGATTTTGTGCCCTTGGCAGAAACATATGCAGAAATAGTGGCAGATGGTAGTCTTGGCCTTTTTGTAGATGCATTGCTTTGGTTTTCAATTCTCCAACTGGTGACATTTAGGTCACTAGACAACTGAAATACATCAGATCCACTCCACTGGATGGCTTTATGAACAGCATGAGGTACATAATGTTCACCTTTGATTTTACAAAAGGCTGTGATAAGGTCATTTCGGCATTCACCAATTACTGTGGCATGCAATTTTCTATTATAGTGCAACAAAGTGATATTATCCAACAATTCAAGTTCTCTAAATTCTTGGCGTAATGCACCTGATGCACCTCCAGTAATTTTTTTTGCATCAAAACCTTGCAATATTACTGTTCCAGCTGCAGATGCACTTCTAGATAGAGCAGTATAATATGATTGGTGACTTCTGCTGCTGTTAATATCTACCACATTATATAGTCTTGTTTTTCCTTGTGAAGTATAATCAGTCATTGCAAAGTTTGGCAGGACTTCAACTTGATTGTGTGATACATTGAGAGTTGTGTCATTTGGAAGTACACATTGAGTATTTGTAGTAGTTCTAATCAAAGGTACAACATTTACAGGCAAATTAGCCAGTTGAACTGTTTGAGGTGGATTTGTGAGTTGGACAAACAACACATTAAGAACACGTTGTCCTTTGGAACTTACAGATGATTGCCAATCATAAACAGTGGCCTCTTGACCTTTTGTAATACAAAGTTCAGTTGCACTATTCTGTCTTATAATCACTGGTAAACCACAACACAGAGAAAGTTTTCCAGGAATATTTTTGGAATTAGAACTAGAGGGTTGATCCCATAGTATTTGGTGAACACCAGCAGAAATATTTGGAACTCTGAAATTTCCCAAGGTTCCAAATGTTTTTCTTCTTTTCTTTTCTCCTTTATCATTAGCCAAGCTAATTGTGTCTTCAGAGTAAAAGTCAGTTGAGGTTTGACCTGTTTCTGCTGCATATCTTTGAGAGCCAAGATCATTAATAACATCTTTTGGAAGATTTAATGTGGTTATAATAGACACATTACAGAATTGTTTGTCATTAACAGATGATCGCCCATCCAGCTCACTTGAAATTTGGGTATGCAAAAAGGCAATATCATTAGCTGTACAAGCTTTGTAACGCATATTACTCAAAGCCTCTCGTAGTTTGGCATCTTCTACAGTTTGAGTAGTCTGTCGCATGTTCTGACGTAAAATAACAACAGTAGTAACTTGATGCCAGAGTGCTTTTCCAATAGCAGCCTCTTGATCTTGATGGCTTGTAGAATTTCTGCCAACAAATCTGCTATACAGAGAAGCATTCTCCTGCCCTATAGCTGGAGGTAGTTGGGCAAAATCACCAGCAAATATCATGTTCAGTCCTCCAAATGGTTGTTCAGCATTGTTCATAACATTTGCCAGTCTTTCACTTATTCTATACATATCCCTGCAGGAGAGCATTGAAAACTCATCCATAAATATATAACTAACTCCCTGTAGTCTCTGCTTTACTTGTGCCAGTTGCATAACTGAAGCATGTTCTGCCATGTCATTAATTCCAAACATGTAATGATAAGTTGAGCCACCAAGTAAAGCAGCAGCACTTCCTGTTGGAGCAACAACAATGAATTTATGGGATTCATTTTTGAGCTTGAAAAATTCAATCAATGCTTTGAAAACCTGGGTTTTTCCTGTTCCACCCATTCCTCCTATATGCATTTTCAATTGCTCAGATGAAGAGCGACATGAATGACTAGCTACAATATGGAATGCTCTTTCTTGCTCTGTGTTTAGTTGGAATTTATTGACAACTAGATTTATACTATCTTGCCAGTCAGGTGAGTGACACTTTTTATCCATATATTCTTTATCTACTACTTTTACATCATTAGAGATTATACCAATGCCACCAGTATCAGTGGAATTATATAATATTTCTGGTGCATGTTGAGTACGTTCTTCAAGAATTTCTTGTCTTCTGGATCCAACTACTGTATTCCAATCAGATGCTGATTTTATATCACTGACCTTGGTTCCCTTTATATCAAGTTTACAGGATGCATTCTCTGGGTGAACATTAGTCCAACCAAGTCGGATCATAATGTTTTTCATGATAGACATAGATCTTTTCTGATCATGATATCTTTTGCTTAGTTGGTTATCAGATTCAATTTTGTCCATGTTCATATGATCCACAGCAAGCTGATCCAGCTGATCAAGAATACAATCTTGACTTATTTCCTGCATAAGTGACTTATCTTCCATCCAACTAGGCAAAGCAGTTCCTCCCTTTTTTTGTTCTGCAAAGAAATCATCTTTTTGGTCAAGACATTCATATCGAATATTGAAATTTTTCATTAGTAAAACTTGCTGTGCAGTGATTTCATGAGAGTTAAAGGTTTCATCCCAAGAGCTCTCTTTTGACTTAAGTTCAGCACCAGTTCACCAGGGTTTGAACAGTGTTAGCATTGTTGTACAATAATATTCTCTGTCACCTTGATCACAGCGTGGAAGAGTACATCCAACAAAGTTAGGTATAAGAGCTTGATCAGCAGAAATACAATGTAACCCATGACTTTGCACCAAAGGATGTTCAGAGGTAAATTTTAATATAGATTTATTTTTACCTTCAATAGGTGGGCTGTTGATTTCATTGATTTCATCATGAGAATATTCCTCCTCAAAGTGAGCCTCTTCTACATCAATATTGTCTTCATCTAACAAAGGTGTTAGGAAACCACCCCATTACCTAATAAAATTTCATTTTTATTTTATTATATTGAATTATGCTACATGACGCCAAATGACGCTACACTTTGATAGTGTGAGAATTTTATTTCACATGCATCAATATGTACATGCATGTACGAGCACGTCGGTAACAACAATGTACAATATATGTAACATAGTATATAAACCCTAAATATATGCCTAGGGGACCCTAGTTGTGTTCTCTTAGGTATTCCACCTACATTTTCGGTGTGAAAGGCCTATCTCAGCAAACTCATCTATTAATAACCCCTCACATTAAAACCATCAATTTCCCCATCACGAGCACGATCCCGCCCCCTTCTTGTAGAGAGAACCCACATGGTCTTAGCTAGCAGATAGTGGGTGTCGCCCTAACAGAAGAACACAACTTCCCATATCAGTGCGCCTTCTCTTACTTGTGCATACATCATTGTTTCACCGCGCCACATCCGATTACTCATCCTTTTGGCATGAGCCAGAAGTACTTGTATATATGTAATCTACCTTTTCTTTCATAAGCCGACACCAGGCCTTGCCTTACATTGCGACTGCCAGTGATCGAGAGGCAGCACTCGTCATTAGGACAGCTGCAACCAGACAACCGATCAGATCTGGTTTAGCTACGATTTACACTATTCGGATGACTATTTTAGTTACAAGCCAAATTCAGTGATATCTCCGAGATCAGGCACTGTTGGAAGGGTTGTTGATCCGAAGTGTCAAATTAGGCGCCTGATGAATGACGAATGAACAACAAATGAACGACAAATGATTGACAAACCATCACGTGACCCGTAGACATTTGGAGAGGTCTTGAAGAAAAAATTTTGAATTGTCGAAGAAGTGATTCATCACAGATTCTACAATTATGTCTGAACCTTCAACTTCTAATCCTGGACCTAATCCTGTTCCCACGCTAGCACTAGAGGCAAAAATTGATGTGCTCACAGTGCAAATGTCGCAATTAGTGTCAGTATTGGCAGCATCACAGCCCAGACAAGCAGAAGTACAGCCAGAGACGATAGGAGAAAGAGATGATGAGATGGAGGAGATGGTGGAGTGGATATCGCAGGAGGATGAGATGGTGGAGAAATCTGGAAATGGAAAAGCATGCTTACCTAAGTACACACCCCCGCAAATCTTTGATGGTACCATGGAGAATACAAAATCTTTCATCAGCTCTATAGTATTGTACATCCATGGGAGGAAGCCAGAGTTTCGTACAGCCGAATCTAGGATTATGTTTGCTCTCTCATACATTCAGGGGGGGAAAGCACAGTTCTGGAGAAATGAGGCTATTAATCAAATTGCCGCGGGAAATAAACCATTTGCAACCTTCAAGGAATTTCTGGAGAGATTGGAGGCACAGTTTGGAGACCCTAATCCAAAGGCGACAGCCAATGCTAAATTAAAGACCATGCACCAAGGTTCCCTAACTGCGGATGAATTTATTTTGCAGTTCAAAGCAGAAGCTTCGCAAACGGACATGGGAGAAGCCGCGTTGGTAGAGTTTTTGAAAGCAGGATTAAATCCCTCTTTATTCAAGTCTATCTACTGACTACCTTCTATGCCAGAGAAGTTGGACGAGTGGTATAATTGGGCAATGCACCTTGACCGGCAATATTGGCAGGAACAGGCGGAGTCAAAGTTGATGTACGGAAGTAGTAAATTTGGAAAGTCATCTGGAGGAAAGTCCAAGAAAGGAAAGGCACCTCAGGCACAAGCTCCAAGGGCACAGCCACCGGCCATGGCAGTGACACCTATAGTTATGGAGTCAACAGCACCAGCAGAGGCAATGGAGGTTGATCAAGCAGGGAGATGAGCCCCACTTAAATGTTTTAACTGTGGGCAGTTAGGACACATTTCTAGGAATTGTAGGCAGAAAAGAAAGATTAGGGAAGCTACAATCGAGGAAGTGAAGCCGGAGGAAGGCAAGCAGAAGAATTTTGTGGAAGAGTCCCAGTGAAGGTTTCCCCATTGGTGACCCAGAATCGTTACAATGTATTAGTATCCGAGGAAACCCAGAGCAAATCAGAAAAGGAAATTGAGGAGGAGTACAACTGTTGCGAATCACATGACAAAGAAAATTGTCACATGTCATTTCCGAAAACCCCTAAATTCTTTATTCACTCTGCACGAATAGAACCTGAAATCACCTTGACTGTGGGACTGAAGACAGTGGACATGGATGCAGCTATTGATGTGGAAGCGTTGCTTGATAGTGGTGCTACAGGATTATTTATTAATCGATCCTTAATTACCGGAAACGGTATTAACACACGCAAGCTGGCGCAACCTATAATGGTGTACAATATTGATGGAACAGTAAATCATGGAGGAACTATCAAGGAGGAGGTGACTATGGTACTAAAGTATCAGGAGCATCAGGAGCAAGCCATATTCGAAGTGTGCAATCTTGGGAAAACCAATCTAATAACAGGATGTCCGTGGTTATGGAAGTATAATCCCGAAATTGATTGGAAAACTGGGAAAGTACCAATGACTCGTTGTCCTAAAGAATGTAATGTGTATGGAAGGAAAATGAAGAAGGAAAAAAGGAAAAAGAAAGAGAAAGAATGTCCAAGGAAGTATTCTGTTACAATGGAGGAAGTGGAGGATGAGGAAATGCCAAATGGGGAAGTTCTGATCATGATCGAGAAAGAAGAGCAGAAGCAAACCTTTAGAGCAATTTGTGGAGGACAGTCATGGGACAAGAATATTGAGAAGGTGGAAAAGCCAGTGGAGGAGTGGGTGCCAAAAGTGTATCATGAACATCTGTCAGTGTTCCAGAAGAAGGAGTCTGAGCGAATGCCAGTGTGGAAGCCATGGGATCATGTGATTGAGATGAAGCCAGGGTTTGTGCCAAAGAAGTTGAAGGTATATCCGTTATCTCCGATGGAACAAGAAGAAGTGGATGCATTCCTGAAGGAGCAATTGCACAAAGGATACATACAACCTTTGAAATCACTGCAGACGTCACCAATATTCTTCGTGCCAAAGAAAGACCAAAGGAAGAGGATGTGTACAGATTATAGGTATCTGAATGAGTGGACAGTGAAGAACATGTACCCCCTGCTGTTGATTTCAGAAATAATTGACAAGGTGGGAAAAGCCAAGGTCTTTACAAAATTGGATTTATGATGGGGATACAACAATGTACAAATAAAGAAAGGAGATGAGTGGAAGGCTGCATTTGCCACGCGTCGAGGATCCTTTGAGCTGATTGTCATGTTTTTTGGGATGACTAATAGTCCCCCGACCTTTCAAAATATGATGAACGACATTTTCAAGGATGTCATAGACAAAGGCATGGTAATATTATTTATTGACCACATTCTGATATTCATGGAAGATGAAGAAAATCATGAGGTGATAGTGCAGGAGGTGTTACGGAGGTTGGCGGTGAACGATCTATTTTTGAAACCAGAGAAGTGTGTGTTTGGGGCAAGCAAGATCGAGTTCCTAGGATTATTGATCAGCCCTGATGGGATCAAAATGGATCCGATCAAGGTACAGGCAATCACAGATTGGCCTGCACCCACCCATGTCAAGGAGGTTCAAGCTTTCTTGGGACTCGCAAATTATTATCGTCGCTTTGTGCACAATTTTTCTAAAATTGCTGCACCCTTACATAACCTTATGCGAAAGGGAGTAGTATGGAGGTGGGGAGAGCAGCAACAGACAGCATTTGAGGAGTTGATGAGGAAGTTTGTGGAGGGACCAATATTAGCCCCAGTAGATTTCACATGCCCTTTGCAAGTGGAATCTGATGCATCCGATTTTGCTACTGGAGCAGTATTATCAATGCTGTGCGAAGATGACAAATGGCATCCTTGCACATACTTGTCAAAAGGGTTGAATGATGTGGAGAGGAATTATGATGTGCATGACAAAAGATGTTGGGGATAATACGAGTGTTGGATGCATGGAGGCATTATTTGGAGGGATGTACACATCAGATTGAGATCTGGACATATCATCAAAATCTGCAATATTTCATGTCCGCTAAAAAGCTTAATTGCAGGCAAGCGCGTTGGGCACTATTCCTATCACGTTTCAATTTTCACTTGGTCCACAAAGTGGGAAGCTTAATGAGGAAAGCAGATGCATTATCCAGACGTGTTGATCATAAAAGGGGGGTGGAGGAGGACAATAAGAATGTTACCTTGCTCAAACCCGAGTACTTTCGCATTTGCGCTATGCATCAAGGGCATCTATTAATAGATAGCTCGGAAATGGAAATGTTGTCTAAAATTAGACAATGTTCAGAAATGGATGATGAAGTAGTAGAAGTCGTGAAAGCTCTGAAGGGAGAGAAGAAAGGTAATATTAAAGGAGATGAATGGGCTGAGGAACAAGGGTTGGTGTTGTTTCAAGGAAAAGTGTATGTACCAAAGGATCAGGATTTGCGAAGGGAGATCATCTGGTTACATCATAATACACCAACTGCCGGACACCCAGGAAGATGGAAGACGTTGGAATTAGTAATGAGAAATTATTGGTGGCCTGGAATTTCGAAGTATGTGTTGGGGTATGTGGATGGATGTGATACGTGCATGAGGGGAAAGAAATTTCCAGAAAAACCTGCAGGAAAATTAATGCCGTACCCTATACCTAAAGCACCATGGCAAGATATATCTGTGGATTTTATTACCAGATTACCCGAGGCTCAAGGGTACGATGCAATATTTGTAGTATGTGACCGCTTCACAAAGGAGGTCCATATTATTCCTACTACTACAGAAACCTCATCATTGGGCTTGGTGCGCCTCTATCTAAATCAGGTATGGTGGTTACATGGGTTACCCGATACCGTTATCTCTGATCGCGGACCACAATTCGCTTCTGTGTTTATGCAAGAACTGAACAACATATTGGGGATTCAAACTAAATTATCTACGGCATATCACCCACAGACTGATGGGCAGACAGAGAGAATGAATCAGGAGTTGGAGCAGTACCTACATATGTTTGTCAACTACCGAGAAACCGACTGGCCCGAATGGCTGGCAATTGCTGAATTTTCCCACAATAACAAATTCCATTCGGCTACTTGTATGTCACCCTTTTTCATGAATTATGGATATCATCCTTGCATGGGAGTAGAACCCAGAAGGGAAGTCAAAGTACAGTCGGTAGAAGATTTTGTATCTAAGATGCAAAAGGTACAAGAAGAAGCAGAGGTGGCATTGAAGAAAGCATGTGATGACATGATGTGACACGCGGATCGTACTCGAGCATGCACTCCAGAGTACAAAGTTGGTGACTTGGTATGGCTAAGTACCAAGGACCTAAATATTCCACGACCTTCGAGGAAATTTATGGAGAAACAAGTTGGCCCATACGTGATCTCTAAAGTGATCTCACCTAATGCGGTAGTACTAAAATTACCCCAATCATTCAAGATTGATCCCGAGATTAACATATCCCGCCTACGCCCTTACCGCCCGCCCACTATTCCTGGCCAACAAACTACTCTGCAACCTCCAATAATAGTAGAAGGTGCTCCAGAATATGTAGTTGAAGAAATTCTAGACTCACGTCTTTGACGGAACAAATTGGAGTTCTTAATAAAGTGGAAAAACTACACTGACAAAAATAATTCATGGGAACCCAAAGAGAATTGTAAGCGAGCGCGTAACATGATCACCCAATTCTTTAAACATAATCCGAATGCTCCACGTTGCATTGCGAGAATGGTGTATGAGGGGATGAAATTCCGACCTTACCAAAATTTCATAGAGGGGACAAACATAATATTTTCTCATCTGGAAGTCGAGGCATAAAAGGGGGGTAATGTTAGAAAACCACCCCATTACCTAATAAAATTTCATTTTTATTTTATTATATCGAATTACGCTACATGACGCCAAATGACGCTACACTTTGATAGTGTGAGAATTTTATTTCACATGCATCAATATGTATGCGCATGTATGAGCGCATCGGTAACAACAATGTACAATATATGTAACATAGTATATAAACCCTAAATATATGCCTAGGGGACCCTAGTTGTGTTCTCTTAGGTATTCCACCTACATTTTCGGTGTGAAAGGCCTATCTCAGCAAACTCATCTATTAATAACCCCTCACATTAAAACCATCAATTTCCCCATCATGAGCGCGATCCCGCCCCCTTCTTGTAGAGAGAACCCAGGACCCCTGAAATCTCTACCAAATCCCTGATCCAAAAATGTCAGTTTTCCACAATTTTTATCTGCACCACTTTGGGCAATTTTTATCTGGAAATCGCCTCAGGCCCCCAAAGGTCCAGATTTTTATCTGCACTTGACCTCAGGCATAGGTAAAATCGTCAATTTTTCGTGCCACAGGGGCAGGACCTTCTATACAGTCATTAGAGGTACTGTGATACACATTACACATGTCGCACAAGTTAAATATTCCTAATCCTCTTCCTCCCCATCACCTTCTTTGATGCGAGACTTCTGTTTAAAGATGTAATTGTCTTGACTATGTAGGAGAACCATCCTTCAGGATTCTGAAAAGTGTCCAGTCCTGGTGAGAGCCGTTTCAAGCCACTCTGTACTTGGCACAGAGTCAAGAGTGCACAGGAAGGCTGATGATGGCAAGAGACAAAACTGCTGCATATGTAATACCTGTCCTGAATGAATAGCCCACAACTGGACACCGGGAAAGTGTTCGAAATTTTGGATAGGAATGTTCAATACTGCCACGATATTTGACGAGTCAGAGACCAGCTTTTTCTGCCGACTTATGTAAAATATATAGCTAGAACCAAAATATTATTAGTCACCTGGAGTAATTTGGGAATGCTCATGATCTGCTTGTTGACAATAACAATCCTATAACTATCCACAATGTTTAAAGGGAGCAACTTTATTGAACTTAAATTTCTTGAAATTTGTTGAATCACGTTTGAGGGCCTGGTGAAAAGGAGTCATATATCTGGCCGTGTCTTGTCAAATTTTATCCACATTTGGATCAGGCCCATTGCCTGTCTGCCCATTTTTATCTGCACTTTGACCCCAGGGATTTTGGCCAAAATCCTTGATTTTTATCTGCATAGGCCTGTAGCATTTTCTGATTTTTATGCAATTTTTATCTGCACCTGGCTCAGGGATTTGGTAGAGATTTCAGGGGTCCTGAGAACCCACACGGTCTTAGCTAGCAGATAGTGGGTGTCACCCTAACAAAAGGCTCTTTTATAGCCTTTTTTGCTGTAGGATATTTGGTTCTTTTACACCGTCCTATCCAGTCAAATAGTGTCATGTCTTCCAGTTCAGTTGGGCGATAAATATAATCATATACATTGGACAAACCAATAATTTTGCCTTTGTGTTTTATAAGAGCTACCTTTTCAGGAAGTTCATCAGTAAGATCTTCATGCCAAGCTTTTCTAACATCATTGACAAAAGACTGCCAATAAAAGGGTACAAACTCATGGCTTGTATAATGGTCTGGATTGCCAAGTAAATACATACATATCATAGGTTGTCCCATTTCAGATTTTGCACTCATTAAATTGACCATTTTTGTCATAAGCTTTCTTGCCTTTATATGGTGATGTTCATCACCACCCAGCATTTCAGAGTTCTTGTGAAATACAGATCTGATTGATTCAAAGACAACATGTGTTTTTAAACTCATTTTAGTTATATAATCAGACACATATAGCAGAACACCTTTGATTGCAGTACCAGATCTTAAACTGGTGACATCTGTATTGCAGCGAAATACATAAGAAATGACAGGGGTAAAAGTGTTAATCCAGGGCTCCTTTTTTTTAAATATTGAGAGCACTGGTCAGCAGATCAACTTCAGTTTCTCCAAAAATTGCACATGGAAACCATGACTTACACTTACCCCATATGTTGTCAAGACATCCCTTATATGGCCGGGCTTTATTCTGTGTACCATCCCAGTTGATACTTGTACTACAAGTATGTATGTTTGATTTTGATATAATATCATCAACAATAGTAGAAAAATACTTCCACCAAGTATTCAAACCTCTACATTTATCACAGGCTTCACAATTTTTTTTGCATGCTTCAGGAGGTGGTGTTGGTAAAGTTTCTGTTGGATCAAGATAGCCAGGTGTGTTAGAATTATTCAAGACATTGGACAGTACATCTTCCTGTTTTCCTGTAATATATTCACCTTGGTAACAACTTTCAAGATATTCTACCATTTGACATTGGAATTCTAATTTAGGGTCCATAATATGTTCTCTTATGTCATCAGGAGTAAGTCCACCCTTGATCCAAAGCAAAAGATGTATATGGAGAGTCAACCTGCCTTGTTGCTCTACAGTTCCATAATAAGCTGATGTATCTCCAAATAGTCCATGGTGATTAGAATTAACTCCAAGTACATGTTTAATAAAATTCTGAACCATAAAGTGAAAGAAACGTGCACAGGCTACAGGGTTTCTTGCAATGAGATGGTAATGATCGTCTGGAACCATGATTTTAGGATCAAACCTAACTTTATTTCCTGCATAATATAAAGATATGGGATTTTTTACATCAGCAGGTGAAAGAGTAATATACCACAATGGTGCTCCTTTAGAAGCTATTAAAGACCAGATCTCATTCTGCATGTACTTTTTTGCAGTTACTGATCCTGACACTTTACCTCCAATATGATCAAGGTCACGAATAACCTGGAAACAATCAATTTCTTCCTGGTTTGCAGGTTTCACAATATCTCCTTTAGACATTCTATCTGCAATACTAGCAAGAACATCTTGATTGATGTTTAGCAAATGGTTGGTAATATCATCAAATTTTTTTGTTTCAGCCAGCAGAAATCCCCCTGTAGTTGAAGCCTTAATTTGCTCATGACTAAAGGCAACAAATGGAAAGTTTATATCTGTTTGAAAATGCTTGTCATGGTACATTAGCAAATGTCTCTTATGTTCTTTATCTGACAATGTGGTTGAACCGATACCTCCATGACCATAGGGGAAAAGCCATGGAAATATTTGAGGATAAAGACCTGGATTCTGGTAAATTGATTCTAAATGGGCACTTCGTCCAACAGCAAGTACATTTCCTTTATTTTCCCAGTGTCGCAGAGCTATTGCCTTCTGAGCATCTACAGATTTAGTATCCAGCTGGGTGCCAGTCAAACCATGTACAATAAAGGGGCATTCTCCTTGAGCAACACCATCATCAATATCTTTATCAAACACACTCATTCCTTCAGGCACTTTATTTGAAGCTTCCTGACGATATTCAATAGATACAGGTGGAGAATCCTCAGGATATCTTGAAAGATTGTCATATGATATTTCCAAATCACTATAGTCAACATGATTCAATTTCAACCACTCCAGTGCTTTGGCTACATGGTTTCACCTGACAAGAAGTGGAGTTCATGAGAGATCTTGTTCAGTAGGTTTTGAAGGTCCAGTAAACAAGATTGCTAGCACATCATCTAGTTCCTCAACAGGAGGAGGCAAAATATTATATATCTTTGGCACAGGTGATTCAAAAGCAATAACATTAGCAACCATCTTTCTTAAACCACTTGATCCAACCTTTACAAACAGAAAGTTGTGGCGTACACAGGCAACTAGCAGCTTCTCAACAAAGTTAAGCTGTGACAGGACTTTTGGAACTTTTCCTAGCCACAGATTGTTTGCTAATGCAAGTTGGGGTACTTTACCCTTTTGGATGCTTTGGCGGCAACTATCACATATTTGATTGCATTCATAATCAAGAACAGGACCTTTAAATTCAGTAACTTTCTGAGACAAAGAGGAGCATTCAACTCGGGTAACACCTGGTGCCTCCAGAATACCAAGCATGCCCTTAATGCCTTTTAAATGGCTCAGTTGCATAACTGGTACTAACTCACCACATACTGCACAACCTGCTTCTTCCAAACTTGCTGGCTTTGATGAGTTACACCAGTCAGTAATAATAGCATGGCTTAACTGTTTGGTTAAAGGAGTTGGTGGAAACACTGTTGTATCAACATTATCAGCTTCCTGATGTTTGTGCCCTTTTTTCTTTCCAATCTTGTCACTTTAGCAGAATTACTCTCATTTTCCTGTCTATCTCTTCGTGTTTTGTTGCGATGGTTTCTTTGCTCACTTGTTTCCTTTCCATAACTCTTTGCCACAGCTATTCTGTGTCTTTTTGCTGGATCATCAAGTACTCCGATAAAAACAAATGTATACATGTTGCAATTTATACAATTGTGATTTTCAAATGCCTGTAACATTTGTTCTTTTGGAACATGGGAATGCAGCACAATTTTATGAATGCATGCAAGTTTGTACAATGTCTGAACTGGCACATGGGATATGACATCCATCAATGGCATGCTAGCATGCACAAAGTTATCTTGTACAGGATACTTGGCTCATCCAACATCATCAACATGGTCTACATATCAAAAAGAGGTTTCAGGAGACACTTCATTGTCATATCCTGTGATATAGGGAATTACAGCTGAGGAGGGAAATAGATAGGGTCTGCCTCCACCTGTTGGTAAATTCTCCACATCATGTGCAAAGAGACCATCAGAAGTGTGCAATTGTGGTAGCCAAGAGAAGTAGCCAGACAGTGAGCTTTTGTACTGATCTTGAGTGACCTGACATGAGCTCCTACCTGCCCCTAAGCTAGTAAGTGCTGAAACTATGATGTTGATAAGAAAAAGCCATGATGCATTGTGTGTGAACAACAGCCACTTCCCTTGACAATAAAGATTAGCAGCAAAAGCAGCACCAGAAAGATGCTGAGCAGCATTGCATGATCTAATAGGCTGAGGTACAAACAATGATTGTAATCGTGTGACATAGTCATGTCGGAACATATGATTGTGAAGTAGTCATAAAAGTAACAGGCGGCAGATCATTGTGACATGTCACATAGGAGCAACATACGTGTACATAAGCACACTACAGAAGGTGGAACGGTAATAATATGTACAGAACCCAAACCGATTAATCAAATGCCCATGAGCAATTGCAATGACACTATCCAAAAAATAAGCAAACCAACTAGACAGTCGATCCCAAAATGAATAATAAGTCAAGAACACAAATCTCGCCATGGTTTGAAATGTTGTATCAGACTCTTTTGCAGAGCAATCAAACATTTTGACAGATTCATGTGGTTGCACATGCAATTCACGACAATAGACAGTCGATGTTGAGCATTCAACACGACGAACCGATGGCACTGAACTGAAGGTGTTCCGATAGTATTGCTAGGTAACATGAGAAGCACAATCAGCAGTCATATCACACATTATGTAAATCCACGTACGAAGTATGTATCTTCCATCAACATCGAGCGTTTGGTATGAAAAACACGTTCAACCACCAGCATTGACGTGTTCAAATAGTGCAGCTAAACAAAAGAAGTGAACAATCAGTAAATTCATCACAATATGAACATCTGCATACAGTGTGCGTATTTTCCCTCAATGCTGAGCATTCAGCATGATAAACTACCAAGGGTGTCGACCCAGAGGTGTTCAAATTGTATTCCTAAACAAGGCACGAGGAAATGAACGTCAATCAGTAGTAGCATCATGTGCAATAAAAAAAAACTGCATACAGAGGAAGAATTTTCCAAGAAGCAAGATGCAATAGAGGTACGAAGGCAAGGTACAGAAAAAACACACAGGATGAGGTACATAGTGGTGTACATTGATTGGATATGCATGATAGCAAGAATTATGAAACGAGTACGATGATTTGGAGAAATCAACAAGAAAACACGTGATTTGGTAAATCAAGTCTCCTTCAAGCTTCATCATTTGCATTTGTATCCACAAAACCATGGAACGAGGCACGCGGAGGATGGGTGTGCAAAGGCAGGAACACAACTGAATTTCGGGTGAGTTCATTCGGATTATATTTGGTATTAACTTCGGTGCCTGATTCGGGTTTTTTTCGACAAGGTTGCAGCATCCAAAGATGAAGATACCTCAACAACTCTATCAGCTAATGTAGAAGGCTTCATCAATGGATCTGCTTCGGCCTCAGTCCCCTCTCTCACCATTGTCATTGCCTCGACAGAACTCTTATCTTTCTTTTCTGTCTCCTTATTCCCCACTTGTCTTCAACATTCCCTGACTCTCATTGCTCCCGTCCTTTTGTTCACCCTCTCAGTGCTGGACTCATGAACCCACCCCTCATCATGTTCAGCACCATGCAGTGTTGTTCAACTCAATGTTGTCGACTTGGCATCGCTACCCGGTCAATCCCATCTCAACCCCACACTTACCTGTAGCTCATCATCACCTCGATCAGCACCGTTGACTTCTCGTTTCCACCCAATCAGTCCCATCTTCATTCGACACCCTACCTTCAAGAATATATGAATCCATTAACTACTGATAGCACAAGGAATATACTCAATATTACAGTGTTAGAACAAGTACAGATTGTGAACTCAGAACGGAACACAATTCTTAATGAACGGACAAATATAAGAAAGGCTGTGTCGAGTTTAGAAAAATATAGAACTAAAGGCTGTGACAAGCTGTGCATTTCGAGCCCCAACCGCAGATTGCCACTATAATAGATATCAGGACGTCCAAATCTTTGGCAGAAGTCCAGGATATAAGACCGAATTCTCAATACTGAGAACTCGGAACAATTTTTCTCCTATGACTTCCACCTTGAGGACGTCTCTAGTGTTGCCAATGGCATGGCTCGGAGCCGCGAGCCGTTGAGCTGAGCCACTATTTTGGGCCAGCTGCGCCAATAAATCAGCTCACAGCTCAAAGCTGCCCAGAGCCGCTCAAGCCGTGCTCTAAGTTGTCTAAAGTTCAGAGGTGCTAGATGATTTTAAACCTTGAAAATATTATAGAACACTCTGTAGAAGTCCCTGCTGCTAATTTGAATGCATATTTTTACACCCTATGTTGAAATATTGAGCTCAGCTGTGTCAGGCTGCTCTTTGGTCCTGATGCTGTTCTGTTATCATGATCCACCTCCATTGCCTAATTACCAGTACTTATATATACTTCACTGTACCGTATCGTGCTCTTTGAGCACTTGTAACCCACGGGTGCTTTCCCCTTTTTGCAACACAAGTGCTCATCACCCTGTATGGCTTAAAACTTGTGTGTCCAACATCTCCGTGGAGACTGTACTTCCATATTTTGGTTTAGCAGAGACTGTACTTCTGCCTTGCTCGGAACTTTGTGCACAGCAGTGACTGGACCTCTGCTTTCTTACTTGTGAAATAACTTTCAGAACCTGCAGAGACGCACTTCTGCTTCAGCCTTTGTGATCTGTGCCAACTCACATACAGCCCATACATTCATTCATTCCTAGTCTTATCTTCAACAATCTTTAATCTATCTTATCACAATGTCTTTGGAATCTATTTGGTTCCCATCTCTCAATCACACCAACTATGCTGAATGGGTTTTGTGGATGGAAGCAATCTTGATTCGGGGTGGCTTCTGGGGGCTAGTCACTGGGAATGAGGCATTGGGCGAGGATGAGGTGGATGAGAAGAAGAAGAAAGCTTTTGCACAGAGGCAAGCTCAGTGCTGAGCAGAGATTGTGTTGAGGGTTGAAGATTCTCAGTTACCCCATATGGCAGATTGTGATTCAAAAGCCATTTGGAATGCTCTCGCCTCTGTTCATCGTGCTTGAGATTTCGGTAGTCGACTCCAGCTTTGTTGCCACTTCATCACTGCCACCATGAAGAAGGACCAGTCCATGGAAGGTTGGATTGGGGAGGTATGCTCTCGTTCAAACAGACTCAAAGCCATTGATGTGTCTGTCTCTGACGAGGATATTATTGTTGTTCTCACCGCTGGGTTACCATCTTCCTATGCACCTGTCATCATTTCCCTCAATTCTGTCAAAGCTAGCGAGCTCATGCTTGACTTTGTCATCACCCAGCTTCTCAATGAAGAAAGTCACCAAGTCATCTCTTCAGAGCCCAATGTCGAGGTCAAGAAAGAAGAACCTGACAATGTAGCCATGTTATCCACATGTAGCATTCAATGCTTCTATTGTTTGGAGAAGGGACACTTCGCCAGTGTATGCCCTCAAAAGGCAAAGGATGTCAAGGAGCAGGAGGACAAGGGTTGTCATCAAGTTATGAGCAATGCCCACTTTGCTTCCACAGCTGCAGATGAGTCTGATGAAGAAAACTATGCTATGTGATGGAATTTTTTGTTCGTTTTCATTATTCATTTATTTGTATCCTTTTACATGACTTATCTTATGGTCTTTTGCTCCAGGGTGTGTGTTGAAATATTGAGCTCAGCCATGTCAGGCTGCTCTTTGGTCCTGATGCTGTTCTGTTATCATGATCCGCCTCCATTGCCTAGTTACCAGTACTTATATATACTTCACTGTACCGTATCATGCTCTTTGAGCACTTGTAACCCATGGGTGCTTTCCCCTTTTTGCAACACCCTATTCCCCACTGCCATCTCGTGAGCATTTTTTGTAATAGGTAATGAGGAGATAAACACAGCCAAACAATCTCATCAATGATACAGATCCATACAAAACTCAATAGTATGCCATATTTCTTTTGTAATAATGGTCTACATGACTTACTTGATGTTAAAAAGCATAACTGAAGCATAATTACAAGTAGAATGGTGAGCCCACAACTTTGGGCAATTTCAATCGGCTTAGCTGGCTCAGCAAGGGGGTCTCAGAAAAAAATTAAGCATACCGGGTCATTTTTTTTTAAGCCGGCAAAGGGGTAACTAACTAACCCATTGTGAGAACTAGTTACTATATTAGGTAATATATGATGTCATTGTTCCCTCCATTTCTTTCCCACATGTCTCTGACCACTCCCACTCACTTCACAAGCTTCACACAACCACCCATTTATGCTGTACTCAAGTTGGACACACCGTAAATGATACTAGATACTCAAGTAAGTGGATTCATCATATTGTGGATCCTATAAACTGACTCACCCAGCCTGTTTCACATCCAGTGCACTTGCATTTAATAATGCCCATGTTTTGGGAGATCTCACTCTCTGATACAGCCTGTCCACATGTACACACCATGAGTATTGAATACAGGTCATGAGCTTTTCTCTTTCAGCCAGCCCTTGTCATTGGAGCATCAACTGTAGACAGGCTGTCTGTATTTGTTCTCATGTCGGTTGGTATCATTGGTGGATCTGGTGCAGAGGAAGGACTGGGAGACAGAGTGGGTGGGTCAGATGCATGCCTTTGTAGCGGTCTCAAGAGTTGTGGTGATCCTGGTGAGTTTGTGGGCTCAATGGTTTTCCTGGCCTCCGAAATGATAGTTTGATTGTCCAACAGATCCTCAAGATCCTCATCCATGCTATCTTCATCCCCACTGCTGCTGTATCCACCAACTTTCTGCCTCTCATCACCAGATATCTCTATCTGATCATCTGACATTTGATCATCAAGATCATTGTCAACATTGCTGTGGCACAACATCAGTATATGAAATACAGCAATTGTTCATTTGTACATGCTGTAACGTAAGATGGGAGCTATGTGCTTTGGAAATGACCAAGTTAGGTGAGTTGTTTCTCTTCGTCTTGCGCACCTTCTTGTGCTTGTGACAATTGTTCCAGACCTCCTTCAGCTGGCTTCTCTCTGCATTCATGATGTCCCACAGTGCTTGGTATGGGGTTAGCGCGATGGCTGGATGCTTTGATTGCATGTGGTACAGGAGATTGTATCTCCATACACATGATGCAGCTGCTGGACAGATGGGGCAACATTGGATGATGGACTGGAGGACGTTGACGTAGCAGCAATAGCATAGGAAAATGTGAGTTTATTGGTGCATACTGATTTGGTGAAATCGATTTGTTCACTAGCGCCCACTCCCTTCCCTTTTCTAAGGTAATACATGCAGAGGGGAGAAGGTCAAAGACATAATCCACAAGGTTCAGTACTTTGATCAACTGATGAGTCAAACAGGATATGTGAGGACATGTGCTCAAGGACTCTTTGTGCTGATTTCGGAAGTGTGTGCAGGAAGTACATTCCTGTGAAACTGCTAGATTGTGCATTGCATGTTCATCTTCACAGAGAAAACATGCTTTACCTGTGTAGCTAAAGTTTCAGTTATACAACACAGCTGTCAGACTAACCTAGTACATTACCTGTACTTTCACAATAAGGAAATCTATTGGTCTTTTTGACATTGGGAATGGAAATTCCATGATCTTGTTCAAGTCATTCAAGAATAGTGGTTCCTATTGCCCTCAAAACACCACTCTCAAACAAATAAAATGGATTTGCCAATTCTTTGGTAGAAATGCTTGGATTGATTGGTTGGACAGCATTACCAGCAACTCAGTAGGATGTACCTTGCTTATTGGACCAGTGCCAGTCATTCTTCAACTCAGGATCATCTTCAACACTTGCTGGGATGAGGAAGAGCAGCTGATAAGAGATGAAAACTGAAGGCTCCATAAGATACTCCATAGCAACTTGGTCAGTGTGATGTGAGTCAACTAAGATGTTGATCACTTCACCAATGCACAGAAATAGGTGACCACTGCAACGGACCACAGTTGCAATGGGCGAGTCCATTTGCACAAAGTTTCCACCAGATGTAGGATCATGATCGAGAACACTGTCATACACATTTGTTGCTTTTACAGCATAGCGCTGGATGTTTGCCACATGCTTCAGTTGATCAGTTGATCCTGGCTTCTTGTAGTTTGCGAAAGCTTGGTTGAGGTATCGAGCTTTATAAATTTGCCTTTGATTGAGTTCAAACCATGGATGGTGCTTTCCTGATGGATGAGCTTCTGCAACAGGATCTTCAAGATCTGGATCAGGAGGTGGCAATCTGCTTGAGGAGCATGTATTGATGGCATCAATAGTATCATCATAGTCATCGGCATCCCTTGGTGTCATAATTAGATCTTTGCCCATTGGCAAAAAGATGTTGAATGATGATTCGGTGGCAGAACGTAAGATAGGTGCAAGAGACGGAAGGTCATCTTCAATACTCTGCCTTTCCAACTTCCAACATGTCTGAAGTATCACTCAAGAGACTTTAACATCCCCATGCCATGATGCAGGGTTGATATGATCGACATGAGCATGAATGACAAGGCCATCTTTTGAGAGAGCAGGAAGCTTTAAGTGTTGTGGTGCTTGATCCCAATGTGGATACTTTGCCAAGATAGTCGCTACCTCTGTAGTCCCAGTAAGACAATGACCAAGCTGTAGAAGGTCAAGGTTGGCATTGTTTCCAACCATAGTTCTCAAAATTCCATACAGAATCTTGAGACGGTCTGTCCTGAGAAGTATGATCCAAAAGTTTCTGTTCAGATCGTCAACCTTAGTCTTTGCAATGCAGAAATAAATGTTCTTGATCATTATCATGATATCGATGTAGAGTTGAGTAGGCATGAGTTTGGGACCAGCTTGATCTTTGGCATGTAGAGTGAGTAATAGATGTGTGGCAGCACTGAGGTGCTCAAGCTGTCCAGACAAGGAGAGGACGATGCAGATGTATGGGATCAAGATGTGGTGACAGAGTGCTCCTAGCATACAGAATGATTTTTGAGCCTGGTGGAATCCTGGCAATGCATCAGATTTTGAATCAGGAAGCAACCAGATTTCTCAAAGCATATCATATGCCAGTTTCACATCTTGCCTTTAATCAGAGCAGGAAGTTGATGCATGTCGAGGTCAGGTCATTGTCATGGAAGTGGGAGTGGATGACAGATGGCTTGAGGTGTACACTGTGAATAGTTGTTCCCTTGTCCCAAAGCAAGAGATTGTGAAGGTGCTTGAAAATATGCTTATAATCTTTGTCCACAGTGAGATCATCATTGCCAACTCAAAGATTCATAAGAGGAAGGACATGTAACATATCATATATTGGAGATGTCGGCACGAGTTCACATTTAAATATCAAGCGCACAAGTGCTTCACCACATCAGGCCTTGCCATCGGATGCAATGCTGATGGTTCTGAGCTTCGACTTTTGGCTGGCAAGATATCCTGTATGAATTAAAGTAGAATGTTCCATCCCAGTCTCACGTTTACAAGATCCTGAGATGAGAACTGGATGGGCACTATATACATGTGTCTCACCACTAAGAATACCAAATGCCCTGACAGTTGCCTAAGTATAGAAAGGTTCATGAGAAATCAATACAAACAACGATCAGACCCACCTTGGTCAAAAGGTGGACTTCTCCTTGATTGATAGCATTGAGTAACAGGTGGACCTCTTTCTCTGAGTTGAACTCTAGGCTTGTATTCTTCCCATGTTCTCAACACAGACCAAGAAACCTGTTGGATTGCTCATCAAACTGTACTCGTTCCTCCACTTTCAATTCATCCAGCATCAGAATCTGGTGAACGACATGCTGGCTGTCTGAGTCAAGGATGTCGACAATACCTTCAAAGCAGCTTGAAACATTTGTCTCTATTTCCAATGTTGTGGGATGAGATGGGGACACATGGAGCTGGGGAATTATTGTTCGATGTCAGAGGGTGCTGAGAGAAGGTAGATTCAAAGTGCGGTGTGTGATTCCTGCAATTTGGGCACCACCCAGCAGCCATAATAGAAGACCGCAAAGCTCATCTTCTTCCATATAGTTCTTTGGGTAATAAATCTGCTGAGCTGCATGATCATACAGATCTAGCAAGTTTCGAATTCCACCTTTCCTGGCAAGATTCACATGTACTAATCAATCAACGTGCTCCACCTTTTCACTACCCACAGCCATTACCCATCGCTTCAGATCATTGGTGGCAGTGGCTTTCCCAACTAATTTCTGTGCATCATTCAGTTTTCACAGACGCAAGGCCTTCAATTCGCTGTGCTTCCTTCTCACCAACATTACAAGGCCCCCAACACCATGGTATTCCAGGTGAGTATTTTCATGTACACCCATTTCCATTTGCTGCAGAACTCCCTGTAGGTTTGCATTCTTTTCAAGGTTTTTGCAGTTTCGACAATGTTCAGAGTTTGGTTGTGACTTTGCAACACAGCCTTTGGAATGCAACACTAGGGCACCATTGGTAACCAAATAGTTCCAGGGATCTTCCAGCTCGTTGTGAAGGCCAAAAGGATATGATGTATGGGGACTTTTCCCAGGAGCTAAGTCTACTCGGATGCCACAGCACTGGTGCTTCACTGTGTCTTGTTTGGATTTTTTCTGTGTACTTGTGCAGAATGTGATCTCTGGCCCTTCAAATGTGTTGACATTAATTGGTGAGGGACATTGGTACTGCTATATCTCTGGGTCTGGGCCATCTGGTGATATCATGGTGTTTTCATAAGCTGGCTGCAATACAATCTCCCCTACAGCAACTGCTGAAGATAGCGGTGGGGATCTGTCATATCTTGAGTGTACATGCTGGCGAGATGGATATACTATGACTTACACTTTGTCAATGGCATCCATCAAGCATCCGAGTTTTCCTTCAAATAAAACACCACTAACTTGATGATCAGTGACAAGATACTCAAGCAGATGACACAATCCTATGAGGCCCTTCTCTCCTATGTGTACAAGGTGTTGGAGTTCATCAGAGGGTTTCTGAAGGAGCATATTCAGGGGCCCATCAAACTTCTCCCATGCATCTTCATCTTCATCTATACATCCAGTAGGATCTCCTGAAAATGCTGCAAGTGGATGAGTGTCATCTGCAATCCCAACATCTCTAGGTAGAGCTTTGATGCATGCATGGAATTTGTGTAGAAGCTCATGTCCAATTGGGCATCCAGTGATAGGGACTACTGCATCTGGTGGTGTGTGATCTGCAGTTTTGTCTTGATGTGAAACAAGTGTACTGGATGCTGTGGGCCACTTCTGGGGATTGACAAGGGCTGGCACAGTGACAGTAGGTGGGATGCTGGGCGCTTGTGGCAGAAAAAACTTAAATGCATGCTGCTTTGTCTTCTCCACTGTATCTTTGACCTTTTTATGTTTCTTGTTTGTCATACACTGTGCACTTCCCTTGTGACGCTTGTAATAATTCTGTATCGCAACATTGCCAACATTAACTCTTGTGTTGCAGTCTGGACAGAGTATGTGTCCACTTTCAACTGTCAGCTCTGTAGACTTTTCCTTTTATGGAATAAAAATCAACAAAAAATAATGATCCGCATGGTAAGATATCCTTACTGACATTGCACATTGTATACCCGAGCACATTGACGTTGTTTTGAGTTTCTGGAGCAACTTTCCCAAATGTGGTTTGCTTCTTCCGTGTTCACGTGATCACTCAGGCACCTAATCATGTGACTTTACAAAAATTTTAATGGCTTGAGGCCTGGACTAACTAACCATCCCTATATGGCATATTGAGCACGTGATACCCCCTTGTGGCTCAGAGTTGCTCAGGGCGACTTAGCACCATTTTGATCGGCTCAAGTGCCTGAGCCATGCTGTGGGTGAGCCGAGCCGAGCCGTGGCATCACTAGTCTCTACCTTGGACATGGCGGTCTGGCTGTCCAGCTGTCCGACATGTGTTGCCACATGATCTAAGTTGTTACTATGTTACTATATTGATATCTACCTATGCTACATAAGTAGCTAAGGACATACTAAAAAGTAAGCCTTGATAGACCTAGATATGGAGAGTCCAGAAAAAAAAATGTCCACCAATACTGTACTATGTTACTATATTGATATCTACCTATGCTACATAAGTAGCTAAGGACATGCAGAAGAGTATGCCTTGATAGACCCAGTAAACAAGCTTGCATGAAAGTATATAAAAGTGAGTAAAAGACACAAGTGGGGTAGCATCAAAACCTCATTGAGGAAAGCTTGCCACAACTGTGGTGCGAAATACACTGTGATGCGCTGTGGTAGGGTGGCGAGTCTCACTCACCAACCTTACCATTTTGGGATATCCTTGCAGGCCTTGTCTTTATGCCACAACAACCTCCTGCCATCACATATTCTTGATACCTGCTTTTTTTTCTTTGTTATTTTGTAATACTGATTCAATATTTGATATTTTTACTTTGCAGATTATTTATTTCTCCTCAAGCATGACACACAATTCACATGACATGTCTATCACGTGGCCAATCACATTTTCTGCACTTCCTCAGCCTCTGCATCGAGAGCTTCACACTCATTCCAAAGGATAGGTGCCGGATTTTCCATTTTCACTTCATTTTCCTTTTATAGTGTTATTTTGTGCCTTAATACCATGACAATCTGCAACCTCAAGCATCGACAACTTCTCAGCCAGCAAAATCCAACTTGACGGGTCTAGTAGCTGGATGGTAGGGTTGAGGGGCATTGTTTGGGTGTCCTCCACGCTTGCTGGGGGCACAGGCAATGTACTGTCAATAGAGGTGCTCAATGGCAGCCTCTCCCCAAGTTATTCCCAGTTGCGAAAACTCCAAGACGAAGATTCAATAAAGCCATCACATCAAGACTTCTTATAGGGTTGAAGATCCTTCTTGGACTTTGGTAGTATACCCTGAATTCTATGATCTTCTTTCCTTTTCATTTCTTTATTTTATTTTATTTGGTTGCTCAGGCTGTCAACACAAGAGAATGTGTGCGATCAGGTTTCGCTGTGTAGCTACCTCATTTTGTATTTAGGTGCACTCCCACCTGTCAAATGGAGCATTCCATCTTTTCTCCTCATCTTTGCGCTCTCCTTACTAAGTTTTCCCTCAGTCCCACAAGCTTCTGCACACCAAGGTGCAGATTTTAAGCTAAGTACCCAAGTCTTAAGCATACGGCCCCAAGGAGCCCTCTTTTCTCTTACTTTCCCATTATACAAGATCTTGCCATACCATCCTTGAGCCAGTGTTCATTGTGTGGTCAACGACCCGTGGTTCTGATGCGTGCATCACGTGACTCTGTTGATTGCATTTGCATTTAGCTCTTCCCCTCTCGTTTTATTGACCCCACAGTCTCCAATCACATAACAAAGTTATTTTCTCACCCGTTGTCTTCCTTCTTTTGTATCCTTATTTTTCCACTCATCCACATGCCATGCTTACCTCATTCTTTGCGACGTGACGACCATCATCAATGAACTCCCAGTAGACCATCTACCCTGCCACAGTGCAAGATATGGGGAGCAACTATGAAATCAAACATCAGAAATCAGAAACCGGCTCCAATAGTGGCGACACATTGAACTTGACCCCAAATGTGACCAGCGAGACAAATTGAATGAGTGTCATTCCATCACAATGACTGCAACTGGTTGCCTAATAATGCAGGACCCTGAAAAACTGGACTGAACTGCACAAAACCGGTCCAAAACAGTTCAAACCAGTTCAAACTGCAGTTCAGTTGTAACCCTGTTCAAGCTGGTTTGAACTGACTAAAACTGATCTTTTTGGTCATGAGACCAGTTGTAAACCATAATAGAGAGTGTATATTAGCCAAATGTAAAGGTCTCATCATAATACCAATGCTCTACATGTCAAAAAACACAACTGTGAGATGTCATATAAGTTAGGTTTGGCATTAGGATATTGTTTTGGCCATAGCACATGCAATTCTGGACCATTTCTCCTAAAAATTTGATCAGAAGATGCGTATTTATGTGGTGCATCCTGTGCCGGTTTGAACTGGTTAGAACCGATATTTATTGGTCCGGTTCAGTGCGGTTTTTCCATCCAGAGATGGATGAACTGCAACTGAAGGTCCGGTCTTTTTCAGTTCAGTCCGGTTCAGTTTCTGGTCTTTTTGCAGTTTGATGAACTGGACTTGCAAACACTATGGACAGCATTGGTGGCTGTGTTGTGCTTAAGGTGGCTCATTTACCCATTGTCCACCCGATGAGCAGTGGCTCATCAGCATGGGGGTGGGTGCTCCATCATTCCCAGTGAGAAACCCATTGACACCAGGTGACACAATCTGGCATTAACTGACTGCTGACAAAAAAATGACTCTGGGAGACACCAGTTGATTTTTGTGAAGTACTTACTATCTACGTCTTTCTATGTACAATCCCAGTGGCTATCTTTGGCTACACAATCTCAAGTTGAACTTTGGTCTTCAGAGTCTTCCCATCACAGCCACACTATTTAGTCCTATGCATTCCCACATGTGATTTGCAAATTTTTCCCTCTTCCCATCACACGATCTCCAGCAATGTTGACCACCTAAATAGACAATTTTCAACAAGTGAACATGCCCAGTCTCCCAGGAGCCATGACCTACCCAAAATCTTCAGCTTCTTGCAATTTGGGCCTTGCATACCATGTGGTTGTGATGGGGTCCAGCAAAGAAACACAGCAGTCTTAAGCCCAGTCTTCTTTGTACATGGGATCCTTTTGTATTTCGAGTTTCTGATAACAACCTTTTGGTGGATGTGCTTCACAGGCCCAAACTCAAAAATGAAACCTTTGATGGAAGGAACACATTATAAAGCGTATGCATCAGTTTTTCTTTACATACACCTATCTACAAAGCCAATGAATCCAGATTCCTATTGACGTAAATTGACTTCCTCTGGAACACCCTCACCTATTTGCAAGCTGACACAACGTTGTGTACGGCGGAAGATGGAGGAGGCAAATGTTGCCTTGCATGATTGAGTTGGTAATCCATGGTATGTTTTTCGTTCATTCAATGCGCATATATCAGCTCACAGCTCACAATTTTGATTTAGAATGCAGTCCACTACTACTGCCCCATTGCTGCACTTGAATCTCCTGCTCAAAAGTTATCCTATGCCCCGAGTCCAATTCCCTCTGAAGGATATTCATGAAGTTCAGCTATCCGGATGTAAACAATGAGAGGTGACAGAACTTGATGCTCAGAATTTCAGGTATGTCACAGATTTATTCCTATTCCTGCGATCCTGATGATCTAGGTTACATAGTTCCAAATCAATGCCCTGATGGTGCTCCCATGATGGCATCAGGGACTCCAGCATCACGGAGGTGGTGTGGACCTGGTAGGCACAGTGACAGTCGACAGGAATGCAGCAGAGGCAATGGCAACTGGCAAGGCGAAGGTTTTTGCTGTGGGCTATTGACTGCAATTGAGGGGGTGGCAGAAGAAGCATGGGTAGTATATTAGAGTATGGTAGTTGCATAGCATTGAATAATATCAGTTTTTTCTGACCCAAATAGGCATAAAATTACCATACCTCAACATTCAGATAATGTCGCATAACAATGGTATTTGTGCCAGTGGTTGGCTCAGAGTGGTGTTATCCGATCTGATTTTGGTGAGCCTCATCACATCAAAATACATTGCCTAGCATCAATGGATTTCTCACTGGGCATCATTGTCTGCTGGCAGTGTTGGTGCTGGTGCTGGTGCTGGTGCTGGTGTCATGGTCCCCCTCCCCCCCTCTCTGTGTCACTCTCACCCTCCACCTCATCTGCACCCATGAACCACCCTACAAGCAGATACTCATAGGAATGGGGCTGGTGCTGGCATCTCCCCTCCCCCCTGTCTTCTCATCTCCCCATCTCCCCCTCATCATCTCCCCTCCCCTGTGTCATCTCATCTCCCAGTGTTTCCCCCTCATTTGGTCTCCCCCTGGTCTCCCTCCCCCTCCCCCTTGTCTGGTCTCCCTCCCCCCTTGTCTTGCCCCCTATCTTGCCTGCCTCCCTTGTTGTTGGCTGGTGCTGTAGTCATTGTTGTCTGGTGCTGTGGTTATCATTGTCTGGTTCTGGTGGTCCTGGGTCATTGTCATTGTCATTCCACCCACAGTCCACCCCATGAGCAGTTGCTCATGAGGCTGGAGGCAGGTGGTGTGTTCCCACCATCTTGTTCACTTCCCTGCTGTGCAGGTGGTTGTCATGGTTGTCATCAACACCCATCCACCCCACACAAGAGGCAGAGCAATATATTACCCTGGAGAAAATGTTGGGAATAATGGGGGAAAAATAAAAGGAACCATCAGTAAAAAAATGTTGTTTTTCCCACACTTTTATCTTTGCTCTTGCTCAGCAAAAATAACTCATCCATTCCCGGGAGAAAATCAGGTGAAAATGGAGGGGAAATATATCTTTTTTTCCACATTTTCTCTATATCTGGTGAAAATAACATTTTTTCTCCTGACTTCCACAATTTTTTCACCTAGAAACATATTAGTTATTTTTCCACAGAGAAAAAACTGAGAATATGTGGGAAAATGATTTTTTTCCCCTCATGTTCACAAGTTTTTCTCCTGGAAACAAATTAGTTGTTTTCCTGCAGCAACCAAAAGGACAAAGTGTGGGAAAATAACATATTTTTACTGATGGTTCCTTTTATTTTTCCCCAGTGAAAAAGTGTCTTTTTCTCCCATTATTCCCAACATTTTCTCCAGGGTAATATATTGTTCTGCCTCTTGTGCCATGAGCAGTCGCTCATGGGCATGGGGAGGGTGCTGGAGTCATCATCAGTGATGTGGCAGGTGCAGAACCCAGGGGGGAGGGTGCATACCACCTGCCTGTGGGGGCCCTCATTTTGGGCTTATGGAGGTAGTATCAACCTGTAAAACAAGTAGTTAGTATAATTGAATATGCAAGAAATGAAAAAAAAAACACTTACTGGGCCCAAATGATGCTTAGTGTCATTTGGGCCATGTTGATGGTTTGCTGTTTGCTGTTGATGGATATCCCTAGCTAGGAGGGGGTTGATGGTGTGACAGTGGTGGCAGAGGTGTGATAGAAGGAGGAGGTAGTGGCAGCAGGGTTGAGTGGGAGTCTCAACTTGAATGTTCAACGTTCAACTTGTGACTTTGAACATGGTCACGTGAGCACCACATGGGGTGCCAACTTCACATGACATGCATTAATCCAGGGCTGGCGATAGCTAATTATGTTGGTCATCACTCCATTCTGCCCAGAGTCACCATGATGACTTCCCCCATCGAAATGGTAAGTCTTTTTTTTGTTTCTTTCTCTTCTACTATAACTAACAAATGTTCCTTATTTTTTTACAACCCACTGTTTTTTAGGTTCTAATCTACTGCCCACACTGGCAAATGACACAAAGTGAATGAAATGGGTTTTTTTTACTTGGGGTAACCTGCACGCATCACAGACACAGGTATTTTTGGGTACAGGTATGGGTTACAGTGATGTCACCTGTGACCCGCATTCAACCCAACACTCTCTGGTAGACATATTACATTTGGTGAGTTCTTGGATGGTTTGCATAATGTTATACTTATTATAACAATGTGTTTCTGTCACTTTAAGGTCTAGTGTCTGTTTTTTTTAATGCTAGCATTTTTGTCACAGCCTGAGAAAGGACCAGTTGAGATGGACATACAGTGATATCTCAGTGAGTTCTCATTTGTTTTGTATGATCTTGGACTTGATCTGATACTATTTAAACATCGTTTGAAGACTATGAAGAGACGAGAGGACAGCGCATAGCCATTCCTTTGCAATCCCAACATCTTTGTCAGGAGAGGGGGTTGAAATGGACATATATTATATCAGTGAGTTTTTATCAGTTTACCATGATCTTGGGCTTTATCTGACACTATTTCAACATAATTTAAAGGCTATGAATAGATGAGAGGCTAGCACCTATCGGCTTCTTTTCAATATCAACATCTGTGTCAGGAAAAGGGGTTGAAATGGATATATATTATCTCAGTGAGTTTTTATTAGTTTCCCATGATCTTGTACTTGTTCTGATACTACTTTAATGTTGTTTTAAGGTGCTGAAAAGATGAGAGGCTCATACCATTGCCTCACAGCAAGATCTTTGGTATAGACTACTTAAAATATAACATATGCAGTGTTTGCCATAGTACACTGTAGCATAGCATAACACGTAATAGTGTACCCACAGGTTTACTTGCATATACAATACCTGCAACAACCCATACCTGCATCAACAGGTAGACAACCCACCAGGGTATGGGTACAGGTTGGCATTCAGACACTTGCAGGTCTACCTGTGCCATTGCCTAACTTCAACTTACAGGTTTTAACTCACTTACAACAACACAACTTCTGGACCATTAAACCATTACACTAACATGCCATATTATGTGCCCTACCATTTGTTACATATAACATGCCACTAGTTGCACTAGGCCCAAATTGTATGTAAGCTAGCTGTCATGTTGCCAAACTGCAGGTTGCCACTTTTTCTGTTGTTGCTTTTGTTCTCATTTATGTGGCCACATTCCTATATTTCTTCCATCACTGCAATGACCCAGTCACCATATGCTGCTGCCTTTACAGCCCCCTTATTAACCAATCAACCACCTCCTACCCTATCTCACAAGATCACCACTGGATGGAATCAGGATCCTGATTATTGCATTCTCCCCAAAGCTGTTTTCTTTTGTGTAAGTGGTTTTTGGCTAACCCTGCCTCTCCACAAATTCATATCCACTGGAGATTGAAAAAACCCTTTTTAATGTAGACATTAGCTGAATCTCTTGGCATTCTGAACCCCTCCCTGCTATTCTGAGCATCCCCCCATCAGTGACTGATCCCCAAGGTAGTGAGGCCAATCCAATTGTTCTTGAAGGTATTGCAGAAGAGGCTTTCAAAGACTTTCTCTGGTGGCTCAATCACCTGTAAGTTTCTTACTGAAGTTTTACAACCCCTGAGCCACTTGTTGATTTTTCAGTGATTAGCAACCTCCACCCCAAGATGAGAAGGTTCTAGTCAACATATTGCATATGTGCCTAATGGCAGCAAGGTCTCGCGCAGTGGGTGAACAGAATGAATTAAAATCTTGTACTCTACTAATGTCCAGCTTTTATACTACTTGACTATTTTACTAGTACGTTCTACTATTCTCGAGACTGTAAGTAAGAATTCCAAATATAGAATATGATGAGTAAGCGAGATTATCTAGTATGTTCTCGTGTGTTCAACCAACTCACTCCAACACTCCCCCTTGGTTGGAAAACACTCCAATGCCGTAAGTTAAGTCTTGATGCAATGGCCTAGGTAATCCCTTTGTAAATACGTCCGCGAGATTTTCACGCGTTTGAATATAAGTCGTTTCGATTGTGCCTGATCCAATCAAATTGCGTAAGAAATGATGTGCGATATCGATGTGCTTCGTGCGCGCGTGAAATTCAGGATGGTGGGATATAGCAATGGCGGCCTGATTATCCGTGAATAAAATTGATGTCTCGGGTTGTGGAATTTCGAGTTCATCAAATAATGCACGGTGCCATAAGACT
This sequence comes from Tricholoma matsutake, assembly GCA_026075535.2. Taxonomy (NCBI): domain Eukaryota; kingdom Fungi; phylum Basidiomycota; class Agaricomycetes; order Agaricales; family Tricholomataceae; genus Tricholoma; species Tricholoma matsutake. The sequence continues at coordinate 11,338,571 of AP026538.1, forward strand.
TGCTTGGCAGCGTGGGTAGCGGCGACGTACTCGGCTTCCGCGGTAGACAACGCAACGGTTGCCTGTTTCTTCGAACTCCAGGAAACTGCGCCACCTGCAAGTAAAAATACATAGCCGCTGATGGATTTCCTATCCGCACTTGATGCCCAGTCCGCATCACAATACATCGAGATTTCGGTACTGTGTATGTGTTCCGGTCCGCCATATGTGAGGTGAAAATCACGTGTCCCCTTGAGATATCGGAATATCCGTTTGATGGCGGTCCAATGTTTGGATTGCGGTGATTTTGTGAATTTTGCCAGAGTGTGTACAGCATATGTAATATCTGGCCGCGTTCCAATAGCCGCATACATCAAAGATCTGATTGCTCGGGCATAAATGCCAGAAGCCCGATCATGATCGAATTCCCGATCATTTCCCGATTCGTCCTGCTCGGCTTCGTTGGTTTCGAGATTGACATTCGGATCGAGTGGCGTGGAGACGGGATTGGCATCCTGTAGTCCTACTCGATGTAAGATTTTGTCAACGTAATGTGCCTGCGACAATGTAGTGATTTGATTTTCTTTGTCGCGTGTGATCTTCATGCCTAATAATAGTGATGGCTCGCCAAGAGTTTTGATTTCGAACTTCTGTTTGAGTTCGTGCTCGACGCGATCGCTCTCGGCGGGACTGTTGGTGAACATCACTAAGTCATCCACCCAAACCAGAACTATTGCAAAGTTCTCCCCCTGTCGCCTAATATAGCAACAATAGTCAGAGCATGTATTTGGATAAGCCAAGTTCTTCATAGTGCCGTCAAACTCGTTATTCCATTCGTTTCCGGCCTGTTTAAGTCCATATAATGTTTTGATGAGTACGGTGCACCCTTTGTATCAGCCAGGATTTCGACTTCCATTCAATCAATTGTAACTTCCCTTCGATCAATGTTAACAACTCTCATGTTCCAGTGTATCTTGAGTTATGTCTGATGTTGCCCCACTCCTCTTGACATTCTTGGCAGGCGGTTGGGTTTCTGTAAGGTTGAAGAATGCTGTTGTAATTACCTTCAAAATATGTCTATGTATGAGGCTTCCTCAAGGCTTGATAAAGAAAAATCCTGTCCCATGAAGCAGGAATTCAGCATAAGTGGCATCGTCGAGGTTGAAGGCCCCAAAGTTCAAATGGCATGAAGCGGCAACAGCCCAATTGTGAGATTTTCCAAACTCAACATCCACTTGCAGCAGCACTCTCCTTCCCAGCTCCTCCCTATACAGCAACGTGGAGGACATAAGGATCATCAATATTCACAACCATTCCCTGGCCCAGGCCCCACTCTCAACAGCACAGCTGCGGGTTAGCGCACAGCCGACTTCGAGCAACGTGTCATCCGACAGTGTCGACATACCCATGGATAACATTGTCATCGCACTCCTTGCGCATCCCACACATGATGATCCAGCAAAAATCCTCCTCATGGCTGCATAACATACCCCATCCAGGCCATCCTGCACTTCCGCTTCATTGTCTTATCGGAGAGACTGTAACTCGTTCACTGCTATGGAATGCCGGCGTGCGCACACCACTAACGACTTCCGATGTACCGTACGTGATGGTAAGTCTTATCATCGATACAAACAATTATACTGGGGCTGATGCACTTGTTAGATACAATGGGAGGGTCCTCAACTTTGAGTAATATAGTGTATATATGTAGGCTCAGATTGAATGCCCATGCAATTTGCGACCTCGTGGGTCTCCAGAAGGACTTGGATGATGTTTCACTGAGCTCGTAAATAAATATACAGCTCCTCAACCCGAAATCTTGTGGTATGTTGATTCTGCACTATTGCCTGAGGCTCAGTACTGATAATAAACTCCAGATCTACACAGCTAGTCAGACTTGATGCTTCAATTGTGCATCAGCAAGTCATCGAAGCAGTCCCTGGCTGATACAAAATTTTGTGATCTTGCTAGGTGTTGCAGAAATAAGGTTTGACAGCAAATCTGCCACCCAACGTTGAAGGGTTCGTAACGCCTCTCCACCTCGAAAAGACATGGTCCTCTGCAGCAAGTGTGGTGTCAATTTTCCTAAGCTTTCTGTACTGGAACCTGTGCCTCCAGTCCTGTCTCCTCCATTATGCAAAAAGTGCACAAAGCTTCTTAACACTACTTCTGAAGCTGAGTGCAAGGCAGCCGAGGTCAGTTCTATGGACATCGTGCATAAATATAGTCTGATGTCATGTCTTACAGGCTGAACCACAGTGTGCAGGTTGTGGATGTGTATACCGATTTCTGAAGAAAGTCTACTGTGGTGGGTGCAAAGCAAAAGACAAGGGATCCAATGTCGAACGTAAGGTATCAGTATTTCTGTAATTCTTGGCTTAATCAGGTTCTTCAGGTGTTGAATCTGTTGAGCAGAACCTGTTGAGCTGAGCACTTGATAGCCAGCAGCACGCTTCTGAACACTGATTGAACCAACCCTCAGGCAGACAAAATCCTGCTCTCCAAGCTGCAATGAATGCAAAGGAAAGGCTTGCCGCATTGAAGAAGCAAAGCAAGGCAGACACGGTCATGATTGAGATGTCGCTGTTTGTATTTCCCGCAAATGGTACTAAAGCTAAAAAGGTATGCCAATTTAGTTTTGTGAGTAGTTGATATGCCGATATGACTTGTCGCAACCTTTTAGATGCAGATTCTTCCCCTTCTCAAGAAGTTTGTTGGTTCTGACTATGCCATGGATGTATCTCAGTATGCCAAAACTGAGCTGAAGAATGCATTGACTGCCTCACCAGCTTCACATCAAGTCAATGTAAGCTTACTGAATTTTGAGGAGTGAGTAATCCATCTTCGGGACTCTGAATAGCACATAGCTAATATAGCTGCTATTTTCAGGCCTATCTTTGGTGTCGCTATTGGAAGCAAGGTTCACAACATCAATCTAAAGGAGAACCAATACTGTGGAACAATTGACACAATGTTCAATCACTTGCAAAGCGATGCACAGTTGAGTGAGGGAGATGTGAAGAACAAGAACATCCCTCTTTGTGTTTTTGTGCATGAGACCCATCCTGCAAGTATTTACTTGTTGAGAGAACCCAGTCGCTGACTCTTGGTGGCACCAGGATTGGTCAGAACCTGAAGACATCCCTGCCAAATCTTCTGTACGCAGCAGCTCTGCTTCTACAGCTCGTGCAAGTGTAAAACGCAAAGCGTCTCACAGTAGGCATGCTTTGTTGGCTTTTCTTCAATTGTTCTAATTCAATAGCTAGGTTTTTCATCTACTACCCAGTATACCAGTTCATTCCGGCCTCAAAAGGTCCCAACGATCATTCCTGATGAGGCGCTTGAAATTCAATATGACCGTTATGAATTCACCTCAACAACTTTCACTGTGGATCATGCAGGCAATGTTGATGAGCATATTGGCCTCGAAGTGAAGACAATCAAAATCTCTCACGACTGGAGACAAAATGTGGGTGACAAACCTAAGGGCGGGTACCTTGCAAAAGGGCTTATGAAGTATGCCTTTATGGTAGGTTTCAACATGTTGTGCATAAATTTACAATGAACTGGTTCTCATAGGGCCGCTTGAATGGGAAAGTGTACGCTATCTTCCAATGCAAGCCAGGGAGAGTCACGGAGTCCCAGAACCTTATTGATTTGACTGCTGAGTTGCACCTGCTCGCTCTTGGACAGTACTTTGCTGAGTCATTTGCCAAGCGGGCTGCCATAAACAGTGTGGATGTACCAAGTACGTCAATTTTATGAGTTACAGATCCTGCATATCGCTGATTTTATATCCAGGTATCCGTTGGAATTTTGCTGATGCTTTTCTTGGCACCATCACATCTGGGTTACTGCCTGCACCAATGGAAGGGGAGGCTGACTCTCGAAGCCTTGTCTTCAAGACATTCCTCACTGTGCCTCTCCTCAAAACTAGTGGACTCTACAATGAGTGGAAATTCAGTGGAAGTGACATGGCAGGGGATAACGTGGATATATTGAATATGTTGCATAGCGCTCACCCATTTGCCCTGAAGATCCCAAATGTGCCTCTTTTGCCTGAACTCCATTCCATTTTTGGGTCTTCAGCCAATTTGAAAACAAAATTTCCCTTACCAACATCTTGTGTCTAACTGCCACTATGTGACATGATCAGATCCTTTTTTTGGTCTAAAGGCAATGAGATGAGGACATTTGTGCTACATTTGGTAGAAGTTGTGATATTCAAGCACAGTAGATCTTTTTTATCAGAATGTCTTATGGTTTACTTAATGGAATAGAATATCTGATTAAAGTGGTGATGGTCAGATTTAGAATTGAGATCAGCTGTATAAAAATAAACAAACAAATAAATATAAACCAACATCACTATTGGATTCTGGTTGAAAAATGGTGCAGAATGATACCAAATAGGTGGTGATAGAGATGAAAAACCAAAGTCATCCAATGACACCTGATGTTGTTTGAATGGATATAAATGGATACAAACAGAGATGAGAGTTGGAAACAGGACCAAACATCTTGGGGAAGGGTAAAGTCAACACTGAGCATCCAAAAGTCATCAGGAAGGCTGATAAAACAGGCAAAACAGGCATGTCACCAACACCTGGGTGATGCACCCCAGGAATCATGGTAGAAACAAACAAACAAACAAACAAACAAACACTGTTGGGATATGGACAAGCCATGCACAGTCCAAGTAAATAATTCTATTATTAGTACATGCTATATATAGATCATAGTATGCATCAATACTGCAATAGGAGTATATGAGATATCTAGGTCTTGCTTTGACTCTCACCATGTGCAATAATATGCTCTCCTTCCTTGAACAATTATAAACCTCAATAGGTTATGGGCCCTGGCCCTATCTAGCTTAACAAGTTAATCATCTGGACCTACCTACCTACCATGTCACAACACTCAGATGGAGAAACTCCCAAACAACCAGTACCATGCACACACTTTGCAGCCCCTAAACAAAGTGCTACAACATATCCTTCAGGTTCAAGAGTGAGGGAGCCAGGAAACATGGCTAACACTCCATGCAATACACCTGCTTGTGGTGATGAACCCACAGCAGAACCCCATGAATATATAGAGCTAATCTGAATCAAGGAATATTCAAATGTCAGTAAGTTGTCTGACTGCAATCATTTAATGGACACAAACTGGCACAAATGGAAGGAAAGGATGCAGAGAGTTTTTATCAATTGTGACATCACCAAATATATTACTCAAGATGTAGAAAGACCCAATAATCCTGTAGGTGCATGTAACTGGGACAAGAACAACACTTGGGCCCAACAGGTTATAATTCAGAACATAACCTCCACACAGATGAACCATGTAGGCTCAAAGGATACTGCAAATGAAATGTACTGCACACTTTTGGCGACTCATGAAAATATGGTGCATCAGATGGTTACAGTTATATTAACTCAATTATATGAAACCAAGGGATATGATGGAGGAGATTTCTTGAGACACCTCGATATGTTGAAGTCCCTCCATGATAGAATTGACTGATTCCCAAACCCAGAATTTCATGTTTTGGATACATGATTCAACTCCACTGTTTCAGCATCCTTACCCAGTTGGCAGACCTTCATGGACCCCTATAATGGGAACACCAATGATGCCAATGATCCAGATCCGAAAGACCATATCAATTTATAGGTATAATACAGGAGGAATACAAGATATGGGCCAATCAAAGTAATAATGAGAATGATGGAAATGGTAGCACTAACCTGGTTAATACCCAGTCAGCTACTAGTAAATCCTTGGAAGCTCATATTACAGATCACAAAGAAAGTGCAAAACCATATTGCAAACACTGCAAGAAACCTGGACACTGAACAAGTAAGGAGGTCTTTACACTCCCCCACCTTTCCCAGTGGACTCCGACTGGAGTCTGACTGGACTGACCAGAGTCCGACTGGAGTCCACTGGGACTGGTCACCAGCCAACTGCCCGCAAAGTTGCCAGTCCAGTCCCAGTCCAGTCTGACTGGACTCTGAGTGGAATCCACTCAAACACTGGATTCCACTTGGACTGGTCCAGTGGAGTCCAGTCGGATTCCGCTGAAAAAGTGTGTAAGAAAAGGAATCGAACCCAGATCCCTGTTGGTTGCTTATGTAATCATAACACACAATATAACTGTTACACCACAGTACCTTGTGTAAGGTATTATCTACTTGTGTTAGGTACCATGGTGCAGCTGTGTATGACAAAGCATATAGCCGCATCATCAAATGTGCCAGCTCATCACTCACCACCACCACCACCATCAATGCCACCTCCCTCCCTCCTCTCTCTACCACCACCACCACTGTGTGGACACCTACTGCCACCGCTCCCATGCCCAATCCACCATCAGCACCACCTGCAAACGAGCTGAATGGATGGAACATGGGCCCAAATGATGCAGATCGCATCATTTGGGTCCTACATAAGTTTTTTTTTGTTTGCTTTTGTTTTTATCAACTAACTAACCTGTTTTTTTAGCTTTCTAGGTTATAATCTACTGGCAATGATGCCACCACTCACAAATGGGCCCTATGTAAGGTTTTGTTGCTTGGTTTTTGTTTTTATAAACTAACTAACTTGTTTTTTTAGTTTTCTAGGTTATAATCTACTAGTAATGACACCACCACTCGCAAACAAGCCAACGTGGGCCCAAATGACGCGATCTGCATCATTTGGGCCCTATATAAGTTTTTTTCACTTGGTTTTTGTTTTTATAAACTCACTTGTTTTTTTTAGTTTTCTAGGTTATAATCTACTAGTAATGACACCACCACCCACAAATGAGCCAACACACCCACCCCATGCCTGCAAGCCCCTGCTCATAGGGTGGATTGTGAGTGTGTGCAGTCGATGACAACAACAATGACAACGCCTACCAGCACCCCCCAAAGCCAACAACACACCCACCCCATGCCTGCGAGCCTCTGCTCAGAGGGTGGATGGGTGGTGAGAGCCCATGCCGATGAGCAGCTGCTCGTCGGGTGGATGGTGGGCACACCAGGGATAAGACGACCACGGCACCCATCCCCATGCCTATAAGCAACTGGATGACAGGTGCAGCTTGCTACGGTGATGCATGCATGCAAGGAGGGGTACAATGACACCCACCCCAGACTGCATCCCCCAACCCCCCCTCCCTGCATTTTGTGTGGGGAGGGGTCTTTATTATTTTTAATTTATCTCTGCCCCCCCCTCGCACTGAATGCAAGGGGGATATATATTGTAGTACTTACGAATCCCCCCCTCATGCCGAATGTGAGGGGGTTAGTTTTTTATGTACATAGTAGTAATCCCCCCCCTCTCGCATCTTGCCAGAGGGGTTTTTTTGTTTATTATTATATTATACCCACTCCCTCATGTCCTACATGAGGGATGTGGTTAATTAAAATCTTTTGATCTTAATTGTTTGAAAAATGCCTCCTCAAAGAATATGAAAAGTTGAGTCATAAATAAACCTTATATTGATCCCTAATAAATCTCCTGTGGCTCAAGTGGTTGAGCACACTTGTTTAGTTTGTCATGTGATTCATTATGGTGAGGTCTTGAGTTCAATTCCTGCAGTACAAAATTTATTTTGTGGGTACTTTATGAAATTCACCAAGTCCAAAGTCCTTTGAGCTCATATCTAATTGACTTATCATTTGGTTGAAATGCATTCCACTTGGACTCTAGTTGGACTCTAGTTGGACTCTAGTTGGACTCTAGTTGGACTCCTCCAGTTGGACTCCAGTTGGACTCCTCCAGTTGGACTCCAGTTGGACTCCTCCAGTTGGACTCCAGTTGGACTCCTCCAGTTGGACTCCAGTTGGACTCCAGTGGGGGATTGAACTCTACATGACTTAATGTAGTTCAATTGCACTCCACTTGGACTCCGCTTGGACTCCAGTTGGACTCCAGTCAGTCCGGTCAGAGTCCACTAGGACAGGTGGGGGACTGTAAAGTACTGCAAGTAAGTGCCACAAATTCCCTGGAAATAAATGTTATAATTGTGAAAAATATGGACACCATGCAAAGGATTGCTGAAAGAAGAAGAGGGACAAGAATAAAGACAAGCAGAAGAAAGGTGAGGGGACAAGTGGAAGAAAAGATCAGTTGAATGTGGGGGAGGAGCATATTGTGTTCCCAGTTGATGAAGAACTTCATAATTTTGATACTTTTGATGCCTGTAACACTGATGGCAATGTTGAGCACTTGATATTTTATGATTGGTTAGTGGATACAGCAACAACCTCACAAGTAATGCATCACTGAGAAGCCTTTACTGATTATTCCCCTTTGGGAAATATTTCTGTAACAAGTGTAGGAGGTAAAGAAGCAAAGATTGCAGGCTGTGGAACTGTTGAATTAATTTCAACATGTAAAGGTCAAAACTACATTTTACATTTGGAAAATGTACTACATGTGCCCAGAATGTGAAATAATTTGATTTCATCACTCTTATTACAAGAGATGGTAACCAAATAGCTCACAGCACCAAGGTCAATAACCATTTATACAAGATGGAGATGGTTATTCAACAATTACAGAAATCTAATACCTTTCCAAATGTCGATGGATCATGTGCACATCAAACATTTGTTGGGAATGATGCACCTCCAAATTTGGAAACTTGGCCCTGACATTTCAGCCATATTGGGTATACCGGACTTCAAAGATTATTGGACAGCAAATTAGTGGACAGATTCAATGTTGATACCCAGTCACCAAAACCAGAGTGCATAGCATGTACTGAGGCAAAGCAACATGTTGAACCCTTTCCTAAAACTTCCAACTGAAACACTAAACCCAGAGAATTGACACATATTGACTTGTGGGGAAAATACACAATCAAATCTATTAATGGACATCAATATTACCTGCTATTTGTGGATGGTGCAAAGAGATATATTACTCTGGAATGTCTGAAGGAAAAATCAGGAGCAGCACAAGGTATTTGGTCAACCTGATAACTCAAAACAGAAAACTGAAGGGAAGACAAATTGATTGTGGAAAAGAATTTGTAAATGAGAAACTGGGGAATTGGTGCAAAGAACATGGTATAGAAATTTGTTTAACCATGCTATTCTCACCTTCACAGAATTGCATTGTGGAGCATATGAACTGCACACTTGTTGAATTATCATGCACTATACTCAACACCAACGACCTCCCCAAATTTCTCTGGGAGTACGCAGTTTTACACATGGCTTATCTCAGGAACCAATTGTATAATAAGCACCTTCAGAAATCAACACCTTATGAGGGCTGGCATAATAGAAATGTCTACCTTATGCAAATTCAGGGCCCCCATTTGGGTTCTAATACAAGGACAAAAAGAACAAAGAAAAATGCTACCAAAATCTAAGTGCCAAGCATATGTTGGATTTGATGATGGTGCTGGAGCAATTAAATATTATAATGTGGAAACATAAGAGGCACTTACTTCTAGAAACTTCCAAAAATGCCTTCACCTCTGGGGCAAATCACTATTACACCTGATGTGCCATGTGAGGGGGAGTCTGATGGAAGTGCACTGCTGCCTCAGGGTGTAACAGGTTCTGATGACATAACTCCAGACCTTGAACCAAAGAAGTGCAAGTGAAAACAGAATGAGATAGAGAAGGATGTGGATATAAATGAACTGTGAAAGACACATGGAATTCATACCAACTATAGATACCTTCAAAATCCCTTTACAGAAGAGGAAGATGATGAGGAAACCTTCCTATCAATTGAAGAGATATATGCAATAATTGCTGGAGATGATCTTACCAGCCTAAAGGACACTAGAAACTCCCCAGAGTGGTCAGAATGGCAAATCACCATGCAAGAAGAGTTGGATTTGCTGAAGGAGATGGGCACTTGGGAACTTGTGCAGAAACCTCCAAATGCTGTCCCTGTCTCCAATAAATGGGTCTTTATAAACAAAAGAAATAACCAGGGGAGACTGGTAGTAAAAGGATGCGCCCAGTGGCCAGGTTACAATTATATGGAAACCTATTTGCCTGTTGTTATGATGGATACATTGCACACAATTCTAGCCCTTGTACCAATAAAAAAACTCCAACTACAACAGATGGATGTCAAGAGGGCTTACCTAAATGGCATTTTACAAGAAGAAATTTACATGCAACAACTTGAGGGATGCAAGGATGAAACGGACCAAGTCTGTCAGCTGGTCAAGACTCTCTACAGCTTAAAACAGGCTGGGAGAGAGTGGAATAAACAGCTTGATAAAAACTCAAGTCTCATGGCTACAAATGCCTACTCACAGATTCTTGCATTTACATTCAATGGGATGGAGACAACATTGGAATTATGGCTATCTGGGTTGATGACTCACTTCTCTTTGCATTGTCGGATGTGATGATGGAACACATGAAGAACATTTTATGCTCAGAATTGCAAGTTATGGACCTTGGGAAACCAAGCAAGATTGTTGGTATAGAAATAAATCATACCAGCAATTCCATGACTAAAATATATTGAGAATATACTCCTCAAGGAGGGGATGGCCTATGCCAACCCTGTTGGTATACTGATGGATCCAAATATTAAGCTAGGACTGAATCTGGGTCATAATGAACCCAACTGAAGTAATTCATATGTGAAATTATTGGGAAGTCTACAGTTTATTGCAAACTCCACAAAGCCACATATCTCATACACTGTAAATAAATTGGCCACCTACACTGCTAACCCAGGTCTCCAACACCATGGTTCATTAAAGTGGATACTGAGGTACCTTGCAGGTATGAAAATTCTTGGGATAACTTACTGCACATCTCAGGATGTGACTGGAGAAAATAACCTCTTCTATGGGTATGCAGATGCTGCCTTTTCAAACTTGGACAACCACAAGTCCACAATGGGATATGTTTTCCTCACAGCAGGGGGAGCAGTGACCTGGAAATCAAAGAAACAAACAATCACAATCATAGCCTTGTCATCTATGGAGGCAAAATATGTGGCTCTGGATGTGAAGCAACATGGCTCAGAAATTTATATGGTGAACTCAGATTTATTCAAGAGGATCTGACCATTATTTATGGTGACAATGAAGGGTCTGTAGTACTAACACACAACCCACAATTCCATCAACAGTCAAAGCATATCACTCTTTGCCATCACCGGGTCAGGGACCTCATGAATGAAAAAGTTCTTGATATACAGAACTGTTGTGATCCAGAGCAAATGGCAGATGCATTAACTAAAGCTGTAGCAAAGCCAAAATTTGCTCGACATAGAGAAGAGATGGGCATCCAGTTGACGCACTAGTAACCCAGTAGCTTTCCTTGCATGTGGATAGGTTTTTCCCACAGGGTTTTCCATCACACAGAGGTCTTGACACACTTGGATGAAGTAACCATTCCCTTGTACTCAAACCGTGGTAGGCTTGAGGGGGAGTGTTGGGATATGGACAAGCCATGTGTGGTCTGAGTAAATAGTTCTATTATTAGTACATGCTAAATATAGATCATAATACACATCAATACTGCAATAGGAGTATATGAGATGTCTAGGTCTTGCTTTGACTCTCACCATGCACAATAATAAGCCCCCCTTCCTTGAGCAATTATAAAAGCCAATAAACACAAACCACTGTCATCATTGGATTCTCATCAAAAAACCAAGCAGAATGATGAAGAGATGTTGGAGTTCCTCAACATCAAGTGTGCAATGATTAATGAGGTTGAATAGCAGTCAAGAAAGGTGGAGCAGAAGGGTAAGGCAAGTCCCACAAAGCAATTGGAGAACATTGGTCCTGTGAAACAGAAGGGATCAGGAAGTAAGGCTAGTGCCCAAAAGATGAGCAGGTTGCTGGGTGGTGAGAAGGTCAAAGCAATGAAGAATCACAATGAGACAGATATGCAGAGTGAAGATGATCCTGAGAATGGTGATGGGGACATGCATGCAATTGGTGTAAATGTGCATACATGTTCCCAAAAGTCTCTCAGACTGAACTACTAATGACCTTTGGGCCATAATAATATACAGATACCAAAGCCTGCCTCAACTGTGGCCCACACACTTTTAGGACAAAAGCCCGAGGTTGTGATTAGCCAGACTCAATCTGAAATTTGCCACCCTACCACAATACCATTGACAAAAAATGCCCAATGTCATAAACCATCACCAGCACCACCATCAATAATGAATGCATCTCATGAACCAACTTCTAGTAAACCATCATCCCATTCAGATGTTGGATTAGGAAGGCTAGATCTGAGTCCAAACTCCCACACTTGTGCTAGCCAGAACTTTGACAGTAGAGATTTTCAGTCCAGATTATTTTCTGAACTTCAAAAGCTGAACTTACATGCAGAAGCTGAACTCGATTCTGAGAAAGTGAACTTCAGGAAAGTGAACTTGTGTTTGCTCTGAGTCAAGTTCAGATTACTCGTGAGTTCAGTTTGTACCTGTCCATGTGACATTAATGTGTCATGTTGCATCTTGGTCTGGTCACATTGCTACATTTTCTCATTGTTCATATATGCTGGCCACCAAACCACTGTCTATTGGTTGAGGGATAATGGGTCACTGGGTGGCATTTGGCCACTGATTTTCGAGGCTTTTCGAATTCTTTCGCATCATGACTAAATTCCTTCATATTGTTTCAAAATGCTTTGTAGTGTTTCATACTACTTCATATGGTTTTGCAGGACTTTGCACCGCTTTGCAACATTTTGTGGTACATCTACCAGCCTTTGGTTAGCACGGTGATATTTGGAGCCACCTCACAACCTTCCTCTGACTCATGTTATATCTCCTAAGACCAGTTTTGTTGGTTTTGGTTGAGTTTATGGATTGAGCAAAAACATCACCACTCCTCCAGATGAACTGACACCCCTCCATGAAGATCTATCTCATCTATATTGCCCATTGACAGCCCATAATGCACACCTTGCTCAGGGTCCTCCCAAATCACATCTTTAGTACATCCCACATGCAAATCACATAGTTGTCATCAAGGCCAAGACAGCTGCAGAATAGTTTATGAATGTAGATAGGCAATCAATATGGCAGTGCTTTGCTGTTTGGTGGTACATGAAGTTTGATTTCAGTGAGGAAGTGATGAACAAGCCCTAGAGATTTATTGATGTCGCTGAGAGTAATTATCTTGGCTAGACTGGGGTATGATGAGAAGGAGGTGCAAAGATCTGCGAGGTTTAATATAATACTTGAGAGGCAGAGGCAAGATCATAAGAGCTCATGGACCACCGCGATGATAACAGACTGGACAGTGATCACAGTGGGAAGTGGTGCCAATGGCATGCTGCACACAAACGACCTAAATGGTAAACAATGGTGAACACCATAACAATGAGGCTTAGTACATTCAAGGCACAGGATCAACATCACATGCACTTGGCAGAATCTGAACTATGAAATTTGATCTGAACTGATATTAATTGTAACAATCTGAACTGTAAATAATCTGAACTTGTTGCCTAGATTTTCAAGTTCACTTTCAAGTTCAAATTCTAGTTCAGTTTTCAAGTTCAGTTTATAATCTGAACCAAAAATGTCTACTGTCAATGCCCTCGTGCTAGCAGTGCTAGTTGATGGTGCTAAGTCCCCTGCTGTCCCATCTTGCAACCCTATCATTCTGTACTATGGTATCTTTTTACTTATTGTTGTGCTTGTACTACTACCCATACCTATGCTTTCCCTATTTCTTACTGCTCTCATTGAGAGCCTCTTCTTTTTGTTCAACTAATTGTAGTTTAGCTTATTCTCTACTTATGTATTTGTACAGTCTCGTCGACTCATCTTCCCTCAGTTGGTTGACTACTCGCAAACACTGAGGTAAGATATTTATCTACTATGCCTACAATATTTTACTCACTGTGTATTGTAGCTTATTTATTCTTAGGTGATTTAATACAGTTGTTTGACCACTTGCAAACACTGAGCTTATTTATTCTTAGCTTGCACAACCGAGCTCCTATTGTCTCAGGTTATTGGGCCCCTGGATTGCTCTCATAACTCTTGTGTCATTCAGTTACAATGTCTACTACTATGCTTGCTACCACTGACATCCTTCCAACATCTGTCCCTAAGCTGCTACCCACAGGCTTGAACTGGACTGCATTCTCTATTCATTTCCAGGAAGCGATTGAGGTGAAAGGCTTCTGGGGCCATTTAGATGGTACCTCACCAAAGCCAGTTGCCAGCTCAACCTGCTGCTGGAGAACAAGACGTGCTGAATCAGTGGACAAAAGATGAGCATTCTGCAAAAGCACTTCTCACTCACTGTATCCCCAACTCCACTTTGATCCAAATCTATGCGAAGGATTCCCTGAAAGACAGATGGGAATTTATCAAACAGGAGTACACTCTGAAGGGCGCATTTGCCCAAGCTGAGTTACAAACTCACTTCATGGATTTGAAGGGTCCTGATAAGGGCAATGTTTGTGAGTTTTTGGATGAGCTACATGTCAAGAAGGAGAAATTATCCACTTATGGTGTCACCATTGATGACAAGGACTACTGCTCCACCATTATTACTTCCCTCCCTAATTTCCTCTCCAACTTTGCTATGTGAGGTTGCATGCCACAACAGGTACTGTCAATCTTGACCAGTTGATCTCCCTGATCTCCGAGGAATTTAATCGTGGTGTATCCCAGCATTCGTGGTGCTTGGTGAAATTGTCATCAAAGTCTGATGACAAAGATGAGGCCATGTTTGCATTGTCGAGTGGGAAGGGAAAGAAGGAGTGTAAGCCCTGTGGTGTCTGCTGGAACTGTGGAGAGAAAGGTCATTTCAAGGACAAGTGTCCTAAGCCTGTGAAAGACATGAAGAACAACTCACCTAAGAAAGGCAGCTCTGCCAACACCACTGTTGAGGACGATTTGGAGGATAAAGCAACCTTTTTTGTTGAAGGTAATGAGGAGTCTGATGATGATGACAACCTCCCTGAGCTTTGTACAGTCTCTGACTCCAATTCTGAAGGTTCTGATCCCAAGCCTGAAGGGGATAGTGAGGGTGACTGGTTTTCTGAAATTGGTGATGGTGAGGAGGGTAATGGCTGCAAAACTGAGGAGTTATTCAAGGCTGACAGTAGCAAGTGTGGCTCGCTAGTCAGTGTTGACTCAAACTCAGTAGCTTCTGACCTGGATGAAACTGCAGTCAATGTCGATGCTGGCAGTGTCACTGATCACATACCTTGTGTCTCCCCTGAAGTTGTTCTGAGCTGCAAATAAAAGTTTTTCAAGGCAGTGGGAACGGGCGAGATGACAGTTGACATACCAAATGGTGTCAATATCTCGCAACTGAGACTTACCAAGGTGTTGTATTCACCAGAAGTCGGGTATACACTCGTATCTGTGGGCCATCTCGATGACAACAGCTTCTCAATGACTTTTGCTGGTGGAAAGTGCACCATCAGTGGGCCAGATGGAGTGTGTGTGGGCATGGTACCAAAGAATGGTAATGGGCTTTATAAGGTTGCACATAAGCCAGATGTAGCAAATGTGGCAATTGAGGCACTTACCTTGGACCAATTCCATCATTGAATGGGTCATATCTCCCCAGAGGTAGCATGGAAGCTTATTGACAAAGGGTTTGTGATGGGCATGAGATTGGAAACCATGCCAACAGGTGATCCATTCTTCTGCAAGTCTTGTGTGTATGCAAAGGCAACACGTAAGCCTGTTGCAAAGGCTTCAGAGGGGCTATGGAGTTTGGTGGAGAAATTCACAGTGACTTGTGTGGACCTGCACCCATGGCTATGAAGATGGGGAAGTCTTATTACAGGATGATAAGACATGTTTGACTCACCTGAACCTCCTGCATCTGAAGAGTGAAGCTTTTGATTCCTAGAAGGAGTACAAGGCGTGGTGCAACACACATCTTGACACGTGCATCAAAGTTTTCCACTGCAACCGTGGAGGTGAGTACCTAGGGAAGGAATTTATTCTTTACCTAAAGTTGAAGGGTACCGAACAGAAGCTTACCATTCACAACACACCCCAGCATAATGGCATTGCTGAATGCTGTAACTGCACTATTGTAGAGTGTATTCATACATTGTTGCACTTGAGTGGACACCCAAAAATGTTGTGGGGTGAAGCAGCTCACCATGTTGTATGGTTGATGAATCAAACATCGACCAAAGTGGTTGATGGGATGATGCTGTATGAGGCTGCTTTTGGGAAGAAGCCTGATTTGCAGCACATGTGGGAATGGGGTGAGAAAGTCTTGGTCCATATTGAGGGTGGTGATAAGTTAGGTGGACACATAAAGGAGGGCTGTTGGTTGGGAATTGATTAACAAAGCAAAGGCTTTCATATTTATTGGCCAGATAAGCAGATGGTGATGATGGAGCGGAATGTCTATTACAACAAAACATGCTCATCAGCTTGTCATCCCAAGGAGGATTTGTTGAAATGAAAACTGATGCACCTTCAACATCTGCAAACCCCACTCCATCTCAACCTGCTGCACCACCAGTTGTCCCCCCTCCCAATGCCTCTCGCACTCCAATTACTAGCTCTGATCACAAAGATCCCCCTGACGAACAGCCTGAAGTTCTTGCTAAACTGACATCCTTGAAGGTCATGGAGCTATGTCAGCTTGCCCATCTGATCCCATCATTGCTGCAGGTGTGGTACCTCCTACTGCTGAGGAAGCTCCTGAGCAGGTGTTTGAGGGGGAGGGAATTGCTGACTGGATGATGATTGTCAATTTCACCGATGAATATGTGATGATGGCTGAGATGAGTGATTTCAAGGCTTTGGAGCCAAGGTCCTTAGCTGAAGCAAAGTGTGGTCCTGACTGGCAGCTATTGGAGAAGGCAATTCATGAGGAGTTAGCACTTTTACAGGAAGCAGGAACTTGGGAACTCACTGAAGCACCTAATGGAGCCAATATCATGGGCTCAAAATGGGTTTTTGTGCAAAGAAAGATGCCACCAGGATTGTTATCCACCACAAGGCATGTCTCATTGCACAAGGTTTCTTGCAGGTTCCAGGCATCAACTATTTTGACACATTTGCTCCCATTGCTAAGCTTGCATCCATTCAAACAGTCCTTGCTATGGCCACTGCAGAAGATATGGAGCTACATCAGATTGATATCAAGGGGGCATATCTCAATGGAGAACTCACTGAATGCGAGATGATCTATATGTCTCAACTCCCCAGGTATCACGCTCCCAACTCTACTGGTAAAGTTTGCCAACTCCATAAAACCTTGTGTGGACTTAAGCAGTCTGGAAGGCATTGGTACCAGAAGCTTGTCAACATAATGTTGAAGCTCAGATTCACAAGGTGTGATGTCGACCAGGCCATGTTCTTCAAATGAGAGGGATGAGACTTGATGGTGGTCTTGGTGCATGTTGATGACTGCATGATTGCAGCAACCTCAATCATTTCAAGTCCAAGATTGCCAAGCACATTGAGCTCACTGATCTCAGAGAATTACACTGGTTGCTAGGTATCGAGATCAGACACAATCATGAGAAATGCACCATTTACCTCTCCCAACACTTGTATATTGACTCTATTCTGCATTGTTATAATCTCCAGGACCTCAAACCACACCCATGGAAACTCATGTTAAACTCTCAACCTGCCACCACTGCACAGTTTGCTCAAATGTGTGACATCCCATATCACAAAGCTGTTGGATCTTTGATGTATGTGTCACTTGGAACTCGTCCTGACATCTCTTTTGGCATACAAACCCTCTCATGTTTCTCCACCAAGCCCAGCATTGCTCACTGGGAAGCTGTCAAATGAGTTTTTCGCTACCTGAAAGGCACAGTGGATCTTTGGCTGACATATGGGCAGAAGGAAGTTGATTTGGCAGGATACATGGATGCAGATGGGAGTATGGCTGAGGACAGGCACACTATATCTGGGTATGCATTCATTATTCAAAGGGGAGCTATTTCTTGGAGTGCTAAACACCAGGAAATTGTCTCATTGTCAATGACTTAAAGTGAATACATTGCTGCCTCCCATGCTGCCAAAGAAGCTTTATGGCTTCAATCCCTCATTCAACAACTTTTCGACACCACTCTATCCCCCACAACCCTTTGCTTGGATAATCAATCCGCTATTGCGCTCATGAGAGATCACCAATACCATGTGCACACTAAACACATCAACATCTGATATCATTTTATTGGTTGGATCATCAAGCAAGGTTCTATCCAGCTCATCTACTGTCCCACTGACAATATGGTTGCTGACACCCTCACCAAAGCTCTCCCCTCCGCAAAAGTTAAGTATTTTGCTACTGAACTTGGACTCTCCCTACCTTGAGGGGGAATGTTGGATTAGCAAGGCTAGATCCGAGTCTGAACTCCTGCACTCATGCTAGTGGCACTAGTTGATGGCATTAAATCCCCCACCATCCCTTCTTGTGACCCTATCATTCTGTACTATGGTATCTTTTTACTTATTGTTGTGCTTGTACTACTACCCATACCTATGCTTTCCCTATTTCTTACTGCTCTCATCGAGAGCCTCTTCTTTTTGTTCAGCTAATTGTAGTTTAGCTTATTTTCTACTTATGTATTTGTACAGTCTCATCGACTCGTCTTCCCTCAGTTGTTTGACTACTCACAAACACTGAGGTAAGATACTTATCTACTATGCCTAATATTTTACTCACTGTGTATCATAACTTATTTATTCTTAGGTGATTTAATACAGCTGTTTGACTACTCGCAAACACTGAGCTTATTTATTCTTAGCTCACATGACCAAGTTCCTATTGTCTCATCAGACTCACAACAACAATGACCTGACACATCTATTTCAACACTTCCTGCTCAACTGCTCCAGCCAACTCCAGCCCATCAACAATACTCTGAGTAATTGAAATTATCATCCTACCCACACATTGCTTGTGTGACAAGCTGCTTGAGGGCCAGTGGTCTGTGAGGGGCTTTGTCTGCCTTGGAATTACCCTGAGTCCAGACAACCATTGAGCTGCATCAACTTTGCAATTGCACAATCCTTGTTATGAGTTCATCATTAATGCTGTGTTGTTGAGCCATCAGTGTGGAGTTGTAGTCTCCCATAGTCAGACAACAATGATGTAGATGATAGTCAATCTACTTCAATTGTAGTCTGATTTAATTGGCACAGCTGGAAGCCAGCTCTTTCTGATGCACATGAAGGCACATGTTGAATTTCCTTTTCCAGCCACATCCCTACAATTGATGGGTTGAAAGGACAAATTCCACACTGTTCTCTGCATTTTGCACTAAGGCCCTTTGGTAATATGCCACCCTGTAATATTTAGCCCCATTAGAGCTCAAGACACAATCCAGTCACTGACACCTGAACCTCAGTCATGTGATGGAGCCTCCTATGAATTCTTACTGTTTTGTGTGATTGCAAGGATATTTACCACTATCTAGACCATGGAAAACATCTACCTGCCAATAATACAGTTCATATATGATTGCAGTATCCTTCAAGAGATTTTGGTAGAGATGTGCCCAGCCAGATGACCATGAAAGGGAAATCAACACATGCCAACATGTGATCTGAAAAGAGCACCTTTGGATGCATGCCAATTAATCCAGACTAGTGGAGTTGAGTTTGTCATCAAAGTTCAATGGTTTTGCCCTTCATCTTCATCTAGGTGCTTCAAAGGTGTATGACAATGTAATTTTACTTCCTTTACATGCTATACCACTCAACTTATATAATTTGAAGATCAAATTGTTTTTAACAACCTGCCTGATACCCCCCCACATGATGTCTTGCATTCAGGTGCTGACACCCTTGCTTTACCCTCTTTCATGTCTTTTGTGGCTTTTTCAACTTCTTTGACTTTGAAAAGCCAAGAAAACCCTCCAGAGAGTGCGTGTAGTTTTCCTGAATCAGCTTGATCCTTTGACATCCCCAATGTTTCAGAGGACTATCCTGATGCTACAGAAAAAGACATAGTAGATACTACTTGGATACTACAGAAGATAATTTGTGGGATACACATGATTTGGGCAACATGGAATTACAACTGTTTAACGTTTAACACTATAACCGATATCAAACAACGCCCGGGCCAAACATCTTTTGTGATCCTCCCTGCATGTACTGTACTATGTACATTTTGCACGGTTTGTTTTCCACAGCGCCTGTAATGATAAACTTCCTTTTTCCATGGCCATTCCCTACCTATCTGTTCCCTCAGATATGATTGCCTAGGCATAATATTTTGTCGATCTTTGAGAATTCACTTAGGCATTTATATGTAGGGATAGGACACAGGGACATGTGTTAATAGGCTAGGTAATGATAGTGCAAGCTAGTGGGGTGAAAGTGTGTAGCGCTTCCCAACCCACAAAGTGGAAAACAGACCTAAGAGGGCAAGATGAGCTGTGAGGGTGGGATGGGTACACTCACATGGTCTTGGCTGGGACCTCTAGGCTGAGAGACACTCTTCAGGCCAGATTTGTGTGGTGGTAGAAGTGTGAGGTGAGAAAAGGGAGTGGTGGGTGGGTCAAAGAAAAGCAGCAGGAGCAGAACAGGACTGCCCACTGAATACTGGCAAACATTGTCATGGCATGGAAGAAAAGTAACACATGCCACACCATACATTCACCCAAAGACTAAATACTCATGCCTCATGATGTAATAGAGCCACAATCTTTGAGAATTCACTTAAGCATTCATATGTAGGGATAGGACACAGGGACATGTGTTAATAGACCAGGTAGTGATAGTGCAAGCTAGTTGGGTTAAAGTGCATAGCACTTCCTGACCCACAAAGTGGGAAACAGACCTAAGAGGGCGAGATGAGCTGCAAAACCCATACATAAGGAGTCTGGCGATGTGTCGAGTGAGTCTTGGCACCCATCAACATAGGAGGCAGATGGTTGGCTTACTATTTACATGGAGTGTTAGTGAACAAGCATTGGGTTAGTGATAACAGCATGGTGTAGTTCTGGGAATGCTTGTAGGTATGGTGCAAGGATTTGTGCATGCTTTCACAGGTAGAGGGTGAATGCATCACCTGCCCATTGTCTGATGACCTTCATGGTCTCCATTGAGATACCATGGAGGAGATACTTGAGGGTGGAGCCAATCCAAATTCCATGACCCTGCAAAGGATCTTCTCCAGTGTCCTGGGCTGCCTGAGCTAGATGGTTGATGAAAGTTTTCTTGGTTAGTGGTCAATGCCCCGATTTCCATTTGTAGGCAAAAAGATGACCATCTAAAGGTGGTTGGTTGACCCGCATGTGGTTCTTGAGATCTTCATAGGGATCTGTTGGTCCATTCTGCCATGCCCAGGAAACATCCTCACCTTCAGAGGATGCTTTAGTGAATGGTAGGTGAAGGACAGTGACATATAGCCCATTATCATCTTTTTCCTGTCTGAGATTGGCTGGAGTTATATGTTTCAAAACCATTGAGCCACATTACTGTGAATTCACCAACATGGCCAGCAGCATAGAAGCATGTGGTAAGGCAGGCAAAGGTCGTGGCATCAAGGGGATCTTGTAGGTTAAGCTGTCCCTTCAGTTTCGTCATGTAGTCGAGCGTGTATGGGCGGGTGTTTTTTTTGTTTTGACGATGACAGGGTGAGTTTGGATGCCACCATGAGGAGGGCCATTGTTTCCAGCTCATTTAGTTGCCACATCATGCCATGAAGTAAATGCCATGCTCTGACACCATAGACATTGATGATACTCAACCAGGGAAAACCACCAAAACTGCCAATGATATTTGCACAAGTCAGAGGAAGGGTGCGAGGCATTGTGAATGTTTGTGGTCCAACCAAAGGGAAGGACAACTAGTTGATACTAGTCATAAATGTAGTTCTATGAGAGAGGAAGGTGTTTGACACAGTCCAATGTAGTATCAATCAATATTGATGAGGATCGACAAGAAAGATAGCAAACAACATTGATTGTCGAGGGTCAATGTGTGAATTCTAAGGGATTTTTGGTAGATTGATAGTATGCAAAGGTTATAGCTGATGGCTTGGAAGTGTCAGAGTGGTTACTAGTGCTTAGCAATAATTTGATCGAAGGTTGATCGAGGATGATGATGGTCATAGAGGTTTATCATTGATCAATAAAACTCGTAGAAGTTTAGATAGTTTAGAGGATAGATCGGATTCTTAGAACTTTATACAAGGCAATATGTGAAGACGATTTCTTGTATTCCCAAGTAGATACTACAGACTTTTATATGTTTTAAGAGAAACTTCCTAAGATGGTATAAGAAACATGTGTAAGAACATGAGGCAAAAGATATGAGTTAAAACATGAGGCCAAAATGAGACTGGAATCCGAACAAGAAAATATCATATGATGAAGGAGTAATAAAGGGAAAGAACTAAAAGGAGACTGTCCTTTGTGTAGAAACTGCACTAAGTGTCGCAGTAATCCATCCAGTGGGTTCTGTACACGAAAGGGGCTTGGAACAAGGCTGACCTACTATCAGCAGGTCTGAGCATGAGTTGGAATACTCCCTGGCACACAGTACTTTACACTCCCCCCCCCAGTCCAAGTGGACTCTGCTCAGACACACTCAGACACTCGGACTGTCCTTGGACTTCACTTGGACTCTGCTCAGACACTCGGACTGTCCTAGGACTGTCCGAGTTGTCCGAGTAAAGTCCAAGGACTGCACTCGGACTGCACTTGGACTTTGCTTGGACAACATCAATTGTGCATTTATTTACACCTTTCAAGTACTGTCCAAGTAAAGTCTGAGTTCCAGACTTAGAGAAATTCTTATAAGTCTCACAAAATAATGTGTGCACAGCCAACAGACTTCTGGACTAGCAATCACATGATAACCAATCATGTACACTCTACCACTTAGGCCAAGTAGTCATTTAAAGTTACATATATTATATCTATTTATTACTGAAATCTAATTTTATATATATCATGAATAGATTATTAAATTGACCCCCTTGCATCTGTGCGAGGGGTAATTAATATGTATAATACTAGGCCCTCCCCTTGCAAGCTTGAGGGGAGGGGGCCATAACTATCAATTATAAAAATAAATTAAAAACACCCACCATGAGCAGTTGCTCATGGCGGTGTTTGTCTCTCCCCAGGTCATCCCCTGACCATCTCGCTCTCCTGTCCACATTCTTCTCCCCCCCAAACCACCCCATGAGCAGATGCTCATAGGCATGGGGTGGGTGTCGTCGTGGGTGTCCCCACTCTTGTCGTCGTCTCCCTTTCCCCTCGTCTCCCTTCCCTCTCATCTGCTTTCCCCCTTGTCTCCCTTCCCTCTCATCTCCCTTCCCCCTTGTCTCCCTTCCCCCTTGTTTCCCTTCCCTCTTGTCTCCCTTCCCTCTTGTCTCCCTTCCCTCTCATCTCCCTTCCCTGTCGTCTCCCTTCCCCCTTGTCTCTTCCCCCTCACCTTCCACCCTGTGAGCAGGAGCTCACAGCAGTGGTGGTGGTGGTGTCCCCCCATCGTCATCATCGCCAGTAGTAGTTTGTACCTATAAAAAGTTAGTTAGCATTGAAAAATGAAATGAGAAAAGAAAAAAAAGACTTACCTAGGACCCCTAATCATCATTGTTCCACCTGCTGTCCACCCTATGAGCAGTGGCTCGTAGGGCTGGGGTGGGTGCTGTCATCATTCCCTGCCATCATCATCATTCCACCCACCATCCACCCCATGAGCAGTTGCTCGTGAGGCTGGAGGTGGGTGGTGCATCCTGCATGGTGGGCATGAGGGCTGGGGGTGGGGGCTGTGTCTCACTGTCTCGTTGTTCTGTTGGGGTAGCCATTCTTGTCATTTTGAAGTTGCACCCATTCCCACCCTGCGAGCAGCTGCTTGCGGCAGTGGTTCTGAGTGCTCGTCGTCATCAGCAGTACTAGATAATACCTAAAAAAGTTCATTAGTAACAAAAACAAGAAAAGAAAACTTGCCAACAGCCTTTTCTTCATTTGCTTTGCCTTCCTTTCATTGTTTCCTGCTCGTCCCCTCATCATTCCATCTCCCAGTTGTCTCCAGTCGCCTTGTTGCGTTGGTCCTAGGGTGGTGGCTGTGTCAGCTGTTGTTGTGGTTTTGAGGCTGTGGCATCATTATAACATAGATAAAACCTATCATTAAGGAAAATTCAGTTAGTTAAACAAAACACCAAAAATCATGTAAAAAAACACTTACAAGTGAGCCCAAACAACAATACTGTCATTTGGGCTCGTTCCCGTTGTTGGTTATTGGGGTAGGAGGTAAGGAGGAGGTGGCACCAGTGTTGTTGATGATGTGGCTGTGTTGATTTGTCATCACAGCTGGGGTGGTACATAGAGAGATAAAACTACTTACCTGTAATGATGCTTTAGTCTAATGGTTATATTGCTGCCTTAATTGTACTTTATCATGTGACACTGATTTCTCAGTCAATTATATAAGCAACTCGGACAGTCCTAGGACTGTATGAGTGCTGGTCCACTTGGACTCCACTTGGACTCAGCTCGGACTGGACATCTAGTTTGGCAGGACTTTCAGCCAAAGAAGTCCTCGGACAGTCCTAGGACTGTCTGAGTGTCTGAGCAGAGTCTGCTCAGATTGGGGGGGGGGGGAGTGTAAAGACCTCCCTGGCACATGGTATTCCACCATTTAGATCATGAATGCAGCACCCAATGTTGTAACGATCAGGTTAGCAAAATCATCTATAACTTTGAATCTTTGGCAGTCCAGTCTTGGGTCTCTGCTGATGAAGCCCATCTCATCAGCCTCACCTTCCCTGCATTCTTAGTGGAACTTAAGAAGAAATTCTTACTGAGGTCCTGGGAAGATGATTTAGTCCAGGACCAAATTACCATGCAAGGCTCGACAAGCTTCCTCACCTGGGTCAATACCATCCGAAATGCCAATGATGAGCTCTGCACAGCGGGCTCAGCTTATCACATTGACAACAACCACTTCTGCCACCACCTCATCCCTCACCTCTCTGATGGCCTCAAATGCCTGTATAAGGGAAACAATGGTACAGCCCCAGGAGCTACCCAGGGAATGTTAGACACTATCACCAATCTCAATGATTGGTGGGAGCAGATCCACTTACTTGAGCCTGTAATTTACACTGCCCCATACGTTCCACGTGGATCCACATGGACTGTGTGGACTCCATGTGGAGTCTGACCATCTGGGTGACCAAAATGAAAAATTACACCCCCTTCCACACATAGTCTGCACCAGTCCATGCGGAGTCCACACCAGTCCATGCAGAGTCCACACCAGTCCATGCAGAGTCCACACCAGTCCACACCAGTCCACACCAGTCCACACGGAGTCCACACAAACTATTCAAGTAGTCACTTAATTTCTATAGATATGAGGGGTATGATTTATGTAATATACATCTAAGCTCCCTCATGAGCAGGAGGACTACTAATTTGACAAAAAAAAACCCCCTCACAAATGCGAGGGCCACCCTCCCCCTACAATCCCCCTTGTGTGCCCATGACTCTCGCCTCTTGCATAGCACCCCTTCCCACCCCATGAGCAATGGCTCATGGCAGTGGTTGGGGGTGCTGTTGCAGTTGGCGGCACGTCGTCATTGTTGTCCCTCCTTCCCTGTTCCCTGTCATTCCCACACTCTTGCACCCCCCGTATTCACCCCGTGGCATGTGGCATTGGCGTCATCCCTGTCGGTCTCCCTCGCTGTCTCCCCTCCTCCCCCCAGGCAGGTGTCATTGTTGTCTCCCTCATTGTCTCCCTCCCCCTCCCCCCTCATCTCCCTTTCCTCTTGTCTCCCATCCCCCTTGTTATCATTCCACCCACCATCCACCCCATGAGCAGTTGCTTGCGAGGCTGGAGGTGGGTGGTGTGTCCTCATGGGGTGGATGATGGGTGGTGTGTCATTCTGTGGTTGGTGTCAGTTTCATCGGTGTCATGGGGCTGGGGGCAGGTGGTGTGTTGTCCATTGCCGTGGGTGGTCGTGGTGGGGCCCTGGTGCTCATTTTCGTCTGTTTTGGGGGGGTTTTGGGGGGTCAGCATGACATGGCGTGTTTATGGGGGTAGCTGGGTGTTTACTTGGTTGGTATCCCCCTTCTGGGGTCTCGTGGTGTCCCTCATCTCCCTCCTGTCCCTCATTGACACCCTCACATCCCATCAAAATGGGGAGGAGGGGGTTTGTGTGGCCATGCATCATCCCGTGTTGTCGTCCATCATTACCTGTAGATTGGAACCTAAAAAACAAAGAAAACAATTAGTTAGTTGATAAAAAGAAGAAACAAATTTAAAAAAATTACCTATGGCCCACGTTGCTTCTGGTCGGCTTCTTTGCAGCTCTTCATGGCCATGGAGTCATTACCTGTAGATTAGAACCTAAAAAACAAAGACAACAATTAGTTAGTTGATAAAAAGAAGAAACAAATATAAAAAAATTGCCTGCATTGCTTCTGGTCGGCTTGTTTGCAGCTCTTCGTGGCTGTGGAATGGGGCTGGGAGTGGGTGGAGGTGATGTGGGTAGAGTGGAGATGGTGGTGGTAGAGAGGGAAGGAGGGAGGGAGTGAGGTGGCGGTGTGGTCATCATCAATGGTGGTGGTGGTGGGTGATGAGCTGGCAATGTTGATGATGCAGCTGTGTGCTTTGTCATACAAAGCCAAACAGTCATATGTAGTTGCATCAATGGCTACAAACAATAATGGCTGCATAGTGTAACAGTAATGTGTGTCTGTACTTTATTAGTTAACCATGAGGCTCCAAGTTCAAACACCATTTGTGACATTATTTTGCTAAGCTCAAATGGTCTGCTCATATGCATGTGGACTGTCCTTGCTGGTCTGACCTGGTTGATCACAGACGTGGACAGATGAAATCCACAGAATCCAAGTAAAATATGTGGAATCTGTGTTAGTCTGCATGGATCCATGCAGACTGGCACACCCTGTTGCACAGCTAAAATGGTTTATTGTATGGATTGCAAATCTGCACAGAGCCCATGCAGATCCATGTGGAGTCCATGTAATTCCACATGGATCCACGTGGAACATATGGGGCAGTGTAAAGACCTCACTTGAGCAGGACCTCCAAGCGACCCGCAGAGCCGCATGGGTCGCAAAAGTGACAAAAATAGGTAACATCCCTCACCCTGTTGCCACTGCTACACCCAGCGTGGTCCCCATTCCTGCATCGTCTCCTGCACCCACCACCATCCCCCACCAAAGCAAAAGCGGCCTATGAGAAGAAGAACAACAACACCACTATTGCAGCAGTGTTTGCTGGAGGTGCAATGTTCAATGATAGTGAGAGCGAGGAGGCAGGCAAAGAGTGGGTTGATGCAAATGAAGCCGAAGAGTATGTGAACTCACCTTTTGACCTCCCCACCCATTTACTCTGGACATGCTGTCTCGACGCTCCTGCTATGTGTGCACCCACTCCTGTCAACGCACTTATTGATCACGGTTCATCCCCAGTCTTGATTTCTAGAAACCTTGCAGAAATTTTATGCTTAGAACCTCATCCATTATTCAAACCTCTCTTGGTCTCCAGTGCATTCATGAAGAAAACAAAATCTCCCAAAGCTTTAGAGTTGACCCATTACTGTAAATTATTGATCCATTCACCAGATGCCTTGTGGCATGCTCGTACAATCAACACAATTATATGCCCCAAACTTTACACAGACCTCATACTTGGACTAGACTTCCTCGCTAAGAATAAAATTGTGGTCGATGCCAACCTGCGAACAGCGATAGCAAAAGAAAGTGGCTATGACCTTCTCAACCCACCAGACCCTGAGACTAAGAAGAAGCATGCTGTGAAATCACCAGCTGAGAAGCACAAGATCAAAGCACGCCTAATCAAAGATGGGCAACAGCAGACAAGAAAACTCCAGACACTCATCCATATGGAGCTGATGGCTCTCTTTGATGAAAATGAAGAACGATTCAACCTAGGGGCCTTTACTACTGGCCCACCAGATGTGGTAGCTGCTATCAAAGTCCAAATCAAACAACTGGCAGGACTAGCAACTTTTACAGAAGCTGGACTTGAAGATGAAGGCACGGTTTCCAGACCATTTTCTGTCTGACATTCCACACGTCATGAAATTACCAACAGATGTATACCATCACATTGAGATCCTTCCAGGCCCACCCATATCAGTGGCTCGGGCATATGGGTGCCCACGGAAATACAGGACTGGCTGGAAAACACTCATAGACCAACATGCAGCAGCAGGATGGATCAGACCATGATCCTCTCCGTACACATTGCCTTCATTCATCATTCCTAAAGCCAACACCACCATCTTACCTCACTGGGTGAATGACTACCATCACTTGAACTGTCTCACAATCCCTGACAATTACCCGCTGCCACAAATTGATGACATCTTGGTGGACTGCGCAAAAGGAATAATCTGGGGGAAAATAGATATGACAATTCAGATGCTCGTGCACCCCAATCACATAAAATATACCACTACCTTGACCCCCTTTGGCCTATGGGAGTGGGTCATCATGCCAATGGGCATGCAAAACTCCCCAGCAACACACCAGCGATGCGTAACACTAGCACTCAAGGACTACATTGGTAAAATTTGCCATGTTTATTTGGACAATATCATTATCTGGTCTAATTCACTAGCCAAACACCAGACGAACGTAGCTCTAATCCTGGAGGCGCTACAAAAGGCAGAGCTGTACTGCTCTACTAAGAAATCAACACTCTTCACTATGGAAATCAACTTCCTTGGCCATCACATCTCTGCATGAGGCATCAAAGCAGACACGTCCAAGGTTGCCTGCATCCTTGGGTGGCCAAAACCTCAGTCTGCAAAACATGTATGGCAGTTCCTTGGGCTTGTAAGGTGTATTGCGGCCTTCCTGCCAACACTAGCAGAGCACACCGCAATCCTAATGCTTCTCACACAGAAAGAATGCAACACAAACTTCCCTGTGTGGACCACCAAACACCAAATTGCCTTTGATGCCATTAAACAACTGGTTGTCAGCCGCGATTGCCTGACCACAATTGATAATGAAACACCTGGCGAAAACAAGATATTTGTCACATGCAATGCCAGCAAATGCCATACTGGAGCAGTACTGGGGTTCGGTCCTACATGGGAGACTGCGCGGCCCATGGCCTTCAAAAGCAGGCAGATGAATGGAGCCAGATGTAATTATCCAGTACATGAACAAGAGATGCTTGCAATCATGCAAGCATTGAAGAAGTGGAGAGTGGACCTACTGGGAACACACATCCACATTCGAACGGACCACAAAACATTGCAAAATTTCGACTTCCAGAGGGACCTTTCACAATGGCAAGCAAGATGGATGGAATATCTCTCCCAATACGGATACACCATTACCTACATCAACAGGGAGAAAAACACAGTTGCAGATGCCCTCTCCCATCTACCAGACTCAATTGATGAAAAGACACCTCAACTCTCTGTAGTGGCAATCTTTGAGGTATGGAGTGACCCCAAACTGATTCGCAGGATCACAAAAGGATACTGAGTTGACCTGTGGTGTAGTGGCATCCTGGAGGACCTCACCCATGGCATTCTGGACAGCAAGCTGAACATCACATTGAGACATGGGCTTCTCTTCATTGGATCACACCTCATCATTCCCAAATACAAACATTTGCAAGAACACCTTTTCCAGCTTGCACATGATAACTTAGGTCATTTTGGAACAGAAAAGTCATATGCAAACTTACAGGATGACTACTACTGGCTGAACATGAGATGTGACCTTGCAGATATAAGGGCAACCTCAGCCTCTAGCAAAGGAAAATCCAAAGTTAAAATTATACTACATAGTACAGGGATTTGGGATGCACCTAGCAAAGGGAAATTCGAAGAGAAAACTCTAAGGATCCCTTTGCCGATGCCCAGTATATGTGAAGACAACAAAAATCAAATAATAACCTAAAAATAGAAAAGGCGGAGATAGGCAGATCAAGGCTTCCAAATGACATCATACCAAGGGGTAGATGTCGGAAGGGTGCTCCGCCTCTAAATATAAAACTGTCAACATGCACAAACATGATAGAAAGGGAAAATTAGTAATAAAATCCGGAAAAATCATAGAAAATGAAGAATAGAAGGAAATGAAGTGAGGAAAAATATAGAACGAACGTAAAAAATAGGAGAAGCACACAGGGCACCCCCCTAGTCCCCTTACATCACCCCCTCTCCAAGATGCATTGCCCTGATGCATTCGAAATCGCATATGACCAAAGTCTGTGACTTGAATGCAACGCGGTGCAGCAGTGTGCCATCAGTGGAATTCCTTGACTAACCGAGGGGCATTCATGTCAGACTCTTCGACCCATGAGTTCTCCTCATACCCATAACCCTTTCAATGCACCAAATACTGGAGTTTTCCTCGACACAAACAGCTGTCCAAGATTGACTTGACTTCATATTGGGGTTCTCCCTCGATCACTGTAGGTGGTGGTGGTGGGTGTGAATGGCATCCCTGGAATGGATCTGGGGGAGCTGGAAGGAGCTTGATGACATGGAAGACTGGGTGGAGTCTGGACATGGAGGCTGGGAGGTGTAGACGATAGGCATGCATTCCAACACACTTGACAATGGGGAAAGGTCCCAGGAAGCGATGAGTGAGTTTCTTGGATGGACGTATAGTGGAGATGTCACTGGAGTCAAGATAAACTCAATCACCAACCTTGTACTGAGGGGGTGGAGAATGGCATTGGTTGTAAAAGTGTGCCATGTTGTCCTTCGCCTTTGCTAAAGCTGCCTTTGCCTCCTCCAAGCTATCCCACATGCATTCTGTGAACTCATTCACCATCTCAATGTGTGAGGGAGTTTGGTGAGGTTCAAATCCCATGCGTGGATGTCGTCCAGTGCCTAAGAGAAAAGGGGTCTGTTGAGTGGAAGCATGGACATGGTTGTTGTATCTGAACTCGGCCAAGGGGAGAAGATCGTCCCAATTGTCCTGGCGTTCATTGACAAAGATGCGGATGTACTGTTCCAGTTCCTGGTTGACTCGCTCAGTCTGGCCGTCAGTTTGTGGGTGATAAGCAGTCAAAGCAAGGAGTTTGATCCCCAGGAGTCGGTACAGCTCGCAAGTGAACTCTGCCATGAACTGAGGGCCACAATCAGAGAGGAGAGCACCAGGAAGTCCATGTAATTTCCACACATGGTGGAGGTAGAGTCGGGTGGCACCCAGGGCACTGACAGTGGTGTGAGTGGGAATGAAGTGAGTGGGTTTTCCCACTGAATCAACTGTGCACATCACCACATCAAACCCATTCAACTCTGGCAACTCCACCACAAAGTCGACGCTGACAACATCCCAACGACTCTCTGGAACAGGAAGAGGGTGTAGCTCACCAATGGGTTTGCAACAAGGAACCTTGGTGCATAAGCAAAGGTCACAAGTGCAACAATACTGACCAATGAGCCATGACATTTGTGGCCACCAATAATTCTGTGAGGTGAGCTCCAAGGTCTTCCAGCATCCAGGATGACTAGCAATTTGTGAGTCATGGTGTTGGGATATGATGCACTGGCAAAGGTCTGGGTCATTGGGGACATAGATGTGATCCCTGAAATACAATGAGTCCTCTTTTTCAGCCCACTCTGCTGCATGCAAGGAAAGGGTGGATCCCTTCCTCAGTTCTTTAACAGCTCAGGCAACAACATCCTCATGTAAACCACCACGGTTTGTGTGACAAATGTCATGTAGGATGTCCCGCTCCTTGCCCTGGGGTGCAATGCCTTCCAGTGCCTGAATGGTGAACAGGTCTGGCCGCAACAACACAATGTTTTGGTTGTCATCACTGCCATCCCCATGGTCTGCATGTTGGGAGAGGGCATTGGTCTTCCCCATGCTGCGACCCGGACGGTGGTGCAAGGAGAAGTCAAATCTGGATAGATACAGGGACCAACGAGCTTGACAATGGTTCAATTTCTTGGCCATCATAAAGTACTCAAGATTCTTGTGATCCATCCAAATTTCCACCTTGTGTTGGGCACCCTCGAGGAAGTGTCAACACTCCTCAAGTGCATGCATTATCACCAACATCTCCTTGTCATGGATCTCGTAATTTTGCTCTACAGCACTAAGGCTTTTGGAGTAGAACACAACAGGATGCCACTTCTGGTCCTCCAGAGACTGCTCAGACAACACGGTGCCCGTCGCAAAGTCAGAACTGTCGGCTTCTACACGAAAAGGACGCAAATCGTCAGCAAAGGTAAGGATGGGAGCAGAAGTGACCATCTCCTTAAGCCTTTCAAATGCCTCCTGTTGTGCATTATCCCACCTCCATGCCTCCTTTCCTGTCAAGTCAAACAGTGGTTGTGCATGATGTGAGAAATCCTTGATAAAACACTGATAGAAATTGATGAAGCCCAGGAAAAACTGCACCTCTTTCTTGTTTGTGGGCATCGGCCAAGCCATGACCCCATTCACCTTGATAGGATCCATATCCACCTGACCCTCCAAAATAATCAGGCCGAGGTACTCGATCTTGGTCTTCTCAAACTCGCACTTGTCCTGACGAAGGTAGAGTTTGTACCGTCGAAGCCATTCTAGGATGAGGTGCGTGATGCGACGGTGCTCTTCAACCGTGCGAGTGAAGATGAGGATGTCGGCGAGATAGATGCAGACAACACCTTCAAGGGTGAGGTCATGGAAAATGTTGTTCATCATGGTCTGAAAGGTGGCAGGACTATTAGTAAGGCCAAAGAACATGACAAGCAGTTCAAAAAGACCACAGTTGGTACAAAAGGCTTCCTTCCACTCATCTCCCTCCTTTATCCTCACATTATTGTAGCCCCAATGGATGTCGAGCTTGGTGAAGTATCGGGCTCCACAGAGCTGGTTCACGAGTTCAGAGATGAGAGGTAATGGGTAGCAATTTTTGACCATGATGTTGTTGAGCCTTCTGTAGTCTTGAACTGGTCGAAGTGAGCCATCCTTCTTCTTGACAAAGAAAAAGGGAGAGGCCATGGGTGACTTTGATGGTCAAATATGTCCAGAGGCCAGGTGCCCATTGATGAACTGGTCAAGCTGTTGTTGTTCTTCAGGAGAGAGAGGATAGACCTTGCAGGATGAAGGGGTTGCACTGGGGGTGAGTTCGATTGTGTGATCCCATGGCTTGCGTGCAGGGAGAGAGTCAAACAATTCCTTGGAGAACACATCTCCAAACTCATGGAGATGAGGGAGCAAGGAATTAGTAGAGGATTTAGCAGCATTGTTTTTGTGGAAGGCCTCGGCGAGGCATTGGGATATGTTCGATGTAGTACACACCTTGTGCAATGGACAAATCGCAGTGTAGAAGATCTGATCACCTTCCTCCACTTCCTCTGGCTCCTCATCATCATCCGAGTCCAGCATCAGATCAGGAACCCCTTCCAACTCCACTTCAGGTATAGGCAGGGGTCCAGCATGACACTTCTGAGTACGTCATATTGCAGCCTTCTGTCCATGGCATTCTTGCCTGGCTTCTGTGAAACAAGTATGACAGCGGGATGGACATCAGATCATGGTAACCTCCCTGGTACACCAGTCGACCTCTGGGTTATGGTCTCGAAGCCATGGATAGCCCAAAATCACCTTTTGCTTTCCTAATTGAGTGACAGCAAAAAGGGCATGCTCACTATGATCTTTGTAATGGAGGACCCTCTTGGATGGCACCAGCTTCAGTTGGGGACCCATCCACATTATACACAGGTATCGGACGCGAGAGTGAGCGAGTATCTAGGTGATGTTGTTGTGCAAGATGGGCATTGATGAAGAGACCGGTCACACCAGAGTCCAGGAGTGCAGAGACACCGAGTATCTGTCCAGTGTTGGTCATCTGCAGTTTGATTGCTAGGTTCAAGGAATGTGTAGAGGGAGTGGATGCAACAATATATTTGTGTGGTAGTTTATGCTCCCATGATTTAATTTTGGGGTGTGGAGCAGAGGGAGAGATGGGAAGAGCAGGTATGTCTTCAGCCAACTTCAAAGGGTCAGAGAGGGGAACAGTCAGAAATGGATTCATTCTCCGGGGATTCAACTGACAGGACTTCAAAGTGGTTATGGACAGGCAGTGAGGGTGTACGATTCACTTGCTGCAAATAGAAAAATCCTGCTCCTCTACAACTTCTGACTTGATCTCCTCTGCAACCTGATCCTTTGCTTCCTCGACATCTACAAGGGCCAACAAGTCTTGGAGGAGTTCATCTTGCCCCTCGGGGGTGAGCATGCAGATATCCTGACAATGGGGACATGCTCCAGCCCTGTGCCCAGTTTCCCCACAATGGTGGCAGAGATCCAACCTATGCGCACGGCTGCGGGCTGCATCAACATCCATTGGTGCTGGGACATTGATGGCTGGTGTGGGAGTTTGACAAACAGGAATGGGGTTAAGGTGGGGAAGGGTTCAATTGAAGGTGTAGGGCACATGAGTGGTAGTTGGAGCATGGAATGCAGCATTAAACACCACATTTGTGAGTCAGTTCTCATCACAGAGTGAAGCAGCTTCATACCAAGTATAGATATCATCGTCTGCTGGGCACCCTTCCAACATCTGTGCAATCTGGTCCTGAATTTCTCAGTTGAGGCCCCATCGGAACTTCACCACCACTGGTAGCCCACTCCCATATCCTGCCATGTCCACCAAATCCTTAAACTCATCAATATAATCGTCCATGGATCAATGTGCCTGGTGGTAAGAGGATGACTCAAGTCATGTCACTGCTCAGTGGTGCTCGTTGAGGGGACAAAAGTGGCATACAAACTCAGCTCAAAAGTCACCCCAAGTGGAGAAAGGTAGAGAACTGAGTTCTTTAGTTTGATGCAGAATACAGTCCACGTAGACATGGCGTGTTCAGATTTCATGTATGTGAAGGCCCAATAAATTTTTGCAGCCTCATCGACGAATTGATGCAACTGGAGACTGATGTATAACTCACAGGAATTAAGGAATGCATGTCCCTGCACACGTGCACCATTAAATTCAGTGGGGGGAGACGGTTTGATCTGGGCGCGCTCTGTAGTGGGCATGTTTGCTTGTTGTTGGGTGCGCTTGGAGTCGCAATGGGGGGAATATTGGTTGTAGGGTTAGTCTGGAGGGTCCTGACAAAGTTTTCAATCGTAGATTTAAGCGAATCAATTTGTGCGCGTATTCCGGAAACATCGCTTTCAAGCATGTCAAGGCGCTCTGATGCATCCATGTCACTAGGGGGCACGTTTGGCGAAAATGGCAGCGCAGTAAAGGCAAGACTGTCTGGAACAGTGTGTAGGGAGTCTGTGGAGCTTTGGGAAGTGTCGTCCACTCTGTACCTGCCTATCTTGGGCAGTGCGTTCACGATTCCAGCCTTAGGGGAGAGTTTTCTACTATAAGGGCAACCTCAGCCTCTAGCAACGGGAAATCCAAAGTTAAAATTATACTACATAGTACAGAGATTGGGGACGCACCTAGCAAAGGGAAATCTGAAGAGAAAACTCTAAGGATCCCTTTGCCGATGCCCAGTATATGTGAAGACAACAAAAATCAAATAATAACCTAAAAATAGAAAAGGCGGAGATAGGCAGATCAAGGCTGCCAAATGACATCATACCAAGGGGTAGATGTCGGAAGGTTGCTCCGCCTCTAAATATAAAACTGTCAACATGCACAAACATGATAGAAAGGGAAAATTAGTAATAAAATCCGGAAAAATCATAGAAAATGAAGAATAGAAGGAAATGAAGTGAGGGAAAATATAGAACAAATGTAAAAAATAGGAGAAACACACAGGGCACCCCCCTAGTCCCCTTACAGCAAAGGGATATGTTCCCGGATTTATCAACTGCCAGAGGAACAAGGGGACCACATCAAAACCACCTGGACCACTTCACCCTTTGCCAATGCCAGACGCACAATTCGACTCAGTAGCAATTGACTTCATAGGACTGCTTCCAAAAGATGACGGTTTTGATGCAGTGGTAACAATGACGGACCGCCTGGGTGCAGACATCCAGATCGTCCCATGCAACACAACCACCACCACTGAAGAGTTTGCGTTCCTTTTTTTTGACAGGTGGTACTGTGGAAATGGCTGCCAGTTAGAAATCATCTCAGACTGGGACAAAGTCTTCATGTCAACATTTTGGAAAACATTAATGAAGCTCACAGGCATTCACCACAAGATGTCGACATCATACCACCCGCAGACCAATGGTGCCTCTGAGCATTCCAACAAGACAGTGATCCAATGCCTGAGGTTCCACGTCCAACGGAATCAAAAGGGATGGGCCAAAGCTCTAC
This sequence comes from Tricholoma matsutake, assembly GCA_026075535.2. NCBI lineage: Eukaryota > Fungi > Basidiomycota > Agaricomycetes > Agaricales > Tricholomataceae > Tricholoma > Tricholoma matsutake. The sequence goes on from AP026538.1 coordinate 11,374,739, forward strand.
CAAAAGTACATTTCAATATAATGAACACTGTTAATGCTTCCACTGGCATGTCTCCCTTTGTATTAAAAACTGGATGATCGCCCCATGTTGTGCCTCCACTAAACATCACCCATCCAGGACCCGGTCCTACCGACACACCATCGGATAAAGAGAAGGCTCGGAAATTTGTCAAAGACATGGAGGAAGAGACCAATGCTGCAAAAGACAGCTTACTAGCAGCGAAGATTCACCAGGCACACAAGGTGAATAAAGACTGGTCAGCGGACCCTGCTTATCAAGTAGGTGACAAGGTGCTCTTAGCCATGGCACATCAATGACGAGACTACATGCAGGCCAAAGATAGGCAGGTAGCTAAATTTATGCCACACTACGATGGACCCTACAATGTTATACAAGCATACCCCAAATGTTCAAGCTACAAACTTGTCCTGGCACTGACATCTAAAGCCCACCCCACATTCCATGTAGCAAATCTGCAGCCATACATCCCCAATGACAACACCCTCTTTCCAGAGCGCGCATCACATGCACCTCAACCTCTCATTACTGCAGATGGGAATACAGAATACTTCATCGACCACATACTCAAACAATGTGCATGAGGCCGCGGCCATCAATTTTTGGTATGATGGACCAGGTACGGACCTGAACATGACATGTGGCTACCATGTTCAGAACTACTGCAGACAGAGGCACTAGCAGAATTGGAGGAGGAACACAAGTAGAACTGACAGCCTTTTTCAAGAGGGAATATGCAAGTGTAAGAGTATCCCTATACCCTTACCAGGATGTTGTACCACTATCAGATGATTAGTCACACACGTGGTCATGTGACTTTCTGTTGAGTACACTTTCAGGTGTCTTAGATAGTGTTCACTCTCTTCCTTAAATCGATACCAACTTCCTGTTTATCTCATTCCCCTGTAACTGAGTGATAGAAGTATGAGAGTACTTCTGTTCCAAGAGCCTAAGACTAGACAACTATGACATTGTATCATACAGGAACCCTTCATCGACTTTAGAGGCAAAATGAGAGCTAACCAACAATGGATTACAGTGTACCCAAATACCCACAACGAACACCCAGAAAAAACTAGGTTGGCTATACTCATCAACACTAACCTCTTAACAGATACATGGAAACAGCTGCACTTCCGACACCCAGACATCACTGCCATAGAAATCACAGGCAAGTTCAGTATGCTACAAATTATTAATATCTACAATGATGGTGACAACAACAATGTGTTAACACACATATTGACATTCATGCAAGACCAAGACAACACCAAACAGCAGGCCCCACACACACAATGTGGATGGGAGACTTCAACAGACACCACCCGATATGGGACGAACCCAGAAATGCACACCTTTTGACATGCAAAAACCTAGACCTAACACAGCTGCTACTAAACCTATTAGCATGTCACAGTATGAAAATGGTGTTACCACCATACATCCCAACCCTACGGGCCCACAACACAGGGAACCACACGAGGGTCAACAACATCTTCTGCACTGAAGACCTCATGAATGTGATCATCAAATGCAACACAGACGACACTTCATGACCAGTCAAAACAGACCATTACCCTATCATCACACTCCTCAACATCCATGCAACTAGAACAGCTTGGGAACCCAGACAGAACTTCAGACTAATGGATTGGATCGAGCTTATAAAAACCCTAAAAATAAACCTGACTAATGTCCCCACACCCACAGAGATCAAAAACATCCAAGACTTCAATGCGTCACTGAACAATTTGAACCAAGCAATTCAAGATGCAATAGCAAAACATGTCAAAGTAACAAAACCAAGCCCATACTCCAAGAGATGGTGGATGACAGAGTTAGCTGTGGAAAAGAAAGCAATGGGAAAGTCAAAATACCACAGAACAAACCCACAACACCCCATACACAAGAAGTATTGACAGCAGAGAAATTGTTACTCAGAGATGGTTCGGACAGCCAAAGCCAAACACTGGCTAGAATGGCTAGAGGGCATAGATGAAATGAGCATCTGTCAGGCAAGTAGATTGGTTACCTCACCAGCAACTGATGCAGGAAAAGCAAAAATCCTGACGATACAAATCAAAGACCCAACAAAGAAACAGATAATCAGGGAAGCAGTGGACAACAAAAGCAAAGGCCAACTCTTTCACGAGACCTTCTTCCCACCCCCAAACCCAGATTTAGAACCCGTACCTCGAGACTCCCAGTACCCACCACCACACTGGAATTTCAAGAACATCACAGATGACCAAATCCACCGCGCTATAAAAAAGCTGAAACCCTACAAAGCCAGCAAGAAGGGATCAGTACCAAACTCGGTCCTTAGAGAAGAACTTGTCCCATTTCTTGGCCCACTCTATTGCACCACTAATACACTAAAGTACTATCCACAGGAATGGGTGCACACAGAAACCCTTATTCTCAAAAAACTGGGCAAACCAGATTATACATCCCCATTGGCATGGCGCCCAATCGTGCTATCAGATGGCATTGCCAAGCTACTCAACAGCTGTCAGGCGGAAGACATAACCACCATGTGCGAGAGACACAACATTCTCCCAGCCAACCACTTCAGGGCAAGACTGGGGTGCACCACAACGGACTCAATACACCTACTTATGAAAATGATTAAGGATGCATGGCATAAAGGCCAGATGGCTTCAGTTCTCTTCCTCGATGTCAAAGGCGCCTTCCCAAGTGTAGACATCGACTGACTCATTCACAACATGAGGAAATGAGGAATTCCAAAGGAATACACAGAATGGATGAAGAGATGACTGGAAAACCAACAAACTACAATATCATTTGATGACTACCAGATGGAAGACTTTGAAGTACTGAATGGGCTTGACAAAGGAGACCCATACTTGGGTGTCTCATACCTCATTTATAATGCTGATCTACTAAAAATCCCAGTTCTCAAAACAAGAGAATGGATACTGCTCTTTGTTGATGACGCAGTGATCATAGTCTGTGGCAAAAACTTCAACAAAACACACAACAAGCTGCACAACATCATGAACCATGCAGGAGGAATCTTTGATTGGGCCAAAACACGTAATTGTGAATTCAGAATCAAGAGGTTTCAAACGCAACAAAAAAATGAGTCCTAAACCCAGTCAACCCAAGAAGAAGAATTCTGACACCAAGACAAGCACTGATACTAGGTAACCAGCGCATACAGTCAAAGGACATGGCACACTTCCTGGGCATAATAGTGGACAACAAACTGGACTGGAAGGCACAGTGTGCAACGGCCCTTGCCAGAGGGCAAGATTGGCTCATTCAATTTGGGCATCTGGCCCGCACATCGAGTGGAATAAATGCAAAACACATATGACAACTATACCTCTCCATTGCAGTTCCTTGAATTTTATATGCAGCTGATATATTCCTCACCCCGCAGCAGAACGTAGGTAAAAGAGCAAAGTACAGATGCACTAACCAAGCAGCAGTCAACAAACTCACGACAATTCAGAGACAGGCCACAATCATGATAATGGGCACCATGAAAACAACCGCCACAGATGTCCTGGAAGTTATGGCCAACCTACTCCCATTTCACTTGCTGGTCAATAAATACTGACACCAAGCAGCCATACACCTAGCAACCTTACCCAGCACTCACCCTCTACACAAACCAGTCACAAATGCAGCAAACAGATTAGTCAAACGACACCCAACACCTTTACACGACCTCATGCACAGATACGATATCCAACCACAAAAAATCAAAATGATCGCAGCCATATGTTTTGATACAGGATGGAAGCCAGGACTAACCACAGAAGTAATAACTGATACTGATAAAGCAATAGAAAGTATACAGAACAACAACCCAGATGTGAAAGTCTTCACAGACGGCTCAGGTATGGAAGGTAAAATAGGAGCGGCAGCAGTTCTATACAGAAACAGAACCCTCAAGACCAAGTTGAGATATCAGCTTGGATTGCAACACCACCACACAGTATATGAGGGAGAAGGAGTGGGCACTATATTAGGTTCCAAGCTTATCGCCAATGAATGGAACATATGGTTGGCTAATATCTACATTGACAATCGCACTGCTATCATGGCCACACAACTAATGAAACCAAATCCAGGGCACTACATCTTCAACGCACTCCACAGAAGCATGACAGCAATACAGAAAAAACATCAGGGCATAAAAATCACGGTCAAATGGGTACCAGGACACAGAGGAGTCAGGGGCAACAAGCAAGCAGACAAAGAGGCAAAGAAAGTGACCACAGAAGGGAGCAGCGAGACACATAAGCTACCAAAATCCCTGAGAACGACCCTACCATACAGCAAATCAGCTATCGGATGGATGCACAACGAAAAACTTAAGTGACAGCCACAAAAGGGCTGGAGAGATTCAAAACGATACAACAGGATGATGAAGACTGACCCCACAACTCCCTCCAATAAATACATCAACCTCGTCACAAAGCTTCCAAGAAAGCTAGCCAGCATCCTCGCACAACTGAGAACGGGACACGCACCCTTAGCTAAGCACCTATTTCGCCTCAGAAAAATAGACTCACCAACTTGCCCAGCATGCCAACAGAGCAATGAAACGGTACAACACCTTCTACTACACTGCCCAGCACACTAAGGGGCAAGACAAACACTACGAAACAACATAGGGGGCAGAAACATCGACATCACAAAAATCCTCACATCCCCGAAATCACTACAAGCACTATTCAGGTTTTTGGCAGAGACGAGAAGACTGCATGACACATTTGGGGAACTGCCAGAAATGAGAGAGGAAGGGAGAAAAGAACGAGAGAGGAGATAGGAATACAACCCAGACACACCACACGATACCTTACTTCCAGACTCAGCACCACTTAATCCAGCGCCAACGGCGCTTCGAGGACCCTCTGGGCCCCTCCAAGCAGATGCCAAAGGAAAAGCCACACAGTAGAACGTCTCAGCAGCACATACCACAGTACACATTTAGTCTCTCACATATGGTACGCCACAACGGAGAATAAATGGGAAAAAAAAAAAAAAAAAAGGACGAGGAAATGGATAAGAGAGGTTGAGGGGTGTTGCATTAGCGCTATGCAGCTGTAGGGGGAAAAACATGGTGAACTGACCTCTCTCTTATTCTCCAAATGTACCACATCCCAGATTTCGTTCGAAATGGTGTCTAGTAAGCTGATGTCAATGATGGCAATGTTGAAACCCCCGTCACCTTCTTGTTTGAGCCGGTCGTGCCAGTGGCATCGAACTCGAGCTTGATATGTGATAAGGATCTTCTCACCATAAGATCATCCCCAAAAAGAACTGGCTTCGAGGGCTATGAAGAAATGGGCGAGCGCATCAACATGTTTTTTGGGCCATCCAGCATTGCCGAGGTGTTGAAGGTAGCTTATCTTTGCATACATCATCTGAGCCCAGGTGAGGTCTACATCTTGGACGACATTGTTTGAGGCTTGGACTGCAGAGATGGACCAGAAGGAGACGAAGTCACCTATCTTGGAAAGCCCATATGTGTCATTGGCTTCTGTGCGTTGATTGCTTAGGGCGTCGAGACAGCCTTCCCGGGTGAAGTAAAAAAGCTCAATGTAGTCAAAATTTTCGAGTTTGTTGATGGCGTAAGTGGACGGACAGGGAGTGATGTAGGAGCCTACGGAGGAGTTGACGTCGAAGTCGTTGATCTTCGGTTTTTTCTTCTCACGTTCGCGGCGGGCAGTATCCAGTTCGTTTTGTTCCAGCTCCCTGGCAAGACGATCTGCCTCGTCGGCAGCTTGTTGGTCTTCCTCATCCAGTTGTTCCCGGGCCTCCTTCCTCGCTTGGTTTTCTTGATTCCAAGCTTCTGTTAGTTGTGTTATAGCCTCTTCTTCAGTGGCACCTGTGTTGGTTATTAAGGTGCGAAGGGGGTCATAGTGTGGACTGGCGAAGTTGGGGCAGATTTCGAGTCCTGGATCTCTTTCAATGCGAGGCATAGAGGATTAGTAGATTGTTAAGGGTAAGGACAGTAAGGGTGATGTTAGAGGAGACAAAGGGCGTTGGTAGCGAAGCTAGATATGCGAAACGGTTTTGAATGGCGCAGAGCCTACGAAAAGCCTCCTTACCCCTGGAACCCATCTTTGCGACGAGCGGCTGCTAGTATTGAAACTCCGACATCATTTTCTCGCAACTTTCACAGCATCATGTCTTCACAAGATATCAATCCTGAATGGAAACTCGTACCGATTGGCAGAGGCAGCTTTGCCACCGTCTCGATCCTTTCGGGTCGCCCCGTGGCATTTAAGCATGTTATCTTTACCAGCCGTACTCCCGAACTCAAAACCGAATTTGAAACTCTTCGCGCCTTATACGATTTCTGTAATACGGATTCCTTCTTCGCTATTCCACGCCCACTCGCCTACTACGACCCAGAACTTTCCTCCAGCTTCGTTTCTCCTGAGGGCTCTCCTGTATCGAAAGGGCGATCCCGAGCTCGTCGTCCCTTGGTCACTGAGGACGATTTCAAAGCCCTCAAGCTAGACAGCGCTGCATATGCGATGGATCAAGTTCTCCCCCTTCCCTTGTCCACAGCCCTCAATATCCGCACGTTGTTCTACCCACCTGGCGCTGGTGACGCAGCCATCCCATCACTCTGTCGCCTATACTTCGGCAAGGCCCTGGACGCACGTCCCAGTCGTTTTTTTAACTCTGCGAATTTTCCTTTGGACGTATCCAGGTATCGCCAGTTGCTCGACACTGCCAAGGGCGACGATTACCCCAGTTTGGATGAGATCGCTACTGGCATGGGAGAGATGCTAGGTCGCCTGCACTGGCGTAGTGGGTACGATGGCCGCGATATTGAGTTCGTTATGGGTGGGGCCTCTTTCAGTGGTGTCGTGATGAATGTCATAGACTTCAACCAGGTACGTGTCCATTTCTATGTCTGCTAGAGTTCCACTAACAACTCCGTTTTAAGATGCGTGTCTGGTCCAGGGAGCAGGACAAGATTCATCAGCTCATCGAGGCATTCTTCACCAATGATCCGTATTATCCTCGCCCTCGCCTTGACGACCAGCTTTATCAGATGTTTTGCATCGGTTACATGGAGGCATACCCGAAGGAGGTCAAAGAAGCTGTGGAACTTGCGGCAGCCTTTCTCCGCGGAATTGAGGCGGAACAGGCTAAGCGTGATGCTCCATAAGCTTAGCTCCACATTCATATCCAATATTCAAACATGTACAGTAGGCTCTAGCGCTTATGGGATCTGTTGTTTGGGGAAGGCTTATTTCGACAAGAGGGTTTTGTCAGTGTTCTGAAGTTTTCGAGTACTCGTACAGTCATGTGTGGTAGAGTAGGCGCTTCTGCATAGGGGTTAACCCTCTGACAGAATTGCTGATGTTTAATGGGCATGATATGAAATACTTTTGCTGAGTCAATTTTAATTTCTGACTCAGACAGATCTTGAGATATATGTTCCCTCTAACATATTACCACAATTGCAGGATAGTTCAGGTTTCAGAGAATATTGAGAATGTCAGATCAACCATCTGGTGAATTATCAGGTGATGCTGGTGCTATCTAGGGCTGGGAATAGGTGTCAGGTTGAGGAAGCATATGCTTAATGCTCCTTAAAGTCAAAATTAAGCAGAATTAAGCAAATAGCTATCAAGGAGATCTTGCTTAGAATCAGGGTCATTTCCTGAATTAAGCAAAATTCATCCTTATTCACTTAATTTCTCCTTATATTGTTGCTTAAACTTCTTTTCTGAAAGTATCAGCTCTTAGAGGGCTGCCTAGCCATGTCAATAAGGAATTTAAGGAGACATTTAAGGAGACATTTCAGTAGGCAGAAGGTTAAGCAAAAAAGTAAGAATTATAAGAAAGATATATTTGGCTATTGAAATAGAGTATAGTACACACATACATCATAACCGCTAACTAACCCTCCTCACACAAGATGTGAGGGGGTGGGCATACAACATAAGTAAAATGATGCCTGTCATTGGCATGTCATGGTGCTGCTGTCTCTGTCCTGCTCTCCTCATGTCGTCCCTGTCCCGGGCCTCATTTCATCATCCTTGTCATTGTCATCGCTGGTGTCTCCATTGTCATCATCCCATCCCTGTCCCTGTCCCCATCCCTGTCCCTGTCCCCATCCCTGTCCCTGTCCCCATCCCTGTCCCTGTCCCCATCCCTGTCCCTGTCCCCATCCCTGTCCCTGTCCCCATCTCCATTTCATCATCAGCCCTGTTGTCATTGTCCCTCTTCAGTGTTCCCTGTTTCCATGCCACAAGCAGTTGCTCGCAGCATTGGTTGCAACCACTATATAGCCTATACTACTCAGGTAAATCTATGTAGTGTATTCCAAAAAATGCAACTAATATAAACTAATTATACTCATATTATGTAGTGTTTAAAGGTCTGGTCTATAGCACCGGAAAAAGACTGAAGACCAAACCAAACCGACACACGGTCTGGTCCATTTTTTGGTTGTGGTTGCTTACTTTCGAGCTCAGTCCAGTTGCTGGTTGCCTTGTTTTGAAAATATTTAAAAACCATTACAAAACCAGTTGCAATTGGTTGCAACTGGTCTTCTCACAGTATATACAATGTACTACATACATGCTTAAAAGTAAGAAAATATAACTAACATAAGTACTAATCATAACTATTTATCATACAGTTACACTACATTACACTACAATTGCATGCAGTGGGACAAGTCGGGGTAGAAAGGTAGTCATTTGGCGGGTACTTATATACCCTGTGGCCATGCACAGACCATGTGGTCATGTGCTCCTGAAAAAAAGAAAAGTGGCACCATTGCCAGATGACTCCCATGACAACAAATAACTCCCACAACTCCCATCCCATGCATCCACCACGACCATCAACACATGTACACCACCTGCCCCAAAAGCACTGCCAATGAATGAATGCAAAGCAGATGGCCCAAATGACAACCAGCATTGGTTGGGCTGTCAAGTATGATTTTTTTGTTTAATCTTATTTCTTTTACTAATAATTCTTTTTGTAGTTTCTATCTTTTGCAAATGACATCACCTAGCCACGATGCAATGCACCTGGGCCCTCACCATACCCCACCCATGCCCTATGTCACCGCTGCAAGCCTCTGCTTGCAGGGTGGCAATGGGTCCCATTTCTGGATGACGACGACAATGATGCAACAACAACGTGGCACCAACATGCCACCATGCTGCCACATCACAGCACCACCAGCCTGCCACATCACAGCACCACCAGCCCACCTGCGAGCCACAGCTCACAGGGGTAGATGGAGGTGCTGACAACCATGGGGACAACAAACGAGAACATGAACAGGGGGGATGACATGGAGAAGACAACAACAATGGCAAAAAATGGGAGGGTGGCAACAAATGACAGGGAGGGGATGATGAATGACAGCATGGGGACAACATGACAACAGGATGATGGACGACAACACAGGGACGACAACACAAGGATGACAAATGACAACACAGGGACAATGAATGATGGGCCAACAATAACAAATACCCAGGACAATGTATGATGCCCCACTCTTGCTACAAATGCAAGTCTGTGGGTTCTTTTTTTCTTTTTTTTTTCTTTTTTTTTTCTTTTCTTTATTTTGTTGTGATGGATGCACCTTGCAGGTGTTGTTCACCCTTTTTTTTCTTTTTCTTTTGATTAGCAACACCCCACTGCTGTGAGCACCTGCTTGCAGGGTGTACATGTATTTACTAAATGGGAAAAACCAGTTAGAATCGGTTGGAACTGGGCAACTGAACCAATTAGGACTGGTCCTAGTTGGTTCCATTGCAGTCCTTCCATTTTTGGTGTCGGTTGGGACTGGTTGCAGTCATGGTTGCCTCACTTGGAGGTCAGAAAACTGGACCGAACCAGACCTTAAAACACTAATATTATGGTATACAAAAGGGCAATGGGAACCCTGGGGGCAAAAAGTACTCATTTCATGAGTGCTGATATACCCCATGGCTGTGCCCAGACCATTTGGTCATGCTTGTGCTCCCAAAAAAGAAAGTGGCACCACTTTCCAAACAACTCCCACAACCACCAATGACCCACAACACCACATCTGCTCTACCACCCACACCACCTACTTCAAAAAGACCTTGGTGGATGACTGGAAAGTGCACCCAAATGACAAACTAGTTGTCATTTGGGCCACAGGTATGTTTTTTCATTGTTAACCTGTTCTTTTCTAACATACTCTTCATGTTTAGATTCTTACCTTTTGATAACGATGTCACCAACTGCCCTGTGCTACCACAATGGTGCTGATGCCAACAATGGTTAATCCCAACAACAACAACAACAACAACAACAACAACAGCAACATGGATACACTGTCATCACCACCCTGCCTGTGAAGTGGGCCCAAATGACTAATGTCATTTGGGCCATAGGGAGGTCTTTACACTCCCCCACCTTTCCCAGTGGACTCTGACTGGAGTCTGACCAGACTGACTGGAGTCCAACTGGAGTCCACTGGGACTGGTCACCAGCCAACTGCCTGCAAAGTTGCTAGTCCAGTCAGAATCCACTGAAAAAGTGTGTAAGAAAAGGAATTGAACCCAGATCCCTGTAGGTTGCTTATGTAATCATAATACACAATATAACCCTTACACCACAGTACCTTGTGTAAGGTATCATCTACTTGCGTTAGGTACCGTTGTGCAGCTGTGTATGACAAAGCATATAGCTGCATCATCAAATGTGCCAGCTCATCAAGCCAAGCCATTTCAAAGCCACTGGAATATCTCAGGAACCATTTCTCTGATCGCTTAGAGTTGACAGGAGACCCCTTGGCTTTTGATGGGATCTAGCTCCTCAAATATTTTAGTGATCTTATGTAATTTATTTCCCAAGATAGCAAAAAACGCGGCTTGAGCCAAGCACTGTATGCAGTTGACAACGATGACGACGACGCCTACCAGCACCCCCCAGAGCCAACAACACACCCACCCCATGCCTGGGAGCCTCTGCTCACAGGGTGGATGGGTCCCACGCTGACAAGCAGCTGCTCATTGGGTGGATGGTGGGCACACCAGGGATAAGATGACCATGGCACCCATCCCTATGCCCATGAGCAACTGCTCATAGGGTGGATGACGGGTGCGGCTTGCTACAGCGATGGACACATGCGAGGAGGGGTGGGTCCACCCCAGACCACATCCCCCAACCCCCCCCCACATTTCCCAACCCCCCCTCCACATTTTGCATGGGGAGGGGTCTTTATTTTTAATTTATCTCTGCCCCCCCTCACACCAAATGCAATGGTTATATATATTGTAGTACTTATGAATCCCCCCCTCAGGTTAGGCATGAGGGGTTTAGTTTTTTATGTACATAGTAGTAATCCCTCCTCTCTCACATCTTGTGAGAGGGGTTATTATTGTATTATACCCACTCCCTCGTGTCCTACACAAGGGATGTGGTTAATTAAAAATTTTTGATCTTAATTGTTTGAAAAATGCCTCCTTGAAGAATATGAAAAGTTGAGTCATAAATAAACCTTATATTAGGCCCTAATAAGTCTCCTGTGGCTCAAGTGGTTGAGCACACTTGTTTGGTTTGTCATGTGATTCCTTATTGTGAGGTCTTGAGTTCAATTCCTGCACTACACAAATTTGTTTTGTGGGTCCTTTATGAAATTCACCAAGTCCAAAGTCCTTTGAGCTTAGTATCTAATTGACTTATCATTGGTTGAAATGCATTCCACTCAGACTCCAGTTGGACTCCAGTTGGACTCCAGTGGGGGATTGAACTCTACATGACTTAGTGTAGTTCAATTGGACTCCACTTGGACTCCATTTGGACTCTGGTTGGACTCCAGTCAGTCTGGTTGAAGTCCACTAGGACAGGTGGGGGACTGTAAAGATCCACCCTGTGAGCAGTTGCTTGCAGGCATGGATGTTGTCTTGTAGGTGGTGATGTAGGGGATCCACCACCCCACGAGCAGTGGCTCATGGTGGTGGGTGTTGTTAGCAGGTGAGGGTGGCAACTACAAAAAGAAAACACACTGTTAATGGATAAAACAAAGCAAAGAAGAAGAAAAAATGTACCGGGGGGGGCCAAATGACATGTTGTTTGGCCCCCCCCACCTTGCCCTCGTCCCCTTGTTCTCCCTTCTCATCCCACTCCATATCCACCCCATGGTGGGGGTGCCAAGCATGCCAGGGGGTTGGGACGTGTCTGGGGGGTCTGTGACATGCCTGGGGGTGTGCTTGTTCATTCCTGGGCCATGGTCTGTGTTCCAGAGAGGGGCAGAGCGGGAGGTATAGCCATCATTGATGAACATGTCGTTGATGATGTGGCAGGCTGTGTAGATGTGTGAGGCATCGTCGTGGGCTCATGGGGCGAAACGGGGGCAAGGGGGTAGAGCAGGGAGGGACTGGAGGGTGCAGACAGCTTCCCAGAGCATCCTTGTAGGTCCTGGAGCTGGTGGCAAGGTTCATCCAGAGAGCAGACAACATGTTTTGATGAGCACAGTTGCTCGTCATCTTGAGACTCCATTTCCTCGGCAGTAGACGGGCCCTGTGTTGTTTACAGCCTTGTTGACCATCTCTGGGGTGTCAGTGGTTGTCTGGGTGACCCTAGGTGTTGTTTCACAGCGGGTTGTAGCAGTACTTGCCACTGTTGTTGGGGTGACAGAGCAGGGCTCAGGGTGCAAACAACCCCCTGACATCCCATTTGGACAGGGAGGAGGGGTGTGCGCGTGCATTGTATGTTGTTGTGGTAGTAGATAAGCTAAAAATAAGAAAAGAGCAGTCAGCATTTGAAAAAAACAATTAAACACTTAATTTACATGTGGAGGGGCCTCATGCTCCTCCCAGCTACATAGAAAACATCTCACATCCCTTTTGGAGGGGAGGAGAAAACCTCATGATGCCAGGTGTAGTCATTATGAAGATATGCAGAAATCTAGAGTGGGAGAGATAAGAATCATCAGTTTGGCTGATCACAAGGATAAGAAAGTCAAAAACATGCTTACTTTCATGTTACAGGGTCCCAAGTACTAGATGGCAGTAGAAAACAAAGAAGGAGAGCATAGGATAGCGTAGATGAAGAGAGGGAGAGCAGGCAACATGGGACAAACAAGCCAGCATGATAGCAACTGACATGTGCTATATTTGGATGGCTAAGCCACTCTGAGCTGCTCTGGAGCTGTGAAAATCAGCTTGGCTTGTGAGCTGGAGCTGCAAAATTGGCTTAGCTGCGTGAGCTGAGCTGTGGCAACACTAGCAGCAATGGTGTGGATAGACTCTTGAACAAAGGCCTGCCATACTTGATGATGTTACAACCGATGAAACCCATGTTGCTGTGTTTTTCCAAAAGAATTGTTCCAGAATTCCATGTATGATGAGGCTGAGGCATGAAAGCTGTATGTGGCATTCACAACAGCATTTGAGAAAACCCGATCGACCTATACACTTTGACCAACTTTGAGGAATTTGGCAGAATTCAAATACAAGCTGGTGAACTGGTTCTCTTCATTGATTTCTGGAGTGCGCTTAGTGTATATCATGGGTATGGGAATACCCGCGGTATTCATGTGACAGTGTACACAGGTACGCGGTATCCAAAAAATCAAACCTGTAGCACACCACAACCCGTTGCACGGTGTTGCGGGTTTCAACAGGTTTTGCATTCAGCTTTATTTTCACTTCCAAATGATCCAATATTTAGCCTACATGGTAGAGTATTTGCAAAGATATGAGGGATTTTGTGGGCCAAAGGTTGTTTTGCTCTATCTCAATGATTAGTTATTTATTCCCCTTGCAAATTGGTGCTCTACATTGCATATAGTATATCTACACTCTCCCCAAATAATTAGTTGAATAACCCAACCGTTCCTTTTTTGTATGCACCCCTTCCTCCTAGTTTACCTAAGAAACCCATCCCACCATATTTCCACAGTGTCTCAACGGATCCTTTCGCAAATTTGTATTTTACATCACATATAGTATATATACACCCTCCCCTAAGCATTAGTTGAACGAAGTAACCGTTCCTTTTTGGTATGCACCCCTTCCTCCTAGTTTACCTAAGAAACCCATCCCACCATATTTCCACAATGCCTCAACGGATCCTTTCGCAAACTTGTATTTTACATTATATATAATATATATGCACCCTCCCTTAAGCGTTAATTGAACGACTTAAGCGTTCTTTTTTGGTATGCACCCCTTCTTCCTAGTTTACCTAAAAAGCTCGTCCCACTATATTTCCACAATGCCTCAACGGATCTTTTCGAAAATTTGTATTTTACATTATATATAGTATATATACACACTCCCTTAAGCATTAGGTGAATTACTTAGTTGTTCTTTTTTGGTATGCACATCTTCCTCCTAGTTTACCCAAAAAGCTCATTTACTGTATTTCAATGTGAGCAGTGTGAGTCAGGGCACCATCTACTGGGCTTGCACACCCCCTGGAGTTAAAGCAGTATGTAAATGGATGCATGTAGAGGTGGGGAGTGGGAGGAAGAGCTATACACCAGAGACCAGGTTGAACCAAGTAGTCCCAAAAAGGCAATAAACCAAATCCCCCTTCAGAATGGTGCGAAAAACTTTGTATAACACTTTTATTGTATTACTCTATACTTACAGCCGTTTCCGAAAACCTTGAGAATGCGTGATTTATTTTGTTCGCGATCCAATATAATAAATTAGCAATATATTCGCTTACCTCAGCTGATCCATGTCACTGAGAGCAGGACTGAGTGGGGAAGAAGCTTGAGTGAGTTCCAAATCCACAGGTTGCAGTCCTGCATATGCTGGAGGTGGTGGGGTAAAATATGGAGGTGGTGGACTTGCTGTTGGAATCTGGGGCAACATTAGAGTGCCGAGACAGAGGATTTGAAAACTGAAGTAATGAATGACAAGAGTTGAACGAGTAAAGACAGTATGGATGGTAACGAGTGAGTTTGAAGAGAGGGAAGAGACCTCTCGTCGAGTGGCCCAGACAGTATCAGATCAGCTGAGGTAAGCCTAATATATTGCTAATTTATTATATTGGATCGTGAACAAAATAAATCACGCATTCTCAAGGTTTTCGGAAACAGCTGTATACTGCCAATTACACACTATAGAACTTGAAAAATGGCAGGTAGTTACCGTGGTGAATCAGACCTGTTACGAGTCCGAGGTACAAGGACTCGTCTTTTTAACTCGACCAACCACCCAGCAAAAGTGATACGTTAAGGCTGATGGCTTCGGAGTTTCAAGTCTTTCTGAATGCAGGCTTATATTTTGAAGTCAGTCAAACTCAGCTGCTTACATATTTTCACATTCAGCGGGTTTTACCGACACGCAGATTTTGAACGAAAAAGGAAACTGTCATGTTGAGTCACACTTCCTCAACAATGCTCAGCAATGCAATGTACGGCCGCAAACAAGTTGTTTGTTGGGCCTAAGTGTCAAGTTCTTCTCTTCTCTTTTCTTTTCAACTAACAAATGTTTTGTTTTGATACTTAGGTTCTATTACCACGAGACAGCGCCAAGACAGCAGACCTACATCCGTGCCACTGCTGCAAGTATCTGCTCACAGGGTGGATAATGGATCAGGATGACGACGGGGACAACTTGGCCCAGTGACAAGGATGGATGGCAAGGCACAGATGATGACAACTGCCACCAGCACCCACCTACCAGACCCCTGCTGCTGCGAGCAGCTGCTCATGGGTTGGACATCAAAGATGGTGAGAGGGCACCACAATGACAGGGCTGGGGGGGAAACAACAATGAGAACAAGACCGACAATGAGAGGATGGAGAATAACAGTGGGGACCAGGGGATAAGGAAGAGGATGGCTGGGACAGGGTTGGGGATGACAAGGATGAAGGACAACAGAGGGACGATGACCACAATAAAGACAGCCTCTGTGAGCAGGGTGATGAGCTGACAGGGATGAGCCGATGGCAGGGAGAACAGTGCAAATGGGGGAAGACCAATGACAGGGGAACGATAGCAGAGGATGACTGCAGTGATCATGAGGAGACAGCCACAAAGCGATGGCCACGAATGATGACAGCAATGGAAACCACAGCTACCACCATAGCAGGCAACAGCAACTATCGCACCCACCCACCTCCCATGGATCACTTCTAGTAAATGCATAGCTTATATCCAACTCCATACTAACCATTCTTCATATTATATTTTTATTTCATTCAATTTATTTGTAGTGATTTTATAGATCTCATTTTATTAGACTGCCTCGAGAAAGGGCCCATTGACTAAGTAATCTTGTAATTGTGCAGCATCAGCACCCGGCAACAAGATGTCCCCGAACTTCCATTTGGCAATTGCTATTCTGTGTGGGCTGTATTGGCCTCTGTTTGTTTTGGCCTTCTTTTTGCCAACCATCACCACCATTTCGCAGTGGTTCCATGGTAGTTCTATTGTCTCAGGAAGCATAATCCTGGTCAAATGGGCTTTCCTTGTAGAGCTTGGCTGTTCAGGGCACTTTAAAAAAACTTAATTTTTGAGTTAAGGAATACGTTAAAATTCAACATCTGAAGTCAAGGTGATACTAGGACCCCCAAAAGCCCCTTACTAAGGTATGTTCCACAAAAAAAATCCTTATCCAGACAATTTTTTTCCACTCAGGCGCCGATTTCATCCAGATAATGGCACACATATAGCTTTAGGCACAATTTTATCTGGACAAATGGAAGTGACATATAAAAAATCAGCATTTTCTTCTAAAATACCTATTTTTTGGCTTCTACAGCACTCTGGCACCATAGTGGAGGGTGTGTACATAAATTCCAAGCAATAAAACACCTATATTTCAGTCTTGGAAGTTGTCGGGAGTATGCGATTTAAAAGTTCTGTAATGCTAAGCTCAATGTTGGGGAGTAGTGCATGTTCTTCTTTCGCTGGTATAGTCAGCAAGGCCTTGCAATATTCTTGCAGGTTTTCTGGAGGGAATTCTGGGAAGTGTTTTCTGCAGCCAATCCACTGTGTCTTGTCAAACAAAACACTACTATCCCCAGCCTGAGATAGGTCGAGAATAGCCATTTCTGAACACCTGGCAAGTATCTACTTACACAGCCTTAGACTTCTGCTTTTTTCTGCCAGTTACTTCTTTTGCTTTGCCTTTTCCCTTCTCTTTCTCTTTCACCTTTTCCTTTTCCTTCCCCTTTTCCTTTTCCTTCCCCTTCCCCTTTTCCTTTTCCTTCCCCTTCCCCTTTTCCTTCCCTTTTCCTTTTCCTTCCCCTTTTCCTTTTCCTTCCCCTTCCCCTTTTCCTTTTCCTTCCCCTTCCCCTTTTCCTTCCCTTTTCCTTTTCCTTTTCCTTTTCCTTTTCCTTTTCCTTTTCCTTTTCCTTTTCCTTTTCCTTTTCCTTTTCCTTTTCCTTCTGAGTTTCCCCCATGTCAGATCCTGCCTCTGTCTCTCCCTTTGTCAAACCCTCTCCCCCATTTGCCAGCCATTCCAGAAGATCAGAAAATGCATATGCAGGTTTCAATATTCCCCACAACTCAATATCCAAGAGCTTGTCATCACTGTCCTCAAGCCAAGACACCATCATAGGATAACCAGAAAGCTTTGGAAAAGCCTTGCTATATGTCAAGTGCCACTGTGATTTTCCCTTGAAAATGCTGATGATATCTGCATGTGTCGGCTTCCGATCAAAAACTTCTTTCAACTTTCCAGTCTCCCATAACATATTGCAGGTCTTGACAGCCACCAACCATGCCTTGTACTTCTGCCGTGCATAACCCAAATTTACATCCTTGTGATTGGTTAACTCAACTGGAATACTGAGAGAATGTCTTTGAATGGAGAGCCAGTGACAGAAAACGGTGTAGACATGCGAGTCTCAGATAGGGGAGTACCAATAGAACCAAGCAGAGTCGAGACAGATAATGCAGGAAGGAATGTGGGTTGTTGTTCCTTATGTGAAATAAATGTCAAGTAATCTTGATGGAGACTGTAAAAGTGTCTCACATAACAGACTGGACAAATATAGTCCTTCTTTTTCTTAATCCATTCAATGTCTTCATCAAATGATACTGCAGCATCATATCGGCCTTTACCAGTCCACTCTCCTTGTTCATAAACAGATATTTGAGGGTTGGTTTCTATCATGGGATTATTATAAACGATAATAGGTATGCATGAAGGCTCCATACTTTCAATTGGAGACCATTTTGCAGCAATAGATTTGAGGATGGGTGCCATAAAAAACTGAACATCGACTTTGAGAATCCAGAATGGCTTGACTTCGATAGAATCAACTAGCAAGTTATAAATATGTACTTTTCCCATCCTCAAAACTGGAGTCTCGAAATTGTTGTCATCACCTGCATCAGCAAAATTGAAGACATTCCCAGTGGCATGTCCACACATATGTCTACCAGTAGTGCGGGATGATCCATGGAGAGCAGGTGGTGGACTGGATGATGGACTAGTCATATGAACATCTATGGATGTTTTACAATGCTAAAAAGCAAAAGCAAAAGTAAAGACCTCCTACCTGGATCTTGAAACCCTTTGGCTTGGACCATGGATGTTGCACCAGGAACAACTATGATGATATATTAAAAAGACCAAGTAATATTATTTTTTCATTACCTGTGTCACCCGTTGAGGAGCCACCTAGCAAATGATCTAATACTAATTCTAGGTTTTAAATTACAACTACAACAAACTAAAATACCTTTGGACCTAAGGGCTACTACAGAGACAGGGGATGGTCAGGATGTAACCAGTAAAGAAAAAGAAAACGGGGGCTTGCTAGTGGTTTTAGTACCCCTGTTGTTGGCGCTGGCACTGGCATTGTCATCCATGGCCTTCCTGCCACTGGTGTTGGTGGTGTCGACCCCATCATTGGTGTTGTTGTTGGTGGTGTTGTCGCAGGGTTTGGGGGCTCCATTGTGGTCATTGCCCTGGCCCTCCTTGTGGCTGGCATTGTCATTGGTGTTCACATTGTCATTGGTGTTCACATTGTCATCCTGGGCCTCCTTGTCATTGTCATCCTGGGCCTCCTTGTCATTGCCATCCTGGCACTCCCAATTGTCGGTGTCAGTGTTGGTGTCATTGGTGGGCTTGCCATTGTTCCCATCATCAGCCTTGCCATTGTCCTTGTTGTCAGCCTCCCCATGGCTTGCACTGTCATCACTGCCATTGTTGTTGTTGGATTTGTCGCTGGTCTCCTCTTCACTCTCCTCGCTGTTACTGGAGGGGGCCTGCAAGGCTCAGGGTCAACCAGCGCTGCCCTGACCAGGAGGAGGGGGCAGGAAACTTGCCTTGGCCGATTGAGCATGTTCAGGGGGAGCAACAGAGACTCTGCTCACTTCGAGAGCGAGTTCAGCTCTATGAGAGAAAAAAAGAATATTAATAAAAAAGAAACATACCTTAAAGGGGTGGCCAAAGTCGCACCCTGTCCTTTTGAGCCTTTTTTCAAGGTCCTGTAAAAAGGAACAGAATCTTAGTACCATAATGGCTGGATAGAAGAGCTGGGTTACCTACCTTTTACTATCTTTCCCCTTCCCAGACTGTTCCTCTTCTTCCTTCTCCTCGTCTCGCTTCACTTTCTTCGAGCCGTCCTTTTTGAGTGCTGACATGGCATGTTTGCGGGTTTGCAATCCCGATTTGGGCAGGGATTTGAATGGCGATGGGCCAGATCCCTTGTTGCATGTGTTGGCATGGGTGGTTGGCATGGTTTTAGATGGAGGTGGTTGGCAGATGGGGTCGTGATGTGTTGGTGGTTGGGTTAATGTGGTGTGGTTGCATGTAAGAGTGTTTGTGATGACACATCACACAGCTGTGATATGCTATTACTGATGATGATTTGTTACCATGCACCTTAATTGGGTAATAAAAGTATCAAATGTTGGGTAAAGAGAATGGCTTGGTAGCTAAGTGGTTAAGCTCACTGTTCTATTTATGGACCCATGGTTGGGTGTTCAATTCTTGTTGGATGTGAAACTTTTATTTGGTAAAGCATGTGCTGTCCAGTGATGATACTCAACCCAGGAAAACCACCAAAACAGGCGATGAGGCAATCAATGATATTTGTGATGAGTCAGAGGAAGGGTGCGAATCGTTCTGAATGTTTGGGGTCCAATTGATGGGAAGATAACTAGTTGGTACTAGTCGTGAAGGTAGTGCTATAGGAACTGAAGGTGTTTGGCCTGGTCCGATTGAGTATTGATTGATATTGAGGACAATCAATGAGATCAACAGCGAACAATGATTATTGGCGATGGTCAATGTGCGGATTCTGAGGACCTTTCTATAGGTCGATAGTATACGAAGGGTGTAGCCAATGGCTATAAAGTGTTGAACTGGTTACTAGTGCTAGCGACAAGAGGATCGAAGGAGGATTGAGGATGTGATGATCACAGAGGTTTCTCGTCAATCGAGAAAACTTGTAGAAGTTTAGATTGTTTTAGAGGATCAATCTGATTCTTAGAACTTAATACGAGATGCTAGGTGAAGACGATTTGTTGTCATTTCCCAGTAGATACTACAGAGTTTTATATGTTTTAAAAGAAACTTCCAAAAATGGTATAAGAACCATGTGTAGAACATGAGGCAAAATATATGAGTTAAGGCACAAGGCCAAAAAGGGAGACTGGAATCCGAACAAGAAATAGATATATCATATGATGAAGGAGTAATAAAGGGAAAGAACTAAAAGAGACTGTCCTTTGTGTATAAACTGTGCTAAGTCTCGCAATAATCCATCCAGCGGGTTCTGTACATGATAGGGAGTTGAAACGAGGCTGACCTACTATCAGCAGGTTTGAGCACGAGTTGGAATACTTCCTGGCGTATGGTCTTCCACATTATAGATAACAAATGCAGTGCCTGATGTTGCTCATAGTCTCTCGATATTGATCAATGATGCTCAACGATGGTCGATGATGTTCAATCACAGTCATGGCTGTTCAAAGTTTGATCGGGGATGTTCAATGGTCGTTTAGAGGGATCTGAGGGGCTTTTGAGATAGTCCTAAGGTTGTGTGATGTGGTTTCTTGGTACAATTGATGTCACTGGTGATGTTTCGATGCGGTCGATATGATATCGCAATCAATAGACTGAGTCACACTGCATCTGGGACCTCATAGGAGTTAGCCGATGTGGTTAGAATGTGGTTAGAATGACGTATCGGCCCTTGAGCTGAGGAGACAACCTATCACCAGTTAGTCCAGTTGTGCCATTGGTCATGCATCCAGGTGACTCCAGTGAATCCAGGTGATTATGAGTCCATTCAGATTCTGGGGATTTTGGGTGTGAATTCCAGAAATTACATACAAAAAAAATTCCACTGGATTCCAGAAATTCCAGAAATTCTGGCTGGACAAACTGGAATCCAACCAGAATCCAACCATAATAGGTGGGAGAGTGTAAAGTACTCCAAGCATGTGGCCAATATCCAATGATATGCTGTCAAATCACCCAAGACTCACCTCAGTATCCTTGAACATGATCCCACTTCAGCAAGAACCAGGTTGAAATTGACTCACCTATCACATTGTTAGTCTGATGTGATGGACATGTATTTCTGTGCATTGGTGAAGTCAATGATATCATGGTTGACAACCAGCATACTGATCATGTTGGAGTGGAATACCTCACTGAGCAATCAGTGTTCATATCTTTATATTGTTCCAGCTAGAGTTGAGGATGACCCTGACCTAAAGAATGATTGGAGGTGGTCTGGCAAGAGGGGACCCTTGCATCAAGTCATGGGTCATATTGTTCAACCCATCAATCCAAGCATCTCGACATGAGTAACCAGAAATCCATTCTATCTGTTTGAAAGCAGTGTTCTTATGGCCATCAGAGCTATGATCTTTGAGCAGCTTGAATCTGTAGCCAGAACTCTTTTACCTGAAGTTAGAAAATCAGATCAGTTTCCTTATCTTTGTGAAGATGAACAAGCTGCAGAAAATTTTGCTGTTGCCAATGAATGCACAACATGTAGTCCTTCAGTTGCTCTCCCAAAGCAGGTTCTGAGAATCCTTAAACATATGGCTGCACATATTCTATTTGATTTGAGTATCAAGCAAAGTGAGGAACCCTGTGGTCTATGTCTTTCACCATACTCTCTCTGAAAATTCTACCTCAAAAGGGGAAAAGGTGCTGGAACAAGTGAGCAAGTCAAATTCACAAAGTCTATGTGCATAAACAAGGTATATTTCTCATATGCAGTTGCTAGCTCATCAACATCATCAAGTCTGTCTTCCAACGTCCCACTTAATTGCCCCATATGTCCATCAGCTGAACCATGTATATGGTGATACAACCTTGCTCACCACATGTGAGCAAAACACCCAACCATCTCCTTAGCACCCCATGAGCCACTTTGGAAAACCATGAACACTGAGCAATGGCTGCTGAAGGAAGTCCGGGAGAACCATTGCAAAGAGAAGAAGACATGCAAATCTAAGAAAAATCAGTAGTTATGTATATCAGAGGCACATAGCTCATGGCTTAGTTTCAAGTTAGTTTATTCAATCTATTTTGGTCCAAAACATCCATCAATGAGCAGGAATGTTGCCAAGGATGATGGATCTGATGTGGAAGACCCATACAAGGATCACATTCATCTAGCTGAAGACTTGGCAGAGGGTGTTGATGTCAAAAGTGATTGAGCAGATCCAGAGTAGAATGAGCCTGTTGATGAAACCCTGGAGCTGATCATGACAATCAATGATGAGTGGGATATGGACAACACTAGAGGGTTCTTACCACAGTCTCAAACATCTCCAACACCATTGCCAACACTGCCTGAGCAAGGTTCGAGTAGTTTGGCAGCACAGCATCCATCAACTCCAGACCTATCAGTGTCAGTATTGCACCCAGCTGGTCCAACAGATGATGACCACTATTTTATGCTTGATGGCCCAGTAACATGCATTGGACAAAAGTGGAAAGCCAGAGACCTGCAGGCTATTTTGAGGGTTTGTACTTGTGGCCAGGCTGTGACACATGAAGAGACCTCAATTAGCCAAAACATCATCAAGTGCACATCAACAGGATGTGAGACAGGATGGGTGAGTGAAAGAATTGAATAAGAATGAAGCTGCAGGGTTGATGTTGCATCTAGTACCACCTACAGTGCATTGACCTAGAGTATCTGAGTATGTCATCAATGGGTGGGTTTGTGAGGCATGTGAACAGTGAAGCTAGTAGCAGAGACATGGTGGAAAGCAACAGTGTTAGAATTTCCTTGTTTAGAAGGTAATTCACATGACTAGTTAGTTAGTTCCCTGCTCGAGGTTGTTAAAAAAAAATCAACCTGATTTGCTTAAGAGCTCATTCAGCTGCACACTAATTCCAAACTTGCAGGTGTGTGTCTGTTAGGATACAAGGGTGGCACATGATTTTGTTGCTGTTGGTCTTTGAAATTGGATGTCACTGATCAGATAGATAGCATTGATAGATAGCACTCAAAACATCATGTCAAGGCCTTTGTGTCTCTCATCCCAAGCAAGGATGAATCTGCATCGTACCATTCTTGTTACTATTACACTGCAACTGTCTCTTCTCTTGCCAACACTTATGCATCTGATCTTTCATTATCACATGAAAGAGCCATATCACACCTCAATCCTTTCGGGTTATGCTTGGGTACAAGAGTTGCTGAATGGTCATCCTGAGTGCATTTGTACTGAACTTGGAGTGCACAAAGAGGTTTTATATGCTCTGATTGAAGTGCTATGATCGATGGGCCATGGGGATACCAGATATGTGACACTTGAGGAACAGCTTGCCATATTTCTCTACATGTCTGTCACTGGTTTGACCATACATCCTGTTGGAGAGCAATTTCAATGAGCAAATGGGACCATCTCCAATTGAGTATTTCAAGTTACAATTGTGATCATTAGCAATCTAAAATTTAGATAACAGGTACTTGACCATTATTTTTTCATCTCAACCCTTTTACAGCCAATATGTTCAACTTTTGACTCCCAATGATCCTGTTCCTTCTCATATCCATGATAATGGCAAGCTATGGCCTTTCTTTCAAGGATGTCTTGGAGCCATTGATGGTAGCCACATACACCTCTCTCCACCTGCTGCTCTTCAAAGTCTTTATTGGAATCGGAAAGGCTTTCTTTCACAGAACTGTCTCTTCATGTGCAATTTTTTGCATGCTCTTCACATATATATTTTCACAGGCTGGGAAGGTTCTGCAACAGATGCACAGGTCTGGGCTTATGCCTTAGCAAAGGGGTTTTCAGTGCCTGCAGGATTTCCACATTGCCCAGAACTTTTTGTTCTATTTCGTGGAGTTCAGTATCATCTTCAGCAGTGGGGAGCTGCAGGTGTTCAGTACATGCTTGCCAGATATAAGTATTTATTATTTTACTTATTCTCATAGCCTGGTAAATGCAAAGGAGTTATTCAATCTTCATCATGCTCAGGCATGTAATGTGATTGAGCATATCTTCAATAGTTTTGAGAAACTGAGTAGCAAAACGACATAGTTTGCAGAATACTTGAGAGAGTTCAGACTAAGACTGAGCTTGGACTCAAGAGCAGAACCCTTAAGTCAGATGATACACAATATGGGAAGACAATGTTCCACATTTCGACAGTAAATACACCAAACTATATATGTTTTAGAGAGATAGTACTAAAAAGGTAAAAGGCCATGAGGCAAAACATGTGGTAAACATAAGGCAGTGAAAAAGGTGTCAAAATCACAAAGTAAATGAGAAAATGATAAGACACTGTGTGCAGGGCACAATACCCTTGATGGGGTATTATGTAAGTATCTTGGAAGTATTCCTAATACTGTCAAGATACTAGCCCAGAAGTATGTTGCAAGTATGCTGATTGTTGATTACCATACCTCCACATTACTAACTTGTACATATTGTAACTGTATTCTGAATGTCTTGGCTGAAAAATAATACAATATTTCCTCCCTACTATCACAATAATATTAAGATACTTCTAATGGAGTATTGAAGTTAAAGATCAAAATATTTTTCAAGTACTGAGAAGGCAGTAACTTGGTGGTATTGAGGTAATTTCTTCAGTACTACCAAGATACTATCTACAATACTATCAAGATGATATCACAATACTTTGCTTGGGATATGTTAGCAATATGATGGAAAAGATCTAGAAAACCTCTGTGTCAGTATGCTTGAAATATCATGGAAGTACACAAACAAAAAGAGTAGTCATGCACCCCATACCTTCACCATACTAAAGCCAGGGAATATTGGAAGTATTGAAGTGTTGTTTATTCAATACTGTCAAACTACTCTATGGGAAGTATATAAGAAGAAATTTGATAGATTGGGAAAGTATAATTAGCAGATGTCTGCACATGCAGGTCTGCTGTTGAAAGTATCTACTTCCATGTCTGAGTACCTACATGTCCACTGGCAGGTATCTACTCAGGTACTCACTTGCACATCCAAGTTGTATGTCCAAGTACTTACTCAAGTACTTACTGGCACCTATTTGAGTACTGACTAGTACTTGCCAGTGCATATCCAAGTACTTACTCAAGTATCTACTGGAACCTATTCAAGTTTGAGTACTTACTTGTATATCCAAGTACCTACTTGAATGTCCAGGTATCTACTCAGGTACTTACATTCATCCAAGTTGTATGTCCAAGTACTTACTCAAGTACCTACTTGCACCTATTTGAGTGCTTACTTGCATATCCAAATACCTACTTTATATCTACCTGCATGTTCAGGTATCTACTCAAGTACTCACTTGCACATCCAAGTACTTACTCAAATACCTGCTGGTACCTATTTGAGTACTTATTTGTATATCCAAGTACCTACCAGTGGTTATTTGAGTATTTACTTGTATGTCCAAGCAGTGCCTACTAGTATCTATTTGAGTACTTACTTGTATATCCAAGTACTTACTTGATATCTACTTGTGTGTACTCAAGTACCACTTGCACATCCAAGTTGTACATCCAAGTACTTACTCAGGTACCTAGTACTGGCACCTATTGGAGTACTCACCTGCACATCCTGGTACTTACTCAAGTACCTACTGTTACCTATTTGAGTCCTTACTTGTATATCAAAGTACCTACTTGATATATACTTGTGTGTCCAGGTATCTACTCAAGTACTTACTTGCACATCCAAGCTGTACATTCAAGTACTTACTCAGGTACCTAGTACTGGCACCTTATCCAAGTACTTACTCAAGTACCTACTGGTACATATCTGGGTACTTACTTTCATGTTCAAGTTGTATGTCCAAGTACTTCCTAAAGTACCTATTAATTAGGTATCTGGATATCCAAGATAGGTACTTAAATAGGTACTTTTTCATGGATGTAGGTACTAGTACTCAGATATGTACTCAGACATTCAAGTAAGTACTCAAGTAAATACCTGGTCATGGAAGAAGGTACTAGTACTGAGATATGCAAGTAGGTCAAGATGGTACTCAAATAGGTACTTCAGGAAGTGCTTGGATGTACAATTTGGATGTGCAAGTAAGTACTTGAGTAGATACCTGGACACACAAGTATATATCAAGTAGGTACTTTGATATACAAGAGGAGGTATGGTAATCAACAATCAGCATACTTGCAACATACTTCTGGGCTAGTATCTTGACAGTATTAGGAATACTTCCAAGATACTTACATAATACCACATCAGGGGTATTGTGCCCTGCACCCAGTGAGAAGGAAATGTGCAATATACATGATATATCAAATCTCCTTGTCTTGTTGTTCCAATAAATCATGAAGACATTGAAAAGCACCTTGATGTGCACTAAGGTGCTAGCCATTGTGTCTCCTTGTGTTTGTCATGGCGGAAACGCGATACGTCAGTGTGAGGAATGTTGGGAACATGTGTTCAAGGTGAGGTACAATAAGAATATGGTGGCTGAAGTTGTTCAAAATGGTATGAAATCTTTTGAAATGTTTTGAGGTGTCATGTCATTGTTTTGTGTGTTTATAGGGGTTTGTAAGCATTCACAAAATTATAGGACATTATGACAAATGTGTCCGAGTGTGATGTATTGTTTTCAGAGCTCAGCTGCTGAAGTGGACCTATCACCACAGTACGTGTATTGACACCATAGTCGTCATGCCATCCACTGCCAGACTTCTTGTCCCAAAGAGAAATGGCCTTGTAGATACTGCAAAGCTTTTGTAGGAGATCAGTGAGATAAACCATCATTAATAATACATATACATACATGGCCCCACTTGTAGTGGCATTGTGAAGCATCTTTTGACTTGACCATGTTGCAGGCTTTGTTGAATTGGGTTTTCTTCAAGTTGAGGCCTCTCAGTGTGTTGAGGGAGCAGTGTGCCTCAACATAGTCAAGAAGTAGAATGATTTCTTGGTCTGTCCAGCATCCATTTCCCTTCCCAGAATTGCTAGAAGTGTTGGCAGGATTAGAAGTGTTGGGAGCAAGGGGGTGACAGGCTGCAAATTTTAGACATACACTCATAACTTTTTTTAAGTGGCCATCTGGGACCCCCCCCTCCCTGTCCTTCTATACATGGTAGTTTCCCATCATGTGTCAGTCTATTTTGGGTAACTCCCCAGATCAAAATCATCAACCAGCCTGTCACACACATGTCAAACTTGAGTCAATGAGTGGACGAGGTGTTTTGTGACCTGTGTGATCAACTCCCTCAGTCATCACACCTCCTATACACCTTCAGTGTCTGCTACCTTGTGCACTGAAGGATCTTCTGTAACTTTCCCATTCTTCCTCTCTTATCAGCCAGGTATTTACACTTGATTTACTAGTAGTACACCAGTGCACCTATTACTTATTTGGTAATCTTGCGAAGGTGAGACAACCCCAATCAGATATTTTTGTTTGGCCTTGGTGAGCTCGCGAGGCAAACAGATCGTGTGTCAGACTACCACAACTGCAAACCATAACAAGAAACCTAAGAAAACTAAATGTAGTCTTGTAGAAAATAAATAACAGGGGGCAGCATCACGCAACTTTCAAACCCAAATTCCAACAATTTATAAATACTTTGAAAGAATTGACAAGGTTTGGTGGTATTTCCAGTACAATGATGCCAATGCATTAGTATAATATACTAGGGAAGGTCAGGACAACACTCAGTGTGGGCTGGAGGCCAAATCTGCTGCGTTGGGTGGGGAAACCAGGAGACAGAACATGTTTTGGAGCCAAATTTGCAGCTCTAGAACACCCTAGACATGACCTGACCTTTCAAAACTTCAATGTCAATTATTTTTTTTAGTGGGTCCTCTGGACCCCCTCCCCCCCCCACCTGATGTGTGGGATTCAGGTGCCGACACCCCCTTGGTTGGGAGTGGAAGCAAAGCCTGAATGCAAAGTTGAATCATTCTCTTGTAGACTATGATCTTCAAAGTCAATGTCATCCATATTGTTGTTACAATTTTCCTTGTAACTCATGGAACCTGACCAACCTGACCAACCCGACGATCCCCTCAAGACAGGAGGCACTACCTGATTCATGCCTAGGGCATGTCCTTGACACCAGATACATGCATGACACATGCCGACTGCATGCATTCAGTCCTCTTCCCATGGAAGGCACCCTTGACGCATGGTGACTCCATGCACCTGAACCCACTCCCACACATGCTGTGATATGACAGCCCTTTGACATGAGGTCCATGACATCGGACTCTCATGATTGACATGCTGCGCTGCATCATGTCCTTGACATGCTGCGCTGCATCATGTCCTTGACATCGGATCCGTGACATCAGACGCCTCATGCTAGGCATGAGGCTTATTGTTTCTATTCTTACCTGAAACACATCTACCTTTCCGATTGGACGATAAGGACCTTCCTACTAGTATAAATACTGCGACTTGTAGTAGGGATGTCCTTAGTTTAGATCTAGGCAATCTACAGCCTTAACTTGCAACTTGTGAACTTACTCGAAACCACTAAGGAAGCCCCTTAGTGCATGAACCTGAATGACTCTACACAGAAGCCCTGCTAGAGTGCACTACCTATCTTACATCGGATGCTCCGAGTAAGACTAGTGCCGAACGACTCATCGAGGAAGCACCTCGTCAAACAACATTGACTAGATCAAGTGGTTGAGGCTTCACCCTTAACATAAGATCTAAACTATCTGCTAGCCCACCTACCTAGGTGTAGGCAGTACATCTCGATACACACCACAGCGACCTGGGTCTAGACAAACCCCAGACCGACCACCAAGAGAAGCAGAACCACAGCCAGGTTCATCTTGGTACCGATACAATGGAAGACTAATCCGTTACTCGACCCCAGCACAGCATTGGTTCTACGGATCAACCGACAGACAAAGAGGAGATATCCTCACTGACAAAGACTTTGAACAACCACACACACCCCCACCCAAAACATCCACCCGCTTCCTAACAGACAAAACCGACAACCTCTATAGCAAGATGTCCGAACCCACCGTGACCACACCAATGATGTCCGTGAAGAACATTCGAATCCAATCACCCACAGATTTCTCAGGAGAGCGGACCAAGACTGCCAAGTTCCTGCAGGAGATAGACCTGTACCTGCGAATCAATGACCAGGTCTATGACACAAATGACAAAAAGATCATCTTCACACTGTCCTTCATGAATGGAGGGACAGCAGCTGCCTGGGCACAGGCATTTGTCAACCAACACCAATCTGAGGGACTCGGAGAATACGCAGACTTCAGACAGAAGGTCCTAGAGGCCTTCTCACCGATCGACGAGGCCAGAATGGCAAAGACAGAGATTAAGAATCTCAAACAAGGTTCAGGGAACCTCGAGGAATATGTGGTGAACTTCCACATCCTGAAAGACAGGATGGGAATCACTGAAGATGCAGCCATGATCAAGTACTTCATGGATGGACTGCACCCCAAATTACTGAAGAGGGTACACACAATGGAGACAGTACCCAACACTCTCAAAGGCTGGATAAAGGCAGCTTCGAAAAACAAAGGCCAATGGAAATGGGCCATGGCAATCCTGGGAAAAACCAGGCAGAACCAACAGACAAAAGAAACAATAAAGAAAGGACAGCCCTCTCTTGACATCAACCGACTGACAAACCAGGAATGCGTGGAACACCTCCGAAAGGGATTGTGTTTCATCTGTCACCAACCAGGACACTGATCGTCTGACCACAAGGATGGGAAGAGCCCCATCCTTACCGAAATCACTTCACCCAGAAAAAGACTGGGGTGGACACCTACCAGAAGATCCACATGATGCTGGACGAACTGGATGAAGAAGAAAAGGAACGAGCCCTCAACCTCATGGAGGAATCGGGTTTTTAGAACAGTGGCCTGATACGATGCCAGTCACCACTGTAGTCTCCCTAGGATCTGTACTCTTAGCTACCATGAATAGACAATCTATGTGCCTGTCTATTTGGGTAGCTGAGTCAGATAACGGGAAAGACATCACAACAAACATGCTCCTCGACTCTGGAGCAGGAGGAGTCTTTATTGACTCAAAATTTGTCAAACAAAAGGGATCAGGACATATCCCTTAGGCCACACCATCCAGGCCACAAATGTAGATGGAACCCTGGATAGGCAGGGAATGATTACCAGATACGTAAAAGGGAGGCTCCACATCAATGAATGGAGCTACCCAATGGAATACCTAGTCACCGGACTAGGCAAAGAATCGGTAATCCTGGGTCTGTCATGGCTGCGTGAGGTAAACCCGATCATCAATTGGAAGAAAGGAACTCTTGAGTTCTGAGACAAAGGACAACGGGCTCAGATCCAACAAATCTGGGAGAAGACGAGAAGAGCCAAACGGGCCCTCCTGAACACCCTAAAACTCCCCAGGGTCAACACTGAAAGAGAGGCACCCAATGACAGAATGGCACAAATCTGATGCATCGTGGCCAAAACAAGACAGAGGCTCTCTGAAGAGAAAGAGAGGAGCCTTGCCCAAGCCAGATTGGCTGTGGCAAAAACAAATAAGAGGCTCTCTGAAGAGAAAGAAGGGAACCTCGCCCGAGCCCGACTGGCTGTGGCAAGAACAAAGGAGCTGAATTCGGTCCAGAAAGCCATCACAAAGACCAGGACCAAGGGCACTCCTAAAGAAGAAAGGAATCTCGAAGCAGCAAGACGCGCTGTCGCCAAGACCCAAGAAAACCAGAGGAAAGACCAACTGGAGAAGGGCAAAAACAATGGATGTGACAGGACATGACAAATTGTGCAAAAGATGAAAGAATTGCTAACCTCCACAGGGGAGGGAAGCACTGGCAAAAGGAACATGAAAATGACACTACGAAACAGGATAAACAACCCTCGACAAGGGACTACCCCAACCCACGATTATAGGACCCCAGATCACAGTACCATCAATGCTGAAGTACCTATGCCCAGGGAGACTCCCCCTCGGGTGAAGGTCAAAGAAGTACCTGATGAGGAACTACTGGCAGACACTGGCATGGAAATACAAGCAATGGGAGAAACCACGAGCAAAATGCGACAGACCTCTTGATCACATATGTACAAGGAGAACTGGTCATTGGCATATTCGAACCACCAGAAGAACCACCCCTCACCAAGGAACACCGAGGACCGACCCATACGTACATATGGAAAACAAACATGATCTCCAGGATTACAAAAGCCAAAGACTCCCCACGATATGTATTCTCGAAGAGCCCATGGATCAGAGCAAAGACATCCATTTCCCAGTGACTCGCACATGAACAAGATGAGGGGAGGGAGGCCAGCAAACAGACCCTGGATGACCTACTGCCACTGGAATACCAGAAATACAGACAGGTATTCGAAAAAGCTGCATCTGAACGATTCCCAGAATCAAGACCGTGGGATCATGTGATCAACTTGAAGGAAGGCTTTGTACCGAAGGATTGCAAAGTCTACCCACTGACACCGAAGGAACAAGAGAAACTCAACGAGTTTCTAGATGAAAACCTGGAAAAAGGATACATCCAACCATTGAAATCACCCATGGCATCCCCGTTCTTCTTCATGTCAAAGAAGGACTCTGACACTCTGCGACCTTGCCAAGACTATCGCTATCTGAACGAAGGAACGATCCGGAACAACTACCCCCTGCCACTGATCGGAGACCTCTTGGACAAGCTGAAAGGAGCAAGATTTTTCACAAAACTTGATATTTGATGGGGATATCATAATGTACGGATAAAGAAAGGAGATGAGTGGAAGGCAGCATTCAAGACTAACCAAGGGCTATTTGAGCCAATGGTGATGTTCTTTGGGCTGTGCAACTCACCGGCAACATTCCAGGCCATGATGAATGATCTCTTCCAAGACATGCTAGATGAAGGATGGCTCATCATCTCTATGGATGACATCCTGATCTTCTCAAAGATGGAAGAAGAACACCGGATAAGGACTGAAAGGGTCCTCGAATGACTATGACAATGCGATCTCTACCTGAAAATAGAGAAGTGCAAGTTCAACATACAGGAAGTTGACTTCTTGGGCATGATCATCTGGCCCGACGAACTTGCAATGGACAACATGAAACTGGCTGGGATCAAGGACTGGCCCATGCCAAAGACAGTGAAGGATGTAAGATCCTTCCTAGGATTTGGAAACTTCTATCGATGATTCATCGGACACTTCACAGATCTGACCAGACTGCTAGACAATTTGACGAAGAAGAACCAGAAATTCAAATGGACGAATGACTGCCAGCAGTCGTTCAATGCGCTAAAAAGGAAGTTCAATGAAGCCCCAGTACTGCTGATGCCAGAGGCAACAAAACCATTTGTGGTGGAATCTGACACCTTGAAATTTGCAACAGGCACAGTACTCAGACAGCAGGATGCCAATGGAGACTAGCACCCTTGCAGTTACATCTCACATTCTTTCAATGAAGCTGAAAGAAATTATGAGATATATGACAGGGAACTACTGGGAGTAATCCGAGCGCTGGAGACATGGAGACACTACCTACAGGGGACACCATTCCCTGTGACAGTACTGTCTGATCACAAGAACCTGACATACTTCCATCAGGCACAGAAACTGAACCAATGACAGGCTAGATGGAGCATCTACCTGTCACAATTCAACCTGAAGCTACAACACATACCAGGATCACAGATGGTACAATCTGACACCCTATTGAGGAGAGCAGATCATATAGCCAAAGAAGACACCGATAACGAGGACAAGACTATCCTCACTGATGAACTATTCCTGAAAACAATCGATGCTGAGCTCCAAGGAGCCCTGGTCTCAGCAATAATGAAGGATGACCTTGTAAATGACACTTTACGAGCCCTGAAGAACAATGGAACTCCCCCCATCAAATCTGCATTGGAGGACTGGAAATTTGAAGACAGCCTGCTCTTTTTCAAAGACAGATGCTACGGGCCACAGGACGAAACCCTCCGCCGAGCAATCATATGGAAATACCATCATAGCATCATGACAGGGCACCCTGGACAATGGCAGACAATCGAACTGATCCGATGAGACTACTGGTGGCCAGGAATGGCCAACTTCATAAAGAAGTATGTCGAAGGCTGCACAAAATGCCAGCAAATGAAGATCAACACACACCCGATGACCCCACCACTGACACCGATATCATCCAATGCCAGCAGACCATTTGAGCTGGTAATGACAGATTTTATTATGGACTTGCCCATAATAAATGGATTTGACTCAATCATGGTCATGGTAGACCATGGTCTTACGAAGGGGGTAATTTTTATCCCTTGCATGAAGACAATCAACGCACTTGGCACCGCAGACCTTTACCTGCGCCATGTATACACAAGATTTGGACTCCCCGGAAGAATCATCTCAGACAGAGACCCTCAATTCACATCCAAACTCTTCCAAGAACTCAGACGATTGCTTGGGATCAAGCTATCCATGAGCACCGCCTATCACCCCCAGACCGACGGAGAAACGGAGCGAGTAAACCAAGAGCTAGAGGTTTACCCTCCCATGTTCTGCTCGAACAAACCAGAAGATTGGGAGCGTTATCTCCCAACAGCAGAATTCGTGCATAACCAGAAGATGCACTCCACAGTAAAACATTTGCCATTTTACTTGATGATGGGATATCAACCATGTGCTATCCCCACCCCTTACAAAAAGACAAATGTGCTGGCTGCCAAACAGAGAATCCAAGAACTTCTCTCTGTGAGAAGGGAAGCTCTTGCTGCACACGAACTGGCCAGACAAGCTATGGCTGCCCAAATGAAAGGGCGATACAAACCATTCAAGGTTGGAGAGCAAGTATGGCTTGACTCCAAGAACCTGAAGATTGGCTACCCAACGAGAAAACTGGCGCCAAAACAAGAAGGGCCCTTCGTGATTGAAGATGCCCTGTCGAGAACAACATACCGATCAAAACTGCTGCCGAGATGGAAGATCCACCCAGTCTTCCATGTGGCTTTACTCACACGATACCATGAGAATGACACTCATGGGCGAAACTTCCTGACTCCACCACCCGACCTCGTGGAAGGAGAAAACGAATACGAGGTGGAAGCGATCATCGCACACAAGAAGCATGGCAAGACATGCTGTTACCTCGTGAAATGGGTTGACTACCTGACATCTGAAAACACATGGGAACCCAAATCAAACTTGAAGAATGCCCCCAAGATCCTGACGGCATATAAGAAGAGGTACCACCTCTGACGAGAACCCAAGAAACCCCCACTATCTGAACCAAACCCCAGCCAAACGACACCCCTGATACCCCCCAAACGACGATTGACCCACTGAATGCTGATGCCCTTCATGTTCACCCCCACCCCCCCCCTTTTTGATAAAGAACAAATACGAGAAGAACATGGCGACTGGACGATGAGTCATTGACCAGTCACCAAAAAACGAACAGACTGCCAGGGCAACCCTCTTGGGAATGCCCGCACGGAATCACATTCTGGATAAACAGAGACGACTGGATAAAAAGAGTATCCTCGACTTGCCTGAGATGCTGCCTCTATACATGGAGGAGCACAAAGATGGATTTAACCTGGGTAAGAGCACAATTCGAGGAATGGTGCTTCGAGGGAGAATTAGACGACGACGACTATTTCCCCCCGAAGAATTTGTTATCGACCGCAATGGTCTGACCCCAGGCAGGGGACCACTAGTGGGAATTAGCCCACTACTGTGGAATGACCTTCAGTGGAACACCCACTACAGCAAAAAAAGCGGATTTGAGCTGGCAAGGCAGCTCTTATTCGGACGACATGGAGAACTGGGGACATTGCTGTGTTCCAGCTGACACCCCCACACATCGACACCCCTGACCACTGAGCACAACTGGGTGCAAAGCGATCATCTGCAAAGATGTTAAACTACCAATTGTCTGCAAAGACATTAAACTGCTGAATATCCACAAAGATGTAAAACCATGGTGATTGCCCTTGATACTGCACAGACCCTACAGACCTCTCCCCTTCTGACGACACCACCGACTCCTTGACACCACTGCTAAGGGCAGTATAGAACAAAAAGAACCCGATCACGGTCCAAGCTTGGACATGAACAATCCCTCCATCCTGCAACACCCCTTGATCCTGACCCACCCACATATCCAGACTGTACCTGATCAGACCAGAGGATAGACAAAGATTTAGGTCGAAGTGTGGAACTTTCGACCATAGCGGGGGGGGTAATGTTACAATTTTCCTTGTAACTCATGGAACCCGACTGACCCAACTGACCCAACGATCCCCTCCAGACAGGAGGCACTACCTGATTCATGCCTAGGGCATGTCCTTGACACCAGATACATGCACAACACATGCCAACTGCATGCATTCAGTCCCCTTCCCATGGAAGGCACCCTTGATGCATGGTAACTCCATGCACCCAAACCCACTCCCACACATGCTGTGATACGACAGCCCTTTGACATGAGGTCCATGATGTCGGACTCTCACGATTGACATGCTGCACTGCATCATGTCCTTGACATCGGATCCTTGACATCAGATCCGTGACATCGGACGCCTCATGCTAGGCATGAGGCTTATCTCTTATTGTTCCCTGACATGCTGCACTGCAGCACTCCATGACATTGGATGCCTCATGCAAGGCATGAGGCTTATTGTTTCTATTCTGACCTGATACACATCTACCTTTCCGATTGGATGATAAGGACCTTCCTACTAGTATAAATACTGCGACTTGTAGTAGGGATGTCCTTAGTTTAGATCTAGGCAATCTACAGCCTTAACTTGCAACTCACGAACTTACTTGAAACCACTAAGGAAGCCCCTTAGTGCGTGAACCTGAACGACTCTACACAGAAGCCCTGCTAGAGTGCACTACCTATCTTACGTCGGACAGTCCGAGTAAGACTAGTGCCGAATGACTCATCGAGGAAGCACCTTGTCGAACGACCTTGACTAGATCGAGTGGTTGAGGCTTCACCCTTAACAATTGTGGTCAATCAAAGAGCATTGAATTGTGTGGATGCCAGAGAAGATGTAGGCTAGAGAAGCAAGAGAGACAACATGGCGAAACTGCCGAATTAGAGTATGAGTGTCCATGAGGAAAAGGCATGGCGCTGTGATCTGAATTCAAAGCCTGATGGCAATGCCACCCTGTATCCTAACAGACACAAACCCACAAGTTCAGAATTAGCGTGCAGCTGAACGAGCTCTAATTATTTTCTTGGAACCCCCTTGTATTTTTACAGGGAAAAAATTGGTTTGTAATACTCTCTATAAAATGTTTGCATCCCAAAAATCTCTCAACTTCACAACCCCGCATTATGTGTTACATGAACACTAGGTCAGATCTAGTACAGTTGGATAGTTGAGAAACTAGCATTTCTCAGCATGTTTGTGCATGTGATATATGCAAGACTGGTTTGAGTGGGCCGCTGCTAGATGCACGACAGGTCTTAGTTCTCAACAACTCTAATATACAATGCTGATGTTGCTCTTCTTGAATGGTTTGTAGACATGTCAGAGACATGATCAAAGTGTCCTTCATATTCTGTTTGTTGTCCTGTAACAATTCCATCATGATGCCATACCATGCCATCAGATGTGATGATACGAGCTGTAAAGTGGTCAGTGTGGTGATATATTACACCCCTAAGCTCATATGTAGTACATTGTCCATTCCTTTGTGTTATGTTCAATGACTTTGTCAGTAATGCAGTGTGCCCTGAAAGGTCAAATGCTAACATGAGAGGAAAATCATCAAATACATGTGTTCTTACCAAATGCTGATTACAAGAATGACAATGGGATGAGGATTCAACACATAAGTTGTCAACAAATTTTTGGAGGGTGGGCACATGGGTTAATATTGTAAGTTGGCAGCTGAACACAGATATTTCTGCTCGTTGTACATCATGACCATTGGGGCAATGCATAGATGATGTTGTAACAGGTTGAGAAGAGGCTAACATATAGTCAAATATATTTTGGACACTAGTGAATGCTCTCCATGCAAACAATGCTGGATTTAACCTTTGAAAGTAACATCTAATAAAACCACGAACCTCTTCAAGGGTATATGTAGGGTTTGGTTGAGTGGTTTGTTCAAAGCTTTTTGCAAGCTTGCCCAAATGTACATGGTTAGTGGCCTCAAATTGATCTGTTTGTATAGACTTATTATTCTGCCAAACATTATACAAAGTAGATATGATTGCATCAAAAGCACAACTGTTGTTGTGCCATTGTGTTCCTTGTGGCTGAGAAAGCATAGGATGATCCTGTGAATTTTTTCTATGTTCAGTCTTTTTCCTTTTTGGGGCTGGGGGTTTTTGATTTGAACTTATTTTATGTTTCTTGATATATATAGAAGAGTCACCCTTTGTGCCTTTGGAAGAAACATATGGATATATAGTGGCAGTTGGTATACTCGGTCTTTTTGTGGATATGTTGCTTTGGTTTTCAATCCTCCAATGAGTGACATTTAGATTGCTAGACAACTGAAATATATCAGATCCATTCCATTGGATAGCTCTATGAACAACATTAGGTACATAATATTCACCTTTGATTTTATGAAAGGCTGTGATAAGGTCATTTCAGCACTCACCAATTACTGTAGCATCCAACTTTCTATTGTAGTGCAATGCAGTGATATTATCCAACAATTCAAGTTCTCTGAATTCTTGGCATAGTGCACCTGATGCACCTCCAGTGATTTTTTTTGCATCAAAACCTTGCAATATTACTGTTCCAGCTGCAGATGCACTTCTAGACAGAGCAGTATAATACGATTGATGACTCCTGCTACTGTTAATATCTACAACATTAAATAGTCTTGTTTTTCCCTGTGAAGTATAATCAGTCATTGCAAAGTTTGGCAGGGCTTCAACTTGATTGCATGATACATTGAGAGTTGTATCATTTGGACGTACACATTGAGTATTTGTAGTAGTTCTAATTAATGGTACAACATTTATGGGCAGATTGGCCAGTTGAACTGTTTGAGGTGGGTTTGTAAGTTGGACAAACAACACATCAAGAATACGTTGTCCTCTGGAACCTACAGATGATTGCCAATCATAAACAGTGGCTTCTTGACCCTTTGTAACACAAAGTTCAGTTGCACTATTTCGTCTTATAATTACTGGTAAACCACGACACAGAGAAAGTTTTCCAGGAATATTTTTAGAGTTTGAACTGGAGGGTTGATCCCATAGTATTTGCTGAACACCAGCAGAAATAGATGGCACTCTCAATTTTCCCAATGATCCAAATGTTTTCTTTTTCTTTCTTTCCCCTCTACTATCAGTTGAGCTAATTGTGTCTTCAGAGTAAAAGTCAGTTAGAGTTTGACCTGTCTCCACTGCATGTCTTTGACAGCCAAGATTATTGATAACATCTTTTGGAAGATTTAATGTGGGTATAATCGACACATTACAGAATTGCTTGTCATTAACAGATGATCGCCCATCCAACTCACTTAAAATATGAGTACACAAAAAGGCAATATCATCAGCTGTGCAAGCCTTGTAACACATGATACACAAAGCTTCTCATAGTTTGGCATCTTCTACAGTTTGTGTAGTTTGTCACATGTTCTGATGTAATATAACAACTGTTATAACCTGATGCCATAGTGCTTTTCCAATAGCAGCCTCTTGATCTTGCCAGCTTGTAGAATTTCTGCCAATACATCTACCATACAAGGAAGCATTTTCCTGCCCTATAGCTGAAGGCAGTTGGGCAAAATCACCAGCAAATATCATGTTTAGACCCCCAAATGGTTGTTCAGCATTGTTCATAACACCTGGTAGTCTTACACTTATTTTATACATATCTCTGCAAGAAAGCATTGAAACCTCATCCATAAATATATAACTAACTCCCTGTAATCTCTGCTTTACCTGAGCCAGTTGCATATTTGAAGCATGTTCTGTCATGTCATTAATTCCAAACATATAATGATAAGTTGATCCACCAAGTAAAGCAGCAGCACTTCCTGTTGGGGCAACAACCACAAATTTATGAGATTCATTTTTGTGTTTGAAAAATACAATCAATGCCTTGAAAACCTGGGTTTTTCCAGTCCCACCCATCCCTCCTAAATGCATTTTCAATTGCTCAGATGAAGGATGACATGAGTGGTTAGCTACAATACAGATTATACCACTTTGCCAATCAGGAGAGTGACACCTTTTATCCATATATTCCTTATCTACTACTTTTACATCATTAGAGATTGTACCAACACTGTGACCATTAGTGGAACTACATGATATTTCTGATGCATGTTCAGTACATTCTTCAAGAATTTCTTGTCTTTTAGATCCAATTGCTGCATTCCAATCAGATGCTGATTCTATCTCATTGACATGGGTTGCATTTATATGGAGTTTATTCAATGCACTTTCAGGATGAACATCAGTCCAACCAAGTCATATCATAATGTTTTTCATTATAGACATGGATCTTTTCTGATCATGGTACTTTTTGCTTTGTTGGTTGTCAGTTTCCATATCATCCATATTTGTTTGATCTGTAGCAAGTTGATCCAGCTGATCAAGCAGACACTCTTAATTTATCTCTTGCATAAGCGACTTATCTTCCATCCAACCAGGCAAAGCAGTTCTCCCTTTTTTATTTCTGCAAAGAAATCATCTTTTTGATCAAGGCATTCATATTGAATATTGAAGATTTCATTAACACAATTTGCTGTGCAGTAAATTCATGAGAATTGAAAGTTTCATCCCAAGAGCACTCTTTTGATTTAAGTGTAGCACCAGTTTGCCAGGGTTTGAACAAAGTCAGCATTGTTATACAATAGTATTCATGGTCACCTTGATCACAGTGTGGCAGTGTATGTCCAACAAAATTAGGTATAATATTGTGGTTGGCTGAAATGCAACGTAATCCATGACTTTGCACCAAAGGATGTTCAGAAGTAAATTTTAATATAGATTTACTTCCAATGTCAAAAGAGAGGCTGCAGACTTCATCAACTTCATTTTGAGAAATTTCCTCCTCAAATTGAGCCTCTTCAATATCACTACTATCTTCATCTAACCAATGCTTTTTTGTGGCCTTTGTTGCTGAAGGATATTTGATTCTTTTGCACCGTGCTATCCAGTCAAACAGGGTCATATCTTCCAGTTCAGTTGGGCAATAAATATAATCATATACATTAGACAAACCAATAATTCTGCCTCTGTGTTTCATAAGGGCAACTTTTTCAGGAAGTTCATCAGTAAGATCTTTGTTCCATGCCTTTCTAACCTCATTGACAAAAGACTGCCAATAAAAGGGCACAAATTCATGGCTTGTATAGTGATCTGGATTGCCAAGTAAATACATACAAATCATAGGTTGTCCCATTTCAGATTTGGCAATCATTAGATTGACCATTTTTGTCATAAGTTTCCTAGCCTTTACCTGGCAATGTTCATCACCTCCCAACATTTCAGAGTTCTTGTGAAATACAGATCTGATTGATTCAAATACAACATGTGTTTTTAGGCTCATTTTAGTTATATAATCAGATACATACAGTAGCACCCCTTTGATTGCAGTACCTGATCTTAGACTAGTGACATCAGTGTTGCAGCAAAATACATATGATATAACAGGAGTAAAAGTGTTAATCCAGGGTTCATTTTTTTTAATATTGAGCACACCTGTCAATGGATCAACTTCAGTTACTCTGAAAATTGTATGTGGGAAACAAGCTTTACACTTACCCCATACATTATCAAGACATCCCTTGTATGGCCAGGCTTTATTTCGTGTACCATCTTTATTGATATTTGTACTACAAGTATGTATATTTGATTTTGATATAATATCATCAACAATACAAGTAAATTTTTTCCACCAAGTATTCAAACCTTTACATTTATCACAGACTTTACAATTATTTTTGCATGGCTCAGGAGGTGGTGTTGGTAAAGTCTCTGTTGGATCAAGATAACCAGGGGTGTTAGAATTCTGTGATACATTAGACAGCACATCTTCTTGTTTTCCTGTAATAAATTCACCTTGGTAACAGCTTTCCAAATACAGGGTCCATAATATGTTCTCCTATATCATCAGGAGTAAGTCCACCCTTGATCCAAAGCAAAAGATGTATATGGAGTGTCAGTCAGCCTTGCTGCTCTACTGTTCCATAATAAGCAGATGTATCTCCAAATAATCCATGATGGTTAGAATCAACCCTAAGCACATGCTTGATAAAACTTTGAACCATAAAGTGAAAGAAATGTGCACAAGCTACAGGGTTTCTTGCAATGAGACGGTAATGATCATCTGGAATCATAATTTTAGGGTTAAAGCTGACTTCATTTAGGATTTTTTACATCAGCAGGTGAAAGAGTAATATACCATAGTGGTGCACCTTTAGAAGCTACTAAAAACTATATCTCATTTTGCATGTATTTTTTTGCAGTTACTGATCCTGATACTTTACCCCCAATATGGTCAAGGTCATGAATAACTTGAAAGCAATCGATTTCTTCTTGGTTTGCAGGTTTTACAATATCTCCTTTAGACACTCTATCTCCAATGTTAGCAAGAAGATTTTGATTGACATTTAGCAAATGTTCAGTAACATCATCAAATTTCTTTGTTTCAGCCAGAAGAAATCCACCTGTAGTTGAAGCCTTAATTTGTTCATGACTAAAGGCAACAAAGGGAAAGTTTATATCTGTTTGAAAATGCTTGTCATGATACATCAGTAAATGTCTCTTATGTTCTTTATCAGACAATGCAGTTGAGCCAATACCTCCATGGCCATATGGGAAAAGCCATGGAAATATCTGAGGATAAAGACCTGGATTCTGATAAATTGATTCTAAATGAGCACTCTGTCCAACTGCAAGTACTTTTCCCTTATTTTCCCAGTGTTGCAAAGCTATTGCCTTTTGAGCATCTACAGATTTAGTATCCAGTTGGGCACCAGTTGATCCATGTACAATAAAAGGACAATCTCCTTGAGAAACATTGTCATCAGTATTCTTGTCAAATACACTCATTCCTTCAGACACTTTATTTGAAGCTTCCTGACGATATTCAATAGATACAGGTGGAGAATCCTCAGGATATCTTGCAAGATTGTCATATGATATTTGTAAATCACTATAGTCAACATGATATAACTTCAACCACTCAAGTGCCTTAGCTATATAGTTTTGCCTGACAAGAAGTGGAGTTTGTGAAAGATCTTTTTCAGTAGGTTTTAAAGGGCCAGTAAACAATATTGCTAGTACATCATCTAATTCTTCAATCGGTGGAGGTAAGATATTGTATACTTTTGGCACAGGTGATTCAAATGCAATGACATTGGCAACCATCTTTCTCATACCACTTGATCCAACTTTTACAAATAAACAGTTGTGGCATATATGGGCAACTAGCAACTTTTCAATAAAGTTAAGCTGTGACAGGACCTTTGGAACTTGTCCAAGCCACAAATTGTTTGCTAATGCAAGTCGGGGCACTTTACCTTTTCGGATACTTTGACGGCATTTATCACATATTTGATTGCATTTATAATCAAGAACAGGAGCTTTAAATTCAGTCACCTTCTGAGTCAAAGAGGTGCGTTCAACTCAGGTAACACCATGTGCTTCCAGGATGCCAAGCATGCCCTTTATGCCTTTTGAATGACTTAGTTGCATAACTGGCACTAACTCCCCACATACTGCACAACCTGCCTCTTCCAAACTTGATGGCTTTGAGGAGTTACACCACTCTATAATAATAGCATGGCTCAACTGTTTGGTTAATGGAGTTGGAGGAAATACTGTTGCATCAACCTGACTGGCTTCTTGATATCTCAGCCTGTTTTTTTTGCAATCTCAATACCTTGGCAGAATTACTTTCATTTTTCTGTCTGTCTCATCGTGTTTTGTTGTGATTGTTACTTTGCTCATTTGTTTCCTTTTCAGAACACTTTGCCACAGCTATTCTGTGATTTTTAACTGAATTTTCAAGCACTCCAAATGTATACATGTTGCAACTTATACAATTGTGATTTCCAAATGCCTGTAACATTTGCTCTTTTGGAACATGGGAATGCAGCACTATTTTATGAATGCATGCAATTTTGTACAATGCTTGAATTGGCACATGGGA
Organism: Tricholoma matsutake; assembly: GCA_026075535.2. Lineage (NCBI taxonomy): Eukaryota > Fungi > Basidiomycota > Agaricomycetes > Agaricales > Tricholomataceae > Tricholoma > Tricholoma matsutake. Next base: position 11,418,246 of record AP026538.1, read on the forward strand.
TATGACATCCATAAAGGGCATGTTAGCATGCACAATGTTATCTTGTACAGGATATTTGGCACATCAACATGGTCTATGTATCGAAAATAAGTTTCAGGAGATACTTTGTCATTGTCTCCTGTAATATAGGGAGCTATAGCTGAGTAAGGAACTAGATAGGGTCTACCTCCCCCTGTTGGTAAACTCTCTGGATTACATGCAAAGAGACCAGACTGTGATTGTGGACGTAAACTGGACAAGTATCTAGGGAGCAAGTCTCTGTACTGGTATTGGGTGGCCTGACACATGCTCCTACCTGTTACCAGGATGATAAGTGCAGAAACCATGATGCTGACAAGAATGAGCCATGGTCCATTGTGTGTACAAGACAGCAGTTTCCCCTGGCAATGAAGATTGGCAACAAATGCAGCACCAGAATGATGCTCAACAGCATTGCATGATATAATTGGCTGAGGTATAAATAATGATTGCAATCGAGCAACATAGTCATGTTGGAACATACAATTGTGGGATAGTCGTAAAAACAACAAGCGGCAATTCATTGCAACATGTCAAGCAGGAGCAATATACATGTACATCAGCACACCATAGAAGGTGGAACGATAATAATATGTATGGGGACCAAACTGATTTATCAAAAGCCCATGGACAATTGCAATGACACCATCTACAAAATAAATGAACAAGTTGTATAATTGATGCAAAAATGAATAATAATAGGTCACAAATGCTGACTTCACCACACATTCTTTTGCAGTGCAATCAATCATTTGATCAGGCAGTAAAAATATTTCAACATATTCATGTGGTTGCACATGCAATTCACAATAGTAGACAGTCAATGCTGAGCATTCAGCATGACAAACCAATGGCACCAAATTAAAGGTGTTCCAATAGTATTGCTAGGTAACACAAGGTGCAATCAGTGGCCACATCACACTTTATGAAAATTCATGTATGAAGTATCTATTTTCCATCAATGTTGAGTGTTCGGCACAAAAAGCAAGTTCAACCACCAGCATTAAACTGTTCAAATAGTACAGCTAAACATGTTAGGAAACCACCCCATTACCTAATAAACTTTCGTTTTTATTTTATTATGTCAAATTACGCTACATGACGCCAAATGACGCTACATTTTGATAGCATGAGAATTTTATTTTGCACACATCAAAATGTATGCGCATGTATGAGTGCGTCGGTAACAACAATGTACAATATATGTAACATAGTATATAAACCCTAAATATATGCCTAGGGGACCCCAGTTGTGTTCTCTTAGGTATTCCACCTACATTTTCGGTGTGAAAGGCCTATCTCAACAAACTCATCTATTAATAACCCCTCACATCAAAACCATCAATTCCCCCATCACGAGCGTGGATCCCACCCCCTTCTTGTAGAGAGAACCCACATGGTCTTAGCTAGCAGATAGTGGGTGTCGCCCTAACAGAAGAACACAACTTCCCATATCAGTGCGCCTTCTCTTACTTGCGCATACATCATTGTTTCACTGCACCACATCCGATTACTCATCCTTTCGGCACGAGCCGGAAGTACTTGTATATATGTAATCTACCTTTTCTTTTGTAAGCCAACACCAGTGATCGAGAGGCAGTGCTTGTCATTAGGACAGCTGCAACCAGACAACCGATTGGATCTGGTTTAGTTACGATTTACATCACTCTATTCGGACGACTATTTTAGTTACAAGCCGAATTCAGTGATATCTCCGAGATCAGGCACTGTTGGAAGGGTTGTTGATCCGAAGTGTCAAAATAGGCGCCCAACAAACGACGAACGATTGACGAACCTCAACAAACCTTATCACGTGACCCGTAGACATTTGGAGAGGTCTCGAAGCAAAAATTTTGAATTTGCCGAAGAAGTGATTCATCACAGATTCTACAATTATGTCTGAACCTTCAACTTCTAATCCCAGTCCTAATCCTGTTCCCACCCCAGTGCTAGAGGCAAAAATTGATGCACTCACAGTGCAAATGTTGCAATTAGTGTCAGTATTGGCAGCATCACAGCCCAGACAAGTGGAAGGACAGCCAGAGACTATAGGAGAAAGAGATGATGAGATGGAGGAGATGGTGGAGTGGATATCGCAGGAGGATCAGACAGTGGAGAAATCCGGAAATGGAAAAGCAGGCTTACCTAAGTATGCACCCCTGCAAATCTTTGACGGTACCATGGAGAATACAAAATCCTTCATCAGCTCTATAGTATTGTACATCCATGGGAGGAAGCCAGAGTTTTGTACAGCCAAGTCTAGGATTATGTTTGCTCTCTCATACATTCAGGGGGGGAAAGCACAGTTCTGGAGAAACAAGGCTATTAATCAAATTGCTGCAGGAAATAAACCATTTGCAACCTTCAAGGAATTTCTGGAGAGATTGGAGGCACAGTTTGGAGACCCTAATCCAAAGGCGACAGCCAATGCTAAATTAAAGACCATGCGCCAAGGTTCCCTAACGGTGGATGAATTTATTTTGCAGTTCAAAGCAGAAGCTTCGCAAATGGACATGGGAGAAGCCGCATTGTAGAGTTTTTGAAAGCAGGATTAAATCCCTCTTTATTCAAGTCTATCTACTGACTACCTTCTATGCCAGAGAAGTTGGATGAGTGGTATAATTGGGCAATGTGCCTTGACTGGCAATATCGGCAGGAACAGGTGGAGTCAAAGTTGATGTACGGAAGTAGTAAATTTGGAAAGTCATCAGGAGGAAAGTCCAAGAAAGGAAAGGTGCCTCAGGCACAAGCTCCAAGGGCACAGCCACCGGCCATGGCAGTGACACCTATAGTTATGGAGTCAGCAGCACCAGCAGAGGCAATGGAGGTTGATCAAGCAGGGAGATGAGCCCCACTTAAATGTTTTAACTGTGGGCAGTTAGGACACATTTCCAGGAATTGTAGGCAGAAAAGAAAGGTTAGGGAAGCTACAATCGAGGAAGTGAAGCCGGAGGAAAGCAAGCAGAAGAATTTTGTGGAAGAGTCCCAGTGAAGGTTTCCCCATTGGTGACCCAGAATCGTTACAATGTATTAGTATCCAAGGAAACCCAGAGCAAATCAGAAAAGGAAATTGAGGAGGAGTACAACTGTTGTGAATCACGTGACAAAGAAAATTGTCATGCGCCATTTCCGAAAATGCCTAAATTCTTTATTTGCTCTGCGCGAATAGAACCCGAAATCACCTTGACTGTGGGACTGAAGACAGTGGACATGCATGCAGCCATTGATGTGGAAGCGTTGCTTGATAGTGGTGCTACAGGACTATTTATTAATCGGTCCTTAATTACTGGAAACAGTATTAACACATGCAAGCTGGTGCAACCCATAATGGTGTACAATATTGATGGAACAGTAAATCATGGAGAAACTATTAAGGAGGAGGTGACTATGGTCCTAAAATATCAGGAGCATCAGGAGCGAGCCGTATTCAAAGTATGCGATCTTGGGAAAACCAATCTAATAATAGGATGTCCATGGTTATGGAAGCATAATCCCGAAATTGATTGGAAAACTGGGAAAGTACAAATGACTCGTTGTCCTAAGGAATGCAATGTGTATGGAAGGAAGATGAAGAAGGAAAAAAGGAAAAAGAAAGAGAAAGAACATCCAAGAAAGTATTCTGTTACGATGGAGGAAGTGGAGGATGAGGAAATGCCAAATGGGGAAGTTCCGATCATGATCGAGAAAGAAGAGCAGAAGCAAACCTCTAGAGCAATTCATGGAGGACAGTCATGGGACAAGAATATCATGAAGGTGGAGAAGCCAGGCAGCTAGTGGATGTCCCTGTGTTGTTCAGTAGACACAGCAGTTCGTTGTTGGGTACCATTTGCATAGCGGTATTGGCAGTGGAGGTGGGTATCATTTGTGTAGTCGCTGACTGCTGTCACTGGTCATCGTTTGCCTGTGTTGCTGTCTTGCAGGTGTTGGACCTTGTCAGGGCTTCCTTAGTCTTGACACCTTGTATTATCTTGTCGAACACCTCTTTTGCAACCAGGTACCCTTCTTCTCGATTCAAGTCCTTTCCTCTCTCCATTCCTTCCTTTAGACCCAACTTTTTCCCTTCTATTATTCCCAACTTCTCTCCTTCATCCAATGCTTGTGTCCAGAGTAATCTAAGATTCTTACTGTCGCTAGTGGCAGCTGGCTAGTTGCAAAACTGGGCTATAGCCTTGCAGTCTGCTATTTTGAGAAAGTGGTGGAAGTCATGGTGGGCTGATGTCGATTTGGATGCCATACTTGTGGTGCCATTTGTGGGTGATGCAATGGCTGCATTGGGAGCAGTAGTTCACTTTTTTGAGGACTTCTTCTGATATCCAGGGCCAGGCATGTTTTTGAACTGTTATTCTATGGTTGTATAGTTTATGGTTTATGGGTTGCGGGTTATGGTGGACCAATTTCGGTGACAGGGTGGCCAGAGAAGCTCAGAAGTAAATGAGAAAGCCTTGGAATAGACAACAGAACTTGAAAAAGCCCAAGAAAAGCCAAGAAAAGCAGCTTGTAGCATGTTGAAGCAAGAATACCACTCTCATCACTGATGGAGACACTGGAGGTCTCCTTGCCAGAATTGCGAGTGGGATGGTATAGCAATGATCGACTACTAACATGTGACTACCTACAGTTCTATTAACAGAGTCATGTGATCACCTGGAGTGGTGCCTCACACCACTCCAGCAGAATTCTCTCTTAAAAAATGTGAACTGGGTTTCTGATGTATTTCCACGCAAAATTTTCAGTAGAGAACAACATGTCATAATGCAGACCTTCCATAATAACAGTACCAGAACAACCCTTTTGCCCACCATGCCAGAGACTCATGCGATGACTATTGAGAAACTAGAACAGAAACTAGAAACACTCAAGGGAGAAATCAGTGATTTGAAGGCCAAAAACCCCACCCTTGCCAATCAAGTATGTGAATTAGCAGAAAAGTATGAGCAATTGATACTCACAAATCCAACAGGAAAACCGCAGAAAAAAGTAGGCCTTGAGCCTTCACCACCCAGCAAGTTCAACAGAGACTGCTCCAAGGGATGGGCCTTCCTCAACTTGTGCCAGCTATACATGTGATTGGCACCAGAACAAATTGAGCATGATGATGCCAGCATCTACTGGGCAACCACGTTCATGAAGTTGGGACAAGCCACACTTTTTGCTGACCCCATGATGTGACATGAAGCCAGGATGGGCAACCGCAAATATTGCACTTGGGCAGAATTCCATGATGCAGTAGTAGATGAGTTTTGCCCCAAGAATGAGGCACAACTACCTTTTATGATCAATATGCCTGGATAATGCATCTGCTTTCCTCATTAAGCTTCCCACCTTGTGGACTAAGTGAAAATTGAAGCGTGATAGGAATAGTGCCCAACACACTTGCCTGCGATTAAGCTTTTTAGTGGACATGAAGTATTGCAGATTTTGATGATCCGTCCAGATCTCAATCTGATGTGTACATCCCTCCAAATAATGCCTCCACACCTCCAATGCTCGTATTATCCCCAACATTTCTTTGTCATGCACATCATAATTCCTCTCCACATCATTCAACCCTTTTGACAAGTATGCACAAGGATGCCATTTGTCATCATTGCACAGAATTGACAATACTGCTCCAGTAGCAAAATCAGATGCATCAGATTCCACTCGCAAAGGGTGTGTGAAATCTACTGGGGCTAATATTGGTTGCTCTACAAACTTCCTTTTCAACTCCTCAAACACTGTCTGCTGCTGCTCTCCCCACCTCCACACTACTCCCTTTCGCGTAAGGTTATGTAACGGTGCAGCAATTTTAGAAAAATTGTGCACAAAGTGACGATAGTAATTTGCGAGTCCCAAGAAAGCTTGAACCTCCTTGACATAGGTGGGTGCAGGCCAATCTGTGATCGCCTGTACCTTGATCGGATCCATTTTGATCCCATCAGGGCTGATCAATAATTCTAGGAACTCGATCTCGCTTGCCCCAAACACACACTTCTCCGGTTTCAAAAATAGATCATTCTCTGCCAACCTCCATAACACCTCCTGCACTATCGCCTCATGATTCTCTTCATCCTCTGTAAATATCAAAATGTCATCAATAAATATTATTACCACGCCTTTGTCTATGACATCCTTGAAAATGTCATTCATCATATTTTGAAAGGTCAGGGACTGTTAGTCATCCCAAAAAACATGACAAGCGGCTCGAAGGATCCTCGATGCATGGCAAATGCAGCCTTCCACTCATCTCCTTTCTTTATTTGTACATTGTTGTATCCCCATCGTAAATCCAATTTTGTAAAGACCTTGGCTTTTCCCACCTTGTCAATTATTTCTGAAATCAATGGCAGGGGGTACACGTTCTTCACTGTCCACTCATTCAGATACCTATAATCTGTACACATCCTCTTTCTTTGGTCTTTCTTTGGCACAAATAATATTGGTGACATCTGCGGCAATTTTGAAGGTCGTATGTATCCTTTGCGCAATTGCTCCTTCAGGAATGCATCCACTTCTTATTGTTCCATCAGAGATAATGGATATACCTTCAACTTCTTCGGCACAAATCCTGGCTTCATCTCAATTGCATGATCCCATGGCTTCCGCACTAGCATTCGCTCAGACTCCTTCTTCTGGAACACTGACAGATGTTCATGATACACTTTTGGCACCCACTCCTCCATGGACCTCCTTTGTGAAGCGGTTGCATACTACGAATATTGCATCGTACCCTTGAGCCTCAGGTAATCCGGTAATAAAATCCACAGATATATCTTGCCACGGCGCTTTAGGTATAGGGTTTGGCATTAATTTTCCTGCAGGTTATTTCTTCCCCCTCATGCACGTATCACATCCATCCACATACCCCAACACATGCTTCGAAATTCTGAGCCACCAATAATTTCTCATTACTAATTCCAACATCTTCCATCTTCCTGGGTGTCTGGCAGTCAGTGTATTATGATGTAACCAGACGATCTCCCTTCGCAAATCCTGATCCTTCAGTACATACACTTTTCCTCGAAACAACACCAACCCTTGTTCCTCAGCCCATTCATCTCCTTTAATATTACCTTTCTTCTCTCCCTTCAAAGCTTTCATGGTTTCCACTACTTCATCATCCATTTCCAAACATTGTCTAATTTTAGACAACATTTCCATTTCCGAGCTATCTATTAATAGATGCCCTTGATGCATAGCGCAAATGCGAAAGTATTCGGGTTTGAGCAAGGTAGCATTCTTATTGTCCTCCTCCACCCCTATTATTCCTACTACTACAGAAACCTCATCATTGAGCTTGGCGTGCCTCTATCTAAATCAGGTATGGCAGTTACATGGGTTACCCAATACTGTTATCTCTGATTGTGGACCACAATTTGCTTCCGCATTTATGCGAGAACTGAACAACATATTGGGGATTCAAACTAAATTATCTATGGCATATCACCCACAGACTGATGGGCAGACAGAGAGAATGAATCAGGAGTTGGAGCAGTACCTACGTATGTTTGTCAACTACCGACAAACCGACTGGCCCGAATGGCTGGCAATTGCCGAATTTTCCCACAATAACAAATTCCATTCGGCTACTCATATGTCACCCTTTTTCGTGAATTATGGATATTATCCTCCCATGGGAGTAGAACCCAGAAGGGAAGTCAAAGTACAGTTGGTAGAAGACTTTGTATCTAAGATGCAAAAGGTACAAGAGGAAGCAGAGGCGGCATTGAAGAAAGCACGTGATGACATGATGCAACATGTGGATTGTACGCAAGCACGCGCTCCAGAGTACAAAGTTGGTGACTTGGTATGGCTAAGTACCAAGGACCTGAATATTCCATGACCTTCGAGGAAACTTATGGAAAAACAAGTTGGCCCATATGCGATCTCTAAAGTAATCTCGCCTAATGTGGTAGTGCTAAAATTACCCCAATCATTCAAGATTGATCCCGAAATTAATGTATCCTGCCTACACCCTTACTGTCTGCCCACTATTCCTGGCCAACAAACTACTCCGCAACCTCCAATAATAGTAGAAGGTGCTCCAGAATATGTAGTTGAAGAAATTCTAGACTCACGTCTTTGACGGAACAAATTGGAGTTTTTAATAAAGTGGAAAAACTACACCAACGAAAATAATTTGTGGGAACCCAAAGAGAATTGTAAGCGAACGCGTAACACAATTGCCCAATTCTTTAAATGTAATCTGAATGCTCCGCATCGCATTGCGAGAATGGTGTATGAGGGGATGAAATTCTGGCCTTACCAAAATTTCACAGAGGGGACAAACGTAATATTTTCTCGCCTGGAAGTCGAGGCATAAAAGGGGGGTAATGTTAGGAAACCACCCCATTACCTAATAAACTTTCATTTTTATTTTATTATGTCGAATTACGCTACATGATGCCAAATGACGCTACATTTTGATAGCATGAGAATTTTATTTCGCACGCATCAAAATGTATGCGCATGTACGAGTGCATCGGTAACAACAATGTACAATATATGTAACATAGTATATAAACCCTAAATATATGCCTAGGGGACCCCAGTTGTGTTCTCTTAGGTATTCCACCTACGTTTTCGGTGTGAAAGGCCTATCTCAACAAACTCATCTATTAATAACCCTTTGCATCAAAACCATCAATTCCCCCATCACAAGCATGGATCCCGCCCCCTTCTTGTAGAGAGAACCCGCATGGTCTTAGCTAGCAGATTGTGGGTGTCGCCCTGACAAAAAACAAAAGAAACAGGCAATCAGTAGTTACATCACAACACAAAAGTCTACATACAGGGTATGTATTTTCCCTCAATGCTGAGAATTCAGCATAACAAACTACCAAGGGTGTTGACCTGGAGGTGTTCAAATTGTACTCCTAAACAATGCACCAGGAACCATGCGACAATCAGTAGTTGCATCGCAACATGAACATACATGTACAGGGAACATATTTTCGATTGATGCTGACCATTCAGCATGACAATCCACCAAGGGTATCAACCCGGAAGTGTTCAAATTGTATTTCTAAATAAGACACGAGGAAACAAGGGATAATCATTAGTTGCATCGCACACAATACAAAAACCTGCATACAGAGTATGAATTTTCCAAGAAGCAAGATGCAATAGATGGAAGGAAAGGTACAGCAAAAACATACAGGACAAGGGACACAGTGGTGTATATCGATTGGATATGCATGATAGCAAAATTTGTGAGATGACTACAACAATTTGGAAGAATCAACAAGTAAACACATGATTTTGGTAAATATGTTTTGTCTCCTTCATTGTTTGTATTTGCATTTACATTTACATCCACAACAGGTGCATCCACATTCCCAGCAGGCTCATTGATAGTAAGGCAAGGTTTTACGAACCCACACGGGTATTGACAAAGAGCTTTGATAGGTAGAGGTATGCAAGTTGTAACCGTCGCAATACCTCTACCCTTGCCCAAGTACGGCGGGTATTGTGGGTACAACAGGTCACCAAATATGCTGAGTATTCTTTATTGTTCCTTTAAACTAACTACATTATTCTTTTTAGTATTCTCTCCCTCACAACATGCCCATACCCTTCTCCCCATCCAAATGGGATGTGAGGCCGGTTGGAAGGGGTAAGATGATGACGGGGAGGTGGGACAATGATGGGGAGGCACCAGGAAGCTTGTGCAGTGGGAATGCCATGAGGTATGTGATTCCATGTTACCTAATGACTCCCACTGACCACAAGAACTCCCATCACCTCCTGCAGTGGCAGGAAGATGCCACACCTGACCCCAGCCCTCACATCCACTGCTGTGAGCCTCTCCCTCGCAAGGTGGATATAGAAAGTTAACAGCACCCCCACGACAACCGATATTGCACCTGCCCCCATGCCTTCGAGCAACTGCTTGTTGGGTGGATGGTGGGTGCTACCAGATAATGATACCGACAACGATGGGAACGACTGGATGTAGAAAAGCCCTAGCACCACTGAGCACCACAAATAATAACACTGCATCCACCCCCAGCAACAAATGCTGAAGCAACGACCACACTCCAGCTCTTCTCTAACTCTGTGAACAACGATGGAGTGACTGGCTCGACCTAGCACCCCCCTTTTCCATGCAAGCAATGGCTTACAGCGGCAGTGGTGGGTGCTACTGGGCCATGACCTCAGGTGCAACAAGTACAGGGCCAACTACTGGGGCAAGTATCAAGGTGAGGCTACCGAAGACAAGAACAGGGATGAGGTTGGATAAAGGATGCTAACAAGGCTGGCAGACGATGGTGGACGACAAATACTTGTGCACATTATCCGCCAGGGTATGCATCCCAACCCCTGGGTACCCGTGCCTGTACCTGCCAAGAGCCTGATGCCTGCACTCGCATTCACATTCTCGACAGGCACATTGAAGCTAACCCTGTGCTCCATGGGCCATCTCGAGCTTCTCAAGCTGTATCAGCTGCATTCTATTATTATTATCCCACAGCAGCCTCTTCGTATCAAATTCTGGGGCTCAATATTCAACAAGCTGGGCATGCCATCTGCCTCAGCTGCAAGAATGATGGAACAAGGAATGCACTGTGGAAGACACGTGCACAGGCCAGAGACATGAATTTTGGGTGCGTTCATAATGTTATATATAAGATTTTCTGTAAATACAGCAGTCATATTTACGAACACATTTTGTCCATAACTATCGAAGACATTCACTCGCCCGGAAGAGCAATAAGTATGACAAAGTGAATATTTGTTGAAAGGCTCTTTGATCTGCATCCTTCCTCACCACCAAATGTGTTTAGTGTATAACCAACAGACACTAAAGAATCGCATGGAAGGTCCTTCAAACCATGATCATACAGGGGCCAACTATTCAGCTGAGCAAAGTCGTTGTAAGTGTAGGTAAACTCATGGCCGCCATCGACAGGGCAGCTATTATAGATTGGAACTGGGCAAAAGATTGCAGTTAGCGACAAAAGAAATAGTTGAAAATGCATATGACATACCTCATTGGTCATAAGAATGAGACATAACATAGTTGTCCAGGCAGCATGCAGGAATGGGACTCTGAACAACAGAAATAGCACAAGATGTACTGTTTTGGGGTGACAAAGGGGTGGAACCACCTGCAATGGCCAAGCCAACACCAGCAATATGCATGTGAAACCAGTGACAAACTTTGAGAGGACTCAAAATATGTAGATTTTGTACAGGTGGTGAAACCCAGGCCCTCAATCGAGATAGCTGCAGCAATAGTGTAGAACCCCAACACTGTCCCCCAAAGGGTGGTGTCATGATGAATCTCCTGATGAAAAGGAGCCAATGTGACTTTGTGAACAGTCCGAAGAGAGTCAGGGGCGCCAATTGATCCTTCCAAAACAATTGCACACTCAGAGATGACCCCAGTCATAACACCTACAGCAATGGTGTTGGGAGAAGAGAGCTTTAACCGACCATGGTCACTGTAGAACAAACCAGGATCATCATGGGCAGAATTGACAAACATCCCAGATCTTGTAAACAAAAGAGCGCGTACACAACTATCATATCTTTAGCATCGGTAAAAGTGTCATAGATAAATGTTCAGTTACCTGATTGCCTCGGTGTTGACCAGGCCCTGGAGTTCCTTGACAGTCAAAATTGCGGTCCCTATGGTAGAAACATAAGAAAACTGTTTGACAGTACGAAAGGTCCTATAAACCAAAGTTAGAATGTGAATGAGAAGGCATTGAAGATAACACACCCTACAGTCGGAAGACCTTCATAAATTGGACGAAGTTCAGGCTCCTGAACTGCCTTAAGCATAACGTCGACCAAAGGATCCTCATCTGCAGAACTTCAAACAGAGCAGACATCAAAGCACAGCCAAAAAAACAAAAGTAAACCAAAGAAATATCGAAGGAAACTCACAGATCTCCTTTTTTGTCCACTCCTTCTCAATTCAGACCATCAATTGCATCTTTCGTTTCTGTGACTTCAGAGGCCGCATCATTGGTAGCATCTACACTGCCTCCCTGGGTACTGACAGAGTCATGAATGGGGTCATCCACTTCAATCGCCTCATCAATAAATGGGGATGCTAGGATAGAACAACCAGTTTTCCTGCAAACAGGAAATTACAGTCAAGGCAGAAACAAAAAAATTTGTACCCATGCATTCATTAGCATTACAGGCCATTCTAGATTGGATAGAATGGGGCTGCTGGCCTTGAAAAGTCTTTTTCAACCTGCCTTAACAGGAGGAGGCAACTCATTCCTGTAACAACATAAATAATCAATGCAAATTGAAGCTAAGCTAGAAGAAAACATACCCGATGTCATCAGCATCCCAAGAATCAACCGCCTGCACTACTCGACTACAATGGTACTCACACATGTGAATCAGTCTCGGCCCAATAGAAATTACTTTGACACCCTTCCTTCAAGAATATATGAATCCATTAACTACTGATAACACAAGAAATTACACTCGATATTATGGTATTAGAAAAAGTACAGACCGAGAACTCAGAATAGAACTCAATTCTTGACAAACAGCATAAACGAACCTGGAATTCGAATGCAGGGACAGATATAGAAAAGAGTTTGGATAAATATAGAACTAAAGGCTTGTCGTAAACATGGGTTCCAAGGGTAAGGAGTGTTTTCGTAGGCCTCTGCGCCATCAAGCTTTTGATCATGTGACAAGCCATGCTATCTGCATTGTGTCACATCGAGCTTTGCTCAACCTCCTAATTGCGCAGTCCATGACGAGGTGCTAGGGTTTCACCTCATCATGGACCATGCGATTAGCCTGTGTTGCTTTCTCCTGTCCACCATCTCGTCGCACAAGCAACACAGGTAAGTGCTCCGCACTTCTTTTACATGGATTCGGCTCTTACCTTATCAGTTAGTTGTTATATAAGGCCTCACCTCAAGATCCGTCTCGCACATAACAACTATCTACATTGTAAGAGCTCTCACCGTGGTTCATCTAGGCTTGCACTTATTGACATCAGGAAAATCCAAAATCTTCTTAATGACACTTAGGTGTGCTTACAATGACTTAATGACACTTCTAAGCACCGCTAAGTTGGGGGTCACTAAGCCTGTCTATGCTTAGACTAAGCCAAGTCCTCCCATGAATTTGACTTACCTGAGGCTTATTGTTCGGCTTATTCTGGACTTAGACTAAGTACAGATCTAAGCACTTCAAGTCAATCTCCCAGTGAAATTCCAGCTTGATAAGCAGTTGAAAGCCTGAAACATAATCAAGCATTGACCAGAAATCGGACTATTAAGCTTGCTAAGGATTCATAAAGCATATATTGGTGCGTCAAGTATGTCTAAGCATGGGTATAAAGATATGCTAAATGTGCTAAGCAAACATTAAGCAATCAAAGAGCTGCAAAAAGCAGAAACAAGCATAATAAGCCAGAGTTGAATCTGGCATGGCAATGAGTGAGCAGATGTGACAAAACAAGAGCCAGATGGGGATTTTTCTATGAGGTATATACAATAACAGATAGAAAACATGATGCAGATTCTAGAAGATCATGTTAGTGAGGTCACAAAAGGCAAAAATAACTTACAGTCTTCATTGTCCGAGTTGTCAGAGTTATCAACAAGGTGTCCCCATTTGTCATCGTCATCATCGTCGTCAATTTCAATGACTTCTTTAGCCTCGGTCTTGTTGCAAGTTGACTTTGGGTTCACAAATCGTCGGGCATCTTGAACAATGGTGTCAAACTTGGTGTTTGTGAATGAGCTCGCTGACTTGGCATAACTGCGGGTGGCCTTGCCCCACATAGCATCGCTGAAACCAGTTTGGCGCATGGATTCCTTCCCCGTGGAGATATTGAGAGTCCGAGGGAGGGATACTGCCTTGCCTTTGCTAGTATGGGCCATTGTGACAGTTAATGTCCCAGTAGCAATGAGAGTTAGAGCCCTCTCCACCTATCAATGATCAGAACAGTCCCTCAGGCACATTGTATGATGCATACCGAGGCAGCAGCCAAACCCAAAGCACCAACTGTGGCAGGAGCTGGTTTGTCATGGAGTCCAGGTACATTCACAGAACCTTCAATTGCCGAGAGGTGGGCAGCAAAAGTCTGGAGGACAAAGGGGCCATGAAAGAGCCCCTTCCATTTCTGAGAATTATTAGATATATGATGAGAGAATATTCAGCGTCACATACCTTTTTATTGTCATGATCGACATCTCTGTACAAAAAGCGAAGATCCTTGAGGAAATACTTATAACATTGCGCCACGAGTCCGCGAGGTGTTGAACCATCTGATAAAATCATTTTAAAATCATTCTAGAATGAAGTCAGTCACGTACCTTCTGATAGATTGAGGTGTGCGTTGTTATCTCATATCGGTAGACACTAGTTGCATCCCAGATCTTCTGCATCACCAGCACTGACTGTTTGACTGGCATATCCCAAGGGTTGGCAGTTTGGCCAACAAATGCCATATACGTTGTGATGAACACATACTGGAACCATTGAGCATCAACCCAGTGTGGAAGGTCCTCATTTCGAGGCTTTTTGGTGGCTGTTCCACTGGCCTTTGAGGATATTTGGATGACAGGTTGCTTATCGCGATAACACTTAGATCGCTGTATTAATGAACAGAAGCAACCCACCTCGCTAGTGATTCTCTTGTTGCCCTTGGGAGGGCTGTTGATTGCAACCTCCCATTCCTCTCCTCTCCTCTCGTCATTGTCCGAAAGGCTGCCATCGTCATTCAAAGAGAGAGTAGGTGCCAATTTGGATTTTACCTTAACTAAGTCTGATGCTCGGTGACTGATAATCTTCACATCATCAGTGAGGATGGAAGGAGCTGATGAGTGGCTAGCACCACTCGTAAGTGAGGGAACGTGGCTGGAAACAGATTTAGGGGCTCGCAATGTAGGGTTACTGTTGGGTACTGTGGACACCCATGCCTTGATTGTGGCGGAGCTGCATTTCTGTTTGTTGTGAGAGGTATCGCTGAGTGTCCAATAGAAAAGTGTTGAATGATCAAGTGTCAGCAATGGAACCATGAGGTATTGGTGAGAGGACAATACCTTTTATTGGCATCCATCAGATTGCTGTCAACCTTCTGTTGTGAATGCTGATTGGGGTTTACCAGGACCTCCCATTCATACAATGCCTTGATATCTGCTATTGCCCCCTCTCGATTCAACTTCTTGTTCCCAATCTGCGATGTGGCTTCAGGAGCTGGTCTCCCTCACAAATCTTCCCCTGCATGCTTGCTGGACTTCAGCATGTTGACATATGCACTCTGGACCTTGTTCTCCTTGATCTTCTTCATCGCAATGTCAATCTCATCTCATAACTTGACCTTCACTTTCTTCAGCTTGGGCTCTTGTGGTAGCTCTTCATCAGAGGCTGGTACTATCTCTTCAGCATTGTCTTTTGCCCTCTTTTTCTTTTCAGCCACTCTTCCACCAACTGGCTTCACTCCTGCTGTTGATACTGCCTTTGTGGCTGCTACAGCTGTTGCAGTCACTTGGACCTTAAGCTTTTTGACAGGGGGAGGTGGGTTGTTGCTTTCGACAGTTGAACCATTGGTGACTGACTTTTTGGAGCAGGGGACATCAAATGATGCTGCATCAAAATCTTCAGCCATCTCAACGTTGCTCATCTCTGTAAAAGGGGTGAGGCAGGCATCCTTATGCATCAGGAAAAACACTTTTGGACTCAGAATACTCCCAGGGTTCCTGACTGTTCTCAGGGTACCTGGCTCTTCCCAGGGCTTCTCAAAGTATCTCAAGGGAACACAGGGTACCTCAGAAACACATATGGTTTTTTAGTAAACACCATGAGTATCTACCACAGTAATTGATCTATATTTCTACTTACACAAATCAAAAATTCCATAATATAAGCCTCTTGACTCACTGGGCCATTTGAACGACATGTAACTAGATTAGAATCAAATATAGGATCATGAGAAACAAAGCAGAACTCACCGTGTTCTGCCAGACCCAAATTGTAACATCTGCAAAGCAAAAACTTCAAAATGCAGAAGAACGGATTGACTTAGGCCTCTCGTCTCACTGGGCCCTTCAAATGACATGTAATTAGATTAGAATCAAATATAAGATCATGAAAAATGAAGCAGAACTCACTGAGTTCTGCCATACCTATGTTGTAACCCCTACAAAATAAAAACTTCGAAATGCAAAAGAACAGATTGATGTAGGCCTCTCGTCTCACTGGGCCCTTCAAATGACATGTAAATAGATTAGAATCAAATATAGGATCATGAGAAACAAAGCACAACTCAATGAGTTCTACCATACCCAAATTGTAACCCCTGCAAAGTGAAAACATCAAAATGCGAAAGAACAAATTGGCATAGGCCTCTCATCTCACTGGGCCCTTTAAGCTACATGTAAATAGATTAGAATCAAATGTAAGATCATGAAAGCAGAACTCATTGAGTTCTGCGTACCCAAATTGTAACCCCTGCAAAGTGAAAACTTTGAAATGCAAAAGCACGAATTGACGTAGGCCTCTCGTCTCACTGGGCCCTTTGAACAACATGTAAATAGATTAGAATCAAATATAAGATCATGAAAAACGAAGCAAAACTCACTGAGTTCTGCCATACCTAGTATGTTGTAACCCCTACAAAGTGAAAATGTCGAAATGCGAAAGAACAAATTGACGTAGGCCTCTCGTCTTATTTGGCACTTCAAACTACATGTAAATAGATTAGAATCAAATATAAGATCATGAAAAATGAAGCAGAACTCACCAAGTTCTGCCATATTCATGTTGTAGCCACTTTGAAATGAAAACATCAACATACGAAAGGACAGCATATCATAGGCCTCTGTGCTCTGAATGACATGAATATCAGATTAGAAAAGATCACAAAGCAGAACTCATCAACTTGTTACAACTTTACAAGTTGTAGGTCATGGTGTCATTTAGAATGGACTCAGATTTAGTGTGCACTGGCAAGTGAGGTGAAATCTCAAACATTTCATATAGAACTACTCTAGATTAAACACGAGAGCAAAGCACCAAACACAGGGAAAGTGTTGTGTCAGTAAGAGGGGTGGGAAACAACTTGGTCAGCCAAATTGTTTCCCATGAATCTTGGCATTTTTTGAAGAACTCCATGCCTTACCTGCATTTGGACGAGGAGATTTCATTACCTCAAGTTCCAACAGGTAGGGATCTGCATGGGTTTGGCATACCCATGAGGGAACAACACCAACAACACCAACAACACTAACAACAACAACAACGCTAGCAGCAAGAACAACAATACCACAGCAATAGCAACCCCAACAACAGCGCATTGGACAGCGCTCAGGGGTGTCACTCCCTCCTCATAAGTTTTATTCATTTTATTCTTCACTTTTACACTAAATCTACTGGTTTTACAGGCTAACACTCATGACACCACCCATCACAATGACATGAACACACCAGCTGCCATGTCACACCAACCGCCCCACAAGGGACCGCGATGCCAGATAACGGGAGGAGCCCACTGGCAGGGAGCCAAACAGCAATGCAGGGGAAATACTTGGGAGGTGATACCTCTTGAGCTGTTCCTATGTTCTTTTTTTTTTTTGTTTCTCAATCTTCTTTTTTACTGATTTTGTTCATCTTACTTCTGTAGGCCACACCATAGGGTGGTGACATGTCTCCCACACCTCACAATCCACCACATGAGCCAGGGAGCCAAAAACAATGCCAAGGGACTTCAACGCCACCAAGGCCACACCTCCAGCATCCCAACCTGCTATGTCAACACCACAAATGAAGAGCACCAATGACACAATGGGGAGGACTGTGAAGACAGCAAAGACAAAGACAAAGACAAAGATGAAGGCAAAGATGGCAAAGACAAACACAAAGGCAAAGACAGCGAACAAGGCCAAGGCCAAGGACAAAGACAAGGACAGGGATGAGGATGGCAGCAACGATGCAGGTCCTGGGCCCTCTGGTATGTTTTTCATTTCTTCTTTTTTATTATTTTACTAATCTTACATTGGTTTTAGTTACTACGAGGTGGGAGGGTGTGCCTCCCAAGCTAAACTTATCTTCTTTTCTTCTTTTTTGTCCTCATCTTTTGTTACTTACAACTTCTATGAACAGGGTGCAACGGAGCAGAGAGCAAAACAGTGGTGATGCTCATCAATGACCAAGGTCCAACAAGCAACACAGGAACACAGGGCTGCCAACCACAATGACAGAATGATGAGACCAGGGCCACCGAGGCACAGGAGCACAAATGACCAGGAATACCAACGATGACAGCGACTCAGCACCAACGAGGTCCAGCCAACAACAAAACCACTGGGAAGCCCTAACAATATGTGGGGAGCATGCACAACACAAAGGCGACAACTAAGGTGATGAAACCCTGAGTTGCAGCAATGCCTCCAAGATCTGGTATGTTTTCTTTTTCTTTATTCTTACGTTGATTTGTTTTTTTTACTAATCTTATCTTTATTCTAGTGACTACAGGCTACAAAATGCCACAAATGGGCACAAACCAACACCAGGCAACACTTGGAAGGAACCTGGACCATTCGCTCATCCATGAGTGTAGACAGTGGTGGTGGAGTAATTTACCAATTTTGTGTTTATATATTCCATAAATAATATCATCATTGTCATCCATCAAAGCTGCTAAAGCTGACAAGGCTGAGAGGATAAGGAAAATTGAGCCATCTGAAAGGTGCTCCTTATGGCTTTTGATGATATTTGTGTGACCTTGAGATGCCTTCAGATACCCTGGCAACCCCACTCAACCTCAACACTTGTTCCTCTGAGTCCCTGGGAGAGCTTTTGAGCTTTTGAGCCTTGAAAGCTCTGGGAGCATCTGGGAGCAACCCAACGTCTCTGAAGGTGTCCTGGGACACAAGTCATTTTTCCTGATGTGGCTGCAGGGAGCTGACCATAGTTTTTGAGTGAAGGGTGGGCATGGCATAGCGTCAATGATGTCTTTGTTGGCCATGTCCGCATGCTCAAACTCTGCTGCGTGGTTGATACTCCATCGCTTTGCTTCTTCCTTAGCTGCCTTCACCTGAGCTTTCACTGCACGCTCTTGTTGGACCTCAGCTGTGGTTCGATGCAGTGTAGCTTTGAGAGCCATTCCTGGGTGAACCAATTTGTTTTTTGCATGGGGCTCGATGTGATGCTGAGGTACAGAGGCACCAGACATTGTATGACATTGTATTGCAGGCTAGGGAGTGTTGGATAGAGTGCGTATGTGAACAGGTCTGTCAGTGAGGCTGTGAGAGTAACAGAAAATGTATGACATTTTTGTGACTTACACAGATTTTGATCATCTGGACTTTACCACGCTACTACCAGCAGCCTTACACACCCTTTCATATCCTGCACCATTCACCTTTCACAACTTGATTCCTCACTCTGGCTCGCTAAAATATAATCTCATAATGCTACCAAACCGAAATCTGCCAATTCACAATGTGTTTACTCTTGGTTCTCTGCCACCAACCCTTGCATGTCCCTACTGTGTCTGACACTTTCACAGCAAAGGTGGATGCACCAAACACATATGGGCAAAGCACCAGGCAGATGGATCTGAGCCCCACATGCCCAATCAATCTGTGCCACAATCATCCTTCTTACAACCACAATCCTTGTCACAATCATCTCCTCGGTCTCCAGGTCCTGTTCCTTCCAGCAATACAATACCGTCTCCTTCACATGGAGGACCCAACTCTGCCAGCCCAGCTGTTGAACACCTGCACTCCGATCTGGCCTACAACCCACCTGGTTCCTATTCCAACTCCGGCAATGACATGAATGAAGACCCACCACCTGGGGACAGAGTCAGCGACTGCCAAGTTCCTGACCCACCATGCATTATATGTGTTTATCATTCAAAGCTTGATGGTAGGTTGATCTTTTTCAAATATACACTGACATTAACTTTCTCACTTGTAGGACGAATCTGTGATGAGGGTGGCAATGACATACCCCTCGATGCACCACCACCTCCTTGCCACCCAGATAAAGGACCTGATGATTGGGCGCCCTATGCTACCTGCCTCCAATTTGAAGTCGCTGACTTCCTCTTCCGTCGAAATCAGATGTCTGCCGGGGATATCAACTTTCTACTCAGCCTTTGGGCTGCGTCTCTCGCCATCCACAATGATGAACCACCATTTTCAAAGGCTATGCATGTGTACAACACCATCGATTCCACTCCTCTTGGAGATGTCACCTGGGAATCTTTTAGTTTACAGTATAATGGAACCCGACCTGCAGAGAGTGTTCCGTCATGGATGCAGGCAGAGTATGATGTCTGGTTTCGTGATCCCCACATTTTGGTCCACAACCTTCTCTCCAATCCTGATTTCAAGATGGATTTTGATTATGTGCTGTTTCAAGAGCACACAACTGATGGAGTCCACTGCTTTCAAGACTTCATGTCTGGAAATTGGGCTTGGAAACAAGCCGCAAGTCTTCATGATGGCTTCTTTGATCTAATATTAATCATTTGTTGCAATAGGATACTATTGCTGAGGATCCCAAAACCCATGGCGCCATTTTTTGCCCCATTATCCTTGGTAGTGATAAAACTACAGTATCCGTAGCTACAGGACACAATGAGTACTGGCCAATCTACCTATCTATTGGTAATATACACAACAACATCCGACGAGCACACTGTAATGGTATTGTGCTCCTTGGCTTCTTTGCTATCCCAAAAAGTAAATGCCATATTATTGTGCTGTAATATATCTTGCTAATGCATGGGTCTTGTTTAGTGACTCATGAATTTCGTGATGATGCCAGCTTTCATAAATTCCGGCACCAACTTCTACACTCATCGCTTGCCCGAATCCTTGAGCCTCTCAAACCTGGCATGACGACGCCTGAGGTCGTTTGCTTTCCTGATGGTCATTTTAGAAAGGTCATCTATGGGCTTGGCCCCTATATTGCAGATTATCCAGAACAGGCACTGCTTGTATGCATTGTGCAAGGCTGGTGCCTGAAGTATGTATTCCTACTGATAAACTGATGAAATCAATGTTGACAAGCTTTTTCAGATGTACTGCCCCTGCAAAGGACCTTGACTCTAGTCACTATGTGCACCATTCTCTGGTGCATGCTGAGCTGCTAGTCGAGGCATTTGAGCTTGGTACACTATGGGATGAATACGGACTCATTGGGGATGTTGTCGTAAGTGTTCCTCTGTTATATTATCTGCATCTATTCATTATCTTTTAGCCATTCACAAGCATGTTCCCCCAAGCAGATATACATGAGCTTCTGGCACCTGATCTACTGCATCAGTTGATCAAAGGTGCCTTCAAGGACCACCTTGTTACATGGGTGAATGAATACATTAAAGCAGAATTCCCAGCAGCCGAAGTGCAGAAGATCCTCGATGACATTGACCAGCGGTAAGCTTTTCACCCATGATTTGTATGGTAATAATTACTGAATCTATTGAAGCATAGCACTTGCTCTGTCTTTTGCAGGGCTTCAACGTTTTCCTGAAGGCCGAAATTTCAAACAATGGACTGCTGATGATTCGAAGGCACTCATGAAGGTACAGGATTCTTTTGTGTTACTATATAAACAAGTCTAATCAATTTGCATACAGGTTTATCTACCAGCAATTGAAGGCCATGTACCAGATGACATGGTGCAGATGATGCATGCTCTCCTGGAATTTGGCTACATAGCTCGACGCAACATACATGACACACACAGTCTTGCCACCTTAGATGACGCGCTTCAGCGGTTTCACCACTATTGCAAAATCTTTTGCACAAGTGGTGCTCGTGCTGATGGCTTCAATCTCCCAAGGCAGCACTCCCTCATTCATTATGTGAAACTCATTTGTGCCTATGGTGCTCCGAATGGTATTTGTTCCTCCATTACAGAATCAAAGCATATCAAGGCTGTGAAGGAGCCGTGGCAGTGCTCAAGTCATTTCGAAGTGCTCAGCCAAATGCTCCTTACCAACCAGCACCTCGATAAGCTTGCTGCTGCTTGGGCTGATTTTGCTGACTGTGGGATGCTACAAGGCACATGCCTATCAGCAGTTTGAGATCAAATTCTTCGTATGCATCTCAGTTTCCTCTCTGATGGTCTTCTAAACTAATTATACAAATATAGGAATGGATGAAGCCAATCCTGATCCTGATCTACCACACTTCTCTGTCAGTGAAGATGATGATGATGAAAATGTCAACAACGGCAATGGTGATGTTGACCACAACGATGATGATGATGACAATGATGATGACGATGACGATGATGACACTTGTGATGTTGATGGTCCTACTGTACAGGCCCATGTTGACCTAGCAAAGACAGCATGTAAGTATTGCAGGACTCAATATTGTTGAAATATACTTACCTACATTTACAGCACACAAAGTTTACCCTGAAGACATCACCGAAATTGAACCTGACCTCTCTTATCTCATCCAGCAATTTATTTACAACCAGCAGCATCCAAACGATCTTTCCGATGCCAGTATCCTGGACCTCCCCATGTTTTATGGCAAGATAACAATCTACACTTCTGCCATTGCCATGCTTACAATGTACTTAGATTTTTGCTCGTGCTTACTGACAAATGTACTAAGTAGAAAATAAGCCACTTGAGAAGCTTAGTGGGCTTAGCCATAAAATAAGCAGGCTAAGTCCACTAAGAATTTTTTGGATTTTCCTGATGGAGGATCTCCTAACAGGATTCATCAACTGAATCCTAACATCAGTAAAATTGCAAAATAGATTCTGGGTTTTCAACAGTTTTCATCAGTTTCTTGGTTTCTCAAAACTGAAAAACTGAAAACCAGGAAACTGACAATTATAATTGTACATATAACTAACTACTGTCGGGGAACACAAGTGCACATGTGTGAAAGGTTTATATACCCGATGATGTGCATGGACCATGTGGCAATATTTGTCATGATATCAATGTGATGCGAGATATATGATAAGCTAACAAACAATGTCAAATGGTCCGTGCGCTTCTCCAGGTATATAAACCCTCCAACTGTTAATTGCCTATTTCCCGGTGTGCCCTGTGTCGCCTAAGTACAACTATTACTGTTAACTTTCAATTATGTGAAAATGTATTTGTGTTATATAATATCTGGTTTCCTAGGTTTTCGCCTTGTGGTTCCCATGTTGGGTTTTGGAGAAAAGGGACATAGGTCATCAAGTTCCCAAGTTTCAAAGTTTTAGCTGGTTTTTAGAGGTTACTCAGGTTAAATAACCCATGGAAACTGAAATGCAAGATTACTGATGAACAGTGAGCCGCATTACTAGCCCATCGTTTCTTGTCAGTGCACGTTCTTACGGGCCTCGTATCTATAGGCCGTATCGAATAGTTCCTTTAACTTTCAATTTTTGTGACCCACCCACCTCTCCCTTTGATATTTTGTTTTCGTATTCTTTCTGTTTGGATAGTAAAATGGTCTCCTGCATGCTTTTTATGTATTCCTATGTATCTGTAGCATGTCCGCTCCTTCGCCTATCTATGCCAAGAGCCCTTGTTTTGCCGTAATCCTCCTTGAGCTAAGCAGCAGAGGTGTGACGACCTGTGCATTTCGAATCCCGACCGCAGATCGCCGCTATAATACAGTCAACTCCCTCATAACCCATACCCCTCGGTGGACACTCCAGGCTATGGGTTATGAGGGAGTATGGGGTTTGAGGATGGTCCTAAAAAAGGGTCCCAAAAAATCGGGAAAAATCGGGAAAAATCAGAAAAAAATCAGTTATGTATTTTTGAAGCATCTGGGGCCGTTTCGTGTGCCAACTTTAGAGTAGAACTATGTACGACTAATAAGGTAAACTATATACTGTTAGTAAAATTATTTGAAGATTATAAGCGATGAAAGTAGTCAGTAAGATGAGTAGACTTCATAGAATGAGACATCTCCAGTCATATTTGATGTCTAAAGGAAGCCAAGACTCCCTCTAGCTTGCATGCAATGGGATCATCGAGAGTATCAGTATACTTATTGAGGACAGAAGCAGCTTGAAGGACTTCGCGATGTGTAGGACACGGTTCAACGGATGCGTCGTCATCAATGTCGTCATCTCCACCATTGATCAATGCCTCTTCCTGTGCTCTTCTCGCATCCAACACAGCTTGGCATATTTCGACATCTGTTGTCTCATCCATAACCCGTGACTCATCAGCCAGATTGAGCAGTGCCTCGATATCCATCCTGTTGCTTGCCTGAAGTACCCCGGTTGATTCCAGCTCATCAAGAGCCCGATTAAGCTGCTTCTCGGCAGGTGCAACTGGATTTTCAATGTTGTCAACATTGAGGAGTGATGAGATAGGGATACTTGGATTGGGAATCTGGGTGCGAGAAGATGAGGGAAGAATACCGGCCTTCTTCCAGCAATTCCTGATCGTAGTCGTGTCCACTTCGTGCCAAGCCACGTCCGCAAGCCGCATCGCTTGGAGTTGGTCGATGTCATAGATTTCCGAGGGAGTGACACCTGCCTCATAATTGTCAATGGCTCGCTGGATGTATTTTGCATGGTAATGAGCTTTGAAGCATCGAATGATGCCCTGATCCATTGGCTGGACATGTGCAGTAAGATTCGGCTCGAAATTCTCGACGCGAATGTTTCAAAGACCATCTGGGACAATGTGACCAGAGAAATTATCTTGTAAAAGAAGGATCTTGCGGTTTTTCGAGCGTAGTTCAGAATCCCATTCCTGAATCCATTCCTGATACAGTGCTGAAGTCATCCAAGCCTTTGCATTGTTCCGATAGTAAAAGCCTAGCTGCTTGCCTGACTTCTTTTGGAATGCTCGAGGTTTCTTCGCTTTACCGATGATGATAGGTGACAGTTTCTCAGACCCATCTGCATTAGATGTAAATGCATAGGTGAGTCTGACCTTTCGGCCCTTCACTCCCGAATTTTTCTTGTCTGATAACCCTCGGTCCGGAGGCATCCTATTTCTGAAAATGAGTGCACGCAAACTAAGAAATTGGTATGGTATGTACGCATAGAATAACCCAGTCTCATCCATGTTAAAGATGTCCCGCAGCTCATAACCATACTTATCGATAAGCTCCTGGATGCGTTTTCGCTCTCTCTTCACCGTTTCCAGATCTGCCGATGCCGCATCGCCATGGCGCTTAAATTGCTTCAAACCGGTCCGGGCCTTGAAACGAGTCAACCAACCATCACTTAGATTGAGTCGTTCATCCTGTGGGACGCCTGCCAGGTCTGCAAACTTTGTCCACTTCTGGCGTAGGACCTCACCCGTGAGTAGAATATCCTCTGCCATCGCCTTTAACACCCACAGCTCCATCATTTCTGTCACTTCTGGGTGCTGTGTTTGACGAGCCCGTTTGGCTGTGCATCCTCCATTGTTACGTTCCCACTCTTCCCGCCATTTTGGTTCATCCTTTACCCATGCAGAGACCAGCGGCTGCTTCATCTTTAGGTTCGGATATATTGAATCAAAGTGTTTCGCTGTTTTTGACTGATTTTTGCCATTCTTATGATACCAGTCCAAAATTTCGATGCGCTGGGCAAGTGTTGCATTCTCCTTCTTGGTGAAAACAGGTGCGCTACATTCCTTATTTGACATTTTCTTCTCACTGGGTTCTTTAGGTTTGGGTTCAGATCCTTTATGTCGGTTCAATGTTACCACAATGATGAGCCATAATTGTTCACGCACTTTTCCGCTTCTTTCCTACTGCCTTGCTCAGGTCACCTGCCACCTCCCGTAATCTCCTTACGACGCCCTTTTGTGTTTCATCAAGTCTTTCGCAGCCCCTCTCGTAATCTGAAGCATTTTCCAGCGCATCCAAAACCCACTGCTCATCCACCAAATTTGCCTCGTTGTCAAGCCAATTCTCATCAAGTGATGATATTGACTTTTTCGCATGCAGCTGAGCCTGTAGCTTCTCTTTCTTGGCTTTAACCTGATCCTGCAAGATTTTCAGCCCCTTTTTGAGGACCTCAAGAGGCTTTAATGGCATGGGTAGCTGGAATTTGAGTATTGAGAGAGTAAATTATATGTTTGTGGCGCATCGAAGTTGACACGACCAACTGCACTAGTATATATATGGTAATAAAATGTATGGGTTTTACCTCGCAATAGGTATGGGTTACTATGGCACCCAACGGGTCTGAATTCTCCCAGGGTGTCTGAATTTCGATTTTCTTATTTTATATTCTTGCGCTGACCTTCCGGAGTTTTACGGAATTTCATCACATAGTACTCATGTATATACATATAATTTTACTAAGGAATTCAAAGTGTAGAAGCAATCGAAAAATAGTAGCCGGAGTAACCAGTCAGTGATTTTGATGCAAACACTTTGCTCACGACTTCATACTCTACTCCGGGTGCTCAATAAAAATTTACAGGCTACCTATACCAGACTGAAATACGGCTTCATGCCCAATTTAAGTTGCCGGTGCAGTATGCCTGTGCTTGGGAGGGGAGAAGACATTTTGTCTCTTTTGTCACACTTTGTCACAATTAGATTTGCTCTCCGCCGCGTCGTCAACCGCCACCTCATTCGAACACGCAAAACCACGACAACTATTTGAATTGAAGTATATACAACTATGTATAAAGTAAGGTATGACCTAGAGGATGAAATAAATGAAATATATACTGATGATTAGCTTGGAATGAGTTATAGAATTGAGGTATGAGCTAGATTGGTACTTATGGGCTGGGGAGGTGAATGTATGTTCGAAAGTGAGTGCTTGTGGATGTTGAGAAAGCGAGCCCGAAGAGTAGAATAAGGAATGTTGAGATCACAAGCTGTCTGTTTGACATTGATCTTAATGCCATTGCGTTTCTCGCGGATAATGCGGCGGCAGCCCTCTTTGAGCAGCTCCTCAGTCTCATGCCGCGCGCGCTCTGATGGCATGCGTGAGGCCTGAATTCAGAAAACGCGTAAATGTCAAAACGTTTCTGGCGGAGCCTGAATTTCAGTGTGCTGTGTCACGCTTCCTTTCCTTCCTTGTAAGCACAGGCGCACTGCACCGGGAACTCAAAATTAGTATGCGGCCATGTTTCAGTCCAGTATAGGTGGCCTGTAAATTTTTTCTGAGCACTCAGAGTGGAGTATGAAGTTGTGAGCAAAATAGTTACATCAAAATCACTGACTGATCACTCCGGCTACTATTTTTCGATTGCTTCTACACTTTGAATTCCTTAGTAAAATTATATGTATATACATGAGTACTATGTGATGAAATTCCGTAAAACTCCGGAAGGTCAGCGCAAGAATATAAAATAAGAAAATCGAAATTCAGACACCCTGGGAGAATTCAGACCCGTTGGGTGCCATAGTATGGGATATTAGGGAGTATGGGTGGTTATGGGTTCGAATTCCCCGCCTACCAACTTGGTGGATCAAAAATTCTATGGGTTATGGGAGAGTATGGGTTATCAGAGCTATGGGTTATGAGGGAGTCGACTGTATGTAGATATCAGGACGTTGAAATCATTCGCAGAAGCCGAGGATAAAGACCGAGTTCTCAATACTGAGAACTCGGAACTTGTTTGCGCTCCTTTTATTCATCGGCCCGGGCACGTGTTTTCTGGAGCACTGAGTCATGGCATTTTAGTTTTGGACTCTCAAGTCTCTGCTTGCCCTTGTGATAATGCTATCGTCAGACGTTCGTGGGCTCTTGGCCCGCATGACTTCCCAGTTGAAGTCTAATACGACACTGGATGTGTTCCTCCGCACTTGGTACCTCGGATTCACCTCATTTGGTGGTCCTGTCGTCCACTTTCAAATATTCCATCGCATGTTTGTGGAGGGACAAAATCCATGGCTAGACGAGCAAACAGTAAGATGTTTCCGCTTATTGCTCGCAGCCATCTTATTTTATTGATCTTTCGTATTCGTCTCTCTGATGAGCGTTCTCACAGTTCCAGGAGCTTTTCGCGATTTGCCAAGCACTTCCAGGCCCGGGCAGCACCAAGATGGGATTCTGCATAGCCCTTTTACGTGGAGGAATCTTATCAGCATTTATTTTCTTCCTGACTTGGAGGTGAGCCACTTACTTTGCAAGAGTCGACATACGACATATCTTTGTCATCTATCAACACCTATCATGATTTGTTTGGCGTATCCAGCATCGAACGTGCTACGTCTCTCTCTCTCCACATCTCTTCGCGTTACCGGAATGTCTTTCTCAGCTAACAAATTCTGAAAAGTCTCCCTGGAGCAGCCGGCATGTATGCTCTTGCCATCGGAATTTCTCACGTTTCCACTACCCTTCCATTGCCTATATACGCACTGCTTTCCGGTCTGAATGCGTCCGTAGTCGGCGTCATCGCTTTTGCGGCCGTGCAGCTGGCAACTAAAGCCATCACTGATCCACTATCCCGGCTCATCGTGGTGTTCTCTGCGTGTGCAGGCCTATGCTACAACGCACTGTGGTATTTCCCGATTTTGATGATTGGAGGTGGGACAAGCACTGTCGTGTGGGATATCTGGATAAAGGGCTTTGTGGAAAGATTAAAAATTAGGTGGAGGAGACAGAACCGTGATGAGGTAGAAAATGTGGAACTCCCTAACGCACCTCCACCGCCCGGGGGAAGAGTTGGGCGCAGTAGAGAAGACGACGAGTTATCTCGGAGATCAGTCATATTGCTCACATCCAACATTAGGCCAGGTGAACTGCCACAGAATGGACGAACTGCAGGAGCGGATGAAGATAACGCAACCAAAGAGGATGCAAGCGAGAGGTCTGTTCCTCGGCCTGTCAATAATGTTCGCCGTATTATTCCTGCCAAAGTCGGGCTTGTGGTAATGGCTATATTTCTTGGTACGTTTTGCAACAGTGAATATCGATCAGCAATCCACCATAATTACAATACCGTAATACAGCATCTTTCATCGCCATTATGGTTGCAAACGCTCAGGTCAAGTATCCGTCCCTTGAGCTTCGGCTCTTCCGCAACATGTATCTTGCAGGTGCGCTACCTCGACGTTTTTTACCTCTTCTAGACTCTTATTATTATCGACTCTGGAAAAGGCACGATCATTTTTGGTGGGGGACCGGTGAGTGCTCTGATCACACGCTCATCTACCACCCTTCCGTGTTACTAGTATCCTATCAACGTCATCTTCCGCAGAGCTATAGCCATTAACGCTTTGTAACTCCATAGGTAGTCATCCCCCTTTTGAGAGAATATGTCGTTCAGCCAGGCTTTGTCTCGCCAAGAGATTTCTTGATTGGTTTAGCTATCATACAGGCATTTCCTGGGCCGAACTTCAACTGTGAGTGATATTTATTCAATGGGAAATTAATTTCTAACGACGGTATATACAGTCGCCGTTTATCTTGGAACATTGACATTAGCACCAACGTCCACTCCGTCGATTGCAGGAGCCATCCTGGCTTACCTCGGAATTTTCGCTCCAGGACTGTTCTTCGCATACGGTTTCCAAGCTATGTGGAGAATAATTCGTTCGCGTCCTCTGGTCGTTTCATTGATCCGAGGAGTCAACGCAGCCGCAGTCGGTTTGGTTTTCACTGCGGTGTATCGACTCTGGGACATCGGCTATCTCACGCCGAGCCGCGAAAGTGGAAGCAGTCTGGGCGCAGAGCCTTGGTGGGTTGTCACTGCTGTTTTAACGTATACGAGTGCGGCATGGTTTGGCGTGGAGACCTGGATGGGAATTATGGGAGGTGCTGTGCTGGGCCTATGTTGGTATGGCGTGGTTAAGCCATGGTAGATGCGTTGTGGATCCACTCTGAATCTGTGCGTTGATAAAGCTATGTTCTATATCTCCAATACGAATTAGACTCGAATCATGTATGCAAATGGTCAGAGTCGTGGGTTAAGCATGGGCAACCAACCATCGAGATTTATTTAAGTTCCGAGTTCTCAGTATTGAGGCCCAGTGAGAAACCTATGTATTAGCTGACATTTTCAATCATTGATGCACATTAAAACTATTTCCTCCCATTTATACCTATTAACGTCTCTTTAATCATAATTATTATTCCATCAAACCTTTGCTCAATGGCGAATTTTCATTTCAAGAAGAGCAGATGTTGAATGAAGTACTACATAACGTCGTCTACACTTTTTACTTCAACACAGAGTATCTCATCCGCCTCTTATCATCATCCATGCCACCACGAACAGAATCTGCCGCGCTCTCCGCAAACAGCGTGAACAGAGAGCTCAGGACGAATCATTTGCTGATTTCCTTGCCAGTCGCAATCAAGAAGTACCCCCCGGACTCAAGAGTTCAAATCCTGACTCGGACGTGAATGTCGAGCAAAGGCGCGTAAGGCAAAGGCAGACGCAGGGGACTATGCAGGGTGGTGTATCGGTGAGTCACTATGGCAGCGCATCCAATCCGACGTTGTGTAAAACTTGAACCCCGCAGTCAGATGGAGACCAAGTTAATGTTGGAGGACCTCTTGTACAAGGACTGCCCCAAGCTACCTGTAGCATTCAGCATCCAATAAATGAATTCCAACCCCAGACCGATCAGACCAACACTGGCCGACTGTCTCCCAATGCTGGCAACCTGTTCTCGACTCATCAAAACCCGAACAGTGTAGATCAGGCTCCAACACCTGGACTAGACGCCCATATAGATGAACTGCGAATTACAGCACAATTCGTCGAGGGCCTCCGGACCGCAACACTTGAGAAAAGTAACATGCGCGAGGAAGATATCCAACGTTTGCGCGATCCACCTTCAGACTTCCCGGAAGAGATTACAGATCGACACTTCCTTAAAGCACTAAGAACTTTCATCTCGACCACGAACGCTTCAGAGGCAACGTACAATGGTGTTCGAGCGGCTTCTCAGACATGTTACCCGGATGATCCTTTCCTGTCATTTGATCAAGTAACACATAGGTAAGCTACACTGCACCGAATAATACAGTCTATCGAACACATACAGTGTATCGAATGATACGGGTTCGGTGGACGCCGTCGAACACTCTCATAGTATGTATAACATGTACTAGTATCAAATGAATACACTTTTACAATTCTTGCTTGTGATACACTATGAAGAATGTTAATAATATACAGATCAGAGATTGTTAGTGAATGACACGGGTATGCAGACCCACGCGGGTAAGTAGGACAGATATGTGAGGGTATGGGTACGGGTACAAATTATTGTACCCCTGAGAAATCCGTACCCCTCAGGCGGGTTCACTGGGTACCAAGGTCGGCACAGTCAGGAGAAACTTCTACATAAGTGATATACAGATGTTTGTCTTAACAAGTTACCAGCTTTGTAGATTGTGATGGATAAGTTTCATTATATTCGTACCTACGCTACTCTAATCTACCTGACTGCTAGTTCTACATCCACGCCACAAGCTTGATTACTTCAAGACGGCTAAGTGGGATTGACGCTGCAAGACAAATAGTACGCGACGAGTTTGAATGCACCTACAAAGCCCCCCCTGACACCGACTTGACAATACGGGCCACTGGTGAACAAGGCACGAGCTCAAAGAAGGTATGTTACATCCAACTTCGAACCGCTTAACAATTTCACTGATACTTTACTGTATGAAGACAAAGAACATTTTCGATAGCCTTCCCACGATCTGTGCACCAAAAACAACCGATCTCCATGATGAACTTGACAGATACCTTAGCACTGACCCAGAGCATACCGACGACGTGCTCCTTTGGTGGGCTGAGCGAAGGGGCCTCTATCCATGCTTGTCATGCATGGCGTTGGACTATCTCGCAATCCCCGGTATGTCAGTTTATATATGATGCTGTTTAATGCTTACATCCTCTTTAGCTACCTCCATCGATGTTGAACGCGTGTTCAGCAAAGGCCGAATTTTGCTGTCACACCTTCGTAATCGCCTCTCAGTTCAGTCGACACGAGCCTTGATGTGTCTCGGAGCATGGAGCTTAATGGGATATGTATGAGACAGTGATGTTAAAGCAGTTACAATGCTCCCTGAACTCAAGGAAGACGAGGAGGAGGAGCCACTTGAGAAGAATTGGGATTTAATTCAGTAGTAGAGAGTATGTAGTTATATTTCTTGTATTATGACACACCCGCCACACGGGTTTGGTGACCCGTCATACCCGCCATACCCCTGACCCTTACCCACACTTACCCTTACCCTTCATTCATGGGTACGGGTATGCACGGGTAAGGATACGGGTCAGATTTTGTTACCCAAGGGTTACCTGGGTCATTCACTAGAGATTGTTGGAGCAGACTATATACGCTGCACAGGGGAAGAGACAACACGTTCCTTACAACCTACCTGGGGTTTAGTTAGACTTACAGCTAGGGGTTAGCAGAGGTAAGAACACTATATTCCTACTACAGTACAGGTTCTCCTTATATACATAATAGTAAGGATATCACATGACTCCAGAAAAATATGCATATGAAACATGTATCAATATTGGTAATTAATGTGGGAGAATATGCACATGCAACAATATTGGTAATTAATTTCAACACCCCCCCTCAAACTGTAAAGCGCTCTAAGCAGCTAAGTTTGAACCTCAAAAGTAATTCCGAGAGAGTCTCTAAATTTCCTGAATAGAATGGCGCCAAGGTTCTTTGTGAACATGTCAGCCGGATTATCACTTCCAGGAATGAAAATGCCTGTGACTTTGTCATTTTCTATGCATTCGCGGGTATAGTGGTAGTGAATGTCTATATGTTTGGTCCTTCTTTCCTGAACTGGATTTGATCCAATAAAGATGGATCCCTGATTATCAGCGCAGATTGGTATGCACTTCAGTATATATCCAAGTTCCTGGAATAAGGACTCTATCCACACTATCTGTTGACAAGTGTTGGAGAGAGCCATATATTCGGCTTCTGTGGATGACAGTGCTACAGTTTTTTGTAAACGGGACTGCCAGCACACAATGCCACTTGCTAGAGTAGCAAAGTAACCCATTGTAGACCAGCGCTTGACAGTGTCAGCTGCCCAATCAGAGTCTGTGAAGGCCTGTAGCCCTTCAGATTTCTCTCCATCGTAGACTATGTTATATTTCTGGGTTCCCACCAGATAGCGCATGATGTACATCGCTTTGTCTAGATGTTCTTGGCTAGGATTAGCCAAGAATTGCGACATCCTGATTACCACATAAGCAATATCAGGTCGTGATCCAAGCATCAGATACAATAAAGATCCAATCACAGACTGATATTTTGATCTAAGCGCCGCATTTGGCATCACTGTGTTTTCTGACGGTTTGTAACCAGTCGGGAGCAGAGTGGGGGCAGCTTTGGCATTTGTCATCTCGAACCTCTCAAGCACTTTGGCGAGATATTCAGTTTGATCGAGTTTGACTTTGCTTGCAGTCTGGGTGACGGGCATGCCTAAGAATTCCGTGACTTTTTCAGTACTATGGCACTCCCAATGCTTCAGACAAGCATTCTTCTTTTCATCCACAAGTTTCTTGTTCTTCCCCATGAACAAGCCATCATCAACATAGACCAGCACAATAACAATGCTGCCTGTCTTAGGATCCTTGTGTATGAAAATGCCGGCATCGGAGCTGGTGTGCACAAACCCAATGGTGCGCATAAATGCCTCTAGCTCTTTCCACCATGCTAGTGAGGCCTGTTTAAGGCCATACAATGCTCAGCATAAGCGCATTACTTTGCGCTCTTTTCCCTCAAGTCTGAAACCCTTGGGTTGATCCATATAGATCTCCTCTTCTAGTTTGCCATATAAAAATGCAGTTTTTACATCTAGACCAGTCATATACATGCCTTCTAGAGATGCAAGTGCAAACATGAGGCGTATGGTCTCGTAGTGGACTACTGGTGAGAAAATCTCATCAAAGTCAACACCTTTGACTTGTGAAAAGCCTTTCGCCACGAGTCTGGCTCGTTTTCTTCTGTCCGATTTCACAGAGAAAACCCATCTATTTTTGATCGTTTTTTGATCATGTGGAAGATCAACGATGTCATGGACTTGTTGCTTGCGAAGAGCCTCTATTTCTTCATGACAAGCCTGTTTCCACTCAAGTTGCTGCTGCCATGGTAGGCGGGCAATATCGTGAAATTGGTTTGGAACTTGGCTTATTTTGCTTGATGGTGTGACTGCTTTTGACAACAGCCAGCGAATAAGCTTATCTCCACCTTCCTTGGTTATCTTTTGAATATAGCCTGCTTCGTCCAGTTCCCCCATTGGGTGATCATGTTCTTGATTATTGGAATCGGGCACATGCTCATGGGGTGCTGAACTCGGTCCAGCAACTGGTTCTTGCTGTTGAGATTGTGGTCGTGTTTGGTTATGATCCAAATCTTGACCCACAGATCTCTTCCAATATTGATCACGTGCAATGTGTCTCTCTATGTCAGAGGGGAGTCGCTTCTCTCCATAGGTATTGCTGGGACAGTTTGGGATGTTCCTCTGCCTGCCTGATCGACGGCGCCTCTTTGGATGGGTGTCCAAGTTGCCTATGCCAACTCAAGTAGTCAGTGACATATATGGTTGTGACATTGACCTTTTTGGTGCTCATTATATGAGTCCAAGCCCAATAAATTGTGTCACTTCTCCTGAGAGGGACACAATGCATAATTGGGTTTCCTTTCTCGATCAATGAAATGTGTGCGGAGGAACCATGCACATTACTTCCGTCTTGTAAGAAGACACCCATTGACATTAATCGAGTATTAATGTTGGGTATGTAGTAGACGGGGTATAATCACATTTCACGTGTCTCTGACTTCCCGTGACATACTACCTGATGTCTAATGAAGACTGCTCCTTTTCCTACTATATGAGTAGTACCTGTGGCTGTTTGAACCAAGGTAGAGTCCTTTCTCGGTAAAGGCTCGTAAGAAGCAAAATCTTTCATTTCACCAGTGAAGTGTTTTGATGTGCCTGAATCCATGATCCAGTCCGCACCTTTCTTACAATTTCCATTTGCACACATAACACATATATTAAGATCTAAATAGTTCCATGATACATTTAATAGTGGTAAAATTTCACATGAAAAGTTCACTGTAATCATTGGAATATTAATCTTAGTGCTTGTGGCAGGGAAAAGGACTGACCTGTCATCATATCCTCCTGTTTCAAGTGGTTCATTGATGAGCATCTTGTTGACAGTGTTCCATACTTCCTCATCAGAAACTGGAGGTTCCGATCTGAGGGAGACAATGTTGTCTTCTACCTCTACGATCCTCAGTTCTGGTTTGATCCTCCTCCTCTTGCCTTCTCGCACCATTAGGTGCTCTTCCAGCGGTCGCAGATTTTTTGTGCTGTGTGGAAGATGCATTTGCTCGAGGGTGTCTCGAGCTTGCTGATATCCGGCATAAACCAAATGAGAGGTAGAGGCCATGCCTGTATATGCCTGTGCAGGCGGTCGGCAGCGAGGATCCCTTGTGGGAGTGTGGTCACACTTTTCGATGCGCTGAATGAGTGGCATCGGCGGTATGATGGTGCCATTACCATTTATGGTGGTAAAGGCACTGGAGGCGAGGTGGGTATGTTTCTCTTTAGGCTTTTCCTCCTTAGTCTTTTTGTCCCCGCATTGTCCATGTTTTTGGGATGAATCTACATTGTTGTTTTGCCCTTCTTTGGGCTGCCATTTGGGGTTTCCCCCTTTGCGTTTGACAGCGGAAAGTTTGTTGGCCTGAGGCTGGCCAGCGGGCTTTCCTACTGCCATGCGCCTTGAGGCTTCAGCGACAATGGAGTCCTTGACATGTTTAAATGTCAAGGCACTAGTAGTGGTCATGTTAAGGACCATGGCGGACAAAGAATCATACTCGCGCGGCATCGCAGCAAGTAGGATCATTGCCTGAACTAGTTTGGGGATGGCAATGTTGGCAGCCATGAGGCGCTCAAACTTGTCAGCCATCTTAGCAATCTCTGGTGTGGGATTCGCAGCCGGAATTTTGATTGCTATTGCAGACCTAAAGTCTGCAAAGACTTGGGAGGGGCCATCGACACCATAATCAGTGTGAATGAGGTCCCACACCTCCTCAGCAGTGTCCTTGGTGTTGGCATGCTGCCGAATGGAGGGGGCCAGGCGGAGCACTAGCCTACCAATAGCCTGGTCATTTTTGTTGCTCCATGTCTAGAGCTTGGTAGTAGCATCCGCTACAAGAGTAGCGTTCATCGCCATCAAAGGAGGCGCTGGAGGTGGTTTGATTTCTGCCCTGCTAGTTATCTGCCAGAGGCCCTGACTCCTGAGCCATGCCTTCATGGAGTCGGCCCATTGAATGTAATTTGAGCCATCAAAAGTTTGTACAAGTTTTTCAAGGGTTGAAGACATGATTTTGTGGTGGCAGCTGTTATAAGCACTCAATCAGTCTTTTATCCAAGAAAACATGTTTCACAATCTCAGGAGAAAATACTCCTTCAGAGTGGTTAACCCTAGTCAACCTAGGTTTTAAGTGCAGCTTGCAGGGAGCGCGATGCAGCTCACAAAGAGCGCAAAGTTATAATTTGGAGACGATGAAGTCAATGTCATTTGCAGCCAATTAAGGCATGTTCACGACATGCCCAGCAGGGCCCATAACCTGTTGGAGCAGACTATATATGCTGCACAGGGGAAGAGACAACATGTTCCTTACAACCTACCTGGGGTTTAGTTAGCCTTACAGCTAGGGGTTAGCAGAGGTAAGAACACTATATTCCTACTACAGTACAGGTTCTCCTTATATACATAATAGTAAGGATATTGCATGACTCCAGAGGAATATGCATATGAAACATGTATCAATATTGGTAATTAATGTGGGAGAATATGCACATGCAACAATATTGGTAATTAATTTCAACAGAGATAGTGTACATGGTACTCGGCAACGGCATCAGCAATGGCATCGGCATCAGCATAGAAGTATGGCATCGGCATCAGGCACCACTTCACCATAACAGTACAACCTAGCTGCGTGTACCAAATGGGTCTTTTACAATTCTTGCTTGTGATACACTATGAAGAATGTTAATAGACAGATCGGTGACCTATGAGATAGCGTTGGACACAGTATTCGGCATCAGCAAGGGCAAGGGCAAGGGCATAGATGTGCGGTAAGAATCTAATACCATTGATGAAATAGTCACAGCCATCAGCATTGGCATCAGCAGACACATCAGCACAGAAATCTACATCAACATCAACATCGGTGGCAGCAGACAGACACTTTGGGGTGGAAATCTATATATCAAGAGCATCGGCAATGGGCATTAGCAAACCAGACACACAATGGGTGCAGGCAGTATGAATGAACAAAATCAACAAAACAGCAGTGTTCATCCTAGCTAAAATAACAATGTCAGTACTAGCTAATGGTGAGAACCAGTGGGATCGGCCATGTTGTCGTCATGGGACAATGATCTCATTCTAATGTCTGAGAACCTGTGTTCAAATGATTTCAGATTATATTCCATCCTTTCCTTCAAGGTTGCATATGTCTTCAATGTGACATTGTGACATCTTGCTGTTCCAGCTTCTCAACCTTGGCCATGTAGAGATGATGACTGGCATCCTTGTATGAGGCATCAGGAAACCAAGGAGGAAATGACAATATTAGATTATATTATACAAGGCCTGATAAGCTAAATCTTTAGTATGACATGTCAAATTCTTATACATCCTCTGCTAATGAAAGATATAGCACAGTAGAGTTGGCCAATTCTACCAGATCTGCCAGACTGATGGATTTGATCAATATCTAGCATCTTTCCATTCATAGATCAAACCTTGTAATCCAGGGTGAAGAAGATAGAAAATAATACTATTTTCATTTCATTTTATCTTTCCACACTTTACTCTTTTATTAGAGGCATTTTATTAATTAGTGATTGACTCAGTAATGTTGATTAACTTAATTTTTGTTTATGTATTTGTCTTACTTGTTCTTACATGCTTACTCACACACCTTTATTTGTTTGTGGCTGAGGTCATGATTAGGTTTTTGTATTTTGCTGAGCCCACTGGGTTGTGGCTGTGCAGTCTCAATTTGTTCAAACTTCCTAGATTTCATACTCTTAGCAACAATGGAAACAAATAACCATATTAAAAAGTTGAATTGAGTTCATCTGAAAATGTTTATCTGTGCATTATTGCTGTTTTAAGTTGTTTGAGCATATTTGACAAGAGGATCCCATTCTGGCAATGGGCTACAATTAGCTACAAGAGTGATGGATACTCACTCTCATAGCTTTCCAGCTATACAACATAATTGTGAAATACTTACCATGCTTTGCAATACTCCCTCAGACTTGTATAAGATGCCCCAGAACTCAAATATTGCTTTAACATTGAAATGTTAGCTCTGGTAATAAATTACTTGTAGTGTAAAGGTAAAAGTATTTAATCAGGTCTCATTATATAACATTTTGATAGCTATTTGTCACTATTGACTGGAAATACCAGCATATCCATGGTTTCCTGATCTTGGAGGTGCCAAGGTTGTTTTGCAGGGCTTTCACTTCAGCATGGCAACTCAACAGCTCCCTGTCTGTCAATTTCTGCAACAGGATGAACTAAGAGTCATACAAATGAGGACAAGGCACTTACTGGATCAGCAGGTAGCATTAGCTGGTTGCAGGCCAATGCATAGTAGTATGGTGTATCAGTCATGTTTCCAGACTGCAAAGTCATCAGTGAGAGGATAGATGAGGCAAACAAGACACGGCATTGGCCAAGACACAGCATCAGCCAACAGGATGACATCGGCCCAAGGATGGCATCAGGCCAAGACAGCTAGGCTGGCAGCAACGAGACTTTGAAAAGAAGGAAATCTTACCCCCCCATGTGCCATGTGTACATTGAATTCAACCTTCTTGCAATAGGCCTCCATTGCCTGGTAGGTAGCTGGAATCATAAAATGGGGCACTAGATAGTGCTGCCCATTGTCACCTCAGATAACGACATATCCATCAGGAATATAAGTGTCAGTCTGCTGATTGCTCATGGTATAGATAACACAGATGATAACAAGTGATACCATTTAATCAGGACATTATTTGTTTGTATATATTGTATATCGATCAACAACACATGATTGTTGATTTTCAGTGTTTCACTCTTTTTCATTGGAACATCAACCCTGCTGCCACAGCTGACTCATCAACCATGAACGTTACACACCGACAAGTGCTTGGCCAGACCAGCGAGATCAAGCAATCCATCCGCAATGGACTTCAGGACCAAAGTATCAAGGCCATGATAAAGGAAAGAAAATCGGCCCTTGTGAGTGGATTGGCATGCTATCAGATCAACGATGCACTTACAAATTGTAGAAAACATTATTTGCCTGGCAAAGAGAGGTTCTCACAGAGGATGTGCAGGCCATCTTCCAGGCCGATGCCTTTTTGTGGGGATTTGTGGTAGCATGGTCAAAGTCAGACAGGACAGGGGACCAGAAGTTTATTGAAGGTCAACTGAGGGCAATGAAGACCTTTGATGAGAAAAATGGCATAACAGGACCTGTGTCCACATTGGCTGGACCAATGGCATCGGCAAGGGCAGGTGGAATGGCCACTGCAGCGGGAATGGGAATGGGAATGGCATTGGGAACGGGAACAGCACTGGCCAAGAAAGTGGGAATGGCAGCAGCAAAGACAGGGACAGCAGTGGCAAAGAAAGGAGGAGCAGCAGCAGCAAAGGCATGAGGAGAGGCAGCAGCAACGGCAGCAGCAATGCCAATGCCAACAAGGATAGAAGCAGCACCGGCACCGGCACCGGCCAAGATGTGGGCCCAACCAGAAGCATCAGGATCCAGACTTCCAGCTCCAGCCCGGTGACCAATGCTGTCAGCAATCACAGTGAGACCCAGGCCGCAAGAGGTGCAGAGTAGCAGGGGATCAGACAAGGATTTTGATGAGGAGACAGAGAGTGATGCCAGTGCCAATCCCAGGATGGAGTGGAAGTGGCACAACGCAGCAAGGGCAGCATGAGGAGCACCCCAGTGAGGGAGTTTGGAAATGACACCATGTGCATGATGTGTCAGGCTTAGGCATGAGTGTTGGGAGCAGGTGAATGGGAAAATGGCCTGCTACTTCTGTGGGAAAGGGAAAGTTTGGTGCAATCCAGAGGATGTGGATCGAGTGCCAAGAACCAAGAAAGCAAAAGGATCGGCAAGAAGAAAAGCAAAGAAGGCACAATTTTCCAGTGAAGACAGTGGAGAGGAATTGTCTAGGTGGTTCACTGCAAGCCAAAAAGGAAAATCAAAAGGTTAGTTCTTCCATATCATGACACATAAAACCACTAACATGTATACCCATAGCTGTGGAAGAGGATATCGACATGGCCGATCCTGAGCCCGAGCCAACTGCCCTCCCTGCCCTGACTCCCTACCCCTCTGCTGGTGACTACGCCACCTTCACTGGACATCTATACCAACTGGAGGAAGACATGTACAAGCATGCACAGTGGAATGAAGAGTCATTCCAAGAGTCCCGACTCCACATACAAGAACTCTGGGACACAGTCGACTTGCTTCAAAACAGGGTGAACGACATTGAAGGATACCTTGGGCTGCAGGCTGGTGCACAGCCCATTATGTTGTACAATGGTTACATGGCTGGGCAGGTGGTTCACCTCAAGAGGACTCCAAGCAGGAGGGCAGAGGCAGATTGGGAAGAAATGACAGATGCCAAGGAAGTTGATGCTGCTCCCACTCCTGCTCCTGCTCCTGCTCCCCCTCCCACTCCTGCTCCCACTCCTGTTGCTGCTCCCATTGCTGCTGCTGGCAACAAAGACAAACAGATGGCAGAACTGGTTGAGTAGGGGGGATTTGTCAAGGGTAACACTGAGCCTGAGCATGGTGAGGAGGGACTGGCTGTACCTGAAGAGGTGGCGGGGGAAGCATCCTTGGCTGGCACCCCCCCCCCCCCCCCCCCCATCCAAATTATTCCCACCACACCACAGGATTCTCAGGAAATGGTACAGCCCACAACATTGATGGCCCCACCACTCCCTCTCCTCTTCCCCCCAACGTCACTTGCTGAGCCTGAGGCTGCCGCCCCAGCATTGGCACTTAACCCACCAGCATTGGCAGTTGATGTAATCACCTCACCCCGGCCCTCCCCTCCCCCTGCACAGCTGTGCTGATCCCCATGTGGGCTGACCCCTGGTCCATCGGGACTACATTCCATAACAGCCAAACCCAAGGAAGAGAGCAGGAAAATCTGAGGACAGAGGGGAGAGGAAAGGAGGCAGAAAAGAATAGATGTGATTCAGCATGTACATAAAAGTTGGACTATTTATTTTTTCACATTACATAGTGTTTTATTTGTCAATCTACTCTGCAAATTTCACTTTTTTAATTCTCTGTCTCCTCCCAACAGCCTGGGTTGAAATGGCTTCCTGCTGTGCAAGGTCATCAGCTGTCCTTCAGATAGGTCATGCTTGTGCTGAGGCTGATGGATTTTGAGATGATGGTGGAGTCATCTGTTGAACATCCAGTGCAGGGGGGATATGGTAGGCACCAGCTGCTGCCGATCCTGATGTTGCCATTGCTGATCATACTGTTGCCATTGCCAATATTGGTGTTGCTGTTGCCGATCATACTGTTGTCATTGCCGATATTGGTGTTGCCATTGCCAATCCTACTGGTGCCGCTGCCGATATTGGTGTTGCCATTGCCAATCTTACTGTTGCCGTTGCTGATATTGGTGCTGCCATTGCTGATCCCACTGTTGCCGTTGCCAATATTGGTGTTGCCATTGCCGACATTGGTGTTGCCATTGCTGATCCCACTGTTGCTGTTGCTGATCCCACTAATGCTGCTAAAGCCCTTGCCCTTGCAATAGGATGCTCCATCCAATTTCCCCCTAAAGGTGGTTGAGGCTTAGGGCGTTGTGAGCTCTCTTGAGGTATATCCAACAGAAATGGATCAATTGGGCATGGGGATCATTTACAATGGTGTTTCTGGCTGATCCAGGTGTGATGTATCTCATGTAAATGTATCGAGGAATGAGATATTCTGGTTCACTGTCACTAGGACCATTAATTGGCTGTGGTTGAGTGACACCAACCATGCAGAGGCTGTCCATTGTCATTTGATCCACTTGGACATATTGTGATTCAGTTGTATCAGAATTTGGGATCTGTCCTGCTGTTGATATTTGGCAAGCTTCCTTGTGCTTGGGTTTGACTTTGACAACTTTTCTGCCTCTTGAGGCAGCAGGCAGTTTGGCAGTGGCAACGGCCTCCAGTTTGGTGCTGGGTTGAGGATCGGCATCAGCATTGTCATTTCTTGGGCCCCTGCTGTTTGCAGAAGGTGGTTCGGCATCGGCAATGGCCCCCAGCTTGGTGCTGCTATGAGGATTGGGATCGTCATTTCTTTGGCCCCTGCATTTGGAAATGTGTTGGGAGGGTGAGGGGTTATTCAAATCATTCAGATAGTGTGCAGGAGCCACATTCCCATCCATGGCTTTGATTGCTTTGAACCAGAATGCTCTTTCAGGGCCCTGCACTATTTGTTGCTGCAGAACATGGTCAAAGAAGTCTTCTATGACATTCTTGTGCATGTTCTGTGGGTCTCTGATTTTGAACCTAGCTGGGAGATATTCTGGACTGACAAATGATGATGTCCGATCTGCAATTGCTTTGAATGGGATATGGTACTACAACCATTGTTTGCTAGTTCTGC
Organism: Tricholoma matsutake; assembly: GCA_026075535.2. NCBI lineage: Eukaryota > Fungi > Basidiomycota > Agaricomycetes > Agaricales > Tricholomataceae > Tricholoma > Tricholoma matsutake. The sequence continues at coordinate 11,460,800 of AP026538.1, forward strand.
AGGAGATAAGTAACAGTTTGTGGAATAGGAAGTCAACATACTGTAATGCTGGCCAACATACAACATAAACCATTCTTCCAGCTCTTTTTTCTTGAATTGTGATCCTTTCCATGATGGGGGAAGGATCGGGAAGCCATTGTTAGTCATTGTTAATTGGGTTAGTGTTGCATTATGTTGCATTGCCAACCTTGAAGCAAGGTATGATGGGCATAAAAACTTGATATAACTCATAAAGTTTGGCTTAAGTTCAGTGACTTGATCATGATACATGTCCAGAAACAATTGTGCAGAGGTGGCTACCAGAGAGACAACATTTTCATGACTGGAGTCAGCATCGGCATCAGCATCGCATTGGCAGTAAATGATTCAGGGACTCATGCATCAACAACCATCAAACCATTAGGTGCAGTAATGTCACAGACAACACCCCCATTTCCAGCCACTGTTGTCATGCATTCTCCACCACACATTTAAGGAGGTATTTGTCTGCTAGACTGTGAAATGTCTGTTATGTCTGGCAATGGCAATGGCAACAGCATCGGCTTCAACTTACACTCGCTTCGTCTGCTCGGGATATCCTTCCTGCATCATTTTCTCCTGTTCGACTTCAAGGATGGCTTTCTCCTCTGCATTCATGGTGTCAAAAACATGCTTGATAGCTGGCAGTCGCACTTGGAACCATCCTGGTGTACTTGTGGTGGCATCCTCAACACCTAACAGGTTTGCGATCTGTTGGGAAACTCGGTCCCAGTACAAGCTCCAAATGACTTCCAACCGCTTTACTTTGAAGTTGTTCAATTTCCGTGAGAGGCCTTTGGTCATTCGCCAGTTGTTGGAAAGCCAGGTTGTTAGTTCCTGGGGATGTGATCAATAATACAACCTTCACATGCTTGTGAGTTTACCTTGGCACGAATGTGACCCTCCTCCTCATCCATAGGGGCCCTGTCAATTGACGCCCAGTAGTTGAATATTGCTGGGAAGATGTCACACTTGAGTATTTGCAATCAGCCAACTTTCGATTCCTGCAATCGGAATGCAACATTGTAAGGCTCAATGATCTTCTGCTCTTCAACTGTATATTTGCTTCCCTTCTGGTACTGTCTCAACCACAGGTTCTCTGATGGCTCAGGTGGCATTGGAGGGGACTGATGTGAAGGAAAGAATCATTCTTGTCATTGACATAAAACATATCATCAACATGAGGATCACATGAGGATCACACGAGGTCAATAGTACAATAGCCCCATCAATAAATGGGTGTCATTGTGACTCACCCCAAATCATCATGAGCCTAACAAGAGTTCCTTACAAGCAAAAGAGAAGATCAAAGAAGAATGCCCCCCTGCATGAGGACAATGACGATGCAGTTGATACTGTTACACATGTAGAAGTTGAGGTCAACATGAAACATGGACCAAAAACAAAGCACATCAAGGTCCCCCTGACTGCAGTGGAAGAACCAGGTCAATCAAATTCTGTTATACAGGATAATCCCAATGTTGCTCCAGAATGGGACATGCAAGAACCTCAGGTGGCTGCCAAGCCAACTTGGCCACACATCGGCATGGTTAGTTTCTGACACTGATTGCTTATGGAGTGAGGCTCATATACAAATAATAGAGACAGCGAGACTATATACTGGAGTTTGTGGGATGAGTAGATGAATTGCTGCAAGCATCCCTTGCTCGGCAGGCATGGTCAGTTGACAAACAAGTTTGCAACCACTGTCCATTCAATAAATGGGCAATTTGGTGATGTGTTGATTGTTCACTGGGAAGCACAGTTTGCCACACATGCATGCATGTAACCCAGAGGCAAAATCCCTTCCATCGCATTGAATGCTGGACCGGCATGCACTTCCACTGGGCTGAGCTATGGGAGGTTGGCACATACATTTTAGTCCAGCACCAGATGGATCAGCTGATTTGCAACACTCTGAACTTCCAAATGAAATATCTGGAGACATTTGAAGATGTGAAGGATAAAGCAGAGCAAGAGTTGGCCAATTGGCAGGCAAACGATCAGCAATGGCACTGGCACTGGCAGTGGCATTGGCCCTCTTCACCTGACTCAACCTCGGACACATATAATGAGTCTCAGGCCGACGACTGGGCCAAAGATGAAACTGGGGCCAACTCAGCATTTTTTAATCACCTTGATGCCCTTTGGCATCAAGAGAAGGGGAATATTGATGTTGAGAATGGTTTCCAAGACTTCTTCGATGGCAATGATGAATCTGAAGTTGAGCATGCCGATGATGACATCCATGGGTTTCAAGCATATTTGCCTAATCCTAATCAAACTGCCAATGCTGTCCCAGCTGCCAATGCTGTGCCCACTGCCAATGCCATCCCAACTGCCAATGCCTTGAGCAACAGTTATATTTGTGTGGTCCATACAAATGGAATACATCACTTAGCGATGGTTACCTGCCAGTGTCAGGGGGAACACTGAATTCCCTTGGACCTGGTAACCAGTAACTTACTATCCACAAGCTTCACCAACATATGGACTCTGTTCACCATGCAGGTCCTAGACCATTTTTGGCTCTGTAATCTGGAATTAAAGGCATCGGCCTATCAGTTTTACCAGTTGATTCAGCATGTAACATTGCTGATGAGGCCTGCCAAAGTGGTCAATCTCTACCATGAGCTTCGGCGCATGTCCCACTTTTGGCATTGGATGAAAAGATTGAAGTGGGCAGGGTATGGACACAATCAAAGAGATCCTTTGTATCCTGAACCAGGATCACTTGCCAATTTCTGTTCAGCCTGTCCTCAAGTAGGCAATAATATACTGGAAAATTGGAAGGACAATGTGAACCGGTGGGTGTCAAAATACCTCAATGCAGTGGCATCTAAAATGATACTATGGAGTTCAGATTTGTTTTTAAATGCATATTCGTGGCCAATGGCAATTTCAAAGCTGATCATGTTTGGCAGAAAAACTCTGATACTGATATATGGCTATGGGATGGAGGTGGGATGGCTCCAAATCGGGCTGAATATGAGCTGTTTCTCCCAGCTGCCATAGAATGATTAATGGTAGCTTTGGTTCAGTGTTTTATTGGTTCATTCACTTCCACCATCAGTCTGTGGATGAAATGCGGTGGACATTTTTAAATGCACTCCAGTCAAAGCGTGAAGTGCCTTCCAAAAGTTTGACACAAAAAGTTTATCACGATCCGAAATGAGCTCCAGCGCCAATCCATTTTTGCAATACCACTTGGAGAAGAAGATGCTCGCTAATTTTTGTGCAGTAATATTTGTTCGAGTTGGGATCAAGCACACATCTGAGCCAAGGCGGTCCATTATTGTTAAGATACAATTGAATCCTTTGTCCTCAGGCAGAGGTCCCACAAAGTCCAGGCAAACAGAGTCCCCTCACCCATCGGGTACAGGTAGTGGATGAAGTGGGCCTTGAGGCTTGCTCGTCTGGCCCTTATTACGTTGGCACTCTATGCATCCAGGGATGTACAAGTTTTCCAAGTCTTGTCACATGTTTGGTCAGTAGTAGGAGTCACATATTGCGCTGTAGGATTTATCACTTCCAAAATGGCCCAATGTATCGTGTGCCAAGTGGAAAAGGTCCTCACAAAGAGTGCCATAACAAGGAATGATAAGGCAGTCTCCAATATACCATAAGTCATTCAAGAAGCGGATTCTGGGTATACTGCTATCAGCAGTCAACAACTTGTGAAAAAAAATCGTCTTTGTTATACCCTTCGTGAATGTCACACAGAAATGATTTGTCTGTAGACACAGTGAGAACCAAGTTGATCGTTGCTTGCTTTATCACGAGTTCTCCACGTGGATCAGTGACATCAACATCTTCAATCTCATTAATTTCTGATATGAGAGGCATCCAGGACAGTGCATCGGCCACCGTGTTGTCCTCACCACAAATGTATACGGTAGTCATGTTGAATTGCGAGAGGTATTCCATCCAGCATGCTTGCCAGCGAGATAAGTCTTTCTGGGTTTCGAAATTTTCGAGCGTGTGGTGGTTGGTGTAGACCAGGATCTGTGAGCCCAGCAAGTCAGAATGCCATTTCTTCAGAGCACACACAATGGCAAGCATCTCCTTCTCATGCATGGGGTAGTTCTTTTGCACATCTTTTAGTTGCATCGAGTCGAAAGCAACTGGGAATGCTGACTCCCAAGTTTCACCACAGCTGAGGACTGCTCCTGTATGCAAATCACTCGCATTCCAGGTTATGAAAATTTTGTTGTTCTTTGCATTAGCATGGTTGATGACAGTTAGACATTCATGGCTTACAACCAAAGCTTCAATTGCCTCAAAGGTGAATTGGTGAGCAGCGTCCCAAACTGGGAACCTTTTCTCAAACTCTTTTGCCATCAAAGGCGTCAAGATCGCAGTGTGCTCAGCCAAGTTAGGTAAGAATGAAGCAATGTAGTGTACAAGTCCCAGGAAACTCCGGACATCCGAAGAGTATTTGGGTATGGGCCACTGCAATATTTTATCGACCTTTGAGGAGGAGGCCTGAATTCCTTTGCCAGATATATGTTGTCCCAAGAACTCCAGCTCCATGAGGAAAAATTGAGATTTTTGGGCATGGCAGTATAATTGGGCTGTGCATAGCACATCCATGATTAACTTGATGTGTGCTGTATATTCTTGCAGGGAATTTGACCATATGATTATATCGTCCAGATATATGTGGCAAATGCACCTGAGGAAAGTCCTTAATGCCTCAGTCACACATGGTGGTGCATTGCATAACCCTTGCGGCATAACCAACCACTCATAAAGTCCAAGTGGTGTAGTGACAGCAGTGAGATGGATGCTCTCCGGTGCCATCTTGGTATGGAAGAAGCTGTCTGTCATATCAATTTTACTCCAGATCTTGCCTTTCCCAACATTGGCCAGGATGTCATCCACGTGAGGAAGAGGGTGGCAGTCTGTGACAGTGTTTGCATTTAGCTGTTGGTAGTCATTAACCCATCTTGGGAGTACTGTCAAATCAGCTTTTGGTATGAGGAATGCAGGTGAAGCATGGGGTGATGGGGAAGGTCTGTGTCCTGCATGTAGATGTTTGTCAATCAGCATGACATGTGCAGATTGCTTTTGTCGCATCTTTTAGTGTAACTCTACAATTTACAGTATCAGGCATTTCTGCGACATGGGGAATCGGTTCAAATACATCTGAATATGTTTTCTTGACCTCTGTTGCAAGCATTTCTAAATGGTTCTTAGCAGACAGCTCTTCCATGCAAACATGCACAGCCGAGACAACATTGAAAGCTCTAATTTTTTCACAGGCAGCATCTACATTTGGCCACCATTCATTACATATGGAACACAGGTCAGTGAGAAGTTGTTTATGATATGTTTTAGTTACAGCTAACACATCCCGCAGTTTGGCAGGGCTTGTTTTTGATATCCAACTCCAACTGTGAGCCGCAACATTCAAACCAGTCCACAAGCAAAGGAAGCCTTATTGCCCACACATCCACATCATGCAATATGTGAAACTGACAGTGAAAGTGATGATGAAAGTGACAGTGGGATGGTCCTTGATCTAGTACCACCACCATCTCAACTTTTCCCATGGCCTCAACACCAGGGAATGAGAGAGTGGGGCAACTATAAGGATAGAATAGCATTGATACATCAGCTGCATACCCTTTACATAGCCCTACAAGTACCATGCCTCAATCTCCCAGAGCCCCAACCCCAATGACCAGACAAAAAACCAACCACACGATCACAACAGGAACTGGAAGAAGCCAATGGGCAAAACACAGACGTCCAATCAAAATAACAAGCCATAGACTTCCTAATGGTGAAACAATACATAACACCCAGTGATCTGATAGACATCCAGATGTTTGCTTACATTCTCCTACAGATAGGAAACATGATGACCAGAGGACAAAAACAGCTGACAGACGCAATCAGAGTGGTCGCCTTCTTACTAGCCAATGCAAACGTACAGAAAATTGCAGACGAGATCACCATAATGGTCAAGAATCAGATACAAGAACACATAGAACACTTCACTATGGAAATAGAAAACATGCGAGACACCATCAAACACGTCACCACAGCTACAAATACCATGACAGACAAGATAGACGAGGTCAAGGATGGACTACAAGAAACAACAGAACAGCTGTCCCAAACAGCACAAGAACTCGTAGACAAGACAACGGAACCATCAAACAAAACATCGACAAACCCAGATCCCATGCTTCAACCAATGACCTATGCGACAGTAGAGCAACAAGAGCCACAATAACAAGAGGATATACCACTGACAAACAGATCCTGATACAGAAGGACAAAAATGCCACTGAGAACACACTGGATAGTCTATCAGAGAAGGACTTAGTCGCTAAGGCCAATACCATGCTGGATCTCATGGGATTATTGGGCATGGACAAGCCTTGGCATCCAGCCTTCATGGGAGCAAAAAAATTAAGAAACGGTAATGTACTATACCAATTGAACACTAAAGAAGCAGCCGCCTGGTTACAGGCACCAGAGGTGCAAAAGGCATTCATAGAAAAATATGGCAGGTCCTCCAACATATGCAACAAACTACACTACGTAATAGCAGAATTTGTCCTGGTCACCTTCGATGCTGGATCTAGCTTTGTGCATGCAAAGGTAGAACAAGACAACCTCATAGGACTAGACTCGATCACATACTCAAAAGACATCAAACCACCACACCTCCATACTGACAACCAGAGGGTAGCACATGTGATTTTTGGCTTTACGACCTGAGAAGATGCCAACACTGCCATCGCCACAGGCATGTTCATCGAAGGTAAGCACTAACGTATGCAAAATGCTAACCAAACCAAGAAGGTGCCTCAAATGCCAAAAGTATGGCCACTACATATCGGACTGCAAAGCTATGGAAGATACTTGTGCAAGATGTGGAGACCATCACTGCACCACACACTGCATGGTCGACGACATGGCCAAATATTGATGCGCCAATTGCACAAATAATGAAGTGATAGGACATGGAGCAGTGGACAGAGAATGCACCGCATTCAAAGAACAGAGCCAAAAGATACAAGAACACATACTAGAAAATAAGTACAAATTCTTAACCCAGAAATGCACACCTTTTCACACACAAAAACCTAGACCTAACACAGCCACTACTAAACCTATTAGCATGTCACAGTATGAAAATGGTGTTACCGTCATACATCCTGACCCTACGGGCCCACAACACAGGGAACCACACAAGGGTTGACAACGTCTTCTGCACTGAAGACCTCATGAACATGATCATCAAATGCAACACAGACGATGCCTCACGACCAGTCAAAACAGACCATTACCCTATCATCACACTCCTCGACATCCACACAACTAGAATGGCTTGGGAACACAGACAGAACTTCAGACTAACAGATTGGATCGAGCTGATAAAAACCCTAAAAATAAACCTGACTAATGTCCCTGCACCCACAGAGATCGAAAACATCCAAGACTTCAACGCGTCACTGAACAATTTGAACCAAGCAGTTCAAGACACAATAGCAAAACACATCAAAGTAACAAAACCAAGCCCATACTCCAAGAGATGGTGGAAAACAGAGTTAGCTGTGGAAAAGAAAGCAATGCGATGCCTAGGAGGAAAGTCAAAATACCACAGAACAAACCCACAACACCCCATACACGAGAAGTATTCACAACAGAGAAATTGTTACTCAGAGATGATTCAGACAGTTAAAGCTGAACACTGGCTAAAGTGGCTAGAGGGCGTAGATGAAATGAGCATCTGGCAGGCAAGTAGATTGGTCACCTCACCAGCAACTGATGCAGGAAAAGCAAAAATCCCGATGATACAAATCAAAGACCCAACAATGAAACAGATAATCAGGGAAGCTGTGGACAACAAAAGCAAAGGCCAACTCTTTTATGAGACCTTCTTCCCACCCCCAAACCCAGATTTAGAACCCGTACCTCGAGACTCCCAGTACCCACCACCACGCTGGAATTTCAAGAACATCACAGACAACCAAATCCACCGCACTATAAAAAAGCTGAAACTCTACAAAGCCAGCAAGAAGCGATCGGTAACAAACTCAGTCCTAATAAATGCTAGAGAAGAACTTGTCCCGCTTCTCAGCCCACTCTATCACACCACTAATACACTAAAGTACTATCCACAGGAATGGGCACGCACAGAAACCCTCATTCTCAAAAAACTGGGAAAACTGGATTATACATCCCCATCGGCATGGTGCCCAATCATGCTATCGGATGGCATCACCAGGCTACTCAACAGCTGTCAGGCGGTAGACATAACCACCATGTGCAAAAGACACAACGTTCTCCCAGCCAACCACTTCAGGGCAAGACCGGGGCACACCACAATGGACTCAATACACCTACTTATGAAAATGATTAAGGATGCGTGGCATAAAAGCCAGATGGCTTTGGTTCTCTTCCTCGATGTCAAAGGTGCCTTCCCAAGCGTAGACATTGACCGACTGATTCACAACATGAGGAAATGAGGAATCCCAAAGGAATACACAGAATGGATGAAGAGACAACTGGAAAACCAACAAACTACAATATCATTCGACGACTACCGGATGGAAGACTTCGAAGTACTGAATGGACTCGACCAAGGAGACCCATACTCAGGCATCTCATACCTCATTTATAATGCTGATCTACTAAAAATCCCAGTTCTCAAAACAGGAGAATGGATACTGCTCTTCGTCGACAACGCAGTGATCATAGTCTGTGGCAAAAACTTCAACGAAACACACAACAAGCTGCGCAACATCATGAACCATGCAGGAGGAGTCTCCGATTGGGCCAAATCACATAGTTGTGAATTTGGAATCGAGAAGTTTCAACTGCTCGACGCAACGCAAAAACAAGTCCCAAACCCAGTCAACCCAAGAAAAAGAATTCTGACACCAAGACAAGCACTGATACTAGGTAACCAGCGCATACAGTCAAAGGACATGGCACACTTCCTGGGCATAATAGTGGACAACAAACTGGACTGGAAGGCACAGTGTGCAACGGCCCTTGCCAGAGGGCAAGATTGGCTCATTCAATTCGGGTGTCTGGCCCACACATCAAGTGGAATAAACACAAAACACATACAACAACTATACCTCTTCATTGCAGTTCCTCAAATGTTATACGCAGCTGATATATTCCTCACCCTGCAGCAGAATGTAGGTAAAAGAACAAAGTATGGATGCACTAACCAAGCAGCAGTCAACAAACTTGCGTCAATTCAGAGACAGGCCACAATCATAATAACGGGTGACGTCCTGGAAGTTATGGCCAACCTACTCCCATTTCACTTGCTGGTTGATAAATACCAACACCGAGCAGCCATACGCCTAGCAACCTTACCAAGCACTCACCCTCTACACAAACCAGTCACAAATGCAGCAAACAGATTACTCAAATGACACCTGACACCTTTACACGACCTCATGCACAGATATGGTATCCAACCACAAAAGATCAAAATGATTGCAGCCATACGTTTCAATACAAGATGGAAGCTGGGACTAACCATGGAAGTAATGACTGATACAGATAAAGCGATAGAAAGTATACAGAACAACAACCCAGATGTGAAAGTCTTCATGGATGGCTCAGGGATGGAAGGTAAAATAGGATCGGCAGCAGTTCTATACAGAAATGGAACCCTCAAGACCAAGTTGAGATATCAGCTTGGATCGCAACTTCACCACACAGTATATGAGGGAGAATGAGTGGGCACTAGGTTCCAAGCTTATCACCAACAAATGGAACATATGGTCAGCTAATATCTACATTGACAATCGTGCTGCTATCACAGCCACACAACTAATGAAACCAAATCCAGGGCACTACATCTTTGATGCACTCAACAGAAGCATAACGGCAATACGGAAAAAACATCAGGGCATAAAAATTATGGTCAAATGGGTACCAGGACACAAAGGAGTTGGGGGCAATGAGCAAGCAGACGAAGAGGTGAAGAAAGCGACCACAGAAGGGAGCAGCGAGACACATAAGCTTCCAAAATCCCTGAGAATGACCCTACCATACAGCAAATCAGCTATTGGATGGATGTACAATGAAAAACTTAAGTGACAGGCACAAAAAAGCTGGAGAGACTCAAAACGATACAACAGGATGATGAAGACCAACCCCACAACCCCCTCCCATAAATACGTCGACCTCGTCACAAAGCTTCCAAGAAAGCTAGCCAGCATCCTTGCACAACTGAGGACAGGACATGCACCCTTAGCTAAGCACCTATTTCGCCTCGGAAAATTAGACTCACCAACTTGCCTGGCATGCCAACAGAACAACGAAATGGTACAACACCTTCTACTACACTGCCCAACATACCAAGGGGCAAGACAAACACTATGAAACAACATAGGGGGCAGAACATCGGTATCACAAAAATCCTCACATCCCCGAAATCACTACGAGCACTATTCAGGTTTTTGGCAGAGATGGGAAGACTGCATGACATGTTTGGGGAACTGCCGGAAATGAGAGAGGAAGGGAGAAAAGAATGAGAGAGGAGATAGGAACATGACCCAGACACACCACACCATACCTTACTTCTGGACTCAGCACCACTTAATCCAGCACCAATGGTGCTTCGAGGACCCTCTGGGCCCCTCCACGCAGATGTCAAAGGAAAAGTCACACAGTAGAACATCTCAGCAGCACATACCACAGTACATATTTAGTCTCTAACATATGGTACACCACAATGGAGAATAAATGGGAAAAAAAAAAAAAAAGTGACAGTGACAGTGAAGACAGCAGTGGAGATGATAACAACACCGCTGCCAAGAGACCAGTGGAACTTGGAGACTTCCAAGTGCCAGGAGCTGATGATGATGATGCTGGCTTATTTGAAAAGTAACCAGATGATGAAGCACCATCCATTACTTCACTTCATAATTCAAATGCTCCTGATGAAGAAATAGACCAGCTTGAGTCAGATAAGCAGGTGGCAGACAACAACAGCAATGATGAGGAAGAAGAGGAGGAGGAGGAGGAGGAGGAGGAGGAGGAGGAGGAGGGGGAGGAGGAGGAGGCATATGTGCCAGTAAAACCATGAAAAAAGTCAAATGGTTCTACTGTTTCCATCCTCTTCCACACCTCACAGTCCATCAGCAACTCCAACAGAGCAACAGGTTATTTCCAGTTTACAGATGGAAACTTTGCATATCCTGAAACCTCAGACAACAACATTGTCAGGACTGGATACCAGTGATGCATCACACATTTTGACTGCTTATCTTGGACTCTCTCATGAAGAACACCACATTATCTTACAGGTCTCACCAAATGACTTGACAAACCATTTGAAGAAGCTTGTCAAACAAAAAAAGGATTCCATGAAGTGCAAAGATGTCAAGCATCTATTTAGTCCAAAACACAAGCATACACATCACTAGCTAGACTTTCTGTTGTTAATAACAAAAGTTTTATTGTGCACTCCAAGTATATCTTTGCACAGGGGCATTATTGTTGTGGTTAAAAATTTTTCAAGTATCACATGATATTACATAAGCTGACATATATATATGGCTGAGCTCAAATCCATCTTTTCACATAGGTAAGCTACACTGTACTGAATAATATGGTCTATTGAATGCATACAGTGTATTGAATGATACGGGTTCGGTGGATGCTGTCGAATGCTCTCATAGTATGTATAACATGTACTAGTATCAAATGAATACACTTTTACAATTCTTGCTTATGATACACTATGAAGAATGTTAATAATATACAGATCAGAGATAGTGTACACAGTACTTGGCAATGGCATCGGCATAGAAGTATGGCATCGGCATCAGGCACCACTTCGCCATCACAGTACGACCTAGCTGCATGTACTATAGTGAATTACAATGCTTGGTATAGATGTGCATAGGAGACTGTATGGCCTAGCTATGGGCAATGATGCAATAATTCATTCTATGTAGTGCAGACCTACCAAACGGGTCTTCTACAATTCTTGCTTGTGATACACTGTGAAGAATGTTAATAGACAGATTGGTGACCTATGAGATTGCTAAAGTCTGAGGTTGCCTTTAGTGCAGTTTAACCTAGCAACTGTGAAGGGAGACTCAGATAGACTGAACAGCTGGAGTCCAGAGTGAACAACTAGTTATTATATGAGACAATAAGGAGTACAGTACCTGGAGTCCAGAGTGAGCAACTGAAGAGTGCAAAACTCCAGACTCTGCAGTCTACATACTGTGAAACAAACAGTGATAAACACAAGGTGGAAACTACTCTAAGTGCCCATGAGTGTAACTACAAGTGATAGGACATGGAATAGAAGTAGGATAGAAGTAAAATGGAGAGATGGTGAATCATACATTAAACACCCCCCCTTGATAAAGCAACTCTCAAAATCGCTGAAATCACACCTTTAAACCAAGAAGAGTCTGGAATTTTTCCACCATTACACGAGGTAGTGCCTTGGTAAGAATGTCGGCAAGTTGATCAGTGGTGGGGATATAGACAGGGGAAATGGTGCCAGCTTCAACTTCCTCGCGTAGCCAGTAGTACTTGAGATCAAGGTGCTTCATTCGTCCATGGTGCTCTGGGTTTTTGGAAACAGTGAGAGTGGACTGGTTATCAATGAAGAGAGTGGATGAACGACCAACAGGATATCCAAATTCCTGTAAAATGCTGCGAGTCCACTTGATTTCCTTTCCAGCCTCTACTGCAGCAACAAACTCAGCCTCTGTGGTGGAAAGCGTCACAAAAGGTTGTAACCAACTCCGCCAGTCAACTGCACCTCCACCGACACAAGTCAAATAGCCACCAGTTGAGCGACCATTATCCTTGTTACCACCATGGTCAGCATCAGTGTAAGTTGTGAATAACTCACTACCATCCTCATCAGGTCCATAGACTAGTTTGTAGTCCATAGTACCCTTGAGATAGCAAAGTAGATGCTTGACTGCAAGCCAATGACAAGGACCAGGGTTGTGGTTGAAACAACCAAGTACACCAACTGTATAAGCAATGTCCGGATGGGTGGTGGTGGCAAGGTACATCAAAGACCCAACAGCAACCAAATAAGGAACATTGCGCATTTCTGCAACATCTTCCTCTGTTTTGGGGCACATGTCAGAAGTCAATGAAAGGGAGGGATCCATGGGAGTCAAGACAGGTTTGCAATCTGACATACCAAAACGTTGATGATGCTCAACCCGGGAAAACCACCTAAACTGCTGATAAGGCAATCGATGATGTTTGCGACGAGTCAGAGGAAGGTTGTGAGACATTCCGAATGTTCATGGTCAAACCTCTGGGAAGATTACTAGTTAACACTAGTCGTAAAGGTAGTGCTATCGGAGATGAATGTATTTGATGTGGTCCGATGGGGTATCGATCAATATTGAGGGCGATCGACGAGATCGACGGCAAACGAGTTTATCGTTGATGGCCAATATGTGAATTCTGGGGACCTTTCGATAGGTCGATAGTATATGAAGGGTGCAATAAATGGCTTATGAAGTGTTGGAAGGGTTACTAGAGCTAATGACAAGGGGATCGAGGGAGGATTGAGGAACGCGATGATTGCAGAGGTTTCTCGTCGATCGAGAAAACCCGTAGAGACTTAGATTGTTTTAGAAAGTTGATCCGATGCTTAGAACTGTATACGAGACGATATGTGAAGACGATTTCTTGTTATTTCCAAGTAGATACTACAGAGTTTTATATGTTTTAAAGATACTTCCTAAAATGGAATGAGAAACATGTGTAGAACATGAGGCAAAAGATATGAGTTAAGGCACAAGGCCATAAAGGAGACTGGAATCCAAACAAGAAAGATATATATATCATATGATGAAAGAGTAATAAAGGGAAAGAACTAAAAGAGACTGTCCTTTGTGTATAAACTGCACTAAGTCTCACAATAATGCGTCCAGCAGGTTCTGTGCGCGATAGGGACTTGAAACGAGGCTGACCTATGATCAGCAGGTTTGAGCACGAGTTGGAATATGTCCTAGTGCATGGTCTTCCACCATTTAGATAACGAAGGCAGCACCTGATGTTGCTCGTAGTTTCTCGATATTGATTGATGACGCTCGATGATGGTCAACAATGGTCGATCGCGGTTGCGGCTTGTTCGAAGTTGGTCGGGGATGTTCGATGGTTGTGTAGGGGGATATTAGGGACTTTTGGGGTAGTCCTAAGGTTGTGCGATGTGGGCTCTTGATACGATCGATGTCGCTGGTGATGTTTTGACGCAATCGATAGACTGGGTCGTGCTGCATCTGGGACGTTGTAGGAGTTAGCTGATGTGATTAGAACGATGCTAAAACCAAGGAGACGACCTATCAATGTTCAAGCACATCAACGATGTACTGACGTTGGGAGAGGGAGATGGTGTGATTTGGGAGGTCACGAGTAATGTGGATGCCAAGTAGGAATTGAGTAGGACCAAGATCACGAAGTTTGAAATGGGATTTGAGAGCTTCAACTACCTTGTCAATGGCAGAAGTAGAAGTCCCAGCAAGAGTAATGTCATCGATAAAGATTGGAACAATTACCCTGACTTCACCTTGTGTGTAAATATAAACAGCACGGTCTGCTTCACAGCATGTAAATCCCATAGCTGTCAATACCTCATGGAGGCGAGCATTCCAGTTGTGAGCAGACTGTTTCAACCCATAGAGAGGTTTACGCAGCAGACAAACTGTGTTTGGGTTACCTTGATGGAAACCCTCGGATTGGCACATGTAGATGACTTCCTCAAGTTCTTTCCCAACTAACAAAGCATGGGAGATGTCAAGAGAGCAAAGGTGGAGGTCTTTCCTTGCAGCCAATGCAAGAATTAGCCGAAGTGAAGCAGGACAATAAACTGGGGAGAATGTAGCATCTTCTGCATATTCAAAACCAGGGCATTGGGTGAAACCCTTAGCCACAACCCGATCTTTGTAATGCTCAATGGAGCCATCAGCATTATGCTTGAGGTTAAAAACCCATTTGCATCCAACTACCTTTGCACCAGGAGGTAACTCCACATAATCCCAAGTCCCGTTCTCAAAATGATTGTTCATCTCTGCATTTGCTGCCTCCTGCCATTTTCGCACATCTGAGTGCTTCATAGCCTCCTTGAATGACTGTGGGTCTGCATAACGAGTAGATAATGCAAGATCAATACTAGAATCTGAACCATCACCAACAACTGGACCAGACTCATCATCAGATGAAGGTTGATTGAATTGTGGAGCTGGGATTGGAGCAAGGGGCTCATTCCAAGCCCGTGGTGGCAATCCAGCATTCTTGCATGGATTAGCAGCTTGACACTCTAAAAGCGGAGGAAGTGATGGAGGAGGAGATGAAATGAGGTGGAGATACAGCAGGTGTCTGAGTAGGAGGAGTGGGAGTGTGAGGGGTAGTATTAGCAGGAGGAGAAGAAGCGGGAGGAGTAGGAGCATGAGCAGGAGATTGAGATGGAACAGGAT
The DNA here is from genome assembly GCA_026075535.2 of Tricholoma matsutake. Classification (NCBI taxonomy): domain Eukaryota; kingdom Fungi; phylum Basidiomycota; class Agaricomycetes; order Agaricales; family Tricholomataceae; genus Tricholoma; species Tricholoma matsutake. Next base: position 11,476,276 of record AP026538.1, read on the forward strand.
CATCATCAAGATCAGTTACACCAGAAGGAAGAATTGCCTGTACAGGTCCAGGATCAATGTCACTAAGATCAGGAACTGTCAAAGGTGTAAGATACTCAGACATGATGAGAGGGGAAGAGGGATCAACAGGTGGCTCGTTCCAAGTGTGTTTGAGACCAGGAAAATAGCGCTCATCAAATTCAGCGTGTTCACAGATCACAGTATGCTTGGTCACAGGATTGTAGAATTTCCAGGCTTTGTAACCCTCAGGGTAGCCAATGAAAACACACTTCTCCATGTGAGAGCCAATCCCAGTACACTTATCCTTCTGGATGTGAACATATGCAGCACAACCCCAAACTCGGAGATTTGAGACATCTGGTTTACGCTTATGCCAGAGTACAAAGAGGGTTTTCTCCAAGAGGGAATGAGTGGGACACTTGTTCTGGACTGGGATGTATGCATCAACAGCCTCACCCAAGAAAGAAGTGTTAGGGTGACACCCACTATCTGCTAGCTAAGACCGTGCAGGTTCTCTCTACAAGAAGGGGGCGGGATCCACGCACATGATGGGGGAACTGATGATTTTGATGTGAGGGGTTATTAATAGGTGAGTTTGTTGACAAAGGCCTTTCACACCGAAAGCATAGGTGGAATACCTAAGAGAACACAACTGGGGTCCCCTAGGCATATACTTAGGGTTTATATACTATGTTACACATATTGTACATTGTTGTTACCGACGCACTTGTACATGCATGTACATTTTGATGCGTGCGAAATAAAATTCTCATGCTATCAAAGTGTAGCATAATTTGGCGTCATGTAGCATAATTCAACATAATAAAATAAAAATGAAATTTTATTAGGTAATGGGGTGGTTTCCTAACATTACCCCCCTTTTATGCCTCAACTTCCAGGCGAGAAAATATTGTGTCTGTCCCCTCTGTGAAATTTTGGTAAGGCCGGAATCTCATCCCCTCATACACCATTCTCGCAATGTGACGCGGAGCATTCAGATTACGTTTAAAGAATTGGGCAATCGTGTTATGCACTCACTTACAATTCTCTTTGGGTTCCCATGAATTATTTTCGTCGGTATAGTTTTTCCACTTTATTAAGAACTCCAATTTGTTCCGTCGAAGACGTGAGTCTAGAATTTCTTCAACTATGTATTCTGGAGCACCTTCTACTATTATCGGAGGTTGTGGAGTAGTTTGTTGGCCAGGAATAGTGGGCAGACGGTAAGGGTGTTAAGACTATAGGTCTCGACTCAGCCTTGGCTTCGTGTGTCACAGTTGGAGGCTTTCCAACTGTATCGGTATTGCACTAGGAGACTTTCCTAGTGTATCGGGCTTCCTGCCTTCACTTGGGTACTTCCTCAAGTAGTCATGGCTATCCGTACTCAGAGGCTTTCTGAGTAGACCATTCGTTTGTGTATCACAGTTGGAGGCTTTCCAACTGTCGAGTTCAAGTTATCACAGCTAGAGGCTTCCTAAGCTGTCGAGTATTGTGGTTGAGTCTAAGACCGTTGATTGAATTAGGTCAAGCTAAGGAATACAGGCAGTACTACTGTAGCTTATATACAGTTCAGAGATGTTTATCGTCCAATCAGAATATGAGATCTTTGTCAAGCAATAATAGAAAAGAACAATAGAACAATAAGCCTCATGCCTAGCATGAGGCGTCTGATGTCACGGAGTCCGATGTCATGGAATGCTGCAGCACAGCATGTTGATCGACAGGAGTCAGAGCAAGGGGTGTCTCCATCGGAAGTGAGTCGTGTCATGTGGGAAAGGAAAAATGAAGTGCCCGGTCTTGCGGGTCCGGATAACAAATTGTAACATCACCCTCTCTCTATCTTCGAAGTCACTGACTTCGATCAAAATCTCTTTCTCCTCCCTAGTTAGGAGATGGGGTGGGGTCGAGGGGTTTGAGGGAATTGGTTGGAGCGCAGCAGTGTTCCCAACTCTCCGTGTTCTCCGAGCAGGAGCCTCTTCACCAGGCTATAGCCACTCTCATTGTCATAGTGGGTGTTCCACTGCAGGTCTCTCCACAGGGGCACACTTACCCCTGATAGTGGTCTTCTGCCAGGGGCAAGTCCTTCTCGGTCGATGTAGAAATCCTCTGGGAAATAGTCCTCCTCGTCTAGTTCTCCCTCAAAGCACCATTCTTCGTGTTAAGACTATAGGTCTCAACTCAGCCTAGTCTTTGTATGTTGCAGTTGGAGGCTTTCCAACTGTATCGGTTCTTGCAGTAAGAGGCTTTCTTACTGTATCGGGTTCTGTTCGGGACTTGGTGCTTCCTAAGTCGACACAGCTATCCTTACTCAGAGGCTTTCTGGGTAGACCATCGGTTCGTGTATCACAGTTGGAGGCTTTCCAACTGTCGAGTTTGAGTTATCACAGCTAGGGGCTTCCTAAGCTGTCGAGTGTTCTGGTTGAGTCTAAGACCGTTATTTGAATTAGGTCAAGCTAAGGAATACAGGCAGTATTACTGTAGCTTATATACGGTTCAGAGATGTCTATTGTCCAATTGGAATACGAGATCCTTGTCAAGTATAAATAGAAAGAACAATAGAAAAGACAGGCCTCATGCCTTGCATGAGGCGTCCGATGTTACGGAGTGCTGTGGTGCAGCATGTCAGGGATCAATAAGAGAATAGCCTCATGCCTAGCATGAGGTGTCCGATGTTACAGAACCGATGTCAAGGATCTGATGTCAAGGACATGCTGTGCTGCAGCATGTCGATCGTGAGTGTCCAACGTCATGGACCTCATGTCAAAGGGCTGTCATGTCACAGCATGCATGGAAGTGGGTTCAGGTGCATGGAGTCGCCATGCGTCAAAGTGTCTGCCATCGGAAGTGAGTCGAGTCGAACAGAAAAATGATAGTGCCTGGTCTTGCAGGTCCAGATAACAAATCGTAACATCACCTCCCTTCTATCTTTGAAGTCACTGACTTCAAATTACTATCTGCTTTCCCCTAGGTTCTCCCGCATGGTTCTCCGGTCATATTCCCCATCGCATCATTGTCAAAATTATTGTACCCCGATTCAAGGAAATCCCATCGCCTCTGCTCTTCCTCTCGTTCTTTCTGCTGCCTCATTGGGCAGTTGGGGCTGTAATGTCCAGGGCCTCGTTGCTTGCAGTGCTTGCAGATATGTCTTAGGCAGATCAGGCTGAAGTGCCCGATCTGGTGGCAGATGAAGCATCTGGTGTTCCTCATGTGGGGAGGGGACCAAGGTGGCTGGGTCGACCGTGGTTTGGGTTCGGATGTCGTGAGGTCGATGATCTCTAAAGGTTGGATCATCTGGTTGCTTGTAGAGGGGGAGGCGTTTCCAGAGGCGGTTCGTGGTTTGTTTTTGTTTTTCCGCCCATTGTAAGGTGAGGGCGAGGTCAGTCATTGTCTGTTTTGATCTATGGGGGTGTGAGGGTTTCTTTCAACCGCCTTCTGTCTGTCTGACCATGGCATAGCCATGTCTTGGATCACTTGTTCAATTCCGAGGGTGTCAGCATCGTTCATTGCTTCTTCCAGGTTGCATTTCATTCGATCAATCGTGCTTTGGTAGTAGAAACACATTCTTGCAAGGTGGTATTTCGAGGGGTCATGGGCGAGGTGGGTGCAGAGGGTTTCAGCATTTGCTGGGTTCCATAAGAATTGTTTGGTGAATCATTGTTTGGGGGGTATTATGGGTGTCTGTTCTGCCATGGATAGGTGGGGAGTTTTCTGTGGTTAGTTTGGTGGGTGTCTTGGTCTTGGGGCTGTCATCGCTGTTTATATGCCCCTAGGATTCTCTTGGCATTAGTCAGGTTCCCCTCAGGCTCCCACGAGTTCTCTGAGGTCGGGTATCCGACCCACTTCACTAGGAAGTGCATGATCCTTCCTTTCTTCCTATGTCCGATGATCGCTTCCACTTCATACTCCGATTCACCTTCTATCAGATCGGGCGGTGGTTCTGGGAAGTTCGGTCCATGTGTCTCGGTTTCTTTGTATGGGGAAAGGAGTGCTGTGTGGAATACTGGGTGTATTTTCCACTGTTCTGGTAACTTCAGTCAGTAGGAGAGTGGGCTCAGGACCTTGTCAATGGTGAATGGTCCTTCTCTTTTTGATGCGAGCTTCCTCGTTGCATGCATCATTTTGAGGTTCTTTGCTTCTAGCCATACTCTGTCTCCTTCTTTGAACGGGGTGAAGTGTCTTGTCATCCTTTCTGCCATCATCTGTCTGGCTAACTCATGAGTTGCCTTTGCTTTGTCTCAGGCTCGTTGCAGTGCGACAATTTGCTTCTCGATAGCTGGTATGTTTGTTTTCAAGTACGGGAGGGGGATTGCCTTGGGCTCATAGCCCATCATGAGGTAGAACAGAGAGTTCTTCTGTACGGAGTGGGTTCTCTGGTTGTGCATGAACTCTGCGGTTGGGAGGAGGTGTTTCCAATTCTCCTGGTTGTTTGAGCAGAAGATTCATAAGTATACTTCCACTTCCTGGTTCACCCGTTCTGTCTCCCCGTCGGTCTGAGGGTGGTACGCTGTGCTCATTGCCAGCTTGATTCCAAGCAGTCTTCCCAGCTCCTGGAACAGCTGTGAGGTGAATCTGGGATCTCTGTCAGAGATGATCTTGTCTGGGAGGCCAAATCGTTTGTAGACATTGTCTAGATAGAGGGTGGCCGCTCCCAATGCATCTATAGTTTTCCTGCAAGGGATAAAAATTACCCCCTTCATAAGCCCATGGTCTACCATGACCATGAGTGCATCATAACCATCGGACTCCAGTAAGTCAGTTATGAAATTGGTCATCACCATCGCAAATGGTCTTGTTGCTTTGGATTTAATTGGTTGTAGAGGCGGTGTCATCGGGTGGGTGTTGACCTTCATTTGCTGGCATGTTGCACATCCAGCGACATAGTTTTTGATGTATGTCATCATTCCTGGCCACCAGTAGTCTCTCCTAACCATTTCAGTTGTCTGCCATTGTCCCAGGTGTCCGCTGGTTACTCCTTCGTGGTATTTTTGCACCAGCTTCTTCCGTAGATCTCCATTGTCCGGGACATAGCACCTGTCTCGGAAAAATAGAAGGCCATCCTCTATTTTCCAATCTTCCAATGCTGACTTTATCGGCGGGGTTCCTTTTGTCTTTAGCGCTTCAATTGCGCTCTTTACCAGATTGTCTTTCATGATACTACTTGCAAGTAGATCATGAACTTCTGTATCAATGAACTTCCTGAATACCGTTTCAGGTAACATCGTGATGTCTTCATTGTCATTGTCTTCTTTGGGTACGTGATCCGCTCTCCATGATAACGCATTGCTCTGCACCATCTGCGATCCAGGCACATGGATGATTTGCAAGTCGAATTCCGATAGGAATAGGGTCCATCTCGCCTGTCGTCTGTTCAGTTTCTGCACTGTTTGGAAGTATGTCAAGTTTTTGTGGTCTGACAGGATTACCACCAGGTGTCCTGAACCCACTAGGTAGTGTCTCCAGGTCTCTAGCGATCGTATTATCGCTAGTAGCTCCCTGTCATAAATCTCATAGTTCCGTTCCGTTGGTGTTAGCGCATGCGATATGTATCCGCACGGGTGCCAGTCCCCATTCGTGTCCCTTTGTCTCAGCACTCCTCCTGTAGCATGTTTCGAGGCATCTAATTCGATTGTGAATGGCTTTGTTGGGTCTGGCATCAGCAGTACTGGTGCTTCTGCGAATTTCCTTTTCAGCATTTGAAAGGCTTGTTCGCATTCCGTTGTCCAGTTGAACGTCTTGTCCTTCTTTGTCAGTTCATTAAGTGGTCTGCTTGTCTCTGCGAAATGTCCAATGAATTTCCTGTAGAAATTCCCAAATCCCAGGAAGGATCTGACTGCTTTTACGTTAGTCGGGGTAGGCCAATCCTGTATACCTGCCAGTTTCATGTTGTCCATGGCAATTTCATTGGGTCGGATGATTAGACCCAAGAATTCCACTTCATGGACATCGAACTTGCATTTCTCCAGCTTCAGGTATAAGTTGTTTTCTGCCAGTCTTTGCAGTACTCTCTTTGTCCTTTCCTGGTGTTCGTTCTGATCCTTGGAGAATATCAGGATGTCGTCCATGTAAATCATGAGCCATCCTTCTCTGATCATGTCGCGGAATATCTTGTTCATCATTGCCTGGAAAGTTGCCGGTGAGTTGCATAATCCGAAGAACATCACCGTTGGTTCAAACAGCCCCCAATTTGTCTTGAAGGCTGCCTTCCATTGATCTCCATCCTTGATTCTGATGTTGTGATATCCCCATCGGATGTCCAATTTCGTAAACCATTTTGCCCCTCTCAGTTTGTCCAACAGGTCCCCTACCAGCGGCAATGGGTAGGTGTTCTTGATCGTTCTGTTGTTCAAGTACCTGTAATCTTGGCAGGGCTGTAGTGCATCCGAGTCCTTCTTCGCAACGAAGAAGAATGGCGATGCCATGGGTGATTTCGATGGTCGGATGTATCCTTTCTGTAGGCTTTCGTCGAGAAACTCGTCGAGTTTCTTTTGTTCTGCCAGTGACAATGGGTAAACCCTGCAATCCTTCGCCATGAAGTCCGTTTTCAGCTTGATCACATGATCCCAGGGTCATGATTCTGGGAATCTTTCCGATGCTTCCTTTTCGAATATCTGTCGGTATTCCCTGTACTGTTCAGGGAGTAGTTCGTTGAGGGTCTTTTGTTTGGGGTCTCCTTCCTTCTTGTGTGTCAGGTGTTGTGAGACCGATGTTTTTGCCCTGATCCAGATATTTTGTCCGTAAGCATATCATGGTGATCCCTTTGCCTTTACGATCCGAGAGATTGTCTTCGTTGATTGGGAGTACCCGTATCTTGGTTCGTCGTACTCCTCTGTCAATGGTGTTTTAGCTGGTTCAAATATTCCAATGACGGGTTCTCCTCGGATGTAGGTGACTAGTAGTTCATCATCTGCAATCCCTTGTTTGGGTGTCCCTTCCAGTTGTTCCGTTGCCTGTTCTGTTGCCAGTTCCATTGCCAGTTCCGTTGCCTGTTCGTGGTTTGCCTGTGCTGGGTTTTCCTTCCCAGTGTCTTCTTCATCTATTGGCCCAATGGGCTCTGCATCTTGAAGAGTTGTGACCGCAATCTCTTTGTCTTCTACTTCTTCGATGGTTGCCTTTCTTGTTTCGGTGGGTACTGTGTTCTTTCCCAGCTTAGTCCGAAGGGCTTCTCCCATCTGCCTTGCTTTATCGGCAATTTTCTGGCATTTTGTTAGCTGTTCCTCGTTCCTCTGTTTCTTTTCGAGGGCGAGCTTTTCTAGTTCTTTAGTGGCTATGCGGCGCCACATAGGTCGCTCTTCTTCTTTCACCTCTGTCTTGAGGCCCATCTTTTCTTTTGCTTGGGCGACCATCTTTTGTGCCCATGCCCGTTTCTCCTCTCTTGTCATTTCTTTGAAGGGCTTCCCTTCTTCTTTGACTGTTCTCCGGTGCCAAGCCAGAGGTTCGTCGTCAGATTTCTCCGTTTGCACCCTTCTGATGAGGGTTTTTCCTTTCCCAAATGAGAATTCTGGGTGGGTTCGGTCGGTCATTCAGAATTGGAAGGTTCCAATTCTCCAGTCGATCACTGGGTTGATTCTTCTGAGCCATGGCAGACCCAGGATAACTGATTCTTTCCCTAATCCTGCAATGAGGAAGGTTGTTGGGAACAATCTTCCATTGATCGTTAAGAATCCTTTGGTGTAGTGGGAGATCTCCCCTTTCTTGTTTGGGGTTCCATCTACGTTCTTGACCCTGATTGTCCTTTCCAGGGGGTGTAGTTTGAATCTGCCACTTTTTGCGAATTCGTGGCTCATGAATATTCCTCCTGCTCCTGAGTCGAGTAGGGCTTTGGTTTCGATGGCTTTCCCTCTGCCTGCTCCTAGCACTTTGATATCTAAACACATAGATTGATTCTTCAAAGTGGCTAGTAATACAGAGCAGACAGAGAGTTCAGTGGTACCTGGCATCAAGGCAGGCCACCTCTTTAAAAACCCTCATCCCCTATTAAGGCGAGAGCTTTCTCCTTTCCTTCTTCATCAAGTTCTTTCATGATTGCTCGGATCTTTGAGTAGGCTTCTCTGCCTTTGTTCTTTGGGAAAGGCCGGTCCTCGGTCCTTGTCTCCCCTTTCTTATGTTTGGTTGCTCTGTGTCCTGGTTGGTGGCACACAAAGCATAATCCCTTCTTCATATGCTCGATCCTCTCTTGATTGGAGAGTCGGTTAATTTCGAGTGGACCTTCCTTTGATTTGGAGTTGGGCAGCTTCCTTGCTAAGGCCTCTTGTGCCTTCCCAGCTATGGCCCTTGCTCTTCTCCATTGTCTGTCATACTTGGAGGCGGCGTTAATCATCCCTTCTAACGTGGTGGGAATTGTTTCCATGTTAAAGACTCTCTCGAGGAGTCTTGGGTTCAGCCCATCCATGAAGAGCTCGATGAGGGCGGTGTCGTCATTGATTCCCACCTTCTCTCGCAGGATTCAGAACTGCGCTATGTAGTCCTCCAGGTCCTGTCCCTGCTTCAGTGTTTTCATGTCTGTCCTGGCTCTGCCAGCTTCGTCAATCGGTGTGAACACTGTTTTGAGCGCCACTTTGAAGGTCGACCATGTTCCTAGGTCTTCCTTCTCTGCCCATGTCTGTGCCCAGGGCGCGGCGGTTCCTCCATTCATAAATGACAATGCGAAGATGATTTTCTTTTCATCGGTGTCATAGATTCCATGGTTCACTCTCAAATAGAGTTTTACTTCTTGTAAGAACTTTGCAGTTCTCGTTTGGTCCCCTGTGAAGTCAGAGGGGGTTCGGATTCTAATCTCCTTGGTAGATGTGGTGGGTTCAGTAGACATGTTGGCGTTGTCGTTGGATAGGGAGAATGGATCTCGTTCTGGGGTTTCTTCTTTATCAAAGGGTCTAAAATCCTCTTCGTCGAGGTATCGGGGTTCTTCGTCACTGGTTTTCCTTGAGAACCACTTCTGTGCTGGTTCCGAGTATCGTACGAGTCGACCCTGGTATCTATACCATGGGGTTCTTCCTGATGATGATGCTCCGGTTGGAGGTCTGTCTGGGCTTTGTCTGAAAGACATTGTGTCTGCACCTAGGTAGGTGGACTTCATAGATCAGCTTGACCTTTTGTTAAGACTATAGGTCTCAACTCAGCCTAGTCTTTGTATGTTGCAGTTGGAGGCTTTCCAACTGTATCGGTTCTTGCAGTAAGAGGCTTTCTTACTGTATCGGGTTCTGTTCGGGACTTGGTGCTTCCTAAGTCGACACAGCTATCCTTACTCAGAGGCTTTCTGAGTAGACCATCGGTTCGTGTATCACAGTTGGAGGCTTTCCAACTGTCGAGTTTGAGTTATCACAGCTAGGGGCTTCCTAAGCTGTCGAGTGTTCTGGTTGAGTCTAAGACCGTTATTTGAATTAGGTCAAGCTAAGGAATACAGGCAGTATTACTGTAGCTTATATACGGTTCAGAGATGTCTATTGTCCAATTGGAATACGAGATCCTTGTCAAGTATAAATAGAAAGAACAATAGAAAAGACAGGCCTCATGCCTTGCATGAGGTGTCCGATGTTATGGAGTGCTGTGGTGCAGCATGTCAGGGATCAATAAGAGAATAGCCTCATGCCTAGCATGAGGTGTCTGATGTTACAGATCTGACATCAAGGATCTGATGTCGATTGTGAGTGTCCGATGTCACGGACCTCATGTCAAAGGGCTGTCATGTTACAGCATGCATGGAAGTGGGTTCGGGTGCATGGAGTCGCCATGTGTCAAAGTGTCTGCTGTCGGAAGTGAGTCGAGTTGAACAGAAAAATGATAGTGCCCAGTCTTGTGGGTCCAGATAACAAATCGTAACACTTCATACTGTGCCCTCACCCAATTGTAATCCGCCTTCATGCTTCTCCAGGCAAAGAGACAGCACTTCGGACAGGTCGAGGTCATCCTTCTTATCCAATCATCCCTCATAATCCAGAAGAGAATCCTGTGCAGGCATATCCATGTGGGTCTGCCAGGGAGTATGTTCGTCAGTGGTTGTTGGTTGATGACCATTCACCCAGTCCTTGCTGGGGTTCATGGTAGGTGTAGTGTCGATGGGACAGTGAGCATTCTGTGGTTTCTTTTGTTGGTTGGGTGGGTGTCTTGGTCTTGGTGGTTCTACAGCCGTCGTCGCTGTTTATATGCCCCTAGGATAGTCTTGGCATGTTTCAGGTTTCCCTCAGGCTCCCATGAGTTCTCTGAGGTCAGGTATCTGACTCACTTCACTAAGAAGTGCATGGTCCTTCCTTTCTTCTTATGTCCGATGATTGCTTCCACTTCATACTCCGATTCGCCTTCTATCAAGTCAGGTGGAGGTTCTGGGAAGTTTGGCCCGTGTGTCTCAGTTTCTTTGTATGGGGAAAGAAGTGCTGCGTGGAATACAGGGTGTATTTTCCACTGTCCTGGCAACTTCAATCGGTAGGAGAGTGGGCTCAGGACCTTCTCGATAGAGAACGGTCCTTCCCTTTTCAGTGCGAGCTTCTTTGTTGCATGAGTCATTCTGAGGTTCTTCGCCTCTACCCACACTCTGTCTCCTTCTTTGAACGGGGTGAAGTGTGTTGTCGTTCTTTCTGCCATCATTTGTCTGGCTAACTCATGAGTTGCCTTCACTTTGTCTCGGGCTTGTTGCAGCGCAACTATTCGCTTTTCTATGGCCGGTATGTTCATTTTCAGGTAGGGGAGTGGAATCGCCTTGGGCTCATAGCCCATCATGAGGTAGAATGGGGAGTTCTTCTGTATGGAGTGCGTCCTCTGGTTGTGTGTGAACTCCGTGGTCGGGAGGAGGTGTTTCCAATTCTGCTGGTTGTTCGAGCAGAAGATCCGTAGGTATACTTCCACTTCCTGGTTTACCTGTTCTGTCTCCCCATCGGTCTGGGGGTGGTATGCTGTGCTCATTGCCAGCTTGATTCTGAGCAGTCTTCCTAGCTCCTGGAACAGCTGCGAGGCAAATCTGGGATCTCTGTCAGAGATGATCTTGTCTGGGAGGCCAAATCGTTTGTAGACATTGTCTAGATAGAGGGTGGCTGCTCCCAATGCATCTATAGTTTTCCTGCAAGGGATAAAAATTACCCCCTTCATAAGCCCATGGTCTACCATGACCATGAGTGCATCATAACCATCGGACTCCGGTAGGTCTGTTATGAAATCTGTCGTTACCATTGCAAATGGTCTTGTCGCCTCAGATTTGATTGGTTGTAGTGGAGGGGTCGTCAGGTGCGTGTTAACCTTCATTTGCTGGCATGTCGCACATCCAGCGACATAGTTCTTGATGTACGTCATCATCCCCGGCCACCAGTAGTCTCTTCTGACCATTTCGGTTGTCTGCCATTGTCCCAGGTGTCCGCTGGTTACCCCCTCATGGTATTTCTGCACCAGCTTCTTCCTCAGTTCTCTGTTGTTGGGGACGTAGCATCTGTCTCAGAAGAATAGAAGGCCATCTTCTATCTTCCAGTCTTCTAACACTGATTTTATCGGTGGCATTCCTCTGGTCTTTAGCGCTTCGATTGCGCTCTTTACCAAGTCATCTTTCATGATACTCCCTGCGAGTAGATCATGCATTTCTGTGTCAATGAATTTCACAAATACTGTTTCAAGGCCTTGATTTTGATGATATCATGAATTTTCAGAATTGGCATTTCAGGTGTTTTCATAGATATTATAAGGGGTTTAGATGGTTGAATTGAACAAACTGGAATAGTACTTCAATATCATTATCTTGAAAGCAACATTCTACTTGCTTATATATATGCTTGCTGCTGTCACACTGCTAAAAATATCACCTGGTCTTCAGCATTGCCAAATTTTAAAAGTGTTCTGTGTTTTTTTCCCTAAAAACTTTGCAACACTGCCTAGTATATATTCCCCCCTAACCCTTTAAAAGTGTTTTCATACTAGGCCATTCTATATCACAGCTATATTATGTGGTACAATCACAGAACACATACTCATAATTTGAATGGCTTGAGTAACTCAAAGGGAGATGGTCAGAGATCTTAGAGTTGGCTGAGTACACTTAACCAATTTATCTTTCATAGTTTGATAAATATTTTCAGAATTTTTAGAATTTGTTTTCCTAAGTTACTGATGTACATGGCTAATATGAGAACAATGCGACTACAAATATGCTATCACATGCATTTATCTCACATGAAATTACATAGTTGAGGTCAGGGACAGTTGGAAAGAAATAACCTTTGTAAGAAATAACAGTTTTTTAAAGAAGAAAGTGGAGAAATATGTTGAAATATTGAAATCAAAAGTGATTGTGCAGTGTTTATAGTGACATTATAACCTTAAACAGATATTCTGGCATACAGAATGGTGGAGTAAGGATGATGGAATTCAAGTACTCTTCTAATATGTTGAATTGAATGCTATTAACCTTCCATAAAATCTATAAGAACACCTGAAATGCCAATTCTGGAAATTCATGATGTCATCAGAATGAATGCTTGAATGATAACAAAATGTCATAGTGACATAGGGTAAAATTATGCTAGAGGTCTCCCAACATCTTATAAAAAGTATCCCCAACAGTATTAGGGCAGGTATCAAGGCAGAATGGGGTCAATCGAAGTAAATGACTAGAAAAAAACAACTGCTCAAAAAACTGTCCCAATGAGTGACCATTTTGGTTTGCTTATTAAACAATGGGTTCTTATCCAAATCACATAAAAGTTAAATATTCTGAAAGCCATAATGTCATAGTACTTTGTCTGATTTACGCCAACATTATGCTTATGTCATCATTGCTCACCAGATCAATCTTTACAAAACAAGCAAACATTGGGACAGTTTTTTGAGCCACTGTAATCCTGCTTTCAAAAACTCCACCAATGTGGCTTCTCCCATGTCCGTTTGCGAAGCTTCTGCTTTGAACTGCAAAATAAATTCATCCACCATTAGGGAACCTTGGCGCATGGTCTTTAATTTAGCATTGGCTGTCGCCTTTGGATTAGGGTCTCCAAACTGTGCCTCCAATCTCTCCAGAAATTCCTTGAAGGTTGCAAATGGTTTATTTCCTGCAGCAATTTGATTAATAGCCTCGTTTCTCCAGAACTGTGCTTTCCCCCCCTGAATGTATGAGAGAGCAAACATAATCCTAGACTCAGCTGTATGAAACTCTGGCTTCCTCCCATGGATGTACAATACTATAGATCTGATGAAGGATTTTGTATTCTCCATGGTACTGTCAAAGATTTGTGGGGGCGTGTACTTAGGTAAGCGCACTTTTCCATTTCCGGATTTCTCCACTGTCTCATCCTCCTGCAATATCCACTCCACCATCTCCTCCATCTCATCATCTCTTTCTCCTGTTGTCTCTGGCTGTACTTCCGCTTGTCTGGGCTGTGATGCTGCCAATACTGACACTAATTGCGACATTTGTGCTGTGAGCGCATCAATTTTTGCCTCTAGTCCTGGTATGGGAACAGGATTAGGACTGGGATTAGAAGTTGAAGGTTCAGACATAATGGTAGAATCTGTGATGAATTACTTCTTCGACAAATTCAAAATTTTTTCTTCGAGACCTCTCCACACATTTACGGGTCACGTGATGGTTCATCAATCATTTGTCAATTGTTTGTCGTTCGTCAGGCGCCTATTTTGACACTTCGGATCAATAACCCTTCCAACAGTGCCTGAACTCGGAGATATCACTGAATTCAGCTTGTAACTAAAATAGTCATCCGAATAGAGTGATGTAAATTGTAACTAAACCAGATCCAATTGGTTGTCTGATTGCAGCTGTCCTAATGATGAGCGCTGCCTCTTGATCACTGGTGGTCGCAATGTAAGGCGAGGCCTGGCATTGGCTTATGAAAGAAAAGGTAGATTACATATATACAAGTACTTCTGGCTCGTGCCGAAAGGATGAGTAATCAGATGTGGCGCAGTGAAACAATGACGTATGTGCAAGTAGGAGAAGGCGCACTGATATGGGAGTTGTGTTCTTCTGTTAGGGCGACACCCACTATCTGCTAGCTAAGACCATGTGGGTTCTCTCTACAAGAAGGGGGCGGGATTCGCGTGCGTGATGGGGGAACTGATGATTTTGATGTGAAGGGTTATTAATAGGTGAGTTTGTTGACAAAGGCCTTTCACACTGCAAGCGTAGGTGGAATACCTAAGAGAACACAACTGGGGTCCCCTAGGCATATATTTAGGGTTTATATACTATGTTACACATATTGTACATTGTTGTTACTGACGCACTCATACATGCGTGTACATTTTGATGCGTGCAAAATAAAATTCTCATGCTATCAAAGTGTAGTGTAATTTGGCGTCATGTAGCGTAATTCGACATAATAAAATAAAAATGAGATTTTATTAGGTAATGGGGTGGTTTCCTAACAAGAAGGAGGTAAACCAGCTTCATAAAGCATGGCAGTAGCGTGTTCCTCAATACTGCGGTTTGCTCATTCAGCAATGCCATTCTGTTGAGGTCAATTGTGAACAATATGCAAATGTTCAATCCCACACTGATCCGTGAATGCAAGGAATTCATTAGACATGTACTTGCCTCCCTTGTCAGAGTACGTGTTTTGAAGGGACCATGCAAATTGGAGTGGATGAGATCAAGGGGATTGGCAGCACGACTAGAGGAAGTGGGGAATGGATGTGCATTCATCTTGCTAGCTAAACAAGGTTTGCATATAGGGTCTGGTTTGGCATGCATATTAATATGCATACTAGTCACCAGCTCATCCTTCACAATCTTATTGACAACATCGTAGCCATGATGAGCAAAACAACAATGCCAGAGATTGCGGTCTGGAGGAAGAGTGGATATGGAGTGGTGAGCATGCTCAGTGAACACCTCAGTAGTCCCAGCAAGAAATGCGGAATTGTTCTCATCAATGGGAGCCATGAAAAAGTGTTCACCATCAAGTAAGAATATCATTGCAAGTTCATTGGCAGAGATATAAATGTCAGTACCACGTTGACGGGGTAAATACAAGACTGAGAGGAGATTGTTCTGGAGATCGGGGACATGCAAAACACGAGTAAACTCGACAGCCCTCAATTCTTTTCCTGCAATAATCGGTTTAAACACCACACTTCCTACACCTTCAGAATAGACAATAGTATTGTCCGCAAGACAAATTGGGACACAAAAAGGGGTATAATCACGAAGCCAGTTGCGATGAGGCGTCATATGAGACGTGGCACCTGTGTCTGCATTCCAAAGGTAAGTTGTGGTTGAAGTAGGAGTGGGTTGAGAGGAACGATAACTTGCATTCCCAGCAAACT
This sequence comes from Tricholoma matsutake, assembly GCA_026075535.2. Classification (NCBI taxonomy): domain Eukaryota; kingdom Fungi; phylum Basidiomycota; class Agaricomycetes; order Agaricales; family Tricholomataceae; genus Tricholoma; species Tricholoma matsutake. Next base: position 11,491,528 of record AP026538.1, read on the forward strand.
CAGCAACTGAAATGGCAGTAGCAACAGCTGCGCTTTCAGGAGAGGAAGGTGATGTGGAGGATGTGGTTGTAGAGGTGTTCGCAATGCGAGACTGCTTGGGTTTACGTGCCTCCATCTTTGCAGCAAGGAATTTCTTGCACTGAGGTAGGGTATGACCTTTAAATCCACAAAAGTCGCAGAGTAAACTGATAACTGAAGAGGTGGCTAGAGCAGTACTGGATGTGGAGTCACTGGAGAACCCAGAACGATGTTCATGGTTTAATTGCTCATTCCTGAACCCTTCATGAATAGTAGAGCGATCAAGATTGTCGATGAGCATGAGGGAAGAGACAAATGAGGAATATTCATCAGGAAGGGCACAGATGAGAGCCATGGAGTGAAGTTCATTGTCAAGGTCATCGAGGGTGAAGCCAGAGGGACGGAGATCCTTGATAGCATGGACCTTCTCAGAAATGTGAGCTATGAGACCTTCCAGGCCCTCACTCTCTTGTTTCCTAACAGAGAATAAGTCATCATAGGTATTGAAGCACATACCAGGCTTCTTTGATTGATTCCCTCTCTCCAACAGCTCCCACATCTTCTTTGGATCGTCAAAAACCCCACCCAGGTCATGCTTCTGGTCATCCTCAATATGCAAATAAATGTCCCCAGCCCCCTTATCCACTAGTTGAAACCACAAATGATGTGCCTCTGCATCCCCAGGGCTAGGCTCCTGTATATCACCAGTCACAACCCTCCACCACCCCTGTTTACGTCCCCAGGCAGCCATCTGATCCTTCCAGGAGGCATAATTGCGATTGTTGAGCTTTGGGAAATTAGGTGATGAGTTGGACATGTTTGCGGAACGATGCGCTGAGAAGCGAGCATGGGTGCAATTGGGGTAAGCATAGGCACTTTCGAGGGAAGGGAAGGTGCCGAATCTGCCTGTCGAGTCCGTTCGACGATAGCGTTTGAATGGGGATGCGCGAGACGATTTGAGCAAAGGGTGTAATTTGAGTGTTTGGTGTTTCAGATTCGCAATGAGCGCTGAGCGGGAACCGTGGGCGCGTCCGACTATCGGTGTTAACAGGAGGTGGGGGGTATGTCCCCAAGTGTCCTAGAAAAAGGACTAAGCGATCCGACCAGTGGGCGACGAGGAACGTCGAATTTGGTGGGAAAAGTGTGATAACTCCAACAAGTGCTTGTTGACCAACAACCAAGGCACACAGAATGGAAATTGTAGGTGCTGGGGGGTTATTGAGGTCAGGGAATTCACTGAGAGTGGTTTCAGACTGATTGGAGTTGATTTGAAGTCACTAGGGTGCAGGGCCCATAACCTGCTAAAGTCTGAGGTTGCCTTTAGTGCAGTTTAACCTAGCAACTGTGAAGGGAGACTCAGATAGACTAACAGCTGGAGTCCAGAGTGAACAACTAGTTATTATATGAGACAATAAGGAGTACAGTACCTGGAGTCCAGAGTGAGCAACTGAAGAGTGCAAAACTCTGGACTCTGCAGTCTACATACTGTGAAACAAACAGTGATAAACCCAAGGTGGAAACTACTCTAAGTGCCCATGAGTGTAACTACAAGTGATAGGACTAGAAGTAGGATAGAAGTAAAATGGAGAGATGGTGAATCATACATTTAACAGAGATAGCATTGGACACGGTATTCAGCATCAGCATCGGCATCGGCATAGATGTGCGGTAAGAATCTAATACCGTTGATGAAATAGTCACAGCCATCAGCATCAGCATCAGCAGACACATTGGCACAGAAATCTACATGGACGTCAACATCAGCAGCAGCAGACAGACACTTTGGGGTGGAAATCTATATATCAAGAGCATCGGCAATGGGCATTAGCAAACCAGACACACAATGGGTGCAGGCAGTATGAATGAACAAAATGAACAAAAAAGCAGTGTTCATCCTAGCTAAAATAACAATGTCGGTACTAGCTAATTGTGAGAACCGGCAGGATTGGCCATGTTGTCATCATGGGACAATGATCTCATTCTAATGTCTGAGAACCTGTGTTCGAATGATTTCAGATTATATTCCATCCTTTCCTTCAAGGTTGCATATGTCTTCAATGTGACATCTTGCTGTTCCAGCTTCTCAACCTTGGCCATGTAGAGACGATGACTGGCATCCTTGTATGAGGTGCCAAGGTTGTTTTGCAGGGCTTTCACTTCAGCATGGCAGCTCCACAGCTCCCTGTCTGTCAATTTCTGCAACAGGATGAACTAACAGTCATACAAATGAGGACAAGGCACTTACTGGATCAGCAGGTAGCATTATCTGGTTGCAGGCCAATGCATAGTAGTATGGTGTATCAGTCATGTTTCCAGATTGCAAAGTCATCAGTGAGAGGATAGACGAGGCAAACAAGACACAGCATTGGCCAAGACACGGCATCAGCCAAGACATGGCATTGGCCAAGATGCAGCATCAGCTAAGACACGGCATTGGCCAACAGGATGACATTGGCCCAAGGATGGCATCAGGCCAAGACAGCTAGGCTGGTGGCAGTGAGACTTTGAAAAGAAGGAAATCTTACCCCCTCATGTGCCATGTGTACATTGAATTCAACCTTCTTGCAATAGGCCTCCATTGCCTGGTAGGTAGCTGGAATCATAAAATGGGGCACTAGATAGTGCTGCCCATTGTCACCTCAGATAATGACATATCCATCAGGAATATAAGTGTCAGTTTGCTGATTGCTCATGGTATAGATAACACAGATGATAACAAGTGATACTGTTTAATCAGGACATTATTTGTTTGTATATATTGTATATTGATCAACAACATGTGATTGTTGATTTTCAGTGTTTCACTCTTTTTCATCTCAACATTGACCCCACTGCCACAGCCAACTCATCAACCATGAACGTTATGTGCCAACAAGTGCTCGGCCAGATCAGCGAGATCAAGCAATCCATCCGCAATGGCCTTTGGGACCAAAGTATCAAGGCCATGATGAAGGAAAGAAAATCGGCCCTTGTGAGTGGATTGGCATGCTATCAGATCAACAATGCACTTACAAATTATAGAAAACATTATTTGCCTGGCAAAGAGAGGTTCTCACATAGGATGTGCAGGCCCTCTTCTGGGCCAATGCCTTTTTGTGGGGATTTGTGGTAGCATGGTCAAAGTCAGACAGGACAGGGGACCAGAAGTTTATTGAAGGTCAACTGAGGGCAATGAAGACCTCTGACGAGAAAAAGGGCATAACAGGTCCTGTGTCCACATCGGCTGGACCAACGGCAGGTGGAACAGGAAGGGCAGGTGGAATGGGAAGGGCAGGTGGAATGGGAAGGGCAGGTGGAATAGGAAGGGCAGGTGGAATGGGAAGGGCAGGTGGAATGGCCACTGCAGCAGGAATGGGAATGGCAGTGGGGAAAGGACCGGCAGCAGGAATGGCACCGGCACCAGCCAAGAAAGTGGGGATGGCAGCAGCAAAGACAGGGATGGCAGTGGCAAAGACAGGGACGGCAGTGGGAAAGAAAGAGCGGCAGCAGCAAAGGCACGAGGAGTGGCAGTGGCAATGGCAGCAGCAACACCAGCACAAACAAGGATAGAAGCAGCACCAGCACTGGCCAAGATGCGGGCCCAACCAGAAGCATCAGGATCCAGACTTCCAGCCCAAGCCCAGCAACCAATGCTGCCAGCAATCACAGTGAGACCCAGGCCACAAGAGGTGCAGAGTAGCAGGGGATCAGACGAGAATTTTGATGAGGAGATGGAGAGCAATGCCGGTGCCAATCCCAGGATGGAGTGGAAGCAGCACAATGCAGCAAAGGCAACATGAGGAGCACCCCAGTGAGGGAGTTTGTGAACAACGCCATGTGCATGATGTGTCAGGCTTAGGCATGAGTGTTGGGAGCAGGTGAATGGGAAAATGGGCTGCTACTTCTGTGGGAAAGGGAATGTTCAGTGCAATCCAGAGGATGTGGATTGAGTGCCGAGAACCAAGAAAGCAAAGGGATTGGCAAGAAGAAAAGCAAAGAAGTCGTGATTTTCCAGTGAAGACAGTGGAGAGGAATCGTCTAGGTGGTTCACTGCAAGCCAAAAAGGAAAATCAAAAGGTTAGTTCTTCCATATCATGACACATAAAACCACTAACACGTATATCCATAGCTGTGGAAAAGGATATTGACATGGCCGATCCCGAGCCCGAGCTAACTGCCCTCCCTGACAGATGCCGAGGAAGGCGATGCCGCTCCTGTTCCTGCTCCCAGTCCCAGTCCTGCTCCTGCTCCTGCTCCTGCTCCCACTCCTGCTCCCACTCCTGCTCCCACTCCTGCTCCCACTTCAACTCCTGCTCCCACTCCCGTTTGCCGCTGCTGGCAACAAAGACAAACAGATGGCAGAACTGGTTGAGGAGGGGGGATTTGTCGAGGGTAACACTGAGGCTGAGCATGGTGAGGAGGGACTCGCTGTGCTGGAAGAGGTGACGGGGGAAGCATCCTTAGTTGGCACCCCCCATCCAAATTATTCCCGCCACACCACAGGATTCTCAAGAAATGGTACAGCCCACAACTCCCTCTCCTCTTCCCCCCAATGTTGCTCACCGAGCCTGAGGCTGCCACCCCAGCATCAGCACTTAACCCACTGGCATTGGCAGTCAATATAATCACCTCACCCTGGCCCTCCCCTCCCCCTGCACAGCTGCGCTGATCCCCACGTGGGTTGACCCTGGTCCATCTGGACTACGTTCCAGAAGTACCACCCCTCAGCCAAACCCAAGGAAGAGAGCAGGAAAATCTGAGGACAGAGGGGAGACGAAGTGAGGCAGAAAAGAATAGATGTGATTTGGCATGTACATAAAAGTTGGACTATCTTTTTTTTCATTACACAGTGTTTTATTTGTAAATCTACACAGCAAATTTCACTTTTTTAATTCTCTGTCTCCTCCCAACAGCCTGGGTTGAAATGGCTTCCTGCTGTGCAAGGTCATCGGCTGTCCTTTGGATAGGTCATGCTCGTGCCAAGGATGGATTTGCTGCCGATCCTGATGTTGCCATTGCCGATCATACTGCTGCCGTTGCCGATGTTGCCATTGCCAATTGTACTGTTGTCGTTGCCGATATTGGTGTTGCTGTTGCCAATCCTACTGGTGCCACTGCCGATATTGGTGTTGCCATTGCCAATCTTACAGTTGCCATTGCTGATATTGGTGCTGCCGTTGCTGATTGTACTGTTGTCGTTGCCAATATTGGTGTTGCCATTGCTGATATTAGTGTTGCCATTCCCAATCCCACTAATGCTGCTAAAGCCCTTGCCCTTGCAATAGGATGCTCCATCTGATTTCCCCCTAAAAGTGGTCGAGGCTTAGGGTGTTGTGAGCTCTCTTGAGGTATATCCAACAGAAATGGATCAATTGGGCATGGGGGATCATTTACAATGGTGTTTCCAGCTGATCCAGGCGTGATGTATCTCATGTAAATGTGTCGAGGAATGAGATATTCTGGTTCACTGTCACTAGGACCATTAATTGGCTGTGGTTGAGTGACACCAACCATGCAGAGGCTGTCCATTGTCATTTGATCCACTTGGACATATTGTGATTCAGTTGTATCAGAATTTGTGGTCTGTCCTGCTGTTGATATTTGGCAAGCTTCCTTGCACTTGGGTTTGCCTTTGACAACTTTTCTGCCTTGATACAGCAGACACTTTGGCAGCGGCAATGATCTCCAGTTTGGTGCTGGGATGAGGATCGGCATCAGCATCATCATTTCTTTGGCCCCTGCATTTGGAAATGTGTTGGGAGGGTGAGGGGTTATTCAAATCATTCGGATAGTGTGCAGAGCCACACTCCTGTCCATGGCTTTGATTGCTTTGAACCGGAATGCTCTTTCAGGGCCCTGCACTATCTGTCACTGCAGAACATGGTTGAAGAAGTCTTCTATGACACTCTTGTGCATGTTCTGTGGGTCTCTGATTTGAACCTAGCTGGGAGATATTCTGAACTGACAAATGATGATGTCCGATCTGCAATTGCTTTGAATGGGATATGGTGACTACAACCATTGTTTGCTAGATAAGTAACAGTTTGTGGAATAGGAAGTCAACATACTGTGATGCTGGCCAACATACAACATAAACCATTCTTCCAGTTCTTTTTTCTTGAATTGTGATCCTTTCCATGATGTGGGAAGGATCGGGAAGCCATTGTTAGTCATTGTTAATTGGGTTAGTGTTGCATTATGTTGCATTGCCAACCTTGAAGCAAGGTGTGATGGGCATAAAAACTTGATATAACTCATAAAGTTTCGCTTCAGTTCAGTTACTTGATCATGATACGTGTCCAGAAACGATTGTGCAGGGGTGGCTATCAGAGAGGCAACATTTTTGTGACTGGAGTCAGCATTGGCATTGGCATTGCATTGGCAGTAAATGATTCAGGGACTCATGCATCAACAACCATCAAACCATTAGGTGCAGTATAGGCTGTAAATGTCACAGACAACACCCCCATTTCCAGCCACTGTTGTCATGCATTCTCCACCACACATTTAAGGAGGTATTTGTCTGCTAGACTGTGAAATGTTCGTTATGTCCAGCAACAGCAATGGCAACAGCATCAGCTTCAACTTACACTCGCTTCATCTGCTCAGGATATCCTTCCCGCATCATTTTCTCCTGTTTGACTTCAAGGATGGCTTTCTCCTCTGCATTCATGGTGTCAAAAACATGCTTGATAGCTGGCAATCACGCTTGGAACCATCCTGGTGTACTTGTGGTGGTGTCCTCAACACCTAACAGGTTTGCGATCTGTTGGAAAACTCGGTCCCGGTACAAGCTCCAAATGACTTCTGACTGCTTTACTTTGAAGTCATTCAATTTCCGTGAGAGGCCTTTGGTCATTCACCAGTTGTTGGAAAGCCAGGTTGTTAGTTCCTGGCGATGTGATCAATAATACAACCTTCACATGCTTGTGAGTTTACCTTGGCACAAATGCGACTCTCCTCCTCATCCATAGGGGCCCTGTCAATTGACACCCAGTAGTTGAATATTGCTGGGAGGATGTTGCACTTGAGTATTTACAATCGGCCAGCTTTCGATTCCTGCAATCAGAATGCAACTTTATAAGGCTCAATGATCTTCTGCTCTTCAACCGTATATCTGCTTCCCTTCCAGTACTGTCTCAACCATGGGTTCTCTGATGGCTCAGGCAGCATTGGGGGGGACTGATGTGAAGGAAAGAATCATTCTTGTCATTGACATAAAACATACCATCGACACGAGGATCACACAAGGATCACACAAGGTCGATAGTACAATACCTCCGTCAATAATTGGGTGTCGTTGTGACTCACCCCAAATCATCATGAGCCTAACAAGAGTTCCTTACAAGCAAAAGAGAAGATCAAAGAAGAATGCCCCCCTGCATGAGGACAATGACGATGCAGTCAATACTGTTACACATGTAGAAGTTGAGGTCAACACGAAACATGGACCCAAAACAAAGCACATCAAGGTCCCCCTGACTGCAGTGGAAGAACCAGGTCAATCAAATTCTGTTATACAGGATAATCCCAATGTTGCTCCAGAATGGGACATGCAAGAACCTCAGGTGGCCACCAAGCCGACTCGGCCACACATCCGCATGGTTAGTTTCTGACACTGATTGCTTATGGAGCAAGGCTCATATACAAATAATATAGACAGCGAGACTATGTACTGGAGTTTGTGGGATGAGTAGATGAATTGCTGCAAGCATCCCTTGCTCAGCAGGCATGGTCGGTTGACAAACAAGTTTGCAACCACTGTCCATTCAATAAATGGGCAATTTGGCGATGCATTGATTGTTCACTGGGAAGCACGCTTTGCCGCACATGCATGCATGTAACCCACAGGCAAAATCCCTTCCATCACATTGAATGCTGGACCAGCATGCACTTCCGCTGGGCTGAGCTATGGGAGGTCAGCACATACATTTTAGTCCAGCACCAGATGGATCAGCCAATTTGCAATGCTCTGAACTTCCAATTGAAATATCTGGAGACATTTGAAGATGTGAAGGATAAAGCAGAGCAAGAGTCAGCCAATTGGCAGGCAAACAATCAGCAATGGCACCGGCCCTCTTCACCTGACTCAACCTCAGACACATATAATGAGTCACTGGGCCAAAGATGAAACTGGGGCTGACTCGGCATTTTTTAATCACCTTGATTCCCTTTGGCATCGAGGGAAGGGGAATATTGATGTTGAGAATGGTTTCCATGACTTCTTTGATGGCAATGATGGATCTGAAGTTGAGCATGCCAATGACGACCTCCATGGGTTTCAACCATATTTGCCTAATCCCAATCAAACTGCCAATGCCGTCCCAGCTGCCAATGCCGTGCCCAGTGCCAATGCCATCCCAACTGCCAATGCCATGCCCACTGCCAATGCTGTCCCAACTGCTGATGCCTTGAACAACAGTTATATTCATGTGGTCCATACAAATGGAATACATCACTTAGTGATGGTTACCTGCCAGTGTCAGGGGGAACACTGAATTCCCTTGGACCTGGTAACCAGTAACTTACTATCCACAAGCTTCACCAACATACAGACTCTGTTCACTGTGCAGGTCCTAGACCATTTTCGGCTCTGTAATCTGGAATTAAAGGCATCAGCCTATCAGTTTTACCAGCTGATTCAGCGTGTAACATTGCCAATGAGGCCTGCCGAAGTGGTCAATCTCTACCATGAGCTTCGGTGCATGTCCCGCTTATAGTGTTGGATGAAAAGATTGAAGTGGGCAGGGTATGGACACAATCAAAGAGATCCTTTGAATCCTGAACCAGGATCACTTGCCAATTTCTGTCCAGCCTGTCCTCAAGTAGGCATTAATATACCGGAAAATTGGAAAAACAATGCGAACCAGTGGGTGTCAAAATACCTCAGTGCAGTGGCATCTAAAATGATACTATGGATTTCAGATTTGTTTTTGAACACATATTCATGGCTGATGGCAATTTCAAAGCTGATCATGTTTGGCAGAAAAACTCCGATACTGATATATGGCTATGGGATGGAGGTGGGATGGCCCCAAATCGGGCTGAATATGAGCTGTTTCTCCAAGCTGCCATAGAATGATTAATGGTAGGTACCTTCCCTTGGTGGTGGCCAATGCCATTCCTGATGCCGCCCCCAAAGCCAGTCTGATTTGTATTTGGGTTTCCAGAAGGCTCCTTGTGAAAATAAATTCCTAGCTGTTGTGAATGCTTTTCTGGTGTTGAAGGCATGTGACAGGACTGGAGTAGCAGCCATTGCATGTGCATGGCATGGATGTTATGTGCCCAATGCATTGGTAGACCTGTTTTGTGGAGAACAGCAAAAGAATGTCGACTTTGCTTTCCTTCAAGCGCTGAAGACCACCAGAGTTGACCCTCAACAGGGAGTCATGCTCATTTACGACATTGTCTGCCAGTACATTATCCACCTTCGGGAACGTATTGGTGCCCATCTTCCAGCCGGCTTGACCATTGACCAGGCCATTGGGCTTTTGCATGTTCATGGCCACAAGCATGAATGCTTTTTTCGCTATGCTCCATCTTTCATTCCAGGGTCCGGCATTGTAGCAGGAGAAACACTTGAGTCTCTGTGGGCATCACTGAATTCCATTTTCCCGATGGTCAAAACAGTGACCTTGCCACATTGGGCAGAAATGCTTGATGATTATGCTACAGATTCAAATCACAAGAAAATGCTTGGCATGACAGTCACACTCTGCTCAAAATCTTGGGAAGCCCTTGAGAACTCTACACAACTCAGCCAATACCATGGTGAACTAATGGCAGCATTCAGCCAACTGGCAATTGAACGATGGGAGGATGAAGTGAGGGCAGCAGAATCCCGGAGGCTCACAGATATCAGGGTAATGGATATGTATGCCACTCACATATCAGAAATGGCAGAGGCAGCGGGGACAGGATTGGCAGCAGGGATGGGATTGGCCTTAACTTTGGCATTGGCACTGGTTCAATCCATGGTCAAGGAGTGGATTGATTTTGCTATTCTTTTTGAACACATGCAGTGAGTTGTACTGCCTACCACCAATCACAACCCATCATTGATTGTCACCAGGATTGAATTACAAGACAAAGTCCGTTGACTTGGTAAATCACCTCACATTTCTGACATGCAAGCTGTTGAACAGGAGAGAGAAGCTCTCACATCTCACATGGTAACCTTAATGCAGTTACAAAATGCTGCTGACATTGCCGATCATGACATTGCTCCCTCATGGATCACCCATGATAATGAAGGGGAATTTGATACCCCCGGTGACCTGGATGATGACAGTGCTGTGGCATCGGGCCTGTCAGATCTCCCAGCCCACACACATGCCATTCCCATTGAGGAGCAACAAGTATACCTCCCCTCTAATGCCAATCTTGCAGATGTAGAGATTAACCTCCGCAAGATCCAGGCAAACCGACTGCTGCACCAGCTGCAGGAGCTCATTGCTGACTAATCATTTCAATATTCACACATCATTCGAGTGGTGCCGTGAAAGGGAGTTCGCACCCGGTCATGAGCTGTTGTCCACGAGTTGGTTAACAAAATTAGCTTGCATGCCCAAATGTATAACCATTGCCATAGCCAAATGCTGGCACTGGATTGTGATGATGACACATTGAGTATGTTTCAGCAGTTATCCAAGGATGACCTCAATGCCAGCACAGCTATTCTGAATCCAAATGTACCTGGTTCCACCTCTGTTCATCTGTCCTGGATTTGGCATAATTCCCACATTTGTACTGGTCTCATGGCCAATGCCGATGCTGTTCCTGTTGCTGTTCCTGTTGCCAATGCCATTGCCAATGCTGGCCGATTCTGGGAATGTAAATATATTTTGTAGCCATCTGTATTCATTGTACTAACAATTTTCATAGTCAGGTGAGTAAATTGGCTTTGTTCACAGGCTCAGAGAAATTGATGGAGGGAGGAATTTCTACTGGTCACAAATGAAATGCAGTGGACTGTGCAGTATTTCATCTATCACAGCCAATGGTGGCAGTCAGCCTCACAGTCCAAGAATACCCTTCCTGGTCCACTAGCCTATGCTAATTGCCAGCACGCTTCATGGTATGAATTAGCATTGAGGACTGACAATGCATTTAGATCAACAAATGCCGATTATATCTGCCCTCTGTGACTGAAAAGGGCCACATGTATTATGTAAACATGATTATCTTGATCACCAATCATGACCATGTCGAACAAAAGTCTCTCAATCTTCAATCCTTTTTCTTTGCAATTGGGCCCAAAAGGGCAACACCAAATGCGGACACAAGAGATCATTTGGTATGCAGAGTCCCAATTCTGTCGAGTTTTGTTGGAGGTAGACCAGGCAAACTTTGTAAAACAATGTTGGATGCAAAAAATTCTCTATGCCGAGCTTGTATGTTGAGATCTTTCCTAAAGGAAGTAGGTGTACATCGCTGACAAGTATGACAGATGTATGTCATGTCTTGGATCGGCATCGGCACCTCCATCGGCCTTATGATGGATGTGCTGATCCTTCTTCGGTCCTTGGCCGACAGTCTCGCCAATGTGAATTTGAACCACCTACCCCTTGGATTCCATCCATCTCTCTTGGCCTCATTGGATGATGGTGTTGCCAGCAATGGTCCTAGCCATCTGGTGGATTCTTATGTATGTGATTGGTGGAGCCACAATAGTGAACCGGCACCAGGGCAAATTTTCGCCAGTGACACCCTGGATAAGTGCCTCGATAGCTATCAGCAGTATCTCCCTGCCCCTGTGATCACCAGCTTGCTGCCCACCAATAGCCAGCCAGCAGACAATGCTGCCAATGGCTGAGCTGACTGCTGATCTTGCATCGACCTGCAGGCTCTCATTGGGGATTTGTTCAATGAAGCACATGGGATGCAAGATTTCATAGATGGCTGCGAATCATCAGCAGAGGCTGCGATGAATGTGAATGTCAGGCAATCAGCAGGGTTCCAACAATGGCACCGGCAGCAGCATCGGCAGTGGCATCAAAAAACAACCATGGACACACTGGGAGATGGTTGGCTGTAAGAAGACAATCGGAACTGGCATCTACACAAGCACAGGCTGAACTTGAGCACCTGAAGGCCCTTCCCCCAACCTCCTACAAGTGGACCTGGGGTGTTGATATTGCAGAGAATGAGGTTTTAGCAATCAATCAGGGCAACCAAGGGCAAGGGAAAGGCACAGCATTCTGGGTACGCAGGGTCTCTACCTGATGGCGCGCAGCAAAAGAAGGAGTGGTCAGATGGACCAAGTCTCCCAACAGTTGTCTCTGCCTATAGTCGACCACCCACTGTTACTGGTCACAATGCTGGCCTATATTTTTCAGATGCTGAATCCGATGTGTCCAATGCTGGGACTGCTCCCATTGTTCCTGTCCCTGCTCCCATTGCTTCAGTCCCCATTGCCGATGCTGATCTCTCTGCTGCTGACACCAATTCTGATTCTGTCCCTGTTCCCACTACCGATCCCGTCCCCACTGCCGCTGCTGATGCCGAGGCACTCATGGTTTGGCAAGGTGAAGATGATGTAGCAAATGATGCTGATCAGCATACCGCCCTTCAGGCAGCCATGGCATATGGTTCTGATTCATCATCTGCCTCTACAGGTTCCCCAACTGGCATTGATGCTGCTGACTTCTACCTCGATGATTCTACCTCTTCATCTCCACCCTCAAATCCCTTATCAGCTTTTGCCACTGCATCTGATGCGGCGGATGTTTTTCTCTCATCATCAGAGACAGATTCTACTGGACCTCGGGGTGAATCCAATGCTGATGCTGATGATGCTGGTGCCGATTCTGACAATTTTAGTGATGAGTCCCCCAGCACCTCCCAGATAGAGCACCCCACTCCTTCTTGCATCATGCTGCCCATCTATACTCATGCAGACTTTGATTATGTTGATGACACTTGGTTGCATGGCTCTGATGTTATGGACACTACGGATGATGGATGATGCTCATTTATTTCATTTACATATTCTATACATGAACATGTAGTAATAATTGTTGGTGCTTCTGGAACACTGAACATTTTCTGCCTGATCCCTAATCCCAGTGCCGGTGCCATGCTTAATTCTGATGCTGATCTCTGATTTCATGAAGGTCTGTATTACATGTCCGATGTCGGTAAATTTTTAATTTCTGCCAGTGCCAGTGCTGACCCATTTCATAGGTCTGCATACAACAAATGAATGATTGCTAATTGAGGCATTTATCATACATGTCACTATATAACCTTCGGCATCAGGAAATTTCCTTAGGCGGCATCAGCAGCATTGACCAACACCAATCGGGTTGGCAAGCTGATCCCGTTTGGTAGGTCTGCACTACATAGAAAATCAGTATCATTGCCTATAGCTAGGCCATACAGTTTCCTATGCACATCTATACCAAGACCATTAGCCTGATGCCGATGCCGTATATCTATGCCAATGCCAATGCCAATGCTGTTGCCGTTGCCGAGTACCATGTCCAACAGTTTCTCTGATCTGTATATTAACATTCTTCATAGTGTATCACAAGCAAGAATTGTAAAAGGGTATTCATTTGATACTAGTACATGTTATACATACTATGAGAGTGTTCGACAGCATCCACCAAATCCGTATCATTCGGTACACTGTATGTGTTCGATAGACCATATTATTTGGTACATTGTAGCTTACCTATCTGATCTCTCTTTGGAATACTCCCATGCCCCCTTTAGTTTTCTGTTCATTTTATTTTTATTTTTCTCTTTCATTTATCATATTTTCTATTCACTTCTAATTGTGGCCTTATCCCTGCAGTCTTTATCTCTTTATCTCTCCTTCTTCATTCTTAATAATTCTCTCAACAACCTAGGTCCTTTTATGGGTAATCATCTTCATTGCTTCTCTTTTTAAACCACTCAACATTCATATCAGTGCCATGTCTTCAAGTGGCAAGCAAGCTTCACAGCCTGTTATTAAAACTCACAGATATCACCCATTCAAAGACACTGTTGCAAGTTCTCAACCTATTTCTCAATCTCCTTGTACTGGAGATGCATCTGTGGAGCATCAGGTTCCATCAGGTTCCTCTGGGCTCTCAGCCTTGGCCTCTCATCCAATCCTGGATTATTTTGGCTATTGGTTTCACAAAACCCACTGTATCTTAATCTGTGTTGCCTGCAGGTTTGCAGTTATCCCTGGCAGTGCTCTGGGGTATGCAAATGCCAGCATAATATCTCTTCAACACAGGATGAGAAATGCACTGGAATACTCTTGTCACCAAATTGAATGTCACAACCCAGACTTCAATCTCTCCACCCCCCAACTGCCAGCCTGTGGAGCTTCTCCAGATTCAGTCCGATGCCTATTGTTGCAATCTGTGTAACTATGGCACTTTAACCTCATCCTCTTTTTCAAACCATTGGAGTGCCAACCATCGATCATCAAATGATATCTCACTCAATGAGTGTTACCACAGAGGACATGTCCAAACATTCTTCCCTCATATCAACTGCCAGTACTTTCAGGTTCATCCTCCAATTCCTAATTCAACTCCACTCTTTGATATTTATATGAGGAAGGAAGTGCCTACTTATGAAGCTTTTGATGTTACAATCCCGGCTGCACCACATGAAATTCCTCCACTGTTGTATCAAACAAGGTGGCATGAACACTTGGAGACCTACTATTTATGGTATATATACATAAAGTGGAACAAGCCCAGGGGAAAAAACAGTCGTTTGGTGAGTGCTTATATACCCTGTGGCCATGCACAGACCATGTGGTCACGTTTGTTCACTCAAAAACAAATTTGGCACAACTTCCCAGATGACTTCCCACGACCACGACAACAACACCAACAATGCCGTTTCCACAAAAACAACCACAACAACCAAACGAACACAGAGTAGATAGCCCAAATGATGAACAAGGGTCGTTTGGGCCCTAGGGTATGTTGTTTTATAGTTAATTCTTTTCTTTTACTAACTAACTAACTAACTAAAAGTTTTTTCTTCTTTTTTAGGTACTTTTCACTTTGATAACAAAATCACCCACCCACCGAATGATGCCTTTGCCACCGCTGTGAGCTGCTGCTCACAGGCCGGCATTGGGCTGCTTCTGGACCACAACAACCACACCCAATGCCGCCACTGCAAGCCTCTGCTCGCAGGGTGGCAACGGGCCCTTTCCTGGACAATGACGAATAGCAGGATGATGAGGATGACAAATCAGGGGGACAAGGACAAATCAGGGGGCTCTGCTGCAGACAGCCCAAATGACGCTAGTCGTCGTTTGGGCTGTCGAGTATTTTTTTTTAAATCTTATTTCTTTTACTAACGATTATTTTCTTAGTTTCTTATCTTTTGCTAATGACGTCGCCTAGCCACCACACAACACACCTGGGCCCTCGCCATACACCACCCATGCCCTATGTCACTGCTGTGAGCCTCTGCTCGCAGGGTGGCAACAGGTACCGCCACTTCCAGACAGCAACAGCAATGTCACAGCACCACCAACCCGCCTATGAGCCACTGCTCATAGGGGGTAATGGAGGTGCCAATGACAAACAACACACAGGGAGGGGCTGAAAAGTGACAGGGAGCAGAAAACGGACAACAACGAGAACAGGGGAGGGGGCAACACATGATGGGGAGATGACCGACAACAACCACTCTCGACCCCCCACCCTCCCTACAAATGCAAGACAGTGGGGCTATTTTATTATTATATTGTTCTTCTTTGTTTGCTTTCAGTTTTTTAGCAACACCACTGCAAGCAACTGCTCACAGGGTGTAAATATAATTAGTTTTATCTATGATATATTATAATTTAGTTAGACTCATAAAAACAGCCTGAAGACTGGTCAAAACCGGTCTTTTGGGGTCAACCGAACTGAATAGGACCGGTCCTATTCAGTTTGATTGTGGTCCATCTAATCTGGGCATCAATTTGGACCAGTTTCAGTCTCCGGTTGACCCCTTGGGGGTCAAAAAACCAGACCAAACCAGACCCTTAAACACTAGATGAATACCTATTGCCAGAAGTTGGAACTTGATGTCCATAATGTGGTGATGATACTCAACCTGGGAAAACCACCAAAACAGCCAATGAGGCAACCGATGACATTTGCACAAGTCAGAGGAAGGGTGCGAGACGTTCCAAATGTTTGCAGTCCAACCTATGGGAGGACAACTAGTTGGTACTAGTCATAAAGGTAGTTAGTTCTATATGAGATGAAGGTGTTTGACACAGTCTGATGGGGTATCAATCAATATCGAGGACAATCGATGAGATTGACGGCAAATGAGTTTTATTGTTGATGGTCGAAGTGTGAATTCTGAGGACCTTTTGATAGGTCAATAGTATATGAAGGCTATAGCCAATGGCTATAAAGTGTTGGAATGGTTGCTAGTGCTAACGATCAGAGGATCAAAGGAAGATCAAGGACGACGATGGTCACAGAAGTTTCCCGTCGATCGAGAAAACTTGTAGAAGCTTAGATTGTTTTTGAGAATAGATTGGATTCTTGAAACTTTATACGAGATGATAGGTGAAGACGATTTCTTGTTATTTCCGAGTAGATACTACAGAGTTTTATATGTTTTAAAGAAACTTCCTAAAATGGTATGAGAAACATGTGTAGAACATGAGGCAAAAGATATGAGTTAAGGCATGAGGCCAAAAAGGAGACTGGAATCCGAACAAGAAAGAGATATATCATATGATGAAAGAGTAATAAAGGGTATAGAACTGAAAAGGGACTGTCCTTTGTGTATAAACCACGCTAAGTCTTGCAATAATTTGTCCAGCAGGTTCTGTACGCAATGGGGACTTGGAACGAGGCTGACCTACTATCAGCAGGTTTGAGCATGAGTTGGAATACTTCCTGGTGCATGGTATTCCACCATATAGATAACAAATGTGGCACCCGATGTCGCTCGTAGTCTCTCGATATCGATTGATAATGCTCAATGATGGTCAACAATGTTCGATCGCAGTCACAGCTGTTTGAAGTTTGATCAGGGATGTTCAATGGTCATTTAGAGGGATCTTAGGGGCTTTCAAAGTAGTCCTAAAGTTGTGCAATGTGGTTTCTCAGTACGATTGATGTTGCTGGTGATGTTTTGACACGGTCAATATGATATCGCGATCAATAAACTGGGTCGCGCTGCATCTGGGACATCATAGGAGTTAGCCGATGTGATTAGAATGTGGTTAAAGTGGTGAATTGGCCTTTGAGCCAAGGAGACAACCTATCAGCAGATGGAGGGGTAAGCTTCATTTATTTCAAATCAGGTTGAAGTTCAGGGCTGCTGCCATGTGTCTGGACACTGCTGTGTCCTGGCCACTGCTGTTTCTCTATCCACTCCCATGTCTTGTCTATCCCAACTGACATTATGATCAATTTGCAGTCTGGCAACATGAACATGCTGCCATACTACCTGGTGGCCCACAACCAGCTCACCCTACCTGCCGATCCAGTAAGTGTCATCCTCATTTGTGTTTCTACATTAGTTCATCCTGTTGCAGGACTTGACAGACAGGGAGTTGTTGAGCTGCCATGCTGAAGTGAAGGCCCTTCAAGACCAGCTTGGCACATCGTAGAAGGATGCCAGTCATTGTCTGTACATGGCCAAGGTGGAGAAGCTCGGCCAACAAGATATAACATTGAAAACATATGCCATTTTGAAGGAAAGGGTTGAGAATAAGTTGAAATCATTCGGAAAGAGGTTCTCAGAAATTACACTGTCATCCCACTCAGACGCTATGGCCAATCCCCCTGCCAATTCCCAGTGATGTGGAAGGATAATTAATACCTTACTCATTATATATACATCTATGTAGCTTTTGTCTGTATTCTGTTCTTAATGCACATCATTGTAGTAATATCATTGTTTTTGTGGTCCTGTCAAGCTCCGATGTCAGTGCCACTTCCCCAGTCCCATCCCTTTTCCCATCCCTGTTCCCATCCCCACTCCTGTCCCCTTCCCTGCAATTGCATTTCAAACATTACTAATGTCTGTACTGTGTTCTTAATGCACATCTATCTGTACAGTACAGCAAGTAAAGTAGTAATATAGTCATTGCTTAATTAATAGAGTATGTACAAATATATAGTGAGTTCGATGCCATCCATTGAAACAGATAATACAATGTGTACATTCAATAGTCCCTGTCTCCACTCCCATCCCCATCCCCGTCCCCATCCCCTTCCCTGCAATTGCATTTCAAACATTACTAATGTCTGTACTATGTTCTTAATGCACATCTATCTGTACAGTACAGCAAGTAAAGTAGTACTGTAGTCATTGGTTAATTAATAGAGTATGTACAAATATATAGTGAGTTTGATGGTGTCCATTGAAACAGATAATACAATGTGTACATTCAATAGTCCCTGTCCCTGTCCCCGCTCCTGTCCCCTTCCCCGTCCCCTTCCCTGCAATTGCATTTCAAACATTACTAATGTCTGTACTATGTTCTTAATGCACATCTATCTGTACGGTACAGCAAGTAATGTAGTAATGTAGTCATTGGTTAATTAATCGAGTATGTACAAATATATAGTGAGTTCAATGGCATCCATTGAAACAGATAATACAATGTGTACAGTCAATAGTCCCCGTCCCTGCTCCCATCCCTGCTCCCATCCCTGCTCCCATCCCCATCCCCATCCCCATCCCCATCCCTTTCCCTGCAATTGCATTTCAAACATTACTAATGTCTGTACTATGTTCTTAATGCACATCTATCTGTATGGTACAGCAAGTAAAGTAGTAAAGTAGTCATTGGTTAATTAATAGAGTCTGTACAAATATATAGTGAGTTTGATGGTGTCCATCAAAACAGATAATACAATGTACAGTCAGTAGTATTCATAGGTTAATATTGCTCATTCCCATGTCCATGCCCAATGGCAATGCCGTGGCCGTGTCTGTGCCCGTTGCATTTCAAATGTTACTAATGTCTGTATTACATTCCTAATGCATGTCTATTGTAAGATATAATAATCAGTGTACAATGTAGTCATTGGTTAATATAGTATAGTGACTTTATATAGTGAGTTCGACAGCATCCATTGAACCTGTATCATTCGATACAATGTACGTGTTCAATAGGTCATATCATTCGATACAGTGTAGCTTACCTATGTGTTTGACATAGGGTTTTGGATGTGACACACTGTCTCAGTTGCAGGGGGGTCTCAAAGATTTTGCGGGTACTTGGATATGTTTGAGCACACTGTATAACTTTCACAAGAAAGGCAATGCTTACATCTATGTAGTTAGGCGCCACATGTCCAATCTTCAGCACTTGAGTAAATCTAGCGAGTTTTGATGGGTGCAGCCCAGAGGCTCAAGAACTGGCATTATATTGACAAAGGCACAGAGAGGAAGGGGAAGGGAACAATCAGTGGGTGTATGTAGAAGTGGTGGTGGTGGGGAGAGGAGAAGAGGGAGGGCGAACAATGAGAATGCTGATGCACAGATATTATCTTGACACACAGACCACCTACCCCATTTGGACTTGCAGGAATTTTCAATCTAAGTTTAAATTCGATCAGGAAGAAGTTCATGATGCATGTTATATAGATTTGTTACAGTTGAAGAAACAAAGAAGAAATAAATAAAGCCTGAAGAAAAATACTTTGTCACTCTGCATCATTGGAAGTTGATGCATGACATTTTTATCATTCTGAGTCATTCCAGGTCGCTGTGGGCCAAACAACTTCTCACTGGGTATCAGGGCTGATGACCAATATTTGCTGATATGGAATAGTGATAGTAGCCATAACAATCCAGTAAGTTAATGGAAATGGAACTATGCCCTTCCCTGCCAAGCTTATTAGCATGGGTCTAATGGTGGACAGATTCAAGCCTGGTATAATGGCAGTTTTTCTTGGGATTTTGTTCCTGTAGACTCTGCCATTAGTGCGACAACTTTGACCAGTGCAATACTGTCAATGAGCATGACATCATTGTCAAGTACGGCAGTTTCAACTGGTGCTTGATCTCTAATTCCTTTCCAAGTTATGCATGTCTTTATCATCATTCAAACCTTTGCAGGTTTCAGGCAATAGGACCCCTTAGAAAACAGATCATATGAAATATTATATCACGTGCATAGACACTAATCTTATCTGTCAATGTTGTGACAATGGCCCAGCACGTCGAGAGGCCCATTGTTTGTCTGGTGAACTCCAGTAGAAACACATATATGGATACTGTAAATTACTAGCTCCATAATCCCCTCCACTCATGGCAGACCTCATTAAGTGCTTGTGGTGCTCATTTTGTGGCGCACAAACTGATTTCCCCTGTAAACCCAACCTCCAATATTTGAAAACATGCGCCACCTGCAATACAAAGCAAAATGAATCAGCTGGGAAGAAGTGAGACACTAAGGAAAATAAAAATCCTTCAAAGAAGAAGTGATGGGATTAGGAAAGGATAAGACACCTGGCAGCCCACCAACATTTACGTGGAACATCTTCAATCAACTTCTGATGGAAAACAAAGACAGTGCGTTCAAGTTTCACACATTCGTTATGCTCGAGGATGATGCCACCACAGTGCACAAACAGTCTGAGCAGCCTGGCCATGGCATTGCAACACATATTGTGAAGACAGCCTGGGATTTGGCAGGGTTCAGATTCAAGTTTGTTGAATTCAATTGAATAAATTCTTGCTGATCAAACTTACCTAAAATAAAACAGCTATAAGAAAAAACAAGTAAGCAAGATGTGCAATGGAATCACAATGTACACTTTCTACTGTGCACAGCTCATGGGCAAACAAACAAAGCATAAACTGACTGACAATACAAGGAAGCAGTGTGCATGTATGACAATGGATTGGTACCAATGTGATGGTTGGTTGCATGTAACAGTCGACGAGAGCGACCTGAGCACAGTTTGCATACGTATCACACACTACCACTGGCACCATCCCTACATGGACATATCAATTTGGGATAACATTGCAAAAAAATTCTGCCTACCCTTGAAGGCAATGATCTCATAGTTGCTCAAGATATGGTGGGCAATCATGAAAAACAATCCAAAAACAGAGATAATGCAAAAACAAGTATATGCCCACTGGGCTCATCTGTTAGGAAACCACCCCATTACCTAATAAAATTTCATTTTTATTTTATTATGTCAAATTACCCTACATGACGCCAAATGACACTACACTTTGATAGCATGAGAATTTTATTTCGCACGCATCAATATGTACACGCATGTACGAATGCATTGGTAACAACAATGTACAATATATGTAACATAGTATATAAACCCTAAATATATGCCTAGGGGACCCCAGTTGTGTTCTCTTAGGTATTCCACCTACGTTTTCGGTGTGAAAGGCCTATCTCAACAAACTCACCTATTAATAACCCCTCGCATCAAAACCATCAATTCCCCCATCACGAGCGTGGATCCCGCCCCCTTCTTGTAGAGAGAACCTGCATGGTCTTAGCTAGCAGATAGTGGGTGTCGCCCTAACATCATCTACATGAGGCATCTTGGCAACTAAATAATGATCAAGTGAAGTCTGTCCTGGAACAGGTGGATGATATCAACATTGACACAATTGCTGTTCCACCAGAAGATGGGATCTCATCACTTGCCTTTTCATTCAAGGATATACTGGACAACTATGGGGAGGAATTACTGAAATTGCAATGGGTTCAACCTGTTGGTACCTCATAACTTGATGTGGGTTATACTAAACTGATGTCACCTAAAGGGAAAACAAATGCAATGGGATATGAGTTATATGGGGTTGTTGGGGAAGCGAATGGACAGGTGCTTCCACTTGCATTTGCCTTCATGTGTTTGACAGATGGGACAGCTGCACTGGGTGCAAATGATCGAATGCTTGGAGATGTTCTCTGACACATTGACAAGTACACACCTAACCTTGCTGTGGCACACAGCGAAAAAGATCCAACTGAATTGAGTGCAATCCATGATGTATGGCCTGATGCAAAAAGTCAGCTCTGATATTAGCACACCATTAGGTATCTTGAAGAATGCCTGGCCAAAGATAAGCCACCTGCAAAATATGATCCCCAAAAAGCCCATCAACAGTTTACATTCATTGATCCAACATGGGTGCCAGGTGTAACATCTGGTTGGCTTGAAGAGGGAGTTCACAAAGATGACACAGAGTGTGAACAACCCCTACAAATGATGAAGATGCTGAGGATGAAGAGCCCATAAGTCCAACACGAGTGCAAAACAAAACAAAAATGTACATGTGTTACTACAGATAATGGAACCACCTGCAACATGTCATCCACCCATTTTCATACTCATCACAGATGGTAAATGCATCCCCATCTGGCCAGCACCTCCAAAGGTCATGAAAGGGGACTTGCCTATTTTTTGCCCAAAGGATAGTGTTTAAAGGTCCAGTCCAGTCCGGTTTTTGACTTCCAAATGGGGCAACCAGCAACTGCAACCAGTCTAAAACCGACCCAGATATTGGAGGACTGCAACCGGACCCTTTAGGACTGGTCCTAATCGGTCCATGGGCCGAAAAAAGACTGGTTCGGACCGGTCTTTTGTTGTAAAATTTATCGTGCCAAATAACCCATATGTATCTCAGCAAATATAACCATTACCTCTCATATATTATATTCATGGATAGAGATTGTAATGCTCCATAGACCAATTCAACACTTAAACAATTCTGTCAAGATTTGACTGAGATATGGACAAAACTGAAAGGACATGCATTCAAGTTGCGGTTTGTAGTTTGTAATTTGTAGTTTGTAGTTGCACTCATTTGGGCTGTTATATGAATAAAATCCCATGGTACAGATGATTAGGTGTGTTGTTGTTACTTCTACGATGTCATATAGCTGTGCAAAAAAAATTATAGGTCAGGTAATAAGCAATGCAATCAAAGTTGTTCTGATACAACAAAATACTCGTACAAAAATGTTTTTGGTCATATCTCAACCAATTCTTGAACATCTTTGATGGTCCAGGGACCGAAAATGAAGTAAATATGTGTGGGAGTAAGGTCCAACATACATTGGGACGAAAGATCTGTCGCAACCGGTTTTAACTGGTTGTTCATCGGTCCTACTATATTTTTCAAAATGAAAGACCAGCAACTGAACTGAAAAAGACCAGTCCATAAATAGACCACTGGTCCAGTTCAGTTCAGTTTTGGTCTTTTTTCGGTCCTACAGACTGGACCTTTAAACACTACCAAAGGAGCACCAAGTGACAATCATAGAAAAATTCTGGATTCACTTACATCAGCATTCACAAACTCCATCCAATGACGAGAATAAAACATGCCTGACAAGCCAAGAGATATACCACAGGGCAGCCAAGGACATGTATGACTTCTGTTTTCAACGTGACTTGGGACAAGTGTGGGCCTACCTCTGGAATCACTGGTATATGCCAAAACAATGGAAACTTTGGGCTCATTCAGCTGACCCAGCCATCTCAAAGTTGAAAACAACGATGATTGTTGAAAGTCTATGGTTCAACCTTAAACATCAGGATTTGCAGGAATTTAACCAACCTCATCTGGACCTTGTGATGCATATCATCATTTCTGACGTACTGCCTCGTGTTTGTATGACACTCAATTACATTCAAAACTTGAGGCACATTGGGAGGCCAAAAGCTTTAGCTGTGTGGCAGACCAATTTTCATGTGGACTGCATGGATATGAGCCATTCAGATGAGTATCGCCTAGTCAAGAAGGAGCTTAAGTAGTTGAAGGCACGTAGAAAAACCAAGGGCCATAACGAACGACTGGTGGAGATCGCTGAGGAAGAAAGTTGACCTCGTGGTGAATATCTCATGGAAATCAATCAATGGAAATGCAGCTGTCCTGCATATCTGATCAGTCAGTTCCTTCTGTGCAAACATCTTGTCAGGAAAGTGAATGAAGTGCTGGACAACACGCCAATCACAAGCCTGACCTTCTTTGCAAATCTCCATCGGCAGTGCTACCCACCCTATTACTCAATCGAGGGCATCCATTTTGACAAAGCTACAGAGGAGGAGCAAAAAGAGGGACTGATACATGTCCTGGGACATAATCTGATGCATTCAGAATCGAGCAAATCCAACAGACATTCAAGTTTGAGCCCTGATGCAGATGACTTGGATACAGAGATTGAGGAGGAAAATGGCAGCACAATGGTGATAGGTCCACCTTGTTGTTCAAGCTTGGAAAACCATCTATGATCATTGTCGAAGCTCTATGAGTCTCTCCCGACCTCTGCAAAGCTCTACAAACCCATCCAAACCTCTGCGAACCTCTACAAACCTCTACAAAGTCACGAAAATGCTTCAAAATTCTTTGCAACACCTCCAAATTCTTTGTATGCCTTTGGCTGCCATAATACAATTCCCCTGACCTCCGTACAGCTTGGAATATACACTTGGAACATCGTCAATGAGTTCTGAACGGGTTTCGAGCAATATCGCAGCAATATCGGCCTTCAAACAAGTCTGATATTTCCTCGACTGACTTCGAAAATCATTGAACATCAAAAATTGACATCGGACACTATATCACTATCCAAATGGTCATCGCACACATGCCAGACGTATCCCCTACC
The DNA here is from genome assembly GCA_026075535.2 of Tricholoma matsutake. Taxonomy (NCBI): domain Eukaryota; kingdom Fungi; phylum Basidiomycota; class Agaricomycetes; order Agaricales; family Tricholomataceae; genus Tricholoma; species Tricholoma matsutake. The sequence continues at coordinate 11,516,114 of AP026538.1, forward strand.
ATTGTCGAACAATATCGCACCGATTTCGGGCCATGAACAAAGTCCGAAGAAACTTCGAAAATCTTCGAAAAACCTCAAACCTCAAAAAACATTGTAGGACACAGTAATTCCTATTTGAACCATATTCGGATGCATGCTGGACACATGGGACACTATCTCGAGTATATCGAACACATTTCAATGCATACAATCCGCTTGAAGCAGTTTCCGATGTTTTATTCAATTTATAACAAGGACAGTCTGGTTTTAGCTATTCTTTCTTATTATTTCTTCATCATGTGTTATATTCACCCTTTCTAGTCTCGCTTTATTGTTCTGATATACTTCTATTATCTTTTGCATCGAGTTTTCCACATGTTTGCCTCATGTTCTCTAGCCTTTTTAGGTAGTTTCTTTATTTTATATATAAAGATGTACTAGATACAAAGAAGAACAAGAAAGACGTCGTCTTCCTCCCAGATCACAGTGATTTGAGAGTTCAGTTTAGTCTTATTCAGTCTGAAGTTTGGTGTAAAACACCAAACATCCTCAAAATTCCTCAAAATTCCTCGCATTATGCTATTTTTGCTCTTGTTTCCCTTGATTCGCCTTTGCTTTGCTTCTACTACTCGTCTAGTCCCCCGATCTTGCGTCTGAACATATCAAAACTCCTCGAAACGTCTTTGAAAAATATTGTGACATCTCGAAAAGCATTGCGACATCTCGAAAATCATCACAACATCTCGAAAATCATTGCAACTCCTCGAAAATCCTCAAAAGTCCTCAAAACACATTCTTTTAGCTTCAAACTGCTTCGACAAGCAGTCCTTTCATGGCTATTTGACGGTCGATCTGACAGGTGATGTCTAGAGGGCCTCACATCCTTCCTCTGACTCATGTTATACCATCCAAAGCCATTTTGTGGGTTTTGTTTGGGTTTCCGGGTTGAGCATCATCAACGGCTGAGGTAGACATGGGTGAAGACTGTGAGGTGCAAAATACAGAAGGGGCCCAAGGACCAGCACCTGGGAGTGTTCAAGATGATAGCTCAGAGTCTTTGGATGTTGAGGATGTAAGTGTATTTGGACACCTGTTCTTATTATATACTGAATTGTAAACAGATTTTCTTTTCAGAAGCAGAATGACAACATCTGAAGTGATGCTTCTTGGACATAATGGGGGTCATAGAGGGAGACAGAGTTGTTCATCCAAAGATGGCAGGTGTTTTGAAACCAATCTTCACTCAGATTGGGCAAGTTGGCCAAGATATTGGAAAGCACAAGAGGCAGAGAATGAGTCAGCATACTTGGAAGGACTCAAACTTGAATACAATGTATCTTGATTAGATTCTGAACCTATCGATGATAAGATGTTGATAAGTAATCTACATAGCCAATGTACATGTGATTCAGATGGTCAGGTGATATGTTTTCTAAGGGGTCCTATTGCAGGTGTTCCTTCACAGGCATACCAACAAACAATTCAACATCAAACTCCTCTTGCAGTAACTTTCTCTATCATCGGTGCTGTGCTTATTGGCTTTGCCATTTGGATGTTTAAAAGTATGCATGGGTGTACCTTCCCTCCATCATATATTGACATTTTCTCCATTATTTTAAATTTTAATAAGAGAGGAGCAGCAAGATTGTGATAAAAGATGGCAAATGTAATCTTGATATCTTGACACATTTCTCTTCATTGACCATCATTGTCTTATAGTTTCTGGTGGAGGTGCTGGTGGGGATGGTGCCGCAGGGGGTGCTGGAGGGTCAGGCAGCATGGTCAATATCATATGGTAGAATTCACACATGGGTCTCGATTGTGAGAGATTGTTCTTTATAATGACAATAATGTGGCAACTTGAATGCCACTGGCAGTCCTCAGTTCAAAGCACATTTCATTGTCCAAGTGATCATGGATTGGGACATCATCATGTCATTGATGAAGCAATATTTTTCGATTGCTGTGATCGACAACATCCACTGCTGGCACTTGATCAATGTTATTCATCACACCCCTTTCATTCATTTTCCATCATGCATCACTGTGTTGTACTTGAAGTCAACACTTCCACAGAACAGTCTTGAACTTCACAGCGGCCTCATCCATCAATGATATGCCTGACAACGCTTCCTTTGACAATACCTCCACTGAAAGTCCCTCCCACCTCGAGGTCTCGCCTAGGAAGTCACTAGTCACTTTTGGCCCACGGTCCCACTCCTCATTAACACCAGATTCCCAGATTTCACACCTCGCTGCATCCATCAACTCAACCAACTATATTTGAATCTTCTGACCTCAATATCACGTAGTCCAGATGTCACTTGCACCCTACTGAGGTTCCTCTATAACCCTGCTCTGTTTAGGGGGACAACTCATTACCCAGTTGAGTATGTCTTGTTTGCCTGTTTGTTTGTTCATCATGTTGTTCATGATTTTCACTGCTTTAGGGTCAAGGAAGACAGCCATGGCAAGCAATGTTTTCTGGTATTTGGTCGTTGTCATACGTATCACGTTCTGCTTTATTCATACTCATTCTCACATCTTTTCTGTAGAAAATCATTAACCTGCCCTCTTTATTCATCCTATTCTGACAATGCTCCTGATACAACTTGTTGGGATAGTGCAATACATTAGCGCATCACAAGCGCAACACTAGCGCATCACATATAAAAATAGAACACAATGTATTTATAGATCACAACATATGTACATCGTAGTATAGGAGAATACAAAATGTTCTACCTTGTCCTGAACTCCCATCATTTAATCCCTTCAAACTTCTCCTTCACACCATAATCCCAATAGGTTATGGGCCCTGGCCTTTTTCATATTTAGATAACTCGTTCGGGACTTGGACACACTATGTCAAATCACCTCATTGAACCAGAAGAGCCTGAGGAAGACGCACCCTCAACCCCTATTCGAGCCAGCAGAGTTTACACCTCTAACGCCTCTCGACAATGGCAACAGACTGCAGCTCAACCAGTAATCGAATTAATTCAGACAAAAGAATATTCAAATGTGAACAAAATAGCTGAACACAATCACTTAATGGACGAGAATTGGCATGAATGGGAGGAGAGAATGAAAAGGGTATTTATCAATTGTGATATAACTGGATATACTACTGGCAGTGTGAAACAACCAGATGAAACCAAAGATCCCATTAACACAAATCACTGGGACAAAAATGACTCTTGGGCGCAACAAGTAATCATGCATAATGTCACCTCCTCTCAAATGAATCACGTCTGATCGAAAACATCAGCTGAAGCAATGTATTCAGCGCTTATGGTCACTCACGAGAACTAGGGCATGACTCGGGTAACCCCTGGGTATAATTTTGTGTACCCATACCCATACCTGTGAACACTGTACCCGTTACGGTTACGGGTGTGGTTTTACCGCGGATATGGGGGGTTTTGGTCAAAACCCATGGGTACGACATTAATAATTTATTATAATTCTAAATATATCTAAATTCAATGAGGAACCACCCCCAACTTGCAATTGTGAGCGAGGGGGGGTGGTAGCGGTAATGTACCAGCCATCGTGAGTTAGAAAACTACCCCCACCTCGTGTTTGCAAGCAAGGGGGGGTGGTGGAGGTGACATGGCAGCCATTGTGAGAGAAACAGACCAAGAAACACCCCCACCTCATGTTTGCGAGTGAGAGGGGGTGGTAGTTGTGACTTGGCAGCCATTGTGAGAAACAGATGAAGAACCACCCCAACTCGCATTTGTGAGTGAGAGGGTGGTAGTGGTGACATGGCGGTGCTCCCAAGTGAAACGAACAGAGAACGACCCCCACCTCACATTTGCGAGCAAGGGGGGGTGGTAGTCATGATGTTGCAGCCATTGCAAGAGAAACAGACCAAGAAACACCACCACCTCGCATTTGCGAACGAGAGGGGGTGGTAGTCGTGATGTGGCGGCACTCCCGAGTGAAACGAACCCTACAATATTAATGATTTATTATAATTCTAAATATATCGAAATACAATGAGGAACCACCCCCAACTTGCGATTGCAAGCGAGAGGGGGTGGTAGTCATGATGTGGCGGCACTCCCGAGTGAAACAAACCCAGAAACACCCCCGACTCACATTTGTGAGTGAGAGGGGGTGGTGGCGGTGATCCTGCAGCCATTGTCGACTAGAGGGGGCTGTTGTTGATGAGAGGGGGCCGTTATTGTTGTCCAGAGGTGTTGGTTGTCACCCAGAGGTGTGGAGGCAGAGAGTGGTGGTGGGAAAAGTGTGAGAATTGTTGATATTGATCAACAAAGTCAGCGCATGACCCGATGATTGGACCTCAGGTATGGTACTGACTAAACCTGTAAAACTGTGGGTATGGGTGCGGTTTTGCCTCGGGTATGGAAATCCAAACCCATACCCATACCTGTGTGTACCCATAAGCAGAAACACACGGTGTTACCCATACCCAAGTCATCCCTTAACAAGAACAAGGCACATCAAACAGTAAATCATATACAGTGCCTGTTATATGAGACCAAGATACTAGAAGTGGATGATCTCCCAAAGCACCTTGACATGCTTAAATCATATCACGACCACATCAATAAATTCCCCAATGCAGAATTCCATGTTTCAGACCCATGCTTCAAAGCAATTATTTTGGCGTCTTCACCTTCATCTTGGCAGACTTACGTCGAACCCTATAATGGTCCCAATGATCCGGACCCCAAAAGGAGAATGTCCTCAGATTCCTTTATAGGTTTATTATGGGAGGAATATAAAATTTGTATGATGTGCTCGCATAACAAGTATTCTAATGTTTCTAGCACAAACCTGGTTAATACCCAGAAGAATAGCGGAACTACCAAAACTTTGGAAGAGCGCATCACCCATCATAAATCCTCCAACAAACCTTATTGCGAACATTGTAAACAACCAGGACATTGGTCAAGTAAATGTTGCAAATATGCCGGTAACAAATGTTGGAACTGTGGAAAAATAGGACATAAGAAAAGAGATTGTTGGAGGAAAAAGAAGGGAAAAGAGAAGACCAAAGAGAAGCAAAAGAGGGATCAAAGAAGGGTACCGAAGATTCAAATGTGGGGGAGGAATTGATTGCATTTCCAGTAAATGAAGAACTTTACAATTTTGACACATACAAAGCCTGTAACCTTGATGGAAATGATGAGCAATTGATCTGGTATGACTGGTTAGCTGATTCAGCAACAACTTTGCATGTTACACATCAGAGAGAAGCCTTTATTGTGTACACACCTGTGGAAAAATGTTCCATAACAGGTGTAGGTGGTAAAGAAGCGAAAATTGAAGGCTGCGGAACTGTTGAATTAATTTTGACATGTAATGGTCACAATTATATTTTGTGCTTGGAGGATGTACTCCACGTACCTGGAACACGGAATAATTTGATTTTGTTGGGGCGATGGGATGCAGCTGGGGGAAGATATACAGGTGGAAAGGGGAAAATTACCCTTGTCACTAAGGAGGGGAAGAAAATAGCACAAGGGAACAAGGTTAACAACCACTTATACAAGATGGAATTAACTGTATGCGACTGACACCCGACGCTTACAATAGAAGCCGCCGATCACTGATCATCCATCAATAATGATGCGGCACCCAATTGGGAAACTTGGCACAGGTGCTTCGGGCATGTTGGGTATTCTGGCCTGCAGAAATTATTGGATAGGGATTTGGTCGACAGATTTAATGTCAATAAACACAGTCCTAAACCAGACTGTATCGCATGTACCAAGGCAAAGCAACACATAGAACCCTTTCCTAAAATATCCACATGACAAACCGAACCCAGAGAATTGATACATATTGACTTATGGGGAAAATATGCAATCAAATCTATAAATGGAAATCAATATTACTTGTTATGTGTGGACGACGCAAAATGCTACATAACCATCCAGTGTTTGAAAGAGAAATCGGACTCAACACAAGCAGTAATAAATTATTTGACACATCTAATAACTCAAGGTCAAAAACCAAAGGGGATCCAAATTGATTGCGGAAAAGAATTTGTAAACGAGAAGTTGGAAAAATGGTGCAATGAACACGGTACAGAAGTAAGACTAACTGCACCATACTCACCTTTGCAGAATGGTGTCACAGAGCGAATGAATAGAGCTCTTGTTGAACTATCATGCGCCATGATAACTGCCAACCAACTTCCTGAATTTCTTTGGGAATAGGCAGTTTTACACACTGCTTACCTTCATAACCAATCATTTACAAAACATCTCCCGAAATCAACACCTTATGAAGGATGGCACAAAATAAAACCCAATGTATCACATTTATGGGAGTTTGGAAGCCACATATGGATATTACTACAAGGTCAAAAGAAACCCCAAAAAATGCTACCAAAATTAAGGCACCGAGCATATGTCAGCTACAATGATGGTGCTGGGGCAGTAAAATATTACAATGCTGAAACTCACAAAGTACTTACCTCCCACAACTTCTGGAATATTACACCTACAGAAAAACCAACTCCTTACCATATTGAAATCACACCCAATTTACCACGTGAGGGGGAGTCTGCAGGTAGCATGCCGCCAATGGGTGTAACAGATTCTGATGATACAACTCAGAATCTTGTGTGCAAGAAGCGAAAATGGAATGAAACACAGGAAGATATAGATATTGATGAACCATGGAAGACGCGTGGAATTTGTATTGATTATAAACACCTTCACAATCCTTTTGCATATGAGGATGATGACAATTTCTTATCAATAGAAGAAGTCTATGCAATTGTTGCTGGAGACAAACTTATGAGTCTTGAATATGCGAAGAACTCCCTGGATTGGCCTGAATGGCAAAAGGCCATGAAGATTGAATTGGATTTATTATCAGAGAAGGGGACTTGGGAACTTGTCCAGAAACCTCACAATGCAGTACCAATCAAAAATAAATGGATCTTTGTCAAAAAGCACAATAAAGAAGGGGAAGTAGTAAGATATCGAGCAAGATTAGTGGCAAAAGGATATGCACAACGACCCAGATTTGATTATAGGGAAACATTCTCACCAGTTGTCAGGATGGATACATAATGTGCATTACTAACACTCATACCTGAAAAGGGACTCAAGTTACAACAAATGGATGTAAAGGGTGCATATCTAAACGGCACTTTGCAGGAGGCAATATATATGCAACAGCCTGAGGGATGTGAAGATGGAATGGGTCGAGTATGCAGGTTAGTCAAAACACTTTATGGTTTAAAACAGGCAGGCCAAGAGTGGAATAATGAACTTGATGGCAAACTCAAAATCCATGGCTATGCGCGCTTACTTTCTGATCCATGCGCGTATATACGACGCGATGGAAATGACTTTGGAATAATGGCTATCTGGGTGGATGACTCACTGCTTTTTGCTTCATCTGATAAGACGATGGATCATATGAAAGAAACACTCTCAGAATAGGAAGTAACAGACCTTGGAGAGCTGAGTAAACTTGTTGGCACTGAAGTTACACAAACCGAGAACACAATAACTATATCTCAACAGAGATATATTGAAAATATTCTCTGTAATGAAGGAATAGCCAATGCAAATCCTACCGGTACACCCATGGACCCCAATATGAAGCTTGGACCAAATCCAGATGATAACAAACCCAATCACAGCAATTCATATGCACAATTATTGGGGAGTCTGCAATTTTTAGCAAATTCCACAAGACCAGACATAAGCTATGCAGTTAATAAATAGGCCACCTACACTGCAAACCCAGGTTTAAAACACCATGGTGCAATAAAGCGAATACTCAGATACCTGGTGGGTATGAAAACTCTAGGGATAACATATAGAAAATCCCAAGATGAAACTGGAACCGGAAACCTCTTCCACAGATATGCAGATGCTGCATATGCAAATGCTGATGACCTCAAATCCATGACTGGCTATGTTTTTCTAGCAGCAGGGGGAGCAATCACATGGAAATCAAAGAAACAAACTGTGATAGCATTGTCCTCTACAGAAGCAGAATATGTAGTGCTGTCGGAGGCTGGACGAGAGGCGACATGGCTGAGAAATTTGTACAGTGAACTTGGATTCCCACAGAACTCACTGATGGAAATTAAAGGTGATAATGAAGGATCCATAATATTGACACATAATCCTCAATTTCACCAGCGATCAAAACATATCGCTATTTGCCATCACTGGGTCCAAACACTAGTAACTGACAAAATATGTGATATACAAAACTGTTGAGACCCAGAACAAACAGCGGACGTGTTAACAAAGGCATTACCAAGACCAAAATATATACAACATAGGGCAGAGATGGGAATCCAGTCGACGCACAAACTCAGTAGCTTTCCTTGCATGTGAGTTGGTTTTTCCCATGGGGTTTTCCACCACATAGAGGTTTTAACGCACCTGAAAGGTGAGAAATTTAACATTTCAATTATTTATTAACCATTCCTATGGACTCAACCATGCTAGGCTTGAGGGGGAGTGTTGGGATAGTCAATCCTAGCGCAATACATTAGCACATCACAAGCACAACACTAGCGCATCCAAGGGGGTTACGGGATCAGAATCCTGGACTGGGGGTCAGTCAGTTAGTCCAGCCAAAGGTCACAAAAAAAAAATTGAACATTCATTTAATATACCATAAAAAGTCCTCTACAGCCATTGTGACGTATCCTGACGTATCCATAGCTAAATTACATGGCCAGAGGCTTCAATCTATGGTAGATAAGATCAAGAATCATATCTTGATCTTGATTGGGTCTCAACAAGATCTCAATTTCATGAAAAAAACAAATTCAACTCTAAACAGACACAATGGAGCCTGTAGAAGAGGTAAGCATGTCGGGCATTACGTTAAGGAAGGTGATTCAACCTAACGTGTACGAAAGCCACACAAAATTGACCAGGAAGGATATGCAACTTGTCCAGATTGTGGAATGCAGGTGAACTGTGGGACAGTTGGGATTTCAAACCTTATGAAAAGGCATCGTGGAACGAAGAAATCCCAGGAGCTCAAAGCGAGACGGGACAAGAAGGGAAAGGGCATGGTTAGGGGTCTCTGCTCATGTTTATGAAGCCATTTGGCAAATGTCTATCTGATACATTTATTTGTATTCTAGTATCATCTAGCTTGTGTAGAACTCGACCAGGTGCCCAGAAAATGGGTTTGCGATGCTTGTGCATCATCTCGGGGAAAGGAGGCACGGCGATGATGTCATGTTACCTTATTAGGATATGGTGCCTGATTACATAGTTAGTTAGTCCGTCGACAAAGGCTGAAAAAAAAAATCCGACCTTATGTGCCGGGTTCAGATCCCGGAACCCCCTTGAGCTAATCATGTATAAAAATAAAACACAATGTGTTTATAGATCACAACATATGTACATTGTAGTATAGGAGAATACAAGATGTTCTACCTTGTCCTGAACTCCCATCATTTAATCCCTTCGAACTTCTCCTTCACACCATAATCCCAATACAACTTTATGATCCACATTCAAGTTGCGATCAAACTTCCTTTAGTTTGCTTCACATTATCTTACAGCCTCTCTTTTCCATCTTCTGCCATTATGGCTCCACCACCTACATCATGATGGAATATTACAACCCCCATTGAGGAACAACCCGCCTCGGAAACCACACCATTACCATGGTCCATGGACTCTACAGCCACCACTCAAGTTGTCAACCCAACATGACTCCAGTACCCTCGCCTTTCTTTTTGTCACCTGTGCAGTGTCATCTAACAATTTGGCGTAGGGCTAGACAACACTGTTCCAAGCCCTGAGTAATAATGGGCTGATGTATAGAAGCAGCATGCTCCCATCATGGACCAAGTTTTGTTTTACGAACAGATAAATCGAAGTTGTGGTGTCATTCCCTGGTCCAGATGAGAGTACAGCATATGCAGGGAGAAGATGGCACATTTAGGAAGCCTTTGCAGAATAAGGATGGCGTCATGGCAGTTGGGAGCTGGCGAAGGAGAGGACTGGGAGGGTAGACAAATTGAAGAAACACGACATCATTATTCTAGCTTGTCTATTTTTCCACCTTACAATGGGGCTACCAACATTTCATTGAACCATGACCTTCAAACATACTTGTGTTTCAGTTCAGACCATGCCCTAAGAGTCACCATACAGCCCTATTATGGTGACTGGCAAGCACTCAGGAAATCTGGGTATTGGAAATTCCCGAGATTCCAGGATTCAACTCCACTGGGTCCCATGTGCCTCATTGCATTTTTCCTGTCTAACTGACATGACATGGACATATATTGGCAGGAACCTATGACCTACATGATTATAAATTGATTAACTGCAGTCCACCGCAGGAGAAACAGATCCGGTTCACTGGTATTCGGGCGAATGGAAGTACGGTATACCTATGACCAAGCACACATAGTAGCTACATAATTTAATCTGGTGTGGGAAAACACATGTACCATACGGTATAGGAAATGAGCAGCTGAACAAGTAAATAGAGTAAAGATTCAGAGGACTTGACCTCAGACCTCATGACCTGAAGATGATGTTCTACACTAGTAATTTTGGTTTCCAAAAGCACAACATGAACTTCTTCCACTAGGATCTACGTAACTGGAACTTTGCTGTGTCTTCCCTGATAAATGATACCTGTTGTGCCAATGCGTCATGGTAAAATTATTATTTGGTATACTAGTATTGTGTTGACTTCATGAATGGTTTGTCATCTACACACATAAACAAGGGTTGTAACATCAGTTACGTCAACACTCGGCCAGGGAGGTATCCTGACAGAGTGAATGGGTGGAAAACCACACCCACTGGCACCCGTTGCTACGGAAGAAAAATTAGGGCAAGATCTTTACATTCCCTAAAATGGTTTTAACAAAATGTGCAGTGAAGAATTTCCACTGGAACATCGAAGTCCGCTTTTTTGGTTAGAACATCATATGATGCTCTTGTGTCGCAATCGTTACAAGTCAGCCTCCAGAAGAAATAAAAAGGAAGTGTTCGAGAGCTGGCAAAGCATTGATTTTGCACATTGTATTCATCTGACCTCATACCTACACATTATACACAATAATGGCCCCCAGAGACAAACTCGAGAATGGCGTCTACATCTTGAAATCTGCAGCAAGGCCATGGCTCCCTATTCAAATTGGCGATATTGTCAATCCTGAAACCAAAGCTAGAAAGAGTTGAGTCAATAACTCGCTCACTGAACTCTCCTTCTCATTGTGTTTGTCTCTCATAGTCACTGTTGAGGAGATCGATGAGAATAATAAAGCCAAGCATGTGGGTTCTCTTTCTCCTGTGTTCTGTTCATACTTCATTTCAAACAGTGGCAGTTGACTTATCAAGATAATGGTGCATTTGGTTATGGTCACTACACTCTCCAATCACAGGGCGAGGGGCTTACCGGCTATTACCTTACTACCCCTCATAAAATTGAGCCTGGGCCAGAACTGAGCGTGGGGCAGGACTTGAAGTGGTGGTCCAGATGGTATCGCAATGAGCAGCTAAGAGCGTGAGATCACTATTCCGATCTATTTATATCCCCTATATATCTTCCACTTTTTATTTCAGTTTCTTTGTTGGCAGCATCCCTGCTACCAATGTCCTGTCCTATGAGGATTTTGCTGCCACCGAACTCGAGATTGTACAGCTTCCTCCACCTGCCACCGGTTCACCAGGAGGAAATTGGGGCACAACTTGGAACCTTTGGACCCCAGTCAAGGTCTGTAAACCATAATACATTGTAGCTCTAAAACTGCCATTCATTCTTGACTTTATTTCAGGTTGCTTAATGAAGGGCTACTAGGTGTGCTTTCTCGACGTATGATGGAATTTTTTTCTTTGCCTTGTCCAAATTTCTCTTGTAGCTAGAAAATCCCAAAACAAGAAGCACTTATGTAGTTGGCAGCTGTAAGACTGTTTTTCTTTTTGTCTACTTGTACTTTTATCTGTGAATGTCAGTATTGTTTCCAGTTACTGTGACCGCTTAAATAGTGAGAATTGTATTCCAGTTGTATGCGATGAGGTATAAAAGTCAATGTGGTGGGGTGGGTGACATCATGGGCAAACCTTGAGGCAATGGTTGCTGCAGTCAACTGCCTTACAATTGATGTGCTACTTCTCCTGCCTTGTTTTCTAGGTCCATCCTGGTCCAAGTCCAACTTATGTATTGCTCGTTGCGAAAACTTGCGATAGGAGTTACAATGTGGGTAGCCAGAGTGACGATTCATCTGGCAGCCTATTCAGTAGAAATCCACGATACATCCGTCCAGCGGATTTCTGCAAAACAATGATAGATCTGTCAGTAGTGGATTGGGCCCATAGCAGGAAAGACTCATGTGGGCCGAGGGTGTGATGCATCCATGTGGGCCCAGTATACAGATTCACTGCCGGCGATGATTCTTCCCAGTGGTAATTGCTGAAAGATTCTTGGTGGCAGTAACATCTGACTCACGGTGCCGGCTAGCATGGTCACCATTTTACTACATGGCACCGGCGATGATTATTACTGGTGGTAATTGCTTGATCTGTGTGGGCCCAGTGAATAGAATTATAGCACCAGCAGCAACAATCGCCACCAGTAATTGCTAGAAAAATATGGTCTACCCTTCATGGGCGACGATTCTTGCCGCCGGTAATTACTGAAAAGATTGTAATTGCCAAAAAATGGTGCCGGCTAGCACGGTTGACATATACATTAAGCAAAACGAAAGAAGTTGCTAGTGATAATTTTACGATGTCCTTGGTAAAGAATTCATCATTGTCCTGCACTTCTGCTGCATTAATTGGGCCATCTGGCACATTGCCTCATCAAGGGTGGCGAGCTGCCGGTGAAGGGCATGGTTTACTGCAATGTTGGACTTCACCATCTTGACGGCCTCGTGGTAGCTGTGTTCAACAGCGTCAGAATAAGTCAAAATCTCCTACAATCATTATTCAGCAGCTCCCGGCCAAAGTTCAGGACTTACTTGGGGGGCCTGCTGGGATGATGCCGGTGTCAATGGAGTACAACCTGGGAATACTGGATGAATGCAGCTGGGTAATGAAAGGCGGACAGTGTGCTGAGGAACATTTTGGGGAGAGCCAGGGGGTGAATGGACCTCATCTGAATCTCTCTGTGTCAATATTGAACTATGAGAAGATTCAGGTGAGGACCATGTTGGGGAGACATGATCCAGCACAGGTTCGATATAGGCCATAGAGACATCGAGCTCCATGTCACTACCTTCAGTCACCTCAGTAAACCAGAAGTGTGCACTGTCCGCATCTGGCATGTCAACACTGGCAGGGATCTCAAGAGTGTCCACCATTTGTAATTGTGATGGCAGTGTTGCCGAATGATTAGGACTGCCAGGAATATAAAAAGTGTCTGGGTCAATGGTATGGGTATGTAGCAGCATTGAGGCTCCAAAATCAACTCCAGAACAATCTGTGCCTGGTGAGTCAGGAATATGAAACATGTTCATGTCATTGTGTGCTGGGGATGATGTCAACTGAGCAGTGGTGCTCGCCACCGGCGACTCAGGACTACCAGTAATATAAAACACATCAGTGGCCGGCAAGTCAGGAATATGCATGTCTAGGTCATGGTGTGCTGGCAATAGTGTCAAATGAACAGTGGTGCTCACCACCGGCTCAGGACTACCAGGAATATAAAATGCATCAGCGGCCAGCGAGTCAGGAATATGAAACATGTCTAGGTCATGGTGTGCCAGCAATAATGTCAAATGAGCAGTGGTGCTCACCACTGGCTCAGGACTACCAGGAATATAAAATGCATTGGCAGCCGGTGAGTCAGGAATATGAAAGAGATCTAGGTCATGGTGTGGCGGAGATGATGTCAAATGAATGGTGCTTGCTGTGGGTGAGTCGGGACTACCAGGAATGTGAAATGCATCCAAGTCAAAAGATTGGGAATTTTCGGCGGGTGGGGTTGCCAAATGGATAATATCTGCAGCCGCTTCAGAAATATCAAAAGCAAATGAGGAATGTATCAATGAACGTGGTATGGAGAAATGAAGAGTACCATCCACTGCCGGTGAATCAGGACATTCAGGAATATGAAAAGTGGCCAGGTCCAGATTATCTATATCCACCGCTGGTGAATCAGGACTACCAGGAATATCCAAGGCATCGAGGTTTAGAGTGGGCATACTTGTTGGTGGCAAATTTGGCAAGTTTACTGATGAGCTGCCTGAATATTCCATAAGACGCGAAAATTGATCAACAAATGCGGTCACGTGAATTTTGAATACAGAAGTTGAAACTGACATTGCATCTATTGACACTATCAACTGCATCCACCCTAAGTACAAACAGTTTTATCATGTCTTCTCAGCACACCAAATCCATGGAGCACGCCCTCAATACATTTTTGGATGGTACTCGGATGACTGTGGATTCAAAATCCATGTTGGGCAAGTTGGTGCGTGATTTTTATTATGTCCTATGAATCTTTCTAAGAAGGTGTTGAAGTTGGATTATAGGAAAAAGGTGTTGGCGAAGGAAGCGGTGATGACGCCATTCCTCAAACATGTGTTCAAAGTACTCCATCAGTGGGATAAGTCTTGGGAATCCATCGACCAGAGCATATATATTTGTCAACCTTTGCCCGTTGCTGCGCCAAGCAGCACTCTCATGGCCATGCATGTTATGCTCCAAATCCCCACCATGGCTACGCCACCCATCATTGCTCCCAGTTCTGCAGCCAAATCACTCATCGCCGTGTCTGCACCCGTTCCCACCACTGCGATGCTGGAGGCTCAGACCAACCAAACAGAAGCAGCTGCAAGAGCCCAGAGCAAGGGCAAGGGCAAGGGCAAGGAAAAGAAGGTCATAGAACACCTGGCTCCACCTCGGTCGAAACGCTGAAAGGTGTCGCCACAGCTGGTGCCGCCTGAAATGGAGGACAGCAACGTCACAAAAGAGCCACCATTCATCCACACCAACCTGCCAATCATGACAGCCACTCCTGCTCTACCTGAAGACAATATATGGAGGTTGTTAGGAAACCACCCCATTACCTAATAAAATTTCATTTTTATTTTATTAGGTCGAATTACGCTACATGATGCCAAATAACGTTACACTTTGATAGCATGAGAATTTTATTTCACACACATCAATATGTATGCACATGTACGAGAACCAGCATGTGTTACTGTCAAAATGTGCGACAGCATTAGAGTCGTCGGCCAGCTGTTAGGAAACCACCCCATTACCTAATAAAATGAAATTTTATTTTATTATGTTGAATTACGCTACATGATGCCAAATGATGCTACACTTTGATAGTGTGAGAATTTTATTTCACACACATCAATATGTACATGCATGTATGAGCGCGTCGGTAACAACAATGTACAATATGTGTAACATAGTATATAAACCCTAAATATATGCCTAGGGGACCCTAGTTGTGTTCTCTTAGGTATTCCACCTACGCTTTCGGTGTGAAAGGCCTTTGTCAACAAACTCACCTATTAATAACCCCTTGCATCAAAACCATCAATTCCCCCATCACAAGTGCGGATCCTGCCCCCTTCTTGTAGAGAGAACCCGCACAGTCTTAGCTAGCAGATAGTGGGTGTCGCCCTAACAGAAGAACACAACTTCCCATATCAGTGCACCTTCTCTTACTTGCACATACATCATTGTTTCACCGCGCCACATCCAATTACTCATCCTTTTGGCACAAGCCGGAAGTACTTGTATATACGTAATCTACCTTTTCTTTTGTAAGCCGACGCCAGGCCTCGCCTTACATTGCGACCACCAGTGATCGAGAGGCAGCGCTCATCATTAGGACAGCTGCAACCAGACAACTGATCGGATCTGGTTTAGTTACGATTTACATTACTCTATTTGGATGACTATTTTAGTTACAAGCTGAATTCAGTGATATCTCCGAGTTCAGGCACTGTTGGAAGGGTTGTTGATCCAAAGTGTCAAATTAGGCGCCTGACGAACGACGAATGATTGACAAATGATTGACAAACCATCACGTGACCCGTAGACATTTGGAGAGGTCTTGAAGAAAAAATTTTGAATTGTCAAAGAAGTGATTCATCACAGATTCTACAATTATGTCCAAACCTTCAACTTCTAATCCCAGTCCTAATCCTGTTCCCACGCCAGCACTAGAGGCGAAAATTGATGCGCTCACAGCGCAAATGTCGCAATTAGTGTCAGTATTGGCAGCATCACAGCCCAGACAAGCAGAAGTACAGCCAGAGACGATAGGAGAAAGAGATGATGAGATGGAGGAGATGGTGGAGTGGATATCGCAGGAGGATGAGACAGTGGAGAAATCTGGAAATGGAAAAGCACGCTTACCTAAGTACACGCCCCCGCAAATCTTTGATGGTACCATGGAGAATACAAAATCCTTCATCAGCTCTATAGTATTGTACATCCATGGGAGGAAGCCAGAGTTTCATACAGCCGAGTCTAGGATTATGTTTGCGCTCTCATACATTCAGGGGGGGAAAGCACAGTTCTGGAGAAACGAGGCTATTAATCAAATTTCCGCGGGAAATAAACCATTTGCAACCTTCAAGGAATTTCTGGAGAGATTGGAGGCACAGTTTGGAGACCCTAATCCAAAGGCGACAGCCAATGCTAAATTAAAGACCATGCGCCAAGGTTCCCTAACGGCAGATGAATTTATTTTGCAGTTCAAAGCAGAAGCTTCGCAAATGGACATGGGAGAAGCTGTGTTGGTAGAGTTTTTAAAAGCAGGATTAAATCCCTCTTTATTCCAGTCTATCTACTGACTACCTTCTATGCCAGAGAAGTTGGACGAGTGGTATAATTGGGCAATGCACCTTGACCGGCAATATTGGCAGGAACAGGCAGAGTCAAAGTTAATGTATGGAAGTAGTAAATTTGGAAAGTCTTCTGGAGGAAAGTCCGAGAAAGGAAAGGCGCCTCAGGTGCAAGCTCCAAGGGCACAGCCACAGGCCATGGCAGTGACACCTATAGTTACGGAGTCAGCAGCACCAGCAGAGGCAATGGAGGTTGATCAAGCAGGGAGACAAGCCCCACTTAAATGTTTTAATTGTGGGCAGTTAGGACACATTTCTAGGAATTGTAGGCAGAAAAGAAAGATTAGGGAAGCTACAATTGAGGAAGTGAAGCCAGAGGAAGGCAAGCAGAAGAATTTTGTGGAAGAGTCCCAGTGAAGGTTTCCCCATTGGTGACCCAGAATCATTACAATGTATTAGTATCCGAGGAAACCCAGAGCAAATCAGAAAAGGAAATTGAGGAGGAGTACAACTGTTGCGAATCATGTGACAAAAGAAATTGTCACATGTCATTTCCAAAAACCCCTAAATTCTTTATTCGCTCTGCACGAATAGAACCCGAAATCACCTTGACTGTGGGACTGAAGACAGTGGACATGCATGCAGCTATTGATGTGGAAGCGTTGCTTGATAGTGGTGCTACAGGATTATTTATTAATTGATCCTTAATTACCGGAAACAGTATTAACACATGCAAGTTGGCACAACCCATAATGGTGTACAATATTGATGGAACAGTAAATCATGGAGGAACTATCAAGGAAGAGGTTACTATGGTACTAAAGTATCAGGAGCATCAGGAGCGAGCTGTATTCGAAGTGTGCGATCTTGGGAAAACCAATCTAATAATAGGATGTCCATGGTTATGGAAGCATAATCCCGAAATTGATTGGAAAACTGGGAAAGTACAAATGACTTGTTGTTCTAAGGAATGTAATGTGTATGGGAGGAAGATGAAAAAGGAAAAAAGGAAAAAGAAAGAGAAAGAACATCCGAGAAAGTATTCTGCTATGATGGAGGAAGGCGAGGATGAGGAAATGCCAAATGGGGAAGTTCCGATCATGATCGAGAAAGAAGAGCAGAAGCAAACCTTTAGAGCAATTCATGGAGGACAGTCATGGGACAAGAATATCGTGAAGGTGGAGAAGCCAGTGGAGGAGTGGGTGCCAAAAGTGTATCATGAACATCTGTCAGTGTTCCAGAAGAAGGAGTCTGAGCAAATGCTGGTGCGGAAGCCATGGGATCATGCGATTGAGATGAAGCCAGGATTTGTGCCAAAGAAGTCGAAGGTTATCTGTTATCTCCGATAGAACAAGAAGAAGTGGATGCATTCCTGAAGGAGCAATTGCGCAAAGGATACATACGACCTTCGAAATCACTGCAGACGTCACCAATATTCTTCGTGCCCAAAAAAGACCAAAGGAAGAGGATGTGTACCAATTATAGATATCTGAATGAGTGGACAGTGAAGAACGCATACCCCCTGCCATAGATCTCAGAAATAATTGACAAGGTGGGAAAAGCCAAGGTCTTTACAAAATTGGATTTACAATGGGGATACAACAATGTACGAATAAAGAAAGGAGATGAGTGGAAGGCTGCATTTGCCACACATCAAGGATCCTTCGAGCTGCTTGTCATGTTTTTTGGGATGACTAATAGTCCCCCGACCTTTCAAAATATGATGAACGACATTTTCAAGGATGTCATAGACAAAGGCATGGTAATAATATTTATTGATGACATTCTGATATTCACGGAAGATGAAGAAAATCATGAGGCAATAGTGCAGGAGGTATTACGGAGGTTGGGAGAGAACAATCTATTTTTGAAACCAGAGAAGTGTGTGTTTGGGGCAAGCGAGATTGAGTTCCTAGGATTATTGATTGGCCCTGATGGGATCAAAATGGATCCAATCAAGGTACAGGCGATCACAGATTGGCCTGCGCCCACCCGTGTCAAAGAGGTTCAAGCCTTCTTGGGACTCACAAATTAGTATCGTCGCTTTGTGCACAATTTTTCTAAAATTGCCGCACCCTTACATAACCTTACGCGAAAGGGAGTAGTATGGAGATGGGGAGAGCAGCAGCAGACAGTGTTTGAGGAGTTGAAGAGGAAGTTTGTGGAGGGACCAATATTAGCCCCAGTAGATTTCACACGCCCTTTGCGAGTGGAATCTGATGCATCCGATTTTGCTACTGGAGCAGTATTATCAATGCTGTGCAAAGATGACAAATGGCATCCTTGCGCATACTTGTCAAAAGGGTTGAATGATGTGGAGAGGAATTATGATGTGCATGACAAAGAAATGTTGGGGATAATACGAGCATTAGAGGCATGGAGGCATTATTTGGAGGGATGTACGCATGAGATTGAGATCTGGACGGATCATCAAAATCTGCAATACTTCATGTCCGCTAAAAAGCTTAATTGCAGGCAAGCGCGTTGGGCACTATTCCTATCGCGTTTTAATTTTCACTTGATCCACAAAGTGGGAAGCTTAATGAGGAAACCAGATGCATTATCCAGACATGTTGATCATAAAAGGGGGGTGGAGGAGGACAATAAGAATGTTACCTTGCTCAAACCCGAGTACTTTCGCATTTGCGCTATGCATCAAGGGCATCTATTAATAGATAGCTCGGAAACGGAAATGTTGTCTAAAATTAGACAATGTTCGGAAATGGACCATGAAGTAGTGGAAGCCGTGAAAGCTCTGAAGGGAGAGAAGAAAGGTAATATCAAA
Source organism: Tricholoma matsutake (assembly GCA_026075535.2). Classification (NCBI taxonomy): domain Eukaryota; kingdom Fungi; phylum Basidiomycota; class Agaricomycetes; order Agaricales; family Tricholomataceae; genus Tricholoma; species Tricholoma matsutake. The sequence goes on from AP026538.1 coordinate 11,535,637, forward strand.
GGAGACAAATGGGCTGAGGAACAAGGGTTGGTGTTGTTTCGAGGAAAAGTGTATGTACCGAAGGATCAGGATTTGCGAAGGGAGATTGTCCGGTTACATCACAATATGCCGATTGCCGGACACCCAGGAAGATGGAAGATGTTGGAATTAGTAATGAGAAATTATTGGTGGCCTGGAATTTCGAAGTATGTGTTGGGGTATGTGGATGGATGTGATACGTGCATGAGGGGGAAGAAATTTCCAGAGAAACCTGCAGGAAAATTAATGCCGAACCCTATACCTAAAGCACTGTGGCGAGATATATCTGTGGATTTTATTACCGGATTACCCGAGGCTCAAGGGTACGATGCAATATTTGTAGTATGCGACCACTTTACAAAGGAGGTCCATATTATTCCTACTACTACAGAAACCTCATCATTGGGCTTGGCGCACCTCTATCTAAATCAGGTATGGCGGTTACATGGGTTACCCGATACCGTTATCTCCAATTGCGGACCACAATTTGCTTCCGTGTTTATGCGAGAACTAAACAACATATTGGGAATTCAAACTAAATTATCTATGGCATATCACCCACAGACTGATGGGCAGACAGAGAGAATGAATCAGGAGTTGGAGCAGTACCTACGTATGTTTGTCAACTACCGACAAACCGACTGGCCCGAATGGTTGGCAATTGCTGAATTTTCCCACAATAACAAATTCCATTCGGCTACTCGTATGTCACCCTTTTTCGCGAATTATGGATATCATCCTCGCATGGGAGTAGAACCCAGAAGGGAAGTCAAAGTACAGTCGGTAGAAGACTTTGTATCTAAGATGCAAAGGGTACAAGAGGAAGCAGAGGCAGCATTGAAGAAAGCACGTGATGACATGATGCAACACACGGATTGTACTCGAGCACGCGCTCCAGAGTACAAAGTTGGTGACTTGGTATGGCTAAGTACCAAGGACCTGAATATTCCACAACCTTCGAAGAAACTTACGGAGAAACAAGTTGGCCCATATGCAATCTCTAAAGTGATCTCGCCTAATGCAGTAGTGCTAAAATTACCCTGATCATTTAAGATTGATCCCGAGATTAACATATCCTGCCTACGCCCTTACTGTCCGCCCACTATTCCTGGCCAACAAACTACTCTGCAACCTCCGATAATAGTAGAAGGTGCTCCAGAATACATAGTTGAAGAAATTCTAGACTCACGTCTTCGACGGAACAAATTGGAGTTCTTAATAAAGTGGAAAAACTATACCAACAAAAATAATTTGTGGGAACCTGAAGAGAATTGTAAGCAAGTGCGTAACGTGATCGCCCAATTCTTTAAACATAATCCAAATGCTCCACGTCGCATTGCGAGAATGGTGTATGAGGGGATGAAATTCCGGCCTTACCAAAATTTCACAGAGGGGACAAACATAATATTTTCTCGCCTGGAAGTCGAGGCATAAAAGGGGGGTAATGTTAGGAAACCACCCCATTACCTAATAAACTTTCATTTTTATTTTATTATGTCGAATTACGCTACATGATGCCAAATGACGCTACATTTTGATAGCGTGAGAATTTTATTTCACACGCATCAAAATGTACGCGCATGTACGAGTGCGTCGGTAACAACAATGTACAATATATGTAACATAGTATATAAACCCTAAATATATGCCTAGGGGACCCCAGTTGTGTTCTCTTAGGTATTCCACCTACGTTTTCGGTGTGAAAGGCCTATCTCAACAAACTCACCTATTAATAACCCCTCGCATCAAAACCATCAATTCCCCATCACGAGTGCGGATCCTGCCCCCTTCTTGTAGAGAGAACCCGCATGGTCTTAGCTAGCAGATAGTGGGTGTTGCCCTAACAGGGGGGTTGAGGAATGGGATGGAGTTGGAGAAGATGAAGCAGGAGGTTTTTATGTTGCGTGGTCAATTGGTGGCGATGAACAAGTGGCTGGCCGAATTGGAGAATGAGGGAAGCTCCAAGGAGGAATCAGAAGACGAAGATCCACGGAATGCAGATGCCACGGTGCCGTTGACGATCCATCTCCTGAAGTCATCAATGTTCGTCAATCCAGCCCATTTGTGTGAATCCATTTGCTACCCACCATCGCCTGTTCCCATTATTATGACCACAGCTACATTGGTGATCCCTGACACCAGTTCTTTCACCAACACAGCTGCAACTTCTACCTCCCCGGTGATAGGTTGTCCCCTCAGCTCAAAGGCCAATTCACCATTTCGGCCACATTCTAATCACATCGGATAACTCGCACGAGGTCCCAGAAGCAGCGCGACCACTCCCGACCAAGTCTACCAAGCACGATATTGTGTCGAACGCGGTCGAGCATTGTATCGAACATTGTCAAGCATCGTGAGCATTGTATCGAACATCGTCGAACGCGGTCAAGCATCATATTGAACATCATTGAACATCATTGAGCATTGTATCAAACATCGTTGAACATTGTCGAACATTGTCAAGCATCGCGAGCATCGTCAAATGCGGTCAAGCATCATTTCGAATGTGATCGAACATCATTGAGCATCATTGATCAATATTGAGAGACTGCAAGCAACATTGGGCGCCGCATTTGTTATCTATATGGTGGAATAACATGTGCCAGGAAGTATTCCACCTCATGCTCAAACTTGCTGATAGTAGGTCAGCCTCATTCCAAGTCCCTATCGCGCACAGAACCCGCTGGACGCAGACTTAGCACAATTTATAACAAGGACAGTCTGGTTTTAGCTATTCTTTCTTATTATTTCTTCATCATGTGTTATATTCACCTCTTCTAGGCTCGCTTCATTGTTCTGATATACTTATATTGTCTTTTGCCTCGAGTTTTCCACATGTTTGCCTCATGTTCTCTAGCCTTTTTAGGTACTTTCTTTATTTTATATAAAAAGATGTACTAGATACAAAGAGAAAGAGAAAAGTCGTCGTCTTCCTCCCAGATCACAGTGATTTGAGAGTTTGGTTTAGTCTTATTCAGTCCAAAGTTTGGTGTTTTACACTAAACTTCCTCGAAATTCCTCGCATTATGCTATTTTTGCTCTTGCTTCCCTCGATTAGCCTTTTCTTCACTTCTACTACTTGTCTAGTCTCCCGATCTTGCATCTGAACATATCTGCACACTCGAAATTCCTTGAAACCTCTTCGAAAAATATTGTGACATCTCGAAAACCATCACAACACCTCGCAAATCATTGCAAGGTCTTGCAAATCATTGCAAGGTCTCGCAAATCATTGCAACCCCTCGAAAATCATCGCAAGCCATCGAAACACATTCTTTTAGCCTCGAACTGCTTCGACAAGCATTCCTTTTGTGACTATTGATGGTTGATCTGACAGGTGACATCTAGAGGGCCTCGCAACCTTCCTCTGACTCGAGGGATACCATCTGAAGCCATTTTGTGGGTTTTGTTTGGGTTTCCAGGTTGAGTATCATCACCGGATCCAACATCAACATACACTGCACAAATGTCCCCCCTCCTGCCTGATACCACTGTCTCAATTCCAAAAACATCAACACCCCCAGCATAATTCTATGTTAGATAAAAAATAACAATATTTTCAATACTATGCCTATTTGTGTATATATTTTGATCAATATATGCATAGTTGCTTCATTAGTAGATGGAGTATAAGGTATATATTGAATTCATCATGCTGTAGGAATGTGGAAGGAGACTACAAGGATAGATACAACAAATGTACATTGAAGTGACCGATGCTGGTAGTGATAAAGTCGCCGGCGGCCATAAGCATAACAGTGGAGCTAAGCAAATGACTGGCACCGGTTACTGTATGAGCTAAGAAAATGTGTATGGGCCCATCCTAACATAATGCAGGGAAATGGGCCCATATGAATAATATGCCCGATGGAATGATCGGGTGGGCCCATGACAGTAAAAGGAAAACAGTATGGGCCCACATGACTATAGCATACAGGACTTGAATTACTGCTGTTATTACAAATCATAAAGAATATATCCTAAAACAGTACATTGTAGTGACCGGCACTGGTAGGGAGATACACAGGCACATAACAGAAGAGAACAATCATTAGTCAAAGACAGTAGTAATGTGAAATGAGAGTAGACATAGATTAATCCTGAGACTGGCCGGAAAGCAACTGTTGCTTGTGTGGCAGTCAGCTATTTCCAAACTGTATCTCTCGGCACCGGAAATGGTAAAGGCAGCACTGGTCATCCACATAGCTCTTAAAAGACTTGTATACTAATTGCGGCCGCTGTGCACTACAATATGGATAACAAATGCAGGAATGGTGACATGCTGTATGCTGTAGGAATGTGGGAGGATAAGGATATATGCAAAATCAGTACATTGCAGTGACCGGCGCTGGTAGTGATAAAGTCACTGGTGGCGATAAGCATCCAAGTCAAGAGCAAAGTGAATGACCAGTGCAGAATATATGCTAAAACAGTACATTGGAGTGACGGGCGCTGGAGAAGACAACGTCGCGCTGATCATTCCCATAGCTCTTAGACTTGTACACTAATCGCTGCCAGTGGTCACTGATAATGAAAAGCAATGACATGCTGTAAAAGTAAGAAACTATTGACCAATGGGTATCAGAAACACCGTGTACACTAATCGCTGCCAGATGACCGGTGCAGAATATATGCTAAAACAGTACATTGGAGTTGTAGAACCCCATGAGCATGCATATGGGCCCATCCTAACATAATACATGGAAATGGGCCCATACGAATGATATGCTGGACAGAAAGATTGTATGGGCCCATGACAGTAAAAGGAAAACAGTATGGGCCCACACGACTATAGCATACAGGACTTGAATTACTGTTGTTATTACAAATCATAAAGAATATATCCTAAAACAGTACATTGTAGTGACCGGCGCCGGTAGGGAGATACACAGGCAAGTAAGAGAAGAGAACAATCATTAGTCAAAGACAGTAGTAATGTGCAATGAGAGTAGATGTAGATTAATCCTGACACCGGCCAGACAGCAACTGTCACTTGTGTGGCAGTCAGCTATTTCCTAACAGGATGTCTTGGCACCGGAAAACATAAAGTTGGCACCCGACATGGTGTAGTGATAATGTTACCAGGGGCAATAAGCATACAAGTTCAGAGCTAAGCAAATGACTGGTGCCATGATCAGCGACGGTCACTGTACATGACCTAAGGAAATGTCTATGGGCCCTTCTCATAAAAGAATCTATACACAAACAGTACTTTGTAGGGACTGGTGATAGTAGTGACAATGGCAGTGATAATGCACTGGCACTTAGGGGCACATAGTTTGAAGAATATATGCATGGTTATTTCATTAGTAGATGAAATATATAAGGGATCTATTGAATGTATTGCATCCATGGCAGTGCCAAAAAAAAACTATCCGCCAACTGCGGTGATATCCAAAGGCATGGTTTATTGTGCATATCGGTGTCTTAAGTCAAACGTATCCTGGGGGTCAGTGGATGCATCTCCACGAGCTTTTGGTCTTGGCTTTGGATGGAGGCCGGGATCCATTGTCACATTCATCACTTGGACATCAGTGTTGCTGGGCTTTGATTTTTTAGGCCACCGGCCACGACTATTGTGGTCATTTGACTGTGCTCTTTTCAGCTTTCCCTTGCTTCCTTCCACTGGTGTACTCGTTCCAGCATCCTGTGTTGTAGTCACTTCATTGGTGTTGCGAGCACGGGATCTGTGGTCATTTGACCATGCTCTTTTCAGCTTTCCCTTGCTTCCTTCCGCTGGTGTACTCATTCCAGCATCCTGTGTTGTAGTCACTTCATTGGTGTTGCGAGCACGGGATCTTGATTGTGTTTTCATCCAACACTTTCTGTGGTCAGGGATTACACTATCGGTTGAAGCAACTGATGTTGCCTCAGGGATGGTATCCATTGGTAATGAAGCTAGTGTCATGTTCTGGTGAGAATTTTGACCTTGCCGAATGGCCGGTCAGAGGGCAGGTGCAGTGGAATCATGGATACTACCATGATCCATCCATGCAGGAACCGGACCGTTCATTAAATGACCCCCACGCTTCAAATCTGCAAGATAGCTAGCATAGGTAGGCTCTGTCATGTCGACTCCTGTAGGACCGGTCATCAAACCCATCATCGCCAGAATATTGTGATCCTCCGCTCTTACGTATCGGCCAGGTGGAATGAGTGCCTTCTGGAGCATGGGATTGACCAAAAGGTCCCATTCCAGCGGCATCAGGTTTTCTGGTAGCAGTGGAGCTAATCCAGCGGCTTGTTGGTTGATAGGTGTAATAGCTAGTGGAGGAGTGTCGGCCTGCTTTTTCTTTTGTTGTTTCGGTACTGGTGCACTCTCACTTTCGGGTTGCTGTGTGGTGGCCTTGGGCCGTTTGCCTTTTGTTTTCTTTTTGGTTTGTTTGCACTTTGGTGGATTGCGTGGAGCTGCTGTCATTCCTTCGGTCTCCGTGTCATCCAAGTCTGTAAGTTCTTGTAATTGAACTGCCAGCCAAAGTGTTCCCTCCCGTGAATTAAAGACATTTGTGAATTCGAAACCAATCTTTCCTTCTTCCTGCCTTCCCATCCAATGGGTAAAACATGCCTCGATATCATGTTTATGCATTTTCGATGGTTCCCACAATAATACAAACTCCTCATCCAGTGATTCATCTGAGTCTTCCGGCACTGCAGTCAATGCTCGTGATCTCCCCAGTGCTGAGGAAGTTACGCAGCTCTTTCCTCCTTTCTGCAGAGGCATATAGTCCACCTGGTTGATAAATTTGGATTGCCATGTGTGAATATCAAGCCATGGGACATGACCAGAGGTTCTCCTTGCAGCTAAATCTTGCCGGGGATCAGTATCTTTATTAATCAAAAATGGTTCCCTCACTGTACATCCTTTCAATGTATGCCCGTAAAACTTGTTTTTGGTAATTCAAAAATGGGGCATTGTCGCCATGGTGGATAAGACAGTTTGCCGGTAGCAGTGGCTGTCCCTTCACTCCAGTCTCCAGGATTAGTTTAGGCTTTGCCCCACCAGCAGGTTGTATCACTGATTTCTCCTCTTCATTGGCAGTGAGATATTCCTCGATGTATGCCTTGAACATGTCTGCAATAGGCTTTTCATGCCACCCAGGTTCATCGGCAATGAAATTTGGCTTATTGTTGCCTAGAAAGCTATTTGTTTCAAACCTACAAATTCTTCATTAGTCGCTGTTAAATGCCAGGTGAATGGACATACACGCTCCACTTCCTCTTGCCTGCTGGATTTACCCATCCACCCAACACAACCATTCGAACCCCAAGTTCAAGGTACATCAAATTTTGAAATTCATTCATATGCTTTGTGAGCATTTTCTTGGCATCCCTAAGATCAATTCAGCCAAGTTACTGAATTATGGGCAATACACATACTTTCGCCAAACAGCCAACGGTGGGCCAGTATTCATCCATTGTTGCCAAAGTGCCTCAATCTTTGCATTTTCCTTTGAATCATTGGAGATTCTTTTGTTGACCTTGGCATATTGCCGCGAATATTTGGCCATCCAGTCCGGTCGTCCTTTCTCCAGTTCTGGAGCCTCCCGTCCAATTGCTGCCTCTATTTCTGACCCATACAGGTGGATAATTACTTTGCACTGTGGAGGGACCTTGCTGACTGCTGCCTTCAGTGGTTTGCGAGCATTTTGTCTGTACCAAGCTCTAATACGCTGATAATCATGTTTGTCAAAGAGCAGAATATACATCAAGGGCTTATTGCTCACTTCCTGCAGGCCATCCATTGGAGGTTTAACAGGTAAATTAAATAAGTCCGTCATGGTACCTTGTAAGGTTAGTTGTTGCACTTTGTGGTTTTTCAATGTCTTCCAGTCGTCCACTCGTTGCCATAGCACATTCAGTTCCACTGGTGACCACTTATGGGCAACTGGTTCAAATTCCGCACTAGAACTTGAAGGACAGCTGCCAAAGTCTTCCCTGCTTTGATCAGCATCCTCGGCGGACATGATAGTCAATGTGAATGCAGTAGACAGGTTGTGCTGGCAAATACATTAGGTACCTTGATATTGCATCAGACTGTCCCTGAGGACTATTTACAGGTCATATTTCAGCCTCAATATACCCTAATATACCCATGACTTCACTTGGTACACCTTTAATCCTCTCGCCACACCTTAATATATCACAATGTCCCTGAGCAGAACAGCGAGTAGTGGAGTATTATTAGCTGGGTGGTCCGCCAATTATTTAGAATTTTATAAAAAAAAGGTAAGATTAGTAAACCATCATTTGTTGTCTTCAGTCATGGCTCCAATTGAGCCAATTGAGCCATTCGAGCGATTCGAGCCATTTGAGCCATTTGCCGATAGATGGATGTGTTGTCAGTGGGGCCGCAATTACAATCTCGGTGGCAGGGTACAGCAAGTATGGTCGAATATCAAAAACAATGAGCTAATTTACCTACGCCGCCGTTACACACTTCCACCGCGCCAGCACACCACACACATCGCTGACACAGCCACCGACAATAGCATAGCCACCTATGGTACATCACCAACTCACCAACACCTGATATACCAATGTATGTGTTACAGTGAGTCATGACCACCCCACGCTACCAACACACTCCCACAGCACTGGCACAGCTACACACATCACCGACACAATAACCCTTGCCGCTGGCACAGCGTCTGACAAAAGCCTGCATGTTAGTCAACATAATCCTCTGTGCATGCATCGTGGCTAGGGCTGCACACCGTACTGTCTGATGAGTACAGCCATACAATTGACAGTCATAGGATGGGTATGGCCCAACCGTCCACCATCCATAGTGTTGGGTAAGTAGAACCCCAACAGCTATGGGATGGGTATGGAGATGGCCATCATACAGTTGAGTATGGTAGATGGGCATACAATAAAAGTTGAAAAAAATCACAGTAATATATGCTAAGTTTTTGATGATGTATGGCTACATTAGCCTTTTAATGGGCCAGATGCAAGGTGACAATTTCATAGAAGAGATAAATCAAGCTCTGTTTCATGTTTGAGCCAGTACTCTTCAACTGAATATGTCAATTAAATGAATATGTCCACACTGTAAAACACAAGTTACCTTGTTTGTATACAGGATTTGGAATGAGCTTGTCAGGAGATGCTGCTATTCCTTGCAGCGATGTTGTGTGCACTATCCTTGTTCTCAATCTCCTTGACTTCCACTGGGTTATTAGGGACTGCTAGGGACTGACTAGGGTCTGATAGTATGCCTGATAGGGCTGGCTGGCAGAGTGCGCAGGGTTGCCTTGAAGGAGTGGCAGGAGTGGTGGCATAAAGGGCTAGGCCTGGCCATGGATGAGACCTCACTGCAAGGGAGTCCTAGAAGAGTGACTACAGCTTGGGGGAGGGTGGGGAGTGTTATGTGACCTGAGAAGAGCAAGACAACATACATAGTGAGCATGACAATACACAGGCAGCCCAGGCAGGAAGAGAAGTTGGCCATGGTCAGTGACCATGTACATGGTTGGGAATACTATATACCTTTTGAGCAGTATGTTAGGGTTGGGCCTGTACTTGGCCTGTGCTTGGCAGTGAAAAAGCTCGCAGGTTGAACATGTGACTTGCAAGTGCATACCCTCATATATTGACCATATTTGACTTGTGGGTTTACACACACTTGCATATTGACTGTATTCGACCTGCGAGTGTAAGCACCCTCGCAAGTTGACCATATTTGACTTGCAAGCTTATGTACCCTTGCAGGTCGATTATACTCGACCCACGAGTGTTTCTCACAAGTTGAGCACCATGGGTAGGACTTGCAGGGCCCTGCAGGTCAAACATATTCAACCTCTGGGTGTTACTGTGAATCTGACTCACAGGTTGAATATACTCGACCAGCAAAACACATCTGAGCATGCTGGACATGCTAATATGTCTCTCAGATCCTTGCAGGACCTCGCAGGTTGAACATATTCCACCTGTGACACATTTACCAAATGGAGTTCTATGAATCACGACTTGTGTAAGGGACAAATATTGTAGTGCAGAGGGGCATGTACAACCTTCGTCTCTAGCACCAAACAGTCTGGTGACATCTTGTACTGCTACAAAGAATTGAATGCAGGTTGAAGATATTTGACCTGTGATGCGTTCGGACAATGCATTGCATATTCCACCTGAGTAGGACTCTCAGGACCTCACAGGTCAAAGATATTCAACCTGCAATGTATTTCCCAAACAGAGTTCTATGAATCATGACTTGTGTAAGGGATGCATATTGTCTTATTGGAAGCTTCGGCTTCCTTCCACCTCTTTGTTAGAGGCTAAGGTTGCCCTTCCACATGGCTCTGATGCTCATATTATACCCAACATTTCTTTGTCATGCACATCATAATTCCTCTCCACATCATTCGACCCTCAGGACAAATATGCACAAGGATGCCATTTGTCATCTTTGCACAGCATTGATAATACCGCTCCAGTAGCAAAGTCGGATGCATCTGATTCCACTCATAAGGGGCACATGAAATCTACTGGGGCTAATATTGATCCCTCCACAAACTTCCTCTTCAACTCCTCAAGCACTGTCTGCTGCTGTTCCCACACCTCCACAATACTCCCTTTCACATAAGGTTATATAAGGGTGCAGAAAGTTTGGAAAGATTATGCACAAAGCAACAATAATAGTTTGCAAGTCCCAAGAAGGCTTGAACCTCTTTGACACAGGTGGGCGCAGGCCAATCAGTGATTGCCTGTAGTGTTTGAAAGTCTGGTTGCATGGACCGAAAAAAAACCGGCAACCGAACCGGACCCAACCACAGTCTGGTCTGTCTTGCAGGTTCTGCAGCAGCGGTTGTGGACCAGTCCGGTTGCCAGTTGCATAGTTTTTCAAATAATTATGGACCGGATAAAGACCAGTTCCAACTGGTCTTTGATCATAATTTGATGTGTTGCTAAGGCAAGTGATCAATTGATTACATGTGATACAAGTAATCTGTGTGCTGGGACTGACTAAATAAGTTATTGTAGGATTGTAATGCCTTAACAGCTATGTCCATAAACCAGGATTCCACACTGTATAGAGTATATCTACATCCACCCAAATGCACTAGTTCAATGGTGCAGTGGTTCATTCATGGTAAACACCCTTCCTCCTCATTCCTCTGAGAACTCCGTAGCACTGTAATTCAATAACGGCTTAACCGATCCTTTCGTAAACTTGGATTAAGTACCATATATATTATATATATATGCTCCCAAAAGCACTAGTTAAACGATGCAACCATTCATCTATGGTAAGCAACCCTTCCTCCTTATTCCTCTCAAAACTCCGTCGGACTATAATTCAATAATTACTGAATGCATCCTTTTGTAAAGCTGGATTAGACACTGTATATAGCATATATATATGCTCCCCAAAGCACTAGTTGAACGGTACAGTCATTCAGTTATGGTAAGCAACCCTTCCTCCTCATTCCTCTGAAAACTCCGTAGCACTGTAATTCAATAACGGCTCAACCGATCCTTTCGTAAACTTGGATTAAATACAATATATATTATATATATGTGCTCCCTAAAGCACTAGTCAAACGGTACAACCATTCATCTATGGTAAGCAACCCTTCCTCCTCATTCCTCTGAAAACTCTGTAGAACTGTAATTCAATAATGGTTCAATGTATCCTTTCGTTAAACTTGGATTAGACACTACATATATGATATAGATACACCCCCCAAAGCACTAGCCACATGGTCTAGCCATTCATTTATGGTTTTGTCTGTAGTGTTTACTTATATTACTACTACTAGTTTTCACAATATATTACTTCGAGACATGTATATTAGTGTACAAATAGTCGGTCCTGACCGGTTGTGAACTGGTCAAGACCAGTCTAAGTATGGACCAGTTTTAAACCGGTTTGGCAACCGTGAGGCAACCGAGTAGGACCGGTTTACACCAGTCCGGTCCTCAGTTGCCTTGATGTTGAGCATGTAAGCAACCGGTCCGGTCCACGGTTGCCCCTGTTGTCATCAAAAAAACCGGACCAGACCAGACTTTTAAACACTAATTGCCTGTACTTTGATTGGGTCCATCTTAATTCTGTCAGGTAATCCTAAGAACTCAATCTCGCTTGCCCTGAACAGACACTTCTCCAGTTTCAAAAATAGATCGTTCTCCACTAACCTCCATAGCACCTCCTGCACTATCGCTTCATAATTTTCTCCATCCTCCATGAATATCAGAATGTTGTCAATAAATATTATTACCATGCCTTTGTCCATTACATCCTTGAAAATGACATTCATCATATTTTGCAAAGTCGCCTATTAGTCATTCCAAAAAATCCTTGATGCGTGGCAAATGCAACTAGGGCAAGGCAGGGGTTACCCCTGGGTGTCAAATCTCATACCCTTACCCCTACCCCTGAACACCCTACCCTTAGGGGTAAGGGTATGGAAACATATAAAGGTTGCCAAGGGTATGGGAGGGTTTGTCAAGGGTACAAGGGTTTGGCACAAAATCAACATATTTAGAGCAAAATTCATTTGAAAAGTGTTGATAACTATTGTATTTACTGTTAATATCACATATTAATTAACATATGAAAGCCAGTATCATGTTGGACAATCCCAAAATCTGAATTTAATTGATGAAAATCTTGAATATGAGTCTTTGTAGCTGAAAAAATCAAATGATATTCTTACATAAGCATACCCCTGGCATACCCCTGTACCATTAGTAAGGGTACAGGGGTATGCAAGGGTATGAACTTCCAAACCCCTACCCTTACCCCTCATACCCTTAGCCCAAAAACACAAGGGTATACCCCTACCCCTGCCTTGCCTTAAATGCAGCCTTCCACTCATCTCCTTTCCTTATTTGTACATTATTGTATCCCCATCATAGGTCCAATTTTGTAAAGACCTTGGCTTTTCCCACCCTGTCAATTATTTCTGAGATCAAAGGCAGGGGGTATGCATTCTTCACTGTCCACTCATTCAGATACCTATAATCTGTACACATCCTCTTTCTCTGATCTTCCTTTGGCACAAAGAATAGTTGGTGATGTCTGCAGTGATTTTGAAGGTTGTATGTATCCCATGCATAATTGTTCATTCAGGAATGCATCAACTTCTTCTTGTTCCTTTGGAGATAATGGATATACCTTTGACTTCTTCAGCACAAACCCTGGCTTCATCTTGATTGCATGATCCCATGGCTTCCACACCAGCATTTGCTCAGACTCCTTCTGAAAGACTGACAGATATTCATGACACTGAAGTCAGTGGAGGAGTGTACCAAAAGCATAGTATGCTTTTGGTACCCACTCCTCCACTGGCTTCTCCACCTTCACAATATTTTTATCCCACAACTGTCCTCCACAAATTGCTCTAAAGGTTTGCTTCTGCTCTTCCTTCTTGATCATGATTGGAACTTCCCCATTGGGCATTTCCTCATCCTCCACTTCCTCCATTGTAACAGAATACTTCCTCAGATGTTCTTTCCCTTGCTTTTCCTTCTTCTCCTTTTTCACCTTCCTCCCATACACATTACATTCCTTAGGACAACGAGTCATTTGTACTTTCCCAGTCTTCCAATCAATTTCAGGATTATGCTTGTGTAACCATGGACATCCTATTATTAGATCAGTTTTCCTGAGATCACATACTTTGAATACGGCTCATTCCTGATGCCCCTGATACCTTAGTACCATGGTCACCTCCTCCTTAATGGTTCCTCCACGATTAACTGTTCCATCAATATTGTACACCATCATAAGTTGCGATAGCTTGCATGTGCTAATACCATTTCTGGTAATTAAGGATCAATTAATAAATAATCCTGTAGCACCACTATCGAGCAATGCTTCCACATCAATCGCTGCATGTGTGTCCACTGTCTTCAATCCCACAGTCAAGGTGATTTCAGGTTCTATTTGCACAGAGCAAATAAAGAATCTAGGGGTTTTAGGAAATAGCACTTGGCAATTTTCTTTGTCACATGATTCACAACAGTTGTACTCCTCCTCGGTTTCCTTTTCTGATTTTCTCTGAGACTGGGTTTCCTCAGATACTAATACATTGTAATGATTCTGGGTCACCAATCAGGAAACCTTCACTGGGACTCTTCCACAAAATTCTTCTGCTTGCCTTCCTCCAGCTTCACTTCCTCAATTGTAACTTCCCTAATCTTTCTTCTCTGCCTGCAATTCCCAGCAATGTGTCCTAACTGCCCACAGTTAAAACATTTAAGTGGGGCTCATCTCCCTGCCTGATCAACCTCCATATCATCTGATACTGTTAAGAACTGATTCTAGAAAGCATGTTGGAATCCAGTCGGACCTTGCAGATGTCAATAACAGAAAGTTGTTAGGTTGTAGTGGGTCCTGCAAAGGGGAACAGAAAGAACTCAGCTTCAGCTTATAAGAAGCTGCACCCTTCACCTCATCTGGTGTCCTAATTTCAAGACTAAAGTTTGGAGGTAGGAGTGGGTAAGTGTGGGTAAATGCGGGGAAGGAATACAGAGGGATTTTGGTTAAGTTCAGATGAGACTAAAGCTTGGAAGGAAGAACTAGAGGTTGAGTCAAATGAAGTTCAGACTCTTAGAGGACAGAGGTAGGAGTAGAACAAATTGGCAAGCTAAAGACGGGGCTTTGTCAAGTCTATGTCGATATATGAACTGAGGAATACAAGGTGAAACTAACTAAGCTTAAATACTGTAGTCCAGAATAAAGGCGGAATGGAAGCGGAGGCTGCAGCAGTGTCTCGACTGTGTAGATAAATTACCTAGCGGGAGCTGCACAGGAATCTGTAGTCGAATTTGCAAAAGGGATGGCAGCCTTGGGAAGGCAGCTGTGGGTGCTGTACAACGCGGCCTGGTGCACAGCAGTGTGGGCAGTGCAAGGTGGCTGGGAATGAAAGTGGGAGGAGTTGACAAATGTCAGGTTTGAGGTGCGGAAAAGGGTTGGACAGATGCGGGTTCCAATAGGGTGAGGAACGGTTCTTGAAAGATACTACTAACTCCACAACAATAGGTGTCACTGTAAGGGCAACCTTATGATCAGAGCCTGGGCTTGATACTTGCAAGGGAAAACCAAAGTATTAGATAAACTAATGGAACAAAGAAATATCTACACACCTGCAAGGGAAAACCAAAGAGAAAAGTCTAAGGTGTTTCCCTGCAGAGAGTGCCAACTATATACGGAACCATGTGATGAAGTAAAATAATTCAGTCTCCATGTGGAAGCAGGACTAAGGAAGCGAGGACTGCCAGGGGCACATCAGAAGGTCGTCCCACTTCATCCTAATGCATTCAAAAGTCGTCCCATGACTTCTGCAGCATCGTCAAAGTACAGGTGTGGTCATAGGTGAGGGGTGGAGCAGTTTGAATTTGTTCAAAGAATGTTTGAGGAGTTTGAAGATTGTTCAAAGAATGTTTGTGAACTTCATGGAGGTTTGTAGGGTTCGTGAGTGCTCATCGAGGGTTCCCCTTACATCACCCCCCCCCTTAAGCCACAGCATCCCGATGCAAAAAACTCTGCGGTGACCAGACCTGGTGTTGCAGTCAAAAACCCATGCGACCAAAAAGCAGGGCATTGATACATTTAGGGGCGGTTGGGTGGGCTCTGTAGAAGTCCTTTATTAGCTCAGGAGCACCCAAGTCACCTTCCAAAATCCACGAATATTCTTCGCGATCATAGCCCTTCCACCTAACCAGGTATTGCAGTGTCCTGCCCCTCATCTGACTATCTATCACCTCTTCAATCTCATCCCTCTGCTCTCCTCCTATGATATCTGGTGGTGGCAGTGGATGCAGTTGTCAACCTATGATGAGATCCAGTGGGGCTGGCATGAGTTTGATGACATGGAAGACCGGGTGGAGTTGTGACATGGATGGCGGTAGTTTCAGATGGTATGCATGTGAACCTACAGGGCGAATGATTGGGTAGGGGCCAAGATATCAATGTGCAAACATTTTCAAGGGCCTGGTCATGCTAATGTCCGAAGCATTGAGAAAGACTTTATCACCCACCTCAAACTTTGGTGCTGGGGTTCACCGTTGATTATAGTACCTCACCATGTCATCCTTCGATTTTGAAAGGGCTGCCCATGCTTTGTCTAGTGTGGATTTCATTTGATCCACAAATTCGTTGACAGCTTCGAGCTTTGATGAACATTGATCAGGTTTGAAACCCATCTGGGGTAGGGCATGGCCTGGGTACAGGTAACACCATGTGTTTCCAGTCATGGGTATGCATGGGTACGGGTATGGGTACGGGTATGGGATTGCCATACCCAGGCAACACCATACCCTTTTCCACAGTGTTACGGGTATCTGCAGGTATGCCAGTGCCTGGATTTTGGTCAGGTGAGTAATCATCTGACCTTGTTGAATACTCACAACACATCTATTTCTAAACTATAGGATGATCCAACCACCACCATAGCATGGCCCAAACGACGTGAATCGTCGTTTGGGCCTATAGTAAGTTTTTTTGTGTTTCATTTCTTGTTTTTTGTAAACTAATTGATTATGTTTCTTCTTTTTCAGGTTCTAAACTACTGATAACAATGGATGATGACAGCTAACGACACACACCCAACAGTGCCACATCACCTGGGCCCAAACGACATGATTGCATCATTTGGGCCCATGGTAAGTTTTTTTTTTGTCCATTTCTTTTTTTGTAAACTTACTATTTTGTTTCTTTCATTTCATAGGTTGGAATTCCCTCAGAACGAGGAGCTCACATGGAACGACCCCATGCCAATGCTGCCAAGTCACGATGGCACACCACCCGCCCCAGCCTCATGAGCAACTGCTTGTGGGGTGGATAGTGGGTGGAATGACGGTGATGACCAGGAGGAGGACCCAAGGACCCAACTGCCACCATGAGCAACTGCTCATGGGGTGGAATTGGGGATTGACGACTACAGGCAGCACCCCCCCCCCCCCCCCTCTCTCTCTGCAAATGTGAGTGGGGGGGTTACTCATTCTGTTCTCGGTGACTACAGGCACCACCCCCCTCCCTCGCTCCAAATGCAAGAGGGGGGGTTTTTCGTTTTGTTTTCCTTGACTACAGGCACCACCACCCCCTCCCTCACTCGAAATGCAGAGGGGGGGGTTTTCTATAGTAGTTTAATGTAATTTATTTATTAGAATAGGTCCACCACCCCCTCCCTTGCTCCAAACGCGAGCAAGGGGGTTTCTATTAACTTAATTTACTATTAAAATATGTATTCTTCTCGAAACCCCCAAATAACCATGGGTAACCCATGGAAACCTGCAGTAACACTGTACCCATACCCGTGTGGGTACGGTGTTCATGGGTACGGGTAAGGGTACAAGGGAATATACCTGAGGGTTACCCATGCCGTGCCCTAATCTGGGGGTGTCTACCGGTATCGATAAAGAATGGGGAGCACTGCATAGACGAGTGGATGTGGTTGTTGTATGCAAATTCACCCAGGGGCAGGAGCATGTCCCAATTGTTCTGTCGTTTGCCTACAAAAATTTGAATGTATGTTCGAGCTCTTGGTTAACGCGTTCAGTTTGACCATCCGACTGTGGGTGATATGTGGTCGAGGCTGAGATGGTGATTCCTAGTAGAGGATACAATTCACGCATGAATTTGGCAACAAATTGGGGTCCTCAATCTGACAGCATTGGTTGGGGGAGGCCATGCAGCTTCCAGATGTTTTGGAGGTAGAGTTGAGCTGAGCCCAGTGCGGTGACAGTGGTGTGAGTGGGTATGAAATGGCTTTGTTTACTCACCAAGTCCACCACAACCATCGCAGCATCGAATGCATGCGAATCAGGAAGTTTGACGATGAAATCGACACTTATGATGTCCCATCGAGCTTTGGGCACTGGGAGAGGATGTAGTTTGCCGAATGGTTTGGATTTTTGTACCTTTGTTCAAAGACACACATCGCATGCCTTGCAGTACTGTCCGATGTAACAAGACATGTTTGGCCACCACTAGTTCCTCGAAATGAGTTCGAGGGTCTTCCAATGTCCAGCATGTCCCCCAATCTTCAAGTCATGGTGCAGTTCAGTGATAGGCCCACCATGTGCTCTAAGCTCTGGGAACATCTCCAAATGCATTGACACATGACCACACACACTACAAATGCCTACAAACCCCACAAAACTGCTCCGAGACTATTTTGAACAACTTTAAACAACTTCAAACAACTTCAAATGACTTCACAACACTTCAAGCAAGTTCGAATGACTTTGCAGCACCTCGAACAACTTCGGCTGCCGTATGCTTATCGCACCGCCCTTCATAGACACACAGCACACCTTGTATGAGTTAGTGCATCGCATATCAAGCACCACCAGATACAAGGAGACACGACGACGGGATTCTAGGACGCAATTGTGGCGCTTTGACATCTTGATGATATATTGAATCAATAGGACAGGTACCCACAATAAATCATGACTCTATATGTTTCCCTTCTTATCATCTTTCATTTATTTTATGATTTGCGAAGTTCTTTATTGTTTTATATCTTGCCTCATGTATTCCTCATGTTCTATTTCCTTTTAAGTACCACCTCTCCCAAAAATATATAGCCTTGTACTAGCTACTTAGAATGAGAGAATAGATTGTCCTCTCACAGGAATCGTCTGATTTAAGAGCAATTCTCTTGAGTCCAAGCCTCTCGACTTAGTCTCAAAGTTCAGTGTTTTATGCTGAACTTCTTCGAACTCTTCATACTAGCTTCTCTAAACAATCATCTATCATCTATCCCCTCTCGAAAGCCTTTCTACATCCCTATAGTCTATCCTCAGCCATCATTGAAATCATCCTCGTCCTCTATATGCCCTTTGAACTTCATTGAACTTTCTTCAAACATCATTGCAGCACTTGGTACACCCTCGAACCTCATTGAACTTCCCTCGAACATCATTGCAGCACTTCATACACCCTCAAACCTCATCAAACTTCCCTTGTACATCATCGCAGTGCTTCGTACACTCTTGAACCTCATCGAACTTCATTGGACCCTCTCTAAAGTCATTTCCCTAACCTTGGGTAATGGCAGTGATATTTAGTACCACCTTGCAACCTTCCTCTAACTAGAGTTATACCATTCGAGACCTTATTGTGGGTTCTGTTTGTGTTTCCAGGTCGAGTATCATCATTGGTGATTCTGCATCGTAGGTCAGGGATCATCAGAACATAAATTTGATCATGAAACCTCCATAGTCCATCCTCCTTTTCCCACTCCAAACTTTGCAGTGTCTTGCCCTTTGACCTCTCCAAATCCTTCATTGCTAACATCACCGCGTGTGAACTCCTTCCATCCTGAACTCCTTTTCAAATTTTGCGAAGTAAATCCCTCTCAGCTCCCTCAACAGTGATTCCTTTAAGTGCCAGGATGGCAAAGAATTCGGGTCAAAGTAGTGTGGTATTGTGGTTATCATCAGCACGATTGCTGTGATCTGCACGGTGCAAAAGAGCATCCAGCTTACCCATGCTCTTTCCTGGATGATGGTGCATGACAAAATCGAATCTAGACAGGTAAAGTGACCAATGAGCCTGTCTACAATTTAGTTTCTGTGCGGTCATGAAGTACTCGAGGTTTTTGTGGTCTGTCCAGATTTCGACCTTATGTTTTGCACCTTCAAGAAAATGTCTCCATTCCTCCAATGATCTCATGACTGCTAACATCTCCTTATTGTGAATTTCGTAGTTTCATTCGACGGCATTGAGCGATTTTGAATAGAAGGCGATGGGGTGCCATTTAAGATTGTCGGATGATTGCTGAGAGAGGACTGAGCCTGTGGCATAGTCCAAACTATCTGCCTCGATACAAAAAGCCTTCGAATCATCTGTGAAATGAAGGATGGGTGAGGATGTGATGCAGTTTTTGATTTCATCAAACACCAATTGTTCTGCTTCAGCCCAACCCCACCTTTGATCCTTTTTGTGAGTTTGAACATCGGTTTCACATGGTGGGAAAAGCCTTCAATGAACCTGCGAAAAAAATTCACAAAACTGAGGAAGGATTGAACCTCCTTTTGATTTGTCAGTGTGGGCCACTCCATTATGCCGGCTACCTTGACTGGATCCATACGCATCTCACCTTTGGAGATGATCAACCCAAGATATTCGATAGAGGTTTTTTCGAACTCGCATTTTTCGTGTCAAAGGAAGAGTTTGTGTTTTCAAAGTAGTTCGAGTATGAGTCGAGTGACACAATGCTGTTCTTTCATGGATTTTGCAAAAATGAGGATATCATCGAGGTAGATGAAACCACACCCTCCATGATGAGATGATGGAAGATATCATTCATCATTGTCTGAAAGGTGGAGGGGGAGTTCGTGAGTCAAAAGAACATCACCAGGGGTTCAAAAAGGCCATGATTCATACAAAACGCTGCCTTCCACTCATCACCTTCCTTCATCTGAACATTATTGTACCCCCATCGAACATCAAACTTTGTGAAATACTTCACACCTCGAAGTTGATTGGCAAGCTCTGAAATTAGGGGCAAGGGGTATCAGTTTTTTATTGTGATAGCATTCAGGGCCCGATAATCCTGTACGAGTCGAAGGCTGCCATCTTTCTTCTTGATGAAGAAGACAGGGGATGCCATCGGCGATTTCAAAGGACAAATTTGACTGCTGCTGAGGTTCTCCTGAATGAACTTGTCCATTTTGGACTGTTCACTAGGGGCCAAATGGTAGACCTTACAGCTTGAAGATTTTGAACCTGGGACCAGTACAATGGCATGATCCCACACCTTATGATCAGGGAGATGATCAAATGACAATTTCACAAAAAGGTCTTCAAAATCGTGAAGGTGTGTAGGAATGAATTTGTGGAACGATGTAGGTTGGGTGTTCTTATGAAAGGCCTTGGCCAACCTCTGCAAAATGTTCGACATGGCTCGCATAAACTCGGCCTCACAGGGGATGGGATGGTGGCCATAAAGATGTGATCACCATCTTCGAGCTCATCCTCACCAGTATAGGGTTCGTTTTCATCAGAATTGTCATTGTCATCATTATCAACATCATCATGGACCTCCTCATCAATATCATCATTATCATTATCATAGACAAGATCTGGATAATCCAGGATGTCCTCCATCTCAACTTCTGTCGAGGGTGTTGGGCCTGCTCAACAGGCTCGAAGACTCTCTGCCTCCTTGGAGGCGAGTTTATGTTCTTTGTTGGTCTCATTCTGGTAAGTACGACAGTGGTCAGGGCATTGACTCATCTTAACCTCACCTGATGTCCAATCGACTTTGGGGTTGTGTTTTCAAAGCCAGGTAAGGCCTAAGATGACATCCTGCTTCCCAAGGCCTGTGATAGCGAATGTTGCACATTCAGAGTGGTCGCGATATTGTAGAACTGTCTCCCAGACCTCCAAAATGCTGCCTGCTTCATTTGACAAACCATCCACATTATACACTGGTATGGGTCAACTGAGTTGCTTCATAGTCAAATGATGTTGTTTCATGAAGTGGGAGCTGACAAAGAGGTCAATCGCACCACTGTCCAGAAGAGCATTCATCGAGAGGATTTTGCCGGTATCAAGGGTTTGAATCGATATTGGAAGTTCAAAAGAGTTTGTACTTGGGTTTGAAGCTATGATATACCATTTGGGGAGCCGTTTCTCCCAGTTTGGACATTTTCGAAAACAATTTCGAAGGGTTGGGGAAGGTAGTATGGCTGTAAGATCATTCAAAGTAGGAGTCATCAAAGAAATAGAATCTAATTCGTGCACTTCTTCTACTGACAACACTGCAAAATGATTACTACTAGACAACAGTGGCATACTGTTCACTCGTTATCTGGGCCAAAATTCTACCACTTTGTTCAGGGCTTCGTCTTCTCATTCCACTGTTTCCTTTACGTTGAGGGCCACAAACTCCTCCTGTGCGAATCCCTGTCTTTCTTCGAAGTCCATGTACCAGACATCAAATTATTTTGGGCACTCAGGTCGTGCATGCCCAGGTTGCCCAGATCAAAAGCACACGAGAGAGCTTGCGTCCTTTGGCCATATGGGTGTGGAAACACTGGGTACAGGAGGAACGTACCTTGACAGGTTTGAAGTTGTTGCAATTTGTGGTGCGTACCTCGAAAGGGGTGGAGGTGGGTTTGGAAGCCTCGTCAGAAGTTGACAAAACATGCTATTGTTTGCCGAAGACGTTTTGTGGTGCGAGACGTGCCGCAAAGAGGCTCGAAATGCTTCGTTTGCAATCCAATTTTCATTGCACAAGATTGTAGCATTGTATCATTGTCTTGGATTCTCATCTGAGGGACGTCCAGAAGTGAGGCAGGCAACATGGTCCTGAACCTTGGGATTGAGCCCTTGTTGAAATTTGAGGACAATGTGGGCTCCTTCGAAGTATTGTGCACAATCGATGATTTTGCAAAAATCATCAACATACTCGTCGATGGTTCGAGACCCCTGGAAGTACCTCGAGGTCTCTAGCTCAGTCCTCAATGTCTGAACCTCATTCTTTGGGCAAAAGTCAGCGATGAACTCAACAACGAACTCTGGCCATGATGCATAGGATAGACTCCCGATGGCTTGATAGCTGCACATAATTCTGTCAACAAAACACGCTGCTCATCCACTTTTCATGAAGGACATGGCCCACATGATTTTCAAATGTTCATCCTCGAACTGATGGGGTGCAAGCTGGAGGTACAGTTCCCATGAATTTAGGAATGAACATCCTTTCATACGATCACCTGAAAAGTTGCTCGGGGATGCGGGTTTGATCGAACGTGTTCCTTTTGTAGCCAAAGGTAGTTCGCGAGGCAATTTGGGTATAGGAGAGAGAGGGGATCGTTTAGACACAGGGTTCCAAATGCTGGCGGGTGCACTAGCGTGGTTCAAAGCACTAGATAGGACGTTAACCTCATCTCGGCTCGCATTCATGAGGAACAGTTGATGCAGGGATTGGTTGATAGCCACGATATCACCTTCAAGCTTTCTCTGCCACTCATCAGTTTTTTCAGTAGCCATTGGAATGTTATAGTAGGATAAGGAGAAAGAAGTGGAGGGAGGATAGGAGAATTGTATAAGCCGTGAGGAAGACTTTGAAAATGTACAAAATTTTTGTGGTCCAACTGACTGACTGGGGAACCTTGCTACTCTCAGTCCACCAAGAAGGAGACTTTTCTTCTGTAAGGGCAACCTTACAATCAGAGCCTGGGCTCGATACTTGCAAGCGAAAACCAAAGTATTAGATAAACTAATGGAACAAAGAAATCTCTACACACCTTGCAAGGGAAAACCAAAGAGAAAAGTCTAAGGTGTTTCCCTGCAGAGGGTGCCAACTATATACCCTGAACCATGTTATGAAGTAAAATAATTCAGTCTCCATGTGGAAGCGGGACTAAGGAAGCAAGCACCCCCAGGGGCACATCAGAAGGTCATCCTGCTTCATCCTAATGTGTTCGAAAGTCATCCCACGACTTCTGCGGCATCGTCGAAGTATGGGTGTGGTTGTAGGTGAGGGGTGGAGCAGTTCAAAGCAGTTCAAAGCAGTTCAAAGTTGTTTGAAGAATGTTTGAGGAGTTTGAAGATTGTTTGAAGAATGTTCATGAACTTCATAGAGGTTTGTAGGGGTTCATGAGTGCTCATTGAGGGTTCCCCTTACAGTCACTGCCATGGCTGGTGGCTGTGCCCTCGGAGTTTGCACCTGAGGCACCTTTCCTTTCTTGGACTTTCCTCCTGATGGCTTTCCAAATTTACTACTTCTGTACATCAACTTTAATTCCGCCTGTTCCTGCAGATATTACTGATCAAGGTGCATCACCCAATTATACCACTTGTCCAACTTCTCTGGCATAGAAGGTAGTCAGTAGATACATGTGAATAAAGAGGGATTTAATCCTGCTTTCAAAAATTCTACCAACATGGCTTCTCCCATGTCTGTTTGTGAAGCTTCCACTTTGAACTGCAAAATAAATTCATCTGCCATTAGGGAACCTTGGCGCATGATTTTTAATTTTGCATTGGCTGTTGCCTTCGGGTTAGGATCCCCAAACTGTGCCTCCAATCTCTCCAGAAATTCCTTGAAGGTTGCAAATGGTTTATTTCCCACAGCAATTTGATTAATAGCCTTGTTTCTCCAGAACTGTGCTTTCTCCCCCTGAATATATGAGAGAGCAAACATTATCCTAGACTCAGCTGTACAAAACTCTGGCTTCCTCCCATGGATATACAATACTATAGAGCTGATAAAAGATTTTGTACTCTCCATGGTACCATCAAAGATTTGTGGGGGTGCATACTTAGGTAAGCACACTTTTCCATTTCAGATTTCTCTGCTGTCTGCACATCATCCTGTGACACCCACTCCACCATCTCCTCCATCTCATCATCTCTGTCTACTGTCATCTCTGGCTGTACTTCTGCTTGTCTGGGCTGTGATGCTACCAATACTGACACTAATTGTGACACTTGCACTGTAAGTGCATCAATCTTCACCTCTAGCACTGGTGCAGGAACAGTATTAGAACTGGGATTAGAAGTTGATGGTTTGGACATAACAGGTAGATCTGTGATGAATCACTTCTTTGGCTAAGGTGCCTGATCTCGGAGTTATCACTGAATTTGGCTTGTAACTAAAATAGTCATCCAGATAGAGTAATGTAAATCATAACTAAACCAGATCCAATCAGTTGTCTGGTTGCAGCTGTCCTAATGACAAGTGCTGCCTCTCATCACTGGCAGTTGCAATGTAAGGCGAGGCCTGGCGTTGGCTTATAAAAGAAAAGTAGATAACATATATACAAGTACTTCCAGCTCGTGCTGAAAAAATGAGTAATTGAATGTGGCATGGTGAAACAATGACCTATGTGCAAGTAAGAGAAGGTGCACTGATATGGGAAGTTGTGTTCTTCTGTTAGGGCAACACCCACTATCTGCTAGCTAAGCCCATGTGGGTTCTTTCTACAAGAAGGGAGCAAGATGCATGTGCATGATGGGGAAATTGATGGTTTTAATTCAAGGGGTTATTAATAGAATAGTTGGTTGAGAAAGGTGTTTTGCACCATAAGTGTAGGTGGAATACCTAAGAGAACACAACTAGGGTCCCCTAGGTGTATATTCAAGGTTTATATACTATGTTACATATATTGTACATTGTTGTTACCACTCCTCTGAAAGTGGCAATGTGGAAAGACCTATTGGAAGAAGCTTACTGCTGCTGAATTAAAGGAGCTAGATCACAAACATGATGAACAGATTGAGAGGGGTGAAGTAGAGACACATGGTCCCTGCTGCCGCCGCTCTGACTTTGGTACAAAGTGCACTCGATCTAATATGGCTACTAGGACAAAGAAGAAGTGCCAGATGTCTGCATGGGAGGTATCCAATACTGACAGAAGTGATGATGAGAACATGGCATCCAACATGGCTACTAGAACAAAGAAGTGCCAAATATTCAGGAGGGAGGTGTCTGATGCTGAGGAGAGTAATGAAGAGGCTGAGGCAGCATCTGATATGGCTCATAGAATGAAGCAACTTCAAAGGTCTACAAGAGAAATGGTTGACAAAGAGGGAAATGGTACAGCGTTGAACACAACTGACAACTTGGAGCTGGCAGCCACCCGTGTACCTGACCCTGGCTCTGAAGCACCTGCTGCCCAATCCTATAAGGGCAACCTCAGCCTCTAGCAAAGGGAAATCCGAAGTTAAAATTATGCTACATAATACAGGGATTGGGGGCGCACCTAGCAAAGGGAAATCCGAAGAGAAAACTCTAAGGATCCCCTTGCTGATGCCCAGTATATGTGAAGACGACAAAAATCAAATATAACCTAAAAATAGAAAAAGGCGGAGATAGGCAGATCAAGGCCGCCAAATGACATCATACCAAGGGGTATGTGTCGGAAGGGGTACTCCGCCTCTAAATATAAAAGTGTCAACATGTACAAACATGATAGCAAGGGAAAATTAGTAATAAAATCCGGAAAAATCATAGAAAATGAAGAATAGAAGGAAATGAGGTGGGGAAAAATATAGGACGAACATAAAAAATAGGAAAAACACACAGGGCACCTCCCTAGTCCCCTTACAAATCCCCTTCTAAGCCTATAAATGCCCCACTTTCACCATCGTCCGCTTAGCTGGCCTCAATGTTGGTTGCATAATGTGCCACAGCACTTGGTACCACTTCTTTCATGATTTCATTCATTACAGTCCACTCTATGCCAGTTCATTTATGAGGTTATGTAGCTATGAATAGTATGAACAATATATTTATGCTATGGGTTAACGATATGTAACTTTGGGACGTGCTCGACAATGGCTGCATGATGATGTGGCATCCATGGCAACACCATCAAATGGAAAAGGAAATATGGGATGAGGAGACAGTGATACGATGAGAAGGTGGTGAATGGGCAGCAGATATTGAGCAGGGTAAGAGGCATCAGGGATAGAGAGGATGACTTGACATTGGCCACAGTGTTGTGAACGACAATGCACAAGGGGTGAAGTGTTGCATGGCTGAGATGTCAACAGTGAGTGCACAGTGTGGGAATAGAAGGGGTATGAAGACACACAGGAAGGGAGAAAGCATCTGAAAGCTGCAGGCAAGGATAGCGACCACAAAGTTTGACAATGAGCGACAACAATGAGATAGGGTTAGAGAGCATGAGAAGTAGCATAGAAGTGTGTTTGTGTTGTTTGAACAAGGAGGCATCAAGGCGGCGTACTATGGGAGCATGCAGGTAGCTGCTGAGGAAGGGCTACATGGCCAATGTTGCCGACAATGACAAGAGTGTGTGAGAGAGCATGAGAAGCCATGTGGGCACATGTTGATGTTGTTTGGACCAGGAGGCATCGAGGCGGTGTACTATGGGAGCCCACGGGTAGCTGCTGAGGGAAGGGCTGCATGACCAATGTTGCCGATGATGACAAGAGAGCATGAGAGAGTGTGAGAAGCAGTGTGGGCACATATTGATGTTGTTTGGACAAGAGGCGGAAGCACCAGGTATGCTATGGAGGCCCGCGGGCAGCAGCCAATGACAAAGGAGTAGAATACTGCAAGTTTAAAGGTAAGCCAGGGAACAAGCTAACACTGGTGTTGGGTTTTGATGGAAGCAAGTATAGTTATAGTGCATCAGGGACCGGATCACCCACTATTATTAGGCTGGGTTTGTGGGAAAGCCAGGTAACCTGGAGATACCCATAGCCATGACCCTCACTGGTCACCCCAACCCATGCCAATGCCTAGGGTCCATGGGGCAGTTTTCGTTCTTTCTTTCTTGCCGTGATGAAATAGCTAATTTTTTTTTCTTTGCCATCTAGTGTATGGCAGAAATCTACGTAACGAAACCAAAGACAACAGGAATGGAACCAACAGGCTAGACGATAGATATATGATATGCACTGAGTCCGAGTATTTATATGACATACATAGATGTTATGTGATATATTATATGCAAAATATGAAGGGAAAGGACCAAAAGGGAAAGTGTACTTGGTGTCGGGGATGTCGAGCATGAGGCTACCAGACACATTGATGGATCGTGGTGATCACAAAGGTAGGATGATATGTAATCAGGAACATGTTGCGCAAACTTTATGCGATGCAAATACAGGTATACCAGATTTTGATACGATTCTTAATTGATTGTCACCAGTCTGTGACTGGGTGGGACCCCACCACGGATATCAGGCAGTTTCGAACACTCACTGACCTGGCCCTGCTCGTGCACCGTACTTGTTGATGGTTGTTGACGACTGAATGAGGGTCGCGGAAAAAACTTAAAAGTTAAAAATAAAAATATTACATTTAAAACCCAGCCGGCCATCACCGGTAGGACAATGATGGGATTGACAATTTGGCGTGTCACTTTGTAATAAGCCGAGTTCAATCCTTGAACTCGGAACCATGACATCTGCAACACAACCACAACCACAACCACCCACGACGCCGCCTCCCGTACTCGTACCTCTCGTAACCGGTGCCCTACACCCATCCGATCCATCCAGCCCAACCGTTCAGTTCCAACGGCCGGAGCGCATGGCTGCGAATGTTCATACTACGCGAAAATAGCCGTTTCTGAGCCATTTATGTATTCCAAGTTTGTTTCATTTTGGATTGTGTTCATTTTTCCACTAACGATGCATTCCATTATTGACTTTTAGCCACACAACGATGATTACCAGCATAACGACCACCACACATACATCAAAACTTGCCGTTGCACCTGCGTCCCCTGCTACAAACCCCATGCCCACCACCACCAGCAGTGCCCACTATCACGACACCCTTGTGTACTCCAATGAGCCGTGGCTTGGGCCGAGGCCAACCTAAGCCGGCCTGAAGCCGTGGCTTTCAGGCAGAGCTGAGCCGTCACAACACTAGCTAGCACTGCGTAGTACCAAGTAGTATATTGTTTCGTTGCTAGAATCAAAATTCAATGCATTTATCATTTTATAAGAGGACTTTCATGATTATTTCAATACTTAATAGGAGCCTTTCTGTTGAATCTTGATCTTTTATGTCTTTCCGAAGTAAAATTTCTCTTTCGAAGAGAATGGTGCTCTTTTCAAGGAAATTCTCTGTGCATAAAAGAACTCTGACTCTTTCGGTCTTTTGGCTCTTTTTTCTCCTTTTTCTCTTTTTTCTCTTTTTTCTCTTTCAAAAGTCCTAAAAGTCCCAAAAAAAGAGCGTGTAGTTTTCCTGACGCTTAGAAACCAGAGACGTTTCGTACACGTGCCCCCAAACGGTGGTGTCACCCTGTTTGGTCATTGGACGCGTCCAAGTCGGCTCCCATCAAGGAGTGGTGTATTTTGGTTGCCTGTTTTGGGACGGCAGAGCACGGTGTTTTTTTAACGGCTCCGGTTTCTGGATCAGCTGTAATTTGAATTCAGAGTGTCATTCACGTTCGACTGAAGGAATGTTACGAGATCTTGCACAAATTTAGGGTCTCACAGTACCTCCTGAGTCTGGCGCTCAAACGCCCCTCGGCACCATTCCTAGGAAAGCAAAGAAGGGGTAAAATTTAAGACCATAATTCTTGGACGAGCGTCGAGAACCCAACAGAATGATGTCTTTGTGTTCAAGAGAGGATATTGCCTTTCTTCCCCTAAGCAGCTCAAACATACCGTGACGTCGAAAGTTGAAACGAATGTCATTGAATCTTGATTGAATCGATGGTTTCGGTTTCGGTGTAATAGTAAGTTACAAAATACTAGTAGTTATGTATCAACTTGAATGGCCACGAGTCTTGACAAGGAGCCTTGATTCTTCAAGAGAGTCAGCTGAGACCTCAAACAAGCATGTATCTCCACAAGTGATAGTGTCGTGCGGGGGTCGAGATTCGGAAGAGAATGCCAGGCTTGATCTAATCTTCTGCGATCCAGAATCCGAACAATACCAACGTTGAACGTTGACAGAAGGGTTTTTTTGGTATTGTTCGTGGTTCGCAGGTTGTAAGTAGAGTGCTGAGTGCGTTACTGTCAACTGCAGCCATCAAACGGCGTGGCGATCGCATGTGAAATCATAAACCGGATTCATGCGTATCTTACCCACCGGAGGTTGACTATCGCCTGCCAGTACCAAAATGGGTGGGGCACCAGGCTACCCATGATTGACTCCATCTTACATAGGCACACGTGATCTAATACACCAACAATCGCCGGAGGATGTACTCTTACGTGACTTGGCCTTTAGAATTCACTCCTGTTGTGGCGTAGTCAGGAATCAATATTTGTCATTTGTCAACATTATGATGTGTACCGAATCATCGATGCATCGTGATTCGCGTCACGGCCCACCTATATAAATGAGTGCTTCGTCCTGAAATCCCCCATCGCCACATCAAATTCCCTTTCATTGACAATGCCTATCGAACCTGGAAATTATATCATTCGCAACAAAGGCACCTGTCAAACTATTGGCCTAGTGTCTAACCTTGAAGGCCCGGTTGTCAGTTTACCATCTGGCAATTCTCAAGTGGTGAAAAACATCACATTTCGAACTCGTATTTAATCTAAATCTTAAAATTTATAACAGTGGATTGTCCAGAATGGCCCCAAAGGACAATATCTTAAGATCGATCAAGGTTCGACCAAAGCCAAAGCCAAAGACGATAACTTGAAATTGTTTGCCCTTGTTCCGGGGATGTTGGGCGAAGAATGGGATATTACTAACTTCGGTGGGGGAATGCCCGACTATAGGTGATATAAAGAGTCATTTTCTGGTTTATCCTAGCTAGCAGCACTTACGTATGTTGCGCAGGATCATGTCAATCGAGCAGGCAGGAAGTTGGCTTCTCCCAGATGAGAAGCCTAGAACTCAGGTTAGTTGTCATGTCTTCATTATTTTCAAATAATAAATTGAGGATTGTTAGGTTGATGTGGCCCCTATTAATGAAGGCTTGGATATCCCCCCTTACGCTGAACTCTGGACCTTTGAGAGGGTTCATGAATAAGTTTCGTCATGAATACATTTTCATGAAGTCGTGTTGTACCTACGCCGTCGCAGTTGAAGTTGTTATTGAGTATATGCATGATGTTATTTGACTCAGCTACGACAAACACACGAAAGTGTTGAGGCATTGAATGAGCTCGAGGTATTTCCCTGGTCGGGTAGAGTTTGGTTTGACTCGTCTTGGCATGACTGTGAAGTATCTTTATTGGCATTACGGTTAGTATTTGATTTACTTGGGCTAGCGGGCCGCTGCTGTGGACGTTGTCGTGCTCAGACGGATATCACCATTTCGGAGTCTCATTTACATTATAGTCACGTAGTATTTGTTTGTCATAATTCGAGCACTTGTACACAGGCTCTGTCAAGGGGGTGACAGGCCGCGAATTTTAGACATCCACTCATAATTCTTTTGAGGCGGCTATCCGGGACCCTCCCCGTCCTTCTATATATGGTAGTTTCCCATCATGTGTCGGCTATTTTGAGTAACTCCCCGGATCAAAATCATCAGCCAAGTCAATGAGTGGACGAGGTGTTTCGCGACCTGTGTGATCAACTCCCTCAGTCATCACACCTCCTATACACCTTCAGTGTCTGCTACCTTGTGCACTGAAGGCTCTTCTGTAATTTTCCCATTCTTCTGCTCTTATCAGCCAGGTATTTACACTTGATTTACTAGTAGTACACCAGTGCACCTATTACTTATTTGGTAATTTTGCAAAGGTGAGACAACCCCAATCAGATATTTTTGTTTGACCTTGGGGAGCTCGCGAGGCAAACAGATCATGTGTCAGACTACATCAGGAAAATACAAGATTGATCAGTAGGGCTATGTAGGACAGGTATGTTGAGTAGTCAGGTAGGTAGGTCCCCCTTTACATAGCTGCTTGTAGCTACCACTGTGAGCTATGTAGCACTATGTAGTGCCTGGTAGTCTTCTGCAAGCTGTCAGTAGGACCCCATAGCTTACCAAGAATAGCTCACTACAAATGATACTGGGCCTACAGTGACCTACCAAGACTCCAGTTTATCACAACGGTAGATGGTAGAAAGAAATATATTGTCCCACAAGGATGTGGATCAAGAAATTGAAAAAGTACAATCACTTCATGTATCCTCCTCCTCTTCTTCCTCGTCCTCATCTTCAGAATCTGTCTCCCCCATATGGCCTTCTAGTTCCTTGAGTAACTTATCCTTGACTGCACTAGCAACATGATTCTTTGTAGGAGCCACAGGATCAACTTTCGCAGCAAGGCTAAACAAGATATTAGTCTAGATGCAAAGACAATGAATGGAAAGGACATACCAGGCCTTCTGATATATCTTGCTCTGGATCTTGAGACTGATGTCAGGAGCGAGAGCATTCCATGCTTGTAAGTCACCTAGAAAAGTCTCAAAGGCTGTATTGTTGACTTCTTCACTAAGCTTGGCCTGTTCATGAATGCCGGTTGACCATTCCTCAATGCAGAACTTTACCTAGGAAAGATTCAGCACCACTCGTTACAAAGAAACATGGACAAACCATAGTAAAAAGTAATGCGAGAGTCTCCAATGAAATGGGATTGAAATACTTCTCAAATACAATTCCCTTCGACTTTGAGCCACTACTGAACCATGCATCCTGGATAAGAATGCCAAATATCTTGTTTTGAGCATAGCCTTCACAATCTTTAGTATTCTGAAATGACACCGAACATAAGCCATGAGACACTGAAACACCATTGGAACATACCTTGTATGTAAATGTGGAGTCAAAGATAAGGGTATCATACAACTTGCGATTCTGGCAGACAACCTTTGTGTGGCTGGTATCTGAGTTGAATCCATAGCATGAAGCAACTTCACTTTGGATGACACTGACAAGTTCCCCACAGATCCAACTGCCATGAGATTTGATCTAATACAATGGTCATTCAAAATTATCAAGTCAGAAACAGTATATGTACCATTTTTGACAATACTCATGCATTGCACAAAGAAGAAGGGCCTGCATGACATCTTCATAGTCAGCAGCTTTAGGTTTACCACCATTAACATACCCCACAGCAAACTGTGGGATTTTCTTCTCTTTCAGAGCAGAGCCATCAGATGAGTTGGAGGAAACATCACCCAACCTCGCACACTTTGTGCCTGAAGATGATTCACTCTGATTATCATTGTCACTGGCAGCTGGCCTTACATGCTTGTTAGTGGCTGGAGTAGCAGGATTGGAAGAGTTGAGGAATTGAGAAGTGCTGCTTCCAGTACTGAATGTATCCATGTCAGTGGTGCCATTCATATCAGTGCCAAGCAGCAGACCTTCTTGAGAAGGACTTGGTGTTTGGGGTGGCTGAGTCAAGAAGACCGAATGTGAAATGTGTGCTGGCCACTGGGATTTGGCAGTGGGGAGACACATAAGATCAATTCAAGGTGTTGCATGTGAGATTGTCTTCATACGAGTGACCTGCACATCCAACTAATATGATCACAGACTCAGAGAGTGGTAAGACATACATACTAACAATGGGAATTGGACATTACAGTCCTCAAAAGGCTCTTCAGATTCTGCCCCATCATTGTCCAATGATTGGTGTCTTTAAATATCTCAATGACTGATATATATACTGGTGGAAAGTACAAACCCTTGTTTTCTAGCTCCTTTTGCTTGAACTTGGTGTTCTCCTTACCACTCTCATTTGAAGGGACTATTTGTTGTTGTCATCTAGCAAACATCAGGCAATATACAGGGGACATGAGGGAAAGACTTGCTAATGGCTTGCTGCTTGGCCAATACAGTATGGTCCGAAGTGCCACATGTCCTGTTTGGAAGTTGAACATTGTCTGAAAAGTTGTCTTGGGATTTTTTGGATCTCTCCTGTGGATGAGGCACAGATGGGACCTCATTTTTCTCATTGGAGGTAGAGGCATGATTCCAAGGCATGCTGGACAGTTGGTGGTGGTAAAGAGAAAAACAAACTGTTTGGTCGACCCACATGTGTTCAGTCAACAAAAACACGAAGTCATATGACCAAACAAATAATGTGCACAGACCCATAATTTGCACTGTTGCGTCCATGATCCTCAACACAATGCCAGGTTGATATAAATGCCCATGTGGTGCCAACTTTCCCACTCTGAAGGGGCTCCACTCTCATCAGTCACAATTGCAGGAATGTAGGGCCTGGGCAACAAGGGCAAAAAGAGCTGTTTCAACATCTAGTTCCAAGGACAAAGTGTTGGAGGGACCAACTCACTTGATAACCCCTCCTGTGGAGCCCATGCAGATGTCAGATGATGACTCAGAGTTGGACAATATCAATATTAGTTCACATTTGCCTCCTGATCCTCCCATGATTCATGATTCTGATGAGGAACCCATGCCGACAGCATCATCTCAAAAGCACCGCCATGTCCATGTAGAGGACATCAAGGAGGATGAGCCACCTGAAGCAGATTCAGTATATATCCAGGAGTTTCCAGCCAACTTCCATGCAGGGCAGAAAAAGGAAGAGGTCAAGACACAGTTTGAGATCTTGAGGGAAAAGCAGAGGGCAGAAGGTTAAGAGCCATGGTTTCCATTTCCTAGTGAAGACGAATGGGAGCTTGCTCACTGGTTGATGGAGTAAGCCAGTCCAAGATAGACTCATTCTTGAAGCTGAAAGTGGTACATGTTTCACTCATGAGAACCATCACTCTAGACTCATGATGGAAGGATACCAAGTTTGGCAGCCTACACTAGACTTAGGTTCACTAAAAGACAGGATCAAATTTTCTTCACTGCAAGAAAGCAAGAACGTAAGTTACTACAAAATAGGGGGATAAAATAATATTGTACCTTCATTGCAAGAAAGTGAGAATGAAGGTTATGAAAAATAAAGATGGGTATAATATAAAAGATTGACCGTGTAATAAAAGAAGGCCGCATCAAGCATAGTGTGTGATTTGGGAAGGTCGCATCGGGCATGGTCACATAATAGGAAGGCCTGCATCAGCAGTATAATGTTGGCACTGATGGGTGTTCCAGAAGGTGACATGAATGCAGGGTTGTTGCAGGCATGTGCATTGGCACTGTGCTGCTGCTGGTATCATCGCCGGTGGCTGTGCTGGTGCCGGGGGATATTGCAAAGTGTGTTGATCATGACTCACCATAATGCAGACATGTGTATGTCTGATGTTGGTGCAAGTCATTTCTCCACTGTAGGTGGCCATGCTATTGCCGGTGGCTGTGTAGCTGGTTGGGGCGGTTGTGTCTGCGATGTGTGTGGCTGTGCCAGAGCTGTGGGATGTTGGAATGTATATGTTAACTGTAATTCACTATAATGCAGATATTGATATGTCTGGTGTTGGTGAGTTGTTTCTGTGCTGTAGGTGGCTGTGTTGGCAGCGGGGGTGATTGTGTTGGCAATGTGTGTGGCTGTGTAGGTGAGTGAAGTTGTGGATAATGTCATAAGTCTGTGGGGCCAGACTTACACATAATCTATTATCCCAAAGATCAGAGGCCATAGCACCAGCTTACAAGAATGCTCGTGGATTTCTCAAGTTCGTAGACACACTGCCTCCAGTGCCGAAGTTCTCCTATACCCCCCTCAAAGTGGTAGGAGACACGAAGGATGCCAATGGCAATAATCACATCGAGACACTAGAGCTATGGCAATGTGATCCTGTAGAGTGTATTGCAGAATTATTAGGGAATCCATCTTTTGATGGAAAGCAGCAGTACACACCTCAGCAGGTATTCAGGAATAAAAATGGCACAAATCAGGAATTCAGGGAGATGTGGACCGCTGATTGGTGGTGGAAGATACAAGTACATGAGCACAATATTACAAGAACAGAAAGGCTTACTTTGGCAATAGGAATTATTACCCATTGGTGCAGCTCTTGTCCCTGTCATCATCACATCAGACAAGACCCAGCTCTCAACATTCAGTGGGGACAAACAGGCTTGGCCTGTATACCTTACCATTGAGAACATCAAAAAGGGCACACATCGGAAACCATCCACTCATGCCACTATTCTTCTTAATAACATCCCAGTTTTGAAACTCGAGTGCTTCTCAGAGGAGCGTTGTTCAGTCAAAGGGTATCAGATCTTCCATGACTGCATGAAGATAGTTCTAGAGCCATTAGTGAAGGCCGGGACAGATGGCATTGACATCAGTTGCACAGATGGTTTCATTTGCACCACATTTCCTGTACTGTCAGCATATATTGCAGATTACCCAGAACAATGTCTCATCACGTGTTGTCAGGAGAACATGTGCCTGACTTGTCTTGTCAAACCAAAGGAGAGGGGAGAACTGATCCATTCAGTTCTCCATGACCCTGAGACAACAATCCATATTCTAGCTCAACAGTCGCAAGGCCTAGCTCCAAGTGAGTTCAAGGACCACAACATGAGGCCAGTCAATCCATTCTGGAAGGACTTACCACACTGCAATATCTTCTCCTGTTTAACACCTGACATGTTGCACCAGCTACACAAGGCACCTGATAATCCCACCAATCACCTTTATTAGAGGTGGAGCAGGATAGGTGCTCCACCTCTAACAAGAGTAAGTTGGAGAGCTATGGGCCTCTGTCAATAAACCTTGGTTAAATAGGGAGGGCACTTAGAATAAAGTCTCAGGCCTATACGGCACGTGCCAAACAGTCATTAACATTGCCATCGATGTTGCCATCAAGGGTGCTACATCACAATGCCGATCAATCATGTGCTGTCATTGGCTCCAAGTTTCCGCCCTTCTGCTCATTGTTTGAAGACGGTCAACTCAGTTTAGCTCACATCCCTACCATACTTCGCATATGCCTTCCTATATGGCATATATATGTCCTCCTGCTATAATAAAGCACCACATCACTAAAGTTTCTATTGTAATTCAAGCTATGCAGTATAACTAAACATATGATCGTCTTCTGTCTGTAGTGTTGGGCCATCTACTGTAAGCAACATAAGGGCAGTAACCACAGCTCGGATATCAGCATCTACTTGATCATCCTCCATGTCGTCATCCTCTCCATTGTCATCACAGTCTGCAGGATGTTGGGCATTGCCAGATGTGTCGTCAACATCCATTGGCATCGCTGCTCCCCCATGTGACTCTACACTGACCCCAGGCTTGATGCTCCCCATAAACCCAGGTACTAAAGAAAGTTTCCTGAACCAATGCATGTGCTGTTTGTTGCTGTGCCCCTTCTCTAACCTGTGCTTTTGAACCTGGTGCACTAGGCCCGGGCTGTGTACCCTAAGCTCTGCCTCCTTTGACTGGAGAAACAAATCCTCATCTCTTATGTAGGTAATCACATGGGATATCTCAACATTGAGGCACAGAATCTCCTCATGTGCATGCTCGAGCTTAAAGGAATGATCTATCATAACACAAAAGGTGGGCTGTGACCATGGGCAGTCATGAACATCTTGGTGCAAGTCACGCAATAGGTCGAAGTCAGCAAGAAATGTGTATTTGACAACATCATTCCATGAGAGATTTGGGTGAGGTGGAGAGAGAGCGGAAGCAGCAGCATTATATTGATCCAGAGCCCTACATATAGCCTGGGAGCACACCCACAGAGCTGTCATATTATGTTTACAAAGGTTGTACCCTACAAAACAAACATTAGCTGCAGAACATGTTAGGAGAATAAGGCGCACCTGTCTGTGACATATTCATCTTCGTGAGCTCAAACATCCTAGATACAATTAAGCCCTCGAGCTCATCCAAGCATTGCTGGTAATGATGCTTCCTCACCATAAGCGTGGCAGCTTTCCACTCAGGGTGTTCTGGCAGCCACCTTACTTCGACACTGAGCTGGATCTCCAGCTGCTGAATGACATTGAGGTCCTTGTCCTGGGTTTCCAGAGCATGTCGGCGCTTTGTCTCGAGAGAGGCAGCTGATCCAGGGGGAGTGGGGTTATTGGGTGTTAGATTCAGCCAGATGTCCCATGCAGCATTCAGTTTCACTCTATATATATTGGTTAGTTTGGGCATACATGCATGAAGGATACAGCACTCACTCGCTAGCACATAGGTTCACAAGCTTCTGGTAATACTCCATCTCTAATGTTTCTCGAATCGGCTCCTTCGATAGCTCTTTCAAGTACTCTTGCTCCTCCACCAGCCACACTGCAAAGATGCTTGCATCCGAAACTTCCAGATCTCTCATAGTCTTCCTGAGCACTGATTATCCCTTCAAGATATCGAGCACTTGCTGATAATTATTCATGAGGAATTCACCTATAAGTGGTGAGTACTCTGCATGAAACAAGAGGGCTCATGGTACTTACTAAGGTTGGGATAGGTCTCAAATCTATCCATATGTCTCATGAATTCAATCATTTTCTGTTGCTGATGGAATACGCTGGCATAGCAAAGGGAGGAAGTGAGCGCATTCAATTTTGAGAAGAAACATTCGCAGCCCTCTAGGTCCTCCAGGCCCATCCATTTCACATAGGTTGCAAGGAAGAGGAGTTGGCAGAGACAGTTGTGTGTATGGCCGTGGAAAGAGCTAACTAATGCTTTATAATCCAGCATGCGTGCACGAGGACCTAAGTCACTTCGTGAGAGTGTTGTCCTAAATTTGCAGCCAATGTCATATCCCCCCCCAATGCCAGCTCCAAATGCCTCTAAAAGCACCTCTACAATGGCAAGTGGGTACTTCACACTGTGGACACAGTTAGCCTGTATAATGAAGAGAAAGATGGGAGGACTCACAGTTCATCGCTCTGAACCATATCTGCTACCACCAAAACAAAACCATGCTGACACAACACTAGAAAAATTCCCATCTCAGCAAAGATTCCCCACATCCTTGCCGTAAGCTCATTGATCATATTGGTCCAGCGGCCAGCACAAGGGTTCTCCTCTGTATCATCTTCCTATTCCCATAAAATGGTATTATCATATAGATTTTAAGATTGCAATGAACTCACTGGTAGCACCTCCTCCAGGATGTTCTTTGCACATCTATTCACCTTCTCCCCGGAAAGGAGATGGTCACCGGCTACTTTCCTTGAGTCAGGTAGCTCCCTTGATACACCAATGTGTGGGCCCTCACATTCGGGTTCCCCATCTGCTGGAGTAGCGAGTGGTTGTCATTGGAGGATGTGTTTGAGGGAATCATTTCCATCCATGGTGAT
Organism: Tricholoma matsutake; assembly: GCA_026075535.2. Taxonomy (NCBI): domain Eukaryota; kingdom Fungi; phylum Basidiomycota; class Agaricomycetes; order Agaricales; family Tricholomataceae; genus Tricholoma; species Tricholoma matsutake. Next base: position 11,574,157 of record AP026538.1, read on the forward strand.
GAGCATCTTGAATATTAGCTCTTGTTCATCTTCAAGCTTATAGAAACAGGTGGGCATGCATGCTGAAGGCGCCAATAGGGGGTGTCATGTTGGAGGGCTGTATCCACGTGTTGCTGAACGTTCTCGTGTATCGACAGGTAAAGATCATAAGCAATCAAAAATTGTTGGCTGAGATATGGGCGAAATGTAAAGCCGTGTAAATCACAAAGACCCTTGACAAAAGGCTGGATGGCGAGGTGGGGACAGCGGAGGTGGCTATTTCGATATAGTTCAAGCAGTCAAGTAGAGACTGCAAGTGTTGGTGAGTAAGGTGCATAGGGCATGACACCTTGTTGAACTAGTGCCACTGGTATTCCTTGATCGTGTTCTGCTAATTCCACATCCAGGAAATACGTAGCTATAGACTCTCATCAGACAAAGAAAAAAAGATAAGGGAATACACATGCAGAAAACATCGAGAATCTTCAGACTGTATTTGCCCTGAAGCAGCTCCTCTTCCACCAAAGGGGGACTAGCATCTGGCCCAACATCTCCGAGTGACTCCTGCCAGAAGATGTAAGCATCGACAATGCTGACCATTTGGCGCTTGAATCTGTCATTATGCAACTGTGTGCGATTTTGGTGTGTTTGTGGATCTGAGCAGTATCGCCTGTCCAGTGGGTTAATAAATATATATATATATAATGCAGATATGAGCACATACCTGCTTTGTTGATGGAGTTCTTCCTCCATGATCTGTTGGAATTCACGGCCAGCATGGCTGGAGTCCAATTGAGCAGTGCCATCAAGAACTTTGTTGATATCCATAGGTTCACAATCAGTGATGTAGCCGGCATCATCTTCTGGTATGTCCTGTGCTGCATCATATGCAATATGATCTTCAGACATTGCTGTATACAGTTCATCAGCTATACTCAGGGTTGTAAGGAAATCAAACCTCACCAGCAATTTTCAACTTCAGGATGGCAGATGCATTAGCACAGAAAGCTTGAATGCCCTTGGGATTCAATGTTTTATCCTTGTCAATGTGGCCTTTTTTCGTGTTCCTGGAGTGTAAGAAGTGGACATGCTTAGACGAAGAGGACCCTCTGCCGACTGCCATGCACAGTGCCAGCCAGGTGCCAACACTTGCCAGCAGTCAACAAACAACTTTGAGATGGGGTCACATGACTGATCAATATCACTCTAATTAGTATTTTAATGTGTCTTACCTTCAAGTTATGCATAATTATCTAACACATTTTCAAAGATGTTCAATGGATGGGTAGGATAGTGACTGTGATTATCATGAGTATAAATACCATTTAACAAAACTGCTCATCTGTTTATTAACCTTGGTCGATATTGACAACCCAATGCTGTGGTGAATTGGCACTGGCAAAACATTTCATTTGATCAGCCAGGACTCGGAGCATTTTTAGGACAGGGAATGAGCATAAGAACATGGAGAAGGTCTTCTTAGGGACACTGATTGGTGCCGTGGATGATGAGGTCCTGACAACTGTCCATGCAGTCCTGGATTTCATCAGATATGCTCACTTTGAAACACACTGTGACAAGTCATTGGCAGAGTTGGACTGGGCATGGGTCACTTTCCATGAAGGGAAAGCCATCTTTGAGGATCTGGAGATACAGAAACATTTTAATATCAGCAAAATCCACAATGTAAAACATTACGTTGATTCAATTCGCTCACAGGGTACAACTGACGGCTTCAACTCTGAGGCATCTGAATGCTTGCATATTGACTTCACCAAGCTGGGATACCGAGCATCAAATAAGAAGGGTTACACAGTTCAAATGGTGCAATGGCTTACACATCAAGAGGCAGTGCATCAGTTCACCGGTTATCTGCAGTGGGCAATGCCACATTACACCACACAGCAGGATGTGGCCTCAGATGATGACAATGGCGAAAATGAAGAAAATGAACCTGAAGAAGAGGAACATGAGGGCTTACATACCAGATTGCGAAAATGGCGCCATTTCCAAAAACCATGATCTCCACCCTTGCTCATGACTACAAGGCACCCAATTTCCTTTACCACCTACAGAATTTCATGAATATACAGTCCATTGCTCCTTGACACCAACTAACACTCACATCAAACATTCCCATTTACAAACAGGTGGCGTTGAAACTGCCATTCTTGAAGGAGGCCACATCTTCAGAGTGGAAGGATATTGTCCATGCAATGAGAGCCATTGCAGAGAGAATCACTCCAAAAGGTATCAAGAAGGCTATAGGAGAGAATTTTAGCACGGTCATTGTGTGGGTGAAAGAACGGGATAGCACAAAAGGCCCGCTCCATGCCAAGACTTACTGCTGTCATAATTTTCCTACATTGAAAATTTCAAAGGACTTGTGATTGCTTGTGTTTGCCTCATTTTCCACCTCCCAGAGGAGGTTGGGTCATTCAAGTACCCACTTGCTTTTGTCGACTGGTTCAAGCCACTCAGAGACCCAGGACTCATTACAGGGATGCACAATGTGTCACTGTCATCCCAAGGCAGGGGTCAACAGGCTTCAATCATCTCATTCTCAGAAATTGAACATACCTGCCATCTCTCACCACATTTTGGGCACACTGTCAATACAAGCTGGGAATCTGAGACTGTTCTCAACCTCGTGGCTTCATTCCACCTCAATCCAAATCTCTGATACCAGGTTGCATTATTTGAGGCTAGAGGAAAGAGCATCAGGACACCTTGGCATGAAAGATACAACATATAATTAGATGACATACCTTTGATTTGATTGCCAAATTTTGAGCTAAGTTGTAATTCATGGGAACCACTTGAATTGGTTTATTGAAGAATACTGGAGCCCATCCACATAGAATTGGAGGGACTTCAATGTGTGTGTTGATCAACAATGAAATGGAACCAAATGTAAACAACGGAATCAAATCGTGACCTGTCATGTGTGAGACACATCTCAATTTGGCACAAGTGTGGCAACCCTTGACGGTGCTTGCCTCCCTGTATGTAGAATCTATCTCTGAATGTGCACAACTATCATAGCCACTATAACTACAGTGCCAACATATTGGGTGTTACAGACAGCTCCTCTCAGGCTACTGGCATCTACCACAGCTACCAATGCCTACTGGGCTCCCCTATCCAGCTATGTCACCTCCTGGAGTTTGGCTGGGATGACTGTAGTAATTTCCTGTTTCCTGATGTACTGCAACTGCAAACCATAACGAGAAACCTAAGAAAACTAAATGTAGAAACAAATAACAGGGGGCAGCATCATGCAACTTGCAAACCCAAATTCCAACAATTTAAATACTTTGAAAGAATTGACAAGGTTTGGTGGTATGTCCAGTACAATGATGCCAATGCATTATTATAATATACTAGGGAAGGTCAGGAACAACACTGAGTATGGGCTGGAGGCTGAATCTGCTGCATTGGGTGGGGAAACCAAGAGACAGAACATGTTTTGGAGCCAAATTTGCAGCTCTAGAGCACCCTAGACATGACCTGACCTTTCAAAACTTGAATGTCAAAAAAATTTTAGTGGGGCATGACTCAGGTATGGGTAACACTGTGTGTTTCTGCTTATGGGTACACATGGGTACAGGTACAGGTTTGGATTTCCATACCCAAGGCAAAACTGCACCCATACCCACGGTTTTATGGGTTTAGTCAGTACCATACCTGAGGTCTGATCATCAGGTCATGTGCTGACTTTGTTGATCAACATCAACAATTCTCACACTTTTCCCACCACCACTCTCTGCCTCCACACCTCTGGGTGACAACCAACACCTCTGGATGACAATAATGGCCCCCTCTCATCAACAACAGCCCCCTCTAGTCAACAACGGCTGCGGCATCACCGCCACCACCCCCTCTCACTCACAAATGTGAGTCGGGGGTGTTTCTGGGTTCATTTCACTTGGGAGCACTGCCACATCACGACTACCACCCCCTCTCGCTTGCAAATGCGAGGTGGGGGTGTTTCTTGGTCTGTTTCTCTTGCAACGGCCGCCACGTCACCTCCACCACCCCCCCTTGCTCGCAAACACGAGTTGGGGGTAGTTCTCTAACTCATGATGGCTGGTACATCACCACTACCACCCCCCCTTGCTCACAATCATGAGTTGGGGGTGGTTCCTCATTGTATTTAGATATATTTAGAATTATAAAAAATTATTAATGTCAACCAAAACCCCCCCATACCTGTGGTAAAACAGCACCCATAACCGTAACAGGTATGGTGTTCACAGGTATGGGTATGGGTACATGAAATTATACCTGGGGGTTACCTGAGTCATGCCCTAGTCCTCCGGACCCCCCCCCCCCCACCTGATGTGCAGGATTCAGGTGCTGACACCCCCTTGGAATCTGCTGCATTGGGTGGGGAAACCAAGAGACAGAACATGTTTTGGAGCCAAATTTGCAGCTCCAGAGCACCCTAAACATGACCTGACCTTTCAAAACTTTGATGTCAAAATTTTATTTAGTGGGTCCTCCAGAACCCCCCCCCCCCCACCTGATGTGTGGGATTTAAGGCTGAACACGAGTCTACTCATGGATGACTCAGATCCATACTCATGAGTATTCTCGCATAGAAAACACTTACTCAGATCTGCATGGGTATTTTCCCATGGATGATCCAGATCTGTGAGTGGAAAACCCATGGGTATGTAAGTACTTGTATGGGTAGAGACAAGAACTCATAGGTAACTCATGGGTAACTGTCTGTCATTTTGTGCAAGTAGATAGAATGTACAATAATATTACAAGTTAGATTACTATCTGAGTGATGGGTAGGTATTGAGCAGGTGAGTTAGTGTTTGTAGCACTGTAGTTCAGTAATACCTTAGCAATTCCTTTTATAACCTTGGATTCTGCACTGTGTATAGTATATATACAGATCCCCCAAAGCACTAGTCAAATGGTGCAGCCATTATTTTATACCAATCAGCCTTCCTCCTCATTCCTCTCAAAAAGCCCATAGCATCATAACTCAATAACTATTTAAGGGTTCCTTTCGTAAACTTGCATTGCACAGTGTATACGGCATATCTACATTGTCCCAAAAGCACTAGTTGAAGGGTGTAGCCATTATATTATAGTGTCCACCCCTTCCTCCTCATTTCTCCAAAAACCCTGTAGCATCATAACTCGGTAATTATGCAACAATTTTCTTCGTAGACTTGAATTTCATACTGTACAAAGCATATCTACATTGTCCCCAAAGCACTAGTAGAATGGTGTAGCGGTTATATTATAGTATCCACCCCTTCTTCCTCATTCCTCTAAAAAACCCGTAGCATCATAACTCGGTAATTATGTAACTATTCCTTTTGTAAACTCGGATTCCATACTGTACATAGCATATCTACATAGTTCCCAAAGCACTAGTAGAATGGTGTAGCGGTTATACTATAGTATCCACCCCTTATTCCTCATTCCTCTAAAAACCTCATAGGATCATAAGTCGGTAATTATGCAACGATTCCTTTCGTAAATTAGGATTCCACACTATACATAGAATATATACACTGTCCTTACTGCACTAGGTTAATGGTGCAGCCATTATTTTTATAATAACCACTCTTTTCTCCTCACTCCCAAAAACCCACATCATCATAACTCAATAATGCCACTGCTTTGCCTTTTGTAACCTTGGATAATACACTTAATACTGTATATCTACACTGTCCCCAAAACACTAGTCCAATGGTGCAGTCATTCCTTTATGGCAAACACCTCTTCCTGCTCATTTCTCCAACATTTCTCTCAACAACTCAACACTGTAAATAAATAATTCTGTAGTTATTCCCTCCATAAACTGGTATTCTACACTCCATATAATATCTTTACAAAACTGATACTCGGATTCTCAAAGATCTGTTCCCACGGATGACCCAGAGCCATGAGTGTGCATACCCATGGGTATTCCCATGGGTCAACCCACAGGTACCTGTGGGTGACACAGACTCGTGTTCAGCCTTAGCGAGATTCGGGTGCCAACACCCCCTTAGGCTCTGTTTGAGTTGCTAGAATTCTAACAGCTGCTTTGCACATCATGACTGAGTTCTCCTGAGTTGCTAGGATCGGACATATATTGCAGTTAGTGATGTGCAGGGCCTGGCTTGGTCACAGGCCTGTCCCAAGCCCTGGAAAGCCCAAACACTCTGGCGGTGGCAACTCCTGCTAGACACAAAAAGTAAAACCATATTTAGGCCTGTTTATTGATGCTGATGATGAATCCAGAAGAAAATCTTAAAAATACCAAACATGGAAATTTTAAATCAATATTTCTCAATATTTGGTTTTGGATTTGGACTCAGCTGATCAGCCTGATTCAGAATTTGTCACATTTTGGACCAGCTGGTGACCATGGCTGCATCACAGCAGTTGGGCTTTTGCAGGCTTTGTCATGGGTTTAGTCTCAGGCTGGGCCCTGCACATCACTAATTGCAGTAACAGCATTTTTGAGAGGCAGGTTGAAGGTTAGTAATGAGCCCTCATAAACTAAGGACTGGCCCATGAAAATACCATTGTGAAACCAGACCATTTGGTTTCGAGTGATCACATGCACCATGAAGTGGTCGGCAGCGAAATATATGACCTCTGCTGCATGGCTCAAGATGGACCAAGGTAGCGCAATCAGAGGTCCTGATAGATGAGTACATTCTCCTCCACCTATTCTGGTCAGATTCCAGTTGGAATGCCCATTCCAATCAGAATTTCTGGAATTCCAGGGAGTTCCATTTACATATATTTTTCTCACAATTCATAATTACGATCGGACTGGAGGGTCAATTTTACCTCTGGAATCCCCAGAATCTACCCAGACTCATTTTTACCTGGAATAGTCGGATCAACTGGATGCACGGCAATTAGCATAACTGGAATAACCAGAATGCACATGCTTTCCCAAATAAAATTTCGATGTACAACAAGAATTGAACACTCAACCTTGGGTCTGCACACATAACAGCACGCTTAACCACTGAGCTACCAGTAATTATTCATCTACATACATCTAATACCTTTATTACCCAACCAAGGTGCATAGTTAACCGCAGCCATTAACAGAATATGCAAACATGCATATTGCATGACACATGACACATGACTGCCAGCTCACAACCACCACCACCGTCGTCAACGCCACCTCCTCCTCCTCTCCACTCTACCACCACCACTGCATGTGCACCCGCCACCACCATTCCCATGCCCACTGCCACCATCACCACCACCTTCAAATGAGCCAACTGGACGGAATGCGGGCCCAAACAATGGCAACTGTCATTTGGGCCATAGATAAGTTTTTTTCTTTTTTCTTTTTTCTTTTTCTTTTTATCAATCAACTAATTGTAATTTATTGCTTTTTAGGCTATATACTACTGGGGGCGCCCTGCTGCAACAAAAAATGTACAATGCATGCCTACAGCCACCCAAGCCCCTCCTCCCCTTTCAAATGGGATGTGAGGCTGTCAACATGGGCTAGGTGGGTGCAGAGGGATGCCAGGAGACCCTGGAAGGGGGGTACCTGCTAGTAAGCACCCACCAACCCCCATACATGCACCATGTCACACTGATGCACCCAAACCCCTCCCTCCCCCCCCCAAAAAAAAGACAGAAATCCAAAGGGGGGACAATGGTGACAAACAACGACAAGCCACCCACCCCCAGCCTCATGAGCAACTGCTCATGGGGTGGATCATGGGTGGAATGATGCCCAGGCACAGAAACAGGAGACAACAACAAGCCACCTGCCCCCAGCCTCACAAGCAACTGCTTGTGGGGTGGATCGCGGGTGGAACAACAATGATGGCAAGCCACCCACCCCCAGCCTCATGAGCAACTGCTCATGGGGTGGAATGTAGGTGGAATGATGCCCAGGCGCAATGACAATGCACCACCCGCCCCCAGCCTCATGAGCAACTGCTTGTGGGGTGGATCATGGGTGGAACAACAACAACAACAAGCCACCTACCCCCAGCCTCACGAGCAACTGCTCATGGGGTGGATCATGGGTGGAATGACAGACAACACACCTAGCACAGCAGGGTTGTGTCCCCTCCCCCTCCCCCCCACTTCATGTGGGGAGGGATTTTTTTTGTACTTTTAATTATTTATTAGTATTGTGCCCCCCCTCCCCCATTTTGCATGGGGGAGGGATTTTTTTCTTCATGTTTTTACCTCCCTAAATAAAACTCCCTCTCGCATCTTGCGAGAGGGAGGATTTTTTGTTTATGTATGTAATCACAATCATCCCCACTCCCTCACATTGAATGTGAGGGATGTGGTTAATTAAAAAAATTTGATCTTAACTACTTCAAAAAAAAATAGAGTGTCATGAATAAACCTTATATTACTAGCTAATAATTCTCCTGTGGCTCAACTGGTTAAGCACACATGTTTGGTTTGTCATGTGATCACTCTAATCAAGATGTCTTGAGTTCAATCCTTACTCTGCACAAATATATTTTATAGGCACTTTGACAACTTAAGACTTGAAATTTGACTATCCATTAGGGTATATACTCTAAGTTGAGCATCTGGAGTAACCGGAATCTGGTCAGAATAACCAGAATAACTGGACTCCAACTGGAATATGTGGGGGAGGGTAAATTACAGTGATAGACCCAAAAAAATAGATAAATGAAGGAATGGAGAGGCTACATGAGAGATACTATGAAAGACAAGAAGTAGATATCTATATAATACAAAGCGAGTGGAGGGAGGCAATGAAAAAAGAAGCTGAGCCATCCAAAGAGTTCTATGATATGTAGTGTTTGAAGGTTCAGTCCATTGAACCGAAGACTGAACCGGACTGAACTGTGGTCCATGCTTCAGTCCGGTTAAATTTTCTGAAAATAGTGAGTAACCAAACCGCGGTTTGGTTACTGGTTAACTTATTTTGAAACCATTTGAAAACCGTCAGAAAACCGGTTTGAACTGGTCATAACCAGTCTTTGTACACTTAGATTACATAGCCTATAAAATGATAAACTAATGTACATATGATATATAATAAGCTAACTACGAGGGGAGATGCCATGTGAATTGGTGGGGTTTATATATGTTGTAGTAGTTGTACATGTTTGTTCACAGTAAATGAACATGTACACATTCTTTGCATCATGTGTTGACATGTTTGTTTACACCAAGTGGCACCATTTGTGAGATGCCGCATCACCATGACCACAAACTTCCAACAAACACAAAACAGGGGCCCAAACGACATTAATTCATTGTTTGGGCCCTCTGGGTATGTTCCTTTTATTTGATTTCTTTCTTTTACTAATGAACTAACTACTATTTGTTATTTTTAGTATCTTGCCTGTTAATAATGACCCCCACCTGTGCCCTATGCTGCCGCTGTGAGCCTCTGCTCACAGAGTCGCAATGTGCCCCGTTTCTGGACAACGACGACACAGAGCTGCCACATCACACAGCGCCACCACCCCACCTGTGAGCTGCTGCTCATAGGGGGATATGAAGGTGCTGACAATGACGGGTGGCATGGATGACAAATAGCAGGGAACAATGAATGGGACCAGGCCAACGAACAACAGATGATGAATGGCAGGGAACGACGATGGTGGGGAACAATGAACAGTGAGGAACAAAGACAAACAGCATGGGTGACAAACAGCGGGGAATGAAGATGAATGGGGAATGAAGACAAATGCGGGTGATGAACAGCAGGGAAAGAAGACAAACAGCATGGGTGACAAATGGCATGGAATGAAGACAAACGGCGCAGGTGATGAATGGTGGGGAATGAAGACGAACAGCACAGGTGAGGAACGGCAGGGAACAATGAACAGAGGGAACCAGGCCAATGAATGGCAGCAAGACCCCACCCTCACTACAAATGCGAGATGGTGGGGCTGTTCTTTTTTCTTTTACTTTTTTGTTCTCTTTTTTTTTTTTCATTGTCTAAGTAGCTACACTACACTGCTGCAAGCAACTGCTCTCAGGGTGTTTATTTTACCTCGTATACATAATTAAATTTAGTTAGTGTGAAAAAACGGGGGGAAAACCAGTCAAAACTGGTTTTTTGGACCATAACCAAACCGATAGGACCAGTCTCAATCGGTTCGGTTACGGTCCAACTGACTTGAGGTGCTGGTCTAGACTGGTCATGGTTATGGTTGACCCTCTTAGAGGTCGAAAAACCGGACTGAACTGAACCTTAAAACACTAACGATACATGCTCATGATAAATATAATGAAGGCAATGAGAAGATGAGAAGCTTACTGTGAAGATTCAACTGGAAATGGTAGCCAAGCTAGAAGATCACAGTTGAATCCTGGAAAGTGAGGATGATGATAAGATTGTCAAGATAGAAATGGAATCAGAAAAGATCTTACAATGTAAGATAGTTGCTGTAGATTGATGGCAGAGCTGGAGCTCCTGAAGCCAATAATAACAACTATCTTGAGAAAGTAAGATCAAAACTAGTGTTTAAAGGTCCAGTCCAGTCCAGTTTTTGACTTCCAAAGGGGGCAACTGGCAACCACAACTGGTCTAGGACCGACCCAGATATTGGAGGACTGCAACCGGACCCTTTAGGACTGGTCCTAATCGGTCCATAAACTGAAAAAAGACTGGTTCGGACTGGTCTTTTGTCGTAAATTTTATTGTGCCAAGTAACCCATATGTATCTCAACAAATATGACCATTACCTCATATATATTATATTGATGGATAGAGATTGTAATGCTCCGTAGATGGATCCAACATTTAAGCAATTCCGTCAAGATTTGACTGAGATATGGCCTAAACTGAAAGGACATGCATTCAAGTTGCAGTTTGTAGTTTGTAATTTGTAGTTTGTAGTTGCACTCATTTGGGCTGTTATATGAATAAAATCCCATGGTACAGATGATTAGGTGTGTTGGTGTTACTTTTATGATGTCATATAGCTGTACAAAAAAAATTATAGCTCAGGTAATAAACATTGCAATCAAAGTTGTTCTGATACAACAAAATACTCATACAAAAATGTTTTTGGTCATATCTCAACCAATTCTGGACCGTTTTTGATGGTCCAGGGACCGAAAATGAAGTAAATATGTGTGGGAGTAAGGTCCAACATACTTTGGGACAAAAAACTAGTCGCAACCGGTTTTAACTGGTTTTTCATCGGTCCTACTATATTTTTCAAAATGAAAGACCAGCAACTGGACTGAAAAAGACTGGTCCATAAATAGACCACTCGTCCGGTCCTAAGATAGTCCTCACTCATAGACAACGACGTCACGTGCATTCATTAATTTCAGTCAAAAGCGGGCACTGAGGGTGACTCATGGCAAGCAGACTAGTACTGCCCTATTAGCTGGACACCCCCACAAGCATGGAGCACCCCAGCCTGAATGCCATCCTCAACTGGGTCAACCTTTACCATCTAAATTGTAATGAAAGCACCTGTGTGCCTTGATCACTTAAGAGAGGGGACAATGTAAATTGGAACTTAATATGGATTAAAGAGAGAGTAGAGTACTAGCTAAGACATTATTATATGAGTCAACAGTTAGACACATGACCGTGTGTATTAGTAATGGTCCATAAAGGGAAGGTATACAGTGGGACATGTAGCAAATTGAGGGAAGTCGTAAGGTCATAAGATAATCAAGGGAATTATCTTACACTCGCACCTATCCTCTTGAAAAAAAATCCCAGGGGGGGGTCAGTTTCGAGAGTGTATCATCAGGGTGAAGGGTTCTCTGCTTCATAAGATGTGAGCGCCTCCGTCTCAGTAAGTTCTGATTGTGGCACCCAGAGGTCATGCTCAGGACTGTATCCTGTACATCGCACCAGGAATTGATGGCCTCGTCCTCGGGGTCGATGGTCCAGGATCCTGTCAATGAAGTATTCAGTGTGACCGCTGCCGGTGACCAGGGGTTTTGGTGGAATCTTGGATCACGTCAGGAAGAGTTTGTTGTCATTTGCAACATATTTTCAGGGGTGGGAGACATGAAAAGTAGGGTAAGCACATGACTGAGGTGGGAGGAGGAGTGTGTATGAAGACAATTTGGGGAACACTTGTGTGATTTTGTACAGCCCATCAAATTGTGGCATAAATTTTGCCACCCATCCATCCTTCATGCGCATGTAGTCTCTTCGTCGATGGGCAGTTGCCAGCATGACTTTATCACCCACTGTAAAAGGAGGTTCTGCAAGTTGGTCCCTGTGCGCAAAATGAGCTTGTTGGACCTTTGCTGCTAAAAGATTGTCTTTGGCTGCACTTGTTTATTCCTCCATGGTTTTGATGAACGACTGAGCAGATGCCTCATCATGATCATCGTGCGAAGTCGAAGATGGCAGTGTAGTGATTAATGGAGGCAAGAGCCTCAGTGATCATCCCGTCTTCAGTATAAAAGGTGATACTCCCATTGATGTGTTGGGAGTGTTCATGATGTCAAACCTCACTTTCGGTAATGTCCTCAACCATCCCTTTTGGTTTTGTTCGACATGGAAGCGCAAGCACTGCACAATAGTTTTGTTCGACTGCTCCGAAGACCCATTGGTTTGTGGATGGTAGGCTGTCATAGCTTGTGTTTGATGCCAGCAAGTTTCATAAGAGTTTTCCAGAACCTTGAGACAAAAGGTTTGTCGTGGTCACTGATAATCTTGAGGGGACACCCATTATCGCAGTACCACTTGTTGAAGAACATGAACATGAATTCTTCAGCTGTCATGCTGCTGTGACAAAGCGTGATCTGGATATCCACACCAAGATGGTCAGTCATCGTAACGATCACGTCGAAACTGTTGTCCATGGGCAGTGGCCCCACAAAGTTGATTGTGACTGAGTCGAACTGTTTGTCCGGGATAGGCAAGGGGTGTAAGGGTCCAGCTGTTTTTGATGTTGACGACTTGTTCTGTTGGCAGTCAGGACACCCAGGGACATACCCACATGTGAGGTCTCACCTCATGTTAGGCCAGTAGAAGTCATTGCAGAGGTTGGCATAGGATTTCTCCATGCTGAAGTGACTGAGGTTGTTGTGTGCCAATTGGAATAGACGTTCTCAGAGGTTTTTGTACTTATGGATCATGAGCCTGCGTCCGATAAAGAGGAGACCATGCTTCAGTGTGATGTTCAGTTTCGTGTCCAGCATGTTCCATTTCAGGTCCTCGAGGATGCCTAATGACCAGGGGTCTGTTCGATACCCATTCTTGATCCATGTGACAAGTTTTGGGTTGGAGTGGACTGAGAAAACCGCTGAAATAATGATGGGTGTGGTCTCCATGTTGACCAAGTCATGGAGTCCAGATAAGGCATCCGTGATGGTGTTTCATTCCCCATTGATGTACGTGATACTGTACTTGCATTGCGAAAGGTATTCCATCCACCTTGCCTGGCATTGAGACAAGTCTCGTTGGAGCTCGAAATTTTGTAGGGTCTTGTGGTCGGTGCAGATGTAAATGTGTGAGCCGAGCAAGTCCACTCGCCATTTCTTTAACGCCCTCATAATCACTAACATCTCCTGTTCATGGACTGGGTAGTTGCATTCAGCGCCGTTCATCTGCCTGCTCTCAAATGCTACAGGCTGAGCGGATTCCCAACATGGGTCAAAAGAAAGCATGGCACCAGTCCGTCTTTTGCTGGCATCACAAGTTACGAAGATTTTATTGTTGCCAGGGTTTTCATGTTTGATCATCATTAGGCAGCCCCTCCCAATCATGAGTCATTTAATGTTCTCAAAAGCATTCTGGTGCTCACGTCTCCAGGCTGGGAAGTTGGAGTTGCATTCTTTGCAGGTGAGGGGGGTCAACACAGCTGTCCATTTGGCTAAACTGGGCAGGAATGAGGCAATGTAGTGCACAAGACCCAAGAATTGGCGGACATGCTTTGCTGATTTTGGGGCAGGCCAGTTCACAATTCACAACACCTTCAATTGATCTGCTTGAATGCCCCGAGCCAAGATGTGGTGCCTCAGGAAATTGATTTTCAATGTAAATAGCATAGACTTTTTCAGTGAACAGTACAAGTGGGCTTCATGCAGAGCGGTTAGGACCAGTTCCATGTTTTGCTTGTGTTCCTCCAGGGTGTCAGACCAGATGATCATGTCGTCAAGATAGACGTGACAGATCTTGCCTATGAGATTGCAAAGGGTGAGTAGTGTTTAAAGGTCCAGTCTGTAGGACCGAAAAAAAGACCGAAACTGAACTGAACTGGACCAATTAGGACCGGACCAGTGGTCTATTTATGGACCGGTCTTTTTCAGTCCAGTTGCTGGTCTTTCATTTTGAAAAATATAGTAGGACCGATGAAAAACCGGTTAAAATCGGTTGCGACCGGTCTGTCGTCCCAACGTATGTCAGACCTTACTCCCACACATATTTACTTCATTTTCGGTCCCTGGATCATCAAAAACGGTCAAGAATTGGTTGAGATATGACCAAAAACATTTTTGTATGAGTATTTTGTTGCATCAGACAACTTTGATTGCATTGCTTATTACCTGAGCTACAATTTTTTTTGTACAGCTATATAACATCATAAAAGTAACAACAACACACCTAATCATCTGTACCATGGGATTTTATTCATATAATAGCCCAAATGAGTGCAACTACAAACTACAAATTACCAACTTGAATGCATGTCCTCTTGGTTTTGGCCATATCTCGGTCAAATATTGACAGAATTGCTTAAATGTTCGATCAGTCTACCATTACAGTCTCTATCCATGAATATAATATATATGAGGTGATGGTTATATTTGTTGAGATACATATGGGTTATTTGGCACAATAAATTTTACGACAAAAAACCGGTCCAAACCAGTCTTTTTTCGGTCCATGGACCGATTAGGACTGGTCCTAAAGGGTCCGGTTGCAGTCCTCCAATATCTGGGTCGGTCCTAGACCAGTTGTGGTTGCTGGTTGCCCCATTTGGAAGTCAAAAACCAGACTGGACTGGACCTTTAAACACTAAGTGTGAGGGTCACACGTCTCTGGTGAGTTGCTGGTGAGTTCCACATGCCTATTGGCATGACGACCCATTCCCATAGACTCAACGGAGTGAGGGTCGCAGTGTATTTGATGTCATCTGGGTGAACAAGAGTCTGGAAAAATGACTTAGTCATGTCAATTTTGCCCCAGATTTTCCCTTTAGCACAGTCAGCAAGGATGTCGTTGATCTGAGGCACGGGGTAATTATCGGGAATGATGAGGCGATTGAGATGTCAGTAGTTGTTTACTCACCATGGGAGTACAGTAGGGTCCATCTTCGGAATGATGAATGATGGTGATGCATATGGAGATGAAGATGGCTGGATTCAGCCAGAATCCACATGCTGGTCAATGAGGGTCTTCCAGCTGGCTCAATATTTATGCGGGCATCCATATGCGCGTGATACAGAGACGGGAGCCCTTGGGAGTAACTTGATCTGATGGTAGACATCATGAGGGAGGTCGTTGATGTGTGGGAGGTCTGAGGGGAAACAGTCAGCAAATTTATTCTTCAATTGATTGTCAACTTTCTTTAGTGTTGCTTCCCCCACCAATTGAATGATCCGGGTTTTGATAGCAGAGACAAGGTTAGGTGGGCCGGTAGTGAAAGATCTCATGTCAAAATGTCCGGGGTTCTCCTCAAAGACTGCAAGTAGCTCCTTATGGACGAGCCTCCAAGCTTGCTTGGCATTTTGTTGCCCAGTTTTAATTTCTCATGCCTCAAGCTTATGACATTGCCAAGGAGGGACAGCAGCCATCCTAAGACATTGTTTCAGGTTGGGAGGGTTCAGTAAGTCATACCCAGAGTCCTTCGCAATTATGGTTTGCAGTTCAGCATTGACAACAATTTTATTTTTCACAAGAAAGTCTAGAATGAGGATCAAGTCGGTGTGGAGTCCGGGACAGATAATTGTGTTGAGGGTACAGGAGTGCCAGAGAGAGTCTTGCAACTGGATTGATAATCTACAATAATGATTTAATACTACAGGGGTTCTGGGTGTCCTTTGTGAATGCTCCGGAAACAGCGAGGGGTTTGTATAAATGTTTAGGCTTTAGACATAGGATGTCGATGAGTTCACTAGAAATCAAAACTGGCGAGGAGCCATGGTCAATGAGGGCATCAATGGGAGTAGGTGCACACATAGCTGGTGCATCCACACAGCAATGCCAGCGCAAGTGTTGAGGGAGAGTAAGAGGTGAATGAATGTACTCAATGAGTACATTCGGAGGCATTCCATCCACTCTTCAAAATCTGTGATGGCGTCGAGAGTGCCATTGGTTGCACTGGGGGCGATGCCATTGTTGGCCTTGTAGAGTCATTTCAGGCTGTCTGAGAGTCGAGGTAGCAAGTGGAGCCTGAAGTGATCATTGGGGATGTGATATGCCGATTGGGCAGCGCCAAGCTTGGTGTTCACATTATGGACAGTGTTGACCCAGGTACGGAGGTCGGTACAGTTTTGTGCCAAGATCTGGTCTTGCACAAGTTCATCTTCTCAAGAACGAGGTAAGAACCTTTTCTTGAGGGTGATCAAGAAGTCAGGGAAGGTGAGGGTGACAAGTTGGTCCTCCTCCACATAGATCCAAGATTGCACTGATGACAATTTGAAGTTATAGATAATTTTACTAATGCAGTCAGCAGCGGGGATATGTTTTACAGAGAAGTACCGATGACATGCAGTATCAAATTCTTGGACAGCTTTTACTGTTAGGCAGCTGGCTGTGAGGAGGGGGGCGGACAAAGGTGATGTTTGCTTCACCTCTGTGGCCGCATACAATGGGTGAATGGTGGAAGACATGACAGGTGTGCAGGGCGTATCTGATTCAGAGTCGGACGTAGGGTGGTGTCAGGGTGATCTTGGATGGACAGGGTTCACAGGGGCTGGTGTCAGGGCTTCGAATGGGGATAATGAAGATAGGGTCATGGAGGTGGAGTTGAATCATACTAAGGCACATGCTCTGCTCCTGGTTGTAAGCGGTGCAGGTTGTGAAGGTTTGCGAGACAGATTGGTGGTGATGAAGGGGATGTACTTGGGTGGTGAATCAGGGAGTGGACTCTTGATAGGCCTTTGTTATATATGCAAGGTGGGATAATGCTGGGGTTGGGGAGGATGTGAGTTTCTGATCTTTCTGATCTTACACACCTGACCATGGCACAATTGGTATACTCTAATGGGCTCTCAGCCATAAGTTTTCTTTTGTCTATGTCGACCACCTCTGAAATCTCATAAGCAGTCAACATGGATGTTGCCATAATCCAGAGAGTATCGTGTGCCATAACTACACACAAAACAAGGTAGTCAGTAATTTCTTTGTTGTCACGATGAGTATAACCCACATTTTCCAGGACAGGCATGTCGCCCAAATCCAAATGCCAATTCCACATCCAAAAGATCAGGATTAATTTTTCCATCAGGTTTTATGAATCTCTCTGGGATGAACTTGTCAGTATCTGCACCAAATATGCTTTCATCTTGCAGCACTGCCCATTCATTTGGAATCATGATAGAGCCCTTGGGAGTCACGTAGCCATCACATACATCATCCTGAGTACAAACATGATAGACAGTGAATGTCATTGACAATTGCAGAAACATATGGAAGGCATCCAAAGTCAGTAAAATTGGAATGATGTTGGCCTCCAAGAACATCATCCAGGGCCTTCTGAGCTTTCTTGTGAACATGGGGATGAAGGGCCATTGCAAGGACGAAGTTGTAGAGAGCACAAATGCTCTAGCATAAGCACTGTCACACAAAACTGTTAACTGAGATGGAGGTTTACTTACCATATCTGCCCCACCTAAAAGAAATTTATACTGAGCAAGTGTGGTTAGGAAAGCAAGACAATAACCTTACCAAGATAAGTGTTTCCCAAGACGTTACACATCACCTCTATTTCGCTCTCAGAGATGCCTGCACCATCCTGTACTGCATACAGGAAGCGCAACGCAACGGATGAAACCGCCGTCCCATTTTCCTGTTCAGTGGATGTCAACGCAGAATGGAAACACTGAGAATACCATTGTATGCACATACCACTTGAGACTTAATTTCCTTGTAAGGTCCCATAAGGAGATCCACTGGAAGGGCTCTTCTTTTGTCAGCAACCTCGTGGAATTTGACACCAGGGAACCACCTTGGCAGGAACTTCAGAAATGGGAACACATCCACTATGGGGTATGTAACCATCAGAAATGCATCCAAAAGAAATAGACTCAACCCAAATAGCCTCCACAAGTGACATCAGCAAAGATTGTGTTAACCTCCTCGGGTGCCTTGATGAATGGATGTTCGAAGTTTGTGGGGATGATACCATATGTGATTGAAAGAATGGCATCTACAGCAGCTCTAATTCATCCATTAATTCCATTTCAGTGGTCAATAAAGAATTGATGTACAATCTGAGTTCTCCTTTGTGGTCTGAGCTAATCAACACTTCTTGAAGCTTGGAGCTCATGAGCCTTGTTGAAGGCACTCACCTCAACAGTATCAAATTCTCATTGGAGGATACGGTGATGTTCTGAATGGAAAATTAGGTATAATGTTGCATACCTTGAAGGATGAGTTTGAGTTTGACCTTTCCACTTGTCAGTGTTATTCATGAAGACCATCAGCCAGGCGGTTTGAATGCTGCTTAGAGGTGAACAATGTATTTGACATGCACATAAGATGGCTTACAGGTCGTCTAGCATGGTGGAATGTGGTCTATTTTGAACTATATGAATGACATCGAGCTGAAACTGATAAATTGCCAAGTACCTGTCCAAGTAAATGCCAGATCTCTTAATGAGCAGGTCTTGGATAACCTTGGCTGAGTTCATGATAACAAATTGCATTCCAGGGACTTTCATACTGAAGATATTGCTGTCTAAAGAGCAATTTAACCAACACAATTAATTCAGTTGGATAACTGGAACCTACTATATTGTTTTCCCCACTGAAGGTAAACTTTCCATGGCTCCTTCTTAGGGAGGTCAAAAATATTACCAAGAAAAAGGAATCCAGGTGGTCCTGGGGGAGTTGCGTGCCTCTTGCGAAAGAGTACAATAGATGCAAGCAACACAATGGCTGCAACCACAGTCAAGACAGTAGAACTCATGGATTCAAATGAAGAAGGTTCCAGGCAAGAGCCGCATCAAGGCTCTTCCTTTTACATGGATCTAACCCAGATGCCTGCTGAGTTGTTCACATAATTGCTGGACTCAGTTGAACAAAGGACTCTCCGACTTTCAAGGCTGGGACTTCTGCTGATAAGCATGACTAAAGGGCCTGTTCAGGTCTGGCAAACCCCCTGATGATGTAATTCAAATCCCGTTGATGGAGCTTTGGGATCGCCATCATACACAATGGTTAAATTTTCAAAATCATTATTCATGAGTATTTATGATATTTCTCAACATTACATTCATCATGCGTTGATCATGCAAGTATATTTTAAGATGAGGCTGAGAAAAGAAAGATCTGCAAGAAAACAAAACAGAGTGGACTGGTTCATCATTCATAAGCTGTGTTTTCTATTGCAGCTCCTGTGAATGCGGATCATCTTGGCCAGTCAGGACAGTCACATTGCAGTCACAGAAAAGGAAAGGGTGTGGGAGAACTTATTGTCAGAGGGAAGCTGAAGATCTGACATTATATCCATTTTGCTAGGAAAACCCCCAGCCTCACCCTGCACATTCAACTGAAATTATAATGCGAACTAACGAGAACATTATGATGACACCATGAGGAATTTGATTTGGATCTGGATGTAATTCAAACTCTGACTAAGCGAACACCATGCAACTTGAAGTCAATGGATATAATACCCTTCTTGAAGGAAGTCTCCATCCCACTCAAGCTTCCTTCAACCAACCACCTGAATCATGCCTTTCTTCTCTGAAGCACTGCCACCTCCAACTCCTCTTGGCCGATACCATGCTCTTTCTAAGCACACCTCTGTCTATGTCTCTCCACTGGTGCTCAGTGCTCAGAACATTGGAGATCAGTGGCACACAATTGGAATGGGAGCCATGGAAAAGGAATCCAGCTTTAAACTGCTGGACGCATACTTTAATGTGGGTGGTAACTTCATTGACACCGCTAACAACTAGTGAGGACATATGTATCCTTCTTCCACTAGATCTCATATAGGTAAGCTACACTGTACCAAATAATATGGTCTATCGAACGCATACAGTGTATTGAATGATACGGGTTCATTGGATACCATCGAATGCTCTCATAGTATGTATAACATGTACTAGTATTAAATGAATACATTTTTACAATTCTTGCTTGTGATACACTATGAAGAATGTTAATAATATACAGATCAGAGATAGTGTTGGACACAGTACTCGGCAATGGCATCAGCAATGGCATAGAAGTGTGGCATTGGCATCAGGCACCACTTTGCCATAACAGTACGACTTAGCTGTCTGTACCATACTGAATTACAATGCTTGGTATAGATGTGCATAGGAGACTGTACAGCCTAACTATGGGCAATGATGCAATAATTCATTCTATGTCTACCAAATGGGTCTTTTACAATTCTTGCTTGTACACTATGAATAGACAGATCAGTGACCTATGAGATAGCATTGGACATGGTACTCGGCATTGGCAATGGCAATGGCATCAGCATAGATGTGCAGTAAGATTCTAATACCATTGATGAAATAGTCACAGCCATCAGCATTGGCATCAGCAGACATGTTGGCACAGAAATCTACATCAACATCAACATCGGTGGCAGCAGACAGACACTTTGGGGTGGAGATCTATATACCAAGAGCATCAGCAATGGGCATTGGCAAACTAGATGCACAATGGGCGCAGGGAGTATGAATGAACAAAATCAACAAAACAGCAGTGTTCATCCTAGCTAAAATAACACTGTCGGTACTAGCTAATTGTGAGAATCGGCCAGATCGGCCATGTTGTTGTCATGGGACAATGATCTGATTGGACTGTCTGAGAACCTGCATTCAAATGATTTCAGATTGTATTCCATTCTTTCCTTCAAGGTCGCATATGTCCTCAATGTGACATCTTCCTGTTCCAGCTTCTCAACCTCGGCCATGTAGAGACAATGACTGGCATCCTTGTATGAGGTGCCAAGGTTGCTTTGCAGGGCTTTCACTTCAGCATGGTAGTTCAACAGCTCCCTGTCTGTCAATGTCTGCAACAGGATGGACTAACAGTCATACAAATGAGGACAAGGCACTTACTGGATCAGCAGGTAGCATTAGCTGGTTGTGGGCCAATGCATAGTAGTATACTCTTGTATAGCTCACCCGTATCTGTTTCTTCTATTCTATTCTGCTGTGCTCTGAGCGAATTGGACCCCCTCTAGGGTATGATTACACTTTTTTTTTTTCAAATACAGACCAGCTGCCCTGTAACCTTTGAACAATGACTAACAACCATTTTTGCACTGTACAGTCCTGATTACTCATTGCATTGACTGCCCAGCCTGCTGCCGAAAGCACGAACAACTGTGTCATCCACTGAAAATACACAACAGTCACGAACCATCTGCTCTGTACCCCGTCGCCTGCTGTTTGTGTAACTCGAGCACGTAGCTCGTGAGTCACAGCATCACTCCCGAGACTCTCACCCATACCTTCATCTCCACTTCCTGATGCAGCAGCCTCTCCACCCCCCTCTGTTCCCAAAGCCACGCATATAGTCACCCCAATGCTCCCTAACACCGCACAGATAGTCCACCCAATGCTCCCTATAACCAATTCCTGCCCTGCTCAGTACGACTCTGATTCCTCTTCTGATTATGAATATCCTCGCTTGACTAAAATGATGATGACCAATGTTCTTGCATTCCCGCTTGCCAAGTGTGAGTAAATCCACTCATCAAAATCACCAATCCTTACTGCCAGTGAAGTAACTCTGAAAGTCCTGCAGTCCTTTGAGCTTGCTTGCCTAGACTACTTCACCAAAAAGAATGTCACTGAGGATGAGCAAGTGTGTAATATCTTGGGCTGTCTCCACGACAACTGCATCCAAGACTGGATTTGTGGAGACTTTGCCTGACTCCTTAAGCTCTCCTTCGACAGCTTCATCAAGGAGATGAGGGTCAACTACCTGGCAAGTGACTGGGTCGACACCATCCACCTTGAGATGCTCTCACTGACCCTTGCCGCTTGTCCTGCTGGTAGCACATTCTGGGACTATTTTGTAAACTTTGCACTCCCCCCCGTATTCCTATCGGAGTCCTAGGAGTCCAAGTTTTCCAATAAGAGTCCAATCGGAATCCGATAGGAGTCGTACTAGTCCAACACTAGTCCTAGTAGTCCAATAGGAATCCGATCGGAATGTATCTTGCTGACCATGTACTGTTGTTTCCAAGAAATTCCTAGTAAATTCCTAGTAAAGTCCTATGCAATTCCAACATGAAGTCGGACTACCACATTTTGGAAGACTTAACTTGGTGAAAATTTCCCCAAGTGCTTACAAAATGAATGGGTAAAGCAGGGATTGAACCATGGACCATGGGATGTAAGTCACATGATGACTAAACAAGCACTCAATCAGTTGAGCCACAGGAGAATTATTAAACATGTGATACAAAGTCCACTTAGGGATAGTTCACATATTTTTAACCTCCTCACGAGAGCTCGAAAAAAAATTGATGAGCCCTCGTGAAGATGCGAGGAACTAATATAACTAATATAGATTAACAAAATACCCCCCGATGCAAATGCAGGGGGGAGACAATTAATTATACTATTTAAAATTCTACAAAAACAAAAAACCACCCCCCCCCATTTTGCGGGGGTGGTGGTGTGTTGCAATTTGTTTCAGTGTGGAGGCGGTGACATGGCCATTAGCACCCATTCCACCCTACGAGCAAAGCTCACAGTGGTGGGGTTCAGGTGCTGGGGCGCCATCTCCTTCTTGTAGACCCCATGTGTCCCTTGGCTCCTCCTCCTCCTCATCATTCCACCCACCATCCACCCCATGAGCAGTTGCTCATGAGGCTGGTGGTGAGTGGTGTGTTGTTTGGGGTGCCATCTCATCATCCCCACCCCCTCGTTGTCCCCATCATTGTCCCTTGCCACCCTCGTCTCGTCTGGTGCTGGTGCCTGTTGCCTTCCCCTCATCTCCCCCTCCCCCCTCCACCCTCTTGTCTCCCCCTCCACCCTCTTGTCTCCCCCTCCCTGTTGTTGTTGTTGTTGTTGTCACTTCCTCATCTTCCCCTCCCTGTTGTTGTTGTTGTTGTTGTCACTTCCTTGTCTCCCTTCCCGTCCCTCTTCATCTCCATGGGTGTTTGTGGTGGGGCCCTGGCATCATCGTCGGGGTCGTCTCACGGCCCTCCGCTGTTACCAACAGTTTAGAACCTAGAAGATGAAAGAAAAACATTAGTTAGTGTAAACTCAAAGTCAAAGGGAAAAAAAAAACTTGCCTAGGGCCCAAACAATGCAGATTGCGTCGTTTGGGCCAGTCCATCCATCCGTCCGTCATTACCCTGTAGTTTAGGACCTAAAAAACAAACAAAAGATGTTAGTTAGTTTAGAAAACAAGAAACGAATGAAAAAAAAAAACTTACCACAGCCCAAACAACAATTCCATCATTTGGGCCACTTGTGTCCATTGATGGCCGTTGGCCCCTCTTGATGGCACAGGAGTGGGAGTGGGAGTGGGAATGGTGGTGGTGGTGGTGGTTGAGGTGGGGAGGTGGCCGTGGTCATCATTGTTGGTGGAGGTGGTGGTGGTGGGAGAATGATGAGCTGGCAGGTGTGGTGACGCAGCTATGTGATTTGTCATCACACCTGCAGGAATGGTATGTAGTGCAGTATGAGCACGTACCTGCAATGACCACTTAGTGTAGTGGTCTTGTTGTTACTGTAAGTTTAGGTAATCATATTAGAGCTCCGGGGTTCAATTCTGCCATGTATGGTAAACTTTGCACTCCCCCCCATATTCCTATTGGAGTCCTAGGAGTCCGAGTTTTCTGATAAAAGTCCGATCAGAATCCGATAGGAGTCCTACTAGTCCAACACTAGTCCTAGGAGTCCAATAGGAATCTGATCGGAATGTATCTTGCTGACCATGTACTGTTGTTTCCAAGAAATTCCTAGTAAATTCCAAGTAAAGTCCTATGCAATTCCAACAGGTAGTAGTCGGAATACCACACCATTTCGGAAGACTTAACTTGATGAAAGTGCTTACAAAATAAATGGGCAGAGCAGGAATTGAACTCTAGACCTTGGGATATAAGTGACATGACTACCAAACAAGTGCTCAACCAGTTGAGCCACAGGAGCATTAATAAATATGTAATATAAAGTCCATTTAAAGCACTTAGGATTAGTTCACTTATTTTTAACCTCTCTCCCAAGAGCTCGAAAAAATTGTTGAGCCCTCGCATCTTCGCGAGGGAGTAGATAACTAATATAGATTTAAAAAAAAAACCCCACACAAACGCGAGGGGGAGAATTAATTATACTATTTAATTATACTATTTTAAATTCTACAAAAAAACTTCACCCCCCTGCAAAACAGGGGGGAGGGGGTGGTGGTGCATTGTGTTGGCTGTCTCATCAGCCCTGTCCCATTGTTTCCCCTCCCTCTCGTCTCCATCGTGTCTCGCCTCCCTCACCTCGCCTCCCCCATGGCTTCCCTCCCCTCCCTTGTCTCCCCTCCCTTGTCGTTCCACCCACCATCCACCCCATGAGCAGTTGCTCGCAAGGCTGGTGGTGGGTGGTGTGTCATATGTTGGTGGTGGCATTTGTCCATCATCCCCTCCCTCCCTCCCCCTTCCCTTAAACACCCTATGAGCAGATGCTTGTAGGCGTGCATGGGGCGGGTGTCACCATCGTCTCCCCTTCTGGTTGTCGTTTCCCTTTCCACTTGTCGTTTCATCACCCTTGTCGTTCATCCCCCTCATTGTCTGCACCCACAAACCACCCTATGGGCAGCTGCTCGTAGGTGTGTCATTTGGTGCCATCGTCGTCCCTCCACGCCATTCCCGTGTTCTCACACCCCATATACACCCCACGAGCAGTCGCTCATGGCAGTGATGGGGGTGCTGGATGTCATTGGTGTCATGGGGGGTCCATGCACTCATGATCCACCCTACGAGCAGCAGCTCGTAGGTGTGGGGTGGGTGCATTGTCAGTTCATCAGTGACATGGCTCAAGGGGAGGGGTCGGGTGGTGCTTACCGGGTGGGTATTCCCCTTCTGGGGTCTCCTGGTGTTGCTCCCCATGCTCCTGACCATGATTGATACCCTCACATCCTGTTTTGATGGGGAGGAGGGGGGTTGCCAGGGGCTAGACTGGTGACCGATCCCTAGTACATGAGCAAGTGTCAATGTATAGGGACCGGTACAACTGAGTTTAAAAAGGCATAGCATTACATTTTTTTGGAAAGAACATTTGTCATCTTCTAGAACATTTCCTTTCTCAGTATCTCTTCTGTAATGGGAATGCGATCAAAGATTTCAGATCATGATCGATCTCAGGAAAAAATTCACTCGCATCGCGTCTCGTACTGCTCCTTATAACGATTCTACAATTCACATCCAGGATTCTCCCGATTTAAGATTCAAACCTCATGATGCACAGTGACCACAGTCAACATGACGAACTTGAGGCTGTTAGATTCAATGCAAATATCCCTACAATGCATTCTCAGCTCCAGGAACCACCAAAAGGAAGAGGTATATGGCAAAACCATCCATGGAACCAGAATCTATCAACTTTTTGTGCATATCCGAGTCCAACCTCCAATTCAGCAACACCTGGCCCTTGTATGCTCGCGACTTCTGCACATCACGGACTTTTCACACCACAAACACCATCGCACCGGTTTCAAGATGATATGTACATGTGGGATTCGAACCCTTGTCTGACCTCGGAAAAAAACGAGTCTGTTTCCATGGAATACTATAATTGACATTGACTCACCCCGAAGCTATGATAGTACACCTCCACCGCCACTGCTATCAACAGAAAATATGATCAGGCTGTCGGTCACGCCTGATGATCATCTAAGAATTTCCACAGCTGATTCACAGCCAATCTGGGTTCATGCTAGCCAAGCCTTGAGTCCACTGAGCTCGTATTCCATCCCAGCTGCCTCCAATCCGTTACTCTCCCCATTATCTGTCAATACCATTCCTGAAACTCTGTATGACAATCAACTTGAACCGGCCTTCGATGATACAACAGACTTTGGAAATCTGAAAGGAATACTATCACTTACTCTCCCCTGTCTACGCAGAAAACATTACACCAAAATTGAAGCTGTACACACTATCTTGACTATACTTCGTGATGCTCGCATGCCACCATCAGAATTTCTCGCACTTGTTCTTGACAATTCAACAAATGATTTTGCTACATATAGGACTGCATTCTTTACAGACGCACACTCTTCAAAGCTGCGGAGTCTACTTGAGCTCATCTGGAATAACAAGAAAGGCTGTAGTCACATGAAGGAATGGATGAAACCACACGCAGTCGATCTTGTGTGCGATATTATTGACGATGAAATGGACAGTGCAAGACCGAAGCTTAGTATGACAACACAGGAGATAACACCCAAGTTTATTTCACAATGGGACATCAATGGGCTTATGGACCAAATCAATTCAGACACAACACCTGTATGGACTAGAGTTCTGGAGGCTGCGAGCGAAACGAAAGAAGACAAAGCTAAGCCGAAGACATCTAAATCAAGGAATTGCCATACGGTGACCAGCTATAGTTTCTCTTGTTGAATTATGAACTGAATTCTGATCAGGGACGAAGCATTATCAGTGCCCAAGTACATTACCTTAGGTCATATCATTCGTGCAAGGTTCAGATCGGACTTGGTCTAATGGCATGGTCCACTGGCGCATCTCGACAACTCATCAACGTTTTAAATCAAGGTTGTTTATCAATGTCATACATGTCCATTTTCTCGATCATCCAAGCCCTCGCCAAGAGGGCACTGGAAGATGCTCGTGTCATTGCTGCTGGTCCACATGGTCTCCAGTATGACAACTATAACCAGTCAACCTCTATTCACCCAGAGCAAGGACCAAATGCTCCGAATAAAGTCCAGTCAGGAACTGTTGGTGTTTTATTTGAAGTTCTCGGGGCCAACTTGGAGCACATGAAGATATCCCCAATAATGGAGCATTTCTTGAAGGCGGGACCCCTCAAAATGACTGATCTTTGTCCCTCTAGGCAATCCATGGAGTGTTACCAGCTCCAAACCAAAGTCAACATCATCAGGATCCTTTTCAAATATGTCTCCGGATTTTCGCATCTCCACAAGCACCCTGATCTTCAACACCAACCCCGTTGCCCCCTCCCACCCCATCATAAAACCAGATTTTGTCTGCTTTGAGTTTCAACTATCGAGGAAGCATCAGTGAAGGGGAACATTCTTGTTCATGATGACATATATCTTGTACAGCTCAAGCGCAATATTGATGATCTCAACGACCTTGCAATCCCTGCAATTCATGACCAGCTTACAAATGCTCACAATCATGGTGCCCAGGTGCTCTGACAGAAAGACGTTACTGCATGGACTCGTCGGGAAATATTCCAGCTCAGATTCAGTGTATTCCACCTGATAATGAATCTGATATGGGCACTCCTTCATACATACTGAGGTACAATCACTCAACTTGGGAGCTTGTCACATTTATTTGCAGTGCCTGAAAAAGTTCAGTTAAATGCAGATCGCCCTGACTTCCACACCTTGTTGTCTGCTCTTACTCAGATTCTTGATGGCCTTGTCATCAATGCATGGCGTTATGTATCTGGCTTTCCATCTCTCCAAGCATTCGCTGACTCAAATCCTATGCCTTCTACTCTCTTAAACTTGGCACATGTCATCATTCAGAAGTATGCAATGCCCACAGCAAAGTTTAAACCTGCAACAAAGTCACCCAAATCATCAAGTCTTAATGCCAATGACGATGCCAACCATGACTCAGAAGCTAAAGACCAGTCCATTCCGAGCAAAGAGACTCTCACCCCGTCAAAATCCCCATTTGAGGATACTGTTCACAAAAATGTAGTGCGTCTCATGCATGACTTACTTTATGTGATAGAACTTGTTAAAGCTGTCTCGGATGGTGATTTCGGGCATGTCAAGGACATTCTTCCCGATCTTGCATGCATTTTTTGTGCTGCAGGGTCAAACAATTACTCGACAGAAATCTTGCATGTTTTATTCAATCTGAAGGAGGTTTGGACCCCTGAGTTTGCATGTGTTAATCTGATAACTACGCTCACAAGCACTAATGACTGGTCAGAAATATCATGCGCGACAACATGCTTGTCAATGTTTCGGGCTTACCAGGGCATGCTATGGGTATGGATTTGAATATTGAGCATATCATACAGTACCTAAAGGTTTGTCACTCTTTCAGATGATTGATTGCTCTATCCTGACTGCAAGAAACTCTCCTCTAGGCACTGTTTGCTGCAAAGGGGATATATGCGAACTGGGAGAGACTTGGGGACATATCCGCTGCTGTCAATTACCTTCAGCTAATCAAAACCAGGGTCGCATGATCAATGCGTGCTAATTATCAAGCTTCAACACATCACACAGTTGACACCTCCAAGCTTGTGTGGCGCATAGCCGACAAAGCGCATGAGTTGCACTTACAGGAAGTGGTGCAGGATCAGGAAGGACAGTCAAAGGCAAAATTGGTACCAGATTTGCATACTGAAGGCTGAAATAAATTTTTAGCTTCATCATTGGCAATGTTTAACAAAAAGGTACAGGATATGGCCGCAGGAAGAGTATTGATACCAGAGGATGATGAGATGCCAACACCAGAGTTTGGCCATGAGGATGGGGAAGAGGACAATGATGCAACTAGGGAGGGAAATGAAGATGACAACTAGAAGTAGAGGTCCATAGTTAGCAATCGATCTTTGATTTCTTCTGGGATGGTTGAGTTTTCAAAGCCTTGTTGTTGACACCAGAAGCAGTGAGTTTGTTATCGTATTGGCGAATCACATCCAACAACAGTGCCGACCATTCCTCTGCCCATTCTTGTGTCTCGTCCAGGAGTTTGGTTATAGCGCAAGGTGAGAAAAGCGAAGCAGGATTAGCACAGATGAGCATAGCATGATTATGATCTGATAGAATATCCACAACTGATCGGACACCACAAAGAGGGTCATTCTCACTGGCAGATGTCAACCATTTGATCAGATGCAGATCTAGAGCCTGCCGATCTTTCACCACTCTTCGCTTCACACGAGGAGCAGGTGCTTTGCGTTTTGTCAGAGTGCTCGTTGAAGTACCTGTGTACAGTGGACTGGGCAAAAAGTCATTGAGGTCAAACACATCATCTTTGTGTCTATCACAACAGAACGTAGTGTTGAAGTGCAGAGCTGTAGAGCAAACATAAATATAGACATGCTTGCAAATCGAGTAGTGCACCATTGACTGCGTTGTCACCCAGGTAAGAAGCAAAGAATAGTCGGAGACATGTTCGACATCGTATCAGCTGTACACATGAGAGAGGTGCACAGTCTTGCCATGATGTGGTAGGCTTGGAGAGGGCACGAGGGCGATCAGGGTCATTAGATCTACTGTCAGCGTACTCATTGAGAGGTATCGTCAATGCCCACACCTCATAAAATATCACAAACAAGCCTTGGGATCCATCCCGACGACCAACTCGACCTCCCCATTGTAGAGCTTCAACAATGCTGCTGGGAAGACCCACATTACATACAATCTTGACATCAGGGAAGTCCACACCCTGAAATGTGGAGTCTATGAGTAGAAGGAATCAACTGAAGCCAGAGTCATACAACAGATTCTCCGGACGTTGCACATAAAATCTTGCATAGGCCATCTTCTTGGGTAAAGGACTGATGCACCACACGAAGATACTGTTCAGACATCCCACTGTGATAGTGTTGTACTATGCCCTTTCCACGGTGCTCTTGAGGAAGTTTGCTATCCAAATAATTCGAAACAGAAGTAGCCAAGTTTTTGTCGTCAAAGAATATCAGAATGCGAGGTTGAGACACAAGATCAAATGGATTGAGCAGGAAACAGTCGTAATTTCGGAGCTCTTCGAGTTTTGAAACCACATGGTGTGTAGCATACATTGTATTCAGGCGATTTGAGGAGATACAGATTGAAACATAATTTGGACGTAGAATTTTGGTCTCCACAGTCTTGAGCATATGAGTTGGATATATCACCGAGATTGCCTGCCAAGGAATCGACTGTGGGAGAAGTGCCTTTAGTTCATCCAGTTGTCCCCATGCCGGTCGGAAGGCTTGCCACCGTGGTGTGAGAGACCAGCAGAGTGGATGAAGTGAGCTTCATCGACATGAATGCGCTTGAGCCTGCACTGGAATAACTTGTGCCTAATGAGAGCTGCGAGCTGAGGATAGTGGCCTTCAGGGGTCTTAAATAGTTGTTCAACAGTAACAAGGATGTGGCGGGCGGTTCCTGGAGTACGAGAGGCTAGGTTATGGATGTGTTCCTGTAGTTACAGTGAAAAAAGATATATGAGAGTCTAGATGGATGGGTTTACATTCCAGTACAGATCCTCTCATCGGGTGTCATCGTTGATTGTGATGGTTGGAATGCCATAGTTGGTATTAAGATCATTTGCCTGATTGTCATGTGAGCGATAACACCATAACAACAGTTTGTCAAGGCTGTCAAGGAATCGTACCTGAGTGACTTGTAGACCTTTCAATGGCGATATTGTGAGAGAGATTCCAGCATCCTTAGGGTCGTCAAGAAGCAAGTTGAGAACAATCAGTAGGGTCTTCCCACTTCTGGTCCCAGCGCTGATCAATGAGTCTCAACTGTTGTACATGGCCAGGCAAGCATGAAGCTGCAGTTCTCGTAAAACCTGAATGCCTCGAGTAACTTCCCAAGCGAGAAGACAAGCCCTGCTGACAGTAATTTTATCATCTTGTTGTAGTTCACCCAGATAAGTAGTCGGCAGTCTGTTGACATCGATAGCATTTGGTAGAAGAGCCAGGACTTCATCACCAGGACCCTTATGAACATAGTCAAGATATTCCTCGAGAGTAGGGACAGAATGCATGAGAGAGACACCAGAGAGAACATTGCTGTCCAGTGTCGTCCGAGTCGACGGAGGAAACCGATCACTTGTCGATCACCTAATCTCTGATCGCATTCTCATTACAGAAGAGATACCGGGAAAGGAAATGTTCTAGAAGATTACAAATGTTCTTTCCAAAAAAATGTAATGCTATGCCTTTTTAAACTCAGCTTCACCAGTCCCTCTACAAGGTATCGACGCTCGCTCATACCTGTACGAGGGAGTGGTTACAAGTCTACGGCGACGAAACCAGTCATTTCCGGTCTTGGGGGCTCGTCTAGAGATGGGGGTGAAGTGGAAGTGGTGGGAGTTGCTGGGTTGAGGTGGTTGAGGTGGGGGGGATGGAGGTGGTGTGCTTGTTGTTGTTGGTGGTGGTGGTGGGAGTTGATGAGCTGGCAGGTGTGATGATGTGGCTATGTGCTTTGTCATCACACCCGCGGGAATGGTATGTAGTGTAGTATGATCACTTACCTGTAATGATTGTTTAGCCTAATGGTATTGTTGTCAGTTTACACTTACATAATCTGCTGTAGTCAAGTGTTCAATTCTTGTCTGTGCGTTTAATTTTTCATACTATATTACTAAGCAAGGCTGCTTTCATTCCTATCAGAATCCTATGTTGTCTGATGTCTTAGCATAACTTCAGACTAGTCCTATGTGATTTCTATGATCGGAAATTCATAGGAAATTCCGATAGTCCGATTGGACTCTGATCAGACTGCATTGGACTGGACTAGGACTAAATGTGCCATTTCATGTCAATTTGGCTGGTGAAAATGACATCGGAATATGGTTGGATTCCTATAGGAATACCAGGGGGAGTGTAAAGACCTCCATGTATGTTTACTTTTTCTACTATTACTAAGCAATGCTGCTATCATTCCTATCGGAATCCCATGTTGTCCAATGTCTCTGCATAACCTCGGAATATTCCTATGTGATTCCTATGGTCAGAAATTCCTAGGAAATTCTGATGGTCCAATCGGATTCTGATCGGACTGCATCATACTGGACTAGGACTGAACCTGCCATTTCATGTCAATTTGGCTGGTGAAAATGACATAGGAATATGGTCGGATTCCAATCAGAGTCTGATCGGAATCATTGGAATCATCAGATTCCTATAGGAATACGGGGGGGAGTGTGAAGACCTCACTATTTCAACCATATGCAAGCTCTAAACTCCCTCCTCATCAACACTGCCTCCTTCCAAGATGAGGCTGCTTTCCGCCAAAAGGTTGAGGCGGGCCTCGATTCAGAGCTCACTCAGAGATGTCATGCTGAAAAATGCCATACTATTTTGCAGCTGTGCCCTTGGTCCCAGGCGGTAAAGGCTCTTGATGATGCCCACCATGCTGACTGTCTGCGCACTTGACAGTTTGTAGCAGAACTGTTTCATGAACGTAAACCCAGATGTGATGATAGCGAGAATGGGTAACAACTCCAATAAATGTCACCATTCACAGTTTACTGTGAATGCAGCAGCCGCAAATATGGTGAATACAAACACTGCCCCCACTGCATCCTCGAGCACTGCCCATGTCAATCTCTCTCCATTGACAAGGAAGAAAAACATGAGTTAGATGCCAAAGAGGGTTGCAGAAAATGCCAACGCACTTACGTTCACCACCATTCTACTGAATGTCCATATGGCTTCCCTGCAGCTGCTAGCTATTGAGGACTGATTGACCATCACATGGCCCCACTTCCCACAACAGCAGCAGCACCCACCCCAGCTACAATGGCCAATGCCACCCAACCTCAGGTCACTTGCACTGTGGCCGCCATTGGTTCATGGGCAAATGAACAAGCAGAATTCCACTTGGAAAGATCTGCTGTTGTGGGCAAGGGTACAGATTCCAATGAAAATGATGATTCAGTGAGTGCCCCTTTCAAATGAACCATTGGCATTGTCTCAGCCAATGCTTATTGACAATGGTGCTCACGTCGTACTGATTGACACAGATCTAGTAACAAGACTGGGACTGTGCCATCGACACATGCCTGAACCTGAAACAATAGATGGCGCTGTAAAGAATTCCGATATAACTGCAAAGACTGTTTTGACCAACTGGGTGAAGCTGACTGTGACCGCCGGAGATGGGGAATGGACCTCACAAAGTGTATGAGCTCTTGTTGCACCCAACCTTTGTGCCCCTGTAACTCTGGGGTTACTGTTCCTGGTTGTAAATAATATTGTAACTGACCATGCTGCATGCACTTGTACTGATAAAGTAATGAATTACAATTTTCTGAATCTGAAACCGCACACTGTATCAAAACCTAAGCTCCAACATTGATTGCATGTGCAGCTCCAACAAACATGTCGCTGAACTAATGCACTGTGAGGACTTTCCAAAAGCAGAATTTTACAATCTTTTCAAGCCAATTCCTCACACAACAGCCTTGCCCACTGATGTACAAGCACATATCCATCTGAAAAATGCTGATCAAGTGATCAAAATGCGGACATATCAATGTCCTCAGAAATTCCAAGAAGCATGGGGCTTGCTGCTACAGAAGTATCTGGATGCCGGATGTATTCAGCCATCCTCTTCATCTTGGGCATCACCCACGTTTATAATTCCCAAAGCAGATGCTTCTGTCTTGCCATGCTGGGTGAACGATTTCTGACAGCTAAATGCTAACATGGTAATTGACTCACATCCGTTACCATGGGTTGAAAGCATCTTAAATGACTGTGTGAAAGGCAAAATCTGGGCAACTATTGACATGACCAACAGTTTCTTCCAAACTTGTATGCATCCCACAAGTCAGAGGAAGGATGCGAGGCCCTTTAGATGTCACCTGTCAGTCCGACTGTCAAATAGTCATAAAACAACTGCTTGTCGAAGCAGTTCGAAGCTAAAAGAATGTGTTTCGAGGACTTTTGTGGATTTTCGAGGAGTTGCAATATTTTTCGAGACATTGCGATGGTTTTCGAGATGCTGCGATGATTTTTCGAGATGTTGCAATATTTTTCGAGGTGTTGCAATATTTTTCGAGGTTTTTTCGAAGAAGTTTCGAGGAATTTCGAGTGCACAAATATGTTTGGACGCAAGATCGGGGGACTAGATGAGTAGTAGAAGCAAAGCAAAGGCAAATCAAGGGAAACAAGAGTGAAAATAGCATAATGCGAGGAATTTCAAGGAATTTCGAGGATGTTTAGCATAAAACACCAAACTTCAGACTGAATAAGACTAAACTGAACTCTCAAATCACTGTGATCTGGGAGGAAGATGACAACTTTCTTATTTTTCTTTGTATCTAGTACATCTTTGTATATAAAATTACCTAAAAAGGCTAGAGAACATGAGGCAAACATGTGGAAAACTCGAGGCAAAGATAATAGAAGTATATCAGAGCAATAAAGCGAGACGAGAAAGGGTGAATATAACACATGATGAAAAAATAATAAGAAAGAATAGCTAAAAGTGGACTGTCCTTGTTATAAATTGAATAAAACATCGGAAACTGCTTCGAGTGGATTGTATGCATGCACATGGGGTCAAAATGTGTTCGAGATACTCGAGATAGTGTCCCATGTGTCCAGCATGTGTCCGAAGATTGTTCAAATAGGAAATACTGTGTCCAAAGATGTTTTTCGAGGTTTGATATTTTTCGAAGTCAGTCGAGGAAATATCGGACTTGTTCAAAGGCCGATATCGCTGCGATATTGCTCAAAACTGGTTCGAAACCCATCGACGATGTTCCAAGTGTATATCCTGAGCTGTATGAAGGTTTGGGGGAATTGTATTATGGCGGCCAAAGGCATACAAAGAATTTCAAGGTGTCACAAAGAATTTCGAAGCATTCTCGTGACTTTGTAGAGGTTTGTAGAGGTTTGTAGAGGTTCGGAGGGGTTTGTATGGGTTCGTAGAGCTTTGACAACGATTGTTGATATGTTTTCTGAGCTTGAACAACAAGGTGGACCTATCAATGGGTGTGATGGGGTTTGAAAGTCAATGAAAGTTGGAACGATGAAAATCAACCATCACGTGTGTTCATCAAGGCCAAACAAATAACATCCGATCAATATCTGATCACTAGATTAGATGCACATTATAACTTCTGTTACATTGATCCATCCACAATGAGCGACCAGCAGCAAACGCAAGGCAATGTTCTAGATGGCTACGTCCCTATCCGAGCCGACAATGGCCACCACTATTTAGTGCCCCACTTTATGATTCCCGCCACTCATCAGGCGATGAATGCCTATTGCCAGAAGTTGGAACTTGATGTCCATAATGCAGATGGAGGGGTAAGCTTCATTTATTTCAAATCAGGTTGAAGTTAAGGGCTGCTGCCATATCTCTGGCCACTGCTGTGTCCTGGCTGCTCCCATATCCTGGCAACTCCCATTTCTCTATCCACTCCCATGTCTTGTCTATCCCAACTGACATTATGATCAATTTGCAGTCTGGCAACATGACTGCACCACCATACTACCTGGTGGCCTGCAACCAGCTCACCCTACCTGCCGATCCAGTAAGTGTCATCCTCATTTGTGTTTCTACATTAGTTCATCCTGTTGCAGGACTTGACAGACAGGGAGTTGTTGAGCTGCCATGCTGAAGTAAAGGGCCTTCAAGATCAGCTTGGCACATCGTACAAGGATGCCAGTCATCATCTGTACATGGCCGAGATGGAGAAGCTCAAACAACAAGATATAACATTGAAAACATATGCCATTTTGAAGGAAAGGATTGAAAATCAGTTGAAATCATTTGAAAGGAGGTTCTCCGAAATTATGCTGTCATCCCACTCAGACGCTATGGCTGATCCCCCTGCCAATTCCTGGTGATGTGGAAGTATAATCAATACCTTACTCATTATATATACATCTATGTAGCTTTTGTCTGTATTCTGTTCTTAATGCACATCATTGTAGTAATATCATTGTTTTTGTGGTCCTGTCAAGCTCCAATGTCAGTGCCGCTTCCCCAGTCCCATCCCCGTCCCCGTCCCCTTCCCTGCAATTGCATTTCAAACATTACTAATGTCTGTACTATGTTCTTAATGCACGTCTATCTGTACAGTACAGCAAGTAAAGTAGTAATGTAGTCATTGGTTAATTAATAGAGTATGTACAAATATATAGTGAGTTTGACGGCGTCCATTGAAACAGATAATACAATGTGTACAGTCAATAGTCCCCATCCCCGCTCCCATCCCCTTCCCTGCAATTGCATTTCAAACATTACTAATGTCTGTACTATGTTCTTAATGCACGTCTATCTGTATGGTACAGCAAGTAAAGTAGTAATGTAGTCATTGGTTAATTAATAGAGTATGTACAAATATATAGTGAGTTTGACGGCATCCATCAAAACAGATAATACAATGTACAGTCAATAGTATTCATAGGTTAATATTGTCCATCCCCATGTCCATGGCTGTGTCTGTGCCCATTGCATTTCAAACATTACTAATGTCTGTATTACATTCCTAATGCATGTCTATTGTAAGGTATAATAATCAGTGTACAATGTAGTCATTGGTTAATATATTATAGTGACTTTATATAGTGAGTTCGACAGCATCCATTGAACCCATATCATTTGATACAATGTATGTGTTCAATAGGTCGTATCATTCAATACAATGTAGCTTACCTATGTGGGAACCAACAAAGAAACCTCCTGGCTTCCAGCTACAGAACTTGATCATGCCCAGGAACTCATTACAGACTTTCACACTCATTACCCAGGAAAATCCGGACCTCTTTCCACTTAATGCCCTTCATTTCAAAATGAGATCCTCATCCATTCAAAAAATTATTATTAGAAATTTTAAAATAACTCCAGATCCCTGCCCAATCCCTACTCCTCCCCAGTCCCTCACCCCCTGCTTCTTTGTCCTCCTCTTCCCCATCTTCCTCCTCAGACTCCAACCTCCACTCCGGATCCAACGCTCCTTGGATGTTGGACATGGTATCTTGAATACCCATCACACCCTCGCTTATAACCTGGAGCTCCCAGAGCTCCACAACTCTTTCTTCATCCCCTTTCAGGCTCCATTTCTCTGGCTTTCCACTTCTTTTCCACCCTCTTGGTGGCAGCGGTCTTCTTCTGTGCCTCCTCTGCAGCCTTTTTCTCGGCCTCCACCCTAGCCGCCTCCACTTTGGCAGCCTCCTCTGCTGCTCGGTGCTCCTCAGCTTCCCTGGCCTCTTATTCCAACTGGAGCTCCTCCATCAATCACTCCTGCTGGGCCTTGATGGCCGCTATCTTTTCTGCGTATGAGGGGACGGTGGACATCTTTGTCGAAGGGAGTGAGGGGGCCTGGTGGTCATTGAAAAAAACCTAGGACCCATCAACCTCAAAATCAACATACCAGATTTGGATTCAAACCTTCATGTGCCTCATAGGCTCAGCACTAAGGGGGAAATACTGTCAAGACTGATTCTCTTGACTGGATTTCTGATCATTTTCTGCCCCCTTCCCAGCTGCATTGCATCACAGCCCACCTCCTATCAGCAGCACTGCCTAGAGGTGAAATTCCCTCATTTCCAATTAGGTGAAATGGTTTCAGGATTTGCCTCGGAACCCAGTTTTCATATTACCACAGCCTCGGAAACTCCGACCTTAGTATTTAAGCTAGCTACTTTCATTCTGTATCGCCAGTTTGTAAATCAACAAAGTCACTGAATTAATCCAACTCTATCTTTGCTCCCTTTTCATCTCTCTTAAGTCTTCCTCAAACCCTTACTTGTCCTCTCCAGAAAACCTCTGGACCTCTGATCCTCTCCTCTGACCTTATCTGAGATTAGGACATTTGATGAGGAGAAGGGCACAGCTTCTTATAAGCTGAAGCCAAGTCCTTCCTGTCCGAACAACTCTCACCTCAGAATTCCTTTGGGATCCCGCTCCTGTCTGACTCTGTCAAATTCAACCGTCCGGGTCTGACTGGAAATCCAATGTCTCCCTTTCCCGATTCAGAACTTAACACAAGGGCTTCGTCCCATCCTTAGCTGGAATGGTGAAAACCCAGTAGATTTGTTTACGGTGTTCAGTAAGTCAAAATGTACCCTGGGGAGTGCACGAACCCATCCAGTTTGGTTATGTGCCACATGATAATGCAGTGCCTGGTTAATTGTTTTGTTAGAATGCTCGCTAGCACCATAGGTCCCAGGGTGATATGCCAACGACATCTTAAGTTTAACCCCAGTGAGTTTGTGCAATGCAGTCCAAAACTTTGACACAAAAAGCTTGTCACGACCCGAAATAATGCTTAATGGCAGGCCATTTTCACAGTACCACCAGTCAAAGAACACCTGCGTGAGTTGTTTGGCCATAAGATTGAACTGGGTCGGGATTATCTGTATATCAGAGCCAAGTCTGTCAGTCATCGTCAAAATGCAGTTAAACCCGCCATCTTCAGGCAACAGCCCAATGAAATCCATTGCTACTGAGTCGCCTCATCCATCTGGCATGGGAAGTGGATGTAACAGACAAGCAGGTAAGGACATCCTAGATTTCTTGTGTTGGCAGTCAGAGCAACTAGGCACATATGCCTGCTCACGGTCACAGCGCATATTTGGCTGGTAGTAAGAATCTCGCAAAGATCCGTATAATTTTTCAAATCCAAAATGGCCAAGAGTATCATGTGACAGGCGGAAAAGTGCTTCTCTAAGGCCAGGGGTAGCCAGAATCACCAATTGATCTGCAATAAACCATAACTTGTCTCACTGCTGAACTTAGGGCATTCCAGGGGCAGCTGCGATTAACTTTTGGCACCAGGAATCAGTGGTGTACCCCTTTATGATGCTTTGCTTTAGCTCAGGGTCAGCCAAGATTGTCAGCGTGGCGGCAACAGGCAGTTCAGTTTTCATGAGGCAGTGAATAGGGGTCAATTGTCATCAGGCAGTCATAGCTGACCACAATTGCTTTGATTGCTTCGAAAGCAAACTGATGGTGTGGATCCCAGCTAGGAAAAGCATATGTTGCTTCCGCCATTGTCGGTTGGGTCAGAATGGATGTGTGTGTGGCAAGATTCAGAAGGAAAGCTGCAAGGTAACGCACAAGTCCCAAAAAGCGGCGTACATCAGTTGCACTTCATGGGCATGGCCAATTTAGAATCTTTTCCACCTTACTGTTGTCAGGTTCAATGCCTGCTGCAGAGATGTGGTGTCCCAGGAAATCAATTGATGAGCAGTACAAGTGAGTTTTCTTTGGGTTACAGTACAGTTTGGCTTCCTGAAGTGCATTTAGAATGAGATGGACATTGGGGTGATGTTCTTCAATTGAATGTGACCAGACCACAATGTCGTCTAGATAAACGTGGCAGATTTTCCCAATGTATTCCCTCAGGGCTAACTGGAGTGGGAGTTTGAGGGGAGAGCAGGCAAAGGAAACCACAGGTGCCAGCGGAGCCATCAGGATCCAGGTCATGCCAGCCAGAACATTGATGCCCAGATGCGTGCCCATCAGCACCACCCAGCCCAACCACTCCAGCAAGACCAAGTGGGAGTGGCAGGACCAGGCAACTTCAGAGCAGCAGTGGGAGCTCTGGTGAGGATTTAGAAAATGATGGGGAAGCAGAGGGGATGGAAAACAATGGAGATGGATTGTTGAGTGAAAGGAGCAAAGGGGACAATGGTGACAACTGGTGTGTGGGTAGTAAGGCCCACTCCCTGCATACAATGCTTCTGGCTTGGATGACAATGTCACAAACAGGTCGACAGGAAGGGTGCATGTCTTGAATGTGGGAAGGGCAAAGTCAAGTGCAAAAAAATGAAAGATGGTCATGGAGGGGACAAGCCAGAGAAAGGAAAGGGTACAGCCAGAAGAAAGGTGAAGAAGGCTGGATCCTTGCAGAGGTTCACAAGGGAAGAAAAAGGAAAATTGAAGGGTAAGTACTATGCATCACCATACAAATAACCACTGAACATTGACCACAGCAACATATTCCTCTGATGTTGAGATGGTTGACATTGCGCACAAATGCCCACCCTTGCCCTCTCCCTCACCCTCTCCTGCTCCTGCTCCTGCTCCTGCTCCTGTTACTGCTGGGGAGCTCCGTGACTTCAACAACCGTATACAGTATTTGACCAGTCACTTGTACACTATGGTTCACTTGTACAGATCTATTTTGCTTGGAAATACATAATGCATACTTGGTAAACTGTGTTGTTCTACCTTTGCATATGCCATATGCACCATGAACAGCCATCATCTACCTATCTTTGGATGTTCCTGGTTTGCTAAGCTCGGTTCATCAAATTCTGACCCTGATCGCCAAATTGAATATCGGCTACAACACCCATTATACATTATATCTGGTGATCTTGACTACTCTAAATCATGTGTATGTGTTGTAAGTCTGGTTCTGCAAAAGAGTTCAGGGCAATAAGTGGAGTATTTGGCATTGAGAAGGCAAATTCAGTTTGGAGGGGGAGGGCCATGTCACACTTGTCACACACACATTAGTGGGAGTGAATAATGACATCGACAACTTCAGTGCCTTCATTATACTCCATAAAGTTTCTCTGGAATGGCCCGCAAAGCCTTGTCTGCTACCAAAAAGACTCAGCTCCAAAGGGAAGAACAGGACTGTCTTATGGCCCGTGCAGTGCTTCATTACCAGGAAGAACAGGCCAAACCAGGACCAGGAAAGAAAGCAGGCCTTCACACAATCTGTCGGGACCTTGAGAAGGCATACTACCTGGAGAAAGGCAAGAGAATCTCCCTCAATCATAATACACTTCGTAACTTGGCAAACAGTGGACAAATGAGATCCGAGGCAAATGCTGCAAAAGGTGGGCTGACAAAGGAAGAGGCAAATGAAGTGGTTGAATATGCGATAGAGGTGGCAAATTGGGGCCATGGTTTCAGCCACCAACAACTAAAGGAGCATGTGGATGAGATTCTACGAGCGCGACTGGGTTCCAGGTTTCCCGACACAGGTGTGGGGGTTCAGTGGACACATCGATTTGTTGAGAAGCATTCCGATTGCCTTCACGTATATACCACCCGAGCTCTTGATACTGCACATGGTCAGGCTGTTAATGAGCATGTGAATACACAATACTTTGATGTCATTGAGAAGGTCCAGCTGAGAGGCGACCAGGGGCAGCCACTTGCTGATGAATGTACCTTTGCATTTGACGAGGTCGGATTCCAACCAAATGGGAATGAGGGCTTCGAAAGAGTCATTGGAGGAAAGGGGAAAAAGGTCCAGTACCAGCAACAAAAAGGGACTCATGAAAATATAACAGTTCTCATGACGATTGGGGCAAATGGAACTGCCTTACCACCAGCTGTCATCTTCAAGGGTAAAGGATATCTTATCAAATGGCTACAGGACAATCCTGCAAAAGCATCGTAAGTGATGACTGCTTGTAGAACCAACAAATACCCACTAATATTATATCAGTCTCGGTTACTCAAAGAAAGGTTGGACCAATTGCGTCATTGGCCTCGAGTATGCCAAACATTTTGATTCACAGACTCGAGCCATTGCTAAAGGTCGCACTTGAGCTCTGTATGCTGATGGACATGATTCACACCTGACCTGCGAGTTTCTCAAATACTGCTGTAACAATAATATTGTCGTCCCTGGTTACCCACCCCATGGAACACATGTCTACCAGTGCCTTGATGTTGTTTGCTTTGCTCCACTTAAGCTGGTGTTTGGCAAGAAGCAGGATAAACACCTTTGAGAGATGGGCAAGGCAATCATGAAGGAGAATTTTCTGAAAGTTTATGGAGAAGCTCACCTCGAAGTCCTCACACCCGATTTTATCAAAACGGCATTCCGTAAGGTTGGCATTGTCCCCTTCAACTGCAATGTTGTCACTCCACAAATGATGGCACTGAGCCATGATACATCATACAAGGCTTTCACACCTGTAATCCCCTCCACACCCATATGCATTGTTTCAGATTTGCTTGTCAATGCTGTTCAGCCAGGTATCAACACGTGGCATATGCAGGAGACCGAGTCATCGGCAATGGTTATCTCACCTTCTCGACCTGTCCAAACAGCCCTTCCCCTCCTTGCATTGACTGATGTTGGTTACCTGACATCGGAATCTCCCATAGGATCATCTTCACAACCTCCAGATATGCCGACATTCGAAATTTTGCCAGTTAAACATTGTGCAAAAGCTGCTGCAACCATGGCACAACCCACCCGACTTACACAAGTGCTAGAGGTGGCCAATGCACAACTTGACATGATGAAGGTCAAGTACTCCAGTTGCAAGCAATGATGGTGCTGCAACGCGTGTACTGCGGCCACATTCGATGACAACTTGGAGCAAAAGAAACAAAGGATTCCAAGAATG
This sequence comes from Tricholoma matsutake, assembly GCA_026075535.2. NCBI lineage: Eukaryota > Fungi > Basidiomycota > Agaricomycetes > Agaricales > Tricholomataceae > Tricholoma > Tricholoma matsutake. Next base: position 11,616,454 of record AP026538.1, read on the forward strand.
GTGGAAAGGGAAAGAAACTCGATGAGAATTTGCCACCTCTTCTGACAGGAAGTGCTTTCTTTAACAGGGTGAAACAGCAGGAGGCAGCGGCAGAGGCAGCAGAACAGGAGCATAAAGCACGAAAGCAGAAAAAACTAGACTTGGTTGCCAAGGTAGAAAATTGGAAAACACTTGAAGCTGAGAGGAAGATGCAAAACCAAGATCTTGAGGTGAAGTGGAAGGCTGCAGTAGAAGAATGGGAGACAAGGAAAGCAGAGGTGAAAGCGAGTGGGAGGAAGATAAAGGACTGGACACAAGCAAATCCAAGGCCAAAGAAGAATGACCCCAAATTCAAGCAGGAAAAAGCTCTTCCAAAGCCGAAGATGACAAAACCAGGTGTGGACATGATAGAAGAGTCGGATGGAGAGTCGTTTGACTTTGAGAATTCAAGCGATGATGAGGAATGAGGCTGTTATCTAATCGTGTCACACATAGTCACACTTGTGTACAAGTGACTCGTTTTGGTCAAATTAGGTACCCATACAGTCCAAGTCCTCTCACGCCGCCATACCATCTCCAACATGCCCCCAGACTTAATGCATGATAAGTTTCGATGTCTAGGTACATAGTGGTAACAACAAATTTATTTAGAAATACTCTGTTCAGCTTCACCAGAGCTATTTCTGTTTTAGTGTACAACTGAAAAGTCAAATACTGTACAAGAACTGGAGCATCATCTGTACAATCAGGGTGATTGGCTCCTTCAGAACTTCCCCAGAGCAATGGCCAACATATGGGAGAATATGGCCAGCTTGAGCAGGAGGATGGATGAGATGGAAGAGTACATGGGGTTCTGCCCACAACCCCTTGTGTTGTAGAATGGTGCAGGTGAGCTGCACTATCTTGGAGAGGGTCCAAGCTATAGGCAAAGGTATGGTATGGAGGTCAACAAAGATGAGCAGGATGCTGGAGCCACTGTTTGGGAGGATCACTGGCACAGGGCTGCTGCTGCTGATGCTGGTAGTGAGGAAGATAGACATGAGGTGGCTTGGCCTGAGGAAGACAGAGGTGAGGTTGCTCCCGCTCTGGCTCCCACCCCCATTCCCACACTTCTACCTGCTGCCCCACCTGCTGCTCCTGCACTGCCACCTGCTGCTCCCACCCCCGTTTCCACACTTCCACCTGCTGCACCCCCACCTGCCACTCCCACACCCCCACCTGCCATTCCTGCACCCCCACCCGCTCCTGCACTTCCACCTGCCGCCCCACATGCTGCTCCCACTCCCGCCCCCACTCCCACTGGGCTTGAGGAAGAAGGACATGGTCCTCAAATCAAGGTCATCCCTGCCACACCACAAGATTATCAGGAATCAGTTCAATGTATGACCTCTGTGGATGCGCCCCTTCCTCCCCTCCTTCAACCCACCTCAATCCCCAATGCTGGCCCTGTGGAACCAGTAATGGTATCCACCAGCAATGTGTTCATACCACCCACCCCTCCTTCACTGCTGGCATCACATTCCTCTCCTCCTCCACAATTACGCCGGTCCCCTCGCAATTTGTCACCCACCTGGCCTTCAAGAAGTACCACCCCTCAGCCAAACCCGAAGAAGAGAGTGGGAACATCCAAGGACAGAGAGGAGGTCAAACGAGGCAGAAAAAGGTAATGGTTGGACCATTTTATTTTACATTCATACAGAAATATTGTTGTATAATTAGTCTGAAAATTTCACATTTTTCCTCTTCTCTCTCTTACCAAGGGTTGTGATTAAAATGGCCTCCTGTTGCACAAGGTCATCAGCTGTCTTTCGGTGTCGACCCTCTGATTGGTTGATTGTCAGGTTTTGTTGGGATGGGGGTGGGGTCATTGGTTGATAGCTAACCGCTGACAATCCTACATTGGGCATGCTGGCCACTCCCATGCTGGCCACTCCTGTGTCCTGGCCGCTCCCGTATCCTGGCCACTCCTGTATCCTGGCCACTCCCATGTCCTGGCCGCCAAAATGGGGGCAAGGTTTAGGACGTTGATGATACTCAACCCGGAAACCCAAACAAAACCCACAAAATGGCTTCAGATGGGATAACATGAGTCAGAGGAAGGTTGCGAGGCCCTCTAGATGTCACCTGTCAGACCGACCATCAAATAGTCATAAAACAACTGCTTGTCGAAGCAGTTCGAGGCTAAAAGAATGTGTTTCGAGACTTTGCAATGATTTTCGAGATGTTGCAATATTTTTCGAAGAGGTTTCAAGGAATTTCGAGTGCGCAGATATGTTTGGACGCAAGATCGGGGGACTAGACAAGTAGTAGAAGTGACAAAAAGGCTAATTGAGGGAAGCAAGAGCAAAAATAGTGTAATGCGAGGAATTTCGAGGAATTTCGAGGAAGTTTAGCGTAAAACACCAAACTTCGGACTGAATAAGACTAAACTGTACTCTCAAATCACTGTGATTTGGGAGGAAGACGACGACATTCTTGTATTTCTTTGTATCTAGTACATCTTTTTATATAAAATAAAGAAAGTACCTAAAAAGGCTAGAGAACATGAGGCAAACATGTGGAGAACTCGAGGCAAAAGACAATATAAGTATATCAGAACAATAAAGCGAGCCTAGAAGGGGTGAATATAACACATGATGAAGAAATAATAAGAAAGAATAGCTAAAACCGGACAGTCCTTGTTATAAATTGAATAAAAGATCGGAAACTGCTTCGAGCAGATTGTATGTGTGCACATGCAGTAGAAATGTGTTCGATATACTCGATATAGTGTCCCATGTGTCCAGCACGCATCCGAAGATTGTTCGAACAGGAAATACTGTGTCCGACGATGTTTTTCGAGGTTCGATGGTTTTCGAAGATTTTCGAAGATTCTTCGGACTTCATTCATGGCCCGATATCGGTACGATATTGTTCGAAACTGGTAGGGGATACATCTGGCATGTGTGCGATGATAATTCAGATAGTGATATAGTGTCCGATGTCGATTTTCGATGTTCGATGATTTTCAAAGTTGGTCAAGGAAATATCGGACTTGTTCGAAGGCCGATATCACTGCGATATTGCTCGATCCTGGTTCGGAACTCATCGACGATGTTCCAAGTGTATATCCTGAGCTGTACAAAGGTCGGGGGAATTGTATTATGGTGGCCAAAGGCATACAAAGAATTTCGAAGTGTTGCAAAGAATTTCGAAGCATTCTCGTGACTTTGTAGAGGTTCATAGAGCTTCGGAGGGATTCGTAGAGCTTCAGAAGGGTTCGTATGTGTTCGTAGAGCTTCGACAACAATTGTAGATGTGTTTTCCGAGCTTGAACAACAAGGTGGACCTATCAACATTGTGATGTTTGTTGAGGAGGCAGAGTGGAGTTGTCATTTTGGAACAGGGACGGATCAATAGGGGGGTCATTCACATTGTTGCCTGACATGGGTCCCATGTACCTCATGTACATGTCTCAAGGTATAAGATACTGCAGTTCACCATCACCTGGACCATTAATTGGCTGTGGCTGAGCAACACCAGCTCTACAGAGTATGTCCATCATCATTTGATTGGTTCAACAGAGTTGCACTTGTGTTTGAGTTGTGTGCCTGTTCTGCCATCGACCTTTGCCCAGGTTTCTTTGGCTTGGATTTGCCTTTTGCAGCTTTTATGGCTCTTGATTGTGAATGCGTGTTGGGCAAAGCCTTGGGATTGGCCCTCTGGGTCGGGCATGGGCACAGGCATGGGAGTGGGAGTGGGCATGGGAGTGGGAGTGGGCACAGGAGTGGATGAGTCAGCACTGGCCACTGGGTTGTCTGCACTGGGCACAGCAGCAGGGGAGTCTACATCGGGCATGGCAGCAGCATTGGCATTACGTCGGCCAGTGTGCTTGTGCATCCATCAAGAAGGTGTAGTGGAGTAGGGTGTGTGGGCACCTACTCCAGTAGTCACATGATCACCTAGTCAGTAGACAGTCATGCATATACACAGTCACACTATCACTATCACTGTCCCTGCCATAGCTATAGGCAGGAGACTCGCTACATCTCCAGTAGGGCTATTCAAATCATTAGGATATTGCACAGGAGAGACACTACCATTGTGTAGCTTGATTCTTTTGAACCTGAATGCCCTCTCAGGGCCCTGTGCCATTTGCCACTGCAGAATGTGGTTGAAGAAGTCTTCTATGACACTCTTTTGCATGTTCTGTGGGTCTGTCCATTTGAACCTGGCTGGGAGATATTCAGGATTGATGAATGTTGATGTGTGCTCAGCAATTGCTGTGAATGGGACATACCGAGTATGACCATTGTTTGCTAGTTCTGCATGCAGATAAGTAACAACTCATTGAAAAGGAAGTGATTATACTGTAATGCTGCCCAACATACAACTTAAACCATTCCTCCAGCTCTGTTTTCTTGTACAGTGAGCCTTTCCATGGTGTGGGTAGGATGGGGAACCCATTGCTAGTCATCTCAAGTTGGATTTGTGTTGAGTCACCATGCGCTGTTGAGCTTGAAGCAATGTCTGATGCACGTAAAGCCTTGATATACCCCATGAAGTGGTGCTTGAGCTCTGTGATCTCATTATTATATGTGTCTATGAAGGATCATGCAGGGGTGGCCATCAATGATGAAACATTTTCATGACTGTGATCGGGAGTGGGATCGGCAACAGCAGCAGCAATGGCAGCAGAAGATTTTCACTCACGTGTCAACAACCATCAAACCATCAGGTGCAGTGTAGGCTGTGAATGTCACAGAAAGCACCCCCATTTCTAGCCACTGTTGTCGTGCAGTCTCCTCCACATGCTTAACCAGGTTCTTCTCTGCTCGACTGCAAAGCATCAATAATGTCATTGGCAGGGGCAATGGCAATGGGAACAGGAACAGCAATGGGTTAACATACATTCACTTTGTTTTCTCTGAATAACCTTCCCCCTCCATTTTCTCATGCTTGGCCTCAAGCACTGCCTTTTCCTCTGCAGTCATGCTTTCAAAAACCCTCTTGATGGCTGGCAGTTGGTTCTGGAACCATCCAGGCATACTTGTGGACACATCCTGAACACCTAACATATCTCCGATCACTTTCCAAACTCGGTCCTGGTGTAAGCTCCAGATCACTTCTGATTGCTTCACTTTGAAGTTGTTTGACTTCCTTGAGGAGGCTTTCATCATTTGCCAGTTGTTCAAAAGCCAGTTTGTTAGTTCCTGGCAATGTGATCAATAATACAACATTGAATGGGTTGATAGCCCACCTTGGCATGCATGCAACTCTCCTCTGGATCTATTGGGGTCATCTCAATTGATGACCAGTAATTAAAGATGGTGGGGAGAATGTCAGTCTTGAGTATTTGCAATCAGGCAGCTTTTGATTCCTGAGATCGGAATCCATCTTTATAAGGCTTGATGATCTTCTGCTCTTTGACCATATATTGGCTCCCCTTCTGGTACCATCTGTGTCCTGGGTTCTCTGATGGCTCAGGTGGCATTGGAGTGGATTGATGTGGAGGAAGGAATTGTCCTTGCCATTGGCTTCACTTGTCATTTGGCATGAGGATCACACAAGGATAACATGAGGTCAATAGTACAATAAATAGCCCATCAATGCAATTGATTCCCCCCAATCATCATGAGCCTGACAAGAGCTCCTTACAAGCAACAGAGAAGATCAAAGAACAATGCCACCCTGCGTGAGGACGATGATGGTGTGGTGGATACTGTCACACATAAGGAAGTTCAGGTCAACATGAGAGGACCAAAAACAAAGTGTATCAAGATTCCCTTGGTTACAGAAGAACATGGTGAATTAAGTTCAGCTGGTATCCATGACAATCCAGGTCTTGCTCCAGAATGGGATATGCAAGAACCTCAGGTGGCCAATGAGCCGGTTTGGCCACGGATCAGCATGGTCCATTTCTGACATTGATTGACTTACCGAGGCTCATGTACAAATAACAGAGGCAGTGAGACTATGTCTTGGAGTTTGTCAGATGAATAGATGAACTGCTGCATGCATCCCTGTCTCAGCAGGCATGGTCAATCGACAAACAAGTTTGCAACCACTGTTCATTCAATAAATAGGGCAAGGCAGGGGTTACCCCTGGGTGTCAAATCTCATACCCTTACCCCTACCCCTGAACACCCTACCCTTAGGGGTAAGGGTATGGAAACATATAAGGGTTGCCAAGGGTATGGGAGGGTTTGTCAAGGGTACAAGGGTTTGGCACAAAATCAACATATTTAGAGCAAAATTCATTTGAAAAGTGGTGATAACTATTGTATTTACTATTAATATCACATATTAATACCTCTTATTAACATATGAAAGCCATTATCATGTTGGACAATCCCAAAATCTGAATTTAATTGATGAAAATCTTGAATATGAGTCTTTGTAGCTGAAAAAATCAAATGATATTCTTACATAAGCATACCCCTGGCATACCCCTGTACCCTTAGTAAGGGTACAGGGGTATGCAAGGGTATGAACTTCCAAACCCAAACCCTTACCCCTCATACCCTTAGCCCAAAAACACAAGGGTATACCCCTACCCCTGCCTTGCCTTATCAATAAATGGGCAATTTGGAGATGCATCGATTGTTCACTAGGAAGAATGCTTTGCCAAACATGTATGTGGGTAGCACACAGGCGAAATCCCTTCCATCACATTGAATCTTGGACTGGCATGCACTTTTGCAGGGCCAAGTTATGGGAGGTTGGCACATACCTCTTAGTTCAGCACCAGACAGATCTGCTGATCTGCAATGCTCTTCAGGTCCAAATGGAATATCTGGAAACATTCAAGGACATGAAGGATGAAGCAGAACAAGAGTCAGCCAATTGGGAAGGTGATGATCAGCATTGGCCTTCATCACATCAATCAGCATCAGCCCCATATCATGAGTCAGGACCGGCAACAGCAACAGCAACAGCAACAGCAGATGAAGTGGGGGATGATGAAGCATTTTTTGATTCCCTTGATGAGCTTCTGATTCAAGTGCACGATACATATGTTGATGATAGCCTACAAGACTTCTTTGATGGTGATGATGCACATTAAGTTGAACACGCTGATGAAGACATCCATGGGTTTGATCCATATTTGCCTCATGCTACTGAAACAGCTGAATGCATGAGGACTGATGCTGCTCCCACTCCAACTGGGCCCACTCCCGCTCCCAATGCCAATGCCAATGCCTTGAACAACAGTTACATCCGTGTGGTGCGAAGGGAAGAAAGGTGTGGTTGAGCACACCAATGGTCTCAACAGTTGCATCCAATGCCTATGGTAGACCACCCACGGTATCAGGCGATGGAGCAGACAATTCATTGCCCCCCAGCCCCACTCCCAGCCCCACTGCTTCTCCCGCTCCCACTCCCTTTCCTGCTCCCATCCCCGATGCCTCACCCAATGCAGAAGCCAGCCAGCCCACTGCCATGGTTTGGCAAGGTGAAGATGATGTGTCAAGTGCAGATCAGCCCACTGCCTTTCAGGCAGCCATGGCATGGCAAGGCAAAGACAATGCGCCAAGTGATGCAGATCAGCCCACCACCTTTCAGGCACTCATGGCATGGCAGGGTGACAATGATCAGTCATCATCTTCCCCTACAGGTTCCCTGACTGGCTTTGATGCTGCTCCCTTTTATCTTTCTGATTCTACCTCCTCATCTCCAGCCGCCAATCCAACTTCGACAGATGTGGCTGCTTTCCCCACTGCATCTGATGCTGCAGATGCTCTGTCATTCTCAGAGACTGGATCTAATGGTGAATCCGATGCCGAGGCCGATTCTGATGTAGAAGATTCCATTACCACATCACAGATAGAGAACCCCACTCCTTCTCATATCACTTTGCCGACCTACCCTCCTGCAGACTTCACTCTGCCGATCTACACTCCTGCAGACTTCAGTTATGTCAATGAGACTTGGTTGTCTAGCCCTGATGAGATGATGGACACTGACATTGAATGATGCATCATGTATATATAGTGTTGTGGGTAGTAGTACATTGTACATAGTAATATTGTTGTTTTTGTGGTCCTGTCAAGCCCCGATGTCAGTGCCGCTTCCCGGTCCTGGTCCCCACCCCTGCCCCCACCACCATCCTCTTCCCCTGCAATTGCATTTCAAACATTACTAATGTCTGTACTATGTTCTTAATGCATGTCTATCTGTATGGTACAGCAAGTAAAGTAGTAATGTAGTCATTGGTTAACTAATAGAGTATGTACAAATATATAGTGAGTTTGACAGTGTCCATTGAAACAGATAATACAATGTATACAGTCAATAGTCCCCATCCCCGCTCCCATCCCCATCCCCGCTCCCATCCCCATCCCCGCTCCCATCCCCATCCCCGCTCCCATCCCCATCCCCTTCCCTGCAATTGCATTTCAAACATTACTAATGTCTGTACTATGTTCTTAATGCACGTCTATCTCAGTACTTTACAGTCCCCCACCTGTCCTAGTGGACTCCGACCGGAGTCCAAGTAGAGTCCAACTGGAGTCCGAGTGGAGTCCAACTGGAGTCTGAGTGGAGTCCAACTGGAGTCCAAGTGGAATGCATTTCAACCAAATGATAAGTCAATTAGATATGAGCTCAAAGGACTTTGGAGTTGGTGAATTTCATAAAGTACCCACAAAATAAATTTGTGTACTGCAGGAATTGAACTCAAGACCTCACCATAAGGAATCACATGACAAACCAAACAAGTGTGCTCAACCACTTGAGCCACAGGAGATTTATTAGGGTTCAATATAAGGTTTACTTATGACTCAACTTTTCATATTCTTCGAGGAGGCATTTTTCAAACAATTAAGATCAAAATTTTTTAATTAGCCACATGCCTCGTGTAGGACACAAGGGATGGGGGAGTGTAAAGACCTCGGTTCAACTCTCTCTCTTGTGCATCCTATGGCCTCACCTCCTATCTGAATGGTCTACAACTCCAGAGAATATGTATTGATACAAAATTATACCATTATCTCTGTACTAAATTGAGATATAGAAGTTCTATAGGCCTTGGGTGAGTCAGAGTGACTACATCCCAACTCAATATATTGACCATCTGCCTCTATTTTATAGACTCATGAACTGTCCAAAGGCTTTAAATTTACTAGTATGCCTGTATATAAGGCCACTAGTGAGTTCCACGAGCTGGCATGGAGTAACAAGGAGGTTAGGTGAGTATGTGAAATTCCTACAAAGTAGGAATAAGTACTGACCATATGGATTGATTGTAGGCTATAAATGGAGGCGAAAGGCACCAACTGAATGCCTATGATGAGGTTTGGATGAAAGGTACAGAGGGTGAGTCATGCTGAACAAAGTTCACCTCTGCTGGTGAGGAACCCATGCTGTGTTGAGCCAGGATCTTCTCCCCCTGTCATAACATTTACTGACCTTTATTTTACCTTTATACTAGACCTAGGAATCAAAGAAAGCGAACACTTTTGCCCCACGGATCTCACAGGGTAAGTATATCTCTTTCTGAGTACATATGCTCTTTTCTGTCTATCCTTGCAACTGCAGGGCCTCTGGGGGGTTCATCAGGTCATTTATTAGGACCATAATACTCTCTTTCCAGGTGCATTTCATAAGGGGAAGGCTTAGGTATGCAAGTAAGTGACCACCTCTCCTCCCTCCCTATGCAGGTCACTGACAGAGAGCACCTTGTCCCCAGCTCTTCCAACATCAGTCCTTGCTTCTACATACATCCATATACCCTCCACATACATTTTTCTAGCTGTAGATAGTGTACAATCCCAGTAGATGGTACCCCCTCCCCTCATTCTGTCACTTCTCCCCATTTCCCCCCTTCCCATCTCATACAGCACCCTCCCCATTCATGTATTTAGTTATTAATATGAATATACAGCCATATACATGCATTACAGACACCCCCAAATGAAGAGAAGAGACCCCCTCCTCCTCTCAACCAGGGAGAGTGCTTGTTATGGGTTAAATATAGCTGTAAAAGCAAAAACAACTGCTTATTAACACTATATGTACATACATAAGTGTTATCTGGCAAAAAAAGCGAAGGGAAAGGGCCAGGAATGAGTGGAATAGCATGCTCATTGTTGGGGATGATGAGCACAATGTTAGCCGAGACTGGCACGTGTTGATCAACTGTGGGAGATGGTGATCGGGTGGTAATTGGGGGGGGAACATATCCATCACTATTCTTAGGCTTGTATTGTGGGAAGGTCAGGTGATGATTCTTTGTTAAAGGCAATATTACATAATTACTGATTCAGGCACTGTCAACTGCCGTACCCACTGCCTCGAAGGCAGTTGAGTTTCAACTGCCTTAGGTTTTGCCCATGGTGTCATATACTGTATGTTGGTGTTGCCAACCGAGCCTGTGTTGCAGAGTTGTCTTGAGTCTCCCATTTCTGTAGAGAACTGCACTGGTCCCTATGTGTCATTCCATTCCAGAGCCATCTGTGAAGACCTTCACATCTGGGTTGTCATTTGATATCAATTCTATGGCTTTGTCTGTGTTCATTATGATCTCGGTCGATATGGCATGTGTCGAATCTGACAGCTTCGATGGTCTCAATCTGTTCTGGCTTGATGCTGTATCTGTGCATGAGGTTGTGCAGAGGGGTGGGGTGACATTTGACTAGTTATTTTGCTGCATTTCTGACTGGCTTATAAAGTGGGTGGGATGATGGTAGTGTTGCTAATTGCATTGTGGCTCGGTGTCAGTGTTTGTCAACCAGCATATGGAATGGTAGAAGATTTGCCATGACTTCAACTATGTCTGTAGTGGTGGTTTTCATGGCACCTGTTATCATGATCGTGGCCGGGTGTTGTATTGATGCGAGTTTTGTGAGTATGGCTTGTTTTGTTCCTGCCTATTTTCTGTTTGGGCATGAGGAATAACATGCGGGGGACAGCTATGGCTAAATATAATTGTCAGAAGTACTTAGCATGTATGCCCTTTGATGCATGGGCTATTCTGGTGAATTGGATCAACCAGTCTTGTCCTTTTGCTAGTGCTGTGGTGTATTGTCCTTTCCAGTTCATTTTGTTGTCAACCATGACTCCGAGGAACCTTGTGGATTCCCTCAATGGTATGCATTGATTTCCTAGGATCAGGGCACCTCAGGGGGTTGGGATCTTTTTCTGGGGTTAATCAGATATGGTACTAGTTTTTTTGTGATGTCCACTAGCTGGAATTGTTTGATGCCAAATTCCCAGTTGTGGATTTTGGCACAAACGAAGATGCCTTTCACTCAATTCATAATGTTCCTTAGCTTTTCATGGGTTTCCATGAAGTTCTTCCCAATGACTATGACTGCAGCATCATCCATGAGTAAGAGTGTCCATTCCCTGTTTTTGATATCTGGGATTTTCAGTAAGTCAGCATTGTAGATGAGGTAACAGATTGCAGAGAAAGGGTCCCCCTGATCTAGTCCATTTAGGAGTGTGAAAATTTCTGTCTGGAAGTCATCGAAGGATAAAGTGGTGCACCTATTACCAAGTCATGGAAGAGCCAAGTATAACTGCGCAAGCCCAGATCACAAAAACCTGCAGGAAAATTAATGCCGAACCCTATACCTAAAGCGCCATGGCAAGATATATCTGTGGATTTTATTACTGGATTACCCGAGGCTCAAGGGTACGATGCAATATTCGTAGTATGCGACTGCTTCACAAAGGAGGTCCATATTATTCCTACTACTACAGAAACCTCATCATTGGGCTTGGCACGCCTCTATCTAAATCAGGTATGGCGGTTACATGGGTTACCCGATACTGTTATCTCCGATTGCAGACCACAATTTGCTTCTGCATTTATGCGAGAACTGAACAACATATTGGGGATTCAAACTAAATTATCTACGGCATACCACCCGCAGACTGATGGGCAGACAGAGAGAATGAACCAGGAGTTGGAGCAGTACCTACGTATGTTTGTCAACTACCAACAAACCGACTGGCCCGAATGGCTGGCAATTGCCGAATTTTCCTACAATAACAAATTCCATTTGGCTACTCGTATGTCACCCTTTTTCGCAAATTATGGATATCATCCTCGCATGGGAGTAGAACCCAGAAGGGAAGTCAAAGTACAGTCAGTAGAAGACTTTGTATCTAAAATGCAAAAGGTACAAGAGGAAGCAGAGGCAGCATTGAAGAAAGCACGTGATGACATGATGCAACACGCGGATCGTACTCAAGCATGTGCTCCAGAGTACAAAGTTGGTGACTTGGTATGGCTAAGTACCAAGGACCTAAATATTCCATGACCTTTGAGGAAACTTACGGAGAAACAAGTTGGCCCATACACGATTTCTAAAGTGATCTCACCTAATGCGGTAGTACTAAAATTACCCCGATCATTCAAGATTGATCCTGAGATTAACGTATCCTGCCTATGCCCTTACCACCTGCCCACTATTCCTGGCCAACAAACTACTCTGCAACCTCCAATAATAGTAGAAGGTGCTCCAGAATACGTAGTTGAAGAAATTCTAGACTCATGTCTTCGGTGGAACAAATTGGAGTTTTTAATAAAGTGGAAAAACTACACTGATGAAAATAATTCGTGGGAACCCGAAGAGAATTGTAAGCAAGCACGTAATGTGATCACCCAATTCTTTAAATGTAATCCGAATGCTCCGCATCGTATTGCGAGAATGGTGTATGAGGGGATGAAATTCCGGCCTTACCAAAATTTCACAGAGGGGACAAACGTAATATTTTCTCGCCTGGAAGTCGAGGCATAAAAGGGGGGTAATGTTAGGAAACCACCCCATTACCTAATAAACTTTCATTTTTATTTTATTATGTCGAATTACGCTACATGACGCCAAATGACGCTACACTTTGATAGCATGAGAATTTTATTTCACACGCATCAATATGTACACGCATGTACAAGCGCATCAGTAACAACAATGTACAATATATGTAACATAGTATATAAACCCTAAATATATGCCTAGGGGACCCCAGTTGTGTTCTCTTAGGTATTCCACCTACGTTTTCGGTGTGAAAGGCCTATCTCAACAAACTCATCTATTAATAACCCCTCGCATCAAAACCATCAATTCCCCCATCACGAGCGCGGATCCCGCCCCCTTCTTGTAGAGAGAACCTGCACGGTCTTAGCTAGCAGATAGTGGGTGTCACCCTAACAAGAAGATATATGTATATACACCCAATTAACTGAAAACAGTTTTATATCAGTATTTTGTAAGTAGAGAGAGATCATAAAATGTGTTAGGTGCTGCATCCTGGACTACTATTCCAGATTGCTCTGGGGCCTGATAAATTTCTGTGATGTGCAATAATCCTCGAGGCACACAGGCACCCATCAAAATTGTTCAAAAAAGGTCTTCACATAAAAACCAGCGATTGAATTTTCCAGATCCTCCATTTCCTTTCTTGACCAACTCCATTTTTTCTTTTTCAAAACCTCTGGAGACCCATGCCAAGATGCCATCAATCATCGAGTAGCTTGAAGATATACACCATGGCATTCCCAATCTGGGTCAGCAAGTCCACAATTTGCACTTCCAAGGTTTGCTACCAAAATCAAGGTGGATGTGCAGCCCCAAAAGCAGGCAGCCACCAAGGCTTCACATTGAGATTTCAGAGTGCACACCCTGGAATCCAAAGCAAATAACTCAAATCTGATGGAATAGTAACAGCATGATCATTAATTTTGCAACAACTGCAACCACATCTGATGAACACAGCAATTATCACTATTTATAGCTGACTAGACCCCCCCCCTGAGAAAACTCAGATTTGCTATGTGCAGCAATGGCCCACTAGCTCAAGTGCACAGTAGAGAGTGGATGAAACCTATCTTAGTATCTGCTGGAACAGAATGCTAGTGGATCATCAAGCACACAAGGTGATATATATAAAAGTAATCGAAGCATAGCCAATGAGTGATGAGGTCCTACTCTCAAGTCTCCTCTTCATGAATCAATGATAACCGTGCTCCAAATAATCCAGCAGTGGGAGTTAAGGAAAGATGGGGATGAAACATTTTAGTAAATCAACAGATGGTCCAAGCATGAAAGGTCCTTTTCTGCTATATCTCACACATCAAAAGCCTTCCCTAATGCTACAATCATCAATGAAGGACAATTTGGTAAAATGTTTACCAGGCATTTAAGCAACAATCACATACCTTCATGGGGGTGTTATGATCCTCAGTAGCTTTTCTCTCTCAGTCACCTCTCGACTTTCTCTGTGTGCAATGAGCACACTTCAAATTCTTTGGGTACACACATGGGAGTGGTGCATACATTGACTGGCAGGAATGGACAACATAATTAGAGAGGAATTAGAACTGACATAGAATGCATACTAGCAGCTCCCATCGCCCATGTTTCCTAGAGCTGGACCACATGCAATTTTTTGTCCTCAACAGAAAAGGCATGCTGGCCTTGGTTGCTCACCAAATAAGATCCTCCTTTTCACGCTTTCCCTAGAACTATGGGGTCCTGACATCACTGCCTCATCTTTATGGTGCTGCACTGCAGGAGGGTGTGGTGCTGCCACTGCAGAAGTGGGAGGTGAGTCCTCTAGTGTGATGACATTGAATTGTTCAGTGAGGTCATGGAGAGTTGGAGTAATCATATGCACTGCAGAGGGTTGCTCCTTTGGTGAGACCAGAACATCATGGTGAGTGAAAGCAATCCACCCAGCAGGCTGTGACGCAACACCTGCATGCTTGAGCATGTGATGGGAACAGTTCATTTGTTGATCAGAAATATGTGTCTCAAGTTCCTCTCACTGGCCCAACTGCAACAACAGTAACTGTTGCCATAAGATACCATGCCAGGTAAGCCCAACCCACTGATAAAAGCACAGGAGCCCAGCACCCAGCACTGCTGTGAGCTGCTGCTTGTGGGTTGGATGCTAATGGTCAATGTATTGCAGCAGCAATGGGAGTGAACAATAGGCAGGGAGCGAACGACGGTGAGAACCAGGAGGCCGAGAACATCCCCAGGACGAGGACAACTGAAACAAGTGATGGAGGGCAAACCTCACTCTGGAAAACCAAAAAAAGGGGGTACTTTACACTCCCCCACCTATTCCAGTTGGAGTCCAGTTTGTCCAGCTGGAATTTCTGGAATTTCTAGAATCCGGTGGAATTTTTTTTGTATGTAGTTTTCCCTATGCAGCACAATTCCGGTCGGAATAAGGATCCAATTTACACCCGGAATCCCCGGAATCTCACTGGACTCATCACAACTGGAATAACAGGAGTAACTGGACTATGTAACCAGAATAACTGGAATGCATGTGCTTCCCCAAATAAAAGTTCAACATACAACAAGAATTGAACCCTCAACCTTGGGTCTGCATATCACAGTGTGCTTAACCACTGAGCTACCAGGTAGTCATTCCTCTACATACATTTAGTATCTTTATGACCAAACCAAGGTGCATAGTTAACCGCAGCCATTAACAGAAAGTACGCATACATGCATGACACATGACATGTGACTGCCAGCTCACAACCACCACCACTGCCATTGTCAATGCTGCCTCCTCCTCCTCTCCACTCTACCACCACCACTGCATGCGCACCCACCACCACTGTTCCCATGCCCACTGCCACCATCACCACCACCTTCAAACGAGCCAACTGGATGGAACGCGGGCCCAAATGATGGCAACATCGTTTGGGCCATAGATAAGTTTTTTTTCTTTTTTCTTTTTCTTTTTATCAATCAACTAATTGTAATTTATTGCTTTTTAGGTTGTATACTACTGGGGACGACCTGCCACGACGAAAAATGCGAGCCGACTGGACGGAATGCAGGCCCAAACAACAGCAACGTCGTTTGGGCCATAGATAAGTTTTTTTTCTTTTTTCTTTTTCTTTTTATCAATCAACTAATTGTAATTCATTGCTTTTTAGGTTGTAGACTACTGGGGACGACCTGCCACAATGAAAAATGTGCAACCCATGCCCACGCCCACCCGATCCCCTCCTCCCCATTCAAATGGGATGTGAGGCTGTTGACATGGGCTAGGAGGGTGCAGAGGGATGCCAGGAGACCCCAGAAGGGGGGTACCTGCCTAGTAAGCACTCACCAATCTCTGTACTTGCACCATGTCGCACTGACCCACCCCAACCCCCCCCCCCCAAAAAAAAAAGAAAAAAACAGAAATCCAAACAGGGGACAACAGCGACAAATGATGACAAGCCACCCACCCCCAACCTCATGAGCAACTGCTCGTGGGGTGGAATGTGGGTGGAATGACGCTCAGGTGCAGGGATAGGAGATGACAATGCACCACCGCCCCCAGCCTCATGAGCAACTGCTTGTGGGGTGGATCATGGGTGGAAGAACAGACAACAGCGGGGTCATGTCCCCTCCCCCTCCCCCGCACTTCATGTGAGGAAGGATTTTTTTTGTACTTTTAATTATTCATTAGTATTGTGCCCCCCCTCCCCCATTTTGCATGGGGGAGGGATTTCTCTCTTCATGTTTTTACCTCCCCCCTTGTGTTTGGTGCAAGGGGTTAGCTTTTTATGTATATAAATAAAACTCCCTCTTGCATCTTGTGAGAGGGAGGATTTTTTGTTTATGTATATAATCACAATCATCCCCACTCCCTCGCATTCAATGTGAGGGATGTGGTTAATTAAAAAAATTTGATCTTAACTACTTCGAAAAGAATTAGAGTGTCATGAATAAACATTATATTACTAACTAATAATTCTCCTGTGGATCAACTGGTTAAGCACACATGTTTGGTTTGTCATGTGATTACTCTAATCAAGATGTCTCGAGTTCAATCCTTACTCTGCACAAATATATTTTGTAGGCACTTTGACAACTTAAGACTTAAAATTTGACTATCCATTAGGGTATATACTCTAAGTTGAGCATCTGGAGTAACCAGAATCTGGTCAGAATAACCGGAATAACTGGACTCCAATTGGAATAACTGGACTCCAACCAGAATAGGTGGGGGAGGGTAAATTACAGAAAAAAGGGCAGGGGACATCAATGATGTCTTTTATGTTAAGTTTTTTTTTGCTTTCTCTTTTCATTTTATTGTTACTCACTAAACAACAAAAAACAATGGCAATGACCAGGACTAGAAATGACCAGACGATAGCACATGCCAGACCAGGGTAACAACGATGAGGATGAGGACCACCGCCACCATCACCATGGCCATCATGACCACGAGATGACAGGAATGACCAGGGAAACAACAACAATGAGAGGCATGGGAACGAGATGGCGCACGCACAACACCCACACCATACAACATGGCCACAAGCCCCACTTGTGGGGCGGAAAGGGGATGATGGGACCAATGCAAGACGACAACAAACAATGAGGGACAGGCAGGGCAGTAAACACCTCCACCATAACAGCACCCCCAGGACAATGGGGACCTCCATCGCAACCGCACCCCCAACTGCTGCTGCGAGCAACTGCTTGTGGGGTAAAAATGGGGAGCAAAGAGGGTGGCAAGAGGGCCACGATGACCATATCTGGGGGAGGATGAAGACCAGGGGAGGACAACGATGACACGACCACCACCACCAATGCCAGCAGCACCACCACTGCGAAGAGCCAGCGCTCATGGGGAGGAGAGAGGCGCTGCAGAGTGGGGTCCAATGGGACAGAAATGCAGAGGACAAAGACAACTGAAAACAATGGGATGGACAATGAAGACTCTTGGGGCACCAAGACCCCCTGCCCCCTTCCTTGCAAGTTCATGTGCATGGGAGGTTTGCTTGCAACTAGTAGTTTGTTTTTTTGTAAACTATCTTTACAGCCCCCACCTTATAAGTATGTAACTTAGTTTAATACATATGTAATATACTTTGAATTTCAATTTACTCATGAACTTAGGAGCTTAAGAAACATTGCACTTGTGTTGCACCCCCAGCTAGATGCCCTCATTGAAGAGCTCACTGAGGTATTTGCTGTTTGCTACGAGAAACCACCATCAGCCCAGAAAATTAGCCAACTCCAATGCTTCAGGGACAAGGGCTTCACTGAAGACAATCTAGGCAATGATAGTGTTGTCTTGAACCATTCAAGGCATGTAGTCACCTGATTGGCTGGTGGATACTTTCAGGCATCACCTTCATGCCAGTTCTTGGCTGCCCTCAGACAAGGCTGAAGGACAGTCTATTTGTAGTGGATCTAGTAAGAAGCAGGTGTAGAGAATCAACCCTAATGTAAACAAGGTAATACTCAGTCCTTGTATAAATGACCATATTTGGTTGTACTGTACCTAGTGTAAACAAGGTAATACTACGGTACAGTTAGTTATCATTACAATGCAATGTCTAAGATCATGTTCACCTCAGTCCTTGTATAAATGACTGAGGTGACAGATCATCTATCTACTCATATATATATATATGTTCTGTCAGATAAAGAGAAAGAATAATAAAGGTAACATATGTCAAAGGGGTGTGCTAAACATAGGCACACATCAAGCATGGTGGTTTGTCAAGACCAATTTTCTCGACTGGATTTCCAATCATTTTCTGCCACCCTTCCCAGCCACAGCCCACCTCCTATCAGCAGCACTGCCTAGAGTTGAAATCCTCTCATTTCCAATTTGATGAAATGGTTTCAGGATATTTGCCTTGGAGGCCCCTTTGCAAATTATTACAGCCTCGGAAACTCTGATTGCCTCTGGCCTTTAGTATTTAAGCTAGCTACTTTTGTCTTGTATTAGCCAGTTTGTAAATCAACCAAGTCACCCACTTAATTTCAACCCAGTTACACTCCAAACATCCTCTTAAGTCTATCACAAACTGAACTCTTCCTCCCCAGAAAATCTCCAGACCTCTGATCAATGATCATCCTCCTTACCCTTGTCTTGAAATTGGGACACTTGACAAGGAGAAGGGCACAACATCTTATAAGTTGAAGCCAAGTCCTTTCTGTCCCCACACTTGGTATGGCACATCAAGTTAACCTTGCCCTGGAATCCTGTCAGATTCCCTGCCTTGCTCAATCCATCCTTATCAACTTCTATCGTCTGGGTACAATCAGAAATTGGACAACTTCCTTCCTCCAGCTCAGAACTTAACAGTATTTACAAACTGCCACTTCTCGGTTCAAATCCATCCCATCTTCTATCTTCAAAAAAACCTCCTATGACTCCCACTGAATCACAGACTCAACAAACTACAAGAAACTCCCACCATGCTGGCGTGGTACCAGGTTTATCAGCAATCTGCCGATCTATACTTCCTTCCCCTAGGCACACTTCGACTTTTGGTGCATCCATCAGACCATCCAACATCTTCAGGCAAATTGGTTCTGGAGCACCCTCCATCAGTGCAAACCTCATGTCTCAGCCTCCAGAGACCCCTCAAAATATGACTCCACTTGAGTATGTAGAGAATGTTGGGCAACCTAACACCTTCGATGAGGAAGGTCCAGGTAAAGAGGACAGACTTCCTGGTGGACCTGATGGCCCCAGGGATGACCCCAATCCTGATGACCCTGCTGATCCTCTACCTCCCAATGGTGGAAATCCTGACCCAGGAGATAGGTTCCTTGATGCTCTCTTCAACCTCTCAGATAGTCTCCAAACCCTCTGGCAGAATCAAGCACCCAAAACTCAGAAAATCAAAGTTTGAGATCCTGACACTTTCAACAGGGCAAATCCCCGGAAACTTTGGGACTCCCTAGTCTCATGCAACCTTCACTTCCATGATCATCCTCAAGTTTTTGCTTCTGACATAAAGAAGATCCTGTTCATCCTTTCCCACCTCAAAGGGTCAGCCATTAGCTGGTTCAAACCTGGCCTCAATGACTGAACAAATTCTGCTCATTGGATGTGGAACTATGAGGTATTCCTTAGTGAGTTGGAAGGTAATTTTGGTCCTCATGACCCTGTCAGGGACACAGAGAAAGCCCTTTCAGACCTCACCATGAAGAAAGGCGGATGAATAGTGAAGTATAATGTGGACTTCTGGGAGCTAGCATCCCGGGTCAACTGGAATGAGGCCACTCTTCACAACCAGTACTTCTGAGGTCTTCCACTCCGCCTTTGCATAGAAGTATTGTGACATCTTAAAGCTCAGGATGCTGACAACATCTATTGGATGAAGGAAGAAGAACCCTCTTAGAAGCAAAGACCCCCAGAAATCCTGCACACCCTAGAAAAACAGAATCTAATGGTTCTCCTAGCCCCAATTCCAACTCTAACACTCAGTCCAAACCTCAGTCCTCATCCAGCTCTAATCACACAAACCAATCCTCATCTGGCAGCTCCTCTGGGTCAAAGAATAACTTCCAGAGGGACAAGCCAAAGAATTCTATTTCTGACAAGTTGGGGAAAGATGATAGACTAACTGGATATGAGTGTGAATGCCGCATGAAAGAGGGGGGACTTTGCCTCTACTGCAGCGAGAAAGGACATGGAGCCAGAAATTGTCTGAAGTCCAAAGCGGCCAAAGCTCAATTGCTAGGATCATTGCACTCACTGGTGTAGACATCATATGTCCACCTGTGGCCATCGTCATCTTTGTACAATCCATTAAGATATGGCTCTTCACCATTTCTAGATTCACTCTCATCGTCATCCTGAGATGGCTCTTCACCATTGTTGGATTCCTTCTCATTGTCATCCCGGTATGGCTCTTCACCATCACCATATTCCATCTCATCATCATCATTGACTGCGATGTGATGATATACCCAGATGCATCCAATGTTTACATCCTTGGATGATATCATATCCTTATTTGTTGGCTCATTCATCACTGATGCACTATCTGAACCATCGGGTTCTTCATGAACATCACTTGACATTCCTATACAATTATCTGAGACCATGCCTGACTCGTGCATATCATTCTGAACTTTACACTCCCCCACAGAGTCCTGGAGGAATCCTGGTAGTCCTACCAGGAATCCAGTAGGAGTCACCAGGAGTCACCAGGAATCCAGTGGGACTCAACCAGGACTCACCAGGACTCACCAGGAATCCAGTGGGACTCAACCAGGACTCAACCAGGACTCAACCAGGACTCACCAGGATTCCCTATCTTACAAGTAGTGCTTTGTACTTCATGAATTTCACAAAGTGCCTACAAAATAAATGTGTTCAGAGCAGGGATTGAACTCTAGACTTCATGACCAAGGATCACATGACAAACTAAACAAGTGTGCTCAACCAGTTGAGCCACAGGAGAATTATAAGTTACCACTCTAAGGTTTATTTATGATTCAAACTCAAACTCAAATTTTTGTTTATCTTTGAGAAAGCCAATTTCATTAAGATCAAAAATATTAATTAACTATGGCCCTCAGGGGTGGAAATCATATGAAATACAAATAATAATAAAACCCCTCCCCACACGAAATGTGGGGGAGGGGACTGGGGATGTGGCATTGTCCAGGGTGTGTCGTCATTGTGGGTGTGCCATCTTGGTGCATTGTTGTGGGTGGTACATGAAAGAAAATAAACCCCCTTGCACCAAACGTGAGGAATCATAACAATTATATACACAAAAATTTGAGTCCCCTTGCATTTGGTGCGAGGGGGAGGGCAAGAATATGAACAAAAAGTATCCCCTCGCCCATGCAAAATGCAGGAGAGGGGAAAGGACAATAATATCAATCAAAATGACAAGAAAAAACCCTCCCCGCACAAAATGCGGGGGAGGGGATGTGGCCCCTGGGTGTGTTGACGTGCCTGCATCATCCTCTGGTGCATCATCCTGGGCACATTGGTCTTGTTCTTGTCATCTCTAGCTGCTGTCCCTCTCTGTTGTGCCTGTCGTTGTCATTGTCATTGTTGTTGTGCTTTGCATCCTGTTGTTGGCCGGTGGTCATTCTGTAGTTGTCTCCATCCTTGCATCCTCATCCACCCTGCCTGTTGTCCTGGTCCTGGTCCTCATTGTCCTGGTTTGGCTATCATCGTCCCCCATTCATTGTTGTCACCAGCCACATTCCACACATGATCCACCCCATGAGCAGTTGCTCATGGGGCTGGACGTGGGTGGGGCTGGGGCCTGCGGGGTTGATTTGGGTCTGTTTTCTGTGCTGGCACCATGAGCAGGGGCTTGCAGGCATGGGGGCAGGTGCTCAGTCAGTATTGTGTTGTTGTGGTGGTGGTTGCTGGATCGTGGGGGTTATGGGGGTTAGTTGTGACATGGTGCAGATATGGGGTCAAGGGGGTGCTTACCTGGTGGGTATCCTGCTGCATAGCCCTCCTGGTGCGATTCGCTCAGAGCACAGCAGGATAGGACCAGGTATTATAGAAGAAATAGATATACAAGAGGAGAGTATCAAAGTGTGAGTTCAAGGGAGGAAAGGAAGAAGGAAGTCTGTTCGATGGATAGATGTCCATATATGTGGAATTGTATCAATATAACCAATCATTTGTAAGCAGCATGATTACACCCTCCTCTCGTTTGAAAAAAAGCCACAGAGCAAAACAAAAAATTTTAAGGACACACCCAAAATGTATGGAAAGGTATTGTAAAACTGCTCGTCGGGTGCGTTAAAAACCCAGTGGGAAAAGCTAGCAGTGGCAGGGACGTGAAGAAGGTGAAAAGAACAAGGATCCCTCATTGTCTTGCCAACCAGTCATCCAATGCGGTGTTGTCCGTGAGCTCGGAACCTGAAAGCCATTCATTGTCAGTGGGGCCATACCCTACCCACCTTACCAAGTATTGCATCCCGCCGCTGCATCAATGCACATCAATTATTTTTTCAATGTAGTGTTCCTCCACTCCATTTTCTGTGATGATTGGTCCTGGGCAAGCCAACTCCCATCCTGGGAACAGCATGCAGTCATTTTTGTTGTATGGCATCACCTCCAAAGTGTGGAATGTAGGGAACCTGTTTGATGCCAACAGGAGGTCTAGAGTAACAGCAGACCTTCTGGGGTTGACCTCCATTATGATGTATGGTCCATCGAATCTAGGCATGAATTTCGCAACCCTTTTCTCACCTTTTGCAGCATATTCTCGTCGTTTGTTCTCAGTTGACAGCATGACTCAATCCCCAATGTCCAGCTTGAGATCTGTACCATGATGTAGGTTAGCGAATGCAGCTTGTGTCACCTTAGCCTTCAGCAAGTTGTCTTGTGCCTCGAACACGTCCAGCTGCAGGTGCTCAATTAAATCTCGGAATTTGATATCATCAGCTGCCTCAGTAGTCATGGGTGCAAACAGGGGCAGAATAAGGCAAGGTGTCAAGAATGATGATGGGTTGTCTCCTTGGCTCAAAGGCCAATTCACCATTACAACTGCATTCTAATCACATTGGCTAACTCCTACAATGTCCCAGAAGCAGCACGACCACTTCCGACCAGGTCTATCGATTGCAATATCATATTGACTGCATCAAAACATCACCAGCAACATCAATCATACTTAGAAACCACATTGTATCTCCAATCAACTTCAAACAACTGCAACCACAATCAAACATCATCGACCATCATCGAGCATTATTGATTGACATCAAGAGACTATGAGCAACATCGGGCGCCACATTCGTTATCTAAATGGTGGAATACCATGTGCCAGGGAGTATTCCAACTCATGCTCCAACCTGCTGATAGTAGGTCAGCCTCGTTCCAAGTCCCTATCATGTACAGAACCCGCTGGACAGATTATTGTGACACTTAGCATGGTTTATACACAAAGGACAGTCTCTTTTTAGTTCTTTCCCTTTATTACTCCTTCATCATATGATATATCTCTTTCTTTTTCAGATTCCAGTCTCATTTTGGCCTTGTGTCTTAACTCATATCTTTTGCCTCATGTTCTACACATGTTTCTTATACCATTTTAGGAAGTTTCTTTTAAAACATATAAAACTCTGTAGTATCTACTTGGAAAAAACAAGAAATCATCTTCACATATCACCTGTTAAGGGCGAAGCCTCAACCACTCGATCTAGTCGTTGTCGTTCGACGAGGTGCTTCCTCGACGAGTTGTTCGGCACTAGTCTTACTCGGAGCATCCGACGTAAGATAGGTAGTGCACTCTAGCAGGGCTTCTGCATAGAGTCGTTCAGGTTCACGCACTAAGGGGCTTCCTTAGTGGTTTCGAGTAAGTTTGTGAGTTGCAAGTTAAGGCTGTTAATTGCCTAGATCTAAACTAAGGACATCCCTACTACAAGTCGCAGTACTTATACTAGAAGGGAGGTCCTTATCATCCAATTGGAAAGGTAGATGTGTATCAAGTAATAATAGAAACAATAGGCCTCATGCCTTGCATGAGGCGTCCGATGTCACGGACCTCATGTCAGGGGGCTGTCGTATCATAGCATGTGTGGGAGTGGGTTCGGGTGTATGGAGTCACCATGTGTCAAGGGTGCCTTCCATGGGAAGGGGATCGAATGCATGCAGTCGGCATGCGTCGTGTGTATGTCTGATGTCAAGGACATGCCCTAGGCATGAATCAAGGGGTGCCTCCTGTCTGGAGGGGATCGTCGGCTGTGTTGGGTTCCATGAGTTACAAGGAAAATTGTAACATTACCCCCTCGCTATGGTCGAAAGTTCCACACTTCGACCTAAATCTTCGTCTCTCCTTCGTGGTCTGATCAGGCGTGGTCTGGTTATGTGGGTAGATCAGGGTCGAGGGGTTCAATGGAGGAATAATTCATGTCCGAACTCGGACCATGATCGGGTTCTTCTGGTTCGTGCTGCCCTAGGTAGTGGTGTCAAGGAGTCGGTAGTATCGTTGAAAGGGGGGCGTTGCAGGATGGCAAATTCAAGGTCTGTAATCGGGGGTTCGGGTTCTGTTCGGAAGATGGCATAGAGGCAAAATGCGAAGGTTAGGGCTGCCGCTACAGCCAGGGTCGTGCCAATGACGATGGCAAGGATCATAATCCCTGCGAGCATGGGTCTGTCTTGTCATGCCATTGTCTTGAGCTCTGCCTTTTAAATCCTTCCATATGGCTCCCCTGTCATGTTTCCCATCGTGTCATCATAAAAATCATCATATCCGGAGTTAAAGAAGAGCCGCTGTCTGTGTTCGGCTTCTCTTTGATCGGTCTCTCAATCTTTCCGAGGTTTCTCCAGGCAGTTCATCCT
This sequence comes from Tricholoma matsutake, assembly GCA_026075535.2. NCBI lineage: Eukaryota > Fungi > Basidiomycota > Agaricomycetes > Agaricales > Tricholomataceae > Tricholoma > Tricholoma matsutake. The sequence goes on from AP026538.1 coordinate 11,641,456, forward strand.
ATAGTGTCCGGGGCCTCGCTGTTTGCAATACTTGCAAATATATCATGGGCAAATCAGGCCGAAATGGCCTATCTCTTGGCAGATGAAACATCTGGCATGTCTCATGTGTGGGGGGGACCAAGGCAGTTGGGTGGTTTTCGGTTCGGGTTCGGGGGTGGTCAGATCGATTACTTCAGGTGCCCTAGGCACAATCTTTGGGTTCTTCATAGAATGGGAGGAGTCTCCAGAGGGAGCTCATCGTTCGTCTCTGTCGCTCCGCTCACTGAATGGCGAGGGCGAGGTCGGTGGTTGTCTGTGTCGACCTAAAGGGGTGTGAGGCCTCTCCTCAGCTGTTCTCAGTCTGTCTGACCGCGGTGCAATCATTTCCTGGATCGCTTGTTCAATCCCCAGGGCATCTGCATCGTTCATTGCTTCTTCTAGATTTCATTCCATCTGTTCGATAGTGCTCGCATAGTAGAAGCACATCCTGGCTAGATGGTATTTCGGTGGATCCTGGGCGAGGTGAATGTGAAGGGCGTCAGCATTCAATCGGTTTCGTAGGTAGTCTCAGGTGAATCGTCGTTCGGCAGGCATATTGGGGAGTGTCGTTGTGGGAAGAGAGGGGGGTTTTTGGGTTTCCATCAGAGGTGGTACCTCTTCTTATATGCCATCAGGATCTCGGGGGCATTCTTTAGGTTCGATTCGGGTTCCCATGTGTTTTCGGATGTCGGGTAGTCAACCCATTTCACGAGGTAACGGCGTGTCTTGCTGTGCTTCTTGTGTGCGATGATCGCTTCCACCTTGTATTCATTTTCTCCTTCCACGAGGTTGGGTGGTGGAGTCAGGAAGTTTTGTCCATGAGTGTTGTTCTCATGGTATTGCGTGAGTAATGCCACATAGAATACCAGGTGGATCTTCCATCTCGGCGGCAGTTTCAATCGGTATGTCGTTCTTGACAGGGCATCTTCAAGCATGAAGGGCCCTTCTCATTTTGGTGCCAACTTTCTCGTTGGGTAGCCAATCTTCAGGTTCTTGGAGTCAAGCCATACTTGTTCTCCAACCTTGAATGGTTCGTATCGCCCTTTTGTTTGGGCAGCCATAGCCTGTCTGGCTAGTTTGTGTGCGGCAAGAGCTTCCCTTCTTGCAGAGAGAAGTTCTTGGATTCTCTGTTCGGCGGCCGGCACATTCGTCTTTTCATAGGGGGTGGGGATAGCGCGTGGTTGATATCCCATCATCAAGTAAAATGGCGAGTGTTTTACTGCAGAGTGCGTCTTCTGGTTGTGCGCGAATTCTGCTGTTGGGAGATAACATTCCCAATCTTCGGGTTTGTTCGAACAGAACATGCGGAGGTAAACCTCTAGCTCTTGGTTTACTCGCTCCGTTTCTCTGTCAGTCTGGGGGTGATAGGCAGTGCTCATGGATAGCTTGATTCTGAGCAGTCGTCCGAGTTCTCGGAAGAGTTTGGACACGAATCAAGGGTCTCTGTCAGAGATGATTCTTCCGGGGAGTCCAAATCTTGTGTACACATGGTGCAGGTAGAGGTCTGCGGCACCAAGTGCGTCAATCGTCTTCGTACAAGGGATAAAAATTACCCCCATGGTCTACCACAACCATGATTGAGTCAAATCCGTTCATTATGGGCAGATCCGTAATGAAGTCCGTTGTTACCAGCTCAAATGGTCTGCTGGCATCGGATGATATCGGTGTTGGTGGTGGGGTCATCGGGTGTGTGTTAACCTTCATTTGCTGGCACTTTGCACAGCCTTCGACATATTTCTTGATAAAGTTGGCCATTCCTGGCCACCAGTAGTTGCGTTGGATCAGTTCAATTGTTTGCCATTGTCCAGGGTGTCCTGTCATGATGCTATCATGGTATTTTCGTATGATAGCTCGGTGGAGGGTTTCATCCTGTGGCATGTAGCATCTGTCTTTGAAAAAGAGCAGGCCGTCTTCAAATTTCCAGTCCTCCAATGCAGACTTGATTGGGGGAGTTCCGTTGTTCTTCAGGGCTCGTAAAGCGTTATTTATGAGGTCATCCTTCATTATTGCTGAGACCAGGGCTCCCTGGAGCTCAGTGTCGATCGTTTTGACGAACAGTTCATCAGCGAGGATGGTCTTGTCCTCGTTATTGGTGTCTTCTTCGGCTATGTGATCTGCTCTCCTCAATAGGGCGTCAGATTGTACCATCTGTGATCCTGGTACATGTTGTAGCTTCAGGTCAAATTGTGACAGGTAGATGGCCCATCTAGCCTGTCGGAGGTTTAGTTTCTGTGGCTGACAGAAGTACGTCAGGTTCTTGTGATTGGATAGTACTGTCACAGGGAACAGCGTCCCCTGCAGGTAGTGTCTCCATGTCTCCAGCACTTGGATCACTCCCAATAGTTCCCGGTCATATATCTCGTAATTCCTTTCTGCTTCGTTGAAAGAGTGGGGGATGTATCCGCATGGGTGCCAGTCTCCATTGGTGTCCTGTTGTCTGAGTACTGCGCCTGTCGCAAATTTTGAGGCATCAGATTCCACCACAAATGGTTTTGTTGCATCTGGCATCAGCAGCACTGGGGTCTCGTTGAACTTCCTTTTTAGCACATCAAACGACTGCTGGCAGTCATTCATCCATTCAAATTTCTGGTTTTTCTTTGTCAAATCGTTCAGCGGTCTGGCCAGATCCGTGAAGTGTCCGATGAATCTTCAATAGAAGTTCCCAAATCCTAGGAAGGATCTTACATCCTTCACTGTCCTTGGCGTGGGCCAGTCCTTGATCCCAGCCAGTTTTGTGTTGTCCATTGCAAGTTCATTGGGTCTGATGATCATGCCCAAGAACTCGACTTCCTGTACACTGAATCTGCACTTCTCTATTTTCAGGTAGAGATCACATTGTTGTAGTCATTTGAGGACCCTTTCGGTCCTTATCCAGTGTTCTTCTTCCGTCTTCGAGAAGATCAGGATGTCATCCATATAGATGATGAGCCATCCTTCATCTAGCATATCTCGGAAGAGATCATTCATTATTGCCTGGAATGTTGCCGGTGAGTTGCACAGCCCAAAGAACATCACCATTGGCTCGAATAGCCCTCGGTTAGTCTTGAATGCTGCCTTCCACTCGTCTCCTTTCTTTATCTGTACATTATGATATCCCCATCGAATATCAAGTTTCGTGAAAAATCTTGCTCCCTTCAGCTTGTCCAAGAGGTCTCCGATCAGTGGCAGGGGGTAGTTGTTCCGGATCATTCCTTCATTCAGATAGTGATAGTCTTGGCAAGGTCATAGAGCATCAGAGTCCTTCTTCGACACGAAGAAGAACTGGGATGCCATGGGTGATTTCAATGGTTGGATGTATCCTTTGTCCAGGTTTTTGTCGAGAAACTCATTGAGTTTCTCTTGTTCTTTCGGTGTCCATGGGTAGACTTTGCAATCCTTCAGTACAAAGCCTTCCTTCAAGTCAATTGTGTGATCCCACGGTCTTGATTCCGGGAATCGTTCAGATGCGGCCTTTTCAAATACCTGTCTGTATTTCTGGTATTCTGGTGGCAGCAAGTCATCCAGGGTCTGTTGGCTAGTTTCCTTTCCCTCCTCTTGTTCATGTGCCAGTCATTGAGATATGGATGTCTTTGCTCTGATCCATATGTCGGAGTTGAGTAGGTATTGTGGGGAGCCCTTGCCTTTCACGAGTCTGCCAATGGTGTTCATCTTCCGGATGTATTTGTGTGTCGGCTCTCGATGTTCTTCTGTCAGGGGCAGTTCTATGGCTGGTCCGAATAGGCCAATAACTGGTTCGCCTCGCATGTATGCAATCAGTATTGAGTCATCCTCAATCACATCTCGCTCGGGGGTCGGTTCTATTGCTCATATTTCCATGCCGGTGTCTGCCAGTAGTTCTTCATCGGGTACCTCTTCGATCTTTACCTGAGGGGGGGTCTCCCTGCACATAGGTATTTCAGCATTGATGGTACCATGATCTGGAGTCCTATCATCATGGGTTGGGGTAGTCTGTTGCCGAGGGTAGTTTATCCTGTTTTGTAGTGTCGTTTTCACGTTCCCTTTGCTGGTGCTTCCCTCCCCTGTAGAGGTTAGCAATTCCTTCATCCTGTGCACAATTTGTTGTGCCCTGTTGCATTCTTTGTTTTTGCCCTTTTCCAGTTGTTTCTTCTTCTGGTTCTCTCAGGTCTTGGCGACAGCACATCGTGCTGCTTCAAGGCCTCTGGCTTGTTTAGGGGTGTTGCTGTTCCTGGTCCTTGCGACAGCTATCTGGGCAGAATTCAGTTCCTTGGCTTTCTTTTTGGAAAGCCTTTCCTTCGTTTTTGCTATGGCTAGTCGTGCTCGGGTAAGGTTTCTCTCCTTCTCCTCGGAGAGTCTTTTTCTGGTTTTTGCCACAGCCAATCTGGCTCGGGCAAGGCTCTTCTCTTTCTCTTCAGAGAGCCTCTGTCTTGTCTTGGCTACAATGTGTTGAATTCATGCCATCTTGTCATCGGGCACCTCCCTTCCGGCGTTAATTTTCGGAAGGTTCAAGGTATTCAGGAGGGCCTGTTCAGCTCTTCTTGTCTTTTCCAGGATCTGTTGGATTTGAGCCCGTCATTCTTCATCTCGGAACTCAAAGGTTCCCTTCTTCCAATCGATGATCGGGTTTACCTCCCGCAGCCATGGCAGGCCCAGGATTACCGATTCTTTGCCTAGTCCAGCGACTAGGTATTCTATTGGGTAGCTCCTTCCGTTGATGTGGAGTCTTCCTTTCATGCATCTGGTGATTGTTCCCTGCTTGTTCAGGGTCCCATCTACATTTGTGGCCCGTATGGTGCGGCCTAAGGGATATGTTCTGATCCCTTCTCGTTCGATGAAGTTCGAGTCAATAAAGACTCCTCCTGCTCCAGAGTCGAGGAGTGTGTTTGTTGTGATGTCTTTCCCATTGTCTGACTCAGCTACCCGAATAGACAGGCACATAGATTGTCTATTCATGGTAGCTAAGAGTACAGATCCTACGGAGACTTCAGCAGTGACTGGCATCGTATCAGGCTGCTGTTCTAAAAACCCGATTCCTCCATGAGGTTGAGGGCTCGTTCCTTTTCTTCTTCGTCTAGTTCATCCAGCATCGTGCGGATCTTCTGGTAGGTGTCCACCCCAGTCTTCTTCTGGGTGAAGCGGTTTTGGTAGGGAGGGGGCGCTGACCCCGTCTGAGTGGGGTTTTTTCCATCCCTGTGGTTGGACGATCGGTGTCCTGGTTGGTGGCAGATGAAACACAATCCCTTCCAGAGGTGTTCCATGTGTTCTTGGTTTGTCAGTCGGTTGATGTCAAGAGAGGGCTGTTCTTTCTTTGTTGTTTTGTTTGTCTTCTGGTTCTGCCTGGTCTTTCCCAGGATTGCCATGGCCCGTTTCCATTGGCCTTCGTATTTCGAGGCTGCCTTTATCCAGCCCTCGAGAGTGTTGGGTACTGTTTCCAGCGTGTGTACCCTCTTCAGTAATTCGGGGTGCAGTCCATCCATGAAGTACTCGATCATGGCTGCATCTTCTGTGATTCCCATCCTGTCTTTCAGGATGCGGAAGTTCGCCACATATTCTTCAAGGTTCCCTGAACCTTGCTTGAGATTCTTGATCTCTGTCTTTGCCGTTCCGGCATCATCGATCAGTGAGAAGGCCTCTAAGACCTTCTGTCAGAAGTCTGCATATTCACCGAGTCCCTCGGACTGGTGTTGGTTGACAAATGCCTGTGCCCAGGCAGCTGCTGTCCCTCCATTCATGAAGGACAGCGTGAAGATAATCTTCTTGTCATTTGTGTCATAGACCTGGTCATTGATTCGCAGGTATAGGTCTATCTCCTGCAGGAACTTGGTGGTCTTGGTCCACTCTCCTGAGAAGTCTGTGGGTGATCGGATTCGAATGTCCTTCACAGACGTCATGGGTGCGGTTGCGGCAGGTTGGGACATCTCGTTATAGAGGTCGTCAATTTTGTCGATTAGGAAGTGGGTGGATGTTTCAGGTGGGGGTGTATGTGACTGTTCGAAGTCTTCATCGGTGAGGTAGTCTCCTCTTTGTCTGTCGGTTGATCTGTAGAACCAACGCTGTGCTGGGATCGAGTAACGGACTAGTCTTCCATTGTATCAATACCAAGATGAACCTGGCTGTGGTTCTGCTTCTCTTGGTGGTCGGTCTGGGGTTTGTCTAAACCCGGGTTGTTGTGGAGTGTTCTGAGATGTATTGCCTACACCTAGGTAGGTGGGCTAGCAGATAGTTTAGATCTTATGTTAAGGGTAAAGCCTCAACCACTCGATCTAGTCGTTGTCGTTCGACGAGGTGCTTCCTCGATGGGTCGTTCGGCACTAGTCTTACTTGGAGCGTCCAACGTAAGATAGGTAGTGCACTCTAGCAGGGCTTCTGCATAGAGTCGTTCAGGTTCATGCACTAAGGGGCTTCCTTAGTGGTTTCGAGTAAGTTTGTGAGTTGCAAGACAAGGCTGTTAATTGCCTAGATCTAATCTAAGGACATCCCTACTACAAGTCGCAGTACTTATACTAGAAGGGAGGTCCTTATCATACAATCGGAAAGGTAGATGTGTATCAAGTAATAATAGAAACAATAGGCCTCATGCCTTGCATGAGGCGTCCGATGTCATGGAGTGCTGCAGCGCAGCATGTCAGGAAACAATAACAGATAAGCCTCATGCCTAGCATGAGGCGTCTGATGTCATGGATCTGATGTCAAGGATCCGATGTCGATCGTGAGAGTCCGACGTCACGGACCTCATGTCAGGGGGCTGTTGTATCACAGCATGTGTGGGAGTGGGTTCGGGTGTATGGAGTCACCATGCATCAAGGGTGCCTTCCATGGGAAGGGGATCGAATGCATGCAGTCGGCATGCATCATGTGTATGTCTGATGTCAAGGACATGCCCTAGGCATGAATCAAGGACATGCCCTAGGCATGAATCAAGGACATGCCCTAGGCATGAATCAAGGACATGCCCTAGGCATGAATCAAGGGGTGCCTCCTGTCTGGAGGGGATCGTCGGGTGCATCGGGTTCCATGAGTTACAAGGAAAATTGTAACATCGCCTCATATAAAGTTCTAAGAATCCAATCTATCCTCTACACAATCTAAGCTTCTATGAGTTTTCTTGATCGACAAGAAACCTCTGCGACCATCGTTGTCCTTGATCCTCTTATCATTAGTACTCGTAACCATTCCGACACTTCCTAGCCATCGGCTATAACCTTCATATACTATTGATCCACCAAAAGTCCTTAGAATTTACACATTGACCCTTGACGATAAACATCATTTGCCATTGATGCCGTCAATTGTCCTTGATATCATTTGATACTCCATCAGACTGTGTCAAACACCTTCCTCTCTTATAGAACTACCTTTACGACTAGTACCAACTAGTTGTCTTCCCATTGGTCGGACCATGAACATTCAGAATGTCTCGCACCCTTCCTCTGACTTGTGCAAATATCATCGGTTGCCTCATCGGCAGTTTTGGTGGTTTTCCCAGGTTGAGTATCATCACCGATTCTCTCGACCGGATTTCCGATCATTTTCCGCCCCCCTTCCTGGCCGCCTTGCATCACAGCCCACCTCCTATCAGCAGCACTGCCTAGAGGCAAAATTCCCTCATTTCCAATTAGGTGAAACAGTTTCAGGATTTGCCTCAGAAGCTGGTTTTCATATTACCACAGCCTCGGAGACTCTGACCTTAGTATTTAAGCTATCTACTTTTGTTCTGTATCGCCAGTTTGTAAATCAACAAAGTCACTCAATTAATCCAACTCTATCTTTGCTCCCTTTTCATCTCTCTTAAGTCTTCCTCAAACCCTTACTCATCCTCTCCAGAAAACCTCTGGACCTCTGATCCTCTCCTCTGACCTTATCTGAAATTAGCACACTTGATGAGGAGAAGAGTGCAGCTTCTTATAAGCTGAAGCCAAGTCCTTCCTGTCCGAACAACTCTCACCTCAGAATTCCTTTGGGATCCTGCTCCTGTCTGACTCTGTCAAATTCAACTGTCCGGGTCTGACCGGAAATCCAACGTCTCCCTTTCCTGATTCAGAACTTAACAGTATTTACAAACTCATCAAATCCATCCCATCTTTTCCTATGACTCCTACTGAATCTCAGACTCAATGAACCACAAGGAACTCTTGCTGTGCGGGCATGGTACCAGGTTTATCAGCAATCCGCCGATCTATACTTCCTTCCCCTAGGCATGCTTCGACTTTTGGTGCATCCACCAGACCATCCAACATCTTCAGGCAAATCGGTTCTGGAGCACCCTCTACCAGTGCTAACGTCATGTCTCAACCTCCAGAGACCCCTTGGAATACGACTCCACTTGAGTACATAGAGAATGTTGGGCAACCTAACCCCTTTGACGAGGAAGGTCCAGGTAAAGAGGACGGACTTCCTGGTGGACCTGACAACCCTAGCAGTCCTGATGGCCCCAGGGATGACCCCGATCAGATGACCCTCTACCTCCCGATGGTGGAAATCCTGATCCAGGAGATAGGTTCCTCGATGCTCTCTTCAAGCTCTCAGATAGTCTCTGAACCCTCTGGCAGAACCAAGCACCCAAGACCGAGAAGATCAAAGTTTGTGATCCTGACACTTTCAAAGGGGCCAATCCCCGGAAACTTCGGGACTTCCTAGTCTTGTGCAACCTTCACTTCTGCGATCATCCTCAGGTCTTTGCCTCCGACAAAAAGAAAATTCTATTCATCCTTTCCTACCTCAAGGGGTCAGCCCTTAGCTGGTTTGAACCTGGACTAAACGACCCAACAAATTCCACCCATTGGATGTGGAACTATGAGGTATTCCTTAGTGAGTTGGAAAGTAATTTTGGTCCTCACAACCCTGTTGGGGATGTGGAAAAGGCTCTTTCAGAACTCACAATGAAGAAAGGTGGAAGAATAGTGTGGACTTCTGGGAACTGGCTTCCTGGGTCAATTGGAATGAGGCTGCTCTTTGCGACCAGTATTTCTGTGGTCTTCCACTCCATCTCCGCATAGAAGTCTTATGGGGGGGATGACCCGATACTCTAGCATCCCTACATCTTAAAGCCCAGGATGCTGACAACATCTATTGGATGCAGGAAGAAGAAACCCACTTAGAAGCAAAGACTCCCGGAAATTCCACACACACCAGGAAAAAGGATTCTAAAGGTTCTCCTAGCTCCAACTCCAACTCTAACACTCAGTCCAAACCTCAGTCCTTGTCCAGCACTAACCGCACAAACCAATCCTCGTCTGGCAGCTCCTCTGGGTCAAAGAACAACTTCCAGAGGGACAAGCCAAAAAACTCTATTTCTGACAAGTTGGGAAAACACGGTAAACTAACTGGAGATGAGCATGAATGCCGCATGAAAGAAGGACTTTGCCTCTACTGCGGCGAGAAAGGACATGGAGCCAGGAATTGTCCGAAGTCCAAAGCAGCCAAAAGCCCATGCTGCAGCAGTCACTGAGTCCAAGCCAGACTCTGTGGACCCAAAAAAATAGTCCACAACACTCGGGAACATGCTATTGGGGCTGAGGGTTGCGTTGACCTTTCCCAACTGGCTGCTTACGTCCAACTCAACGTGTCCACTCTTTCTGATCCTGAATCCCTTACCATCCTGCTATCCCTTTCCAAACTTTCCCAAAAAATCTGAAATCTTATTGACTCTGGTTCCTCGCATTGTTTCCTTGATTCATCATTCATGTGGGAAAACCAACTTAGTACCAAAACCATTCCTCTGATCGGACTCCGACTGCTTGATGGAACTTACATAACTCAAGTTGTGGAACTCCCGGTCACTTTTCCATCTGGTGAAGTGTTCAATCTGACATTTTACGTAACCTCGCTGGACTCTTCCTGTTCTGCAGTACTTGGTCATAGCTGGCTGAAGCAATACAATCCATTGATTGACTGGTCTTCAGGCCAAATGAATTTCCATTCCACAGCTCAAAGAGGTCCTGCCCCCTTGATGTCCTCTGACTCTCCTATCTTGTGTGAGTCACCTTCACCTCTGAACCTTCCAGTGGAAACCCACGAAAACCCTATAATCACTAAACCCTTGAATCTTGTACCTCCTGAGATCTCTTTCATCAATGCTGCCACTTACATGCGTGCAAGCAAACTTCCTGGGGCTGTTGCCTTTCAGATGACATTCTCCCTGGAAGGACTTATGGCAAAATCCTCGGTAACATCCGGGAATCCTCTGGACCTTTCAGATGTTCCAGAAGAATATCACGAATTTGCAGATGTCTTTAAGAAACAGAAAGCTGACACCCTTCCTCCACACCGTCGCAAGAAATGTCAAGAAGCCTTCAACAAATTAAAAGAAGAATTCACTCATGCCCCAATACTTACTCAATGGCTACCGGATTCCCACATTATCTTGGAGACAGATGCCTTGGACTATGCCTTAGTGGCGATCCTTTCCATCTATACCTCAGATGGAGAAATCCACCCAGTTGCATTCCACTCGCATTCCTTCAACCTGGCTGAATTGAACTATGACACCCATGACAAGGAACTTCTGGCTATCTTCAAAGCTTTCAAACACTGGCGACAGTACCTCGAAGGTTCCGGAAATCCAGTAGATGTGGTCACGAAGCACAAAAACTTGGAATACTTCAGTAGCACAAAGCTCCTTACTTGTCATCAAGCTCAGGGGTCAGAATACCTTTCACAGTTCAACCTCGCCATCTGCTTCCGCCCTGGTAAACTAGGGGCTAAACCCAATGCACTCACTAGACGCTGGGATGTCTACCACAAAGGGGGAAATAGCGACTTCACCTTGGTAAATCCAAGCAACTTCCGTCCAGTCTTTACTCAAGAACAACTCACATCCTCCCTCTGACCCACTTTCCTTGCTACTCCTATCATCCATCAAGCCATCCTCATGGATGTTGAAAGACTCCACAACAATATCCAATCTTCACTCCCTCTTGATCCCATCTCCTCCTCACACCTTCCTTCACTGTCCACCCCAAATTGGTCTCTAGATGACAGTGGACTTCTCTGCCACTTCGACCAGATTTATGTTCCAGATGTCGCGGACCTCCATCTTAAAGTCTTACAATACAAGCACGACCACATCCTCTCAGGTCACTACAGGCAAAACAAGACCCTTCAGCTTATCTGATGGGAATATGTTTGGGCCAATCTCTGCACCTTTGTGCAGGACTTTTGCAAGTCTTGTACTACCTGCAAACGCTCCGAATCACCCCAGCACAAACCCTGTGGATGTCTAGAGCAACTTCCAGTTCCAGAAAGGCCTTGGCACTCCATTTCCATGGACTTCATCAAACAGTTACCGGATTCCAATGGTCACACTGCCATCCTAGTCATTGTAGACTGACGCTCCAAACAGGGTATCTTCATCCCCACAGTAAATGAGATCACGGCACAAGAACTTTTTCATGCACATCTTCTCCAAACACGGTATTCCATCCCACGTCACCTGCAACCAGGGTTCCGAGTTCATTTCCCATTTCTTCTGCTCTCTTGGGCAAGCCCTGGACATGAAAATCCACTTCACTTTGGGTTACCATCCAGAAGGCGATGGACAAACTGAATGCCTCAACCAGACCTTCAAACAGTACTTGTGGATCTTCTGCAACTACCAACAGGACAACTGGTCCCAGCTTTTACCCCTGGGGGAATTTGCATACAACAATGCTCCCTCAGCTTCCACCAGAGTTTCACCCTTCTTTGCCAACAAGGGTTACCACCCGAACATCACGGTTTTCCCGGAGCATGAACTAGCCTTGCAACGTGCACGCCATTTCATGGTCAACCTTGATGACCTCCACCAGGAGCTCTGGAAGCAACTCTCAGAAGCACAGAAGCGCTATCAAGGTCCTGCAGACAAATGCTGGGCACACGCTCCTGACTTCAAAATCAGTGATTATGCTTTTGTCAAAGGCGAGCACTTACACACTACACAACCCTCCAAGAAGCTCTCAGAAAGGTTCTATGGCCCTTTTGAGATCATTGCCCATCTGGGTACCCACTCGGTTACCCTTTGACTTCCAGATCACCTCCGGGGTGTCCACCTGATATTCCATCTCTCCCAACTAGAAGAAGACACTCCAAACACGATTCCTAATCATATTCAACCTCCACCTCCGGTCATTATAGACAATGAACTGGAGTACAAGATTGCAGAAATGCACAATTCAAAGATTGACAACCATCATGGATGCAAGCTACTCTATTTTGTATGGTGGGAAGGTTACCAAGGAACCACACATAGAGGTAAGCTACATTGTATCGAATGATATGACCTATCAAACACATACATTGTATCAAATGATACGGGTTCGATGGATGCTGTCGAACTCACTATATAAAGTCACTATACTATATTAACCAACGACTACATTGTACACTGATTATTATACCTTACAATAGACATGCATTAGGAATGTAATACAGACATTAGTAACATTTGAAATGCAATGGGCACAGACACGGTCATGGACATGGGGACGGCCATGGCATCACCATTGGGCATGGACATGGGAATGGGCAATATTAACCTATGAATACTATTGACTGTACATTGTATTATCTGTTTTGATGGATGCCGTCAAACTGACTATATATTTGTACATACTCTATTAATTAACCAATGACTACATTACTACTTTACTTGCTGTACCATACAGATAGACGAGGTCTTTACACTCCCCCACCTTTCCCGTCAGACTCCGACTGGAGTCCACCAGGACTGTTCACCAGCCAACTGCCTGCAAAGTTGCCAGTCCAGTCCCAGTCCAGTCCAACTGGACTCCGAGTGGAATCCACTCAAACACCGGATTCCACTCGGACTGGTCCAGTGGAGTCCAGTCAGATTCCGAGTGGAGTCCAGTCGGATTCCACTGAAAAAGTGTGTAAGAAAAGGAATTGAACCCAGATCTCTGTAGGTTGCTTATGTAATCAATCATGATGCACAATATAACTGTTACACCACAGTACCTTGTGTGAGGCATCATCAACTTGCATTAGGTACTGTGGTGCAGCTGTGTATGACAAAGCATATTGCTGCGTCGTCAAATGTGCCAGCTCATCACTCACCACCACCACCACCACCGTCGACGCCGCCTCCTTCCCTCCTCTCTCTACCACCACCACCACTGCATGGACACCCACTGCCACCACTCCCACGCCCAATCCGCCATCACCACCACCCGCAAACGAGCCAAATGGATGGAATGCGGGCCCAAACGATGCAGATCGCGTCGTTTGGGCCCTACATAAGTTTTTTTTGTTTTGTTTTTGTTTTTATCAACTAACTAACTCATTTTTTGAGTTTTCTAGGTTATAATCTACTAGTAACGACACCACCACCCGCAAACGAGCCAACACACCCACCCCACGCCTATGAGCCCCTGCTCGTAGGGTGGATCGTGAGTGTGTGCAGTCGACGACGACGTTGATGACGCCGCCTACCAGCACCAGGACCCAGAATGACCCAGACCCAACGACACCCATGCCAGCCCCCTCCTCCCCGTCCAAACGGGATGTGAGGGTGTCAATAAAGGATAGGAGATGGCAGAGGGGTACCGGGAGACCTGCAGAGCAGGATACCCACCTGGTAAGCACCCACCTACCCCCTCCCTTGCATGCCACATCACTGACCATTCCCCCCAACCCCTCCGAACTAGGAGACCCACAAAACTGACAACACACCCACCCCACGCCGACGAGCACCTGCTCGTTGGGTGGATGGCGGGTACACCAGGGTTACGACGATCACGGCACCCATCCCCACGCCTATGAGCCTCTGCTCATAGGGTGGATGATGGGTGCAGCTTGCTACAGCAACGGACGCGTGCGAGGAGGGGTGGGGGACGACACCCACCCCAGACCGCATCCCCCAACCCCCCCTCCCCCGCATTTTGCGTGGGGAGGTCTTTATTATTTTTAATTTATCTCTGCTCCGCCCCCTCTTGCAAGATGCGAGAGGGGTTTTTTTTTGTTTATTATTATATTATACCCACTCCCTTGTGTCCTACACGAGGGATGTGGCTAATTAAAATTTTTTGATCTTAATTGTTTGAAAAATGCCTCCTCAAAGAATATGAAAAGTTGAGTCATAAGCAAACCTTATATTGAACCCTAATAAATCTCCTGTGGCTCAAGTGGTTGAGCACACTTGTTTGGTTTGTCATGTGATTCCTTATGGTGAGGTCTTGAGTTCAATTCCTGCAGTACACAAATTTATTTTGTGGGTACTTTATGAAATTCACCAACTCCAAAGTCCTTTGAGCTCATATCTAATTGACTTATCATTTGGTTGAAATGCATTCCACTTGGACTCCACTTGGACTCCAGTTGGACTCCACTCAGACTCCAGTTGGACTCCAATGGGCAATTAAACTCTACATGCCTTAGTGTAGTTCAATTGGACTCCACTCGGACTCCACTCGGACTCCAGTGGACTCCAGTCATTCCGGTCGGAGTCCACTAGGACAGGTGGGGGACTGTAAAGTACTGGTTGAACCAAGTAGTCCCAAAAAGGCGATAATCTGGAGCTAACTCAGCAGTGTCTCAATGCGCTTCTAATTGGAAAGCAGGAGTGAATAGAGGCAAGTTGATTCCTTAGACTGCAAGAGGATCAATGTTGATCTGTGGAGGAATGAGGACAAGATACTCAGGAAAGTGTTTATCGACGGTGTGATCGGGAGTATGATCGGATGTGTCTCGATGTACTCAACTACTGCAAATACATTGTTTTGCACATTACTTGCTCATTTCTGCGCAGATTTCCTGCAGTTAAATTTATTCCTATGCAAAACACTCTCTTCTATCAACCCCTGCTCTCCATTCAACAGTGTGTTGTTTCACTGCCGAGATGTCTCAAGATTATTACCATTTTTGGAACACCTGGTTCAACTTGCTCCCTGGTGCATAGCTCGGCCTCTCCTGCTATATGAGTAGGTTGTAGCTCAAGGGGATCTTGTCTAATATGATATCAGGCTCTAATTTTATTACTACAACAAGTGGTTGAGGCACCATTGGCTTTGGGTGAGTGACTGTGCCATGTCTCAATACATTTACTCTACCTCTCTTTTATAGACTCATGAACCATTCAAAGGTGCTAAATTTAATTGTACTACTGATGTAGAAGATTCCATTGGCACATCACAGATAGAGAACCCCACTCCTTCTCATATCACTTTGCCTACCCTCCTGCGGACTTCACTCTGCTGATCTACACTCCTGCAGACTTCAGTTATGTCGATGAGACTTGGTTGTCTAGCCCTGATGAGATGCTGGACACTGACATTGAATGATGCATCATGTATATATAGTGTTGTGGGTAGTACATTGTACATAGTATCATTGTTTTTGTGGTCCTGTCAAGCCCCGATGTCAGTGCTGCTTCCCAGTCCCTGCCCCTGCCCCTGCCCCTGCCCCCATCCCCATCCCCTGCAATTGCATTTCAAACATTATGGATGTCTGTACTATGTTCTTAATGCACGTCTATCTGTACAGTACAACAAGTAAAGTAGTAATGTAGTCATTGGTTAATTAATAGAGTATGTACAAATATATAGTTCAATGGCATCCATTGAAACAGATAATACAATGTATACAGTCAATAATATGCATAGGTTAATATTGCCCATTCCCATGTCTGTGCCCGATGGCAATGCCCTGGCCATCCACATGGCCGTCCCCATGTCCATTGCCATGTCTGTGCCCATTGCATTTCAAATGTTACTAATGTCTGTATTACATTCCTAAGGCATGTCTATTGTAAGGTATAATAATCAGTCTACAATGTAGTCATTGGTTAATATAGTATAGTGACTTTATATAGTGAGCTCAACAGCATCCATCGAACCTGTATCATTTGATACAATGTAGCTTACCTATGTGAATGATTGGTGTCATCACATACATTGATTGCAATGGTACTGTTATTTAATTCAAACATGGGTAGTATAGTGGTCAAAATCTTCTTTTGGATCAGTTGTAGCGAGAAGAAATTTCAACAAATGCTGATTCTGCTGGAAAAGGGCACCCAGGGTGCCCTTTTCCTGACCAGTGGCCATATTTGATGATTATATGCCAAATATGGTGTCATCACATACATTGATTGCAATTCTACTGTTATTTCATTCAAACATGGGTAGTACAGTGATCGAAATTTTCTTTTGGATGGGTTACAGCCAGAAGAAATTTCAACAAACACTCATTCTGCTGGAAAGGGCACCTAGGATGCCCTTTTCCAGAGTAGTGGCCATATTTCATGGTTACCTGCCAAACAAAAGTGCTGAAACTGGATCATTTGACAGAAAAGGGTGGAAAAGGGCGCCCTTATCCCATATAAGATACTTAGATGTGTAATAGAATGGGGCGGGTCAGATCACTTCCTCCCCGTCCTGGACATGACGATTTATTGCAATACACAAAATTGTGTGTAACACATGCCCTACCGGAAAGTGCGCTCTCATCAAGATATCCCATCATGCCCTCGATGGGTAACAAGGGACATATTTAGGTGAGATGTCGCGATTAGCCACCCTGTGTAGTTTGCATTCTCACTACATGGACGCAATATGGAGCCTGAGTGCTTTATACATTGTGCGTGGATACCCGTCAAACCTTATTTCGAATTGGATTAAGAATAATATTGCTACCCATTGGCAGAACTGTTTGGCTAATACTAAATGTGAGCATGAGGACATATTAGTACTTAAGTCTGAATTCAATACAGCATGGAACTACTTTAATGCAAAAGAACTAGGTGACACAATCCTAGGCTACTGGTGCGGTGATGATGCTCAACCCAGAAACCCAAACAAAACCCACAAGATGGCTTCGGATGGTATAACATGAGTCAGAGGAAGGATGCGAGGCCCTCTAGATGTCACCTGTCAGACTGACCATCAAATAGTCACAAAACAACTGCTTGTCGAAGCAGTTCAAGGCTAAAAGAATGTGTTTCAAGGACTTGTGATGATTTGCGAGGTGTTGCAATGCTTTTTGAGATGTTGCGATGCTTTTTGAGATGTCACAATGCTTTTTTCAGATGTTGCGATGCTTTTTGAGATGTTGTGATGCTTTTTGAGATGTTGTGATATTTTTCGAAGAAGTTTCGAGGAATTTCGAGTGTGCAGATATGTTCGGATGCAAGATCGGGGGACTAGATGAGTAGTAGAAGTGAAGAAAAGGCTAATCAAGGGAAGCGAGAGCAAAAATAGCATAATGTGAGGAATTCAAGGAATTTCAAGGAAGTTTAGAGTAAAACACCAAACTTAGGACTGAATAAGACTAAACCAAACTCTCAAATCACTGTGATCTGGGAGGAAGACGACGACTTTCTTTT
This sequence comes from Tricholoma matsutake, assembly GCA_026075535.2. Classification (NCBI taxonomy): domain Eukaryota; kingdom Fungi; phylum Basidiomycota; class Agaricomycetes; order Agaricales; family Tricholomataceae; genus Tricholoma; species Tricholoma matsutake. Next base: position 11,658,746 of record AP026538.1, read on the forward strand.
TTTCTTTGTATCTAGTACATCTTTTTATATAAAATAAAGAAAGTACCTAAAAAATGAGGCAAACATGGAGGTCTTTACACTCCCCCCCATATTCCGATGTCATTTTCACCAGCCAAATTGACATGAAATGGCAGGTTCAGTCCTAGTCCAGTCCGATTGGACCATCAGAATTTCCTAGGAATTTCTGACCATAGGAATCACATAGGAATATTCCAAGGTTATGCAGAGACATCGGACAACATAGGATTCCGATAGGAATGATAGCAGCATTGCTTAGTCATAGTAGAAAAAGTAGAAACACATGACAGAATTGAACCCCAGAGCTCTAATATGATTACATAAACTTACAGTAACAACAAGACCACTACACTAAACAGTCATTGCAGGTACGTGCTTGTACTGCACTACATACTGTTCCCGTGGGTGTGATGACAAAGCACAAAGCCGCATCACCACACCTGCCAGCTCATCATTCTCCCACCACCACCACCAATGATGACAACAACGACCATGGCCGCCTCCCCACCTCAACCACCACCACCACCATACCCACTCCCACTCCCACTCCCGTGTAGGGACTACCGTGGATGGACCCGGGTCCATCCGGGTGAATATCCATGGATGATGTACTGAAGTCCATGGATATGGGTGGATCCATGGATCATCCATGGGTATCCATATGAATACTACTATTTTTTATGCTCTCAAATGCTCTAATATATGTACCATGGTCTATTAAAATGTTTTTGCAAGGTCAATTACCTGCTGGAGTGCCTTGTTGGCAGTTGGCACTAGTGTTGCCATGAGGGCCCATGTCTTCAAGTCAGACTTTTTTGATTGCTGTATATCTCTGTAAGTACATCATTGTAGAACATAAACTAATTGATGTGGGGTACATATTTATCACTGCTATTGACCAATCCAAAAATTACATAAATCGGATCACTACATCTTGAGTTATTGACCAACTAAAACTCTGACTTTTTGTATATACAAAGTCAGAATTTTAGTCGGTCAATAACTCAAGATGTAGTAATCTGATTTATGTAATTTTTGGATTTGTTGATAGCAGCAATAAATATGTACCCTGCGTCGATTTGTTTACATCCTACGATGATGTGCTTGCAGAGATATACAGCAATCAAAAAGTCTGACTTGAAGTCATGGCAACACTAGTTGGCACACATGATGTTATCTATTATACTGAGTAAAGTTTGTACTTAAGACTGCTTCTTTTAATCAGAAAATGGTTTTACACCAATAAATATTACTTTGAAATACATCTGAAATACCATAGGAATTTGTACAATTACAATTCAAGTTCTCCAAAACCTGAATTCCTCATCTGTCTCTTCTACCTCATCTTCCAACTCAGTCTCATCAACTTCTTTCTGAGGTCCCACCTGCTCTTCACTTCCCATTTGCTTCTGAACAATCTTAATGGTTTCTGAAAGTCCTGAATAGAGTGGAGTTTTGGCCCAAGATCCAACTGCAACTTGAGCCTTGAAGGTCTGTGGGCTGGTGTTATGCTGAAGGTGATTGATCTCAAGCCTTCCAACTGCAAATGCACATTCAGCATCCACTGATGATGCTAAAAGAGTGTCTGAGTAGAAGCAAAAATAAGAATTATTACACTTACCTGATGCTGAGCAAAAATCAAGCCCCATCTTTGCTAACCGAGGTCGCTGCTCAATGGCTTGATGCCAGTACTTCATGATTCCTCCAACCTCCTTGATAGTAGGTCACATGACAGTCATTTTCAAACTCGGCATGAAAAGCAGGTCAGAATGGTGTATAACAACACTTTTCAAAAGTTTCCCTTCAACATACTCTAATATGACACTAAATATCCTGCCAGGATATCTTGATAATTCCATATTTCACACACCAATTGGATTTGATCATTCAATAAAAGTGTGAGAATGACAAAAATACAAGAGGTATATCTTGATGATGCCTTAATGGCTTTACTTGATCATTCAAAGAGAGCAAGAATGTCAAGAAAAAGCATGTGAAACTCAGATTAAAAAATCTGGTCAAAATTGTATGTACCATCACTATGTTTTATATACAGTGTCACATGACTATGCAAGGGTGATTTTCAAACTCAGCTGAAAATTGTGGTCAGAATGGTATATAACATCACTATGTTCCGTATATGGTAGGTCGCATGACTATGCAAGGGTGATTTTCAAAAATTGCGGTCAGAATGGTATATAACATCACTATGTTCTATATGGTAGGTCACATGATCAGATGGATACCATTTTCAAACTCAGCATAAAAATCTGGTCAGAATGGTATATAACATCACTATGTTCTATATATAGGTCACATCATACAGATGTCATTTTCGAACTCAGCACAAAAAGTTATAACATCACTATGTGAGGGACTGGTCACTGAACTAAATTTAATCACTAAGTCACCTGCAAGCTAGGACTTTGCTCCAACTCTGCTCGGATTTTGATCCGACTTTTGTCTTTACAACTGTGAAAGAAAATTTACTAGGACTCTGGGCAGAGTCTGAGGACTGTCCGCAGACTCCATGCAGACAGCTAGGACTCTGCTCAGACTCTGGTAGGATTCTGCTCAGAGTCCGCGGACAGCTAGGAGTCCATGTGGAGTCTGTGTGGATTATGTGGGGGACAGTAAAGTACTGTCATTCCTTACCAAGACTATACTTGTGCTAGAGGGCCATTGTGTTGCATGGCAATTCCGAGTTCTGTAGGGGGCTGGGGGCTTTACCCGCTTAGAGCATACACAGCCACTATTGCAGTGGCCAGCTGGCTTTGGCTTGGTTTTTGTAGAATCAGGGCCCCACTTCTGGCCATTCCATTTCGATTGATGTTCATGGGCGAACAAGGGGAGGGGGGCTACTAAAGGGACCTCACAAGATCTGAAATGGATGAGAATCAAAATAGGCCACTTAGGCAATTACCACACTAATAGATCAGATGAGACATCCAGTCAGCTCAATTGACAATACCTCATCTCAATAAATTCAGAACTCAGAATTACTCATTTATTTAAATTTAATAGTAACCATCCATTCATCCATGGATATCACCCATGAAATATCCATATCCATATCCATCCATCCATATGTCATATCCATGGATGGTCACCTGGATGATGGCCATCCATGGTAGTCCCTACTCCCGTGCCATCAAGAGGGGCCAATGGCCATCAATGGACACAAGCAGCCCAAACGACGGAATCATCGTTTGGGCCACAGTAAGTTTTTTTTTTTTTTCTTTGTTTCTTGTTTTCTAAACTAACTAACATCTTTCTTTTGTTTTTTAGGTCCTAAACTACAGGGTAACAATGGACGGATGGACGGACTCGCCCAAACAATGCAATCTGCGTCGTTTGGGCCCTAGGCAAGTTTTTTTTTTCCCTTTGATTTTGAGTTTGCACTAACTGTTTTTCTTTCATCTTCTAGGTTCTAAGCTGTTGACACCCACAGAGACAAAGAGGGATGGGGAGGGAGACAAGGAAGTGATGACAACAATGACGACGACAGGGAGGGGGAGACGAGAAGGTGGAGGGGGAGACGAGGGGAAGGCGACAGGCACCAGTACTGGACAAGATGAGGGCGGCAAGGGACAACGAGGGGGGGACAATGAGGGGGTGGGGACAACGAGATGGCACCCCGAACGACACACCACTCACCACCAGCCTCACAAGCAACTGCTCGTGGGGTGGACAGTGGGTGGAATGATGACAAGGAGGGGGAGACGAGGGAGGAGGAGATGAGGGACACACATGGGACACCATGCCACCGCCATGAGCATCTGCTTATGGGGTGGATCGTGGGGTCTATGAGAAGGAGACGGCACCCCAACACCCGAACCCCACCACTGCAAGCTTTGCTCGTAGGGTGGAACGGGTGCTAATGGCCATGTCACCACCTCCACACTGAAATGCAACGCACCACCACTCCCTCCCCTCCCGCAAAATGGGGGGGGTGGTTTTTTGTTTTTATAGAATTTTAAATAGTATAATTAATTGTCTCCCCCCTGCGTTTGCATCGGGGGGTATTTTTTCAATCTATATTAGTTATATTAGTTCCTCGCGTCTTTGCGAGGGCTAATCAATTGTTTTTCGAGCTCTCGTGAGGGAGGTTAAAAATATGTGAACTATCCCTAAGTGCATTAAATGGACTTTGTATTACATATTTAATAATTCTCCTGTGGCTCAACTGGTTGAGTGCTTGTTTAGTCATCATGTGACTTACATCCCATGGTCCATGGTTCAATCCCTGCTTTACCCACTTATTTTGTAAGCACTTGGGGAAAGTTAAGTCTTCCAAAATGTGGTAGTCCGACTTCATGTTGGAATTGCATAGGACTTTACTAGGACTTTACTAGGAATTTCTTGGAAACAACAGCACATGGTCATCAAGATACATTCCGATCGGATTCCTATCAGACTACTAGGACTAGTGTCAGACTAGTAGGACTCCTATCGGATTCCGATTGGACTCTTATCGGAAAACTCGGACTCCTAGGACTCCGATAGGAATATGGGGGGGAGTGCAAAGTTTACCAAACATGTAGAAAACTCGAGGCAAAAGACAATATAAGTATATCAGAACAATAAAGCGAGCCTAGAAGGGGTGAATATAACACATGATAAAGAAATAATAAGAAAGAATAGCTAAAACCAGACTGTCCTTGTTATAAATTGAATAAAAGATCGGAAACTGCTTCAAGCGGATTGTATGTGTGCACATGCGGTCGAAATGTGTTCGATATACTCGACATAATGTCCCATGTGTCCAGTATGTGTCTGAAGATCATTCGAATAGGAAATACTGTGTCCAATGATGTTTTTCGAGGTTCGATGTTTTGCGAAGATTTTCGAAGATTCTTCGGACTTCGTTCGTGGCCCGATATCGGTGCAATATTGTTTGACAATGGTAGGGGATATGTCTGGCATGTGTGCGATGATTATTCAGATAGCGATATAGTGTCCGATGTCGATTTGTGATGTTCGATGATTTTCGAAGTCGGTCAAGGAAATATCGGACTTGTTCAAAGGCCGATATCGCTGCGATATTGCTCGAAACTGGTTCGGAACTCATCGACGATGTTCCAAGTGTATATCCTGAGCTGTCCGAAGGTCAGGGGAATTGTACTATAGCGGCTGAAGGCATGCGAAGAATCTCGAGGTGTCGCAAAGAGTTTTGAAGTGTTGCGAAGGATTTTGAAGCATTCTCGTGACTTTGTAGAAGTTCGTAGAGCTTCGGAGGGGTTCATATGGGTTTGTAGAGCTTTGTAGAGGTCTGTAGAACTTTGTAGAGCTTTGACAGCGATCATAGACGTGTTTTCCGAGCTTGAATGACGAGGTGGACCTATCAGCAGCTGGCTTGCCGCCACGGATGCAGGAACACTTAACAGCCGATCTGCATATGGACAATACTCAGATGATTATGGCGACCTCGAGTATGTAGACCCGGTGTTTTGTGTCATGGCAACCACACCTCTTGGCCCCCACCCAATCCCTGATGTCCGGAAAGTAGGCCTAGCTAATTGAAAGCTGATAGTTTTGCGTAAATGAACTCGAAATCTATTTGATCTTACCAGTCTTTGGAAAAAGACTGTGCTCACTACATTAGATAAGGATACTTTAGAGGCTGGAACTAACATCTCAGACAATGATGAGGGTAGTTCCTCCAATATGTCTGAGACAGACCCAGCCTACTTATTTCAAACTATTGGTTATTGTTGAACAGATGACCCATGTGTACAGCTGCAACCCCAAGAGGGAAACGATCTGTTATACACTCACAAAAACTCGCTCCTCTGGTTGTAATGACATGAGGGAGCCACCTTAGTAGCCAAGCATCTTGGTGAAGATAGTTGTACTAGTGCAGAATCCGTCACACTAGCTAAGTTGAATTGCCTGAAGTTTACAGGTTCTGACATGTTGACGTTAGTAGGGTAAGCACATATGCTTGAGTCGATGCAGTAAGCGATCACTGATAGTTTTATAACAATAGTTCTCAGACAAAATATACAATTGTCTCACAGACCTTGTCCGAAGTAATTTTTCGAACATTGATTCCTAGGGGATCACATTCAACTGATGTGGTTAACCCAAACCCTAACTGTGAGTCGCCATACTTAATTGTATGACATATAACCGAGATAGACTAGTCTTATACATTAGCTAACCTGAACCTGAACCTGAACCTTATCCTGACCAAATCTTAATAGGTGGACGTCAGGAAAGGTGCATTCGCCTGCCATTGTTGGGATGATGGCAAAGGAGGGTTCTGAAAATGGGTGCTGTGATACCTCTTTGTCGATTTGATTTGATCGGAGGGGCTGCACTTAGTTTGGGCACTTTCGGTGGACCACCTTTTTGATGTGCTTTGATGGGTACATTTAGACACACGCTAAAACTTTTGGCGCGCACGTAGTTTATCTAGGCATGTAAATGTCTTATTGTCTTATCTGCTTATCGTTCTATTTTTAGATTTCTTGGGAAATTTATTGGTAAGCATCTTATAAAGATCGGTTATTATTGTATATGCCCGAGGCCATTGATTTAAATCAACCTCAGTGTTTTGTCATTGCTGTCCATTGACAGTGTGAGAAATCAGACCCAAAGAGCCTATAAAGGTGAAACAGGATGGTTCTGGTATCCCCAGTGCCTGTCATCCTTTATGTCTCACATACTCTTCCATAGGTTGTAGAATACACCTCCCTAACGCTGACAACCCTAACTGAGCCTAACATGCTAACATGGATATGCCGAGACTTTCCCATGAGTGAGTACCACCATCAGAATCATCTTGCGAATATGGTCCAGATGACCTAGCACAGCACAACCAAGCCATCAATAAACCTTGACAGCCAACGCCAACGCCGAGATTTTCACATGAGTACTACCATCAGAATCATCTTGCGATTACGGTCCAGATGACCTAGCACAGCCATCAATAAAAGTTGATAGCCAAGCCAAGCCAATGCCAATGCCGAGATTTTCACATGAGTACCACCATCGGAATCATCTCACGAATACGGTCCAGATGACCTAGCATAACCATAAAAATCTCCCAACAGCTATCAAAAGTACTCGTGAGAGCCAAGCAGACAAAATACATTTCACGTCCATACCCCCATTAGAATCCCCTCATTGATACAATCACAACACACTCCCACTCACCCCTGCTGATCCAAGATGCAACATTTTTCATATTTGTTTCAAACAAACAAACCACCAGGAATTTCAGGTCTGCCAAAAATGGAAAATGGAATCACACGTGGGGGAAATCACCCTGGGCTCACCCCGATCACCCCGGGATCACACCGTGACCAAGCATACACATCACCCGACCCCTGGGTGATCATCACCCAAGGAATACTACAGGACCCCTGACAGCTTCAAACAGAATCAAACAAATGTAAACCACCCAAACAAACAGAAATAGTCCTAGTCACTTTTCACCATCAAAAAGTAGTCAGGAACACCTCCAAAACAGGCAAAACATACAGGTCACCCAGGTCTGGGTGACCGGAGAACTATAGTCTTCCGAAGTGGAATATGGACAGTGTGGTCTTCCACACAGGGATTTTACACCAGTTACTCATCCCATCTTCAAGACAGGTGTTGTGTTGCAGTGTCCTTTTGATGATCTCACAGTATTGTTAATCTGGCATATTATCCACACTGAAGAGGTTTGGAAAACGACATGCTAGTAATGATGACAAGACAGCGGGTGCATTACTAAGACCTGCCCTGATCTCCTGCTCGTAAGCACAGCACCTGGCTGCAGACCAAAGTCTCAGGAACCTCTATACCTGCCATGGCGGTTCAACTGTATGTCATCATCACAAGAAAATCTGTCCAGGCTACAAGATCCCCAGCAAAGCACACACACTGATGAGAACATGCCCAAAGGGCAACTCAGACACCAAACACCCTGTTGGCAGGGTGGGTTGCAGAAAAAAAATATATATATTCTAAAGATATACAAAGTAATGTAGTTCAACCAGGTATCTTTTAAAGTCTTTGGAGGGGCAGGTGTGAGTTACAACAACACAGATGCACAAAAAATTGAGTAAGACACAATGGAGGGCATCAGAAAAGGTGACAGCACAGGTCAAGCAAGCTGGCATCATGTAACGAGAGGGATGGGAGAAGGGGGAGGGGCAGCATTGTTGAGGAGGGGGGGGGGAGGAAAACTTGGGCAGGCAGTCTCAAATGGCGGCAGCGCAGATCAACCAAGCCGGCATCAAGTAATGAGAGGGATGGGAAAAGAGGGGGGGGAACTCAGGTGGACAACTTCAAATGGCGGTGGCACAGGTCAGTCAAGCCTGCATCACATAACAAGAGAGATAGGAGAAGGGGGAGGGGCAGCATCAGTTGATAGGGACAGTGGCAAAGAAGATGAGATGCAACACCGTTCAATGCCATGTGGCATCGAATGGCATCAAGGACGAGCAAAGCAAAAAGAACTCGAGGGAGAAATGTGGGCAGAAAGGAAGAATGGGCAAGAAGTCCATGATGATGGTTGATATACTGTCAATAAAACTCCATCTGATTGATGGAATGTTTGGGAACACGCAATGATTCGGAAGATGCTGATGATACTGAACCTGGGAAAACCACCAAAACAGCCGATGAGGCAACTGATGATATTTGCATGAGTCAGAGGAAGGGTGTGAGACATTCCAAATGTTTGTGGTCCAACCTATGGAAAGACAAGTAGTTGGTTAGTCGTAAAGGTAGTTCTATAAAAGATGAAGGTGTTTGGCACAGTCCAATGGAGTATCAATTGATATCGAGGATGATCAATGATATTGATGGCAAACAAGGTTTATCATCAATGGTCGATGCATGAATTCTGAGGACCTTTTGATAGGTCAATAGGATACAAAGGCTATAGCTGATGGCTACGAAGTGTCAGGATGGTTACTAGTGCTAATGATAAGAGGGCCAAAAGAGGATCAAGGACGAGGATGATCACAGAGGTTTCTCGTCGATCGAGAAAACTCGTAGAAGCTTAGATTGTTTTAGAGGATAGATTGGATTCTTAGAACTCTATACGAGGCGATAGATGAAGACAATTTCTTGTTATTTCCAAGTAGATACTACAGAGTTCTATATGTTTTAAAAGAAACTTCCTAAAATGGTATAAGAAACATGTGTAGAACATGAGGCAAAAGATATGAGTTAAGGCATGAGGCCAAAAAGGAGACTGGAATCTGAACAAGAAAGAGATATATTATATGATGAAGGAGTAATAAAGGGTATAGAACTGAAAAGGGACTGTCCTTTGTGTATAAACCACGCTAAGTCTCACAATAATCTGTCCAGTGGGTTCTGTATGCGATAGGGACTTGGAACGAGGCTGACCTACTATCAGCAGGTTTGAGCATGAGTTGGAATACTTCCTGGCACATGGTATTCCACCATTTAGATAATGAATGCAGTGCCCGATGTCACTCGTAGTCTCTCGATATTGATCGATAGCACTCGATGATGGTCGACGATGTTCGATCGCAGTCGCAGTTGTTCGAAGTTGATCGGGGATTTTTGATGTTTGTTCAGAGGGATCTTAGGGCATTTTGAGGTAGTCCTAAGGTTGTGCGATGTGGTTTCTTGGTACGATCGATGTCGCTGGTGATGTCTTGATGCGGTCGATATGATATCGCAATCAATAGACTAGGTCACGCTGCATCTGGGACATTGTAGGAGTTAGCCGATGTGATTAGAATGTGGTTGAAATGGTGAATCGGCCTTTGAGCCAAGGAGACAACCTATCAGTGCAATGCCAAACATTGCCACATCACTCAGAATAAGCAACAACTTGATTCCTTTTCCCCCCATTATCCGCCATCTCACATCTCTCCCATCTGACAAAATGCCTGTAACTACTCCCATAAGTGCTGTATTTCCTAATTAAGTAAGTTATATGGTAATCTACAGGCTTTTTCCACTCCCTCTGCTCCTGTAACTGGTCCTGGAGGAGCCTGCTCTTCAGTCAGGCTGACCTTGGCTGAGGCCATGAATCGGGCTCTTGGATACAATGAAGGTCTCAACAGGCAAGCAGGAGTTACCACCAGGGATCAGGAGTCCTCTTCCTCCCCCCTCTTTCATTTATCCTGTTTTGACACTGTTTAAATTTATAGGTTGAGAATCCTGCAGTAAAAAAAGCCAATACCTTGCCCAAGACCATTAATAGAGCCCAGGTAAGTCTCCCCTTATTATTTGACACCCTTTTTTTATTATTCATCCTTTTTCCTCCCCTTATTTTTGATTTTGATAGGTCTTGGTGCCTCCTGCCCCATACAGGACTGGTACAGGCACTTCCCCTGCAGAGGGTTCTACTCCTGGAACTTCTGCTGGACAAGGACTCCCTACCATAGTTATTGTAAGTCTATTTTTACACTGGAAATTTACTTTGACTGTAACTTAAGTTATGCCTTTACCTTTCTTGCAGGGTAAGAAGCATGCTATGGAGATTCCCGGGCACAGAATCTCAGATAACAATCAGGTATGTGGCTCCCAGATTTTTTCACCACTTCTTTTTGAAATTATATGCAGCAGAAAAAACAAAAGACAACCCATCCTCGCTGAAAACTCAAGAAGGTAGTATGGTCAAGTTGTTTTTGTGAAAATTACTGATATGTACTAGGAGCTGAATCCCCTTATCTGACAACCTGCCAATGAGGGAAAAGGCAAGGGCAAGGTATGTGGTCATTGATTTCCATGGGAACTTCATTTCTGATTGTATATTGTACAGGCACCTAACAGACAGGAGCGGAAGGCAGCTGCTAAGACAGCTGGTGCACTGGCAATTGGCTCAGTGCTCCCATTTTTGGCCACAGTCATGAAAGAAGCAGTGAGTATTCTTTAGTAACTATCCTTTTTGTTGAAACTTACTTTTCTTGCATGATAGGCCCAGAACAGGGAAAATAAATGGATTCGGAGGGTCAAACATGTATGTCTTGATTTAATATGCTTTTTTCCTCTATATCATGATTGTAATTTTAGATCAAGGCACTGGGATTGGACCTGAAGGTTCCCAAGAACTCCATTGCCAGGCAAATGAGAGCTATGGTGAGGGCTGCACAGATGCCCTCAACTAGCTCATTGGATTGGCATACAATGATCAATTTAGAGAATCGTTATACTTTGATCCTGCGACATGACCCATGCAAGGTGTGGTATGAGGGCTTTGCAGATTCCTTCAAAAGTACTTTGAACCTCCTGACTTGTTGTCAAAATTGTGAGTTTTACTTTTATTTTTTCTTAAAGCATTTTTGATGTTGACCTTCCCTTGCAGGTGGAAAGAAATTATCAGATTACAACATGCTTCTTGTAGGATTCATACCTCAGCGAATTGAAGCTCCCAACATTGACCTCAAGCATTTGGACAAGACTGGGCTGAAGTACAGCATTCACATACGTCATCTGAGGTGTCTTTCTCATAAGGGTTGGCTTGGTCTTTTGACTGATGAGATGGGGGATAATGGTGTTGTCACTACCTGTTTCTGTGAGGGGCTGCATTTTCACCCCAATATCTGCAATGATGGGTGGGTTTGGGTCAGAGAGCAATATGAGAGGTACTGTTCTGCAGGAGACACCCAGCCTTTTCCTTCTCAACCTCATTTTTGGAATATCCTTGCTGTTGGCTCCATCATATGCGCCTGGCCTCCTGAGGTCTTTTACCCCTGGGTTGAGATGGTCAAGAATGGTGAGGAGCTTACTTTACAATCACATCTTGACATCACCCCCAATGCTTCCCCCACTGCTGGCCCCTCTGCACCAACTGCTCATTCTCCCATTGCTTCTCCTGCCCCCTCGCCATTGTCTTCTCTGTCTCCTTCACCATCACCCTCTCCTTTCCCATTGCCATTGCCTCATCCATATTCATTGCTACAATTTCCACCTTCTCTTCCAGCCTCTCCTACTCATTCCGGCATATTGGATTGGCACATGAAGTCTTCAGCACCATCGTTTGGTCAGGGTCCTGATCTGGGAAATGTGGATGCTTCTGAGAGCCTTCAGATCAAGAAGGAGATGATGGAGGACAATGCCTCACTGACATTGGCAGCTTCAGCCATAGCTGAAAGTGGGATGTTGGATATTGACAGCTTTCAGCTTGTCATTCCAGGCCCCAATTCAAGGTTGTCAACACCTGCCCCAATCACACAGCTATTGACCTCAGCCCCCGCCACTCCTGCCCCTGCATCCCAGACGCACAATTCAGCTGGTCATGAGGAGGATGCATCCTTATGGGACACAGTTGATAGGATTGAGGATGATGTTTTCATGGAAGTTGAATATTGAGCCAGTTGGTGTAGACATGCTGTAGAAATTTTGAGTACCTTAATGAAAATTATGACTTATGACAGACACATTTGGCTAGTGAGTTTTTGATTAACTGGTGAGAGGGTGCCCAGGTTTCCCTAACTCTCTGCTATTTTATTGATATCCCTAACTCTTGGTAAAAGTTATTTCAAGACTCAGAGGCTTTCCTTAGTAGGCATTTCTGTGAGATTGCCTTCAATGGACAGGTTTGCTGCCCAAGAGGGGAGCCAACCTGGTCCTAGAAGGCCCCCTGAGCCCTAACTTTGTTCAATAGATCCCTAACTGGGGTGGAGAAAGCATAAAGACATACCACTTTTCAGTTGCAGATGCTCAACAGGACCCCCCCTCCTGGGGTGGCAAGAAGCGCCCTGCCGGGCAGCTGCAAAAGTGGTCAGGGGGACTCATGGGAGTCCCCCCACCCCCCCCACAATTTTCCCAGGAATTATTGATAGGCAGGAAAAAATGTTCCCACACTCTGGTACTGTAATGATTCACTCAGATAGATAGAGCACCCAGGATGCCCTTTTCCTGAGCAGTGGCCATATTTGATGATTATATGCCAAATATGGTGTCATCACATACATTGATTGCAATTCTACTGTTATTTCATTCAAACATGGGTAGTACAGTGATTGAAATTTTCTTTTGGATGGGTTACAGCCAGAAGAAATTTCAACAAACACTCAGTGTGCTGGAAAAGGGCACCCAGGGTGCCCTTTTTCTGACCAGTGGCTATATTTTATGGTTACCTGCCAAACAAAAGTGCTGAAACTGGTTCATTTGACAGAAAAGGGTGGAAAAGGGTACCTTTTTCCTGTATAAGATACTTAGGTTTGTTTGGTACTGCACATAAATGCCTGGGTGCCTGGGCAGTAAAAGGGTTTGCAGTAAGGTGGCCTCCAGCTGAGGTGATACACCCTTGGGCAACTGAGTTTTGGACATCCTTCCCTCTGGATGTCTGTGTCCCATGAGCAAATCCCTGGTGCACAGAAGTGCTTCCCATTCCAACAGTTGGGATGGGCATCGATGGGGCACTGGCAAAATTCCTATGGGGCATCTCATCTCCAGCAGCTGCTCCTGATACGAGGGCACCTGTGCTGGCACCTATGCTGCATGACTTACAATGCTTCTACTACATGTGTCACAATGCACATTTCAAGCCAGTAGAAAGACCCATACCTGGATTTCTATAACCTCACATGCCTGAAAGTCGCACTGTGGGCACAGAAGAAACCCAGACTGGCAATCAATTCTCCTTGGTTCACCCACCCCCTGGAGACGCACAAGGGCATAATTTGGTACAAACACTGGCTGTTTTCCATTGGACCCCCCCTGCATGGGTAGCCTGCTGTCATTTCCTGAGCAGTCATTCAGCAACTTTGCAAAATGTGCAAGCTTACCTTGAAACAATCTTGCTCTTTTTGGGCCTATGTAATGACACTGTATGAGACTGCTTTCAATAGCAAGGAATATCTGCCACAGACTGCCTATTGGACCCCCCCTGCATGGGTAGCCTGCTGTCATTTCCTGAGCAGTCATTCAGCAACTTTGCAAAATGTGCAAGCTTACCTTGAAACAATCTTGCTCTTTTTGGGCCTATGTAATGACACTGTATGAGACTGCTTTCAATAGCAAGGAATATCTGCCACAGACTGCCTATTTTTTGTTTGTCCACCTGACTCTTCCCTAGCTGTTCCTCTTTCAGATTGGTAGGACTGCATTGATCTGGTTCTTTTAGTCCTGTTATTGACATGGTTGCCATGAAAATCACTCATAATGCAGCAGAAAATACACACAATGTAGCTTGCATAGCAGTAGATAGGGAGACTGGTGTGTTGTACTGAAAAAGAAGTCCAACCCCAAAAAATCAGCCTCAATTGAAGCACTCCCATTCTGGGTGAATTACATGATGGAAGTTGAACCAATGCATGACATTGGTTCTTTTCCCTAACCTGTACATCAAACCTTCTTAACCTTTAACACAGTCCACAATGTGCATTTGTATCCATGACATTGAAAAAGAAAGAGAAAAAGAAAAAGAAAAAAGCAGCATGGCGCCCACCATGTCTACATAATTACATAACCATTAATTCCTACCTGTGTCATGTGACCCATGAAAGTTTGGAGAGGTAGGACTAGGATGGCGGGAGAGGAATTGACACTGACATGTGACTGATCAACATTTGGAGAAACAGCAAGACACCAGTCACATGACTGGTAAACATTTGGAGAGGTGAAACAGCGCAGGAGGGATTTGACATGGAAATGCAGGCAAGAGGGAGTGAAAGGAGAAAGAATTCAGAAAATGGCAAATACGAGGATTCAAGATTGGCTTACTGGTGGTGTCTTGATGGTAAGGAAGCATATTTGTCAGTCTGTATTTCATTTACCATCCACTGCCATTGAAGCGTGACCCTATCTACTTCAATGGGTGCACAGGGATGTTGAATGTTGAATCTAAAGAGCAGGGGGCTAGATGAGGGAGAGACTGGAGAGAGCAAGCCAGAGGGAGTTAAGTGACAGTGTTGGTGTGAAAAAATTGACCATTTCAGCGATTTCAGGGTCAGCAAGGTTTCGGGAAAAGAACGTGTGTGAGAGCGTAGAGTGTCGATAGTAAGTTCATTATAAAAAAAAAGTGGAAGGAAGCTGAAGCTTCCAACACTCAAGGACATGAGAACTATAAGGAACTTAATATAATTTGACAGGGGAATCTAGAATACAGTACAAGTACCTATATACTACAGGAATAACATGTGATAACTGCAATGACATGTGATAAGACTTGCTGATGTAAGAGACACTCCTACAATCTGCTAACCAATCATAAAATATCAAGTGCTTGTCATTGCCATCAGTGTTACAGGCATTGAAAGTATCAAAATTATGCAATTCCTCATCAACTGGGAATGCAATATGTTCCTCCCCACATTCAACTGCTCTTTTCTTCCACTTGTCCCCTCACCTTTCTTCCCCTTGTCTTTGTTCTTGTCCCTCTTCTTCTTTTGGCAATCCTTTGTGTTGTGTCCATATTTTCCACAATTATAACATTTATTTCCTGGGAACTTGTGGCATTTACTTGTCCAGTGTCCAGGTTTCTTGCAGTGTTTGCAATATGGTTTCACACTTTCTTTGTGGTCTGTTATACAAGCTTCCAGGGATTTACAACTGGGTGTTAACCAGGGTAGTGCTACCATTTCCATTACTCCCATTATTACTTCAATTAGCCCATATCTTGTATTCCTCCCATATTATACCTATAAATTGATCAGAGGACATATGGGGTTTTGGATCTGGATCATTGGGGTCATTGGTGTTCCCATTATATAGGTCCATGAAGGTCTGCCAACTGGGGGGTAAGGACACTGAAACAGTGGACTTGAATTGCATATCCAAAACATGGAATTCTGGATTTGGGAATTGGTTAATTCTGTCTCGTAGGGACTTCCTCAATATCATGTCGAGGTGTTTCAAGAGGTCTCCTCCATCATATACCTTGGTTTCATATAATTGAGTTAATATAAATGTAACCATCTGATGCACCATAGCCAAAAGTGTGTGGTACATTTCGTTTGCAGTATCCTTTGAGCCCACATGGTTCAGTTATGTGCACCTACAGGATTATTGGGTCTTTCTACATCTCCTGTAATATATTTGGTGATGTCACAATTAATAAAAACTCTCTGCATCCTTTCCTTGCACTCATGCCAGTTTGTGTCTGTTAAATGATCACGGTCAGACAACTTACTGACATTCAAATATTCCTTGGTTTGGATTAATTCTATATATTTGTGGGGTGCTGCTGTGGGTTGATCACCATGAGCAGTTGGATTGCTGTGGTAGGGTAATGAGGCCCACTTGTTAACCCTTACCCTTTTTCTATTTCTCTCCAGCCTCGGCATCTAGTGTGTTGTCATGTCACTGATAGTTTTTATTCTATTTTTACTTTCTAGCTCCCTTCTCTTCCTTGCAACACATAAAATACACAATGCATTGGCAATGCTCCCTTGGGCTTCGTACCAGCAATGCCACTGTCAACAGGAGGGAATGGTTCTGTGTTTTTAATTAATCTTGCATTTGATGTTTCTTTGATTTATCTATAACTCATCTTGGCAACAGTCCAGTATTCATTCTGATGTCTATTTCCTTTTCTGGCTAGTCAACATCCAAACTCAATGGGTTGATTGACTGGATGGTAGGGTTGAGAGGTCCCATTTGAGTGTTCTCTGTGCTTGTTGGGGGCACAGGTGAGGTTTTGTCAATAGAGAACCTCAATGAGGAACCAATCCCCAAGACTGTGAAACCCCAAGATGAGGACTCAATGATGTGGACATTGTTTATTCTTATCTCTCATGTTGTTTGGTCCTGTTGGTGCAAGAGAACATGCATGATCAGATTCTCTGTTATCTTGAGTGCAAAAATGTATATAGGTGTCTCCCTATAAGGGCAACCTTAGAGACCACTTAATTAATGGACTAGCAAAGGGAAGTCCAAAGTTAAAATTATAGTACATATTACAGGGATTGGAGGCGCACCTATCAAAGGGAAATCCAAAGAGAAAACTCTAAAGACCCCTTTGCCAATGCCCAGTATATGTGAAGACTGCAAAAATCAAATAATAACCTAAAAATAGAAAAGTTGGAGATAGGCAGATCAAGGCTGCCGAATGACATCATACCAAGGGGTAGATGTCGGCAAGGGTACTCTGCCTCTAAATATAAAATGTCAACATGCACAAATGTGATAGAAAGGAAAATTAGTCATAAAATAAGGAAAAATCATAGAAAATGAAGAATAGAAGGAAATGAAGTGAGGAAAAATATAGGACGAACATAAAAAATAAGAGAAACACATGGGGCACCCCCTAGTCCCCTTACACTTCCCACCTTTTGAATGGGACAAGTTCTCCTTTGACTCCCATTTTATATGCACTCTTTAAGTCTTTCCTCCAGTATCTCAAAGTCTCCCAAGTTCTCTGCACCACATGGCATAGAAATTAAGCTAAGTCCTCAAGTTTATAAGATTCTCGGCCCCTTGGGCCCAAGTTTTTGAATTCCATATTTTTACTTATTAATTACACAGTGAAGGAGTCATCCCTCCTTGCTTTACCTGTCTTCAACGACTAAATTGTTGTCTATGCATTTTCGATGTTTTTCCCACGTGGTCTGGTTGATCATGTTTCTGATCATTTGTTGATCACACCCCGACAATGTGTTTCACATTGATCACATCTCCTAGTGTCATCGATCACCCCCAACACTTACCTTTTACCATGTGACAAGCCAACCAACGTCAATGCACCCGAGCTAAACCAACCTCTCTGCCACATCGCGTGGAGCATCAGTCATGTTTCCTGGCTCCCTCACTCTTGAACCTGAAAGATATGTCCTAGTGCTTCATTTAGGGGCTACAAAGTGTATGCATGGTACTGGTTGTTTGGGAGTTTCTCCATCTGAGTGTTGTGACATGGTAGGTCCAGATAATTAACTTGTGCAAGGAAGGGGGAACTTATTACTGCACGTGGTCAGAGTCAAAGTGAGAGTTAGACATCTCGTATACTCCTATTGTAGTATTGATGTGTACTATGATCTATATATAGCATGTACTAATAATAGAAGTATTTACTCAGGATGTGCATGGCTCGGCCCAGAGCCACAAGCTGGCTGAGGCTGAGCCCAAAAAAGCCAAGCCTGGCTAGGCCATCATGGTGGCTTGGGAGGGCCTGCAGCTCAGGCTCAGAAGACGGAAAGCTGTAAGCCATGGCCTGAGCTGCAGCTCTCAGCAACTGGACCTTGAACACTGAATGTGACCTTGCGATTCATTAGTGGATCGAGCAAAATCAGCATCAGCCAACATTTCCTCAGAAGGCAACATGTTCCCAGGCCAAAAACAACCCAACAAACCAACCATTGTTCACCATCCGAGTCGCTGGTGGCTGCCCACTCCGAGTTTTGCCATCTGCAGCCAAC
Organism: Tricholoma matsutake; assembly: GCA_026075535.2. Lineage (NCBI taxonomy): Eukaryota > Fungi > Basidiomycota > Agaricomycetes > Agaricales > Tricholomataceae > Tricholoma > Tricholoma matsutake. The sequence continues at coordinate 11,677,045 of AP026538.1, forward strand.
TCTGCATCATGCATTGTCCACAGCCAAGTAAGTTTTCTTCTATCCTTATTGATCAATAACTAGTAACTCTTATTTTTGTCTTCTATTCTAGATCAAAACCATAATTCTGTCGACTTTGAAGATGCTTCAAACCCTCCTTCAAGGATGTGACTTGGATGTGGTAGAGAATCTTAGGAGAAGGAGCCCTAGCTTGACAGAAACCCACACCACCTTCTGACACAATGCACAATGGGGAAACTGAGGCACTGCCTTCTCAAAAAATAGATGTGTTATTTTGTGATATCATTTATAACACTGTACTAACATCTAGTATACCACAACCGCAACCAAAACCACAACCACAAACAGCGAATGACAAATGCAGCAAGGACCAAGGATGACAACAATGGCCAACCACCACTGGTCCACTGCACCAGTAACACCAACGTCAAGGAGCAACACCATGGTGGAGGTAATGCGAAACCATAGCAGGAGCATGGGACAAATGGCGTGAATCAGCCCCATGGCTCATGCCTATAGCCATGCCCTGCAATCTCAGTGTAGGGGAGGGGAAGAGTAATCATGGTCTATCACAGAATAGCTTTAGGCAAGTCACTTATTTTCTGGCCCTATGATTCATGCTAATCCTTTTACATAGTAGATGGATGTATTGTACCTCGACATGTCAATAGCATATGTTTGCAATTCCATCATTTTTCCTCACCCTGCTCAAAGCTCACCTCCTGCTTCCTCATCCACTCTATGGGCTGTGGCTTGGGCTGGAGCCAGCCTAAGCCGGCCTGAAGCCGTCGTCATGGCTCAGGCTCAGGATTTCAAAAGCCTGAGCCCCCCAAAGCTGAGCCTTAGCCGTGGCTTTCAGGCCAAGCCGAGCTGTCACATCACTAACTTGGACCACTCATGGCTTGTGGCTTGCCCATATCCCAACACTTATTCTTCCATGAGGAAGAAGAAATGTTGAAATATCTTCCCTGGGAGTTGTCCATTAGGATCTCCTCTATGCTTCACTGGACTCAGATATATCAAAAGTGCAAAGTGGGTAGTAATAAAGGGTGGCAAGCGACAACTATTTGATTATGTAATGATGTGCTGAAACTGAGTGACACCTACCTTAGGAACCAGTGTGCCATCTCTTTCTCCAGTTCTCTGGATTACCTGTGGAGACACCACCATGTTCAATACACCCTGAGAGGAGTGGTTTACCATGGAGATGAACATTTCACATCATGTGTGATCACTAGCACCAGTATGGTCTGGTTTCATGATGGATTGTTGACAGGTGCATCATTAGCTTATGAGGCTCAAGATGTTGCTTCAATCTGTAAAGATGGTGCAGTCATGGCCTTCTATCTGCTGTCTTCTGCATGATGCTCAGCTCAAACATCGCTATTGCCAATCATGATCCCTGGGCCAAAACTCCAAGGGTGCTTGGGAATCTGAATGCCAGACGTGGACCTGGTTAGTTAGTGTTTGAAGGTCCATTTTATGGTTATGTAACAGTCTTTTGGAATTTTGAGATGTAATCTGCTTGTTAAAGCCTTACAACTCATCCTGGCATTTCCAGACTTTTTGTACACAATGTCAATATATGATTGAAAAGGTTTGCCATTATGCCTCAGTGGTTTTTACAGAATTAAACATATCAAACATAAAACAATTTTTCCAGTCTATACATTTTCCGAGGTTTTAAGAAAAATGTATGAACTGGAAAAATTGTTTTGTGTTTAATAGGTTTAATTGTGTAGAAATCACTGAGGCATAATAACAAAACATTTTTGGTCCTATCTTGACATTGTGTACAAAAAGTCCTGGAATGCCAGGATAAGTTGTAAGGATTTAACAAGCAGATTACATCTCAAATTTTCAAAAGGCTGTTACATAACCATGGACTGGACCTTCAAACACTATGGTTAGTAAGTCCAGCCCCAGGCCATGAAAAAAAACATTGGAACCCCCAAACTTTGGGCAAATTTTGATATCTGGAGCTTGTTTTAGACAAGCAGGTGATCATGGACATGGTTGATGGCTCAAGTACGTCCCTGCCCCCCCAAATAAGGAGATTGTTGGTGCATGTGATGATCAAAGCGGCATCCATTGAGCAACACATGTCTCTCCTGCTCTCAATGCATGTTTTTATCTCTGAGCGATGCATCAACATTTCGCTAATATCATGGAGGATCAATACTGTACATAATGTATCAAAGCCTTCTTCTCATGCTTCTGTTCATATATCTTCATTTTCATCAAATAATGCAACTATACCAATCCTGATGCTGAGCTGTCTGGCCTACCTCTCAAGAAGCTTGACCCTTCGAATGGGAACTGCCTAGTCCTATGTACTATATGTCATGAATATGTAAATCATGGAAAGGATAGAATTGGCACCAATACCCTTAATAAACATGCAGGGACACAGAAATGCAAGTTGGGGCTTGCAGGTGCATAACAACACCAATCTCAAGCTCACTCACTTTACTCATCAGAAGTCAAATTAGACCGAATACTCAAAGATCCCAGCCACTTTCAACCCCAGCCTCCAGCCGAGCCCTTGCAATGCCCAGGTGCTGGGTTTCATTGGGATTTGGGATCACCATATGTGACCTACCCATTTGCCATCCACAATCCCTGATCGTGTTTCATGCCAGGCTACAACCTCATCTTTGTTGAACACCTTAACTCAACCATTTGCGTTTGCTCTCCTTGTTAGGAAACCACCCCATCACCTAATAAAATTTCATTTTTATTTTATTATGTCGAATTACGCTACATGACGCCAAATGACGCTACACTTTGATAGCGTGAGAATTTTATTTCACACACATCAATATGTATGCACATGTACGAGCGCGTCGGTAACAACAATGTACAATATATGTAACATAGTATATAAACCCTAAATATATGCCTAGGGGACCCCAGTTGTGTTCTCTTAGGTATTCCACCTACATTTTCGGTGTGAAAGGCCTATCTCAACAAACTCATCTATTAATAACCCCTCGCATCAAAACCATCAATTCCCCATCACCAGCGTGGATCCCGCCCCCTTCTTGTAGAGAGAACCCACACGGTCTTAGCTAGCAGATAGTGGGTGTCGCCCTAACAGAAGAACACAACTTCCCATATCAGTGTGCCTTCTCTTACTTGCGCATACGTCATTGTTTCACCATGCCACATCCGATTACTCATCCTTTCAGCACAAGCCAGAAGTACTTGTATATACGTAATCTACCTTTTCTTTTGTAAGCCGACACCAGGCCTCGCCTTACATTGCGACCGCCAATGATCAAGAGGCAGCACTCGTCATTAGGACAGCTGCAACCAGACAACCGATTGGATCTGGTTTAGTTACAATTTACATTACTCTATTCGGACGACTATTTTAGTTACAAGCCAAATTCAGTGATATCTCCGAGATCAGGCACTGTTGGAAGGGTTGTTGATCCAAAGTGTCAAATTAGGCGCTTGACGAATGACAAATGATTGACGAACGATTGACGAACCATCACGTGACCCGTAGACGTTTGGAGAGGTCTTGAAGAAATTTTTTTTGAATTGTCGAAGAAGTGATTCATCACAGATTCTACAATTATGTCCGAACCTTCAACTTCTAATCCCAGTCCTAATCCTGTTCCCACACCAGCACTAGAGGCAAAAATTGATGCACTCACAGCGCAAATGTCGCAATTAGTGTCAGTATTGGCAGCATCACAGCCCAGACAAGTGGAAGTACAGCCAGAGACGATAGGAGAAAGAGATGATGAGATGGAGGAGATGGTGGAGTGGATATCGCAGGAGGATGAGATGGTGGAGAAATCCAGAAATGGAAAAGTGCGCTTACCTAAGTACATGCCCCCGCAAATCTTTGACGGTACCATGAAGAATACAAAATCTTTCATCAGCTCTATAGTATTGTACATCCATGGGAGGAAATCTATATATCAAGAGCATCAGCAATGGGCATTAGCAAACCAGATGCACAATGGGTGCAGGCAGTATGAATGAATGAACAAAATCAACAAAACAGCAGTGTTCATCCTAGCTAAAATAACAATGTCGGTACTAGCTAATTGTGAGAACCGGGGGGATCGGCCATGTTGTCGTCATGGGACAATGATCTCATTCGAATGTCTGAGAACCTGCGTTCAAATGATTTCAGATTATATTCCATCCTTTCCTTCAAGGTCGCATATGTCTTCAATGTGACATCTTGCTGTTCCAGCTTCTCAACCTCAGCCATGTAGAGACGATGACTGGCATCCTTGTATGAGGTGCCAAGGTTGTTTTGCAGGGCTTTCACTTCAGCATGGCAGCTCAACAGCTCCCTGTCTGTCAATTTCTGCAACAGGATGAACTAACAGTCATACAAATGAGGACAAGGCACTTACTGGATCAGCAGGTAGCATTAGCTGGTTGCGGGCCAATGCATAGTAGTACGGTTTATCAGTCATGTTTCCAGACTGCAAAGTCATCAGTGAGAGGATAGACGAGGCAAACAAGACACGGCATCAGCCAAGACATGGCATCGGCCAAGATGTGGCATCAGCCAAGACACGGCATCAGCCAAGACACAGCATCAGCCAAGACATGGCATCGGCCAAGACGCAGCATCAGCCAACAGGACGACATCGGCCCAAGGATGGCATCAGGCCAAGATGGCTATGCTGGCGGCAATGAGAAAAGAAGGAAATCTTACCCCCCCATGTGTCATATGTACATTGAATTCAACCTTCTTGCAATAGGCCTCCATTGCCTGGTGGGTAGCTGGAATCATAAAATGGGGCACTAGATAGTGCTGCCCATTGTCACCTTGCATAATGACATATCCATCAGGAATATAAGTGTCGGTTTGCTGATTGCTCATGGTATAGATAACACAGATGATAACAAGTGATACCGTTTAATCAGGACATTATTTGTTTGTATATATTGTATATCGATCAACAACACGTGATTGTTGATTTTCAGTGTTTCACTCTTTTTCGTCTCAACATCGACCCCGCTGCCGCAGCCGACTCATCAACCATGAACGTTACATGCCAACAAGTGCTCAGCCAGATCAGCGAGATCGAGCAATCCATCCGCAATGGCCTTTGGGACCAAAGTATCAAGGCCATGATGAAGGAAAGAAAGTTGGCCCTTGTGAGTGGATTGACATACTATCAGATCAACGATGCACTTACCAATTGTAGAAAATGTTATTTGCCTGGCAAAGAGAGGTTCTTACAGAGGATGTGCAGGCCGTCTTCCGGGCCGATGCCTTTTTGTGGGGATTTGTGGTAGCATGGTCAAAGTCAGACAGGACAGGGGACCAGAAGTTTATTGAAGGTCAACTAAGGGCAATGAAGACCTTTGACGAGAAAAAGGGCATGACAGGTCCTGTGTCCACATCGGCTGGACCAACAGCAGTGGCAATAGCAGTTGGAACGGCAAGGGCAGGTGGAACGGCCACTGCAACGGGAATGGGAATGGCAGCAGGAATGGGAACAGCAATGGGAATGGGAATGGCAGCAGGAATGGGAATGGCAGCAGGAATGGGAATGGCAGCAGGAATGGGAATGGCAGTGGGAGAAGGAATGGCAGCAGGAAAAGGAGCAGCAGCAGGAATGGCACCGGCCAAGAAAGTGGGGATGGCAGCGGGAAAGACAGGGACAGCAGCAGCAGAGAAAGGAAGAGTGGCAGCGGCAAAGGCACGAGGAGCAGCAGTGGTGATGGCTGCAGCAACACTGACACCAACAAGGATAGAAGTGGCACCGGCACCGGCCAAGATGCGGGCCCAACCAGAAGCATCAGGATCCAGGCTTCCAGCCCCAGCCCAGTGACCAATGCTGCCAGCAATCACAGTGAGACCCAGGCCATGAGAGGTGCAGAGTAGCAGGAGATCGGAGGAGGATTTTGATGAGGAGATGGAGAGCGATGCTGGTGCCAATCCCAGGATGGATCGGAAGTGGCACAACCCAGCAAGGGCAGCACGAGGAGCACCCCAGCGAGGGAGTTTGCGAAAGATGATGTGTCAGGCTTAGGTGTGAGTGTTGGGAGCAGGTGAATGGGAAAATGGCCTGCTACTTCTGTGGGAAAGGGAAAATTCAGTGCGATCCAGAGGATGTGGATTGAGTGCCGAGAACCAAGAAAGCAAAAGGATCGGCAAGAAGCAAAGCAAAGAAGGTGAATTTTCCAGTGAAGACAGGGGAGAGGAATCGTCTAGGCAGTTCACTGCAAGCCAAAAAGGAAAATCCAAAGGTTAGTTCTTCAATATCATGACACATAAAACCACTAACACGTATATTACCCATAGCTGTAGAAGAGGATATCGACATGGCCGATCCCGAGCCCAAGCCAACTGCCCTCCCTGCCCTGACTCCCTACCCCTCTGCCGGTGACTACGCCACCTTCACTGGACGTCTAAACCAACTGGAGGAAGACATGTACAAGCATGCATGGTGGAATGAAGAGTCATTCATAGAGTCCCGACTCCATGTACAAGAACTCTGGGAGACAGTCAACTTGCTTCAAAACAGGGTGAACAACATTGAAGGATACTTTGGGTTGCAGGCTGGTGGTGCACAGCCCATTATGTTGTACAATGGTTACATGGCTGGGCAGGTGGTTCGCCTCGAGAGGACTCCAAGCAGGAGGGCAGAGGTGGATTGGGAAGAAATGACCGATGCTGAGGAAGGCAATGCCACTCCCGCTCCCGCTCCTGTTGCTGCTCCCGGTCCTGGTCCTGCTCCTCCTCCTGCTCCCGGTCCTGCTCCCACTCCTGCTGCCACTCCCACTCCTGCTCCTGCTCCTGCCCCAACTCCTGCCCCAACTCCTGCTCCCACTCCCGATGCCGCTCCCGATGCCGCTCCCGATGCCACTGCCAGCAACAAAGACAAACAGATGGCAGAACTGGTTGAGGGGGGATTTGTCGAGGGTAACAATGAGCCTGAGCATGGTGAGGAGGGACTGGCTGTGCTGGAAGAGGTGGCGGGGGAAGCATCCTTGGCTGGCACCCCCCCCATCCAAATTATTCCAGCCACACCACAGGATTCTCAAGAAATGGTACAGCCCACAACATCAATGGCCCCACCACTCCCTCTCCTCTTCCCCCCAATGTCGCTTGCCGAGCCTGAGGCTGCTGCCCCAGCATTGGCAGTCGATGTAATCACCTCACCCCGGCCCTCCCCTCCCCCTGCACAGCTGCGCCGATCCCCACGTGGGCTGACCCCTGGTCCATCTGGACTACGTTCCAGAAGTACCACCCCTCAGCCGAACCCAAGGAAGAGAGCAGAAAAATCTGAGGACAGAGGGGAGATGAAGGGAGGCAGAAAAGAATAGATGTGATTCAGCATGTACATAAAAGTTGGACTATCTTGTTTTTCACATTACATAGTGTTTTATTTGTAAATCGAGGTGGCAAATTTCACTTTTTTAATTCTCTGTCTCCTCCCAACAGCCTGGGTTGAAATAGCTTCCTGCTGTGCAAGGTCATCAGCCATCCTTTGGATAGGTCGTGCTCATGCGGAGGATGGATTTGCTGCCAATCATACTTTTGCCGTTGTTGATATTAGTGTTTCCATTGCCGATCTTACTGCTGCTGTTGCCGATATTGGTGTTGCTGCTGCTGATCCTAGTGGTGCCATTGCCGATATTGGTGTTGCCATTCCCAATCTTATAGTTGCCATTGCCGATATTTGTGCTGCCGTTGCCGATATTGGTGTTGCCATTTCCAATCCTAGTGGTGCCATTGCTGATATTGGTGTTGCCGTTCCCGATCTTATAGTTGCCATTGCTGATATTTGTGCTGCCATTGCCAAGGGTACGGGTGCCATTGCCGATATTGGTGTTGCTGTTGCCAATCCAAGTGGTGCCATTCCTGATATTGATGTTGTCGTTGCCCATGCCCCTGTTGCCATTCCAGATCCCACTAACGCTGCTAAAGCCCTTGCCCTTGCAATAGGATGCTCCGTCTGATTTCCCCCTGAAAGTGGTCGAGGCTTAGGGCGTTGTGAGCTCTCTTGAGGTATATCCAACAGAAATGGATCAATTGGGCATGGGGGATCATTTACAATGGCATTTCCAGCTGATCCAGGCGTGATGTATCTCATGTAAATGTGTCGAGGAACGAGATATTCTGGTTCACCATCACTAGGACCATTAATTGGCTGTGGTTGAGTGACACCAACCATGCAGAGGCTGTCCATTGTCATTTGATCCACTTGGACATATTGTGATTCAGTTGTATCAGAATTTGGGGTCTGTCCTGCAGTTGATATTCAGCGAGCTTCCTTGCACTTGGGTTTGCCTTTGACAACTTTTCTGCCTCTTGATGCAGCAGGCGGTTCAGCAGCGGCAACGGCCTCCAGTTCAGAGTTCAGTGCTGGGTTGAGGATCGGCATCAGCATCATCATTGCTTTGGCCCCTGCGGTTTGCAGACAGCGATTCGGCATCGGCAACGGCAACGGCAATGGCCCCAAGCTCAGTGCCGCTCTGAGGATTGGGATTGTCATTTCTACACCCCCTGCATTTGTAAATGTGTCGGGACGGTGAAGGGTTATTCAAATGACTTGGATAGTGTGCAGGAGCCACACTCCCGTCCATGGCTTTGATCCCTTTGAACCGGAACGCTCTTTCAGGGCCCTGCACTATTTGTCGCTGCAGAACATGGTCAAAGAAGTCCTCTATGATACTCTTGTGCATGTTCCATGGGTCTCTGATTTTGAACCTAGCTGGGAGATATTCCGGACTGACAAATGATGATGTCCAATCTGCAATTGCTTTGAATGGGATATGGCAACTACAACCATTGTTTGCTAGTTCTGCAGGAGATGAGTAACGGTTTGTGGAATAGGAAGTCAACATACTGTAATGCTGGCCAACATACAACATAAACCATTCTTCCAGCTCTTTTTTCTTGAATTGTGATCCTTTCCATGATGTGGGAAGGATCAGGAAGCCATCATTAGTCATTGTTAATCGGGTTAGTGTTGTGTTATGTTGCATTGCTGACCTTGAAGCAAGGTGTGATGGGTGTAAACACTTGATATAACTCATAAAGTTTTGCTTCAGTTCAGTTACTTGATCATGATACGTGTCCAGAAACGATCGTGCAGGGGTGGTTATCAGAGAGGCAACATTTTTGTGACTGGAGTCGGCATCGGCATCGGCATCGCATTGGCAGTAAATGATTTGGGGACTCACATGTCAACAACCATCAAACCATTAGGTGCAGTATAGGCTGTAAATGTCACAGACAACACCCCCATTTCCAGCCACTGTTGTTGTGCATTCTCCACCACACGTTTAAGGAGGTATTTGTCTGCTAGACTGTGAAATGTTTGTTATGTCCAGCAGCAGCAACGGCAATGGCATCAGCTTCAACTTACACTCACTTCATCTGCTCGGGATATCCTTCCCGCATCATTTTCTCCTGTTCGACTTCAAGGATGGCTTTCTCCTCTGCATTCATGGTGTCGAAAACATGCTTGATAGCTGGCAGTCACGCTTGGAACCATCCTGGTGTACTTGTGGTGGCATCCTCAACACCTAACAGGTTTGCAATCTGTTGGAAAACTCGGTCCCAGTACAAGCTCCAAATGACTTCTGACCACTTTACTTTGAAGTGGTTCGATTTCCGTGAGAGGCCTTTGGTCATTCGCCAGTTGTTGGAAAGCCAGGTTGCTAGTTCCTGGCGATGTGATCAATAATACAACCTTCACATGCTTGTGAGTTTACCTTGGCACAAATGCGACTCTCCTCCTCATCCACAGGGGCCCTGTCAATTGACGCCCAGTAGTTGAATATTGCTGGGAGGATGTCACACTTGAGTATTTGCAATCGGCCAGCTTTCAATTCCTGCAATCGGAATGCAACTTTATAAGGCTCAATGATCTTCCGCTCTTCAACCGTATATCTGCTTCCCTTCTGGTACTGTCTCAACCACGGGGTCTCTGATGGCTCAGGCAGCATTGGGGGGGACTGATGTGAAGGAAAGAATCAATCTTGTCATTGACATAAAACATATCATCGACACGAGGATCACACGAGGTCGATAGTGCAATACCCCCATCAATAATTGGGTGTCATTGTGACTCACCCCAAATCATCATGAGCCTAACAAGAGTTCCTTACAAGTGAAAGAGAAGATCAAAGAAGAATGCCCCCCTGCATGAGGACAATGACAATGCAGTCAATACTGTTACACATGTAGAAGTTGAGGTCAACATGAAACATGGACCAAAAACAAAGCGCATCAAGGTCCCCCTGACTGCAGTGGCAGAACCGGGTCAATCAAATTCTGTTATACACGATAATCCCAATGTTGCTCCAGAATGGGACATGCAAGAACCTCAGGTGGCCGCCGAGCCAACTTGGCCACACATCGGCATGGTTAGTTTCTGACACTGATTGCTTATGGAGCGAGGCTCATATACAAATAATAGAGACAGCGAGACTATGTACTGGAGTTTGTGGGACGAGTAGATGAATTGCTGCAAGCATCCCTCGCTCGGCAGGCATGGTCAGTTGACAAACAAGTTTGCAACCACTGTCCATTCAATAAACGGGCAATTTGGCGATGTGTTGATTGTTCACTGGGAAGCATGCTTTGCCGCACATGCATGCGTGTAACCCACAGGCAAAATCCCTTCCATTGCATTGAATGCTGGACTGGCACGCACTTCCGCCGGGCTGAGCTATGGGAGGTCGGCACATACATTTTAGTCCAGCACCAGAAGGATCAGCTGATTTGCAATGCTCTGAACTTCCAATTGAAATATCTGAAGACATTTGAAGATGTGAAGGATAAAGCAGAGCAAGAGTCGGCCAATTGGCAGGCAAACAATCAGCAACAGCACTGGCCCTCTTCACCTGACTCAACCTCGAACACCTATAATGAGTCTCAGGCCAATGACTGGGCCAAAGATGAAACTGGGGCCGACTCAGCATTTTTTAATCACCTTGATGCCCTTTGGCATCAAGGGAAGGGGAATATTGATGTTGAGAACAGTTTCCAAGACTTCTTTGATGGCAATGACGAATCTGAAGTTGAGCATGCCAATGATGACCTCCATGGGTTTCAACCATATTTGCCTAATCCTAATCAAACTGCCGATGCCGTACCTCCTGCTGATGCCATACCTCCTGCTGATGCCATACCTCCTGCCGATGCCGTACCTCCTGCCGATGCTGTCCCAACTGCTGATGCCCTGAACAACAGTTATATTCATGTGGTCCATACAAATGGAATACATCACTTAGCGATGGTTACCTGCCAGTGTCAGGGGGAACACCGAAGACAAAGTCCGTCGACTTGGTAAATCACCTCACATTTCTGACACGCAAGCTGTTGAATGGGAGAGAGAAGCTCTCACATCTCACATGGTAACCTTAATGCAGTTACAAAATGCTGCCAATATTGCCGATCATGACATTGCTCCCTCATGGATCACCCATGATAATGAAGGGGAATTTGATACCCCCAGTGACCTGGATGATGACAGTGCTGTGGCATCAGGCCTGTCAGATCTCCCAGCCCACACACATGCTATTCCAGTTGAGGAGCAACAAGTATACCTCCCCTCTAATGGCAATCTTGCAGATGTAGAGATTAACCTCCGCAAGATCCAGGCAAACCAACTGCTGCACCAGCTGCAGGAGCTCATTGCCGACAAATCATTTCAATATTCACACATCATTCGAGCGGCACCACAAAAGAGAGTTTGCACCCAGTCATGAGCTGTTGTCCACGAGTTGGTTAACAAAATTAGCTTGCATGCCTGAATGTATAACCATTGCCATAGCCGAATGCTGGCACTGGATTGTGATGATGACACATTGAGTATGTTTCAGCAGTTATCCAAGGATGACCTCAATGCCAGCACAGCTATTTTGAATCTGAATGTACCTGGTTCCACCTCTGTTTGTCTGTCCTGGATTTGGCATAATTCCCACATTCATACTGGTCTCATGGCCGATGCCGATGCCATTCCCGTTCCTGATGCCATTGCCGATGCTGGCCAATTCTGGGAATGTAAATATATTTTGTAGCCATCCGTATTCATTGTACTAACAATTTTCATAGTCAGGCGAGTACATTGGCTTTGTTCACAGGCTCACAGGAATCGATGGAGGGAGGAATTTCTACTGGTCACATATGAAATGCAGTGGACTGTGCGGTATTTCATCTATCACAGCCAATGGTGGCAGTCAGCCTCACAGTCCGAGAATACCCTTCCTGGTCTGCTAGCCTATGCTAATTGCCAGCACACTTCATGGTATGAATTAGCATTGAGGGCTGACAATGCATTTAGATCAACAAATGCCAATTATATCTCCCCTCTGTGACTGAAAAGGGCCACATGTATTATGTAAACATGATTATCTTGATCACCAACCACCACCATGTTGAACAAAAGTCTCTCAATCTTCAACCCTTTTTCTTTGCAATCAGGCCCAAAAGGGCAACTCCAAATGCGGACACAAGAGATCATTTGGTATGCAGAGTCCCGATTCCGTCAAGTTTTGTTGGAGTTAGACCAGGCAAACTTTGTAAAACAACATTGGATGCAAAAAATTCTCTATGCCGAGCTTGTATGTTGAGATCTTTCCTAAAGGAAGTAAGTATACATCACTGACAAGTATGACAGATGTATGTCATGTCTTGGATCGGCATCGGCACCTCCATTGGCCTTATGATGGATGTGCCGATCCTTCTTCGGTCCTTGGCTGACAGTCTTGCCGATGTGAATTTGGACCACCTACCCCTTGGATTCCATCCGTCTCTCTTGGCCTCATTGGATGATGGTGTTGCCAGCGATGGTCCTAGCCATCTGGTGGATTCATATGTATGTGATTGGTGGAGCCACAATAGTGAACTGGCACCAGGGCAAATTTTCGCCAGTGACACCCTCGATAAGTGCCTCGATAGCTATCAGCAGTATATCCCTGCCCCTGTGATCACCAGCTCACCGCTCACCGATAGCCAGCCAGCAGACAATGCTGCCGATGGCCGAGCCAACTGCCGATCTTGCATCGACCTGCAGGCTCTCATTGGGGATTTGTTCAATGAAGCACGCGGGATGCGGGACTTCATAGATGGCTGTGAATCATCAGCAGAGGCTGTGATGAATGCGAATGTCAGGCAATCAGCAGGGTTCCAATGGCTTCATGAGCTAGCCCTGCTCAAGGAGCTTCAGTCCAAACCACATAAGTTAACAATGGCACCGGCAGCGGCAGCGGCATCAAAAAACAACTGTGGACACACTGGGAGACAGTCGGCTGTGAGAAGACAATCAGAACTGGTATCTGCACATGCACAGGCTGAACTGGAGTGCCTGAAGGCCCTTCCCCCAACCTCCTACAAGTGGACCTGGGGCGTTGATATTGCAGAGAATGAGGTTTTAGCAATCAATCAGGCAACCAAGGGCAAGGGAAAGGCACAGCATTCTGGGTATGCAGGGTCTCTACCTGATGGTGCGCAGCAAAAGAAGGAGTGGTCAGATGCACCAAGTCTCCCAACAGTTGTCTCTGCCTACAGTTGACCACCCATGGTTACTGGTCATGATGCTGGCCTATATTTTTCAGATGCTGAATCCGATGTGTCCAATGCTGGGACCGCTCCCATTGTTCCTGTCCCCGCTCCCATTGCTTCAGTCCCCATTGCCGATGCCGATCTCTCCGCTGCTGATCTCTCTGCTGCTGATGCCAATTCCGATGCTGTCCCCGTCCCCACTACTGATGCCATCCCCGCTGCCACTGCCGATGCTGAGGCACTCATGGTTTGGCAAGGTGAAGATGGTGTAGCAAATGATGCTGATCAGCAAACCGCCCTTCAGGCAGCCATGGCATATGGCTCTGATTCATCATCTGCCCCTACGGGTTCCCCAACCAGCATTGATGCTGCTGACTTCTACCTCGATGATTCTACCTCTTCATCTCACCCTCAAATCCCCTATCAGCTTTTGCCACTGCATCTGATGCGGCCAATGTTTTTCTCTCATCATCAGAGACAGATTCTACTGGATGTCGGGGTGAATCCAATGCCGATGCCAATGATGCCGGTGCCAACTCTGACAGTTTTGGTGATGAGTCCCCCAGCACCTCCCAGATAGAGCACCCCACTCCTTCTCACATCACGCTGCCCATCTATACTCATGCAGACTTTGATTATGTTGATGACACTTGGTTGCATGGCTCTGATGATATGGACACTATGGATGATGGATGATGCTCATTTATTTCACATATTCTATATCATGTAGTAATAATTGTTGGAACACCGAACGTTTTCTGCCCAATCCCTAATCCCGGTGCCGGTGCCATGCTCAATTCTGATGCCGATCACTGATTTCATGAAGGTCTGTATTATGCGTCTGCTGCTGCTGCTGATGTTGGTAAATTTTTACTTTCTGCCAGTGCCAGTGCCGACCCATTTCATAGGTCTGCATACAACAAATGAATGATTGCTAATTGAGGCATTTATCATACATGTCACTATATAACCTTCGGCATCAGGAAATTTCCTTAGGCAGCATCAGCAGCATTGACCAACACCAATTGGGTGGGCAAGCTGATCCTGTTTGGTAGGTCTGCACTACATAGAAAATCAGTATCATTGCCTATAACTAGGCCATACAGTTTCCTATGCACATCTATCCGTTAGCCTGATGCCAATGCCGTATATCTATGCCAATGCCAATGCCAATGCTGATGCCAATGCCGATGCCGATGCTGTTGCCGAGTACTGTGTCCAACGCTATCTCTGGTCTGCATATTAACATTCTTCATAGTGTATCACAAGCAAGAATTGTAAAAGTGTATTCATTTGATACTAGTACATGTTATACATACTATGAGAGTGTTCGACGGTGTCCACTGAACCTGTATCATTCGGTACACTGTATGCGTTCAATAGACCATATTATTTGGTACATTGTAGCTTACCTATCTGGTGATTTTATGAGCAAATTGGATGTAATAAGATAGGTAATATACTAGTCTAGTAGGTGAGTTCTGCATCATTCAGGCTGAACTTTGCATTGCTCCTAACCCATTTTTATTACAGATTTTTGATACAATGAGACGAGAGGAATGCGCCACCGCGTTTTCTCAATATAGTGAATTTATGGAAGATATTAGATATAGCAGGATGGGTGATACCACCAGGTGAGTTGTGCATTGTTAAGGCTGAACTTTGGACTGATTCCAACTCGTTTTCATCGCAGATCTTTGATCTGATGAGACGAGAGGAATGCACCACCATGTTCTTTTAATATAGTGCTTTTATTGATTCTAACCCATTCTCATATGAGGGGAACATGCAGCCATGTTCTTTCGATATAGTGATTTATGAGACAATTAGTTATAGAAGATTATAATAATGGTTCCTCGCGAGTGCTAGGATCCCTACAACACCCACTTCCTATGCTAGTATGCTGCCAGCCCCTGCACTCTTCAAAATATATTTGTGCACCAAAAGCTGCAGCTTGGGCCGGGTCAGGCCAAAGCCAAGCCATGAGTGGTGGCTTTGGCTCGGCCCAGGATTTCAGCAGGCCAAAGCCGCCTCAGGCCAAGCCGGGCTGGTTATTCAGGTCTCATTCTGAACTCTGTTTTTGAAAAATGAGATTGAAAATGAAACACAAAATGAGCCGAAAATGGCCCGAAAATGTTTACTGTGAACAACCCTATTAATATTAAATGATTAGAATATTAAATCACCTAAAAGCGAGAGAGGTGGGTCTACTAAAAATGGTGACCACATGTTGTGTTGTAAGTGAGCAGGGGATGACAATCCTGTTGGGCTATCCCTGTCATCGCTGTCATCCCAACAGCTCCATGTCCAACGCATCCCATATCTCCCTATCATTGTCATCCTATGCACACCACATGACTGTGGTGTCTACCCAAGCAGCATCTGTGGTGTACGATAAGATAAGATGTAGTGGGTCCGTGCGGCGTGCGCCCAGTACCGATGAGTGTTCACGTGATGGGGTCTATTCACCTTTGTTCCTATCAGCCCTACTCCGTTGCCTGGCCTTCACCTAAGTCTTTCGCGCTCTCATTTCTCAACAACATCCTCTCATGGTGAAGAAGGTCGCTCGTGTCGTTGATACCGCAAAGGGTAGCTTTCTCCATCGGGCAAGAAAAGGCGATAACGCATCAGCAAACCCAACACAGCCTCCAGCCAAGGACGCCAACACCCTTTCCCCGCACTCCACAGCAAGCGGGGCCCCCTTTCCTAAGTCCACATTTGACCAAGCGGAGGCCGCTATGAATCTCGGTGATGACGATCTTTGGCTTTCTTGCGTTATCGATGGCGAAACCGAGGTGTTTCCAATTGATATCGAAGGGTCATTGTGGCGCAATCCTAAGTTCACGGTAGGCTACCTGAAGAAGAAAATCCAAGAGGAACGAAAAGATGATTCATTAGCTGGCGTTGGTGCCCACAGCCTAGTACTCTGGAAGGTGCGTGCTATCGAAGAGTTGCGATCTCGGATGATATGGCTCACTTGTCATCTTTCCAGCCCAAAGAGGGGGATTCTATCAATGCGAAACCGAAACAGACTCTGCACGGACGTGTCGCATCTGCTAGGGAATCCGGGGAAGAATTAGAATCTGCGGACAGCGTCTTAACCGTCTTCCCAGACCAACCTCCCCTCGATCGTTTACATATTATTGTACGGAAACCGGATACTGGTGAGTGAGGGTGCTTTTCCATGGCTGAACACTGCTGATAGTTTCTTGCTCAAAACCACTTACCGTTCCAATTGCCCTCACGACCGCGTTGTTTTTTCCATGGGCGATGAAACCATTCCCCCTTTACTCCATGCGTAATGACTTCGACTCCGCGGTGTTCTTGTTCGTCAACATTACCTTGTTCTCCTCAATACCTGCCGCCGTCTCGATGAACTCGTACATATCGATTCCATCTCTTGTGCCTAACAAACCGAACACGAATTCGCTCGCCGTTCTGAACCATCTCTCCCTTCGCGCATTCCCTCCTTCTCTCGCCATCTCTCTATGATCCGTCCACCTATCACTCATCCCCTCTCCACATTTGCAAATTTCCAACGTTCCTCCCTGATCGCTCGATGCTATTATTTCTTCGTCCCTCCTTCCCACCTCCTTCCTCACGTATGTCAAATGGGTCTCGTTGCCGGTCTGGGCCGGCTCCTCACACCGCCAAATTACAATGTCCTCGCATTTCCATGTCTCACCACTGCTTTCCCTGGTTTTACCAACAACCTGTCTCGTTTATTGATTCGTTGCTCTTTTGTTTCCACCCGCGCCCCACGGTAAGACCGCACAGTTGCGGACCGGAAAAGGAACATCACACCGAAAGAACACATGTTTGATATCGAGGCAATCGACAAAGAGATCGAGAAAGAGCTCAAATCGCTTTGTGAGGTGATTGAGACATTTCTGAAAAATCCTGAGCCACCCACCTGGGTTCCTCCGAACTACGTTACGCCGAGCAACCGCGAATATCTTACAAACCTTCGAATACCATCTTATCGCAATGGCAACCCAAGTCTTTTACTTCACAATCTCGACGTGTGCGGTGGTAATGAAATCGAGGAGTTGTTTGGACATGGTGAACGCCTGTATGTATTTATTAATTGTGCTTTGAACCCTTCTCACCACGGACTGCAGGTGCATTTGCAACACATCCGGATCAGGCAAAACCCGGCGCATAATGGAAGGCCTCACGAAATACTGGGGATTCTACCTTGTTGCAATTCCGGATGCCAATGGCGTCGGCATCCGAGATTTGCAAGACGCCTTGGAGGGTATCGCTGACTATCGGGAATGGATGTCCGACCTTAGTGACCTCCCTTCTGGGCAATGGGTTCGTCAAAATGATGTCAACAGTCTGATTGCTTCTAAGCAGCTCCGGAAAGTCCTGGCTGCGAGGGTAGTGATTTTCCAGTTGTTCCTACAGCTCGCTATCGTGGTCGACGGGAAATTGCAAGAGAAGCATAAGCGCATTTGGTTGTTGTTCCAGTTGTCCGACCAACTATACCGCGGTGGAATCTTGCATCCATTTGTTCACATCATCAAGAAGTGTCTTCGTCGCGCTTCGAATGAAGCTCTCGTCACATTGATTGAACGTCTTACTGGCATTCGTGAAAAATATTTGTCACAATCACACTTTAGTGTTATGCTGGACGAAGCACAGCGGGCCACCAGATCATATCCCCGTTCCTTCATATCATCTACCAGCGACAAAGTATATCGATCAATTGTCCGCGAAATAGTTAAGGTCATCACCCAATCGCTGATGACGCTAGTGGTGTCAGGTACAGGTCTGTTGCTGGCAGAGCTAGAGGAAGCTATGGCCTCCGGAGTGTCAAAACGTGGAGCGGTTATACTGGCCCACCGGCTTGGGATGTTCGACACCTGGCCGAAACTGAAGCCATTTCTCGAACGCTACATCCCTGCTTCCATTTTGGAAACCCCTTCTGGGTATCGCCTGCAAATGCGGATCCGGGAATATCTTCTGGGTCGGTGAGTCGACATCTTTCTTTTCTACTGAGCCAGTCTGACTGAGAGCAGATATTGCTTCTCCGTATCCTTTCTGGAATTATTCTTGACGAATGGGATGGAATCGCCACACAGATTGCTGAATGAATATATCAAAGAACACACCGCTTGTCTCCCGGGTGATACTGGTGATCCCTTTACTTCGTCTGAGCCTGAACTTCACTTTGAAGTCCAAGTGACGAGTTTTGAGTGGGATAGACTCAAGTTAGGTAGGCTTGTCCTTCAGCTTGAGATTCCTCCTTTTGACATATGGCAGATTCAACCGCGCTTCAAGAAGCAGCGCAGATTGTGCAATCTCACTTGACCAAGGGGAAATCTCCGACATTTGGACCCGTTACCACCCGACTTGTCGAGTATGGGATAGCTCGTCTCCGCAACCACCATGAGGGTCAAATAGTTGAACCACTTGCATTTCTGTCACTGATGAAGTGGCTCCAGACTCTAGACCATGGCAATCTGGAGGCAAATATCCGATCACGACTTGCTTTGCAAGCTTCACGTGGAGATGGTTACGAGGAGCTGGTCGTTTTGTACCTGCTTCGAATGCTGTGCTACCCAGTCCCCCTCAGCACGATTTTCAACTTTCGCAACCCGCCTGTTTGGGCGAATAACATGGTCCAGATCATTGGGCGCCTCCATGGGATCGATGTAGCTGTGGACGTTCTAGGAGGAGCTCCACAGAACCCAGGTCTTGGTGTAGTGCATTATGCAGCCAATATCGAAGAGGTCATACGCTGGCTTGAAAACCCGGCTGTCGCTCCAGCAGTACTTATCACTACTCACCTCTTTGGCCCGGATGTCATCATACGGTGCAGTTCACCTCTGTCAAATTCGACCATCGCATCCAGGAACATCCTTGTGATGGGCCAATTGAAGTCCTACACAGGTGGTAACAAAGAATCTCTCGACGCAGGAACAATTACCGAAGCTCTCACTTCCCTGAATCGAGTCCACTGGTTTAAACAGACGGTGTGTTAGTTAGCTTTGTCACTGACCTCAGTCCATTAACAATCTTGTGACAGCCATTGCATCAACGTCAGAAACTCATCGATGCCATAGAAAAATATTGTGTCCTCCGCTTTGTTGGTGGTTACCCACTGCCTCCCAACCTGAATTTAAGTGCCATCTCTGTCAGACAGGCTATTGATGCACTTGGCCCAAACATTGCACTAGCATCAATAAATCTGGACACATTCAAAGCCCACTTCATCTCAGAGGATGAGGCTAGGAATGTCCTTGCACCATTGGAGGATGCTCTCACCCACAAGCGAAAAATAAATGAGATTGATAGCTGATACCAATGAAATAATCTTGCAATGTGATTTTTTGTTTGTAATTATATAGTGTTTTTGTGAATACTTGACACGACGTAGACTTACTTCAAGATAAGCTTGATCAAATGTTGAAGCAGTTGCCTGGTCATAACCCATGCCTTCCACAGTTACACTATAGCCCATCTTGAAAGAGTCTTCAGTCCATGGCTTGTACATCTCATCCTCATCCATTTTGGCAGATCCAGTCCACCAATATCCATGTTCTTGTGTGTTCTCGAGCTGCCTCATTATCACCTCCATGGTGTATCATCTCCCTTTGCTTTGTTCGTTTGTTACCAACTTACTCTCACTGTTGTACTTTCCGTCATCTTCCATGTCCTATCTGTGCTGAATATGATGGTCGTCACCCATTGTACTCTGCCACCGGTGAGTGAGAGCGAATCTCCACAGTTGAGCATTGCTGATAAGATTCACCCCAAACCCTCTATTGTTTGCTGACTCGTTGCTCTTTTGTTTCCACCACCCTCAATTCTTGTCATGGTTTCGAATCCTATGTGCCACCCCTCATCCACAAGCCCTTCTAGACTTGGGGTCCCAAGGCACTTGACCAAAGGCTCCAAAGCTCCAAGAAAACCATCATTTTACGACAAACACCTATTGGATTCTCAGAGTCATCCTAAAGGCTAAAAACACATCAAGTTATTGGACTCCCCTTGTACATGATATTGCAAGAAATGTGGGATAACATTCTCCAGAGGGTTTGAAGGGATGAAAGACATTACTGCCACCTTGCGGCGTCGAAAGGAGATGAGTTGCCAAGCAGCTCTTTAGATTCCACAGATCACGAACTTGAGGTGACAGAACTATACAAGTGTTGCTACTGCTGCTGCTTACTGCACACCAGCCACTTCTCTTCTCGCATTTTACCTTTTACCCCCCCCCCCCCCCCCCCCCTCCTTAAGACTTGGACTTGCCCTGCTTTTTTTGGGAAGATAGGCCAATGATAGGTGTCTTCCAAACTGTCATTTTGCCCATAACAGAAAATGGTTGCACTCCAGTTCATAAACCCATCCAAAGATGAAAGCGATGAGCAAGCAAGCGAAGTTGTCAGATAGTTTTGGGGGGGAGGAGCCAGTGAGGATGTTGCTGCCACACCATTATGGATAATGGAGAGGTTTCAAGGACGTAGCTCTTGGGAGGGAGATTAAGAGTCTAACAGTTGGTAGATGGTCATGCAAGGCATCAAGAGAGAGAAGCCCATACTGAGATTCTCTTTCCGTGGGAGAGATGCAAGGGAGTTGATCACCCTTGGAAACTAGTTGAATATGATGGATCTAAGGACTCTTCTAGATCGTCTACTAAGACTCGATCCAGAGGAAACTGAGACAACTCACAAGCATAAACATCACAGCGATGATGTCGATCCGACTTTATAAAAATGGGCCAAGGATCCAGAGCCTACTTCCCAAAAATTACCTGCAACAGGTTTGACTTTCTCAAAATGCCTTGTCAGTATATCTCAATACATCTCACAGGCCGTGCACGTGGGATACAACATTACTTATTCTACATTCCGGTAAACCACGAGTATGTTTGCCGTTTCACCACCCACCGGCGAGAGACCCAACAAAACATTGTTTCTGTTTCTGTCTGACCCCTGTGCTCTCTTAAAAAAAATCCTGGGTATGGTAAAACATGCACATCAGGATCAGGATCTATCTATATATGCACCATCAAAGGCACCTTGGACCGATTCCAATAAACTCCCCCCAAAAAAGATAAACCACATCTCTTGAGTAAGTTCTGAAGGCAACAGAGACGGAAATGAGGATCAAGGCAATATGGACCATGAGAATGCTAAAAGAGGTGATAGGGAAGGGAAGGGACATGAGGAAGGTGGGAGCTAAGATCAAGTGAGGGGTTGGAGGGGTCAGAGGGAGGTCAGAGGGGGGGTTGGAGGGGGGGTTGGAGGGAGGTCAGAGGGGATAGAGGGGGTCACAGTGCAAATCAAGTGAGTGAGTAGAAATAAAATGGCAGAGAGTCAGTCTGCAGTTTGTCAACCCTATATACATCGTGGCCTTTGATCCTTCTATCTAACATGCGGGAATGCAGCTAGATAATCGGAACTAGCTCTCTGAAACCAGACGCCAGCAGCTATTTTATGTATGTACCTGCAGTTTTTTTTTTTTTTTTTTTACCTTTCCTGAGTCTTCAGGTGATTCCTCCACCGTTTGTTGATCTGACTCTGCCCAAGCAATATATATATATGACACTAAGTGCTTTGCTTTGCTTTCAGAACTCGCTCATGGCTCATGGGGCCACACAGGTTGTAGGTTCATTGGCAGTCGGTAAACTAGAAATGGAAGACTCATGAACAATCACATTCTTTTCTTGACATTGTGGCAGAACTCGCTTTCAGTGGGAATGCCTCAAGGCATGAATTTTTCTTTTTTTTCTTTTTTTCCCATCTTATCATTCATCGAGCATCAAAAAAGGTGTGAAGAAGAAACACATCCCCAACGCTGCTGTTTGGGCCCTGGGGGCTGTTGAGGATGGCACTTTGGGCCTTTGGCGCTTCTGCTTTAACCACCCCCTTGCTGGTGGTCCCCTACTATTGTTAAATAAATAAAGATAAAAAACCAATTGTCAGCTTCTACGCACGCATGCAGTATGGCTTCTGCTAACCCCTCCTCCAGCCATCTGTAGGGCCCTCCTCCGACAATATACATAATACTAAGTAAGGCTAGATTTCTGATCAACCTCTTCAAGGAAGCCTAATCCACCACGCTGCTGGTATTAAGTTTGCATTGGTGTATCCATGTAGTACTTTTGTAACATACCCCACAAACTCCAGGAGGCCACATAACAATGCACCACTATGATTTCAAGGAACTTGTAGTCCCACACATGTTATAACAGCCCCTCTCCCTCTCTGACTGTTGCTGTTGTAACATGCCTCAGTTATATTCACCGACTCTACCCCTATGTTATAACCCAGCCCTTTTGTCATACCCCTGTAATAATGTCAATTGTCGTCGCCATCTTAGCATTATAACATGAGTGCTTCTGCTGCCCCTCCCCTCCCAGCATTATAATGTGTGTGATCTTGTTATCCTTGCCCTCCTGTTATCATGTAAGCATTATAACACATCCCTCAGGCTCCGATAGCTATTCCCACCCATGCCATACCTCACATTATAATGTGTTTCAGCCTTTCCTCCTTGTCCATTCTCTGCATTATAATGTGTCCTTTTCGACGGTGATTCCTTCCCGTTATAATGTCACTCAATTTCCTCCACCGGCGCCCCGTCGACCCAGGCATTATAATGTGTCCCTTCCAATAGTGATTCCTTCCAATTATAATGTCATTCAATTTCCATTTTCGGCGCCCCCTCAACCCAGGCATTATAACACGTCCCTTCCAATGGTGATTCCTTCCGATTATAATGTCATTCAATTTCCCCTACCAGTGCCCCCTCGACCCAGGTGTTATAACACCTCAGTAGTGATTCCTATGCATTATAACTTTGAAACTCACCAAAATACCTCCAGTTATAACATCATGATGTAACACTCTCTCCATGGCAATTTATCCCCTTGACCTCCCATTATAATGTGTTTGATTTTTACTCTCCCACTTGCCTGCTGCATTATAATGCATCACTTTTGGAGGTGTTTCCCATATGTTATAACTCGAAACTCTCCCCAGCACTTCCCGATAATGTCACCATAACCAACCCCTCCATGGCAATTTCCCCCCCACACTGCCCAGTTATAATGTGCTTAGTTTTACCTCACCTGTTGCATTATATTGTGTCCTTGTCAGAGGTGATTCCTACACCATTGTAATGTCATCTAATCTCTTTTGCCTACTCACCCACTAGGTTTTATAATGTGTCCCTTTTGACTTGAGGCACACTCCAGTGCCCCCCTTTGCAACATCATGGCATGTCAGCTACCCCACTCTCTCTGCATGTAGTGCGGCCCTTTCGATTGCAATTGTAACTGGTTTTGTCTCCCCCACCATCTCACCTACACCACCCCTGCACACCCTAGAGCACCCATCCATTTTTGTCGTGCACACCATCTTTGCTAATGTTATGATGGAACCTTATGATTAGACAATGTAATTTTGTTCCACATTTCAAATGTAATTACTTGAGACAATCATGATTTTGACAAGACAACTGAACACGGTGTATTTCGATGGGAATCAGGAAGAAAACCTGAAAGGCCAGGGAAAAGCTCAACTTAAGCACTCTTCTTGCTCATGAACCCCACTTTGGTGGTGCATACCCCACCTGCTTGAGATGATCGGGTAAGGTGGATGCACGACCTGACCTCATCGCCAGCTCTGGCTTTGCCACTTCCCTTGCTTCCTTTGCAGCCTTTGTAGCCGCCTTTGCAGCCTTTGCAGCCTTGATTGCTGCATTCTGCATGGCTTTTGCCTCCTTTGCCAGCCTATCAGCCTCACTCGCTTCTGCGGTAGCCATCATAGCCTCCTCTCCTGCAATCTTGCTGGTACACTTCCTCCTCGACTTTGATGCGGCACTGTCTTTTGTGCCTACCAAAGCATCATCTGCTTTTCTCTTCCTTGCACCTCTTTTATTCCCAGAATTACCTGCCTGTGACTTTCCACCACCTTTCCCCCCATCTCCAACAGCTTTCCATCTGGCAAACCAACCAATAGGTTGGTGGGTAATGGGGTAGTTTTGCTGGGCACCTGAGGACATTCCTGGGCAAAGCTAGATGCGAGTGGAGGTGGAACCTGCAGAGTGATGGTCCCCGAAAGAGGAGTGGAGGGAGGGGGATTAATGCTGCCACTGGGAGTGATAGGCAGTTGGGTGGGGGCAGATGCAGGTGCAGCCTGCAGAACAATGGTCCCTGCAAGAGGAGCAGAGGGAGGGGGGTTAACGCCGCCAATGGGATGAATACCTGGTGGCAAGAGCAAGGGTGAATAAAAATCCTGTGAGTGAAGTTCTGGGGCATCAGTGTTTAGCAATGGTAGGAACGAAGAAGGATTGACCATGGGTGGGCTCCGGACTGCTGACAGGGGTGGCACTATTGATAAAAAACCAGTCATCTCTGTCATTGGCATACCTTGCGCCAACATTGGGACTGGTGGCCCTTGGGGAACTGCTTACGCAAAGGTGAATGCTGGCTGTGGGGCCTCCAAGGTCAGATTAGCATTTTGCAGACCATAATTCGGGAGAGAGCTGATGATATGGTCGAACCAGGAATTGCTTGGCACATTCCCTTGCACCTTCCACCCATTAGCGACTTGAGAAGTATCCCAATTAATGTCGCTCCAGTTGCCAAAGCCTTGATTGTTGCATTGGATGCCAAAAGATGAGAGAGTTGAAGTAGGGTTGAATGCATATAATGCCGACTCTCCAGGGGCGGCATTGCAGCTATATTCTTGGAGAAAGGTGGTCCGTTCATTCATTGGAGCATCACCGAGAGACAGAACTGGAACATGTGAATGCTTGGTCAGCACAATAACTCCTCGAATCAAATACAAGACTTACCCTCAATCGATTGGCTGGTACCACTATCTCCGATTGGACATTGGATGTTGGCTGCATCGTCAGGCTTGTCAATGAATTCACTGGCATTCCCTGACGATGAATTGTTGGTGGTCCCACCCAAACTACACTTGTCACCCATATATCCTTGGAGAAAGGTGGTCTGTTCGTTGTCACCAAGAGATGGAACTGGAACACGTGCATGCTTGGTCAGCACAATAACTCCTCAAATCAAATACAAGACTTACCCTCGATCAATTGGCTGGTACCGCTATCTCCGATCGGACATTGGACATTGGCTGCATTGTCAGGCTTGTCAACAAATTCACTGGCATTCCCTGACGACAAATTGTTGGTGGTCCCACCCAAACTACACTTGTTGCCCATATATTCTTGGAGAAAGGTGGTCTGTTCATTGTCACCAAGAGATGGAACTGGAACATGTGCGTGCTTGGTTAGCACAATAACTTGAATCAAATACAAGACTTACCCTCAATCGATTGGCTGGTACTGCTATCTTCGATCGGACATTGGACGTTGGCTGCATCATCAGGCTTGTCAACTAATTCACTGGCATTCCCTGACAACAAATTGTTGGTGGTCCCACCCAAACTACATTTGTCACCCACCTCTTCCTCTTCTTTTCCTGTGGAATCCAATGTATCTGAGTCCTTAACAATGCGATGAGAACATTCTTCTGGTGCTAGCGTGATTGAAGAATGTTAGGTGAGCATTTTCATGTGTGACCACTCAAACTGACTCATGGAAATATGCCTTTCCATATTCCAGCATCATGTCCTGTAACTTTCCCCACCCTTCAGGATCGAACTGAGGCAAGAGCTTCTTGGTCATCCCCTTCAACATGTTGGACTGAACCCTGGAGTAAGGTGAGTCAAATTTCTACTGAAACATGGATATTACTCACGATTTCATTATGATTTCGCCATTTGACGCTCCAAGCGGCGTTATGGCCAGTATGACAATATTTGCACCCAACCACTTGGACATTGCATCAGCAAAAGATGGAAGCACCTGTTCAGCAGTTGTCCAAGCCCTGGCCATCCAAAGGTTAGTCTATATTCCATCACAGCATGGTGTCTCTGACATACTGATTGAGGATCTTCAGGTGAACCTGTGAACAATGCCTTCTTCTTCCACTCTGCCATTGTGTTCTTGTTTTCTTCATCTGTCTGGTTCATGATGGTCTCCTGAACCTCTGGGCTTCCTTCTCCCAGGAGTCTCTCACATGCTTGTTCCACATTCGGAGTCGCTCTTGAGGCTTCACAGAATTCTTTATAGATTCCCACAGTGGATCAAATGTTGATTTGAGCTTTATCTTATGGAGATCACCATATGTGCCAATGGCAGTTTTCTTTCTAGGGCAGGACAGGCTCCTTGACATGATGCGACTGATAATATTGTTGACATAGGATTGGTTGGTGCTCCTAGCAGTGTAGCGGTACCGATACCAGCAGCCAAGCTTCTAAAGCAAGAGATAGTAAGTTTCCACTGCACAATCACATAATATGTTCCTTACTTCACGAAGCTCATGATAGAACCCATTCTGCCAGTCAGACTCTAGGTTCTGCTCGTCCCCAGGTAACGAGGGATCAATATTGTCTGGGGTATGCTCGTCAGAGTCATCATCTGGCTCTGGGTTGTCCTCAATAGCTAGGTTATATCCAAACCGCTGGATGAATGCTTTGGCTACCAGCATGTAGAATGCCCCATGGTCAGTAGAATCAATGAACCAATCTTTATATGACTCAAGGAACTCCAGTTTTATGCCACTAAACGTGTTCTGTCAGCCCTGTGGCCTGCCATCTTTCTTGGCCTTGGAAGTTTGTGCCATGGCACAAAGGAATCAGTAACAGAGAATACAGGAACACGACTCGCATGAGTACACATTTGCTTGATTACCAACTATGGTGCCAGACTGCACCTGCACACCTCAAATCAAATTCAGGCTTGGTTTCAACAACCATGATCTTTCTGCCCATTATCTGACAGGGCTTCTTGTTTTTGTGGTGTGCATTAACTGAACATCTCCGATATATCAAAGTGTCTGATAGGACCTTGAAGAACTGGTCACGAAATTTTCAACAACCCAGTACAATAGCCAAGTCTATTATGTGGTCATTTGAGGCATGGTTCCGGGCATCTATTCTCAGGTAGTGGATGTCTTAGATAATGTCTGTGATGTCAAGGGAGCCCATGTCCAAAGATTCCTGATGTTAGCGACTGCCATTGCAGCCTGGAGGCAGGTGCTCACCAATGGTGATGCAGTCCCCTGGGTGACATCCCACATGCATTGCCGCTGCCTCCTGGCTTCTGTTACCCTGTCGACAATGATGAAACCCTCTTGAACACCAATGTATCAACAGAAGTATTGGTCTCACCCACTTCACATGCAACTATGGAACCCCCAGCTGTTTTGTCGGTGGGTGATGGTGATGAGTGGCGTAGAGCAGCATATGAGTATGGCCCAAAGTGGGTTGTCTGGAAGGGTCGATTGCTGGGCATTCTGGATAGCTGGTATGAGACCGCTTCTATTGTTGTATGAATACTCATAGATTATGCTCAAGGCAACAAGCTCATGCAGAGATCCATGGCTTGAAAGACCCCCAGGATGCATATCAACAGTTCACGACGCATTCTGCTGCTCTAGGAGCATGGGAGACACTAGCTTACAAAGGGCAGGTGGAACTGGCATTTGGTGTGGAGCTTGATTATCCCTCACATAAAGAGTTAGAGTCTTGCATCAGATGTGATGGAAATATTATGTAGTGGATTACTTCATTACTATACAATATCTAGTTTTTATGTTTTACCTTGTTGTAGTTGTGCTACAATGAAATTGATGGACAAATATGGATGACAAATGCAAACATTCAGACTTGACTAGGGTTAATGCTCATTTGTTGGGACATGTGAGAATATTTTAGAGATGCAGATGTGTATATATAGGGCCTTGATAATGAACCAGAAAAAAAGTTGGGCATTATACAAGGAGGAATGCACTTAACGAAGTGGTCAGACCAAACATGCAGTGATCAAGCATTTATTTGTACTTAAGTTTTACATTGATGCACAACATCTCATGCCTTTCCCCCACCATTACAAAACACCACAGGAAAAAAAAGCAGCAAATTGATTGAAGAGCAAGAGGCACTATGAAAAGTAAGTCAAGGTCCAAAAGCCATCTGCATTGCGTTGATTTGCATAGGAATAAGGAGGCAATACTGCATTCACAGTGACAGAAGAGGCTAGCACTCAAACCACAGAGTACTGTGTAAGTGTACTCTTTCCACATAAATTGTTTCTATTCATACTACTGGATGCCATGTTTTAGCCTCAAAACAGTTATGGATGACCACCAAAAAATCAAAGCATCTAATAAACCTATCTGGTATGTTTTGTTGGTTCTATTCTGGGCATACTTTGTTCATCTGAAGTTGTTAGTCATTGTCTAAATGAATGGATGGATCATTCAATTCAACTGGTGGAGGACTTGGATCAGGTTATCGGTGACAGTCAATCCACTTATCTTGAATGCATCTATGAGAAATTTGCATCACGACTCATGGCTGGGCAGCCACAACCCCAGGAAGTCCTCGAACAAGCCATTTCCAGACTTAGCATAATCCAGCAGGACCTCGAACAGAGTAGTGCTGCTGTTCTTCAGGAGGCTGGGGTTGGAGTTGAACTCAGCACTATTGATGTGGAAGTGAAATGGGTGCGTTGTATCTGGCAACACCTTGAGGCAATGCTGTGTGATGCAATGCTTGACCCCAATGATCTAATTATGGCACACAAGACAAATCAACTCAGTTACCAATGTATATAAACCCCTACGAGCCATTATAAGCCTGACAAGCATGGTAAAATGAAAGTCACAGTTGCTAATGCATCATGCCAGTGCTCAACCCTCCCAGCCATCCAAATGCAAGTTTGTTACCTTGAGCAACACCTCCAAGTGCATGTGCAAGGTCTTCACTGCATCAACATCTAGTAGTCTTCTTGTGGAGAAGCAAAACAAGCTGGAACAAGAGCTAATCAACAGTGGCCAGTCAATTATCATGGATGATTGGGACAGCACTCCTGCTGAAATTGCCAACCCTGCCAACATCTCTGTACACACAAAGGCTAAGAGATACCAAAATTCAGTATGTCAATGTCATCATTGCATCAGAATCAGCCACATCTGATCCAAATCTCGAGGATGCACCATTACTCACCTGGAAGCAGTATTGGGACAAATACCTAGATGCTTTCCTCACGCTTGATGGCCGAGGACGACACAACCAATGCTGTACAAGCTCTGGATGTCAGCAGTCCAATCCGACTTTCCACTGCTGGGATTGTTTTGGGCTTGCTCTGTATTGCAAGGCCTGCATCATTGATCACCATCGCAATGAACCATTGCATTTTCTTGAGGTACTCCAACACTACTACAGTGATACACTCATAAACTTAACTATGTAATAACTAATAACATAGGAGTGGAAGAATGGATTCTTTCAAAAGACTACATTCCAATGTTTGGGGCTGCATGTTCAACTAGGTTATGAGCATGGAATCTCATGTCCCTTCCAAACTCTGGGTCACAAGGATTTTGTTGTTCTTCATGTCAACGGCATCCATGCGCTCAATGTCAACTTCTGTGGTTGTGATGGCACTTTGATGGCTTATGGACAGCTTTTAGAGGTCGGTTGGTGGCCATCAACACCTTTAGAACTGAAATTGGCAGCATCTATGGCTGTTCTTCAATTATTTCACACCTTGAATCTCCAAGGCCAGATTGCCCCAACTGATTTCTACCAAGGCCTAGAACAACTGACTTGCAGTGATGGATTATCACATGTGCCAGTAAGCATGACCAATTTATTTGCAGTTTGCATGACTGATCTGTTGATGGTTTTCAAGGATCACCTCACTCAATGGATGCTGATGGTTCACCAATGGCGCCATATCAAAATGACAAAATGTGCTGGCCGCAGTCATGATCCAAGTGGGATAGATGGAACATGTCAAGGTGGCCTCTCGATTCCTTGCCATGTGTGCCCACATCCTGATATCAATCTCCCAGAAGGTTGGGAAAATGCCTCACCTGAAGATCGGTGCATCTTGAATCTGTGTGATCAGTTGATAATCTTTGTGATTGGCAATTTTAGATGGCTATATGCACTATTCTTAGCAGAGGATGCAAATTTCAAACAAAAGGCACAATTGCATCCGGATAATCAGAAGGATCCTCCTCTAGGACCTGGATGGGGAACATTCATTGAGAATGAGCCTTATCTTAGATATGTTTCACAATTTGCTGATCGAGACGAGGTGTGTTTATCACAATGGTGTCATTTTGGTACTAATAATAACTTCCTAAGATTTCACATTGTGCAGGCTTTCAGGCATTGTCAGGAGCCAATAATAAACAATCAAAAGGCTTATGGGCCACTGGTATAGGCTCAGTAAGCTGTGCTTGTCAGGAGATGTACCAGCCAAATGGCATGGGAGACCTTCAGAAAGGGGAACAGTATGCAATTCTGTCACCAGATATATTCTCTTCTCTAGACATAGCCTGCCAGTGGGCGACTAATTTCTTTTCTCGGATGAACGCTCCCACCATGCCTGAGTGGCTCTGTTTAGCTCCATCAACTGTAGTGAAATTCATTGTTCTGAAATTCCATCTCCCTGGCCATACTGGAAAATGTCAGGCTCCATTCTTGTTCAACTTTGCTCCAGGGGTAGGGTGAATGGATGGTGAAGGAGTCGAACAAAACTGGTCCATGCTTAATGGTATAGCCAGATCTGTTTCTATGATGGGGCATGGTGGACGATGGGACACTCTTGATGATTTTTGTAACCATGCCAACTGGCAAAAGACAATTGCACTGCATGAGTAATCTTGGAATCATGTAGATTGATCCAGCTGATGAAATAAGCTTCTACTCTCCTCCAAAAGATGTTGCGTGCTCTGCCACAAGCCATCATTCATCACTGAGCACTTTCAGCTTTTACAGAAAGTCTGCAAGCAGAACATGCAGCACACATTGCTGAATGGGAAATACAAGTCTGGAAATGGGAGCTCAACCACATGTTGCCATGTCCTTATGACCTCCCAGAACAAAGTAAGCTGTTTTGTTACTGGGACATCACATACTTAATTTGCAAATCACATTCCAAAAATAGAGGTCACATTTGCTGAGGTGAAATGCCAGCTGTTGCAGGAAGAGCACGAGCAGGTGGAAAAGGGTGAGGCAATGCTGAGCCTAGATGACAGTAGCCCCAGTGCTTTTGTTGTTGAGGGGCTGGAACTCAAAGAAACTCAGTGTGTTGTATTGTGACCAATGTTGCCAAATTTACATGAACTGATTTGAAACTGTGGGCCACCAGACTTCAATTCAATGACGGCGAACAAAGGATTATGAAATTCAGTGTCGTTCAGAAGAGATATATGCCAGGACTTGACAAATACATTGCAGAGCTGTCACCACCACCAGAAGAAGTGTCGTCATTGACGCCTGAGGTCATCCCACTCTACCTTCCATCATTCCTTCTGCCAAATAGGTTCTCTCTGGTTTGTGTTGCTGGTGTCCATGAAATTGAGGGCTGTCTTCACTTTGCTCAAGCCTCTGAGGCTTTGAATAAGCTCCGATGCCAGCTCATGAAACGCACTTATGCTAGCCAGTACAAAGTCTGGAATGTCTCCAGCCAATGCCACTATACACAATTCTGAACCCTTCAAGAACACTCTGAATCAAAAATCAAGTCTGCTTGTCAACAGTATACTATGGCCAGAAATGTGATACTTGCACTACAAGGACCCAGGATATGGGAGAAAACCTTGCAGGAACTCCACCCCAATGATACTTGAGGGTTGAGTGAGAAGGCCCTCACCAATGAGGAACAACAGGAAAATTGGCAAACATGTGTCATGGCCAGCTTGAGTCCAGAGCTCGCAGTAGGACAAACTGAAAACTTTGAGGCTCTACCAGAAACATTGTTCAACCCGAAATTGGCAGTGGGTGAGGGCCACAGGACCCTGTCATGGATTTGGTACACCACAACCAGCAAGGAGGTAAACAACAATAGTTTTACTGATGCATGTGAGTTTTTGAGAACCCTCAGTAAAATCTGATTGCTCTAACAGTCTGACACAGATCTTTGCATATAATGGCTGAAATGTTGTGCTAGAGCAGCCAGGTGGAAGGAAGAAATACAGCTTCTTGAAGAAGAAATGCGGTGAGCCATCCAGTTCTGCACCTGGAAGGGAAATTGGTGGGACAAACAAGCTCATCGCTGGACTTCAATATCGTCTCATCTTGCCGAAGGTCTTGCCGCATATGCAACTGAAAATGCTGCTACAGAATGTCATCAACTCTTGTCTTGGTCAAATTCCTGGGTGGCCATATGACAGCAAGTGGCATTAGTTTTGGAGAGGCATCTAAAGGACCAAGAGGATGCAGTGGATGTTGCTGTGCTCGAGGTTGAGATTGAGGGAGAAGATTATGGCAATGATTCAACATTCAACTTTGAGGAGGAGTAGTTCTTCTTTATGACTCATAAATGGAGAGTTTGCAACAGTGGTGGCCACAAGTACAAGATATTGAGTGCATTGACAAGATGCGAACCCATAGAGATGACCACGTGAGACTATCAACAAGACCATGTGATTAAACAGTTGAAGAAACCTTCATTGTAATTTGGGATGACCTAATGAAAGGCGTGAGTGATCGACTTCTGATTTAAGGTGGTGTGCTATAATGCAGATGTAGGGGGGCAAATCAGAATCATGATAGCAAGGTGGCAAGGAATGGGAATTCATTTGAGTTATAATGCTTATTATGATCGAAAGGGTTACATTATAATACACTATAATACAGACTTGAAAGGGCAGGTGTACAACTCAAAAATCAGTGCTTTATAATGCAGAGAATGTGGGTGAGAGTGAAACACTTTGACATTGTAATGGGAGGCATGAGAGCAAGTTCCAGCATTATAACCTATCAAGATCATTGATGAAAGGGACACGATATAACACTTGAGGCGGGTGTGCGAGGGGAGTGGGATGCATTATAATGGAGCAAGTGGGCAATAGGGATTGAACAGTGTTATAACTCTGAAGGGATTGTTGTCGAAAAGGTTGTGTTATATTGTCTAGGGTGAGCAGGCAAGGAATCGTGATATGTTATAATGTCTGGGGCGATGGATCATTGTCAAAAGGGTGCATCATAATGTCTAGGGCAAGTGAGGAGGGATCATTGCCGAAAATGATGGGTTATAATGTCTAGGGTGAATGGAGGGATCATTGTCAAAAGGACATGTTATAATGTCTAGCAGGCAAGGGAAATTACAATGCTGACCAGGGAAAATCACAGTATGTGATAACAGGGGCCAAGGACAATAGAACCACACATGATATAACACTAAGAGCGCGATGACAAACTGGCTGGCACTGGGGTTATAACATAGAAGGAGAGTGGACAGGTACGGCTGAAGCATGTTATTATGAAAGCGACGAGAGAGGGAGAGGGACAATTATAACTTGCATGGGCCTACAAGCTCCTTGGAATCATAGTAGGTACATTGTTACGTGCTCTCCTGGATTATGTGGGGTACATTACAAAAGCACTACATTGACTGTTGTTGGTGATCATTCATTTTTTTGCTCAAACCCCCCTGTTAATCAAATGATGACAAGTTGCTAAGTATCATAAGATTTTTTGACTGATCTATGGGAGAACCCTATTGACAGACTCCTGAGGCGATGGGCACAGGAAAGGAGAATGAGCTGTGTTGTTGATCTCCTAATAGATAAACAAAACTTCAATTGAAGTGTGCATAGTACTAGTTGAAGTTTACCCCCCCCAGATATGATGAGCCCGCCCTCCCTACAGTATGTGTTATAAACACCTAACACCCTTTGGCATTATGTGTGTTGGAGTACAAGACAGTGATGATGGGGCCCTCTTTGTTGATGGTGACAGGGGGCATGACAGTGGTTGGGGTGGCATTAAGGCACTGCTGGAGTGGAGGTTATGCAGATATTGACTGTATTGCTGTGTTACTTTGGATGTTTCATGTGATGAGGTTGGCATGCTGAGGGCGTATAAAAGAATGAAACACACTTCCAGTCCATTTTTTTTTTGATGCATCGAGTGCCTGTGGTCGGGATTGAGCTTGGGGGAGGCAGAAAAGGCTAGATCATAGGTGATATTTCCAGGTCATCAACACCTTGCGTCCAACCAATTGCAAGGAGGTTGGGCGATCGGCCCAAATTACAGATTAGTGACCTTGCCATGCAGCAGAAGTTTATGCTTGTCAATCTATCAACACTGACCAGTTTGGAGGCGCCGTTAGCAGTGGACACTCAGCGCTCAGCATAGTATACCAAAACAAAATTTCACAAGACTAGACTCTATATCTGAATCAACAATGTGTCACTTCCTTCATGATGAACTCTGGTGATATGATCACATGCTACACTGTGAGACTGGTAGGGTATGGATTTCAGCCATTCAAGTAAGAAAATGGGAAATATCTAATGTAAATGGATGGATATATAATGGATGAACTTGGGATGAATTTTCATACTGTAGATTTCAAACCTCAAATGGATGAAACATATTTTATTACAACTTTTTCATAAGTGAATAGGATGAAATTTCTTCTTGTAAATGAATGAATTATAGGGGTGGTTTTAATACTGTAGATTTCAAACCTCAAATGGATGGAAGTCAGACATATTTCATTACAACTTTTTCATAAGTGAGTAGGATGAAATTTCTTTTACAGGACTTTTCAAAATTGATGAGAATCACGAGTTTGTTTTTTTTGGGGGATTTTGCATAATTGCCAAATATGGAATATAATTTTCGAGGCTCTTCGCTGCCTTGTTACCCACTATGGTTGGACGTTGCATCAGCCATGTGTGCCTTGCAGCTCTGTGAAGCTGGATGGGATTGTTCTGAGGTCTGCTGGGCATTCAATGTCTCCCAGGCTAGCCTCTATCGCTGGATGCACATCTTTGAGGAGTTTGGCTCTACAACACATCCACCTTCACTGCTTCATGGTTGACCTCACATCATCACTTTTGCTGTTCTTACCACTGTCAAACAACTGTATGAGCAGCATACTGACACTTATCTCGACAAATTACAGTGGTTCCTGGCCATCCATCATGACATCATCATCTCCATATCTGCCCTTCAGGTCAATCTCGACAAAGCTGGCCTCACACGGAAGATCCTTCACAAAATAGCAAAGGAAAGGGATGAAGAATGCAGAGCTGCATATTGTCACTGCATTCAGAATGGCTTTTCTGGCACTGGAGGCGAGTTTGTAGCCATCAACAAGTCTAGCAAGAATGAACATGATGTCGCACAAAGATATGGGCACTCCCCAGTTGGAAATTCAGCAGATCTTGTTGATCCATCCATATGTGGAGAGTGGTACTTGTTGGTGGCAGCAATGAGTGTAACTGCATACCTAGCGACATGTTGATAGGTTGTCTCCTTGGCTCAAAGGCTGATTCATCATTTCAACCACATTCTAATCACATCAGATAACTCGCACGAGGTCCCAGAAGCAGCGCAACCACTCCCAACCAAGTCTACTGAGCACGATATTGTATTGAACGTGGTCAAGCATTGTCGAGCATTATCAATCGATATCGAGAGACTATGAGCAACATCAGGCACCACATTTGTTATCTATATGGTGGAATACCATGCGCCAGGAAGTATTCCAACTCATGCTCAAACCTGCTGATGATAGGTCAGCCTTGTTCGAAGTCCCTATCACGTACAGAACCCGCTGGATGGATTATTGCGAGACTTAGCATGGTTTACACACAAAGGACAGTCCCTTTTTAGTTCTATACCCTTTATTACTCTTTCATCATATGATATATATCTTTCTTGTTCAGATTCCAGTCTCCTTTTTGGTCTTGTCCCTTAACTCATATCTTTTGCCTCATGTTCTACACATGTTTCTCATTCCATTTTAGGAAGTTTCTTTAAAACATATAAAACTCTGTAGTATGTACTTGGAAAAAAAAGGAAATCATCTTCACCTATTGTCTTGTATTAAGTTCTAAGAATCAGATCTATCCACTAAAACAATCTAAACTTCTATGAGTTTTCTTGATCCACAAGAAACATCTGCGACCATCATCGTCCTCAATCTTCCTATGATCCTCTGATTGTTAGCACTAGCAACCCTTCCAACACTTCCTAGCCATCGACTATAGTCTTTGTATACTATTGACCTATCGAAAGGTCCTCGGAATTCACACATCGACCATCGACGATCAACATCGTTCACTCCTCAATATCGATCAATACTCAATCAGACTGTGCCAAACACCTTTGTCTCCTATAGTACTACCTTCACAACTAGTACCAACTAGTTATCTTCCCATAGGTTGGACCACGAACATTCAGAATGCATCGCACCCTTCCTCTGACTCATTGCAAATATCATTGATTGCCTCATCGGCTGTTTTGGTGGTTTTCCCGGGTTGAGTATCATCAACGTGTTGTTCCTGGATCCCTCAACTCTTTTGCATTCTTTGATTTTATTGTGGACGACATGGTATGTACAATCCAATATGCTTCATTACCCAATCTGCTCATCAGCCTTGATCCCCCAAGCTCCCACAGATGAATCCATATCTTGACAATCACAGTGTTCTCATCATGGACAACTGCTGAATCCATCATACAGATATGATTCAAGATGTGTTGAGTGATTCAGGTAATAGAAATTAGATGTATTGACAGTTGAATTGGCTAAGTTACATAACCAACAGGTGTCATGTTGTTATATTTGCCACCTTATTCACTGGATCTGAACCCAATCGAAGAGTATTTTAGCATTTGTAAGTGCCACATACACTCACAACCTATCACCAAAGCTTACAGAATATACTAGGGAAAGCATACCTTAGATGCAACAGGGCGATAATCAGAGATGCCAAAGATCCAATTCTCGTCTTACTTGAAGCTTGCAGTGTAATTATGGCAGAGATGGCTGAGGGATGGTTTCAACATGCTGGATACATGGTTGACAATTGAACACTTCTTCATTCATACTATAAAACAGTGTTGCAGAGAGTGACTTGGAAATCATAGAATGTACAATAGCAATGTCAAGCAGTCTGAGTTGGCAAGAAGAACAAGAAAAAGTACTCCATTACAAGAGAGCATACCACAGTGAAGTCTATGGCCATAGTCCGCTATGAACATCTTTCAAGAAGCGGCAGCTGATGTTGAGCATTCGATCTCATGCCAGTGTCAAAAAGCCTGCACCCTCGCACCACTTGGCCTCAGGTAGTTTTCTGATTGCATCACCAGGGCGATAACTGAGTTTTGAAAGACATTCACGATTTACTTGCTCGATCTCATAAAATTCAAAGAATTCATCAAGTGACACTCAATGATGCTTGCTTGGGAAAGAGGGAGCCAAGAGTGCGGTGGTGGCAGAGATAGAGGTTGTACGTTGGATGGGGAGGAGAGGCCCAGTAGCAGTAGAAGCAGGAGGCTGGCCATTAGTGAGAAACTGGGACTGCTGTAGCATGTGGAGCATAAATAGATCAGTGATACTTGGTGTCGCCGTAGCTGCTGGGGCCACAGGAGCAGCAGCAACTTGTAAAACATTTGGCAGCAGAGCAGTTGGAGGGGTGGTCTTGATTCTCTGATTCATGTTGAAGGCGGCGGCAGCTGGAGGCTTTTCAAGAGTTGCTGATCCATGAGCCTTTGATGTATGTTAGCCTACAACATTGATAGAGACCAGACTCACCAAATGTGCTGCCCAGATGTTGAGTCTACCCATTGTCAACTCCCAAGCATGTCCTGTCTTGATGTCAGTATAAACCCACTTGGTGGGATATAGCAAGTTGTTGTTCTCAGGGTAGTGCTCTTCAAGCTGCATTCTCTTTGGCATAAGAGCTTGATCAAATGTCATCTGTGAAAGCATCAGAGGCATGCCAGAAAATGGATAATGAGATACCTTTTGCTGCTGGATGTGTTCCTCCGTTGAGAGCAAAGTATTGAGTTCCTCATAGTTGAAATCCTGATCGATGACAGCAGCAGGGATTTCATCTGTGGACCCAAACTAGAGTGTGACACTTTAGAGAGTAATACTAGTAATGAAGGACAGAAAATTGGATAGCTCATGACTTTCTCCTCCATTGGTTTGGTGGGAGCGGGCATCATCAAAATGATGACGTGGGCATCCACCTTCTTTATCACTGTCTGCTCAACCATAATTGAGAAGCCAACGGTACCACCAAGAGGTAACGGAGGTGCCTTGAGTGGCTTTTGTGGCCTCCATGTAACCTTTGAAGCAACAATGTACTCAGCAGAAGGGCATGGCAGGGATTTGGCAATGGCATCCAAAAACTCTCCATAAGTGATGTCAGAGGTGAATTGAAAGGGTCCACACTGCATATACTCTTCCTTGGGTTTCTTGCCACCCCGATTCTTGACTGTTGGTGGTGTGAGTGGTCACAAAATGTGGATATATGCTGTAATGTCAATGGCCGGAGTTGTGTCAGATTCGCTATTGGTGTCAGGTGCAGGCTTCTTTCATTTGGGGGTGAGAGTGTCGTTTTCATCACAAGTGTCACTATCGGAGTTGTCAAGGGTCTGTTTACTGGAGGTCCCAACCACATTGCTGGATCCTGCTGCCTTTGCCACCAGTTTCTTCCATTTTGCATTCTCTCAGTATTGTTTCTGCTTTGCTTTCTTTGCAAGTTCAGTAGGATTTGTGACGATCCACTTTTGAGCTGTAAACCACCTCCATGCATAAGCCAGGACAACCGATGGTGACGAGCAATAAAGAACATACCTGAGGGGACCTCAGCAAGGACATCTGCAATCATGGTCCCATCATCCTCAGACAGCGTCATTACTGATACCTGAAGGGCTTGTATGAATAGAGGGTCTTAAATGAACAGAGCGGCACAGCGAAGACATGGTGAAAGCATGATACGAATGAGGAAACACAAAGAATGCAGTGAGATTTGTAATTCCTTATTAGGCAACCAAATAAAAGCAAAACTTCATGATTCTCATCATTTTAGGGAAACCCTGTAATACTCAAACATCAAATCGATGGAATGTTTTTGTTTTGCTCAGTCATTATTTTATACCACAGCAGGCTGAATTTCATCATCTATGCATTGTGCAAGGTAAGTCATTTCAACCTGCCCTCATGCAGAAACTCACATGTCATATCTATACCCGGCACATCCGAGACTTCAACTTCACATGCAATATCAACCAAGGTCTGACATGTTTGCACGCTCTCTCACTTCCACTCCTACCACACCATCAATGGTGAAGCCTGCTGCCTCCCACCACCCCCAACCACCTCCCACTGCCATCAACAGCCACAAACACCAACAATGAACCACATGGCCACAAGAGTGCCATGTCACACGTGAATTTGGATGTCAACAGCCATCGACATGTGTTGAGGGGCAATGTAAGCTAAGTATTTTTATTGTTGTTTTTGTAGTTTTTGAAGTTCTAACAAGTTTTTTTATGTTATTTTTAGGTTATCTACTACTTTTACAATGACAATGCACAATGCATCCCTATGCCCTCCTCCCTGTCCAAATGGGATGTGAGGGGGGTTGGTTGAGGTTAAGAGACCCCAGGGAGGTACCAGGAGGCCCAGGTAGCTGGGTACCTACAAGGTAAGCACATGAAATGTCCCCAACACTGCCATCTGCCACTAACCACCCCGCCATCTCTCAAAACAGGCAACACCACTGCCACAATAGCAGGATGGCATAACGAGATGCACCACCAATGACCCAACCCACTCAGGACGACAATGGCAATGGAATGAAGGGAACAGGGCCAGGCGACACTGATGACAAACACCCTAACACCAATGGTGGACAGGACCAGGATGATGAGAATGATGATGCCAACACAAACTGTGACAGCACTGACAATGGGGATGATGAGAATGGCACCCACAACCATGAGGAAGGTGAAACTGCAACAATGGCCACAGTGGACCACAAGGACCACAAGGACAACCACCGCCAAGAATGGGACAATGGGGACAATGACTGGAAGACAAGATGATGCCAGGACCAGAGATGACAGGCATGAGGATGATGACACCAAGGAGGACCAGGACCAGGGCAATGGGAACAGCAAGGACAATGAGGACGACAACAGCAGGGATGACAGGAACAACAGGCACCAGGACTGGCCAGGGACAAAGGGGATGACTGGGACAAGGAGAAAACAATGGGGAACACAGATGATGATACCACAGCCACAACAACAACAACAACAGGAACAGGAACAACACACCGGCCACCCCCGAGCAACTGTTTGTGGGCCCAAATGATGACTAGAGTCATTTGGGCCCAGGTAATTTTTCTTATCTTTGTTTCTTATGTTTTGTTTAAAATATACATAGTTAGTTTAGATGCAATATATTGAGTTGTACAAAACCTGTGAGACCAACATCTGCCTGTAGCTGATTGAAAATTCACTACTAAAAGTATGAAACTGATAATGAAACTAAACAAAGTGGATGAATAATTGCCATTCTTCCACTCCAAAAAAAATTTAACCTGGACAGAGGGGTTTTTTTTGCCCTTGATGGGATGAAAACCATCTCATAGTCGGAGGGTGTGAATTACCCCATTTAGAAGATGGAAGTCATCCCAAGGGATAAATTCAATGGGGTATGAATACAGACAGATTTTGAGGTGTTTTCAACCTCTTAACTCATCCACTCTGAGGGGGAATTTTCACAACTTTTAGGGTATGTTTTTCCCTGAAAATCAGATGATTTTTATTCTTTTTCAATGGCCACAAAGGATGGAAATTCTACCCAAAACAGATGACTTTCTACTCAATTCCTTCACCTCAGTGGCTGAATTACTGGATGATTTTCCACATCCATGGGTCTCACTGTGCTATGAATTTCTGGCTGAAAACATGCACAAGGTTGGGAAAACATAATCTACCACTTTGGCACTTTCCGGCCCTCTGTATGGCCTCAATTGAGCTTATGTGCAAATGGTGGGAATATACAAATTGTTGTACACACCTCATAGCCTCCACCTATTGCTGTCCAGGGGCTTGATGTTGTGCTGCTTTCATCTGGGCTGTTAAACAATGGTGTATTATGCTTGGGTGGACTGTCAACCAATATTGGTTGTGTAGTAAAGTGGAGGGGTAGACTTACATCACACACTGCAAGAACACGATTAATGTTGATGATACTCAACCCAGGAAAACCACCAAAACAGCCGATGAGGCAATTGATGATATTTGCGACGAGTCAGAGGAAGGGAGTGAGACATTCCGAATGTTTGTAGTCAAACCTATGGAAAGATAACTAGTGGGTACTAGTCGCAAAGGTAGTGCTATAGGGGATGAAGGTATTTGATGCAGTCCGATGGGGTATCAATCAATATCGAGGATGATTGACAAGATTGACAATGAACGAGTTCTATCGCTGATGGTCGAAGTGTGAGTTCCAAGGACCTTTTGATGGGTCAAAAGGATCTGAAGGCTATAACTGATGGCTAGGACATATTGGAAGGGTTGCTAGTGCTAACGATCAGAGGATCATAGGAAGATCGATGACGACGATGGTCGTAGAGTTTTCTCGTCGATCAAGAAAACTCATAGAAGTTTAGATTGTTTTAGAGGATAGATCTGATTCTTAGAACTTAATACGAGATGATAGGTGAAGACAATTTCTCTCTTTCCAAGTAGATACTACAGAGTTTTATATGTTTTAAAGAAACTTCCTATAATGGAATGAGAAACATGTGTAGAACATGAGGCAAAAGATATGAGTTAAGACACAAGGCCAAAAAGGAGACTGGAATCTGAACAAGAAAGATATATATCATATGATGAAAGAGTAATAAAGGGTATAGAACTAAAAGGGGACTGTCCTTTGTGTATAAACCATGCTAAGTCTCCCAATAATGCGTCCATCAGGTTCTGTGCATGATAGGGACTTGGAACAAGGCTGACCTACTATCAGCAGGTTTGAGCATGAGTTGGAATACTTCCTGGTGCATGGTATTCCACCATATAGATAACAAATGTGGCGCCTGATGTCGCTCACAGTCTCTCAATATTGATCGATGACGCTCGACGATGTTTGATTGCATTCAATACGATGCTTGATCGCATTCAATACGATGCTCAATTGTGTTTGATATGATGCTCGACGATGTTCGATTGCATTTGATATGATATTGCGCTTGGTAGACTTGGTCGGGAGTGGTCACGCTGCTTCTGGGACCTCATGCGAGTTATCCGATGTGGTCGAAATGGTGAATTGGCCTTTGAGCTGAGGAGACAACCTATCAACATATATTTTGCTGTATGTAAAAAAGTCTGTTGTTGTAATTAAAACCGGCCCTTATAAAGGGACCAGTGGCTTGTGCAAACACTAAGTAGATATATGTAAAGACTGGACATCACCCTGGATCACTACATTCTCCCCTTCTGGCTTGGACCCATGGTCCAAGCCAAAACCCCAAAGAAACAAGATATGTACAGGAAAATTCCAATGAGATCGGTTGATGTCTTCACCATGATGGCAGGAAGGAAACTAAGTCCCAAAGTGACAGGGTGATGGAAATCCATTCTGCATCAGAGCGGGGTGGAGATGAGAGTCGTGCAAGAACTTATTTTGCCTCCTTGCCACATAGGGAGGAGGTGGAAGGCAAGGGTTCTGTATCAACAGGGTCATCAAGATCCATCCCGCATCCAAGTGGAGTGGAGAGAATAGTGGGGGTTAGAGGAGCCATGGTTTGGGAGACAGGGTCAGAGGAACATGGGAAGGCCCAGGTGACTGTTCTTTTCCAAGGGGAGCAGTCATGGAGCCCGGCTCTTCATCAGTCTCTGACACCGAGTCAGTCTCCTCAGTGTCATATCCATTTTTGTTTTGTCGACTTCAGGTGACCCGCGAGTTGGGGAAGCTAGACTGGATTGCTCCAGACTTGTTTGGAGCCATGCTCACGGCGGCGGCACATTGTCTCCTTTGATCATTCTTGGCACAATCATTATTGGCCTTGGTTCAACGCAGGGGACCCACATAGGTCCATCCCCCATCAGCATAATCTGGGGTCGCCAATACTTGGGAGGCAGTTCCTTGAACCAGCTTGGGGACTCCAGGGATCAGATTGGACTCAACCGCAATGATGGGCTGAGTAGGAATAGGATTGGTGGATGGGGGAACGACAGCAGAGGGAACTGTCATTGTGGATGCATTGATATTCAATGGTGCCTGAGGCAAGTCAGGATGAATGGAGAGGGATCAAAAGCCAGATGGGCCCACTGGTGGGGAGACCACCGAGGTTGGAGCAGCAGGGGGAGGTGCAGTAGGAGACATGGGGTGTCAAGGTGCAGCGTGCATGGATGCTGACAACCCTGGGTGGCCGCCCAGGGGTGATGCAAGGTCGAGTGCATCAGGGTCTCATTTCCGCTTGGGAGGTGGGGGCTGAGTTAAACACCTGCTCCCTGGTGGGGCAATCCACCACTGGGGTTCCATCATCAAAGGGGTGTTG
Source organism: Tricholoma matsutake (assembly GCA_026075535.2). Classification (NCBI taxonomy): domain Eukaryota; kingdom Fungi; phylum Basidiomycota; class Agaricomycetes; order Agaricales; family Tricholomataceae; genus Tricholoma; species Tricholoma matsutake. The sequence goes on from AP026538.1 coordinate 11,720,937, forward strand.
TTGGCGTTGGGGGCAGGTAACTGCTTCAAATGTCAGAGAACGTCTGAAGCTGGAGCCAAGTCTTCTTCACATTGCGACTCCACTGCCCTGGTGACCCATCCTAGCCCATAATGATAAGCTTCTCTGATCTCATGGTCAGAGACTCCCAGAAGAGCGAGATGGTGAACCACATCCTTGATGGTGATGTTGGGAGAAATGTTTGACATAAACTGTCAATCATGCCAAATGCTCAGAGATAGGTGTAGCTCTTGGCAGGTCCTTCAGTATAACCTGGGGGTACAGAACACTTCTGCCAGGAGTAGTTGTAATAGTTGTTTTTGCTTCTGGGGAATCCCAGAAGGAATCTGTTGCCTCATGGGGAGCATTCCTCAAACATGAGGGAGGCTAACTCGCGAGTAATCCAGTATCAACCCAGGGGCATTCCGGAATTGAAATAGTTGGTGATGCATAAACTGTGCCCAGGACTCTGGTGATTCATTGACCAGAGGCTGAGGCATCCAGTCAGGGTCCTGGAGTCGGTGGATTCCCTTAGCTGACTGGTGCTCCATGGGCAACCACTTGGGAAGTCTCCAGGTCACAATTGCATGGCTCATGAGCAACATGCGAGCCGCAGGGGCAGTTAGACTGGCCATGGGTACATACATACAACTGGGCCCATCGAAGGTCCAGTTCATTTCCTTCTCATTGGGCAGCCACCACCCAGCGATTGAACTCCACTGTACTTTGGGGCAGTTCTGGGGCCGTAGACGGGGGTTCCCTAGGAGCGGGTACCCAGTTGGCAGACCGGGTACTGGAGAGGGATGAGACCTGGAGGTGATGTTTCGGAGAGGTGGGCAGAAGTGGTGGGTAGTGGATGGCTTTCACATCCACATCCATAGCATCGATGGGGGTTCGAGGAGGATGGGAAGGACCAGTGGGCAGAGCAGCAGGCCTTGAAGCATCACCTGCCTAGTTGGATTGAACAAGGGACCCAGAGACTGGGGAAGGCTCGCGAGTGCGGGATCTCTTAGTGGGCCGGTCTTCTCACCGTCGGTCCACCTGATCCTTGAGGCTGTGAATCTTAGCCTTGGGGTTGGCGATCTCATCGTTGTAGCTGTCGTATGTCTGCTCAGCGGTGCATCTGACTTCTGCCATGAGGTCTCAGTCTCATCGATCCCAAGCCTCAAAGTAGTCCCTGTCCTGTTCGAATTCGTGCTGGTACATGTGCATCGCATAGGCCTTGCATACTTCACATCCTACCCAGTGAACTATGACACCCAGGTGACTATCATACCTCCACTCCTCCCTAGGGGGGGCGGTCCTTGTTTCTCATCTCTGATCAACTCTCGCATACTCAACGGAGCCACCAGTTGATGGAGACCATCTTCTCCTATCCTCTCTCCTTGAGCCTTGTGGTTCAAATTCTCTCCTCACTTCCCTCCTCAAACCTTGCAGTTTGAGGTCCCTCCTCCTCCCTCCTATCCCTCCCCCTTTGAGGTACATCGCCCTCACAAAAACGGTGAAATGTTGGCGAGTCATCCATTGAGTAGTCGTCGGACTGGCCATCCATGATGAATGGTTGGACTTGAAGAAAGAAAAGAAAAAAAATTGATTCAACTCCGCTGGTCAACTGTACAGTACCTTCCCATGCCTCAGGAAAAACATGACAGTCATGCCTGAAGAGTTCGAATCTTCCCACCATTGTGGAAGATGCCAGGTGTTAGGGCGACACCCACTATCTGCTAGCTAAGACCATGCAGGTTCTCTCTACAAGAAGGGGGCAGGATCCATGCTCGTGATGGGGGAACTGACGGTTTTGATGCAAGGGGTTATTAATAGGTGAGTTTGTTGAGATAGGCCTTTCACACCAAAAATGTAGGTGGAATACCTAAGAGAACACAACTGAGGTCCCCTAGGCATATATTTAGGGTTTATATACTATGTTACATATATTGTACATTGTTGTTACCAATGCACTCATACATGCACATCCATATTGATGCATGCGAAATAAAATTCTCATGCTATCAAAGTGTAGCATCATTTGGCGTCATGTAGCATAATTCGACATAATAAAATAAAAATGAAATTTTATTAGGTAATGGGGTGGTTTCCTAACATTACCCCCCTTTTATGCCTCGACTTCCAGGCAAGAAAATATTGTGTCTGTCCCCTCTGTGAAATTTTGGTAAGGCCAGAATCTCATCCCCTCATACACCATTCTCGCAATGCGACGCAGAGCATTTGGATTATGTTTAAAGAATTGGGTGATTGCGTTGCATGCTCGCTTACAATTCTCTTTGGGCTCCCACAAATTATTTTTGTTGGTATAGTTTTTCCACTTTATTAAGAACTCCAATTTGTTCCATCGAAGTCGTGAGTCTAAAATTTCTTCAACTACATATTCTGGAGCACCTTCTACTATTATTGGAGGTTGTGGAGTAGTTTATTGGCCAGGAATAGTGGGTGGGCGGTAAGGGCATAGGAGGGATACATTAATCTCGGGATCAATCTTGAATGATCGGGGTAATTTTAGCACTACCACATTAGGTGAGATCACTTTAGAGATTGCATATAGGCCAACTTGTTTCTCCGTGAGTTTCCTCGAAGGTTGTGGAATATTCAGGTCCTTGGTACTTAGCCACACCAAGTCACCAACTTTGTACTCTGGAGCGCGCTGATAGGTCGTCTCCTTGGCTCAAGGACCGATTCACCACTTTAGCATCATTCTAATCACATGGGCTAACTCCTATGACATCCCAGATGCAGCACAACCCAGTCTATCAATCATGATATCATATCGACTGCGTCGAAACATCACCAGCGACATCAATCATATCAAGAGCCCACATTGCACAACCTTAGGACTACCCCGAAAGTCCCTAAGATCCCCCTACACAACCATCGAACATCCCTGATCAACTTCGAACAGCCACAACCGCGATCAAGCATTGTCGACCATTGTCGAGCATCATCGATCAATATCAAGAAACTACGAGCGACATTGGGTGCCACCTTCATTATCTAAATGGTGGAAGACCATGCACTAGGATGTATTCCAACTCGTGCTCAACCCTGCTGATCATAGGTCAGCCTCGTGCCAAGTCCCTATCGCACACAGAACCCGCGGGATGCATTATTGCAAGACTTAGCGCAGTTTATACACAAAGGACAGTCTCTTTTAGTCCTTTCCTTTTATTACTCTTTCATCATATGATATATATCTTTCTTGTTTGGATTCCAGTCTCCTTTATGGCCTTGTGCCTTAACTCATATCTTTTGCCTCATGTTCTACACATGTTTCTCATTCCATTTTAGGAAGTTTCTTTAAAACATATAAAACTCTGTAGTATCTACTTGGAAATAACAAGAAATCATCTTCACATATCGTCTCGTATACAGTTTTAAGCATCCAATCAACTTTCTAAAAACAATCTAAGTCTATGGGTTTTCTCGATTGATGAGAAACCTCTGCAATTGTCACATCCTCAATCCTCCCTCGATCCTCTCGTCATTAGCTCTAGTAACCCTTCCAACACTTCATAGCCATTTGCCACACCCTTCGTATACTATTGACCTATCAAAAGGTCCCCAGAATTCACATATCGACCATCGATGATAAACTCATTCACTGTTGATCTCGTCAATCGATACTCGATCGGACTGCGCGGAATGCCTTCGTCTCTCATAACACTACCTTCACAACTAGTACCAACAGGTCATATTTCCATTGGTTGGGCCACAAACATTTGGAACAACTTGCAACCTTCCTCTGACTCGTCGCAAATATCATCAATTGCCTCATCGGCAGTTTAGGTGGTTTTCCTGGGTTGAGTATTATCAGCATGCTCGAGTACGATCTGCGTGTTGCATCATGTCATCACATGCTTTCTTCAATGCTGCCTCTGCTTCCTCTTGTACCTTTTGCATCTTAGATACAAAGTCTTCTACCAACTGTACTTTGACTTCCCTTCTGGGTTCTACTCCCATGCGAGGATGCTATCCATAATGTGCGAAAAAGGGTGACATACGAGTAGCCGAATGGAATTTGTTATTGTGGGAAAATTCAGCAATTGCCAGCCATTCGGGCCAGTTGGTTTGTTGGTAGTTGACAAACATACGTAGGTACTGCTCCAACTCTCTATGTCTGCCCATCAGTCTGCAGGTGATATGCTGTAGATAATTTAGCATGAATCCCCAATATGTTGTTCAGTTCTCACATAAATGCGGAAGCAAATTGTGGTCCACGATCAGAGATAACAGTATCGGGTAACCCATGTAACTGCTATACCTGATTTAGATAGAGGCACGCCAAGCCCAATGATGAGGTTTCTGTAGTAGTAGGAATAATATGGACCTCCTTTGTGAAGCGGTCACATACTATGAATATTGCATCGTACCCTTGAGCTTTGGGTAATCCAGTAATAAGATCCACAGATATATCTCACCACGGTGCTTTAGGTATAGGGTTTGGCATTAATTTTCCTGCAGGTTTCTCTGGAAATTTCTTCCCCCTCATGCACATATCACATCTATCCACATACCCCAACACATACTTTGAAATTCCGGGCCACCAATAATTTCTCATTACTAATTCCAATGTCTTCCATCTTCCTGGGTGTCTGGCAGTCAGCATATTATGATGTAACTGGACGATCTCCCTTTGCAAATACTGATCCTTCGGTACATACACTTTTCCTCGAAACAACACCAACCCTTGTTCCTCAGCCCATTCATCTCCTCTAATATTACCTTTCTTCTCTCCCTTCAGAGCTTTCACGGCTTCCACTACTTCATTGTCCATTTCTGAACATTGTCTAATTTTAGACAACATTTCCATTTCCGAGCTATCTATTAATAGATGCCCTTGACACATAGTGCCAATGCAAAAGTTGAGTAAGGTAACATTTTTATTGTCCTCCTCTACCCCCTTTTATGATCAATACGTCTGGATAATGCATCTGCTTTCCTCATTAAGCTTCCCACTTTGTGGACCAAGTGAAAATTGAAACACAATAGGAATAGTGCCCAATGTGCTTGCCAGCGATTAAGCTTTGTAGCGGACATGAAGTATTGCAGATTTTGATGATCCATCCAGATCTCAATCTGATGTGTACATCCCTCCAAATAATGCCTCCATGCCTCCAACACTCATATTATTCCCAACATCTCTTTGTCATGTACATCATAATTCCTCTCTACATCATTCAACCCTCAGGACAAATATGCACAAGGATGCCATTTGTCATCTTTGCACAGCATTGATAATACCTCTCCAGTAGCAAAGTCGGATGCATCAGATTCCACTCGTAAAGGGCGTGTGAAATCCACTGGGGCTAATATTGGTCCCTCTACAAACTTCCTTTTCAACTCCTCAAACGCTGTCTGCTGCTGCTCTCCCCACCTCCACACTACTCCCTTTCACATAAGGTTATGTAAGGGTGTGGCAATTTTAGAAAAATTGTGCACAAAGCGACAATAGTAATTTGTGAGTCCCAAGAAGGCTTGAACCTCCTTGACACGGGTGGGTGCAGGCCAATCTGTGATTGCCTGTACCTTGATTAGATCCATTTTGATCCCGTCAGGGCTGATCAATAATCCTAGGAACTCGATCTCGCTTGCCCCAAACACACACTTCTCCGGTTTTAAAAATAGATCATTCTCTGCCAACCTCCATAACACCTCCTGCACTATTGCCTCATGATTCTCTTCATCCTCCGTAAATATCAGAATGTCATCAATAAATAATATTACCATGCCTTTGTCTATGACATTGTTGAAAATGTTATTCATCATATTTTGAAAGGTTGGGGGACTATTAGTCATCCCAAAAAACATGACAAGCGGCTTGAAGGATCCTCGATGCATGGCAAATACAGCCTTCCACTCATCTCCTTTCTTTATTCATACATTATTGTATCCCCATCATAAATCCAATTTTGTAAAGACTTTGGCTTTTCCCACCTTGTCAATTATTTCTGAGATCAATGGCAGGGGGTATGCATTCTTCACTGTCCACTCATTCAGGTACCTATAATCTGTACACATCCTCTTCCTTTGGTCTTTCTTTGGCACAAAGAATATTGGTGATGTCTGCAGTGATTTCGAAGGTCGTATGTATCCTTTGCACAATTGCTCCTTCAGGAATGCATCCACTTCTTCTTGTTCCATTGGAGATAATGGATATACCTTCGACTTTTTTGGCACAAACCCTGGCTTCATCTCGATCCTGGCTTCCACACTGGCATTCGCTCAGACTCCTTCTTCTGGAACACTGACAGATATTCATGATACACTTTTGGCACCCACTCCTCCACCGGCTTCTCCACCTTCATGATATTCTTGTCCCATGACTGTCCTCCACAAATTGCTCTAAAGGTTTGCTTCTGCTCTTCTTTCTCAAGCATGAGTGGAACTTCCCCATTTGGCATTTCCTCATCCTCCACTTCCTCCATAGTAACAGAATACTTCCTTGGATGTTCTGTCTCTCTCTTTTTCCTTTTTTCCTTCTTCATCATCCTTCCATACACATTACATTCTTTAGGACAACAAGTCATTTGTACTTTCCCAGTTTTCCAATCAATTTCAGGATTATGCTTCCATAACCATGGACATCCTATTATTAGATTGGTTTTCCCACAATCGCACACTTCAAATACAGCTTGCTCCTGATGCTCCTGATACCTTAGTACCATAGTCACCTCCTCCTTGATAGTTCCTCCATGATTGACTGTTCTGTCAATAGTGTACACCATTATAGGTTGCGCCAGCTTGCATGTGTTAATACTGTTTCTGGTAATTAAGGACTGATTAATGAATAATCCTGTAGCACCACTATCAAGCAATGCTTCCACATCAATCGCTGCATGCATGTCCACTGTCTTCAGTCCCACAGTCAAGGTGATTTTGGGTTCTATTTGCACAGAGCGAATAAAGAATTTAGGGGTTTTTGGAAATAGTGCTCGGCAATTTTCTTGGTCATGTGATTTCCAACAGTTGTACTCCTCCTTGATTTCCTTTTCTGATTTACTCTGAGTTTCCTTGGATACTAATACATTGTAACGATTCTGGGTCACCAATGGGGAAACCTTCACTGGGAACCTTCCAGAAAATTCTTCTGCCTGCCTTCCTCCGGCTTCACTTCCTCAATTGTAGCTTCCCTAATCTTTCTTTTCTGCCTACAATTCCTGGAAATATGTCCTAACTGCCCACAGTTAAAACATTTAAGTGGGGCTCATCTCCCTGCTTGATCAACCTCCATTGCCTCTGCTGGTGCTACTGACTCTGTAGCCATAGGTGTCACTGCCATGGCCAGTGGCTGTGCCCTCGGAGCTTGTACCTGAGGCGCCTTTCCTTTCTCGGACTTTCCTCCAGATGACTTTCCAAATTTACTACTTCTGTACATCAACTTTGACTCTGCCTGTTCCTGCTGATATTGCCGATCAAGGCGCATTGCCCAATTATACCACTCGTCCAATTTCTCTGGCATAGAAGGTAGTCGGTAGATAGACTTGAATAAAGAGGGATTTAATCCTGCTTTCAAAAATTCTACCAACACGGCTTCTCCCATATCCATTTGCAAAGCTTCTGCCTTGAACTACAAAATAAATTCATCCGCTGTTAGGGAACCTTGGCGCATGGTCTTTAATTTAGCATTGGCTGTCGCCTTTGGATTAGGGTCTCCAAACTGTGCCTCCAATCTCTCCAAAAATTCCTTGAAGCTTGCAAATGGTTTATTTCCCACGGCAATCTGATTAATAGCCTCGTTTCTCCAGAACTGTGCTTTCCCCCCCTGAATATATGAGAGAGCAAACATAATCCTAGACTCAGCTGTATGAAACTCTGGCTTCCTCCCATGGATGTAAAATACTATAGAGCTGATGAAGGATTTTGTATTCTCCATGGTACTGTCAAAGATTTGCGGGGGCGCGTACTTAGGTAAGCGCACTTTTCCATTTCCAGATTTCTCCACTGTCTCATCCTCCTGCAATATCCACTCCACCTCATCATCTCTTTCTCCTATCGTCTCTGGCTGTACTTCTGCTTGTCTGGGCTGTGATGCTGCCAATACTGGCACTAACTGCAACATTTGTGCTGTAAGCGCATCAATTTTTGCCTCTAGCACTGGGGTGGGAACAGGATTAGGACCAGGATTAGAAGTTGAAGGTTTGGACATAATTGTAGAATCTGTGATGAATCACTTCTTCGACAATTCAAAAAAAAAAAATTTCAAGACCTCTCCAAACGTCTACGGGTCACGTGATATGGTTCGTCAATCATTTGTCGTTCGTCGGGCGCCTAATTTGACACTTCGGATCAACAACTCTCCCAACAGTGCCTGATCTCGGAGATATCACTGAATTTGGCTTGTAACTAAAATAGTCATCCAAATAGAGTAATGTAAATCATAACTAAACCAGATCCAATCGGTTGTCTGGTTGCAGCTGTCCTAATGACGAGTGCTGCCTCTCGATCACTGGTGGTTGCAATGTAAGGCGAGGCCTGGCATCGGCTTACAAAAGAAAAGGTAGATTACATATATACAAGTACTTCCAGCTCGTGCCAAAAGGGTGAGTAATCAGATGTGGCACGGTGAAACAATGATGTATGTGCAAGTAAGAGAAGGTGCACTGATATGGGAAGTTGTGTTCTTCTGTTAGGGTGACACCCACTATCTGCTAGCTAAGACCATGCGGGTTCTCTCCACAAGAAGGGGGTGGGATCTGCGCTCATGATGGGGGAATTGATGGTTTTGATGCGAGGGGTTATTAATAGGTGAGTTTGTTGACAAAGGCCTTTCACACCAAAAGCATAGGTGGAATACCTAAGAGAACACAACTGGGGTCTCCTAGGTGTATATTTAAGGTTTATATACTATGTTACATATATTGTACATTGTTGTTACCGACGTGCTCATACATGCGTGTACATATTGATGTGTGTGAAATAAAATTCTCACGCTATCAAAGTGTAGTGCCATTTGGCATCATGTAGCATAATTCGACATAATAAAATAAAAATGAAATTTTATTAGGTAATGGGGTGGTTTCCTAACACCTGCTTCCTCACTGCTTTCAATTCCTCAATTGTACTTCCATCCATACCGCTGCCTTTTGAGGTACAATACTCTTTAGTGTGCCAGGGACATTTACAGTTGCTGCAGATTGTATTCCCAGAAGGCTTGGCCAATTTGGAGGTTGCAGCTAGAGCAAGGGAAGGGGAAGTATCGGCACATCGGTCATTGTCCTGGAGAGACTGTTCACCAGACTGTTCACTTTCCAGAAAAAGGCAAATATTCTTGGATGTGTATGGTGCAGACGGCATGGATGTAGCAATGTCACAGGAAATAATGGAACATGCATGAGGAAAATGTGAACTGAGGGAATTCAAAGTGCGATACAGCATAAGAGGTCAGAGGTAATATCTCCCATAGCAAATGCACCCTCAATAAGCATGCAGATCCATTCAGCCATTTTGGGGAGGGGTGTATTCAGTGTGCACTGGATAGCAAGTGCTTGCTGTAATAAAGTGACTTGCCTAACTGGTCCTTCCTTCTGATGATGGTTCCGCAGGGTCTCCCAGTTTGTCTTCACAGATTTCAAAGAATCTAAGAAAGAGTGTTCATATGATGCTACCCTGGAGGCAATGAAAGCATATGCAAGGTGGGAATTAGCCTTCCAATTAGATAGAGCACGGGGTTCATTAGAGGTGGGCTCTGGTACTTCACCAGTGACATATTCGAAAAGTCCATTGAGGGACAAGTGATGCTGATATCCTCCTTCCATTCTTTGTAGTTGGATTTAAGTTTATCGAGCTTGTCCCCAGAGTATTGAGTGGAAAGCCATATAAGGGAAATGGATGGGGGGTGAGGTTCGGTGAGTGCAGTCATTTTGGGAAGCAAAAAAAGGCAAAAACAAGAGGGTAGGTGAGAGGGAGGTTTGACTCAAGCAGGGCACAAAGGGATCTAACATGCACGGTATGATGCATGCTGATAAGATATTGATCGAACAATTGATTGAAGAAACATGCAACAAGGCACAGAGCAGTCGAGTGGCTAGGCAAGATATCTATCATCACCACACATGACAGAAGTGGCCCATAACCTATAGAAATCCAACCTAGATAATACATGAATAAGCTCAGTCTATGTATCATGGACTATATATTCATACCTAGATAATACACAAATAAGCTATAAATAGTACAGTAAGTAATCTGATCAAAGTGAGTGCTAGTGAATCTACTCACCTCAGTCTGTGTATAACAGACTGAGGTGTCTATGTCTATCTGGTCAAATATATATATACCATGAGTATAACAATGGAAGAGATGATAAAGAGACTATTAGAAAGGAATATGGACAAGGGGAAATATGCATCATTTTGTATGCTATAATTAGCATGCCACATCAAAGGGTGTATTCATGGTGTAGATCTCAACAGTCCTTGGTATAAGTGACTGAGGTGTCTATACTACTATGTATGATATATATATGTATCCTGTGAGACAAAGAAACTGTTCACAAAGGTGTGTGTGAATGTTCCCAAACACGAGCATCAAAGGGATGTGCTAATTATAGCATATGCATCAAAGTGATGTGTGCTAATTATAGCATACACATCAAAGTGATGCATTGAGCTCATGGTGTGATTCTCAACATCTTGATGTGTCAAGATGGCACTATAATGATGCCATACACAGAGAACATTTTGACTCCAAACATTATCACTAAAACAAAAGTCAAAACTTAATTGCTGTCTCATATGGATCAAGTCGAGACCTCAGGCTTAACCTGGTACCAAGTCTGAGACAAGGTGTCATAAGTCATGGTGGCATTGTGGGCATTATGTTGTATAGTAAGTGAAGTTGTAAGTCTGAATGTGATGATTACCTTTTTTGCTCAAAATCCGCGTGTCGGTTAAACCCACTGGATTTGAAATATGTAGTAGGCTGACTTCAAAATGTAAGCCCATCTCCACATCTCCCCACCAAAATTATAAACTCCGATTTCTGCCGAGGAGCTGCCTCACTTAAATTTTCATTTGGATTGTCCCGAGTCGTATCTTGGACTCGTAATCTCAGAGAATTCAATGGGCAGGTATACCGTATAATCTAGAGTACCTGACAAAACTACTGCCACTGAATGCCAAGCCTGAGGGCAGAAGCAAGTCTTGAATTAACCATTTCTATACAGAATATTCAGGGTGAATATACCTTTATCGCCAACAGCCACTGGCAGATAGGAGCTGCTCTTTTTGACTACTTTTTAGGTTCTCAGACATCTCCTCCGTGACAGGTTTCCTTTTTTGTTTTTTTGTTTGTCTACCCAGACAAATGTTGAAATGAACACTAAACACTAGGGTTGTTCACAGTAGCCATTCTTGGGCCATTTTCAGCTCATTTTCAAACTCATTTTCGGCTCATTTTTGTGTATTTGGCAGAGGAACAAACAAAAGGGAATGAAAAATGAAATGGAAAATGACATGAAAAATGGTTACTGTGAACACCCTGGGAAGGAAATTTTAGAAAAATGGAGCAAAAATGCATTTTTCTCGCCAGGCACAGTGCCAAAAAGATGAAAAATGATCATTTTTCGGTTCCCTTTTTACAAAAGCAAGGGTGGGGTTCCATTTTACATTCATTTTACATTCATTCTCAGTTCCATTCTTGAGAAAAATGGAATCAAAATGAAATAGAAAATGATTGAAAAATGAGTGAAAATGAACCAAAAATGCCAACCATGAACAACCCTACTGAGTGCTGAACCCCCACAGCCTGAGGTCAAGTCAATCCCACCGTCACGTCAACCAACAACCTTGTGCCAGTATGGAATTCCTTATCTGATTGCTTGCTTATGGTTATGGGATAGCGTACTAGTAAAAAAATTGGATGGACATGGTGCCAGGGCCTTCTTGGACCAGGACTTGGAATACAAATGATCCATTGAAATAACAGTTAAATGCACTCCCATGAGTCCACAAGCCAACCTGGGCATGAAATCAATAGTGCATAGCGCATAGCAAATGGGGAAACTCATAAAGACATTGGTGGTTTTGTGTGACCAGTCACGTTGCGCTGAGCACTGCAAGTCTGGGTCCTGGGATGTTTAGCCGGAAGCAAGCTCGCAATACTAAATAGAGCACTGGCATTCAACTAATGTGGAATATAGAAGAAGAACGTGTTTTTTCCCCTTGCAAATGAGGTGATACACAAGGGCAAGCAAGCAAGGCAGCAAGTAGATGATGGTGATTTCCCCCTGAACCAGATGTTGCCCATACATTTAAGCACTAGTATAGGCTTTTCAGATGCAGAGATGAAAAAATTGCCTGCCTCTCAATTACATAAGCCATTGCAGTTTCGTGAAACAGAGACCTCCGCCATATATATATATATTCGAACAACGAAGTTGATTTCCTTCTTTCAATCAAAAGCAGTGGGATGGCATTGGGAGCAAGGAAGGGATAAGGGAAGTGTTGGAAATGTTGAGGGGATTGGACAAGTGTAGATTATCTGGCAATGGCTTTGATTGCCTTTGTGGGATAGCGACACAACAGGCGCATTCCCCATCGATCTCCTTGTGCTTCGCTGCCTGGCTATCCTCTTCTGTTCCCAGACCGTAAGCGTTTCTGAGGTTGAGAAAGAGACAGCAGTGGAAAGCAGATGCAATGAGGTCAGACGGTCAAAAAAAGATGCAAAAATTGAGGCAAGTTCAACTATATCGTTCAGTTTCTGCTCATACATGAACAATGATGCCAGAAGTACTCACCATTTGGACTAGACAGGTACAATCCCAGGGCACTGAACGAGCAATATGAAGATTGTCTTTTCGGAATGCGGTTCGGGAAAATAGCTACGCCCACTTTTTTTCTTCAGAACTCAACTCTCTCAAATATGTGGTGATATTACCCATGGGCCTGCTAATCGCTGTGCAAGACTTATCATCTGGATCAATAGGAATTATCACATTGAACTGAAAGAGAAAGTCAGAAGGTGACACATGCCATTGGTATCAAGGAAAACAACCTTGCAAAGCTCCAGCCTGTCAGGATTTGTGTCATGGAGGTATGTTCGATTCTGTCCTTAATCACCTGCCTTCAATCGAATGATGTTGACACCAATTGGAATGTCGAAGACCCTTGTATGGTATTCCAGGAAACATCAGAGAGTGTCGAGATTCTTGTGGAGACATGGACATGGTGGGGAATACTGGAGGAAAGTGAGCTGTAGATATCGAACAGGAGGGTTAAAGATTGTAGGGGCTCATCGCAATAGGAGACTTGAGCATCGTTTGTTATATTGACAAGCAATTGTCAATGATCATGGGGGTCGAGATTGATGCCCTCAAAGGGCTTTGATGACTTTGGGAGGACCGGAGATACTCGCCAAGCACTTCCAAGTCTGAGTTGCAAAGAACCTGCGTCAAATAAAGGTACAAACAACAAATTTATGTTGGCATACACCACGTGACCTGACAATCAATAACAATGACTTTCCTGACTGAGGCCAAGGCTTCTACTCGACATCGGCATCAACACACCTTCTCTCCTTTTCCCCTTCTCACATCTCTGTATCAGCCTTCGACCGACATATATACAAGATTCTAAACATAGCATGGTAAGTAAAGCTTAACAACCGTCTCATGCGGGGCAAGGCAAGCGAATCTTAACACTTTTTTTCTTCTCATCCATTTACTTTAAAAAAAAAAACATTTTTCATTCTTAGTATACGTCCTTCTCTTGTTCAACCCAACATGCACATTCTCACAACATCTGCAGCTCTTTGCAAGCACATGCATACTAACTCTTCAATGTCGGCGACACACACACCCAACTCCTGCAAGCCTGGCATGCTGAGGTGAGGGGGGATGTATGCAGGCAGGCAGGTATATGTTATCTGGGAGGAATGAAAGTAGCAGCAAGTGGGAGGTGGGAGGTGGGAGGTGGGGAGGTCTTTACACTCCCCCCCGTATTCCTATAGGAATCCGATGATTCCGATGATTCCAATCGGACTCCGATTGGAATCCAACCATATTCCGATGTCATTTTCACCAGCCAAATTGACATGAAATGGCACATTTAGTCCTAGTCCAGTCCGATGTAGTCCGATCAGAGTCCGATCAGACTATCAGAATTTCCTAGGAATTTCCGATCATATAAATCACATAGGACTAGTCCGAAGTTATGCTAAGACATCAGACAACATAGGATTCCAATAGGAATGAAAGCAGCCTTGCTTAGTAATATAGTATGAAAAATTAAATGCACAGACAAGAATCGAACACTTGACGACAGAAGATTATGTAAGCATAAACCGACAACAATACTATTAGGCTAAACAATCATTACAGGTAAGTGATCATACTACACTACATACCATTCCCACAGGTGTGATGACAAAGCACATAGCTGCATCATCACACCTGCCAGCTCATCAACTCCCACCACCACCACCAACAACGACAAGCACGCCACCTCCATCCCCCCCACCTCAACCACCTCAACCCAGCAACTCCCACCACTCCCACTTCACCCCCATCTCTAGACAAGCCCCCAAGACCGGAAATGACTGGTTTCGATGCTGAACGACGCCCAAATGATGCAATCGTCGTTTGGGCCATAGTAAGTTTTTTTTTTCATTCGTTTTTTACTTTTGTAAACTAACTAATTCATTTGCCTTGTTTCTAGGTTCTAATCTACATGAGTAATGATGGACTGACACAAGCCAAACCCACACCCAACAACGCCCCTGGCAACCCCCCTCCTCCCCGTCAAAACGGGATGTGAGGGTATCAATCATGGTCAGGAGCACGGGGAGCAACACCAGGAGACCCCAGAAGGGGAATACCCGCCCGGTAAGCACCAGCCGACCCCTCCCCTCGTGCCACGTCACTGACGAACTGACAACGCACCCACCCCATGCCTACGAGCTGCTGCTCGTAGGGTGGATCGTGAGTGCATGGACCCCCCATGACACCAATGACATCCAGCACCCCCAATCACCGCTGTGAGCGACTGCTCGCGGGGTGTATATGGGGTGCAAGAACACGGGAACGGCGTGGAGGGACGACGATGGCACCAAACGACACACCTACGAGCAGCTGCCCGTAGGGTGGTTTGTGGGTGCAGACAACGACGACCAGAAGGAGAGACGACGATGACACCTGCCCCACGCTGCCACCAACATATGATGCACCACCCACTACCAGCCTCACGAGCAACTGCTCGTGGGGTGGACGGTGGGTGGAACGACGAGGGAGGGGACACGAGGGAGGGGAGGCAAGATGAGGGAGGCAAGACACGATGGAGACGAGAGGGAGGGGAAATGAGGGGACAGGGCTGATGAGACAGCCAACGCGACGCACCACCACCCCCTCCCCCCTGCGAAGTGGGGGGGTGGGTTTTTTTGTAGAATTTAAAATAGTATAATTAAATAGTATAATTAATTCTCCCCCTCACATTTGCAGGGGGGTTTTTTTTTAAATCTATATTAGTTATCTACTCCCTCGCAAAGATGCGAGGGCTCGACAATTTTTTTTCGAGCTCTTGTGAGAGAGGTTAAAAATAAGTGAACTAATCCTAAGTGCTTTAAATGGACTTTATATTACATATTTATCAGTGCTCCTGTGACTCAACTGGTTGAGCACTTGTTTGGTAGTCATGTCACTTATATCCCAAGGTCTAGAGTTCAATTCCTGCTCTGCCCATTTATTTTGTAAGCACTTTCATCAAGTTAAGTCTTCCAAAATGGTGTGGTATTCCGACTACTACTTGTTGGAATTGCATAGGACTTTACTCGGAATTTACTAGGAATTTTGTGGAAATAAAAGTACATGGTCATCAAGATACATTCCGATTGGATTCCTATCGGACTCCTAGGACTATTGTTGGACTAGTGGGACTCCTATCAGATTCCAATCGGACTCTTATTGGAAAACTCGGACTCCTAGGACTCCGATAGGAATACTGGGGGGAGTGCAAAGTTTACGAGGTGGGAGGTGGGAGGTGGGAGGTGGGAGGTGGGAGCGGTAAGGAGCCATGGGACCAGCGGGGGCGGTATTGGTCTAGGTGTGAGTGTGAGGTGTGGATATGGGTTGTGGCGAACAGCATGGGTGGCATTGTTGAGGTGTGAATATGGGGTATGAGATGTAAAAGGGCATTTCAGGGATACGCTCAGGCAGGCACGGATCCAAACCAAAGGATCCAAACCAAATGCCCAGTGCATGCAAGTGCAAGTGCAAGTGCAAGTTGTAGATGCAACTTGTGGGGGAATGGGTGTGTGCGAAATGCAGGTTGGGAGGGGTTGTAGGGGTGGGGGGGGTTGGCCTTTTAACCCAACCATATGCGTAGTTAAGACTTTACGCTTAGTCTTGTGAAATTTTTGTTTTGGTATACTGTGCTGAGCACTGAGTGCTACGTTCCCAAAAAAGGACGCAAGCTTGAGGGTCCCATTAGCAGGGGCACAATCAAAAGCAGAACCATAATAAGGAATGACCTGTCTTCCTTTTGTTTGGTCTGCCTATGGGATCTGACTAATGTCCACCCCCACTGGTACCAGTCCATCACACCGTTCATCCCATATTGCGCAACGAGCTGCTTACGTCGCTAATGCCTTCAATAAAACCCCCGGTAAAAAAAAAAAGTGTCATTCACATGTTGAACCTCAACCTCAACCTCAACCTCATCGGCTCCCCACAACCAACGCCGCCGGGGCATCCTCAAATGTTTATATCTTCGAGGTCAATTGGGCAGTTCCTTCTTCTACTCCCAGACGTGACAGAAGAAGATGACCAACCAAACCCACAGGCATTACTTACCACCATCTTCCAGGCAACAACCGGGAACCCTCAACATCATTATTGCTGAATCTTCCCTCCCTGCATCCATATTGCAGGTGACACTGTATTAGACTGGCTCATCAGAGTAGCTGAGGCTTATATTTCAGCCACTCGATGGCACAAGCTCCCTCTATACATTTACTATACGGAATTCAGTTTGAATGGTGGTTGGGCAGGGAGATGCAATTACCACTATGGAGGGTGGTGGTGTTACCTGGGGAGCAGTTGATGGGCACCATATACGAGTTTCGTACTGAACACTAACAACACTTTAATCAAGCTCATGAAGTGTGAGTCTTCTGTCATCACACGAGGTTTGTGACAACCCAAGACATGCAGAGCACCTTGAGCTAACTCAGTTCCGCCACGCACTAACTTTGATGTGATCAGGCATGGCATTATTTTACACATCACATGATGGAGCGCATGCTTATTTCCATCTCACTTGATTCCAAGGCGGCTTGGGCGGCGTACCTTGGTGTTCCAATCCGTCGTTCAATGTTTTACCGGCCTCACTGCTTACCATAGTGGATGGCAGATATGATCCTGCTATTGGGGTTTCTCTCTTCATGGGGTTTAGATGCATTAGTGGACTAGTTTCGAGCTGAGATTCTGGAACAATGGACCCATAAGTAGTCTCTTTTACCTTTTTCATATATAGTAATTGCATTTCATGTTTTTTGTTGTCAGGACCAATATGTTGTCCACAGTTTTGCCGACATGCCTCTGAATATTTGGGGTGGAACACTATCCCAGAATGACCAAATGTTACATGGTTGCCAGATCACCCCCCATTCACGCATGCATGACCCCTTATACCCTCGTCCCACCAGTTGGCGTGTTTAACTGGCACTACATCCAGTGTGTCCTCAAAAAAAATTCTCCACCCCCGCCTATCAGCAAATCAACAATATTGCCATTCCATACAAGAGACAATGATGACGATGAGAGTGATGTTAGACTTTGATGATGACAGAAACATTTCAAATCCTCCTTATCCTTCTTTACCTTTGGGAACTTTCCGAGATGAGGGCATATCAGCACTTTGGAAGCAGGGGAGCACAATCATGCTATTGTGTCATGGAACTCTGGTGTCTCTCTCAGCTGAAGCCCTGCAATTTGTTTCCTTGGTCCCAAAATTTCCATCCAAGCTATCAATTCCCTTACTGTTTACATGCACCATGTGAGATTACTGTTTCCTTTGCTGTGAAGTTTATTTTTATTCACATTCATAAAATAGCTGCTGTTCCATAACATAGTACATGACCAAATATTGTAAACAAAAACGAAACTTATGTTGTAGATTGTTTTGTCTGCCTGGCACCATCACCAACAGAAGATGGCACATCCAGAATGGTGCATATATGTAGGCTATTTGATAACCAGGCACCATATAATTCTCTGTTCAGTCAAGACGATGCAGGCCCATCTGGCTGGGAACAGGTTTATGATTCAGTGTTGGCCATGGAAGCAGTCCCAGATGACATGGAGGCTAGCATCTATTAGAAACATACAAGGTATATCATATGCTGTATATGATCATAGTAAGGCTAAGGAGGACTGGCAGTTTATGTTGAATTGTTGGACATGGTGATGTGTTTGAGTTGCATATATCCAATATGTTATACAGATCGATCCACATTGTCAAATTTGCAATAGGCTGGAAAGAAAAAAGAGTCTACGGTGGAGGGGCAACAGTGGAAAACACAACTACCAGCAAAAGTTGTTTGAGTGTGAACAAAAGTCAGGTTGAAGCAACAATGATGGGAAGGCTGGAGGTGAGACCTCTCCATTGTAGGTTTGTGCCAGGCAAAACATGAAAAGCTGGTTGGTAACAGCATGTAATCACCATCCAGAAGCTTTATGAAATGGTACATCCAAAATATGCATGCATTCAAAATAAATCAAAATTCAACCATTGAGCAAGTTTGGTGCTGGTGTCCTCCTGGATCCATTATAATTTATGGACAGAAAGCAAGGGAACAACAGCCACTAACTACCCTGAAAGCCACAGGTCGCAGTGCATCATTTGGTTGCTACATTGGACATGATAATGTCTCATCTGTGTGGGGGGATCTGGCCTGGAGTGAATGGTGATGTACATTGGCAACAATATCCTGAAATGTCAAAGGAGAGAAAGTGCAGTAACAATCTGATGACAATCCTTGTGGGAGAAGATCTGGCAATGTGGGTAAAAGACAATTTTTAGAAGAGGGGCTGGAAGAGCCTATAGAACATCTTGAAGAGGAGGAGATGACACAGGCAGGTATATATTTACATTTGGTGGCATTGCTAACCCCATTACAGGACATGCCTAGGAATTCTCAAGACACCAACAGGCAACCTGTAGTGATCCGGGGTGATGTCCAGTCTTTACATATATTTACTTAGTGTTTGCACAAGCCACCGGTCCCTTTATAAGGGCCAGTTTTAATTACAACAACAGACTTTTTTACATACAGCAAAATATACATTAATTGTGTTCTTGCGGCATGTGATATAAGTCTACCCCCTCCACTTTACTACACTTTTTTGAACACTCAATTCTGTTATTTTACCAAAAGAATATCCACTTGACTTCACCTTCACAAACATCATATTGTGCCATAATATCAAAATCAACCCTGATGCCACTGGCGACAGTTCATTTAGATTTGTGATCTGAGTTTGACACTACCCATGACAGACCCCAACTTCCCCAGCCCAACTGACATGTCCTCTATGAAAGTAAAGAAGAAGACCACCTGAGCCAGGACTAAAGGTGGTTCGGATTCAGAACCCCCTGGTGACCAGTCCCATAACCCAGCTGATGGGAATCAGTTGAGTGCTGTCGAAGAAGTCAAAGAAGTCAATTCAGCATTGAGAGCATCGACCCAAGATCCAGTTCCTGCTAGCAGGGTCCATCATCAGAATGATTCACCTTCCCCATCTCCTCCCTCCTCTTCAGGTCCACGCAATCCAGAGAGTACGCCCAGACTCTCCCCTAGTCAGGAGAGCCAGTCTGCCCCTCACCATGATTGTGGGAATACCTCGCCACGAGAGACCCCCATGCGCCCATCTGGTAGAACAGTCTCAACTCCCTCACCCACACCTATGGATGAGGGAAGTAGCAAACAACGTCGAGAGGAGAAGAAACCTGAAAACATCATTCCACCTAGCCAGGAGGAAAGGAGCATAGCCTCATACACCACTCTGGCCTGTAAGATCATCAACAGGCACCTGGATCAGGACAGTTATGACCCAACTCAACTCAATGCACAAATACAAGAGCTGATGAGTGGGTTCTCTGTCCAAATTCATTGTGAGTCTTGTAGTCAGGCCCCCGCCTCTCGGAGGAGAACAGTACTCCAAATCTCCCTCCCCCGCTTCAAACCGTAGGGAATCCAACATTGGGACCCCTCAAAAGAAGTCAGTTCACTATGATGGAGCCAGCAAAGTGGCTCTTCAATGATTCAGAGACTCCGCTCTCCGAGATGGACAGCATACCAATATCCAAGACCAGGGTATACATTTTGATGTCAAGGGATTCCCATATGAAGAGGCCCCCTCTTCCAAGAAAAGCCCACATGGCCATGCTCCTAGCTCTATCTGTCCAGAGCAAGGAAGAAGAGAAGAAACCCCTGGGTGCAGAGGGCCAAGGGGAAGTGGAGGTGGAGGAGGCAACTCCTCCCCTTCCGACAGCAACAGCGATGATAGCGATGGAGATGAGGAAACTCCTCCTCCCAGTGATGAGAAGGACAAGGTCAAAGAGCATAGCCTCCTTCACCCTAATTCTCAGTCCCACTCAAGGTCGAGACCCAACCCAAGCATCAGTCATCAAGGAGATACCCCATCTGCCTCTGCTCACACAGATGCCCATTCCCATTGATGAGGGTATGGTGGGGAGCTCGACTCCTACCAAGATAAAGGCACCCATCACCCTTCCAAATACTTGAAGGTGATGCATGCCAAGTTCCATCAGCAGATCGACAATAAGGTGTCTGCAACTGTCAAGAACCGTTCCTCGCCCAATCAGAACCCGCATCCATCTGACCCTTTTCTGCACATTGAACCCGACATTTGTCTACTCCTCCTGCTTTTGTTCCTGTCCACCTTGCACTGCCCACACTGCTCCTTGTATAGCACCCATGGCTGCCTTCCCAAGGCTGCCATCTCTATTGCAAATTCGACTATGGATTCCTGTGCCGCTCCCACTAGGTAATTTATCTATGCAGTCAAGACACTGCTGCAGTCTTCATTCCTGTTCTGCATTCATTCTGGACTACAGTATTTAAGCTTAGTTAGTTTCAAGACTCGACTTTAACCTGCCAATCCAAATCTCCTTCTACTCCTACCTCAGTTTCTCTAGGAGTCTGAACTCCATTCGACTCAACCTCTAGTCTTCCTCTGAAGTTCTAATCTCATCTGAACTTAACCCAAGTCCCTCTGTACTCCTTCCCACATTTACCCGCACTTCCCCACTTCAACCTCCAAACCTTCGTCTTGAAATTAGGACACCAGACAAGGTGAAGGGCACAGCTTCTTACAAGCTGAAGCCAAGTCCTTTCCATTTTCCCCTCCACATAATCCACCATGACCCGACAACCTTCTGCTATCATCACCTGCAGGGTCCAATCAGATTCTGACATACCTTCAGGATCAGTTCTTAACAGCAACCATGGAATCGCTCCCGGATTGAAGGAATGGACCCCATGTTCCCACTCCCCCAACTTATGGCAGGAGCTCAGATACTGAGGTGTTCGAACGGTGGCTGAATGCTCTCCTTCAATGGTTGAAGGTGAGCAAAACAAGTGGTCCCAGTCTCAATGCCAAAAGGATTGAGTATACAGGCATGTACCTAGAAGGAGTAGCCCTGACGTGGTTTGAGGACAATGTGGATGGAGTATACTGCCACCAGGCCCAGTGGTCTTTTAAGGATGTGATCACTGGTCTATATGATCAGTTTATACATGACAATGCTACCCATGATGTGGCCGATCACTTTGCAAAGGTGAAATATGATGTAGTCAAAGGAGTCATGAGCTATTACCATAAACTGGAGGGATATGCTACCAGGATGATCAGAGCCCCGGACTGTTTCACCTTCAAGACCCAACTTTTGTCTGGGTTACCCCAGACTATGGTGTCTTTCATATTTGACAAAGGCTGTTCCGTGGAAGCCAGTTCCATGGATATGATCCTGTACTATGCCTGCGAGGCTGAAGAAATATTCAGGAAGAAGAAGAGATACCAGGAGCATAAGCACCTGGTGGAGGCCCTGTCTTCCAGTAAGGATGTTCCAAAACCCAAGGTGACCACCACCTGGGAGGGTCAGTCCCCTGAACGATCTCGCGAATGGACCTGAGATCCACACAGGTGAGACAATCCACCTAGAAACAGGGACAGGTCCAATAGATCTCATGAAGTGTTTTTTGCAAGGAAGGAACCTCGTGATGAGGATAGGAAGACACCCATCTCTGGAGACTGGACTCCCAGAGATCATACCCCTACTAAAAAGTACAAGGAAAACAAGCCTCCTCCCACCTGCTACAAGTGCGGGGGATTAGGTCATTTCTCCACTGATAAGAAGTGACCTGAGTACAATACCCCGGGACAATCAAAACCCGGCATGAGGATGTATGCTGCCCATGAGGAACTTGATGGCACCAAGAATGATCCCCCTCCAGTGGAGGAGGAACAATTTGCATTAGTTCATAGTGATTCTGAGGAATCAGACCAGGATGTGTTGGGATCCCAATACAGTTCTGATGGGGATCCATACCCCCTCAACTCAGACAATGAATCAGGATCCAATGAAGGCAATGACCCCAAATGATTTGGAGCCATCCAGTGTAACCGTGCACTCAGGTGTGCATGCAGTAGATACAGTCATGTGATCTATATGGTCACGTGATCCCATGTTGATATCCACATAGACTAGGGATTGTCTGATCATCGCTACCACAGCATTGCTATACACAGCTGTTGCCCTTGCTTTTGGGCATTTCCCCTCTGCTTCTGTAAGACTGCATGTCTCCACCAGGAGGCAATCTACAGTTATGAGTCAGATTCAGCATCTGACTCATGTCCCTCCATGCAATCGGCATCTGACTCAGAGGAGGATTCCAAGGAGGAGATGGTTGAACCAAGTCATTCCCCTGAGCAGATGGGGGTGATCACTGACTCCTCCCCTCCCATCTCCATGAACCTCAGGCGCCCCCCTGCCCTGAGGAAGTCATCCAAGAAAATTGTCTAACCTCATCAAATTGAGAAGGACAACTGGTGCTTCATCATAAGGATGAAGATCCATGGTCTTGAAGCTAATGTACTTCTAGACTCAGGGTGTACGGCGGACTCGGTTTCACCTGAGTTTACCATATCGGCAAATCTGAAAGTGCATGAGCTGGAGGAACCAGTACCCCTCCAGCTAGGTATGGTGGGAAGTCAGTCCAAAATCAATTTCAGGCTCTTTGCAGAGGGTGCTCTCACAGCAACTGTTGGACCTGAATGAAGCGCTCTTCGCAGATAGTGAAGAGCTAGCTGAGAGCGCAAAGGCCCAAGGACCTTTGGGCAAGAAGGACATTCCCCAGTTGCAGGAGGAATGGCTTGAGGTCTGCAAGGACATCCTGCAGGGTGTACCAGAATGACCCCCTCCAATGAGGGAAATCAACCATTAAATCCCATTGGTGGATAAAAAAACTACCACTTACCTAAGTGTCCTGACTCGATGTGACAACCTCTTGCTGATAAGATCGAGAGGTATTGTCAGGCAGGATGGTGGAGACCAGTGTGCATGGAGCAAGCTGCTCCAATGCTGGTGGTCCCCAAGAAAAATGGGGACATCTGTACTGTGGTGAATGCAAAAAAGAGGAATGACAATACCATCAAGAATGTGATGCCTTTCCCTGATCAGGACTTGATCAGGCTGGATGTAGCTCAAGCAAAGTATTGTTTGAAAATCAACTTATCCAATGCTTATGAGCAGATTCTGGTCAAACCTGGGGATGTCTGGAAAACAGTGTTCACGACGGTACTGGGCACTTTTGAGAGCCTGGTGATGCAGCAGGGCGATTGCAATGCCCCAGCTACTTTCCAACAATTGATGAACTCCATCTTCAGGGAGTACATCAGATGGTTCATGCATGCTTATCTCAACAATATCTTTGTGTTTAGCAACTCAGTCGTTGAACATCAACACCACCTGCAGCTCGTGTTCAATAAACTACAAGAGCACGAACTGTACCTTCATGTGGATAAATGTGAACTACATGCTGAGAAACTTGGATGTCTCGGCCATATGATAGATGACAAGGGCCTCCACGCTGACAGCAATAAAATGGCGAGGATACAAGAATGGAAGGTGCCTCAAAACTATCATGAGGTTCAACAGTTCTTGGGACTAGTTCAGTACCTAGCCCACTTCCTTCCTAATATTTTGGCATACACCAGTCCACTCTCTGCTATGATGAAGAATGGACAATCATTCCATTGGTGTCCTCTGCACGATAGCTGTTTCCAGACTATCAAAGACATCTGTTGCTCAACCCCAGTTCTAAAACCCATCAATGCCAGCTCAGAGGAGCCGATCTGGGTGATTTGTGATGCTTTTGTATTCAGGGTTGGGGCCATGTATGGGCAGGGCCCTGAATGGCAGAGCTGTAGACCAGCCGGATTCCTATCCAAAAAGTTCTTGGATGCTCAAAGGAACTATAGGACCTTTGAGCATGAAACCATTGCGATCCTTGAGGCGCTTCTTAAGTGGGAAGATAAGCTAATAGGTCAGTGACTTCATGTGGTGACAGATCACAAGGCCTTGGAGTTTTTCCAGACCCAGCATCAATTATCAGCCCATCAGTCCCAGTGGATGGAATACCTCTCGTGCTTCGACTTTGACATATAATATGTCAAAGGGAACCTCAACAAGGTCGCAGATGCCCTGTCCCGGTATTACCAGTTTAATAACTGGGAAGACACACCCCTGGTGCAACATTATGTGTTTGCTGATGTACATCTTGATCCTATGCACGAGGACTTGCCCTGGGATTGTCATTTGGAAATTAGGAATTGAGTCATTGAGACATGATTCGCCAAGGCCCAGGTCCATCGAGCAGAAGAGCACCTGAGAGCCTTGCATGAGTGGGTTGAGGATCGAGAACTGGCTGCAGTGGTGCTCGCTGGTGTGCAGGATGAGAATGGAATGGGAGATCCTAAAGAGTCTTGAGGGGAAGACCCCACAGTATATGAATCACTGGCCAAACACCAGGATTTGAAGGTGTCCTTGTAAGAACAAGACCCAATGGATGAGGACATCCGATGGGGATATAAGGAGGACAAGGTATTTGGCAAAGTCCTGGATAACCCAGAAGATCACCCCCTTTGAGGTGATTGACAGTATAATATGGATGAAGAACAAGGGAGGAGAACATGTTGTGTGCACTCCCTCGGCGCCCTCCAAGGACATGACTTTACATGGCTGTATCATCGACCAAGCCCACTCGATCGTCAGGCACTTTGGCCTAGCAAAGACCTCTGAGTATGCTAGGCAATGGTATTGGTGGCCTTGCCTCCAATATGAAGTGGATAAGTTCTGCAAATCCTGTGAGGCCTGTGTTCAGTCCAAGGGGGAGTATTGCTCCCCCATGGGTAAGTTACATTTGTTGCCCACCCCGATCCGTCCTTGGGAATCCATAGGGATGGACTTTATTGGTCCATTCCCTGAGTTGGAAGGGTTTAATTACCTATGGGTGGTGATATGCCGATTGTCATCTATGGTGCACCTGGTTCCCATAATGATCACCACCACCACCTCTGAGTTGTCGTCTCTTTTCATCAAAGAGATAGTTAGGCTGCATGGGTTGCCTGGATCCATTGTTTCTGACTGGGATTCCAAGTTCACCTCCTGCTCATGGTGGGAGGTCCACCAAGTCTTGAATGTAAAGTTACAGATGTCCACCTCCTTCCATCCTCAGATGGACAGTGCTACTGAGCGAGCCAATCAATCAATCACTCAGATCTTACGGTCTTTTGTGGCTTCCAACCAGAAAGACTGGGTCAAATTCCTGGCATTGGTGGAGTTTGCTATCAACTCCACCATCAATTGGGCTACTGGGATGGCTCCATTTGAAGTAACCTATGGGTATCTTCCTCGCATGATGTGAGAAATACCTACTCCAGAGCAAGTGCCACCTGGAGTATGGACCTTTGCAATGGATGCATTATGCAACATGGCAATTGCTCACAACAATATTATCGCTGAGTGTGTGTTCCAATGGTTCCATGCTAACAAATGGCATGGAAAGGAGCCTGACATCAGACCAGGAGAGAAAGTATACCTTTCTACCAAGAACCTGACATTGCCCAAGGGGAGGGCCAGTAAGCTCCTTCCCCAAGTTCATAGGACCATATGAGGTCCTGTGAAGCTACCCAGATACTTCCAATTATGATCTGGACTTACCTTCCGAGCTCCAGAGTCAGCGGATACACAGCAGATTCCATGTGAACCTGCTACATCCCCATTATGAGAACGATGACGCCCTGTTTCTCAACAGAAGGCACCTGGATCCTTATGACTTCAGCACCCATGATGACGCTGAATGGTGGGTTGAGGAGATCACATCCCATTGTTGGAAGGGTTGTGCATTGGAATTGGAAGTGAAGTGGAGCATGGGCAAGTCCACTTGGGAACTGCTGGCCATGTGCAATGAGTTGGCTGCCCTGGACACTTACTTGGCCCTTGTGGGTGCCAAGGAGTGGATGGATCTGCCCAAGCATGCACCAGCATGCAAAGGGCAATAGAACTTCTTGACTTGGTCGAGAAGGCCAGGCAGCTGTGGGCCTGGTGTTAGGAAACCACCCCATTACCTAATAAAATTTCATTTTTATGTTATTATGTTGAATTATGCTACATGACACCAAATGATGCTACACTTTGATAGCATGAGAATTTTATTTCGCATGCATCAATATGTACACACATATATGAGTGCATCGGTAACAACAATGTACAATATATTTAACATAGTATATAAACCCTAAATATATGCCTAGGGGACCTCAGTTGTGTTCTCTTAGGTATTCCACCTACATTTTTGGTGTGAAAGGCCTATCTCAACAAACTCACCTATTAATAACCCCTCGCATCAAAACCATCAGTTCCCCCATCACAAGCGCAGATCCTGCCCCCTTCTTGTAGAGAGAACCTGCATGGTCTTAGCTAGCAGATAGTGGGTGTCGCCCTAACAGAAGAACACAACTTCCCATATCAGTGCGCCTTCTCTTACTTGCACATACGTCATTGTTTCACCGCGCCACATCTGATTACTCATCCTTTCGGCACAAGCCAGAAGTACTTGTATATATGTAATCTACCTTTTCTTTCATAAGCTGATGCCAGGCCTCACCTTACATTGTGACTGCCAGTGATCGAGAGGCAGCACTCATCATTAGGACAGCTGCAACCAGACAACCAATTGGATCTGGTTTTGTTACGATTTACATCACTCTATTCAGACGACTATTTTAGTTACAAGCCAAATTCAGTGTTATCTCCAAGATCAGGCACTGTTGGAAGGGTTATTGATCCGAAGTGTCAAATTAGGGGCCCGACGAACGATGAACGATCGATGAATGATTGCCGAACCATCACATGACCCATAAATGTTTGGAGAGGGCTCAAAAAAAAAAATCTTGAATTTGTTGATGAAGTGATTCATCACAGATTTTACCATTATGTCCAAACCTTCAACTTCTAATCCCGGCCCTAATCCTGTTCCCACACCAGCACTAGAGGCAAAAATTGATGTGCTCACAGCACAAATGTCACAATTAGTGTCAGTCTTGGCAGCATCACAACCCAGACAAGCAGAAGTACAGCCAGAGATGACAGTAGAAAGAGATGATGAGATGGAGGAGATGGTGGAGTGGATGTCGCAGGAGATGAGATGGTGGATAAATCCGGAAATGGAAAAGTGCGCTTACCTAAGTATGTGTCCCCGCAAATCTTTAATGGTACCATGGAGAATACAAAATCCTTCATCAGCTCTATAGTATTGTACATCCATGGGAGGAAGCCAGAGTTTCATACAGCTGAGTCTAGGATTATGATTGCTCTCTCATACATTCAGGGGGGGAAAGCACAGTTCTGGAGAAATGAGGCTATTAATCAAATTGCCATGGGAAATAAACCCTTTGCAACCTTCAAGGAATTTCTGGAGAGATTGGAGGCACAGTTTGGAGACCCTAATCCAAAGGCGACAGCCAATGCTAAATTAAAGACCATGCGCCAAGGTTCCCTGACGGTGGATGAATTTATTTTGCAGTTCAAAGCAGAAGCTTTGCAAACAGACATGGGAGAAGCTGTGTTGGTAGAGTTTTTGCAAGCAGGATTAAATCCCTCTTTATTCAAGTCTATCTACCAACTACCTTCTATGCCAGAGAAGTTGGACGAGTGGTATAATTGGGCAATGCGCCTTGACCGGCAATATCGGCAGGAACAGGCGGAGTCAAAGTTGATGTACAGAAATAGTAAATTTGGAAAGCCATCAGGAGGAAAGTCCGAGAAAGGAAAGGCGCCTCAGGCACAAACTCCGAGGGCACAGCCACCAGCCATGACAGTGACACGTATGGCTACAGAGTCAGTAGCACCAGCAGAGGCAATGGAGGTTGATCAAGCAGGGAGATGAGCCCCACTTAAATGTTTTAACTGTGGGCAGTTAGGACATATTTCCAGGAATTGTAGGCAGAAAAGAAAGATTAGGGAAGCTACAATTGAGGAAGTGAAGCCGGAGGAAGGCAAGCAGAAGAATTTTGTGGAAGAGTCCCAGTGAAGGTTTCCCCATTGGTGACACAGAATCATTACAATGTATTAGTATCCAAGGAAACCCAGAGCAAATCAGAAAAGGAAGTTGAGGAGGAGTACAACTGTTGCAAATCACGTGACAAAGAAAATCGACATGCACCATTTCCGAAAATGCCTAAATTCTTTATTTGCTCTGCACAAATAGAACCTGAAATTACCTTGACTATGGGACTGAAGACAGTGGACATGCATGCAGCCATTGATGTGGAAGCGTTGCTTGATAGTGGTGCTACAGGACTATTTATCAATCGGTCCTTAATTACTGGAAACAGTATTAACACACACAAGCTGGCGCAACCCATAATGGTGTACAATATTGATGGAACAGTACATTGTGGAGGAACTATTGAGGAGGAGGTGACTATGGTCCTAAAATATCAGGAGCATCAGGAGCGAGCCGTATTCAAAGTATGTGATCTTGGGAAAACCAATCTAATAATAGGATGTCTGTGATTACGGAAGCATAATCCCAAAATTGATTGGAAAACTGGGAAAGTACAAATGACTCGTTGTCCTAAGGAATGCAATGTGTATGGAAGGAAGATAAAAAAAGAAAAAAGGAAAAAGAAAGAGAAAGAACATCCGAGGAAGTATTCTGTTACGATGGAGGAAGTGGAGGATGAGGAAATGCCAAATGGGGAAGTTCCAATCATGATCGAGAAAGAAGAGCAGAAGCAAACCTTTAGAGCAATTCGTGGAAGACAGTCATGGGACAAGAATATTATGAAGGTGGAGAAGCCAGTGGAGGAATAGGTGCCAAAGGTGTATCATGAATATCTGTCAGTGTTCCAGAAGAAGGAGTCTGACTGAATGCCGGTGCGGAAGCCATGGGATCATGCAATTGAGATGAAGCCAGGGTTTGTGCTGAAGAAGTCGAAGGTATATCCATTATCTCCGATGGAACAAGAAGAAGTGGATGCATTCCTGAAGGAGCAATTGCGCAAAGGATACATATGACCTTCAAAATTGCTGCAGACGTCACCAATATTCTTCGTGCCAAAGAAAGACCAAAGAAAGAGGATGTGTACAGATTATAGGTATCTGAATGAGTGGACAGTGAAGAATGCATACCCCCTGCCATTGATCTCAGAAATAATTGACAAGGTGGGAAATGCCAAGGTCTTTACAAAATTGGATTTACGATGGGGATACAACAATGTGCAAATAAAGAAAGGAGATGAGTGGAAGGCTGCATTTGCCACGTGTCAAGGATCCTTCGAGCCGCTTGTCATGTTTTTTGGGATGACTAATAGTGTTAAGGGCGAAGCCTCAACCACTCAATCTAGTCATTGTTGTTCGACGAGGTGCTTCCTTGACGAGTCGTTCGGCACTAGTCTTACTCGGAGCATCCGACATAAGATAGGTAGTGCACTCTAGCAGGGCTTCTGCATAGAGTCGTTCAGGTTCACGCACTAAGGGGCTTCCTTAGTGGTTTCGAGTAAGTTTGCGAGTTGCAAGCTAAGGCTGTTGATTGCCTAGATCTAAACTAAGGACATCCCTACTACAAGTTGCAGTACTTATACTAGAAGGGAGGTCCTTATCATCCAATCGGAAAGGTAGATGTGTATCAATGTAATAATAGAAACAATAGGCCTCATGCCTTGCATGAGGCATCCGATGTCACAGAGTGCTGCAGCGCAGCATGTCAGGGAACAATAAGAGATAAGCCTCATGCCTAGCATGAGGCATCTGATGTCACGGATCCGATGTCAAGGACATGCTGCAGCACAGCATGTCGATCGTGAGAGTCCGATGTCACGGACCTCGTGTCAAGGGGGCTGTCATATCACAGCATGTGTGGGAGTGGGTTTGGGTGCATGGAGTCACCATGCATCAAGGGTGCCTTCCACGGGAAGGGGATCAAATGCATGCAGTCAGCATGCGTCGTGTGTGTGTCTGATGTCAAGGATATGCCCTAGGCATGAATCAAGAGGTGCCTCCTGTCTGGAGGGGATCATCGGGTGCATCGGGTTCCATGAGTTACAAGGAAAATTGTAACAAATAGTCCCCCGACCTTTAAAAATATGATGAACAACATTTTCAACGATGTCATAGACAAAGGCATGGTAATAATATTTATTGACAACATTCTGATATTTACGGAGGATGAAGAGAATCATGAGGCAATAGTGCAGGAGGTGTTACGGAGGTTGGCAGAGAATGATCTATTTTTAAAACCGGAGAAGTGTGTGTTTGGGGCAAGCGAGATCGAGTTCCTAGGATTATTGATCAGCCCTGACGGGATCAAAATGGATCTAATCAAGGTACAGGCAATCACAGATTGGCCTGCACCCACCTGTGTCAAGGAGGTTCAAGCCTTCTTGGGACTCACAAATTACTATTGTCGCTTTGTGCACAATTTTTCTAAAATTGCCGCACCCTTACATAACCTTACGTGAAAGGGAGTAGTGTGGAGGTGGGGAGAGCAGCAGCAGACAGCATTTGAGGAGTTGAAAAGGAAGTTTGTAGAGGGGCCAATATTAGCCCCAGTGGATTTCACACACCCTTTACCAGTGGAATCCGATGCGTCCGACTTTGCTACTGGAGCGGTATTATCAATGCTGTGCAAAGATGACAAATGGCATCCTTGTGCATATTTGTCCCAAGGGTTGAATGATGTAGAGAGGAATTATGATGTACATGACAAAGAGAAGTTGGGAATAATACGAGCATTGGAGGCATGGAGGCATTATTTGGAGGGATGTACGCATCAGATTGAGATCTGGATGGATCATCAAAATCTGCAATACTTCATGTCCGCTAAAAAGCTTAATCGCAGGCAAGCGCATTGGGCACTATTCCTATCACGCTTCAATTATCACTTAGTTCACAAGGCGGGAAGCTGAATGAGGAAAGCAGATGCATTATCCAGATGTATTGATCATAAAAGGGGGGTGGAGGAGGACAATAAGAATGTTACCTTGCTCAAACCCGAGTACTTTTGCATTTGCACTATGCATCAAGGGCATCTATTAATAGATAGCTCGGAAACAGAAATGTTGTCTAAAATTAGACAATGTTCAGAAATGGACAATGAAGTAGTGGAAGCCGTGAAAGCTCTGAAGGGAGAGAAGAAAGGTAATATTAGAGGAGATGAATGGGCTGAGGAACAAGGGTTGGTGTTGTTTTGAGGAAAAGTGTATGTACCGAAGGATCAGGATTTGTGAAGGGAGATCATCCAGTTACATCATCATATGCTGACTGCCAGACACCCAGGAAGATGGAAGACATTGGAATTAGTAATGAGAAATTATTGGTGGCCCGGAATTTCAAAGTATGTGTTGGGGTATGTGGATGGATGTGATACGTGCATGAGGGGGAAGAAATCTCCAGAGAAACCTGCAGGAAAATTAATGCCAAACCCTATACCTAAAGCACTGTGGTGAGATATATCTGTGGATTTTATTACTGGATTACCCAAAGCTCAAGGGTACGATGCAATATTCATAGTATGTGACTGCTTCACAAAGGAGGTCCATATTATTCCTACTACTACAGAAACCTCATCATTGGGCTTGGTGCGCCTCTATCTAAATCAGGTATGGCGGTTACATGGGTTACCTGATACTGTTATCTCCGATCGCGGACCACAATTCGCTTCCGCGTTTATGTGAGAACTGAACAACATATTGGGGATTCAAACTAAATTATCTATGGCATATCACCCACAGACTGATGGGCAGACAGAGATAATGAATCAGGAGTTGGAGCAGTACCTACATATGTTTGTCAACTACCAACAAACTGACTGGCCCGAATGGCTGGCAATTGCCAAATTTTCCCACAATAACAAATTCCATTCAGCTACTCGTATGTCACCCTTTTTCGCGAATTATGGACATCATCCTCGCATGGGAGTAGAACCCAGAAAGGAAGTCAAAGTACAGTTGGTAGAAGACTTTGTATCTAAGATGCAAAAGGTACAAGAGGAAGCAGAGGCGGCATTGAAGAAAGCATATGATGACATGACGCAACACGCAGATTGTACTCGAGTGCATGCTCCAGAGTACAAAGTTGGTGACTTGGTATGGCTAAGTACCAAGGACCTAAATATTCCACGACCTTTGAGGAAACTTACGGAGAAACAAGTTGGCCCATACGTGATCTCTAAAGTGATCTCACCTAATGCAGTAGTACTAAAATTACCCCAATCATTCAAGATTGATCCCGAGATTAATGTATCCCACCTACGCCCTTACTGCCCACCCACTATTCCTGGCCAACAAACTACTCTGCAACCTCCGATAATAGTAGAAGGTGCTGCAGAATACGTAGTTAAAGAAATTCTAGACTCACATCTTCGACGGAACAGATTGGAGTTCTTAATAAAGTGGAAAAACTATACCAACAAAAATAATCTGTGGGAACCCAAAGAGAATTGTAAGCGAACGCATAATGCAATCGCCCAATTCTTTAAGCATAATCCAAATGCTCCGCGTTGCATTGCGAGAATGGTGTATGAGGGGATGAAATTCCGGCCTTACCAAAATTTCACAGAGGGGACAAACATAATATTTTCTTGCCTGGAAGTCGAGGCATAAAAGGGGGGTAATGTTAGGAAACCACCCCATTACCTAATAAAATTTCATTTTTATTCTATTATGTCGAATTACGCTACATGATGCCAAATGATGCTACACTTTGATAGCATGAGAATTTTATTTCACATGCATCAATATGTACATGCATGTATGAGCACATTGGTAACAACAATGTACAGTATATGTAACATAGTATATAAACCTTAAATATACACCTAGGAGACCCCAGTTGTGTTCTCTTAGGTATTCCACCTATGCTTTTGGTGTGAAAGGCCTTTGTCAACAAACTCACCTCTTAATAACCCCTCGCATCAAAACCATCAATTTCCCCATCACAAGTGTGGATCCCACCCCCTTCTTGTAGAGAGAACCCACACAGTCTTAGCTAGCAGATAGTGGGTGTTGCCCTAACAGCAGGCATACGACAAACAGATGTCCAATGCTGGAGCTCCCAAGTCTACCACAAAGGTCCCTGTTACCATGAAGGACAACACTGGTTGTGCATTCACTGTCATGATTGATTCTGCTGCTATGAACACAGCTGAGACAATTCTGGGAGAATTTGCTAGTCTGGCTTAATTTCTCCTTTCTGAAATATAGTTAGAAATTCTTTGCAAAATATTATATTTGAGACTAAATTTCTACAAACAGAAATTCAAAAAATTACCCATTAGAAATATACTTTGAAAATCAATATTTCTGGTTAAATTTCTCATGACATTTCAGTGTAGATACTGGAAGTATTTCTGTAAGGTGATGTTTAACTTATCAATTGCCTGAAAGGCTTTCAGAAATTAGATCAGAGAGTTTCATTTTCTGGTCATGCTTTCTGATCTGTAAAATTCACAGACTTTGACCAACCAGAAAGAAATTCTTTTATGGATCAGAAAGCATGACCAGAAAATAAAACTTTCTGATCTAATTTCTGAAAGCCTTTCAGGCAATTGATAAGTTAAACATCACCTTACAGAAATACTTCCAGTATCTACACTGAAATGTCATGAGAAATTTAATCAGAAATATTGATTTTCAAAGTATATTTCTAATGGGTAATTTTTTGAATTTCTGTTTGTAGAAATTTAGTCTCAAATATAATATTTTGCAAAGAATTTCTAACTATATTTCAGAAAGGAGAAATTATGAGGCTGGCCTTGTGTCAGCTTACCTGTAGTGAGGGACATCCCATCATCCATAGCCAATGCCACTCTATTGATTCATATGTTTTGTCTGCTGGCACAAATCCTTATGTATCAACAACAGACTGGATTCAGAATTACAATGAAGATTCATGCCTTTTGTGTGAAGAATGCAATCAGTGCCTTCAGTGCACATACTCATTTTCAAGAATTCCAGATTTAATTGTATTTGAGTTTGAAGGCAAGGATATATGTATAGATCCAGAGGTAACAATTACCTGCAGAGATAATCAATCTCACACATCCCTTATCAAAGATAAAGGATACCATTGTCTGGGGTAACCCTGACAACAGTTGGGTTTTGATCGCAAACCAATCTGGGGCCCTAATCATTCTGGTAGCATATCACTCCAGTTTGTGATAGTAACTCATTACTCCTTCAATGGAGTCATACTTCACCTTTGAGAAATGATCAGCAGCATCATGGGTGGCATTGTCATGGATGAACCAGTCATATAGACCGGTAATCACATTCTTGAATTTCCAATGGACCTTGTGATTGTCAAGAACCGTTCCTCGCCCGATTGGAACCCACATCCATCCAACTCTTTTCCGCATGTTGAACATGACTTTTGTCTACACCTCCCGATTTCATTCCCGGCCGCCTTGCGATGCCCACGCTGCTGTGCATCAGGCCGCCTTGTACAGCATCCACGGCTGCCTTTCCAAGGCTGCCATCTCTATTGCAAATTCAACTACGGATTCCTGTGCGGCCTCCACTAGGTAATTTATCTACACAGTCGAGACACTGCCGCAGTTCCCGTTTCCGTCCCGCTTTTATTCTGGACTCTAGTATTTAAGTTTAGCTAGTTTCACCTTGTATTCCTCAGTTCGTATATTGACATAGACTCGACCTTAAACTTGTCAATCTAAATCTCCTTCTACTCCTACCTCTGTCCTCTAAGAGTCTGAACTCCATTTGACTCGACCTCTAGTCTCCCTCTGAAGTTCTAACCTCATCTGAACTTAACCTAAGTCCCTCTGTACTCCTTCCCGCATTTACCTGCACTTTTCCATTCCTACTTCCAAACCTCCAACTTGAAATTAGGACACCAGATGAGGTGAAGGGTGCAGCTTCTTACAAGCTGAAGCCAAGTCCTTTCTGTTTCCCCTCCCGCCGGATCTGCATCGACCCAACAACCTCCCATACATAACACCCGCAGTGTCTGATCGGATTCCGATGCACCCTCCTGATCAGTTCTTAACAGTGATGGTATACCCCATCAACATTGTCCTCAAACCAGGTCAATGCTATTCATCCCAGTATACTCTATCCTTTCAGTGTCAAGGTCTGGACCACTTATCTTGCTCACCCTAAGGAGAGCATTCAACCATCACTCAAACACCTTCATGTCAGAGCTTCCTCCATAAGCTGAAGGATTCGGTACTTGGGGTCCATTTTTCCGTTCTGGGAGGGACTCCACAGTTGCAGACACCTTGTTATCAATCTGCTGGTGAAATTTGGAGTGGATCACCTTCAAATACTTGGAAGGTCGACGATTGCCTTTGTCTCGATAGGAATTGAGCTCACCAACATGCCCCTGATGATGGGAACATGTATCAGTATGAGCTCCCACAGAAGGGGTCTCCCTGAGAGGGGTAGGCCCTGAGTTCATCCTCAACCTTGACTGAGGCTGAGAATTGGGTCATAGGAGGCTGAGCTCCTCAATATCATCCTCCTCCTCGCTAGGGGGAGAGTATCTTCATCATCACTATTGCTTCCAGGGGTATCATCCCTTCCTCCCTTCCCCTGCTGGGGGCCCCCAGGAGCCAGGGTTTGTGATGGCTCCCTATAAGGGGTGGCCTCCTCGAAGGGAAATCCTTCAGAATCGAACTGAATACCCTGGTCAGGAATATTGGTGTGCTGTCCCTCATGGATAGCCTCATTTCAAAATCATTGCAGGGCCACCTTGCTGGCACCATCGTAGTGCACCATTTCTTTTTGGCACGGTTTGGTTAGCAGGTGTCCCATCTCAGGTTACTGAGCTTCCTGGGGGGTGAGGAACTCATGGATTTGACTCCTCACAATGGGGAGTGTCTCATGCTCGACCATCAGTTTCACGATGAAGCTGATTGTAAAAACCCAGAGCCAAGGCCTTGAGCTCCTCTTGAGATGAGAGGGGTCATAGCTGGGTTGGTCCAGGTGACCATGGACAAGGTCATGGGCCAAGGAGGCAAACTGGGCTGCTTGTGTCTCCTCCCTTCCAGGGGAGGAGTTCTTTTCTGGCTTCTTCTCCTCTTTTTGTTTTCATCTTTTCCCCTCATCCATGGGGGGAGGCAAAGGTGATTGCACTGGTCCCGGAGACGAGTATGTGGAATTTTGGTGTGGCAATATGAATTCACAAGCATTGGGTGATGCAAGAGCCTGGGGTGTGTTCTCTGGGGTTTGAGGACCCAGAGAAGGGGGAGGAGAAAGAGAGCTGGAACTCTCCCTTGGTCCTTGGTTCAATGTTTTTGACATTGAATCTTCTTCTACTTCTTCAATGACACCCAATGGATTCCCATCCACTGGGTCTAAGAGTTTGCTGCCAGGGGGTTCGGTGTCTGAACCACTCTTCTGTTTTGCATGGGTTGTCCAACTCTTCTTCACCTTGGTGGAAGACATGGCAGGTGTCATTTTTGAGAAGGATGGAGAACTGAATTTGGTCATGGATCACAAGGGCTAAATGAACTGTTGCTGGTGGCATCAGGGTCAAATTTGATGTTATGGCATGAGTTGATGTTCCTGAAGCATGAAGTCAAGCAGAAAGATATTTTATATATGAGTTTGAATGTTCAAAAAAGTGTAGTAAACAGAGGGTACTTGACTGAGATCACCTGCAGCAAGAACATGAATAATGTATATATTTTGCATAGGGTAAAAAAGTCCCTTTCTTACTATGGACTGGTTCCCTTATAAAGGAACCAGTGGCTTATGAACACAAGTATGGTACATAATTGTAAAGATATATAAAGCTCTAGGCCACAGGCCCAGATCACTACACTTATGGCTATTTGGAATTGGGATATACCCAACTGGAACTGACATTCAGAATGTTCACAGTAGCCATTTTTCGCTTCATTTTTCACATCATTTTTCGGTCCATTCTGATCATTCTTCTGCCACACACCCAAAAATGATCCAAAAAGGAAGCCAAAAATGAGCCAAAAATGGCTACTGTGAACAACCCTATTGGTACGTGGTGATAATTTGAGTTCATCAGTGATCGCTGAAAATCCATGCTATCACAAATGTACCAAGCATTTTGACATAAAACATCATTTTATCCGTGATCAGATCAAAACTGAAACTATTCAGATCAAGTATTGTCCCACAGGCAAAATGGCCACAGATATACTAACAAAAGTGTTACCAAGGCAACCTTTCAAGTACCACCATGACACTCTCGGTGTATCCTCCACTTGAGGGGGAGTGTTGAGGACTCGGAAGTGGTCCATGCATGGCAAGTGGAGGTCCTTGTAATGTTAGACATTACTCTTAGTATAAAAGCTGAGATCAAACTTTAATACAATAGAATATTCCTGCACACCTATTCCCATGCTCTGTCATTGTGTGAACCTATTTTCAGCTTCCAGCATATCTACTTGTACTTTGCATGTTACACACCCTCACACTAGTCATATCTCAACAGATACGATGCTCAACACATGTGCTGCAGTCCATGACACACTTTGAACCCAACACCTCAGGAGTGAGATCACATGAAAGGATGTAATTAACCACACAGCCAAACTAGCTTATATTGGATGTGGTAATATTAGTATTTATTACAGTTCTGTAAAATTTTAACCAAAAAAAATTCTATTACTTGAAACAAGGGGGTGGTAGGATGGGAATCTCAAACCAGATGTAGGAGGGGTCCTGTTGGAGGCTGGATTTTTTTTTTTTCAACCATGGTGAAAATGATGCCTCTAGGTGTTGTTGAGTGCTAGTTTGTCATGGTCAGGGTCCTGGAACAACCAAATAGCATATATTACACATATTATCTATTACTACAGTAGTATTCCACCAGATGTCCAAACTGAGTGTACCAAGGGGGTTCCAGGAAAAAAATTAAGCATATCAGGTTGAATTTCTTTTTTAACAACCTCAAGCAGGGAACTAACTAACAGCCATGGGAGAATATTTCCTAATAAGGAAATATATCAACACCCTTTATTACATTACCCTCGCTGTTGCCTTCTCCTGTGTCTCACCATTTCTGCTCACCTCACATGCCTCACAGGCCCAACCACTAATGCAATAGTCAAGCTTTATGGGAGTCCATGCACTGCAGATGGTACTAGGCACCCTTTCAGTATCTGCTGCTTTGTTTTGTAGCAATCTGTACATTGACCCATCCTGCACCTAATGATGCTCCTGCTGCTTGATATTTCTTCATGTGTCATGGCCTCACCACATGTAGATACCTCTAGGATAGCCTGCAAGTCTTGGGTTTTTTGCTTTTGTCCTATCCATGTTGCTGGACTATCAAGCACAAACTGGTGGTCATCTGTTGGTTCGATCATGTTCAATGAAGATGTGGCTATCTCTGGCATTGATGGGTCTTGTAGCAGAGAACTTGGAGAAGCTGGGTCAGATTCAGCTGGTTGGGTTTGAGCTGGTGTTGATGAGAACTGAGATTGTGGTGAGTGCCATTGATCATAATCCATGTTGCACTCATCGCTAAGCCCCTGTTCTGGAATTTTGTCTAAAGCTTCCCCTTCTGAATCTTCAGGATCTCTTGAGACACCCTCTGGCAAGTCGCTCCCCAGATGTCTTCATTGGATCTATCATGCTCAGCGACATCCCACCAGTGAGTACTCAGCAACAGAGTGAATGTGGGAAACATGCCACAAGGTGAGCTGTGATCTATGCACTTCCAAAATGATTAACAATGTTGATTTATCCTTTTTAGACCTGCACACTTTCTTTTCTTTATGGCAATTCTCCCAAACTTCTTTTAGTAACCGCTTCTCAGTGCTTGTAATCTGCTGAACATTGGACGATGGGCTGGATGATATTGATGAACAAGAAATTGAGCACATGTAGACTTTGAAGTTGATTTGTTCACTCATTTCCACTTTTTAAGGTAGAATTTTGCAAATAGGGGACTGTCGCAAGGTTTTTGCACATCAGTTGCAGTTGTGACCAGCTCTGAGGCTTAATATTATGTGACTTTCAAAAACTTTTTGATGGGGTTGGGTGGGGACTAACTAACCATCCTGATATGGTAATTTCAAACTCCTAAACCCCCTTGGAGTGTTCATAAATTCAAAGTTAAAATAACTCTTGTAAGTATGCTAGAACTTATACTACCCAGTGAGGATGCTGCCAATGAATACTGATCACCGATGGATGTCCTTGGCAACCTGGTCGGTGACATCCTTCCAGTCATCACTGTTCTTGACAGGCCAGAGATCTTATCAGGTTTGGTTCCCACGCAGTTGATACAAACATACTCATGCTTCAAGATGTCATCCCTGCTAGTTGTATTGTTGTGGATGCATTAACAATGATTGTGGTGCCTGTCTCATGGCCCTGGTGTCACCTTTGTCATCATGTGCCACAGGGCTATGAGCACCCCAGTTGCCTGCCTGTTTTGAGATGCAGGGCGGTGAAAGGTAGTTACATGGAGGTAGGTAGTGCATACCTCACTTGTAGTATCCCACTCCACAGGCCTATCTAATCTAACATAATCATTACAGTACCAGAGTGTGGGAACTCTTTTTCTGCTGATCAATAAATACCAGAAAAAATGTATAATGGCCGGGGGGATTGGTAGATCATATTTGCCAGGTTACGAGTCTATTCAACAAGTGGTTCTTGTTAAATAAAATGATCTGAGTTCATGATAAGTAAGTATTGGTTTAAATTGTTGTAGATAGAATACCTAAGTGTTTAATATCATTCCAGGGGGAATTTGAAGGGTAGTTAGATTCCTTAGTCAGCAATTTCATGGCAGCCGGGGAATCAGCTATCCCTTGGCTGCAGGCTGCATTAGTGTTAGTGTTAGTGTTCCATTAGCTGCTTAGGGTCACAATACGGAGTAATAGCCCCCCTTGGAGGGTTGGGGGGTCAATTGAAGTGGCCCACTACTATTTCACACCCATACATTACAGTCAGTTCCCACCCATATCCTATCCATCATATGTAATCATTACAGTATCAGAGTGTGAGAACTCTTTTATCTGGTGATCAATAAATCCTGCAAAAAATGTTTAATGGCTGGGGGGATTGGTAGATCATATGGGCCAGGTTACAAGTCTATTCAACAAGCAGTTCTTGTTAAATAAAATGATCTGACTTCACGGTAAGTAAGTATCGGTTTGAGTTGTCATAGATAGAATACCCAAGTGTTTAATATCATTCTGGGGGGAATTTGAAGCATAGTTATTGGGAGTCCTCATGCCCAGGGTTTGGCTAGGGTTTAATAGACATTGCTGGCTCATAACCCTAAGAGGGAGGGAGGTTGTGTACAGATATGGATGGGTGACAAATGTGGATGGTGCACAACTGAAATGGGAATATATACAGTGGCTCAAAAAACTGTCCCAATGTTTGCTTGTTTTGTAAAGATTGATCTGGTGAGCAATGCTGACATAAGCATAATGTTGGCGCAAATCAGGCAAAGTACTATGACATTATGTCTTTCAGAATATTCAACTTTTATGTGATTTGGATAAGAACCCATTGTTTAATAAGCAAAACAAAATGGTCACTCATTGGGACAGTTTTTTGAGCAGTTGTTTTTTTCTAGTCAATTACTTCAATTGACCCCATTCTGCCTTGATACCTGCCCTAATACTGTTGGGGATACTTTTTATAAGATGTTGGGAGACCTCTAGCATAATTCTACCCTACTTCACTACTACACCTTTTTACCATTAAGGCATTGATTTTGATGATATCATGAATTTTCAGAATTGGCATTTCAGGTGTTTTCATAGATATTATAAGGGGTTTAGATGGTTGAATTGAACAAACTGGAATATTACTTCAATATCATTACCTTGAAAGCAACATTTTACTTGCTTATATATATGCTTGCTGCTGTCACACTGCTAAACATATCACCTGGTCTTCAGCATTGCCAAATTTTAAAAGTGTTCTGTATTTTTTTCCCTAAAAACTTTGCAACACTGCCTAGTATATATTCCCCCCTAACCCTTTAAAAGTGTTTCCATACTGGGCCATTCTATCTCACAGCTATATTATGTGGTATAATCACAGAACACATACTCATAATTTGAATGGCTTGAATAACTCAAAGGGAGATGGTCAGAGATCTTAGAGTTGGCTGAGTACCCTTAACCAATTTATCTTTCATAGTTTGATAAATATTTTCAGAATTTTTAGAATTTGTTTTCCTAAGTTACTGATGTACATGGCTAATATGAGAACAATGCAACTACAAATATGCTATAACATGCATTTATCTCACATGAAATTACATAGTTGAGGTCATGGACAGTTGGAAAGAAATAACCTTTGTAAGAAATAACAGTTTTTTAAAGAAGAAAGTGGAGAAATATGTTGAAATATTGAAATCAAAAGTGATTGTGCAGTGTTTATAGTGACATTATAACCTTAAACAGATATTCTGGCATACAGAATGGTGGAGGAAGGATGATGGAATTCAAGCACCCTTCTAATATGTTGAATTGAATGCTATTAACCTTCCATAAAATCTATAAGAACACCTGAAATGCCAATTCTGGAAATTCATGATGTCATCAAAATGAATCCTTGAATGATAACAAAATGTCATAGTGACATAGGGTAAAATTATGCTAGAGGTCTCCCAACATCTTATAAAAAGTATCCCCAACAGTATTAGGGCATGTATCAAGGCAGAATGGGGTCAATTGAAGTAATTGACTAGAAAAAAACAACTGCTCAAAAAACTGTCCCAATGAGTGACCATTTTGTTTTGCTTATTGAACAATGGGTTCTTATCCAAATCACATAAAAGTTAAATATTCTGAAAGCCATAATGGCATAGTACTTTGTCTGATTTATGCCAACATCATGCTTATGTCAGCATTGCTCACCAGATCAATCTTTACAGAACAAGCAAACATTGGGACAGTTTTTTGAGCCACTGTACACACACACACATACACATGGACAGACAGACAGACAGACAGAACCAAACATTGGCAGGCTGGATGGATATGGATGATGGACAGATATATGGTGCTGTTCACTTAAGCACCGCCACTTGTGTGCAACAATTCCTCACCCTTCAAATGGTGGCTGTTTTCTTGTTCCTCTTGTAGAAACAGTCCTTTTAGTGATACCAAGATATCCTATTGAGCGATTTTCAATAGCTTCAAAATTGAGTGAGAAACTTTCTTGAGCACATGCTAAATTAGTGGGTGTGGACACATTGGCCTCTACAGCCAGCAAAAAAAGCCCTGGCTGTTATTCCTTCAGTAGAAACACTCTTTTATGTGTTCTGAAGAGATTGTATTGACAAAAACTTGATATCAAAAAAATTGAGTGAATTATTATGTTTTTGGTATCAATTGTGGAACAATGGCCAAAATCTGTAATTACTGGTCAAAAGTGTGAGCGACATTCTCTGGAATACAACCAATCTTCATCTTCATCAGCGGGGTCATATTAATCATCCGATGACTTGCAGTCAACTCCACCCTGACCACAATCTGACTCTGAATCTGTTTCTGATGATTGCAAATCAGCATCAGGAGTGCTGTACCAAAATGTTCTGCCTTTTGTGAGGTTATTTTCATGATACCCTTAGCCATGGATTGTAGTGATGCTCAAATGCTCAATGCCCAATTTAAATAATTCTCTATTTTGTGGCCCAAAAGATCTCACAGTTCTATTAAGTAATTCACAGCTGAAAATTAGGGTTAGGGTTGAATTTTATTTTCCGGGGTCAGATTGGTGGTTGCACACAAGTAGTGGTGCTCAAGTGAATGGCACCATAGATGGTGGACCCAAAATGGGAATGCCTTAGTAGATGGTGGGAACTGAGCCAAAAATGGATGGGGTCCAAAATGGGACATTGGAGACATGTTTGACAACTGTGGAGGCTGATGATGTGGATGAAAATGGAAGGGCATGGGAACCACTCACACAATTCAGGGGTTGTGCCTGAGAATTCCTGCCAAATTTGGGAACTGTTACCCAAAAAGGACTAGATGCAATGTGGGGGTGCATTGCATGGAACAGAAGTATAGAGTATACTAGACCATAGATGACAGTAATAATGGTATTCAAATTGAAGTTAGTACTTAGTAGGCCAAATATAGTATTCTGGGATGAACAGTTTGAATTATGAAGTAAATTGATAGGAAATGGCTTATGAAACTTGAAATACTATCTAATGGAAGCTATTAGCATATACTAGAACATAGATGGCAGTAAGAACAATATTGAATTTCAT
The DNA here is from genome assembly GCA_026075535.2 of Tricholoma matsutake. Lineage (NCBI taxonomy): Eukaryota > Fungi > Basidiomycota > Agaricomycetes > Agaricales > Tricholomataceae > Tricholoma > Tricholoma matsutake. Next base: position 11,764,721 of record AP026538.1, read on the forward strand.
AATAGTACTTGGTGGGCCAAATATGATATTCTGGCATGAACAGTTTAAATTATGAAGTAAATTGATAGGAAATGGTTTATTAAACTCCATATACAATCTATTGGAGCCTATTAGAGTATAATAGACCATTGATGATGGTAAGAACAGTATTGAATTTCAAGTTAGTACTTGGTAGGCAAAATACAGTATTTACTATTCCGGCATGAACAGTTTAAATTATGGAGTAAATTGATAGGAAATGGTTTATGAAACTCGAAATAATATCTAATGGGACATACCAGAGTATAATAGACCATACATGATGGTAAGAACGCTATTGAATTTCAAGATAGTACTTAGTAGGCCAATTATGGAATTTTGGCAATGGTTTGAATTATGGAAGTCATTTGATAGGAAATGGTTTATGAAACTTGAAATAATGTCTAATGGAACCTATTAGAGTATTCTGGAACATAGATGATGGTAAGAATGGTATTGAAGTTTGAGATAGTACTTAGGAGGCCAATTATAGTGTTCTGACCTGAACAGTTTGAATTATGAAACAATTTGATAGGAAAAGGCTTATAACACTTGATATACTATATAATGGGACCTATTAGAGTATATTAGAACATACATGACAGTATGAACAGTATGGAATTTAATATAACACCTTACTTGAGTAATACATTTTATACCAAGGGGGTGACAGGCCACAAATTTTAGACATCCACTCATAATTTTTTTTTAAGCAGCCATCTGGGACCCCTCCCCCCCTCCCCATCCCTCTATATATGGTAGTTTCCCATCACGTCTCGGCCTATTTTGGGTAACTCCCCAAATCAAAATCATCAACCAAGCCTGTCACATGCATGTCAAACTTGAGTCAATGAGTGGACGAGGTGTTTTGCGACCTGTGTGATCAACTCCCTCAGTCATCACACCTCCTATACACCTTTAGTGTCTGCTACCTTGTGCACTGAAGGCTCTTCTGTAATTTTCTCATTCTTCCTCTCTTATCAGCTGGGTATTTACACTTGATTTACTAGTAGTACACCAGTGCACCTATTACTTATTTGGTAACCTCGTGAAGGTGAGGCAACCCCAATCAGATATTTTTGTTTGGCCTTGGTGAGCTCGCGAGGCAAACAGATCATGTGTCAGACTACCACAACTGCAAACCATAATGAGAAACCTAAGAAAACTAAATGTAGAAAACAAATAACAGGGGGCAGCATCATGCAACTTGCAAACCCAAGTTCCAACAATTTAAATACTTTGAAAGAATTGACAAGGTTTGGTGGTATTTCCAGTACAATGATGCCAATGCATTATTATAATATACTAGGGAAGGTCAGGAACAACACTGAGTGCAGGCTGGAGGCTGAATCTGCTGCATTGGGTGGGGAAACCAAGAGACAGAACATGTTTTGGAGCTGAATTTGCAGCTCTAGAGCACCCTAGACATGACCAGACCTTTCAAAACTTCAATGTCAAAATGTTTTTTATCGGGTCCTCTGGACCCCCCACCTGATGTGTAGGATTCGGGTGCCGACACCCCCTTGTTTTATACTGAACATTATGAAGAAATAGTTGTATTATTGTTATAAATCATTCTTTCCCATGTAACTGTGGACTTCATAGACTGTATAAATGATATTACTATCATAATAACATTCAGGAATGCTGTTGTAGCCACCATTATATGATTCCATTACTATAGTGTTACTAGTGCTGTGCTTGGCCCAGCCTCAGGCTGTGAGCCAAGCCAAGCCAGGCCATGACGACGGCTTCATAGTGGCTTTGGCCCGGCTTGCATGTTTGAAAAGCCAAAGCCAGGCCATCAGGCCATGGCTTTTCAGTAAGCTATATCAGAGAGCTATATTCTCAAATATACTACATGTAATTAGTACCATTGGATACATCAACACATGAAAATGTCATCATTGAACCTTACATAAAGTTGCAGCTATATAGTAGGCACCATGCAATGCTGATGTAATCAACATACTTGTTCCACATCAATATCATGATCAAACAACAGTAAACCAACTGTTATGCCCAGATCCTCAACCACCGGAGAACGTCAATAACAGTGACAAATGACCTTTATTATTATTCTTTATTGTCATTTGAACCCTAGGTATGTTCTTTTTTTCTTGTGTCTCTCATCTCGATCTGAGATAGCATGTTGGCCTGACTAGTGTGCAATGTACGATCAATCAGCTGGTAGAAAACATGTATGGAGTGCGATGTCTGGGTCAGCAAACAGGGATGGAGGACAGTGACAACAGCTGACAAAAGTATGGCAGGTGGGGAAAATGAGCACAGCACTAGGGATGATGGGAATGATGGGGAGCATGAGCGGGACAGGACGGCAGGGACACCACAAATCCACCACCACCAATGGACGACAACAATGATGCATGGAAGTCTATCGTCGTTTGGGCCCCAGGTGATTTTTTTGTGTTTTTATTTATTACTAACTAATAGTTTTCTCTTTGTTTTTATGTTCTATGCTACCCCCAACCCCGGCACCCCACCCAATGCAGCATAGGATGCACATCATCCCCTGGCACCAGATCTGACAACACTGGGAGGATGGCCCAGCACCACCATCGCTGTGAGCAACTGTTCGCAGGGTGGATGGAGCTGGTGGTCCCACGATGATGGCAAATACCAATGGCAATGGCATCAATGGCTACGGCTATGTCAACACCAGCACCCAAAGCCAGCACCAAGAACAACACGAAGAATGACAGCACCCGCCCCCATGCCAACACCAACACCAATGTCAACAGGGTACCACAGCCACGCAACATCCAGCACCTGGCAATGGCGGCAAACACCACCACAGCCACTACAGCACCCCAACCCACTGCCATGAGCAACTTCTCGTGGGTGGAAGCATGGAGCAACAGGGAGGGGAGGGGATTGAATTGAGGGGCGGCGGGGGACTGAACAAAAGGCCTCACACACAGATTTTATTTTATTCTACCATCTCCTTTGTTAGTGGTATGTTCTATATGGTATACTAGTATTACCACACATGTTTATGATATGTAGTCCTCAAATTATCAAGTGCTGGAGTGTTGTATGCGAAAATTCATTTTTACATACAAAAGCCACAGCCTGGGCCAAGCCAAGCCAGAGCCAAGCCGTGAATGGCAGCTTTGGCCTGGCCTGAGGTTTGAGGAAGCCAAAGCCACCTCAAGCCAGGCCAAAGCCAGGGCTTTCAGGCCAAGCCAGGCTGGAACAGCACTAAGTGTTACTAATGTCACATATGTCACTCCAAGTCACACACATATACATAGGCCGGGTTGGCCACTGTTGCTCAACAGTGGTACTGCCAATCTCTTAGCTCTTTTGCATGGTTAATATATGCTATGATACCTTGCGAACGAGCCCAAGAAATTTCAAAAGTTTTGGTTTTTGAGTATAAGTATAGTCATATAGAAACCCTGTATAATCTAATACCATCAGCCCTGTTTCCGCGCTCAATGACATGATATTCAACATCCTCCTCACCAAGGACACCAGTTAACCAGAAGCTAGCTGTCAAGATCCTACCTCTATTAACTTTTCACCAGCCCTCCTAGTGACAGAATAATATGGATAGAACTCTTTGATGTCAGACAAATGAGGAAAAGACCCTAATGTTAACCTTGAAGAGCCAAGCCTCGAATACAAATTAAACTTGTTCTATCAATAATTAAAGTGGGAGAACAACAATGGACAATGACAAGAAAGAGAAACGAGGACAGGATGAGTTCATGCTTTCTTAACTGCATCCCAGTCATGAAGAGCTTAGACTTGTACACAGTCGATACGGCTCCTGTACTGAGACAGAGTAAGGGATGATGGGTTGAATGGGTAGATTAGTTGCAATAATACCTCTCATGGAGTAGGCAAAGACCTTCAAGGACACTTGCATTGGCGGAATCAACATCGCCATCCTTGCGCTGAGTCTCGGCGTTCCTGAATGTCTCCAATGCATCTTCGGCGAACTTTAGTGCTTGGTCCCAGCCATCAAAACTTGGTCTCTTCAAACCTTCCCGCTTGCCTGTGGATCCGGATCGGTCACGATACACCCTCAAGGCAAAGATATAGGTGCTCAGCATCGTGTCAAAGATCGTCTTGCATATGCAGCGAAGTTGGAGGATGAAAGGGAGAGGAGTATCCGCGGTCTTAGGGTCAGGCAATGTCAGGCCATGCTGCAGGGGCTCTGGATCGCCAGCGAAACAGCCGTGGAAAAAAGAGGAAACTGATTCGGCTCTCTCAAACTTGAATAATTCAAATGTTAATCCGTCCGACAGGATGCAGAGAATGGGTAGAGAAAATGTACGCTTGGCATTGTTGAGATCACAACCTGAAGTTGAGGTTAGCAGCAGAAAGTTGTTCAAGTGCATCAGGCTTACCATCGCACTCCGCTATAACCTGGGCAACCGCATCCAAATGTTCCTCCTCGTTTCCTACTCTGAGCTTCATTTCGATACAAAGAATCGCAATGGTGCCAAATGCTTTGAAGAAGTATTCAATGCGACCCCTCGTACCGATCCGACCAGTGATGATAGTTTCCAGGTTGTTCCTCAACATAAAGGTGAACTGCTTCACAAGATGGTTGAAAATCTGTGGGTTACAATGAACTTTCGAGTCATGAGAGGATTACAACATCCTCACTGGCGAGAAAAATCTCAATCTTGCCTCTTCCGTCTTATGAACATGGGGAGGACCATATTGTACCATCATGACATCCATGTCTACTACAATGGACTTGAAAAGGTCGGTTGGAATATGAGAGCGATGAATCTCAAAGGTCGAGATGTCTTGCAACTCCAAGTCTGGGTCAAGTCCGACGAGAGGAGCAGCTTTGGAGCAGCTTGCACATAAGTGACTTTGGAAAAGCTAACGCCAGCACCGTCTTCTATGTTGAATTGTCAGCAAACCTGACTTCAAAGCGAAAATGAGTCGAACGGACCTGCGGCGTCTGCCAGTAGTGTCGGGTCAATATTAAACTGTGTCATAAGCCGGCGGATAAGCGCCTGAGCTGCGTCATGTGTCAGAGGCTCGCTTCATTTTCTCTTGGGCGGCATGGTTGGTGAGTGTGAAGTATGTGGGGATGGAGGGAATTGCTGTGGATACATGAGTGGACCCTATTCACCCACGACGTTGAAAAGCAAGAAACGAAATGGTGAGCTAGCCAAGCTTCAACCCTCCCCAGACATGTCACGTGACAGGCCTGAGTATCGCAACACATCAAGCACAACTTTCACCCAGTTCGATAATGATAATATCCTTGACGTCTATCGTGTAAATGTTCACTAATCATATAAACATGGTGTCTTGAGTAGATAATAGAATGGGTGCACGTGGTATCATGCAAACATTAAACAAATTTTGCCAATTGGAATAGCAGCGCAACATTTGCATGGCCGATAGCAATGAAAACTCACCACCACAACCCACAAGGCAGTGCGCACAGTTGAAATGCAAGAGGATCCTCAATGCAGGCTACCAGTTCAAATCTTGCAAGCGATGTAGGGAGCATGACAAGCTTGCAAAGCAAACAAAAATAGCAGCAAGACAAAGAAAATGCAGAGGCACAGAAGCAACCATGGCTAGCTGCCAATGATGACCATGATCACAACTCTCCAGAGGTGATTGTAGTAGATTCAGGGACTTCTGAAGATGAAAGTGACAGCAGAGTGAGTAATTCACCACTTTCGACGTGATAACCCCAGCCAACTTACCATACACCAGAGTATGAAGCCTATTGTGTACAAGGATAGTGAGGAGCTCTTCTTGAATCTCAGGCATGCATTCAAGAAGAAGGATGTTTCATTCAACGCAAGCTAGTGTTGCCAATGGTGTGGCTCAGAGCTGCGAGCCGCCCAGAGCCGCTCAAGCCGTGCTCTAAGTTGTCTAAAGTTCAGAGGTGCTAGATAACTTTAAACCTTCTGAAAATATTATAGAACACTCTGTAGAAGTCCCTGCTGCTAATTTGAATGCATATTTTCATGCCCTATTGTAGAAAATCAGTTCCTAGAATATATGAGAATACACTCAGTCCTTGTATAAGTGACTCTATTCAATGTGTACTGTACCTAGAATACACTACAAGTACAGTAAGCAAACCATATGAAAAGTACGAGAGTTGATGCTCACCTCAGTCCTTGTATAAGTGACTGAGGTGGTCGAGCAACTATCTCCTGTATATATACGAGTCCTGTCAGATAAAGAAGCAAAGGAATAAAGGGAAAGAATGTTTGTTTAAGCGCATCAAAGGGGTGCGCTAAGAATAGCATATGCATTACACACGTCGATCATCGCATCACACGTGTTGGTCATCGCCCTATCACGGTGTAATTCTCAACACTGCCATCTCACAAGCATTTTTTGTAATAGGTAACGAGGAGATAAACACAGCCAAACAATCTCATCAATGATACGGATCCATACAAAACTCAATAGTATGCCATATTTCTTTTGTAATAATTGTCTACATGACTTACTTGATGTTAAAAAGCATAACTGAAGCATAATTACAAGTAGAACGGTGAGCCCACAACTTTGGGCAATTTCAATCAGCTTAGCCAGCTCAGAGTCGCTCAGGGCGACTTAGCACCATTTTGATTGGCTCAAGTACCTGAGCCGCGCCACGGGCGAGCCGAGCCGAGCCATGGCATCACTAACACAAGCTATGCTCTTCCAGCAGATCCTCTGATCACGGACAAGGAGCATGTACAGATGACAGCATATGAGATCTGGAAAGTATCTGGGTACCATTTCTGGTGAGTATCAGGCTTGAAGCTAGATGTCCATCACCCACATAGGTAAGCTACACTGTACAGAATAATATGGTCTATCGAACACATACAGTGTATCAAATGATATGGGTTTGGTGGACACCATTGAATGCTCTCATAGTATGTATAACATGTACTAGTATCAAATGAATACACTTTTACAATTCTTGCTTGTGATACACTATGAAGAATGTTAATAATATATACAGATCATGTATAGCATACACGGTACTCGGCAATTGGCAATGGCATCAGCATAGAAGTATGGCATTGGCATCAGGCACCACTTCGCCAGAACAGTACGACCTAGCTGTGTGTACTATAGTGAATTACAATGCTTGGTATAGATGTGCATAGGAGACTGTATGGCCTAGCTATGGGCAATGATGCAATCATTCATTCTATGTAGTGCAGACCTACCAAACAGGTCTTTTACAATTCTTGCTTGTGATACACTGTGAAGAATGTTAATAGACAGATCGGTGACCTATGAGATAGCATTGGACACAGTATTTGGCATTGTTAGGAAACCACCCCATTACCCAATAAAATTTCATTTTTATTTTATTATGTCAAATTACACTACATGACGCCAAATGATGCTACACTTTGATAGCATGAGAATTTTATTTTGCACACATCAATATGTACATACATGTATGAGTGCATCGGTAACAACAATGTACAATATATGTAACATAGTATATAAACCCTAACTATACACCTAGGGGACCCCAGTTGTGTTCTCTTAGGTATTACACCTATGATTTCAGTGTGAAAGGCCTTTGTCAACAAACTCACCTATTAATAACCCCTCGCATCAAAACCATCAATCCCCCCATCATGAGCATGGATCCTGCCCCCTTCTTGTAGAGAGAACCCACATGGTCTTAGCTAGCAGATAATGGGTGTCGCCCTAACAGAAGAACACAACTTCCCATATCAGTGCACCTTCTCTTACTTGTGCATATGTCATTGTTTCACTGTGCCACATCCAATTACTCATCCTTTTGGCATGAGCCAGAAGTACTTGTATATATGTAATCTACCTTTTCTTTCATAAGCCGATGCCAGGCCTTGCCTTACATTGCGACCGCCAGTGATCGAGAGGCAGCGCTTGTCATTAGGACAGCTGCAACCAGACAACTGATTGGATCTGGTTTAGTTACGATTTACATCACTCTATTCAGACGACTATTTTAGTTACAAGCTGAATTCAGTGTTATCTCCGAGATCAGGCACTGTTGGAAGGGTTATTGATCTGAAGTGTCAAATTAGGGGCCCGACGAACGACAAATGATCGACGAACCATTGACGAACCATCACATGACCCGTAAACATTTGGAGAGGTCTCAAAAAAAAAGAAATCTTGAATTTGTCGAAGAAGTGATTCATCACAGATTTTTCCATTATGTCTGAACCCTCAACTTCTAATCCTGGTCCTAATCCTGTTCCCACACCAGTGCTAGAGGTGAAAATTGATGCGCTTACAGCGCAAATGTCACAATTAGTGTCAGTGTTGGCAGCATCACAGCCCAGACAAGCCGAAGTACAGCCAGAGACGACAGTAGAAAGAGATGAGGAGATGGTGGAGATGGTGGAGTGTATGTTGCAGGAGGATGAGATGGTGGAGAAATCCGGAAATGGAAAAGTGCTGATGATACTCAACCTGGGAAAACCACCAAAACAGCAAATGAGGCAACCAATGATATTTGCGACGAGTCAGAGGAAGGGTGCAATGTGTTCCGAATGTTCATGGTCCAACCTATGGGAAGATAACTAGTTGGTATTAGTTGTGAAGGTAGTGCTATAGGAGATGAAGTTGTTTGGCATGGTCCAATCGATATCGAGGACGATCAATGAGATCAACAGCGAATGAGTTTTATTGTTGATGGTCGAAGTGTGAATTCCAAGGACCTTTTGATAGGTCAATAGTATATGAAGACTATAGCCAATGGCTAGGAAGTGTTGGAATGGTTGTTAGTGCTAATGATCAGAGGATCATAGGAAGATCGAGGACGACAATGGTCACAGAGGTTTCTCATCAATCGAGAAAACTTGTAGAAGCTTAGATTGTTTTAGAAAATAGATCTGATTCTTAGAACTTAATACGAGATGATAGGTGAAGACAATTTCTTGTTATTTCCAAGTAGATACTACAGAGTTTTATATGTTTTAAAAGAAACTTCCTAAAATGGTATAAGAAACATGTGTAGAACATGAGGCAAATGATATGAGTTAAGGCACAAGGCCAAAAAGGAGACTGGAATCTGAACAAGAAAGAGATATATCATATGATGAAGGAGTAATAAAGGGAAAGAACTAAAAAGAGACTGTCCTTTGTATATAAACTGCACTAAGTCTCGCAATAATCCATCCAGTGGGTTCTGTACATGATAGGGAGTTGGAACGAGGCTGACCTACTATCAGCAGGTTTGAGCACGAGTTGGAATACTTCCTGATGCATGGTCTTCCACCATTTAGATAACAAATGTGGAGCCCAATGTTGCTCGTAGTCTCTCGATATCAATTGATAACACTCAATGATGGTCGACAATGTCTGATTGCAGTCGCGGTTTGTTCGACATTGATCGGGGATGTTTGATGGTCGTTTAGAGGGATCTTAGGGGCTTTTGTTGTAGTCCTAAGGTTGTGCGATGTGGTTTCTCAGTACGATCGATGTCGCTGGTGATGTTTCAATGTGGTCGATATGATATCGCGATCGATAGACTGGGTCGCGCTGCATCTGGGACCTCGTAGGAGTTAGCCGCTGTGATTAGAATGTGGTTAGAATGGTGTATCGGCCTTTGAGCCAAGGAGACAACCTATCATCCTCCCCCTTACTGAAATTCTGACTGTCCCGGTCAGTCGAGCCGGAATAACTGGTCATGTGACATTGTTGATCGTTGATTTAAGACGCGTCGTGGTTCAAACTTCTCTCTTTCCATTTGATCTCTTTCATCACCCTCCTTGACAACATGTCCATCCTTGCTGAACTCGCCCTTCCAATCCTCGATCATGCCAAATCGATGCCCAAGGCTGGCAAGGCCGAAGAGTTCGATTTTGAAATCTGGGGTCAAACCTTTTGTGAGAAAATGGTGTGTTTTACCCTTTCCTTCGTTTATCTGCTTCCTGACTTTGTTGATAGGCTGAATATGACGATCTCATCAGATCATTTGATGAGGCACATGATGACCATGTGCAGGCTACATTGGATGAGGTGATCGGCCTCTTCGCACCTTTTGCTCGCGAGGCTTGGGTTTCTTGGGGTGGAAAATATCTTTTTGAGCAGTACTCAAGGAGAATTGAGGGAGATAGGCAAAGAGAGGAGGAGAGAGTTGCTCATGAGGTGGCCATCGAGGCCAAAGCAAAGAGGATTGAGGAGAAACGCGATGTGCTGGTCGATGCTTGTTGTGCATTCTTGGCTGAAGTCTGGGCCAAGACCGTTTTGAAGGATGAATTCTGTGATTGGACTGCTGTGCTTGAGGTGATGCGCCTCTCGATTGATTGAGACAAGGCAGAAGAAGAAAAAGAACCTCTGGTTGATGACCTACCAGTCATTGAGTGGATCGTTGAGAAGCGGAAGGCTGATGAGATGGATGAGGAGGAGGAGGGCGAAGACGAGCTCGATCAGGAGCCTGTCATCACAAAATGGGTGTGGCTAGAGGAAGGTGAGCTGATCACCTTCCATGGGCTGGTAAGTCTTTGTTTTCTTTCGATATTGTTCAGACTAATCAGGCTTTCCATTTTGATTTAGTGTGATTGTTGCACAGGGCTGAGGACGTCTCTGGAATGCATCGTTGAGGAGGGCGCCCCAAAGTGCAAATGATGCACTCAAGGCCTTCAGGGGTGTTATTGGGAGGGAGTGTCAAGGTGAGGACTCCGTTGAGGTGAGTCGAGGAAAACAGCGGGCTCTAAATGAGTTACAAAGGCTACTGAGGAGTCAATGGAGGTGTTGACTCCAAGATGTAGTAAGTGATTCTTCTCGATAATGAGGACAATTGCTAATCTGTACGATTACTTAGCAGTATGCATCCGGGCTATCCCCATCCAAAACGTGGAGGCTGGGCCCTCAAAAGTTGACGAGCGCCTGAAACAAACGATGAAGGCGAAGATGAAGTCGGCTGAGAAGGACAAGGGGAAGGGGAAGAGGAAAGCTAGAGAGTGAGAAGTCGAACCCGAGGTTGTGGGTATGGTCGAGGGGGTGTCAATGGCGATGGAGGACGAGATGACGCAGTCAGATGCAGCAAGACTCCGTCGTCGGTATCTGGCGGAAGTACTGGTGTGGAAAAAGCTGGAGGTGGAAGTTTTAATGGAGGAAATTGAGGTGTCGGAGAGGAAGTGGGAGGAATCCCAAGAGAATTTTGTTGTATTGTTTTAATTTTATCGTTTTTCTTGTGTCTGAGTGAGATAAGTTTGAAAGGAGAAATATCGTGTGCGATCGAAGTCAGGAAATGTAAGATATATGCGAAAAAACATAGGAGAGAAAAAGAAAAAGAAAGTAAGACAGACGATTCATCAAAATGAGACATAGGGGAAAGGCTCAGAAAATCGAGAGTTTGTTTCAATATCACAAGTAGAAAAAAGGAAAAGAAAAAATGGTCCATTCGTCTTTGTCGAGGTCAGGAATGCCTTTGTCGATGTCTCCGTCAACGTCCGATGTTGTTTGAAGTTGTTTGAGCCAACAATCATCGATATTGAAGAAGTTCGGAGGAAGGGGAATCAATTTTTGTGCTAGATAGGGTAGAACTCAGAAAGCAGCTACTGGTTGATGCAGAACTGAACCATCGAGCTCGCAAAGAATATAAGCGCCACCGTAGTTTCATGCGATGACAATGAGTGGGCCGAGATATTGAGCTTGCATTTTTTGATTAAGAGCTTTCTCGATCTGTGTGTTTCACATGAGTAAGAGGTCACCTTTTTCGAAAATGTAGTCTCAAATCGTTTGCTTGTGAACTTCTTCGAAGCATTTTGCAGCTTCTCGTCGAGCGGTGTAGACTCTAGAGTAGAGTACTTCGAGATTGGTTGAGTGTTTCTGTAGTGTGATAGCACATCGGGCAATGAGATTGGTGGAGGAAAGTATCGAGTCGGGTGGCAGCTGTAGATATGTCGCTTCTGAGATGTTGAGCGGGATGAGTGGATGAGAACCTGAGATCGCAAAATAGGGTGAACAGCCCATTCGTTTTTGAACTGTTACTCGTTCTGCCCAAAAGACTGAGTAGGTCCCAACTGACCATCGAGTTTGATCGCCATTGACAGCCTTGTAGAGTGATTGTCATGTATCGAAGTGGGCTCGTTCGATGAGGCCATTGGCACAAGAATTGTAGCCACTTATCCAGATGTGATTGATATGATAGCGCTTCACCAAGTATTCGAGAGCAGCAACGAATGCTGGGCTGTTGTCAGTAATGATCTTGTAAAGTGAGCCCCATTGACAAATGATTTCTTCAAAGATCCAATTGCCAATGGTCTTTGCTGTTTCATTGTGAAGCATCCTGAACTCTGGCCAGTACGATATCAAACATCGACCTTGTACTATATAGCGATATCCACCAGAAGGCGGCATGTGCATTGTGTCGATGTAGACTTTTCCGAATAGAGGGGTGGGGGTGGCAACGATTGGTGGAATAAGAAGATTTTGAGTTTGTCACAACTGACAGTAGTGGCATGTTTGGATATACCATGCAATATCTGCTTTAAGGTTGGGCCACCAGAATTGTAGGGCGACGTGAGACTTCATGGTGAAGATCATTTTGTGTCCAATGTGGTCATGCGATGACCAGATAATATCGATGCGACATTCTGGAATCGCGACGATCTTGTGTTCTCCATGACGATCTTTTTGCCAGAGTTTTCCGGAATCTATGAAGAACTTGGTGCAATATTGCACGAAGGTAGTGTACTTGGTGTCTGATAGATTTGGGGGTTGCACCATATCGTCTAACCATCTATGAATGAGCAGTAATCGTTCATCTTCTTTCTTTGCTTTGTCTGATCGAGGTACATCTTCGTATGAAACATCCTCCCCCTTAATTAAATCTGAGGCTTGGGCGAAAGTGGGATAAGTCACGTGAGAGGGGAAAGGTCAACTCGAGATTGGGTTGATTTGATGAACAAAACCGTGTAGTTTGTCAATCCAGTCACCGAATTCTTCTTCTACTTCGACATCGTCATCTTCGGTTTGTCAAGGACATCACAAAAGACTGTCTGGCCCATGGTGCATACCTGCAAGATGAACTAGCATGAAGTGGAACGTTAGAATGGAAATGATCCATCAGTTGATGCTAGCGCTAGGGGTGATATCGGGATTTGAGAGCATGCCTTTGATATACCTCGCATTGACCTCGATGATAAGGTTTTGTACCCCTATCAAATATAAATGAAGTGCACCAAGAGCTCGATATAGACCATAAAGTTCCAGTTTTGGTTGTGAGAACTGGGATTTGTGGTCGTTGAGTGTGATTGAGCTGAATTGACTGTAGTATTGTTTTCAAGGGTTATCATGGTCGCATTGCATTAGGAAATAGCTGATCGCCATGCTTGATGTATTGACTGCGAGGATGACTGGGGCATTCGAGGTATAGTCGATTGCTCGAATTGCTGGCGAGTTTAGGAGCGCTTGCTTGAGATCTTCTTGCCCTGCTACCTGAGATGGGTTGAATTCGAAGGGCACATCTTTTCGAGTAAGGTTGATTAGCGCAGCTGCTCGATGTGTGAAACTTTGAATAAAAATTTGACAAACTCCAACCGTTCCTAAGAATGCCTTAACTTCCATGAGCGTACAACACAGACCCCACTTCTGAATCTTATCGATATGTGTCGGGTCAGCCATTCGACCTGGAATACTGCATCAATGACCTAAAATGATTATTTTGGGGACACAAGCAAATAACTTTGGTCCTGAGAACGTCCCACCACAATACTTCATGCACTGGACGATGCGATTCAGGTTTTCGAAATGCTCCCATACAAATCATCGAATGCCTGAGTTGTCGACGATCGTTTCGTAAGACCCACCAATCATTCGATATTCCGATTTCGGACCCTTCACTGGTGTGTCATCGATATAAGGGATTGTAATATGAGGGACTTTGGGTTGTAGGATGAAAGTGACATTGTCGTGTAGGATTGAAACTGAGTTTGTCCAACCCATTGGTAGGGTGATGATTCAAAGTGCACCGAATGGGGTCTGGAAAGTTGATAGATCTCAAGAGGATTCAGACACAAGCCTTTCATCGAATGCAACATATAAATCCAACATTCCACCACAAGCGTGCCCTCCAAACTGTTCGGCTAAATGCTCGGGGATCGGGACAATGCCTGAGTGCTGAATCATAACTTGGTTTAGCGGCTTGAGACTGTGGACTATTCAGAGCGATTTTGCGTCTTTCTTCACAACACAAAACCATCGCGATTGGTATGACGAGTTTGACGACTCATAGACTCCTGCTTTGATCTTCTTTTTCAGCATTTCACAGATCTGTTCATACAAACCAGGTGGTATGGGGATATTGCATTTGACCCAAGGAGTGTGAGGGACGACTGGGAACTCGATAGGGGGGAAGAAATCAGGTCAAAACCTTCCTCGTTCGTTTTCTGTCCATGCAAACCCCACTTGCTGGTTTCAAATGAAGTCATGCATGAGATCTTGTTCTTGAGGACATAGAAAATTGCCTGGATGATTTTGATCGATGATGTTTTTGCGTTCAAGGTTATATCGGGGAGATGGTTTGAATATTGGAGGATGGGGATTTAGTGGAGGCATGTCTTTGAGGGGATCACCCTCGATGTGTTGAATAATTCAAAATTGATCAGGTAGTCCAGCCACGATTGGACGGACCTTCTGTGCGACTGGTTTATACTTCTTCTTTGTCGATAAATAACTAAACTGGTGATTGTCGGAAATAACGGAGGAATGGGACACATACAATGAAGAAGTTTTCATAGGTATAAACACCATTGAGGCATTTCGAGGAACGTGGAACTTGTTGCATGCAGATAAATATAAGTCAGAAAGTGTTGCTGATAATTCTTTGGAGGAGTCGATTTCAGGGATATTTGCAGTGCGCTCGATAAATATAGAGGAGTTAGAAGAGTCAAATGAAATGATGAAAGTGCACTGTTCCAAAATTTCATTCTCTAACGCTGAAAATCCTCACAAACTACTTTTCGACGACGGTGCGATCGAGGTATCAAGGGAATGGTAGCGGTCCGAGTTGAGTTTGAATCACATATTGTGATCATTTGGGCTTTGTTCCAGTAATTTCTAATGACGCTTTCTGTTAAGACGTCGAAAGGTCGTCTGAGTAAAATATTGTAAGCTGGGTCCCAAATAACATGTATCTGTATGTATAGGGTGATTCCGCTGAGATCGCAGGGTACGTTGTGTGCTAAACCGAGTGTTTCGTCCACAGTGCCGTTGGCAGACTGCATCAGAAGTTGAATCAAGGAATTGTATGCTAGACTGAGTTCGTGACAGACATCTTCGGCCATCGATAGGATTGAGGAACCAGGATCGACGATGCTTTCTACCTGGTTGTTACCACAGACATCCATAATAACTGATCTAATCAATGAAGTTTCTTTAGCGATGACAAAAGGTTGAGGGATTTCACCAGGTCGGAGACTGCTAATATAGGTCTCATATGGGTCAGGCATGATAATCGCGTCAGGACTGAACATGTTCGTCACATTGTTTCCAGTTTGTGGTACTCGTTTTGGTGTGACCTGTTCTCTCTATTTTGTTCGAACCTCGGGTGATAGCAAGAGTAGTTCTTCCGATGTAAGTGTGACAATTGGCATCTTCATTGAGCGTGAAAAGATATTGTGCACAGTTTTCTCGTTCTGTACTGGTGCCTGTGTTGCATATGATGGTCTGTCTTTTTCTTACCCTTCGATGTGCCAGCAAAGTTCCTTTTGTGTGGTGGCAAATAGGCATTTCCCTGACCAATGCATATGGGTGTACCAAGGTTTGCATTGGGGGTATGGTGGTCAATGACAAAGAGGTCGATGCGGGAGAAGTCAATGTCAATGCCGATGTTGGAGCCATAGTTGAAGTTGAAGGGTTGACCGTTGTTGATGAAGATGTCGAGGGTGGTGGCACTGGAGCAGTAGATGTTGACAATGCAGGAACGGGGGTTGTTGTGGCTGGAACTGAACTTCGAACCTCTTTGTTCGGATGCGAAAATGGTCGACCACTTCGAAGCGTGAATATTTTGCACTCGAGAGCCGCTATTCTATCTTCGGAGTCAGCTGTCAACATCGAATTATGATAAATGCTTTTCATTTCTGATCCTGATGTAGAAACTGTGTCGGACTCTGTTATCGAATTGATTGCAGCTGAGGTTGAATTAGTCGAAGTCAAAAGTGCCGACGGTGCGATGCTAAATAAAAGTGTGGCTGCCGGGGTTGCATCTCGGTTGCGTTTCCACCATTTATCGATGTGTTCCTTGATAAACCTGCCAGGAATACTTCGAGGGGTAAATTGTCCATTTAGAAGTATGATCTTTCCTTCCGTGTTTCGCTTACACTTTCCTTTGTTCAAGTATGATTGACAAACCATACAGTCAGGGATAAAATGGCCCAATAAACCGCAAAATATGTAAAGAAGTGCATCAATATGTGCCTGTCTGTCTGCCGAATTAGTGCGAGGATTTTTAGTACCTGCAATATGTGTAGCGATGGTGCTAGCAAATCGTTTGAACATTGCATTTAGATCTTTGGTTTTAATTGTAATAGTTCTGGGTGACGAGGTGACCATATTTCCAACGTTCGATGTCAAGTGCGATGAAGAGGTCAATTGGTGGATTACCGAGTTCAATGTGTTAGAGCCTGCTAGTATGAATTTTGCGGCATCGTGAATGTCATTGAGCGGATATGGATTGTCAGGATAATGGTCAGGGAATTTAAGTTCGAGTTGTCGAGCAATTCAAGTCCATAAGCTGGGTTGGAATCCTTGCACATAAGCTCTAAGTAGATACTACAGAGTTTTATATGTTTTAAAAAAAAACTTCCTAAAATGGTATAAGAAACATGTGTAGAACATGAGGCAAAAGATATGAGTTAAGGCACAAGGCCAAAAAGGAGACTGGAATCTGAACAAGAAAGAGATATATCATATGATGAAGGAGTAATAAAGGGAAAGAACTAAAAAGAGACTGTCCTTTGTGTATAAACCACGCTAAGTCTCACAATAATCCGTCCAGTGGGTTCTGTACATGATAGGGAGTTGGAATGAGGCTGACCTACTATCAGCAGGTTTGAGCATGAGTTGGAATACTTCCTGGCACATGGTCTTCCACCATTTAGATAACAAATGTGGAGCCCAATGTCGCTCGTAGTCTCTCAATAATGCTCGATGATGGTTGACAATGTCTGATTGCGGTTGTGGTTTGTTTGATGTTGATTGGGTATGTTCAATGGTCGTTTAGAGGGATCTTAGGGGCTTTCATTGTAGTCCTAAGGTTGTGCGATGTGGTTTCTTGGTACAATCAATGTCGCTGGTGATGTTTCAATGTGGTCAATATGATATCACAATCAATAGACTGGGTTGCGCTGCATCTGGGACCTTGTAGGAGTTAGCCGATGTGATTAGAATGTGGTTAGAATGGTGTATCGGCCTTTGAGCCAAGGAGACAACCGATCAGTGTGCTTACCTAAGTACATGTCCCCGCAAATCTTTGATGGTACCATGGAGAATACAAAATCCTTCATCAGCTCTATAGTATTGTACATCCATGGGAGGAAGTCAGAGTTTCATACAGCCGAGTCTAGGATTATGTTTGCTCTCTCATACATTCAGGGGGGGAAAGCACAGTTCTGGAGAAACGAGGCTATTAATCAAATTGCTGCAGGAAATAAACTATTTGCAACCTTCAAGGAATTTCTGGAGAGATTGGAGGCACAGTTTGGAGACCCTAATCCAAAGGCGACAGCCAATGCTAAATTAAAGACCATGCGCCAAGGTTCCCTAACGGCGGATCAATTTATTTTGCAGTTCAAAGCAGAAGCTTTGCAAATGGATATGGGAGAAGCCGCATTGGTAGAGTTTTTGAAAGCAGGATTAAATCCCTCTTTATTCAAGTCTATCTACTGACTACCTTCTATGCCAGAGAAGTTGGACGGGTGGTATAATTGGGCAATGCACCTTGACCAGCAATATCAGCAGGAACAGGCAGAGTCAAAGTTGATGTACAGAAGTAGTAAATTTGGAAAGCCTTCAGGAGGAAAGTCCGAGGAAGGAAAGGCGCCTCAGGCACAAACTCCGAGGGCACAGCCACCAGCCATGGCAGTGACACCTATAGTTATGGAGTCAGCAGCACCAGCAGAGGCAATGGAGGTTGATCAAGCAGGGAGATGAGCCCCACTTAAATGTTTTAACTGTGGGCAGTTAGGACACATCACTAGGAATTGTAGGCAGAAAAGAAAGATTAGGGAAGCTACAATTGAGGAAGTGAAGCCAGAGGAAGGCAGGCAGAAGAATTTTGTGGAAGAGTCCCAGTGAAGGTTTCCCCATTGGTGACCCAGAATCATTACAATGTATTAGTATCTGAGGAAACCCAGAGTAAATCAGAAAAGGAAATTGAGGAGGAGTACAACTGTTGCAAATCACATGACCAAGAAAATTGCCGAGCACTATTTCCAAAAACCCCTAAATTCTTTATTCGCTCTGCACAAATAGAACCCAAAATCACCTTGATTGTGGGACTGAAGACAGTGGACATGCATGCAGCCATTGATGTGGAAGTGTTGCTTGATAGTGGTGCTACAGGATTATTCATTAATCGGTCCTTAATTACTGGAAATGGTATTAACACATGCAAGCTGGCGCAACCTATAATGGTGTACAATATTGATGGAACAGTCAATCATGGAGGAACTATCAAGGAGGAGGTGACTATGGTACCAAAGTATCAGGAGCATCAGGAGCGAGCCATATTCAAAGTGTGCGATCTTGGGAAAACCAATCTAATAATAGGAAGTCCATGGTTATGGAAGCATAATCCTGAAATTGATTGGAAAACTGGGAAAGTACAAATGACTCATTGTCCTAAGGAATGTAATGTGTATGGGAGGAAGATGAAGAAGGAAAAAAGGAAAAAGAGAGAGAAAGAACATCCGAGGAAGTATTCTGTTACGATAGAGGAAGTGGAGGATGAGGAAATGCCAAATGGGGAAGTTCTGGTCATGATCAAGAAAGAAGAGCAGAAGCAAACCTTTAGAGCAATTCGTGGAAGACAGTCATGGGACAAGAATATTATGAAAGTGGAGAAGCCAGTGGAGGAGTGGGTGCCAAAAGTGTATCATGAATATCTGTCAGTATTCCAGAAGAAGGAGTCTGAGCAAATGCCAGTGTGGAAGCCATGGGATCATGCAATCAAGATGAAGCCCAGGTTTGTGCTGAAGAAGTCGAAGGTATACTATCACATGTTATGGGTTTCAAAATACCAGAGAGTTTCAAAATGCAGTTTTCTAAGAGATCTCCACCCCGGATTAGCTGATCTTCACTTGGATATATCACCCATATACAACCCAATTGCAAATCACAAAAGAAATAAAAAAATTCCATTGGGCTTGCTTTGCAATCTTGCTAATATTACAGGGGAGTACTCAAAATTTGATTAAAACAGTCCTGGAGTTAAGCATTGCTCAACACAGTACTGTAAAACTTTCAGGATATCATCTATACATATCATTCAAGTCTCTTGTGAAATTATAGAGCATTCAGAGTGGAGGGAGGAGAGATACAGACAAAAGCGTGAATTTGCATGACAATGTGCACTTGACGCCCATGAGATTTCAAAGTCCGCCACTCAGTTCAAACATTGTAAATACTCATCCATTCTTTTATACCTCTCCCAACCCTACCTCCATGGCTCACCCATCTTTACATCCTCCCCCATCTTTTCCCCCTCTGAATCCGATCCACTCACTACCATACCACCATCCTACCAGTAATGTCATAAGCTTCAGTTCTCATACTCATAATCCCTATTTAATGCAGAACTAATTCTCAGTAAATAGCTTCATAATGCTTATACAGACTAATGTACATAGTGCATCTATACTACTGACTGGATCTTGTCACTTTTGAACGCGACAGCGAACACCCATTAACACTGCCAAAGTGGAGATGCAACCGGCTGTATGAGTCAGCGTGACAATCCATGACAAAAGTTTTGAAACTCGCAATTTTTTGGACTTGCACACTCGGCTTTCTTCCGACACGACCACCCATCCAGTTTATACCAAAGTGGCACCACAGTGTTAGGGTGACACCCACTATCTGCTAGCTAAGACTGTGTGGGTTCTCTCTACAAGAAGGGGGTGGGATCCACGTGTGTGATGGGGAAATTGATGGTTTTGATGTGAGGGGTTATTAATAGGTAAGTTTGTTGAGATAGGCCTTTCACACCGAAAACGTAGGGGGAATACCTAAGAGAACACAACTGGGGTCCCCTAGGCATATATTTAGGGTTTATATACTATGTTACATATATTGTACATTGTTGTTACCAATGCACTCGTACATGCACATATATTTTGATGCGTGCAAAATAAAATTCTCATGCTATCAAAATGTAGCGTCATTTGGCATCATGTAGCGTAATTCAACATAATAAAATAAAAATGAAATTTTATTAGGTAATGGGGTGGTTTCCTATCAGGCATCGGCATCGGCATCGGCATCGGCATAGATGTGCAGTAAGAATCTAATACCGTTCATGAAATAGTCACAGCCATCAGCATCAGCATCAGCAGACACGTCAGCACAGAAATCTACATTGATGTCAACATCAGCAGCAGCAGACAGACACTTTGGGGTGGAAATCTATATATCAAGAGCATTGGCAATGGGCATTAGCAAACCAGACGCACAATGGGTGCAGGCAGTATGAATGAACAAAATCAACAAAACAGCAGTGTTCATCCTAGCTAAAATAACAATGTCAGTAGTAGCTAATTGTGAGAACCAGTGGGATCGGCCATGTTGTTGTCATGGGACAATGATCTCATTTGAATGTCTGAGAACCTGCATTCAAATGATTTCAGATTATATTCCATCCTTTCCTTCAAGGTCACATATGTCTTCAATGTGACATCTTGCTGTTCCAGCTTCTCAACATGCATAGTAGTATGGTGTGTCAGTCATGTTTCCAGACTGCAAAGTCATCAGTGAGAGGATTAGATGAGGCAAACAAGACATGGCATTGGCCAAGAAATGGCATTGGCGAAGACATGGCATCAGCCAAGACACAGCATTGGCTAACAGGACGACATTGGCCTAAGGATGGCATCAGGCCAAGATGGCTAGGCTGGTGGCAACAAGACTGAAAAGAAGGAAATCTTACCCCCCCATGTGCCATATGTGCATTGAATTCAACCTTCTTGCAATAGGCCTCCATTGCCTGGTTGGTAGCTGGAATCATAAAATGGGGCACTAGATAGTGCTGCCCATTGTCACCTCGGATAACAACATATCCATCAGGAATATAAGTGTCAGTTTGCTGATTGCTCATGGTATAGATAACACAGATGATAACAAGTGATACCGTTTAATCAGGACATTATTTGTTTGTATATATTGTATATCGATCAACAACACGTGATTGTTGATTTTCAGTGTTTCACTCTTTTTCATCTCAACATCAACCCCACTGCTGCAGCCAACTCATCAACCATGAACGTTACATGCCAACAAGTGCTTGGCCAGATCAGCGAGATCGAGCAATCCATCCACAATGGCCTTTGGGACCAAAGTATCAAGGCCATGATGAGGGAAAGAAAATTGGCCCTTGTGAGTGGATTGGCATGCTATCAGATCAACGATGCACTTACAAATTGTAGAAAATGTTATTTGCCTGGCATAGAGAGGTTCTCACCGAGGATGTGCAGGCTGTCTTCTGGGCCGATGCCTTTTTGTGGGGATTTGTGGTAGCATGGTCAAAGTCAGACAGGACAGGGGACCAGAAGTTTATTGAAGGTCAACTGAGGGCAATGAAGACCTTCGACAAGAAAAAGGGCATAACAGGTCCTGTGTCCACATTGGCTGGACCAACGGTAGCAGCGATGGCAGGTGGAACGGCCACTGCAGCAGGAATGGGAATGGCAGCAGGAATGGGAATGGCAGCAGGAATGGGAATGGCACTGGCACTGGCCAAGAAAGTGGGGACAGCAGCGGCAAAGACAGGGACGGCAGCAGCAGAGAAAGGAAGAGCGGCAAAGGCAAAGGCATGAGGAGTGACAGTGGCAATGGCATGAGGAGTGGCAGTGGCAATGGAAGCAGCAACACCAACACCAACAAGGATAGAAGCGGCACCGGCACCAGCCAAGATGCGGGCCCAACCAGAAGCATCAGGATCCAGACTTCCAGCCCCAGCCCAGCAACCAATGCTGCCAGCAATCACAGTGAGACCCAGGCCATGAGAGGTGCAGAGTAGCAGGGGATTGGAGGAGGATTTTGATGAGGAGATGGAGAGTGATGCCGGTGCCAATCCCAGGATGGAGCGGAAGCAGCACAACACAGCAAGGGCGGCATGAGGAGCACTGCAGCAAGGGAGTTTGCAAACGATGCCATGTGCACGATGTGTCAGGCTTAGGCGTGAGTGTTGGGAGCAGGTGAATGGGAAAATGGCCTGCTACTTCTGTGGGAAAGGGAAAGTTCGGTGCAATCCAGAGGACGTGGATTGAGTGCCAAGAACCAAGAAAGCAAAAGGATTGGCAAGAAGAAAAGCAAAGAAGGCGTGATTTTCCAGTGAAGACAGTGGAGAGGAATCGTCTAGGCAGTTCACTGCAAGCCAAAAAGGAAAATCCAAAGGTTAGTTCTTCCATATCATGACACATAAAACCACTAGCACATATACCCATAGCTGTGGAAGAGGATATCGACATGGCTGATCCCGAGCCTGAGCTGACTGCCCTCCCTGCCATGACTCCCTACCCCTCTGCTGGTGACTACGCCAGCTTCACTGGACATCTATACCAACTGGAGGAAGACATGTACAAGCATGCACAGTGGAATGAAGAGTCATTCATAGAGTCCCAACTCCATGTACAAGAACTCTGGGAGACGGTTGACTTGCTTTAAAGCAGGGTGAACAACATTGAAGGATACTTTGGGTTGCAGGAGGGCGCACAGCCCATTATGTTGTACAATGGTTACATGTCTGGGCAGGTGGTTTGCCTTGGGAGGACTCCAAGCAGGAGGGCAGAGGCAGATTGGGAAGAAATGACAGATGCCAAGGAAGGCGATGCCGCTTCTGCTCCCGGTCCTGTTCCTGCTCCCAGTCCTGGTCCTGCTCCTCCTGCTCCCGGTCCTGCTCCTGCTCCTGCTCCCACTCCTGCTCCCACTCCCGCTCCCACTCCTGCTCCTGCTCCCACTCCTGCTCCCACTCCCGCTCCCACTCCTGCTCCTGCCCCAACTCCTGCTCCCGCTCCTGCTGCTGCTGCCAGTGACAAAGACAAACAGATGGCAGAACTGGTTGAGGAGGGGGGATTTGTTGAGGGTAACACTGAGCCTGAGCATGGTGAGGAGGGACTGGCTGTGCCGGAAGAGGTGGTGTGGGAAGCATCCTTGGCTGGTGCCCCCCCCATCCAAATTATTCCCACCACACCACAGGATTCTCAAGAAATGGTACACCCCACAACATCAATGGCCCCACCACTCCCTCTCCTCTTCCCCCCAATGTTGCTTGCTGAGCCCAAGCCTGCCGCCCTGGCATCGGCACTTACCCCACCAGCATCGGCAGTCGATGTAATCACCTCACCCCAGCCCTCCCCTCCCCCTGCACAGCTGCGCCAATGCCCATGTGGGCTGACCCCTGGTCCATCTGGACTACGTTCCAGAAGTACCACCCCTCAGCTGAACCCAAGGAAGAGAGCAGAAAAATCTGAGGACAGAGGGGAGACGAAGCGAGGCAGAAAAGAATAGATGTGATTCGGCATGTACATAAAAGTTGGACTATCTTTTTTTCCACATTACATAGTGTTTTATTTGTAAATCTATGTGGCAAATTTCACTTTTTTAATTCTCTGTCTCCTCCCAACAGCCTGGGTTGAAATGGCTTCCTGCTGTGCAAGGTCATCAGCTGTCCTTTGGATAGGTCGTGCTCGTGCGGAGGATGGATTTGCTGCCGATCCTGATGTTGCCATTGCTGATCGTACTTTTGCCATTGCCGATGTTGCCGTTGCTGATCGTACTGTTGTTGTTGCCAATATTGGTGTTACCATTGCCGATCTTACAGTTGCCATTGCCAATATTGGTGCTGCCATTGCCGATTGTACTGTTGCCATTGCCAATATTGGTGTTGCCATTGCTGATCCTACTGGTGCCATTCCCGATATTGGTGTTGCCATTCCCAATTTTACAGTTGCCATTGCCGATATTGGTGCTGCCATTGCTGATTGTACTGTTGCCGTTGCCAATATTGGTGTTGCCATTGCCGATCCCACTGTTGCCATTGCTGATCCCACTAATGCTGCTAAAGCCCTTGCAATAGGATGCTCCATCTGATTTCCCCCTAAAAGTGGTTGAGGCTTAGGGCATTGTGAGCTCTCTTGAGGTATATCCAACAGAAATGGATCAATTGGGCATGGGGGATCATTTACAATGGTGTTTCCATGTAAATGTGTCGAGGATTGAGATATTCTGGTTCACCATCACTAGGACCATTAATTGGCTGTGGTTTAGTGACACCAACCATGCAGAGGCTGTCCATTGTCATTTGATCCACTTGGACATATTGTGATTCAGTTGTATCAGAATTTGGGGTCTGTCCTGCAGTTGATATTTGGCAAGCTTCCTTGCGCTTGGGTTTGCCTTTGGCAACTTTTCTGCCTCTTGATGCAGCAGGCAGTTCGGCAGCAGCAATGGCCTCCAGTTCAGTGCTGGGTTGAGGATCAGCATCAGCATCATCATTTCTTTGGCCCCTGCGGTTTGCAGAAGGTGGTTCAGCATCGGCAACGGCCCCGAGCTCGGTGCTGCTATGAGGATCGGGATCATCATTTCTTCGGCCCCTGCATTTAGAAATGTGTCGGGAGGGTGAAGGGTTATTCAAATCATCCGGATAGTGTGCAGGAGCCACACTCCCATCCATGGCTTTGAAACGGAATGCTCTTTCAGGGCCCTGCACTATTTGTCACTGCAGAACATGGTCAAAGAAGTCTTCTATGACACTCTTGTGCATGTTCCATGGGTCTCTGATTTTGAACCTAGCTGGGAGATATTCCGGACTGACAAATGATGATGTCCAATCTGCAATTGCTTTGAATGGGATATGGTGACTACAACCATTGTTTGCTAGTTCTGCAGGAGATGAGTAATGGTTTGTGGAATAGGAAGTCAACATACTGTAATGCTGGCCAACATACAACATAAACCATTCTTCCAGCTCTTTTTTCTTGAATTGTGATCCTTTCCATGATGTGGGAAGGATTGGAAAGCCATCGTTAGTCATTGTTAATTGGGTTAGTGTTGCATTATGTTGTGTTGCCAACCTTGAAGCAAGGTGTGATGGGCATAAAAACTTGATATAACTCATAAAGTTTTGCTTCAGTTCAGTTACTTGATCATGATACATGTCCAGAAATGATCATGCAGGGGTGGCTATCAGAGAGGCAACATTTTCATGACTGGAGTCGGCATTGGCATTGGCATCGCATTGGCAGTAAATGATTCAGGGACTCATGTGTCAACAACCATCAAACCATTAGGTGCAGTATAGGCTGTAAATGTCACAGACAATAGCCCCATTTCCAGCCACTGTTGTTGTGCATTCTCCACCACACGTTTAAGGAGGTATTTGTCTGCTAGACTGTGAAATGTTTGTTATGTCTGGCAATGGCATTGGCTTCAACTTACACTCACTTCATCTGCTCGGGATATCCTTCCCACATCATTTTCTCCTGTTTGACTTCAAGGATGGCTTTCTCCTCTGCATTCATGGTGTCAAAAACATGCTTGATAGCTGGCAGTCACACTTGGAACCATCCTGGTGTACTTGTGGTGGCGTCCTCAACACCTAACAGGTTTGTGATCTGTTGGAAAACTCGGTCCTGGTACAAGCTCCAAATGACTTCTGACTGCTTTACTTTGAAGTGGTTCGATTTCCATGAGAGGCCTTTGGTCATTTGCCAGTTGTTGGAAAGCCAGGTTGTTAGTTCCTGGTGATGTGATCAATAATACAACCTTCACATGCTTGTGAGTTTACCTTGGCATGAATGCAACTCTCCTCCTCATCCATAGGGGCCCTGTCAATTGACACCCAGTAGTTGAATATTGCTGAAAGGATGTCGCACTTGAGTATTTGCAATTGGCCAGCTTTTGATTCCTGCGATCGGAATGCAACTTTATAAGGCTCAATAATCTTCCACTCTTCAACCATATATCTGCTTCCCTTCCGGTACTGTCTCAACTGCGGGTTCTCTGATGGCTCAGGTGGCATTGGGGGGGACTGATGTGAAGTAAAGAATCATTCTTGTCATTGACATAAAACATATCATCGACACAAGGATCACACGAGGTCAATAGTACAATACCCCCCATCAATAATTGGGTGTCATTGTGACTCACCCCAAATCATCATGAGCCTAACAAGAGTTCCTTACAAGTGAAAGAGAAGATCAAAGAAGAATGCCCCCCTGCATGAGGACAATGACAATGCAGTCAATACTGTTACACATGTAGAAGTTGAGGTCAACACAAAACATGGACCAAAAACAAAGCGCATCAAGGTCCCCCTGACTGCAGTGGAAGAACTGGGTCAATCAAATTCTGTTATACAGGATAATCCCAATGTTGCTCCAGAATGGGACATGCAAGAACCTCAGGTGGCTGCCGAGCCGACTCAGCCACACATTGGCATGGTTAGTTTCTGACACTGATTGCTTACGGAGCGAGGCTCATATACAAATAATAGAGACAGTGAGACTATGTACTGGAGTTTGTGGGACAAGTAGATGAATTGCTGCAAGCATCCCTCACTCAGCAGGCATGGTCAGTTGACAAACAAGTTTGCAACCACTGTCCATTCAATAAATGGGCAATTTGGCAATGCATTGAGTGTTCACTGGGAAGCACGCTTTGCCGCACATGCATGCATGTAACCCACAGGCAAAATCCCTTCCATTGCGTTGAATGCTGGACTGGCATGCACTTCCACCGGGCTGAGCTATGGGAGGTCAGCACATACATTTTAGTCCAGCACCAGATGGATCAGCTGATTTGCAATGCTCTGAACTTCCAATTGAAATATCTGGAGGCCTTTCAAGACGTGAAGGATAAAGCAGAGCAAGAGTTGGCCAATTGGCAGGCAAACAATCAGTAATGGCACTGGCATCGGCAGTGGCACTGGCCCTCTTCACCTGACTCAACCTCGGACACATATAATGAGTCTCAGGCTGACAACTGGGCCAAAGATGAAACTAGGGCCAACTCAGCATTTTTTAATCACCTTGATGCCCTTTGGCGTCAAGGGAAGGGGAGTATTGATGTTGAGAATGGTTTCCAAGACTTCTTTGATGGCAATGATGAATCTGAAGTTGAGCATGCCGATGACGACATCCATGGGTTTCAACCATATTTGCCTAATCCTAATCAAACTACTGATGCTGTGCCCACTGCCGATTCTGTCCCAACTGCTGATGCCCTGAACAACAGTTATATTTGTGTGGTCAATACAAATGGAATACATCACTTAGCGATGGTTACCTGCCAGTGTCAGGGGGAACACTGAATTCCCTTGGACCTGGTAACCAGTAACTTACTACCCACAAGCTTCACCAACATATGGACTCTGTTCACTGTGCAGGTCCTAGACCATTTTCAGCTCTGGAATCTGGAATTAAAGGCATCGGCCTATCAGTTTTACCAGCTGATTCGGCATGTAACATTGCCGATGAGGCCTGCCGAAGTGGTCAATCTCTACCATGAGCTTTGCCACATGTCCTGCTATGGGATGGCCCCAAATCGGGCTGAATATGAGCTGTTTCTCCAAGCTGCCATAGAACAATTAACAGTAGGTACCTTCCCTTGGTGGTGGCCAATGCCATTCCCAATGCCACCCCCAAAGCCGGTCTGATTTGTATTTGGGTTTCCAGAAGGCTCCTTGCGAAAATAAATTCCTAGCTGTTGTGAATGCTTTTCTGGCATTGAAGGCATGTGACAGGACTGGAGTAGCAGCCATTGGGTGTGCACAGTGATGATGCTCAACCCGGAAACCCAAACAAAACCCACAAAATGGCTTCGGATGGTATAACACAAGTCAGAGGAAGGATGCGAGGCCCTCTAGATGTCACCTGTCAGATTGACCATCAAATAGTCATAAAAGGACTGCTTGTCAAAGCAATTTGAGGTTAAAAGAATGTGTTTCGAGGACTTGCGATAATTTTTGAGATGTTGCAATGCTTTTTGAGATGTTGCAATATTTTTCGAAGAGGTTTTGAGGAATTTCGAGTGGGTAGATATGTTTGGACACAAGATCGGGGGACTAGACGAGTAGTATAAGTGAAGAAAAGGCTAATCAAGGGAAGCGAGAGTGAAAATAGTGTAATGTGAGGAATTTCAAGGAATTTTGAGGAAGTTTAGCGTAAAACACCAAACTTCGGACTGAATAAGACTAAACTTTACTCTCAAATCACTGTGATCTGGAAGACAATGACTTTCTTGTATTTCTTTGTATCTAGTACATCTTTTTATATAAAATAAATAAAGTACCTAAAAAGGCTAGAGAACATGAGGCAAACATGTGGAAAACTCGAGGCAAAAGACAATATAAGTATATCAGAACAATAAAGCGAGCCTAGAAGGGGTGAATATAACACATGAGGAAGAAATAATAAGAAAGAATAGCTAAAACTGGACTGTCCTTGTTATAAATTGAATAAAAGATCAGAAACTGCTTCGAGCGGATTGTATGCATGCACATGTGATTGAAATGTGTTCGATATACTCAATATAGTGTCCCATGTGTCCAGCATGCATCCGAAGATTGTTCGAATAGGAAATACTGTGTCTGACGATGTTTTTCGAGGTTCGATGTTTTTTGAAGATTTTTGAAGATTCTTCGGACTTCGTTCGTGGCCCGATATCGGTGCGATTTTGTTCGACAATGGTAGGGGATATGTCTGGCATGTGTGCGATGATTATTCAGATAACGATATAGTGTCCGATGTCGATTTGCGATGTTCAATGATTTTCAAAGTCAGTCGAGGGAATATCGGACTTGTTCGAAGGCTGATATCGCTGTGATATTGCTGGATACTGGTTCGGAACCCATCGACGATGCTCCAAGTGTATATCCTGAGCTGTATGAAGGTCGGGGGGATTGTATTATAGTGGCTGAAGGCATACAAAGAATTTCGAGGTGTCGTGAAGAATTTTGAAGTGTTGCAAAGGATTTCGAAGCATTCTCATGGCTTTGTAGAGCTTTGTAGAGCGTCATAGAGCTTCGGAGTGGTTCGTAGAGCTTTGGAGTGGTTTGTATGGGTTCACAGAGCTTTGACAACGATTGTAGATGTGTTTTCCGAGCTTGAACAACGAGGTGGACCTATCAATAGCATGGATGTTATGTGCCCAATGCATTGGTAGACCTGTTTCATGGAGAACAGCAAAAGAATGTCGACTTTGCTTTCCTTCAAGCGCTGAAGACCACCAGAGTTGACCCTCAACAGGGAGTCATGCTTATTTACGACATTGTCTGCCAGTACATTATCCACCTTCAGGAATGTATTGGTGCCCGTCTTCCAGCTGGCTTGACAATTGACCAGGCCATTGGGCTTTGCATGTTCATGGCCACAAGGATGAATGCTTTTTTCACTATGCTCTGTCTTTCATTCCAGGGTCCGGCATTGTAGCAGGAGAAATACTTGAGTCTCTGTGGGCATCACTGAATTCCATTTCTCCGACAGTCAGAACAGAGACCTTGCCACATTGGGCAGAAATGCTTGATGATCATGCTACAGATTCAAATCACAAGAAAATGCTTGGCATGACAGTCACACTCTGCTCAAAATATTGGGAAGCCCTTGAGAACTCTACACAACTCAGTCAATACCATGGTGAACTAATGGCAGCATTCGGCCAACTGGCAATCGAACGATGGGAGGATGAAGTGAGGGCAGCAGAATCCCGGAGGCTCACAGATATCAGGGTAATGGATATGTATGCCACTCACATATTGGAAATGGCAGAGGCAGCAGGGACAGGATTGGCAGCAGGGATGGGATTGGCCTTAACTTTGGCATTGGCACTGGTTCAATCCACGGTTGAGGAGTGGATTGATTTTGCTATTCTTTTTGAACAAATGCAGTGAGTTGTACTGCCTACCACCAATCACAACCCATCATTGATCGTCACCAGGATTGAATTATGAGACAAAGTCCATCGACTTGGTAAATCACCTCACATTTCTGACATGCAAGCTGTTGAACAGGAGAGAGAAGCTCTCACATCTCACATGGTAACCTTAATGCAGTTACAAAATGCTGCCAACATTGCCGATCATGACATTGCTCCCTCATGGATCACCCATGATAATGAAGGGGAATTTGATACCCCCAGTGACCTGGATGATGACAGTGCTGTGGCATTGGGCCTGTCAGATCTCCCAGCCCACACACATGCTATTCCAGTTGAGGAGCAACAAGTATACCTCCCCTCTAATGGCAATCTTGTGGATGTGGAGATTAACCTCCACAAGATCCAGGCAAACCGACTGCTGCACCAGCTGCAGGAGCTCATTGCCAACAAATCATTTCAATATTCACACATCATTTGAGCGGCGCCATGAAAGGGAGTTCACACCCAGTCACAAGCTGTTGTCCATGATTTGGTTAACAAAATTAGCTTGCATGCCTGAATGTATAACCATTGCCATAGCCAAATGCTGGCACTGGATTGTGATGATGACGCATTGCAGCAGTTATCCAAGGATGACCTCAATGCCAGCACAGCTATTTTGAATCTGAATGTACCTGCTTCCACCTCTGTTCCTCTGTCCTAGATTTGGCATAATTCCCACATTCATACTGGTCTCATGGCCGATGCTGATGCCGTTTCCATTGCCAATGCTGGCCGATTCTGGGAATGTAAATATATTTTGTAGCCATCCGTATTCATTGTACTAACAATTTTCATAGTCAGGTGAGTACATTGGCTTCGTTCACAGGCTCAGAGAAATCGATGGAGGGAGGAATTTCTACTGGTCACATATGAAATACAGTGGACTGTGCGGTATTTCATCTATCACAGCCAATGGTGGCAGTCAGCCTCACAGTCTGAGAATACCCTTCCTGGTCCGCTAGCCTATGCTAATTGCCAGCATGCTTCATGGTATGAATTAGCATTGAGGGCTGACAATGCATTTAGATCAACAAATGCTGATTATATCTCCCCTCTCTGACTGAAAAGGGCCACATGTATTATGTAAACATGATGTAAACACGATTATCTTGATCACCAACCATGACCATGTCAAACAAAAGTCTCTCAATCTTCAACCCTTTTTCTTTGCAATCGGGCCCGAAAGGGCAACTCCAAATGCGGACACAAGAGATCATTTGGTATGCGGAGTCCCAATTCCATCAAGTTTTGTTGGAGTTAGACCAGGCAAACTTTGTAAAACAATGTTGGATGCAAAAAATTCTCTATGCCGAGCTTGTATGTTGAGATCTTTCCTAAAGGAAGTAAGTATACATCACTGACAAGTATGACAGATGTATGTCATGTCTTGGATCGGCATCGGCACCTCCATTGGCCTTATGATGGATGTGCTGATCCTTCTTTGGTCCTTGGCCGACAGTCTCGCCGATGTGAATTTGGACCACCTAACCCTTGGATTCCATCTGTCTCTCTTGGCCTCATTGGATGATGGTGTTGCCAGCGACAGTCCTAGCCATCTGGTGGATTCATATGTATGTGATTGGTGGAGCCACAATAGTGAACTGGCACCGGGGCAAAGTTTTGCCAGTGACACCCTGGATAAGTGCCTCGATAGCTATCAGCAGTATATCCCTGCCCCTGTGATCACCAGCTCACTGCTCACTGATAGCCAGCCAGCAGACAATGCTGCCAATGGCCGAGCCGACTGCCAATCTTGCATTGACCTGCAGGCTCTCATTGGGGATTTGTTCAATGAAGCACATGGGATGCGGGACTTCATAGATGGCTGCGAATCATCAGCAGAGGCTGCAATAAATGTGAATGTCAGGTTAGGGTTCCAACAGCTTCATGAGCTAGCCCTGCTCAAGGAGCTTCAGTCCGAACCATGTAAGTGTCAAGAATGACTTTCGTCTACGCCTCCCAATTTCGTTCCCGGCCATTTTCCACTGCCCACACTGCTGTGCACCAGGCCGCCTTGTACAGCATCCACAGCTGCCTTTCCAAGGCTGCCATCTCTATGGCAAATTTGACTATGGATTCCTGTGTGGCTCCCACTCGATAATTTATCTACGCAGTCAAGACACTGCTGCAGTCTTTGTTCCTGTTCTGCATTATTCTGGACTACAGTATTTAAGCTTAGTTAGTTTTGCCTTGTATTCCTCAGTTCATATATTGACATAGACTCGACTTTATCCTGTCAATCTAAACCTCCTTCTACTCCAACCTCAGTTCTCTAAGAGTCTAAACTCCATTCGACTCGACCTGTGGTCTCCTTCTGAAGTTCTAACCTCTCCTGAACTTAACCTAAGTCCCCCCGTACTCCTCCCTGCATTTACCCGCACCTTTCCGCTCCTATCTCCAGACTTATGACTTGAAATTAGGACACCAGATGAGGTGAAGGGCACAGCTTCTCACAAGCTGAAGCCAAGTCCTTTCTGTTTCCCCTCCCACCGAATCTGCAACGACCCGACAACCTTCCAGAAATAACACCCACAGTGTCCAATTGGATTCCAACGAACCTTTCAGGATCAGTTATTAACAGTAAGTTAACAACGGCACCGGCAGTGGCAGCGGCATTGGCATCAAAAAACAACTGTGGACACGCTGGGAGATGGTCGGCCATAAGAAGACAATTGGAACTGGTATCTGCACATGCACAGGCTGAACTTGAGCATCTGAAGGCCCTTCCCCCAACCTCCTACAAGTGGACCTGGGGCATTGGTATTGCAGAGAATGAGGTTTTAGCAATCAGTCAGGCAACTAAGGGCAAGGGAAAGGCACAGCATTCTGGGTACACAGGGTCTCTACCTGATGGCACCCAGCAAAAGAAGGAGTGGTCAGATGCACCAAGTCTCCCAACAGTTGTCTCTGCCTACAGTCGACCACCCACGGTTACTGGTCACGATGCTGGCCTATATTTCTCAGACGCTGAATCCAATGTGTCCAATGCTGGGACCACTCCTGTTGTTCCTGTCCCTGCTCCCGTTGCTTCAGTCCCCATTGCTGATGCCGATCTCTCCACTGCCGACACTGATTCTGATTCCATCCCCATTCCCACTACCGATCCCATCCCCACTGCAGCTGCCGATGCCGAGGCACTCATGGTCTGGCAAGGTGAAGATGATGTAGCAAATGATGCTGATCAGCATACTGCCCTTCAGGCAGCCATGGCATATGGTTCTGATTCATCATCTGCCCCTATGGGTTCCCCAACCAGCATTGATGCTGCTGACTTCTACCTCAATAATTTTACCTCTTCATCTCCACCCTCAAATCCCCTATCAGCTTTTGCTACCACATCTGATGCAGCAGATGTTTTTCTCTCATTATCAGAGACAGATTCTACTGGACCTCAGGGTGAATCCAATGCCAATGCCAATGATGCCAGTGCCAATTCTGACAATTTTAGTGATGAGTCCCCCAGCACCTCCCAGATAGAGCACCCCACTCCTTCTCGCATCATGCTGCCCATCTATACTCATGCAGACTTTGATTATGTTGATGACACTTGGTTGAACTTGCGTGGCTCTGATGATATGGACACTACAGATGATGGATGATGCTCATTTATTTCATTTACATATTCTATACATGAACATGTAGTAATAATTGTTGGTGCTTCTGGAACACCAAACATTTTCTGCCCAATCCCTAATCCCGGTGCCAGTGCCATGCTCAATTCTGATGCCGATCTCTGATTTCATGAAGGTCTGTATTACGCGTCTGCTGCTGCCAATGTTGGTAAATTTTTAATTTCTGCCAGTGCCAGTGCCAACCCATTTCATAGGTCTGCATACAACAAATGAATGATTGCTAATTGAGGCATTTATCATACATGTCACTATATAACCTTCAGCATCAGGAAATTTCCTTAGGCGGCATCAGCAGCATTGACCAACACCAATCGGGGTGGCAAGCTGATCCCATTTGGTAGGTCTGCACTACATAGAAAATCAGTATCATTGCCTATAGCTAGGCCATACAGTTTCCTATGCACATCTATACCAAGACCATTAGCTAGGCCATACAGTTTCCTATGCACATCTATACCAAGACCATTAGCCTGATGCCAATGCCATATATCTATGCCAATGCCATTTCCATTGCCGCTGCCAAGTACCATGTCCAACACTATCTCTGATCTGTATATTAACATTCTTCATAGTGTATCACAAGCAAGAATTGTAAAAGTGTATTCATTTGATACTAGTACATGTTATACATACTATGAGAGCATTCAATGGCATCCACCAAACCTGTATCATTCAGTACACTGTATGTGTTTGATAGACCGTATTATTCGGTACATTGTAGCTTACCTATCTGCATCACCACAGCTGAACAATAACATCACAGAGTAAAGGAGAACAAGGTCCTTGTAAATGGAAACAAGACATATTGGTGCTGCCAGGATAGTGGCCAGAAGCAGACAGCACATCCGAGTCATAAAGAGGGTGCAAAGCATTGTGATACACTAGGAATCCATCTCTATGATTGCCACAGCTGCCTCAGGGTTTCATGTCATGAAGTTGATGACCCTAGTTCAAGACAAATTACTATCTACCTTCAGCATCATGAGGTGCATACACCTTAATATGGTGTTGCAATGCCACCAGAAGCAGCTGCATTTATCTGCAAAAACCTAGAGTGGACAACACCAAACACAATGGTACCAAAGATCCAAGCATTATTTCCGGCAGTCACAGCTGCACAGATTCACAGTGCCTGGACTACGATGAGCGAGAGCCTGTGGAAAAGAGATGATTTACAGCTTCCCTCAGTGGAGATCTTGCTGCGCGAGTACTCCAATGAAGTGGACATGTTTGATCTGCCCAAAGTAGATGGCACAGAGCAGGTTGCATGGGGGATGAGAAAAGTCTCAGATTGGCTTCAAGGAAAGGTCATGAAGGTGGGGATCAATGCAACATGTATGTGAATCCGATGATAGGTCCACCTCATGCTATAAGGTCTGTAACCACTTACAGCAGTTCTGCATCAATCTCCCATGACACTTGGAACCCCTCAAACACCTTCAAGCCTCGCGAAAAGCTCCCGAACAGGCTTTGAGCGGCCTCGCGCTACCTTGATCCCCCTTGATCCCCCTTGAATGATATAGGAACACTTTGAATGCGCTCGGCCACCATCATCATGGCCTCTGGCACTCTTACTACATGCAGATGAGTTATAGCAAGGTTGACCAAGCTATTTGGCCACTGACTGAGCACACGCAAGATGACTAAGGACACAATGAGGTGAATTTCCGATGTTTAGATGGTTTGTAATGACATAGGACGAGTACATTTTGCACATATCAGGACTCCGGAGATTTAATTCTTATCTTTTATTGTTTTACTCAGTGATAAAGGTTTATCTTTTATCCTAGACTTCACCTCATGTAGGCCTCATGTTCTCCTTCCCCTTTTTGGTAGTACCTCTTCAGAACTTATTTAAACTTGTAATAGTTACTCACTTGAAAAGGAAGAAAAGAGATCATCTTACTTCACTATAGTCTGATTTAAGAGTTCAGCTCTTGAGTCCAAGCCTCTCATCTAGCCCGAAGTTCTGTGAATCGTCACGAACTTCCTCGAAACTTCGTATTAGCCCTTGAACCCTTCGTCTGTCGTATATCATTATCGCCCCTCGTCACTATCATCGCTGCCCCACTCACATATTCCTTCTACACCCTTTGTAAAACTGTCTATACCATTCCCAATTACCTTGAACGTCTCCTCTACCCCTCAAACCTTTTCGATCTCCCTCAAACTTACATCGAGAGATCTTGCGCCCCTTCGAATGTTCTCAAAACCCTTCGTACCCACTCGGACGTCTTACACATCCATCAGGTGGAATTTGGTGACTTTTAGTACCACCTCGTACCCTTCCTCTAACTCGTGTTATACCATACAAGGCCATTTTGGTAGGTTTTGTTTGGGTTTCTGGGTCGAGCACATCACCAAGTCTGTCATACCAGGGTTCCGCCAATGCTAACACTAATCGTAGATAACACCAACTCAAAAGACCTTGAACTTTATACTGTTCTCAGAGAATATGACAATGCCGTTTTCCCATTATTGTACTGCCTGCTTTTGACTGTGGAAGGGAGTGACATTGGCAAGAGGACCAAGGCTCTCTTCATGAAAAGTATGGGGTCACACCACAATTTGTGCACATTGACAAGGATATGGCTGAAATTGGGTCATGTTGAAAGACCTGGTCACAAGCAAAGATTCAGCTGTGTTGGTGGCATCTGTGTAAGGCAGTTAGGACACGTCTTTAGCTCTTCAAACTTTCTACAATGCCATATAATGCCAAGTGTGCACAAGGGGAGTTCAGGTTCATCAATGCAGGGTTCTACCCACCTGGTAAAGCAGATGTGAAAGAGAGTGAGGGGGGCGTATCAAACATCTCAGTTGCTTTGGAAAGCATGCCCACAACTCAAGGACCTAACTCACTATTCATTCAATTACCCAATTTCTCACAGCATCATCCACTGCTAGTAGACTCTATCAACACAACAGGAGGCACGAGCCAGAATGTTCCAGTGGTCAATCACACCCCAAGGCTAACAATCACAGTACCACCACCAAACAAGGATAGCAAAACCCTGTTTAAATCTGGAGATGAGCAGAGTGACGATGATAACTACTATTGATGAACCTTCTGCCCCATGGATTTGCATGCCAACATTGTGGAGATGATGGAACAGCATTTTTGTGCCCACCCCTTGATTCCTGGATATTCAGCCCCAAGTCCAGAGGGCATAAAAGAGTGGGCTGTGAAGCAGATGTATGAGTTTTGCTTCAAGCATGATCTTCGTGAAGTATGGGCTTACCTGTGGGAGAACTGGTATCGTCAGGGGAGATGGGAGTTGTGGCCAAGGTGTGCAGACACTAGGATTCCTCGGTTGAAAACTACAATGATGGTTGAAGCGCAGTAAGCAATACAATTCTTGAAGCAAATATGATCACTTACTGTTCATAGCTGATGGCGTATTAAAAAAGATTTTCTTCATCACTTTCACAAACCCTGACTTGACCTTTGGATTTTGCAAGGCAGAGTGGGGAACTTTAGTTTGTGTCTTCTTCCTTTCCTGCAGTTAGAGGATAGGCTCAGGGGACATTCATACATATCAGGCAAGACAGCATATCTGTATGTATCTCTCCATCCCTCTGTCTCTGCGCCAAACTCAACATTTTTGATGTAGACAATTCACCCTCTGACAACTATACACATCTCCCTCCCAGATACAGGCCCCTCCCAACCTCTTTATATCCTCCCTCCCACTGTACCGTATCCATCGCTATCTACTACCTCCCTTCGACCTAGCATGCTTTGCCTCCCTTCACAAGACTGTAGTCCAAACCATGGAATGGTTGAAGAATCTCCCTCTCCAGCTGAGATGTGTCAGATCTGCATTATCCATTCCCCCTTGTCCACCAGGGCAACTCCAGACAGACTGGTGTGTGTGTACTTCCCTGTTCCAGCAACAAGAAGACCTCGCCAAGTAGCTGGAGCACAGGCCCCAGATTCTGGTGATGTCAACGATGTTGGTTAGGGACAGCCACATATATGCTCCTCCATTCTGCCAGTGCTCCATCGTCCCAATCCCATCTGACTTGGATATCTCTACTACTACTCCCCGTTCCCTGCATACCCCAAATTTAGCATTTAACTTGGCCAATCAGTTAGTGTAGAGTTTGTATCAGGATACGAGAGTCTAACCCAGGCCCCTGGACATTTGTATTGATGAAGGTTCTGAGGATGGTGAAATGTAAACAGTAGTACTTCCCCACGAATTTGAGTTCGAGGGAGAACTCTTTGTGTGGTGCAGGGTAGTTTCAATGGCACTAGGTAGACTGGATGGAGGAACCATCTGGTTAGTGTTTTACAACATCCATTTGGTTTATTCTGATGTTTTTTTATTTGGTTCGAAAAGATGAACTGAGCAGATATGTCATATATCCCCTATCCATATGCACGACCTCTCTTTACTCGAGGAGAAAAGTTTAGTTGATGAGCTCCTCATCCACCTGGTCAGGATCTCAGCTATTCATACACAACTTCATGATCCAGCAAGGCAAGACAAGCCCAGATGAATAGCTGTGATCATGTCAAGCCCAAACCAACTACTGGCCGCCCACACTGGCTGGTGGAGGATTTCCAATTGGATTCACAATGGATGAGGCGAATTCCGCACCATGCTCAGGCTCCAGGGCATTGATGTTGACTACTGGCAAATCAACCTGCAGTGAGGAAAGGCTGAAGGTGGATAGTGAAGGATGTGTAAATGATAGTGTTCTTCCACAAATATGAGCTGTTGTAGCTATGTACATTTCGAGCTGTGCGGTGCGGATCCAGGAAGGGGACTTGGGGGGGAGCTTTCCAAGTGTCTACTAGCAGACTCTTGTGCTGCATTTTTTGGCAGATGTTCAGCTGTACATCGCACACACTCTAGACATGGAGATTCCATCAAGTATATCATTGGTATATTGTGAGGTTAGTGGTAGTGATTGTGTGGGTGTAAGATGGTGTTGGTAAATAGTTATCAACAATGCTGTGTCATGTCACCGTGAACTCCTTCAAGTTGCCTTCAAGTTTGTCTGTCATGTCCAATGTCATTTTCTGTTCGCTGTGATGCTGTCAACAGGTATGTATCCTTCTCCATTTGTGCATGCTTATCTTCTTAATATTGATTT
The DNA here is from genome assembly GCA_026075535.2 of Tricholoma matsutake. Lineage (NCBI taxonomy): Eukaryota > Fungi > Basidiomycota > Agaricomycetes > Agaricales > Tricholomataceae > Tricholoma > Tricholoma matsutake. The sequence continues at coordinate 11,803,579 of AP026538.1, forward strand.
AAGACTATACCCTCAATGCAAAAGCTGTGCAAAAGCTGAAAATTCTTGAATGAATTACCCAGGCCTTCAAGTTATACAGTTCTGTGGTGTGTCAATGAATCTGAATTACATTAAATCTGACTCAGCTGACAGGTCTTAGACATTGAAGAGAACTTTAGTCACTATTTGACTCCAACCATATTATGTATGTTCCTCCCTAACCCTCTTGAACCTGTGAGCCAACTATATTTGTACATATCTTGCAGGTATCACTGATCACAAGAGTAGGTGCTGTATCTGCAGCGGGTAGGCCTCACAAGCAGGACTAGCAGATGTCTGGGTTGGCCAACAATCACGTGGTTTTTGCACAGACTTCTATGGGGGGTTACATACCTTCCTCTTTGACACTCTACAGTCCTAAGGCTAGACCCAATCTCCATCGTGATTTTGACCAAGCTATAGATTGATTTGAAATTCTCCTACATTGCATTAAGCCTCATGTTGGTGTGTCACTAGTTTTACTTATCAGTGGAACAGCTTGTGATTACAATGCAAACACATGCACCAATGATCAGGTGATAGGTAAAGTCATCTTGTCCGTAACTATCAATTTGGATGATAAAGCAGTTTTGGGGCACTATATATATTATCAATGAACAGGGCAGCCTATTCTGGGATAAGATACATAGTACTCAAGAATACAATTAAATACAATATAATAGCTAGGCCACCTCAATTTAACCCCCCCAACCCCCTGAGGGGGGCTATTACTTCGTATTGACACCCTAAGCAGCTAACTGAACACTAATCAAACACTAATGCAGCCTGTGGCCGAGGGTCACCCTAACCGAGACAATCCACTAACCAAGTACTCAATGTTTCATCCTACATTTGGTGTGCACCTTCCAATCATAGATCATACATACATCTGAGAATGATATTAGAAAACCTCAGAGCCTTGTGGGAGTATTCTAAACATTCCTGACCATAAGCCAGATTGTAGTACTCAAGAATACAATATAATAATAATGGATGCCCCTTGATCTCGTACTGCCACCATCTCAACAATTCCCATGGTTCACAAAACTGAAGGAGAAGAGAAGGAAGCAAATAGTGTCATAATACACCCCCAGAACCCTAAAAAACCCACATATCAACATGTCGCAACCTGCACACACACCTCCCCAGATGAGACTTAAAATGAATGCGACAGTGGGCAGAAAAACACAGAGAGAACTTGAAAATGTGGAAGGCATAGCTACCGACGTACGAACAAAGGAGCAGGCAATTACCTTCTTAATGGCGAAAGAATACCTAATACACGGTAACCCTGTCAATCTCCCGACCCTATCTTATGTATTGCTACAGATCACGAGCATGGCAATAAAAGGTCTGAGAGCGATTACGGACACGATCAGGGCAGTCATGCTCCTACTGGCCGACGTGAACAGACAACAGACAGCAGATGTGATCACAGTGTTGATCAAGACCCAACTAGAAGAATACATGGAAACCTTCACGGCTAATGTAGAGATGATGCGCAGTGCAGTAGAACATGTAACGGAAGCCGCAAAAGAAGTTACTGGTAAAATGGATGACCTCAAAGATGGCTTCCAGGAAACGGCGGAACAGTTAACACAAGCAATGCAAGAACTCACTGAGAAAACCATGGAGAACCTAGCAACAGCAACGCCATACCACACTCATCAAGCGACAACATATGCCTCCATTGCTCAGCAACAGGTCCCCATGGTGCATGCATCAGCAATAACAAGGGGAGATATCACCGATAAGCAAATTTTAATACAGAAGGACAAAAATGCCACTGATAACATGCTCGAACCCCTTACAGAGAAAGATTTGGTAGTAAAGGCTAACACTGCCTTAGATCTTATGGGAATCGAAGCAGCAGACAAGCCACAGGGAACAACCTTTGTGGGAGCCAAGAAACTACGAAACGGGAGCATACTCTATCAACTGAAGCGAACTGGCTAAAACAGGACAAAGTACGACAGTCTTTCATGGCAAACTATGGGGGCACGTCCAATATGCAAAACAAGTTATACTACGTCATCACAGAATTCATCCCCACCACCTTCGAAGCTGGATCCAGCTACGTACATGCGAAAGTAGAGGACAATGCGCTCAGTGCCAATGTCATAGCGTACTCAAAATACATCAAGCCAGCACACCTCTGTACCAGCAATCAAAAGGTCGCTCACATAGTTTTTGGCTTCAATGACCGACATGGAGCCAACCTCACAATTGAAGGAGGCATGTTCATCAAGGGAAAACACATAGACGTACATAAAATGCTAACTGAACTGCGAAGATGCTTGAAGTGCCAGAAATTTGGGCACTATGTACCAGATTGTAAGGCAATGCACAATATCTGTGCACGCTGTGGTGAACAGCACCGAAGATCACAGTGCACTGTCACGGATCAGACTCTCTTCTGTTGTACTATGGGGCGGCAGACATGAACTGCTCAGTGTTCAAGGCGGAAAGAGAAAAAGTACAAGCATGAATCCCAGAAAATAAGTATAAGTATTTCCCAACTGAAGTTCCACACACATGGCAATTCCTGAATGAGACAGACACACACATAGAATTTCAACAGCACCAACACAACTCAGGTGCAAACTGGGAGATAGCCCCAGTAGACCCGAGAAACCGACACAGCTTCATGGACGACTGGCATGAAGTCTGACGTCAATGTGGCAGACCCCCCATCATGCAGAACCGACCGACGGATAACGGATGGCCAGTAAGACCAGCACAAATGATGCTCGACAACTACATCAATGGTGCCCGCCCTATCAGCCAACCCAGCAAGGTGGATTGGCAGAACCTGCCTCAATGGAAAGTGTCATGGGTGGACCAAATCACGAATGAACAGAACAGGACGCCACCAACAAATACAGCTAGACCACCAGCAGACAGAGAATACATGCCTCTCGAATATGTCTGAAAATCAAGAACAAGAACACACCCAACGACCGATACAAATATGGCAGCAGAATGTCAACAAATCCCTGATAAGCCAACTCAACTTACTACAAAGCCTAAAATGAGACACATATGACATATGCACAATACAAGAGCCATACATCGACTTCCAAGGTAATACATGAGCAAACCACAACTGGACCGCAATCTATCCCAACATGCATAAAACACGCCCAGACAGTACAAGGTCAGTCATCCTAATCAATGCTAACCTCCTAACAGACGCTTGGAAACAAATCAACTTCGACCATCCAGACTTAACCGCAGTCGAAGTAAAAGGCCAGTTTAGTACGTTACACATCATCAATGTCTACAATGACAGAGATAATAACAATGCACTGACACACATATCTGCCTACATGCGAGACCAAGAACGACAGAGACATGCAGCAGGCCCACTGCACACCATATGGATGGGCAACTTCAACCGCCACCACCCTCTGTGGGACAAACCCCGAAACACACATCTCTTCACAAAAGAGAACCTCGAACTAATGCAACCTTTACTGAACATGCTAGGGCGACACAACATGAAGATGGCGCTACCCCCGTTCATACCAACTCTACAATCACATAGCACTGGCAACCACACGAGAATCGACAATGTTTTTTGTATGGAAGGGCTCATGGAGGCGATTATAAAGTGCAACACTGAAGACGCAACACAACCAGTAAAGACAGACCACTACCCGATTGTCACACAACTCAACATTTATGCACCAAAGACAACATGGAAACCGAGGCGGAACTTCAGACTAACAGATTGGACAGAACTGGTAAAGACCCTAAAAGACGACCTCGCTGACATCCCACCGCCCACAGAAATAGACAGTATACAAGAATTCAACCACAGACTCAAGACCCTGAATGAAAAGATACAAGCCACCATCGAAAAGCATGTCAAGCTAACTACACCGAGCCCATACTTGAAGAGATGGTGGACGAAGGAACTCACAGACGAGAAGAGAAAGACGCGACAACTTGGGGGAAGGTCAAAATACCACTGTCAAAATGCACAACACCCAGTGCATGCAGAATACCGGCGGCAATGCAACCGGTATGCTGAGATGATAAGAACAGCAAAAGAGGAGCATTGGGTAGAATGGCTGGAGGGTCTCGACTAGGGTGTAGCACGGGTCACACCATGGGTAAGATTTCACACACTGCACCTGCACCTGCCAACACCACACCCATTCTACCACTGCAACCTCGGTGACAGGTTTTTACCACGGTCTGTCATGAAACACTGCAGGTGTGACACCACATATATACACCATGGATGTTTGCCTCGAATTTGATGTTCTATGCTATTAAACATCCTGTGTTTGTATGGTATAAGCCCTTAACTAACTTAACTACACCCTGTACATAATAACTAAGCTATAGATACTTTTTTAAATTTGAATAACATGAGCAATGGAATTTTATTTAATCATGCTTATCATCCACATGCAAAAAAATACACCTTGTCCCTCGTCTCGAGTGATGGAGGGATTTATTTACTTAATAATTCTATACAATACTACAAAAAGAAAAAACCACCGTCTCGCTCGCAGCAAGACAGCAAGGGGCAAGAGGTCGTCATGGTGGTGCCCTTCCCACTCGTCGGCGGTTTGTTGTCATCATTCTCATCTCCCGTCATTCTCATCCTCCCTGTTCTCATCCCCCCCTTGTCCCCCCCTTCATTCTTGTTCTCCCTGTTGTTCTTGACCATTCTCATCCCCTCCCCCCTCATCATCATCAATAGTAAAATCACTACCTAAAACCTTTGTTGTTAGTAACAAGAAAATGAAATGAGAAAGGAAAAACCAACTTACCTATGGCCCAAGAGATGGCAGTGTCTCTTGGGCCTTTTTGTTTGTTTCGCCCCATCACCATCCTCTTCCTCATTGCCATCATCGTCATTGCCGCCCATGTCATGGTCATTCATCCCCCTCTCTGTCCCTGTCCCCTGGCATTGTCGTCCCATCTCATTGCTCCCTGTTTCCACCCCACAAAAAGTTGTTCTCAGCGGCAGATGGGGGTGCTGTGGTGGTGGTGGTGGTGGTTCGTCGCTCATCGCTCGTCATCCTCATCGTCATCCTCTGCCCCACATGGTTTGTCATTGTCTTTGTCGTTCTCCTCCTTTCGTCCCTTGCATCCCCGTCTCCCATTCATTGTTCATCATTCCCCTTCCCATTGTCCCTTGTCATCGGCTGCTAGCACCTGCAACCCACCCCACGAGCAGTGGCTCACAGGGCTAGGGTGGGTGGTGGGCCATTTGTCATTGCTTCCTTCATAACTCATCCACCCTGCAAGCAGGGGCTTGCAGCAGTGGGTTCTCCCGGTCCCGTCCTGGGTTGTTGTCCTAGGCATCTTGGCGCCATCTTGTTGTTACAACATAGATAGAACCTTTAGAAAAAAGAAACAGTTAGTTAATTGAAAGAAATAAACAACTTACTGTTGTTGAGCTGACACTGTACCCTAGAAAAGAGCACATTTAGTTAGTTGAAAGAAACAAAAAACTTACTATTACAATGGGCAACGCCCATGGGTGAAGAGGAACCGGAAATCTGAAGTCGATCGGTAGTTTGGCAACTGCCAGATCCGGCAACTCAAGCAACCCATCAATACCTGTCACACTGCCAAAACGGGTATGGTATGTCACAGGTCCAGCATTTTGGCAACCGTACCCATACCTGTCCAACCTGTGTGCCATTTACCGTGGGTTTACCCATACCCGTGCTACACCCTAGTCTTGACGAATCGAGCATCTGGCAGGCAAGTAAACTAGTAACGTCACCGGCAACTGATGCAGACAGAACTAGAATCCCGACGCTACAAGTCAAGGACCCGATAATGAAGCAGGTAGTAAGGGAAGCAACCGACAACAAAAGCAAGGGGCAGCTCTTCTACAATACATTCTTTCCACTGCCGAACCCAGAAACAATGGCGATACCACAGGACTCTCAATATCCAAGGCCACGGTGCGCCTTCACAAACATTACTGATGAACAGATTCACCGTGCGATCAAGAAAATCAAGCCGTACAAAGCCACCAGGACTGGAACTGTACCGAACTCAATATTTACGCATGCCAGAGAAGAACTCGTTCCACACCTAGGCCCTCTTTTTCGAGCCACTAATACACTACAATATTACCCACAGGAATGGGCCGTTACAGAAACATTAGTCCTAAAGAAACTCGGGAAACCAGATTATTCCTCACCGACGGCATGGCACCTGATCATACTATCAGACGGGATGGCATGCCTGCTCAACAGTTGCCAGACAGACGACATCATCACCATGTGCGAGAAACACAACTTACTCCCAGCCAACCACTTCGGAGCAAGACCAGGGTGCACCACCACCGATTCGATACACATGCTAACAAAGACAGTGAAAGACGTGGCACGCCAACGACGTTCCGAAGTCGATGCGGGTGGGAAGTTCCGAAAATGGCCGAGCATGGATCAACGGTAACAAGTATACTAACAACCTCGTGCGAGATGATTGCAACGAATCTGGTGGCTGGCCAAGTCTGCTGTATCACTCGTCGATTTCCATAGTTGTCATAACACTGATCATAAGCTTGTTACCTTTCCGTGCATTTAGATTTTTTGCTAAGGAGTCAAACCAGATATAGCATGATACCTGTAGTACATAGCTTAAGTACTAGGTGAGTTGTAAATCGTTCTGGCTGAACTTTGGATTGATCCTAACCCCTTTTCATCACAGATTCTGGATCTGATGAGACAAGAGGAGCGCGTGACCGCATTCTTTCAATGTAGTGATTTTACGAGAAAGCTAGATAAAGCAGGAGTATTGCTACTAGGTGAGTTGTGCATCGTTCCGGCTGAACTTTGGATTGATCCTAACCCTTTTTCATCACGGATTTCAGATACGATGCGACGAGAGGAACGCGCAACCGCGTTCTCTCAATATAGTAATTTTACGAGAAAGCTAGATATAGCAGGATAGGTATTGCTACTAGGTGAGTTGTGCATCGTTCCGGCTGGATTTTGGATTGATCCTAACCCTTTTTCATCACGGATTTCAGATACGATGAGACGAGAGGAACGCGCGACCGCATTCTCTCAATATAGTGAATTTACGAGAAAATTAGATATAACAGGATAGGTGATACTACTACTAGGTGAGTTGCGCATCATTAGACTGAGCTTTGGATTGATCCTAACCCGTTTTTATCACAGATTTCAGATCCGATGAAATGAGAGGAACACGCCACCGTGGGCTGAACATTAAATTGATCCTAACCAATTTTTTTACAGATTTACGATCTGATGAGATGAACACGCAGCCGTGTTCTTTCGATATAGTGATTTTACGAGTCCCCGACTCTCTTACGTAAGTAAGAGGAGGGTTTTGTCGAAGAGAAATGTGTCAGTCTTACCTGCAAACAAGGGGGTGGCGGGATGGGAATTTTTCATATGCCCTTGGATTTTTTTTTTCGGCAACTGGTAGACCCCCCCCTCCTTCCTAATGTGGTATGTTTTAGTCACATGTTATGTTCTCTTCGAGACTGCGTTGAGGAAAGTCAGGCTGTAGGTCCTATGTAGAAGTTTATAGGTACAAAAAACAACATATAACACTAGTACTATTAAGGTAGATCACATGTGGCGACGTTTAGTCGTGGTCCTTGCCTTACAACTCGGGCATCTCCAGTTTCTCCGTGCGAAATCGTAGTTCATGCATGCGCGATGATACTAGACATGCAAGTGAGCAGTGAGAAGAATGACTTCGGGTGCATGTATGGGTAATGGTGCTGAAACCACTGAGGGGTTCACAGCAGCCATCGGTCTGAAAAATGCATGAAGCAGCCCATTCCGCTTTTCCTTGGGTTTCCGCCAGGCCTGAGCCTTCCTTTCATGTTCCACTCGACAAGCCTTTGAACCACGGTGGATTTCGAGATTTTTAGAACCGGCTGTACTGACCTGAATATCTTGCTTGCAGTCTCGACATTTTAGTGTACTGGTATCAGTACATTTGACACCCGAGTCAGTGCTCCTGCATTTTCATTGTTACTATGTTACTATATTGATATCTACCGTTAGGCTCAAAGTTTAGAACAATTATTCAAACTTTACCTAACCAGTATCCCCAAATGCACTGGGTAGTAGGTCCCCTTGTGCGTAATCGAGACATTGGATTGGTCAAATTTATTAGACACATTTGGTTGTATTTGGTTGTGACTATATAAGTTCATCTGATTGGTCAATTTTAAAGATACATTTGGCTTTGTTTGGTTGGCACTATATATATTTCTACTCGCCTCCCATGGTACAACTGCAGTCAGTCATGTGATTCTCTCCATTTTCTCATCTTTCATATATCTCAAATGAGTACAACTGCTGTGAGTCATGTGATTCTCTCCATTACTCATCTTTTATATATTTCTATGTCAAGTGAGTACCACTGCAGGGAGTCATGTGATTCCCTCTATCTTCTGCAACCAGTTCCCGTGGCCCATCTCCACCTCTCCAAAAGCTCACCAGTCACCTGACATCACACAAGGTCTTAACTATGTGTTGCCTCTCCCTCTTCCCTTTGCAGACATGGCCATGTATGTGAGTGGTCCCCTCCCCCCCCTCTTGCCTGTCCCTTGTTGCTTTCCTGTTCTCTCCTCCCTTTCTTTCACCTCCCACCATCCTGATGAACTGGGGAACCATAGGGCCAAAGGCCAGCATAACCACATCTGTGTTGGTTTCTTATGGAGGGCCATATAGTTCCACCTCTGGACATCAGGCAGGGTGTTTGTCCTCTTTTAAAGATTGAGGAGTCAATAATTCATTTTTAAATTCTTATAACCTGTTAATGGGCATGGTGGTGCTTCCCATCAGCAGCATGCAGGTGATATATACATGCAGATTTCTCTAGTTTAGACATGTCACATGTAGATATGTTCAGGGTTACCAGCTATGATCATAAAAAAGCAAAATACCATGCATACAACGAATTCCTGGTTAGCCTACCACCTGTTTCCCTTGTGCCTGGAGAGAAAATACATGACCCTCATCGCCGTCTCATCTTCTTATCTCACCCTCCACTCCTTCCTAAGATCCAAAAAACCAACATTAGTAAGTCAACATATCCCATGGAGCAAAATAAACTTACAAAATTTAACGCCCCTAGAAGAATCCTTCACCTTCCCTCTATGATTCAGAGATAACAGCAGCACAGGTACGTGACTGTCCAGTCAGACTCCTGACTTGTGGCCAGCATCATCTTGTATCAACTTGAACTTGAGGTGCAGTCTGGGAGCTGCAGCTTCAGGTCATTGAGGCTTTGGAAGATGCATCACATATCAGTGACTGCAAAGAATGAATACAAAAATAAAACTTGGCCATCAGACATGATCCCAAATGACTGCATTGCAGGCTGATAGTTTGTACATGGATCCATCTGACCTGAAAACATCAAGAATTCAGACATGTTAGCAGGGAGATGCATTGGAACACTCAATTTGAATGTTTGCATTTGTGGACCCTCTCATCATAATGATTAACATCTTCTGTCATACTAGTAACATCAATTTACAAAATCATCTACATGCAAACCTGAAACTCAAGGTCAGGATGAGGATTCTAACTGTATATCGAATGAAACTCACAAATATCACTCCCTTCGATCATGATTTTTGTACACTCCATGGTTTTCTAAGAAAATATATGATAAGTAAATTACACAAAAGATGAACAAATAACTCATGCCAATCAAAGCTTGCAATATTGGTTGCGAAACAGGGTGTGAGAAGCCCAGTACTGCCCACCATTTGGGTATGCCTCAGGTGACAAGACAATAGGGTAGACATGGAGGGTGAAGTGGGAGCTTCCTCGTTGAAATGCTCATACCGTCCAGTGGCAGCAGTGCCTTGCCTTCCATGAACTCGTGGGTGATTCATGCAGATTATGGCTTAAGGAGCCATTTAGATCCAAGAAATGAAGGAAATAATGAATGACATACCAAATAACCCAGTGGAAAAGTCCCAGATTTCCTATATGAGAGGTAATGTGGGCCTGGTATTGACCAATTGCTGCATGGATGTGCCAGTATGCCAGAAAGTGAACAATGGAGAATCTGGGTAGGAACTTGTGAATAGCAAAAATAGGGAACAACATTAAGGCTGAAGTAAATCAGATGAGAATCAGTTATTGGTGTGATAGAATGAAGAATGAAAGAACATACAGAGTAGGATATAAGGTAAGTGTGAGAGCAGAGGCAACTTGAATCTTAGTGATAGTGGCAGTAGTCAGACAGTCGCTTGACGTTGTATAGTTGAATTTAACTACAAGAGAAATCTGACCGCAGTCAACCCAAACAAGTTGACCATAAGTCAAACATCAAAAACACCACTACTGAGTAAATCACCTAGCAAAACTGAGAACTAATAGTGCACTAATACTTATGATCAACCTAACACCTCGATGTCCATGTCCAACAAAGGTGTATCACCCTGTGTTCATTGGTGGCATTCACAGTTAGGCTGGTCTTTTCACAGGGCAGCTTTTAGGTGGTGAGGGTTGGTGAGCAGGAGATGGAAGCAAGGTATTAGGATTGCTGTACCTGGCTTGTCTGGCAAATTCTCCACTACACGGGCATTCAAGCATCTTCCGAGCATCTACTGGTACCATTATTTGCAATTTTGAGGTGGAGTTCAACACGACTTGGGGGGGGGGGCAGATATAGCAATTTGATGTGTCATCTGTGTGCATACTGTCTGTGCTGCACCCAGGAGCAGGAGGCTGGTTCTAGAGTAGACAGGTAGCTTCCTACCAAATGGCATGTTCATATGCAATTTCTGAGTGACTAAAGTGGATATGAACAGGCTGGACAATATTGGAAGGATGCCGCAGGTAGTCAATTACACATCGGGACGGGCAATCCAAGAACGACAAAATACCTAACCATCAATTGGATTTCTATTTAACATTTTATGCTTCAGAGACTGATAAGTAATGTGGATTCATGGTCACTTGTTTGGCTATCTCGATCTCATGAGTACAACTGCTTTCAGTCATGTGATCTCTTCCAAGTAAGTAATGTGGATTCATGGTCACTTGTTTGAGGACATCTGGGTATTGGAAATTCCAGCAAGGCCAGTCCATCCAGTCCATCCAGTCCATCCCAGAGCAGTTGGTGCCATTGTTGTGCTTCTTGTAGCATGCTGTAAATGATCGCCTTGCATTGCCATTCTTGTTAGACTTGCAGATCTTGAGAGTAAGGAGGCGGTGGCAAGTACTGCAGGCGAATGCAGTTGGTAGTGCTTGACTCATGGGGATAGGCCTGTAAAGAGAACTGAAAAACCTGTAAAATAGCTAGTACATGCTGTCAGCCACAACCAGGATTGGCTAGCATTCACGCACCAGTTAGTGATGTTTTCATGGCCTGCAGTTGAAAAAGATAGATATGTGAGTGAATTAACAGTGGAAGCAAACAAGGAAAGGAGACTCATGGTGGTAGGATGGTAGTACATACTTTGTTTACAGGACTTGCAGTGTATGGAGGTTGCGCGAGGAAGGTAGTTGTTGCCAGCGCAGCATAGTAGATCAAAATGTGGTTCGAGTTGGGTGGCAGTGTCAGTGATGTAAGCCTCCCAGGACAGACAGGACAGACTGGACTCAGTGGAATTTCCAATACCCAGATTTTCTGACTTGTTTGGCTATCTGAGTCTTGATCTCATGAGTACAACTGCTTTCAGTCATGTGATCTCTTCCGAGACTGATAAGTAATGTGGATTCATGGTCACCTGTTTGGCTATCTTGATCTCATGAGTACAACTGCTTTCAGTTATGCAATCTATTCCGAGTAATATGGATTCATGGTCACTTGTTTGGCTATCTTGTATCTCAATCTCATGAGTACAACTGCTTTCAGTCATGTGATCTCTTCCAAGTAAGTAATGTGGATTCATGGTCACTTGTTTGGCTATCTTGTATCTTGATCTCATGAGTACAACCACTTTCAGTCATGTGATCTCTTCTGAGTAAGTAATGTGCATTCATGCTCACTTGTTTGGCTATCTTGTATCTCGCTCTCATGAGTACAACCGCTTTCAGTCATGTGATCTGTTCCATCTACCTGGTATTTGTACTGTCCACAAACAGTACAACTTCTACTAATTACTTTGGCACTGTGATTGTTTACAACATTACCAGTGTTGTCTATTACCTCTGTATTGTAATGATGACCCATGTCAACATGCTTCCTTGAAGCCCTCTAAACTAATACATTGTTACTCCATCCACACGTGGTATTAGTTTTTGTATGTTCAGCTTGTCTTCATTCAATCCTGTGACTAAATAGTGAGCCATTCTCAGGAGTACATCTGTAGTGAGGCACATGATTGTGATTAATAGCATGGTCAACCTATTCCCTTGCGACACTACAATGGTGTGCAATCAGATGACTGCACAATCATGGATGTGACTATACAGGATGGATTATTCAGGTCCAGTGTTGTTATGCCTGAAGGTCTGAGTTATTCCTTTTATGGGAGAATTACTGCACACAGCACATTGTCTCTCAATCATGTGGTCGCCAACCCATCAGCTGGGTATAGCAGGGCCGATGTTTTGCATTGGTGGTGAATCATTTGTGTTCACTATGGTTGCATTTATGGTTTTGAACATAATCTTTTTGTGCATGAAACTTCATTCTTATTTGGGGCTGATGGCAGTGATAGCTTTGTAAAGGCATCTTTATTGGTGTCTAGCACATGGGGATACAGTGGGAAATCCTTATAGAGAAGCTTCTTTTATGGCTGTCGTATTATTGACAGCATCATGTCCATATTTGATTCTTCTTTTCATCATTACTGAAGATTCACCCCATTTGCTGGCCACTATATTTTCTGATTTCCCTCTCTCTCTCAGTCTGGTTTACAACCAACCCCCATTTTGCCTTTTTTTTGTTTCCTGATCTGGACTAGGTAGATTTTTTTTAATCTGTTCTTTTTGTTCCTTCTCTAATGCCAGTGTGCCACAGTCAAGTTATGAAGTGTAATCTGTCCATTCAATCACAGGCAACTGACTCCTCTTCAATTGTGGAGACTGTGTCAACTCCCAGACTTCCTGCATAGGGTTATTTATCTATCTATTCCCCCATTTTTTACTCATTTCTTGTAGACATAAGAAAGCGAAGACAAACTCTGAAGACAAACTCTGAGTACATATAAACTCCAGATCAAATTTTATCATGCCTGACTGATCTTTTTCTAGTCAACAAGCATGTTATTGCTGTCAGCGACCAGTTGCCATCTCCAGTGGTCAAGGCTGTCACAACATTTGCCACCCCATCATGGTGAAAATCCAAGTGCAGGAACATTCAGGGTTATTGGCCATAGAATGGCACATGGGAGTGTTGAAGTGTCCTTGGTGTCTTTTTGAATGCGAGGTTGGGAACAATTTGCAGGTATGTATCCCATGACATCTGTCCCAATGCCGAATGACTTGCATGTTGTCAGTCCCATTGTGTTCAATGTAGACCAGTACCATGTGGACCAGGGCAACCTTTGGATATGCCTGAACTACATGTCCACATGACGGTAACTGAGTCAGTCAACTCTCCTTCTGTGGATGAGGTTCAACTTCATGTTCCTGCTGATGGACATGGCTGTAGTGGGGATCCAACTCTCACGTCTACTCTTCAACCTTCCTCTATTGGCTGGAGTACACTATCCTCAACCTCATGCACCGTATCCATGGCTTCTACTCCATCCCCCATGATGACTGGCAGTATGCTCAAGTCATTATTGAAACAACATGGGTGGATTGTGAATGAGGCCCATAACATCATAGTTTGTCTGCAGTGCAAATATATCCTCAATCCAGCCAAGATCTGCAAGCATGTTGTCAAATATCATAAAGATGTTAATCCTGATGGTCAGCTGCAGGTGCAATTCGATTATGTCATCCTGACAGAGTATCCAAACCTCACGTTTCACCCTGATCATCCCAGGACACCTGTTTCCTATGTGCATGGTTTAGACACAATGACGGTGCTTCAAATTTGCTCTGTGTGTTTTCGTGGATTCTCAAAGGATCCAGGAAGTACTCCCGGATGCAAGTCTCGCTCTTTTTGGAAACATTCTTGTGGTGTGGCCCCTCATCAACTGCGACACAAATTTGTTGTTCTACCTGGCCAATGATTCGGAAAGACTTTTTCATGGTTTGTGATTGTGGCAATCCCCCAGCCAGATGTGACTTCCTCATTATGGGGTCTTTAACAGGCCAAACTAGCTGCACATCCACATGTTGCTGAGGCAGTTTCTATTCCACAGAACTATCACATTCTAGATAAGTTCTTGCACAAAGAGAGGTGGCTAGAACATGTTAGCAGAGTCAAAGTGTCTATGGCTGTGGGCCTGATAACTTATTCCCCAACAGACCCCAAATTTGGTGGTCTACACAAACGTATCCATGCTTTCTTGGCAGAGGTGCAGAGCAAGACTTGAAGCTACTCACTCAGACGATTAATTGGCATGAGACCTACTTCTGAACACTCACATAGCTATCAGCATCATCATAGTGATGTCAATTTTGACATGCATAACGTTAGGGCGACACCCACTATCTGCTAGCTAAGACTGTGTGGGTTCTCTCTACAAGAAGGGGGCCGGATCTGCGCTCGTGATGGGGGAATTGATGGTTTTGATGCGAGGGTTATTAATAGATGAGTTTGTTGACAAAGGCCTTTCACACTGAAAGCGTAGGTGGAATACCTAAGAGAACACAACTGGGGTTCCCTAGGCATATATTTAGGGTTTATATACTATGTTACATATATTGTACATTGTTGTTACTGATGCATTCATAGATGCGTGTACATATTGATGCATGTGAAATAAAATTCTCATGCTATCAAAGTGTAGCATAATTTGGCATCATGTAGCATAATTCGACATAATAAAATAAAAATGAAATTTTATTAGGTAATGGGGTGGTTTCCTAACATTACCCCCCTTTTATGCCTCGACTTCCAGGCAAGAAAATATTACGTCTGTCCCCTCTGTGAAATTTTGGTAAGGCTGGAATTTCATTCCCTCATACACCATTCTCGCAATGCGATGCAGAGCATTTGGATTACATTTAAAGAATTGGGCGATCATGTTACATGCTCGCTTACAATTCTCTTCAGGTTCCCACAAATTATTTTCGTCGGTATAGTTTTTCCACTTTATTAAGAACTCCAATTTGTTCTGTCGAAGATGTGAGTCTAGAATTTCTTCAACTATGTATTCTGGAGCACCTTCTACTATTAT
Source organism: Tricholoma matsutake (assembly GCA_026075535.2). Taxonomy (NCBI): domain Eukaryota; kingdom Fungi; phylum Basidiomycota; class Agaricomycetes; order Agaricales; family Tricholomataceae; genus Tricholoma; species Tricholoma matsutake. Next base: position 11,818,829 of record AP026538.1, read on the forward strand.
TGGAGGTTGCAGAGTAGTTTGTTGGCCAGGAATAGTGGGCAGGCGGTAAGGGCGTAGGCGGGATACATTAATCTCGGGATCAATCTTGAATGATCAGGGTAATTTTAGCACTACCGCATTAGGTGAGATCACTTTAGAGATCACATATGGGCCAACTTGTTTCTCCATAAGTTTCCTTGAAGGTCGTGGAATATTCAGGTCCTTGGTACTTAGCCACACCAAGTCACCAACTTTGTACTCTGGAGCACGTGCTCGAGTACGATCTGCATGTCGCATCATGTCATCATGTGCTTTCTTCAATGCCGCCTCTGCTTCCTCTTGTACCTTTTGCATCTTAGATACAAAATCTTCTACTGACTGTACTTTGACTTCCCTTCTGGGTTCTACTCCCATGCGAGGATGATATCCATAATTCGCGAAAAAGGGTGACATACGAGTAGCCAAATGGAATTTGTTATTGTGGGAAAATTCGGCAATTGCCAGCCATTCAGGCCAGTCGGTTTGTCGGTAGTTGACAAACATATGTAGGTACTGCTCCAACTCCTGGTTCATTCTCTCCATCTGCCCATCAGTCTGTGGGTGATATGCCATAGATAATTTAGTTTGAATCCCCAATTTGTTGTTCAGTTCTCGCATAAATGCGGAAGCAAATTGTGGTCTGCGATCGGAGATAACAGTATCGGGTAACCCATGTAACTGCCATACCTGATTTAGATAGAGGCATGCCAAGCCCAATGATGAGGTTTCTGTAGTAGTAGGAATAATATGGACCTCCTTTGTGAAGTGGTCGCATACTACAAATATTGCATTGTACCCTTGAGCCTCAGGTAATCCGGTAATAAAATCCACAGATATATCTCGCCACGGTGCTTTAGGTATAGGGTTTGGCATTAATTTTCCTGCAGGTTTCTCTGGAAATTTCTTCCCCCTCATGCACATATCACATCCATCCACATATCCCAACACATACTTCAAAATTCTGGGCCACCAATAATTTCTCATTACTAATTCCAATGTCTTCCATCTTCCTGGGTGTCCGGCAGTCAGCGTATTATGATGTAACCAGACAATCTCCCTTCACAAATCCTGATCTTTTGGTACATACACTTTTCCTCAAAACAACACCAACCCTTGTTCCTCAGCCCATTCATCTCCTTTGATATTACCTTTCTTCTCTCCCTTCAGAGCTTTCATGGCTTCCACTACTTCATCGTCCATTTCCGAACATTGTCTAATTTTAGACAACATTTCCATTTCCAAGCTATCTATTAATAGATGCCCTTGACGCATAGCACAAATGTGAAAGTATTTGGGTTTGAGTAAGGTAACATTTTTATTGTCCTCCTCCAGCCCCCTTTTATGATCAATACATCTGGATAACACATCTGCTTTCCTCATTAAGCTTCCCACTTTGTGGACCAAGTAAAAATTGAAATGCGATAGGAATAGTGCCCAACGCGCTTGCCACCAATTAAGCTTTTTAGTGGACATGAAGTATTGCAGATTTTGATGATCTGTCCAGATCTCAATCTGATGCGTACATCCCCCCAAATAATGCCTCCACGCCTCCAATGCTCATATTATTCCCAACATTTCTTTGTCATGCACATCATAATTCCTCTCCACATCATTCAACCCTTGGGACAAATATGCACAAGGATGCCATTTGTCATCTTCACACAGCATTGATAATACTGCTCCAGTAGCAAAATCGGATGCATCGGATTCCACTTGCAAAGGGCGTGTGAAATCTACTGGGGCTAATATTGGTCCCTCCACAAACTTTCTCTTCAACTCCTTAAATGCTGTCTGCTGCTGCTCTCCCCACCTCCATACTACTCCCTTTTGCATAAGGTTATGTAATGGTGCAGCAATTTTAGAAAAGCTGTGCACAAAGCAACGATAATAATTTGCAAGTCCCAAGAAGGCTTGAACCTCCTTGACATGGGTGGGCGCAGGCCAATCTGTGATCGCCTGTACCTTGATCAGATCCATTTTGATCCCGTCAGGGCCGATCAATAATCCTAGGAACTCAATCTCGCTTGCCCCAAACACACACTTCTCTGGTTTCAAAAATAGATCATTCTCTGCCAACCTCCATAACACCTCCTGCACTATCGCCTCATAATTTTCTTCATCCTCCGTGAATATCAGAATGTCATCAATAAATATTATTACCATGCCTTTGTCTATTATGTCCTTGAAAATGTCGTTCATCATATTTTGAAAGGTTGGGGACTATTAGTCATCCCAAAAAATATGACAAGTGGCTCGAAGGATCCTCGACGTGTGGCAAATGCGGCCTTCCACTCATCTCCTTTCTTTATTCGTACATTGTTGTGTCCCATCATAAATCCAATTTTGTAAAGACCTTGGCTTTTCCCACCTTGTCAATTATTTCTGAGATCAACGGCAGGGGGTACATGTTCTTCACTGTCCACTCATTCAGATACCTATAATCTGTACACATCCTCTTCCTTTGGTCTTTCTTTGGCATGAAGAATATTGGTGACATCTGTGGTGATTTCAACGGTCGTATGTATCCTTTGCACAATTGCTCCTTCAGGAATGCATCCACTTCTTCTTGTTTCATTGGAGATAACGGATATACCTTCAACTTCTTCAGCACAAACCCTGGCTTCATCTTGATTGCATGATCCCATGGCTTCCACACTGGCATTTGCTCAGACTCCTTCTTCTGGAACACTGACAGATATTCATGATACACTTTTGGCACCCATTCCTCCACTGGCTTCTCCACCTTCACGATATTCTTGTCCCACGACTGTCCTCCATGAATTGCTCTAAAGGCTTGCTTCTGCTCTTCTTTCTCGATCATGACTGGAACTTCCCCATTTGGCATTTCCTCATCCTCCACTTCCTCCATTGTAACAGAATACTTTCTGGGATGTTCTTTCTCTTTCTTTTTCCTTTTTTCCTTCTTCTTCTTCCTCCCATACACATTACATTCCTTAGGACAATGAGTCATTTTTACTTTCCCAGTTTTCCAATCAATTTTGGGATTATGCTTCCATAACCATGGACATCCTATTATTAGATTGGTTATCCCATCATTGCACACTTTGAATACGGCTCGCTCCTGATGCTCCTGATACCTTAGTACCATAGTCACCTCCTCCTTGATAGTTCCTCCACGATTGACCATTCCATCAATATTGTACACCATTATAGGTTGCGCCAGCTTGTGTGTGTTGATACTGTTTCCAGTAATTAAGGATCAATTAATAAATAATCCTGTAGCACCACTATCAAGCAATGCTTCCACATCAATAGCTGCATGCATGTCCACTGTCTTCAGTCCCATAGTCAAGGTGATTTCAGGTTCTATTCATGCAGAGTGAATAAAGAATTTAGGGGTTTTCGGAAATGATGCATGACAATTTTCTTTGTCACGTGATTGACCACAGTTGTACTCCTCCTCAATTTCCTTTTCTGATTTGCTCTGGGTTTCCTCGGATACTAATACATTGTAACGATTCTGGGTCACCAATGGGGAAACCTTCACTGGGACTCTTCCATAAAATTCTTCTGCTTGCCTTCCTCTGGCTTCACTTCCTCGATTGTAGCTTCCCTAATCTTTCTTTTCTGCCTACAATTCCTAGAAATGTGTCCTAACTGCCCACAGTTAAACCATTTAAGTGGGGCTCATCTCCCTGCTTGATCAACCTCCATTGCCTCTGCTGGTGCTGCTGACTCTGTAACTATAGGTGTCACTGCCATGGCTGGTGGCTGTGCCCTTGGAGCTTGTGCCTGAGGCACCTTTCCTTTCTTGGACTTTCCTCCCGATGACTTTCCAAATTTACTACTTCCGTACATCAACTTTGACTCCACCTGTTCCTGCCAATATTGCTGGTCAAGGCACATTGCCCAATTATACCACTCATCCAACTTCTCTGGCATAGAAGGTAGTTGGTAGATAGACTTGAATAAAGAGGGATTTAATCCTGCTTTCAAAAACTCTACCAACGTGGCTTCTCCCATGTCCATTTGTGAAGCTTCTGCTTTGAACTGCAAAATAAATTCATCCACCATTAGGGAACCTTGGCGCATGGTTTTTAATTTAGCATTGGCTGTCCCCTTTGGATTAGGGTCTCCAAACTGTGCTTCCAATCTCTCCAGAAATTCTTTGAAGGTTGCAAATGGTTTATTTCCCATGGCAATTTGATTAATAGCCTCGTTTCTCCAGAACTGTGCTTTCCCCCCTGAATGTATCAGAGAGCAAACATAATCCTAGACTCGGCTGTATGAAGCTCTGGCTTCCTCCCATGGATGTACAATACTATAGAGCTGATGAAGGATTTTGTATTCTCCATGGTACCATCAAAGATTTGCGGGGGCGCGTACTTAGGTAAGTTCGCTTTTCCATTTCCAGATTTCTCCACCATTTCATCCTGTGCGATATCCACTCCACCATCTCCTCCATCTCATCATCTCTTTCTCCTGTCATCTCTGGCTGTACTTCCGCTTGTCTGGGCTGTGATGCTGCCAACACTGACACTAATTGGGACATTTGCACTGTAAGTGCATCAATTTTTGCCTCTAGTGCTAGTGTGGGACAGGATTAAGGCCAGGATTAGAAGTTGAAGGTTTGGACATAATTGTAGAATCTGTGATGAATCACTTCTTTGACAAATTCAAAATTGTTTCTTTGAGACCTCTCCCAATGTTTATGGGTCACGTGATGGTTTTTCAATGGTTCATCATTTGTCGGGCGCCTAATTTGACACTTCGGATCAATAACCTTTCCAACAGTGCCTGATCTCGGAGATAACACTGAATTTGGCTTGTAACTAAAATAGTCGTCCGAATAGAGTGATGTAAACCATAACTGAACCAGATCCAATCAGTTGTCTGGTTGCAGCTGTCCTAATGATGAGCACTGCCTCTTGATCACTGGCAGTCGCAATGTAAGGCGAGGCCTGGCATCGGCTTACAAAAGAAAAGGTAGATTACGTATATACAAGTACTTCTGGCTCGTGCCAAAAGGATGAGTAATTGGATGTGGCACAGTGAAACAATGATGTATGCGCAAGTAAGAGAAGGCGCACTGATATGGGAAGTTGTGTTCTTCTGTTAGGGCGACACCCACTATCTGCTAGCTAAGACCATGTGGGTTCTCTCTACAAGAAGGGGGTGGGATCTGTGCTCGTGATGGGGGAATTCATGGTTTTGATGTGAGGGGTTATTAATAGATGAGTTTGTTGACAAAGGCCTTTCACACCGAAAGCGTAGGTGGAATACCTAAGAGAACACAACTGGGGTTCCCTAGGCATATATTTAGGGTTTATATACTATGTTACATATATGGTACATTGTCGTTACTGACACATTCGTACATGCGCATACATATTGATGCATGCAAAATAAAATTCTCATGCTATCAAGGTGTAGTGTAATTTGGTGTCATGTTGTGTAATTTGACATAATAAAATAAAAATGAAATTTTATTAGGTAATGGGGCAGTTTCCTAACACATAAAAGATATGCTTTGACGATGGCCAGTGTGCTTGTCCTTCTGATGTGCAACATACAGAATCCACACTCTGAGTATTCAGTCCATGTACCCCTGGATATTGTGACAGCCAGCCAGTCTGCACTCTGTGTGATGCTGTTGCATGCACCTCTGCTGGAATATATTACACTCCTCCACCTATTCCAGTTGGATTCCAGTCGGAATCCCCATTCCAATTGGAATTTCTGGAATTCTGGTCAATTCCATTTACATATATTTTTCTCACAATTCATAATTCTGGTCAGACTGGGGGGTTAATTTTACCTCTGGAATCCCTGGAATCTACCTGGACTCATTTTTACCTGGAATAGTTGGATCAACCGGATGCACAGCACTAGCATAACCAGAATAACCGGAATGCATGTGCTTTCCCAAATAAAATTTCAACGTGCAACAAGAATTGAACACTCGACCTTGGGTCTGCACACATAACAGCATGCTTAACCACTGAGCTACCATGTCATTATTCAACTACATACATCTAATACTTTTATTACCCAACCAAGGTGCGTAGTTACAGCCATTAATGGAATACGCACACATGCATATTGCATGACAAGTGACACATGACTGAGCTTACAACCACCACCACCATCGTCAAGGCCACCTCCTTCTCCTCTCCACTCTACCACCACCACTGCATACGCACCCGCCACCACCACTCCCACGCCCACTCCCACCATCACCACCACCTTCAAATGAGCTGACTGGATGGAATGCGGGCCCAAACGACGCAGATCACGTTGTTTGGGGCCTAAGTATGTTTTTTTTCATTTGCTTTTTGTTTTTATAGACTTTTTTGTAGCTAGGTTATAATCTACTGGCAATGATGCCACCACTCGCAAACGAGCCAACATGGGTCCAAATGATGCAGATCGCATTGTTTGGACCCTACATAAGTTTTTTCGTTTGGTTTTTGTTTTAATAAACTAACTAACTCATTTTTTTAGTTTTCTAGGTTATAATCTACTAGTAACGATGCCACCACCCGCAAACGAGCCAACACGGGCCCAAACGACGCAGATCGCGTCGTTTGGGCCCTATGTGAGTTTTTTTCATTTGCTTTTTGTTTTTATAAACTAACTCGTTTTTTTAGTTTTCTAGGTTATAATCTACTAGTAATGACACCACCACCTGCAAATGAGCCAACACACCCACCCCACGCCTGCGAGCCCCTGCTCGTAGGGTGGATCGTGAGTGTGTGCAGGCAACAACAACAATGACACCACCATCTACCAGCACCAGAACCCCCCAGAATGCAAAGCATGGCTGCCAATGACAATGGACAACAACAACAGGGTCAACAACACACCACCCACCCCCAGCCTCACGAGCAACTGCTCATGGGGTGGATCATGGGTGGAATGACGCCCAGGCACAACAACGATGACAAGCCACCCACCTCCAGCCTCACGAGCAACTGCTTGTGGGGTGGATTGTTGGTGGAAGGACAGACAACAGCGGGGTTGCATCCCCTCCCCCTCCCCCACACTTTGTGTGGGGAGGGAATTTTTTTGTACTTTTAATTATTTATTAGTATTGTGCCCCCCCTCCCCTGTTTTGCCTGGGGGAGGGATTTTTTTCATCATTTTTACCTCCCCCCTCACGTTCAGCGCGAGGGGTTAGCTTTTTATGTATATAAATAAAACTCCCTCTCGCATCTTGTGAGAGGGAGGATTTTTTGTTTATGTATATAATCACAATCATGCCCACTCCCTCGCATTCAATGTGAGGGATGTGGTTAATTAAAAATTTTTGATCTTAACTACTTCGAAAAAAATTAGAGTGTCATGAATAAACATTATATTACTAACTAATAATTCTCCTGTGGCTCAACTGGGTAAGCACACATGTTTGGTTTGTCATGTGATCACTCTAATCAAGATGTCTTGAGTTCAATTCTTACTCTGCACAAATATATTTTGTAGGCACTTTGACAACTTAAGACTTGAAATTTGACTATCCATTAGGGTATATACTCTAAGTTGAGCATCTGGAGTAACCAGAATCTGGTCGGAATAACTGGAATCCAGTGGAATCCAGTCGGAATAACCAGAATCCAGTGGAATCCAATGGAATCCACTGGAATCCAGTTGGAATAACCAGAATCCAGTGGAATCCAATGGAATCCACTGGAATCCAGTTGGAATAACCAGAATCCAGTGGAATCCAATGGAATCCACTGGAATCCAGTTGGAATAACCAGAATCCAGTGGAATCCAATGGAATCCACTGGAATCCAGTTGGAATAACCAGAATCCAGTGGAATCCAATGGAATCCACTGGAATCCAGTTGGAATAACCAGAATCCAGTGGAATCCAATGGAATCCACTGGAATCCAGTTGGAATAACCAGAATCCACTGGAATCCAGTCAGAATAACCAGAATCCACTGGAATCCAATGGAATCCACTGGACTCCGGTGAGTCTGATCAGAATAGGTGGAGGAGTGTAAATTACTGCTCTGCTGCATGATGACAAGATGTACAATGATGTGGGACCTCTGGACGATGTGGAAGATTTGGATGATGAAGATTCCTTCCCTGACAATCAGCCATTACCTGAGGTTTTATACGATGTGCTTCTTGCAGATGACATGGGAAGCACCATAGTTGATGTTATTGCCAATACCACTGCCTCTCCATATGGCATGACTGAAAAGCGACAGCCACCTGTGTTCCATGATAAAGCCCAGGAGCTCATGAAGCGCCTGCTGTACATGTTATTCACACAAAATCCCAATGATGGACAAGACAACCCATTCTGGAGTGTTTTTACCCGTTATGTAGTGTTGTCATCACTTACTCCAAGTGGCAGTTGGCGTGCAGGATCTGTGATCACCCAATCAATTGCAGCTATTTTGTTTACTGGATGTCTGGTTATCGCAGATGAGATGCTGCATCAGAAATCAATGAACCCCATGTTATCTTATATGAAGTCAGTGAACTATATTTTCTATCTTGTACTATGCTCATATTGATCCCATAGGATTTATGACATTGTCAAGCCATTTCTTGAAGAATCATCAGATGGGGTCATGCCCCATCTATATCTCTTTAAGCATGGACTGTCATCAATTAAATCTGCATCAGAACACACGATACTGTTCTCCTTGCCTACCAATGATGGCAGGAGTGTGATTGTCGATGGAAAACTGCTCACCTTGGACTCTGTGAAATGCATGCATGACAAACTCATAGATCGTATCGAGATGGAATTGGATAACTTGTTGTGGGGAAAGTTTACCCTACATGAAGATACCTATATTCATGATGAACCTCGAGAACTTATGGCAGGATATGGGTTTGTTAATGAACAGATAAACCCATGGATGCAAGAACAATCTGTCATTGAGCACATCATCATGACTCCCCACCTGTGGTTGCAGTACACCAACGTAGATGATGAGGGAAACATCTTTTGGCTCCCTGGCACTTGCATGAGAAGGATGCAAAGTATATATGAACTTCAAACTCTCTTTGCGATAGAAATTGTGCTAACAGGAGGAGAGCCCACACGAGCATCTGAGTATGCAATGATGGTGTTGGAGAATGTTGCAGGAGGGTCCATATGCAACATCTTTTGGCTGTTCAATACATTTATCATCTGGGGATCATACAACAAAACCAGTCACTTTACTGGGGAGGACAAGACGATGATTCGAGTGCCACTTCTCAGGCTTGGACGGTTGATTGTGCAGTTTTTGGTATATCTCCAACCATTGTACCAGGAGTGGCAGTATCATTTTCAACACACACTATATGCCAATGCGAAAACCTTCCTCTTTGTTGGCCTTTACAGGCCTGTCACAGGTTCAGATATCTCGATGTTGTTGGCCAAATATATGGAACAAAACTTGGGGAATTCGCCTGACAATCCGCAAGTTTCGACAGTCCATGGCATATGTAACATCATGGCATTGGCATCTCTTGAAACCCATGCATGTTGGGACAAATTATACACATGTGCAGTTGGGGCATACTGGAATGGTGGATAGTGATCATTATGGGGGCAATGCACAACTCCTGGAAGGCATAATGTGAACCCTTTTCATGGCAACAGCGAGGGTTAGTGCCATATTGCACATCATATTTGGCCACCCCCCAAAACTGCTTGAGTTACTCAACAAGGGACAAATATTTAGTGCTTCCATTGAGCATGTTATCAATGGTGTCGAGAGAATAGACCTGGATTTGGTGTTCTCATGTGAGCAGGTTGTTCTGGCACCCCATATCCTTGATACAGTGGCCAATGCTGTATCGACCTCCATAGTTTCTGAAGTTATCAATCATAGTAATCGCACTCTAGTCCAAGCACATGCAACAGTTGTGCAACTATTTCATTGGTCCAATATGTTTGGTAGGGCATGTGAGCCCATGTCCACATGTGTTATCTATGCACATCCCTATCTCCTGGGGCAACTGCGGCATTTTCTGGGTTTGAGCCACAAAAACCCAGGATTCAAAAATATTCAACAAGCTGTCGCAACTCAGCTCATGTATGAGTGAAAGATGCATGTTCTATATATATCTCCAACCAGTGAATACTTTGATGGCTTTGTATGTTCTGTTGTAAATCTGACAATGCACAAGGATCTGGAAAAACAGCACCTGGATTGCTATGCAGATCTGCTTTGGATGATGGGTTGAGCACGATTATCATACTGCCACTTTGGTTGATGTACGAGCAATACAAGTATCTGTATACAAAATATGGGATTTCATGGGAAATCTGGTCAAGGACAACATCCGTTTATCAACCCCCTATCAGCATCATTGTGGTGATTGAGCAAACAGAATGGGAAGTGTTTCATATGTTTTTGGATGTGCTGGTGGCTATGGGTCAAGTTGCCCGTGTTATTGTGGATGAGGCATATTTGGTTCGAATGCATCAATGCTTCAGGCCAGTTATGGAAACGCTGGCATGGCTCAGCAAGAAACATGTCCAGATTGTCTTGGAGACTGCGACATGGCCCCCTTCCTTAGAAGAGGAACTTCTAACCAATTTTGGCATTCCTGTGGAATTGTGCCATATCACGTGATGCATAACATCTAGATCAAACATATCATTCAATGTTGTGCAATCTGACACTCACGACCTAGACACTGCCATTGAGACGGAGTATGTTAGAGCAAAGGATTACTCTGACATGAATCAGGTGCTTATTTTCTGCTTGACAAAGCGAGAAGTGCAACAAACAGCTCATTCTCTGAACATTCCATATTGTGATGCAAGTTTGACACAGGATGAAATTGATACAGTATTGCGAAAATTTAGACTTGGAGAAGAGAGGTGGTGACTTTGTTGCAGTTCCATCTTGGGTGTTGGACTTGATGTCCCAAACATCACACATGTGATCCATTGAGGATATCCCCGCAATGTTATTTCTTTTGTGCAAGAAACAGGATGTGCAGGGAGGGATGACATTATGCAGAAAGTATGGTCAGTTGTTGTATTGCCTCCTGTCGGTGTTATGGATCTCGCTTCAGGGAGGTTTGGTGAACAACTTGTGTGACTGGCTCTGGACAGCACTGAACATTGTCACCAGCTCTTGGTACAGATGTTCATCATTGGAGAAGCCAATCTGTGTGTCCTCATGGAAAGGTTCACCCACCGTTGCGATATATGTGAGGAACAGTGTATATTGAAGCCAACAAAGGGGCAGTTTATGGTATTCCCATGGTCATTGATGCACGATGGTTTAGGAGGCAAGTGTTACCATGGAAGACAGTATTGCATGCTAACCACATGTTGTAGATGACACTCATAGCTCGGGACTGTCGCTGAAATTTCCACTCACTGCTCAGCCCACAAATGCCTCGTTCAAAATACAGGTAGCGTCAGCGATCTCCAAATGTCGGTTTGAGCAATGTGCAGATTTGGTCGACGAACACGACAAGAGGATGAAAGCAGCTCATTTACTGCTCCAGAAGTTATCAATGTGTTGTGCAGCATGCTGGGTTACTCATATGGCCTCACAATGTGAGCATATCTGGGCTACTTGTGTGCAGCCAAGACAAGCCTCCGGTACAAATGATTTTGACCTGTGGAGAAATAGCCCTGAACTCCCATCTGGGACATGCTACCGGTGTGGCATCCCCCAAATGGTAAATCATTTATTCTAACTGTTTGTCCAATGCTAATGCATTGCAGGCGCATTACAAAGGAGATGATGCCAAGATCATATATATACACAAATACAATGATGGTAAGCAAACAAATTATGAATATGAAGGTGTTTTCTTTCCATTATTATGGGCAGCATCCAAGAGCCCATTGTGGCGTTCTATTGCACATGCCATTTGGCCCAGTTTTTCTCTTGACTTTCGGCCTTGTAGTTTTGATCAGTGGATTTTGCTTATTAATGCCAGTGGCATGCCTAATATATTCCGATTTATTTTGGCATGCCAAGAGTTAAATGTCATGTAATCTTTTTCTGGCTGCATTATGTCACAGGCTGTTATATAGAAGTATATACATCAATCCAAGCATTGCTCACTCATTATTTCCTGTCATGGCTCCCTCACAAATGATGTCCATTTCTGCTCAGCAAAGCAGTCGATGCAGTACCTCTTCTGCCTCAATCTGCAAGGATTGCCACAGCACTGACTGCTCTTGCCTTTATTGGTTAGTGCTCATTTCTTCAGCTTAGTTTGTTTGCTCAATTCGATGGGTTTTGGGTAGATGTGAAGCACACACAAGTCACTGTGGTCAATTCATGTCGCTCAATGTTTCTGGAGTAGTCAAATGCATCTCCAGAGTGAAGACCAGACTGTTGGGCACACGAGTCATCAAAGGGGGGTACCCATGTCCATTTTGTTCGAATCCAGTCTCTAGCCAGATAAGACTACAAGTAAATGACCACAACGTATGCATGTATACATTGTATTTAATGTGCATATAGCACCATATAGAGTGGAGATGTGCCATGCACCCTGCAGGACTCTGGAACGAGTGCATACATGGGTCTGCAGAATCAGGGCTGGTTATCCATGGATCTCAAGCTACAGTCATGTCACAGTTAACAAAGACTGACTGGGATGTCTGGTCTTTGAAAAGCATCAGTCGGGTGTCCCCTGTAGCCTTGCTGTTGCATGAGAATCTTGAAGTTTGCTGTTTCATTCTGTACTTATAAATGAACTAGCCCCACCATCCGATGTTAATACCAGGGCAGTGGACATTGGTGCCTGTGAGTCTGTTTGTGTTTCAGAATATCATATAAAGCCAATGTTCATGCAAATAGTTTATGATCTCAGCCATGCTGGCATGGTGCAACTTGCCAGTCAGATGACCTATGTGTCTCAGCAGTTGGCGACAATCGTACAGCATGGTGTCGATGAGCTTTGTTGTTGCAGGGAATGTGGCCAGTTGAAGGGAAGCCACATGATAGCTCAGGTCACCCATGCAGGGGTTGATGTGGATGCAGGTCTTGAATCCAATGGTGACTGATTCATCATAGTACACCAGTTGGTCAAATGGCCAATTTTGACCACCAAAATAAATTCCAAATTATATTTTATATAGATAGAGCACATTAATAGGATCATATTCATCACAAAATTTTCAATTTTGGTGGACTAGTTCTTGAGATATGCAGGAAATACTGAAAATATAGGTTTCATGAGTTTCTGCATGAATGAGGCACTCAAAATTGGGTTTTTCTGACAGGTAGGCTTGTAACATGTCCCAGTAGGTTAGAAAAATGGTTTGGTGATTTTTACTCTCTTACATAAGTTCTGAAGGAGCTGATCATGAAATTATGACAACTGGAAGTTGTATCTTGACCATTACACATGCAAAATTCATGATTTTGACTGTTCCCCAGTCCATCAGTCCTATCAAAGTTGGGAACATAAGTATCTCAATTTTTTGTGGCCAGAGTCCAGTGCAATGGCCAGTACTATCTTGATATCAAATGTGCACATGATGGTTCTGAACCGTCACGTGCATTAAGATGCATGTGACACTTCTGCAAAATTTATCGTCAATGGGACCCGGCAGGGCCCTGCAAAAAATTGTAGCAGAGAAAGTGGGGATTGCCTTTTTGGGAAAGTCAAAGCTCATCCTCGTTCTTAAGATTGTTTCTTAGCTTCCACGGGCCTGATTGGACTCAAATAAGTTGTGGTGACAGTATGTAGGACCCCTTGCTTGAGTTGTCATATGCAAAATCTGTATTCAGCTTGTTGATCTTATATTCTGTAGTGAAATGTTGACTGCTCAATGACTCAGTGAATGTTATAAATTTCTACACCATGGCTGACACTCTAGCAGTGATTTGCATGTAAATTTGAACCATAGCTTCTGATTTCTCTTCCAAATTACATCAGGATCAACAAAATTTGACATCAACTTGCAATGAGTCTTGTGTACCTCATAAGAGTGATTGCCAAGCCTCTACAAGGCTGATTTTATGTATCTAAGGTGCATTTTCATGAGAATGGACCATTTTTATTCAACCACTATTGATCTGAATCTGTGCATCATTGGCCAATGCTCAGAAACATGTCTCCAGTCGTGTTTGTTTATTGATTTCCTTTTTAGGACACGACACACACTGAACACATTTTGAGCTCCATACCACCATTTTCACTGAAATAAACATCTAGAGCATTATTTTGAATGCTATTCTTAGCAATCTCAAGCCAGATTCACCTTTATGCATCCTAATCACCTCGATTCACATCCTGATATTTTTGCATTTCCTTTTTGGGATAACAAAATGTCGTTGACTTTACATGAACGTCGTTTGGCTTCCACACCACCATTTTTGCTCAAAAAAAGTGTAGGATCACACTTCTCATCAACTTCTTGGGAGCAGAATTTTTAGTTAAGTCCTCATTCTTGAGATCTTCGCATCAAACACAGCAGATTGGAAGTACTAAGCCATTTAAAAAAATTCCACTCCGAAGACTTTGATTAGAGCATGTATGAGAGTATTTCTTCTCATACAAAGTTGATGACGTCAACAATTAAAGAAAGTGCATGTGATGGTTCAGAACCATCACGTGCATTTAATAGACAATGTGAGCACATCTGGGTATTGGAAATTCCCATGAGTCCTGCCCATCCCATCCATCCTGCTGAGTCCTGTCCCTTTCATTCCAATAATTGTGAGTTCAGAGGGGGTCAATTTTTTTTCCCACTATCCATTCTGCCACTGTACAAAAGTAGGGGTGACTAAGTGCACAGCACCCTTGTCAAACAGTCTTTGCATGCTTAGAAAGATGGTTCTGAACCATCACATGCATTGAATACATTTATTATTGACAATTGTTCCACTTACTTGGGGGTCTGAATATGGAGGAAATACTGAAAATATAGGTTTCATGAGTTTCTCCAAGAATGAGGCATTCAAAAATCAGATTTTTCTGACAGTTAGTCTTGGTACATGTCCCAGTAAGTCAGAAAAATGGTTTGGTAGTTTTTACTATCTTACATAAGTTCTGAAGGAGCTAATCATGAAATTATGACAACTCGAAGTTGTATCTTCAGCACTACACACGCAAAGTTCTTGATTTTCACTGTTCCCAAGTCCCTCAGGCCTATCAAAGTTGGGAACATAGGTATCTCAATTTTCAGTGCCCCAAGTCGCCTGTACTATCTAGATGTCAAATGTGCATGTGACAGTTCTGAATAAATTTATTGTCAACAACATTGCTTTTGATGTGAGACAGACATCACATGTAGCCACTTTGGAAAACTTATGTACAAGTAGTGCTGTGCATTTAGTCACCACTACTTTTGTACAATGTCGTACATCAATAGTAACATTGTCGACAATAAATTTATTCAATGCACATGTTGATCAAATGGCCAATTTTGACCATCAAAATAAATTCCAAATGATATATGATTATATTCATCCCAACATCATGAATTTTGGCAGACTAGTTCTTGAGATATAGACAAAATACTAAAAATGTAGTATATATATGAGTTTCTGAATGCACAGGGCCATCAAAAATCACCCTTTTGCTCCAGTTAGTCTGTAACAATGTCATAGTAAGTTGGAAAAATAGTTGGGTGAATCATAAAATTATGAGAACAAGAAGTTGTATCTCACTCTCTACACATCCAAAATTCATAATTCCAACTGCTCTCAGGTCCCTCAGACCTACTAAGGTTGGGAACATAAGTGTCTTGAATTCTGGTGGCTGGAGTCCAGTACAACAGCCTATGCTATGTGGCCACCAACTGTGCACGTGACAGTTCTGAACCATCACATGTATTGTAAATCCATGTGATGGAAACTCTCATACATATATTAGTTAACTCTAAACATGCTACAGTGCTCATCACCACCCCACCAATACTGCTCTGGTTTTCCAAAAAACTTACTAAAACTTTGAAAGAATTTCTTTTAGGAAGGCAACCCATGAAAAGAATGTGTTTGCTACAAGATTGTATTTTTTCCCATGTATTTTACTTTTTTTGACCCAAATCAAAATCAAATCAAGAAAATCATACACCTGTGCATGATTATGCATGTCAACCACTGTAATATTCCACAATCCTAAGTGAAATAAGTGTTCCCAAAAAGCTTGAGAACATGATGCATATGACAATTCTGGAAATGATTTTGGTGACTCTACATCTGAAGATTTTGAGATTGGGTGGGTTTTCATGAGCTCATAAGGTTGTTGTGACCTGGTGATGAGGCCTGTAGAATGGCATATTCTCTACTCAGATAGCAATAGTGAATTTTACTATTTAAAGCAGCAGATTGTGAAATTATGACAAGTATGTTACACAGCTTAGTGTAACGTAGAGGATTACTGTACCATTTTGAATTGTTCAGCCAGGTATGTGACCTGTGACCGATTGGACAAAAATAGGTGTTTGGCCACCTTGCCTCTGCTCTGGGACAAACCAAGAATTTCAGCCAAAATTTCATGTACTAATGGCCCATCAGCAATTTTGAACAGACAACTTGACAGATGGTTTCAGCCACACTTGGTGTGACTTGGAAAATGCAATTTTGCCTGCATCTGAGGGGGCTGTGATGCATGATGGCCAAACAATTTGAAATGGCACAGTACTATAACTGTAGTTCAGAGGGTGTCAAAAAGAATTTGCCACTATAGCAGTGACTAAGCACACTGGACCATATGCATAATTGTCATAACTTCATAATTTGCTTCTTTAGATAGTATATGCTACTGGCATGTTTAGAGTTAACTAAGAAAATGTGTGATTCTAGCACATTTAGAGTTAACTAGCAGATTTTCCATCACATGTATTTACAACACATGTGACGGTTCAGAACCATCATGTGCACAGTTAGCGGCTACATAGCACAGGCTATTGTACTGGACTCCAGCACCAGGATGATGCTTGTTTATGATATGCTATGTGTAATTGTCATAACTTCATGATCTGCTTCTTTAGATAGTGTAACATAATTATCATAATTTCATGATCTGCTTCTTTAGATTGTAAAATCAACTGGACTATTGCCATCAGAGTAGCAAAATCTGCCATTCTAGTACATTTCAAGTTAACTAATATGCATAGCAGATTTTTGGCCACATGTGTTGTAAATATGTGTGATGGAAAATGTGCTACATATATTAGTTAACTCTAAATGTGCTAGAATGGCAGATTTTTCTACTCAGATGGAAATAGTCCAGTTAATTTTACTATCCAAAGAAGCAGATCATGAAATTATGACAATTATGTTACACTAAGTAGCGTACACTATATAAAGAAGCAGATCATGAAGTTATGACAATTATGCATAGCATATCATAAACAAGCATCATTCTGGTGCTGGAGTCCAGTACAATAGCCTATGCTATGTGGCCACCAACTGTGCACATGACAGTTCTGAACCATCACATGTGTTGGAAATACATGTGATGGAAAATCTGCTAGTTAACTCTAAATGTGCTAGAATCACACATTTTCTGCTCAGATGGCAATAGTCTGGTGAATTTTTGCTATCTAAAGAAGCAGATCATGAAGTACTATAACAATTATGCATAGTGTTGTGTAACATAGCATAACATAGCATACCATAGCATAAAAAAGCATAATATGACCCAAGATATGTATATATTTCAGATGAGTATTTCATGTAATTCTCTCTGCATGGATTTTCCTACTTTATGTGCACCCCACTTCTTATTTTTTAAAGTAGTTGATTGGGTTATATTAGGGTTGTTCACAGTACCCATTTTTGGGCCATTTTCAGCTCATTTTCAGCTTCATTTTCAGATCATTTTTGGCTGTTTGGCAGAATAATGATCAAAATGGACTGAAAAATGAAGTCAAAATGATGTGAAAAATGGCTACTGTGAATGCTTTGATTACTTTCTTTTAGCCCTGCTCCTCGCATATCAAGTGGTGGGAAAAAGTACCAAACATGACACATGAGGATGTTAGGTGCATGTAGTGTTGCCAATGGCACAGCTCAGAGCTGCAAGCCATTGAGCCGAGTGGCTATTTTGGGCTAGCTGTACCAATAAATTGGCTTGCAGCTCAGAACCGCCCAGAGCTGCTCAAGCCATGCCCTAAGTTGCCTCAAATTCAGAGCAACTGGAGGGCTTTAAATGTTCTTAAAACACTATAAAAAAACACTCTGTAGGAGTCCTTACTGCCATTTTGAATACATGTTGTTATACCCTACTCCCCAGAGCCATCTCTCGAGCATGTTTTGTAATAGGTACGAGGAGATAAACATAGCCAAATAATCTCATCAAAGATACTGATCTGTGCAAAACTCAATAGTATGACCTGTTTCTTTTGTAATAATAGTCTACACAACCCATTTGACTGTTAAAATACATAACTGAGGCATAAATACCACTCGGATTGCAAGTCCACAACTCTGGGCAATCTCAATCCACTTAGCCAGCTCAGAGCTGCTCAGCGCGACTCAGCACCATTTTGATCAGCTCAAGCCTGAGCCACGCCATGGGCAAGCCGAGCTGAGCCATGGCATCACTAGGTGCATGTGATGGTTCTGAACCATCACTAGGTGCATGTGATGGTTCTGAACCATCACATGCAATATGTGGATGTCACATGATGGTTTTCCACTCTTAACACCTCCACATATTTGTTTGCACAACTTGCACTTTAAATTGTGCAGGAGATCCCATTGAATCAAGTGCATCTCTAGCCTAACTCAAATATGCCTAGTTCTTGGGGATCTCAATGCATGGTATGGCCTGACTTCACAGATTCATCCTTCTCAAACTCAGGAAATGCTCGGAGTTGGTCAAACTTCACAGATTCTGATCAAGTAAAGCATACTCAGGAAATTCATGCACAACTGCCTCCCACATCAGCACAGTTACACACAGGTGGCTCTTGGAGCCCATTCCCCTCATGTTCTGCATTGGATTGGAGGAGGTCTTTACACTCCCCCCCCCC
Source organism: Tricholoma matsutake (assembly GCA_026075535.2). NCBI lineage: Eukaryota > Fungi > Basidiomycota > Agaricomycetes > Agaricales > Tricholomataceae > Tricholoma > Tricholoma matsutake. The sequence continues at coordinate 11,837,739 of AP026538.1, forward strand.
AATCCAAGCGGAGTCCACTCGGACACTTGGACTGTCCGAGTACTGTCCAAGTACTGTCCAAGGACTTTGCTCAGACTTTGCTCAGACTTCTTTGGCTGAAAGTCCTGCCAAACTAAATGTCCAGTCTGAGCTGAGTCTGAGCTGAGTCCTCGGACTGTCCTAGGACTGTCTGAGTTGCTTATATAATTGACTGAAAAATCAGTGGCTACCGCAGGGATTGAACCCTCATAGTCACATGATAAGTACATTTAAGGCAACAATATAACCGTTAGACTAAAGTATCATTACAGGTAGATAGTTTTATCTCTCTATGTACCGCCCCGGCTGTGATGACAAATCAACACAGCCGTGTCACCAACAATGATGCCAGCTCATCATCAATCATCATCATTCACCACCAACCACCACCACCACCACCACTCAATGACGATGCCTCCCTCCCATGTCCCGCTGCTGCCACTGCCCCCTGAATGCCCCACAGCCATGGGCCCCATGCCAGCACATGATGAAATGGGCCCAAACAACAATAGAGTTGTTCGGGCCCCATGTGAGTTTTTTCTTTTTTCTTTTCTCATGTTTTCTTTAAGCTAACACATTTTTTCATTAATTATAGGTTATATCTATACTGTAGCAGCACAATGACCCCAAAACCACCAAACAAGGAACAATGATGAGACCATGACCCAGCAGCGGCCCCTGCCAGTGCAAGCAACTGCTCGCATGGGGGAGAGCCACTGCTAACGATGATGATGACCACAGGGAACGACAGGTGGAATGACGACAATTAGGGGAGACCCCAATGACAGCCAGCACCCCCCATAACCGCCGCAGGCAACTGCTCACAGGGTTGAAGGGGGGTGCAAGAGTGTAGGTACCAACAGGGAGACAAAAAAGGCCCAAGAGATATCAACGTCTCTTGGGTTCTAGATAAGTTTTTTTTTTCCTTTTCTCAGTTCATTTTTCGATTCTAACCAACTTTTTTTAGGTACAAACTAGAGACAAGGGGGAAGGGAGACAAGGGGGAAGGGAGATGAGAGGGAAGGGAGATGAGAGGGAAGGGAGACGAGAGGGAATGGAGACGAGAGGGAATGGAGACGAGAGGGAAGGGAGATGAGGGGGAAGGGAGACGACAACACCCGCCCCATGCCTATGAGCATCTGCTCATGGGGTGGTTTAGGGGGGAGAAGAATGGGGACAGGAGAGCGAGACAGCCAGGGGACAACTCAGGGAGAGACAAATGCCACCACGAGCAACTGTTGCTTGCGGTGGGTGTTTTTAATTTATTTTTATTATTGATAGTTACAGCCCCCTCCCCTCGAGCTTGCGAGGGGGTCAATTTAATAATCTATTCATGATATATATAAAAATTAGATTTCAGTAATAGATAGATATGATGTATGTAACTTGAAATGACTACTTGGCTTAAGTGGTAGAGTGTGCATGTTTCATCATCATGTGATTGCTAGTCCAGAAGGCTGTTGGTTCAATTCCTGCTGTGCACACATTATTTTGTGAGACTTATAAGACTTTCTCTAAGACTGGAACTTGGACTTTACTTGGACAGTACTTTAGAAGGTGTAAATAAATGCACAATTGATGTTGTCTGAGCAAAGTCCAAGTGCAGTCTGAGTGAAGTCCTTGGACAGTCTGAGTGTCCAAGTGTCTGAGCAGAGTCTGAGCAGAGTCCGCTCGGACTGGGGGGGAGTGTAAAGTACTGGATTGGAGCCTATGTCCACCATGGTCCACATCAGAGAATAGTTCTAACCATCAGCAAGAACACTGGGATGTGGAAAGCTTTCTGGGTTCTCAGCCTCATAACAAATGTGATGAAGACTACAAGCCAGGTTCCAAGTTCAGCCCGCTTATCCATTCTCCAAAACCCCAATCAGAAACCAATGTGTCAGATCCCATAACACAGCCATCCCCACCAATTGGTATGTCACTAACACATCCATACTGGTTGTTCACTACCCATACTTTATTTATTATGTAGTGATGCACCTTGCCAGTTCAGTTTTTTGGGTAGATGCCTATCATAATCTAGAAACCCTGAAACCTGGAGGGCTCGTAACACTGTCAGTCCTAGATTTCTTTCTGAGCTGGGAATCCCATCAAAGTCAACATTCTGGTAACTCAGCCAACTCCTTGTATTATCTCCATACCGAGACTGTACAAAAATTCACTGGAGACCTCAATCATGACAATTCCCTTGTACAAAATTGCCTTGGCTTGGACACCAGGCCTATCCCTCATGCTCTGGTCATATTTTTAGTCACCTCAATCCCAAACAGATATTTTCTTGCCTTGTTTGACTTTTTGGAGAAAAAGGCTTTGATTTTGGGACAGTATGGACTTCAAATATTGGATATCATATCTGTTCATGCAGAGTGGGGGGGTCCTGGAGTGGTCCCACACTCTGGAACAGAATTGGAAGAGCATTTAAGTGGCTCACATCCGAGATGACAGAGGCTCAATCTATGGTGGTTGTATATGAAGCAAATTGGATTCCGGTATATTTCTGCACCCAGTTACAATGAAAATTGGGCTAACTATGTCTATTAGCAGGATTCTCACTCAGGCCCTGGTATTGCAGCATTTTCCAAGCTGCTGAAAGACAGGGATTGGACTTGGGGCAAGGTTTCATCCCACAGCCAACTACCTGATCTTTCTTGTGAGCACAAGGCAAGAGAACTAATGTTTCACACCATTCTCCATGCCTTGCATTCATGCTTCATCCTTTGGAAGAAAATGTCCAGAGGAAAAAAGGATTGGATACAGCCTCTGGAAGCATTGATTGTTGCAATGCATATCCCACCTGCTCAATTTCAGTGGGTCAGAAATATGACCCTGGTCTTTCTGAATCAAGGTTGGAAATGCCAAATGTGCCAGATTCATGCTGTTTCTGATGATTCACCCATGGATGATACATAAAGTCCTTATCTGAAAGGCAGACCCCCTATGCCCACTGTCAAAAATCAGAACACTTCACCTCCCACATCCTCTTCCTATGGAAGAAATGGATACAGCATCTTCAGTATCTGATACTTCTGATGATGGTAGTGGATTTGGTGACTTTGATGACTACAGCACTGCACCAATATGGAGTGGTAATGATCCACCCCTCTTTGATGTGTGGACCTTTAATTGCTCTTATTCTCCAACTCTCCCCAGATTTTTTTTTACATGGAAAGACAGAGGATACAGGTTGCCTCCAGATATTGCCAAGATTTCCCAGAAAAAGAACCCTACAGATTTTGTTTCATGGCTCTTACCCACTGCTTTTCCATCTACAATCAACAACGTTACACTTCCATCTATGATCAACACTGCTAACTTTCCATCTACAATAAACAATTCCACCCCCCCATCTACAATCAACAATGAGCCTGAAACACCAGGGGCCACACCAACTGGCAGTATCATTCCAGAAACCATTTCCTTGGGTGCAAAAAAGATTCTGGATGAGGCCAGGAGAACTCCGAAAACACGAGAAAGTTATAATGCTTTCATTCGAGGAAAGACAAGGACAGATGATTTCCTGGAGTTGGACCTAGAACAAGATCACATTCCCTTAACTCGGGAGCAGGTTTCAATCTCCATCGACATTGATAGTGTTCTCTGGGTCACCACAAATATGTCTCTATCATGCAAAGGTGCTATCAATCTCCATCTACTCCCTCATTTTTCAGATCAACCCCCATTTTCTGCAAATCCCTCTGTATATATTGCACTTTTGGGACCTCCAGAAGACCAAAGAGAATTGAATAATCCATGGTTCCGAAGAGAATCTCAGTACCCCCTCAGTTCCATTCCTCATATGCCATTCAGTTATTTTGGTGAAGCCTCTCAGCAGTTTAACCTGTATATTTTCTTCCCCAGAATGATACACAAAAACACCAACAACAACTGAGCAATTACCATAATGCCTTGCAAACTGCAAGAGCTGTGGATTTTGGAAGCTATTTTCAAAGCATTGGCTTCCACCCTGGATCACTATCCTGGAGTCATAGAATATCTCCCTCAGAGTATGGAGCAACTTCGTTTGAAAACAGGAGATTGTGCTTGATGTCCCACAATTGCCCTTGCTCCAGAGTCACTGGAATCTCTTTTGGCTGCTGTTAATTATGCAGTATCTCAGTACTTTACAGTCCCCCACCTGTCCTAGTGGACTCTGACCGGACTGACTGGAGTCCACTGGAGTCCAAGTGGAGTTCGAGTGGAGTCCAATTGAACTACACTAAGTCATGTAGAGTTCAATTGCCCATTGGAGTCCAACTGGAGTCCAAGTGGAATGCATTTCAACCAAATGATAAGTCAATTAGATATGAGCTCAAAGGACTTCGGAGTTGGTGAATTTCATAAAGTACCCACAAAATAAATTTGTGTACTGCAGGAATTGAACTCAAGACCTCACCATAAGGAATCACATGACAAACCAAACAAGTGTGCTCAACCACTTGAGCCACAGGAGATTTATTAGGGTTCAATATAAGGTTTACTTATGACTCAACTTTTCATATTCTGCGAGGAGGCATTTTTCAAACAATTAAGATCAAAAAATTTTAATTAGCCACATCCCTCGTGTAGGACACAAGGGAGTGGGTATAATATAATAATAAACAAAAAAAAACCCCTCTCGCATCTTGCGAGAGGGGGGGGATTATTACTATGTACATAAAAAACTAAACCCCTTGCATTCAGCGCGAGGGGGGGATTCGTAAGTACTACAATATATATACCCCTCGCATTCGGTGTGAGGGGGGAGCAGAGATAAATTAAAAATAATAAAGACCTCCCCATGCAAAATGTGGGGGAGGGGGGGTTGGGGGATGCGGTCTGGGGTGGGTGTCGTCGCCCACCCCTCCTCACACGCATCTGTCGCCGTAGCAAGCCGCACCCATCATCCACCCTATGAGCAGAGGCTCGTAGGCATGGGGATGGGTGCCATGATCGTAGTAACCCTGGTGTACCTGCCATCCACCCGACGAGCAGGTGCTCGTTGGCGTGGGGTGGGTGTGTTGTAAGTTTTGTGGGTCTCCTAGTTTGGAGGGGTTGGGGGGAATGGTCAGTGATGTGGCATGCAAGGGAGGGGGTAGGTGGGTGCTTACCAGGTGGGTATCCTGCTCCGCAGGTCTCCTGGTACCCCTCTGCCGTCTCCTATCCTTTATCGACACCCTCACATCCCGTTTGGATGGGGAGGAGGGGGCTGGCATGGGTGTCGTTGGGTCTGGGTCATTCTGGGTCCTGGTGCTGGTAGGCAGCATCGTCATCATTGTCGTCGACTGCCCACACTCACGATCCACCCTACGAGCAGGGGCTCATAGGCGTGGGGTGGGTGTGTTGGCTCGTTTGCGGGTGGTGGTGTCATTACTAGTAGATTATAACCTAGAAAACTCAAAAAACGAGTTAGTTAGTTGATAAAAACAAAAACAAAACAAAAAAAACTTATATAGGGCCCAAACGACGCGATCTGGGTCGTTTGGGCCCACGGTGGCTCGTTTGTGGGTGGTGGTGTCGTTACTAGTAGATTATAACCTAGAAAACTAAAAAAACGAGTTAGTTAGTTTATAAAATCAAAAACCAAATGAAAAAAACTTACATAGGGCCCAAACGACGCGATCTGCGTCGTTTGGGCCTGCATTGGCTCGTTTGCAAGTGGTGGCGTCGTTGCCAGTAGATTATAACCTAGAAAACTAAAAAAACAGGTTAGTTAGTTTATAAAAACAAAAAGCAAACAAAAAAAAAACTTATGTAGGGCCCATCCATTCGGCTCGTTTGCGGGTGGTGGTGATGGCGGATTGGGCATGGGAGTGGTGGCAGTGGTAGAGAGAGGAGGGAAGGAGGCGGCGTCGATGGTGGTGGTGGTGGTGGTGGTGAGTGATGAGCTGGCACATTTGATGACGCGGCAATATGCTTTGTCATACACAGCCACACCACGGTACCTAATGCAAGTAGATGATGCCTCACACAAGGTACTGTGGTGTAACAGTTATATTGTGCATCATGATTGATTACATAAGCAACCTACAGAGATCTGGGTTCAATTCCTTTTCTTACACACTTTTTCAGCGGAATCTGAGTGGACTCCACTCGGACTCCAACTGGACTCCACTGGACCAGTCCGAGTGGAATCCGGTGTTTGAGTGGATTCCACTAGGAGTCCAGTTGGACTGGACTGGGACTGGACTGGCAACTTTGCAGGCAGTTGGCTGGTGAACAGTCCTGGTGGACTCCAGTCAGACTCCGGTCAGTCCGGTCGGACTCCAGTCGGAGTGCGATGGGAAAGGTGGGGGAGTGTAAAGACCTCCAGTATCTCAAAATGATGACCTTCTTTCTCGCTTCAGGTCATTTTTTTTTGTTCTTGATGCAAGAGGTATAAAGCTACTGTCAAAACAATATGGACCAGGAGAAACTGCCTTTCAGGCACTCCAGAGAATTGTTCCAGGCTTGGATTGGAACTACATGCTGGACAGAAGCAATGGGGAGCTATATCTCAATCTCGGAGTCTCCTTTCACCCAATGAACACCACACAGCCAATGGTTGGTCTCTGGTGACTAGAAAGCCTCAGATCATCCTATGCTCTTATGGGAAAATTGAGCACCAATTTCAAAGAATATCATTATAACACCATGTGAGACTATGGAGGTTTCAAGGCTGAAACATCACATCATGTTATGCATCACACCCATATAATAAAGCGCATTTCATATAATCTGCACTTTGAGTGTGTCCATCAGCCTGGGCAACAGAAATATATTGCATCTCTGGACAATGCCATTGAATGCAATCAAAAGTACATCGATGGCTGCACACATTGGATGAAGGCCCTTGAAGCAGGTTCAAAATGCTTGTATGGCGTTTGTGATGAGCTTCATCCAAGTGCTTCTGTGGTTTTGGAGCTTCTTCAAGTTGTAATGGACTGGGTGAGAATTTTACCTGATTTCTGCTTCATTGTCAGCACTGAACTCTTTTCAGGCAGAAATTTTCCTTGAGAGCAATCCAATTATATGGATCCCAGCCACAACCTTCTTCAGCTTTGCTTTGAGACAGTTTACAGAGCTACAAGACATTCACCAGAAACTTGCTGTCAATCGCCCACAAAATTATGGTACTCTCACAGCCATGATTCTCCATTTGATGCAAAACATTATAGTCACTCCATCCAATATCCCATCATATGTACAATCTGCATTGAAGATGCTACATCAGAGGGCAGTTACAGAAGGCTTGGGATGTTTTTCATCGATAACCTTGATCCAGAGGACATGGAGCGCATACATGTGAACTTGGGACAGAAGGACAGTGGTGAAATTGTGAGAGAGCACAAACGTGCACTTGCGACCATGGCCCCAACAAAGAAAGCAAAGGATAGAGGGTTACACCTGATTTCTTCTTATATATATCTATGGAATACCAATGGGGTGAGACCATCTCATGGTCAATGCTGCAGACATTGTGCAAGCAGCACCCAAAGGACTTTCTCTGCCAATTCAACTTTGAAAATGTGGATATAGGCCAAAGCTCTCAGGAAATCCTGGAAGTCACTGAGGATCTTTTCATAACTTTCACCAAAGATACTTGGTTATCTTTTCACAAATCATTTTTGCCTGCTGGAATTTGACCCAAACCAGCCAACCTAAAGGAGTCAATGGAGGTTTGGTCATGCCAGAATATTCTAGCACTCCTAGGTGGAAAATCTACATTTCTGCCCTCAACATACCATCTTGAAGGGGCTCCAAAGAAGAAAAATTGAGATGTATCATTCCAGGAGCTCAGGGCACTCTTCTTCCCCAGCCCCAATAAACACTTTAAACCTAATAGTATCTGGGAAGGCTATACAGAACCCAGCGGTTATATCAGGCAATACTGGAAGGTTCTTGAGGAGAGAAAAGATGTTCCAGATATCATTGATGCCATCCACGAGATGCTTGATGAAATATTTGGTCAACTTCAGTGCCTTCCTCAAAGTACAGCCAATTCCAGCATATGGCATGCCACTGATGGTTTAGTCTGCTTTTTGACAAACCCCTGTTATTATAGGGTTAAATCTGTCAGCTCTCTTGGATGACAAACCACAATAGGACCTCAGAGACCTCAAGTAAGCACTGCAGAACTCTGAAAGCGGCCCAATCCAGGAATCTCTATCCCTTGAAAAAGGAAAAGAAATTTGACAAACCAACTTTCAGGTAAATCAATAAACTACTGTCAGCATCCCAGAAAGCGGCAACATATGGATAAATCATTACAACCTCAACTTGACCCTATACAGCCTGGTGTTACATGCAGGAAATTTCAAAAGACTGTACTGAGGAGTATTGAGGAGAGTGGAAGTGAGAATGAAGAAGGCTCTCATTCATTTTCAAGTGACTCAGATACTAATGAGATTGATACCCATTCCGATAGCTCCATTTCAGACTTGAGTCTTAATTAGGTTGTTGTGGGAGCCTGCCCACCAGACTCACAACATACACTACATTCACATACAACATCCATTAGATTCACCCATGATATATTGACAATACATATTTATGACACTGATATTCATCACAGCTACACCAGAACACTGCTGAACAAGGCCATGTGAGGGACAAACAATGATGAACAATATTCACGTGATGGACAAACAATGATGAACATTGGGCATGTGATGGATGAACAATTTCTACACTCACTGTATTTATACTTGTTTTGATAAACAAAATGTGTTATACATATAAGTTGATCTTTGAATATTAATATGAGCAAAACAAAAGACTCTTTTGTTTCATATCATGGCCAACCCACTAACACCTGCACAATTGAAGGCCACCAAGATTTGAAAATCATTCTCACTCACGTACACAGGCACAGAAAATGAATCCACAGGTATAGCAGAGATTGTGACTTATCATTGCACAAATCTCATGGAATCTTTCAGAATGGAAGTTTAGTGTGGGCTCATTTTGCCTAGTGAGCCATACAGGCCTTGATGGCCTTTCACTGGATGAAAGGACAAGAGATAAATACTGGAAGGCATGCATTGTAGAAATCCGGAGCCCCAGGAGAAAAGGAAATCCCACCAAGCAGTAAAAATGTCTAGAAGGTACCTGATCACCTCATATTATTCCGGGAACACTATGTACAAGTGCAATGGTTTTACTCCAAAGAAGACATTAAGCAGGTCAGGCCTAAGGGTATTGACGATTTAGACCGGTAATATATATATCATAGAATTTAGCTCACGGGCATAAGATTCTACTAATGTGGTTTCAGATACTTGGAAAACGGAGCTGAACAAGAAGTTTATGCCTCAAACCATGAATCTATAATCAGCTCTGAAGGGATTGCGGGTGGGCTACATGACCATTTGGGCTGAAATACTTTTATAGCCTACCTACATAAGTGCAAAATGATAATACTCAACAATATGTGTCTCGACCACCCCCCAATTGTCACATATTGTTCCTGGTATGAGTTTTGAGATATAAAATAAATCCCTGGCTTATAATTGACATTACTTGGAAGTTTTTCTGGAACTACAAGGATCGGTGTCTTCAAGTATGTTGTTTCTGTAAAATTTTGACTACTTACATTCACTGAAGGGTATGAAAGGGGTCATCCAACCATTGCAGTCTAGATACATGCATGGCCCTGTGGAACCCTGATATAGAAGAGCAGAGATTTTGTTGGGAATGCAAAAGTTGGTTCCACACCACATGTCTCCCTAATGATCACATCACCACACAATCAGAACATCTGGAAACCATATTCACAAAGAATTCTGATGTTCCCACATCTATCCTTCAGATCACCTTCCAACCTACTGCCAGGGGAGGAAGTCTTCACTACATAGCTGGTAATATCCGGTTTGTCCACAAGGCAAGGATGCTCTTGGACAAAATGGTATGGGAAAATATGTTGTCTAATCCAGACCCCTGGATGGCTGCAAACATCATTGATAATGAGGAGGACAAGAGTTCTCTGTGGTGGGAGTACATGGTGTATGAGCACGATATTGATGAAAATAACAAGGATACTGAGCAGCTGGTAGTGACCGATCAGGATGTTTATACATGTCCTAAGTGTGGGCCCCTTGCTTCATTGTAATAAATAATGGAAGATTATTCTATCCTTTCTGACAGAATAAAATGAAAAGACTCTGGGATTACACAATTTAGGAAAAATTGCAAACAGAGATAAATGATCACATCTAAAAGAACATTGAAACTCAGTCTCATTTTTATCCATGACATGACAGTACCATCTCAAGAAACCACTCTTTCCGATAGTATTTTAACATCGAAACACCTCATAGTGGTGCTTGGTATGAAAAACAAATCAATTTCGACCTTGTCAATACCTCTGATTTCATGGAAGGTGTGGGGGTTTCACAGGCAGCAGAGATTCAGACTTTTTGAGGACCTGCGGGTCTTTTCAGTCCCACATTGAAAGATATTCTTGACTTGTTTCACAAAGACACTTTCGAGGTAAGGCAGGTTCCATCACCACTGTGATCAATATGTTGACACCAGAAAAGAACCCTAAGAAATCTGCTGCACATGCTTTGCAGATGGCAAATCTTGCAGAGGCTGCTGCACAAGCACAACCAACTGTGTTCCTCAAGCTCCTAGTAGTACTGCAGGCTCTTGGCATCCTGGGATGGGTGTATACTCAAAACATCAATGACCTTGAAATAAAAGCTGGGTTGACCACAAAAGGCAACTATCCAAATTGCATGCAACTTCATGGTTCAGTGATGGAGGTCATTTGTACACAATGCAGTTTCACTGAACACGTATACCATCATTTCATATCCCTGAAAAGTGGGGAGCTTCCTATCTGTCCTCAATGTGAAACCCAAATTGAGGACTGGAGAATACAAGGAAAATGGGTCTCTGGGCAAGGTGGATTGCTTTGCCCTGCCATCATCCTATATGGGGAATCACATCATAAAGGAGAAGAGATCACTGAAATACAGGCCCTTGACAAACATAAAGCTGACAATTTACTGGTTGTAGGAACATCCTTGAAAACATTTGGGTCAGTGGACCTTATCAAAAGGTTCTCAGCCAGTATTCAGCAGAACCACCATGGGAAGGCATACTACATGGACCTGCAAAATCCACCCACCAACCTAGTGGATATCTTCCACCATATTGTCCAAATAGATTGCCAGAAATCTGCAGAAAATATGCTTGAGAGGTTGGACAAGGCACAGAGAATACCTTTGATATCTTTCCAAGGGATGGATGATCTGAAGGATGGGCTTAATGCAGGGTCCATTCATAATGATATGCATCCATTGTGGGCTTGGGTATGATACAACTACATCCTGTAATTTATATATTATCTCCAGGGAATCTGTATGTGCCCATCTGCAAGTTCAACCACCATCATTTTCCTAATCCACTCACACTCCTTCTCATTGAAAGATTGCTGAAAAGGAATTTCCAATGCAAGATGTTTGGAAAATTGACAGTCATATACGCCACAGTCTAAGCTACCTCTCTGCTGAGGAGTGTTTTTCCTTTTCTCAACATGCAAATTATCAAGCCCCAGTGGGTGTAAGATAATCTACTTGTTAAGAAGCATCAGAACAATTTGTTAAATATAATGGAGATTGGACCTTTCAAATTTTCTCCATTTTCTGCATATCATGATCGGGTGCCATGCTATCCAGCACCTCGAGTGTTTCTATTTTTGGATTGAACTGAAGAGTAACCCAATGGTGTTGAGGATAATGTATAACCACGATGACTGCTGTAAATCTTTTCATGGTGGTTTCCACATCAGCAGCACCTTTTGAGATCTGGGCCCCAGAAGATATTGAGTCATATTTAATTAAGATGCACTAGTGTACCCACCCAAGTGACTGTATTTCTTTTTGCATCTTCTCCCCATTTTTGGAGGCCAGGAAACCAGTGTGTGGGGAGGAATTTAATATCTGACCGCAAGCATGCACATAATTCCAAGTATGCATTGATGACCTCATCATTGAGCCACTTTCCATGTAGCAATCACTTGACCTCCGAGTTCTGGAAGGGTATATTCCCAATCATCCAGACATGTGAGGTAGACAACTCCTGAATATCCTCCCATTTCCATGCCATAACTTCAGATTTGTAAAGGAGCACAGCTTGATTGTTTTCCAAGGAGTTTGAAATACCGTGGTTTTCACATTTGATCATGTGAAAGATAGGTATATTCCATGCATATCCAGTCCTGCTGTTCTGAGAAATCTGCCATTCTGAACAGATTTTATCAATCATCTGGGTCAACCCAGCCTGGTGGTGGTTATTATAAATTACTGTCTTCCAATCTGGTAATGGAAACTAAGCACATGTAAAAATTGTGAAGGGAAATAATAATACCATCTTCTTGAAAATCCCCTGTTTCAAATTTTAACCTTTCGTCTTTGGAAACATTATTCAGGATAGACTCCACCATCTCCCTTCCACTTCTATTATGCAGCTTCATGAAAATGACTCTCACTAGCCATGGATTGAGAAAGGGTGGGGTGTGGTAGGTCAATGTGGCATTTATTGATTTAAAACTATGTTCCATATTATATTGAAGCCCTCAGTGATATCTCTGGAGATACTCTGGACTTGTGGTCTCCCAATATTGAGAGTGAACTTCAAGAAGAGCAAGTTCGTATAGTGTTGTCTTGTCAACATGGTACAGGTCACAGCCAAACTTCACTCCCCCATCCACAAAGGTCCATGGCTTAGGAGGCAGGATGAAGCTATCATTGCATGTGATTTTCCAAATTTCTTCATTGCTCAGTAAATTTCGTGGTGGTCACATTGGCCAGGTTATTGTTTTGAACTGTTATTGTGTGTGACAACTATCAAGTTCAAACAGCAGGTGTTTATACATTGCATGATGTATATATAAGATAATCACAGTTGAATTTCCCACACTGCATAGTCTCAGGACCAGCCCAACCTTACATCACCACATAATATGTAAGGCCATGGGACATTCATGAAAGTATGACATTAATTCAGCCAAGATGGAACCTGAGCCCTTGCACTTTCTCTTTCTCCACATATAGGTCAATCAAGGCTTACTGTGTTTTATGTCCTTAGTGACTTATGGCCTCCCCCCCCAACAGACTCACAACATACACCAGACATGCATACAACATGCACACATGCACATACAGACAATGAATTGGGCAAACATATTACAAGTACTAATGAATCACCCGCATGAATAGATGAACAACTGCAGTGTATCCACCATTGTGTTATTGTGAGTCTATGTGGACAGACCTCCAGTCATTCATCTATTCATGCAGGGGATTCATTGGTACTTGCAATATGTTGGTCTGATGTTGGTCCACCTGTAACTACTAAGCTTGCTCCAGGGCATTCTGGGACCACAGCATGTTTTCAGATTGTATTATTGTGAGTCTATGTAGACTGGACAGTGCATACTGTGTGTGCATGTGACAGTTCAGAACTGTCACATGCACAGTTCCAGTTGTAGAATTCCAATTAAATGGATAACTCAATCAATGATGTTGCCCATCAAATGTGTTCCTGGTTCCTGGTTCCTGGTTCCTGCAACATCACATGTTCCTCACCACAGGGTGTGCATGTGATGGTTCTGGTTGGAGAATTCCAATTAGTTGAGTTTAAATCATGTTTATGCAAGGGAAATTTTGAGTAGTCTGGCTGTGTCATCGCTATGACTCCTGCACTGCATGCATGTCTCTTCTAGCACTACTGCTTAGTGTATTTCTTTCTAGGCCGATGGTGTCATTTGTTTTACTCACTACAGCTCATGAGAAACATCATTCTATACCATCACACATTGGATGGAAAAAAGAGGATATCTCGATCCAGCATTGCCATTTGAAGAATCTTTGGTTGTTGCATCAATCATGAAATGTGTTCCTGGAACATCACGTGTTCCTCAGCACATGGTGTGCATGTGACAGTTCTGAACCATCACATGCACATATCAAGTTCACTCTCCTAACAAGATATTATATGGTGTCAGTGGGCAGGTTCAAAGAATTCACAATGGGTCATGGTTGAGGTTTACTCGCCAATTTGGGCTATTCCTTGTGCCACCTTCCCCATTGGGTTTAGTGGCATCAGATAGGAATGCATCCAGAATATCTGAGTCCTTAAAAGATCACTGGATTTTTAATTAGGTGGAATTACAAACCAAAATTATTTGAACCTACACCTAACAATGGAAGCCGCCTATATCCTCACTGGCTACAATGACCTAAGTCTATCTCTGGTCAACCTACCTACTCCAGGACCGATGCCAAGTGTCCTCTCCATGCTACTAGAAAAATATATCGATACTAACTACACAGTGCGAGTACAACAAAAAAAATGGAAAATCTGATGGCCCTCCAATGGGTCCAGAGGTCTCCCACCTTTTTTGCTTCCATGGATCACACCGTGGGCAGAATTGTTCCAAAATTTTGAGCCTGGCATGGTAGACTTCCAATTAAATTGAAAATTGAAACTTGTGCTAATCACCAAATAGGACCTGATTAGCGCATTGCAGGCAGACTTTTTAAAGTCTCTGCCTGCCACAGATGAGAATAGCCATGCATATTGTGCAGTGCTGAAAGGGGAGATTTTACCAACCTCCTTGAATGCTCACACCCATGTTGCCTCCCATCTGCTTTCCATCCATTTTCTTGATATTTACCAGTTTACACAAGGACATTCAGAAACAGATTGAGGTTTTTCCCAGGAAGACTGCCATTTCAGTGCTGAAGAAGAACATATGTATGTTTCATTTTGAATTTATCCAGAAATATGACAGCTGCTTTTGACCAGGACCTTGATGACTGGGTGGTAATGACATCAAAGGCCCTTTCCATCATTCAATCAGCCCAGCCTAGCAATTTCATAGAAAACACTGAAATTACACCAAGTGCCCTTACTGAGGAGCAGAGGAAAGGGCAAGAACTGTACCTGTTTTCAGAGAAAAATCAAAGAAATAGCCTTGCCTCTCAGATATAGGACTGGCATGTCTGGGAATTCGTCGACTTCTACAGGCACGCTACCCTCTTCATTGGCTATTCCCTACTCCTAACTTTTGTTCTAGGGTCAGTTGGATACTCCCCACAAACACGAGGATCTTATCAGAGAGTTTGGAGATGGACTTGTGGCACCTATGTCGGGCTTGGCTTCCCTTTCATGCATGCTGGAACTGGCTATCGCCATCAGCCCGTTGATCCTCTTCAAAACAAAAAAACTTTTGTCAGTTTGGGTTTCCCAAGCTAACCTCTGCATGGCGAGTACAAGCCATTAGGTACTCAATATGTATTAGCTAACTGATTTGGGATACTTTTGGATTCAACAAGGGAAAAATTGTCATCCCCACATATGGTCAGTGGAAAAGGCCATTTGGTGGGGTCTTATTCATATCTCACAAAATGGCCCAGTTGAGGCAGGAATTTTGGATATTATCAAGGGAATTCCTTCTGATAATATTGAAGAGGATGTCAGACACTGGTTCCGTAGTGACGATGCAGATCAGAAGACAATGGATGTTGATTTTCTTTATTTTCTTCAACAGAGGGCCTTGGGCATCACCCATTCACCTCCCACCACCCCTGCTTCAATACTTCCTGTTGTAAGAACTTCTCTGGATAGCATTCAGGAAACTGCTACTTGGCAAAAGATGGGATTTGACCCATGTGTCCTAACTGGGCCAAAATTTATACCGCATACCCCTCCACTGACCCCAACCCTACCATACCTGATAAATGACCCTCTTTCACCCACTCACATACCCCTTAGCTCACCCCACATTTCTTCAACCAATGCATACCAACCAATGGGGAAGACCAACTGCAGCTCTCCTCCCCTAAATAATAGAGATGCCAACATGCAGACCCAAGTGTCCATGGACAACAAGAAGATGGCAGATAACAACAGCAACATCCTTCTTCCTCAGGATTTAGATTCCATGTATACTGAGCTGGAAAAGCAGTCAGGACACCCCATCTATCCTGAAGTTCCTCTATGTTACGCATCCAATGAGACTGAAATGTCCATGGACAATGAGCAGATGGTGGAGAACAACACCAACCTTCCTCCTCCTCCTCTTAATTTAGATGCCATGTCTACGGAGCTGGAAAACCATTCAGGACACCCCATCTATCCTGCAGTTCCTCCATGTTTCTCATCTGAGACCAAAATGTTTGTGGACAATGAGCAGATGGCAGAGAACAACACCAACCTTCCTCCTCCTCTTCTTAATTTAGATGCCATGCCTACAGAGCTGGAAAACCATTCAGGACACCCCATCTATCCTGCAGTTCCTCCATGTTTCACATCTGATGAGACCCAAATGTCCATGGACATAGAAACAATACAGGCCCATCCAATGCCCACTGAGCTAGTAAATGATCTATCAGCAGGGATCACCTCCCATCCCCTTCACAACCGAGTCTCCAATGTGGCATACAACGTCAATCAGCAATCCATAGCTGATACATTTAACAAGGCATTTAGCACCAATGTGTCCCAGTCTTTGCCTCAGACAGGTGGAAATGAGGTTGCATACACAAACCATTCAAGAAAGGCTGAGAAAAGAAAGATGGAAAACCCTACAAATCCACCTCAAAATGTCCTTCCAGGTCACAAAATGATCAACATATCCCAAGGGTTCGGCCCCCAAATCCCAAAAACAAGGTCATCGACCTTACCATAGAGGAGGTTAGGTCCAGCAGCATTTATATATATAGGCCAAGTATGCTAAAGAGTGAATATATACCAGGTTCCCCAGCCTCAACCATGCCTTTTCCAGGTTTCCAAAAAAAAGGTACATAATATGCAACAGTGAAAAGATATGTTTTATTATTTTACATAAATTGATTTTATTTATTTCAAGATCCATACCTCATGCAGGAGGATGGTTTACAGGCCCAATGGGGACAGTATCAAATTCACCCCATTGTTCCATGTATGTGGACGGACTATTTCCCATGTGGCAAGGGGCTCATGATTCTTGTTCTTCCTTTCCAGACAAAATGACAGCTGGAGACCTTCCAGTCTCTTCATAAGAAGGTTCAGGAGAGTTTTGTAAATGAGAAACCTCCACACCTCCTTGGAAGTGATACTTCACTACATATCTTAACTGAACATGTTTGGGTAGAGATGTCCAGTACCCAAGTACAAGAAATACTGAAGACTGGTGCAATCACCATAAAAAATTCAACAACAAACCCACTGTTTTCCTTTGATTGTGAGCTCTTTTCTGACATGCTTGGACATGGAGACATGGGGTATGTCATCCTAATGGAAGGTGAGGCATTATACCAATCGAAATTCATCATTTTTCCCAATTCTATTATCCAGATCAGTCTTTGGGACAGGTTATTCCTGTGGAGATGCAATCTCTGCTGATCAGCCATGAGGAGGGAGATGATGGGAAAAGTCTCCTTGCGCATCACCTTCCAGGTGACTCCATACATTGGCTGGAGAGCACAGCATGTTCCAGTAGGATTGCCTGGCAGGCAACCAAGGGTCACGAGATGTGTAAAGACTTGTTCACACATCAGAATTGGGCATCGTGGTGTGGAGCTGCAATGAAGGGAGTATTGATGATGTTTCCCATGGATCCAGATGGCCTCTTCTTACACCTGAGGTTGTGGAGTGGAATGGCATACATAATTTTGGAGGATACCAGCCCACTTGCAAGGAGGCATGAAGGTCTAGTCTTGGAACCCAATGCCAGACTGTATGAGCCAATCTATTCCTCTGTCCATCACACATTGACATTTTGGTTCTCCAGGCTAGTTGGTCCATGATTCTCAGTAACCCTGGTCAGCATGACCTCTGTACCCTGGGAGGCAGATGTGTTCTACTGTAGAGGCAGTATTCGTGACACGTGCAAAGCTATGGTCCAGGGTTTTTTGGATGATGTCCAGAGTAAAAGGTGAGCTGATGCTTGGAGAACATTCTGTCGCTACATCTGCTACATGTGCTGCTCTATCACTGTTCACAAAGGCACTGAAGGAGCACAGTTAACTGCAACTGAGGAAGGACACATCCCTTCCCTTGACACCATCCATGGTATTACAGATATCTTTGTCCTCATCTCTACAACACTCCTCCTGAATGTTATTGACTATTGACAGTATGTCGACACATCGGCCCCTCCTTCAGTTTGTGAGGAAGAAGAAATCAGGTTGGCACAATGGGGGGCCTGGATTCTGGTGGTTTTCCTTGGCCAAACCATCAATATTGTGAAGGAAGGAACTACTGAGCCTGTTTTGGTAGAGAAGGCCCTTTTTTTCTACCTCAGGCTTCAGGGAAGGCAGCTACTTTGGGAACTCAGAATGGTGTCGCATGCACAGCAAGATGAGGTGTTATGTAGGTCATCAGCTGCTGACTTCCTGCAGGATGATCATGCATGCGGAATATTTCAGGAGGCATGGAAAGAGGAAACAGAAGAAGCACCAGGTTTTTTCACACCTCTGGACCAGGCACTTGGTATCATATTGTGTGTACTGCAGGACAATAACAAGCGCAAGTCAACTTTGCATTCCAAAAGGAAGCCAAAATGACAAAAAGGAATGGATGGTGCTTTGGAATAGTATTATTTCATCTTCTTAGATTTATTTAGTGAGAAAGACTGTGCAATGAAACCCTCATTAAATTTCTCATATTGTAATATGGTTGAAACTGTGGAATTTTGACTCAAAAATAGGTAGGGAACATCGATTATTGACTCATGGTTAATGATCTTTTTTTCACATATACATGTACATACTTTGCTTGAATTTGACCCGAAATCAGTGTAATTTGATCCCAGGGGATTTATAGATCATTGGGTCAGCTATGAGGCATCATCATAATTTATTATAAATAGCCTAGGAAGGCAGAGTTGTATCACCTGAACCATGGACTGGTTAGAGGACAATTGGTGGCCAATCTCCATTACTTCTTCTCACCCTTTTTCTCTTCCCCCATCATCTGAATGGCTTGTCAAAGAGGAGGGCGGCTTCATTACCTTTGTTTCTGGTGGGGACCATGCAGTGTACCACATGCATCATGATTGTCTCCCTTTTTTAATGCTTCTTGATATCACACAGCAGATGTATCTTTCGATGGCCAACTCGGTGGACGCACCTCAGAGCAAAACTTTTTATAAGGGAGTTATGTTTCTAGATTCACTGAGGCAGGATGTTATAGGTCAGAATAGAGAGGGGTATTCTCCTTTGGAGAAATCCCTCCCAGAGAGTATGCGCCGATGGTTATGCAGATTTCTCTTAAGGATTCCCCATGATCCAGAAAATCGGAAGCAAAATGCCATAGTCCTGCAAAATGCCTATAAGGAAATCAATGTCTTTCAATACGGTATGTCATTTATTCTCTCTCCATCTCCTTCCTCACTATGCATTCTTATTTCCAGACTTCTTACATTGGTCGTTGACTCATGAAGAAGTCCTTCTCAGTTGTCTTTCCAAAATATCAGATGGAGGACATGGACAGTCACTTTATCCTGTGGAAAGATTCAAATGGATGAGTGTACTTCATTCCCAATTTGTGAAAGCAGGACTCTGTACTGTACAGTCATTGTCACGGTTAAAAAGCATAAAAATGGAGGAGCCAAAATCACCACATCAGGCCCCTGAAAGTGCATTATGTTACATTCACTCGTATCACTTTTGAATAAGTCCGCCTAGTGATGATAGATCCTATGGATGCCACCCTACCCACACTAAACCCTGATACTGATTTCAATCCTCCAAGCATGGATGAAAACCTTACGAGTTTGTCTCTGGCACATAATTCATGTTTGGAAAAACACCCAAGTCCTATAGTGGGTCGGAGTTGTGGATGGCCTCAGTGTCAAAAGCCAGCCATTGAAATCCAACCCCTGAAATTTGAACCCAAGCACCAACTGAGGAGTCAAAGGTCAGCAGGAGGAATCAGTGATGACCCTTGGGTTCTCCTTTCCAAAACCCCCTCAAAAACCCCCTCAAGTCCAAAAAAGCCCCAGAAGGCCAGGACTCCCATGTGAAAGGCTGTGGATGTCTGTGATGTCGTTTTTATAAATTTCCTGACCATATTTCAACCAGAGCAACAACCAGGGGTCTCAAAAAACAAGGAATACCAAAGTCAACAAATGGAGTGAAGTTAACCTTTTCATTTCTTCAAAGTATTTCAGTTGCAGATATATTTTTTTATAGCCGACTAAGGAGGATGCCACAGCCCTGGAGATTCGGGAACTGGAGATTAATCCTTTAGTGGATAGTGTGTCCATGATAAAAAAGGACATCATATCGAATGAGGACAAGAAAAAAGGGGATGAAGTGGCAAAATATGCAAGCCACTTTGAATACATCTCCACAATGGCATCGTTTGAGGACTCTTTTTTCAAAACCACTATCAGAAAAGATTTGTTGAAGGATAGGCATCTGAGCTGGACTGCATTTACAAGCCTGACCCCCAAATTGGTATGATGGTTCCCTGAATTTGTGTACCATATTAACCTAATAGACAGAAAAACTCATCTGCAGCTAATTGGGACAAGCTTACACTGAATTTTACTAGCGATGATTCATCCAAGGCACAGACAATCAGAAATCTAGATAAGCTGTACCAGAAGTTTAAAAGGGGTATTAGGACCACAGATTGTTCTCAACAGAGTCAACACTCTTAAGAGAATCAATTTTTTCTTTGTTGTTGTTCACACATTTACCATCCTAAATCAGTAGATGTGACCTCCTGAATATGGATATGAGACTCGAGCATAATTTAAAAATAAGTTTCATGCTAAATAAACTCACCATAGCACCCAATATGGCATGGGGCAGGTGAATTTTATGAATAAATCAATAGAGTGGTAGAAACCAGGGAGAATAGGCCTATTCTACTTTTATTGCAGTCTTTAAATCATATTTCCTGAATTTAGGGTGACTGTGAACCCTTCTTCTTCCAAACAATGAAAAATAAATTCTATAGGTTATAATATTTCAGACTTATGGTATGGCCGATTGTGTGCCTTTACTTGAAAAAATGTACAGTAGATTTTCCTCATTGTCCCATAGTTTGTGGAATACATTATGGATCCATTCCCCATGGGTCTTTTCCTTCATACCCCCTCAGTGTATTCAAGAGTGCAGTCAATCAGGTAGGCCTTTTATGTTCATCTTCAACGTGACTTGGGGAAGAGAATATAGAACTGTCATTTCATCTGGATATACTCAGGTATAATACTTATTATGTGTGATCCCACCATTTTACCATCCTGGACGATTGTACTAGGTAGGGTTCTACCCTTTTAAATCTTGGATGGAATTTCTATCATTGTGATCTAGCATGACCAAGGCAGGTTTAATTGGTCATATCCTTTTGTTCGTGGTAGTTAGCTTGGTTTGTATTTTATTCCTCAATGGTTTTGGGTATTCTTTCCAAAACATTTCTTAAATGGCTCTCCATATTGATTGTGAGTTAGAGCTCTAACCCCCTAAGCCACATTCAATGTGGCCCAGCAAATTGTGATCTTAACCATGATAAATGTACCTATGTTTCCATGAAATGGAATCTCCTATCACACATTAAAATTCAACTATGGTGACTAGAAGATGAGATTTAACTAAAAAACCATGATGATTCCCAGTTGTTCTTGATATTTCGTCAATGTTCATCCAATGTTTGTCACACATGATTGTTAGGAAACCACCCCATTACCTAATAAACTTTCATTTTTATTTTATTATGTCAAATTATGCTACATGACACCAAATGACACTACATTTTGATAGCATGAGAATTTTATTTCGCACGCATCAAAATGTACGTGCATGTATGAGTGCATCGGTAACAACAATGTACAATATATGTAACATAGTATATAAACCCTAAATATATGCCTAGGGGACCCCAGTTGTGTTCTCTTAGGTATTCCACCTATGTTTTCGGTGTGAAAGGCCTATCTCAACAAACTCACCTATTAATAACCCCTCGCATCAAAACCATCAATTCCCCCATCATGAGCGCGGATCCCGCCCCCTTCTTGTAGAGAGAACTTGCATGGTCTTAGCTAGCAGATAGTGGGTGTCACCCTAACAGAAGAACACAACTTCCCATATCAGTGTGCCTTCTCTTACTTGTGCATACGTCATTGTTTCATCATGCCACATCCGATTACTCATCCTTTCGGCATGAGCTGGAAGTACTTGTATATACATAATCTACCTTTTCTTTTGTAAGCTGATGCCAGGCCTCGCCTTACATTGCGACTGCCAGTGATCGAGAGGCACCACTCGTAATTAGGACAGCTGCAACCAGACAACCAATTGGATCTGGTTTAGTTACGATTTACATCACTCTATTCGGATGACTATTTTAGTTACAAGCCAAATTCAGTGTTATCTCCGAGATCAGGCACTGTTGGAAGGGTTACTGATCCGAAGTGTCAAATTAGGCGCACCTGACAAGCGAGGAACAATTGAGGAACAATCACATGACCTGTAAACATTTGGAGAGGTCTCGAAGAAAAAATCTTGAATTTGTCAAAGAAGTGATTCATCACAGATTTTACAATTATGTCCAAACATTCAACTTCTAATCCCGGCCCTAATCCTGTTCCCACACTAGCACTAGAGGCGAAAATTGATGCGCTTACAGTGCAAATGTCCCAATTAGTGTCAGTGTTGGCAGCATCACAGCCCAGACAAGCGGAAGTACAGCCAGAGATGACAGGAGAAAGAGATGATGAGATGGAGGAGATGGTGGAGTGGATGTCGCAGGAGGATGAGACGGCAGAGAAATCCGGAAATGGAAAAGCATGCTTACCTAAGTATGCACCCCCACAAATCTTTGATGGTACCATGGAGAATACAAAATCCTTCATCAGCTCTATAGTATTGTACATCCATGGGAGGAAGCCAGAGTTTCATACAGCTGAGTCTAGGATTATGTTTGCTCTCTCATACATTCAGGGGGGGAAAGCACAGTTCTGGAGAAACGAGGCTATTAATCAAATTGCCATGGGAAATAAACCATTTGCAACCTTCAAAGAATTTCTGGAGAGATTGGAGGCACACTTTGGAGACCCTAATCCAAAGGGGACAGCCAATGCTAAATTAAAAACCATGCGCCAAGGTTCCCTAATGGTGGATGAATTTATTTTGCAGTTCAAAGCAGAAGCTTCACAAATGGACATGGGAGAAGCCACGTTGGTAGAGTTTTTGAAAGCAGGATTAAATCCCTCTTTATTCAAGTCTATCTACCAACTACCTTCTATGCCAGAGAAGTTGGATGAGTGGTATAATTGGGCAATGTGCCTTGACCGGCAATATTGGCAGGAACAGGTGGAGTCAAAGTTGATGTACGGAAGTAGTAAATTTGGAAAGTCATCGGGAGGAAAGTCCAAGAAAGGAAAGGTGCCTCAGGCACAAGCTCCAAGGGCACAGCCACCAGCCATGGCAGTGACACCTATAGTTACAGAGTCAGCAGCACCAGCAGAGGCAATGGAGGTTGATCAAGCAGGGAGATGAGCCC
Organism: Tricholoma matsutake; assembly: GCA_026075535.2. Classification (NCBI taxonomy): domain Eukaryota; kingdom Fungi; phylum Basidiomycota; class Agaricomycetes; order Agaricales; family Tricholomataceae; genus Tricholoma; species Tricholoma matsutake. The sequence continues at coordinate 11,861,223 of AP026538.1, forward strand.
CACTTAAATGGTTTAACTGTGGGCAGTTAGGACACATTTCTAGGAATTGTAGGCAGAAAAGAAAGATTAGGGAAGCTACAATTGAGGAAGTGAAGCAAGAGGAAGGCAACCAGAAGAATTTTATGGAAGAGTCCCAGTGAAGGTTTCCCCATTGGTGACCCAGAATTGTTACAATGTATCAGTATCCGAGGAAACCCAGAGCAAATCAGAAAAGGAAATCAAGGAGGAGTACAATTGTGGTCAATCATCCAACAAAGACAATTGTCACACATCATTTCCGAAAACCCCTAAATTCTTTATTCACTCTGCGCAAATAGAACCAAAATCACCTTGACTGTGGGACTGAAGACAGTGGACACGCATGCAGTGATTGATGTGGAAGCATTGCTTGATAGTGGTGCTACGGGATTATTTATTAATCAATCCTTAATTACTGGAAATGGTATTAACACACACAAGCTGGCACAACCTATAATGGTGTACAATATTAACAGAACAGTCAATCATGGAGGAACTATCAAGGAGGAGGTGACTATGGTACTAAAGTATCAGGAGCATCAGGAGTGAGCAGTATTTGAAGTGTGCAATCTTGGGAAAACCAATCTAATAATAGGATGTCCATGGTTATGGAAGCATAATCCCGAAATTGATTGGAAAACTGGGAAAGTACAAATGACTCGTTCTCCTAAGGAATGTAATGTGTATGGGAGGAAGATGAAGAAGGAAAAAAGGAAAAAGAAAGAGAACGAATGTCCAAGGAAGTATTCTGTTATGATGGAGGAAGTAGAGGATGAAGAAAATCATGAGGCGATAGTGCAGGAGGTGTTATGGAGGTTGGCAGAGAATGATCTATTTTTGAAAACGGAGAAGTGTGTGTTTGGGGCAAGCGAGATTGAGTTCCTAGGATTATTGATTGGCCCTGATGGGATCAAAATGGATCTGATTAAGGTACAGGCGATCACAGATTGGCCTGCGCCCACCCGTGTCAAGGAGGTTCAAGCCTTCTTGGGACTCGCAAATTATTATCATCGCTTTGTGCACAACTTTTCTAAAATTGCCACACCCTTACATAACCTTATGCAAAAGGGAGTAGTGTGGAGGTGGGGAGAGCAGCAGCAGACAGTGTTTGAGGAGTTGAAGAGAAATTTGTGGAGGGACCAATATTAGCCCCAGTAGATTTCACACACCCTTTGCGAGTGGAATCCGATGCATCTGATTTTGCTACTGGAGCAGTATTATCAATGCTGTACAAAGATGACAAATGGCATCCTTGTGCATATTTGTCCCAAGGGTTGAATGATGTGGAAAGAGATTATGATGTGCATGACAAAGAGATGTTGGGGATAATACAAGCATTGGAGGCGTGGAGGCATTATTTGGAGGGATGTACACATCAGATTGAGATCTGGACGGATCATCAAAATCTGCAATACTTCATGTCCGCTAAAAAGCTTACTCACTGGCAAGCGCATTGGGCACTATTCCTATCATGTTTCAGTTTTCACTTGGTCCACAAAGTGGGAAGCTTAATGAGGAAAGCAGATGCATTATCCAGATGTATTGATCATAAAAGGGGGGTGGAGGAGGACAATAAAAATGTTACCTTACTCAAACCCAAATACTTTTGCATTTGCGCTATGCGTCAAGGGCATCTATTAATAGATAGCTCGGAAACAGAAAGTTGTCCAAAATTAGACAATGTTTGGAAATGGACAATGAAGTAGTGGAAGCCATGAAAGCTCTGAAGGGAGAGAAGAAAGGTAATATCAAAGGAGATGAATGGGCTGAGGAACAAGGGTTGGTGTTGTTTCAAGGAAAAGTGTATGTACTGAAGGATCAGGATTTGCAAAGGGAGATCATCTGGTTACATCATAATACATTGACTGCCGGACACCCAGGAAGATGGAAGACATTGGAATTAGTAATGAGAAATTATTGGTGGCCCGGAATTTCAAAGTATGTGTTGGGGTATGTGGATGTATGTGATACATGCATGAGGGGGAAGAAATTTCCAGAAAAACCTGCAGGAAAATGAATGCTGAACCCTATACCTAAAGCGCCGTGGCGAGATATATCTGTGGATTTTATTACTGGATTACCTGAGGCTCAAGGGTACGATGCGATATTCATAGTATGTGACCACTTTACAAAGGAGGTCCATATTATTCCTACTACTACAGAAACCTCATCATTGGGCTTGGCGCACCTCTATCTAAATCAGGTATGGTGGTTACATGGGTTACCCAATACCATTATCTCCAATCGTGGACCACAATTTGCTTCTGCATTTATGCAAGAACTGAACAACATATTGGGAATTCAAACTAAATTATCTATGGCATATCACCTGCAGACTGATGGGCAGACAGAGAGAATGAACCAGGAGTTGGAGCAGTACCTACATATGTTTGTCAACTACCAACAAACCAACTGGCCCAAATGGCTGGCAATTGCCAAATTTTCCCACAATAACAAATTCCATTTGGCTACTCATATGTCACCCTTTTTTGCGAATTATGGATATCATCCTCGCATGGGAGTAGAACCCAGAAGGGAAGTCAAAGTACAGTTGGTAGAAGACTTTGTATCTAAGATGCAAAAGGTACAAGAAGAAGCAGAGGTGGCATTGAAGAAAGTACGTGATGATATGATGCAACACGTGGATCATACTCGAGCACGTGCTCCAGAGTACAAAGTTGGTGACTTGGTATGGCTAAGTACAAAGGACCTGAATATTCCATGACCTTCAAGGAAACTTACAGAGAAACAAGTTGGCCCATATGCGATCTCTAAAGTAATCTTGCCTAATGCGGTAGTGCTAAAATTACCCTGATCATTCAAGATTGATCCCGAGATTAACATATCCCACCTACACCCTTACCACCCACCCACTATTCCTGGCCAACAAACTACTCTGCAACCTCCAATAATAGTAGAAGGTGCTCCAGAATATGTAGTTGAAGAAATTCTAGACTCACGTCTTCAATGGAACAAATTGGAGTTCTTAATAAAGTAGAAAAACTATACCGACGAAAATTATTCGTGGGAACCTGAAGAGAATTGTAAGTGAGCACATAATGCAATCGCCCAATTCTTTAAACATAATCTGCGTCACATTGCGAGAATGGTGTATGAGGGGATGAAATTCCGGCCGTACCAAAATTTCACAGAGGAGACAAACATAATATTTTCTCGCGTGGAAGTCCAGGCAGAAAAGGGGGGTAATGTTAGGAAACCACCCCATTACCTAATATATTTTTATTTTTATTTTATTATGACGAATTACGCTACATGATGCCAAATTACGCTACACTTTGATAGCGTGAGAATTTTATTTCGCATGCATCAAAATGTATGCGCATGTACGAGTGCATCGGTAACAACAATGTACAATATATGTAACATAGTATATAAACCCTAAATATATGCCTAGGGGACCCCAGTTGTGTTCTCTTAGGTATTCCACCTACATTCTTGGTGTGAAAGGCCTATCTCAACAAACTCACCTATTAATAACCCCTCGCATCAAAACCATCAATTCCCCCATCATGAGTGTGGATCCCGCCCCCTTCTTGTAGAGAGAACCTGCACAGTCTTAGCTAGCAGATAGTGGGTGTCACCCTAACAGGATGGTTAGAGGATGTACATCAGTTACAATAGCAACCAATTTTGATGTTTCTATTAAAATGGTCCAAAACAGCTGTCATTCTTTCCCCCTCTTTTTGAGGTCTTTACACTGCCCCATATGATCCATGCAGATCTGTGTGGAATGGCGCAGACTCCGTGCAGATTTGCAATCCATACAATAAACCATTTTAGCTGTGCAACAGGGTGTGACAGTCTGCACATATCCATGCAGACTAACACAGAATCTGTGTATTTTGTCCATCCACGTCCATGATCAACCAGGTCGGACAAGCAAGGACAGTCTGCATGCATCTGAACAGACCATTTGAGCTTAGCAAAATAATGTCACCAATGGTATCTGAACCCATAGCCTCATGACTAAGTAAGAGAGAACAGACATGCATTACCGCTACACTATGCAGCCATTATTGTTTGTGGCCATTGATGCAACTACATACCACTGTTTGGCTTTGTATGACACAGTACATGGCCGCATCATCAATGTTGCCAGCTCATCACTCACCACCACCATTGATGCCACCATCTCCCTCCCTCCCCTCCACTCTACCACCACCACCACTGCATGCACACATGCCACCACTGTTCCCACACCCACTCCCACCATCACCACCACCTTCAAATGAGCTGACTGGATGGAATGTGGGCCCAAACAATGGCAACTGTTGTTTGGGCCATAGATAAGTTTTTTTTTCTTTTTTCTTTTTGTTTTTATCAATAAACTAATTGTATTTTATTGCTTTTTAGGTTGTATACTACTGGGGATGACCTGCCATGACGAAAAATGTGCAACCCATGCCCACACCCACCCAATCCCCCTCCTCCCGGTTCAAACAGGATGTGAGGCTGTTGACACAGGCTAGGAGGGTGCCGAGGGATGCCAGGAGACCCCAGAAAGGGGATACCTGACTAGTAAGCACCCACCAACCCCCATACATGTGCCACGTCGCACTGACGTGCCCAAAACCCTCCTTCCCCCCCCCCCAAAAAAAAAGACAGAAATCTAAATGGGGGATGACAGCAACAAACAACGACAAGCCACCCACCCCCAGCCTCATAAACAACTACTTGTGGGGTGGAATGTGGGTGGAACAATGCCCAGGCACAGGGATAGGAGATGACAACAACACACCACCCACCCCCAGCCTCATGAGCAACTGCTCATGGGGTGCATCGCAGGTGGAATGACAATGACAACAAGCCACCCACCCCCAGCCTCACAAGCAACTGCTCATGGGGTGGAATGTGGGTGGAACAACAACAAGGAAGGGGGGTGCATAAACCCCCACAAAACAGATGAAAATGAGCACCAGGGCCCCACCATGACCATGGATGGCGACAGACAACATACCACCTGCCCCCAGCCCCATGAGCAACTGCTCGGGGGGTGGATCATGGGTGGAACAACCATGACAACACCCAGAAGGAGGAGATGATGCTGCCATGACAACCACCCACCCCCAGCCTCGCAAGCACCTGCTCGTGGGGTGGATAAGGGTGGAACAGCGAGGATGACGGGGGGATGACAATTGGGGGACGATGAACAGGAGATGCCACCCAGGACTGACCCCCATAACACCAACAAAACCGATGCCAACCACAGAATGACACACCACCCACCTCCAGCCTCATGAGCAACTGCTTGTGAGGTGGATGGTGGATGGAATGATGACAAGGGGGATGGGAGACGAGAGGAAAGGGAGATGAGGGGGGAGGGGGGAGGGAGATGAGGAGGGAGACAACAACAACACCCAGACTCCCCCTCGCACAAGGTTTGAGGGAGGGTGTCTTTTATGTACTTCATTGTATTGTATCCCTCACATCTAATGTGAGGGATGTAGGTAGTAAATTTTATTTGATCTTAATTGTGTAATTTTTGAGTGAGGGTAAATACTTAAGTTTGAGTTTGAGTGTCATGAATAGACTTTATGTACATAACAAACCCACCCATATGCCATCAACCCATGCCTCGATTCTTCATTTGGGTCACCACATGGTTGGAGTCCATGCAGACTTATGTGGACTCCACGTGGACTGGGGTGGAGTCCGTGCTGAAGGGGGTACAATTTTTTATTTTGGTCACCAGATGGTCAGACTCCGCACGGAGTCTGCACAGTCTGCATGGATCCACTCGGAACATATGGGGCAGTGTAAATTACTGCTCTTTTCCTTCACTGAGGCTTTACCAAGTTCACCATGCTTCCAGTCATATGTAACTGCACAATTTGTAGCACAAAAACCATCATCAATGGTGTTGAACAGCCAAGACAGTATGTTGATGGTTCTACCCATTTGAAGCATGAGAAACAGGATACATGGCCTGTTTCACCACTGGCAGAGGGGAAGCAGCAATCATCATCCCCAAGCCCATCACCAAAACATTCTAGAGCTTCTAATTCTCCCACAGGTAAGTGCTACATTGTTATTGTTAGATCAAGACTAATAGTAATTATGCAGATATCAACTTTTATACAGTACTTATCACAAAGATGATCTGCCTCCTTGTCATCTGGCTCCACAGTAGAGCTGGTGTGAGTCGTTCTATCACCAACAAAATTCTACAAGGACTTCAACTTATTATTTCTGTGACTCTCTCTATTGTCGAGGTTGCTCTTTCATCATCTGGACTCAATGTCAAACATCAAACTTCTTCATGATGTCCATACAGCATATCAGCTTCACTGCTCAGAGCCAGAAATCATTCGGACAGCATGCTGCCCCAAGTGCTTTTCCCTCTTTTCTCATCCTATTCCTTGGCAATGTCAGTGGAAGGTATCCCCAAGATCACAATCCTGTAACACAAAACTTTGGACAACTCAGAATACTCCAAATGGGCCTAAATGGGTCCCATGTTGTCTATACACTACACAATCCTTTGATTCTTGGCTTCAGTTCTTTTTATCTTCCAAGGTCATTGAAGACAGCCTTCATGAGGCTTTCAACCACCACATAAACCATATACCAGCTGCCTTTGGTGCCACTATGAATGATATCCAGGATAGTCCTGCTTGGGATGACTTGCAGGGTTTTCTACAGTCTCCTTATCATCTAATATTTGGAGTCTATATTGATTGGTTCAATCCTTATACCAATAAGATTGCTGGTAAGTTATTAATTAACAAATTCTGCATAGACTATGACACATCTTATTTTATATATAGGCAAAAAAGTGTCTTGTGGAGCAATCCTGCTTTATTGTTTGAACTTTCCTTTTCATCTTCGGTATCGATTTGAGAATACATTTATTGTTGGTCTCACACCTCCCCATATTCCTGACCCCACAACCATCTCTCATCTTCTTGAACCTGTTATTAAATCTGTTGCCAAGTATGGTGCTGCACCAGGCCAAAATTTGCCAACATCTAGACATCCTGATGGCATCTTTGTGAAAGCAAAAATTGCACCTGTGATTGCTGATCTTGAGGGAAGTCACAAGGCTACTGGCTTTTTGGGACATGGTGCTACAATGTTCTGTTCTTTCTGCCTCTGCACCAGTGATCAGCTAGAGGATCTCAATATTCAATTTTGGGAACTCAGTAATGGTGCACAGGTGCCGCATGCGAGCACAGGCAGAGGCATGGTTGCATCAGACAACCAAAGCTGGTTGAAATGCTCTGCAAAAGACAACTGGTGTGCGATGGACTCCACTCCATAATCTTCCATATTGGGATCCAGTCAAACATGTTGTACAAGGTTTTATGCATAACTGGCTTGAGGGTGTTTTACAGCATCATCTTTGTGCACTCTGGGGAGTTGGACAGTATGAGGATGAAAGCCAAAAAGTTAAAGAGGTGGAAAAGGATGAGCAGTGGAGTGAGGCAGATGTATCAGATTCTGCTGAAGAATTGGATGACCTTTTTCAAGAAGCAGCTAAACATAATCTTGAGGCTGCAATGGCAATGCACCATACGCCACCACCTATGTCTCCCTCACCATCTTCTTCTGAATTATCAGACTCATCCTCATCATCAACACCTACAGCCACACAGAGCCACACAAATCCCTATGCATATGGCTTCAATTATGATGATGATGATGATGATGATAACTATATTCCTGTTGACCCTTTGCCTTTTAGCTTCACAGAAACTGAGCTACAAACAATAAGAAATTGCATTCATAATATCACTCTTCCAACATGGATACAAAGACCACCAACCAATCTTGGTGAACTAAGCCATGGCAAGCTCAAAGCTCAGGAATATCACACCCTCTTCACATGTATCTTTCCCCTCATTATTCCTGAATTCTGGTACATGACTACTGCCACAAATTTCCACCACCAGCACTTCTACTGCTTCTATCATGTTGCAGCAACAAATATTGTAGCTGCATATCAAACCTCCAATGCTGATGCTGATGCCTATACTCAGCATTATATTCAATATTGAACTGCTATTCAACAACTTTTTCCACATCATCCATCCAAGCCAAACCATCATTATGCAATGCATAATGGTGCTCTTCTCAAATATTGGGGTCCTTTGGCTTCTTTTAGTGAGTTTCCAGGTGAATGAATGAATGGAAAGTTGCAAAAAAATGAACACCAATTATCATCTCTGTATGTGTTTCAATTATTTTGCTCAAAAATTGACAGCTAATACCAAGATCAGGGGATTTAGATCTTACAATGCTTCATCAGATGAGTTGTCAAGCATGTGTAGATGCTTTACTGCACAGTAAAGATCATTTAAAAGAATTATGTGATATTCTTGAGCCAGGAGACATGGCCATGGATGACCATCCAGTACCTCTCCAGCCTACAGAAGTGGCAGATATTCTAGCAAAGGCACCTTGCCTTCTTGAAGTAGATTATAACAATCTGCTTAATTATCTTCACCAGACAGGAAGACCATACTGAGCTTACTCTGATCTTCCCCATCTGCCAAATGCCATTATTCTCCCTCCACAAGCCCAGCATCTTTTGCAGGTGCACTGTGATGAGTGCACATTCAGTTGTGAAAAGTCACATAAAGGAAACAGTGCTATAAAGTTCTACAATCCATTGACACAGGCTCATGATACAGGATTCATTCAAAACATTTGGAGACTTCCACTGGAGGGAATAATGCACACCTTTATAAGAGTCCACTCACATCAATCACTATCTACACAAGAGGAGAAGCAGGCACCATTCATACACCACCCTGGATTTATGGTACAAATTGTTGATGCACTCCCCTCTAACAACCTTAGTATTATTGAGCCTGTCCATATTATCACTCATGTCACAACTGTCCAGCGGCCAGCAGGCACTTATGGTATTGGCAGGAAGGTCCTGGTTGTATGTTGGGCTCACAACAGAGGGTGCTGATAATTTTGCATCCCTGGCAATGTGTAGATAGCTGTTATAACCACAATTATGCCTTCATTCTATGCTTCATTTTCCTGTTCTGACTTCTTTCCAACTTGAAATCTTGTTCTGCTTCTACTTCCTTATTTTGTTCTGCACTATCTTTAGCATACTACCTATGTTCTGTTTCTGCATATTTAAGTCTATAGTATTGTTTGTAATACCTTAGTCCGATAATTGCACTCGATTGACACCAACTTGCAACTCGTAATCCCATGCATTAGTTCTTAGCTTGCTCATCTTGTGCACAACACCCCTTGAAGTTATGGACATGCATAAGCACAGGGAGGCAAAGCTCACTGAAGCCAAGTCTGTTCCACCCTTGTATGTTGCCATGTGGCTCACTCACTCTGTGCACATATTGCACTCTACTCATGCAGTTGTCTTTTGTCAGGTCATAGATTTTCCCTTTATCTGCCTTACCCTACATCCATATCTCTCACATGTCTCAGATTGCAACAGTTGTCTTTCATCAGATCATAGATTTTCCCCACATCGATTTTGCCCTACATTTGTCTCTCAGTGGTCTCAGATTGTAACAATAGCTTTGGATAAATAAAAAAGATGGTATTAACTTGATACATTAAGTGACTTGGCAAGCATGAATATGAAGAGGTAAGTAAATCAATTACCACCATTAACCAGAATATATATTAAACAACACCCATATCTCATTCATCACCTGACTCCTCATCTCCTGACCCCTCACCTGATACATCTGGCTCATCTTCATCATCCTCATCATCCTGCTGCTCAATTCGTCTGGCATAGGTAGCTTGTATTCTGCCTGAACTTCATCACCATATTTGGCCATAAACTCCTTCTCTGGCATTCTTCCATTTCTCACACTCATCCCAGCTGGCACAGAGCTCTCAGGTGGCAGAGCAACATAAGTACCATTCTTGACATATTGGGCAGGCTCATGTATAGAAAGATTGTTCCAATAGATAGGATCAAACCAATCAGTTGGGACTTTCTTTGGGAGAGCAGTGAGCTCAGATAACTTTGGCATGGGGGGGTCTTCATGGTGTTGCTCCAGTCTACAGATAAATAGTATCAGTCAAATGTAAAAAGAAAAACAAAGATTGGCCAACTTAAGGTGTCTTCCTTTGCTTCTATTCATCCGCTTGCACTCTTGATCAGCCATTCAAAAGATTGCAGTGACTTTCATTGAATGTCCCTCCTTCTCCTTGATGTGGTACACCACATCAATTGACTCAGCATTCCCTTTGGCCAACTCATCATCTGAATGGGCCTCATTCTCTCTAGCCAAGGCCACAATGTGTTTATTGAAACCACACACCCTGAACACATCCATCCTGCCATCAGCAAGCTATCAAGGTTTATTAGTAAATACAATCTGCAAATGGCATATACAGAATTCCAGGAATTACATACCATGCTATGTTGTTTCCATACTCTGGTCATCTGCTTTGCTTTTGCAACACTTCCTGGATTCTTTGCCTCCAACTTGGCAATACCATGCATATACGAGAAAACAAAGCTTTGACTCCTTTTCTCATGTGCCAATCACTAGGCTTCTTGGGCTTCTTGGGCGGCTTTGGAAAGGCCTTGCAGGCTTTCTTTGCTTGCAAAGCTCTTGAACCAGGGTTCAGGTTGCTCAGAGAATGCTTGCACTTGCCAAGTCCAGCCTGAGATGGGCCAGCCTTCCCTGAAGTAGAACTTGCAGGAGGAGCCATTGGAATGTCAGAGTCAATTGAAGATGATGGAAGAAATAGTCCAGGTATCCAGTCAAGCCAGAAGACGAGTATGCACAAACACGTTGAGAACAAAGGAACTCAATTGCAGCAAGCATGATCATGTGACATGTGGGAACCTGCCAAACTTGAAGGTACTCAACACCCAGCATCTTGTAAGTTGCTTCACTCTTATTCCCCAAAGCCCCACTATGACATGCAGCACCCGCCCCCAGCCCTGCTAGGAGAGGAAGACATGAAGGCAGAACAAGGGGAATGAGTGCACAGCAGAGGGCCAAATGACATGTTGTCATTTGGGCTCTAGCTTTTTTTCTCTCTTCTCTTCCTTGTTTTATATACTAATGAAGTTTATCTTTCTTTAGGATATAAACTACATGCCACCACCTTCACCCCCTAACAACACCCACCACCTCACCCTCTAACAACACCCACTGCCATGAGCCACTGCTCGTGGGGTGGATTGTGTAAATGATGGCAACAATGATGATGAGCAACAACAGCACCTAAGGTGTGACATGGGTACAGGTAAACCCGTGATAATATGGTTATGGGTATGCACGGTTATGGGTATGGGTCAGAAGTTGCCATACCTGGGCAATACCATACCCGTTTCCATGGTGTTACGGGTATGATGTGGGTATCTTTCATTCTTGTTTTTTCCTAACTAACTAATGTTTTTATTTGACTTTTAGGTTCTAATGGTGCTATAACTGGCCCAAATGATGTCTATCATCATTTGGGCCCTAGGTATTTTTTTCTATCTTTTGTTCTTGTTTTTTCCTAACTAACCAATGTTTTTATTCAACTTTTAGGTTCTAATGGTGCTATAACCGGCCCAAATGACGTCTATCATTGTTTGGGCCCTAGATATTTTTTTCTATCTTTTGTTCTTGTTTTTTCCATCTAACTAATGTTTTTATTCAACTTTTAGGTTCTAATGGTGCTATAACAATGAGATGACACCATCGACAGCACTGCCCCACCACCGTTGCGAGCCTCTGCTTGCAAGGTGGATAACAGGGATGGGAGAGCAATGAATAAGAAATGACACACCCTGCCCCCAGCCTCATGAGCAACTGCTTGTGGGGTGGATCACAGGTGGGACGACAATGACAAGCAACAGTGGACCCAAGGACCACCACCACAACAGCACCCCCAACTGCTTGTGGGGTGGAAATGGGGAGCAATGAGTTTCGTTATGGGTGACTACGGCCACCCCCCCCCCCCCCCTCTCACTGCAAACGGCTGCAAATGCGAGTGGGGGGGTTTCTTGTTCAATATATTAGTTTAATCTAGTGTAATGATATTATTAAAATACATATTCATGTCAAAACCTGTGAATAATGATGGGTAACCCACCGAAACCCATGGTAATAACACACCCTTAACCATAGGGGTATGGTGTTGATGGGTATGGGTGTGGGTACCACAAATTATACCCGGGGGTTACCCGTGTCATGCCCTAACAGCACCAAAACAACAGAACAATGACTGATGACCAGGAGGCAACAAGGACAAGGGAAACCAAACACAAAAAGGCCCAAGAGATGTCATTAATGTCTCTTGGGCCACAGGTATGTTTTCTCTTTCTTTTTTCTTGTTTCATTTTCATTTTACCAACAAACCTTTTAGATACTAATTTTAATTATTGACAACAACAAACAGAAAACACAAGCGAACAATGGAACAAGGGGAGGGAACAACAATGGAACAAGGGGAGGGAACAACAATGGAACGATGGGGTGGGGAATGACAATGATGAGAAAACCCAGACAGCGCACCTCCCACCACTCCAACCACCACCGTGAGCATCTGCTCACGGAGTGAATCCTATGACAATGGAACAATGGGGCAGGGAATGACAACAACAAGGAAACCCAGACAGCACGCCTCCAACCACTCCAACCACCGCTGTGAGCATCTGCTTGTGGGGTGGATCCTATGAGATGACATCTGCACCCATGAGCAGCTGCTTGCAGGTCTTCCCAGATGCAGGAGCTGTTACATGATGGGAGATGGCTGGTCTGCTTGTACCCACTGACCATGGCTCAGGTTATGGGTACACTCAAAACTACCCATGGGTTACCCATCCAGATCCCTAGCCATTGTGCAGGATGACCCACATGCACAACAATGAAGCATTGGAGGGCCCAAAACCCCATGAGCACACAGCAAGAGATGTCAACACATTTCTTGGGCTGTAAGTGAGCTCCCACTTGCAGGAACAGCAGGTGATATAGTGTATCATATTGTAGTTCTGATAGAAATATTAAAATTGTTCAGTATTGAAGTACAAAATACAGTTTTTCTAAGTAAAACTATAGCTATAGCATGAACTAGATCTAAGATCAACATTCAGCAATGAATATTAATCATAAATTCCATGGAATAGTCATTACAAAGGTACATTACATAACTACAAATGTCAAACACAAGTCAAACATGAGTTGCCCACAAGTCAACTACAAGTCAACTACAAGTCAACTGCCTCAGAACTTGCCTGCTGTGTATCTGCTAGCTAAGACCATGTGGGTTCTCTCTACAAGAAGGGGGTGGGATCCACGTGTGTGATGGTGGGATTGATGGTTTGAATGTGAGGAGTTATTTATAGATGAGTTTGTTGAGATAGGCCATTCACACCACAAGCATAGGTGGAATACCTAAGAGAACACAACTGTGGTCCCCTAGGTGTATATTTAGGGTTTATATACTATGTTACATATATTGTACATTGTTGTTACTGACACGTGCATACATGCACATACATCTTGATGTGTGCAAAATAAAATTCTCATGCTATCAAAGTGTAGCGTACTTTGGCATCATTGGGGTGTAATTCGACATAGTAAGATAAAAATGAAATTTTATTAGGTAATGGGGCAGTTTACTAACAGGGTGGTACTGAGGCTCCCTTGGATGCAGTGGTGTCCATAGGATATATGCTTGCAACATATCAGGGGAATTCTGGACCTGTTATTTCCTCCAACCTTCAGTTTATTATTTTGCTCTCTACTTGTAAATCTTGATGGACCTAGCCAGAGCTATGTTTTGTAGTTTGTGTACTATGTTTTTTTGAAACAAAACCTTGTGCTTTCTCACATGCCAGACATTTCAATATTTGCCTACATGGATGGCTTTTCAATTCTTGTCAAGAGCACTGTTACTGTTGTGCTAGTGGGTGTGTATAAGGGCAACCTCAGCCTCTAGCAAAGGGAAATCCAAAGTTAAAATTATACTACATAGTACAGGGATTGGGGACACACCTAGCAAAGGGAAATCCGAAGAGAAAACTCTAAGGATCCCTTTGCCGATGCCCAGTATATGTGAAGACGACAAAAATCAAATAATAACCTAAAAATAGAAAAGGCAGAGATAGGCAGATCAAGGCCATCAAATGACATCATGCCAAGGGGTAGGTGTCAGAAGGGGTGCTCCGCCTCTAAATATAGAACTGTCAACATGCACAAACATGATAGAAAGGGAAAATTAGTAATAAAATCCGGAAAAATCATAGAAAATGAAGAATAGAAGGAAATGAAGTGAGGGAAAATATAGAACAAATGTAAAAAATAGGAGAAACACACAGGGCACCCCCCTAGTCCCCTTACAGTGTGTGGCTTACAGTCTTTTCTGGAGTATATGTCAATGATTCATGTATTCAGAATTTTCTGACCCTGATGTAAGTGTCTTTTGTCCATCATGCACACAGAAGAATATGTAAAGTCTTTTTGGTTTATGAGTAGCATTGGTACATGTTATCAAGCAGATATAACATTTTAGTAAGGTGATAATCTGAGCTTTCATCCATTGTCCAAAAACATACAGTGATGCAGTGATGTGAACCTTTTATGGCACTGAGTCTGCCCACCTGTCAAGTCTAAAGGAGAAGCTGTCCTTCAAGTCTTTGATGGTGTAGACCAAACAGCTGTAGAATCTTTCAGTAAAGCAACATGTCAATAAAGCCTAAGTTCTCGTATTCTACATTAAATAATACTGGTAGTTTTCTTTGTCTCCTCTATTCCCACTGTCGAAACCATCACTGTCTGGTGATATGGGTGCTGATCCTCTCTTCACCTTACCAGGAAACTTGCGTTGCAGAAGCATTTTCTCCCTTTCATAGCATCTCTTGATGTAGCTCATGCAGATTGCAAGCTCTTGCGATGCTTGAGTGCTTCCAATCATGTTGCTGAACCCATCTGTCATGCTACCATTGTAGCCATGGCAGCAGTGCCCACAGCGGAGTCCATAGCAGAGGTGCTTGGCAACTCCCTTAGTTGTCATGTGACTTTGTTGATAGAGACACATGTTTATGTAGACAGGAATTCATCTTCGCTTGTCTGTGCCCACACCTCATGTCTAGTAGTAGACATGAGCCCTGTCCAAGCCATCTCATCTGGTAGCAGGCGTGACCCAGAGAGCTGTGCTGGCTCCATCTGGTGACAACTGGGAATTTGAACTCGACACATACACCAACTACTTTCATTTTACACTCGCTCCTTTTGGTCTCAGGCTACCACCTTCAGGGCCCAACATTCCCATCTGGCCATCAGCCCACAACTGTTATCATTTACATCCAGTCAGCTGTCTATCTTTAATCTCAAGTACATTAACTGTTGTTCTATTTTTATCCACCTAGGTAACACCAATGGCATCCATGCAGCATGTATCCATCAGTGCACCTTGTGCTGTGCATTCTGCTCTGCCCCATCTTTGCATATATGGTACCACCAGTACCCCCGTCTACACCTCAGCTCTCCACAACCCCAACCCCACCTGACGACAATGATGACTCTATGCCCCAAAATGTCAAATTGTTCTGGGGTGATGACAAGCACCCAGAGGAGAGCCCCCACGATTTTCTAAAAGCAATGCAATGTTGGGGCCTCAACAAAACCAATGCCATGGATGCCCAGAAGTTGGAGAACTTCAGGCTCAACCTGAAATCAAACGCCGTAGCCAAGCAGTGACTTGACAACTTACTGCCAGAGACAGCAACACCTGGGACCACCTCATCCAGGCATTCAAGAGATGGTGGCCAAGCAAAATGCCTACTGGGAAAACCATAGAAGAGAAGCAAGCAGCACTAGAGCAGATGAGAATCAGTGAGGAAGAAGTGGGGAAATGAGTAACAATGAATGGAGTAGAGGAGCTTGCATACATTGTATGGGCAGACAAGGTTGAGAGACTTGCAGCTGCGATACCAGATGCTAACAGTTTGCTGATCAACACCATCTGCAGGTCCATGCTGAAGGTCCTACAGAAGGTAACTGGATCTGGGCACACAACTTGGGCATTGTTCTGCAGTACCATACGTGCAGCTGCAGTCAATCAAATTGCTGAAGCAAAGGAGGAGGAGGAAAAGGCACAAGATCTAAAGGAGCAGGTAAGGAAATTACAAGAACTACATGAGATGTCCACATGAGACATCATGAATGCACTCCAGCAGCTCACCATGAACACACCTTCCCCCACTCCCCATTTCCCAAAACTCTGAATGCAACCACCCAGCACCCCGAACTACCCCACCACACCAACATTCAATGCAACCAACCAGCCCCCAGCATGCTCCACCTACCGAGTACCAAACCAACCAGCCCACAAACAGACCAGAACCCCCACTGAGCATAGGAACGACATCATATGGCTCACACTCCCCATCCACCTGAACACCCCAGCTGGTCAAGCACACTGTACAATGCCCAGATACACCAAATATGCCAGACAGCAAGTGAGTGAAACACGACCATATCCCCTCTCCCCCAGAACTGCACTGGTCGCATCAGGAGAGTGCCAGAAGTGCAGCATGCTCGGACATATGGGTCCTAACTGCAAGATCCCCAAGCCAATGCCAGGTTTCAAAATCTGCTGGAGGTCTATCGCTACATCTATCAAACATTGCTGCCCATGGAACACCATGGAGAACATCAATTTTGTCAATGAAGTCAGTCAGTGGACCTCAAGGGAAGAGTATGACCAAGAAGTGATTGCAAACCACTTAGCAAACCAGGGAAAGGGGCAAGGGTCATCAGCGTAGAAAAGGAGGTTCCACTGACAACCCAAGGAAATGAGTACAGCAGCAGAGGAATGGTCCTTGGGTGTGAGAAGGTGTCATCCAAGGACAATGAAACACTGTTGAGTGCAGGGTTTACTGTAGAGCCAGATGACAAACCATTACTTACAGATGTGAATAGTAAAACAGACACCACCAGGTACACTGTCCAAGCAGAATCAAATATTGTTGACCTGTATTCCATGGAGAGTGATGACAAAGAAACAAGAACCACACCATTCCAATACATTGTCAAACTACATGGACCATGGGGAGAGATTGTGAGGTTAAATGGTACATTCAACAATGGAGCAATGGTGAATGCCATTGATCTCCAGACATTCCAAATGTCACAATCTGTTCCTCACCTGATCAGAACCTGCACTTCCCTGACCCTTTTCTGCACTTTGTTCCTCCCTCACCAGGAAGCCCAACATTCACCAACTCCTTTCCGCTTTCATTTCTGGCTGCCTTGCACTGCCCACACTGCTGTGCAGCAGGCTGCCTTGTACAGCACCCACGGCTGCCTTCCCAAGGCCACCACCTCTTTTGCAAATTCAACTATGGACTCCTGTGCAACTCCTGCCAAGTAATTTATCTATGCAGTCAAGACACTGCTGCATCCTCCAATTCCATTCCGCTATTATTCTGGACTACAGTATTTAAACTTAGTTAGTTTCACCTTGTATTCCCCAGTTTGTATATTGACATAGACTCAAATTAATCCTGCCAATCCAAACTTGTGTTAAACTCCCACCTCTGCTCTAAGAGTCTGAACCTCTTCTGACTCGACCTCTAGTCCTGTAATTTACTCTCCTCCACCTATTCCCCGGTGGATTCCAAGTGCCCACAAAATAATGTGGTATGAGCAAGGTTTGAACCCACAACCTCTTGTATAATAGATCACATGACCATAACACATGCACACTCTACCACCTAAGCCAAGTAATCAAATATTTTATAAAACATTCTATCTAGTTATTAATGTTTTAATCAAAAAACATTTAACTTATTTTATCAGAATATATCATAAATAGATTACTACATTGGGCCTTCCCCCTCACAAGCTCGAGGGGTGGGGGCCATAATTATCAAGTATAAAAATAAATAAAAACACCTGTAATTTACCCTCCCCCACCTATTCCGGTCGGAGTCCAGTTATTCCAGTTGGAGTCCAGTTATTCTGGTCGGAGTCCAGTTATTCCAGTTATTCCAACCAGATTCTGGTTACTCCAGATGCTCAACTTAGAGTATATACCCTAATGGATAGTCAAATTTCAAGTCTTAAATTGTCAAAGTGCCTACAAAATATATTTGTGCAGAGTAAGGATTGAACTCAAGACATCTTGATTAGAGTGATCACATGACAAACCAAACATGTGTGCTTAACCAGTTGAGCCACAGGAGAATTATTAGATAGTAATATAATGTTTATTCATGACACTCTAATTGTTTTCGGAGTAGTGAAAGATCAAATTTTTTTAATTAACCACATCCCTCACATTGAATGCGAGGGAGTGGGGATGATTGTGATTACATAGATAAACAAAAAATCCTCCCTCTCACAAGATGCGAGAGGGAGTTTTATTTATATACATAAAAAGCTAACCCCTCGCGCTGAATGTGAGGGGGGAGGTAAAAACATGAAGAAACAAATCCCTCCCCCACACAAAATGGGGGAGTGGGGGCACAATACTAATAAATAATTAAAAGTACAAAAAAAACCCCTCCCCACACAAAGTGCAGGGGAGGGGGAGGGATGCAACCCCGCTGTTGTCTGTCCTTCCACCCACGATCCACCCCATGAGCAGTTTCTCGTGAGGCTGGGGGCAGGTGGTGTGTCATTGTCATCTCCTGTCCCTGTGCCTGGGCATCATTCCACCCATGATCCACCCCATGAGCAGTTGCTTGTGAGGCTGGGGGCGGGTGGTGTGTTGTTGTCATCTTCTGTCCCTGCGCCTGGGTGTCATTCCACCCATGATCCACCCCACGAGCAGTTGCTCATGAGGCTGGGGGTGGGTGGCTTGTCGTCGTTCATTGCTGTTGTCCCCTGTGTGGATTTCTGTTTTTTTTTTTTTCTTTTTTTTTTGGGGAGGTGGGGGGGGGGGGGTTTGGGCATGTCAGTGCGACATGGCATGAGTACAGAGGTTGGTGGGTGCTTACTAGGCAGGCCCATTGTCCTTCCCCTCATCATCATTGCCATTCCACCCACAATCTACCCCCCGAGCAGTGGCTCGTGGGGCTGGAGGTGGGTGGTGTGTCATTGGCCCTGTAGTCATTGTCCGTCATCGTTGGCAGCCGTGCTTTGCGTTCTGGGGGGTTCTGGTGCTGGTAGATGGCAGTGTCATTGTTGTTGTCACCTGCACACACTCACGATCCACCCTACAAGCAGGGGCTCACAGGCGTGGGGTGGGTGTGTTGGCTCATTTGCAGGTGGTGGTGTCATTACTAGTAGATTAGTATGAAAAAACAAGAAGCAAACAAAAAAAAACATACTTAGGCCCCAAACAATGCAATCTGCATCATTTGGGCCTGCGTTCCATCCAGTCGGCTCGTTTGAAGGTGGTGGTGATGGTGGCATTGGGTGTGGGAATGGTGGTGGTAGAGTGGAGAGGAGGAGGTGGTGGCATTGGCGACAGTGGTGGTGGTGGTTCTGAGCTGGCAGTCAGGTGTCAGGTGTCATGTGTATGCATACTTATTAATTATTCCGTTAATGGTATGTACCTTGGTTGGGTAATAAATGTATTAAATGTATGCCCAAGAATAATTGCTTTGTAGCTCAGTGGTTAAGCATGCTGTTATGTGTGCAGACCCAAGGTCAAGTGTTCAATTCTTGATGTGTGTCGAACTTTTATTTGGGAAAGCATGTGCATTCTGGTTATTCCTGTTATTCCAGTTGTGATGAGTCCAGTCAGATTCCAGGGATTCCGGCTGTAAATTGGATCCTTATTCCGACCAGAATTGTGCTGCATAGGGAAAACTACATACAAAAAAAATTCCACTGGATTCCAGAAATTCCAGAAATTCCGGCCGGATGAACCAGGATCCAACCAGAATAGGTGGAGTGTAAAGTACTCAAAAACACGCACCACAAGCAGTTGCTTGTGGTGAGGGTGTGTGCTAGGCCGGCAGCATCATGCCATCATGTGTCCTCTCCCACCCTGTGGCTGCACTGCCATTTCTCGGTTGTCATTGTCATTCCACCCACCATCCCCCACACAAGAAATTGCTTGTGAGGCTGGGGGTGGGTAGTGTTGCATTTGTCCCCTGCCATCTTGCTCCCTCCTGGTTGCCTGATTCTTCTCCCCTGTGAACCACCCTATGAGCTGATGCTTGCAGGAGTGGGGCAGGTGTCATCATGCATGTACCTCCCTTTCCCCCTCTCATTGTCATCCCTCCTCACCCTCTTCACCTCACCCTCACCCTTCCACCCTGTGAGCAGGGGCTTGCAGCAGTAGTGGTTGTGGTGGTGTCCCCATGTTGTTGTTGTTGTCATCTTCAGTAGTAGTAGGTACCTAAAAAGTTTTGTTAGTAAAAAAAATGAAATGAGAAAAAAAGGTTTTACCTAGGGCCCATGAGACATTGACGACATCTCCCACCCCTCCTCACTCACCCCCACCACCATAGCAAACCACACCAATCATCCACCCTATGAGCAGTTGCTTGTATGTGTGGGGGTGGGTGCCATGGTGCTTGGTGTCATCGTCTGGCCCTGTTGCCATCAATGCCAACCCAACACCATCACCATCAATGCCAATGCCAACACTATCAATGTCAACACCCCAATGGTTGTCGACACCACACCTGCATCCAGCCTCATGAGCCACTGCTTGTGGGGTGGGTCATGGCATGTTTTTTTCTCTTTGATTCTTTTTCTTTTTTCTTTTTTCTTTTTATTATGGTAATTGTACTTAGTATATATAGGTAGATGTAATTGAATAATTAACTATACCTTCATTGCAAGAGAGGAAGGGACAGGGGCAACAAAGGAAAAGATGGCCTACTACCTATAGTATGCTAAAAATAGCTATCCACCTTGTACGTATTGAGAATATGGCCACATCAAGACTTTCTATACATGGAAGGGACATCGGAATGATGGGAGCATGTCATTCTCGGGGATTGATGGGATTGATGGGAATTTGATGGGAATCTGATGGAAAAGTGATGGGGGTGTGAAGTGGGCCCTGATTGATGGGGAATTGATGGGAATGTGATGGCAGTGCATAGTGGGCATTGCTTCATGGCCCCATTCTATATTTGGAAATTCTTTGATGTGAATATTGTAAGGGGACTAGGGGATGCCCCATGTGTTTGCCCTATTTTTTATGTTCATCCTATATTTTTCCTCACTTCATTTCCTCCAATTCTTCATTTTCTATGATTTCTCCTTATTTTATTACTAATTTCCCCCTTCTATCACATTTGTACATGTTGATAGTTTTATATTTAGAGGCGGAGCACCCCTTCCGACATCTACCCCTTGGTATGATGTCATTCTGTGGCCTTGATCTGCCTATCTCTGCCTTTTCTATTTTTAGATTATTATTTGATCTTTGCAGTCTTCACATATACTGGGCACTGGCAAAGGGTCCTCAGAGTTTTCTCTTCAGATTTCCTTTTGCTAGGTGTGCCTCCAATCCCTGTACTATGTAGTATAATTTTAACTTTGGATTTCCCTTTGCTAGAGGCTGATGTTGCCCTTATAAATATTGATGCATGCACATTAGAATATTTGGGTGCATAATGGCTGTTTTGCATGTGCACATGTATGCACATTGTAGTGGCTGTGTAATGGCTAATGTTTGGGTGCATTGTGTGTGTGTGGTAAGTTTGTGAGGGCACCAGACTTACACTCCTCCTCACTAGAAAAAATTGTATGTCTGTCAGATATCTGTACCATTTTCTGCCTCCCATCTGTCAAGTGCATCTGTCTCAGTCATCTCTGAACCAGGTCACCATTCATCATGTTCTTTTCCATAACCCTCATATTGTACAAGGTATTGTACCCCTCATCCTCTCTGTCTGGCATCCACAATTTAATTGATGAACCATTCTTCGATTCCATCCTCAGTAATGACAGGACATGGTCTGGAGAGTTCATGATCAGGGAAGAAGACAGGATCATTGGGGATAAAGCATTTTAAAGGGTTGGCATGGAATCCAGGGAATGTTTTAGAGTTGTTGGGTAATTTCAGTGCATATTCTGACTGTTCTGGGTAGGCATGGGTGATTGCATATGGTCCATCATGTTGTGGCATGAATTTGGCAACCCTTTTCTTGTCTTTTTGCCTATAAAAACATCATCTATTCTCTGTGGAGAGCATCACTTGGTTGCCCACCTTGTAGATCTCTTCAGGGGCACAGTGTTCATTGGCATGATATGCCTGGCAAATCTTGGCTGCTAAGAGGTTGTCTTGTGCTTCTTGAACATCAAGGGCCAAATGAGTGATAATCTCGTGCACAGTGGTTTGCTCAGTGGAAGTATTGGTGGGTATGGTAGTGATTTGGGGGATGATATAGAAGCTGGACTTGGCAGACAGGCCCTTCTTTCTGATGACAATCCTGAAGGACCTTCCAATTGACATCAGGCCCCTTCTGAATGTCAAGGAATTGATGCTCAGATGAAGAGATGCTTGACACAATGAACACGTATGCAAGATGAGAGTTTGCTTTTCAATTCACAAGGGCACAGTGTTTGGCAAAGTCAGGTTCTGGGATATCACCCATAACATATTCATAGAGGCCATTAAGGGAGAGGGTGATTATAATTTCCTTGCACCATTCTTTGTAGTTAGATTTGAGCTTGTCCAGATTTTCACCAGTATATTGGACAGATAGCTTGATGAGAGAAATGGATGGGGTGCAGTAGTGTCAGCTCCCATAATAGAAAGATGACAATGGTAGGTGATAAAATGTCAAAGAAGAAAGGGAGAAAGGTGCTGGAATACCAGGTGCATTTTGTGAAAGGCAAAGGAACTGATCCAGAATCCAAGTGATTGGACATGTGGACCAAAAGAATGACATAGGCAAATGTTGAGTGACTAGGATATTTTCTTCCAGTGTTCAAATATGATGGGAGTGGCCCATAACCTGTAGAAAAGTGATCCTAGTACAAACAAGATTGTCTCAGTCTCAGTACAAGTGACTCTATTCATGTATACTGTATCTAGTACAAATAGGATCATCTAATGGGTACTGGAAGGGGACTAGGGGGGGGGGCATGTGTTTCTCCTATTTTTTTTATGTTCATCCAATATTTTTCCTTGCCTCATTTCCTTCTATTCTTCATTTTCTATGATTTTTCCTTATTTTATTACTAATTTTCCTTTCTATCATGTTTGTGCATGTTGACAGTTTTATATTTACACTGACATCTACAGTTGCAGACAAACAAAGTCAACTAATTTTAGTGACCAAATTTTGGAGGTTGGCACAAACATCTGGTGGCCTCAAAAACCGTTCAAAGAGCCTAATGAAGATATTTCCATGAGCTGATTTCTCAATTTTGAAAAAGTTGGGTTAGGTACCTCAAAAATTTGGCCACCCCCCTAAAAAAATTGGTAAAATCTTAAAAATAGTGCATTTGACTCCCCTTGATTAGTGGTGTCTGATTCTGTATAAATATTAAGGTTACATGGGACCGATCAGCTGCAATAAACTTTGCCAAATATGGAAATATTTGCTACTAGGTTGACTGTTTGCCTTCTCCAAGGCTTACCCTAACATTTGGAAGGTCCTCAAGACTGACAAAGCGCAGATCAGAGGTGGGAAAACACACCCCAAATGTCAAGTGGCATGCTGAACATTTTTGGTGTGTTAGTTTTGGTGTTAGTTTTGGTGTGAGTTTGGTGTTGCATTCTGCAGGGGATGGCCTGGATCATGATGGGAACATGGCTATTATCAGAATTTGTCACAATCTTATTTCATTTTTTCTATAGTATTGTAACATATTTGAACATCTGAAAGCAACATGAGAAGTCCGGCAGTACTAGGTTTTGCATAAAAACCTGCAGTAGTGAACTTGTTTGTGGCTACTGATCTTGGGACATTCTGACACGCCAGTCATGCTAGTTGAGATTATTTCCTCCCATCAATAGGTTGAATGCAAGCAGAGTGTGTCTGGGGATGTTGTCGAAGTTTCCAAACACTCTCAACCTGCACTAGGGTTGCCAAAGTTCAGTTCTGAACTGACGCAAAGAACCAGAACCAGTAGAACTGAACTGATGGTTCTGTTCAGTTCTGGTTCAGTCCAGCCACTGGACATAACAGTTCTGGTTCTTGGTTCAGGACATGGGTGTGGCAAGAGAACCGAGGTTCGGACCAGTTCAAACTGAACTTTTTGAGGGGTGCCCCACACTGACATTTCTTATATTTTTTTCAGCTTATATTTTTCATTTCTTATAGGTTTGATTTATAACAACGAAACTACACCTGGGCGATGACAGTGGTCACTAAAATGACCATGGAAGCACCCACAACCACCACCATGAGTAAATGCTTGTGGGAATGCATCCAACTAATCCACAAGAGAATGGCAATGCTGCCACCAAAGTAAATGGAACGACAATGGAACAATGAGAGGGTGGGAGACGAGGGGGAGACAACAAGAAGGAGGCAAAGCAAGCAAATAAAAGGTCCTAGAGACGTCAAACATCTCTTGGGCAATTGGTAAGTTTTTTTTCTTTCTCATTTCATTATTTTGTTACCAACAAATTTTCTCAGGTACTAACCAGAACTGATGATGACAATGACAGGGGGGTGCTCAACAATGAACCAAGGGTGGTAGGAGGAGGAGGACCAATTGGATCACCAGAAAGATGGGGAATGAGCAAACAGTGGGATGACCATGAGGAAGGCGACGACAATGCAACACAACATGCCAACGGTACCATGGGCCCATGCCTTTAACCCCCCTCCCTCGCATCCTTTGCAAGAGGAGGGTACTCTAGTTTTATTTTATTTTAAATGCTCTGGATGATGGGATGACCCTCCCCCCATGTTTTGTGTGGGGTGGGAATTATTATTTTTTCAGTTTAATATTGTTGCTCCCCCTTGCATTTGCATGAGGGCTTAGTTTTTTTTATGTACATAATAGTGTTGTACCTCCGAATACATAAGATTTTAACAACTGAATGTACTTGAAGTTGTACATGTGTCTGGTGTGTGGAAATTGGTACATAGCACTTTTTTAATTTTTTTTATCTCAGTTCACCAGTTCGAACCGAGAACCGGACTGAACAGAACTGTTGAGAACCAGTTCTTTCCTGTTCTGCTCTGTTCTCAGTTCTGTTCTAGAAAATTAGTGAAAGTTCAGTTCATGGTTCAGCAAAATGTGCCAAGAACTGGACTGAACTGAACTTCGGCAACCCTAACCAGCACAAGAGGTTTGGGACAACTTTTCGAAGTGGCAGCATATGATGTCTAAACAGTGCCAAATAATGTGCTGAAAATTTGCTACTGCAAGTTATTATGCAAAACCCTGTAAGCGGCAACATTCTATGGTACAATGTGGGGATCAAAAGCTTAGCATATAATTTTCGGGAGGGGTCTATTATTTTGAATTCATCTGTCACAAGGATATCTGTACCTGAGAGCACTCAAAATGTGATTCTATGTCATTGATTACATACTAAGCCATATAATTTTTACTTCTTAGACCCCCAAAGGGGTACACAATGTTGTGAAAAATGACCCAAAAAATTTGGCCACCCTAGAATGTTGTGGGAAAAACTTCGGAGGTGTCTTTTCTGATGCATTTTGATGAGCTGAATCCGAATCTGAGGTCTGTTTGTTGCCAAAAATTCCCGATCATGAGATATTAAATTAGTCAAATTTAAAGCCCATTTATGCAAGTCCAATGGTGAGCGGTACACTGTGGTGACACTTATGCTTCCTCTGCACTGCATGCATGCAAGACTCATGCTTGAGCCTCCTACAGTGCCGCATGCTCGAAAGTTCACGCTGAACCCCTAATCCATCACTTGGAACAATGTGTCACCCCTATTCCTAGAGAGAGATGTGAGCCACAGAGTTTATTCTTGTCTCAGATACTCTCTGCCTCTCACTATCTCCTAGGTAAGGGTTTTTGCTCATAAGTATTCTCTCTGACTCTCACTCTCTCATAGTGTCTTTTCCACCCATAACACAATTGGTCATGCAGAGTGGGAGTCCTGGGATGGCCCTATACTCTGGGAAAGAATTGGTAAGGCATTTGCTTGGCCAGCATCTGAGATGAAAGAGGCTCGACACATGGCAGTTGTATATGAAGCAAATGGGATTCCGGTATTACTTTACATTATTTTACTGTGAGAACCCAACTAACTATGTTTCTCTAGCAAAATTCCCACTCAGGCCCTGGTATTGCAGCATTTTCTAAGCTTCTACAAGATGGGCAATGGTGTTGGAAGGATGTTTCATTTCACAGCCCAAGGCTCAATCTTGCATGTGATCATAAAGTAAGGGAGCAAATGTTTCATACAGCTCTCAATGCTGCTCATTCATGCTTCACTCTTTGGAACAAAATATCCCCAGGCAACAAGGATCACATGCAGCTGGCTGAAATATTCATTGATGAAATGCATATCCTGCCTTCCCACTTTCAGTGGGTCAGGAACCTTACCCTCATCTTTTTGAATCAGAGGTCAGGATGCAAGATGTGTCAACTTGACACTACCTCTGCACATGTGCCTATGGATACCAAAGGCACTTATCAGCAAGACAGGACTGTCTATCCACATTCCAAAATAACAACACTTCACCTCCCCCATCCCCTTCCGTTAGCAGAAGCTGAGGAGTCATCATCATCTTCATCAGATAGTCTTGATGAAGAGATTAACTTGGGTGACTTTTATGACTATAGCACAGCATCAATATGGAGTGGAAATGCTCCACCCCTTTTTGATGTGTGGACTTTTGATTCCTCTGGTTTGAAAGCTCTTCCCAACTTTGCTTGCACATGGAGAGACAGAGGATACAGATTACCTCCTTATTTTGCCCAGGTCTCCAGCAAAAAAACACCCACAGATTTTATTTCATGCCTCCTGCCAACAATGGATAATGCTACTCAAGAAGGCACCAAATTTGATACTGCCTCTCCATCTTCAAGGCAGCATGATCCTGAACTACAAGGAATCATCCAAGATATTCCAAGCAGGAGTTCCTCCCCAGAAGCTACTTTATTGGGTGCAAAAGGAATGCTGGATGAGGCAGGTAGGGTTACAAAAACAAGAGAAAGTTATAACGTCTTTGTTCAAGGAAAGACAAGGACAGATGATTTTCTAAAGCTGGACCTCGAATGAGATCATGTTGTGTTAACTCAAGACCAGGTTTCAATTTCCACTGACATTGACAGCATTCTTTTTGTCACAACAAGTACATTACTTTCATGCAAAGGCGCCATCAATTTGCATCTGCTACCTCATTTTTCCGATCAACCACCATTTTCTGCAAATCCCTCAGTGTATGTCACACTTTTGGGACCTCCAGGAGATGAAACTGAGCTCAATAATCCACATCTTCAAAGCAAAGTTCAGCACCCCCTTGGTTACATTCTGCACATGCCATTTGGTCACTTTGGCAAAGCTTCTCAGCAGTTTAATCTTTATGTGTTCTTCCCAAGAATGATACACAAGAACATCAACAATAATTGAGCAATCACCATCATGCCCCTTGAACTTCAAGAACTATGGATTTCGGAAGCCATCTTCAAAGCATTGGCTTCAGCCCTGAAATTGGAAAACTGGGAAAGTAGAAATGACTCGTTGTCCTAAGGAATGTAATGTGTATGGGAGGAAGATGAAGAAGGAGAAAAGGAAAAAGAAAGAACGTCCAAGGAAGTATTCTGTTATGATGGAGGAAGTGGAGGATGAAGAAATGCCAAATGGGGAAGTTCTGATCATGATTGAGAAAGAAGAGCAGAAGCAAACCTTTAAAGCAATTCGTGGAGGACAGTCATGGGACAAGAAAAGTCTATCATGGATATCTGTCAGTGTTCCAGAAGAAGGAGTCTGAGTGAATGCCGGTGCAGAAGCCATGGGATCATGTGATCAAGATGAAGCCAGGGTTTGTGCCAAAGAAGTTGAAGGTATATCTGTTATCTCCAATGGAACAAGAAGAAGTGGATGCATTCCTGAAGGAGCAATTGTGGAAAGGATACATATGACCTTCGAAATCACCACAGATGTCACCAATATTCTTTGTGCCAAAGAAAGACCAAAGGAAGAGGATGTATACAGATTATAGGTATCTGAATGAGTGGACAGTGAAGAACGCGTACCCCCTGCCATTGATCTCAGAAATAATTGACAAGGTGGGAAAAGCCAAGGTCTTTACAAAATTGGATTTACAATGGTGATACAACAATGTACAAATAAAGAAAGGAGATGAGTGGAAGGCTGCATTTGCCACGCATCGAGGATCCTTTGAGCTGCTTGTCATGTTGTTTGGGATGACAAATAGTCCCCCAACCTTTCAAAATATGATGAACAACATTTTCAAGGACGTAATAGACAAAGGCGTGGTAATAATATTTATTGATGACATTCTGATATTCATGGAAGATGAAGAAAATCATGAGGTGATAGTGCAGGAGGGGTTACGGAGGTTGGCAGAGAATGATCTATTTTTGAAACCAGAGTTGGGGCAAGCGAAATCAAGTTCCTAGGATTATTGATTGGCCCTGACGGGATCAAAATGGATCTGATCAAGGTTCAGGTGATCACTGATTGGCCTGCACCCACCCATGTCAAGGAGGTTCAAGCCTTCTTGGGACTCACAAATTATTATTGTTGCTTTGTGCACAATTTTTCTAAAATTGCCACACCCTTATGTAACCTTACATGAAAGGGAGTAGTGTGGAGGTGGGGAGAGCAGCAGCAGACAGTGTTTGAGGAATTGAAGAGGAAGTTTGTGGAGGGACCAATATTAGCCCCAGTAGATTTCACATGCCCTTTACGAGTGGAATCAGATGCATCCAATTTTGCTACTGGAGCGGTATTAATAATGCTGTGCAAAGATGACAAATGGCATCCTTGTGCATATCTGTCCCAAGGGTTGAATGATGTGGAGAGGAATTATGATGTGCATGACAAAGAGATGTTGGTGATAATATGAGCATTGGAGGCATGGAGGCATTATTTGGAAGGATGTATGCATCAGATTGAGATCTGGATGGATCATCAAAATCTGCAATACTTCATGTCCGCTAAAAAGCTTAATCACCGGCAAGTGTGTTGGACATTATTCCTATCGCATTTTAATTTTGACTTGGTCCACAAAGTGGGAAGCTTAATGAGAAAGGCAGATGCATTATCCAGACATATTGATCATAAAAGGGGGGTGGAGGAGGACAATAAGAATGTTACCTTACTAAACCCAAATACTTTTGCATTTGCGCTATGCATCAAGGGCATATATTAATAGATGGCTCGGAAACGGAAATGTTGTCTAAAATTAGACAATGTTCAGAAATGGATGATGAAGTAGTGGAAGCCATGAAAGCTCTGAAGGGAGAGAAGAAAGGGAATATTAAAGGAGATGAATGGGCTGAGGACCAAGGGTTGGTGTTGTTTCAAGGAAAAGTGTATGTACTGAAGGATCAGGATTTGTGAAGGGAGATCGTCTGGTTACATCATAATACGCTGACTGCCAGACACCCAGGAAGATGGAAGACATTGGAATTAGTAATGAGAAGTTATTGGTGGCCCAGAATTTCAAAGTATGTGTTGGGGTATGTGGATGGATGTGATATGTGTATGAGGGGGAAGAAATTTCCAGAAAAACCTGCAGGAAAATGAATGCTGAACCCTATACCTAAAGCGCCATGGCAGGATATATCTGTGGATTTTATTACCGGATTACCCGAGGCTCAAGGGTACGATGCAATATTTGTAGTATGCAACCACTTTACAAAAGAGGTCCATATTATTCCTACTACTACAGAAACCTCATCATTGGGCTTGGTGCGCCTTTATCTAAATCAGGTATGGTGGTTACATGGGTTACCTCATACCGTTATCTCCGATCGTGGACCACAATTTGCTTCCGCATTTATGTGAGAACTAAACAACATATTGGGAATTCAAACCAGATTATCTATGGCATATCACCCGCAGACCGATGGGCAGACAGAGAGAATAAATCAGGAGTTGGAGCAGTACCTACATATGTTTGTCAACTACCGACAAACTGACTGGCCCGAATGGCTGGCAACTGCTGAATATTCCCAGAATAACAAATTCCATTTGGCTACTTGTATGTCACCCTTTTTCGTGAATTATGGATATCATCCTTGCATGAGAGTAGAACCCAGAAGGGAAGTCAAGGTACAGTCAGTAGAAGACTTTGTATCTAAGATGCAAAAGGTACAAGACAAAGCAGAGGCGGCATTGAAGAAAGCACATGATGACATGATGCAACATGCAGATCATACTCGAGCATGTGCTCCAGAGTACAAAGTTGGTGACTTGGTGTGGCTAAGTACCAAGGACCTCAATATTCCACGACCTTTGAGGAAACTTATGGAGAAACAAGTTGGCCCATATGTGATCTCTAAAGTGATCTCACCTAATGTGGTAGTGCTAAAATTACCCCAATCATTCAAGATTGATCCCAAGATTAATGTATCCCGCCTACATCCTTACCGCCCACCCACTATTCCTGGCCAACAAACTACTCCGCAACCTCTGATAATAGTAGAAGGTGCTCCAGAATACGTAGTTGAAGAAATTCTAGACTCATGTCTTTGATGGAACAAATTGGAGTTCTTAATAAAGTGGAAAAACTATACCGATGAAAATAATTTGTGGGAGCCTGAAGAGAATTGTAAGCAAGTGGGTAACATGATCACCCAATTCTTTAAATGTAATCCGAATGCTCTGGGTCACATTGCGAGAATGGTGTATGAGAGGATGAGATTCCAGCCTTACCAAAATTTCACAGAGGGGACAAACACAATATTTTCTTGCCTGGAAGTCGAGGCATAAAAGGGGGGTAATGTTAGGAAACCACCCCATTACATAATAAAATTTCATTTTTATTTTATTATGTCGAATTATGCTACATGACGCCAAATAACACCAAATGACGCTACACTTTGATAGCATGAGAATTTTATTTCGCATGCATCAAGATGTATGTGCATGTACGCACACGTCGGTAACAACAATGTACAATATGTGTAACATAGTATATAAACCCTAAATATACACCTAGGGGACCCAGTTGTGTTCTCTTAGGTATTCCACCTACACTTTCGGTGTGAAAGGCCTTTGTCAACAAACTCACCTATTAATAACCCCTCGCATCAAAACCATCAATTCCCCCATCACAAGCGCAGATCCTGCCCCCTTCTTGTAGAGAGAACCCACATGGTCTTAGCTAGCAGATAGTGGGTGTCGCCCTAACAGATATTGATGTTTGTGGGCTCAATACTCAGTATCAAGTTCCCACACCAGTATCAAGTCTGCATTTGGCCTCATTAGTTCTAGTGTACAATATTCCATACTAGATGCCCCTAAAATCCTTCAATCCAAGAGCCAGTTACTGATCTTGTTTATCTTGATGCAATGGGGTCTTCTCAGCTATTTTCAACCATGGTTGATTCATTCTTGGGCTTTGCTCTGCCTTGATCTCATGGTCTTGGGTGTCACCTCTTTGCTGTATTTCTAGGGCACTACCCTTACAACATCATACTATAACTCTTGAATGCCTTTGGACATTCTCACTCAAGATTTTGGGAGCTACTACATGTTTGTGTCTCGACACGACATGATGTTTTCACTTGCACAGCCGCTTTGATTTTCAACATCTTCGGACTATCATATCTCCTCTGTTGTAGGTTCATTTTCTATCATCTCTTTTGGACTCTGACTAACTTGCACCACGGTTCCTTTCCTGTCATGATCAATCCCCATACTTGCTCTTTCATTCTGGAATTTTTATGCATCTAGGTAGTAGGTTCCACCACAAATACTAGTACATCCATTGCTTATCTCTTTCTTTCCTTCAAATAATCTACTGAAGGCTCTCTACAATCTGCTAAGTCATAGGACTTTTGATCCAGCCTTTATTCTCTTATTGCAATTTTTATATTTTGCATTTTTTTAACTTCTTTGTTAATTCATCTAATACTTGTTTGTCATTCTTGAAATTGATTCCAACTATTTATCCTTAAAATGGCTCTTGGGTTACCCAGCTCCCATAGGATTTCATGCATCTCCAGATGTTGTGTGATTGATTTACACTTTACTATTCCAATTGTGTGGCTTAGAAAAGCTAAAATAATTCAGGGAAATCCTAGTGCATACAAGAGGCCCAAATCCATGTCTACTCATGGGGTAGTTAATTAATTGCCAAGATGCACAGGGACTGTGAGGGAATGAACAGAAAATCTTTTTCCTTCCTTTTTTGTATTTTCCCTTTTTGAGAATTTATTTTCTAATTAATTATATCATCCCACAAACATCAATATAGAGCCACCATTTCACCTCCCACAGTATTGGACATGCCAGAGGGGGTCCTAGCTATGGTGGAGGCATCAAGCAACAATGTTCTGATGCGACTCTACTACATGTGACTGCTAACTAGCTATGGTCATGTGACTACCTGGAGTAGGTGCCACACCACATATTAGTTGACATGATCCTATCACGTCATGGCTCCTGATCTGTAGTAAATCTGCTTATCTCCCACCCATCAGTAATATTGTTGACTTCAACCTTGTAAGGTATCCCACCTAGCCTGCCCAACATAGGCCACCCTTTGATATCATGTAAGCAATAGATAATGGACTAATAACAGATCAAATCATAGATCATGCTTGGCACAACAAGATCAATGTGATGGGCAACTCGGCTACTTCCAACATTGCCATCTACATTGCTGCACCACATTGCACTCATCATCCCCCATGACGAGCTCACTATTCCACTCATTCTGCACCCTTTTCCTTCGCTTTTTTTGGTAGATAATACTTATATATGTGCATAGAGTGTTATTAAACAATCAATTTCGCTTTTACACCCATTTTGGGCCTATAACAAACATCTTCTCTTGATAAAGAGAGGAGTAGGGGTCTCTTTTTCCATTGAGGGGCTCTACTACATGTGCATGGGCATATAATTATATTTAGAGCTATGTACACAAGTGTTATTTGTGCTGTATGAGGTAGGAAGGGAGGGAAGGGGGAGAAGTGAGAGAGTGACCAAAGAGGGTAACCTGTAATGAGCATGTACATGTTCCACAGTCACCAGGGTGTATGTAGAAGGATGGCCAGCTACAGGCTGACCTCACTGCAGGCTCTCCACAGTCAATTGCCTCGAATATCCAACCTGAAGATGTAGAACTCTGGCTACCCTCAAATCTACCTCCAGAGAGGCAATGTGTGACATGCATTGAAGGGCTTCCAGAGATGGAGAACAAACTGTGGATGGCCCAATGTTATGATGGGCTCAAAGGTGTTCGACATCTCCTCCACATAAAGGCATGGATGGTGCATCTCAAGAACAAGAATGTCTGAGGACAGAGGGATGGATTACACTCGCAGGCAGTTATTGATTGGGTCCACATGCATGCACACCTCTTTGCAGAAAAATACTGTGCCACACAAGTTGCAAAGCTTGCACTTGTAGGGAGTAGTGACTGGGAGGCTATCCTGCAGCCACTCAAGGATAGTGAGATACATGCATACACTGATCCCAGCTAAATGAAAAAGTGGAGTGGAAGGCGGGGAACACAGGAGGATGAAGAAATGGAGGCTGTGGTGGTTGGCATGAAGGGTCAGGGAGAAGGGAGCATTGACCTTCCTCCCAATGTCTATGTGCAGAGGGATGGCACAGGGGAGACACACTGCACCCTCTCTTGGATCTGGACAACAATGCCTGTCAACCTGGTGGATGGGCAAAATGACGATATCCTGCAATCAGAATGGGAAAAGAGCCACGTGCACACTGCACAAGCAACAGAGGAAGTTATCCTTCTCCATGAGGAGATGCATCATGTATTGGTATTCCTTCCTTGGAAGGCAGACTGGTGGCTGCAACAGGCAGAGTGTAGCTCAGTATCAGATTTGTCACTTTTGGAAGGCCTGTGGGCTTATGCCATGCAACAGTCATATGTCCAGACCCTCCTAGCCACCCACTTTCATTGAATCTCGAAATCACCACTGGAAGATGTGATGGAGTCCACCCAGTGTTAGGGCGACACCCACTATCTGCTAGCTAAGACCATGTGGGTTCTCTCTACAAGAAGGGGGCAGGATCCACGCTCGTGATCGGGGGATTGATCGTTTTGATGGAAGGGGTTATTAATAGGTGAGTTTGTTGAGATAGGCCTTTCACACCAAAAACGTAGGTGGAATACCTAAGAGAACACAACTAGGGTCCCCTAGGCATATATTTAGGGTTTATATACTATGTTACACATATTGTACATTGTTGTTACTGATGCACTCGTACATGTGCATACATTTTGATGTGTGCAAAATAAAATTCTCACACTATCAAAGTGTAGCGTCATTTGGCGTCATGTAGCATAATTCGACATAATAAATAAAATGAAATTTTATTAGGTAATGGGGTGGTTTCCTAACACCCAGGAGGATGATGAGCATGACGACAATGATGACCTGAAGGGCAATGACAAAGATGATGGCACCAATAACAATGGTGACAATGATGGCAATGGGGCTGGCATGGGAGGAGAGGATGATGGCAGCAACGAGCAGTGAAGGTAGAGGACAACAATGACAATGACAGCAGCAATGGTGGCAATGATGGTGGCAACAGTGGCAATGATGGTGGCAACAGTGGCAATGATGGTGGCAGCAGTGGCAATGATGGCAGCAACAGCAGCAAGGGTGGCAATGACAGGCGGTGATATGGGAGGGGTAGTTGTGGGAGGGGCAGTTGTGGGACCAGTGGATGACAAGCAGCAAAGGAAACAGAGATTTAGTGGAAGGAGGCAGGAATTACCATTTCAGGATGTGCTGCCCAATGTCGATGGGCACTGGTAGTGCCTGTTGATGAGCAGGGTTAGTTGCTGGACTATTTGAGAAACCGTGAGATGAACTGGCATAGCTCTAACAGCCTGCTGGTGATTACTTCCTGATTAGGAAGTTGGTAAACTAAGCTCTATGATGCATAGGTATAGTTAGTCAATTGACTATATATGATACATAGTACCAGTTGTATCAGGTGGTCCAGTTGTCCCATCGTCCAGTTGTCTCATCCCATCATCCTGGTGCCCATTGTTGTGGTTTTGAGCCATGTTGTTGTAATCAAACCTATTACTAATGAAAAATGAGTTAGTTAAACAAAACAACAAAGAACATTTGAAAAAATACTTACTAGTGGCCCAAACAACAATAATGTCATTCGGGCCCTGCTTCTGTCTTTGGTTTGTGGGGTAGGAGGAGGCGTCATTGACAGTGGTGATGTGTTGATGATGCTGCTGTGTGCTTTGTAATACACAGCCATCAGGTGTTGTATGCACAGCATTGCTTTTCCATGACAGAAAAGCTCTTGTAGTGTAACAGTTAGGGTCATTTGCTTCATTATGTAAGCTATCTCAAAGTGAGGGTTTGAATCCTACTGATAATTACATTTTCTATTTATAAATAAATAAGTAACTGCAAACACTGAATGCCAGGACTGTCCTAGGATTGTCTGAATGGATGCACTAGGACTGTCCGATCAGATGCTAGGACTCTACTAGGAGTCTGCTCAGAATGGACCTACCAATTTGGCAGGTGTCTCAGCCAACAAATTTCTAGTCGAGTCTGAGTGGACTCCACTCAGATTGGGGGGGGGGAGTGTAAAGACCTTGGTGGCCGCAACACGATCTTGCTCCATTGTGCAAGCTTAGTTCCTGAGACAATCTGAGTTCTCATGTTGGTGAAGCAGAACCTTTGCCTTGGCCATATTGCTGTGCAAAACAAAGATTGATTAATTACACATTATCTTGTTATATGTATACATCTCTACAACCAATCCAACTGTTTCTTTAGTACACTGTCATGGCCATGTACTACCAAATTAACCACCATCCATACCGTCAGCAATGCAGGTGACAGGCTATGGCTATGGCTCAGGTATACCATGACCATAGCCCCACCATATGTCTACAGCCAACAGCTGTTACTAGTGTTTGAAGGTCCAGTTTGGTCCTGTTTTTTTTTCCATTTCTGGAGTGAACCGGGACTGCAACTGGTTCATTCAGATTGCAAAGCTAAATAAAACTGGACCAGACCACAAGAAACTGGTTCTTTGTGGCCAAGTCCAGTCTGAGAACCAGTTGCAGCTGGTTTGGGCCACAACTGGGCATCAACTGACTTGAGTTGGTCTAAACCTACATTATATACATAATATATTCTAAAACTAAGATAATGCCCCTCACAGGTAGGGGCCTGTGAGTGAGCACATAGGTAGTACAATAAATAAAAAAAGAGAAAACATACCCCCTACCTCACAGGATGTGCAAGGAGGGGGCTGTGAGCGGCCGTTGTCATTGTCCCATTTTCATTGTTGTCCAGTTGTTGTTGTTGTTGTACATTTGTTGTTGTTGCACTCTTTGTTGTTGTTGTCCTCTTTGTTGTTGTTGTCCCTTCATCCTATTATCATCATCATCATCCTATTGTTGTCATCATCACCCTATCATTGTTGTCTTCTGAGTTGTCCCATCATTGTTCTTCTGGTTGTCCCCCTGTCATTGTTCTCCTGTCAGCACCCCCATCTCCCCCTGAGAGCAGTGGCTCACAGGCTGGGTGGTGGTGCTGTGTTGGGGTAGAGGTTGGCAGTTGGATGTCATTGTCAGGAAAAGAAAGAACCTTAAAAAAGAAGAAGAGAAAAAGTTAGTTGAATAAATAGTAAAACAAAACATACCTGAGCTGAAATGACACTATTCATCGGTTTGGCTCACTTTACCTTCAGTTGTTTGAGTTGCTGTCATCCTCAGCAACCCCAACTCACCCTACGAGCAGTGGCTCACAGGTGTGGTGGTGTTGCTGTGTTGTTGTTATTGTTGATGATGTTGTTGGTCATGGGCATGGTGTCTGCAAGTGGCACCACTTTTCTGTTTGGGTGCACAAACATGACCAGATGGCACAAGAATCCCTGAGAATCTGCTGATGAAAATTAGCTGTTCATTTTGCAGCTGTAGAGCACTAATGGGTCAAACAGCTACCATAATTACCACATGAGACACACTGCCATGGCTGCAGTGAGGTTGAAATGGCCTTCTAGAGATAATGACAAAGGAGTATTTGCTGGTATATGCCGAAATGGTCCTTATGCATCCAAGTTTTGTAGTCTTGATTCACACTCATCTCCAGACTCCAAACCATTTGTGAGGTGGGGTAAAAGTTTTTTCCAACAATTTCAGAGACTGCAACTTCCAACACACTAATACCCCACCTCAATGACTGGCACAACTTGTAAATGTGGTGGTGTCAGCACATCGGCAAGTTTCCAAGTCAGCTCAGTATATGATTGCTTCAATGAGGATGTCATGCAGTTTACACGAGGAGGCTATATTACTTGAAAATAAAATATATCCTATGCTTCCCAATGATCATGGACCTCATTCAATGCATACACAATGTCCAAGTTTCTTTGTCAGAGAATGGCTTCACCATTCCAACATTTCTACATACCATTTTAGTTATACAACATGCTGACCATGCACCACTTTGTGAAAACCTACTCTTTGAAGCAGAAGCCATTTGCTCGGACTTACTCAGGCATAGTACATCTGATTCTGTATTCTTGTGGGCATTTTCAACTGTTAAAAATAAATTATGGAGTCATTCCAGATCCTGTAGGCAAAATAGTGATTAAGGCTCCAACCATTTGGTATATGTATACATGCCGAGGACCAAGTATACATAAATGATTGTCTAAACAGTATAACCATCTATATATGTTTAATAAACAATATATACACAGTTTTTAATACTATTATTTTTTCCATTATCACCATGCTTCCACCGATGCACCTTGCATGGCATCATCTCAAACAACCCACTCCATATCCAAACCTTTGTCAGTAGGGCCATGGTAATCGTCTTCTCCTTCAAAGAACTGCATAAATTGCTGCAAATGTGTCAGGACTTTGAGAAGACTCACTTGACAGAGACACTGGTCACAGGTATAGTGAGATAGTCCTGAGCCATCCGAGAAATGGTAGGAAATTCAGTGGCATGTACCTGAACACCAAGTTGTTAGAAAGTTACAGGTGCTAAATATGGAACTCACCTTCCACCAAAGGAGCAGGTTTAACAGAACTTCCTGAGTTGATGGCTCATCACTCTTTCCCTCTTCCCCTTCTTGCATCTCCATCAGAGCGGCTTCAAAGCTGAGGTACTGAGCCAGCTCATCAGCAAGTTCTTCTCATGGAGTGCGCTTCAAGATTGTGGTTGTTTTAGTCATGATGGTGGGCCGTTGGAATGAGCATGCACTGCCAAGAAATGATGCTGTCTTCACAACAGGTTTTGCAGCTGGTTTTGGGGCAACAGCTGGGGCTGGGGCTGGTGCTTCAAGGTAAGTCTCAGCAATATATTTGAAAATGGCTTCAGCAGTACTGATTGTGTTGTCTTGTGCAGCTGCATCATCTGAATCTGCAGTAGCCATGAACCAGTGGCTATGCAAACATGGGTGTAAAACTATCAAAATATAACATCTCAGTTCACATGTTGGATTGAGAGAATGATGAAGTGACTTAGTGTCCTGACAATATAAGAATGATGCAGTTTTGCAGGGATGGCATACTTCCTGAGTTTTGCAAGGCCCTGCTCTGCAGCATGCTGTATCTTGTACAAGTGCTCCCAAGAAGTCGAGACCGCCTTGAGATGTTTTTCCATTTTGTGATAAAGGGGTAACACAAATGGAATGGTGGGGACTTTGCTGTGCAACATCTGTAGGGTCACCTCTGTAAATGGCTGTAGACATGGGTTAGGGGAAGCATTGTGGTGGACTCATGTGCTCATACATACCTCAAGGACATCTGCAATTTTTCCCAAAGTCTTCCATTCATCCTCCATCAACAACAACACATGCAAGCCAGCTGTCTTGAAAACCCAATCATTGATTGCCTGCAGGAGAATATCAGATGCTATGACCAATACAGTTTGTTTGAGACTGACCTCTTTGAGCAGCTCAGCTCGACGAATCATTGCATGCATGTAGTGCCAATGCATGTGCACATCTCGGACCACCACCAACACCTCTTGTCTGTCCTTGTGCTTGGAGTTTTTCTTGTAGTATTTTGAGATCATGCATTTCCAAAACTTCTTCCACTGCTGAGGGGTTGAAACAATCTTGTATGTGATGTAGCATAGCTGAAGCAAATGAGTAGGCCAAATATGAGATTTTCACAGTTAAGAATACATACCTTCGATAGTGGACTCTCTGTCACCTTCAGCTTCTCTTCATCCTCCAGTGTGATATTTTCTTTGGGCACCACCTCATCATCCTCCTCATCTTGGAATTCCTTGTTATCCAACCCAACCTGATCAGGGTCAACATTGATGTCGAGATGTAATGGCTGTTCCTTGTTGAGAGTAAAGTAATCGACTTCATCAGGATCATTGGCTTTGCCAAGTGTGGCCAGGATCCACAAGGTTGACAATGTGACATATACAATGAATGTGTAAGTTGGGTGATTGAGGTATCCCATATTTGGCCAAATGAAGCTGAGCAACAGTCATGACAATAACATTGTTGACAGAGGCATTGTCAGTCGAGATGTTAATGCAGTGCAGTTAGGGCAAGGCAGGGGTTACCCCTGGGTGTCAAATCTCATACCCTTACCCCTACCCCTGAACACCCTACCCTTAGGGGTAAGGGTATGGAAACATATAAGGGTTGCCAAGGGTATGGGAGGGTTTGTCAAGGGTACAAGGGTTTGGCACAAAATCAACATATTTAGAGCAAAATTCATTTGAAAAGTGTTGATAACTATTGTATTTACTTTTAATATCACATCTTATTAACACATGAAAGCCATTATTATGTTGGACAATCCCAAAATCTGAATTTAATTGATGAAAATCTTGAATATGAGTCTTTGTAGCTGAAAAAATCAAATGATATTCTTACATAAGCATACCCCTGGCATACCCCTGTGCCCTTAGTAAGGGTACAGGGGTATGCAAGGGTATGAACTTCCAAACCCCTACCCTTACCCCTCATACCCTTATCCCAAAAACACAAGGGTATACCCCTACCCCTGCCTTGCCTTAAGTGCAGTGGAAGTCAGCACCTTATGGTGACCAGAGTCACATGCAAACTTATCTTATCAAAACTGCCAATCTTGCATGCACCATCAGCAAATGCCTTGCTGCCATACAAGCCTTCATGCTCTTCGTCCTTTTTGCCCCGACCTGTCCACCATTGCTGTCGGCTCATAAAAATGTTGCATACTTACATTCTCAGGACCACAGCGCACCACTGGTGGCTCTTCCCTTGCCTCCACTCCCCTCAGTGCATTTCTCCCATCAGACTCATCACCAGAATCAATATCCATGCTCACATCGTTGTCAAACCCTGCCACTCTGGTCCTGGATTTCTTTTGCTCCCTGCGTCTCTTGTTTTCAAATGTCATCCTTTCAGTTGGTTCTCAGCCTTGCACTTTCTTTCCTCTTCCCTCCTCTCATGCTAATATGATGTCATTCAGAATAATCTCACTTTTCTGAGTCATAATTGGCTGCATACCAGTTCATGGCCATACTCCATCTCACCCGTGATCTCTTCCCCATCACTTGCATGAATGTGTTCCGGTGCATCATTGTCCAGTGCATCACTGCATTTTGGCAGTTGGTATGGTTTGTCCTTCAGGTCATCATTGTTGCCCTTGTTTCTCTCAACAAGGGTGGGTGCCATATCTGAAGGAGAATTGACAAAATGACTACATGCATGGAGCTCGCTAGCAGACAGCAAGGCACTAGCATCCCCATCGGGCTTGGACACA
Organism: Tricholoma matsutake; assembly: GCA_026075535.2. Taxonomy (NCBI): domain Eukaryota; kingdom Fungi; phylum Basidiomycota; class Agaricomycetes; order Agaricales; family Tricholomataceae; genus Tricholoma; species Tricholoma matsutake. The sequence goes on from AP026538.1 coordinate 11,901,952, forward strand.
TCTTTCAGAACAATGATTTTAAGACTAGGACATGATTCTACCACTTGAGATAAGAATTTTTACTCAATTGTTGAATTTCCCACTAACCTTGAGCTTGAGCTTGTTGGGGTTTAGTCGTGGCTTCCACGGTCTTAAAATATGAATCAAGACCCTGAGTGTGATCAGTTGCATTCTGCTTTCACTTTGTGTTGTCAGGTATGATGTTTTTTGGGTCAGGATTGTCTCGAGTCTGCTGGTGGGCCATTTTCTGCTCAATCCTCAAGCTGAAAAAAAAGACAAAGGTAGTGGGATGATTCTTCCAACCTTCCGTTCATTACATTTGTAGCTTCTAATATGTAAACCATATAACCATCTATATACTGTATATTTACTGTCTACACCACCTTGGAGGGTAGGGCCTAAACATAAACGTAAACATATACATATACAGTATAAACCATATAAAACAGTTATATAGATGGAATGGTTGGAGCCTTACTCACTTTATGTTCAGTCATTTGAGTTGCCATCGTCCTCAGCAACCCCAACTCGCCCTACGAGCAGTGGCTCACAGGTGTGGTGGTGTTGCTGTGTTGTTGTTGTTGTTGTTGTTGATGTTGTTGTTGGTCATGGGCATGGTGTCTGCAAGTGGCACCACTTTTCCATTTGGGTGCACAAACATGACCAGATGGTCCATGTGCCACCCAAGGTATATAAACCCTTGCTTTTTGTACTTTTTTGTTGGGCATGCCCACTCTTACTTTATATAAAATAGATATGATATATAGTATATAGTATATTAATACTTAGTAGGTCAATACCTGGTTGTAATACCATGTATATACTGACTGGTTGCTGTTGCAACCAGTTTGAACTGACTTTTGTTGGTTCAAAATAAATATACAATATGTCAAACCACAACTGACCTTGTACCAAAATGAGGGCAATCACAACTGCAAAAAGACCAGACTGCAGTTTAGTCCAGTTCGGTTCCAGTTTTTTTCTGGTTTGATGAACCAGACCTTCAAACACTAGCTGTTACGGTATGGTGCACACCACTATCCAGGAAGTCCCTGACTTCCTTCCAGAAAGGTGATTATTAGTAGTGAAAAGAATAAGGAAAGGAGGAAGAATTATGTAGGGAACCTGTTGAAAGATTCCTTACTAGGGCAATTGTGGTGGAGAGTAATAACTAACAGTGTTGATCATCATTATCAGTCACATTCCCACAGTCTCAACATTTTGTGTTTTTTGTGTATTGACTCTATTGAGCATTCCCTCAATATATTTAAGCCATTTGTAGGTATAGTATGTGGCAAGTAGTATGTCAGGCAAGTGTCAGGCCACTACTTCTACTTAAACTGTGTAACTATCTATATACTGTTTAACTACTGCATATGTGGCTTTGGTGAGAAGGGGGTATACATAAATGTAAACATATATGGTATAAACTGTGTAAAGCAGTTATATAGATAGAATGGTTGGAGCCTTAATCATCAGGGGGAGGTTCTCCTCCTGTTTACGTTCTTGAATGAAGAATCCATGACCAAATTGTGAGGCTGGGGTGATCCAAGGGGTTTTTCCACCAAAGAACCTGTTCACCTTTTCATACAATGTCAGGCCTTTGGTGGACAACTCATATCCGGTGAGCTCCCAAGGTACAAAAAGCTGAGCAAAGCTCAGGGCAACATTTTTGATGACGATGATGAAGTAGATGCCACAATAGTCAACAGACTGGATACCCCCAATGTACCCATCCACTACTGGGCCATGTGCAGGGTCCAACAGGTCTGTGTGTTGGCGATAAATCTTCACCCAGCATCCAGAGGTCAAGGGGTACTGGTTGAGACTCTCAATGAGGTGTTGGATGCAGAATACAGAGCCGTCGGGTGAATGGCAATACCATTTTGGTTCAGCAATAATGATGGCCATTTCGTCAGGTGTGCCAATGGATGGAGGGAAGATGTAGAAGGGGTCTGCGACCAAGGGATGAGCAAAGGGAACCTTTGAAATGACAGTGTCAACCACGAACATGATAATGACAGTGGTCAAAGTAGGCAATTATTTGGTGATTATTTGGGCGATTATGTGACGATTTTTGAACACCGATAATCTTTTCATAATAATCACCGAATGGTTGAAATACACTGTCATACAGGACATTGCTGAAGGAACGTTCGGGAAGGTCAAAAGTACACATATCTCACCACAAGCTTTTTACTTGCATCTTGACTGACAATGGATCTTCGTTTCAGTGGCGACGCACACAATCAGGCCACAAAGTTGCGATGAGGTATATCTCAAAGGCTGTCATTCATCGGGAGAAGACAAAAACTCGTGTGCAGTGTGAGTTTGAGTACATGCGCACTCTTCGTCATCCACTGGCACATATAATCAAGCTGTAACTATCCTTCAATGCTTCCGAGGTCTCTGTTCTCATATATCGATGCAGATATGAGGTCATTTCAACCCCAACAGATATCATCTTCATCCTGGAGTATGCCGGTGGCGAGCTCTTTAATTCCATCGTGGCAAACGGGCGGATGTCCAAGCCACAGGCTAGAAGATTCTTCCAGCAAATAATCTCTAGCATTGAATGCTCCCACTGTCTAAAAATTGTGCACTGAGACCTCAAGCCCGAAAACATCCTGCTGGATGATGACCTGAACGTGAAAATAGCCGATTTCGGACTTTCAAATGAGATCAGCGATGGCGACTTTCTTTCCACCAGCTGTGGCAGCCCAAACTATGCAGCTCCAGAGGTTATTTGTGGAGGTGTGTATGCTGGCGCTGAGATCGATGTATGGAGCTCCGGAGTGATCCTGTATGTGATGCTTTGTGGGAGGCTACCTTTTGAGGATGATGATGTCCAAATGCTGTTTACCAAGATCAGCCATCAGTGATGTCATTCTCAGATTTCCTCGCGCAGACAAGCTGACCCTGTTTTATTTTTGTAGAGGGGAGTTATCAAATCCCAGGTTACTTATCGCAAGACGCCCATGGGCTCATCAATTCCATGCTCGCGGTCGACCCTGTGAAATGCATTACGATTCCAGAAATCACTCAGCACCGCTTCTTTACGACAGATCTTCTGCACTATCTAGCACCTCTACCACCCACACCCGGCCCTGTGCTAGGCCATCTCAGTTCACTGGTTACACCTCCCAAAGTAGTGGTGGACTTCGAAATGATCGGGTGCAGGAAGACATCGTGGAAGAACTTGCATCCACCATGATCGGGGTTATGAAAGACGACATCTGGGAGTGTCTGCGAAGGGACGATGGGGCCGAAGGAAATGCTGTCAAAGTCATTCTCGTTCTATTCTAATGCGTAGTGGCAGAGTTCGCAGAGCAGGAGCAAGAGGTGCAGGAAGCTGTCATGGATGTACGTGTTCATTTTGCATACCTGTGGGAAGATGACATTGACATCTCATTACAGCCTCGAAATGCTCTATCACCAAACGCACTATCACCCGGGGGTCTGGACCTCGAAGAAAACCCTTTCAAAGCTGAGTTCAATAGCGAGTTCGATGATGATGATGACCTAGAAGATGATGGGTTTGACTTCATGCAGCTACAAAGCGGGATCGACGATGCCAACCCTGACATTCCCACCTTCGCGGTCCTCAAATCTTCCCTCCCGGAGCAGCTCCCTGAGCAGCACCACCTCACATCATACATATCTGCAAAACACTCTGGTGCGGGTGGACGGGAGAAGAAGCAGCACAAGACGAAATGGCATTTTGGGATCTGGAGCCAGAGCCCGCCAATGGAAGTCATGCTGGAGATTTACTGGACATTGAAGGCGTTGGGGATGGAGTGGAAGGAGAAGAAGAATCTAGGAGGCTTGGGTGGGGTGAGGTGTGACGCATCGAGTGCAGGAATTGAGAGGGTGAGGGATTTGGATGAGGAGGGAGTTGTGGACTTGAAGGCTGCAGCTGGAGTGTACTTCGTTGAGACTCGTGCAAGGGTGCAGGACGTTGTGGTTTGTTGTGTTTCTCGTGCCTTCAGCTGGAGTACTGATATACTACTCCTCCCTTCATTCTAGGTGTTGATGAATCTGCAGCTGTACATGGTGGACTCAATAAACTACCTCGTCAATTTCCATCACAAAAAGTTGTACCGCGCATCGATGGAGCCCAGTGCAGGCAAGGTTGACATGCTCAAGATGAGTCATTCGGAGACAAGCAGTGAGTCGGGTCGCTCGATCAAGGAGAAGGATGGGAGCATGATGGTCAAGGAGGACGAGGTCATGTCTCCATTCTTGTTCATGGATGTAGCTTGTCGGCTCATTCTGGATCTCGCTGGTGGAGGGGAGTGACCAGGACATCCATCCTATTTTATTTCTCAGTTTCTTTTTTTTTTTTTGTATGTCTTCTCCCTGCTCTGATCTTGCTTGTTTTGCATACCTGTAGATATCCACACTCACCACAAAATGTACTTGTACCTACCTATCACTACATACACATCCATCCTTATATGACACCTAGTGTGCTCAACATTCAATTTATGAGTCCTTGTACCTCGGACTCATACCTCGGACTCGTTCTTTTAACCTAGTGCTGTGCCTGGCCTGGCTTAAGGCCGTGAGCCAAGCCAAGCCAGGCCATGATGATGGCTTCATGGTAGCTTTGGCCTGGGGTTCTGAAATGCCAAAGCCAAGCCGTTAAGCCATGGCTTTTTGGTAGGTTGACTGCAATTTATCTGGCTGCAATATCATCATTTCATTGTATTTACATTGAAATTTTTCTGTGGTGGGAAAATAATCTCAATATGGTAAAAGCTGAGTGTCGCGTCCTGACAAACCCCACCATGTTCCCTATCACGGACTCGATGGCAAACCCTACTCATGCGCACTGTACATGTTTACTGAGTTATGTTTGTTAATCGTCGCTCATACGGTCAAGGCCCCGGTGTGACTTGAAGTAAGTTGTTTGGTCGATCATTGCTTAGCTGTGCCTCTGGCACTGTTGAATGTTTACTAACGAGTTTATTTACAGAACAGCATATTCTATTGCTCTGGCATGGCTCGATGCCATCAATATGACGGCAAAGCGATTCCCCGTGGAATCGTGGGTAGATCGACAGAATGGCCGTTAGATGTTGTGAGTCGGACTTGTGATGCGTTTTTGAGCACGTATTATTTGGGGTAGCAGGTGAGTATCTTGTTTGAACCATAGTGGGTGGTGAAGGATGTGCCACTCGTCTATTAATGATGTTTTTTATGAGTGGGCAACAGGTTTTATTGTCCCATAGGTCTGACCACCTTGGACTTGACACATTCATGTCGAGTTCACCACCACATCTAGTTCACCACCACATCAAGTTCACACACCACATTGCCACCACGCCGAGCACAGGTATATGTTAGCATAGGACAACCGCTACAACTGGGTTGACTTGATGCACACATGGCTGTGCTCCATTTTTTCAGTAGTCATGTATTTCACTGTGTGTCCACATGAGTTTATGACATGTGTTGTTTTGTACTCCCTGATGGCTGTGCATACAAGTTTTGTGAGTTCGTCATCCCTCTCGTTCACTCGCAATGCAAGGCGCTATGTTTTTTCAGTATTTACTCTGCATTCACACGAGTTTAAGATTAGTTTTTTTGGACTCCCTGGGTAAACCTTCTGGGGTCTCCTGGTGTTGCTCCCCTTGCTCCTGACCACGATCGATACCCTCACATCCCGTTTTGATGGGGAGGAGGGGGGTTGCCAGGGGTGTTGTTGGGTGTGGGTTTGGCTTGCGTCAGTCTGTCGTTACTCATGTAGATTAGAACCTAGAAACAAAACAAATGAATTAGTTAGTTTACAAAAGTAAAAAATGAATGAAAAAAAAAAACTTACTATGGGCCCAAACGACGATTGCGTCGTTTGGGCATCGTTTGGCATCAAAACCAGTCATTTCCGGTCTTGGGGGCTCGTCTAGAGATGGGGATGAGTGGGAGTGGTGGGAGTTGCTGGGTTGAGGTGGTTGAGGTGGGGGGGATGGAGGTGGCGTGCTTGTCATCATTGGTGGTGGTGGTGGGAGTGATGAGCTGGCAGGTGTGATAACGTGGCTATGTGCTTTGTCATCAGACCCACGGGAATGGTATGTAGTGTAGTATGATCACTTACCTGTAATGACTGTTTAGCCTAATGGTACTGTTGTTGGTTTAGGCTTACAAAATTTTCTGGAATGTCAAGGGTTTAATTCTGGTGTGCGCATTGACTTTTTCATACTATATTACTAAGCAAGGCTGCTTTCATTCCTATTGGAATCCTATGTTGTCTGATGTCTTAGCATAACTTCAGAATAGTACTATGTGATTCCTATGACCAGAAATTGCTAGGAAATTCTGATAGTCCAATCGGACTCACATCGGACTGGACTAGGACTAAACCTGCTATTTAATGTCAATTTGGCTGGTGAAAATGACATTGGAATATGGTCAGATTCCAATTGGAGTCTGATTGGAATCATTGGAATCATTGGATTCCTATAGGAATATGGGGGGGAGTGTAAAGACCTCCTCCCTGGCTTCATAGCTACCCCCCTATGTGAATGTAAGGGGGTTATATGTCACCGGTCAAAGGTTCACACAGTTGTAATAAGCTATTTATTGTATTAGAAGAACTATATACTGCTCAAATTAGCTTCCTGTATGCCCAACAGACCTGTAGGCAAAATTTGAACATTTTACATACAAAAGCCAGGCCAAGCCAGAGCCAGGCCCTGGTTGATGGCTTTGGCCTGGCCTGTGTGTTGAGAAAGCCAAAGCCGCCTCAAGTCAAGCCAAAGCCATGGCTTTCAGGCCAAGCCAGGCCAGAACAGCACTATTTTAACCTGACCATCCAGTGAAAAGTTAAGAGAGGTGGCTGCTTGGCAGGAATTGAAGTTTTAATTCTGCCTAGAGACAGATTCCTCTGCTGCTTGCTCAGCATGAAGTATTAGCAGAAAACTGAGATCTGGGGAGGGAAGGGCCAAATAAATCGAACGTTTAGCAAAACAATTCTACAAAGCCTATGTCATGTGACGGTGTCAGGGACTCAGATAGAAGAGGATGAGGGCATCTGCTCACTAATAAGATTCAACTGGATATGATAGCAAAGCTATATTGAGAAGCCAGATGAATCCTGTAAAGTGAACTTCTAGATGAGACGGGCCTGAAGAGGATTGTCTGACCCTTACTATGCGAGTAAACAAGCAGGTGTCAGCACCTGAATCCCACACATCAGGTGGGGGGGAGGGGGTCCAGAGGACCCACTAAAAAAAAATTTGACATTGAAGTTTTGAAAGGTCTGGTCATGTCTAGGGTGCTCTAGAGCAGCTCCAAAACATGTTCTGTCTCTTGGTTTCCCCAGCAGATACAGCCTCCAGCCCACACTCAGTGTTGTTCCTGACCTTCCCTAGTATATTATAATAATGCATTGGCATCATTGTACTGGAAATAGCACCAAACCTTGTCAATTCTTTCAAAGTATTTAAATTGTTGGAACTTGGGTTTGCAAGTTGCATGATGCTGCCCCCTGTTATTTGTTTTCTACATTTAGTTTTCTTAGGTTTCTCATTATGGTTTGCAGTTGTGGTAGCCTGACACACAATCTGTTTGCCTTGTGAGCTCACCAAGGCCAAACAAAAATATCTGATTGGGGTTATCTCACCTTCGCGAGATTACCAAATAAGTAATAGGTGCACTGGTGTACTACTAGTAAATCAAGTGTAAATACCCAGCTGATAAGAGAGGAAGAATGGGAAAATTACAGAAGTGCCTTCAGTGCACAAGGTAGCAGACTGAAGGTGTATAGGAGGTGTGATTACTGAGGGAGTTGATCACACAGGTCGCGAAACACCTTGTCCACTCATTGACTCAAGTTTGACATATGTGTGACAGGCTGGTTGATGATTTTGATTTGGGGAGTTACCCAAAATAGGCCAACATGTGATGGGAAACTACCATATATAGAAGGATGGGGAGGGGGGGGGTCCCAGATGGCTGCTTAGAAGAAATTATGAGTGGATGTCTGAAATTTGCGGCCTGTCACCCCCTTGCGGGTAAAAGTTAGTTAGACAGGCAGAGCCCTTTGAATAATGATACTGAGAAAGTAAGCAAGTGATAGCAATCTGAGCGTGAAGCGCTTACCTGTGTTGCTTGCAAGTGATGGGAATCAGGGTGAAGCAACACAGGATCCCTAATTGCATTCTATCTGTCTTATACCTGGCATCTGCTAGCCCCTAGCGCCAAGGCATGGACCATGTGAACAGGGGGAGGATTTGAGCGACGCTCGGCACAAATAGCAGACCTAGTTGCGTGATCATGAGGTGGCACAGAGGCCTACAAAAATGCTCCTTACCCGTGGAACCCACTTTTATGATGACCTCTGCTGCTTGCTCAGTGTGAAGTATTAGCAGAAAACTGAGATCCACCTAGACGGACCCCAAAATAAGATATGTGAGGGAGTGAGAGCGCTAAAAATGCTGAAGATGTTGTGTGTGGGGGTGGTGGAGGTGTGAAAGAGATGGAAAGTGAGGAGCATAGAGCAATGTGACTAGTTACAAAGTTGAAGAGCTGCCAGATGCAATTCCACCCTGATCGCAGGATTCTTCTGGATATAGATCTCCCAGGCTTCAGATGACCATTGCCCCATGGCTTGAATGATTGACTCAGGAATTCCTAGAGAAGCGAGAAAGGTGGCATAACCTGTCCATTGGGAATGTCCACCAAAGCGTCAGTCAAGGACTGCGAAGAGCTTTAGTTCAAACCATGAGCGAGTAGGGTGAGATCTGTTTTTGCGAATGAATAATGCTGCCTTGGCGCCATGGAGATGGTCTCATAGCTGAATGAAGTCCCACAGCAGTGATACAGGATCCGCCACATCCTGGCTTGTCAAGATGATGTTGGAACCCTGATAGAACGGGTCCCCCTTGTGATATGGCAGTCGGTACTGTGCATGTCTGCTCTCAAAGGTAAATGATGCTCTTTTGATGACCTTTCTAAGCTTTGATCATTTTTCTGAACCAATTCGCCCATCTGGCACCCATAAAAAGCACAGCTGAGTAGAGTTACGAACAAGAAGTCATCATAACTTCCTGTACATTGAGCCACATTCATGAAAGACTGTAAATGAGCCAGGCGAAGGGGAAGTTTCCTCATGACAGGATCTCCCCGTGCTCTCTTTGAACCTCGAATGGTGGAGCTCACAAGTGGATACATGTGATTGGGGTATAAGTCCTTAAGAAAGTGCCAGACACCTGTGAGATATTTTGGTGCAGAAGTGATGAATTGAGATGAATAAGCAATGTAGTGAGCTAGTGTGGTGGGTTTAGGGTCAAGAGCAAGTGAATGGAGGATGCAGAAGTTAATATAATCTTGAGCACCTGTGGCATAATCTTTGGATGTTGAGCACTCAATAGACTTTACCTGTAGATTCAGAGCACGGGCATCCAGGTCAGCCAACTCCAAGGGGGGGCGAGGTACACATGGAGTGGCCTTCTTCCCCCCCAGTGCATTCAAAAGTACTCTCTCCATTGTGCCAGCAGTAGCTCCCATGGAGGAGTAAAGCTCTCGATGCAGTCAGCAGGGAATTTGCTCTGATACTCATCTATGAGAAGATGAGATAACATATTGGCACGTACATTCTTCTTGCCCTCAATAAACCACACATGAAGATCCATCCTGGTGCAAAGAATGATGTCGCTGATGGCCAACAGAGGGGCGTTGTGCAGTGACTTGGCTGTGTAAAGAGAGTTCAAAACAGCCACAGAGTCCAGACTGTCTGTCCAGATGAGGAGGTGACGCACTAGAGAGCCAGCATGATGAACAGCTGAAGCAATGGCTAGAAGCTCCAGGAAGAAGATGTTCATCTTGGCCCCTACAGGAGGAGGCCTGATGGGGTAGAGGAATCCCTTGTTAGAGTAGACAAATGCTAGGGCATTGTGGAGACTAGCATCTGGAATGATTTCCTTAACCACATCAAGTCAACGATGATGGCTGCATTGATGGGAATTCCACTGTGTGACCAAGATTTTCCACTAATCTTGTGATACATTTCTGAAAAGGCCGGTCATCCCCATGGAAGCACGTTTAACATCCAGTTCAAGTGTCCAGCTAAGTGTTGCCATGCCCACAGGGGTGGAGTTTGGCCTGCAGTGGCAAGAAAGATATCAATTTTTGTGATAATGTCGGATATGGTGGAGGGTGACAAAGATATACTGCCTGCATTGATATCCACCCAAAAACTGATTATCTTCAATGTCTCACCATGCTCCTGTTTCCAGTCTTTGAAAGGGCAGGAAATTGATTCCCAGAGGAGCAAAAATTGCACTTGCTGGTGTGGGCGGAGTTTTCCCTGATACCAGACAAGGTTATCAGCATAATCCCAGCTGAAAAAATAATCCTTGTACACATGCAGACCAGTGATCCTCAGCTTGCGAACACTGAGCCAGCAAAGCAATCTGGAAACAGCACACCAGCATCGAGGAGAAGCATGGTTGCTGAAAATGAGGCGTCGAATGATGAACAATTTTCCCTCAATCCTCACAACTTGGTGAAGTTGGAAAATGGGATGGGCTGGCAGGTTGAGGAAAGCAGAGGCAACATCTGATTTGAAGGTCACTAGCCAGGGGCCTGGATTGGTTGAACGAGTGTTGTGCAGATTTTGACCAAAAGTTCGCATGTCATCATACTTGACCTTAGCTTCTGACATAGGAATGCCATTGTTGATTCCTGAGCGAGAGTGATCTGTAACGATGCGAGGTTTTTCATTCTGCCAAACCACGAACATCAGGGAGATTTTCATTCCTGGTAGCAGGTCCATACTTTCCAGAGAATCAGACCAACATCCCGCCACAATCTCACGGTCTCAAAAAGCCTGGATCGCCTCTTTGTCTTTGGGGTTGGATTCATAATCTGGGACAACCTCCTCTAATTCAGCCTTCCAGTCGCCTTCATCAAAAGGCCAAAAGCCTTCATGAAGCCCTTTCATTACAGACTGAACGAATGGTCAGTTTGGGTGCTCAACTAGTAAGAGCTCAAATTTTTTGACATCAAAAGGTGTGTCGACTTTGATTGCGTTGCCTAGTGAGCGGATAGACTCTTGAATTACATGATCATTCAAGAGGTGTTGAGGCAGAGATGGCAAGGGGGGAGCATTTTCAGTGTAGAGCATGGATGGTGAAATATAATCTATTGAGCTATCCAACCAGACAAACCCCTGGCGAAAGCAAGAGGAGTCTAGCACAACTGGGGCTTTACGTTTTAAAGATGGAGTACTCAATAAAAGCGGCCCCTTTTCCACAAACCTCATCATGTCCTCCTGCAAGCCCAATAACTCACAATCCACTGCAGGATTGGAGGACAGTGAAGCACTGCTTGTTGTCCTTTGCTCAATGCCCTTCACCACAGATGCAGCAGATCCCATGCTTGCGATGATTGGGGCATATCTCGTTTTTACACGTGCCAAAGCTCCAGTTTTGGCAATGCACATCCACATGTTTTGAGTTGCCACCAGGCACAGATGCCTGAGCAGGGTTGGCTCTCTTGTTTGCTTGTGGAGGATTTGGCAAAGCAGGAGAGATCATTTGTGCAAGGAGCAGCAAATTAAGTTGGGCCCAATTGTTGAGGTGGAAAGGCTTCTTAGAGTATTTGTCATGAACTTGCACATCAAAAGATATGGCCACAAGAGGGTTGGCCAGCGCAGCTCGGAATAGATCCATGATGATTGACCAATAGTCCCTGAGCTCATCCTCCCAGTGAGGGAAGAAGAAAGCCATGCCAGCACACCATGCGCTGAATACCCATATCCAGTCAGCTTCAGTTCGAAGAGGTCACTTAGAGAAAGCTTGGTCCTTCTTAACCAGCACGTAACCGGCTCCAAAATCCTTCAGATCATTGTGGTGATCATACCCCTTGTCCATTGAGGCAAAGAGTTTTTCAAAGTCGACAAAGTGATCAAGAATAATCTTGCACCAAACAGTTCGAGGTAGGGGGTCACCAACTGGAGCAAACTGAGCCTTGTTAACGAGGATATCTTGAGAATTCTGTGGACTGTAGACCAAGAGGAGGTCCTGAGTCTTCTCAAGATGGGGATCAGTCGATGACAAATCAGACAGTTTAGATAGATGTGGGGCCTTTGCGAGCACGGATGCAGGGATGGCATCATTGATGTTAGACAGTCCAAACAGGTTTGCCAGCTCATTGGAAAGTGATGCTTCAGAGTTCATGACCATCTGGAGGTGATTGACTTTAGCACAAAGCAAAGCCCAAGTGATCGATGTGGCGGTGTCAACTGGATTTGCAATGTTCGGATCGGACTGTCCAGCAGGTGGCCTGGTCCCACAGATCCTTGGTCCCTTTGTCGTTGCATATACTGTTAAATGCAGTCCTTGGCCTCGTCAGGAGTTGCTCCAGCATCTTTGAGGCACACAAGGAAGACTGGGCCAGAGATCGACCTGGAGATGGCATCGTCCACGATCCTTTGACATGCTTCTGCATGTGCACAAATTGCGTCTTTGGTCTGGGCCAGAGGGCTTGCACCACGTGAGGATGGAGCATTGGACATGGAGAGAGAAAGGAGTGATGCCAAGGCGAGTTTCCTAGAGGAGAAGATAGACAAGAGCGATAGGAGAGGGAACGACTGAGGTGTGATGCCAAGAAAATTGAATGTTTAGTGAAACGATTTGATGAAGCCTATGTCATGCGACGGTGCCAGGGACTCAGATAGAAGAGGATGAGGGCATCCGCTCACTAATAAGATTCAACTGGATATGATAGCAAAGCTATATTGAGAAGCCAGATGAATCCTGTAAAGTGAACTTCTAGATGAGACGGGCTTGAAGAGGATTGTCTGACCCTTACTATGCAAGTAAAAGTTATTTATTTAGACAGGCAGAGCCCTTTGAATAATGATACTGAGAAAGTAAGTGAGTGATAGCAATCTGAGCGCAAAGCGCTTACCTGTGTTGCTTGCGAGTGATGGGAATCAGGGTGAAGCAAAACAGGATCCCCAAATTGCATTCTATCTGTCTTATACCTAGCACCAAGGCATGGACCATGTGAAAAGGGGGAGGATATGAGTGATGCTTGGCACGAATAGCAGAGCTAGTCGCATGATCATGAGGTGGCACAGAGGCCTACAAAAATGCTCCTTACCTTTGGAACCCACTTTTATGACGACCTCTGCTGCTTGCTCAGTGTGAAGTATTAGCAGAAAACTGAGATCCACCTAGACGGACCCCAAAATAAGTATAAAGTATTTGAAACCCAGCAGGTTTTACTGACACACACAAAAAACGTAATTGTCACACTCAGTCACAAGCCAACTTCTTTGCTTGCCCTTGTAAACTATTGAAAGTTAATCCTAGTTTGAAGTCAGCCCTATAAAGTATTTGAAACCCAGCAGGTTTTACTGACACACACAAAAAACGTAATTGTCACACTCAGTCACAAGCCAACTTCTTTGCTTGCCCTTGTAAACTATTGAAAGTTAATCCTAGTGTAAACAGGAGTAGAACTACAAGTACAGTAAGTAATGATCCATAACCAAGTAATAACATCAATATGCATATCAGTCTCGATGTAAGTGACTGAGGTGCTAATGACACTATCTACTGTATATATATATGTGTTGTGTATGATAAAGAGGAAGGGTATAAAGGTATCTATGGAATGCACACCTCAAAGGGATGTGCTAAATATAGTTGATGCATCAAAGGCATGCCAGCAAATATGATCAACGCACCAAAGGCATGCTGGAAACCATATTTGGTAATACAGTGTTCGTGTGTGTTCACGGTGTGATTCTCAACATAAACAACAACTATCACAGCTAGGGAATAACATGGGTATGGTATTAGTGTCGTTTGAGGTCTGTATTTCCTTCACTTTTCAGGATCAAACTAGTAGTAATGACAGATGCCGACATGAGACAATCCACATGAACAATTTCAGATGCAACGTGGCATAAACAATGACTGGGTCATTTGGGCCTGCAGTAAGATTTTTCTTCTTATGAATAATTAACTAATCTCTTTTCTTTACTTTTTAAGTTCTAAACTACCACTCGGGAGTGAAGGATGGGGAAGAAAGAGGAAGTACAGCAGAACGAGCAGTTTGGGAGATGAAACACAGCCAGAGAGACTGTGTCGCACCATAGACATGGCCGCACAAGGTCCAAATTGATGAAGGCATACAGATCAAATGAACAACCAATGTACCAGCGACTCAAGTACCCAAACAACAATGACCGCTATCATTGACATGGATACACTGTGTGATTGTCAAAGGGTATGTAAGGGTAGGGGTCAGGGTACAAAAATCTTACCCTCCACATACCCTTACCCTTGTGGAGGGTATCCCCCAGGGGTATGGCCAAGGGTATGACTCTATGAGGTTAAAGATAAGATATCATTTTTTTGCCCTCCACATACTTTTACTCTTGGAATACATGGCTGTTAGGAAATCATTCCCAAGTGTACCTATATTATTTTTCCTTTTTTTGCTATTTTATTTACTGGTAAATACTAAGACATGTTGACTTGTACACAGATGCACATTCTAATCATGAGTAATGTGATTCTGATGTGCTTGCTATTTCTGGAATCTGGGTTGAACATGTTCTTGTGCATGCATCTTTCACAATTGTTTTCCTCTCAAATGATATACAATAGCTGTAATATGGTATATATACAGAGTATACAGTAATCACCTGGTCCTTTGTACACCACCTATCCTTTGTACACTTCTGTAGGACCTCCTTCATGGACCTCCTGACATTCCCTGGTGACTATGACACTTCCATATGTTAGATAGACCTTTTTGGAAGATATGTGGACCATAACAATGTCTGTCCTCGAAGTTTTCATAGAATGGTGATTGGTCTCAGAAGGGGTGGGAAACCTGATATCCAAATTTGGCCCATCCTGGTCCTTTGTACACCAGTAATTCAACCATAGCTCACTCAGATTTGCACCAATCAAACAGGGGTTTGGAATATACATAGCATGTACAAGTACATTGTGATAAATCTGCCCACTCAAAATTGTAATAAATGATTGTGGTCAAGAATGGCAGATGAGATTTGGTTTTGGTGTCCAAAGGACCAGGTGATTACTGTATACCTGAGAGGCACCCCAGTTGTGTTCTGTTAGGATTCTCACCATTGTTTGGTGTGTGAACAGCCTTAGTCAATGTGACCATTCTCTTTTCTGCTCTCATCACCATATCAACTCTGTTCCCATGCACTCAATCTTCTCGTAGTAGACCTCACACAATCTGTCCACATTGGACAAAGTCTGTGTTGCCCTAACAATTGCAGATACAAATAGATCAAGCAGTATTACTACATGTTGTTGTCTACAAGAGTACTCTTCCTAGCAATATCTGATGTCTGTGTACTGTAAACACTCCTACTAACCATACCCTTGCACAATACCCCTGGGGGTATTCAAACCCTTCATACCCTGGGGTAAGGGTAGCAAACAAATACCCCAGGGTTACCCCTGACAATCTTATCATACACAAATGACACCCCTCGATAAGACTAACATTTGTCTGTTGCCACCATGCCATCTGCCACATCACCATTGTCAATGGCTGCACAGCCTCCCATCAGCACCTTCAATATAGACAACCACCAACCCAACTTTGTCTCCTGCTTCAGAACCAGCAGCAGCAGCTCCTGAACAATGGTGCTGGTTTACAGGCTGACCTACATCTCCCCAATTGAGTCACCAGCCCCCTCTTTTGAACCCTGAGCTGCACAGCACAACTGCCACATTGCTGCCACCGCATCTGTTGATGATGGCTTAACCTCCGCTCTGCTCCACTCTGGCAGCTGAAAAACAACAGAGCACACACCTAGTGTATATCAATACATTTGTTAGCATGTGCCAGATGTAGTAACTAGAATGTAGTAATGGAATAGAGCTAGAATTATTGAATAGACTTCGATATTCTGCAGTCTCGGTAAACTGAACAACCAACTACTTACAAGAATTCCCATTGGCAATTGCCATTCTGCTGGGGTTGTATTGGTCCCTGTTTGTTTTTGTCTTCTTCTTTCCTATCACTCACAGTGAACTTACTGGTAGTTTTGTAGTTTTAGTTTATGGCCTCAGGTCTGCATAATTCTGGTGCTTCCTGGATGTTCAGAATACCTGATGGTTGAGTTGAGTACTACTGTAGGTTAAAAATTGTTCTGTCATCAAGGCCTGAAGTGGGTAATATGTAAAATCAATCAACAAGGATGCCGATTAACAGAGCTAACTGGGGAACTAAGACATTTACATCATCTCCAGTAACTAACAAGCATAGCTGCCCAGATATGTCATCATCAATCCTGGGTGCCAAAAATAGTAGCCACAATATGACTTGGACAACAGTAGGTGAGTATTTCTAAGACCTAAAGGAATTTTTGTTGTCCATTGCTCATTCCATTGTTCATCCAATTCCATCCTACTTAACTTTGTTCTAGCCTTCCCTTCTTGTTCATCTTGGTAACCCATTTGTCTTTTCAGCAATGTGACAGGGGTTGGTAGGACTTGGCACAAAGTGCAAGTGGCTGTTGCTTTCTTGGAGTAGTTTAGCACAGTTTGTGTCATGAATGCAAGATTGCTTACATGTGTGTAGTTTCCATCTAAGAGGGTAAAAACTTGAAGAACTACCATCATTTTAAACATTCCACCCCTCAAAGATACCACTAGGAATGATAATTTTGCTTTGACAATGTCCCCAACCTGAAACCTTGTGGGGGAAGTGGGTATGTACCTGTTATAAAATTTGTAAATGTTTCTCAGGGCACTTGTTCCAGCACTTACTTATAACCACCTCCAAGGCAATTAACGGTTCATTCCCAATACCTAACTTTGTTGTCCTCGCCATGAAAATACTGACCTTGTGCAAGTTCAGCCAGCTTTCCATCAGGATCCACTTCACAACCAAGTTCCAAGGCAGGATTGGTTGGAGCCTCTGTTCTAGCGGTGAAAAGCATGTTGGATGCACTTACAGAATGATAGTCTTCATAGTTGTCCAGAACCCAGGCTTGTAAATTGGCAGGTGGAACACACCAAGTAAAGACTGCGTAGATGCTGGATACATTGTCTGCTGCCACCAGAAAGGATGGGATTTGTCATCCTGTCATTGATACAGACTGTTTGAGGAATCTAACCCAAGCTTTTCGCAGGCTGACATGTAGTTAGCATATGCATTCTGGGTATAACTTTAGGCATACCTTTCTTTTGCAAACAGGGGTAAGTCCTTTTGCCAGATAATACCCTGGACACTTAGGATTGCTTCTTCCAATGTTTCATCTTTGGCCTTTAATGCCAGGCGCGATCACTGAGGATTGGTTTCCTGAGGTCCTCTACAGTGCCATAATGAAACAACCAATCAGGATCCTCTAAGTGTTATATGTCAGGCTGGGGAATGCACTGGGGAATGCTGAACTGGTCTTTGTAAGTTCAGATAATTGGGGGCCAGTGTGAGCATTGTCCGCTCTTGTTTGGGCAATAATCTCCAGAGCATCAGTTACAGGTACACATTCAATTTAGTGATAGGAATTAGCTCTGTTGATGCTCACCAGCAGCCTTGCTATCATAGTGGATATTCATGATTTGGTGGTAGGAAAATATATTGCTGGTGCTCAGTGGTGGTGGGGGCAATTTTCTGGTTCTGCCCATGATTGTTGAATTTCAGCTTGTTAATCATTGCCCAAGTGGGTTACACCCACAAGCTAACAGTTTGTTACGTTGCAGGAGCACATTGGTGTGGCATAATAATCTGGATCTTCCCATGATTGTTGTATTTTAGGTTGCTAATCTTCACATATTTGGGTTAGATCCACCAGCTAAAAGTTTCTTTGGGGGGTGGGAAGTAACTGTCTTGCAATAACATCTGCAAGTGTAATTACCATCATACCAATAAGTTCTACTATTGTTCAGCCTTTCTGGTGTCCCCTGCCACTTGCAAACTAGTACCTGCTTGGATAGTAGGTCATACTTGTTGGAGTTATGTTGCTCATATTCATGAATATGGTCATGATATTTGTGTAATTTTCTCTGTCTTGCATGGGTTCAAGTTTCTGACTTAACATGTAAGTACTGATTTCACTGTCAAAGTTTATCTGAATATCCCCATTCAGTTAAAATTCTTGACTAGACAGTGGGTAATGTCATGATGCCCCAGCCTTGTCTTTGGCAAGGACTCAAGGTCGGTGTGTTTTCAGACCATTAACCCTGCACAAAATGTATGTTTCTAATAAATATATGATATTGCAGTGTATATTGTGTCAGACATTTCCTCAACAGCTGAACAGTCAACATGTCTGTTGTTAGTGGTTAGTCTGTGACATGTAAGTAAGTTAGCTACATTTTATTTGGTCTGTCCACTTCTCTTGGCTACACCCACCCTTCAGCAGAGTTTGTTGATACCAGAACACTGAGTCGGTTTTTGCTCCTTGACTTGGTTGTTCCCATTCCAATCCACTATAAAAGGTTTTTACAGCTTTTGTTCCCCACCGTCAAATCCTATCTCTTTACAACCATCTACATTTTACTATCACTTTGCATTTGCATTGCTGACCATCATTAGATCAGCACCTCCCTCACACAGTAATGGAGCATTGTTGTATGTCCTTTCTATTTGACCAATTCCCAGACAATTCATCTTTTTATGTATTGGCTGCAGAGACTATAGAAATTCAATCCTAGCATAATCAGAGTTTAACTCAGTCTCTGTATAAGTGACTTTGGTAATACAAGTACTGTACCTAGCGTAATCAGAGTTTAACTATAGGTACAGTAAGTAATAATTCATAATCAAGTAATAACAAATGTGCTCACCTCAGTCTCTGTATAAGTGACTGAGGTGAACAGTTGACTGTCTTCTCTATATATATGTGAGGCCAGCTACACAAAGAATGAAAGGAATAAATGGCACAAAGGGGCTTACAAAACGACACATCAAAGGGATAGGGTATAAATAGTACATGCATCAAATGCATGATTGCATACGCTCACGGTGTGATAATGAGCATTCTCAACACTCCTCCTCACATGGAATCACATTAGCAGAGACCCAAGAAGTTCCTCAGGTAGGTGAATTGTTTAACATCAAGAACCTTTGTGAAGATGTTGGCAACATTCTGACAGGTATGCACATAAGAGAGACATAAGTCGTTGGATTGGACGCATTCACAGAGGAAATGGTATTTGATATTGCTATGTTTGACACAGGAGTGGAGAAGGGGATCTTCAGACAGGGTCTTTGTCGCTGAATTGTCACAGTAAATAGTCGTCAAGTATAGGAGACATCCCACAAGTGATCGGTATGGGAGTTTAGTGAGCTGTAGATGGTCTTCAGAGGAAATGAGCTGAGGGTTAGGCCATCATAGTTTGGAACCAGGTTCCAGAGGCGTGGAGACTGGGTGTTTTTTTTTTTTTTGTAAGTCCAAAAAACATGCCCTAAAGTCATTAGCATCATGTGACATGAAGGATTGTGTCCCTACAGTAACATTACACATTGCTGAGGTATGTTTGCAATTTCAATATTAAGTGCTTGGCTGGATATCAGTTATCAGAGCTGAAACAACAGTTCCATTTTGAAAAATACCAATACTGCTGGAAATGTGGTCTTCCACAGAATGAATTCATTCCTATCACTCATCCAGTTTTCAAGCCAGGTGTCAAGTTGGTTTGTCCCTTTGATGACTTGACACCTTTACTGATATGGTACATCATCAACACAGAGGATATCTGGGCAAAAGCCTGCTCTGTTTTCTCAGGGCTCAAAAGTAACATGTCTACAAGCCCCATTTATTTTACAATATATGAGAATTGGTTATTTGGTATTGGATTACATACAAGAAAGAATTTAATGGATAAGTAGAATTAATAATGAGCTTCATATATTAACCCAAATACAGTGTTAATAGTTTCCTGTAATGACTGATATTATATCATGATCTGCAACTCCCACCCCCACAGTCACACATTTTCCTGCACAGAATGGTGAAAACTGACATGGCCAATATACCTATTACTAGAAGACAGCACCTCAACAACTTATTAACATTACATAGACAAGCTAGAGAAATTATTCATTCAAAGAATAATAATTACATAGATAGACTGGACAGGGCCAGCACCAACATACAGGGTGGGTGGGGTGAGAAACATGTAACCCAAGGACATAACATGACAGACTGTTGAATAGTCCACTCCCCAAGCAATCAAAAATTGAGAAAGGTGTTAAGGCACAGCGGGGTCATACGAGGAAGAACCCTGGTAACATGGCCGAAGCAATGAAACCTCTATACCCGCCGAGGCAGTCCAACTGTGCCAAAATCCCATTCCCCAATCCTCAATGCAAGGTTCAGGAGCATCCAGTCATCTGCCATGAAGCATGAGGGCATTCATGGAAACCCAAGCCACACATCCCGTTTCCGGGGTGGGTTACCAATAAAATGATTTATTGCATGTAAAACATGTAGAGGTACACTAAATAAATGTATGAATGTCGGGAGGAACAACCAGAGAGAGGGGAACAACCAGAGAGGGGGGAGCAACTAGAGAGGGGAGAACAACCACAGAAGGGGGAACAACTAGAGAGGGGAGGACAACCACAGAGGGGGAACAACCAGAGAGGGGGAGCAACTAGAGAGGGGAACAGCTAGAGAGTGGGGAACGACCCAGACAACAAGATGGGGGGGGAAAGAAAGAAAGAGTGGGAAAAGATGGAAAGGATTGGATTGATATCAGTAAGGTATTCTAACTCAGCTTGACATGTGAATGATTTGGATGAATGTTGATGGACATTTGATGGGCATTGCTAGGCAATGCCTGACAATTTCGGAACATGTTTGAACAAATTCATTCTTTCCCCCAACTTTCCCCCCTTCATCTGCTTTCTCGCACATCTCAAAATAATTCCTGTCCAGAGTTCTACACCTGTTCATGCAAGTTTGGCTGAGGCTCTTGGGCAAACTTTTGCTATCAATGCCAGTATAAATAAAAAAGCAGGGTATAAAAACACAGTCCATGTAAGCCTTGGTGACTTTTCCTCTGTTTTATCTCTCACTTTATTTTTATTGACCCTACAGATTGCATCACCTCCTGTAATTCACAGGGAAAAAATGACACGTGTAAGCCATTTACTCTTTTCTCATGTTTCAATCCTCATTTTGATGGCTACTTATCTGCTTTTCTGAAAAGATTGCACTCCCCCCTCCTCCATATAAAACTTGAGGTTTGGCTACCTTGCCAGAATTTGCTGTAAGTTGCTAAAACTAGTTAATTTTGCCTTTTGGGTTTAAGGTTAATTTTTCATCAGACACAGAGAGAACCTGTAGTGGAGGAGGATGAAAGTAGTGATGAGGACCCTCTTATCAATAAGGTATGCATCTCATACATTTTTTTACAATGCCCAGAATTGATATAAATTTTATCTTTTTAGCAAGCACTGCAAAATATGGAGGATGCTTCTCAATCAAGAAACCATAAGGACAACAGGCAGATCTGAAAACCGATCACTACAAAGGTTACTAAAGTAAGTACTAACTCAATTTTCCATTTTTACCTGGTAAATTATATATTCTAGCCTGCACCTCCCAAAATCTGTCGCCTAACCAAGTCCCATGCTCCTGAGGGAACCTCTGCTGGTGAAGGTCCTTTTGCAATGACACCATCCACATCCCATGTAAGTGACCATGAAAATTTGTTTTATGGCCTTATCATTTTCATTATAGGTTCAGGCATCAGAGAACAAGATGATTTGGCATATGCAGCATGTAGGTTCTTTATTCTAATGCAGAAAAGTAATTAATGGTTTAACTGAAGACTTCATTATAAGTTGTTATTGACTTCATTACAACCTTGTATTGAGTGTTACTACTAACTTCATTACAAATTTTTATTGACTTGTTACTAACTTCATTACAAATTATTATGGACTTGTTAGTGACTTCTGTTATTGACCTCATTACAAACCTTGTATTGACTCATTACTAACTTCACTATGAATTGTTATTGACTTCATTAGAAACTTGCATTTACTTGTTGCTGACTTGTTATTTTAAAAGCCTGCCCTCAAGTCTTTTTGAATGAAACTTTTCAATCCCTTTATTCAATCCAAGTACATTTCAAAATCCATCTCTAAATCTTAGTCTAATTCTAAATTGAAATCTATATTAATACCTCTCTTAGTTTTCAGTTCTTCTAAATGGTTTTGGTTACTCACCTTTACTACAGAACTCCATTCAACACTTCCTTGTATACAATGTTTGCAATTCTGTTATTCACATTGTTTTCATAGTACACCAGTTGGTTAAATGGCCAATTTTGACCACCAAAATAAATTCCAAATGATTGGGGAGCTTGCTCCCCTTTGTTATGCTACCAATCCAAAATGCAGATGATTGGTAAGGGTTACTGGTTTTGTAGTTGTTTGGTTTTTGAAGCCCCTGTGCAAATAGCTGCAAGGCTGTGTGTGCATGGCTGCATGTGTACACAGGGCCTCAAGCATGTGCAGGTCTTGCCGACTGAGTTTTAATTTGAGCAAACATTAATGTGTGTCAACCATCAACACAATCTGTCAGAAGCATTGCGTGGCACATTCTTGGAGACTTTTGGCTACATTTGGGCTTGCTACTACTTCTGAGACTCCTCTGCATGGTTTGGCTATTGATGAGCTGAGATTTAAACTATATAGTGCACTAAGAGGTTGTCAGCTGTGACTTTTTGTCCATTGGCATTTAGTGAAGTCCTGCTTAGTCCCAGTTTGCTGAGCCTTCAGGACCTCTCTCACTCAATGGTGTCAGGAGCTTCCAGTACATTTACTGCCTCCCTTGACACTTCCACTGCCTAGCAGAAAAGGAGTGTGTCAGGAGTTGCTATAAGCTTTGGATTAATTCCCCTGAACAATGTCTTGCGGCGTGTTGAAATTTGTTGAATCTTTAGCAGAATATCAGGGGACACAGGTTCAACACCTGTCTTGGACTCTTGGCTTGGACTTTGGCTCTGGCTCTTTCTGGACCAGTCTATTGCTAGTTGCAGTACAATTCCATAGTGCTTGCAAGAGCACAGCTAGGAATATGCCTGGATTATCTTCAGATCCACTTCTTGCTACTGCGAAGAAGGCTAGGACACTTGCAGCCAATCAAAGCGGCATGGTAAACAGCATGAAGTACCAATACCCAGTATGTGTGCTCACTGTTTCCTCTGATTGTTCAAATCAGTTCATACAATATCCTTAGGTCCCTCTCCCATTGCACCAAATGTCACACCAGATTTGGCTTAGAATTATCCTTCTCCAGTTTTTATGTTAAGCATGGAAATAATGTTATGAATAAAACTGATGAACATTTAGATTTCAACCATGCTCCACCTGCTGGAGAGGCTGGACCATCAAGGTTTCAGTTAACCCCAGCATCTCATCCACAGACACTATCACAAATCCTAAATGACATCCATATATCTGTTCCTCCCGCTCTGTCTTCCCCCCACCTGCCTACATCTCATCTGCCAGTACTCCAGTGTTTCCTTTTCCATGTACTGGAGGTGATGGTTGTTAGTATTTTGTGCAGTTCCAACATCCAAATTCCTTACTGACTATATTCTTTGCAGCTGCATATTTTCCACCAAGAAGGTGAAGATCCTGAGCAGATCAAATTTCGAGATGCTCTGCTTCAACTTTGCACATACTCAACATCTTCAGATGACTATGAGCTATTTCCCACCCAATTCTGGCCCAATCTTACACCAGAGGATCACACACAGTTCAATGAGGTCTTGCACCTTTTACCAACTCAACCTGCAGTGCATGAATGCTATACCCAACATCTAGGAGGAACTGGAAGGCCTGTGGTTCAATGTCAGGCTAAACATAACAGTCCTGCTGCCAAAAAGGCTTCAGATGAAGATGCTGATGGACTGGAGCCTATGATTCTACTGGCTGAGGGTGCATGTGTAATGATCACTTGTAATCTCTGGACTTCAAAAGGTACTGTGTCTGTTTGGTCCTCAAACTGGGTTCTAAATTCTATTTAGGACTTGTCAATGGATCTCAGGGTATTGTGAAAAAAATCTGGTATCAACCTCAAGATGATCGAAAGACCCACCAACTTCCTGCAGTGGTATTTGTGGAATGCCCAGGTTATTCAGGTATGTATGTTTCTCTCCACATCCAAACATTGTCTGATAAATATACCAGGTCCTCAGACACCAGGCTGGCATGGGGTTGATCCATCATGGGTTCCTATCTCTCCAGTTGTTGCCCGATGGGAAGATCAGTCTGGAAACCAGCTTTCTTGTGAACAGCTTCCACTGACTTTAGCATGGGCAATCACCATACACAAGAGTCAGGGCATCACATTAGAATGTGCTGTAATTGACCTTGGACCAAAGGACTTTTCATCTGGGCTGTCATTTGTTGCAATTTCCCAGGTCAAAAAATTGAAGGGTCTAGCCTTTTGTGTCCCCTTTGGAATCCAACGCCTACAGCATGGTGAAGAAACAGAGCCAATGAAGATGCTGAGAGAGGATAATACAAGGTGAGAAGCATTAGGATTCACTTTAGATACACATGGGATGGATCTTGGGGAATATGTATTCAATGAATAAATATGTACTTTAATAAGCATTGAGTGAAAGACTGGGATAAAGCAAGCTCCCTATTCTGTAGGTGAGACACTCACATACAAAATTGTTCTATTTTATATAGATACTGAAAATATAGGTTTTATGAGTTTCTGCATGAATGAGGCTCTCAAAAATCAGGCTTTTCTGACAGTTAGTCTTGGAACATGTCCCAGTAGGTTAGAAAAATGGTTTGGTGATCTTTACCCTCTTACATAAGTTCTGAAGGAGCTGATCATGAGATTATGACAACTGGAAGTTGTATCTTGAGCACTACACATGCAAAATTCTTGATTTTCACTGTTCCCAAGTCCCTCAGGCCTATCAAAGTTGGGAACATAGGTATCTCAATTTGTAGTGGCCTCAAATGTGCATGTGATGGTTCTGAACCATCATGTGCATTAAGATGCATGTGACAGTTCTCAATAGATTTATTGTCGACAACATTACTTTTGATGTGAGACAGACATCACATGTAGCCACTTTGGAAAACTTAGGGTTATGTATAGTGCTGTGCATTTAGTCACCACTACTTTTGTACAATGTCTTACATCAATAGTAACATTGTTGACAATAAATTTATTCAATGCATGTGATGGTTCAAAACCATCATAGTACATCAGTTGGTCAAATGGCCAATTTTGATCATCCAAATAAATTCCAAATGATATTGAGTACTGACCTGGAACTTGAAGACAATTACAATTCAGCTCAGTGTGGTTACTTCACTATTACCTCCATAGTCTCCATCCCCATCCACCTGCTCTTTGACCTTAGTTACTGTGGAGCACTCACTGCATGCAACCCTCCTCCCTGCTCTTTCATACTCCTGCCTACTGTATCGCCCACCTTAGTAGTATGTGCCTGTAGATCCATCTCTCTCACCTCATCCCATCTGAAATCCCAGTCCTGTAGTAGAAGCAGAGGCACAACCCTTTGGGAAAGTGGTTGTAGGCAAAGACTGATCCATCCAGTAAGTGCAGTGTTCTGCCCAACTCTGTCCGTGACCCACCCTTGGCCAGTAATGATTGAGCTCCAACATGCCTGTCCTATACCCGCCTTTATAGTTGTCAGGTCATGACCATTTGTGATAGCTTTGCTTAGTGTCATAGCTTAGTGTAACATATTATAACATAGGATATCATAGTGTAACCAAGCGTAGTTGTATCTTGATCTTTACATATCCAATATTCATAATTCCAACTGCTCTTGGGTCCCTCAGATTTACTAAGGTTTGAATCATAGGTATTTCCAATTCTGGTGGCTGGAGTCCAGTGCAATAGCCTGTACCATGCAGCCACCAACTGTGCACATGATGGTTCTGAACCATCACATGTGTTGTAAGTATTAGCATCATAGCTTAGTGTAACATAGTTGGAAGGTTGCAGGTTAGGTATCCTCAATGAGTCGGAATGGTGAGACAAGAGTTACAAAGTGGGAATGTACTACCAATGGGCACTATAAAACCTACTATATCTTTGTTGCATGGAAAAGTGGGAACAAAGGTATCTAATTAAAAGGTGAAAGATATATGTGAAAAGATGGAAAGGCTGAACCGGTGTTCTAATAGGGCTGCATTGGGCCTAGCCATTGTAACTGGTAAGTCTATGTTTGGAAAAGGTGATGTGTCGAGGAGTACAGTGACACATTATTGTCTTGGGGAGCTGTCATAGTATTTCATGTCCTACACCAGGACTGGGTCAAGTTATTCCAGGACCAGAAACAGTCCAGCATGTGTGTGGCTGGTATGTACATGTCCCAGTGCCAGAAAGAGTTGAGCGAGCCTGGGTTGAGAAGAGCTGATGATGAGTAGTATAGCAGAGATTGTGACTTATCATTGCTGAAATCTCATGGAATCTTTCAGAATGGAAGTTTAGAGAGGGCTCATTTTGCCTAGTGAGCCATGCAGGCCTTGATGGCCTTCCACTGGACAAACAAACAATAGATAGATACTGGAAGGCACTCATTGTAGAAATCCAGAGCTGAGGAGCAAAGGAAACCCCCCCTCTAATGGAGTAAGCAGTGAAAATGTCTAGAAGATACTGGATCACCTCATATTATTTCAGGAACACTATTTAAAAGTGCAATGGTTTTACTCTAAAGATGACATTAAGCAGGTCGGCCCTAAGGGTATCAACATATTAGATAGGTAATATATCATGGAATTCAGCTCATGAGAGTCTACTGATATGGGTTCAGGCACTTAAAAATGGAGCTCAACAAGATCTTTATGCCTCAAACCATGAATCTATAATCAGCTCTGAAGGGATTGCAGGTGGGCTAGTTCTTTACCCCATAACAATTTGGACTGAAATACCTTTATAGCCTACCTACACAAGTGTGAAATTATAATACTCAACAATATACATCTTGACCACCCCCCAATTGTCACATATTTCTCCTGATATGAGTTGTCAGATATAAAATCTCTCTGGCTTATAATTGACATTACTTGGAAGATTTTTCTGGAACCACAAGGATCAGTGTCTTCAAGTATGTTGTTTCTGTAAAAAGTTGGACTACTTACATTCACTGAATGGTATGAAAGGGGTCATCCAGACATTGCAGTCTAGAGACATGCATGGCACTGTGGAACCCTGATATAAAAGAGCATAGATTTTGTTGGGAATGCAAAAGTTGGTTCCACACCACATGTCTCCCTAATGATGACATCACCACATAATCAGAACATCTGGAAGTCATATTCACAAAGAATTCTGATGTTCCAAGATGCATCCTTCAGAAAGTCAAAAAAACTTGCCCTAAAGTCACTAGCATCACATGACTGGGAGAGTGAAGAATTGTGTCCCTACACATTGGTGAGGTATGCTTGCAATTTCAATATCAAGTGCTTGGCTGGATGTCAGTTATCAAAATCTTATCCTGAAGAATTCCTTACTGCCTCCTTCTACTTGGACCCATGGTAGGTTTCTCATTGATCCTTCTTTTGTTTGTCTGTTTTCTTCTCCTTGTTTCTCTGTGCTTCATCTTTGTTGTGGGGGGTATTCAAGACATCTCTGGATTTGATCCTTCTCGATCATCCACCGACATCTTCATCATCACCAATGACCTCTCAAGTTGTTTGTTCTGTAAATCATCCAACTCCTGGGCCATCTATGTCACTGCATTTGAACAATGCACAGTTTCAGATTGTAGCAAGATAAAAAGGTAAAGGTGGCAGAACTGTCATCAGGGGAATCCTTCATGGAACATAATCTGGATACTGCATTATATGTTGGATGTGGAAAAATAAATGGCAACCAAACACCCCAGGTCATCAATAGTTCATCCATAGCAAGTCAAAACAGGATTGGTTTGTGCACCATGCCATTGGCTGGATTCAGCTGAAAGAACAGTTCCAGTTTGAAAAATACCAATACTGCTGGAAATGTGGTCTTCCACAGAATGAATTCATTCCTATCACTCATCCAGTTTTCAAGCCAGGTGTCAAGTTGTTTGGTGCCTTTGATGACTTGACACCTTTATTGATATTGTACATCATCAATACAGAGGATATCTGGGCAAAAGCCTGCTCTGTTTTCTCAGGACTCAAAAGTAACATGTCTCTTGATGAGATAACAAAGTGGCTGACAAAGGAGGACAAGGCCCATTTATTTTAAAATGGATGGGAATTGGTTATTTGGTGTTGGATTACATACAAGAAAGAATTTAATGGATAAGTAGAATTAATAATGGGCTTCATATATTAACCCAAATACAGTGTTAATAGTTTCCTGTTCATTCTAAGTAATGACTGATATTATATCATGATCTGCAACTCCCACCCCCACAGTCACACATTTTCCTGCACAGAATGGTGAAAACTGACATGGCCAATATACCTATTACTAGAAGACAGCACCTCAACAACTTATTAACATTACATAGACAAGCTAGAGAAATTATTCATTCAAAGAATAATAATTACATAGATAGACTGGACAGGGCCAGCACCAACATACAGGGTGGGTGGGGTGAGAAACATGTAACCCAAGGACATAACATGACAGACTGTTGAATAGTCCACTCCCCAAGCAATCAAAAATTGAGAAAGGTGTTAAGGCACAGCGGGGTCATACGAGGAAGAACCCTGGTAACATGGCCGAAGCAATGAAACCTCTATACCCGCCGAGGCAGTCCAACTGTGCCAAAATCCCATTCCCCAATCCTCAATGCAAGGTTCAGGAGCATCCAGTCATCTGCCATGAAGCATGAGGGCATTCATGGAAACCCAAGCCACACATCCCGTTTCCGGGGTGGGTTACCAATAAAATGATTTATTGCATGTAAAACATGTAGAGGTACACTAAATAAATGTATGAATGTCGGGAGGAACAACCAGAGAGAGGGGAACAACCAGAGAGGGGGGAGCAACTAGAGAGGGGAGAACAACCACAGAAGGGGGAACAACTAGAGAGGGGAGGACAACCACAGAGGGGGAACAACCAGAGAGGGGGAGCAACTAGAGAGGGGAACAGCTAGAGAGTGGGGAACGACCCAGACAACAAGATGGGGGGGGAAAGAAAGAAAGAGTGGGAAAAGATGGAAAGGATTGGATTGATATCAGTAAGGTATTCTAACTCAGCTTGACATGTGAATGATTTGGATGAATGTTGATGGACATTTGATGGGCATTGCTAGGCAATGCCTGACAATTTCGGAACATGTTTGAACAAATTCATTCTTTCCCCCAACTTTCCCCCCTTCATCTGCTTTCTCGCACATCTCAAAATAATTCCTGTCCAGAGTTCTACACCTGTTCATGCAAGTTTGGCTGAGGCTCTTGGGCAAACTTTTGCTATGAATGCCAGTATAAATAAAAAAGCAGGGTATAATAACACAGTCCATGTAAGCCTTGGTGACTTTTCCTCTCTTTTATCTCTCACTTTATTTTTACTGACCCTACAGATTGCATCACCTCCTGTAATTCACAGGGAAAAAATGACACATGTAAGCCATTTACTCATTTCTCATGTTTCAATCCTCATTTTGATGGCTACTCATCTGCTTTTCTGACAAGATTGCAGTCCCCCCTCCTCCATACAAAACTCAAGGTTTGGCTACCTTGCCAGAATTTGCTGTAAGTTGCTAAAACTAGTTAATTTTGCCTTTTGGGTTTAAGGTTAATTTTTCATCAGACACAGAGAGAACCTGTAGTGGAGGAGGATGAAAGTAGTGATGAGGACCCTCTTATCAATAAATTTGGCAAGGTATGCATCTCATACATTTTTTTACAATGCCCAGAATTGATATAAATTTTATCTTTTTAGCGAGCACTGCAAAATAAGGAGGATGCTTCTCAATTGAAGAAACATAAGGACAATGGGCAGATCCGAAAACCAATTACTACAAAGGTTACTAAAGTAAGTACTAATTCATTTTGTCATTTTTACCTGGTAAATCATATATTCTAGCCTGCACCTTGCAAAATTCGTCGCCTAACCAAGTCCCATGCTCCTGAGGGAACCTCTGCTGGTGAGGGTCCTTTTGCAATGCCACCATCCACATCCCGTGTAAGTGATGATGAAAATTTGTTTTACTTGCATATGGCCTTACCATTTTCATTATAGGTTCAGGCATCAGAGAACAAGATGATTCGGCGTATGCAGCATGTAAGTTCTTTATTCTAATGCATCTTTGCTCATGTAATTAATTTTTATCAGCTTGATAAGCTAGGCATCTGAGGGTTTGAGCTTCCAGCTGGGTCAATCGCCTTGCAGGCCAATGCTAAAAACCGGGTGGAGGAATCTTATGATGCCCGGGTTTCACTACTCCGCACAAAGATTCATCAGGACAACAAGTATTCCGTCTTTCTCAGGCATCAGCCCTCTGAGCCCTGGTATGGGAAATATTCAAATGACTTCTTGTGGGGTAAGGACAAGGATGTTTGTTCAAATTGTGAGTGGCTCATTGCATTGTATAATTCATTTTTTTTATTTCTTTATTTATTATCAACTTTGGCTCAATTGCTTTCATAGGCAAGAATGGCTTCAGCATTGATGATGTGACCCTGGCCAACTTTTCTCTCCTCCGCATTGTAAATGGCAGCTTGGAAGCACTTTCAAACCTTAATACATTGAAACTTTCCTACAGAGCTGATGTGTGCCATCTCCACTGCCTACCTCATACAGTTGTACCTGGCATAGTCAAGTATGCTGGTAACAACAGCATTTTCAATCACTCTGTCTACTTTCATCCTAACATCCGTACTGATGGTTGGGAAGAAGTCAAAAATTGGCATTACAAGATTCGGCAGTTTTCCCCTGGCATCCCTCCTCTGCCAGGCCAGCCCAAGTTCTGGCAACATGGTGTCCGAGGCTCAGAAGTCTCTCTTTTGCCTCCACAATTTTTTGATGCCTGGATCTTATCTGTAAGCAAAGGTAAAACTTTGACTTTGGATCCTGCTGGAGCCACTGCTGGTCCATCTAATCATGCTTTGCATGTTTCTCCATCACCTGTTACATCCCTGTCATCTCTCAGTCCATCACCATTGCCTCCTCCTCATAACTCACCTCTCCCTGGTTTTCCTGCTTCTTCCAACACTGTGGATGCTAGTCATATGGCACCCAATACATCCAGCCTGCCAGGCTCCTTTCATGGCAGTTTGGGTGACACCACAAGTCTGTTGATCAAGAAGGAGATGTTAGAAACAGGTGGACCAGCTTTGCTCCAGGGTTCAGAGCGTGCATATGCTATGATGGATGTTGATGGGTTTGAATTGGTGGATAGTGGGGGCCTCTTTCAGCCATGTTCTCCATCACTTGACCCAACATTTGTCAGTGCCATGCCACAGGTCACACAGCTCCTGGCATCTCCTCCTGACTCACCTGCTCTGCCTGCCTCTGTGGGGAATCAAGATGTAACCATAACAGATGATGAGAAGCAATTATGGACTGGCATGGGCCCATTGTCACTAGAGGATTTGGTGAATCTTGATGGGTTAAATTAGGCAGATATTCTGGTTACTAAAATACTTTGAATGCTTCCAGTTTTTGCATATATGAGTCCCTATACCTTTCTCTGTCCCCCACCCCCCTCCTTACACATCAATAAATTTTATTTCATATTGTATAATAAATATTAATCCCTAACTTTGGCCACTGTTTTTTTCAGAGTTGAGGTGCATCTGCAAAACATAAGTATGTTTGTATGTGAGTGCCTCACCTACTTAATGGAGCTTGCCTTATCCCAGGCTTTCACTCACTTATCTGAGTATATAAGGTGCAGGGGGCTCATATCTAATAATTTGTTGAAAAGATATGAAATTTGTAGTCATAGGGTACATGTTTGGTGCAAAAGACTGGTCTTGACTGGGGGTATGTCCAGTCTCAACCAGTTATAGACTGGTTAGGGTAAGGACTGGTCTAGACCAGTTAATGGACCGAGACCAGACTGCTGATAACCAGTCCTTGGTGGTCTGGTCCTGGTCTTTGTTGCCTTGCACAGTAGACAGACCAGTTACAGTCCTGGTCTTGTCGAAAAAGGCAAAAAGACTGGACTGGACCAGACCTTCAAACTCTAGAAACTATACCCTGCCAACTGTCACACAGCTGCTAGCTGTTCTGCTCTTTTTTTGGTCAAACTGTCTTGAAATAGCAGGGGACACAGGTTCAACACCTGTCTTGGACTCTTGGCTTGGTCTTTGGCTCTGGCTCTTTCTGGACTAGTCTATTGTTAGTTGCACTACAATTCCATAGTGCTTGCAAGAGCACAGCTAGGAATATGCCCAGCTTATCTTCAGATCCACTTCTTGCTACTGCAAAGAAGGCTAGGACACTTGCAGCCCAATCAAAGCAGTGTGCTAAACAGTGTGAAGTCCCAATACCTGGTATGTGTGCTCACTATTTCCTCTGATTGTTGAAATCCATTCATACAATATCCTTAGGTCCCTCTCCTGTTGCACTGAATGTCACACCAGATTCAGCTTTGAATTATCCTTCTCCAGTTTGTATGTTAAGCATGATCATAATGTTATGAATAAAACTGATGAGCATTTAGATCTCAACCATGCTCCACCTGCTGGGGAGGCTGGACCATCAAGGTTTCAGTTAACACCAGCATCTGATCCACAGACACTATCACAAATCATGAATGACTTCCATATATCTGTTCCTCCTGGTCTGTCTTCCCCCCCACCTGCCCATATCTCATCTGTCAGTACTGCAGTTTTTCCTTTTCCATGTACTCGAGGTGGTGGTCATTAGTATTTTGTGCAGTTCCAACATCCAAATTCCTTACTGACTATGTTCTTTGCAGTTGCATATACACCTAAAAGGACTGGCCATCATCATTATGCTGAACGTACACCTCTTGCCAAAAGAACTTGCATCACAATTTGGGCTACTCCTCCATCTGTTCATATACAACAATTACTTTCTCTGGATGTGAACATACAAAATCTATTGGATGATGATGAAATGCCCGAATGTCTTCCTAGATGATTGTTTCCAAATGCCCAAGTCTGATCTACTCCTGTTCATGGTACATCCTCCAATGATGTTTTTGGTCCTACTCCTTTTCCATTGCCTCCTTCCCCTGAACCCCAGGAATTTCCTATCCCTAATCTTGACAACCACATACCTGCTCAGATTGTGTCAGGTGCTCGATACAGTACTAGAGATCATTGTGGTGCTAGGGGAAGGGCTGTTCATCCTTTAAATCCTCACCTGTTATGGTGCACAAAAGCAGGTCACTGGGTGCCTTCACATATATTTGGTCTACAAATGCAATGTGCACATTGTAGAGAAATGTGCAGTGCAGCTGCTCAATGGCGGTGAGCAGAAGCAGCAGTTGCACAAAGTCTAGCAGATCTCAACACAAACTTACCACCAAATCCTTCACCTGTTCCTCATGTTCATCAAAATCCTGCACCTGCTTCTCAACCTGGAGTCCAGCTACAGCCTGATCCTGCTCCTAACAATGATCTACCCAATCATGATCCTCTTACTGATTTGGCAGTATCAGCTGAGGAGAGGGCACTATTGGCCACAGCCTGGCAGAAGATTATGGACATAAAGATGGAGCAGTGTAATCAGTGCCATGACAAGTGGTTTGATCTCAATGTTCAGGATGGAGCCTGTGCTAAGTGCAGGAAGGATGACAAGTACAAACCATCAAACAAGATGTTTCCTGGAATACCTCCACCTGATCTTCCTGAGCTTTCTCAAATGGAAGAAATGCTCATTTCTCCTGTGCATGCATTGGTTCAGCTATGGCAATTCCATGGTGTCCAATTCAAGTATACTGGGCATATACATAACTTTCCTCAAGGAACATCGGTTTTACATCACAAACTTCCCTTGCTTCCCAAACATTGTGATATAATCATTATGCACCATGCTGGGGCAGAGCAGCAAACAGATCTTGCTGTTTATGAGGATTTTCATGTAGGTCACCAAAATATTGAGGCATGGCTTCACTATCTAGAAGTTTCACATCCTACTTTTTGCAACAGAATGGTCGGAGTAGACTATAAACTTCTCAATCAGCTTCCTTTGGATGGTACTGTGCATCATCAATCGCAAACTATTGAACACCAAGAGTTGGATGATTTTGCAGCTCAGGAAACTGGCCCTCCAGAAGCTGAGACAGGAGATGATCAATATACAGATCATCAAGACCCTGTCTTTACACGAGGATTTGTACCCAATGTGCATACACAAGAGACAGAAATGCAGCAACTACACAATGCTACATTCAGCAATGACCAGCCTACTATTCTGACAATGCCTGAAACATGTGAAACTCTGATCAATGAGTATACAGGTTGTGCCATCACAATAGATGCCTTTCCTACTCTTTTTTGTACTGGTGAAGCGGATATCACAGAGACAAGAAATATTGAGGTTTTGATGGAGGAATGGGCAACACATCTCATACACCTTGAAGGCAGCCACTTTGTACAACATCCACAGTTTCAATATTGGGGACTGAACACTGCTATGCAAAAGGCAGCCAAAAAAGCAACATTGTGGTACTTGACTACTCACAAACAGGATCACCAGCTGACTGTTGAGGATATACGTGAGATGCTTGACTCTGATAAGTCATATGTTGTCAATGTCTGGCCACATTACCATCCAGATCCAGAGCAAGAGGAGACTTAGAACAATTTTGTATGTGAGTGCCTCACCTGAAGCATTAGGATTCATATATATGTACTTTAATAAGCATTGAGTGAAAGACTGGGATAAAGCAAGCTCCCCATTCCATAGGTGAGGCACTCACATACAAAATTGTTCTATAAGTCAACATTCTGAGAGGGGTGAGAAAGCAGATGATGGGGGGAAAGTTGGGGGAATGAATGAATTTGTTGAAATATGTGCCCAAATTGTCGGGTGTTGCCTAGCGACACCCATCAGATGTCCATCAAAATTCATCCAAATCATTCACATGTCAAGCTGAGTTAAAATACTTGACTGATATCAATCCAATCCTTTTCATCTTTTCCCATTCTTTCTTTCTTTCCCCCCCCATCTCATTGTCTGGGTTCTTCCCCCCTCTCTAGTTGCTCCCCTCTCTAGTTGTTCCCCCTCTCTGGCTGTTCCCTCTCTGTGGTTGTCCTCCCCTCTCTAGTTGTTCCCCCTTCTCTGGTTGTTCCCCCTTCTCTGATTGTTCTCCCCTCTCTAGTTGCTCTGCCCCCTCTGGTTGGGCCCCCCTCTCTAGTTGCCCTGGTTGTTTCTCCCTCTCTAGTTGTTCCCCCTCTCTGGTTGTTCCCACCTCTCTAGTGGTTCCCCCCTCTCTAGTTGTGTCCCCCTCTCTAGTTGTTCCCCCTTCTCTGGTTGTTCTCCCCTCGCTAGTTGCGCTGCCCCCTCTGGTTGTGCCCCCCTCTCTAGTTGCCCTGGTTGTTTCTCCCTCTCTAGTTGTTCCCCCTCTCTGGTTGTTCCCACCTCTCTAGTGGTTCCCCCCTCTCTAGTTGTGTCCCCCTCTCTAGTTGTTCCCCCTTCTCTAGTTGTTCCCCCCTCTCTAGTTGTTCCCCCTTCTGTGGTTGTTACCCCTTCTCCAGTTGTTCCCCCCTCTCTGGTTGTTCCTCCCTACATTTGTATATTTACTTAGTGTACCTCTACATGTTTTCCATGGCAATCAATCATTTTTATTGGTAACCCACCCCGGAAACGGGATGTGTGGCTTGGGTTTCCATGAATGCCCTCGTGCTTCATGGCAGATGACTGGATGCTCCTGAACCTTGCATTGAGGATTGGGGAATGGGATTTTGGCACAGTTGGACTGCCTCGGCGGGTATAGAGGTTTCATTGCTTCGGCCATGTTACCAGGGTTCTTCCTCGTATGACCCCGCTGTGCCTTAACACCTTTCTCAATTTTTGATTGCTTGGGGAGTGGACTATTCAACAGTCTGTCATGTTATGTCCTTGGGTTACATGTTTCTCACCCCACCCACCCTGTATGTTGGTGCTGGCCCTGTCCAGTCTATCTATGTAATTATTATTCTTTGAATGAATAATTTCTCTAGCTTGTCTATGTAATGTTAATAAGTTGTTGAGGTGCTGTCTTCTAGTAATAGGTATATTGGCCATGTCAGTTTTCACCATTCTGTGCAGGAAAATGTGTGACTGTGGGGGTGGGAGTTGCAGATCATGATATAATATCAGTCATTACAGGAAACTATTAACACTGTATTTGGGTTAATATATGAAGCTCATTATTAATTCTACTTATCCATTAAATTCTTTCTTGTATGTAATCCAATACCAAATAACCAATTCTCATATATTGTAAAATAAATGGGGCTTGTAGACATGTTACTTTTGAGCCCTGAGAAAACAGAGCAGGCTTTTGCCCAGATATCCTCTGTGTTGATGATGTACCATATCAGTAAAGGTGTCAAGTCATCAAAGGGACAAACCAACTTGACACCTGGCTTGAAAACTGGATGAGTGATAGGAATGAATTCATTCTGTGGAAGACCACATTTCCAGCAGTATTGGTATTTTTCAAAATGGAACTGTTGTTTCAGCTCTGATAACTGATATCCAGCCAAGCACTTAATATTGAAATTGCAAACATACCTCAGCAATGTGTAATGTTACTGTAGGGACACAATCCTTCATGTCACATGATGCTAATGACTTTAGGGCATGTTTTTTGGAATTAAAAAGAACAAAAAAAAGGTGATTCATCAGCACAAAGCTGCGCTATCACAGTTTTATATTTAGAGGTGGAGTAGTACCCTTTCCAACATCTACCCCTTGGTGTGATGTCATTTGGTGGCCTTGATCTGCCTATCTCTGCCTTTTCTATTTTTAGGCTATTATTTGATTTTTGCAATCTTCCCATATACTGGGCATTGGCAAAGGGGTCCTTAGAGTTTTCTCTTTGGATTTCACTTTGCTAGGTGTGCCTCCACTCCCTGTAATATGTACCAGACTTTTAACTTTGGATTTCCCTTTGCTAGTCCACTAACTAAGTGGCTTCTAAGATTGCCCTTATAGTAGAAAACACTCTCCCCAGGCTCAAGATTGTGAACATGCTGCCAAAATAGGCAGTACAGAGTAGACAATGCCTCCCAGACCTCAAACAACTCCCTACACACCGTTCCAGACACCCCCACCTAAGTAATCGCTCCATGTGCTCCCTAGCACCATGGATGCATCAGAGCACCTCGATGTGCTTGAAAGCAACATTACCAGAATACACTCACAAATCGATTCACTTAAATCTACAATCAAAAACTTCCTCAGAACCCTTCAGGCTAGCTCCACAACCAATATTCCACTGTTATTCACTCCACACACACCCAATAACAATGTGCTGCCTAATGTGCCCACTAAGGAGTGAACCCAGATCAAACTGTCCCCCCCACCACTGAATTTAATGGTGCACATGCACAGGGGCATGCACTTTTTAACTCTGGTGAGTTATATATCAGTTTCCAGTTGCATCAACTCATCATTGATGCTGCGAAAATTTATTGGGCCTTCATGTACATGAAATCTGAATGGGCCTATCTCTATGTTGACTGTATTCTGCACCAACCTAAAGAGCTTGGTTCTCTACCTTTCTCCACTGGGGGTGACTTTCGAGCAGAGTTTGTATGCCACTTTTGTCCCCTCAATGAGCACCACCAAGCAGTGACACAGCTTGAGTCACCCTCTTACCATCAGGCACATTGATCCATGGATGATTATATTGATGAGTTTGAGGACTTGGTGGACATGGCAGGATATAGGAGTGGGCTACCAGTGGTGGTGAAGCTCCAATGGGGTCTCAATTGATAGATTCAGGACCAGATTGCACAGATGTTGGAAGGGCACCCAGCAGACAACAATATCTATGCTTGGTATGAAGCTGCTTCACTCTGTGATGAGAACTGACTCACAAATGCAGTGTTTAATGCTGCATTGCATGCTCCAACTACTACTCATGCACTCTACACCTTCAATCAAACCCTCCCCCACCCTAACCCCATTCCTGTCCATCAGACTCCTGCATCCGCCATCAGTGCCCCCATACCAATGGATGTTGATGCAGCCCATAGTCACACACATAGGTTGGATCTCTGCTACTGCTGTGGGAAAACTGGGCACATGGCAAGAGCATGTCCCCATCATCAGGATATCTGCATGCTCACCCCTGAAGGGCAAGATGAACTCCTTCAAGACCTGTTGGCACTTGTAGATGTTGAGGAGGCAAAAGAGAAAGAGAGTGAGGAGATTAAATCTGAGGCCATAGAGGAGCAGGATTTTTCCATCTGCAATGAGTGAGCTGTACACCCTTGTTGCCTGTCCATAACCACTTTGAAGTTCTACCTGCTGAATCACTAGAGGATGAATCTCACTCCATGACTATTCCTCCCTTGAGCTCTCTTAGGTTGGCTAAAGACATACCTGCTACCCCTACTCATCCCTCTACCCATCACACCAAACTTTTGTGGGAGCATAAACTACCACACAAATATATAGTGGCATCCACCCTTTCTCAACACTCCTTAGCATTGAAGGTCAAATTGCAGACTATAGACACTGGGCAAGTACTTGGCATCTCTACCCTTCTGGACTCAGGTGTCACTGGTCTTTTCATCAACACTCAGCTAGTGCAACAAGACATCTGAACACTTGCTCACTTTCTCATCCAATACCTGTTTATAATGTGGACAGGTCCTGAATGAAGCTGGTGCCATTTGGAGGGTGTAGATCTGGTTCTCTGTTACAAGGATCATAGCAAATGAGCCCTGTTTGCTGTCACACAGTTAGGGAAACAGGAGGTGATCCTGGGCTATCCATGGCTTTGGGACCACAACCCAGAAGTCAACTGGACAACTGGGGAAGTTACTATGAGTTGGTGCCCCTCCCATTGCTGCACATGCTTCACTGAAGCCAGACAAGCATGCCATAGACAAAAGGGATCTCTTTACACTCCCCCATGTATTCCTGGTAATCCCTGCCACAGCCATTGTCCACTGAATGGTTCAGTC
Organism: Tricholoma matsutake; assembly: GCA_026075535.2. Taxonomy (NCBI): domain Eukaryota; kingdom Fungi; phylum Basidiomycota; class Agaricomycetes; order Agaricales; family Tricholomataceae; genus Tricholoma; species Tricholoma matsutake. The sequence goes on from AP026538.1 coordinate 11,940,970, forward strand.
CTGACTGTTTTTCCTCCAGTAGGATTCCTGGTTAAGTCCTGGTATAATCCTGGTAAATCGGGCTCTTCCTAGTATAATCCCAGGAATTCCCAGGACTTGGACCTTCAGGAATCCAGGAGGACTGACCAGGACTGACCAGGAATCCCAGAGGAGAAGGGAAGACCCACCCTTACTATTTATTTATTAAAAAAAAATGTGTTACCAAAGCAAATTGAACCCAAGACCTTGATATCAGATACTAAAGCCACAACATAACCACTGCACCAAGTGGTCTTGTGAGGTATAGGTACAAGGTACTCTAGGTACTGTTGGCATGGCTGTATATGACAAAGCACATAGCTGTGTCATCAAATCTGGCAGCTCATCACACACCACCAACAGTGGAACAGGTGCTAATGGCTATGTCACTCCTCCATGACAAGGATAGGGAAGTGGTGGGAGGGAAGTGGTGGGGAGGGAGGGGACCACAGGGAGGCCACGAGGGGGCAGGAGACAGGAGATGACAACCCCCCACATGTATATGCACCCGCCATCTCGCTTATGCAGTGAGATGGTGTTTTTTTTTACTTAGCACTTGCCCCCCTGTACAATAGGGGGGCTTTTGTATGCCTTTTGTAGTAATTTCTCAGAATTAAATAGCATTAGTATCAATATAATTTATCTACAGTTAATTGTGTGACCTTTTGAACTGATTGGTTTACCAGGAAGACCAGGACTCCACCAGGACTCCACCAGGAATCCTGATAATTCTTTACTTGCTTGATTCTTTATAACTTTGCCAGGAAGACCAGGACTCCACCAGGAATTCACCAAGAATCCTGGTAATTCCTACATGCATTTTCTAGTCCTACTAGGAATCCTATCAGTCCACCAGGACTATCAGGATTCCTCCATGACTACGTGGGGGAGTGTAAAGTTCAGACAAAAAGCCTTGATACAACACATGCAGAAGTGTCATGCTGGGCCAATGCCAGATCCTGATGTGGAGTTGGAGGATGTCCCCAACCTCTCACCAGATCCCAATGAGGAGGAGGATGAATCAGAGGAGATGGAAGAAGGTGATTGGATTTTTCACACTGCAATCAGTCCATCACATGAGGTGTGTGGTACATTGGACATCTCTCAGCATCTTTCAGAGGCATTCCATAAAAACAACACTGCTAAGTCTTTTGCTGATTCTGTACTCCCTCATCTTCACAATATTGAGGATGTATTTTGCAAGGAGTCTTTTGACTCTCTGACAGGATGCAAACCATGGGATCATGCAATCGAGCTCATTCCAGGTGCAACACCTTCCTCCTGCAAGGTCTATCCTCTGTCCCCTGAAGAGCAATGACAACTTGATAAATTCCTTGATGAGCACTTGCCTTCAGGCCACATCCAACCCTCCAAGTCACCCATGGCCTCCCCCTTTTTCTTTGTCAAGAAGAAGGATGGCTCACTCAGACCTGTTCAAGATTATTGAAGGCTCAATGAACTCACAGTCAAGAATTGCTACCCATTACCCCTCATTTCCAAACTTGTGAATAGGGTTCATCACAGGTCACACTGTGGGTAAGTTTTCACACACCACACCCGCACCTGCCAACACACACCCATTGTAATACTGCAACTGTGGTGACAGGTTTTTACCATGGTCTGTCATGAAACACCGCAGGTGTGACACTATATATATACACTGTGGTTTCTACTATATTTTTTCATTGTATTTGATGTTCTACCTTGTGTATTTGTATCCTACTACCTTATGTAACTACACCTACCTACAATAATTTTTCATATTTGAGTAGCATGAGGGGGGACGACACCATCAACATAGTGCATAGTGTTGGGAATTTTCATTGAGGTAACTAACTACACACAATGCGAAGGAGGGGTTACGAAAATAATCATAGACACAAAAAAAAACCCCAGAAAATCGCAAGAGAGGGGCCTGCCCCATGAGCCATTGCTTGCAGCAGCAGTTGGGAGCCCTGTCTCTTGTCCCTGCCTGCCCCCTGGTTGTTTGTCCTGGCTCATTTCCCCTCACCATTCGCCATCCCCATTGCTCCCTGTTTCCACCCGCAAGCAATTGCTCACAGTGGTGGTTTGGGGTACAGTGGTCATGGTTGTGGTTGTGGGGGACATCAATCCCTTGCCATTGCATTGCTCCTGTTGTTGTGAGATAAAATCTGTAGATAATGATAATTGAAGCTAGTGGAATTAAGAAATACAAGAAGGGAACATATAGAAACTTACCTGGGGCCCAAACAATGCATATTGTCATTTGGGCCTCCTTGTATCCATCCCTGTGTTCATCTTCCTGGCATTTGTTTGCTCAGTGGTGGTGGTGGCCATATGGTCCTTTGGTCCTTGTCATTGCCCTTGTCCTTGTCAGCATCCTCCCCATCATTGTTATTGTCATTGTTGGCATTTATGTCCACCATCTCCATCGGTCTCAGGTAGTGCTGTTGCTGGCATTGACCCCATTATTCCCATTGTTCCTTGCATCCACATGGTGGGAGTGGCAGTGGTCTTTGTCATTGTGGCCATTGTTGTCTCCTCAAGGTCTGCAGGTGCTGGGTTCATGGGCAATTCAGGGGTTGGGGTGGGTGGAGATCAGAACAGGGTGTGTACCTGACAGACCATCATGTTCCTTTAATATAAGTAAAACCTATGATAATGAACACCAAAGTTAGTTGAAAGAGAAAGAAAGTAAGAAGCAAATGTAAAAAAAAATGGGCCCATGTCATATGTGATGCCCCACACCCTCCCCATTGCCTGTGGTTCCCACCATTTGTTTGTTCCCACCATTACTCCCACTTCCCATTGTCCTCTTTGTGTCCATGTCATTGTTCCTGTCATTGGCTTGTCACAAGAGGCAGAGCAATATATTACCCTGGAGAAAATGTTGGGAATAATGTGAGAAAAAGACACTTTTTCACTGGGGAAAAATAAAAGGAACCATCAGTAAAAATATCTTATTTTCCCACACTTTGTCCATTTGGTTGCTGCAGGAAAACAACTAATCTGTTTCCAGGAGAAAAACTTGTGAACATTAGGGAGAAAAAGGTCATTTTCCCACAGATTCCCACTTTTTTCTCTGTGGAAAAATAACTAATCTGTTTGTAGGCAAAAAAATTGTGGAAGTCAGGAGAAAAAATGCTATTTCCCCCAGAAATAAAGTAAATGTGGAAAAAAAGATATGTTTCCCCTCCATTTTCACCTGATTTTCTCCCAGGAATAGATGAGTTATTTTTGCTGAGCAAGAGCAAAGAGAAAGTGTGGGGAAAAACAACATTTTTTTACTGATGGTTCCTTTTATTTTTCCCTAGTGGAAAAGTGTCTTTTTCTCCTATTAATCCCCAAATATTCTCCAGGGTAATATATTGCTCTGCCTCTTGTGTGTCTCCTCGCTTCTGCAGATCTTGCTCACTCAGTGAATGTGCATGCATTGGTGGGGGGTAGTTGCATTGTTGTGGGGTAGTTGCATTGTTGTGGGGTCTGTGACTGTAAGGGGAACACCTTACAAGCCACTACAATGGTTGGCGCACATTTGCGAACATTTCCGCACACCCACAAACATTCACACAACAAAGTGCCTTTTGCGCCAACCATCTACAAACATTCCGATATGTCAATCCATCAGCCCCTATTGTACTCTCACCATTCTTGCAGTCAATACCCTGCACAAACCAGTTGCGCAATCATTGCACCTGCAGAAATGATCGAGGATGTCTTCACATGCCCATTACCAACCATGGCCTGATGCGGACACCACTTACCGAGTATGGCCTGATGTGGACACTATCACTGATTAATGGCCGTCTCCCCAAATGGGAACATGACCCTGGATCTGAATTAGTGCTAGGATGGAAGGGGCTCCAAGTATTTTAGAATGTTGTATGCCTTCCATATATATACTTTGGCCTTGCACTGGACTCCTTAGAGTTTTCTCTTTCATTTTCCCTTGCAAGGTATGGGTCTTTCCTTGTTCAATAGTTATTGAATCTAAACTTTGGTTTTCCCTTGCAAGTATCGAGTTCTTAGGACTCTCATCATAAGGTTGCCCTTACAGAAGCAAACTCTCTCTTTAGTGGACTGAAGGTAGTAGGTTACCACAGCCAGCGACTTAGTTTACAAAAATTTCGCACATTTTCACACCTGCTTTGTGACTTTGGAGAGCTGCACTATCATCCCTCCACTTGACTCTTCCACCCCTTTACACAACTACCAACCTTCCCATGGAGACAGACAATGAGGACTGCCTCCAGCGCATTGAAGCGAGCATTGCAGGCCTTGTACAGACTATGGCAGTATTTGCACAACGAGAGGCAGACCGCAAAGAGCCACAGGTGCTTCTGAGCATCTCCAACCCCACAGACCTAGAGTCTCCAGGCCCAGTAGTTCACAAAATCCATCACGAAACATCATCGCAAGATTACCACCCCAAGCCTGCAAACCCTGCAGATTTTTCGGGTGATCATTCACAGGGACAAGCATTCCTGAATTCATGTGCACTCTATTTTGCCCTTGCTCCTCATCAATTTGTGGATGAGCATGCACAGATTATGTGGGCCCTCTCATTCATGAAGGGTGGATGAACTACATGGTTTGTGGATCATCTCATGTGCAACTACCAACTAAGTGGAAGACTCCCCTACACCTCCTACTCCAATTTTGCAGATGAATTTGCAAACAAGTTCTGTCCAAAGAACAAGATCCAATCTTTGTGGACCGAGCTTGAGACCGTGAAGTACTTCCAAGGTACACAAACTGTTGACAAGTATGTCGATGACTTTCGCGAACTGGTAGAGCGAGCGCAGTACTTCGAGGGCTCACATATCGTCCTCAAATTCTGACAAGGTCTAAATGCGAAGATCCAAGACCATGTCGCCTGTCTCACCACCAGACAACCTTTGGATAACACCCCCAAGCAGTGGTACGATGTTGCTATCATCTGTGACAAAAATCGCATTGCAAATGAGGCTTTTCGCATGTCTTCATGAATGGCCTCATGATCTGAAACCAGCTTGCAGCTAGGGAACATGTTCAGCAAGCTCATTCCCACCATGGCATGGTCCCTCCCCCCGATCTCACACACAACTGCCCCATCGCAATACACACCTTCAGTGCAAAGTATCTCTGCACCCACTAAAACAAAGGATGGATCTGCACTCATCTGCTTTCATTGCAGAGAATCCAGTCATACATGACCCGAATGCCCAAGATGGTTTGACATTCAGTACATGGATGGCGAAGAGCGACACGATTTTGCACAGGAGGAATGGATGTGAATGACACAAACAAGAGAGAGGAACAAGGAGCCCATTGTAGAAGTAAAGGAGGATTTTTGCAGTGACAACAAGTGAGCAGTATGCCACCATTGTCTGTGAAAAATTGTTTCTCAGTGTTGTCAGTAGATGAAGTGTACGAATCAAATTCTATTTCATCGACTGATCTCTCTGTGAATGATGCACAAGCCGTACTAACCCCTCCCTATCCTCGTTCACATTTTTGTAAGTGCCCTAAATGGGAGAAACAACTCCATAACCACTATGTCATGGCGGTGACCCCGAGCCCCCACTCGTTTGAGCTCAAAGTATCACTGCAAACCACTGATACCAGCGCTGTGCACATCACCAAGGTGCTACTTGATTGTGGTGCCACTGGCCTTTTCATCAGTTCTGATTTTGTTGTGTGAAATCACCTTGCAACAAAAGCGCTCAACTGACCCATCCCTGTGTTCAATGTTGATGGCTCAGCGAACGAAGCAGGCAATATCTTGGAAGTTGTAGAGGTCCTACTACGATTTTGTGACCACTCTGAATGTGCAATGTTTGCGGTGACTGGCATCGGCAAGCAAGATGTTATTCTCAGCCTCACCTGGCTCCACAAGCATAATCCTGAGGTGGACTGGCAGACTAATGAGGTCAAAATGAGTCGATGCCCAAATCACTGCCGCACCTGTCAGAACTAGATGAATGAAGAGTGCAAAAGCACTTTTTAGGAAATCACTAGCATTCGTACCTGTCATGCGGGTCCCATGCCTACCCCTGATGTCAAGATGGAGGACATCCCGGACCTTCCACAACTGGTGAATGATGATAATGATGACAAAAACCATGATGAACTGCCCCTTTCAAGCAAAAACTCGGTCAAGGAGGGAGATCACATCTTCGTCGCTACCATTCCCTGTGAAGTGGAATTTGTTCATGCCACATCCAACATTTCACAATGGCTAGCAGAGGCCTTCCATAAGAATGTGCAACCAAAGTCCTTTCACAAATCCATCCCTGTGCACTTCTATGAGTTTGAGGACCTATTTGCAAAGTCTTCATTCAACCGCTTGCCTGACTGAAAGGTATGGGATCATGCGATTGAACTCATCCCTGGTGCGAAAGCCACTAGCTGCAAGGTCTACCCTCTTGCACCCAACGAGCAGGCTGAGATGGATGAATTCATCCAGGAGAACCTAGCCACTGGCCGCATTCACCCCTCAAAGTCACCGATGGCATCCCCCGTCTTCTTTATCAAGAAGAAGGATGGATCCCTCTGGCTTGTACAAGATTATTGCGCTCTCAATGCCCTCACAATCAAAAACTGATATCCACTACCACTGATTTCGGAACTGGTAAATCAACTACGAGGTGCAAAATACTTTACAAAACTCGACGTGCAATGGGGGTACAACAATGTGCGCATGAAAAGGGGCAACAAATGGAAAGCCGCTTTTCGCACGAATCACGGGCTTTTTGAACCCTTGGTGATGTTTTTCGGACTCACAAACTCCCCTTCCACATTCCAAACAATGATGAATGTCATTTTTCAGGATCTCATTATGGAAGGAGTGGTCTGTGTCTACCTGGATGACATCCTCATCTTTATGAAATTGATTGATGAACATCAGCGCATTACATGCCTTGTCCTGGAGTGCCTTCGTGTGCACAAGTTGTTTCTACGACATGACAAGTGCAAGTTCGAGCAAACAATGATTGAGTACCTCAGAGTCATCATATCCGAGGGCAAAATTCATATGGATCCCATCAAGGTAGCGGGAGTCACCAAATGGCCCACCCCCAATATGCGCAAGGAGGTACAGTCATTCCTGGGGTTCGCAAATTTCTATTGGCACTTCATCGAAGACTTTTTGCATCATGCGAAACCCCTCTTTGAGCTCACAAAGAAGGAGTGCAAATGGGAATGGGGACCTTTGGAACAAGGTGCCTTTGATGAAATCAAGAATCGGGTCACATCCTCCCCTATTCTCCATTTTGCTGACGACACCAAAGCATTTTGCATCGAGGCAGACAGCTCAGACTATGTGACCGGCTCAGTGCTGTCACAGCAATTGGCTGACGATCTCAAATGGCACCCTATCGTGTTCTACTCAAAATCGCTCAATGTGGTCGAATGAAATTACGAGATCCATGACAAGGAGATGCTAGCAGTGATGAGATCATTAGAGGAATAGAGGCATTTCCTTGAAGGTGTGCAGCACAAGGTAGAGATCTGGACTGACCACAAAAATCTGGAGTACTTCATGACTGCAAAAAAGCTAAATTGCAGACAAGCTCACTGGTTGCTCTATCTTTTGCGGTTCGACTTCGTCATACACTACCATCCTGGAAAGAGTATGGGTAAGTGCAATGTGCTTTTGCGATGAGCTGATCATGTGAACAGCATGGATGATAATGGTGACACTACCCTGCTCCGCCCTGAATTCTTTGCGATTCGTGCACTCGAAGGGGTGATGATCAAAGGAGTGGAGCAAAATATCTTGTGCAAAGTGCAAAAGGGGGTTCAGGATGGAAAGAGCGAAGATGTGGTGGTACTAGCAATGAAGGAGTTGGATAGGGCCAAAGGCAAGACATTGCAAAGCTCAGAGTGGACAGAGGAAGATGGATTATGGAGGTTTTGTGATTGCATTTATGTTCTGCTCATACCAGACTTACGACGCAGAATCGCTGAACAGCATCATGACTCCAAGATTGGTGGACATGCAGGATGCTGGAAAACACTCGAACTCATCTCATGCAATTACTGGTGGCCAAACATGTCGCGCTTTGTTGGTCAGTACTGTAAGGCCTGTGATCTATGTCTTTGCACAAAGGCGCAGAAGTGCTGACCTTTTGGTAAACTACACCCCCTCCCAATCCCCAAAAATTGCTGGGATGTGGTAAGTGTTGATGAACTTCTGGACTCCCATGGCTTCAATGCAATGATGGTGCTGGTGGACTCAGTGAGCAAGCACAGCCATTTCATACCCACTCACACCACCGTTATGGCGCTGGGATCGGCGTGATTGTACTTGCAGAATGTGTGGAAGCTTCATGGCCTCCTGAAATTGATGCTCTCAGATTGGGGACCGCAGTTCATAGCGCAATTCATGTGTGAATTGTATCACTTGTTGGTGATCACCATTTTGGCATCCACAGCATATCACCCACAGTCCGATGGGCAGACTGAACGAGCCAATCAGGAACTTGAGCAGTACATCTGCATTTTTGTGAATGAGCACCAAAATGATTGGGACACTCTGCTCCTGCTGGGCGAATTCACATACAATAACCATGTCCACTCATCCACCCAGCACTCCCCCTTCTTTGTTGACACTGGCAGACATCCATGGATGGGTTTTGAGCCCAACCAATGACCCTCGAGGCTTGAGGCAGTCAACGAGTGAAGTCAATGTTGGAGGAGGCTCGTGCTGCCCTTGCCAAATCGAAGGATGATATGGTGAGGTACTATAACCAATGGCAAATCCCCACACCAATTTTTGCAATTGGTGAAAAGGTCTTCCTGGATGCTTTGGATATCAGCACAACTAGACCCATGAAGAAATTTGTGCACCGCTTCCTGGGGCCGTACCCAGTCATTTGTCCTGTCGGCTTGCATGCATATCGCCTCCAACTGCCACCATCAATGGCTCGAATACATCCGGTGTTCCATGTCGTCAAGCTCATGCCCACGCCAACAGACCCGATTGAAGGTTGCCATGCAAAACCACTGCCACCCCCTGAGATCATAGGAGGAGAGGAGAGGTATGAGGTGGATCAGGTGCTGGACAGCAGGATGAAGGGTAGGAAGTTGCAGTATCTGGTCAGATGGAAAGGTTATGGGCACAAAGGGAATTCATGGATTCCAGAGGAGCATCTTGATGCCGCAAAACTAATCATGAACTTCTACAGGGCTCATCCAAGTGCCCCAAAATGTGTTAATGCACAGATGGGACTCTGACCACGATATCTGCACTGATGGAACTTTGTGCATTAAGTGGGGGGTGATGTAAGTGGAACACCTTACGAGCCCCTACAATGGTTGGCGCACATTTTCAAACATTTCCACACACCCACAAATGTTCGCGCAACAAAGCACCTTTTGCACAATGAGGCACCTTTTCACGCAATGAGGCACCTTTTGTGCCAACCATCTACAAACATTCCAATATGTCAATCCATCAGCCCCTATTGTACTCTCACCATTCTCACAGTCAATACCCTGTGCAAACCATTTTCGCAGTTTGCGCCTTTGCGCAAACCAGTTGCACAATTGTTGCACCTGTGGAAATGACCACTTACCAAGTATGGCCTGATGCGGACACTATCACTGATTGATGGCCATCTCCCCAAATGGGAACACAACCCTGGATCTGAATTAGTGCTAGGATGGAAGGGGCTCCAAGTATGTTAGAATGTCGCATGCCTTCCACATACTTCGGCCTTGCACTGGACTCCTTAGAGTTTTCTCTTTGGTTTTCCCTTGCAAGGTATGGGTCTTTCCTTGTTCAATAGTTATTGAATCTAAACTTTGGTTTTCCCTTGCAAGTATCGAGTTCTTAGGACTCTGATCGTAAGGTTTCCCTTACAGTGATGCAGCATGTAGTGCAGTGTGGCAAGTGTTGCATTGTTTGTTGTCCCATCATTGTATGTGAGTTAAAACCTGTAAATAAAGAAAATGAATAAAGAAAAACAAGATAAGAAAAATTTACCAGGGGCCGAATGACAATAAATGTTGTTTGGGCCCCATTTCGTTCATGCCGTGTGCTGGTGTGGGTAGTAGTTTAAAACCTAAAAAACCATTAGTTGTGAAACTAAGAAAGTAGAAATGATTGTCACAATGGGTGCCGGATGACAAAAGTCATGATGATTGAATTGTCTGGCAACTTCTGTAGCCGGTGACTTAAATACCCATAAATAACCGTGACACTGCCAAAACAGGTATGGTGTGCCACAGGTATGGCATTTCGGCAACTGTACCCATACCCGTTGATGATACTGGACCAGGAAACCCAAACAAAACCCACAATAAGGGCTCGAATGGTATAACACTAGTTAGAGGAAGGTTGCAAGGTGGTACTAAATATCACCCCTGTAAACCAGGGGTATGAAAACGACTCTAAAGGGTGTGTGATAAGGTGTGATGAGGTGTGATGAGGTGCGATGAGGTTTGAAGAGGCTTGAAAGTATTCGAAGCACTGCGATGATGTTCAAGAGAAGTTTGATAATAATCGAGGGCATCCAAAGTGCTGCGATAACGTTTGAGGGAAATTTAATGAAGTTCGACAAGTATTTGAAGAGGTGCAATGAAGGGCAAAGAAGTGCAATGAAGTTCAAAGAAGTTCGAAGGTCTTTATAGAAGATAAAGATGCCTTTGATGGTGACTGAGGATAGACTATGAGGACATAGAAAGGGGTCTAGAGAGGATAGACAATATGCGATAGTTTTGTGAAGCTAGTACGAGGAGTTCAAGGAAATTCAGTGTAAAACACTGAATTTCGAGACTAAGTCAAGATGCCTGGACTCAAGAGGATAGCTCTTAAATCAGACAATTGATGTGAGAGGACAATGTATTCTCTTCTTCTAAGTAGCTAGTACAAGGCTATATATATGTTTGGGAGAAGTGATACTAAAAAAGGAAATAAAACATGAGGAATACATGAGGCAAGATATAAAACAATAGAGAATCTTTGCAAATCATAGAATAAATGAAAGACGATAAGAAGGGAAACATCTAGAGACATGATTTATCACTGGTACCTGTCCCCATTGATCTAATATATCATCAAGGTGTCAAAGCACCACAATTGCATCCTAGAATCCTGTCATTGTATCTCCTTGTGTCCGGTGGTGCTCGATATGCGACACACTAACTCTTACAAGGTGTGCTGCGTGTATCCCAAGGGCAGTGTGATTGGTGTATGGCAGCCAAAGGCATTTGAAGTCCTGCGATATCATTCGAAGTCATTCAAAGTTGTTCAAAGTTGTTCAAAGTTGTTCAAAGTTGTTCGAGATTGTTCAAAGTTGTTCGAAGTCGATCGAAATAGTTTCGGAGCGGTGTCGCAGGGTTTGTAGGGGTTGGGAGCATGCATTTTGATGTTTTGATGCCTCTGGAGACAGTCCCAGAGTTTAGAGCGCACAGTGGACCTATCATCCTCCCCCTTACTGAAATCCTGACTGTCCCAGTCAGCCAATCGGAGTCACATGCAAAATGCATGATCGTGTTGAAATTGTAAACAAAACCTCTCGATCTTCTTCATCACCTCTCCAAACCTTCGGCACTATTTTTCATCATGTCTCTTCTCACCAAACTCAACACCGAAATCCTCGAATACGCCAAATCGATGCCCGATCACAGTGTCGCTGAAGACCTTGACTTCGAAGTGTGGGGGAAAGGTTTTTGTGAGAAGATGGTAAGTTTCCAATTCCCATTTGATATTCGGATTCTAACGCGATATGTTCAGGTGGAATACGACGAATTGACAGACGATTTGGGCGAGGAATGCGACTCGACCATGCAACAGGTTGTCGATGATGTTTTCGAGCTTTTCAAACCAATGGCTCGACACAAATGGCTTTTGTGGGGGGGAGACTTTTTATTTGCAGATCTGAGTGAGCAGGTAGAGTGAGAGCGAAGGGAAGAGGAAGCGAGACGGGTTCGGGAGGAGGAGGAGGAGGCTCGCAGGGCAGAGGAAGATGTGAAGAAGGTGAAGATCGAGGCTCAGAGGGGGGCATTAGTAGACGCTCGAAATGCAGCCCTTGCTGAGTTTCGTGCTAAAACTTTGTCAAAGGAAGAACTGCAGCGACGAAATGTGGAGCTCACAGCAGAGGCGCAAGCGATTGAGAGGCTAGAGGCTGGAGAGGAGGACGAGGAAGAAGATTTGGGAGGATTGCCGATAATCAGCATTGGGAAGTGTAAGGTAGTGGAGATTGAGGGAGTCGAGGATGATGAGGATGAGATTGTTGAGGACGGGGTAGAGAGCAAGCGGAGGAGGTTCGCTGAGGGTGGATTCTCGACTTTGAAGGCCCAGTGAGTTTTTGCTTTGTTTTCAAAGGGTTTTCGGGCTGCTAATCAATGTTGTAGTGCGATCGATGTGCTAAAATGATATCCCAGCCGTCGTGCATTGTCAAGGAGGGAGCCCCGAAGTGCATGAAGTGCACTCAGGCAGCACAGGGTTGCTACTGGCAAGGGGTCTCGAGGCGGGGACTTCGCAAAGGTGAAGCAAGACGATTCGGGGTTATGAAACCAGATTCACGCCCAAAACCAGGTACGAAATTCATTTGATATAATCTCATAGTGTATGCTAACCTATGTTCGGATCGAAAGTACCTCGAATTCATGTTGTGTGTCCTGTCGCCGACATCAAACAGGTCGCAGGCCCTTCAAAACCATCGAAGGAGAAAAAGAGGTCATCAAAGGGAAAGGGAAAGGCCAAAGCAAAAGCATCGCATAGTTTCGAAGAGGGTGAGGATGTCAATGAGGAGATTGTGACTCGTCGTTGATATCTGGTGACAAGGTTGGCAGAGTTGAAGGTCGAGATGGAAGTTTTGTGCAGGCAAATAGAAGTGGTGGAAGAGATGTTGGAAGAGTAGTAGATTGTGTCATTCTTTCTGTTTTATAACTTAGATTTTTTTTTTGTGAGTCTCAAAAGGAACGATAAGAAAAGTAAGAAGGAAAAGAAAGAAGAAAAGAAAAAAAAGGAATAAGGGAAAGGCTCAGTAAATCATCATGGCTGAAAAACCCTTTTGGAGTTTGCGCGACCATGCTATAGTACGATATTGCGACTTGTATTGTACACTAAAAGAAATCGAGGTCATAGGAAAGCGATTGCAAACAAAGAAAGGGGGTAATTATTTGTCTTCGAAGTCTGGAAGGTCTTCGGGAATATCTTCATCAACGTTCGATGTGTTTTGAAGTTTTTTGAGTCTTTCAGAGCCAGTATCGAGGAAGTTCAGCAGTAGGGGAATTGCTTTTCGTGCAAAATAGGGAAGGAGTTGGAAGGCTCTGACTGGTCGATGAAATACTGATCCATTGAGTTCGCAGATGATGTAAGCTCCTCCATAGTTTTGATCGATGATGATCAGTGGGCCTAAAGATCGACGTCACATCTTGTGATTGAGGGATTTCTCGATTTGCGTCTTGCGAAGTAGGACTAGGTCGCCTTTTTCGAAGTTGTAGTCATGCATCTTTCATTTGTGAATGACATCAAAATGTTTCGCGGCTTCAAGTCGAGCAGTATAGACTTTCGAATAGAGAATTTCGAGGTCAGCTGAGCATTTCTGTAGGGTGATTGCTCTTTGAGCAATGAGATCGGTTGTCGATAAGATAGAATTGGGCAGGGGTTGCAAGTATGTTGCTTCGGAAATGTCGAGCGGGATTAGGGGGTGTGATCCTGTAATTGCAAAGTAAGGAGAGCAACCCATGCGTCTACGAACCATAACTCGTTCTGCCCAGAACACTGAGTGTGCTCCAGCTGACCATTTGCTCTGATCTCCATCGACTGCTTTGAATAACGATTGTTGAATATCGAAATGAGCTTGTTCGATGATCCATTTGCATGAGAGTTGTAGCCACTAATTTGAATGTGGTTAATATGATATCATTTCAAAAGGTACTCCAATGCTGCGATGAATGCTGATCCGTTATTGCTCACAATTTCATATAGCGAACCCCATCTACAAATGATGTCTTTGAAGATCCAGTCCCCAAGGGTCGTTGCATTTTCTTGTTGAAGGTTTCGCCACTCAGGATAAGTCATTAGTGAACAGCAGCCTTGTACAATATACTTGAATCCGCTCGAGGGAGGCATTTGCATGGTATCGATGTAGACTTTGCCGAATAAAGGTGCGGGTGTGGTGATGGTAGGTGGAGTAAGGAGATTTCGAGTTTGTTGTACCTGGCATAGGTGGCAAGTGCGAATATACCATGCAATGTCTGCTTTCATGTTAGGTCACCAAAATGGTAGGGAAATAACGGCTTTTGTTGCAAAGACCATTTTGTGTCTGATATCGTCGTGAGCTGCACAAATGACTTTGAGACAATGTTCAGAAATTGGAACGATTTTGTGAGCTCCGTGCGAGTCTTTCCTCCAAAGTTTGCCACAATCTAAGAAGAAATTGGTGCAATATTGAACAAAGGTAGCGTATTTGGAATCTGATAAATCTGGAGGTCGTACCAAATCCTCTAACCATTTTCAAACATGAATTAATCTTTCATCTTCCCTTTTCGCATTGTTCGTTTGTGGGACATCATCATAGGTTGGATCCTCCCCCTTATTGAGATCTGAAGAGAGGGAGAGTGTCGAAACTCGATAGGAAGTGAAAGGTCGAGTCATAACAGGATTGATCTGGTGTATGAAACCGTGAAGACAGTCAATCCAGTCTCCAAAATCATTTTCGTTATCGAACTGATCATCTTCATCTTGTGGAGGATGTCTCAAAAGTCTGTCTGGACCATGATGTGTACCTGCGACATGAACCAACGTGAAATGAAAAGTAAGGATCGAGACAATCCATCGATTTATGCTAGCGCTAGGTGCAATATCAGGGTTTGAGAGCATGTCTTTGATATACCTTGCATCGACTTCGATGATGAGGTTCCAGACCCCTATTAGGTACAATTGAAGTGCTCCAAGAGCGCGATATAGACCGTAGAGTTCGAGTTTCGCTTGCGAAAACCAGGATTTGCGGTCGTTAAGCGTGATTGATCCGAATTGACTGTAATATTGCTTTCGAAGGTTGTTGGGATTGCATTGCATGAGAAAGAAGCCAATAGCAATGTACAAGGCATCGATGGATAGGATAACTGGGGCATCAGATGAATAGTCGATAGCACGAATTGCTGGGGAATTGATCAATGCTTGCTTCAGGTCTTCCTGTGCTGCAATTTGTTTCAGTCCGAAATCAAAAGGGACATCTTTTCGTGTAAGGTGTATTAGAGCTGTAGCACGTTGAGCGAAGTTCCGAATAAAGATATGACAAACTCCAATGGTTCCTAGAAATGCCTTGACTTCGGTAAGACTTTGACAAGACCCCCACTTGCTAACTGCTGCAATGCAAGTGGGATCAGCCATACGACCTTCGATATTGCATTGATGACCTAGAACGATTATTTTGGAAATGCAAAGGTAAAGTTTAGGACCCAAAAAGGTTCCCCTGCAATACTTCATGCGTTGGACTATACGATTTAGATTCCCAAAATGTTCCCAAACAAAGCGCCGAATGCCTGGATTATCAGTGATCGTCTCGTAAGATCCTCCGATCATTCAATATTCTGATTTTGGACCCTTAACTGGTGTGTCATCGATGTAAGGGATGGTGATATGAGGGATTTTGGGTTGTAGGATAAATGTTACATCGTCGTGTAAGATTGGGACTGAGTTTGTCCAACCCATCAGTAGAGTGACGATTTGAAGCGCTCCGAAAGGCATCTGAAACATCGTTAGATCTCAAGATGATTCTGCGACTTTCCTTTCATCGAATGCGACATATAAGTCCAACATTCCACCACACGCGCGTCCACCAAATTGTTTGGCTAGATGCTCTGGGATCAGGATGATGCCAGAGTGCTGTATTGTTACTCAATTAAGAGGCTTGAGACTGTGAACGATTCAAAGTGATTTCGCATCTTTCTTCGCAATGCAAAACCATCACAACCGATATGACGAGTTCAACGACTCGTATACTCCTGCTTCTATCTTCTTCTTTAGCATCCTGGAGATCTGTTCGTACAGACCAGGGGGTATAGGGATATTACGTTTGACCCATGGAGTGTGAGGAATAACAGGGAATTATATAGGAGGAAAGAAGTCAGGGTGGAAGCTTCCTCGTTCTTGTTTGGTCCATGCAAAACCCATTTCATGATTTCGAATAAAATCGTGCATAAGCTTTCGTTCTTCTGGCCATAAAAAATTGCCGAAATAGTTTTTGTCAATAATAGCTTTGTGTTTGAGTGTATATCAGGTAGAAGGGACGAACGATGGGGGTTGAAAATCAAGTTCTGGCATTTGCTCCAGGGGGTCGCCAGTGATTGTTCAAATGATGCGAATCTGATTGGGTAGTTCAGTAATAACTGGCCAAACTTTCTGTGCAACTGGTTTGTATTTCTTCTTCAATGCTGCAAAGGTGGGGTATATAGAGTTGGTTGACGAGACATGGGGAGGGGACATGATAGCGAAGTCGTGCATAGAGGTGGCCGTTGGGCCCGATAAAGACATTGCATACTGGTGACTAGCCATTAAATATAAATTCGCAAGGATTGAAGAAAAGGAAATAGGGTTTGAAGAGTTCGAGGACTCAATATCGGGAATAATCGCAGTGTACTCGATAGTTATAGAGGAATTAGAATGGTCAAAAGAAATAATGAGGGCACACTGGTTATTCTCTGAGATTTTATCATCTAGTTGCAAAAATCCTCGCGAACTACTCTTCTTCATTGATTAGATCGGGGAATAGTCGGAATAGCGCAGGATCATGTTGAGTTCGGGTCAAATATAGTTATTGTCTGTGCTTCATTTCGATAATTCTTGACCATACTCTCTGTGAGAACATCAAATGGTTGTCCAAGCAGAATATTGTATGCTGGATCGCAGATGATGTGTATCTGCATATAGAGAGTGATGCTACCGACTTCGCAAGGTACATTCTGTGCCAAACCTAGACTCTGGTCAATACCACCATTAGCCGATTGCAGAGGGATGTGTATTGAAGGATCATATGCAAGACCAAGTTCGTGACAGACTTCTTCCGACATTGCGATGATTGATGAACCTGGGTCGACTACACTTTTGACTGGATTTCTTCCCTTGATGTTCATGATAACCGATCTAATAGAATGCGATTCCTTCGCTGCAATAAAAGGTTCGGGTATTTCTCCAGGGCGAAGACTGCTAATATAGGTTTCGTAAGGGTCGTCAATTATGAATATGTCATCTGGAAGGAGATTTGTAGTGTTATTTCCTTCGGGTTGTTGGGTACGACGTTCAGTGACCTGTTCTTTCCATTTCGCATGAACTTCAGGCGATAGCAAAAGTAATTCTTTGGTATGATGGTAATTGGGTATGGTATGATGGGCTGTCTTTTGCTTTGCCTATCGATGCAAAGTTACGATCGTGAGGAGGTAGGTATGAGGTTTCTTTAGCACCGTTGTAGGGATGTAGCAATGATTGCTCGGAGATCGAAGATGGTGCCGTATTCAAAGTAGGTGGGTTGGTCACTGTGGATGATATTGATGGTGCCGGTGGTTGTGGGACGAATCGTTTGACTGTCGCAGGGATAGAGGGCCATGGGGTAGGAGCTGCTGGCACATTCAAATCAGTTCACATAAAAGGTCTACCACTTCACAAAGCATATATCTCTTGTTCGAGTTGTGTGATACGATCTTCAGCCATTGTGGATAAGTTGTTAATTTGGTAAACACCCTTGGATGGCGTCGAAGAAACTGTTGAAGGTGCGATATTATACATTAGCGAAGGGGTAAGGTTGGATGGAGGGTTTCGTCGAGTCCATTCGTCAATCCTGTCCTTGCCTGGTGAGGCCATATGCAATCACTGCTCTGATACCTGGGACACCGGAATCATAATTGCCACCAGCTAAAGTGCTACAAGGATGAGGCCACCTCGTGTTAGAGCAACAGTATCACTGTTTTTTATGCTATGTGAAAAATATGCTGCAACCTTGTCTGGAGCATCTTTATTCATCCTGCAAGATATAGGTAAGTAGTTCAGCACAGCTCGGATATATGGTATCTTGTTGAACACTGAACATTGACTCTCGGATGATGCACTCAGCACCAAATACAAATGCATCACTGTCTTTGGTGAGGATTCCATCAATCAACCCCAGCTGGTTGAGTTCCGAGAGCTGTACCTCAGCTTTGGCAGGTGCCTGTGGACTCATGAGTGTCATATGACACTATCCAATAAATAGTAGTAGGCCACAACTTGGTGGCAGTAGAATCCAAACATGTCAATCAGCTGCTTGGAGGCCTCAATGATCTTTGGGTCCTGCCTTTGCATGCATTGACCACATTTGACCTCTGGTCTGCAGGGCCCATCAAAGACAAAGACAAAAGTGACTGGTGTCTTGAGGTAGCAGAGGTAGCAGCACAACTTGAAGAAGAGGGCACGAAGCACAGGGTTTTCCCCCATCCCATCATGTCCTTCTAGGATAGCCTGACAACTAGCAAGCCAGATACTGAAGAATAGGTATTAGAAAAGCTATTCACGCCTTTTGTTTTGCGCAGGACTCCACCTAATGTCAACACCAATGATCAGTGTATGGGTACCTTGAGGATCTCGCTGAAATCCTTCAACCGTCGTGAGGTCTAGAAATGATTTCTCCTCTTGGATATGCACTAGTATCTGCATGTGTGATGTTAGCTCCCAATTCTAAAGTCTAATATTTTGTGATACACCCTCCACAGTCCTTGTATGCCCATGATGTTATGTCTGTTGAAGCAAGCACAACTGAGACATCGAGAATTATATCAGCATTAAGTATATAACTATTATATCAGTGTTATATCACTTGACAACTATGATTATGAAGCACCTTAACATACAGAGGATGCCAATTCAAATGACACAATCCCCCTGAGGAAAAAAAATTAACATCAATACAAATCAATTGCAGAACACAGAACAGAACAACATAAAAATATAACGACCATCAATTTTTCCTTTTTTTGTGCCATGCATCCAATGGTGGCACCCGCCATTTCTTCTCCTCAATTCCACTCACATCCACTCCAACAACTCCTGACAGCTGAGCACAAAAAGTATCTGGAGTGGGTGTAAATGATGATGAGGACAGTGCTGAACTTATCAAGGACATGGATGACTCTTGTCTTAGCAATGGCAGCTCACAGGGTTTTGCTTTTGCCATTAGGAAGCAAAAGTCTTTGACTTCCTTTGAAAGAGCATTGAGTCCCTTCTTTGGCTTGTTACTGGTGCTGCATCATATCTGATTGAGGTCTTCAATGATGACTGCTGGCAAAACAACACAAGTGTTTGATTGTGACAGAATCCATTCTGGAATCTCACAAAAGTGCTCCCATCTCTTCCAATCCTGAGGAGACAACATTCCAACCTCAGTATGCATGTCAGTGACAATGGACTCACCCCCGAGCTGTGACCACCCCATTTTGATTGGAAATACTGCTCCATGAGCTGAAGCAGCGGCTTGATTCCAGTCTGAATTTGTGTAACATTGAAGACAGGCTTGCCAAGGCTGTAACATGCCCAGAGTTCTTGAAGATCATACTGATTGAGGGACTTCGAGGGTTGCCAGCAGTCCCAAAGCAGTTCTGGCCACTTCACCAGTGCGAACACTTGATCCTATCAAACTGATTTCTGACCAAGGACTGGTGGCCATAAAATGTTTGCCTGACCTGTGGATGTGATGGTAGGTATTCGAGCAGCAGCTTACGACAGTGGCCACCACATACCAGGCATTGTGAATGTGGCAGCAGGGGGTAGCACTAGGTCGACTTGAGATTTGGCTCAGGGAGTGGCATCTCCTCGCAGAGATTCATTGACAAATGCATGAAGAGTTGAGTCCTCCATTTCATATATGCCACTGTTGTCTGGATGGGAGATGGCAATACATCCATAGATTTTGACTGAAGGGAGTAGAGCACTGTCTGATTGCTCAATACCAGCTGTACAAAACTGAGTTAGATATGAGGTGGTTGAAACTCAGAAACCTTACCTCAGTGAGAATAAGTTTGCATAGAACATCCCTGAGTGGGGGAAAGCACTGCTGTGCATCGTTGCATCATTTGCATGAACTTCTCCATCTGCACTTTATGATCCTGTAGGAGGGACCAATTCTCTTCCAATGCTTGCTGAAGAGTGTCGTTCTGTAGCCGTGCTAAATCCATGGAGCTCCCATCAGCAGCGTGCAGTGCTGTGAGCTCTGTTTGAAAAGTTGTCTTCATCCTCTGGACATCTCTGTGTGCAAGAGCAGGCAGTTTGAATAGTGCTGACTGTGGGCAGAATTCATAGATGGCAGCGCTGCACTAGTCCAAGGTGTTAGATCTATGCGAGAATCAAATGAACAGTGCTTACTTGGAAAACATAGGGTTGTGCCATCATTATCATTGACCAGTAATTTGCAGCACCAGTCAAATTTTTCTTCCCTAGTGGCAGTCACATACATTTTTGTTTTGTTGTTGTTTGCCAAAGCACTCACTGACAATCTCTGCATGGACACTCTCAGCCATGGGGCAAACAAGGCTCAAGAATTGTTCCAGAACATGGATGTGATGCCATACAAGGTCATACACTTCATGTGCCTTGAACCCATGGGCACCAAGAATTGCCCACATATCAAAATTGACATAAACAATCAAATTGTCCTGGTGGCTCAATGAGAAACATACCATCTTTGGTAGAGCTGGGGCATATGTGTCGAAGAATGTTTTGCCACACACCCAGCTAAGCTTAGAGGTCTCTGCAGAATCAACATTGAGTTAAGGAGTGAGTCAACAGAAGAGCAAGCGGACGGAGCAGCATTTACCCCATTGCTTCTTGTTTGTACCCTAGGATGTGACGTGGAAAGTGGACCTTCATTCTTGAATCAAACCCAGCTTTTGCAAATGCCTGAACATAGAGATTGTATAGATTTTGCTCAGCATATGGTGTAGGTGATTTTGGGCCATGTAGGACACAGGTCTATAATGTGAGGATATGAGCAAAAATACAGAAAGAAGTGGCGGAAACCTGACCTGATGCCAGCTTTTGTTGATGGACCAGTCAATCTTCAAGAGTTTGGTGATATCTTCCACATCATGCAGATAGTGATGGTAGAAAGCGAAGGTGCCAAGAGGACACATTTCTGGCCAAAGGTGGGCTATAAAGACCGAGTACACTGGGTTTATGACCTACATGATGTTAATTTACTTGTGGAAGGCGACTGTGGAGAGAAACGTACTGTTTGCATGCACCTCCCTGCCTTTTCCTTGCCTTGCAGTCCTAACATGGAGAACATCACAGTTTCTTTGTTTGGATGGAGCATTGTATATGGCTGGAGCTCCTCAAGCTTGAGGGCATGGAGGTCATCACCACGGTTTCCTGTTGCATTCTGGGCCATCCAGGCAAGGTGACTGTTAATGACTGATCATACTAGGAAAGGTCATTGTGGTTAACTAGGCAGACCTGCAGAATCGACAAGATATTTTGCACATTCACAATGTTGGAGAAAACCTAGGGCAATTGCATCCAGCTGCTCCTGTGTCACCTCTGCAATAAAAGTGTTGGTGATGATGTCAGGTGCATCCTTGCTAGGCACAAGTCCACTATTAAGAATGACATGAGCTTGGATCTGATACGATACTACTGTACCCAGGGGTTCAAGCGCTCACCTTCTTACTCACTCTAGAGCTTCATCCATGTGGTTCTTGATGGCATCCCAGACAATAACAGATGTTGCTGGGCATTTGTGTGCAAGACTGGGGGTTTTGGCCACTTGCTCCTTGCGAATCCGAAGGGCACCAAAAAAAAGCTTCTTGAATTGGGACTGTATTAATGAATGAGCTGTATATACAAACAACCAAATGGGTGTTAAGATCTGCACCATGAATGGCATGCCATTCATGTGGTGTGCTAATTATAGAACATTGTATGATGTGAAGTTTCCCCTTGTTATTTCTCCCTTTCTAACTCTCCCTTTATCTTTTCTCATTGTTACTCACTTAGTATATATATCCACATATACTTACCAAACACCTCAGTCTGTTATACAGTGACTGAGGTGAGTGGACTACATTGCTCGATCCATATACTTGATCACTTACTGTACTATTTATAGTTTATGCATGTATCGCTTAGGTACAGTAGTGATCAATATAGTCCATTATACACTGACTGAGTTTATGCATGTATCACTTAGGTTGGATCTCTATAATGGGAGAGAAATGAACTCCCCCAAGGAATATGCCAGGGATATCATTCCCTTGACGATCTCGCTTGCAATGCTCTGCGCAGAAATTGATGAAACACAAGAGCGAGTGTTCATTGACAATCACATCCTTTATCTCCCCCTTGCACAATGCACATTGAACAAATTCCTAGATTGTTACATGTCAGTTTGGTTAACAACAGCAGAAGATGACTGACATACCTCCCACACCTTTACAATAATAGCTTGCTGCATCTTCAGTCCACCAGTGCAGTGATTTATACACAAGATAATCACAGTGATTCATGAAAAGTATATCCAGATGATGTGAATTGCCCATGTTCATCACATTGTGGAGCAAGGACCTCTGAGATTTGACAGACTTGTTGAGCATTGGACATTTGCAGCTGCAGGCTGAGGCGGCATGGCGGTTACACGTGGCAACAAGGTGGGATCAATGGGGATATTGGCATCCATCAAACAGTAATAGTGTCGGGCTGATTAGATAGGTGTGAGCAAACTTGAAGATTATGATTGAGTCATAGTAGTAGTACAGAGGAAGTAGGTATTTTGGTAGGTATAGGTAGTGCATTGGAATACCCCTGCCCACAGCCGTGCCCCAGCAGAGGTCACCCAGCATTGTGACCGCCCGCGAGTTGTAAGCGGCCGCCAGAGTAGCAAAGATCAATTAGTGGATGGATTGAATATTGACATCTGTGACCTGTCCCTTTAATAGTCCACTGGGGTCTCCACATTCCCATTGCCAAATCCATGCCAATGAGCCAGGTTATCTCAAACTTGCCTGGAGGTGCTGGTGACATGGTGGACAGACCTGGAGTAATCTATGATACAATGAAGTTAATAAATAAATGCTGTACATGTTAGGTCACTTCACCGAATATGAATCCCAGGAATATGAGCTTCGGCTTGGAACATGACCACTACTGTCAGAAGGCAGCAAGGCCTGCAGCGTGTCATTCAGATGGTGGTATGACAAACCAGCCATGGGGCTCAGAGGCCGCACATCTAATCTGCTTTTAAAGAAAGATTAGGGAAGCTACAATCAAGGAAGTGAAGCTGGAGGAAGGCAAGCAGAAGAATTTTGTGGAAGAGTCCCAGTGAAGGTTTCCCCATTGGTGGACCAAGAATCATTACAATGTATTAGTATCCAAGGAAACCCAGAGCAAATCAGAAAAGGAAATCAAGGAGGAGTACAACCATTTGGAATCACATGACAAAAAGGAGTACAACTGTTGTCAATCACGTGACAAAGAAAATTGTCACGCATCATTTCCAAAAACCCCCAAATTCTTTATTTGCTCTGTGCAAATAAAACCTGAAATCACCTTGACTGTGGGACTGAAGACAGTGGACACACATGCAGCTATTGATGTGGAAGCATTGCTTGATAGTGCTGCTACAGGATTATTCATTAATTGGTCCTTAATTACTGGAAACGGTATTAACACATGCAAGCTGGTGCAACCTATAATGGTGTACAGTATTGATGGAACAGTCAATCATGGAGGAACTATCAAGGAGGAGGTGACTATGGTACTAAAGTATCAGGAGCATCAGGAGCGAGCCGTATTCGAGGTGTGCAATCTTGTGAAAACCAATCTAATAATAGGATGTCCGTGGTTACAGAAGCATAATCCTGAAATTGATTGGAAAACTGGGAAAGTACAAATGACTTGTTGTCCTAAGGAATGTAATCTGTATGGGAGGAAGATGAAGAAGGAGAAAAGGAAAAAGAAAGAAAAAGAACATCCAAGGAAGTATTCTGTTACAATGGAGGAAGTGCAGGAGGAAATGCCAAATGAGGAAGTTCTGGTCATGATTGAGAAAGAAGAGCAGAAGCAAACCTTTAGAGCAATTCATGGAGGACAGTCATGGGACAAGAATATCGTGAAGGTGGAGAAGCCAGTGGAGGAATGGGTGCCAAAAGTGTATCATGAATATCTGTCAGTGTTCCAGAAGAAGGAGTCTGAGCAAATGCCAGTGCGGAAACCATTGGATCATGTGATCAAGATGAAGCCAGGGTTTGTGCCAAAGAAGTCAAAGGTATATCCGTTATCTCTGAAGGAACAAGAAGAAGTGGATGCATTCTTGAAGGAGCAATTGCGCAAAGGATACATATGACCTTCGATATCACCACAGACATCACCAATATTCTTCATGCCAAAGAAAGACCAGAGGAAGAGGATGTGTACAGATTATAGGTATCTGAATGAGTGGACAGTCAAGAATGCATACCCCCTGCTGTTGATCTCAAAAATAATTGACAAGGTGGGAAAAGCCAAGGTCCTTACAAAATTGAATTTACGATGGGGATACAACAATGTACAAATAAAGAAAGGAGATGAGTGGAAGGCCGCATTTGCCATGCGTCGAGGATCCTTCGAGCTGCTTGTCATGTTTTTTGGGATGACTAATAGTCCCCCAACCTTCCAAAATATGATGAATGACATTTTCAAGGACGTAATAGACAAAGGCATGGTAATAATATTTATTGACGACATTCTGATATTCATGGAGGATGAAGAGAATCATGAGGCGATAGTGCAGGAGGTGTTATGGAGGTTGGTGGAGAATGATCTATTTTTGAAACCAGAGAAGTGTGTGTTTGGGGCAAGCGAGATTGAGTTCCTAGGATTATTGATTGGCCCTGATGGGATCAAAATGGATCCGATCAAGGTACATGTGATCACAGATTGGCCTGTGCCCACCCATGCCAAGGAGGTTCAAGCCTGCTTGGGACTCACAAATTATTATCATCGCTTTGTGCACAATTTTTCTAAAATTGCCACACCCTTACATAACCTTATGCAAAAGGGAGTAGTGTGGAGGTGGGGAGAGCAGCAGCAGACAGCATTTGAGGAGTTGAAGAGGAAGTTTGTGGAGGGACCAATATTAGCCCCAGTGGATTTCACATGCCCTTTACAAGTGGAATCAGATGCATCCAATTTTGCTACTGGAGCAGTATTATCAATGCTGTGTGAAGATGACAAATGGCATCATTGTGCATATCTGTCCCGAGGGTTGAATGATGTGGAGAGCAATTATGATGTGCATGACAAAGAGATGTTGGGGATAATACAAGCATTGGAGGCATGGAGGCATTATTTGGAGGGATGTACACATCAGATTGAGATCTGCACAGATCATCAAAATCTGCAATACTTCATGTCCACTAAAAAGCTTAATTGCCAGCAAGTGCATTGGGCACTATTCCTATCACATTTCAATTTTCACTTGGTCCACAAAGCAGGAAGCTTAATGAGGAAAGCAGATGCATTATCCAGATGTATTGATCATAAAAGGGGGGTGGAGGAGGACAATAAGAATCTTACTTTACTCAAACCCGAATACTTTTGCATTTGCACTATGCGTCAAGGGCATCTATTTATAGATAGCTTGGAAATGGAAATGTTGTCTAAAATTAGACAATGTTTGGAAATGGACAATGAAGTAGTGGAAGCTGTGAAAGCTCTGAAGGGAGAGAAGAAAGGTAATATCAAAGGAGATGAATGGGCTGAGGAACAAGGGTTGGTGTTGTTTCAAGGAACAGTGTATGTACCGAAGGATCAGGATTTGCGAAGGGAGATCGTCCAGTTACATCACAATATGCCAACTGCCGGACACCCAGGAAGATGGAAGACGTTGGAATTAGTAATGGGAAATTATTGGTGGCCCGGAATTTCGAAGTATGTGTTGGGGTATGTGGATGGATGTGATACGTGCATGAGGGGGAAGAAATTTCCAGAAAAACGTGCAGGAAAATTAATGCCAAACCCTATACCTAAAGCGCCGTGGTGAGATATATCTGTGGATTTTATTACTGGATTACCCGAGGCTTAAGGGTACAATGCAATATTCGTGGTATGCAACCACTTCGCAAAGGAGGTCCATATTATTCCTACTACTACAGAAACCTCATCATTGGGCCTGGCATGCCTCTATCTAAATCAGGTATGGCGATTACATGGGATACCCAATACTGTTATCTCCGATCACGGACCACAATTTGCTTCCACATTTATGCAAGAACTGAACAACATATTGGGAATTCAAACTAAATTATCTATGGCATGTCACCTGCAGACTGATGGGCAGACAGAAAGAATGAACCAGGAGTTGGAGAAGTACCTACGTATGTTTGTCAACTACCGACAAACTGACTGGCCTGAATGGCTGGCAATTGCCGAATTTTCCCACAATAACAAATTCCATTTGGCTACTCATATGTCACCCTTTGTTGCGAATTATGGATATCATCCTCACATGGGAATAGAACCCAGAAGGGAAGTCAAAGTACAGTCGGTAGAAGACTTTGTATCTAAGATGCAAAAGGTACAAGAGGAAGCAGAGGTGGCATTGAAGAAAGCACATGATGACATGATGCAACATGTGGATTGTACTCAAGCATGCACTCCAGATTACAAAGTTGGTGACTTGGTGTGGCTAAGTACCAAGGACCTGAATATTCCATGACCTTTGAGGAAACTTACAGAGAAACAAGTTGGCCCATATGCGATCTCTAAAGTGATCTTGCCTAATGCAGTAGTGCTAAAATTACCCCGATCATTCAAGATTGATCCCGAGATTAATGTATCCCGCCTACACCCTTACTGCCTGCCCACTATTCCTGGCCAACAAACTACTCCACAACCTCCGATAATAGTAGAAGGTGCTCCAGAATACATAGTTGAAGAAATTCTAGACTCATGTCTTTGATGGAAGAAATTGGAGTTCTTAATAAAGTGGAAAAACTATACCGACAAAAATAATTCATGGGAACCTGAAGAGAATTGTAAGCAAGTGCGTAACATGATCGCCCAATTCTTTAAATGTAATCCGAATGCTCTGCATCGCATTGCGAGAATGGTGTATGAGGGGATGAAATTCTGGCCTTACCAAAATTTCACAGAGGGGACAGACATAATATTTTCTTGCCTGGAAGTCGAGGCATAAAAGGGGGGTAATGTTAGGAAACCACCCCATTACCTAATAAATTTTCATTTTCATTTTATTATGTCAAATTACACTACATGACGCCAAATGACGCTACACTTTGATAGCATGAGAATTTTATTTCGCATGCATCAATATGTACATGCATGTATGAGTGCATTGGTAACAACAATGTACAATATATGTAACATAGTATATAAACCCTAAATATATGCCTAGGGGACCCCAGTTGTGTTGTCTTAGGTATTCCACCTACGCTTTCGGTGTGAAAGGCCTTTGTCAACAAACTCACCTATTAATAACCCCTTGCATCAAAACCATCAGTTTCCCCATCATGCGCACAGATCCAGCCACCTTCTTGTTGAGAGAACCTGCACGGTCTTAGCTAGCAGATAGTGGGTGTTGCCCTAACAGCAGGTAGGGTGAGCTGGTTGCAGGCCACCAGGTAGTATGGTGGCGCGGTCATGTTGCCAGACTGCAAATTGATCATAATGTCAGTTGGGATAGACAAGACACGGGAGTGGATAGAGAAATGGGAGCAGACAGGATATGGGAGCGGCCAAGACACAGCAGTGGCCAGAGACATGGCAGCAGCCCTTAACTTCAACCTGATTTGAAATAAGCAAAGCTTACCCCTCCATCTGCATTATGGACATCAAGTTCCAACTTCTGGCAATATGCATTCATCACCTGATGAGTGGCAGGAATCATAAAGTGGGGCACTAAATAGTGGTGCCCATCGTTGGCTTGGATTGGGATGTAGCCATCTACAACATTGCCTTGCATTTGCTGCTGGTCGCTCATTGTGGATGGATCAATGTAACAGAGGTTATAATGTGCATCTAATCTAGTGATCAGATATTGATGTTATTTGTTTGGCCTTGATGAACAAACACATGTGATGGTTGATTTTCATCGTTCCAATTTTTGTTGACTTTCAAACCCCATCACTCCCGTCCCCATTCCTGTCCCTGCCCTGACTCATCTCAACATGAATGTTACAGCTCAACAAGTCCTCGGCCACATCAGCCAGATCGAGCAGGCTGTTCCAAATGGCCTTCAAACATGAAACATCAAGGCCATCATGAGGGAACAAAAATGGGCACTTGTAAGTAAAATACTATCAGGATGACAGTGGGACTAATATACTGTAAAACACATTATTTTCATGGCAAAGACAGGATATCGGGGAGGATTTGAAAGTGGCATTCAGTGCCAAGTCTTTCTTGTGGGGTTTTTTGGTAGCATGGGGAAGTTCTGATAGAACGGGAGATGAGATTTTCATGGAAGGTCAGCTGCGTGCAATGAAGAAATTTGATGAGAAAGGTGGGATTGCGGGAACCTCAGGGGTTTTGGCATCAGGAGCGGGAGGTGGAGCGGCTGCTGGTCCTTCAAGATCAGGAGTGGGAGTGGCAGGTGGGGGTGCGGGAATGGGACCAGGAATGGGAGCAGGATGAGGGAAGGGAGCAGGACAAGGGAAGGGAGTGGGACAATGGAGGGGAACAGGAGTGGGAACAGGAGTGGGAACGGGGATGGGAACAGGAACTGGAACTGGAACTGGAATGGGAGTGGGAACAGGAGCTCGAGGGGAGACCAGGCAAAGGAAACCACAGGCGCCAGTGGAGCCATTGGGATCCAGGTCACACCAGCCAGAACATCAATGCCCAGATGCACACCCATCGGCACCACCCACCCCAACCACTCCAGCAAGACCAAGTGGGAGTGGCAGGACCAGGCGACTTCAGAGCAGCAGTGGGAGCTCTGGTGAGGATTTAGAAAATGATGGGGAATCAGAGGGGATGGAAAGTGATGGAGATGGATTGTTGGAGCAAAAGGAGCAAAGGGAACAATGGCAACAACCAGTGCGCAGGGCAGTAAGGCCAACTCCCTGCATACGATGCTAATGGCTTGGGCAACAATGTCACGAACAGGTCAATGGGAAGGGCGCATGTTTCGAATGTGGGAAGGGCAAAGTCAAGTGCAAAAAAATGAAAGATGGTCATGGAGAGGACAAGCCACAAGGAAGAGGCACTTTTCTTTGACTAAGAGCCCCTATGCAGCGGTGTGGTGCTGATATCAATAAAATTTATTACACCAAGGGAGGGGAAATTTGGAAATTTGGAAAAGTGAAGCTTGGTCAGCATGGAACATCTACATCAATGTGCATCAACATGTGTGAGAGTCCAGGTATACCATGGCCTGCAGCAGATATTGGCAAGTTATCTTAAAAAATTGATGGTATAGGTCCCATCTTTGCTTGGTCTCACTTGGTCTTGCCCAGGTCCAAACTGATTTTGACTGGGTGTGATGGCTGGCAACCATATTTACGTAAGGTAGATCTCAATAAAGTGGGTGACATTTCAACAGACTTCTGCTGAAGTTTCTTAACAGCACATTATCAAAAGGTCCCTTCCCACAGAGTTATTTAAACCATACTATTCTAGGTGCTAATGAATTTACAATAGGAAAAACTTGGCTGTGGAGGCTGCCATTAAGTTTCTCAAAGTGAGAACTTCTGGATGTGACAACATGGTCACAGCAGCCAGATTCAATGCTCACAAACCTAATGGCAACTCAGCCTCACCAGTTTTGGAGAAAGGGAAGTGACATATCTTTAGGGAAGACATTTTGAAACATTTCTGTGAGGCCACAATTTTCAAAACGTCATTTAGTCAAATGGCAATTATGATTCAGATAATGTCACTCATTTCACATGATCGAGTTGATTCTAATGAGATCTACCTTATGTGTTGGGGTATAAGAGCTTTGGTGATCCTTCCCTGTGAAACAGTTTTAAGGACATCCTGAACCCCCCTCCATGTGATGTACAGGATCTGTGTTCTGCAACCCCCTTGCCATCTAGTGTTGTTGGCAGAACCCTGCCATTCTGCTGAGTTCCACCACTGCCCAAGGGTCCTGGGCAGAACCTGGCAGAACTAATGTGTGCCTGAAAAAAAAATACAATATATCATACAACTTCAGTTAGAAATATTTATAACCACTTCCATTTCCATTGTAATGGCTGGAGGCAGAAAATACCCAGCAATTGTCTCCTCAAACTTCATGGTTATTGAGAAGAAAAATGACAAATCCAACTGCTACTGGCTGCAATGTAACCATTGGCCCAATGACACTGCAAAACTGAGACAACCAACATATCAAACACCTCGCAGATCCTAAACAATGTCCCAATGCTCCTGCCAAAATACGCAAGCAAGCCCTGATCTATTTAGCAGGGAAAAATGCAAGTGACACTATTTTTGTTTCAGCATCTCATGCAACAACACCTGCTGAAATGGAGAATGATGCAATGTCAACTATTGATGCAACAACAGCTCTGGTTCCTGTAAAGAAGTGGAAGTCAGGAACATTAGCAGGGATGGTGGATTATCTGCTTTCAGAAGTACAGAAAGCTCGGGCTGATGTTAAATTGTTTCGGTGAGTTGATCAAGTTATGTATTTATGATGCTTGTACTCACCATGGCCAATGAAAGCTTTATTGTTCATGCCAATGTCGCATTCTCTGTATCTGAGAATTGGTTTTTCCTTGATTTCCTGGATGAGCTCCAGCCACTTTAGGAAGCACCAAGCCAATATGTGCTGTCACATTTAATTATGGATGCTGAAGCTGCAAGAGTGGAATTGGAGGACATTGTTTACATGAAGGATAGGAAAAGGCTTACTTTGTTAATTGATTGTTAGGAGGATATTTTGAGACAAAGTCTTTATGGCTCAGTTGCTGTGGAAGTCAGCCAATATCCATCTGTTCTAAGCTTGACTGATATGACAGGGAACTGTGCAACAGCTGAAAACATCCTGAAGGTGGCTGTTGATGGTTTGAAGACTATGGAGCTCGAGGGAGGGAGTAACATCATTGTAGTAACAATGGACAATCCTACAGTCATGCAGTCATTCTGGAACAAATTTCAAGGAAAGTATTTTTGGGTTCTGGTGCAGTGTTAAAATCATGTACCAAACTGGCAAGCTTGCTAATAGGTTACAGCCGGTTCATATGCCACGTGAGCTAATTCCCCGGATTTTCACACATAATGCCTTCAATTTCGCTCCCTGGATCATCAAAAATGGTTGAGAAATGAGAGAGATATGACCAAATACATTTTGGACGAGTATTTTGTTGTGATTAAAATAACTTTGATTGTACTGCTTATACCTTGTGTTACAAAACTGTTGGGTACAATTGGACATCATCCATGACATAAAAATAACACACATAAACATCTGTACCATGTATCTTTGATTAATTTAACACCCCTCACAAGCTGCAACTACATACTACAACTACAACTACAACCTACAAACTACAACATGTAATACAATGTACTTTTGTTTTGGTCATATCTCAGTCAAACCTTGATCAAATCTCTGAAAAGTTGGACCAGTCGCCGGGAAATTACGATATCCAACTGCTGGTGAAACCGTTAAATGGTCCGGGTAATAGTTGCTGAGAAACATATGGGATATATTGGTACAACAAATTTTACAACAAAAAGTCGGTTTGGACTGGTTTTTATCGGTCCATGGACCGATATGGACCAGTCCTATGCGGTCCAGTTGCAGTCCATCAATATCTGGGTCAGCCCTGGACCAGTTGTGGTTGCGGTTGTGGTTGCCCCATTTAGACATCAAAAACCAGACTTAACTGGACCTGTAAATGCTAGACCTAAAGAGCGGGAAAATGCAGAAACAAACTCGGATCCATGATCGCACGTAACATGCGACAGTACTCCATGCTTAGAGAAAATGTGGATAACAAATAACTTTGCAAGTTGTGGAGCATTGATCTCATCCACAGTAGGAATAAAGATTCCTTGCTTTGAAAGTCAATCCACTACAACGAGGATGGAAGTATAGCCAGATGATGCAGATAAATGCTTGATAAAATCCATAGACATGGAATTCCACTGTCTCTCTGGGACTGGAAGTTGTTTCAATAATCCATAGGGTCTATGTCATGGTGCTTTGGAGTGGTTCCAAGTCATGCATGAGTTGCAAAAATGCTGGACGAAGGTTCAAAGTTTAGGCCATACATATTCTCATTGTACAAGCTGGAGTGTCTTGTTTTGACCAAGGTGTCTGGGTAGAATGTGATCATGCTTGTATTGTAAAACCTTGAGTCGAAGATCATTAGTGTCTGGAACATAGATGCAGTTGTTTCGACATAATAGATCACTGTCATCAATAGTCCACCTAGGGTCAGTAATGCATGGGAATTGCGCAGTGGTGACTGGATCAAGGGTGCACGATTCTCAAATGGTATTATGGAGTTGTTCAATATCCATAATAATGGCTGATCAAATAATTGGGGTGGCATAATACATGGCCCATAATGAAGCAGTAAGTTGCTCGTTGGTGAATATAGGGTGCAAATTGCTTGGGTTTGTGGAGGCAAAGTTGCTATTTCCCCCTTTACAGTAGACATCCCATTGTCTAGTTAAAGTGTCAGGTTTTGCTCCTAGTTTCCTGGGTCGTAAGTGGATGACCATATTGAAATGTGAAAGGTACTCAGACCATCAAGCTTGGCACTGAGTAAGCAGCTTTGTGGTAGCAAAATACACCAAGTTTATGTGAGTAACCACATCAACGGGGTTTGCACTGCCTTCAAGGTAATGATGCCAATGCTTAAAGGCTTCAAAAATGGCGAGTAATTCCTTATCATGAGTATTGTAGTTTCTTATCATGAGTATTGTAGTTTAATTCCACGGGGTTAAAGGAACAGGAGTGGAATGCAATATGGTGAATTTCTCCATCAGGGGCATAGATGGATAGAATAGTGGCAAAGGCATAATCTGAGGCATCAGTTTCAACGATCATATGAGAATCTGGTACCCAGTGGGTGAGTATAGGGGTGTGGGTGAATTCCTCCTTGAGACGGTTGAAAGCCATCCTACTTCTCTCATCAAAATTCCAGGGTGCATTTTTATGGGTTAGCTGCATAAGGGGTATGGCAATTTCAGAATATCCATGAATAAAGCAGTGGTAAAAGTTGCAGAAGCTGAGGAAGGATTGCATGTCCTTTTCTTTCCATGGTTCAGGCTAATCTACAATAAATTGTACTTTATCCTGAGCCATGTTTAATGCATCAGGTGTGAGGACAAAGCCGAGATATTCAATGGTGTCTTTGTGGAACTCACATTTCTATGCTCCAGCATAAAGACCATTTGTGCATAACCTTCAGAGGACTTCTTTGACATGTTCACTGTGCTGAGCCATGTCTTCAGAGTCAATTAAAATGTTGTCAAGGTAGACAACAACACAGACCTCCAGAAGGTCATGAAATATATCATTCATAAAGCGCTGGAAAGTCACGGGTGCATTTGAGAGACTGAATGGTATGACTAGCCATTCGAAAGAACCATATCAGGTGCGGAAAGTGGTGTTCCACTCTTCTCCATCAGCAATGCGCACTAAATCATAAGCATGACAAAGGTTGATTTTAGTACATATGCAAGCTTTCTTTGGGGTGTTCAGTAAATCAGAAAGCAAAGCTAATGGATACCTATCTTTCTTAGTGATTTGGTTAAGACTGCAGTATTCAACACAAAGCCACAATTGTCCATTCTTCTTCTGGATGAAGAGTATTGGTGCTCCATGAGGGGAACTAGATTGTCGAATGAAACCACTATTAAGGTTTTCATTGATGAATGCGCAAAGTGCTTCTAGTTCCGATGGGGACAAAGAATACATGCCTCCAGGGGGTAGTTCTGAGCCATCTTGTAACTTGATCCTTAGATTGTAAGGATGATGAGGAGGAAGAGTATCATACTTCTTTTTGCTGAAGACATCAGCAAAATTGTGATACTCTTCTGGCACATCAGAAAGGTCCACGGATGATGTATCAGAATGTGCAGCTTTTCGGTAGGCAGATTCATTGCAGAGTATGAGTCAGAACACTACAGAACCTTGTGTATGGGCAGCACACATATAGGCAGGAGCATTTGTTAGAGATATGTGCGGTGGCAAAGTGGTTTGGGACGAGGGGGGTTGAGATGTGATAGGGTGTTCAAATTGCAGATTTGTCATGGGTTCCCACTCAAGAGGGCTCAAAAATGATAACAAAGGTTCAGATGGATCAGGCAGCAAAGCTGCTTCTCTGGTAGACTTCTAGGGTGCTTGACCTGTATGCTGAGCAGAGCAGAACTCAATATGGCCTGTAAACAAGTCAATCAATGGATTGTATTGTTTCAGCCCATCATAACCAAGTACTGCTGAGCAGGAAGAGTCGAGCGATGTGACATAGAACTGGATGACTAGTGTAACACCAGTCAGGAAAGTTATCAGGATTTCTGCCATTTGTGTAATGATAGAATTATAAGTTCCATCAAATAGTCAGAGTCCCATTGTTGGTACTGCAATGGTTGGTATGCTATGGTTTCTGACAAAGGTCATATCAATGCAGTAGTGCAAGGAACCAGAATCGATAAGGGTACAAATGAAGTAAGTCCAAAGTGGTTTTCAGGGTAACGAAAAGTGAATCAGGATCAGAAAGAGTGGATGCATTAAGTTGAACAAATGCTACTATGTGGAGAAGGTCAATGCAACCCTTGGGCTGAGTAGCTTGATCAAGAGGGTTGCTGACTATTTTTTTGTATCCACAGAATCTGACTTGGATTCATTAGATGCAATGGCAGCAGCATGACCTTTGACTGCTTTAGACTTGGGGCAGTCATGCACTATGTGACCATTTTCTCCACAATAGAGACAAAGGCCTTCCTTCATTTGACGTTCACATTCTTCCTTAGTGAGCTTTCCATTCTTGCCTAGTTTGTTGGAGGAGTTGTTGGATTTCTCCTTGACATTCTTGGATTTGGCATCAGAAGTTGACGGGTTTTCCGAATGCGGAGGGCTGTTGGATTTAGGGGCAGAGGAATAGTTGGAGTTGGAGTTGGGGTGCGATGATTCGGCTTCCTTCTTGGAAGGGGCCTTGGATTCAGTATTAGCCTCATCCTTCATCATCCAATAGATTTCATCAGTGTCTTGTGCTTTCAGACATAACACAGAGTGTGTGTTGGGTTTGCCACCACTTTGAAGAACTTCAGTGCATGAATGCAATGGAAGTCCACAGAAATAGCAGGCACAAAGGGCGGATTCATTCCAATTGAGTTTGGAGGTGAGTTTCCAAAACTCAACATTGTACTTGAGGATTTTCCAATTCTCCCTCATTGTCAATTCGGTGAGTGCTTTCTCAGCATCACCGACATTGATGAATGCAGGGAAATTCCACATCCAATGGGCACTATTGGTTGGGTCCATGAGACCAGGCTCAAAATAGTTGATGTGGCTCCTTTGAGATAAGAAAGGATGAATAAAATCTTTTTCTCATCAGAGGAAACAATGTGGGCACAGTCTTGGAAATGCAGATTACAAGATACAAGGAAATCTTGCAACTTGCATTGGTCAGAGCCATCAAAGGTGTCAGGTTCTCAAACCTTAATCTTTTCAGGCCTGGGAGCAGATGGTGGCTGGCATAGGGAACTAATGCCAGCAGTGAAGTTAGACATAACCTCTAAGAACCTCTCATTCCTGTTGGAAAGAGGTACATCACTGGGTTCATTGCTGTTGGGGTCATCTGGTAAATCTCCATCACCATTGTTGTTGCCATCTCCTGGGTCAGGCAGGTCATTGGAAAGATCCTGTGTGTTGTCAATATATCCAAGAGGGGTAGGTGTACAATTTTCTTCTCTGGAAGTATTAGCTTCGGTGTCTTCTGAAGCTACAGGGTTACCACGGGGTGTGCATGGTCTTTGAGCTTGGTTGGTGCTGATGGATTCTGCACCAAAACCTATGGTTGAAAAACAGATGGTGTATGTGCAGAAGTACTGAGCATGGTACTGCATCATACAGGGGTTAGGGATGATCTATGTTGTGCAGTTAGACCAGCACACTGAGAGTTTCGAGTAGTGCGAGTTGGGTTGGTTTGGGTCAGGAGTATATTGATTCAAGGGGTTGGGTCATCAAGAAAAATGGGAGTTCAAATATACTGTTAAGGCTGAGTCAAAATGGACTATAATCAGAAAACACATGGGTTTCCGAAGGGGAACAAATGGGAATTGGCTTCAACTTATAAGAGGTTGCACCTAGTGCTTTGAGGTCCGGTCCTAAGAACCAGAAAAGGACCGCAAGCTGGACCGGACCATAACCAGTTATATAGGACCGCTGGTTATGATCCTAGTTAAATTTAAACAAAAAAAATGCAGAAAACCAGTTCAAATAAACCGGTATTAACCGGTTTAGACCAGTTCAGCTATGTCCATACATAGCCACGTTCAGGGGCTACTAAATGACCAAAGATTTAAGCAAATTGGTCAAGAATTGAGTGAGATATCATCAAAACCGACTTTGAATGCAAGTTTGATGATATCAAACTCGGTTTTAATGATATCTCACTTGTTTCTTGGCCGATTTGCATAACTTTTTGGGTCTTTTGTTCGCATCCTGTAGGGGAACGTGTGAAAAAGGTGGTTATGACCGGTTATTACTGGTGTGGACCACAGTTCAGTTATGAACCAGTCATGACTGGTTATGGTTGGTTTTTTGCAGTTTTTTCGGTCCTGGTCTGGTTATTTGGCCATTTCCTTTTATAGATAACCAGTCTGATTATAGGTTCACCCAAGAAAGGCAAAAAAACCGGACCGGACCGGACCTCGAAGCACTAGTTGCACCTTTTTCTTGACTATCAAATATTCCCTGATTTTAGATGATCAAGTCGGATGACAGTGGTAATGTGTGGTTATCTGCAGTTATGTCCATCGAGTGCAAGCTCAGAAGAGTAGTTGAGACTAGAGGGGTTTAACTTTACAATATTTGAACTGGAGAGGTCTTTACACTCCCCCCCCAATCTGATTGGACTCTGTTCGGACACTCAGTGGCTACCACAGGGATTGAACCCTCGTAGTCATCATGATAAAGTACATTTGAGGCAACAATATAACCGTTAGACTAAAGTATCATTACAGGTAGATAGTTTTATCTCTCTATGTAGCACCCCAGCTGTGATGACAAATCAACACAGCCGTGTCACCAACAATGATGCCAGCTCATCATCGATCATCACCAACCACCACCACCACCACCACTCGACGATGATGCCTCCCTCCCACATCCCACTGCTGCCACTGCTGCCACTGCCCCCTGAACACCCCACAGCCATGGGCCCCATGCCAGCACATGATGAAATGGGCCCAAACGACTCTATCGTTGTTTGGGCCCCAGGTGAGTTTTTTCTTTTTTCTTTCCTCATGTTTTCTTTAAGCTAACACATTTTTTCATTAATTATAGTTTATATCTATACTGTAGCAGCAAAATGACCCCAAAACCACCAAACGAGGAACAATGACGAGACCACGACCCAGCACCCGCCCCCGCCAGTGCGAGCAACTGCTCACATGGGGGAGAGCAGCTGCTAACAACAATGACAATGACAATGACAGGGAACGATGACACCACCCACCCCAGCCCTATGAGCCATTGCTCGTAGGGTGGATGACAGGTGGAACGACAACAATTAGGGGAGACCCAAGAGACTCCTAGGTAAGCTTTTTTTTCTTTTCTTATTTCATTTTTTGATGCTAACTAACTTTTATAGGTACAAACTACTACTGGCAACGACGACAACAGGGTGAAGAGACAAGGAGGAAGGGAGACAAGGGGGAAGGGAGACAAGATGGAAGAGAGACAAGGGGGAAGGGAGATGAGAGGGAAGGGAGACAACGACGAGTGGGGACACCCACAATGACACCCGCCCCATACCTATGAGCATCTGCTCATGGGGTGGTTCGGCAGGGAGAAGAATGGGGACAGGAGAGCAAGACGGCCAGGGGACAACCTGGGGAGAGACAAATGCCGCCACGAGCAACAGTTGCTCATGGTGGGTGCTTTTAATTTATTTTTATTATTGATAGTTATGGCCCCCTCCCCTCGAGCTTGCGAGGGGAGGGCCTAGTATTACACATATTAATTACCCCTTGCACAGATGTGAGGGGGTCAATTTAATAATCTATTCATGATATATATAAAAATTAGATTTCAGTAATAAATAGATATAATGTATGTGACTTCAAATGACTACTTGGCTTAAGTGGTAGAGTGTGCATGTTTGGTGATCACTAGTCCAGAAGTCTGTTGGTTCAATTCCTGCTGTGCACACATCATTTTGTGAGACTTATAAGAATTTCTGTAAGTCTGGAACTTGGACAATACTTTAAATTTAAAGGTGTAAGTAAATGCACAATTGATGTTGTCCGAGCAAAGTCCGAGTGCAGTCCGAGTGCAGTCCGAGTGTCTGAGCAGAGTCCGAGTGAAGTCCGAGTGTCCAAGCAGAGTCCGAGTGAAGTCCTCAGACAGTCCAAGTGTCCGAGTGTGTCCAAGCGGAGTCCACTTGGACTGGGGGGGGGGGGGAGTGTAAAGTACTGGAACTGGAGTGCTTGACCTAATGTGCAAGCTTAAATACTAAGTACAAAAGTATCTACAATGTCCTAGTGTAGGCTACAATGCTCTAGTGCAGGCTACAATGCTCTAGTGCAGGCTACAATGCTCTAGTGCAGGCTACAATGCTCTAGTGTAGGCTACAATGTTCTGGCATATACTGCTAAATACTGTAAATGCTAATTACCATAAATGTACAATGGAGATACATGGGTTCCCAAAGTGTGAGATACTTTTCTCCTTTAATCTACCTTTACTCCTTTCATAGTAATCCATAGTGATCCATAATCAGCATCCTTTGATGGCTCATAGATGAATCTCATCAGTTTACTGTGGGTTTGTGTCAGGTTTGCACAGCCAAAAGATCAGTACATGACAGCCATTTCCAGAACTTCCCACCCACATCAACTTCAGAACAGCCACAAGCCACATGTAATGAACAGAGTACATTTCAAGAAAGTTGAGTACAGAAGCTGGCTACAAAGTCATAACATTTGATGAAAACTTAGTATGACTAAAGCCATGGCCCAAGCCACCAGCTTTGGCTTTCAGCTACTCTGGGCCAGGCCAAAGCCAGTCCTGGGCCATCACCAATGGCCTGGCTTGGCCTGGCTCAAACAGGCTTGGCTTGGCCCAGCTCACAGCTCTATAGGGCTGGGCACATCACTAGGGACATTTCTCAACACAGGGCAGGAAGCCTCTACTGCTTGATAGCAAAGTGATGAGACATTGCCTTGTTGTGGAGGAGGCCCCATTGTCAATATGTAAAAAGGAGGTAAAATATGACTTGGAGCAGAAGTGGCATGACCATAGGATTGCATGTTTGAGGCATAGTTATTGTATGATAGTGGGGGATGACCATGAGGTTGATGTGGAGGCGCCATCACCTGTCCATGTGACACAGAAAATGTGTTAGAGTCCCCAGATGGCGAAGGATGTATATCATTAATGTGTGGAGTAGTAGTTGGCATTGACAAGGAGGGTGAGCTCATGCTCAGCAACTGCTGGTGGAAAGAGGGAGGATATATAGACAGTGATTGAGCAATGAATGACCCTGCCTGAAGATGTGATACAAGTTCTGACAGGGTGTCCAAGATTGTGGCCTGGGTGTGACAAATATCGGCAACATGAGCTTCAAGGCTATGGATCCTTCTAGTGTAAGTGTCAGCAATGGAGGGAGAATATGCAACAAGTTGATTACTCCAAACCAGTTTCTCCAGTGAGAGTTGCTTCTCTTGAGGGTTTCTCA
Source organism: Tricholoma matsutake (assembly GCA_026075535.2). Lineage (NCBI taxonomy): Eukaryota > Fungi > Basidiomycota > Agaricomycetes > Agaricales > Tricholomataceae > Tricholoma > Tricholoma matsutake. The sequence goes on from AP026538.1 coordinate 11,980,792, forward strand.
AACAAGCACTCAAGGTTTGTGTTTTGACAACGTTTACAAGGAGGGCTACCAGCTCCCTCACACCTCATTTTCTGCTTTCTGCATGCATTCTGATGCACAAATTGAAGGTTGCATGAATAAAACAGGATCTATGACTCACACAGGCACCTATGATGAGAGACATCTGCTTTAAGTAGGGAATTTGAGAAACAGCAGGACAGTCAAGGCATATGAGGGACTGTATTCAATGTCTTGACTGCTGACTTGATATCAGTCTGCTTCTTGCCCTCATCCTCTTGCTTCTTTATTGTTGGGCCAGAGTGACTTGGATCCATCTGTACCTGTAGTTTGCGTGAAAGATTGATTGAGGACAGATTAGAGTGATGGTCACTGTGGCATTTGGAGCGAGGTTTTTCAGCTCTTGGGCAGTTTCGTATGACCTACTCATGGCGTCGACCCTGAACACATATTCATCGGATGGCAATAGTTTGGGTGGCAGAACTGATTTTCAAATAATTCTGCCAGCATGCCAGCAGAATGGCAATTGCCAAGGTGGCAGAATTGGGCAGATTATTTTTGAGGCTGGCATCAATTAGAGACAATAAGTACTATACTTGCTAGATACCTCCTGTTGACATCATTGTATCTACATCTCATTCATGCTCACCAGATGATCCAATCACATCCATCTCTTCAATAGACCTTGCTGGCATTTCTTCCCTGTCAATTTTCTCCAACTCAGCAAAATTATAAACCTCCCCTTCGAGAACCTCGCCTCCATCAATATCTGCCACTAGTTGATGCTCCTTCTCAATCTGTAGTTGCTTGTCAAGTTTGTCAAAAGCTTTGTCAAGTTCCTCAAGTGTGACATCTTCTGGCTGTGCAAAAATATCATCGTTGTCATTGTCTTCGGGGGTCATCATCAAGAATGGTGGCTTCCATGTAAAACTTGTATTGAGGTCATTCACAAGATTGGGATTGACACCAGCTTCATCCTGTGTGTGCATATGAGCATGCCGTCGATGAATAGGTTTGCCTGCAGCACGATCCTGTTGATAAATCTGTCGAGCATAATTTGCATGGAGTTTGCCCAGTGTTTTGAATGTTGAGACTGATAGATTACATTGTTTCTGTGACTGAGTGTTTCCAAGTGCAGAAAACAGGCGCTCAACTTCTCTGGCATGTGGGACAATTGATAAGATGGTTATTGCAAGTGCTTTCAGTGGATTCTTGTCTGCGGTCGTTGGAAGATTCTCCCACCAATCCAGCCCATTCTTGCTTCCACCCACAAATGGACCCTTGCATTGATAGTACTGCTTCAAATCCTCTCCAAGACATGTCGCCCTTTCCTTCATCCACTTCCATTGTTTTTGCAATGCCGAGAGCTGTCTCTGCCATAAGTTTGAATGACCGACCATTTGCTGCCTGAGAAATTGTGAGTTTTTGACAGAGAGGGTGAAGAACATCAGGGAATTCTACATCTGCAAATTATCAGTAAATTGCCCATTTTCCAGTAACTTCTCATAATCCATGGTATTCTTGAAACAATCACTAATCTTGAAACAAACTTGATCATCATCAAGTATTTCTTAATCAACATTTGAAAAGAATTGCATACATCGGGATTCAACCCCTTGGTGACAAAATATTTCATTAAACTGAAACACTTAACTGTTGCACTACAGTACCCTTGTCAATTTATGTTCTCAATAGACCTTTGTTGCCCTGATGGAGAGTGTGGAACAAAATTCTCATGCAGTCATTTGCAACTCCGCCATCATAAAAACTTTGGTTCAACTTTCATTTCCATCCATCCATTCTTCCTTTCCCCCCACCATCATAAATGATCATTTGTTCTGCTGCCTCTCATTTCTCTGTACTTCAACCTTTTCTCATTATAATTACAGTATCCTTACTACCCCATCCTTCAATTCCATGATACTGCCCCTCAACACAAGTCTTTCTATCTTTCTTATGCTTTTCAAGTACTTTTCTTTGTTTTTAGGTTATCTACTTGTATCTACATTGATGACCTGAACTGAATGTCCCATCCTCCCCATCCAATCAGGATGTGAAGGGCTCCTTTGGGGGTGCAGAACAACCAGGAAGTGCCAGGAGGACTGTGCAACAGGTACACCATATGCACCCAAACACATAAGTATGCCTGCCACATCATCACTAACCTCTCAAACCAGGAAACATCGACACAACAGCAGCAGCATGACATGAGCAGAGGCCAATGACAACATCAATGCCACCAACCTACAACAATGGTAATACCTTGGCACCATGATGATGTCCTACCAAGCACCCGCTCCCCCCAGCCTTGCGAGCCACTGCTCATGGGGTGGTTCATGGGTGTTAGTAGCTGATGACAATGACTAACCCTAGTTCCCAACAACTATGGACGACACTGAGAATGATGATGCACCAGAGCCGCCAGGATGTCCAGCACCCACCGCCACTGCTCATAGGGTCAATGGAGGGCGCTTGTGGTCCCAGGACACATGACAACTCAGAGGGTGGGGGTGATGTAGACCACAAGATGGCATACCATTTAGTTCTTTGTTTCTGTAAGTCTTACTTTAGAATGATATATATTTGGTTGCTACACGTTCAGCTTAAATGAGGACTATAAGAATAATGGATAATTTAGTAATGGGTGCTGATAATTTTTTTCATTGAAATAATCTGGCCAAATATCTGAGGGCACTTGACATCTGGGTAATTTATGAATAATTCTGGTATTGCCCCATTTTCTGATAATTGTCAATAATTAGGGCTATTTAGCAGATGAAGGATTCCCTGATGAAAGCGGGCGAGAGAGTGGATGTTGGTATCCATGGAATGAAATCTTCAATTAAACACTAATCATGCATGCATCATGAATCCCACATCATCATCGGGTTCACTGGGAATGTGAATCATGGCTTGGGTACAGCAGATCAGTTCCAACATACAATCCGCAAGTGAAGCATCTCGAGCTTCAATATTTCCAATCACATCAACAAGTGGCTTAATCACCCTTGTCAATTGTTTAAGATGCCAAAACAGTTCATCACAAAGCACTGTTGTGACAGCGTCAGGTGCTACAGGTGATAGACCATTGGTCTTCTTTTGGGCATCTGGACAAAGGCAGATATGTGAGAGTGGTATCCTTATATGACATTCTTAGCAAGGTGAGCATAAATTAACAAGTTGTGATGTACTGATTCCCTATAACACTCTGACATTGCAAGGAGAGGGCATAGAACCTTGTCTCGCAATTTTTCTTCAAGGTACAACTGATCTTATGCTTCTTTGCTTCTTCCTTTAATTGTCCTCCCCAGTAATGAGAACCATTGAAGAAGCTTACAACACATGTTGACTTGGTGACAATCTTTTTCATAGCCAGATAACTACATATCTCACCAATCAACGTGTTGAGCTGATGGAGGAAACATGCAAATGTCTGTTAAAACCCAGGTTGTTAAAACCGGTTCTCATTGGTTTGATGATATTCTTCAAAGTGAAAGACTGGCAACTGGACTGCAAAAGACTGGTCCTATAAATAGCCACTTGATGAACCAGACTTCAGTTCAGTTCAGTTCAGTTCTGTTTCGGTCTTTTTCCAGTTTGTAGGACCAGACCTTTGGACCAGACCTTTAAACACTATTTAGGTCAAGCTTGGGACATGAAGATTCATTTCACTTCAGGCTACCACCCAGAAGGAGATGGGCAAACAGAATGCTTTAACCAGACCCTAGAGCAATACCTTTGAATATTCTGCAATTATCAGCAGGATAATTGGTCTGATCTCCTTCCCCTAGCCAAATTCACTTACAATAATGCTCCAAGCACCACCATGCGCATCTCACCATTTTATGTGAGCAAGGGATACCACCCTAACATCACTGTACACCCTGAACACAAAATTGCTTTGCAATGTGCCTGCAAACATGTTGTAGACCTGAACAAACTACATGAAGAGCTATGTATACAAATGACCGCCACACAGAAATGTTACCAATTACCAGTGGATTGCCAATGGCAACCTGCACCTGATTTCCATGTAGGTCAAAATGTTTTTGTCAGTGCTGAACACATTCGCACTACAAGACCTTCCAAGAAGCTCTCTGAAGAATACCTTGGACCATTCAAAATTATAGCCAAACCCAGTACACATTTGTTTACCTTACAGCTACCCAAACATTTGTGTGCTATACATCCCATATTCCACATTTCACAATTAGAACCCAAGATACCTAATCAAATTCCTAACTGCGAACAACCCACGCCTCCACCCCTCATAATTGATGATGAACTCGAGTACAAGATTGCAGAAATCTTGGACTCCAAGATCGATAATTGAAGGAGATGCAAACTATTATACTTTGTCCATTGGACAGGCATTGAAGGGACTGATGAAGAAAACTCATGGTTACCTGCCACTGAACTAGAACATGTGCAAGAACTCATATCTGACTTTCATGCATGCTACCCCATGCAAACCCAGACCATTACTGCTTTGATTTCATCTTATACTATTTTGACAATTTCAATAATTTTAATTACTAACAAATTAGTTGCTATATACATTTTCCTTACTTTTAGCAGATTCCGTGTGCCTCCCACTACCTATCCTTCTCCTTCTCCTTCCCTGTTCTCTCTTTTGTCATCCTTGTTGTGCCCTTGGAGGAAGAGGCAGAAAACCTCATTTTCCTCCTCCAACCCCCTCACTTCTTCCTCCATTTCTTCCGTCTTCCACCCGTTGTACCATTGGGCATGCAAGCCTGTGTCTGCAACCTCCTGTGCCTCATCTACTGCACCCTCCCACAGAATGCCCTTGATGGCGACCAACTTCCCATTCATCTTCTTTAATTCCTTCCCCATAGTCTCCACCCCCACTACTAGCCTCTCGAACAACTTCATCCCCTCCTCACCAAACACTGTCGCATTCCTGACCAAACCTGCTGTGACCTCACCCCATATGGCCTCACACTTTTGCTTCAACTTGAGGCAGACCTTGCAGGTCCTACCTCTTGTGCCTGCTGCTCGCATGCAGTCAATTTGTTGGTTATTGCATCTACAAAGTCTGTTAGAAAGAAACTTGATGTGAGAAATATGTTACGCACCTGTGGCATGCTACCTGTGCCAACTCCTCGCCCTCTGCCTCATCTTCACCCATCTTCATTCTTTTGTGGGCCTCTTTGCCCTCATCCCCCCTGCCAACTCATCAGTGCACCACTGACCAGCTTTCTTCACAGCTGCCATGGCTTTCTGAGCAGCCAGTTCCACTGCCACTGCTGCTGCCACCACCTCTTTGGCCTTCTTTGCCTCTGCCAACTCAGCAAGCTGTTTTTTCTTGGCTTCACATGCTTGTTTCCGTGCAGCCTCAGCCACCTCCTCTTCCTTCATGGCAGTGATTTCTGCCTCAATTTCAGCTGCCATCTTTTTCGAGGTGGAAGGGCCAGGGACAGTGGATGAGGGTGCAGGCATGGTGTGGTAGTGGTGGTTGAAGTTGAAGAATGATGAATTACCGATTTGGGAAAATGAACTATCACGTGCCTCGAAGGCTCGGCACTAAGGGGGAAATACTGTCACATACCGATCTTTTGGCTGCACAAACCCAATGCAAACCCACAGTAAACTGATGAGATTCATCTATGAGCCATTAAAGGATGGAACTTGTTATGGATCACTATAAAAGGAGTAAAGGTAGATTAAATCTACACTATAGCATTGTAGCCTACACTAGAGCATTGGAGCCTACTGTTAAGAACTGATCCTAGAGGCCGCTTCAGAATCCGACTGGACACTGTGGGTGATGATAGCAGGAGATTGTCGGGTCGATGCGGATTCTGTGGGAGGGGGAACAGAAAGGACTTGGCTTCAGCTTGTAAGAAGCTGTGCCCTTCACCTCGTCTGGTGTCCTAATTTCAAGTCGAGGGTTTAGAGGTAGGAGCGGGAAAGTGTGGGTAAATGCAGGGAGGAGTACGGAGGGACTTAGGTTGAGTTCAGATGAGACTAGAACTTCAGAGGGAGACTAGAGGTTGAGTTGAATGTAGTTCAGAATCTTAGAGGACAGGGGTTGGAGTAGAAGGAGGTTTTAGATTGGCAGGGTAAAGTTGAGTCTATGTCGTTATACGAACTGAGGAATACAAGGCGAAACTAACTAAGTTTAATACTGTAGTCTGGAATAATGCAGAACAGGAACGAAGACTGTGGCAGTGTCTCGACTGCGTAGATAAATTACCTATGGGAGCCGCACAGGCATCCGTAGTTGAATTTGCAATAGAGATGGCAGCCTTGGAAAGGCAGCCATGGCGTAGACAAAAGTCATGTTCGACGTGCAGGAAAGAGTCGGATGGATGTGGGTTCCAATCGGGTGAGGAATGGTTCTTGACAGTATTTCCCCCTTAGTGCCGAGCCTACGAGGCATGTGAGGGTTTGAGTCCGAATAAGGAAGTTGGTTGAATTTTCTGAATGCAGTAATTGGTTGAAAAAATTTTCACGTTCTTTCCTTCCCCCATCAACTATCAATTATGTCCCCTCCAGCAGTATCTGTGCAGATCAAATTGGCCACGATGAGGGCTCAACATGAACAGAGGGAGCAGGCAATGAAGGAGCAGATGGAATGGGAGATGAAGGAGCTGGAGGAAGCAGTGAGGGAGGAGGAACACCGGGCGCAGGAGGCGCAGAAGGCAGCAGAGGAGGCTGCAAAGGCTGAGGAGGTGCATCAGGCAGAGGCACGGAAAAAGGAGGCATCAGCCACAAGATGAGTGGAGAAGAAGTGGGTGGCTGTGGCCACAGGTTTGGAGGATGAGGCTGAGGGGAGCAAGTCCCCCAAGAAAAAGAAAGTCACCAAGTCGAAGGCGCGAGTGGGGTCGGAGGAGTCAGAGGGTCTGGTGCGGGTGCAGGCTGCATTGCCTTGCAAAAGGTATGTACTTGTTTCCCTTTCCAGTCTCTTTTTACTGACAAGTGGCCTAGGTGCAAATATCAAAAGATTGCTTGTTTCAAGATGGTGCGAAGGGATGCGTGTGTGACAACTGCACGCGTGTCAAACATAAGTGCAAGGAGGTAGTGTGGGAGGGGCAGGAAGCCCCTGTGGCAAAAACGGCGGGAATGATGGGGCCGACCAGGGAAAACCCAGAGGTGATGCAACAGGTGATGAAGGTGATAAGGAAGGGCTTCGCTGAGGTGGCCACTGCAGTGCAGGAGTCAATGGGGGAGATCCGGGATGCCTTGGACCCCAAGTGGGTGGAGGAAGAGAGTGCCGGTGAGGAGAGCGACAAGGATGATGAAGAGGTGGAGTGGGCAGTGCGAGAGTCCCAGTGGGAAAGACGCGGGATCCGAAAGTCGGGAGATGACTAGGAGGCCTTCCAGAGATATCTGGAGAAAAGGCGAGCGGATGACAAGGAGGAGAGCGAGAGTGGAGATGAGGAGGGTGGAGAGAAGGGTGGAGAAGAGGGCAAGGTTGGGGGAGAGGGTGATGAAGACAGAGAGGGAGAAGCAGAAGTAGTGTAGGGATCCAGTCGGATCCAATAAAATCTCTTTTTTTTTTTTTTCAATGAATTTTGTTTCTGAGTACAAACCGAGTGAATAAGCAATGTGAATAGCTTTTAAGTGGGTAATGGACCGGGTTTTTGTGGGTAGTGGGTGTGAAAATCTACAAGGAGTTCTTGGGCATGCTCAAGTTCCATAACAGGTAGCCAGGAGGTCTCTTCATCGGTTCCCTGCTATCCTTCCCATTGGACGAGGTAGAGAATTTTGCAGTGACGTTGGTTGTCAACTTTGGAGTCGAGGACTTTGGCGATTTCATATTTGAGCTCGTCATCGACGGTGATCAGAGGAGGTGGAGGTTGCACTCGATTTGGAATTGTGTTTGGGGAGTGTTTCTCTAGTTGAGAGACATGGCAAACAGGGTGAATGGCCCCCATGTGATCCGGGAGCTGCAGGGTGACTGAGTGAGTGCCCGGTCAGGCAATGATTTCGAAGGGCCCATGGTGCTTTTCGGAAAGTTTCTTGGAGGGACGAGTGGTGCAGATATTTTCCGCAGTGACATAGGCAGAGTCACCAATGTTGAAGTCGGGTGCGGGTGCCCAATGTTTGTCTGCAGGACCTTGATAATGCTCTTGAGCGGCCACAAGCTGTTTCCGAAGCTCCTGATGAAGGTCGTCTAAGTCGACGACAAACTCGCGGGCACGCTGTGAAGCTAAGTCGCATTCTGGAAAAACGGAAATGTTCGGGTGATAGCCTTTGTTGGCAAAGAAAGGGGATACGCCTGTAGAGGCGGAAGGAGCATTGTTGTAGGCAAATTCACCCAAGGGTAAGAGGTGAGACCAGTCGTCCTGCTGATAGTTGCAGAAGATCTGGAGGTACTGCTCTAGGGTCTGATTAAGTTGTTCTGTCTGACCATCACCTTGCGGGTGATAACCAGAAGTGAAGTGGATCTGCATGTCGAGTGCTTTTCTGAGGGAGTGGAACAAATGGGAGACAAACTCGGATCCCCAGTCGCAAGTGACGTGCGATGGAGCGCCATGCTTGGAGAAGACGTGGAGGATGAACAGGTTGGCTAGTTCTTGGGCTGTGATTTCATTGACAGTTGGGATGAAGATGCCTTGCTTGGTGAGGCGGTCAACAATGACCAGGATAGCGGTGTGACTGTTGGAGTCGGGTAGTTGTTCAATGAAGTCCATGGAGATGGAGTTCCAAGGTCATTCCAGAACCGGAAGTTGCTTTAGGAACCCATAGGGCTTGTGTCGGGGTGATTTGGATCGTTTGCAAGTGGTACAGGATTTGCAGAATTCTTGCACAAAGGTGCAGAGGTTTGGCCAGACATATTCCCGACGGACAAGCTGCTGGGTTTTGTTTTGTCCGAAGTGGCCAGAGAGGATGTGATCGTGTTTGTACTGAAGGACTTTGAGGCAAAGATCTGCGATGTCCGGAACATAAATCCAGTCGAAGTGGCGGAGAAGACCTGCCTCATCTATGGTCCAGTTGGGGTCGGTAGGTGTCGGAAGATGTGCGGATGAAAAGGGGTCAAGGGGTAGGGAGGTGCGGATGTCATGGTGAAGTTTCTCAACATCCATGATTACTGCCTGTCAAAGGATGGGTGTGGCAAAATAGGTGGTGTGGAGGGAAGAGGTGAGCTGTTCCTGTGTGAATACAGGTCGGAAGTTGGTTGGGTTTACGGAGGCAAAGTCACTATTTCCCCCTTTAATGTCTAGTGAGTGCGTCTGGCTTGGGCCCTAGTTTCCCGGGGCGGAAGTGGATGACGAGATTGAACTGGGAAAGGTACTCAGACCAATGGGCCTGGCGGCGGGTGAGCAACTTGGTAGTGCTGAAGTACTCAAGATTTTTGTGGTCGGTGACCACATCAGCCAGGTTTGCGGAACCCTCGAAGTACTGCCTCCAGTGTTTGAAGGCTTCAAAAATGGCCAAGAGTTCCTTGTCATGTGTGTCGTAATTTAGTTCAGCGGGATTGAAGGAGCAGGAATGAAAAGTGACCAGATGGATTTCTCCATCTGCAGTGTAAACCAAAAGGATAGCAGCTAGGGCATAGTCGGAAGTGTTGGTTTCAAGTACCATTTGTGAGTTGGGTACCCATTGAGTTAAGACGGGTGCGTGAGTGAATTCTTGTTTGAGCCTTTCAAAGGCATCGCAGCACGTCTTGTTGAAGTCCCAAGGTGTGGATTTCCACATCAAGTGGGTGAGTGGGATGACAATGTCTGAATAGCCATTAATGAAGTGGCGGTAAAAGTTGCAAAAGCCTAAGAAGGATTGTATATCCTTAACTTTCCTAGGCTCGGGCCAGTCAAGCATGGTTTTGACTTTATCCTTGGACATCCACAGTCCATCTGGTGAAAGGATGAAACCCAAATATTTGACGGTGTCTTTGTGGAACTCACATTTCTGTGGAGAGGCGTAAAGTCCATTTTTCCGGAGATGGCGGAGGACTTCTTTGATGTGAGCCCCGTCGTGCTGGGACTTGTCATCGGAATAGATTAGGATGTCATTGAGGTATACGATGACACAAACATCCAGCATGTCGCTGAAGATGTCATTCATAAACCGCTAGAAAGCTGCGGGTGCATTAGTGAGCCCAAAGGGGACCACCAACCACTCGAAGGATCCATAGCGGGTTTGGAAAGTAGTTTTCCACTCATCACCATCAGCAATGTGGACTAGGTGATAAGCATGCCACAAGTCTATTTTGGTGAACAAGCGGGCTTTGCGGGGAGAGTCAAGTAGGTCAGAAATGAGAGGAAGTGGGTAGCGGTCCTTCTTTGTAAGATGGTTAAGTCCTCGGTAGTCGACACAAAGTTGGAGGCTACCATCCTTCTTCTTGACGAAAACCTGAGCGGATGTTTTCATCAATAAAGACTCGTAAGGCTTCTAATTCAGAGGGGGAGAGAGAATACATTTGGCCCGGAGGTGGAGGAGTATTGTCTTCTGTCTCTATCTTGAGGTCATAAGACCGATGCGGAGGAAGGGTATCTGCTTTAGTCTTATTAAAGACATCAGCAAATTCGTGATACTCAGGCGGAATCTCAGAAAGGTCAGGAGAGTTAGTGGAATGGGCAGAGCAGGCAGATAACCCTTCTGGAGTGAAGGTCATCTGAAAAGCTACTGCCCCAGGAAGTTTGCTAGCACGCTCATAAGCGGCAGCATTGATGAAGGAGATGTCAGGAGGTGTAAACTTAGGAGGGATGGGGGGTTTGGAAAATGTGGAGGATTCAAGGATTTCCACTGGAAGGTTCAGGGACAGAGGTGTCGTCTGGGGTGCTGGACCTCTATGATCTGCAGAGCGGAAAGCGAGTTGGCTTGAAGACCAGTCAATCAACGGATTGTATTGCTTCAGCCAGTTATGACCAAGTACGGCGGAACAGGAAGAGTCGAGCGAGGTTACATAAAATGACAAATTGAATACTTCACCGGCAGGGAAGGTGACTGGAAGTTTGATGATCTGAGTTATGGTGGAGTTGCAAGTTCCATCAAAGAGTCATAAACTGATCGGGTTAATGGATTCCATGCTGAGTTGGTTATTCAACACAAAAGAGGAGTCAAGGAAGCAGTGGGAGGAGCCAGAGTTGATAAGGGTTCGGAAAGGGGCGGAAGATTCAGGAAAGGTTAAAAGAATGGTTAAGGAGTCAGGGTCGGAAAGAGCAGACGCGTTGAGACAAACGTAGGCAGCCAAGTGGGTAAGGTCAATGCAACCCTCAGCCCCAATGGCTGTATCCTGAGGGTTGCAAACTATTTTTCTGAGTCCATAGTCTTGGGAATGACAGTGGATGCATGGGCTTTTGCGGCTTTGGATTTCGGGCAGTTTCCTGCTATGTGCCCTTCCTCACTGCAGTAGAGACAAAGTCATTCTCTCATGCGACGTTCTCGTTCCTCCCCAGTAAGCTTGCCATTCTTCCCCAACTTATCAGAGATGGATGACTTGGGCTTGTCCCAGGAAGTGTTCTTTGTCACGGAAGACTGCTGGTTGGAGGTGTTACCGCGGGTAGAGTTTGAAGATGCTTGGTTTGTCGACGGGGAAGGGCTTTTTGAAGAGCCCTTCCAACTAGAGTTAGTGATGTTACTGGAATTCTTTGTTTCGAAACGGGATTCGTCTTCTTGCATCCAGTAGATGTCGTCGCTGTCCTGCGCTTTCAAGCGCAGTTCTGTGAGAGCATTGGGTTTACACCCCGGAGAACTTCTATGCGAAGCCGGAGCGGAAGACCACGGAAATAGCGGTCGCAAAGGGCTGCTTCATTCCAGTTGACCCTAGAAGCTAATTCCCAGAAGTCAATGTTATATTTTGTGATACAACCACCTTTCTTCATTGCTAAATTAGAGAGAGCTTTTTCTGCATCTCCAACCGGGTCGTGTGGACCGAAGTTGCTTTCCAGCTCAGTGAGGAAAGCTTCACAGTCCCACATCCAGTGTGTGGAATCTGTCGGGTCATTCAGACCAGGCTCAAACCAACTGAGAGCTGATCCCTTAAGATAAGAAAGGATGAATATGATCTTTTTCTCATCAGAGGAAAATATGTGCGGACGGTCGCAGAAATGAAGATTGCAGGAGACTAAGAAGTCTCTAAGTTTCTTCAGATTGGCACTGTCGAAAGTGTCAGGGTCACCAACTTTGATTTCCTTGGTCTTGGGTGTGTTATTCTGACAAAGGGTGCAGATACTCTCTGAGAGGTTGTAAAGGACATCTATGAACCTATCCCCTGGGTCAGGGTTTTCCCCCGCGGGAGGTTGATCCTCAGGATCATTGGGATCGGGGTCACCCCCAGGGCCGTCAGGACCACTAGGGTCATCGGGTCCGCCGGGGGGTCCATCCTCTAGACCAGGATCTTCCAACCTGAAGGGTTCAGGCTGGTTGATGCCTCCTACGTACTCAAGGGGAGTTCTTGATCGAAAACCTTCTGGGTTGCTGGAAGGTTGCAGGGCGGACATGAGGTTGGCACTGATTGAGGGAGCTCCTGAGCTGATTTGTCAAAAGATGTTTGAGGGTCTGGAAGACACTCCAAAAGTAGTGGTGGGTCGAGGGTCAGAATGGGTGGATCGCTGGATTGCCGAGATCTCTGGAATAGTACCGGCGCATTGGGAGTTTCTTGTTGTGTGCTGGCGGGTCTCGGTAGGGGTCATAGAGAGGAAATGAATGAGTGAAGTGTGAGTTCATATATACTGTTAAGAACTGATCCTAGAGGCCACTTCAGAATCCGACCGGACACTGCGGGTGATGATAGCGGGAGATTGTTGGGTCGATGTGGATTCTGCGGGAGGGGGAATGGAAAGGACTTGGCTTCAGCTTGTAAGAAGCTGTGCCCTTCACCTCGTCTGGTGTCCTAATTTCAAGTCGAGGGTTTAGAGGTAGGAGCAGGAAAGTGTGGGTAAATGCAGGGAGGAGTACGGAGGGACTTAGGTTGAGTTCAGATGAGACTAGAACTTTGGAGGGAGACTAGAGGTTGAGTTGAATGTAGTTCAGACTCTTAGAGGACAGGGGTTGGAGTAGAAGGAGGTTTTAGATTGGCAGGGTAAAGTTGAGTCTATGTCGTTATACGAACTGAGGAATACAAGGCGAAACTAACTAAGCTTAAATACTGTAGTCCGGAATAATGTGGAACAGGAATGAAGACTGTGGCAGTGTCTCGACTGCATAGATAAATTACCTATGGGAGCCGCACAGGAATCCATAGTTGAATTTGCAATAGAGACGGCAGCCTTGGAAAGGCAGCCATGGATGCTGTACAAGGCGGCCTGATGCACAGCAGCGTGGGCAGTGCAAGGCGGCTGGGAATGAAATCGGGAGGCATAGACAAAAGTCATGTTCGACGTGCAGGAAAGAGTCAGATGGATGCAGGTTCCGATCGGGCAAGGAACGGTTCTTGACACCTACACTAGGACATTGTAGATACTTTTGTACTTAGTATTTAAGCTTGCACATTTGGTCGAGCACTCCAGTTCAAATATTGTAAAGTTAAATCCCTATCTCACCTGCAACAAGCCTATTGGTAACAAGAAGACAGTGTTAGCAGAAATGAAGAAAACACTTGGAAAATAGTATCACATGCTGCCAGATCATAATCAAGTCTAAGGAGCACAGGATGTTGAAAAAAAAAAGAAATAGCAGCCAAATGCACATTAATTACTTCTCTTGTTTGGGAAACTTCAGAGCTTTGATGGTTATGGGGCTTCTAGGAAGAAAAAGATGTAACCAGTGCACCTCTTTCTAGACATTATATACACTTCCATCAAGGTGAGTTTTTTTTCTGTGTTTGCATCATAACCTAATATTGGGATTATGGTGTGGAGTAGAAGTTCATAGGGATTTAATGATGGGTGTTCAGGACAAAGTAGAATGTCTCGTATTCTCCTGTACTATGATGTACATATGGTGTGATCTATAAATACATCATGTTCTATTTTTATACATGATGCACTAGTGTTGCACTGGTGATGTGCTAACATGATGCACTAGGATTGACTATCCCAACACTCCCCCTCAAGCCTAACATGGTTGAGTCCATAGGAATGGTTAAATAAATAATTGAAAAGTTAAATTTCTTGCCTTTCAGGTGCATTAAAACCTCTCTGTGGTGGAAAACCCTGTGGGAAAAACCAACTCACATGCAAGGAAAGCTACTGAGTTCATGTGTCGACTGAACTCCCATCTCTGCCTTATGTCATATATATTTTGGCCTTGGTAATGCATTTGTTAACACATCTGCTATTTGTTCTGGATCTTGACAGTTTTGTATTTTGTCAGTTACTAGAGTTCGGACCCAGTGATGGTGAATAGCAATATGCTTTGATCGCTGGTGAAATCGAGGGTTATGCATCAATATTATGGATCCTTCATTATCACCTTTAATTTCTGTTGGTGAGCTTGGTGGGAATCTGAGTTCACTGTACAAATTTCTCAGCCATGTCACCTTGCATCCAGCATCTGACAGTGCTACATATTCTCCCTCTGTAGAGGACAATGCTATCACAGTTTGTTTCTTTGATTTCTATGTGATTGCTCCCTCTGCTGCTAGAAAAATGTAGCCAGTTGTGGATTTGAGGTCATCAGCATTTGCATATGTGGCATCTGCATATCCATGGAAGAGGGTTTTGGTTCCAGTTTCATCTTGGGATTTTGTATATGTTATCCCTAGAGCTTTCATATCTGCCAGGTATCTGAGTATTTGCTTTATTGCACCATCATGTTTTAAACCTGGGTTTACATTGTAGGTGGCCAGTTAATTAACTGCATAGCTTATATCTGGTCTTGTGGAATTTCCCAAAAATTGCAGACTCCCCAATAATTGTGCATATGAATTGCTTCAGTTGGGTTCATTATCATCTGGATTTGGTCCAAGCCTTATATTGGGGTCCATGGGAATACCAGTAGGACTTGCATTGGCTATTCCTTCATTACAGAGGATATGTCTCTGTTGAGATATAGTTATTGCATTCTTGGTTCGTGTAACTTCAATGACAACAATTTTACTCAGTTCTCCAAGATCTGTTACTTCCCATTCTGTGTGGAGTATTTCTTTCATATGATCCATCATTTTATCAGATGAAGCAAAAAGTAGCGAGTTGTCCACCCAGATAGCCATTATTCTGAAGTCATCACCATCGTGTCATATATATGTGCATGGATCAGAAAGTAAGTGCACATAGCCATGGACTTTGAGTTTGCCATCAAGTTCATTATTCCACTCTGGGCCTGCCTGTTTTACAGCTAATTGCATATTTGTTGGCAGTAAACAAATGACATGTTAGTTACAAAAATGGTGGACTTAGCTGAAATTTCATGGTGCCCGCTCTCATACCTCAACTAATTATTTCCACAGTCACTTTCAGACTTTATCTTTGCTGGAGAATCTGTAGATAAATAGCTTAGCTACAGTTCTTGTGTATAAAAAAATATAATTTGAGTTAATGGGCTGCAAACTACAGCACAAATTAATCTATACCTGCTTTTTGAGAATCAAGAGATCACAAAAAAACATTTTAATCAGTAATAATTGTAGCAATGCCATTTATGTACAGATTCTCCAGCAAACACAAAGTCTGAAAGTGACTGTGGAAACAATTAGTTGAGGTACGAGAGCAGGCACTTGTGAAATTTTGGCCAAGTCCACCATTTTTGTAACTAACATGTATTTGTTTACTGCCAACAAATATACAATCGGCTGTAAACCATAAAGCAATTTGACTAACCTGCATACTCGACCCATTCCATCTTCACATCCTTTGGGCTGCTGCATATACATTGCCTCTTGCAAAGTGCCATTTAAATATGTGCCCTTTACGTCCATTTGTTGTAACTTGAGTCCCTTTTCAGGTACAAGAGCTAGTATTGCATGTAATGTATCCATCCTGACAACTGGTGAAAATGTTTCCCTATCATCAAATCTGGGTCGTTGTGCATATCCCTTCACCACTAATCTTGCTCGATACCTTACTACTTCCCCTTCTTTATTGTGCTTCCTGACAAAGATCCATTTATTTTTGATTGGTACTGTGTCATGGGGTTTCTGGATGAGTTCCCAAGTCCCCTTCTCTGACAATAAATCCAATTCAGTTTTCATGGCCTTTTGCCATTCAGGCCAATCTGGGGCGTTCTTTGCATCTTCGAGACTTGTAAGTTTGTCTCCAGCAACAATTGCATAGACTTCTTCTAGTGATAAGAAGTTGTCATCTTCCTCATATGCAAAAAGGTGCTTATAATCAGTACAAATTCCATGTATCTTCTGCAGTCAGTCAATATTTATATCTTCCTGTGTTTCATTCCATTTTCACTTCTTGGGCACAAGGTTCCATGTTGTATCATTGCGGGGCACGATGGTGTAGTGGCAACCATCATACTCAGCCTAGGCCCAATAGGCAGGAGGTCTCGAGTACAAATCCCACCCCTGTTCAGCCACTGGGGGGTTTTAGTGGGTATTATCCAATGTGATGAGTCCCACACTACTGTAATCATACAGTGTGCATAAAATGCATTTCCTCCCTGGTAACCCTACTCTGAGGTTCAAATTCCTCGGAATCCCTAAGCAGGCAGTGAGAGCAGTAACATTGTCATCCCCATATTAAGCAGGATGGTCTTCCAGAAAGGGAATTCTAGTGTCTCAAAGCCTCCCACAAATTGTGGGAAAAATGCTTCCACCAAAAAAAAAAAAAAAGGAAAAAAAAAAACATTACACATTGCTGAGGTATGTTTGCAATTTCAATATTAAGTGCTTGGCTGGATATCAGTTATCAGAGCTGAAACAACAGTTCCAGTTTGAAAAATACCAATACTGCTGGAAAGGTGGTCTTCCACAGAATGAATTCATTCCTATCACTCATCCAGTTTTCAAGCCAGGTGTCAAGTTGGTTTGAATTGACACCTTTACTGATATGGTACATCATCAACACAGAGGATATCTGGGCAAAAGCCTGCTCTGTTTTCTCAGGGCTCAAAAATAACATGTCTACAAGCCCCATTTATTTTACAATGGATGAGAATTAGTTATTTAGTATTAGATTATGTACAAGAAAGAATTTAATGGATAAGTAGAATTAATAATGAGCTTAGTATATTAACCCAATTACAGTGTTAATAGTTTCCTGTTCATTCTACGTAATGACTGATATTATATCATGATCTGCACCCCCCCTACAGTCACACATTTTCCTATACAGAATCATGAAAACTGACATGGCCAATATACCTATTACAAGAGGACAGCACCTCAACAATTTATTAACATTACATAGACAAGCTAGATAAATTATTCATTCAAAGAATAATAATTACATAGATAGGCTGGACAGGGCCAGCACCAACATACAGGGTGGGTGGGGTGAGAAACATGTAACCCAAGGACATAACATGACAGACTGTTGAATAGTCCACTCCCCAAGCAATCAAAAATTGAGAAAGGTGTTAAGGCACAGCGGGGTCATATGAGGAAGAACCCTGGTAACATGGCCGAAGCAATGAAACCTCTATACCCGCCGAGGTGGTCCAACTGTGCCAAAATCCCATTCCCCAATCCTCAATGCAAGGTTCAGGAGCATCCAGTCATCTGCCATGAAGCATGAGGGCATTCATGGAAACCCAAGCCACACATCCCATTTCCGGGGTGGGTTACAAATAAAATGAATTATTGCATGTAAAACATGTAGAGGTACACTAAATAAATGTATGAATGTAGGGAGGCACTAAATAAATGTATGAATGTAGGGAGGAACAACCAGAGAGGGGGGAGCAACTAGAGAGGGGAGAACCACCACAGAAGGGGGAACAACCACAGAAGGGGGAACAACCAGAGATGGGAGAACAACTAGAGAGGGGAGGACAACCACAGAAGAGGAACAACCAGAAAGGATGAACAACTAGAGAGGGGAACAGCTAGAGAGGGGAATGACCCAGACAACAAGACGGGGGGGGGGAGAAAGAAAGAATGGGAAAAGATGGAAAGGATTGAATTGATATCAGTAAGGTATTCTAACTCAACTTGACATGTGAATGATTTGGATGAATGTTGATGGACATTTGATGGGCATCGCTAGGCAATACCTGAAAATTTTGGAACATGTTTCAACAAATCTTTCCCCCAACTTTCCCCCCCTTCATCTGATTTCTTGCACCTCTCAGAATAATTCCTGTCCAGAGTTCTACACCTGTTCATGCAAGTTTGGCTGAGGCTCTTGGGCAAACTTTTGCTATGAATGCCAGTATAAATAAAAAAGCAGGGTATAAAAACACAGTCCATGTAAGCCTTGGTCACTTTTCCTCTGTTTTATCTCTCACTTTATTTTTACTGACCCTACAGATTGCATCACCTCCTGTAATTCACAGGGAAAAAATGACACATGTAAGCCATTTACTCTTTTCTCATGTTTCAATCCTCATTTTGATGGCTACTCATCTGCTTTTCTGAAAAGATTGCACTCCCCCCTCCTCCATACAAAACTCGAGGTTTGGCTACCTTGCCAGAATTTGCTGTAAGTTGCTAAAACTAGTTAATTTTGCCTTTTGGGTTTAAGGTTAATTTTTCATCAGACACAGAGAGAACCTGTAGTGGAGGAGGATGAAAGTAGTGATGAGGACCCTCTTATCAATAAATTTCGCAAGGTATGCATCTCGTACATTTTTTTACAATGCCCAGAATTGATATAAATTTTATCTTTTTAGCGAGCAATGCAAAATAAGGAGGATGCAATTGAAGAAACATAAGGACAATGGGCAGATCCTAAAACCAATCACTACAAAGGTTACTAAAGTAAGTACTAACTCAATTTTTCATTTTTACCTGGTAAATCGTATATTCTAGCCTGCACCTCACAAAATCCATCACCTAACCAAGTCCCATGCTCCTGAGAGAACCTCTGCTGGTGAGGGTCCTTTTGCAATGCCACCATCCACATCCCATGTAAGTGATGATGAAAATTTGTTTTACTTGCATATGGCCTTACCATTTTCATTATAGGTTTGGGCATCAGAGAACAAGATGATTAGGCATATGCAGCATGTAAGTTCTTTATTCTAATGAGGTGCATCTGCAAAACATAAGTATGTTTGTATGTGAGTGCCTCACCTACTTAATGGGGCTTGCCTTATCCCAGGCTTTCACTCACTTATCTGAGTACATACTTTATTTGCCCAAGCACATTCATAAGAAAATGTAATCCTGGAGGCTGACTAATCATATTGACACCAGGGTTATTCCTTATATATATGCACTTACATGTAAGCCTACCACATTTGTTATGACTTATTGACACGCTTACATTACAAACCTCTTGCTACTGTGACTTCTTTCTTCTTGCTTCTTACGACAAACTACAATATACTATGCTAGCTCTAGTACTTGGAATATTATGCCTTATCTTATCTTTCTGTGTGATCAGAAGTATGTCCTATATTCCTCTCTCCCTTCCTCTTAGTGTTTGCCTATCTCCACATAAGAGATAGGCTCACACTTTTTTTTTGGTAATGATTACAGCATTATTAAAACCATCAACAGTTCTTACCAAACTGTCTCAGCTACCTTCTGTCGCAACCTCACTTATTATGCATAGCAGGGGTTGCCAACCCGCACTAGACTCTCCTGAAAACATGCATACACCCTCACCAGGGTCCTTGCCCCTTCCTGCCCTCACTCACACACCATTTTCATCACTTCACTCTGCTGCATCGTGAGCTCATAGTGAACTTCCACCCCCTCCACAAAATAATTGCTGTGCATGCTCGCGATCATCATCAATAGACAAGAACTCTTTCTATAATGCATATACTCAACAGCTTAGCATGTCCAACAATGGTCTTGCCATCCTCATGCCTAATAATGGGAAACAACCTACTGTGACCTTGGGCATGATGACAGCGGAACTTTTGAACTGCTTCGAATACTTCACTTGTGGTTACCTCACTAATAAAGATAACCTATTGAGCAGGGAATATGTGGTGCATATAGCCTATGCATTCGAAGATCCACTATTTAGCGACTGGTTCCAAACTTCTCAGAGTTACTATGAAGCTCTCACCTTCACTGAATTTATGGCAAAGATTCATGCACGATGGATAGTGGCAGGTTGGGAAAAAGACTTGGCTCGAAAAGTCCGCAACACCAAGCAGGGCTCCACAGCCTTCCGAGACTTCTCCACCACCATTCATTGTGATCTCCTCCTGAAAAACATGAAATATCATCTTTTACCCACCCCAATCACACACTCAGATTGAAGCGAATCTCTCACAGGACCTGCTCAACGCTTATGACCGGCACAAGGAAAAGCATGACTCTGACTCTAAGTCCAACGATGAAAATGTGGCTCCAGAAAATAACAATGCCACTGCAAACATGGAAACAGCTGCATGCAAAGCTGAGCATCATCTAGAAACCTTCATTCGACTACTCATCAGATTTGTTCGACTTTTGTTGAACTTCTTTTTCTGTATTTCTCATATGGTGTTGAGGGCCGGTCATATAAACTTGGGCATGGGGCTAGGGAGAATGTCCCTTGGGGGGCAGGGCAGGTTGGGCAGAGTTAGTTTAGGGAGCAATAAGAGGTCAAAAGGGAGATCAATGAGCTAAAAGTCATCCATGGCCATAGGACTCTGAAAGTACTGCATCCTGTCTGATCTGCACAGTTAACCAGAGTGCCACCCAGTTAGTACCATGGTGGGGGACCATGTGGGAATCCTGGGTGCTGTGGTTTTCTTATTTTTTTCCCTTGGTGGCATGCGATATAGTGAGCCCTAGATAACTGGTTAGCTCATAAGGAATAGGGACACGTGGTAGCTTTTCCCATTGGGTTTTTGATGCACCCATTGTGAGGTTGATGACGCATTTTTTTTTCCTACACTCCTTAATTTTTTGTTATCATTAATTTCTCTTGGACTCCCTGCACTTTCTAAGGGTGGGAGGGTGTAAGCCTACTACATTTGTTATGACTTATTGACACACTTACATTACAAACCTCTCACTACCATGACTTCTTCCTTCTTGCTTCTTACGACAAACTACAATATACTATGCTAGCTCTAGTACTTGGAATATTATGCCTTATCTTATCTTTCTGTGTGATCAGAAGTAAGTCCTATATTCCTCTCTCCCTTCTTCTTAGTGCTTGCCTATCTCCACATAGGAGATAGGCTCACACTACAGACCTTTTTCCTTACTTCCTTTTTCCCACTTCCACTCTCATTCCAGTGACTCCCATGTATTCCTTACTGCTGATTTCCTATATACTCTGATCCTACTTCTGTCTCAGCCCCTTTTTGAGTGTTGCTCATCTCTAGCCAAGGTAAGCTTCCACTTTTTTTGAAGTACCGATCAAAAACTACTAGTGTTTGAAGGTCTGGTCCATATGACTGCAAAAAGACCGACAACCAAACCAGACTGCAACCGGTCCTACATGGACCACAGTTGCAGTCCTAGCTGGTTCAAAAGTGGTCTGGTTGTCAGTCCATCTCATTCATAGAGTAGTATTTGAACCGCAAAAGACCAGTCTAAACTGGTCTACAACTGGACCATCAGTCTATCCAAAATGCTTCAAGAAAAGGCAGAGCACCTCAGATTGCCCATGTATTTTGTATGGATTATGGTGGGAAAAACCCGCGAGTCAGGTCACCATGACTTGCAGGTTCCTTTCCTGCGATGACATACCCCATGTGTCATGTCAACATGAGGTGCAGGAGGCTCATACCTAATAATTTGTTGAAAAGATACAAAATTTGTAGTCATAGGGTACATGTTTGGTGTGAAAGATGGGTCTCAACTGGGGGTATGTCCAGTCTTGACCAGTTATAGACTGGTTATGGTAAGGACTGGTCTAGACCAGTTAATGGACCGAGACTGGTGATGCTCAACCCAGAAACCCAAACAAAACCCACAAAATGGCTTCAGATGGTATAACATGAGTCAGAGGAAGGATGCAAGGCCCTCTAGATGTCACCTGTCAGACCGACCATCAAATAGTCATGAAACAACTGCTTGTCAAAGCTGTTCGAGGCTAAAAGAATGTGTTTTGAGGACTTGTGATGATTTTCGAGGGGCCATGATTTGCAAGATGTTGCCATGATTTTCAAGATGTCGCAATATTTTTTGAAGAAGTTTCGAGGAATTTCGAGTGCGCAGATATGTTTGGATGCAAGATCGGGGGACTATACGAGTAGTAGAAGTGAAGAAAAGGCTAATCGAGGGAAGCGAGAGTGAAAATAGCATAATGTGAGGAATTTTGAGGAATTTTGAGGAAGTTTAGCGTAAAACACCAAACTTCGGACTGAATAAGACTAAAGCGAACTCTCAAATCACTGTGATCTGGGAGGAAGATGACGACTTTCTTGTTTTTCTTTCTATCTAGTACATCTTTTTATATAAAATAAAGAAAGTACCTAAAAAGGCTAGAGAACATGTGTAGAACATGAGGCAAAAGATATGAGTTAAGGCACAAGGCCAAAAAGGTGACTGGAATCCGAACAAGAAAGATATATATCATATGATGAAAGAGTAATAAAGGGTATGGAACTAAAAGGGGACTGTCCTTTGTGTATAAACTGCACTAAGTCTCGCAATAATGTGTCCAGCAGGTTCTGTGCACGATAGGGACTTGGAATGAGGCTGACCTACTATCAGCAGGTTTGAGCACAAGTTGGAATACTTCCTGGCACATGGTATTCCACCATATAGATAACAAATGTGGCGCCCGATGTCGCTCACAGTCTCTCGATATCGATCGATGACGCTCAACAATGCTCGACAATGCTCGACCACGTTCGATATGATATTTGACGATGTTCGATGATGCTCGACCGCATTCGACAATGCTCGATGATGTTCAATTGTGTTCGATATGATGCTCAACAATGTTCAATTGTGTTCGATATGATGCTCAATCCCATTCGATGATGCTCGATGATGTTCGACTGTGTTCGATATGATGCTTGATCATGTTTGATACAATATTGCACTTGGTAGACTTGGTTGGGAGTGGTCGCGCTGCTTCTGGGACCTCATGTGAGTTATCCAATGTGATTAGAATGTGGCCGAAATGGTGAATCGGCCTTTGAGCCGAGGAGACAACCTATCACCGGACTGCTGATAACTGGTCCTTGGTAATCTGGTCCTGGTCTGTGTTGCCTTGCACAGTAGACAGACCAGTTACAGTCCCAGTCTTGTCCAAAAAGGCAAAAAGACCGGACTGGACCAGACCTTCAAACTCTAAAAACTACACCCTGCCAACCGTCGCTACTGTCACACAGCTGCTAGCTGTTCCACTCTTTTTTTTGGTCAAACTGTCTCGAAAACTCTCAGTTCCCATGCATGTGTCATCACAGTTGTTGCATGGTGTGTTGTCCACTGCCAGCAACCCTGCTGTGCATTCAAACACAATTATGTTGGGAACTGTCTCTGCTCCTTTGGAACTTCCCTTTTCCCCATACCTGGCTCCCTGTTGACTTTGCTGTTAGAAGATACCACATCTAACACACACACACCAAGTCCATCTCCTCCACACACACCGCCGGCTGCTCCTGCTGTTCCCAAACCAAATTCTCCTGCTACTTCTGATTCCTCCTCTTCATCAGATTTTGATTTCCCTACTCCATATTCATGGCTACCAATGTCATAAATGCCAAATCAAGTGGCTGCAGTCGAGCACATGCATCAGTCAAAATCACCTGTGCTCACAGTAGGCAAGATTGATGCCCAAGTCATGTGGGATTTCAAAGGGTGCTGTATGAATTTATTTAATGAGAAGGAGGAGATAAAGGATGTAGATCAAGTCTGAAAAATCCTAGGTGCCTTCTGTGACCCCTGGATTTGCACATGGATTGGTGGTGACCACAATAGGATCCTGGCACTATCTTTCGCTGACTTCATGTCAGAACTACACAACAACTACTTAGACCCAGATTGGGTTCCCATCATCCATTGTTGCATTCTCTGTGCTGCCATGAAGTCAAATGAACCATTCTGGGACTGGTTCTCTTATGTTCAATAGCCTAATGCTATCATTGCAAATACTCCCTCATTCTTCTTGGACACTGCACTGCCTGACAAACTGGAGGCTGGGTTGGACCCTGAGCTTACTCACTGCTGCACTGCTGAAACCTTAATCCTACACTGAAGTTGCGACCATGGGTGTTGGAGGTCAAGGACATAGATGAAAATCAACAATGCAGATCTCAAAATCAATACCTCATCCTACAAGTCAGGATTTTTATCTACTCACCTATTCTGTTTGCACTACATGGCAGCTCATAGGGACAACTAGTGGTTGTATAGACATACATGCCATGGAATAGCAGGGGACACAGGTTCAACACCTGTCTTGGACTCTTGGCTTGGTCTTTGGCTCTGGCTCTTCCTGAACTAGTCTATTGTTAGTTGCACTACAATTCCATAGTGCTTGCAAGAGCGCAGCTAGGAATATGCCCAGCTTATCTTCAGATCCACTTCTTGCTACTGCGAAGAAGGCTAGGACACTTGCAGCCCAATCAAAGCAGCATGGTAAACAGTGTGAGGTACCAATACCTGGTATGTGTGCTCACTGTTTCCTCTGATTGTTGAAATCCATTCATATAATATCCTTAGGTCCCTCTCCTGTTGCACCGAATGTCACACCAGATTCAGCTTTGAATTATCCTTCTCCAGTTTGTATGTTGAGCATGATCATAATGTTATGAATAAAACTGATGAGCATTTAGATCTCAACCATGCTCCACCTGCTGGGGAGGCTGGACCATCAAGGTTTCAGTTAACCCCAGCATCTCATCCACAGGCACTATCACAAATCATGAATGACTTCCATATATCTGTTCCTCCTGCTCTGTCTTCCCCCCCACCTGCCCATATCTCATCTGTCAGTACTGCAGTTTTTCCTTTTCCATGTACTCGAGGTGGTGGTCATTAGTATTTTGTGCAGTTCCAACATCCAAATTCCTTACTGACTATGTTCTTTGCAGTTGCATATACACCTAAAAGGATGGGCCATCATCATTATGCTGAATGTACACCTCTTGCCAAAAGAGCTCACATCACAATTTGGGCTACTCCTCCATCTGTTCATATACCACAATTACTTTCTCTGGATGTGAACATACAAAATCTATGAGATGATGATGAAATGCCCAAATTTCTTGCTAGATGATTGTTTCCAAATGCCCAAGTGACTTAAGTCCGATCTACTCCTGTTCATGGTACATCCTCCAATGATGTTTTTGGTCCTACTCCTCTTCTATTGCCTCCTTCCCCTGAACCCCAGCCATTTCCTATCCCTAATCTTGACAACCACATACCTGCTCAGATTGTGTCAGGTGCTTGATACAGTACTAGAGAACATTGTGGCACTAGGGGAAGGGCTGTTTATCCTTTAAATCCTCACCTGTTATGGTGCACAAAAGCAGGTCACTGGGTGCCTTCACATATATTCGGTCTACAAATGCAATGTGCACATTGTAGAGAAATGTGCAGTGCAGCTGCTCAATGGCGGTGAGCAGAAGCAGCAGCTGCACAAAGTCTAGCAGATCTCAACACAAACTTACCACCAAATCCTTCACCTGTTCCTCATGTTCATCAAAATCCTGCACCTGCTTCTCAACCTGGAGTCCAGCTACAGCCTGATCCTGCTCCTAACAATGATCTACCCAATCATGATCCTCTTACTGATTTGGCAGTATCAGCTGAGGAGAGGGCACTATTGGCCACAGCCTGGCAGAAGATTATGGACATAAAGATGGAGCAGTGTAATCAGTGCCATGACAAGTGGTTTGTTCTCAATGTTCTGGATGGAGCCTGTGCTAAGTGCAGGAAGGATGACAAGCACACACCATCAAACAAGATGTTTCCTGGAATACCTCCACCTGATCTTCCTGAGCTTTCTCAAATGGAAGAAATGCTCATTTCTCCTGTGCATGCATTGGTTCAGCTATGGCAAGTCCACAGTGTCCAATTCAAGTATACTGGGCATATATGTAACTTTCCTTGAGAAACATCAGTCTTACATCACAAACTTCCCTTGCTTCCCCAACACTGTGATATAATCATCATGCGCCATGCTGGGGCAGAGCAGCAAACAGATCTTGCTGTTTATGAAGATTTTCATGTCTGTCACCAAAATATTGAGGCATGGCTTCACTATCTAGAAGTTTCACATCCTACTTTTTGCAACAGAATGGTCAGAGTAGACTATAAACTTCTCAATCAGCTTCCTTTGGACGGTACTGTGCATCATCAATTGCAAACTATTGAACACCAAGAGTTGGATGATTTTGCAGCTCAGGAAACTGGCCCTCCAGAAGCTGAGACAGGAGATGATCAACATACAGATCATCAAGACCCTGTCTTTACACAAGGATTCATACTCAATGTGCATACACAAGAGACTGAAATGCAGCAACTACACAATGCTACATTCAGCAATGACCAGCCTATTATTCTGACGATGCCTGAAATACGTGGATCTCTGATCAATGAGTATACAGGTTGTGCCATCACAATAGATGCCTTTCCTACTCTTTTTTGTACTGGTGAAGCAGATATCACAGAGACAAGAAATATTGAGGTTTCAATGGAGGAATGGGCAACACATCTCATACACCTTGGAGGCAGCCACTTTGTACAACATCCACAGTTTTGATATTGGGGACTGAACACTGCTATGTGAAAGGCAGCCAAAAAAGCAACATTGTGGTACTTGACTACTCACAAACAGGATCACCAGCTGACCATTGAGGATATACGTGAGATGCTTGACTCTGATAAGTCATTTGTTGTCCATGTCTGGCCACATTACCAGCCAGATCCAGAGCAAGAGGAGACTTAGAACAATTTTGTATGTGAGTGCCTCACCTGAAGTATTAGGATTCACTTTAGATACGCATGGGATGGATCTTAGGGAATATGTATTCAATGAATATATATGTACTTTAATAAGCATTGAGTGAAAGACTGGGATAAAGCAAGCTCCCCGTTCCATAGGTGAGGCACTCACATACAAAATTGTTCTATAAGTCAACATTCTGAGAGGTGTGAGAAAGCGGATGATGGGGGGAAAGTTGGGGGAAGGAATGAATTTGTTGAAATATGTGCCCAAATTGTCTGGTGTTGCCTAGCGGCCCCCATCAAATGTCCATCAACATTCATCCAAATCATTCACATGTCAAGCTGAGTTAGAATACTTTACTGATATCAATCCAATCCTTTTCATCTTTTCCCTTTCTTTCTTTCTTTCCCCCCCCCATCTCGTTGTCTGGGTTCTTCCCCTTCTCTAGTTGTTCCCCTCTCTAGTTGTTCCCCCTCTCTGGCTGTTCCCTCTCTGTGGTTGTCCTCCCCTCTCTAGTTGTTCCCCCTTCTCTAGTGTTTCCACCCTCTGTAGTTGTTCCCCCCTCTCTGGGTGTTCCCCCTCTCTAGTTGTTCCCCCCTCTCATGTTGTTCCCACCTCTCTAGTTGTTCCCCCCTCTCTGGTTGTTACCCCTTCTCTGGTTGTTCCCCACCTCTAGTTGTGACCCCTCTCTAGTTGTGACCTCTCTTGTTGTTCTCCCCTCTCTAGTTGTTCCCCCCTCCCTAGTTGCTCTGGTTGTTCCACCCTCTGTAGTTGTTCCCCCTCTCTAGTTGTTCCCCCTCTCTAGTTGTTCCCCCTCTCTAGTTGTTCCCCCTTCTCTGGTTGTTACCCCTTCTCTGGTTGTTACCCCTTCTCCGGTTGTTCCCCCCTCTCTGGTTGTTCCTCCCTACATTTGTATATTTACTTAGTGTACCTCTACATGTTTTACATGGCAATCAATCATTTTTATTGGTAACCCACCCCGGAAATGGGATGTGTGGCTTGGGTTTCCATGAATGCCCTCGTGCTTCATGGCAGATGACTGGATGCTCCTGAACCTTGCATTGAGGATTGGGGAATGGGATTTTGGCACAGTTGGACCACCTCGGCGGGTATAGAGGTTTCATTGCTTCGGCCATGTTACCAGGGTTCTTCCTTGTATGACCCCGCTGTGCCTTAACACCTTTCTCAATTTTTGATTGCTTGGGGAGTGGACTATTCAACAGTCTGTCATGTTATGTCCTTGGGTTACATGTGTCTCACCCCACCCACCCTGTATGTTGGTGCTGGCCCTGTACAGCCTATCTATGTAATTATTATTCTTTGAATGAATAATTTCTCTAGCTTGTCTATGTAATGTTAATAAGTTGTCAAGGTGCTGTCTTCTAGTAATGACCTCAAGATGATCCAAAGTGCCATAAACTTCCTACAGTTGTTTTTGTGGAATGCCCAGGATATTCTGGTATGTATGGCATGTGATTTGGGATTGCCCCCTCAAGCATAGCAGTTGATTTGAGAAGGCTGCCTCAATCATAGTCAACCACATCAGTCATGTAAATGTTGGCACTGATGGGCGATTATAGGTAGGTGATAAGGTGTGGTGTTGCCAGCATGTTGTTTCCAGTCGCCAGCACTGGTGGTGGTGGTGCTAGCGCCATGGGATGTTGGGATCTGTAATGACTGTAATTCACCATAACACAGACCTTGGTATGTCTGGTGTTGGTGGGAGTTGGTTCTGCACTGCTGGAGGCTGTGCTGTCCCAGAACCATGTTCATCTCGGTGGCTTGGATGTGTGTCGGTGGCCAGGATGTATGTTGTGCCAGGATGTATGTTGTGTCAGTGTCATAATGTCATAAGTCTGTGGGGCTGGACTTACATATTGCCATCATTGACCTCTTGGACTGCACTTTGGCCAATGGAAGTCATTGCAAGAGAATTGTTGTATTTTGAATATGCTTGTGGAATTCTTTGCTGATATAATCCTGACTGGCAAAAAAATGTGATAGCTCATGAGGAAGATTATACAGGCGAGGTAAGTCAATTTTTCCAATAAAGCAGCACATGCAAGATTTGGGGTGAGCATTGGATGAGCTAGTGAGGTGCTCTGCCATCCAATGCAGTGCACCGCAGAAAGCACAATAAACATTCATGTGACCCATGTCATGCACTGGCCAGTTGGGATTGAAAGGTTGGCATGCGATAGGCAGAGGTGGAGCAGGTGGAACTGGGGCTGTAAGTTCCACATCTTGCATCTAAGAAGGAGCTATGAGATTATGAATCTATAGGTGTTTCAGGACAATTTCACTCACAGGAGGTACAGGAGGTACAGGAGGTTGCATGTTGCATATTCTGCATGGCAAACACCAACTGAAGAAGTGTGAGAGTTCTGTAATTTAAATTACTTATTTTAGTCAAGTTGTATATTTATAAACTTCCAGAAAGTTCTTTGATGTTTACATAATCATCTATTATATATATATAAGTAGGCATGTTTGACACAAGGATTTCTTTCTTCCCCCCCATAACTGCTTTGGTATTATTTTTTTTTGCATTTTTTACTGTTGATATTCTAATCACTGTGATAACCATTTATATCCTATTCTATGGCCATCTTATTGACTGTTGCACTCTCCACAGATCAATGACTTCAATTGGGAGATCCCCTTCTCACATTGTCACCAGGGGAGATCATTTCCATCCTTCCCAAACCCAGATTAATGCAGCATCTGATAGAACCATTCCACATGATTCTGGAGCCTCTATCAGTCCTTCAGATACTTCAGCACTGCAGTCTTCACCCCTTCTGGACTATCTTGGCTACCGTTTTCACACCATCCACCATATCATGATATGTGTTACATGTCAACATGCTGTTTTGCCTGCATCAGCCCTTTCACACATTCATAATCAGCATAATATCCGGACTACCCCCAAACAGAAACAGCTGTGGAGCACACTTGTCTCAGAGTGGAATGTGACAAGCAATACTACTCTTCCACCACCTCGAAATTGTCAATCAGTTCAGCTGTTAAAGATTTATGATGATGCCTATTGTTGCAATGAATGCAACTACTGTGCATTGACTTCTCGTACCTTTGGCAACCACTGGTCAGCCAATCACAGAGCTCTGAATCACCTGCCCAATGAGGAACGTTATCACAGAGGCCATGTGCAGAGTTTTTATCCCCATGTGCACCGCTCATATTTTGAGGTTGCTCCTCCTGCCTCCTCTTCCACATCTCTCTTCAGCCTTTATCTAAAAAACGAGGTTCCAACTTACCCAGCTTTTGATGTTATTATCCCATCTGCATCTCGTGAAATCCCTCCCCTGCTATACCAGACTCAGTGGCATGAACATCTGGCTGATTATATCCAGGAGAAAGTAAAGCAAAGAACATTGCTGCTGCTAGTGACTCCATCAGAGCATACAAAGTCTCCACTATGGAAGTTGACTTGGAACTACTTGACCATTGTGGCAAATATTGCCAAGAATACAAGCATGCGTGTAAGATGCTTGCTTACAGAATATCCTCGGTAAGTCACCAGATTCATTATAATCAGATGTAACAAAAGTACTGAGTTGCTTATGTCCACCCATATTAAAAACAGTGTGCAACAGAAGGCTCAGCCATGGCAGTATCATCTTTCTCCCAATACTCAGTGGACATATGCATACCCACTACATAGCCTGGCATATTCTGTTCTGGAGGCTCATAAAAATCATGCATCCAGCTACCAGTTTCCTGTGCTGCCAGACTATACACAGCATATAACAGCTCTTGAATCAATTCTTCTGGAGCCACTAACACTGGAACATATACCCATCTTCCATGCTTTCATTTATCCACTGCTTTCTGCACAGCCATCAATCAAGGAGGAGGACAAATGGTCTATGGTGCTTGAATGCTGGCTTGCAATTTATGCTTTGAAATCTGAGGGCCATTTTTGTGATGCATCTGAGCTCACTGGCATTTTAGCAAAGATGACGTATCACTGCCGTGCTGTCACCTTTTACCAAGCGTATTTGAATTGTGATAAATTTGATAACAGCAGCCTTTATGCGTATGTCTATTATTTTCTCCAATCTGTTTTTGCATGAATATATGTGTTGATTATTGCATTTATTTAGTGCTGTGGAATATTATTGCAATCTCAACATCAGAACAGGTGGTCTCCATCCATATAATACTCTGTCAGAATATCAGCGCTTGGCATCTACACTTGCTTTTAGCCAGGCTTCACCTCCTGTGACCACTCTGTCAGCTGATGGAAAAGAGGTTACATACAAGGACAAAACAATGCATCTTGATAACTGGGTCCAGGGTATGCAGAGAGCTTATGATGAATGCATTTCCTTGGTTAAAATCCTGTGCCATAACAAGGACTTCTCTGCCGATATTCCCACCACTTTCACTGACAGCATGTCTAATAACTCATATGGTTACTCATGGATCAAACAAACTAAAGGCATCAATCCAGAGGCCCTTATGGAGCATCTCATCAGCAATTTGGATGGAGATTCTCCTTGCAGACATGGAGCAAATGACACTATAATATGGGATGCAGCATGGCAGCTTTCTTGGATGAGGAAATCAGCTCAACTTAACCAGTTGCTAGGCAACCTTCATCACACAGTTCCTGGACAACCCTCCCGAATCTCTGAGCTCTGTGATTTTCGCATCAGCAATGGGTTACGTGGCCGCAATGTATTCTGGTCACATGGTGCTCTCTGGTTTATTGGGTGGCGGGTAAAGCCTGAAACTCTGGTGCAGCATGAGGAGTTCATTCCAGTAAAACTTCCACCTGAGCTGTCTCTCCTTTTCAGCTTATATTTGCTGTTTATTCAACCTGTTGAGATCAATTTCTCAAGAAGACTGTGGGGTCAAGACAAAGCCACCATGTACAATGAATATCTGTATGTTATGAATGGAGTTCAACAGCTTGAGGATGGTTTCTATCTGCAGTTCAAGAGGTGGACCGAGTCTTACTTTTGCTGTGCTCTTGGTGTCCAAGGGTATCGCCAATCAGTTGTTGTTATTGCACGTGCATATCTGGGCACAGAATACGAGCTGGAGGTAGAGGAAGAAGATGATGCCTTGATCAAGCAACGTG
Organism: Tricholoma matsutake; assembly: GCA_026075535.2. Taxonomy (NCBI): domain Eukaryota; kingdom Fungi; phylum Basidiomycota; class Agaricomycetes; order Agaricales; family Tricholomataceae; genus Tricholoma; species Tricholoma matsutake. Next base: position 12,012,661 of record AP026538.1, read on the forward strand.
GCCATGGACCATTAGCAGACCGACGCTGCTATGGAGTTCAGTCCAAGTATTTGACCACATTGTCATCTGATTTGATGTTTCGCTTTGGACACATGTCTGAGTGGTGGTGGAGGTTGACTCAATTTGCTCCGGGAAAGGCACCACTGTTGCCCTTGGATATACGCCGCAAGTCAAGCACTCCTGATTTCTATATTCCAGTTGATTCCAATAGCCCCTTGCCTGTCATAACTTCAGTACCACAGCCGATCACTCTTGATGAGAACAGGATTTCCTCTGTCATATCAGCAAGTATTAAATCAGCTATTCATCTCATGAAACAGGACATGGAGAAGACAATTCGGACTCAGGTTGCAGCAGGTATCACTGACGTCCTGGCTCGTCAAAATTTATCCCAAATTTGTGAACCTGAATCTTCAATTTCAATCCTTTATAATAATGACCCTCCTATGGATCTTGACATGCCTGTTTCCACATCCAACAATATTTCCCAGTCATCAAATTCCAGCACACTGGTAGAAAATCTAATGGAGGTTGATTACAATCCCTCTCATCGCACACCTCTGGATTATCTCAAGATTTTATACAAAAATAATCCATCACCAGCATTCCAATCCAAGGCTCAGGAGGAGATGGTTAAAATGGCATTGTCTGCATCACAAAACTTTATTGGAATATTGCCTACTGGAGGTGGAAAGAGCCTGGTTTACCTTCTTTCTGCCTTGGCAGCAACAATGGATACAAGGCCTGATGGCACCATTATGAAGACTTTGGTCATTATCCCAAACAAGGCACTTGTTACTGATACTCTAACAAGGGCATTTGACTTGAACATTGCTTGCACACAGTGGACCATTGGCACAAGTGATCAAATCATCAATAACACTCCATTGCTGCTGGTTGCCATTGAAAGTCTTGCATCATACAAGTTCAAATGGTAGAGCTTATTCAATCTATTGTGTACATACTGATTTGATTAATGCTTCATAGTTGGTACCGGGACAATGAAAATACAATTCAGCAGTTTGTCGTTGATGAATGCCATCAAGCTATCACTTCTGATGATTATTGGAAAAAGATTTCCTCTGTAAAGGAACTTGCTCAGTACCTCCTTCAAAAGATATTCCTGACAGCAACACTCCCACCTTATCTGGAGGAATTCTATCTGCAGCAAGTTTGTCTGCCAGCATCCACTGTCATTATCCGTGCTCCAACAAACAGAAAAAATCTCCGATATCATGTCCTCAATGTAAATCAATGGGCACGGAAACTCAATGATGTTGCTATTGACTTGGCAAGGCTTGTTGAAAAGGAAGTGTGGACAGCAACCTCCCGTGGAATTATATTCTGCCTCTCCCATGCAGATTTCGATACACTTTCACAATTCTTTGGCAAAACCAAGTCTCATTCATACATGGAGGCCTCTGATCGTGTAGAACTCCAGGAAAAGTGGTGTCAAGGACTTGCAAACCACTGGTGGATGGTAGCAACCACTGGATTTATTCATGGAATTGATCAGACCAATGTCGATACTGTCATATTTCTTGACATGCCTTATGGGCTTACAAACTTTGTCCAAGGTGCAGGCCAAGCTGGCCGTGGAGGTCAAGCTGCAGACATATTTCTGCTCAATTATTGCCACATATTTATACAGCCAAAGGTACTTGGGAAGGATGCCATTGGTGTCATCTCAGGCACACAATATGCTGAGAATAGCATGAATTGCAGAAGGAATATCCTCTCAGAGGTAATGGATGGACAGCGTGTCAGCTGTGGGGATCTTTATGGTGCTCTTTTATGTGACATATGCAAACCAGATCATCCACTGGTTGTAGCATCCAAGAAGTTGCTGCTTGCTCCTATCCATTGCGAGAGTCCAGACTATGATATGGGTGGATGGGATGATGCCACACTGGCTTTTCTCCACAGTCAATCCTCTGACAACACTACTCAGGCCAGTTTGATTCCTGCAAGTCCACCAGCTGGACCAAGTTCCTATAGTGGTCCATCAATGTCTTTGCAGCTAGACCATGCAATGTACCTCCAGTTGCAGCAAGACAAGAAGGGAAAGGTTGCTGAGTTGTCTGCAATGACAAAAGCTCTAGGTGGGGTCCATGATGGGAGCACAACAGCCTACTGTTTTATATGCTGGGCCTGGAAGAATAAATGGCAGCCAAAAACACCACACCATCAGTTTTTCATTCACTGCAAGTCCAGAGAGGATCACTATGTCCAACATGCTATTGGATGGATCCAACTGAAATGCCAGTTCCAGTTTCAAAAATTTCAGTACTGCTGGAGATGTGGTCTTCCACAGGGTGACTTTACCCCTGTTACCCACCCAATTTTCAAGCCAGGCACCATCATTACGTGTCCATTTGATGATCTGGTAGCAGTGTTGATCTGGTATATTATCCATACAGAAGAAGTATGGAAGAAAGCCTGCTCTGCATTCCCTGGACTGATGGTGACAATGAGCCTAGATGATATTATTGCATGGCTGATAAATGAAGAACTGCCCCACCTTTTCTATAATGGGCTAGAGTTGGTTATCTGGTATTGGCTCACATACAAGAAAAACTTGATGTCCAATTAGTAATGTATATAATGATAGTGAGATGTAATGTTTAATTATAATGTATATATCAAAGTATCCTCTCCATTCCCCCTTCATGAGTCTTGAGTAGAGAGTTAATCACTCAGCTAATATAGCTTAGATGACTCAGGAAGTGCCAGAATTATTTACTTAATTATTTACAAGCTTTTTGAATGTGCCTTTGGCACATCAGTGGTATTTATATTAGAGGTATTTATGCACATACTATGATACTACATTATTTACCCATTTCTATATACATACTATGACACATCATATCTACTGGAAGGATGCCTGGTTTGGCAGCCTACACTAAGCTTAGGGTGGACAGTGGTGACAGGGTCAAATTATCTTTGTGGCACAGAAGTGGGAACCATAAGCTACTACAAAATCAAGGGATAATAGATTACTATACCTTTGTTGCACAGAGGTGGGAATGAAGGTTAGGGAATAAAAAATCAGTGATTTATAAGAAAGATTGACCATGCAGGTAAAAGGCTACATCAGGCATGGCATGGAATTTATGAAGACAGACTTAATTCTTCAACACAGCCTGACAATATCAATTAATGCAAGTAACTATATAATGCAAAGAGCCAACATGGCTACAGCCAAGCAGGAGAAACAGAAGAGATAAGTGGATGAGAAGACAGGTATAATCCAGCTAGGACTATATGCAGCGCAACACCAGTCACCCATGTCAAGAGAACCAAGAAAAATATATAGGGATTGAAGGACAGTGGGGGCATTACACTGTAGGAGTGGCCAACCCTGGGCCAGATCAACATATGGAAATGGCACCTCTATACCCATTGTAATGGTCTAACTGTCCCCAAGCCTACATCATCCCCTCCAAAGCTCACAAGATAGTAACAGAAAGTTACGCTGCAGAAGCCTAGACTGAAGCATATACACAGCACTCGCACACCTCATTGCTGAGGTGGGTGGCAGCCAAAACAAACATATTTTTTACTATTTCCTGCAGCAACTGCCAAAACTTGCAGTGGCATCTTGTGATGGAAGTGTTGTCCTACATCACTCTGAGAGCTTAAGATTCCTGCTATACTCACTTGTAAAATCCTTCTCCAGTCAAAACCAAGGCAACACACAATGCCTGACAACAATGAGGAGGTACAGAGAGAGGTTGAGGGGAGGACTGACACATCACCATGTAGATGGCAGATCAAGGGTGTCCATATGGTCCCAGATGGCAAAGACATGATCCCAACTGCTGTGACTGGTTCAGGAAAGTTTTTCCCTTACTGGATACCACTCTTGTACAGCAAGTATGGATTTGTGATTCTAGTGAGTCCACTCAAGCTTCACAGCAAAGCATTTGTTGGCATCCTGGAGAAAAACTAATCTCCCCTCCCTATCCCCATTGAAATTGCCCACCAAATCAGCTTGGAACAATACTAAGCACTCCAAATAAGATATAGAGTCACAACCCCCTTTGAAACTAAAGATAGTCTGACACCAATAGTACCATTGGAATTGTATCAAAAATCTGATCCAGATCACCATACCCACTAAGTTCCCAGAATCACAAAAGAGTCAACATTTTTAAACTTGTCCTGGCTCAAAATTTAATATTGGTCTCAGCTACTCAAACTTGGAAATGGTTCAAAACCTTCAAAATATGACTCCCATGGCTGAAAATAATATCCTCTCCCTATCCCAATTCAAATTGCCCACTGAATCAGCTTGGAACAATACTAAGCACTCCAAATAAGAAATAGAGTCACAACCCCCTTTGAAACTAAAGACAGTCTCACACCAATAGTACCATCAGAATCATATCAAAAATCTGATCCAGATCACCATACCCACTAAGTTCCCACAATCACAAAAGAGGTCCTTGGCATTTTTCTGATATTTGTACATATTTGTTGCAAGCAAACAAATCCCCAAAACTTGTCACCTGGTCACCCAAGGCCCAATGCTGTGCTCATGATACAAAGATGTGAGCCTAACTTATTTCAACCCTGTGATGATATCTGCATTCTGTTGGAACCATTCTTTTGTTGTCAGGGCCAACAATAGTGCAGGAAGGCAAATCCCAGATTTCTCTCATTCACCTTTCACCTGTAAGGGCAACCTTATGATCAGAGTCCTAATATTTCAAGTGGATTTGTTTGTATTTGTTTATATCCTTGTGCTGAATTCTGCTAAGTCAAAATTTCCTGCCCTAAATCAGAATTGGCCTCCCCTAAGTTGCAAGTGACAAATCTAGAGGGGGAGAATGTAAGGGGGCTACAGCCACCCTGTATGGTCTTGTAGTGACAGATCCATTTGTACCTCATTTACTCAGTATAGAGCCCATTCATACTCTAGCCTGCATGAGGTCTTGATCACCCCCCACCCACACTCTTACAGAGGCCTCCTGGCAGGGTGCTTCCCTCCCCCCTCCTCCCTGGAGGGGTGGCTGTCAACCACTCTGCAACTGAAAAGCACTATGAGTTCATGATCCCCCCAGTTAGAGCTCAGGGGGCCTTCTAGGACCACCCTCCCATTCCTGGCAAGGAGGGGGAGGCCAGCTGTCTGCAGAAGGTGACCTTACAGCAGAGCACAATAAACATTAACTAGAGTCTAAAACAAGTGCCAACCAAAATTGGGGCTCCTAAGTAAAATTGTAGGCATAGGTAGGGATCACTGGGACCTGCCCTCCATGTACTGAAATTTTTCACAAGGCCAGCAGGACCTATAAACATGCATATATATTTTTATTGCATATTTAAAAATATGAAAAGGCATGAACCATAGAATAAAAGGAGAGTAAAGGGAAAGAGCATAATAAAAAGAAAAAGAAAAAGAAAGAAAGAAAGAAAGATAAAGTATTAAGGAATATGTTGTAAGCAAAAAGAAAAAAAAAGAAAAACCATAAAAAATCAGTTTTACAGAAGGGGCTCCCATGGAAGATCCTCCATTTGTTTCCACAAACTCATATCTCCATCATCATTAGTTGTGGGACTGTCATGAGGTCCAGCAGCAGGAGCTAGAGGTGGAGGTAGAGATGGTGGTGGTAGTGACAGGACACATGCTGTTGGCACATTGGCAGGTGAGAGGGGAGGAGGTAGTGATGGCAGATGTGCTATTGGCAGATTGGCAGGTGGGGGTGGTGGAGAAGATGGCAGTGGGTGTGATGTTGGCATTTTGGCAGGTGAGGGAGGAGGAGGAGATGGCAGTGGATGTGATGTTGGCATTTTAAAGGAAGCAGTGGCAGATGAATTTTGTTGGCCAAGTCCAGAAGAGCCAGCTACAGGTAATCCAGCATCAAGTGATATGGTCTGACCTTCCCTTGCCATTTCCACCCACTGCTTAAAGATCAAAGGAGGCCAGAGGCCAGTTCTTGAACCCATCACAGGATCAGTCCACAATCGGGGGGCTGCAGGACAGGGATAATCTGCATAACCCTCTTTCACCATAGCTTCCCAATCTGCCTGAAATCCAGCCCACCCATCTTCACTGATGTTTGGATGGAAATAGACATCAGAACGGAAAACCCCTATATTATCGAAAGGTTTCTCAAGCACCACCAATTTGCAGACAGCAGAATTACTAAGGCATGCATAGTGATGCACTAAGAGATTATATTGAAGACCAACATCATCTATGATCCTAATGTTCAAGAGGGTGGCCATTTTGATCTTCTTGGGTTCAACCCTCACCACAAGAAGATTTTGGTGTATATATCTTTGGTGACCTGCATGAAATGTAGTCTGAATTAAATAAAGAACAATTAAAATATATGACCTACAAGTGCAACAGAGACACAACTGATCAATATCTTTCATATAATCACCAATGAATCATTGTACTATGCATTGTCAGAATTGTGTTGGAGGAACAAGGTATACTGATTATTTTGGTTGACAAGCATACGATTTCCCAATGAATTTCTTGAGTACTCCCTCTGAGCTCTCTCATCAAGATGTTCTTGGTTTCTAATTGATTTTTCTGGCACATTAAGGGTACGTCCATACTCCTTTAACTAGAGATAGAGGAAAATACAGTTTAACAAAATCAAATATCACTATTGAAATAAGAGTTACATGCTTGGCTTTCCAGATCAACTTTTGTTCAGAATTCAAGACCTATATCACAAGAAAGTAACTAAGGTTTGAAACATAAAAGAAAAGCACAGCTTACAGCTTGTGGTTGAGTGGGTGTAACGATGTTACTTGTTTACTCTTATTTGCCGTTCGGATTGCATCCTTGGACAGATATGGACAACTGGGGAACTACCTTTCTTTCTTACCATCATCATCTCCATAAACATCGATAGAGATCTCACACTTATAAAACACCTCTTTTGCCTGTTTATGTTTGGTCTGACTCTAGTGAAGTACCATGTGTGCTTACACTGGGAACCACAAATGGAAGCACTGCACCCATTGCTGGCTGGATTTGGATCTTCTCATCTGCCAAACGCTCTTCTCAGTTACAGTCATGCTAGTGGACATAATTGTGAATAAAGTTTTCCACATAAGTGAAATAGCACACCTTCAAAGGTCTCCAGATCAGTGATTTGACCTTTGATTAGAAGATTGTGTTGAATACAGGACTTCTGTTTATAAAAGAGAAGAATGTACAGTACCTTCTGCTTCTGGCAACAGTTGGTAGTGGGCTTTTTCACCTCCTGAAAGGTCAAAAAAAATATATAGAAAAGGAAACATAATCATGAAAATACATGCCTGGTTATCTTCTAAGGTCATCCCCTTCCAGGGATGCTTAGTGGCAGCCTGCTAACAGATCAAAAAAAAATTGAAAAAAAGAAATATAATCCTGAAAATACATACCTCCTCATCTTCTGAGGTCAGTGGCTCCATATGCACCCTGTAACACTTCCCAAGCTAAAGAGAAAAATAGAAAAACAAATAGTTGAAGTTAGAAAGAGACTCACATCAACCCTCGGGTGAAGTTGCCAAGCAGCAGAGGCCCCCAGCTGAGAATCCACCACTGGGAGGGTGACCTTACCCATTTTATATGGAGTGGGAGGCAGTAATATCTATAGATATAAAAAGAGAGGTAAATAACATCAAAAGGAAGTGATTAAAGAAGAAAATAAATGAAGAAGGCTTACAAAGGCCCTATTCCCATGCTTGGGAGCACTGACAATTTTTTCCCTTTGGGCAGGCTCATCCTATAAATTTAAAAAGGTCAAAAGAGATAAATAAAAACAAGAAAAGAAAGGGGGGGGACTTACTTCATCTCTGGGAATAACCCCAGCTTTCCTGTTGATACTCTGATTATGGGTGAGGGCCTGGTGCATGGCCTCAGCCAAGGTAAGGTTCTGCAAACAGTTAAAGAAAAGTAAATCAGGCCATGACAGTACTTGAAACTTAATGTAGGGTTAGCAGGGTCCTAATCAGAGACCAGTAGTCAGACAATACAGGCATAAAAAGCATGTAAGGCTTACAGAAAATCCATTTATAGCAGCAGAACTACTGGGAACAGCCTATAATACCATATATAGGTCAGATATAACCCAAAAAGGAAAAGCAGGACTCAAAACAACGGATGTAGACATTTTGAGAGCTTGGAGCAAAGTAATTTAAGTCAATGATGGAAGAACAGATGAAAGTAGACGTGGCAATGCGTTCACACGCACCCAAAACATTCTGAAATGCATAAAGTGTGAGCTTCAGTTTGAAAGGTACTGGTACTGTTGGTCATGTGGTCTTCCACAAGGGGAGTTTACACCCATCATGCATCCAGGTTAGAAGCCAGGTGGTATATTGGATTGTCCATTTGATGACCTGGTAGCCCTATTAATCTGGCATATCATTCACACTGAAGATATTTGGAAAAGGGCATGCTCTACCTTTATAGGGCTTACAGAAAAAATGCCCCTCACTGATATTATCAACTGGGCAAAGAAAGAAGAACAGACTCACTTATTTTATAATGGATTGGAGTTGGTTGTTTGGTACTGGATCACATACAAGAAAAACTCAAATAATTCCTAGTAAGGCTCTTGAATAGTGATATTAATACATATTGTAGTATAACTGGTATATATTTTATTTGCAGTGTAGATATATAAAAATAATTACTTGAATGCATGCAACTTCCCATATGAAAAGATCAAGTTTCTACCAGAAACCTCCTATTCATGGTTTGACTTTGGGAAGTTTTGCTTCATCATCTTCATACATATTGCCTGATCCACATTGAATTATTTAACCAATATTCCTTTCTCAACATACCCATTCTTCTCAGAAAAATTGATTTGGGGCATCCTACATCCATTGACTCCATCTGCCTGCTCCAATTTAGAACAGAGTGTACCTCTGCCTTTACTACACACAGACCATGATTTCACCCAGGAGTGGTGTAATTTCTGATCCAAACCTTTTGGAAGTGCCCTTAATTCCCTATTATAAAGAATGATTTTGTATGTGAGTGCCTCACCTACAGAATGGGGAGCTTGCTTAGGTTTTGCTCAAATTCAAAGTCAGTCAGCAAGCACCATTGCACACTACAAAACCAGTGTTGCTTACCAATCATCTGCATTTTGGCTCAGTAGCATAACAAAGGGGAGCAAGCTCCCCAATTATCTATGACAGCAACTTAAAATGGGATGGTATTCCCACTGTTCTCTGAATGTCAACAGGGGGATGTAAATACCAAGTCAGGAGACTCAACAGCCATGAATCTTTATCCATGTTACATATCTCATGAACATAAGGCTAACTCAACTCAGAAATCCAAATGGGAAGAAGACAAATTAATCAAATGAGCAATACAAGACTGGACAGGCCCAGCATAGACTTACAGGAGAATTGGGTTCTGTGACAAAACACCCAAGAGACAACTAAGCAGGAAATACTCCAAAAATGTACAAGACAATCCAAGAACTAGAAATCAAGGCATGGGGGGAGCAGCAGGGACATTACTAAGACCAACCCTGATCCTCATCCCCATGGGGAGGTGGACCTCAATACCCCCCAATCAACTTAATGAATGGAGGTTCAACTGCAACCCATGCACATGAATCTCAAACTCAGATGCTTGTTTGTCAACAGAGCACCCACATAGTTGTGCCCAAAGGCATTCACCAAATTAGGTGCCTGACAAACAATGAACGATTGATGAATGATTGACGAACCATCACGTGACCCATAAACGCTTGGAGAGGTCTCGAAGAATCAATCTTGAATTTGTCAAAGAAGTGATTCATCACAGATCCTACAATTATGTCCGAACCTTCAATGTCTAATCCAGGCCCTAATCCTGTTCCCATACCAGCACTAGAGGCGAAAATTGATGCGCTTACAGTGCAAATGTCGCAATTAGTGTCAGTGTTGGCAGCATCACAGCCCAGACAAGCGGAAGTACAGCCAGAGACAACAGGAGAAAGAGATGATGAGATGGAGGAGATGGTGGAGTGGATGTCGCAGGAGGATGAGACGGCAGAGAAATCCAGAAATGGAAAAGTGCGCTTACCTAAGTACGTCTCCCCACAAATCTTTGATGGTACCATGGAGAATACAAAATCCTTCATCAGCTCTATAGTATTGTACATCCATGGGAGGAAGCCAGAGTTTCGTACAGCCGAGGCTAGGATTATGTTTGCTCTCTCATACATTCAGGGGGGAAGCACAGTTCTGGAGAAATGAGGCTATTAATCAAATTGCCGTGGGAAATAAACCATTTGCAACCTTTAAGGAATTTCTGGAGAGATTGGAGGCACAGTTTGGAGACCCTAATCCAAAGGGGACAGCCAATGCTAAATTAAAGACCATGCACCAAGGTTCCCTAATGGTGGATGAATTTATTTTGCAGTTCAAAGCAGAAGCTTCGCAAACGGACATGGGAGAAGCTGTGTTGGTAGAGTTTTTGAAAGCAGGATTAAATCCCTCTTTATTCAAGTCTATCTACCGACTACCTTCTATGCCAGAGAAGTTGGTTGAGTGGTATAATTGGGCAATGCACCTTGACTGGCAATATCGGCAGGAACAGGCGGAGTCAAAGTTGATGTACAACAGTAGTAAATTTGGAAAGTCATCAGGAGGAAAGTCTGAGAAAGGAAAGGTGCCTCAGGTGCAAGCTCCAAGGACACAGCCACCAGCCATGGCAGTGACACCTATAGTTACAGAGTCAGCAGCACCAGCAGAGGCAATGGGGGTTGATCAAGCAGGGAGATGAGCCCCACTTAAATGTTTTAACTGTGGGCAGTTAGGACACATTTCTAGGAATTGTAGGCAGAAAAGAAAGAGTAGGGAAGCTACAATCGAGGAAGTGAAGCCGGAGGAAGGCAAGCAGAAGAATTTTGTGGAAGAGTCCCAGTGAAGGTTTCCCCATTGGTGACCCAGAATCATTACAATGTATTAGTATCTGAGGAAACCCAGAGCAAATCAAAAAAGGAAATCGAGGAGGAGTATAACCATTCTGAATCACGTGATGAAAAGGAGTACAACTGTTGTCAATCACATGACAAAGAAAATTGTCACGCGTCATTTCTGAAAACCCCTAAATTCTTTATTCACTCTGTGCAAATAGAACCTGAAATCATCTTGACTGTGGGACTGAAGACAGTGGACATGCATGCAGCTATTGATGTGGAAGTGTTGCTTGATAGTGGTGCTACAGGATTATTTATTAATCGATCCTTAATTACTGGAAACAGTATTAACACACGCAAGCTGGTGCAACCTATAATGGTGTACAATATTGATGGAACAGTCAATCATGGAGGAACTATCAAGGAGGAGGTGACTATGATACTAAGGTATCAGGAGCATCAGGAGCAAGCCGTATTTGAAGTGTGCGATCTTGGGAAAACCAATCTAATAATAGGATGTCCATGGTTACAGAAGCATAATCCTGAAATTGATTGGAAAACTGGGAAAGTACAAATGACTTGTTGTTTTAAGGAATGTAATGTGTATGGGAGGAAGATGAAGAAGGAAAGAAGGAAAAAGAAAGAGAAAGAATGTCCGAGAAAGTATTCTGTTACGATGGAGGAAGTGGAGGATGAGGAAATGCCAAATGAGTAAGTTCCGGTCATGATCGACAAGGAAGAGCAGAAGCAAACCTTTAGAACAATTCATGGAGGACAGTCGTGGGACAAGAATATCGTGAAGGTGGAGAAGCCAGTGGAGGAATGGGTGCCAAAAGTGTATCATGAATATCTGTCAGTGTTCCAGAAGAAGGAGTCTGAGCAAATGCCAGTGTGGAAGCCATGGGATCATGCGATCGAGATGAAGCCAGGGTTTGTGCTGAAGAAGTCGAAGGTATATCCATTATCTCCGATGGAACAAGAAGTGGACATGTTCCTGAAGGAGCAATTGTGCAAAGGATACATACGACCTTTGAAATCACTGCAGACGTCACCAATATTTTCCATGCCAAAGAAAGACTAAAGGAAGAGGATGTGTACAGATTATAGGTATCTAAATGAGTGGACAGTGAAGAATGCGTACCCCCTGCCATTGATCTCAGAAATAATTGACAAGGTGGGAAAAGCCAAGGTCTTTACAAAATTGGATTTATGATGGGGATACAACAATGTATGAATAAAGAAAGGAGATGAGTGGAAGGCCACATTTGTCACATGTTGAGGATCCTTCGAGCCGCTTGTCATGTTTTTTGGGATGACTAATAGTCCCCCAACCTTTCAAAACATGATGAACAACATTTTCAAGGACGTAATACACAAAGGCATGGTAATAATATTTATTGATGACATTCTGATATTCATGGAGGATGAAGAAAATCATGAGGCGATAGTACAGGAGGTGTTACAGAGGTTGGTGGAGAATGATCTATTTTTGAAACCAGAGAAGTGTGTGTTTGGGGCAAGCGAGATTGAGTTCCTAGGATTATTGATCAGCCCTGATGGGATCAAAATGGATCCGATCAAGGTACAGGCAATCACAGATTGGCCTGCGCCCACCCATGTCAAGGAGGTTCAAGCCTTCTTGGGACTCGCAAATTATTATTGTTGCTTTGTGCACAATTTTTCTAAAATTGCCGCACCCTTACATAACCTTATGTGAAAGGGAGTAGTGTGGAGGTGGGGAGAGCAGCAGCAGACAGCATTTGAGGAGTTGAAGAGGAAGTTTGTGGAGGGACCAATATTAGCCTCAGTAGATTTCACACGCCCTTTGCAAGTGGAATCCGATGCATCCAATATTGCTACTGGAGCAGTATTATCAATGCTGTGCAAAGATGACAAATGGCATCCTGGTGCATATTTGTCCCGAGGGTTGAATGATGTGGAGAGGAATTATGATGTGCATGACAAAGAGATATTGGGAATAATACAAGCATTGGAGGCATGGAGGCATTATTTGGAGGGATGTACACATCAGATTGAGATCTGGACAGATCATCAAAATCTGCAATACTTCATGTCCGCTAAAAAGCTTAATCACCGGCAAGTGCATTGGGCACTATTCCTATCGCGTTTCAATTTTCACTTGGTCCACAAAGCAGGAAGCTTAATGAGGAAAGCAGATGCATTGTCCAGACGTATTGATCATAAAAGGGGGGTGGAGGAGGACAATCAAAATGTTACCTTACTCAAACCCCAATCCTTTCGCATTTGCGCTATGTGTCAAGGGCATCTATTAATAGATAGGTCGGAAACAGAAATGTTGTCTAAAATTAGACAATGTTCGGAAATGGACGATGATTAGTGCATGAGGGGGACGAAATTTCCAGAAAAACCTGCAGGAAAATTAATGCCGAACCCTATACCTAAAGCACCGTGGCAAGATATATCTGTGGATTTTATTACTGGATTACCCGAGGCTCAAGGGTACGATGCAATATTCATATTATGCGACCGCTTTACAAAGGAGGTCCATATTATTCCTACTACTACAGAAACCTCATCATTGGGCTTGGCACGCCTCTATCTAAATCAGGTATGGCAGTTACATGGGTTACCCAATACTGTTATCTCCAATTGCAGACCACAATTTGCTTCCACATTTATGTGAGAACTGAACAACACATTGGGAATTCAAACTAAACTATCTACAGCATATCACCCACAGACTGATGGGCAGACAGAGAGAATGAACCAGGAGTTGGAGCAGTACCTACGTATGTTTGTCAACTACCAACAAACTGACTGGCCCAAATGGCTGGCAATTGCCAATTCCATCCAGCTACTTGTATGTCACTCTTTTTCATGAATTATGGATATCATCCTCGCATGGGAGTAGAACCCAGAAGGGAAGTCAAAGTACAGTCGGTAGAAGATTTTGTATCTAAGATGCAAAAGGTACAAGAGGAAGCAGAGGCAGCATTGAAGAAAGCACATGATGACATGATGCGACACATGGATCATACTCGAGCACGCACTCCAGAGTACAAAGTTGGTGACTTGGTATGGCTAAGTACCAAGGACCTGAATATTCCACGACCTTTGAGGAAACTTATGGAGAAACAAGTTGGCCCATATGCGATCTCTAAGGTGATCTCACCTAATGTGGTAGTGCTAAAATTACCCTGATCATTCAAGATTGATCCCGAGATTAATGTATCCCACCTACGCCCTTACCGCCCACCCACTATTCCTGGCCAACAAACTACTCCGCAACCTCCGATAATAGTAGAAGGTGCTCCAGAATACATAGTTGAAGAAATTCTAGACTCACGTCTTTGATGGAACAAATTGGAGTTCTTAATAAAGTGGAAAAACTATACCGAGAAAAATAATTTGTGGGAACCCGAAGAGAATTGTAAGTGAGTGCATAATGTGATCGCCCAATTCTTTAAATGTAATCTGAATGTTCCGCATTGCATTGCGAGAATGGTGTATGAGGGGATGAAATTCCGGCCTTACCAAAATTTCACAGAGGGGACAAACATAATATTTTCTCGCCTGGAAGTCGAGGCATAAAAGGGGGGTAATGTTAGGAAACCACCCCATTACCTAATAAAATTTCATTTTTTATTTTATTATGTTGAATTATGCTGGATGATGCTGCATGACACTACACTTGATAGTGTGAGAATTTTATTTCGCATGCATCAAAATGTATGCGCATGTACAAGTGCATCGGTAACAACAATGTACAATATATGTAACATAGTATATAAACCCTAAATATATGCCTAGGGGACCCCAGTTGTGTTCTCTTAGGTATTCCACCTACGTTTTTGGTGTGAAAGGCCTATCTCAACAAACTCACCTATCAATAACCCCTCGCATCAAAACCATCAATTCCCCCATCATGAGTGTGGATCCCGCCCCCTTCTTGTAGAGAGAACCTGCATGGTCTTAGCTAGCAGATAGTGGGTGTTGCCCTAACAGCAGGTAGGGTGACCTGGTTGCGGGCCATGTCGCCCTAACATACAGGAGCTTCTCAATTGTGATGCTGTTGATCAGGCAACACTGCCAGGATGTGGTGTAGACACTGGAGATTTGGCATTGGGACCTGCCAGGCCTGCAGAGCACCAAGTCGCAGATAGTAGGAGAGATCTCATTGCTAGTGCAATGTGGCAACAGTATCAAGCTGAACTGAGATGAAGGGGAGCCATATAACTACACATATGATTTTACATGTAGTAGTCTACATATCACTTGTGAGCAATGTTTGTTTGGGGAATACAGATGCAAGAATAAAAATCAAGCCGTTGTGGTGATGTCAGCAGGAGACCCACAGTGCTCCACCAACTGCTTCTCAAGCCACTTCTTATGTAGAATGTTGCGCTGCAGCGACATATATGTATCTGCTTCTGTCATGTCAGCTTTGAACAGGTCAATCAGTGCGACCATGCATGCATCATCCAAGTGTGTCTCAATCTCCTGGAGATGAGCCATGGCTTTAGCACGACGTTCTGGAGAGGTATCGCAGACATGCTCCTGAGGTTGTACAAGACTACGCTCGATCGTTTTGTTAAATGTGTCCAACAACTCCTTGATGCCATTCAATGCAACCATGCCTGGAACAGTGGAGCACTGTTTCTTTCCTGCCACTGCTGAGGACCAGCCTGATTGGCTGGCATCCAGTGCCAAGTATTTATGTTTTGAGGAGGTGGATGAAGATCCTGTGGTGTGTTTGATTTGTTGTAATGAAGATGGAGGTGGCAGGTCATGATGACCAGACCCCATGGATGGTATAGGCAAAGAAGGTGGAGGTGGTGTAGATGAAGGAATGATAGGAGGCTGAATAACAGGTGTTCGCAGAGCAGATGTATCGACAGGAGTCTCCTCATCGCTGATTGGTTCAGGAGGCATAGTTGAAACTGCACTAGAAGCACCCCATGTTTGATCAGATGGTCAGAAAGCATGGGTTCCCATTCCAAGGCCAGGCATGAGTGCCAACATGATCTGGTAGAGAGGAAATCCCTCACTTGTGTACATCTTGGTGCCATCATGTTTCTGCAACTAAATCAGTGGCACAATCAGACAAGATTAATGTACAACATACCATAATGTATGCCTTCCAAGCATCTGCTTCACCTATGCCAACATTCATTCCTTTTTCATTATCCCAATTAAAACCAGATAACCCTTTCAGAGTTGTGACAGTGTTGTAGGCAGTCTGAAGCTGGAGAGACATTGAAGATCAAGGAGTCCGGAGAACTGTACACACCTGTGTATATTTAGATTTACAGGCTTTGACAGTCTTAGGAGCACCCATTCCATGATGCAATGCCATCTCTGTGACCAGTGCATTCCAGACAGCCAGCTTAAAGTTGGTGCCATCTGCCGCAGCATCCTTTTTAGAGCAAAGGAAAGTGATCATTCTTTCCTCATCAGCAGGGGACCAGTGACACTGAGGGGCAGCAGCAGCAGCACTGGCAGCAACATTGGCAGCAGGCAGAGGCCTAGGGGGACTGTTAGATGAATGGCATGTATGCATGATGACAAGTTGTTCAATGCAAGCCTGAGTCAGCATGTGGCTGATGTTCACATGCCATCATGTTTGGCATCACTTGGCAGATGATGAGGTCTGTGAGAATTTGCCAAATTTCTGTTACCGACCACCCTCTTAGTAAGTTAGTAAATCTGCATATTTCCCTCACCCATGAATATATCCCTTCAATGTTGTTGACTCCCAACCAAGATACATTACCAGTCATATATGTAAGCATATATGTTGTTATGCATCTCTATACATGTAGTAGAGCCCCTCAATGAAGAGAAGAGACTCCTTTTCCTCCTCATAACAGGGGGAAAGGCTGATTACATGATCAATATAGGTATAAAAGCGGAAATAACTGTTTAATAACACTATATATACATGCATCAGTGTTATCTGCCAAAAAAAGCGAAGGAAAATGTTGAGCAATGAGTGGAATACTGTGTCACACACACCCGAAATGTTCCAAAATGTTCCATCAAAATCTATGAGTGCCCATCATTTGTTCACACATCAAGCTGAGTTTGAACAGCCTTTATATGCACAAACACCGCATGCTTCCTTTCATTCCTCCTTTTCCCCCCAGTTGCTTTCCTACATCCACTCTCCTCTCCGCTCCATGTGTCCTCGAGGCAGCGCCATTCGAATTATATTTTTTATGGTTCCTTTCACTGATGTTGACTCTCATCCACCTCCCGCTTCCTGTTTTCTCTATTTTCCTATCCCCCCCCTCCCACTATACTCCTTATGTAGTTATGTTGTTTGTACTTTTGCAATATTTTTCTTTTTTCTTGTAACCCACCCTGGCAACAAGGTGTTGGGTGATGGTGGTGAATGCCTTTGGGCACAACTATGTGGGTGCTCTATTGACAAACAAGCATCTGAGTTTGAGATTCATGTGCATGGGGTGCAGTTGAACCTCCATTCATTAAGTTGATTGGGGGGTATTGAGGTCCACCTCCCCATGGGGATGAGGATCAGGGTTGGTCTTAGTAATGTCCCTGCTGCTCCCCCCATGCCTTGATTTCTAGTTCTTGGATTGTCTTGTACATTTTTGGAGTATTTCCTGCTTAGTTGTCTCTTGGGTGTTTTGTCACAGAACCCAATTCTCCTGTAAGTCTATGCTGGGCCTGTCCAGTCTTGTATTGCTCATTTGATTAATTTGTCTTCTTCCCATTTGGATTTCTGAGTTGAGTTAGCCTTATGTTCATGAGATATGTAACATGGATAAAGATTCATGGCTGTTGAGTCTCCTGACTTGGTATTTACATCCCCCTGTTGACATTCAGAGAACAGTGGGAATACCATCCCATTTTAAGTTGCTGTCATAGATAATTGGGGAGCTTGCTCCCCTTTGTTATGCTACTGAGCCAAAATGCAGATGATTGGTAAGCAACACTGGTTTTGTAGTGTGCAATGGTGCTTGCTGACTGACTTTGAATTTGAGCAAAACCTAAGCAAGCTCCCCATTCTGTAGGTGAGGCACTCACATACAAAATCATTCTTTATAATAGGGAATTAAGGGCACTTCCAAAAGGTTTGGATCAGAAATTACACCACTCCTGGGTGAAATCATGGTCTGTGTGTAGTAAAGGCAGAGGTACACTCTGTTCTAAATTGGAGCAGGCAGATGGAGTCAATGGATGTAGGATGCCCCAAATCAATTTTTCTGAGAAGAATGGGTATGTTGAGAAAGGAATATTGGTTAAATAATTCAATGTGGATCAGGCAATATGTATGAAGATGATGAAGCAAAACTTCCCAAAGTCAAACCATGAATAGGAGGTTTCTGGTAGAAACTTGATCTTTTCATATGGGAAGTTGCATGCATTCAAGTAATTATTTTTATATATCTACACTGCAAATAAAATATATACCAGTTATACTACAATATGTATTAATATCACTATTCAAGAGCCTTACTAGGAATTATTTGAGTTTTTCTTGTATGTGATCCAGTACCAAACAACCAACTCCAATCCATTATAAAATAAGTGAGTCTGTTCTTCTTTCTTTGCCCAGTTGATAATATCAGTGAGGGGCATTTTTTCTGTAAGCCCTATAAAGGTAGAGCATGCCCTTTTCCAAATATCTTCAGTGTGAATGATATGCCAGATTAATAGGGCCACCAGGTCATCAAATGGACAATCCAATATAACACCCAGCTTAAAACCTGGATGCATAACAGGTGTAAAGTCCCCTTGTGGAAGACCACATGACCAACATTACTGGTACCTTTCAAACTGAAGCTCATGCTTTAGTTGAATCCATCCAATAGCATGCTGGACAAACCGATCCTCTCGAGTCTTGCAGTTAATAAAATATTGGTGATTGGAGGTCTTGAGTGGCCATGTATTCTTCCACGCCCAGCAAATAACACAGTAGCGAGTGTTGCTACCATCAAGAATACCCCCAATAACTTTTGTCATTGCTGACAACTCAGCAACCTTTGCCTTCTTCTCTTCCTGTGTTCGGAGATATAGGGCATGATCCAGATGGAGTGACATGGAGGGTCCAGGCAGTGAATTTTGCTGCAGGAGAATAACTTGAGTACTTGGACCAGATGATGGGGGAGTGGGGCCCAAGGCACTCTCATCAAGCAAAGCTAGCGTAGTATCATCCCAACCTCCAATATTGTAATCAGGACTTTGATCACAGACTGGTTGTAACAGCTTTTTGGATGCTACCACCAATGGATGGTTAGGATTGCAGTTGTCACAAGTGGCTGCATCATAGAGATTGGCACACTGGACAGGTTTACCACCATCCATGACCTCTGAAACAATAAACCGTCTGCATTCTGCTCCATTTGTAACATAATTGGTGCCTGGTATAATACCAGCAGGGTCGATGGTATTTTCAGGTGGCGGAATAAATGTGTTGCAATAGTGAATCAAGAAGACATGTGCTGGTACACCACTGCAATCCATAAGGCATCTCCAGAAAAATGACAGTGTCAATGTGGGAATTGTCGATGCCCTGAATAAATCCTGTTGTTGCTACCATCCACCAGTGACCAGGAACATTCCTGTTCCATCTGTCTTGGAAGTCCTTGTGATCATCTTCTTTCATGTCCGAGTGACACTAGGTATTGCCAAAGAATGCACCAAGTGTATCCACTTCAGTGCGAAACAGGCAAAAAATGATTCCTTGGGATGTTTCGGTCCATGTCTCCTTCTCCACCAGCTTCACAAGATCAAGGAGAACATCATTGGCTTTTTGGACTCTCTGCTCCACATGCAACACATGATACATGAGATTTCTTTGGTTTGTTGGCTCACGGATGATGAGGGTAGAGCAAGGCAGATACACCAGTTGAAGATAATAATCTTCCAAGTATACAGCCAGTGTTGCAGTCAGGAAAATCTTTTGCACCAGATACTGGGCCAACTCTTTGATGGCATTAAACTTTTGCTGATACTTGTCACAAGTTGAAACTTGATGACATTCGTCAACAACAAAACATTGGACTGAGTTTTCATTGTCCCTGTACCAGCTATTTCAATCAATTTAGTTCAACAAATCTTTACATTTGATTAAATTCATACCATTTAAATTTATAACTTGCAAGACTTTCGATTGCAAGTAAAATCAATGCCGTGTCCTTAATGACCCGGTCACTGATATCAACAGTCCATTGCACACATGAAATATTGAATTTCAGTGCCTTGTCTAATGTTTCCATGAGGAGTGATTTGTTTGGTATAATTACCAATGTCCTCTTAACTGTGCCATCCAGTGCTGTATCAACAGTTGCAGCAAAGGCTGGAAGAATGAATACCAAACTCTTTCCACCTCCGGTAGGAAGAATACCAATAAAGTTTTGAGTCCCAGCAAGAGCCAATTCAACCATTCGCTGTTGACCTTTGGAACAAAACTTGGGCTCTGCAATATCTTTGTAAAGCTGCTTCAGATAATGAAGGGCTGTTTTACTATGTGGTGCCAAATTGATATCCATTGGATCTGACACAAGAGTATCAGAGCTGGAAAGTGGTGAAAGTTGTGGCGTAAGCTGTGTCCCAGCAGGTGGTTCAGCAACAGTAGGCAAGTTGATGTCCATGAAAGTGTCTGTAGCTGAGAGGGTTATTGAAGGTTGCTGGGAAACAGGAATGCAGAGAGAACCCTGACATGACAGAACTTCAGCAATACCAGCAGCAACCTGTGACTGAATAATTTCCTCCATTTCATTTTTTAGTGAACAAACTGCACTTCCAACACTTGCAGAAATAATGGCAGCAAGTCTGTCCTCGTCAAGATGTGCTGCTGGCACTGGTTGAACAGCTTGAATAGCAGTTGAGTGGTCCGAAGAATGAAGTGGGAGGTTTCAGGATATGCAAAGCTTCCATCTGTAAACCGGAAATAACCTGTTGCTCTGTTGGAGTTGCTGATAGACTGTGAGGTGTGGAAGAGGATGGAAACAGTAGAGGTGTTAGAGATCACCTGTGTGTTGGGGTTCTTGGTGACTTTTCAGCCGAGTCATCCTGATTGTCTTCATCAGGTTGTTCATTGAGCAGAGACTGATACCCATGGTTGATTTGGTCCTCTGACTCTGGTGCTTGTTTATCACTTTCATCATCCTTTGCTTAGTCTTTTCTCTTTCTCTTTTCACACCTCAGCTGACCGATAACATCCTTTTGCTTATTGCAACCATTTGACTTTTTTTGTGGTTTTACTGGCATGTATGCCTCCTCCTCCTCCTCCTCCTCCTCCTCCTCCTCCTCCTCTTCCTCATCATTGTTGTTGTTGTCTGCCACCTGCTTATCTGACTCAAGCTGGTCTATTTCTTCATCAGGAGTGTTTGAATTATGAAGTGAAGTAATGGATGGTGCTTCATTGTCTGGTTGCTTTTCAAATAAGCCAGCATTGTCATCAGTTCCTGGTACTTGGAAGTCTCCAAGTTCCACTGGTCTCTTGGCAGCGGTGTTGTTATCATCTCCACTAGAGTCATGTGACTTACCATAAATGGAATATAGTGATGTTATATACCATTCTGATCAGTTTTTTGAGCTCAGTTCAAAAAATGAGAGAGTCATGTGAGTTACCATAAATGGAATATAGTGATGTTGTATACCATTCTAACCAGGATTTTGAGCTGAGTTTGAAAATACTCAGATGAAGAAGCCAGATTTTTTTTGTGATATTGAATTTGTAACAGTTGCCATGGTATTTGTTTTTTTGCATTTCTGATGACCAGCTCTCATGCTTTTGTATATGCAATATTCATTTGTCTTTTATATATTTAAATTTCTGAAAAAAACTTGTGCATATTATACCAGTAAGGGTGTTTAAAGAGGAAAAATAAATTCTTAATTCTGTGCAATATTTGATAAGAAAATCTCAAAATACTATACCACATTGGTGTAACTTTATATAAAATGATCTTTAGGCTATTTTCAAGGGATAAATAAATAAATCCCAACAATAAATTATATAGTCCAATACACAAGTCTTCTAAGCACCTACTCAAATATTTTCATGATTTTACATGCCCGATTGAATCAGTGACATTCAATTTCTCTTGGTAATATCCAAAAATGCATTGAAACACTAAATTTGCCTTTTCCTCAGTGATAGGTACTTCAAACACATAACTATTAGTTGTATACTAGTAGTTACACATCAATAGTGCATATTACAACAACCTTTTGGCAAAAAGTTCACTTATCAGTTTTGTGGATGATGTGGATAATCCATGGATATCATCCATATCCACAAGAATTTATCCACCATCCATGGTAGTCCCTAGAAGAGAATGGTGAGAACAGCATCATATGCACAGCTAGTGCTTAAAGGTCTGGTCCATGCAACCGGAAAATAACTGGAACTGGACCAGACCAGGACTGGAAAAAACCAGACCATCAGTCCAGTTTTTTCAAATTTTAAGTTGGAAAACCGCAAAAGACCGGTACTACAAGACCAGTCCTGACAAGTCATAACCGGTTAAGCACAGCCACATAATCCTCTTGTAATTATCTTGAAACCGGTCAAAAAATTAAGCAAATCAATGAAGAATTGAGTGAGATATCACCAAAAACAAGTTTCCCGATCAGGTTTCAGGTTGTGAAACCCGTCTTTGGTGATATCTCACTCAATTCTTCACTGATCTGCTTAATTTTTTGACTGGTTTCAAGGGAATTACTATTGGTAGGTTCCCCACAAGTGGTTTTGAGCAGTGATTCCCACTTCATACATCAGTCTTACTGGCTTTTAGTAAAACTGGTCACATCAGGAAACTCATTTTTGGTGATATCTCACTCAACTCTTCACCAATCTGTTTAATTTTTTGACCGGTTTCAAGGGAATTACTATGGGTAGGTTTCCCACAAGTGTTTTTGAGCAGTTATTTCTAAAAGGCCCCATCAAGTGTAGTGTGTGATTTGGGAAGGCCGCATCAGGCATAGTCACAAAATAGGAAGGTACCGCATCAATAGGATAATGTCGGCACTGCTGGATGTGGATAGAAGGGTAATAAGGATGTATGGTGCTGTTGCCAGGATGCATGTTGCCGGTTGTTGTTGTCATATTCGCCAGTGGCGAGGGTGATTGTGTCGGCAATGTGTGTGGCTGTGTCAGTGCCATGGGAGTGTGTTGGCGGCATAGGGTGGCCATAACTCACTGTAACACAGACATTGGTATATCTGGTGTTGGTGAGTCGTTTATGCGCCATAGGTGGCCATGCTATTGCCAGTGGCTGTGCCGGCAGTAAGGGTGGTTATGTCGGCGATGTGTGTGGCTGTGCTGGCGCCATGGAAGTGTTTAATGGTGGTGTAGTAATGTAACACAGACATTGGTATGTCTGGTGTTGGTGAGTTGTTTATGTGCCATAGGTGGCTGTGTTGGTGGCAAGGGTGGTTGTGTCGGCGATGTGTGTTGTGTGCCGGTGCCCTGGAAGTGTGTAATGGTGGTGTAGGTAAATTAACTTGTCGTAATGTCGTGAGTCTGTGGGGCCAGACTTACACTCCTCCCCACTTGAACAAATTGTGTGGGTCTCAGACCTCTGTCCCATTTTCATCTTCCCACTGGTCAAGGGCATCAGTGTCAGCCATTTCAGAGCTGGGGTGCTACTCGTCGTGCTCTTTCCCATACCCTTCATAACAGACAAGGTATTGTACACCCCTGCCACATCGGCATGCATCCACAATTTTGTTCAATGTACCACTCCTTGGTGCCATCTTCAGTGACAATTGGCATTGGCCGAGCTGGCTCCCGGTCAGGGAAGAGGAGTGGGTCATTGGGGACCTATCATTTTAGTAGGTGTGCATGGAACCCAGGGAAGGTGTTGGGGTTGTTGGGAAGTTTGAGAATGTATTCAGAGCGTTCAGGGAAGGTATGTGTGACTGTGTAGGGGCCATCGTGTCACGGCATGAATTTGGCAACTTGTGTTTTGCCTTTGCATTTGTAATTGTGGCGGAGATTTTCAGTGGAGAGCATGACAAGGTTGCCGACCTCGTAGACATCCTCCGGTGCCCAGTGCTTGTTGGTGTGATATGCCTGGCAAATTTTGGCAGCAAGGAGATTGTCCTGTGCTTCCTGAACATCGAGGTGGACACGTGTAATGATGTTGTGTGCAGTGATCTGCTCAGCGGTGGCATTTTCGGCGACGGGCACAATAGGCGGGATGATGCATGGAGATCAGCCAGTTTTGAGTTGGAAACCAGGGAAGCCAGTGGATGCATTCATGGTGTTCATGATGGCGAACCGTACACAGGGGAGTTTAGCTAGCCAGCCCTTCTGGTTGTTGTCAACATGGTACTGAATGGCTTGGTTCATGGTTTTGTTTGTCTGTTCACTGCTGCCATCAGTTTCAGGGTGA
Source organism: Tricholoma matsutake (assembly GCA_026075535.2). Taxonomy (NCBI): domain Eukaryota; kingdom Fungi; phylum Basidiomycota; class Agaricomycetes; order Agaricales; family Tricholomataceae; genus Tricholoma; species Tricholoma matsutake. The sequence continues at coordinate 12,036,896 of AP026538.1, forward strand.
TAAGATGTGGACATTTTTAGTTTAACACCAGTGAGCTTGTGGAGTGCAGTCCAAAGGTCGGTGGTGAAATGTGCATCTCTGTCAGAGATGAGGTGTAGCATGAGGCCATTTTCACAGTACCATTCGTCAAAGAGCACAATGGCGACCTGGGCAGTGGTATATGAGGAGTGAATGCCAATGATGTGTATGTCAGCACTGAGGAGGTCTGTCATGGTCAGGATGGTGTCCTTTCCATTCTCCTCTGGTAGTGGGCCAATGACATCCAGGGCCATGGTGTCAAAGCAGTCGTCAGGTACTGATAGTGGGTGCAAGGGACCGGTGGGTTTTGTGGTCTGGTTTTTGTTTCGCTGGCACTCAGTGCATGATGGGATGTATGCATTTTCCAAGTCCTGGCACATGTTTGGCCAGTAATAAGAGCCATGGAGGGATTCGTAGCTTTTGTCAAAGCCGAAATGTCCCAAGGTATCATGTGCCAGGTTGTAGAGTAGTTCGCATACCTTGAGATCTTGTGGGATCACAGGTCAGCAGCTGACATAGAGGAGTTGATCGGTGAGGGTTGCCCCTTCGATGCTCCTCATGTCAATATCCTTCATAAGTTGTTTGGCGAAGGAATCAGTCTCATAGCCAGTGATGATGGCATCGAGAAGTGACTGGTCTGCAGCGATGTTTAGTATGCCAGTGGCATGTGTAGCCGGTGCATTGCATGTGTATGTGATTGCACAGGCAGCGAGGCATGCATCTGGTGTGACATCAGGCATGCAGGATAGTGCATCTGCAGTGGTGTTTTCTTCACCATGGATGTAGGTAATGTTGTAGTCAAAATTGGCCATGTACATTGACCATCTCATTTGTTGTCTTGACATCTCCTTCTGTGATTGGAAGTATTCGAGTGTTCAGTGGTTGGTGAAGACCTCAAAATGGGCACTGAGGAGGTGGGATCTCCATTTCTTAAATGCCATGACAATAGCAAGGAGTTCCTTCTCGTGAACAGGGTAATTCTTCTCAGCATCATTGAGTTGGTAGGAGTTGTAGGCAACTGGTCTCGCAGTTGCCCAAGTTGCACCGAAACTCAACACGGTGCCAGTTCAGCGGTCACTGGCATCAGTGGTGACATAGATGTTTGATGCCTTGTCTTTGTAATTAATTACGGTGAGACAGTTGGCACCAAGAACTAGGTCTTTTATGTGTTCAAAGGTGGCCTGGTGTTCTGTGGTCCATGGGGGGAATTCTCGGTCACATTCCTTGGTGGTGAGTGGTGTGAGTACCTTGTATATTCAGCAAGTGCTGGAAGGAAAGTGGCAATGTATCTGGTGAGTCCCAGGAACCCCCTGACATTAGTGGCAGTCGTTGGTTGTGGCCAAGATGCAATTCGGTCAGTTTTGCGGGGGTTGGGTTTGATACCTGTTCCTGAGATGACATGACTGAGGAAACATAATTCGGTGGTGAAGAGGTTGGATTTTGCCTGATTGCAGTAGATACTGGCTTTTCGGAGGGCTTCAAGTATGGTGGCACAGTTTTGTTTGTGTTCCTCCAGAGTTTGTGACCATATGATGATATCATCAAGATACACATGGCAAACCTTGCCAATGAGTTCTCGTAGTGCATCAGTCATTCAGCGCTGATGTGTGGCTGGAGCATTGCATCCACCCTGTGGCATGACAGTCTACTCATAAAGTCCCCACGGTGTTCTCATGGCGGTGAGGTGAATGTCGTTAGGGTGTACTCGTGTCTGGAAGGAGTTTCTCATGTCCATCTTGCCAAATAATTTTCCCTTCCCAGAGTCGGCAAGTATATTGTCTATGTGGGGTAAGGGGAAGTTGTCTCATACAGTGTTACTGTTGAGTGCTCGGTAGTCATTCACCCACCGAGGGTCAACTGTTAAGTCAGGCACCCAGCAATGTATTTTGGCATGCAGAATGCTGGTGAGGCGAATTCTGAGGACGATGGCCCAGCAGTCTCTTCCAAGGTTCTTGGTATTTCTTGGGAGCTGCATATCCTTTGTCATTGTTGACCTTGCTGGGGTCTTTGAGTTGGATGCGGTGGAACATGTGGCCAGGAATATCTTCGGTGCTATCAGGGAGACGAAGTGGGAAGTGGTTGGCAAATTTGAGTTTCATTTTGGGATCCCTCTCTTTGAGGAGTTCTTGGAATGCTAAGCCTTCAATGTGGTCTTGCACGGTGGCCATGATGGGTCTGGGGAGAAGGCATCCAGCAAGTGCTGGTGCTCCAGAGTTCTCCAGTGTAGGTGGTTTTGGAGTCCGAATTTTCTTTGGTGTTGGTGGAGGTGTAACCAATTGTTTGCCCCAGGGCCAGGGTGTTTGAGAGGGTGGATTTAGGAGGTCAAAACCGGAGTGTTTGTCAGTACTTTACACTCCCCCCCCCAGTCCGAGTGGACTCCACTCGGACACACTCAGACACTCAGACTCTGCTTGGACTCTGCTTGGACACTCGGACTGTCTGAGTTGTCTGAGGACTGCACTCGGACTTTGCTCAGACTTTGCTTGGACAACATCAATTGTGCATTTACTTACACCTTTAAAGTACTGTCCAAGTTCCAGACTTACAGAAATTCTTATAAGTCTCACAAAATGATGTGTGCACAGCAGGAATTGAACCAACAGACTTCTGGACTAGCAATCACATGACAACCAAACATGCACACTCTACCACTTAAGCCAAGTAGTTATTTAAAGTCACATACATTATATCTATTTATTACTGAAATCTAATTTATATATATATCATGAATAGATTATTAAATTGACCCCCATGCATCTGTGCAAGGGGTAATTAATATGTGTAATACTAGGCCCTCCCCTCGAGCTTGACTATCAATAATAAATTTAAATTTAAAACACCCACCATGAGCAACTGTTGCTCATGGCGGTGTTCATCTCTCCCTGGGTCATCCCCTGGCTGTCTTGCTCTCCTGTCCCCATTCTTCTCCCCCCCGAACCACCCCACAAGCAGATGCTCATAGGCGTGGGGCGGGTGTCATCGTGGGTGTCCCCACTCATCATTGTCTCCCTTCCCTCTCATCTCCCTTCCCCCTTGTCTCCCTTCCCCCTTGTCTCTTCACCCTCACCTTCCACCCTGCGAGCAGGGGCTCACAGCAGTGGTGGTGGTGGTGTCCCCCCATCGTCATCATCACCAGTAGTGGTTTGTACCTAAAAAAAGTTGGTTAGCATTGAAAAATGAAATGAGAAAAGGAAAAAAAAACTTACCTAGGACCCAAGAGACATTGATGTCTCTTGGGCCTTTTTTGTCTCCCTGTCAGTACCTGCACTCTCGCACCCCCCATCCACCCCGCGAGCAGTTGCCTGCAGCAGTTATAGGGGTGCTGGCTGTCATTGGGGTCTCGCCTAATTTTCATCGTTCCACCTGTTGTCCACCCTATGAGCAGTGGCTCATAGGGCTGGGGCAGGTGGTGTCATTGTTCCCTGTCATCATTGTTGTCGTTAGCAGCCACTCTCCCCCATGCAAGCAGTTGCTTGCACTGGTGGGGGCAGGTGCTGGGTCATGGTCTCGCTGTTGTTCCTCATTTGGTGGTTTTGGGGTCATTGTGCTGCTACAGTATAGATATAACCTATAATTAATGAAAAAATGTGTTAGCTTAAAGAAAACATGAGAAAAGAAAAAAGAAAAAACTCACCTGGGGCCCAAATGACGATAGAGTCATTTGGGCTCATTTCATCATGTGCTGGCATGGGGCCCATGGCTGTGGGGTGTTCAGGAGGCAGTGGTGGCAGCAGGACATGGGAGGTAGGTGTCGTCATTGAGTGGTGGTCGTGGTTGTGGTTGGTGATGATCGATGATGAGCTGGCATCATTGTTGGTGATGCAGCTGTGTTGATTTGTCATCACAGCTGGGGTGGTACATAGAGAGATAAAACTATCTACCTATAATGATACTTTAGTCTAACAGTTATATTGTTGCCTTAAATGTACTTTATCATGTGACTAAGAGGGTTCAATCCCTGTGGTAGCCACTGATTTTTCAGTCAATTATATAAGCAACTCAGACAGTCCTAGGACTGTACAAGTGCTGGTCCACTCAGACTCTGCTCGGACGCTTGGATAGTCCTAGGACAGTCCAAGGACTCAGCTTGGACTGGACATCTAGTTTGGCAGGACTTTCAGCCAAAGAAGTCCAAGCAAAGTTGTTACAATTTTGATATCAGGACCTGCAAGGCTGGGCACTTCATTTTTCCCTTCTGACACGACACGACTCTTTTCCAATGGAGACACCCCCTGATCTGACTTCTGTTGATCGACAGCATTCCGTGATGTCAGACTCCATGACATTGGACTCTGTGATGTTGGACTCCTTGACATTTGGAGCCATAACATCAGGCACCTCATGCTAGGCATGAGGCTTATCTTCTATTGTTCTTTGACTTGCTGCACTGCAGCACTCCATTACATTGGACACCTCATGCTAGGCATGAGGTTTGCTTTCTTATTGTTCTCTTTATTATTACTTGACAAGAATCTCATATTCTGATTGGACAATAGATAATTCTAGAATCATATATAAGCCATAGCTACTTTTCCTGTATAGCTCAGCTTGACCTAATTCAATAATGGTCTTAAACTCAATCTGAATGACTCGACAACTCAGAAAGTCTCTGAGTTGTGATTACTCGAACTCGACAGTTGGAAAGCCTCCAACTGTGATACACGAACTGATGGTCCACTTAGAAAGCCTCTAAGTGCGGATAGCCATACTGACTAGGGAAGCACCCAAGTCCAGATTAGAACCTGATACACCTCGGCTGAGTTGAGACCTATAGTCTTAACAAAAGGTCAAGCTGATCTATGAAGTCCACCTACGTAGGTGCAGACACAACGTCTTTCAGACAGAGCCCAGACAGACCTCCAACAGGAGCATCATCATCAGGAAGAACATGGTATAGATACCAGGGTCAATTAGTATGATACTCAGAACCAGCACAGAAGTGGTTCTCAAAGAGAACAAGAGACGAAGAACCACAGTATCTTGACAAAGAAGATTTCAGATCTTTGAACAAAGAAGAAACCCCAGAACAAAACCCATTCTCCTTATCCAATGACAACATGTCTATCAAACCCACTGCATCGACCAAGGAGATCAGAATCTGAACCCCATCTGACTTCACAGGGGACCGAACTAGAACTGCAAAGTTCTTACAAGAAGTAAAACTCTACTTGAGAGTGAACCATGGAATCTATGACACTGATGAGAAGAAGATCATCTTTGCATTGTCCTTCCTGAATGGAGGAACCACTGCACCCTGGGCACAGACATGGGCAGAGAAGGAAGACCTAGGAACCTGGTCAACCTTTGAATTGGCGCTCAAAACAGTGTTCACGCCAATCAACGAAGCTGGTAGAGCCAGGACAGATATGAAAAGCCTGAAGCAGGGACAGGACCTGGAGGACTACATTGCGCAGTTCCAAATCCTGCAAGAGAAGGTGGGAATCAATGATGACACCACCCTCATCGAACTCTTTATGGATGGGTTAAACCCCAAGCTCCTCAAAAGAGTTTTTAACATGGAGACAATCCCCACGACCCTGGAAGGGATGATCAACACCGCCTCCAAGTATGATGGACAGTGGAGGAGAGAAGATCGAACACATGAAGAAGGGACTCTGCTTTGTGTGCCACCAACCAGGACACAGAGCAAAGGGGAGACAAGGACCAAAAGCTGGTCCTTCCCAAAGAAGACAGGCAAAGAAGCCTACTCGAAGATCCAAGCGATCATGAAAGAACTAGATGAAGAAGAAAAGGGGAGAGCTCTCGCCACAATCAAGGACGAGGGTTTTTAAAGAGGTGGCCTGCCTCGATGCCAGGTACCACTGAACTTTCTGTCAGCTCTGTACTACTGGCCACTTTGAAAGATCAATCTATGCATTTAGATGTCAAAGTGCTAGCAGCAGACAGAAAGAAAGCCATCAAAACCAAAGCCCTGCTCAACTCAGGAGCAGGAGGGATATTCATGAGTCACAAATTGACAGAAAGCGGCAGATTCAAACTGCACCCCCTGGAAAAAGTAATCAGAGTCAGTGGATAGAACCCCAAACAAGAAGGGGGAAATCTCCCACTATGCCAGGGGACTTTTGATGATCAATGGACAATCATTCCTGACAACCTTCCTCATTGCAGAATTAAGGAATGAATGAATCATCCCCCACCCCCACAGTCACACATTTTCCTGCACAGAATGGTGAAAACGGACATGGCCAATATACCTATTACTAGAAGACAGCACCTCAACAACTTATTAACATTACATAGACAAGCTAGAGAAATTATTCATTCAAAGAATAATAATTACATAGATAGGGTGGACAGGGCCAGCACCAACATACAAGGTGGGTGGGGTGAGAAACATGTAACCCAAGGACATAACATGACAGACTGTTGAATAGTCCACTCCCCAAGCAATCAAAAATTGAGAAAGGTGTTAAGGCACAGCGGGGTCATACGAGGAAGAACCCTGGTAACATGTCCAAAGCAATGAAACCTCTATACCCGCCGAGGTGGTCCAACTGTGCCAAAATCCCATTCCCCAATCCTCAATGCAAGGTTCAGGAGCATCCAGTCATCTGCCATGAAGCACGAGGGCATTCATGGAAACCCAAGCCACACATCCCATTTCCAGGGTGAGTTACAAATAAAATGATTTATTGCATGTAAAACATGTAGAGGTACACTAAATAAATGTATGAATGTCAGGGGGAACAACCAGAGAGGGGGGATGTAAGGGGACTAAGGGGGTGCCCTGTGTGTTTTTCCTATTTTTTATGTTCGTCCCATATTTTTCCCCACCTCATTTCCTTCTATTCTTCATTTTCTATGATTTTTCCGGATTTTATTACTAATTTTCCCTTGCTATCATGTTTGTATATGTTGACACTTTTATATTTAGAGGCGGAGTACCCCTTCCGACACATACCCCTTGGTATGATGTCATTCGGCGGCCTTGATCCGCCTATCTCCGCCTTTTTCTATTTTTAGGTTATATTTGATTTTTGTCGTCTTCACATATACTGGGCATCAGCAAGGGGATCCTTAGAGTTTTCTCTTCGGATTTCCCTTTGCTAGGTGCGCCCCCAATGCCTGTATTATGTAGTATAATTTTAACTTCGGATTTCCCTTTGCTAGAGGCTTAGGTTGCCCTTATAGTAGAAAACTCTCCCCTAAGGCCCGAAAATCGCGAACGCGCTGCCCAAAATAGGCAGGTACGGACTGGACGACGCTTCCCAAAGCTCCACAGAGTCCCTACACACCGTTCCAGATACTCTCGCCTTTATTGCGCCGCCATTTTCGCCAAACGCGCTCCCTAGCGACATGGACGCATCAGAACGCTTCGACGCGCTTGAAAGCGACGTTTCCGGAATGCGCGCGCAAATCGACTCGCTTAAATCTACGATTGAAAACTTCGTTAGGACCCTCCAGGCTAACCCTACGACTAATAGTTCCCCCTTCACGACTCCAAGCGCACCCAACAACGATGTTTTGCCAAACGCGTCCACTAAGGAACGTGCCCAGATCAAACCGTCCCCCCCCGCCGAATTTAATGGTGCACGTGCGCAGGGACGTGCATTCCTTAATTCCTGTGAGTTATACATTAGTCTCCAGTCGCATCAATTCGTCGATGAGGCTGCAAAAATTTATTGGGCCTTCACATACATGAAATCTGAACGCGCCTATCTCTATGTGGACCGTATCCTACGTCAAACTAAAGAACTCGGTTCTCTACCTTTCTCCACTTGGGGTGACTTTCGAGCTGAGTTCGTACGCCACTTCTGCCCCCTCAATGAATGCCACCGAGCAGTGACACGACTTGAGTCATCCACTTACCACCAGGGACGTCGATCCGTGGACGACTATATCGATGAGTTCAAGGATTTGGTGGACATGGCAGGGTATGGGAGTGGGTTACCAGTGGTGGTGAAGTTCCGACGGGGGCTCAACCGAGAAATTCAGGACCAGATTGCACAGATGTTGGAAGGGCGCCCAGCGGACGATGATATCCTTGCTTGGTATGAAGCTGCTTCACTCTGTGACGAGAACCGACTCACAAATGCGGCGTTTAATGCTGCATTCCGTGCTCCAACTACCACTCATACACCCTACACCTTCAATCGAAGCCTCCCCCGCCCTAACCCCATTCCTGCTCGTCAAACTCCCACACCAGCCGTCAATATCCCAGTACCAATGGATGTTGATGCAGCCCACAGCCGTGCACGTAAGTTGGAACTCTGCTACCGTTGTGGGGAACCTGGACACAGGGCTGGAGCGTGTCCCCATCGTCAGGATATCCGCATGCTCACCCCCGAGGGACGAGACGAACTCCTGCAAGATCTGTTGGCACTTGTAGATGTTGAGGAAGCGAAGGATCAAGTTGCAGAGGAGGTTAAGCTGGAAGTTGTAGAGGAGCAGGATTTTCCTATTCGCAGCGAGTGAATTGTATGCCCTCACTGCCTGTCCATAACCGCTTTGAAGTCTTGTCAGTTGAATCCCTGGAGAATGAATCCATTTCTGTGACTGCTCCCCTCTCTGACCCTTCGAAGTTGGCTAAAGATGTACCTGCTCTCCCCATCTCTCCTTCTACTCCACGTCCCAAAATTAAATCATGGGAGCGTAAACTACCACGCAAGTATATTGTGGCATCCACTCCCTCTGCACATTCCTTAAACCTAGCCATCGAACTGCAGACGACCGACACTGGACAGATACTCGGTGTTTCTGCGCTCCTGGACTCTGGTGCGACTGGTCTCTTCATCGATTCCCATCTGGTACAACAACATCGTCTAAATACTCGCTCACTCTCACGTCCGATACCTGTATATAACGTGGATGGATCCCCAAATGAAGCTGGTGCCATCCGAGAGGTTGCAGACCTGGTTCTCCGTTATAAAGATCATAGTGAGCGTGCCCTTTTTGCTGTCACTCAATTAGGAAAGCAAAAGGCGATTTTGGGATATCCATGGCTTCGAGACCATAACCCAGAGGTCGACTGGCGCACCGGGGAGGTTACCATGAGCTGATGTCCATCCCGCTGTCGGACGTGTTTCACAGAAGCCAGGCAAGAACATCGTGGACAGAAGGCGGCAATACGACGAACTCAGAAGTGTCGTGCTGGACCCCTGCCTATACCTGAAGTGGAATTGGAAGGGGTTCCTGATCTAATGCCGGACTCGGATGATGATGATGAGGACCCAGAGGAAGTGGAGGAGGGTGATCGGATCTTCTACACTGCGATTCGCTCATCGCATGAGGTGTGTGCCACATCGAACATATCCCAACGCCTCGCCGAGGCCTTCCACAAAAACAACGCTGCTAAATCCTCTACTAACTCCTTACTCCCTCATCTCCATGAGTTTGAAGACGTGTTCTCCAAGGAGTCATTCGACTCTCTTCCTGCGCGTAAGCCATGGGATCACGCGATCGAACTCACCCCCGGCGCAACCCCTTCATCCTGCAAGGTCTATCCTCTCTCTCCGGAGGAACAACGGCAGCTTGACCAGTTCATCGACGAGCACCTGGCCTCTGGACGTATTCGACCATCGAAGTCACCCATGGCCTCTCCCTTTTTCTTTGTCAAGAAGAAGGATGGCTCACTTCGACCGGTTCAAGACTACAGAAGACTCAACAACATCACGGTCAAAAATCGCTACCCACTACCCCTCATCTCCGAACTCGTAAACCAGCTCCGTGGAGCCCGATACTTCACCAAGCTCGATGTCCGTTGGGGCTATAATAATGTGAGGATAAAGGAGGGAGATGAGTGGAAGGCAGCCTTTCGTACCAACCGTGGTCTTTTTGAACCGCTTGTCATGTTCTTTGGCCTTACTAATAGCCCTGCCACCTTTCAGACCATGATGAACGACATCTTCCATGACCTCATCCTCGAAGGCGTTGTCTGCATCTATCTCGACGACATCCTCATCTTCACTCACACGGTTGAAGAGCACCGTCGCATCACGCACCTCATCCTAGAGCGACTTCGACGGTACAAACTCTACCTTCGTCAGGACAAATGCGAGTTCGAAAGGACCAAGATCGAGTACCTCGGCCTGATTATCTCGGAGGGTCAAGTGGAGATGGATCCTATCAAGGTAAATGGGGTCACAGCTTGGCCTACGCCCACGAACAAGAAGGAGGTGCAGTCTTTCCTGGGCTTCATCAATTTTTATCGGCGTTTTATCAAGGATTTCTCACATCATCCACGACCGCTGTTCGACTTGACAGGAAAGGAGGCATGGAGGTGGGATAATGCACAACAGGAGGCGTTCGAAAAGCTTAAGGAGATGGTCACTTCCGCTCCGATCCTTACCTTTGCTGACGATTCGCGTCCTTTTCGTGTAGAAGCCGACAGTTCTGACTTTGCGACGGGCGCTGTGTTGTCTCAGCAGTCTCCGGAGGACCAGAAGTGGCATCCTGTTGCGTTCTACTCCAAAAGCCTTAGTGCTGTAGAGAGAAACTACGAGATCCATGACAAGGAGATGTTGGCGATAATGCGTGCGCTTGAGGAGTGGCGACACTTCCTCGAGGGTGCCCAACACAAGGTGGAAATTTGGACGGATCACAAGAACCTCGAGTACTTCATGACGGCCAAGAAATTGAACCGTCGTCAAGCTCGTTGGTCCCTGTATCTATCTAGATTCGACTTCTCCTTGCACCACCGTCCGGGTCGCAGCATGGGGAAGACCGATGCCCTATCCTGACGTGCAGACCATGGGGATGGCAGCGGTGACAACCAAAACATTGTGCTGTTGCAGCCAGACCTGTTCACCGTTCGGGCACTGGAAGGCATCGTACCCCAGGGCGAGGAGCGGGACATTCTACGTGACATTCGTCGCGCAAACCGTAGCGGTTTACATGAGGATGTTGTCGCCCGAGCTGTTAAAGAACTGAGGAAGGGATCGACCCTTTCCTTACGTGCGGCAGAGTGGGCTGAAAAGGAGGACTTGTTGTATTTCAGGGATCGCATCTATGTTCCCAATGACCCAGACCTTCGCCGGCGCATCATATCCCAACACCATGACTCACAGATTGCTGGCCACCCCGGACGCTGGAAGACCTTGGAGCTCACCTCACGGAACTATTGGTGGCCACAAATGTCACGGCTCATTGGTCAGTATTGTCGCACTTGTGACCTTTGCTTATGCACCAAGGTCCCTCGTCGCAAGCCTATTGGTGAGTTACACCCTCTTCCTGTTCCAGAGAGTCGTTGGGATGTCGTCAGCATCGACTTTGTGGTGGAATTGCCAGAGTCAAACGGGTTTGATGCGGTGATGTGCACAGTTGACTCAGTGGGAAAACGCGCTCACTTCATTCCCACTCACACCACTGTCAGTGCCCTAGGTGCCGCTCAACTCTACCTCCACCACGTGTGGAAGTTACATGGACTTCCTGGTGCCTTCCTCTCGGATGGTGGCCCTCAGTTCATGGCAGAGTTCACTCGTGAGCTGTACCGACTCCTGGGGATCAAACTCCTCGCTTCAACTGCTTATCACCCACAAACTGATGGCCAGACGGAGCGAGTCAACCAGGAACTGGAGCAGTACATCCGCCTCTTTGTCAATGAATGCCAGGACGATTGGGATGATCTCCTTCCTTTGGCCGAGTTCGGATACAACAACCATGTCCATGCTTCCACTCAACAGACCCCTTTCCTCTTAGACACTGGACGACATCCACACATGGGATTTGAACCTCGCCAAACTCCCTCACACATCGAGACAGTGAATGAGTTCACAGAACACATGAGGGATAGCTTGGAGGAGGCAAGGGCAGCCTTAGCAAAGGCGAAGGACGACATGGCACGATTTTACAACCAGCGCCACTCCCCAACCCCTCAGTACAAGGTTGGTGATCGAGTTTATCTTGACTCCAGTGACATCTCCACTACACGTCCATCCAAGAAACTCGCTCATCGCTTCTTGGGACCTTTCCCCATTGTCAAGTGCGTTGGAACACATGCCTATCGTCTACGCCTCCCAGCCTCCATGTCCAGACTCCATCCCGTCTTCCATGTCATCAAATTGCTTCCAGCTCCCCCAGATCCGTTCCCGGGACGCCATTCACACCCACCACCACCACCTACAGTGATCGAGGGAGAACCCCAATATGAAGTCGAGTCAATCTTGGACAGCCGTTTGCGTCGAGGAAAACTCCAGTATTTGGTACATTGGAAGGGTTATGGGTATGAGGAGAACTCATGGGTCGAAGAGTCTGACGTAAATGCCCCTCGGTTAATCAAGGAATTCCACCGACGGCACACTGCTGCACCGCGTCGCATTCAAGTCACGGACTTTGGTCGTATACGATTTCGAATGCATCGGGGCGATGCATCTTAGAGAGGGGGTGATGTAAGGGGACTAAGGGGGTGCCCTGTGTGTTTTTCCTATTTTTTATGTTCGTCCCATATTTTTCCCCACCTCATTTCCTTCTATTCTTCATTTTCTATGATTTTTCCGGATTTTATTACTAATTTTCCCTTGCTATCATGTTTGTATATGTTGACACTTTTATATTTAGAGGCGGAGTACCCCTTCCGACACATACCCCTTGGTATGATGTCATTCGGCGGCCTTGATCCGCCTATCTCCGCCTTTTTCTATTTTTAGGTTATATTTGATTTTTGTCGTCTTCACATATACTGGGCATCAGCAAGGGGATCCTTAGAGTTTTCTCTTCGGATTTCCCTTTGCTAGGTGCGCCCCCAATGCCTGTATTATGTAGTATAATTTTAACTTCGGATTTCCCTTTGCTAGAGGCTTAGGTTGCCCTTATAGCTGGACCATCAAGGTTTCAGTTAACACCAGCATCTGATCCACAGACACTATCACAAATCATGAATGACTTCCATATATCTGTTCCTCCTGGTCTGTCTTCCCCCCCACCTGCCCATATCTCATCTGTCAGTACTGCAGTTTTTCCTTTTCCATGTACTCGAGGTGGTGGTCATTAGTATTTTGTGCAGTTCCAACATCCAAATTCCTTACTGACTATGTTCTTTGCAGTTGCATATACACCTAAAAGGACTGGCCATCATCATTATGCTGAATGTACACCTCTTGCCAAAAGAACTTGCATCACAATTTGGGCTACTCCTCCATCTGTTCATATACAACAATTACTTTCTCTGGATGTGAACATACAAAATCTATCGGATGATGATGAATGCCCGAATGTCTTCCTAGATGATTGTTTCCAAATGCCCAAGTCTGATCTACTCCTGTTCATGGTACATCCTCCAATGATGTTTTTGGTCCTACTCCTTTTCCATTGCCTCCTTCCCCTGAACCCCAGCCATTTCCTATCCCTAATCTTGACAACCACATACCTGCTCAGATTGTGTCAGGTGCTCGATACAGTACTAGAGATCAGGGTGGTGCTAGGGGAAGGGCTGTTCATCCTTTAAATCCTCACCTGTTATGGTGCACAAAAGCAGGTCACTGGGTGCCTTCACATATATTCGGTCTACAAATGCAATGTGCACATTGTAGAGAAATGTGCAGTGCAGCTGCTCAATGGTGGTGAGCAGAAGCAGCAGTTGCACAAAGTCTAGCAGATCTCAACACAAACTTACCACCAAATCCTTCACCTGCTCCTCATGTTCATAAAAATCCTGCACCTGCTTCTCAACCTGGAGTCCAGCTACAGCCTGATCCTGCTCCTAACAATGATCTACCCAATCATGATCCTCTTACTGATTTGACAGTATCAGCTGAGGAGAGGGCACTATTGGCCACAGCCCAGCAGAAGATTATGGACATAAAGATGGAGCAGTGTAATCAGTGCCATGACAAGTGGTTTGATCTCAATGTTCAGGATGGAGCCTGTGCTAAGTGCAGGAAGGATGACAAGCACACACCATCAAACAAGATGTTTCCTGGAATACCTCCACCTGATCTTCCTGAGCTTTCTCAAATGGAAGAAATGCTCATTTCTCCTGTGCATGCATTGGTTCAGCTATGGCAATTCCATGGTGTCCAATTCAAGTATACTGGGCATATACATAACTTTCCTCAAGGAACATCGTTTTTACATCACAAACTTCCCTTGCTTCCAAAACATTGTGATATAATCATTATGCACCATGCTGGGGCAGAGCAGCAAACAGATCTTGCTGTTTATGAGGATTTTCATGTAGGTCACCAAAATATTGAGGCATGGATTCACTATCTAGAAGTTTCACATCCTACTTTTTGCAACAGAATGGTCAGAGTAGATTATAAACTTCTCAATCAGCTTCCTTTGGACGGTACTGTGCATCATCAATTGCAAACTATTGAACACCAAGAGTTGGATGATTTTGCAGCTCAGGAAACTGGCCCTCCAGAAGCTGAGACAGGAGATGATCAACATACAGATCATCAAGACCCTGTCTTTACACAAGGATTTGTACCCAATGTGCATACACAAGAGACAGAAATGCAGCAACTACACAATGCTACATTCAGCAATGACCAGCCTACTATTCTGACAATGCCTGAAACATGTGAAACTCTAATCAATAAGTATACAGGTTGTGCCATCACAATAGATGCCTTTCCTACTCTTTTTTGTACTGGTGAAGCGGATATCACAGAGACAAGGAATATTGAGGTTTTGATGGAGGAATGGGCAACACATCTCATACACCTTGAAGGCAGCCACTTTGTACAACATCTACAGTTTCAATATTGGGGACTGAACACTGCTATGCAAAAGGCAGCCAAAAAAGCAACATTGTGGTACTTGACTACTCACAAACAGGATCACCAGCTGACCATTGAGGATATACGTGAGATGCTTGACTCTGATAAGTCATATGTTGTCAATGTCTGGCCACATTACCATCCAGATCCAGAGCAAGAGGAGACTTAGAACAATTTTGTATGTGAGTGCCTCACCTGAAGCATTAGGATTCATATATATGTACTTTAATAAGCATTGAGTGAAAGACTGGGATAAAGCAAGCTCCCCGTTCCATAGGTGAGGCACTCACATACAAAATTGTTCTATAAGTCAACATTCTGAGAGGGGTGAGAAAGCAGATGATGGGGGGAATGTTGGGGGAATGAATGAATTTGTTGAAATATGTGCCCAAATTGTCAGGTGTTGCCTAGTGACACCCATCAGATGTCCATCAAAATTCATCCAAATCATTCACATGTCAAGCTGAGTTAGAATACTTGACTGATATCAATCCAATCCTTTTCATCTTTTCCCATTCTTTCTTTCTTTCCCCCCCCATCTCATTGTCTGGGTTCTTCCCCCCTCTCTAGTTGCTCCCCTCTCTAGTTGTTCCCCCTCTCTGGCTGTTCCCTCTCTGTGGTTGTCCTCCCCTCTCTAGTTGTTCCCCCTTCTCTGGTTGTTCCCCCTTCTCTGGTTGTTCTCCCCTCTCTAGTTGCTCTGCCCCCTCTGGTTGTGCCCCCCTCTCTAGTTGCCCTGGTTGTTTCTCCCTCTCTAGTTGTTCCCCCTCTCTGGTTGTTCCCACCTCTCTAGTTGTTCCCCCTCTCTGGTTGTTCCCACCTCTCTAGTTGTTCCCCCTCTCTGGTTGTTCCCACCTCTCTAGTGGTTCCCCCCTCTCTAGTTGTGTCCCCCTCTCTAGTTGTTCCCCCTTCTCTAGTTGTTCCCCCCTCTCTAGTTGTTCCCCCTTCTCTGGTTGTTACCCCTTCTCTGGTTGTTACCCCTTCTCTGGTTGTTCCCCCCTCTCTGGTTGTTCCTCCCTACATTTGTATATTTACTTAGTGTACCTCTACATGTTTTACATGGCAATCAATCATTTTTATTGGTAACCCACCCCAGAAACGGGATGTGTGGCTTGGGTTTCCATGAATGCCCTCGTGCTTCATGGCAGATGACTGGATGCTCCTGAACCTTGCATTGAGGATTGGGGAATGGGATTTTGGCACAGTTGGACCACCTCGGCGGGTGTAGAGGTTTCATTGCTTTGGCCATGTTACCAGGGTTCTTCCTCGTATGACCCCGCTGTGCCTTAACACCTTTCTCAATTTTTGATTGCTTGGGGAGTGGACTATTCAACAGTCTGTCATGTTATGTCCTTGGGTTACATGTTTCTCACCCCACCCACCCTGTATGTTGGTGCTGGCCCTGTCCAGTCTATCTATGTAATTATTATTCTTTGAATGAATAATTTCTCTAGCTTGTCTATGTAATGTTAATAAGTTGTTGAGGTGCTGTCTTCTAGTAATAGGTATATTGGCCATGTCCGTTTTCACCATTCTGTGCAGGAAAATGTGTGACTGTGGGGGGGAGAGTTGCAGATCATGATATAATATCAGTCATTACTTAGAATGAACAGGAAACTATTAACACTGTATTTGGGTTAATATATGAAGCCCATTATTAATTCTACTTATCCATTAAATTCTTTCTTGTATGTAATCCAACACCAAATAACCAATTCCCATCCATTTTAAAATAAATGGGCCTTGTCCTCCTTTGTCAGCCACTTTGTTATCTCATCAAGAGACATGTTACTTTTGAGTCCTGAGAAAACAGAGCAGGCTTTTGCCCAGATATCCTCTGTATTGATGATGTACAATATCAATAAAGGTGTCAAGTCATCAAAGGCACAAAACAACTTGACACCTGACTTGAAAACTGGATGAGTGATAGGAATGAATTCATTCTGTGGAAGACCACATTTCCAGCAGTATTGGTATTTTTCAAACTGGAACTGTTCTTTCAGCTGAATCCAGCCAATGGCATGGTGCACAAACCAATCCTGTTTTGACTTGCTATGGATGAACTATTGATGACCTGAGGTGTTTGGTTGCCATTTATTTTTCCACATCCAACATATAATGCAGTATCCAGATTATGTTCCATGAAGGATTCCCCTGATGACAGCTCTGCCACCTTTACCTTTTTATCTTGCTACAATCTGAAACTGTGCATTGTTCAAATGCAGTGACATAGATGGCCCAGGAGTTGGATGATTTACAGAACAAACAACTTGAGAGGTCATTGGTGATGATGAAGATGTCGATGGATGATCGAGAAGGGTCAAATCCAGAGATGTCTTGAATACCCCCCACAACAAAGATGAAGCACAGAGAAACAAGGAGAAGAAAACAGACAAACAAAAGAAGGATCAATGAGAAACCTACCATGGGTCCAAGTAGAAGGAGGCAGTAAGGAATTCTTCAGGATAAGATTTTGATAACTGACATCCAGCCAAGCACTTGATATTGAAATTGCAAACATACCTCACCAATGTGTAATGTTACTGTAGGGACACAATTCTTCACTCTCCCAGTCATGTGATGCTAGTGACTTTAGGGCAAGTTTTTTTGACTTTCTGAAGGATGCATCTTGGAACATCAGAATTCTTTGTGAATATGACTTCCAGATGTTCTGATTATGTGGTGATGTCATCATTAGGGAGACATGTGGTGTGGAACCAACTTTTGCATTCCCAACAAAATCTATGCTCTTTTATATCAGGGTTCCACAGTGCCATGCATGTCTCTAGACTGCAATGTCTGGATGACCCCTTTCATACCATTCAGTGAATGTAAATAGTCCAACTTTTTACAGAAACAACATACTTGAAGACACTGATCCTTGTGGTTCCAGAAAAATCTTCCAAGTAATGTCAATTATAAGCCAGAGAGATTTATATATCTGACAACTCATATCAGGAGAAATATGTGACAATTGGGGGGTGGTCAAGATGTATATTGTTGAGTATTATAGTTTCACACTTGTGTAGGTAGGCTATAAAGGTATTTCAGTCCAAATTGTTATGGGGTAAAGAACTAGCCCACCTGCAATCCCTTCAGAGCTGATTATAGATTCATGGTTTGAGGCATAAAGATCTTGTTGAGCTCCATTTTTAAGTGCCTGAACTGATATCAGTAGACTCACATGAGCTGAATTCCATGATATATTACCTATCTAATATGTCGATACCCTTAGGGACGACCTGCTTAATGTCATCTTTAGAGTAAAACCATTGCACTTTTAAATAGTGTTCCTGAAATAATATGAGGTGATCCAGTATCTTCTAGACATTTTCACTGCTTACTCCATTAGAGGGGGGGTTTCCTTTGCTCCTCGGCTCTGGATTTCTACAATGAGTGCCTTCCAGTATCTATCTATTGTTTGTTTGTCCAGTGGAAGGCCATCAAGGCCTGCATGGCTCACTAGGCAAAATGAGCCCTCTCTAAACTTCCATTCTGAAAGATTCCATGAGATTTCAGCAATGATAAGTCACAATCTCTGCTATACTACTCATCATCAGCTCTTCTCAACCCAGGCTCGCTCGACTCTTTCTGGCACTGGGACATGTACATACCGGCTACACACATGCTGGACTGTTTCTGGTCCTGGAATAACTTGACCCAGTCCTGGTGCAGGACATGAAATACTATGACAGCTCCCCAAGACAATAATGTGTCACTGTACTCCTCGACACATCACCTTTTCCAAACATAGACTCACCAGTTACAATGGCTAGGCCCAATGCAGCCCTATTAGAACACAGGTTCAGCCTTTCCATCTTTTCACATATATCTTTCACCTTTTAATTAGATACCTTTGTTCCCACTTTTCCATGCAACAAAGATATAGTAGGTTTTATAGTGCCCATTGGTAGTACATTCCCACTTTGTAACTCTTGTCTCACCGTTCCAACTCATTGAGGATACCTAACCTGCAACCTTCCAACTATGTTACACTAAGCTATGATGCTAATACTTACAACACACGTGATGGTTCAGAACCATCATGTGCACAGTTGGTGGCTGCATGGTACAGGCTATTGCACTGGACTCCAGCCACCAGAATTGGAAATACCTATGATTCAAACCTTAGTAAATCTGAGGGACCCAAGGGCAGTTGGAATTATGAATATTGGATATGTAAAGATCAAGATACAACTATGCTTGGTTACACTATGATATCCTATGTTATAATATGTTACACTAAGCTATGACACTAAGCAAAGCTATCACAAATGGTCATGACCTGACAACTATAAAGGCGGGTATAGTACAGGCATGTTGGAGCTCAATCATTACTGGCCAAGGGTGGGTCATGGACAGAGTTGGGCAGAACACTGCACTTACTGGATGGATCAGTCTTTGCCTACAACCACTTTCCCAAAGGGTTGTGCCTCTGCTTCTACTACAGGACTGGGATTTCAGATGGGATGAGGTGAGAGAGATAGATCTACAGGCACATGCTACTAAGGTGGGCGATACAGTAGGCAGGAGTATGAAAGAGCAGGGAGGAGGGTTGCATGCAGTGAGTGCTCCACAGTAACTAAGGTCAAAGAGCAGGTGGATGGGGACAGAGACTATGGAGGTAATAGTGAAGTAACCACACTGAGCTGAATTGTAATTGTCTTCAAGTTCCAGGTCAGTACTCAATATCATTTGGAATTTATTTGGATGATCAAAATTGGCCATTTGACCGACTGATGTACTATGATGGTTTTGAACCATCACGTGCATTGAATAAATTTATTGTCAACAATGTTACTATTGATGTAAGACATTGTACAAAAGTAGTGGTGACTAAATGCACAGCACTATACATAACCCTAAGTTTTCCAAAGTGGCTACATGTGATGTCTGTCTCACATCAAAAGTAATGTTGTCGACAATAAATCTATTGAGAACTGTCACATGCATCTTAATGCACATGATGGTTCAGAACCATCACATGCACATTTGACATCTAGATAGTACAGGCCATTGCACTGTACTTGGGCCACTACAAATTGAGATACCTATGTTCCCAACTTTGATAGGCCTGAGGGACTTGGGAACAGTGAAAATCAAGAATTTTGCATGTGTAGTGCTCAAGATACAACTTCCAGTTGTCATAATCTCATGATCAGCTCCTTCAGAACTTATGTAAGAGGGTAAAGATCACCAAACCATTTTTCTAACCTACTGGGACATGTTCCAAGACTAACTGTCAGAAAAGCCTGATTTTTGAGAGCCTCATTCATGCAGAAACTCATAAAACCTATATTTTCAGTATCTATATAAAATAGAACAATTTTGTATGTGAGTGTCTCACCTACAGAATAGGGAGCTTGCTTTATCCCAGTCTTTCACTCAATGCTTATTAAAGTACATATTTATTCATTGAATACATATTCCCCAAGATCCATCCCATGTGTATCTAAAGTGAATCCTAATGCTTCTCACCTTGTATTATCCTCTCTCAGCATCTTCATTGGCTCTGTTTCTTCACCATGCTGTAGGCATTGGATTCCAAAGGGGACACGAAAGGCTAGACCCTTCAATTTTTTGACCTGGGAAATTGCAACAAATGACAGCCCAGATGAAAAGTCCTTTGGTCCAAGGTCAATTACAGCACATTCTAATGTGATGCCCTGACTCTTGTGTATGGTGATTGCCCATGCTAAAGTCAGTGGAAGCTGTTCACAAGAAAGCTGGTTTCCAGACTGATCTTCCCATCGGGCAACAACTGGAGAGATAGGAACCCATGATGGATCAACCCCATGCCAGCCTGGTGTCTGAGGACCTGGTATATTTATCAGACAATGTTTGGATGTGGAGAGAAACATACATACCTGAATAACCTGGGCATTCCACAAATAACACTGCAGGAAGTTGGTGGGTCTTTCGATCATCTTGAGGTTGATACCAGATTTTTTTCACAATACCCTGAGATCCGTTGACAAGTCCTAAATAGAATTTAGAAACCAGTTTGAGGACCAAACAGACACAGTACCTTTTGAAGTCCAGAGATTACAAGTGATCATTACACATGCACCCTCAGCCAGTAGAATCATAGGCTCCAGTCCATCAGCATCTTCATCTGAAGCCTTTTTGGCAGCAGGACTGTTATGTTTAGCCTGACATTGAACCACAGGCCTTCCAGTTCCTCCTAGACATTGGGTATTGCATTCATGCACTGCAGCTTGAGTTGGTAAAAGGTGCAAGACCTCATTGAACTGTGTGTGATCCTCTGGTGTAAGATTGGGCCAGAATTGGGTGGGAAATAGCTCATAGTCATCTGAAGATGTTGAGTATGTGCAAAGTTGAAGCAGAGCATCTCGAAATTTGATCTGCTCAGGATCTTCACCTTCTTGGTGGAAAATATGCAGCTGCAAAGAATATAGTCAGTAAGGAATTTGGATGTTGGAACTGCACAAAATACTAACAACCATCACCTCCAGTACATGGAAAAGGAAACACTGGAGTACTGGCAGATGAGATGTAGGCAGGTGGGGGGGAAGACAGAGCGGGAGGAACAGATATATGGATGTCATTTAGGATTTGTGATAGTGTCTGTGGATGAGATGCTGGGGTTAACTGAAACCTTGATGGTCCAGCCTCTCCAGCAGGTGGAGCACGGTTGAAATCTAAATGTTCATCAGTTTTATTCATAACATTATTTCCATGCTTAACATAAAAACTGGAGAAGGATAATTCTAAGCCAAATCTGGTGTGACATTTGGTGCAATGGGAGAGGGACCTAAGGATATTGTATGAACTGATTTGAACAATCAGAGGAAACAGTGAGCACACATACTGGGTATTGGTACTTCATGCTGTTTACCATGCTGCTTTGATTGGCTGCAAGTGTCCTAGCCTTCTTCACAGTAGCAAGAAGTGGATCTGAAGATAATCCAGGCATATTCCTAGCTGTGCTCTTGCAAGCACTATGGAATTGTACTGCAACTAGCAATAGACTGGTCCAGAAAGAGCCAGAGCCAAAGTCCAAGCCAAGAGCCCAAGACAGGTGTTGAACCTGTGTCCCCTGATATTCTGCTAAAGATTCACCAAATTTCAACATGCTGCAAGACATTGTTCAGGGGAATTAATCCAAAGCTTATAGCAACTCCTGACACACTCCTTTTCTGCCAGGCAGTGGAAGTGTCAAGGGAGGCAGTAAATGTACTGGAAGCTCCTGACACCATTGAGTGAGAGAGGTCCTGAAGGCTCAGCAAACTGGGACTAAGCAGGACTTCACTAAATGCCAATGGACAAAAAGTCACAGCTGACAACCTCTTAGTGTACTATATAGTTTAAATCTCAGCTCATCAATAGCCAAACCATGCAGAGGAGTCTCAGAAGTAGTAGCAAGCCCAAATGTAGCCAAAAGTCTCCAAGAATGTGCCACGCAATGCTTCTGACAGATTGTGTTGATGGTTGACACACATTAATGTTTGCTCAAATTAAAACTCAGTCGGCAAGACCTGCACATGCTTGAGGCCCTGTGTACACATGCAGCCATGCACACACAGCCTTGCAGCTATTTGCACAGGGGCTTCAAAAACCAAACAACTACAAAACCAGTAACCCTTACCAATCATCTGCATTTTGGATTGGTAGCATAACAAAGGGGAGCAAGCTCCCCAATCATTTGGAATTTATTTTGGTGGTCAAAATTGGCCATTTAACCAACTGGTGTACTATGAAAACAATGTGAATAACAGAATTGCAAACATTGTATACAAGGAAGTGTTGAATGGAGTTCTGTAGTAAAGGTGAGTAACCAAAACCATTTAGAAGAACTGAAAACTAAGAGAGGTATTAATATAGATTTCAATTTAGAATTAGACTAAGATTTAGAGATGGATTTTGAAATGTACTTGGATTGAATAAAGGGATTGAAAAGTTTCATTCAAGAAGACTTGAGGGCAGGCTTTTAAAATAACAAGTCAGCAACAAGTAAATGCAAGTTTCTAATGAAGTCAATAACAATTCATAGTGAAGTTAGTAATGAGGTCAATAACAGAAGTTGCTAACAAGTCCATAATAATTTGTAATGAAGTTAGTAGTAACACTCAATACAAGGTTGTAATGAAGTCAATAACAACTTATAATGAAGTCTTCAGTTAAACCATTAATTACTTTTCTGCATTAGAATAAAGAACCTACATGCTGCATATGCCAAATCATCTTGTTCTCTGATGCCTGAACCTATAATGAAAATGATAAGGCCATAAAACAAATTTTCATGGTCACTTACATGGGATGTGGATGGTGTCATTGCAAAAGGACCTTCACCAGCAGAGGTTCCCTCAGGAGCATGGGACTTGGTTAGGCGACAGATTTTGGGAGGTGCAGGCTAGAATATATAATTTACCAGGTAAAAATGGAAAATTGAGTTAGTACTTACTTTAGTAACCTTTGTAGTGATTGGTTTTCGGATCTGCCTGTTGTCCTTATGGTTTCTTGATTGAGAAGCATCCTCCATATTTTGCAGTGCTCGCTAAAAAGATAAAATTTATATCAATTCTGGGCATTGTAAAAAAATGTATGAGATGCATACCTTATTGATAAGAGGGTCCTCATCACTACTTTCATCCTCCTCCACTACAGGTTCTCTCTGTGTCTGATGAAAAATTAACCTTAAACCCAAAAGGCAAAATTAACTAGTTTTAGCAACTTACAGCAAATTCTGGCAAGGTAGCCAAACCTCGAGTTTTATATGGAGGAGGGGGGAGTGCAATCTTTTCAGAAAAGCAGATAAGTAGCCATCAAAATGAGGATTGAAACATGAGAAAAGAGTAAATTGCTTACACATGTCATTTTTTCCCTGTGAATTACAGGAGGTGATGCAATCTGTAGGGTCAGTAAAAATAAAGTGAGAGATAAAACAGAGGAAAAGTGACCAAGGCTTACATGGACTGTGTTTTTATACCCTGCTTTTTTATTTATACTGGCATTCATAGCAAAAGTTTGCCCAAGAGCCTCAGCCAAACTTGCATGAACAGGTGTAGAACTCTGGACAGGAATTATTTTGAGATGTGCGAGAAAGCAGATGAAGGGGGGAAAGTTGGGGGAAAGAATGAATTTGTTCAAACATGTTCCGAAATTGTCAGGCATTGCCTAGCGATGCCCATCAAATGTCCATCAACATTCATCCAAATCATTCACATGTCAAGCTGAGTTAGAATACCTTACTGATATCAATCCAATCCTTTCCATCTTTTCCCACTCTTTCTTTCTTTCCCCCCCCGTCTTGTTGTCTGGGTTGTTCCCCACTCTCTAGCTGTTCCGCTCTCTAGTTGCTCACCCTCTCTGGTTGTTCCCCCTCTGTGGTTGTCCTCCCCTCTCTAGTTGTTCCCCCTTCTGTGGTTGTTCTCCCCTCTCTAGTTGCTCCCCCCTCTCTGGTTGTTCCCCTCTCTCTGGTTGTTCCTCCTGACATTCATACATTTATTTAGTGTACCTCTACATGTTTTACATGCAATAAATCATTTTATTTGTGTGACTGTGGGGGTGGGAGTTGCAGATCATGATATAATATCAGTCATTACGGGAAACTATTAACACTGTATTTGGGTTAATATACGAAGCTCATTATTAATTCTACTTATCCATTAAATTCTTTCTTGTATGTAATCCAATACCAAATAACCAACTCTCATATATTGTAAAATAAATGCGGCTTGTAGACATGTTACTTTTGAGCCCTGAGAAAACAGAGCAGGCTTTTGCCCAGATATCCTCTGTGTTGATGATGTACCATATCAGTAAAGGTGTCAATTCATCAACAGGACAAACCAACTTGACACCTGGCTTGAAAACTGGATGAGTGATAGGAATGAATTCATTCTGTGGAAGACCACATTTCCAGCAGTATTGGTATTTTTCAAAATGGAACTGTTGTTTCCTGATAACTGATATCCAGCCAAGCACTTAATATTGAAATTGCAAACATACCTCAGCAATGTGTAATGTTACTGTAGGGACACAATCCTTCATGTCACATGATGCTAATGACTTTAGGGCATGTTTTTTGGACTTAAAAAAAAAAAAAAGGTGATTCATCAGCACAAAGCTGGCCTATCATGGGCCCCCAAAGGGGGCCCATGGAGAAGGACCCATGACCATGGGAGCTTAGTAAGCACAGGAGGGGGGTGCAATTGACCACTTCTCCAGGGTGCAAGTTGAACGGAGATGATCCATTAGCTCAAAAAAAAGTTCCCACACTAGGCTAGCCTAGTGAAAAAGTAAGATAGATAGGCTGTACTTATTTGATCCTATTTTTATGTGGTGTCTGTCATAGTACTATAAATGGTATGTAATTCAGAGTTGATATTGCTGTGACAGTCAGCGACCATAGACAGATGCGGTGATACCTTGATATATTAACAGCTATGTAGTACATTCAGCATATAATGACTGGAGGAAGGTTTTCATGACTCCACAGAAGTTGCTCTGTAAAGCATGTAAACACAACTCGTCGACCTGATGTTTGGGGAGTGGTAAAATGAGCAATGACACTGGCCATCACCCCCAGTACTTGTCCAGGCCTGAACGGAACTATGATTCCTAGTTGAGGCATGGCAAATTCTGCCTCTTCCCAATCCCCCACAGCCCAAAGCCACGTAATTGTGTTTTTTCCATCATTCCAGTCGATGTGGATCTTCTCGCTAGTTCCTTCTTTTACTGCTATTGCAAAAAAGGCCCCGCCATAATCCAAGGCTGGACGATCTGTAAGTTCCTTGCCTAGCCAAGCAAGAACTCGCTTATGGGCCCTATGTACAATATTCAGCATTTTCTTTTGTGACTTGAAAAGGTGTCAAGTCAACTTGCCGTTCTTGCCGTATCCACTGATTCGGCAGGTACTCCTTGGTAACTTTGATAATCTTGGCAACGACATGCTTCTTCACCATGTCAAGCAGGTTGTTGATTGAAAGTATTGCCTCGGGTGTTTGTTGGTGACTTTCCATAGTTATGTATGGTCGTGAGGCAGTTACTTCCCAAACACCCCAGTGGTATGCAGGTGTAGTGGAGCGGACTCCTTCACGTTTGATAAGGTGCCGTGGTGATGTCGCTTGCACCTGGTCCCAAGCACGAAGAATTATGCCCTGCTTCCTCGGCGAGAGAAGTGAATCTAAGTGCAGTAAAAGATATGGCGGATGCTGGGGGTTCAAAGATCGTTGGGACTCTGGTGTCAGGATTGTTAGAATTCCATTGGGAATTGATGGGAGGACCGGATAGTCTTCTGGATGTCGGGCATCCGGGTATTCTTCAGAAATAATGCGTCGAACTAACTCTGAATCTTTTCTTGTACCGACAAAATCATCAGGATAGTGGGAGGCATGGTGAACCTCTAATGTAGTGGTTAGTTATATATCCTCATCTTATTGAAAATTTCATACCAGTAAGGTTATTTATCACTTTTCGGCCCGCGCTGGGCCTCCACTGTCGACGTATTTTTGGCGCCTTGCATTTTGTGACTTTTTGCTACGTGTGCCCCAACGCGCGAACTTCTTTTTGCCGATAGTTTCAGCAGGTAATCCATTTGGAAAAGCCCAATCCCCTTGCTCTTCCTGTTCAACATCCTCAATTGGCCTTTTGTTGTTTGGTTTCTTGGTGGGCATTTCCAGCATTGTTATGATTGCAGTATGTTTTGCAGGGGTCGCACAGGAGCATCAAATGTAATGCAAATGGAATCTGGCACACTTCGAACGCGTCACGGAGGCCATACACAAGCAGTAGTAGGTGCCTTGGATTTATGGATCAGTATAAACTGGAAGCTACTACTAGCAACGACTTTACAGATTGTCAAGGTTGGCAGCCAGGAAACACGGCCACACACGAGCGTTTGGAAGTTCCTTGGGTTAATTAATAGACGACTACCATCTTGCAGCTACTACTAGCAATGAGTTTGTAGATATCAAGGACAAGGATGAAGTTGTATGTTCAAAAATAAACACATACCAAACATGTGGTTTCTTTTCATGCCCACGTGATCATACACACGTCATTCTTCGAAGACGAATGTAAGGCCATGTATCTGAATTTCGATTCAAGTACAAGACGGAGGAAATGGAAAAATGTTAGGCATTGTCCATGAAATTTATTAAGTATCAATTTGTAGTTAAACAGGAATTGAATTGGTAGGGTTGAAGCAGTCGAAAGATAGCGCAAATTGGAAAACTCAAACTGCTCGGGCATTCCAAAGGCCACACACAAGCAGTCGTCGAAAGATAATACATTCTGGATTTGTCAAATTACTCAGGCGTTCCACAGAGGCCGCACACAAGCAGTTGTCGAGATCTAACACATTATAATTGCCTTCAATGGTTTTGATAGACGACTATGAACTTGCAGCTACTACTAGCCATGACTTCACAGATCGTCAAAGATGACTGCCTCGGATAAGAAGGCCATATATAAGTAGTTGCATAGATTCGTCAAAAGATAATGCGGATTGGACAAGTCGAACTGCTCAGGCATTCCACAGAGGCCGCACACAAACAGTGGTCCAAAGATAATGCGTTCTGGATTCGTCAAACTGCTCAGGCGTTCCACAGAGGCCGTACACAAGCAGTTGTCAAGATCTAATGCGTTATAATTGCCTTCAATGGTTTTAATAGACAACTATGAACTCGGATCGTCAAAGACGACCGCCTCAGAGCACAGAGGCCAAACATAGAACCCTTCGCATAACACACGACTACCAACTCGCAGCTACTACTAGCCACGAGTTTGTAGATCGTCGAGGAGAATGTGTGTAAATATAGTAAACGAAACAACCGGAAATATTGATCACGTGACAATATCTCGTGCCCTGGTCGCCCGAGTAACCCAATTCAATTCCTTGAGTAAATACTGGCCGAAAGGTCATTTTAAAAATATATTTGGTTTGCATAACTTATAATTCAAGAATGGAATGATATATATAGGCATGGACCAAAAATAAACTATGTACAAATGATAATGGCTGACGTATATGAACAACCAACGAAAAATGTCTGTGTGTATTTTACTACTCCTCCCAATATGATAAATCGCCTTGCAGGAATTTGTCACAAGCGGCGTTGATTAATGTCTTGAGTTTTGTAACGGGCCCCGCACGAATCGTTGCCAATGCGGCCCTCCACTCTTTGGAATTTTTTGGTTTTGATCCAGCCTGAATCTCGTGCAATCAATTCTGGTACCACTGCTCATTATCCGCCGTCCAGTAGCCGTGGTTATACCCAGATGATGCCCATATTGAGGCCTTGGGAAACCAAGACCTGTCTTCTGTTTGTAACTTTTGATCTGTAGATATAGTAGCGTTAGTAGTATTTTTCGTCTGAAATGAAAGTTATACATACTGGTGTAGACTCTATAGCCACCACATATGGCGTCCTCTGCAGCCAGAGATAGGTTGTCATCAACCAGAGTATAGCCATTCAGATCCGCGACGTTCTTTCCACTCCAAGCCACACTTGATACTGGACCACTGGTAATCCTCTTATGCTGTACAGCATCAACAGCTAGCCTCCATACTATTCTGCCATGCATAAGTGCAGCGCGTCCTGCAGAACCGGAGAGTAGATCGCCTTTTTTCTTTTCATACACTGAAAAATCCGAGAGGCTGAACTGGTAGCTGTGAGGGCGGTAGCCAAGGGTAAGTTCTGAGGGGCGAGCAGGAGTGCGGGGTGGTTTCCTAAAGGGCTTTGCAGTTGAGAAGGGGATACCTTGCTGAATCAGGTATCGGACCATTTGTCCAATAGATTCAGGCTGCTGGTAGAACAGTTCTGTGACTGCCCACGCATCATATAAAATGAGAAGGTACCACTGGTTGACCAGCGGCTTTCCTCGAACACCAATGATGTGGCGCTTGCTGCTGATGCAGCAGTAGTGGAAGTAGGCATGGTCTACTATTTCATGGCGGAGCGTTGGTGCAAAGTCCCATGACGGAGGAGAGAACTTTGGGTCCTTTGCGAGGTGGAAGTAGTTGTAGAAGTCAGCCGTGCATGCTGTCGTTTCTGGAGTGTGATTTGCCAAATCTAACCCCAGCCTCTTTAAGGCAATCGTCACTTTCGAGAGGCCTGCGACCACTTTACTGTCCTCGCACCGTATTACTTCTGACATATGACGGCTAGGGGTGTAAGGCTCAGATATCAAGTACCTGTATTTATTGCGCATGACAGCCTTCGCATCTGGGCTTGGAAAATGAGAGGCTGAGAAAGAATAAATGGAGGGGTCCGAGTCGTGTTGTTGGGTTGACTGTGGTGTCGTTTGTTCCATGATATGCGGCTCTGCACGATTGTCCCGAGGGATAACTCTCTTGCATGGAATGGAGGTGCCTTGGCTCCATTTCCTCTTGCTGCTACTACCCTTCATGTCTTCATACTCTTCTTCTTTGTCGTCGTCGCTACTACTCAACCCATCGGCATCATCATCTCTCCAGAATATCTAACCTTCCACAGCTTCTCGATCCGTTCTTCTATCGTCTTGCTCGAGTGGTGTTCCTGGCTGTCGGGTCCAAGTTCAGACAGTCTGGCAGGCTCCATAGGAGCCTTTGCACGTGTATATGAATACTCAAGAGGAAAAACGCCTCTATCACTGTCACCAAAGTCTCCTTCCCTAATCAGGTTCCATTCGTCATAATCTGTGGTATAGTGACGCTCCTCCGGTAAATATAAACACCATGTATCCTCCCACTTTTCTCGAGGTACAGCATACGGCCTATGTGCGTTGTTTCCTTGCTCGACCCATACAATCAGGGCTTCTCCAATCGTCGGTTGACTTAACGTCTGGTCGACCCTCTCCGCCTCGGCTTTAAACTCCATATGTTGTCGACGATGAGCTGCATCGTCAGTCTCACTTTGCATTATGGCCATCTGCTCCTTGGCAAGACGGGCCAGAAGGACTTTAGGACCATCTATTCGTGGATTGGGAGAGTCGTCTTCTCCTTGATGAGATGGGGATGGGGATACCGGCGAATCATCCATGACGACCTGTGGGCCTTCATTATTTAAAAGTGGCGATGGAGAGCGATAGGTTTGAAGGGTGGGTAGTGACGATTGTGGGATGACTGATTGGCCCTGGGCATTCATGTTGTACCAAAATGCAATACTTCCATGAGGATCATCGGCAGGTGGCATTTGATTATAGTAAATATCTATGGCATGTCTCGCTTCAGCTTTGCATGGGCGATATCGCCAGACAAGGTCGTCGTCCTTGAGTATTGGAGGGCGGTAGCCCCAGTTAATGAATAGAGGGACATTTTCAGTCTTGAATGCAGCAAATATCTGCTTGTACATGGAAACATTGGACTTAACATAGTTTCCAGGATGAAACCCTGGGGTGAAGTTACAGACGAAAGACTCTGCGAGCTCGCTGAGCCATGCAGGGTGCATGCCCAGCTTAGTTTGCGCATAAAATAGCCAGTTGGGCGTGGTTCCTTCAACTGGAGGGTATGCAGCCAAGTCCAGGGCAATGGTGAAGGATACGAATGTCATAAGCATGATAAAGGCATTGCGAGATCTATAAATGGCCACAGCACAATCGTCTGATGATCTAAAATGGTCCATGTAGTGAAATTCATATGGGAGGATGGAGGGGCGGATCTCTGACCAATCATACAGAGCCGTGATATGTTGACAAAGAAGACCAGTCCCAAGCCTAACCAGTTTCCCCTCCAAGACCTGCCAGCCTACAGCCATGTCCGAATTGATATGCCATGTTTGCCCATCCTTCGACCAGATTATGGGGAGGCGACCAGGTATAAGATTAAGGCATGCAAAAGGTCCAATCCACTCGGGGCGTAATGGCCAGAAGCCAAGGAAAGGCTCTAGGGGATCGAGCCAGCATGTCTTGCGGGGCCTACGGTAGTAGTCCCTCAATAACCCGTTGTCGCCATCGGAGGATGGGCGATGAACAGGTTTGTGGAGGTACCGCATGTTGGGTGATGACCAGAGGCCCCAGTTTTCAGGCTCCCAGAATACGTAGATTTTCTCCTGATGGGCATGCTGTATAGCTAATTCATCCTGTTCTAGCGGAATGTCAAAGAAGTCCATGCTGCGTAAGTGTATTGCAGCTATAGCTACAGGAAGGAGGTTAGATGGGGAGAATGGGTTTAAAGATAGCTCTTGGGATACTTACTGGAGGAATCGAATGTGTTAGTTTGTCGTCGTCGATGTATAAGAAGATTGACGATGTGCGGTGAGCAGAGGAAATAACAAACCCCCAGAGTGTACATCGAGGATCCTTAGACTTTATAACCCAGAAAGTGGCATTGGGATAATAGGCAACTACGAACTCACGGCTACTACTAGCCGTGACTTTGCAGATCGTCAAAGACGACAGCCAAGAGCGTACGTTGAGGACCTGTAGAATCTAGAACCTTGGATTGGAATAGCAGACTACTACGACCTCGCAGCTACTACTAGCCACGACTTCGCAGACCGTCTAAGAGGACAGGCAAGTCCCAATGATAAGATGGAATCCCTCGTTGGTACTACTACCAGCGAGTTGCCAATGATGATCAATGATTGAGATCGATGAAGTTGAGAAAATCCGGTTACTTATATATAACTGGCTATAACTATGTGGCAGTGTTGAGTTTACGACATGTACGTGTATAGTACTCACTACAGAATTTTATTTATAAGTCCAAACATCTAAGCCATGTGTTACGTGGTAGATTAAGTGCTTTTCTAACCCTAAGCAACAGGAAAGATTAGATTAAGGGAGAATGGGTTAAAAGGTAGCTGTCGGAATACTTACTGGAGGAATGGAACGTGTTAATTCGTGTAGGGAGAAGAGATTGGCAGCCTGCACTGGCGGGTTAGCAGAGGAAACAGCTCAAAGATTGTATGAATACTTACTGAAGGAATAGAACATGTTAATTTGTCGTCGACGATGTACGGTAAACCTGTGGAATCACAGACTACTACAAACTCGCCGTGACTACTAGCAACGACTTTGTCGTCAAAGACGATGGCCAAGAGTGTAGGGTTGTAGGGTTGAGGACTTGGAGAGTATGTGATCTGGGAAAGACGACTATGAACTCGCCGCTACTACTAGCAGCAACTTTGTAGTTGTATGGAGTCAAGATGGAGTTGATGCCCGTCAAGTGTGTGGCTGTGTTAAATTCGCGGCTCGAATGGCTTGAATCGAGCCATTCAAGCCATTCGAGCCGCGAATTTAACACAGCCACACACTCGAAAGTTATAGTCGCCAGAATTTTCTTACGTTCTTCAGCATCAACTCCATCTCTGACAACTACAAAGTCGCTGCTAGTAGTAGCGTCGAGTTTGTAGTCATCTTTCCCTGGTAACCCTAATCTCCAAGGCCTCAACTCTAAGCTCTTGGCCGTCGTCTTTGACGATTTTCGAAGTCGTTGCTAGTAGTAGCGGCGAGTTCGTAGTCGTCTATTATTCCACAGGTTACAAAGTCTATGGATCCTCGACGTACGCCCTGAGGATTTGTTTCTTCTGCTTACCGTACATTATTTGGCTCAACATTCAACAACGTCAAAACCATGTCTGACACCTCTCTAAAGCGTGCTCTCCCTGCCGACATGCAAGACACAATACAACCCAAAAAAAGGGAAAGAGTCAGTCAGTCATTACCCACTCCTATCACACATACCTGACATTTCAATTCTAGCCCAGAAAGGTGCAAGCTTGAACACCTGGTTGTTCAATTTTGCACATATTAACCATGCTTGTTAGGACTGTCCACATACATGCAAGAACTGTAAATCTCTCTCAGGAGCAGGGGGCGCCCTGGCCACCCATCAATCCAACTCCAACATTCATAGCAGTTGTGACCCTGACTGCCCAGGCAACAAATTTCTAATGGGCAAGAAAAACGATGCAACAATTTTGGATACTACCATTCCGCTGAAATTTTTGTGGGTTCTTCCAGAGGAACACAGCGGCCATCCCGAAAGAAAAGAGGGGTTCCCTACGCTTGAATGGGTGACGCAAAGTTTCTGGAGTGTGACAGAGGCAAGTGCATGGAAGTCTGATCAAGAAGCTCTGTGGTCGTCCATTCATAAGCCTGAACATAAAAGAGCTTGGAAATGTGCAATATACCAAGACTCAAGGAATAAAAAAGAACCTTCTGTGTCGGTACTTTCATGGGTAAGTCCCAATTTCAGTACATCAATGACATTACTGAAAACAATTCTAGATTTTGGTTGCAACCAACATCTTGAAGAGAAACCAAGGGTCATCTGGCAAACTACTTACATTCAAAGACTTCACCAGCCATGTCAATGACCACAACTTTGTCTGGTTCCAATCTTATGATGTCATTGTTCTTGATTTTTCCATGCAAACAGTGTGCACAATTGTTCAATCATTTAAACCACTGGAAAACTGACCGTTTTAATTGTCAGGTCACAACTAGAATGGATGAACGTTCGTTGTAACCTTAACGACCTGGCGAAGCTCATCCCCATATGGCCACCACTTTGGGAGCAAGACTTTCACACCAAAAAATGGCAGCTGGAGCATGATCTAGATTACATTGCAAAAGAGGTTACCCACACAGCAAGACCAGCCGTACAAAATTCGGTTCCGACTGACAGTACTTGGGTTGCAAAAAGGTATGTCTTTATATTTGCCATATCCATACTTGCTTGACTTCCTCAAGATTGTACTCATGGGGGTGCCGCCATGTCAAACCATTTACAATTGGCTCTCCGCCTCCACAACGTGATGGAATTGCTACCTGGTTCTATCAGGAGTATAACCCCCTGGTTGTGTCAGCAGGTGAACTGCGCATATGGTGTGGCATGGAAGGGGAGATTATTCAAAAATGGTATTCTCATACCGAAGGGTTTGGCAGCTCTATTTGGAAACGCACTATCCTTACAACACCTGTCCCACTGTCAAAATGGAGAAACATGTAAGCTTCCCTTATCTATGAAGGCAGTTTCATTTTTCACTTAATTTATAGGGGTCCTTCAAATACCTGGAAATTAGACATAGGCTCGAATACTTCACTCACCCGGGACAAAAAGAAGCAGGGTATCAATGACCTCCATGCATTTGTAGTTGCTACACTTAAGGCTCTCCGAATATTGGAAGCTAAACGCCACACAATTCCTGCAAGTAAAAACGATATTGTGCGAATGGACATAGGCCTATGCCTCGATACAGCTGGGAATCCCCAGTATTATGTTAATGAATTGCAGCTGGCGGTGATGGCAGATCTGTGGGAGATGGAGTGGTCAGGAGAGCCCATACTTCAGACGGTTGGTGTTTTCACAAACACTTCTTTGTGCAAACAGGTGGAACATCACAGGTCGATGTATCCCTACTATGACAGATCATAGGATAGTCCTGTTATGGCACACATGATGTATTAGACAAGAAACCATGGAGTAGGATGAGTAGTTGCTTGGCGGGGTCAGGGGATGATGATGAACCATGGGAATGGAGGACAGTAGACCATTGACAAGGCGAATGACCCCAGCATCATAACCAACTGCCGCCATAAAGTAAATGAATTATATGGTTCAAAGGCTAATAAAAAATACGAACATATGAGTAACTCAATGTAAAAGACTGTATGTACAAAGCATCAATCCGATCAGCTCAGGCCTTGGACTTTTTTACACATTTACCCTTAAGAGCAGACTTAGGCGGAACAGAAACGTTCTCCAATCGTCCTGGTTGATGACTGGGAGCCTCATGTTGCATGGGTGGGCGGGCAAAGGGATTGGGATTGGGCATGGGCATGGGTTTACTAGCAAAGGGATTTGGTCTTGTCTTCTTGGATGTTGATTCATTAGGCAAACCCGAGCTTCTTGCTGCTAGTACCCTGTAACAATTGATTGCAAAGGAAAACTATGCTCGACTTACTTTGTTCTTCTGAAGAGACGAGGAATTGCTGAGGTAGAGTGTTCATCGATGATGCAGATGTCTTAACCTCGTTTTTCTCTCCAACGTGGCTTGATGAGGCATGTGGAATAGCTGTAACAGCACCGGGTTGGTTAAATTCTAAGTATTTTGATATCAATTGAAAGACTTACGGGATGACTTTGATGCAGTGTCGTTCTTCCCAATCATTTCCGAGTCCTTTTCTGGGTCTACCAAAGAAGCTGTACAAAACATCATTCCTGGTGATTCTAGGTTGGAAGACTTACAAGTAATGGGCTGCTGCTGTAGGCAGACGTGTACAGCCATTATTTGAGTGTGGCCTTCAGCCCCGATCATTCCTTGTCTGGAACGTTTTGGTGGAGGGCTCTCTTCCTCAGAGCTTCCATAAGCAACCAGGGGATTCAGGATGACGAGTTCTGTATGAATGTTGTCAGTAGTACGCCACCTTGAATGGGTTGAGGAAGGTACCTTCTTCATCTTCGTTACCTTCTCCACCTTCATTGACAATCTCGGGTGACCTCCAGCGTTTGGTTGTGGATACTCTTTGGGCCTTCTCCCCTATCTCGTCTAATTCCATCTCCTCTGCACAAGCAATAAATAAGCATTTTCCCTCCACATGTGGCACGTAAGGTTTACCTTCAGGGTGATGGCCATACGACATATTTGAAGTTGGCGCATCACTGAACCCCTCTCCATCCGAAGTACCTATATCTGGTTCTGATTGGAATTGAGAGGTATCGGGGTCTGACGGGAATATGGATGTATCGGGCTCACTGACAAAGGGTAATTCGTCATCGACAACGACGATAGGCTTTTTATGCTTTTTTGGCTTGTTGCACGGTGGGTCAGGCTTCGTGTCATTATGGACATCCAGAATATAGCCCTTTAGCAGCTTTTCAAACTCTAAAAAAATCGGTTTGAATTCCTATGGTAGTAAGGACAAATTTGTGGACTAACCTTCTCTGAGTTCCTTATTGACAAAGGCGTCAAACATATCACGTTTGCCTCGTGCCACGGCATTCATCAGAAGGTCAGCTGAATCATTTGCAAGTAGGTGGATTACTTTGACAATTTTCTTCTGCGGTTGACGGTGCGCTCGTCCACGTATCTGTCGTTCGTCCTGAGCCGACCATGGCTGGTCCTGCAGATTTGTGATTAATACAGATGAACGTTAGTTTGGCAATGTGGAATGGTGATACTCACGAAGAATATAACCATATTGGACAAAGAAAGGTTAAGCCCAGCCGACCCGATGCTCGAGAAAATGAGGACTCTGATGGGATTCTTAGGGTTGTAGAACTCCCTTATTAGCTGGTCTCGCTTTTCAATGCGGATCTTGCCATTGATGGCAATGCTCTGGACCCCATAGAGGCGGAGAACCTGAAAAGATAGTGTCAGGCATATGAACGAAGTGAAGGATGAGATACATGCATTTTGAAGAAGTTGCGACATGGAAGAGAATTCCTGGAAGATGATGATACGGCGTGTCTTCTGAAGCAGTTGCCCCGTGACACCCAAAATCTTCGGGAAGACAGGCTGCCCGTCCACAAAGGATACGTCGTCCACCTTGTCGTGGGTAAGGTAATGTGCGCAGAGTTGTGCACAGATGTCCATCTTCGTGCTCTTGACTGGCATCCATTCCTTGAGCATCCGGAAGGATGGCCAAATT
Source organism: Tricholoma matsutake (assembly GCA_026075535.2). Classification (NCBI taxonomy): domain Eukaryota; kingdom Fungi; phylum Basidiomycota; class Agaricomycetes; order Agaricales; family Tricholomataceae; genus Tricholoma; species Tricholoma matsutake. The sequence goes on from AP026538.1 coordinate 12,073,135, forward strand.
GCAGTAGAGTCTTCCTTCACATATCTGACAGCTGTGCGGTATTCAAGGTAAAACTTCTACAAGACATTTGTTAGACCGGACCATATTACACAAGCAGCAGCTTACTTTCGTTTGGATCTTCGATATGTCACTAGCCACTTCAAGACTATGGACAGGGTGAGAAATGAGGGGAGAAAGGGGATGGTGTTGTACTTACGCTGCTTTGGCAGCGGCGGCTCGGGTCTGAATGATGTCAGTCTCTCTCTTGGTCAACGTTACTATGCCTAAGATCTCTTGGTATGGAGGTAGTGGCAACAACGGCTTTTCCTCATAGTCGAGGCTCTCTGTCGTCCTGTGGAGGAAATGGCCCTTGAGATGGCTCTGCAGGCGCTTTACAGCCTGCACTTGCTCAGCAAGTAGACTTTCTCCATCATCATCAAGCTTCTTTGCTCTCCGAACCAAAGTAGCATCATTCTTCTCCTGAGAGAATGCAGCCTCTGTGAAAAAATGGGATTTACCAACAAGACGACCCATTGCCGCAATATCCTAGAAGTATGAAAGGATATTGTGCATTGTTACAATTCCATATTTACATCACTGACTCACCTTTGAAGATGTGTGCAGAGGAGTGGCAGTCATAATTAGCTGCACTGTGGCCTGCTCAAGGAGTTTCAAGGCGCTGGAATGCTTGTTGCCCGGGTTGCGCATGTAGTGTGCTTCATCAATGATGGCAGTGAGAAAGGAGTGTCCAAAGAGGGTGTGCTCTAAGGACCCTTTGGCAGTTGGCAAGTCCCAAGGCCGAGCATCTTTCCTGATCTTCTTGGATATATGGAAGTTATTGTTCATTTCTTTGAACAAAGCCTGCAATACTACATGGTGAGTGACACTGAATTTTGAAAAAGCTCTATGCACCGCATGCGAGACAATGATGATTCGGTTGTGTGGTTGATGCTTGGAAAGATGCATGGGTCCTGAGGTACTCCAGAAGTTGTCACCATCGGTTTGGCTGTCATAGACGAAGATGTCCACGGATTTGGGTTGTAAGAAGACCATCAGGTTGCTCATCCACTGTGCCACGAGGGTACCAGGACAAACGATGAGGTGCGGTAATGATGGGAACTTATCTTTGTCGCCAAGAAAAGGCCATTCCACTGGAATAAGGCTGGATGAGTGTGGGTCAATGATATAGAGATGGTGAGATGCGCTTACATAGGATTCTTGGGCACTTTCTCTTGGTCTGCTGTAAGAAGATGGCCTGCATGAAAAATGCAATCACTCCAATTGCTTGTGCTGTTTTCCCAAGGCCTACCTCATCCGCAACAAGGATTCCAAGGACGCGTGAGGAGTCTGGGTCTTTGGAAAGGATGGATCATATAATAGAATGATTGCCAGCCAGCTGGTGCCAATGAAGGCGTAACTTGGAAAGATTATCAGGTAGAGCATCAGAATTCTTATAGGAGAACGAATTAGGGTTGTCCCAGGGGGTCAACCCCGATCTATCACGGATGGTGTTGAATGACGGAGGTAGGCCTGTCCTATAGCCCAACGACATGGCCAAGGATACAGGGGTCATCTTTGCCTCTTCTTCCATGCCAAAATTGCCGCCACAATCATTGAGCATCTGTTTTTCGGATAGAGCATCGGATATTGGTGGCTCCTCTTCATTCTCCATAACTTCGTCAAAGTACTCATGGTAGAGGTTGAGCACGTCACTGACGTCTTCTTCAGTAGCTAACTGCTGCAGGGCAGCAGGGTTTACCTTGGAGGGACCTAGGTATATGACTTATCAAAGAGGAAGATTAATGGAAATAATCCACATACTTTTCGCAGCTACTTGCTTTTCGATCTTCGCTCCCAAACCCTCTAGGATTACCTGAAGCTCAGCAAGCATATCCTGGGCCTTCTGTATGTTATCGACGGTATGGAAGAGCTCGGCAGTGTCCCTCCACTTGGCAACGTTACAGATGGCACGCGAGACTTTCGTCTTAGTTACTTTGCCAGTCTCAAGATCTACGATCAGTAAGAAAAAAAATAAAGGGCAAAACAGGATCGGCTTACCTTTGAATGCAGCTAGGGCTGCAGCCTCAATCTCAATTGGACGGTTCTTCATTGCGTTTACCTGAATGTGAATCGTATTCCAGGACCTCTGTGGAATAATTTGAAACGCTTCCCGCAGAGCTGGTCTCAAGACGAGGCTGCCATTTGGAAAGGCCTCTTCGCCAAACAACTTTAGCGCAAGAGAGTCCAGGATCATAGGAAGATAGTTATCGGAGGAAGGCCATGGCGCATCAATGTTGTTCTCAGAGATAAGAATATCGAGGGGGTGGATATCCCACTCTTTGAGCTCAGCAATGGTGACAGTATGAACACCCCATGAATCCCATTTTCTCATGATGAAATTGTTCCAGAACTCACGTCCTGGATAGGCCGAAGCACCCTTCGCGTTGATTGCAAAGGCAAGCTTCTTGTCTTTGTTCAGAAGAAGATGATATGCTCAGAAGTAGGACTGAACATCCACAGCATCCTTATGAGTCCAGCCTTTCGGCAGTTTGGAGTCATCATCCGGAAAGAGGCCATGGAGGATGCCAGTATGCTCCTGCCAGGCAGGCCACTGCCAGGGAGCGCCGTCAAACGAGAAAAGTTTTATCAAGGCACTGGAAGGAGTGTGACTAGGCATAGCAGAGGGGGGATGAGGGCTTCTAATGCGAGCTTGTCTTTCAAGGTAAAATCTGGGGTTTGTTATAAGACACGACACAGTACGGATATGGTTTATATAGAGGAGAAAAAAATACATATAAAAATTGGAATAGTTTACGGTGGAATTAATGTAGGCTCTCTTTAACCAGGGGTGAGGCGATGGCCACAACAAAAGGAATGACTGATTTGGAATTGGGGGTGGAACGTGTTTTACATGAGTTCTAGAGCGATAATTTGTGCTTGAATAACCAGCCGTCCGTTCAACGTGGGTGCGTTGAGAAAAAAATCACAGATGTCCAGGGGAAGACAACAAGATAAGGGTCATACAACATGCAGAGAAAGATCCAGAAATTCCAGTAAACAGCAAGGAGATAGCAGGGCCGCACAACGTGCCAGGGCCCAACATGGGGGACTTTGAAAAAAAATTGCAGCGGTCCAAGGAGAGCGGGACATTGCGGGAGGGCGAACTAGGAGCACCACATAAGGAGTCTTGAAGGTCGAGAGGATTGGGGATAGCCAGTCAGGGACGTAGAACACATTCATATTGGGGACTACTCCCTAACAGAACTCGTCGTTGCCATTACTGATGAAGAAGACCTGCATGGAACTACTTCCATGCAGGTTGCATGGTAGGTGAGGGTTGGCCAGGAAGGAGAAAGCAACGCGCTGTTCGTCTTTGACAAACAGACATGGTGGAGATGAGTTGAGCTATTTTCGGAAAATGCCAAACAATGTCGAGAGGATTTAGCACAGCCACTCCGACTGCCTGATCATGTCTGTTCGTCAAAGACGAACAGCGCGATGCTTTCTCCTTCCTGGCCAACCCTCACCTACCATGCAACCTGCATGGAAGTAGTTCCGTGCAGGTCTTCTTCATCAGTAATGGCAACGACGAGTTCTGTTAGGGAGTAGTCCCCAATATGAACATGTTCTACGTCCCTGACTGGCTATCCCCAATCCTCTCGACCTTCAAGACTCCTTATATGGTGCTTAGCGTCCTCCAGCAATGCCCGTTCCTCTTGGACGTCTGCAATTTTTTTTCTCGAAGTCCTCCACGTTGTGCAGCCCTGATATCTATCTCCTTTTTGTTTATTGGAATTGCTGTGTGCTGCTATCCCTTTGTCCTCCCCTGGTGGAAGGACGGATCATTATTCAAGCGCAAATTATTGTTTCTTTAGTTCTTCATACACAGTCGGAATATAAAACTTTCATCGAAAATTCACCCTTTGTCAATTATCCACACGCTATCTCCTATGGCCGATCTCTTCAACAACCACCCAGTCATAACCCACAGCCTGCGTGAATTTGTTGACCGTGCTTATGGCTTTCATGAAAATGATGAAACAGATGACAACTACATACACTTTGTCCTTACCGGTGAATACGTCGATGACGATGGACATCCGAAGCAGGCCTTTGTCGATGCTATTCAGAACGTCATTGAAGTTGACCACTCTCTTTTGATCTCCTGGGACTATGACTCCCTCCTTGGCATTGCCGACAAAGTCATGGTCAACTGCCCGATCTCTGTATATGTCGTTCCACATGATACTTTTGCTCTGAAGACAAGTATTCATCTCAAGCACCCTGTTACTTATCGAGGCATGAGTTTCTGGAGTCCAACTTATAATTGAATCTTTTATCTAACCAAGTATTTGTGCTATAGGAGGAGAAACTAGTTGACTACCACAAGATCCCAAATTTTGAGTTTGGCACATTTGGCATGCGCCACCACTTACATATATTTTTCCCTGCACTGTGGTCGCCCAAACGTTCCCAGCGATCAAGCGCCTACCATTTGACTGAACGCGAGCGAGCCTTCTGGTACAAAAATGGCTTTCGTCCCACGATCGTGACTTTACTTGGCCAAAGCATCGCCTCGGAATGGCCAGCCAACTATTCAATAGAGCAGTTTAGAGCGAAGAAGACAAGAGGAGGCTTTGCCTGGGGTACGAAGCTCATTCCCAGCAACATCGTTGACCACCTCGCCAACCATATTTGCACGGAACTGGATTTGAACCCCCTCATCACAGATAATGACATTGCATGGGCACGCGACTTCTTCATTCTGCACACCATCCGAGGCACAAAACATAGCACTTACCATCAGGTAGATGTTGAATCTGCGGAATACTACCTTTACAATTTTGTCTGGAGTACACAGCTCTCTTATGAAGTCCCGGAGGTTGGAGACTGGTACATCGACGTCGGTATCGAGATCAGTAGTGATCAGGAGGAATGCCTTCAATGGACTACAGCCACCCATTACCAGGTAGTCCAGCAGGCATTGCGCATTTCGGATCAGAATGCCGAGAGGATTTCCGATATTAATTCATCCAAATATTCAAGAGATCCTGTCAGCCATCTTACTGCCATTAGTGGCTTTCGTGCTGTTCCTGGCATCCGTGCTCAAGGGGAGTATGAGGCTGTGTACATCCAGGCATACACAACCGATAAGTCTATCGTTTACCACCCTGAAGGTAGGCACCATGCGAAATTTATCACCATCAAAGAGGCTATGGGCGGGGATCATCCAACAAAAACTATCGAAGGCATCTACAGTATCTATGAAGAGGCACGTACTGCTAACTCTTCAAATGCACGTCTCGAGGTCCGGGTACCTTATAGATTTGCCACAGAAGTCCTAATGCAGTTTGACCCTGATACATTAAAGGACTGTCTTTGTTCGTTTACCCATCAGGAGTGGTGGTAAGTCTTTTTTTCTTCAATGTTACCCTTTATATTGATTTATTTATTCCCATAGGTCTTTCCACATGACGAGGCTGCTGGCGATCAGCAAAGCTCTCTCCCACCAAGCCAGTGGTGCAACCCGTAGTCGACTCATTCCTGAATCGCTCACATTGACTGCAGCGTGTGTGTGGTTGCTGAATGGATTACATGCTCGCCCTGAAGATGGACCAGCAGCAAGATGACTCATGGATGCAGCTCTTCCGTTATCGGAGGCTGAGGGCCTGAATACCGATGTTCTCGCATATAACACGTCCAGGCAGGCAGATTGGCAGGAGGAGGAGGAGGAGGAGGAGGAGGAGGAGGAGGGAGATGGAGATGAAGATGGAGAACCCAACAATCGCCGCTGCTCTCATGGCCGGGTTCCTTATATACCCTATGGCTGCGTCTTTTTCCGTCATATAATGGTCGGTGAAGTTGTTCCTCGCCTACACATCGGTGGAACCCTCCTTACAGAACCAGCTTTTAAGTTTTGGTTTGATGGCATGACGTTGGACCAGGTCCAGGCAATGTATCAGAAGTCAGGCATTATCCCCAGGGATGCGCTTGCTGGTAAGCGCTCTACAAATAAAGGAAGGATGCCGACCTATATCAACTTCACTGGCCAGCCCGAACCAACTCTATTCGACCTACAATCTCAGGGTCATATGCTCCCCCCTCCTATGCAGGATGATGGCTTGGATATAGACAATCATGAGACCCCTCCTCCTGCTGACAAACATCCTACAATCGATACTTTCCTTTCCCAACTCTGGCGTCAATTCGTCATTGATCTCACTGGCAAGGCACCTAATCCACGGGGAATCACAAACCCCTCTTACCTCAAGCTTACCACGGTCGAACGCCGAGAAGGGAAAGAAGATATATACAAGAATCTAACCCTTTCCGATGTTTTCACCCATGTCACCTACAAGAACGCTTCCACCACCAATTGGCAGAGGGCCTTCAAATGGCTCTTTCCTGAGCCTGGTTACAAGACCACGAATGCCGTCCAGAATTACCCTAGCTCACCATATTTTGTGACGTGGATGACCTTTATCGAGGACCCTAAAAATTCGACCCTCATTTCCGCATCACGCTTAGAAATCTGGAAACGAGTGAGGAAGTGGAGCTGGATCCCAGATGCACAACAAGACAAGATGTGGCCAACATCCACAGCATCAGGATTTACTCGTTGGCCCAGTTCTTCCAGGCGTGGTGGTAAGGATCGAGCTGCACCTTGCATTCTCCTGAAGCGCCATGCAGTTCCAGACTTTGCTGATGAGGGCGAGGAATAGTATCTTTGTTGTTACATCTTAAACTGCTTCATAATTGTTTGGCACATTCAATGTTTTTTTCTTGGATATTTAATTAATAAATAAACATTATTCAAGGATTGAGCACTCTAAGATCGCTCCAGCATGGAAGTAGTTCCATGCAGGCCATTCCATCCCTGATCTTCGTCTTCATCATTGTCCACAAAGGCAATTGATCAGATTTGCAAGGTGTCCATTCTTCAATGACAACGAACAGCAAGTAACTGGCTTCCTCCCTCACATCCATCACAAGTTCTATTGTGGAGTAGTTTCAAATATGAAGGTGTTCGTGTTCTTGGCTGATGAAGTGTTACTTTTATTTATGCTAAATCAAATTCACTTTACAGTTGAATAACAACTGCTGGTATGTGGCCTCCATGGAATGCCTATGCGGTACACCATATGAAATTCATGTTACCTACCAACAGTTGCTTGTGTTCCACAGATTTTACCTCAATTGAAGTACAAATTATTATTTGTTTCTATCTGTTCATCTACCCTTGAGCCAGTCAGAATGTAGAACACTTATCAAAATGATTATTCACATAATCTCCTATGGCTGATAGTTTCAAGAGCCTCGATTAAACTTACTGACCATGCTTAACACTTTGTCATTACAGGTGAATGCTGTATGTGTGGTACATGTCGTCACTGACATTCCCGAGTCACAAGTGAAATTTTGCAGTGAGTACTGTATGTGCTGTACATGTCGTCTGTGATGTCCCAGACTTACAAGTGGAATTTTGTAGTGACGTGCTAAACATGTCGTCGTGGACATTCCAGACTCACAAGTAAAATTGTGCAGTAAGTACTGTACATGGTGTACATGTCTTCATTGACGTTCCAGACTCACAAGTGAAATGGTGCAGTGAGCACTGTACGTGCTAAACATGTCGTCGTTGAAGTTCTGTATGTGGTGAGTATTGTATGTGATATACATGTCGTCATTGACGTTCTGTCCTCACAAGTGAAATTTTGTGGTAAGTACTGTATGTGCTGTACATGTTGTCATTGACGTCCCCGACTCACAAGTGAAATTTTGCAGTGAGTACTGTACGTGCTGTACAACATGTCGTCATTGACGTTCCAGACTCACAAGTGAAATTGTGCAGTGAGTACTGTATGTGCTAAACATGTCGTCATTGAAGTTCTGTATGTGGTGAGTACTGTATGTGCTATACATGTCGTCGTTGATGTTCTGTCCTCACAAGTGAAATTTTGTGGTGAGTACTGTACGTGCTGTACATGTCGTCGTTGAAGTTCTGTCATCAGAAGTGAAATTATGTGGTGAGTACTGTACATGCCGTCCTTGACATTCTGTCCTCACAACTGAAATTATGCAGTGAGTACTGTACATGTCATCGTTGACATTCTGTCATTACAAGGGAAATTATGTGGTGAGTACTGTACATGTCGTCGTGGACATTCTGTCCTCACCAGTGAAATTATACAGTGAGTACTGTACATGCTGTCATTGATGTTCTGTTCTCACAATTCAAATTATGCGGTGAGTACATGTTGTCATTGACGTTCTGTCATTACAAGTGAAATTATGTGGTGAGTACTGTACATGCCGTCCTTGACGTTCTGTCCTCACAAGTGAAATTATGCGATGAGTATTGTACATGCCATCATTGACGTTCTGTCCTCACAAGTGAAATTATGCGGTGAGTACTGTACATGCCGTCGTTGACGTTCTGTCCTCACAAGTGAAATTATGCGGTGAGTACTGTACATGCTGTCTTTGACATGCTATCCTCACAAGTGAAATTATGTGGTGAGTACTGTACATGCTGTCCTTGACGTTCTGTCCTCACAAGTGAAATTATGCGATGAGTATTGTACATGCCATCATTGACGTTCTGTCCTCACAAGTGAAATTATGCGGTGAGTACTGTACATGCTGTCGTTTACGTTCTGTCCTCACAAGTGAAATTATACAGTGAGTACTGTACATGCTGTCATTGACGTTCTGTTCTCACAATTCAAATTATGCAGTGAGTACATGTTGTCGTTGACGATCTGTCCTCACAAGTGGAAGTATGCGGTGAGTACTGTATGTGCTGTACATGTTGACTACTGTATGTGCCATACATGTTGTTGTTGATGTTCTGTCATCACAAGTGAAATTGTCCGGTGATAAGCATAACAAATAAAAGTCCTCATATATATTTATATGGCCACTCTGCGAGACAATGCCCCCCCCAACCCCCCAAGGGGGGATCATTGAACGTTCTGACCCTAAGCAGCTAAGCCAAACACTAACGCGGCCTTTGGCCGCCGAGGCAACCCTAACCGAGCTTAACATGGTTACACTGAGACTTTCCCATGAGTGAGTCAGATGACCTAGCATAACTATAAAAATCTCCCAATGGCCATCAAAAGTCCTCATGACAGCCAAGCGGAAAAAATCCATTTCACGTCCATACCCCCCCTCAATAGAATCCCCTCGTCGATACATCGCAACACACTCCCACACACCCCTGCTGATCCAAGTTGTGAAATTTTTCATATTTGTTCCAAACAAACAAACCACAAGGAATTTGGATTTCCACCAAAAATGGAATCACATGTGGGGGGCATCACCCTGTGCTGACCCCGATCACCCCCAGATTATACTGCGGGAAAGACTACAGATCACCCGACGCCTGGGTGATCATCACCCAATGATCAATGCAGGAATCCAACAGGATTCCATAAAGCTTCAAGCAGATGCAAAGAAATGTAAGCAACCCAAACAAACAGAACCCAAAAAGTAGTCAGGAACACGTCCAAAACAGCCAAAACCTGCAGATCACCCAGGTCTGGGTGACCGGAGAACTCTTGTTGTCTGAAGCGCAATATGGATAGAACTGGACATGCATGCCATACCCAATGCAAATCTATTTGTCTGTCCAGAACTTCAATGAAGAACTGGATGATGCATACCATACCCACTGCAAATTTACTGGGGTATCCACTAACTCTGGTGCAACAATGACGAACAGCACAATGCACAATGTACCTGCTGCAAATTACTCATTCCTCCACAACCTCGATGAGGAACTGGACAACACATCCCCTACCACAGCAAATTTACTTGGGCATCCACAACCTCCATGAGGAACTGGACAATGCATCCCCTACCACAGCAAATTTTCTTGGGCATCCACAACTATACTGCACCCAGTGCAAATCTATTTCTCTGTCCACGACTTCTAAGACGACCTGGACATGCATACTGCACCCAGTGCAAATCTGTCTCTGTGTCCACAACTTCTAAGACAAACTGGACATGCATACTGCACCCAGTGCACATCTGTCTCTGTGTCCACACTTTCTAAGACAAACTGGACATGCATACTGCACCCAGAACAAATCTGGTTCTCAGTCACAACTTCTAAGATGACCTGGACATGCATACTGCACCCAGTGCAAATCTGTCTCTGTGTCCACAACTTCTAAGACAAACTGGACATGCATACTGCACCCAGTGCAAATCTGTTTCTCTGTCCACAACTTCGAGGAAGACCTGGCCCATGCATACCAGTGCAAATCTGTTTCTATGTCCACCACTTCGATGAAGAACTGGCCCATATACACATGCTCACACAACAGTATGAGTCCTCAGGAGAATTGCTACAATACTCATGTTGCATTTCTGTGTACAGTCCTCCCCATACAATTCCTGTCATACAGCAGTAGTGGAGATGTTGTGCAGTGATCCAATACATTACACGCATCATCTACATTACAATGTCATGTGATCACACTCTACCATTCTCTCTCACAATCTCCACCACCCTACTCCCCTTCCCCCACCACCCTACTCCCCTAGTTTTCCACCCTACCCTACAATCTCAAATATATCTCCTGATAACCCTAAGTTCACTGTGTTTCACAGCTTCAACATCACTGATGATGTAGTCAGTTGTTCCAGGATTCTGCAGAAGCTCAAAGGCAAGGTTATAAGATATTCAGCTTATGATATGAACTGCCTGCTGTCTCTCCTTTTTCATAGCTGCTTTCCAGCCACCATAATTTTGAAAAGTGCAGAAGTGATGCACATCTCCTTTCTTCATACCCATAAGCTCATAAGATTTATGTAGCTTATTAAGATGCCAAAGTCCAACAAGAGGAATATCCTGCTTTGTGTGAAAAGAGATGCCAAGATCCAGGTAGAGCTCTCCATAGCTTCTGTCCAACATGTACTTCCAATCAAATGCACTGAAGATAGCAGCTAGTTCTGGAGGCCTTTCTGGATGATTTGTAGGAGTTTGGAGGCATTGTTTCATTACAAGTTTGACTCCTTGTGCATCTGCTGCAAAAAAAAATGATTCATATCAACCAAGAAGTGTGGGATTGGCTTGAACTTTGTGTGTTTCATAGTTTTAATCAAGGTCATAATCAAGTTCTTTCATGTGAATGTCACAGACTGGTGCTTTCTGTTGCCTGTCTTCCAGTGTAGCTCCTGTACAGACCCTGGAATATATTCCAAGACTGCAGGATTGTCCACAAATGTTTCTCTGCATGCAGGAATGATGACTTCAAACATCTATAATTCTTGAACCTCCTTTGGTATTACAGTTTTGTATCTTTGAAGTTGGCCATCCTTCCAAATCATTCTTGGAAAGAAGACAATAAAGTTGACTCTCCTATGATCTTGGCCACTGTGAGCAAATTCCATGTGAGGAATATTGCTAAGTTTCACATTTTTGGGAGAACACTGCTCAGAGTCATCAATGGGTGGATGAACCAAGTTGACAGATATAAAATTGTCAACACCAAAAGGTTGTTTGCTCCCATAGCTGATGTTGAGATGCAAATCCATGGATTTTGCAGAGAATTCGTCTGTGACCCAGGAAAAGCTGTCAATGTCAGATGATATTTGAATCTGATCCAGAGGTACTTGAATTCCATCCTTTTTGGTTGCGGTTTCATAAAATTGTCTATTTATTTGGAACCAACAAAGGTCGGTTCAAACCAGGTGTAATCAGTTATATAGTAGCAAAGTGGGAAGTTTGCAAATACCAAGATAGTACTAAGGCGGCGGTTCTGAAAGGTACATCAGAAGTACCAGAGGGATCAGAGAGGGCTTGGCTTCAGCTTTTAAGAAGCTGCACCCTTTGCTTGCCAAAGTGCCCAATTTCAAGGACAAAGGTTTTCAGTAGTTGAGCGGAAGTCCAATGGGAATGCTGAGGGAAGTTCCAAGTTCAGAAGAGGGAAGTTCAGAGGAGTAACTACTCTTTTATACTAGTGATGGTAGCAACCGGAGTTACCAATGATTACTGAAGGCTGTATAGTGCAGTGTAGTGTCTAAGGAAACAAGTGTATCTAGGCTGTAATAACTAAGCTACGAAAGTCCAAGATATCAGGCTGTGATTGGTGGAAACTGACCAGAGGTCCAAAAAGTCCGACAAGTGTAATGAAATGTTACACCTCAAAAGATTGTTGAGATTGGGTATTTCAAGGGGGGCATCCAGGCAATCCATTGCCACTAGAAAAGAATAATGAAGTCGGTAACAAATGATTTTAGCCCATCTATAGTCCATAGGTTTATTGCATCTTGGAAAGTATTAAACTCTGGGCATTGTCCACCTTTCAGATAGTGAGAGTGAGCACTAAGCCAGATCTCTCCTGAAAACTGCATGAAAACAATTTTTGATTCTTGCAGCTTAAGACTGCTTTCATCAAAATCCACTGGCTTGAGAAATTGATCAGGAACTGTGGAAAGAAGTTCTTCTAGAAGCTTCCAAGAAATACAAATTCCCCATGGATATTCTTTCTCTAAGGCATGATTTGTAACAGCCAAATGGGGGTATTTTGGTGTTTTCTGTTTCTTGATTGTTTTGATAGTGGTTTTACCATATGCCTTCTGGACTTCAACATCATATTCCTCCTGGATATCAGGAAGAAACCCCCTCTCTCCATCAAGTTCTTGAAGGAAAAATGCTCCAAAGGACATCATAACCTCTTCAAAATGTAAATCCCTCAATGATTTTGCTAGAAAAGCATGTCATCAAACTTTTAACCATCATTAATCATTTTATGACCCCTACAGTCACACAATCTTGAACAACAAAGAATTCCTGCCATGCAGGCATGGTTGAAGGAATTTCTGCTATTTGCCGATCCCCACTTCCCAACCCTAGACCAGCTTCTACCTTCAGCTCTTCAAGCCATCCCTTGAATATCTTTCGTCAAATCGGCTCTGATGCTCCATCCATCAGTGCTAATCTGATGTCTCAAACTCAATCTGAATCCCACCGTTCCCCAACTCCTCTTGATTATGTTGATCCTCCTCAGGATGACAACCCCGAACAACCACAAGACCCACCCAGACCTCCTGAGGAGCCTGATAGCCCCGGCGGACCCAGTGATGATCCTGACCCCAAAGAACCAGATGATCCTGAAGGTGACAATGATTGCCCAGATCCTAATGATAAGTTCCTCGAGGCTCTTTTTGAACTTTCGGACAGTCTTTGGACCCTCTGACAACCCCAAGCCCCTAAGCCATGCAAGATTAAGGTTTGTGAGCCTGATACATTCAATGGAACTAATCCCAAGAAACTCCATGGTTTCCTCATCTCATGTAACCTTCACTTCCGAGATCGTCCCGATGTCTTCACCTCTGATAAGAAGAAGATCATCTTCATCCTCTCATATCTCAAGGGATCCACACTCAGTTGGTTTGAACCCAGTCTTAATGACCCAACCAGCTCTGCACACTGGATGTAATTCTTTGTGAAATATTATATTTGAGACTAAATTTCTGTTTGTAGAAATTTAGTCACAAATATAATATTTCACAAAGAATTTCTAACTATATTTGAGAAAGGAGGAATTATGAGGCTGGCCTTGTGATTGTCATTCCTCTTACCTGACTCACACAAAAATGCACACCATGGGACTTCAACAAGAAGTGCCACAAAGCTTTTGAGTAGATCAAGCAAGAGTTCACTCATGCCCCTGTTGTTACTCAGTGGTTACCAGATTCCAAGTTCACCCCATTGCTTTTCACTCACGCTCCTTCAATTCCGCAGAACTCAACTAGGACACCCACAACAAGGAATTTTTGGCCATCTTTGAAGCCTTTAAGCACTGGCATCAATATTTTGAAGGCAGTGGTACTCTGATCGATGTGGTCACAGATCACAAAAATCTTGAGTATTTCAGCACTACTAAATTGCTAACCTGCGACCAAGCCCGATGGTCTGAATACCTTTCACAGTTCAATCTCATCATCTGCTTCCACCCTGGGAAATTAGGAGCCAAACCCGATGCACTCACTAGATGTTGGGACGTCTACTGCAAAGGGGGAAATAGTGACTTTGCCTCAGCATATCTGACCAACCTATGACCAGTCTTTACCCAAGAACAGCTTGCCACTTCCCTTTGCGCTACTTGTCTCGCAACACCCATTATTTGTCATGCTGTTATCATGGACATCAAGAAACTTCATAATGACATCCATGCTTCCTTACCCTGTGTTGCCATGGCTTGAGCTTTTTTTGCTATCTTGGGAAATAAATTACATAAAATCACTAAAATATTTGAGGAGCTAGATCCCATCAAAAGCTGAGGGGTCTCCTGCCAACTCTAAGTGATTGGAGAAGCAGTTCCTGAGATATTCCAGTGGCTTTGAAATGGCTCAAGCCAAGCCATTTCAAAGCCACTGGAATATCTCAGGAACTGCTTCTCCAATCACTTAGAGTTGGCAGGAGACCCCTCAGCTGTTGATGGGATCTATGTAGCTCCTCAAATATTTTAGTGATTTTACATAGTTTATTTCCCAAGATAGCAAAAAATGCGACTTGAGCCATGGCAACACTACCTGAGGCTGAGGCTTGACCCCACCTCTGCAGTGCAACTCCTGAACCCTACTGCACCTAATTGGACTTTGGACAAAAGCAGACTTCTCTGCCAATATGACTGCATCTATGTCCTGGATGTTGCAGACCTCCAACCCAAAGTCCAACAATACAAGCTGTAAGAATGTTCTTACATCAGCTTAGTAATACACATGGTCACCTGACCATTCGGACACCTATGTACATGGAACATAGTACTCAGTCTTGTCTTATCTTAATACCTTCCACAATACATCCTGTTCCACTTTAGTTTCTATGTGACCTTAGTGTTGGATGCTCCTGCATCCTTCCACTTTTTTTTAAAGTTGAATGGATCACCCATGCTCTCCCCTGCCCTTCCCTGTTACCACACACCATGCTGTTATCTCATGCCACACTGGTAGAATTTAGAATTTTTTTTAACAACTCACGTCATCTTGCTGTCTCAATGCCCGCACCCTCCCCCTTCCCTTGACACTGTCCACAGTACATACAATCTCTGGGATCCAGATCATCAGATAAGATCACCTTATCACCCCATCACACTTCTTAACCTTCTACCCACCCCACTAATCCTTCATTAAAAGGAAGCCCCGTGCTTCAAATTGCATATACACCACCAAATACATGCGCCTTTAAAATTGCAGGAAACACAACTGTCACAAATGGCACACCCTTCAGTCTTGCCACCACACCTGCTGCTGAGGCATTCTGGCTTCCCAGAACACCACCCCCACATCATCTCCACTGCCATCTCTGACTTCATCACCAACATCGAACCATGCCCCATCACCTCCTACTGTCAACCTGCCTTGTGTCCACCAACCTTGCTCATACTCTTCCAACTCAGATTCTAGCCCACTGAACCACCCACCCTGCATGGCACCTGTAGATCCTGTTATTGTGAATATGCTGTATGCTCCCACCACTGTCTTGCAAGCATCGTCCAGCCAACCACCCCTCTTATCTGCCGGTTCCATCACCATCTCCAACCTTCACAAATTCGAATACACATGCAAAAGATTCTTCACTTACAAAGAAATCCCTGCTGAGGAAGCCATGGGCTGAATCATCTATTCCTTCAAATCAGAGCTCATGCAGTCTTGGATCGAATCTGATGGCGACCGCCTGATCAAACTCACCTTCACAGAGTTCATGCTGGAGGTCAAACAAAAGTGGCTGCCAATGGACTGGGAAGATGAGGTTCGCGCCTCAGGGTGACCACAAATTTTACCCATGGTCTGTCTCTGTCCACAAAGCTAACAACGAGCTGGAGTCTGCTGATTTGTTGCAACATATTCCTCGTGAATGCTTCCGAGTGCATTTAGTTGCTCATTTGAACCCCTCTCTCCATCTCTGTTAGGGTGACACCCACTATCTGCTAGCTAAGACCATGTGGGTTCTCTCTACAAGAAGGGGGCGGGATCCGCGTGCGTGATGGGGAATTGATGGTTTTGATGCGAGGGGTTATTAATAGGTGAGTTTGTTGAGATAGGCCTTTCACACCGAAAATGTAGGTGGAATACCTAAGAGAACACAACTGGGGTCCCCTAGGCATATATTTAGGGTTTATATACTATGTTACATATATTGTACATTGTTGTTACCGACGCACTCGTACATGCGCGTACATTTTGATGCATGTGAAATAAAATTCTCACGCTATCAAAATGTAGCGTCATTTGGCGTCATGTAGCATAATTTGACATAATAAAATAAAAATGAAAGTTTATTAGGTAATGGGGTGGTTTCCTAACATTACCCCCCTTTTATGCCTCAACTTCCAGGTGAGAAAATATTATGTTTGTCCCCTCTGTGAAATTTTGGTAAGGCCAGAATTTCATCCCCTCATACACCATTCTCACAATGCGATGTGGAACATTCAGATTACATTTAAAGAATTGGGCGATCGCGTTATGCGCTCACTTACAATTCTCTTCGGGTTCCCATGAATTATTTTCGTTGGTATAGTTTTTCCACTTTATTAAGAACTCCAATTTGTTCCATCAAAGATGTGAGTCTAGAATTTCTTCAACTATGTATTCTGGAACACCTTCTACTATTATCGGAGGTTGCGGAGTAGTTTGTTGGCCAGGAATAGTGGGCGGACAGTAAGGGCATAGGCAGGATATGTTAATCTCGGGATCAATCTTAAATGATTGGGGTAATTTTAGCACTACCGCATTAGGTGAGATCACTTTAGAGATCGCATATGGGCCAACTTGTTTTTCCATAAGTTTCCTCGAAGGTCATGGAATATTCAGGTCCTTGGTACTTAGCCATACCAAGTCACGAACTTTGTACTCTGGAGCGTGTGCTCGAGTACGATCTGTGTGTCACATCATGTCATCACGTGCTTTCTTCAATGCCGCCTCTGCTTCCTCTTGTACCCTTTGCATCTTAGATACAAAATCTTCTACTGACTGTACTTTGACTTCCCTTCTGGGTTCTACTCCCATGCGAGGATGTTATCCATAATTCGCGAAAAAGGGTGACACGTGTAGCTAAATGGAATTTGTTATTGTGGGAAAATTCAGCAATTGCCAACCATTCGGGCCAGTTGGTTTGTCGGTAGTTGACAAACATATGTAGGTACTGCTCCAACTCCTGATTCATTCTCTCTGTCTGCCCATCAGTCTGCGAGTGATATGCCATAGATAATTTAGTTTGAATTCCCAATATGTTGTTTAGTTCTTGCATAAACATGGAAGCAAATTGTGGTCTGTGATCGGAGATAACGGTATTGGGTAACCCATGTAACTGCCATACCTGATGTAGATAGAGGCATGCCAAGCCCAATGATGAGGTTTCTGTAGTAGTAGGAATAATATGGACCTCCTTTGTAAAGTGGTTGCATACTACGAATATTGCATTGTACCCTTGAGCCTTGGGTAATCCGGTAATAAAATCCACAGATATATCTCGCCACGGTGCTTTAGGTATAGGGTTTGGCATTAATTTTCCTGCAGGTTTCTCTGGAAATTTCTTCCCCCTCATGCACGTATCACATCCATCCACAGACCCCAACACATACTTCGAAATTCCAGGCCACCAATAATTTCTCATTACTAATTCCAACGTCTTCCATCTTCCTGGGTGTCCGGCAATCAGTGTATTGTGATGTAACCAGACAATCTCCCTTCGCAAATCCTGATCCTTCAGTACATACACTTTTCCTCAAAACAACACCAACCCTTGTTCCTCAGCCCATTCGTCTCCTTTGATATTACCTTTCTTCTCTCCCTTCAGAGCTTTCACGGCTTCCACTACTTCATCGTCCATTTCCAAACATTGTCTAATTTTAGACAACATTTCCGTTTCCGAGCTATCTATTAATAGATGCCCTTGACGCATAGCGCAAATGCGAAGGTATTTGGGTTTGAGTAAGGTAACATTTTTATTGTCCTCCTCCACCCCCCTTTTATGATCAATACGTCTGGATAATGCATCTGCTTTCCTCATTAAGCTTCCCGCTTTGTGGACCAAGTGAAAATTGAAATGGGATAGGAATAGTGCCCAACATGCTTGCCGGTGATTAAGCTTTTTAGTGGACATGAAGTATTGCAGATTTTGATGATCCGTCCAGATCTCAATTTGATGCGTACATCCCTCCAAATAATGCCTCCACGCCTCCAATGCTCGTATTATCCCCAACATCTCTTTGTCATGCACATCATAATTCCTCTCCACATCATTCAACCCTTTTGACAAGTATGCACAAGGATGCCATTTGTCATCTTTGCACAGCATTGATAATACTGCTCCAGTAGCAAAATCGGATGCATCGGATTCCACTTGCAAAGGGCATGTGAAATCTACTGGGGCTAATATTGGTCCCTCCACAAACTTCCTCTTCAACTCCTCAAACACTGTCTGCTGCTGCTCTCCCCACCTCCACACTACTCCCTTTTGCGTAAGGTTATGTAAGGGTGCGGCAATTTTAGAAAAATTGTGCACAAAGCGACGATAATAATTTGTGAGTCCCAAGAAGGCTTGAACCTCCTTGACACGGGTGGGCGCAGGCCAATCTGTGATCACCTGTACCTTGATCGGATCCATTTTGATCCCATCAGGGCTGATCAATAATCCTAGGAACTCGATCTCGCTTGCCCCAAACACACACTTCTCTGGTTTCAAAAATAGATCGTTCTCCACCAACCTCCGTAACACCTCTTGCACTATTGCTTCATGATTCTCTTCATCCTCCGTGAATATCAGAATGTCGTCAATAAATATTATTACCATGCCTTTGTCTATTACGTCCTTGAAAATGTAGTTCATCATATTTTGAAAGGTCGGGGGACTATTAGTCATCCCAAAAAACATGACAAGCGGCTTGAAGGATCCTCGACACATGGCAAATGCAGCCTTCCACTCATCTCCTTTCTTTATTTGTACATTGTTGTATCCCCATCGTAAATCCAATTTTGTAAAGACCTTGACCTTTCCCACCTTATCAATTATTTCTGAGATCAACGGCAGGGGGTATGCATTCTTCACTGTCCACTCATTCAGATACCTATAATCGGTACACATCCTCTTCCTGTGGTCTTTTTTGGGCACGAAGAATATTGGTGACGTCTGCGGTGATTTCGAAGGTTGTCTTTGCGCAATTGCTCCTTCAGGAATGCATCCACTTCTTCTTGTTCCATCGGAGATAATGGATATACCTTTGACTTCTTCGGCACAAACCCTGGCTTCATCTCAATCGCATGATCCCATGGCTTCCGCACCGGCATTCGCTCAGACTCCTTCTTTTGGAACACTGACAAATGTTCATGATACACTTTTGGCACCCATTCCTCCACTGGCTTCTCCACCTTCACGATATTCTTGTCCCACAGCTGTCCTCCACGAACTGCTCTAAAGGTTTGCTTCTGCTCTTCTTTCTCAATCATGATCGGAACATCCCCATTTGGCATTTCCTCATCCTCCACTTCCTCCATCGTAACAGAATACTTTTTCGGACCTTCTTTCTCTTTCTTTTTCCTTTTTTCTTTCTTCATCTTCCTCCCATACACATTACATTCCTTAGGACAACGAGTCATTTGTACTTTCCCAGTTTTCCAATCAATTTCGGGATTATGCTTCCATAACCATGGACATCCTATTATTAGATTGGTTTTCCCAAGATCGCACACTTCGAATATGGCTCGCTCCTGATGCTCCTGATACTTTAGTACCATAGTCACCTCCTCCTTGATAGTTCCTCCACGATTGACTGTTCCATCAATATTGTACACCATTATAGGTTGCGCCAGCTTGCATGTGTTAATACCATTTCCGGTAATTAAGGATTGATTAATAAATAATCCTGTAGCACCACTGTCAAGCAACGCTTCCACATCAATAGCTGCATGCGTGTCCACTGTCTTCAGTCCCACAGTCAAGGTGATTTCGGGTTCTATTCGCGCAGAGCGAATAAAGAGTTTAGGGGTTTTCGGAAATGACATGTGACAATTTTCTTTGTTGCGTGATTCGCAACAGTTGTACTCCTCCTCGATTTCCTTTTCTGATTTACTCTGGGTTTCCTTGGATACTAATACATTGTGACGATTCTGGGTCACCAATGGGGAAACCTTCACTGGGACTCTTCCACAAAATTCTCCTGCTTGCCTTCCTCCTGCTTCACTTCCTTGATTGTAGCTCCCCTGATCTTTCTCTTCTGCTTGCAATACTTAGAAATGTGTCCTAACTGCCCACAGTTAAAACATTTAAGTGGGGCTCATCTCCCCACTTGATCAACCTCCATTGCCTCTGCTGGTGCTGCTGACTCCATAACTATAGGTGTCACTGCCATGGCCAGTGGCTGTGCCCTCGGAGCTTGCACCTGAGGCGCCTTTCCTTTCTCGGACTTTCCTCCTGATGACTTTCCAAATTTACTACTTCCGTACATCAACTTTGACTCCACCTGTTCCTGCCGATATTGCCGGTCAAGGTGCATTGCCCAATTATACCACTCATCCAACTTCTCTGGCATAGAAGGTAGTCGGTAGATAGACTTGAATAAAGAGGGATTTAATCCTGCTTTCAAAAACTCTACCAATGTGGCTTCTCCCATGTCCGTTTGCGAAGCTTCTGCTTTGAACTGCAAAATAAATTCATCCGCCATTAAGGAACCTTGGTGCATGGTCTTTAATTTAGCATTGGCTGTCGCCTTTGGATTAGGGTCTCCAAACTGTGCCTCCAATCTCTCCAGAAATTCCTTGAAGGTTGCAAATGGTTTATTTCCCACGGCAATTTGATTAATAGCCTCATTTCTCCAGAACTGTGCTTTCCCCCCCTGAATGTATGAGAGAGCAAACATAATCCTAGACTCGGCTGTATGAAACTCTGGCTTCCTCCCATGGATGTACAATACTATAGAGCTGATGAAGGATTTTGTATTCTCCATGGTACCATCAAAGATTTGCGGGGGCGCATACTTAGGTAAGCACCCTTTTCCATTTCTGGATTTCTCCACTGTCTCATCCTCCTGCGATATCCACTCCACCATCTCCTCCATCCCATCATCTCTTTCTCCTGTCGTCTCTGGCTGTACTTCCACTTGTCTGGGCTGTGATGCTGCCAATACTGACACTAATTGCGACATTTGCGCTGTGAGTGCATCAATCTTCGCCTCTAGTGCTGGTATGGGAACAGGATTAGGACCAGGATTAGAAGTTGAAGGTTCGGACATAATTGTAGAATCTGTGATGAATCACTTCTTCGACAAATTCAAAATTTTACTTCGAGACCTCTCCAAACATCTACGGGTCACGTGATGAGGTTCGTCGAGGTTCGTCAATGGTTCGTCATTCGTCGGGCGCCTATTTTGACACTTCGGATCAACAACCCTTCCAACAGTGCCTGATCTCGGAGATATCACTGAATTCGGCTTGTAACTAAAATAGTCGTCCGAATAGAGTGATGTAAATCGTAACTAAACCAGATCTGATCGGTTGTCTGGTTGCAGCTGTCCTAATGACGAGCGCTGCCTCTCGATCACTGGCAGTCACAATGTAAGGCGAGGCCTGGCATCGGCTTACGAAAGAAAAGGTAGATTACGTATATACAAGTACTTCCGGCTCGTGCCGAAAGGATGAGTAATCGGATGTGGCGCAGTGAAACAATGACGTATGCGCAAGTAAGAGAAGGCGCACTGATATGGGAAGTTGTGTTCTTCTGTTAGGGCGACACCCACTATCTGCTAGCTAAGACCGTGTGGGTTCTCTCTACAAGAAGGGGGCGGGATCCGCGCGCGTGATGGGGAATTGATGGTTTTGATGCGAGGGGTTATTAATAGGTGAGTTTGTTGAGATAGGCCTTTCACACCGAAAACATAGGTGGAATACCTAAGAGAACACAACTGGGGTCCCCTAGGCATATATTTAGGGTTTATATACTATGTTACATATATTGTACATTGTTGTTACCGATGCACTCATACATGCGCATACATTTTGATGCGTGTGAAATAAAATTCTCACACTATCAAAATGTAGCGTCATTTGGCATCATGTAGCATAATTTGACATAATAAAATAAAAATGAAAGTTTATTAGGTAATGGGGTGGTCTCCTAACAATCTCGCCTACCGTGCCTCAAAGAAAGAACTCGATGCAATAGAAGACATTGAAACTTGGATTCACCGCATCATCCTCCTTGACCTCCAGCTAGCTACACATGAAAAACAGATCTCCACAAGCATGGCCCAGGCGGTCAGGTATGCTGCAAAGAACTCACAGTCATCCAACTGCACCACACACATGAACACTTTGAATACTGCTATGACTGCTACCACCAACACCAACACCTCATCGAACTCCCTTGTTGCCTTCATTGCCATTCCAAAGCTGAGCCAGCATGAGAAGGATCTCCTCGACCTTCATCAAGGATGCTGCAAGTGCCGCACATTCTATGCTGTCCACTTCTCCTGTACCTGCACTGCCGACTGCCCCTTGTTAGATACTTGCAAGAAGGTTACTGCCACCTACGCTGCAAAAGCAAAGGCCGCCTTCGAAAACAAGTCCATCCCTGTTGTTGTGGCCATTTTTGGCGAGGACATGGATGAGGACTTCATCAACAAAGATTTCATCAACTCTGATGAATTCAACGAGTACGTACCTCCTCATCCTACACCCCCCCTCCCCAAACACTTGTGGTGGGATTGCTACATTGATGCGCCACTCACCTGTGCACCTTCCCCTATATGAGCGCTAATCGATCATGGCGCATCTCCAGTTCTGATATCTGACAACACCGTCGAACTCTATGGCCTCGTCCGTCGCACACTCTTCAAACCTTTCGCTGTATCTGCTGCCTTTGTTCCTGGCCAATCAATTGCCAAGCCTGTTCTCTTAACACAGTATTGTAGATTAAATGTATCTTCCCTTGACACACGCTGGAAATCATGAATGCTAAATGCCATCATTTGTCCCAACTTACAAGCAGATGTGATCCTGGGACTGGCTTTCCTCATGAGAAACAAAATAGTAGTCGACACCAAACTGTGAATTGTAATTGCTAAAGAAATGGGCTACGACCTTCTTCACCCACCTGATCCCATCAATGCTCATGTACAACCACAGATTTCACCATGAAGAAAGCAAACACTTTTGTGCCATGGATCTCATGCAGCAAGTATTCCTCCTCCCCACCCCTAGTTCGCTTTTTTGACTATCTTATCCTATGTAGCTTTGATGGTAGGCTCTCCCCATCGTTTGTAAGGTCTCTATGATGCATTTATGATGCTCATTCATGCAGTGGGATGAACAGGAGAGCTGGTGAGTCACCATCTCTGATATCACACTAACACATAATTTGGCATCCACCCACTGGCCCCCTAGTCTCTATACTTGGTATACAACTCTATATGGTACCCTCACACCCTTTTAGCTGTACACCTTTGGTCCTGATCCAAATGCCAGCTCAGCAGTGGGTACCCTCTCCTCCTCCCCTACATTTTCGCTTTTTTCCCACTGTAGTCACTGCCTTATGGGCTAGAGCACTTATCCCTATCATGTACATAGACCTTGACATGATTTTATTGGCCTGGATATCAAGGGAGAGCCTCATGCATAAGTACAACAATCTCTCATTCTCACTTCAAGAAGGTAGTGCTCTAGCAGGCTTATCAGGGCAGGTAAAGTGGAAAGGATGGCAGGTAGTCATTCTATGTACACATGTAGTTAATGTAAGCAAAAGAAACCAAGGGAAATGGTGCAGAATGAAGGAAATAGTGAGCTCGCTGTCAGAGACAGTGAGCACAATGTTAGCCAACATGGGCGGACATAAGCTGACAGTGATGGGAGAAACTGATGGCCTTGATGGTGACAGTAGCCAATGACATTGATGGCAGGTACTGAAGTCTGATGTCTGGCACATGCCATAGATGTCTTGGAGGAGTCTACACTATATTTATTCAAGGTTTATTGGAGGAGGGCCATACACATTTAATTCCCTCTTATTAGAGGAGGACCTCATATTTAGCTCCACCTCTAATAAGAGGTGATTGGTGGGATTATCAGGTGTTACGATGACTGGTTTGTATCCATGAGAATGGATCAGCTCCTTGATGAGCAATGGAATGGCTGCTACTGTAAGAATCGGCTTGGGAATCTGCACAGTAATTGGCTTTGTCTCATCATCAATCACTTCCTCATCTGTGTCCATGTCCATGTCCCTCCAGCCCATGAGCCTAACAAAGTTGAGGGCAGAGACTTTGACATAGCTTGAGGCGACCACAGGTTTGTGTCTGGTGTTTACTCAACAATTCTGCAGCAAAAGGTATCTTGTTATCCATTTTCTGGCATGCCTCTGATGCTTTCACAGATGACGTTTGATCAAGCTCTTATGCCAAAGAGAATGCAGCTTGAAGAGCACTATCCTGAGAACAACAATTCACTATATCCCAACAAGTGGGTTTATACTGACATCAAGACAGGACATGCTTGGGAGTTGACGATGGGTAGACTCAATGTCTGGGCAGCACATTTGGTGAGTCTGGTCTCTATCAATGTTGTAGGCTAACATACATCAAAGGCTTGAGGATCAGCAACCAGCTGCCGCCACCTTCGACATGAATCAGAGAATCAAGGCCACCCCTCCAACCGCTCTGCCACCAAATGTTTTACAAGTTGCCGCTGCTCCTGCGGCCCCAGCAGCTACAGTGACACCAAGTATCACTGATCTATTTATGCTCCACATGCTACAGCAGTCCCAGTTTCTTGCTAATAGCCAGCCTCCTGCTTCTACTGCTACTGGGCCTCTCCTCCCCATCCAACGTACAACCTCTATCTCTGCCACCACTGCCCTCTTGGCTCCCTCTTCCCCAAGCAAGCATTGTTGAGTGTCACTCGATGAATTCTTTGAATTTTATGAGATTGAGCAAGTAGATCATGAACATCTTTCAAAACTCGATTATCGCCCTGGTGACACAATTGGAAAACTACCTGAGGCTGAGTGGCGCGAGGGTGCAGGCTTTTCGACACTGGCATGGGATCAAATGCTCAACATCAACTGCCGCTTCTTGAAAGATGTTCATAGTGGACTATGGTCATAGATTTTACTGTGGTATGGTGCTCTCTTGTAATGGAGTACTTATTTTTGTTCTTCTTGCCAACTCAGACTGCTTGATGTTGCTAGTGATGTTGCTATTGTACATTCTATGATTTCCAAGTCACTCTCTGCAACACTGTTTTATAGTATGAATGAAGAAGTGTTCAATTGTCAACCATGTATCCAGCATGTCGAAACCATCCCTCAGCCATCTCTGCCATAATTACACTGCAAGCTTCAAGTAAGACGAGAATTGGATCTCCAGCATCTCTGATTATCGCCCCATTGCATCTAAGGTATGCTTTCCCTAGTATGTTCTGTAAGCTTTGGTGATAGGTTGTGAGTGTATGTGGCACTTACAAATGCTAAAAGACTCTTTGATTGGGTTCAGATCCAGCAAATAAGGTGGCAAATATAACAACATGACACCTGTTGGTTATGTAAATTAGCCAATTCAACTGTCAATACATCTAATTTCAATTACCTGAATCATTCAACACATCTTGAAGCATATCTGTATGATGGATTCGGCAGTTATCCATGATGAGAACACTGTGATTGTCAGGATATGGATTCACCTGTGGGAGCTTGGGGGATCAAGGCTGAATGAGCAGATTGCGTAATGAAGCATATTGGATTGTACATACCACGTCGTCCACAATAAAATCAAAGAATGCAAAAGAGTTGAGGGATCCAGGAACAAGACGTGTCGCTAGGTATCCAGTTACACTCATTGCTGCCACCAACAAGTACCACCTTCCATGTATGAATGGATCGACAAGATCTGCTGAATTTCCAGCAGGGGAGCGCCCATATCTTTGTGCGACATCATGTTCATTATTGCTAGACTCGTCAATGGCTACAAACTTGCCTCCAGTGCCAGAAAAGCCATTCTGAATGCAGTGGCAATATGCGGCTCTGTGTTCTTCCTCCCTTTCCTTTGCTATTTTGTGAAGGATCTTCTGTGTGAGGCCAGCTTTGTTGAGATTGACCTGAAGGGCAGATATGGAGATGACAATGTCATGATGTATGGCCAGGAACCACTGTAATTCATTGAGATAAGTGTCAGTATGCTGCTCATACAGTGGTTTGACAGCGGTAAGAACAGCAAAAGTGATGATGTGAGGTCGACCACAAAGCAGCGAAGGTGGACATGTTGTAGAGCCAAACTCCTCAAAGATGTGCATCCAGCGATAGAGGCTAGCCTGGGAGACATTGAATGCCCAGCAGACCTCGGAACAATCCCATCCAGCTTCCCAGAGCCACAAGGCACACTCCTTGATATCAGGGCTGATGCGACATCCAACCATAGTGGGTAACAAAGCAGCGAAGAGCCTTGAAAATTATATTCCATATTTGGTTATTACACACAACCCCCCAAAAAAAACAAACTCGTGATTCTCATCAATTTCAAAAAGTCCTGTAAGTTGAGAACGACGTTCTAACTCCACAAGATCCGCCACACCAACAACATGGGAACAATCAACAGCAAATGCCATGTTTTATCGGACATGACCTGTAGCATCTGAACAGCACACTTGATTTCACTTCAGAGTCATTATTATACATTCAAATACTATATATACTTGTCCAGTGGAAGCAAAACACATCCAAGGTCCCAATCACTTAGCCAATATCGTGACATCAACAATGTTTCATGTGTCAGACAAGTCCTGTGACAATGACATGTCTGGGGAGGGGTTGAGCTAGGGTCAAGGGGATGTCAGGATGGGAATCCCGAACCAGACATAGGGGGGGATTCCTGCCAAAGGCTGAAATTTTTTTTGACCATAGTGAAAATGACACTGATAGGCATCGTTGAGTGCTATTTTGTTGTGGTTAGGGTCCTGGAACAACCAAATAGCATATATCACACATATTATCTATTACTACAAGTAGTATTCCACCAGAAGTTTGAACCGAGTATATATAAATTCAAAGTTAAAATGACTCTCGCAAGTAAGCTAGAACTTATACCACCCAGTGAGGATGCTGCCCACAAATACTGAGCACTGGTGGAAATTTAAATGGACCTCCTTGGCAACCAGGTCACTGACATCAGTCATCACCGTTCTCAACAGGCCAGAGATCTTATCGCTGTTATTGGGTTCGGTTCCTGCACTGTCCAACTCGGAGTCGATAAGAACATACTCGCTCTTTGAGATGTTGTCATCCCAGTGTTAGCTGCTGCAGGCTCGCTGTCCTGCCTAGTTGGATTGTCGTGGATGATTGTGGTACCTGTCTCATGGCCCCGGCATTGGCATTGTCATTGTCATTGTGTGATGCGGGGTATGAGCACCCCAGTTGCCTGCCTGTTCTGAGATGCAGGGCAGTAAAAGGTGGTTGCATGGGTGTAATGCGTACCTCACTCGTAGTAGTATCCCACTCCACAAGGGTCTGAGAAGCCTCTTGTTGTATTTCCTGTTTAGACAGGGAGAAAGCATGGCCATGTGGGCATTAATCATTGTAGGTAACAGCAGCTTGTAAACTACAGAAAAAACATTGTATTAGTTAAAAGAGTCAGTGAATGAAAAAAAACTTATTTTGTTTTGGACCTTGGGTGATGCAGGCTATGGTCTCGAATTCGTTTGAAGTGGCACATTTGTAGCCACGGGGTTTGCTATTTAGCCAGGCCAAAGGGTGCGGCAGTGGTTGAAATGGCCAGTTATGAAGAAGATGGGATGGTGGGCATGATGGGGAGAGTGGGGAAGGAATGCGACCATGTCGTCGTTGGAAGGATCATGGGATTGTTTTCAAACAGCACGTGATCGAAACATACCATATATGGGTCTGGCGAGCTGTGAAAAAAAAAAACCGACGTCATATGAAAAATTCCCGTCCCGCCACCCCCTTGGCTAGGGTTGCTACGACTCTCGGTCAAGTTCAGCCTCCAATCATCATGACGTCCAAGAGAATACGGCTCGGCGCTCCTGCGACGGATCCTCTCTCACAATTGCAGACCCCTGATGCTGCCGAAGCTGCTATTCGCCAACTCATGACAAAATTTGACATCGACCCAACAACATTTGAAGGTGATTCTGGTCTGTCCAACTAACTATCATCTCTGCCTTGAAATCTAGTTTTACTATTAATTCATCGTAGAAGATGGCGTTGGAGTTAGCGTCTCAAATGTCACATATGACCAAGTTGCTCCTCATGTCGGACTCCAACCCTGGCAAGAGTTGACAGACATCGAGACGTTCGAGCTCCATTGCTCTCGTATTCCCACCGACGTTTTCAAGTCCATCGTAGTCGACATGGACATCATGTTAATGCAATATGGTCCCCTTTCTCAACATAAAACGGAAGAGGCGCGATCCAGATTCTTCTCTCCGGTGAGATACCCCGATTCTCTCATGATCTCGAAAGTTCACCATGATCCACAGGTTTTCAATCATCTCGTAAAGTTGTTCACCTTCATGCTGAGGAATCAGCCAGAGACGATGATCGAAGGTCGCATCGGTACAAGGGGTCGCATCGAGTACTTCTTCAAAACATTTGGCGCCGTCGCTATTCTCTGTGTCGAGTTGAAGCTCAAAATAGGAAATGATGATGAGCGTTTAGCTGCGATTGCTCAAGTCATAGCAGAATGTGATGGTAAGCTTGATACGCTTTGGGAAAGCTATCCGTTGTGCCGACGACCTATTGAATTTACAGGTTGTGACCTCAATAACGCCAAAAATGAATTTTCTCTACCTATCTACTGCATACTCTGTGATGGGTTATCCTTCGAATTCTTCAAGTTCGAAAGAAACCCAAATCCAACTTTTCGCCGTGGTTGCTTTCATGGAGATCCGGAGTACCTCCAATGCGGCCTTCGAATCCCCGACTTCCAAGCGAAAAGCACTCTTCCGTTCATTCTCCACCTTCGCTGCGTATGCGAGACGATCTTTGATGTCATGCTGAGCGCATATATCTCTGGATTGGAAGCATACCATAAGCGATCCACAGTAAACGGGCAGAAGCAGGGCTCGAAGAGACCGAGTCTTGATGGGTGGGATCCAGCACTGAAATCTGCTGAAGACGCATTAGCGATGTTTAGGAAGGCCGACGATGAACGCCGGGGCGGTGATGTTCATTCAGCCAATACTACCGTTGAAAAGGCTCTTTTTATGCTGAAGGACAGGTATTGCCTCCATTCATCGGTTCCATCCATTGTTTCTTACTCTGTCTCAGTACAGGAGCAGTTCCGACTATGTACCATTCGAAGCTCATCATGAGTGGTTGGGATGATGCTGAGGTTGAGAAGAGAACCGTTTCTTTCTTTTAAATTCGTTTTCTCTCTCGATGAGCATGGTCGGTCAGCAACTTGTCGTCCTCTCCTTTCTTCAGACATTTATGGTCATCGACTTTTGAGGTTAGTGGTTCGTAGTTGAAACGAGGCGACCCCGTGATGGGCGGTACACGTGAAAGGACCAAGTACATAGTGGCGCAGCTGAGAGGCCTACGAAAAGGCTCCTTACCCTTGGAACCCTCCTTTACGACGAACATTTCCCACTACGCTAAATCGGATACTCAATACTTACAGCCAAACTCATATCGATAGGCCCCTCTTGAAAAAATACACGCAGGGGCGTTTGATGGGCGGTGCACTATTCAGGCCTATTTTCGATTGTTTTTCGACGTCCGACAGACTTTTATCGTACGATTTCCTTAAAAGCCTCAGCAATCAAGAAGGTGGGATTCAGCTACGTGCGTATTTTTTCAGAAGAGGCCTATCGATATGAGTTTGGCTGTAGAACTCGGAACTTACAATGTACATTTGATGATTACTTATAAGTTATAACGAGGTACATATAGTAGCAATCCTCAGGACCTCAATAGAGTCCGTTATGATCTCTACAGATTTTTCCCTTGGCCGACATTACCTAATCGACATATCACACTACATTTTACAGTTACAACCATTGTAATGACCTTTTATCATAATTAATTTCCCGACCATTAGACTCCTGACTGGACGACCGGCCAAAATCAATCAACCTGAAGCTTCGTTCGCCTGGGCCCTCGGTGTTCTTGCGCTCTTTTGAAAGCACATTGAGAGGTCCTGGTTGAACGACAATGTTCCGTTCAGCGACGGACTGGTGTGCCCAGCCTGCTAGGTTGAAGCGGAGGACGAGGGCGACCACTTCATTTCTGTAATAGCATATGTAAGAAGTACACATACAGTGCATCGAGTCCACTCACTGTTCATGAACGCTGAGCTGACGGAAAGAGACGCTTTTCCCGCAGTCCTCAATCAAAAGGATGGGACTTAGATAACCGCGGATAACTTTGGGCATTTCTTCTCCTCCTTCAGTTTGGTTATCGCCCTGGATGCTGCAATGTCTCGTTACATGCCCCTCCTTTTCATCGTCCTTTAATTGCGGCACATAATACCCATAGAATTGCGGTACCAGTGCACCTACAGAGCAAAGATTTTCCTCCGGCAACTTGTTCAGTCCGCTCCAGTGCTCAAACATGTGCTGGTCGAAAGTTTGATAATTCCGCGCTTCGCTCCACAAATGGTAATCACCCTCTAGGGATAGTTTTGCCATGACACGGAATTTAGCTGTCGGAGGGGTGGGTAAATGTGCCAAGAGATGTTCACAAGTGGGATTCGAGGGGTCTTGCCATCCAACGGTAGTTCGGATAGGCCGTACAGGACCGTTAATTTCGACCCGGCAGGTCGTCTTTCGGGGGTCGATTGGATAAATATCATCTCCCACGTTGCTCTCCTGAGCGGTATCAAGACCCCCGTCATAAGCAAACTTGACTCCAATTGATGGACTATCCTCGCTTACGGTCCTTCGAAGTACAGCACTTTTCTCCTTCCAACGCTCTTCCATCTTCTCGCCGTTCTCGCCATCTTCTTCAAGCAAGATTCGTTTCACGTCCGCGCCAACACAGTCTTTACACAGGACAGGGTCAGTACGGAGAGGTGGTATGAATGCCGTGCGAGGGAGCTCCCATTCACCCTGGTATACAATCGAATGATTTCCATCCCCAGCTATATATGCGGGAGAAAGATAAAGATGAGCTTCGTTGGTGGCTTCGTAATCTTGAGTTGGTTCTTTCTCGACCGGATCGCTAGGGTGGAGAGTCGGTGGAGGATCATGAACGACGAAAACGGGAGGAGCGATCGGGCCAGGCGAAACATCAGCGTGTGCAATCAAAAAGTACCCATGTAATCCTGTGGGACCTCCCGCGCTTTCAGCCATCTTTGGCACTGGCGACGTCACACTTCGGGCCTTGGCTTCTAAAATTTCCTCTCGCAGGCGAGCTTCACCGGCTGCTGATAGTTGAAGGTTATACGTGTGAACGATATCTGGTTTCTCATTCCAATTAGCTTCGTCGACTTCCATCTTAGCAGAACCGTAGCGGTTTCTACTATACATGGCGAGGAGATTCCACGGGTCGTGGACCGTGATTTTCTTCGGCAGAGGAATACGGGTCTGCAGACATTCTGTGGGGTAGCTGAATGGAACGAGAGGCCATGGGCTTGGATAATTCGAAGTATTAAAAATCGACTGGGCAAGAAATATTAATATGGATGCAAGAGCATAGGGGGCGAAATCATACATGGTCTGTAGCGAGATCGATGGAGTTCAAGACCGCGCCCTTGCCATTGTGCATCGATATCCCCCATCCTTCTTTCCTAGCCTTAATATTCTCCTCCTCGGCCAAAAACGTATAAGGAGCACACGGTTCAATCACATGGGGCTCCTCTTCCCGCTTGGCCCACTCAATCTCGTCCTTAGCCCAATCTTCTTCTCCATTCGCCTGTGACCACTCCAAAAGCTGACTCACTGTGCAAACTTTCCATGCGGGGCAATGATCTGGTTGTCGAATGTAATAAAAGTCAAAGACCGTCGCTCCCCAAGGCAAGCCATTCGGCGTCGTTTTTCCACGATAATCGCGGTCGCGGGGTGATGGCTTGGAAGAGGGGGATCGTGGCCAGTACCTGAAGATCGTGCGTTTAGGGGGCCCATTGGCAACTATGTCGTCGAAAACATCAGGCTGCCAGATTTTGACCGTAGTAATCGCGTCAGAATTTGGATTTTGGGGCCGATGGTCGCTGCGAATTGCAGTATTGTAGTAAGAGAGAATAACAAAAAGGTCAGGCACTGTGAAACTTCGAGGTTCTTCCTTGCAAAAATTGAACGCTAGCTCAGGCAAGTCAACGCGCTTTCCAGAACCCACGATCACGGTAGCTTGATCGACGGACATCAAGACACCCATCAGCTGACAATCTCTGAAATCGCAGTTAGGAAATCTCAGAACACGACGGGTCGAAGTTGATGAATAGGTCGACGACACTGAGGAGTCACGGAAAAGTGCCATTAATAGATGGTGCTTCTATAAGCCGAATAAGCGTACCAGTGATGGTGGAACCTTGGTGGAACCGTGAAGGGAAAAGCAGAAACCGAGAACTTAAAGGAGGTATGACAAGTAAGTTCGAATTCAAAGACAATAGGGGCGGTCAAACTAGGGCGATTATTGGCGGATTATGTCCAAGATTATAGCAATGAATGCAGAATCTTTGCACGATTATCAAAGACACACTCGCATTAATCCGAGGGAGCACAAATCGGAGTGCGAAAAAGAGAAGAAGGGTAGAGCCTCTGGTTGACCTCTGGTTGAGTATTATCATTGACTTGCGCTGTGAGGGCCGCTGCTTCGCACGAGTTCTTTCAGGGGAGGTAAAAATATAAAAATAAATCTGAATCTGAATCTTTGCAAGAGTTTTGCAAGGGTGCTTGGGAATCGAAAAAGAATATACAGGGTTGATACAGGGTCGATTTTTTTGTTAAGGGCAGTTGCTCTGGACTAACTAACTACTATCAAGGGTCACCATCTTGGCCACCCTGAGTACTTGGCCAATTCCATCTTTAGAGTCTGTACAGCAAGGAATCCATAATAATGTGGATCTCAATATTGAGAAGAACCTCATAGGAAACCATGTACCAAAACAAATCCACCAGTGATGGTGCATTACTGAGATATGGTGATGGCAGTGTGGCATTTCAGCCTCCTTGGCATGTTTGTTAATCTTGCCCAATATGGAAAAACCTCCCACCCCACTGTAGCCTTGTATTGAAAAACTTGCCACTGTTATGGCTCCCCTCAATCCTTTGCCCATTATCTTTATTTTTTGGGTCTCACCCTGTACAATGAAGTCAATGTGTATTCTGTAGGCCATGACTGGCCAACATGGCAGGTTTGCTCAATTTGGCAGCCACTCTCAAATAATACTCACAGGAAGCAAAGCACTCCAGGTAAAACCATGGTAAGCATGTCAACTTCTTCACAGCATCACAGACAACATACAAGCCAAGTTTGAAGACTTGAAAGTAGCTACTTTACTCTCAATTCTGTCTGATACCCTTAGGTGGCCAAGAACCCAACCTCTGATAGTACATAATCAGGCACAATTCCCAAAATGGTAATATGATGTCACTTCCACAGGCGCTTTGCCCGCGCTGGCCCCCCAGATCACAAGCCTCGCAAATCCATTTTGTTGGAGTAGTTTCAAGCATGGTATTCACCCACAAGAGCCATCTTCACCCTCTCAAGCAGCTGCTCCAAGCTCCAGTGTCGGCACTTCAAATTCTTGAAGATACAATGTAATGCTGGAATGTTGTGGGTGCCAACAAGCTCAAGAAGTTCATCCCAGGTTACTTCGTGGCCATGAAGTCGAGCAAGTGCTTTGGAATCCTTAAGATACTATGCAAAGAAAGTCAGATAACACTCTAAGGCATGTTCGTCATGTGTGAACAAGAACCTTGAATGTTAGATCCTTTAGATTCTGCTCCATAAGTTTCAGCTTCTCTCTAAGCGAGGTCTTCACACTGCCCCATATATTCTGCGTGGATCCGCACAGAATTACATGGACTCCACGCAAATTTGCAATCCATACAAGAAACCATTTTAGCTGTGCAACAGGGTGTGCCAGTCTGCATGGATCTGTGCAGACTAACACAGATTCTGCATATTTCGTCCGTCCACATCCGTGATCAACCAGGTCGGACCAGCAAGGACATTCCGCATGCATCTGAGAAGACCATTTGAGCTTAGCAAAATAATGTCACAAATGGTGTTTGAACTTGTAGCCTCATGGTCAACCAATAAAGTACAGATGCACATTACCATTACACTACGCAGCCAGTGGTATGTTGTTGCTATTGATGCAACTACATATGACTGTTTGGCTTTGTATGACAAAGCACATAGCCGCATCATCAATGTTGCCAGCTCATCACTCACCACCACCACCATCGACGCTGGCAGCTCCCTCCCTCTCTTACCACCACCACCACTTCGTTACCCACCAACCCCACTCCAATGCCCTACAGACACCCATGATGACAAACACAGGGCCGGCAACACCATGCATGGCCACAAATGAGCCACCACATGCACAATGTGGCCCAAACGACATTTCACGTCGTTTGGGCTGCAGTAAGTTTTTTCTTTCATTCTCTCATATTCAATTTAACTAATTTCTTTGTTTTCTTTGTTAGCACCAGCACGAAACCCCGGAAACGAGCATGCCACCTGGAACGTGGGTCCAAACAATGCAATCTGCATCGTTTGGGCCCTAGGTAAGTCTTTTTTTCCATTTTCTTTTTGTTTTTATAAACTAATTGATTTGTTTCTGTTGTTTTCTAGGTTCTAATCTACTGGTAATGACGGACTGATGCAAGACAACCCAGACCCAACAACACCCATGCCAACGTCCTCCTCCCCATCCAAATGGGATATGAGGCTTTTGATAAGGGGTAGGAGGGTACTGGGAGACCTGCAAAGCAGGATACCCACCTACCTACCCTCGCATGCTACATCACTGCCACATCACTGACCCCTCCAAACTAGCAGACCCCCAAAACAGATGATGCACCCACCCCATGCCTGTGAGCCTCTGCTCGTAGGGTGGATCGTGAGTGTGTGCAGGCAATGACAACAATGACGCCGCCACCTACCAGCACCAGCACCCCCAGAACGCGAAGTATGGCCACCAACCATGATGGACGATGACAACAGGGCCAACGACACAACACCCGCCTCCAGCCCCATGAGCAACTGCTCGGGGGGTGGATTGCAGGTGGAATGGCAATGATGACGAAGGGAATGCACAGTGGGAAGCATGACAACGAGCACCAAGGGACACAGGATGATGGGAATGACACAATGACAGCAACCATGCAGGACAATGGGGACCACGATGGCAACAGAAGTAACAGATGAAAGCCACCCAGGACAACCCCCCGCAGGATGATGCAACCAGGAAGATGCACCAACCATGATGCACCAACCACGACACTGAGGACAGCGCACCAAGGGCAGCTGGGGCCATAGGTAAGTTTTTTTCTTTTCTTATTTCTTTTACCACAGCAATGCATGCAGGACAATGGGCACCATGACAAGACACCACCAGGCCACCCCCTCCCCCACATTTTGCATGGGGAGGGTTTGTTTTTTGTTTTCTATACCCCCTCACTCATGTTTTATGTAGGCGAGGGGATTTTCTTTTTGATTTATAATTGTCACCTTCCCCTCACATTGAATGCGAGGGCTTTTAAATATAATTATAGTACTCTTTAGTTAATGTTATTTGATTTTAATTATATAACAATGCACCTCCTTCGAGAGGTTTAAATAATTGAGTTTGAGTTTGAGTTTTGAGTGTCATAAATAAACTTTATATTAGTAACAAATAATTCTCTGGTGGCTCAACTGGTTAAGCATACTTGTTTGTTATGTGAAGTTAGCATGAGGTCTTTAAGTTCAATCCTTGCTCTGCACAATCTTATTTTGTAGGCACTTCATGACTTTCATACAGTCTGAGAGACTCATGAGATATTAACTTGATAACATGAATTCTGCGTGGACTTGCCTGGATTCTGCATAGTCCGTGTGGACTAATACAGATTCTGCATAGTCTGTGTGGAGTCCTCATAGTCCATACGGATCTGTGCAGAACATATTGGGGAGTGTAAATTACTGCTCTAAGCTGGTCATTGCTCATTGCGTTATGATCAAGCCTCACCATGGGTTTTGTAGTACGTTCTTTGACGGCCGCAACAAGTGCACTTGTGTTCTGACATGTGAGACACGAATCAGACTTGCTAGGAGACATTCCACTGCAGTGAGGAGAGCAAATGCAAATGGTCGAGTTAAGGTGTTCAACAAAGATGAGGTTGTAGCCTGGCATGAAACACAATCTGGGATTGTGGATGGCAAATGGGTAGGTCACATATGGTGATCCCAAATCCCAATGAGACCCAGAACCTGGGCATTGCAAGGGACCAGCTGGAGGCTGGGGTTGAAAGTGGCTGGGATCTTTGAGTATTCGGTCTAATTTGACTTCTGATGAGTAAAGTGAGTGAGCTTGAGATTGGTGTTGTTATGCACCTGGAAGCCCCAACTTGCATTTCTGTGTCCCTGCATGTTTATTAAGGGTATTGGTGCCAATTCTATCCTTTCCATGATTTACATATTCATGACATATAGTACATAGGACTAGGTGGTTCCCATTTGAAGGGTCAAGCTTCTCGAGAGGTAGGCCAGACAGCTCAGCATCAGGATTGGTATAGTTCCATCATTTGATGAAAATGAAGATATATGAACAGAAGCATGAGAAGAAGGCTTTGATACATTATGTACAGTATCAATCCTCCATGATATTAGTGAAATGTCGGGTAGATGCATCACTCAGAGATAAAAACATGTGTCAAGAGCAGGAGAGATGTGTGTCACTTAATGGATGCCACTTTGATCATCACATACACCAACAATCTCCTTATTTGGGGGGCTGGGACATCAACCATGTCCATGATCACCTGCTTGTCTAAAACAAGCTCCAGATATCAAATTTTCCCCAAAGTTTGGGGGTTCCAATTTTTTTTTTGCAGCCTGGGCTGGACTTACTAGCTGGGTCCATGTCCAGCATCCAGATTCCCAAGCACCCTTGGAATTTTGGCCCAGGGATCATGATTGGCAATAGCAATGTTTGAGCTGAGCATCATGCAGAAGACAGCAGATAGAAGGCCATGACTGCACCATCTTTACAGATTGAAGCAACATCTTGAGCCTCATAAGCTAATGATGCACCTATCAACAATCCATCATGAAACCAGGCCATACTGGTGCTAGTGATCACACATGATGTTAGATGTTCATCTCCATGGTAAACCACTCCTCTCAGGGTGTATTGAACATGGGTGGTGTTTCCACAGGTAATCCAGAGAACTGGAGAAAGAGATGGCACACTGGTTCCTAAGGTAGGTGTCACTCAGTTTCAGCATGTCATTACATAATCAAATAGTTGTCACTTGCCGCCAGTGAATGAGTGGCAAGGCCAAGCAAGCATACAAGGTTGGGCAGAAAAGCATGAGAATCCGACTTGGTACACTAATATATATAATGTGGAATATCGAATGATTAGGACTGTACAATTTTTATATTTTGAAGCTGCAGCACTACAACAACTAGGTCACTGTTACTAGGATTATAGGGATTATGTCAGACTATATGGCCAGTCATGTGTGTTCAAATGTGATCAGGCTTACAATCTGCTCATTGCACTCCTTACACCATGTCTACCTTTTCTCGTGCAGTGTCCAAGTTCCTTTCTGAGATAACCTGGCACATCATTCTTGGGCGACAGGGTATGCAAGATCCATCCCTTGATGTGCATGCAATAACCTTCTATTACTGTGACAATTGATATGAACACAGTTAATACAGGGTTTTTCCAGAAAGATTGTGGAAGCTGAACAGGAACTCACTGGAAATTCAGCTGATATCCAAGCAGCTCAAAAGGTCTTGTGGATTGAACCCAGTCGTATTGATAAAATTGGTGAGGGACATCTGTATAAAGCCGTCAACTGCGTGCTTGCTTACCGCATCCTGTATGTTTGCCAATGGGTCAAGAGTCCATCTGCTTCATTGCAAACTGCAGCAGTACCAACTTTGCTTGGCGCTCACAGTGATCTTCTCCAAAAGCTGGTGCATATGAATACCCTCCCCTGTCGAATGTAATCCATTGCCTTTTACTATTTGCAGAAAGCACAGAAGATGCAAAACTGGCCCAGCATGCTCATGCAGGCCAAAACATCCCTCCAAAGCATTTTAGCATCCAACAGTGACTTGCCTGGATTCAATCCTCCACAAGACCCCATGCAACACTTGCTGAACTCAATCATCAATTTCACAAAACAGAACAAGGGCCAGAAATGGCTCTCCAATTTTGAAGTCGCAGCAATGCATCTCAGTGTTCATCTGAAGGCATGTCTCTCAACACTCTGTTCGATCTAGAATAAATATGTTGCCATCTAGGGGCACTGGGACATAGTTGGCTCTCCACTAGAAGTTGCTGTCCAGAGGCAGGTGCAAAGCTGTCAAACAAATCACCTGCTCTCATCATTTCTCTTCAGTCAAGCTTTACAAATCCAGGGGTCCAGTCACAAGCGAATGAGTTGCCTGCACAACCCACTCAACATTGCGCTTTCCCTCTCGCCAATTGCACTCCTGCAAGACAAGATTATATGGAATGGGTTGGCTGGTAGCAAGTTTGTTCTAGAAGTTGGTTGCGACCATTTTTCCTATTATGCTGCTTACTTACATTTGTTTATAGACACTACAGGTTTTTTCTGGTAATAAACCCCAACTGATGCTTGCCATTGAATTTGAAATATGGGCAGCATTGATCGATGTGGCCAATGGCACCGCAGAGACTCTCCCATGATTGCAGCAAGCCCTTGCTTGCATTGAGCATATACTTGTGAATGAAAGCATCGAAGAGATGTCAGGATGGATTGGTGGTGCGTTTATTACTGTGGGATGAGTAAGCCCTCTGACCAGCTGCCAGAGTGCAAAGAGTTAGCAAGACATGCAGCTGTTGAAGCAATGCATACCCCAGATGCAGCCCCTGGGAACAATGAAGAGGGCACACCTCATGAAGACTTGGCCACAACACAGGATGTAGGCCCCAGGCCAATGGTCCCGACACCATCACCACCACAAATCCCAGCGGGTGAACATGGCAAGTTGTGTTTTAATCTTGGAGTTAGTTGTAAATTGACAACTTGATTGCAGAGACAACTGGTGACAATTCCCCGCAGTCTCCTACACACAACCCTGAACCAGTGGAGGTTGAGCCCGAAGGCAGCCATTTGAATGCACCTGATGACATGTCAGAAAAGAGGAGAGGCAAGCCAGAGAAGAGAAGAAGCAGAAAAAAGATGAGAAGAACAGCGGCAACAAGAAGCAGTGAAATTGGCTGTGGCAAGAGCAAGAAAAGGCAAAGGCTGCCAACCTACAGATGCAGAAAAAATTGCCAAACTGAGAAAAAGATGATATGAATGTCAAAGACAAGAATGCAAAAGGGCAAAAAGGGAAAGGGAAAGGGAGAAGGGAGAGGGAGAGGGAGAGGGAGGAGCAAGACCAAAGACCAAGAGACCGATGATGAGACAGCGTTGAAATCCATGAAACTCGTGGATCTCAACATGAGCACCCCCATTCCACGCTTCATGAATGAACTCACCATCTTATGTTCCACTATGGTTGATCCCACCCCACCAGAGGAGGAACCAGTCAACCCTCTGATTGGTGATGAGTAGGATGCTTGAAACCCACCTGTTTCTCTCTCAAGGTCTCAAAGCATCTGATTCCATGTCTATGGACCTGGTTGGATATACACTAGGTGATACTTGATCAGTCCATTATTGTCTATAATTCTATTTCAGAAAACACAAGGACGTCAACAAGTCCAGGTCTTTGGACCATCAAGTCAAACACAGTCATACTGTCCATTGTTCCATGTATGTCCTATCCTGTACCCCTCATACAATTCCATCATGGTGATACTTAGATACCGTCTAAATATTGGGGCTATTCTATAGAGATTTACAGCACAGGCTCATGCCTTAGGCTCAGAAATTCTTAGGTTATATCATGGAAATGTCAGATTCCATTTAGGGGGTTTCACCTTGACCTGAGGCTGGTCAACGCGATGAACATTTGAAACCTCATTTAACTACCAATAATAGTCCCTAAATTATGCCTTTGACTTGACCTCATTCATCAGGAAATTGTGGAGATGCTGGTATTTCCAGTCAATAGTGACAAATAGCTATCACAATGTTATATAATGAGACCTGATTAGATACTTTTATCTTTACACTACTAGTAATTTATTATCAGAGCTAACATTGGAATGTTATGACAGTATTTGAGTTCTGGGCTATTTTAGACAAGTCTGATGGAGGCATTGCAAAGCATGATATGTAGCTCACAATTATGCTGGAAAATTGGAAAGCCATATGAGTATCTGTCAAGAACCGTTCCTTGCCCGATCAGAACCCACATTCCATCCGACTCTTTCCTGCATGTCTAACCCGACATTTGTCTACTCCTTCCGATTTTGTTCCTGGCCACCTTGCACTGCCCACACTGCTGTGCACCAGGCCGCCTTGTACAGCATCTATGGCTGCCTTCCCAAGGCTGCTGTCTCTATTGCAAATTTGACTATGGTGATGATGCTCAACCCAGAAACCCAAACAAAACCCACAAAAAGGCTTCAGATGGTATAACACGAGTCAGAGGAAGGATTCCCTAACCCGACCGTCAAATAGTCATAAAAGGACTGCTTGTCAAAGCAGTTCAAGGCTTAAAGAATGTGTTTCGAGGACTTGCAATGCTTTTTGAGATGTTGCAATATTTTTCGAAGAGGTTTTGAGTAATTTCGAGTGGGTAGATATGTTCAGACACAAGATCAGGGGACTAGACGAGTAGTAGAAGTGAAGAAAAGGCTAATCGAGGGAATTGAGAGCAAAAATAGTGTAATGTGAGGAATTTTGAGGAATTTTGAGGAAGTTTAGCATAAAACACCAAACTTCGGACTGAATAAGGCTAAACTGTACTCTCAAATCACTGTGATCTGGGAGGAAGACGACGACTTTCTTGTTTTCTTTGTATCTAGTACATCATTTTATATAAAATAAAGAAAGTACCTAAAAAAGGCTAGAGAACATGTGTAGAACATGAGGCAAAAGATATGAGTTAAGGCACAAGGCCAAAAAGGAGACTGGAATCCAAACAAGAAAGATATATATCATATGATGAAAGAGTAATAAAGGGTATAGAACTAAAAGGGGACTGTCCTTTGTATATAAACTGTGCTAAGTCTCGCAATAATGCATCCAGTGGGTTCTGTGCACGATAGGGACTTGGAATGAGGCTGACCTACTATCAGCAGGTTTGAGCACAAGTTGGAATACTTCCTGCCACATGGTATTCCACCATATAGATAACAAATGTGGTGCCCGATGTCGCTCACAGTCTCTCGATATCGATCAATGAGGCTCGACGATGTTTAACGATGCTTGACCGCATTCAATACGATATTCGACGATGTTTGATCGTGTCCGATATGATGCTCAATTGCATTTGATGATGTTCGAAGATGCTTGATGATGCTCGACCATGTTCGATACAATATTGCGCTTGGTAGACTTGGTCGGGAGTGGTCGCGCTGCTTCTGGGACCTTGTGCGAGTTATCTGATGTGATTAGAATTTGGCCGAAATGGTGAATCGGCCTTTGAGCCAAGGGGACAACTTATCAACGGATTCCTGTGTGGCTCCCGCTAGATAATTTATCTACGCAGTCAAGACACTGCCGCAATCTTCGTTCCTGTTCTGCATTATTCCAGACTACAGTATTTAAGCTTAGTTAGTTTTGCCTTGTATTCCTCATTCGTAT
Source organism: Tricholoma matsutake (assembly GCA_026075535.2). Lineage (NCBI taxonomy): Eukaryota > Fungi > Basidiomycota > Agaricomycetes > Agaricales > Tricholomataceae > Tricholoma > Tricholoma matsutake. The sequence continues at coordinate 12,114,967 of AP026538.1, forward strand.
ATCGACATAGACTCGACTTTATCCTGTCAATCTAAACCTCCTTCTACTCCAACCTCAGTTCTCTAAGAGTCTAAACTCCATTCGACTCGACCTCTAGTCTCCTTCTGAAGTTCTAAGCTCTCCTGAACTTAACCTAAGTCCCTCTGTACTCCTCCCTGCGTTTACCCACACTTTCCCACTCCTACCTCTAAACTTTCAACTTGAAATTAGGACACCAGATGAGGTGAAGGGCGCAGCTTCTTACAAGCTGAAGCCAAGTCCTTTCCATTTCCCCTCCCGCAGAATTCGCATTGACCCGACAACTCCCACTATTATCACCCACAGTGTCCAATCGGATTCTGACATGCACTCTAGGATCAGTTCTTAACAGTATATACAAACTCACACTTCACTCGTCTCTTTTCCTCCTATGACCCCAACTGAAACTTGCCAGCACAAAACCAGACACTCTCAGCGCGCCGGTACTATCCCAGGGATCTCTGCAATCCAGTGATCACCCTTTCCGACCCTCATCCCACCACTACTTTTGGAGTGTCTTCCAGACCCTCAAACATATTCCATCAAATCGGCTCAGGAGCCCCTTCAATCAGTGCCAATCTCATGTCCACCCATGCCTCGCACCCTTCTGCTAACCCAGAAGGTTTTCGATCAAGAACTCCCCTTGAGTACATAGGAGGCATCAACCAGCCTGAACCCTTTGGGTTGGAAGATCCTGGTCTAGAGGACGGACCCCCCAGCGGACCCGACAACCCTAGCGGTCCTGACAGCCCTAGGGGTGACCTCAATCCCAATGATCCTGAGGATCAACCTCCCGCAGGGGAAAACCCTGACCCAGGGGATAGGTTCATAGATGTCCTTTACAACCTCTTGGAGAGTATCTGCACCCTTCGTCAAAATAACACACCCAAGACCGAGAAAATCAAAGTTCACGACCCTGACACTTTCAACGGCGCCAATCTGAAGAAACTTAGAGACTTCCTAGTCTCCTGCAATCTTCATTTCTGTGACCATCTGCACATATTTTCCTTGGATGAGAAAAAGATCATATTTATCCTTTCTTATCTTAAAGGATCAGCTCTCAGTTGGTTTGAGCCTGGTCTTAATGACCCAGCAGATTCCGCACACTGGATGTGGGACTACAAAGCTTTCCTCGCCAAGCTGGAAAGTAACTTCAGCCCGCATGACCTGGTCGGAGATGCGGAAAAAGCTCTCTCTGACTTAGCAATGAAGAAAGGTGGTCATATCACGAAATATAAGGTTGACTTCTGGGAATTAGCTTCTAGGGTCAATTGGAATGAACCAGCCCTTTGTGACCACTATTTCCATGGCCTTCCACTCCAGCTTCACATAGAAGTTCTCTGGGGTGGTAAACCCAACACTCTTGCAGAACTGCACTTGAAGGCGCAGGACAGCGATGACATCTACTGGATGCAAGAAGATGAATCCTGTTTTGAAACAAAGAATTCCAGTAACGTCACTAACTCTAGTCAGAAGGACTCTTCCAAAAGTCCTTCCCCATCGACAAACCAAGCCTCTTCAAACTCCACCTGCAGTAATACCTCCAACCAGCAGTCTTCTGCGACAAAGAACATTCCCCAGGACAAGCCCAAGTCGTCCATCTCTGATAAGTTGGGGAAGAACGGCAAGCTTACTGGGGAGGAATGAGAACATTGCATGAGAGAACGACTTTGTCTCTACTGTGGTGAGGAAGGGCACATAGCAGGAAACTGCCCGAAATCCAAAGCCACAAAAGCCCATGCCTCCGTTGTTGTTCCTGACACTACGGACTCAGAAAGATAGTCTGCAACCCTCAAGAAACAGCCATTGGGGCTGGGGGTTGCATTGACCTTACCCACTTGGCTGCCTATGTTCATCTCAATGTGTCCGCTCTTTCCGACCCTGACTCCCTGACCATTCCTCTAACCTTTTCTGACTCTTCCACCCCTTTCTGAACCCTTATCGACTCTGGCTCCTCCCATTGCTTCCTTGACTCCTCTTTCATGTTGAATAACCAACTCAGCACGGAATCCATTAACCCGATCAGATTACGACTCTTTGATGGATCTTGCAACTCCACCATAACTCAGGTCATCAAACTTCCAATCATCTTTCCTGCTGGGGAAGTGTTCAATTTGTCATTCTATGTAACCTCGCTCAACTCTTCCTGTTCCACCATACTCGGTCATAACTGGCTGAAGCAATACAATCTGTTGATTGACTGGTCTTCAAGCCAACTTGCTTTCTGCTCTGCAGATCATAGAGGTCCAGCACCCCTGATGTCCCCTTTGCCCCCGAACCTTCCAGTAGAAATCCTCGACTCCTGTGCACTTTCCGAAACCACCATTCCTCCCAAGTTTACACCTCCTGACATCTCTTTCATCAATGCTGCCGCTTATGCGTGTGCTAGCAAACTTCCTGGGGCAGTAGCTTATCAGATGACCTTCGCTCCAGAAGGGTTATCCGCCCGCTCCACCCAATCCGCTAACCCATCTGACCTTTCTGATATTCTGCCTGAGTATCACAAATTCGCTGATGTCTTTAATAAGACTAAAGCAGACACCCTTCCTCCGCACTGGTCTTACGACCTCAAGATAGAGACAGAAGACAACACTCCTCTGCCTCTGGGCCACATGTATTCTCTCTCTCCCTCTGAATTAGAAGCCTTATGAGTCTTCGTTGACAAAAACGTCCACTCAGGTTTCATCTGCCCATCCAAGTCTCTGCATGGCACTCCAATTCACTTTGTCAAGAAGAAGGATGGTAGTCTCTGACTTTGTGTCAACTACCGAGGACTCAACTGTCTTACGAAGAAAGACTGCTACCCACTTCCTCTCATTTCTGACCTCCTCGACTCCCCCCAAAAAGCCCGCTTGTTCACCAAGATAGACTTGCAGCACCCTTATCACCTAGTCCACATTGCTGATGGTGATGAGTGGAAAACCACTTTCCGCACCCACTATGGATCCTTTGAGTGGTTAGTGGTTCCCTTTGGACTCACTAATGCACCTGCAGCCTTCCAGCAGTTTATTCACGACATCTTCAGCGACATGCTGGATGTGTGTGTCATCGTATACCTCAACGACATCCTGATCTATTCAGATGAAAGTGCCAGCATGGGGATCACATTAAAGAAGTCCTCCGCCGTCTCTGGAAAAATGGACTTTACGCCTCTCCACAGAAATGTGAGTTCCACAAAGACACCATTGAATATTTAGGTTTCATCCTTTCACCAGATGGACTCTGGATGTCTGAGGATAAAGTCAAAACCGTGCTCAACTGGCCCGAGCCTAGGAAAGTTAAGGATATACAATCCTTCTTAGGCTTCTGCAATTTTTACCGCTGCTTCATTAACAGCTATTCAGACATTGTCATTCCACTCACCCACTTGATGCAGAAATCCGCACCCTGGGACTTCAACAAGAAGTGCCGTGACATGTTTGAAAAGCTCAAACAAGAATTCACTCATGCCCCCATCTTAACTCAATGGGTACCCGACTCACAAATGGTACTTGAAACTGATGCTTCCGACTATGCCCTAGCGGCAATCCTTTCAGTTTACACTACGGATCTATGGATGGAGAAATCCATCTGGTCACTTTTCACTCCTGCTCCTTTAATCCCACTGAACTAAATTATGACACCCATGACAAGGAACTCTTGGCCATCTTTGAAGCCTTCAAACACTGGCGGCAGTACTTTGAGGGTTATGCAAACCTGGTTGATGTGGTCACTGACCACAAAAATCTGGAGTACTTCAGCACTACTAAGTTGCTCACCCGCCGCCAGGCCCATTGGTCTGAATACCTCTCCCAGTTCAATCTCATCATCTGCTTCTGCCCTCGAAAATTAGGGGCCAAGCCAGATGTGCTCACTAGACGATGGGACATCTACCGCAAAGGGGGAAATAGCGACTTTGCCTCTGTAAACCCAACCAACTTCCGACCTGTATTCACACAAGAACAGCTCACCTCTTCCCTTCAAGCCACCTATTTTGCCACACCCGTCCTTCGACAAGCAGTAATCATGGATGTTGAGAAACTTCACAATGACATCCACACCTCCCTACCCCTTGACCCCTTATCATCCGCACATCTTCCGACACCTGTCGACCCCAACTGGACCATAGATGAGGCAGGTCTTCTCCACCACTTCGACCAGATTTATGTTCTGGACATCATGGATCTCTGCCTCAAAGTCCTTCAATACAAACACAATCATATCCTCTCTGGCCACTTCAGACAAAACAAAACCCAGCAGCTTGTCTGCTGGGAATATGTCTGGCCAAACCTCCACACCTTTGTGCAGGAATTCTGCAAATCCTGTACAACTTGCAAGTGATCCAAATTGCCTCAACACAAGCCCTACGGGTTCCTAAAGCAACTTCCGGTTCCAGAATGACCTTGGAACTCCATCTCCATGGACTTCATTGAACAACTACCCGACTCCAATGGTCACACCGCTATCCTGGTCATCATTGACTGCCTCACCAAGCAAGGCATCTTCATCCCAACTGTCAATAAAATCACAGCCCAAGAACTAGCCAACCTGTTCGTCCTCCACGTCTTCTCTGAGCATGGCATTCCATCGCACGTCACTTGCGACCAGGGATCCAAGTTCGTCTCCCATTTCTTCCACTACCTCAGAAAAGCGCTCGACATGCAGATCCACTTCACTTCCGGTTATCACCTGCAAGGTGATGGTCAGACAGAACGACTTAATCAGACCTTGGAGTAGTACCTCCAGATCTTCTGCAATTATCAGCAGGATGACTGGTCTCACCTCTTACCCTTGGGCAAATTTGCCTACAACAATGTTCCCTCCACATCTACAGGCATATCTCCTTTCTTTGCCAACAAAGGCTATCACCCAAACATTTCCGTCTTCCCCAAACACAACTTAGCCTCACAGCACGCCCGCGAGTTCGTCATCGACTTAGACGACCTTCATCAGGAACTTCAGAAACAGCTTGTGGCTGCTCAAGAGCGTTATCAAGGCCCTGCAGATAAACATTGGGCACCCGCACCTGACTTCAACATTGGTGACTCTGCCTATGTCACTGCGGAAAATATCTGCATCACTCGTCCTTCCAAGAAACTTTCCAAAAAGAACCATGGTCCTTTCGAAATCATCGCACCCCAGGTACTCACTCAGTCACCCTGCAGCTTCCAGACCACATGCGGGCGATCCACCCTGTCATCCATGTCTCTCAACTAGAGAAACACTCCCCAAACACCATTCCAAATTGGATACAACCTCCACCTCCTCCCATCACTATCGATGATGAGCTTGAATATGAGATCGCTGAAGTCCTCGACTCCAAGGTCGATAATCGACATCGATGCAATATTCTCTACCTTGTCCAATGGGAAGGCTACCAGGGAACCAATGAGGGGACCTGCTGGCTACCTGTTACAGAGCTTGACCATGCCCAAGAACTCCTTGCAGATTTTCACACTTGCTACCCGCAGAAACCTGGACCATTACCCACCTAAAGTCTATTCACGTTACTTGTTCACTCAGTCTGAACTCAGAAACAAATTCATTGAACAGTTTTTGGATCCGACCAGATCCCTACACTACCTCTGCTTCTCCCTCTCCATCTTCATCACCCTCTCCCCCAACTTCACCCTCTTCTCCACCCTCATCCTTCTCTTCACCCTCCTCACCTCCACTCTCACTCTCCTCCCTGTCATCTGCCTGCCTTTTCTCCAGATACCTCTGAAAGGCTGCCCAGTCATCTCTGGACTTGTGGATCCCACATCTTTCTTGCTGGGACTCTCACACCACTCGCTCCACCTCTTTATCACCCTCGTCGCTCTCCTCCTCGGGGCTTTCTTCCTCCACCCACTCTGGGTCCAAAGCATCCTGGATCTCCCCCATCAACTCCCGCACTGCAGTAGCCACCTCAGCAAATCCCTTCCTTATCAGCTTCATCAGCTGCTGCATTACTTCCAGGTTTTCCCCGCTAATCCCTGTTGTTCCCGCCAGTTTTGCTGCAGGGGCCTCCTGCCCCTCCCACACTACCTCCTCACACTTATGTTTGATGCGCATGCAGTTGTTGCACATGCATCCCCTCGCACCCATCTTGAAACAAGCAATCTTCTGATATTTGCATCTATGCCACTTATCAGTAAGAGAAGACTGAGAAAGGAAACAAGTATGCACCTTTTGCAAGGCAATGTGGCCTGCACCCACACCAGACTCTCTGACTCCTCCAACCCCACTCGCGCCTTTGACTTGGTGACTTTCTTTTTCTTAGGGGACTTGCTCCCCTCGGCCTCATCCTCCAAACCTGTGGCCGCAGCTGCCCACTTCTTCTCCACTTGTTTTGTGTCTGATGCCTCCTTTTTCTGTGCCTCTGCCTGGCACACCTCCTCAGCCTTTGCAGCCTCCTCTGCTGCCTTTTGCACCTCCTACACCCAGCATTCCTCCTCCCTCTCTGCTTCCTCCAGCTCCTTCATCTCCCATTCCATCTGCTCCTTCATTGCCCACTCTCTCTGTTCATGTTGGGCCCTCATTGTGGCCAATTTGATCTGCATGGATACTGCTGGAGGGGACATAATTGATCGTTGATGGGGGAAGGAAAGAACGTGAAAATTTCTCAACCAATTACTGCATTCAGAAATTCAACCAACTTCCTCATTCAGACTCAAACCCTCACGTGCCTCATAGGCTTGGCACTAAGGGGGAAATACTGTCAAGAACCGTTCCTCGCCCAATCAGAACATGCATTCCATCCGACTCTTTCCCGCATGTCTAACCTGACATTTGTCTACTCCTTCCGATTTCGTTCCCAGCCACCTTGCACTGCCCACACCGCTGTGCACCAGGCCGCCTTGTACAGCATCTATGGCTGTCTTTCCAAGGCTGCTGTCTCTATTCCAAATTTGACTATGGATTCCTGTGTGGCTCCCACTAGATAATTTATCTACGCAGTCGAGACACTGCCACAATCTTTGTTCCTGTTCCGCATTATTCTGAACTACAGTATTTAAGCTTAGTTAGTTTTGCCTTGTATTCCTCAGTTCATATATTGACATAGACTCGACTTTATCCTGTCAATCTAAACCTCCTTCTACTCCAACCTCAGTTCTCTAAGAGTCTAAACTCCATTCGACTCAACCTCTAGTCTCCTTCTGAAGTTCTAACCTCTCCTGAACTTAACCTAAGTCCCTCCATACTCCTCCCCGTGTTTACCTGCACTTTCCCACTCCTACCTCTAAACCTTTGACTTGAAATTAGGACACCAGACGAGGTGAAGGGCGCAGCTTCTTACAAGCTGAAGCCAAGTCCTTTCCGTTTCCCCTCCCGCAGAATCCGCATTGACCCAACAACTCCCGCTATTATCACCCATGGTGTCTGATTGGATTCCAACGTGCACTCTAGGATCAGTTCTTAACAGTATCCATCAGTCTTGTATCTAGTTGTAGCCTTATTGCCAGAATTGGTCCTCTTGTCAAATATACTCAAACAACTTAAAACACTGATAGTGCTATATCTTTCATTAGCAGAGGATGTATAAGAATTAGACATGTCATACTAAAGATTTAGCTTATCAGGCCTTGTATAACATAGTCTGACATTATTATTTCCTCCTTTTTTTCCTGATGTTGGAGTTGAAGAACATTCCCAGATCTTGTTTCATACGATCTCCGATAGAGTAAGATTTACATGGTTTATTGAATGTGCCTCGACTCACCACGCTTCGAGTTGAGGGACTTCTATAGTGTTTTACTTGCTACCAATATTGGTCCCTAAATTATGCCTTCAACTCAACGTTGGTGCAGTTGAAGAACATTCCCCGATGTCATTTCATGTGATCTCTGATAGAGTAAGATATACATCTTTTACTGAATGTGCCTTGGCTCACCACCCTTTGAGTCGAGGGACATGCTGGCATCATTAGTGAGACTTATATTTCACCATGAGTGGAATGACTAGTTGTGTTGTTTACACCATTGTATCTTCAATGGCCATACATCTGTATTACAGTGTTGATGCAAGGTGACAATCACATTTGACCTCGACTCCCATCCCTTCGACTTGAGTCATATTTCAGACATTGGTCAAGAAAATGTTCATCAAACAGTCGAGGTCAAATGTGATTGTCACCTTGCATTGACACTGTAATACAGATGTATGGCCATTGAAGATACAATGGTGTAAACAACACAACTAGTCATTCCACTCATGGTGAAATTAGGGTGTAGCACGGGTCACACTGTGGGTCTCACTTACAATACCATACCTGCAACCTGTAACACCGTACTGGTACACACACCGCACCCGCAGGTACAGGTTACACCTGAAGGTTTTAATCAAACACTGCGGTACCGCAGTATACTGTTGAAGTATTGATTTTTTTCATGAAACTAACTAACCTCCCTCATGCATAGTGAGGGAGGGGCTATGAAATTAATTAGTGAGAGCAACAAAAAAAGCTCCCTCGTGGTGGTTGGATTCCCTCTCTCTCGTCTCCATTGTGCCATCCCCTCCCCCTCCCCATTGCTCCCTGTTTCCACCCCATGATCAGTTGCTCGCAGCAGTGGATGGGGGTGCTGTTGTGGTAGTGGTGGTGGTGGTGGTGGTATGTTGTCATTGTCCCTATCCTCCCCAGCATTGTCATCGGGTCCTCGCTTTCTTCTGGTCCTCATTGTTGTCTGTCCCTTGTCCTCTTTGTCGTTGTTGTCAGTAGTCCTAGTTAGTACCTAAAAAGTTTGTTAGTTAACAAAAAATCAAATGAGAAGAGAAAGAAAATACCTACAGCCCAAGAGATGTTGTCAACGTCTCTTGGGCCTTTTCCCCTCGGGATTCCCTTGTTGTCCCCATTGTCCCCATCCCCACCGCTCCCTATTTCTACCCCATGAGCAGTTGCTCATGGCGGCAGTTGGGGGTGCTATCATGGTGGTGGTGGGGTACTGGGATCCCGGGTCCTCCTTCATTGTTGTTATCCCCCTTTCCTGGCATGGCAGTGGTTCCCTCCTCTCCCTGCCTCCTCCCCGCCTCCCGTCGTTGGTTGTTGTCCCATCCTCATCCTCATCCCTGTTGTCCTGTTGTCATCTGGTTCATTGTTGTCCTTTCATTGTCATTCATTGACTCGTCTCCTGTTGGCCTGATCGTTCCCATCCCTCCTTGTCCCTGTTGTCTTGTTGTTGTCTGGTTTGTCATTGTCCTTTCATTGTTATTTGTTCCCTCTCATCTCCCATTGGCCCCATTGTTCCCATCCTGTTGCTCCCCATTTCCACCCTGTGAGCAGTTGCTCACAGCGGTGGAGCAGGGTGCTGTGGTGGTGGTGGTGGTCTGTCATCATTGTTGTTATCATCCCTACCCTCCCCATCATCATCATCTGGTTCCCTAACCTCCCTGTCATCATTGTCATTGTTGTCTGGTCCTTATCCTGGACCTGGTTGACCTGACAGTCATCATCCTTGTTGTTCTCATCACCCTCATTGTCCCATCGTTCTTGCAGTTGCTCTCGTGGTCTTTGTTGTTGGTGATGGGTGGTCATAGATGGTGGGTCATTGGCTGGGGGTGCTGCTGTGTGGGTGGTACCCCTCTTCTTTGTCCTCCCCATCATCGCTTTCATCCACCATCTCTGTTGTTGTCAAGTAGTACAAACTGTAATCTAGAAAAAAGAACAGTTAGTTAATTGAACAAAACAAAAAACTTACCATTGTTGAGCTGAACCACTGAAATCTGGAAAAGACAACATTTAGTTGATCAAAAAAGATGAACAAAACTTACTATTATGATGGGCGATGCAAAGTCGAGCTCATGGGTGAAGAGGAAAAAGTCCAGCTGGTGTTGATTGATGTCTGGCAATGGCCAGATCCAGCAATTCAAGCAACCCATCAATACCCGTGACACCACCAAAACAGGTATGGTATGTCACAGGTCCGGCATTTTGGCAACCATACCTGCACCAATCAAACCTGTGGGCCATTTACCGCGGGTTTACCCATACCCATGCTACACCCTAGGTGAAATATGAGTCTCACTAATGATGCTAGCATGTCCCTCGACTCGAAGTGTGGTGAATTGAGGCACATTTAATAAACCATGTAAATCTTACTCTATTGGAGATCACATGAAACAACATCTGGGAATGTTCTTCCTCCAATGAGGTCAAGTCAAAGGCATAATTTAGGTCTTGTGCTGCTACCTGAGATGGGCCGAATTCAAAGAGCACATCTTTTCGAGTAAGGTTGATTGGCACAGCTGCTTGATGTGCAAAACTCTGAATGAAAATTTGACAAACTCCAATCGTTCCTAAGAACACCTTAACTTCTGTGAGTGTACGACATGGACCCCACTTCTGAATCTTCTGGATACACGTCGGGTCAGCCATTCAACCTTGAATATTGCATCAATGACCTAAAATGATTATTTCGGTAACTGAAGCAAATAACTTGGGCCCTGAGAACGTTCCACCACAATACTTCATGCGTTGGACGATACGATTCAGATTCTCGAGGTGCTCCCATATGAATTGTCGAATGCCTGAGTTGTCAGTGATTGTTTCGTAAGACCCACCAATCATTTGATATTCCGATTTTGGGCCCTTCATTGGTGTGTCATCAATATAAGGGATCGTGATATGAGGGACCTCGGGTTGTAGGATGAAAGGCATGAGCTTGTGCTGTAAATCTGTATAGAATTGTCAGTTCAGACAAAGTTTATGGACAGAATACAATACTATTTAGTCAACTGCAGCAGTTTTCTAAGTAGGAGAGTAAATCTCTGAGGGGGGTGAATTGAATTAATTTTCTTTGGAGGAACAAACACCCTCCTTATATACCTAAAACTAAGAATAGATTTGTAAGCATAGATGAATAAGGATGCCCTAAGGCCCTACAAATCATGACAAAAAAGTTCCTAACTGAGTCATTGTGGCATGTGTTTCAGAACATCTTCATGTGTTTCAGAAAATTCAAAGTCTACATGTGCTTCAGAAAAACTACATGTGGTTCAGAAAATCTCACGTGTGCTTCAGACAGAAAATCTCCATGTGCTTCAGAAAGTCTACATGTGCTTCAGAAAATCTCCATGTGCTTCAGAAAACCTACATCTATTAGGTTTCTTCATGGCTGTGCAAGGCTATGCAATAGCTGTGGAATGCTGTGGAATGCTGTAGAGTGCTGTAAAATGCTGTAAAATGGCTGTGCAAAGCTGTAGAAGGCTGTAGAAGGCTGTAGAATGCTGTAAAATGGCTGATTACTTTGATATGTACCTGGTGTGTGATTTGAATTACTATGAATTTCAGGAATTATGCCAAATTTCATGAAATCAAAGTAATCAGGGTGGGGTGGCAAATCATTAACCTGAGATGAAACCTAAACCCTATCTCTGTCCCATTTTTATTTATTTGAATGAAATATATCAATCAATTACTTTGATATGTATCTGGTGTGTGATTTGAATTACAATGAATTCCAGTGAGTTACGCCAAATTTCATAGAATTAAGCCAGATTTTGTGGAATTACATCAGATTTCATGAAATTATGCTGGATGTCTGCTATATAGTTGTATGTAAAGGAAATTATCACATAGATTGTTTATATAAGACTTTGAGTAATGGAATTCAATAATGGTCTTCAGATGTGTTGTAGGCTCTTGGTGACTTTAATGTCACACTTGTCACATTTCATCACAAGCAAATGAAAACACCATATTTTGTGGCCTCAATTTCTCAACAACTGTTCTGCCAATTCCTTAGCTATTTGGTAGAGCTTATCTATCATATACTACCTACATTTCGTCCCTCCAAAGCTTTCCCAATTTTGTGTTTCACTCTATAAGATAAGTCTTATAGAAGTGCTGTATAATGAATTGTACATAGGTACTTAGTACATAACTGGTCAGGACTGAAGTTGGTTCTGGACCAGTTCTAACTGGTCCAGAAACTGCTCAAAACTGTAGTGGACCAGTCCTGTAGGGTCCAGTCCACCCTCAAAGAGGGTGAAAAACTGGACTGGACTGGACCTGAAAGCACTAGTACTACATTCTTTCCTGTTGCCATACTTCTGAGTCGTTTCTATCAGGTAAGAACTGGAGCTATCTTTGAAGCGATGGTGACCTTTACTGTTTATATACTTTATCACTTAACAGATCACCCACTTCAATGTTAACATATATGATTACATATGTATTACCTACAAGATTCTTTTCTGTCCCATGCTTTGTTTCTATCAGGTAAGAATGGGAGCTATTGTCAAAATGGTCATGCACCTTTACTGATTACATGCATACTATCACTTATAAGATCACCCTCTTCAACCTATGCAATTACATATTAACATACATGGTTACATAGGTATCACCTACAAGTTCACTTTGGGCATCATTATCTTATACACTTTATCACTTATCAGATGATTGTGCACTTTACTGATTACATGCCTATCACTTATCAGATCACCCTCTTCAACATTAATGTATCTGATTACATATGTATCACCTACAAGATTCTTTTCTGTTGCCGTGCTTTGTTTCTATCAGGTAAGAATGGGAGCTATTGTCAAAACAATCGTGCACCTTTACTGCTTACATGCCTATCACTTATCAGATCACCCTCTTCAACATACGTGATTGCATATGTATCACCTAACTTTGGGTATCATCTTGTAGTAGACCCCACTCGGTATGGCTTGACCTTGATACAAATTTTGGCAGTCAAATTATGTACTGATACTTGGACATCACTGGCAGTCAAGGAGATATATGAGATATTCATTTCTTGTGCCATAGGAGTTAGCTAGACCCAAGTTTCACATGACATCAGTGTACATCAATCTGCCTTGCATTCAGCATTCAGGCTATTCTGACTTAGCACAATGGTCCATGAAGATTGTTCCTACTTTTCTATCAGGCACCATCACCTTTGATCTAATGATTCCCGTCAGTCGGTGCTAAAGCCCAGGTGATCGTTGCCACAATGAAGAAGGCAAAGGGGACCAACACACCGATGGGACATTGGTCACTTGATGTAGAGAGTATCAACTCTTGGTGTGGGCCAAAGTTGCTGAAGAAGAACATGACATGCAACCTTTCAAAGTATGCCTATGCAAGCGTGATTGAGGAACAAATCGTCACTGAGTACAGGGAGGATATGTTTGAAGAGATACCAGAGACAGCAACTCTCCATTGGGCAACAGCACTTGTGCTGCAGGATGCACTTGTGCTGACAAAGATCATTGTCAAGAAGCAGAATAAAGCCCCCATGTTAGGCTTGTCAGTATTCACATTCACGGATGGTATTGATGCACTCCATGTCACTCAAACTCACACCAATGTTGAACCTTACATTGACAAGAGACACACATGGACAGCATTCCTACATTATCACAAAGAAACTCAGGATATCATCCAGGTGGTCGAGCATAAAGATGTGGCGGTGGCTATCCCTGGCTGAAAGACAACCGCAGTGGCTGTTCATAACAAGATTAATGAGCTCATTGAGGTGAGTCAAATGTCCATACTACTGCCATTGATCATTCAACAAGCATACAAAGGTGTTAAATATACAAGCGGCCATACATCGCAAAATGGTGGACTCAGGGGATGCAGTAGAGGATATTGACCCTTATGATGAGAAGTGGGAAGTTGATGATACCGATATTGTGGTGATGGGTAACCATCAGAGAAAGGCCATCCACCCAGAGTTTGAAGTACATGATTCAGTGACCAAAACTCTGACAATATATCTAACAAGGCAGCAGGAAGACAATAATGAAGATTGAGAGAAAGAAACTGGTCAAGAAGGTGATCAAGAGTATGACAGTCATTGTCCATTCACATAATTACATCACTGAACAAATATATCTACATCAGAGCAGGCTGAGCCTGCATGCATAATCCAGGACACAGTTGAGCAAGCACAACAATCCAGTCATTTTGACATGATCATGGCAGATGAAGCTGCACCAGATGTATCAGCAAAAGTACACCAACCATGTGGCAAAGATCGGCCCCAGAAATCAATGGCAGTGGCAGACTGAACCCACCACAAATCAATGGATGTGGACTCACAGGTCAAATCCATGTCCAAGGGTGTAACCGATATAACTCCAGGTATGGACTGCTCATGGTCATACTAATATATACGCTAGATGGATTGACATATATAAGGTGGCCACATGCAACATGAGAAGGGTTTGATGAACAAAGATATGCAACATAGCCATGAGGCAACAGAACGTGAGTTGCGGTGTTCTATGTCCAAAGGTCAAACACCCCCAGCAAGCGATGCCGATATATCGGACAACAATGAACATGGTGAAGAAGGCCACAAGCCAATGGATTGTGACTCATGGCACATCTGGCCACTTCAGACAGCAGGTATGTCAACAGAGTGCACCACACTGTCATAGACAAAGGATAATGATAACACATATTGAACTAGGTGTAAACACTCAAGATCAATTGTCAAACAGCCATGAGTCAACAGATGTTGAGTTGCAGCATATAACAAGGATTGTTCCAGGTCCAAAATCATCAAACAGCCACGAGTTGACACATGTTGAGTCATGGTGTACAATGCAGAATGTTCCAAATGATGTAGCATTGAACAGCTGCAAGTCAACTTGTGTTGAGTCATGGCATATAACAAGGATTGTTCCAGGTCCAATATCATCAAACAGCTGCGAGTCAACACATGTTGAGTCACAGCATATATCATCCACTGTGCAAAATCCAAGTGCCAGTGATGCCCACTCAACCAGCGATGATGATGGTACTAGCAATATTATACTGGCCCTTGAGCTACCATTAATTTTATCCAGGTGCCATGTCCCTGATAGTGCTGCAAAACTAGGGATGGTAATGTTCAGTTCAGAACCATGGTTCAGAACCTGAACAAACCTGTAGATTGTATGTAGTATATGGGACATAGGTACTATAAGTTAATCCACAAATCATGGTGCTCGCATGTAGGTGCATTGTTTATGTTACTAGATCATGTGTCCTTGCATACCCATTGTTTACATCTGTTTATCAACATCACTGAACAATTGGCAACTCACACTAGAAAGTTCAGCATAACTCCTCAGACCAATGGCTATGCATCATAAGACAACACATAGCAAGGCACCACCCTCAACTATGTTGAGGTGCCATTTATCACACCATAAGTGTACATGATCACATCTTTGATGCGTGTACTATTTTTAGCACATCCCTTTGATGCACCATCTCATAGACACCTTTGTGTCTCTTATCCCTTTGACTCTTTATGTAGCTGAACTCACTTATATATAGGGTAGGTAGTTATCCAATCACCTCAGTTGCTGTACAGAGACTGAGGTGAGTATTCTAGACATTATGATATTACAGACCAATACTTACTGTACTTATAGCTATACTCTGATTACGCTAGGTACAGTTATTGTATTCATATAGTTGCTTGTACAGACAGCTATACTCTGATTATGCTAGGTTGATTTTCTACAAACTATACAACGTACACATCATATAGTCAGAGGTATAGTCAAGTCGTCAGCATCAGCACATGGATCAAGCTGGTACAAATATTAGTCAGAATACAACCATGCCACTAGTACTTTCACATCCACTTACTTGAGTCTTTGGTGTTTTATGCTAAAGAACAAGGGAATCGCCACAGAGTTACTGCCTCTTAATAACATCCACTTGGCATGTACACTAAGTGGTTTCTTGTTCTCTCATTTCCATTGCTCGGTGTCACCTGTTTGTTGAATATCTTTAGAACACCATATCATCCACTCGGTGTGTACGCTAAGTGGTTTCTTGTTCTCTCATTTCCATCGCTTGGTGTTGCCTGTTTGTTGAATATCTTTAGAACACCATATCTTCACTCATCAGGTTTCCATGAGCCGTGCATGTTTTCTTCCTCTTCCACCCCTCTTCCACATGTTCCTTATGCATTTTCTACATGTTCCTTATGTGCATCTTCTATGTGTTCCTTACATGTTTTCTAGACATTCCTTACATGTTTTCTATGTGTTCCCTGCTCCACTCTAGTAGGAGTAGGTGGCAGCTTTGGACTCTGCTGAAACTGTTGGAGTGGGCTGCTGCATTATGCTGCTATGCATTCTCTGCTTCACCCTGGTAGAAATAGGCAGGGCCGGCTTTGGACTCTGCTGAAACTATTGGGGTGGGCTTTGTCTGTCTTACTGTCTATCTCTTTTTACTGTCGAACACTGCTGCAAACCAACTAGCCCTTGAAGAGCTGTTCAGGGACCCCAGCATCAAGAGAATTGCTGGGCATGCATCATCATTGTTTAAAACCTACTTCCCTCAGATGCACACTTATTATCAGGAGACTCTGGAAGCCCTCCTCAAAGCACATCCCCATCTCCTACCTGCATTTCCCCATGCTGCTCCAGGAGGGGGTCATATTCCTTGGTGTGCTGCCAGCTCAAATGTTGGTGAACAGTATTGTTTTTAGCTGTCCTAATTTTTTTGCAGAAGCTTCTAATTTCAGCAATGTTTTGAGTCAATCTGAAAACTTGAACTTTCTAGTGTGACTGTTGATTGAACTCCTGATCATGACATTGTGTACTGGGTTACCAGATGCAACATTCTTACCTGCTTTTCTACACTACAATTCATGCATTATAGTTTTCCCTGTCTTGTCTCCTTTGCCAAACTTAGTCTACAATTCGATGGTCTACAATTGTGTCCAAGTCCGAGTCACCATCACTGCATTGCTTAACTGCTTATGGACTTAGCTTGAGGTGCTGTGCTGTGCTTTTGATGTGCCGATTGTCCCTTTGGCCACATTGCACTATGTATATCATGTCTAAATTGCTGTAGGCTTTGGGCTTGTACTAAAGGTGGTCATCAGAACACCCACACACCCACCTGAATGCTTTTGTGTGCATTGTTGTGGGATCTCTTTCAAATTTCTAGTTTGACATTTTGCACTCGGGAAATCGGTCCATATCTATTCTATTTTACTGCCTTGAGCATGCACTGTGAGAGTGAGCACAATTCTGGACATAATTCTGGATTGTGCACCAGACTTTGTGCAGCGTGCAGTGCATTGTCTTCAGAGAAAATTTATTGTTGTTGTTTTTAATACATATCTACATCCAGTTCATGGTTCAGACTGCTTGAGAACCAGAACCTGACCATTTTGAACCAAACCAATGGTCCAGTCCAAGGTTCGCTAGAATCTACAGACCAAACCAATAGTCTGGTTCTGGGTTCTCCAAAATCCCTTAAAGAACTGGACTGAACCGAACCTTACCATCTCTATGCAAAACACACACAAGTCATTGAGCAATGGCTCGGAGCGGGCATCATCAGAGTTGACAGCTTTGACAGAGCATGAACTTGCAGGGTTCCCTGTGGATCAGTCTCCTGGTAGTGAGATCATGGACTATGAGGTCACCCTGGGGGTTGGTGATGATGGTGTCAGATGAGGACCACATCATGGATATCAACACTCCAGCGGGTAGATACTGCCATTTGTTTTAGTTCATGCTATGTTGTTGTATGATACTAACATTTAGAACTGATATAGATCCTGATACCAATACCCCTCCTAAACCTAACCATCGGTCAACATCCAAGTGTGCTCAGCCTGAGAGTGGTCTCAGTCCTCGTGCATCCATGTAATTCATTATGCCATCTTTTCATTCTATTAATGTTGTTATCATTATAATCCAGCAAATTGCACTGCCAATCGTCAGTGCTGGAAGAACACCACCGATGAGAGTGATGATGGGATGGAGGATGACACCATATGCCAACATACAAACTTATAACTAGTTGTAAGTGCACTCCGTCCTGTATTCCCTCCCTCATTTATCATCTATGCTTTCTGATTATTACTGATATGTAATCGATTCTGTACATGTACAATTACTCATGTCCCTGTACACTGTACATCATATTGGCCTGGTGAACAGTTCTGCCTGAAAAAAATGTGTTATTGAGATCACTGAATTGACATGACATCAATACATGTTGGCTGCAGGGGTTATTGCTTGCCAGCTCAACGTCCCCTTGTTTATACCCCCATCCTCCAATCTAGACAACATCTTCGCGTACATCTCTGTCTTGTCTATTATGATGGACTTTGAGGCTCAAGAACTGTTAACAGTACCCTTCTATGTTGGGCTGTCTCCACTCAACCTTCAGGCTGATGATGCACCAGATCAGAATGTTGCCCTTGAAGCAGCATTCTGTGCAGTCTCTGCACTCAATCCAGATGGTGACAAGTTTTTGGATGCTCCTGTTATGATGAAGACCTTGGGTTATTTCAAACACATATACAACACATGCAACACTTTGATTGCACTGGAACTGCTCACTAAACACATGAATATCGACACGTACAGTACTGATTTCACAACGTCACCAAACAACAATATGTTGGCATGGGATCCAGACCACCACTTCATCGACTTCATGATTTGTGTACTGTGTGGGTTAGGCTTAGCCACACTTTTGCTGAATCATCATAGGGATCATCGATTCAAATTTACATTTGAGCTTTCACATGTGTATTGGACATTCAGCCCCAAATATGCGAAGTTGGGTTTTAATCCCTCAGGCACGATGCTTTGGATTGGGTGCTCCACATCATCAGAAGATGTGTGGCTTGGTTGGGCTCTGAATGGGTCATTGAATGCTCAATGCAAGGATGTCAAACCTCCCACTTGTGAAGGGAGCATGACACTCTCCTGCCAGCATTACTGGACAACTATCATGTTTCTGGCATTGATGCTGAGTGCAATAGGCTATTGAGACATAATCGTCAGGGACACATACCCTGATCTTGAAAAGGAGGATGATTATCTACATGCTACAAATTTAATGTGAGTACAGCTATTTGTCATACTCTGCTGCAAATCAAGAATTCTTGACTTGCGGCTCATGTCAAAATGAAATGAGGGACAATGGGGAGCACTATTCATGCATATATTATGCAGCCAAAAGCTGTGAGGCAACCAATGGTGGCTCACAGCTTGATATGTCATTTTGTGTGGGCCCATGCATTGTATACCGCACATGGGTGAGGCTGTGAGTAGATGGTAGTTGGCCCCACAAGACCATGTGATTCATCAATGAGATCACATTGTATACTGACAATGCTTTCATACAGGATTAGGACTGTGTCACTCAAGTTTCTCAAACTCCGGGAACTAGACTGAAAAATACAACTTGGCTTTGCCAGGTGGGTTGATGGTGCACCCATTGCATATAAGGATGATGGGTTCATTGTAGACTGAACACCCATGGTAATTACATCACATTATGGGCAAAATCAGGACATTGGCATTACAGCAGCAGATGTGGCAGCTGATGAAGATAACTGGTGAACTGACCAGGACTTTTCCCAGATACAATATATTACAATGGAACTTGCTACCCATGTTGTGTAAGTCAAGTACATTTCTTCTTTGAAAACTATCAAATATGACATTTGTTCACTCAGCGTGCACAAAGCGAGTGCCTGGAAAGACCAGAGCCTTGATGACTTTTGGGATGTATACCATGAAGGGGTTTGGACATCTGCAGATCGGACATACAGAGAAGAGATAAGTATGGAAGAACTTGCAGATATGGACATGTTGGATAAATCAGGACACAAAGTCCCAGTTTATACTGAAAATGGATATCAAATCCAATGACGGGTTGTGCAGTTTAGGAAAAGTGTAAAGCCACATGGGGTTCTGATGGACCTTACTCGGATTAATGAGTTATTCAAAGAAGATCTAGATGATGTGTATCTAGAAGGCCAACCAGGTCCATCTTCATCTGAGTATAGTGTGTATCCCCAAGCAGGAATGTGGACTGCTGGACATTTTCAAGTGCATGGCTTGATGACAAGATTTTATTCGAGGGTGGACACTGGAGATTATCAATAAATGTATTGCAGAGGCACAGGGGCAAGCACAGGATGTTAGGGATGAGATGGACAAGGAAAACATCAAGGAGATCTCTGAAACAATAAACCCAGCGATTACAGGAGTATTGTGTCAAGGGTATAATGCGGTGATGCATTCAACTTGAGGTCGGTCAAATCAACACCACAATGCACAGTTTGCTTGATAACCAATGCACTTGCTGAGGGGTGGGCCACTACTGATATTACCAAAAGGGCTGCAAGAGATCTCAGGACTACATGTGCATACACACTGCCTCATAGCAGCTTCTGAGAGAAAATTGCCAATCCAGAAATCAAATGCGATCTACAGTTGGAGAGTGTGTACTTTGTTGACATGTTGGCATTACCTGTGGAAATGCAGACCAGAGAGTAAGTGCATATATTGTGCCATCACATGATGAATCTGAATTGACGGTCCCCATCCAGTGGACTTTCAAATAACATTATCCAACCATTGGCGAGCATGTGGGGCAATTCAACACTGATTGATGAGCTGAAAAGATGTGTTGTGCTCATTAAACCAGAGGTAAGATGCATTTGAATTGTCCACAATTTTCTGACATGTTAAATACAACATTGAGGCATACCCACAAGTTTATGTTTGGATGACATATCCTATCATGATGCTGCTGGAGCAACTTTGGAAGGATGGCAAAATGGAGATGGCTAATAACTGGACACCATCACCCATTACAGTGGAACTGTGTTCTGTTGTAGAATGTGCTCTCAATTACATGCACATGGGAAATGCAGCAGTGATTGCAATGTTGGTCATGAATTCACTGTGGATCAGGTGATCCATTGTGCAAGATGGCCTTCTGTGCTTCAACCCGAGCATTGTGACCATCCGGGCAGGCAAATCACCTATTGTCAAGATGGATAAGTGGGCATTTGATGAACAGAAAAACCAACCATGGACTGCATCAAAGCAGGCCCAGTGTCTCACATATGGGGGAAGGGCACTTCAATGTACATTCAATCCTGTTTCTATTTCAGTTTCATGTCATTGGTAATCCTGTCCCTCACCATTTATTGGTTCATGGATTGACTGAGGGATTGTATTTGTTGGATCTAATAAAATGTCACAACTCATCTGACCTCGACTTGTTGAGTGGCATTGACAATGCGGCGGGAGGCTGCAAGTCACAACATCTCAACTCACGGCATGATAACACAATCTTTTGATCATCATCAGAGGTGGTTCGGTTGATGATCAATTTGCTAAGATCTCTTGACAGATCTTTTTTTGCCAATTTTGCCATGGCAGTTGCTGCGATCAGGCCGATCCAGGGGATAGTCATGCATTTGAGCCCTATGGTTGCCGGAGCACAGTCCATCACATTCCATGCCATTTCCATGTTCATCCAAGACTGTAAAGATCTGGTCACAAGCAATGTCACCATGTCAATCAAACAGGCTCTACATGGTATCGATGAACATCAGCAACCCCATGCAGAATGTTGCAAGCTGGCACTGAGCTCCTGGAATAAATGCCAACATCCACTGGTATGGACAAATGAGGGTGGACCACATAATGGAACATATCAGAAACTTATCACATTGCTCAACAAGAACATGGATGAGGCGCCATCCACACTCCCAGAGGCAGGTGAGAACCTCAGGTATCACCAGCTTACATCAAAGCTTTATAAGATGGGTCATGCAGAAAAACCACTTGCAGTGGTGGCACCCATCACAGCCAATGGGGCATTCATCCATGCTTTAGGAGTTGCAATAAAAGTCATTGGATGTTGGGCTCAGTGTGCAGAACTTGCGGAAGCATTTACCATATCAATCTTTGAAACCATGCTATCCAAAATGCAAATCCAGTTTGCACGATTGCACAATCCAGGGGGTAGGGCATACACTGTCTGGCATGACCATTGGTTGATTCTGCAGCGGGCACCAGCTCAAGGAGCTGCAGTATTGATGATAACAGACTCTGAAGAAAGGGAGAGTGCATCAGGTATTGTGGCAAGTCAGGCTGCTGATACAAACAAGTCAGTGCCATGGACAATACCAGCAAACCTGAGTAACATGGGAGTGCTTTGGGAAAAAACAGTACTGCCATGTGAGTGGGAGCTAAAGCATGCCTCACTGGACCAGACACATACAAAAGCAGGGGCAGGATATATTTGGGATACATATTCATATGTGTTTAAAGAATATGATGGTAATGTATGGTGGCACAATATGTCCTTGGTGTGGGTGATACTGTTCACCAAGATGGCACCACATGTTTTCATGGAATTGGATAAACCACTGGAGGGAAGGAATGAGAAGGAGCTAACTGCAGCAGTATGTCAGATGCCATGGGTAGAAACTTGATCAAAAACACACAAGGGGGTGACAGGCAGACCTCAATATGTTATGATGTTGTCAACCACAATCATGGCACTGCTGGACACTAATTTGCCACTTTTGGCATATATGAGGACTAACAAGAACAGTTTTGGGGAGCCATGGACAACTAAACATGGTATGTAAATATGGCATCATGTGCTTTTGATGTTCTGAAGAGTTATACAGGTATGAAAGAAATCAATGCCAAAAACATTGTGTATGGGGTTTGGAAGAGTAAAAACTTCAGGATTCTTAGTGTGAGCTAAGTTCAATTTGAACTGGGAAATGTTTTCACTTGCAGAGCTGAGGCCCACATATGTCAAGGTGATGAAGATGTTACATGAAGGCCCATGTGGGGAGTATTGTGCCATGCAAGTGATCTTTGGGACAGAGGTAGCAGTCCATGCTGGGAGGCAAGGGTATGTTATTGCACCAGCGTCGGCTACATGATCATTATTTATTTATATTGTATTCTTGGGTACTACGGTCTGGCTTATGGTCAGGAATGTTTAGGATACTCCCACAAGGCTCCAAGGTTTTCTAATATAAATGTCTTGGGTATGACAGTCATACTTAGCCTTAGAAATTCCTAGCCCAGCAGTGCCAATATGCCATGATCCAAGTAATCTTGAGTGGCTGAATTATATTGTCCTGTGTATTATCACAGTAAAGATGCTAAGCCATAGCAATTTATATAGTGCTCTGGAGCACTATGGTTCAGGTTATGTTTACCATACTCCTGTAGTCCCAGGCATATTGTCCCACATGTTTCTGTAAGTCAAGAGTCATTGAGTGACTGCCTTTTTGACTGCCTCAGTCATTACACCCAGACATGTATAAAATTTGTTATGACAGTTAGTACACATGTTATGAAAAATGTGTACTGGACACTTCATTAGGATTTCATGGGCATATTTCCCCACATATTGCCACAATTCACAGGTTGTTGGGTCGTGGCTAGTTTCTGGGAATACTTGCTCTATCTGTTATTTCACACAGACATGTATAAGATTTGTTACAACAGTTGGTACATAATATGTTATCATGCAATGAGTATGAGACTTGGTTAGGAATACATGTGCATATATTCCCACATATGTCCACATCTCACAAGTTGTTGGCTCGCAGCTATTTTTGGGAAATTCTGCTACATATGAAGCAGTCATACATGGCATTGCATGCAAGTGCATACTGGAGTTGGATGAAATCAGTGAGTACCCAGTTATGACTGGTTCAGGTTAGCTGTCACAGTTACAATTTACCAGATATGAATGTATACCAACCTTGGGGGGCTGGGGGGATGAATGGAGGGAGTACTTTACACTCCCCCACCTATTCTGGTTGGATTCCAGTTTGTCCAGCCAGAATTTCTGGAATTTCTGGAAGCCGGTGGAATTTTTTTTGTATGTAGTTTTCCCTATGCAGCACAATTCCGGTTGGAATAAGATCAAATTTACACCCAGAATCCCCAGAATCTGACTGGACTCATCACAACTGGAATAACTGGAATAACTGGAATGCATGTGCTTTCCCAAATAAAAGTTTGACACACATCAAGAATTGAACCCTCGACCTTGGGTTTGTATATCACAGCATGCTTAACCACTGAGCTACCAGGTAATTGTTCCTCTACATACATTCAATACCTTTATGACCAAACCAAGGTGCGCAGTCAACTGCAGCCATTAACAGAATAATTAATAAGTACGCATACATGCATGACACATGACACATGACTGCCACCTCACAACCACCACCACCATCATCAATGCCGCCTCCTCCTCCTCTCCACTCTACCACCACCACTGCATGTGCACCCACCACCACCACTCCCATGCCCACTGCCACCATCACCACCACCTTCAAACGAGCCAACTGGATGGAACATGGGCCCAAATGATGGCAACGTCATTTGGGCCATAGATAAGTTTTTTTTTCTTTTTATCAATCAACTAATTGTAATTTATTGCTTTTCAGGTTGTATACTACTGGGGATGACCTGCCACGATGAAAAACACGCAACCCACGCCCATGCCCACCCGATCCCCTCCTCCCCATTCACATGGGATGTGAGGCTGTCGACATGGGCTAGGAGGGTGCAGAGGGATGCCAGGAGACCCCAGAAGGGGGGTACCTGCCTAGTAAGCACCCACCAACCTCTGTACTCATGCCACGTCGCACTGACATGCCCAAACCCCCCCCCCCCCCCCAAAAAACAAACAAGAAAAAAACAGAAATTTAAACAGGGGATGACAGTGACAAATGATGACAAGCCACCCACCCCCAGCCTCATGAGCAACTGCTTGTGGGGTGGATTGCAGGTGGAACAACAACAATGACAAGCCACCTACCCCCAACCTCACGAGCAACTGCTCGTCGGGTGGATCATGGGTGGAATGACAGACAACAGTGGTGTCGTGTCCCCTCCCCCTCCCCTGCACTTCGTGTGGGGAGGGATTTTTTTTGTACTTTTAATTATTTATTAGTATTGTGCCCCCCCTCCCCCATTTTGTGTGGGGGAGGGATTTTTTTCTTCATGTTTTTACCTCCCCCCTCATGTTCGGCGCAAGAGGTTAGCTTTTTATGTATATAAATACAACTCCCTCTCGCATCTTGTGAGAGGGAGGATTTTTTGTTTATGTATATAATCACAATCATCCCCACTCCCTTGCATTCAATGTGAGGGATGTGGTTAATTAAAAATTTTTGATCTCAACTACTTTGAAAAAAATTAGAGTGTCATGAATAAACTTGATATTACTAACTAATAATTCTCCTGTGGCTCAACTGGTTAAGCACACATGTTTGGTTTGTCATGTGATCACTCTAATCAAGATGTCTTGAGTTCAATCCTTACTCTGCACACATATATTTTGTAGGCACTTTGACAACTTAAGACTTTGAAATTTGACTATCCATTAGGGTATATACTCTAAGTTGAGCATCTGGAGTAACCGGAATCTGGTCAGAATAACCAGAATAACTGGACTCTGACCGGAATAGGTGGGGGAGGGTAAATTACAGAATGGAGGTGGCAGAAACTTTTGGGTACAACACATAAATCACCAGGTAGGTTTTTATTGTTACTCACCATGTGTTTTTGACTGAGAATGACATATCATTGAGCAATTGTTTGCAAGTGCAAAAAAACAATTTTAAGTTAGCTTATGTAGGCAACCAATCAACCCAATTAATCATCATCATTTTATATTGTATTCTTGAGTACTACAGTCTGGCTTATGGTCAGGAATGTTTAGAATACTCCCGCAAGGCTCCAAGGTTTTCTAATATCATTATTATTATTATTATTATTTATTTATTTATTTTAATCCAATTATTCTCTTTTGTGGTGGACCATATGTAAGAGATTAAAATACATGGTATGTGCAATGCGTGTCATCCCTCTTGTCCAATGTTTCTTTGTCAACTGCTTTGAGAGACCACAGAGTGGTCCTCGAAGTGCCGGTGGTGCTGTAATAAGTGGTGCTGAGACCTGGTGTAGGTTATTTGTAGTTTGTTGTGTGTGAAAACCCTCCTCCATCCGCTTCTCTTATCTCCAATTTCTCTCCTCTATCCTCTTTCCCTATGTCTTTGCTGTTCTTCTCTCAGTAATGGTATATCTCCAAAGCTGCTGTGGAATTGGCCTGTTGCAGCAATGTATCTCAATAGTGCCGGTAGTGTTTTGGGCATGGTGAGGAGCTTTGTGATTGTCTGGCTGCCTGGTGTGCCGTGCAGTGTAGCATGTAGTGTTGTATAGTCTCTTCGCTTCGTTGACAATCTGGGCAGATTGGTGAGTTGCTTTTCCCTATATGGTTTAGGTGCTTAGCTAGTGGCGTGTGTCCCATCCTCAACTGTGATATTATGCTGGCTACCTTCCATGGTAGGCTCGTAATCAGGTCGATGTACTTGCGCGATGGGGTAGTGGGGTTGGTCTTCTTCATCCTCTTGTATCATGTAGATTTCTGCCATGCCTTCTGAGTGTTCCATTTTAGTTTCTCCCCGTATGTGCATTTCACCGCGGATTTGCTATGCGGTAGAGTTTTCTTAAGCAGCTTCGGTAGTTCTGACATGGCGCTGCTCCCCTCCATTACTGCCTTTTTCGCCTGCTCATCCACTAACTCATTACCTTCAACCCCCTTGTGTCCTGGTATCCATTGGATAGCGATTCATATGCCGCTGTGTCTCTTTCTTAGTGATTCGATGTTGTCGTGGAGGGCGTCGAAGATATGATGACCTGCATTGGGTTTTGTTAGTTGTGTAGCCATGATAGTACCTTGGTTGTCAGTGTAGATAGTGGCTGACTGTATTCCCCATTCTTTGGAGATTAACTTCACCCCCAGTATCACTCCCACTCCTTCCCCTTCGTAAACCATGTGGTGTCTTTGCGAGCCTAGTTGGTAGCGTAGCATGGTTTTCGCTCTCCCATTTCTGTATAAAACTGCTGCTGCACCAATCCTTTCTGCCATTCCTGAGCCATCGGTGAAGATTTTTACATCCAAGTTGTTGCTGTTTTCATCTTCTATTGCCTCGTCGGCACTAGTTGCAATCCTGGTTCTGATTTTTGGTTTCCACTCTGTGTCAAAACATACTGCCTTGATGGTTTCAAGAGATTGGGGTTGTATGTTGAATCTATGCATAAGATCATGCAATGGGGTTGCGTGTTGTTTTACTAGCCTGCTTGCCATGTTTTTGATGGGCCCGTGGAGGGGGTGCATTTGTGGTAATGTTGCAAGTTGGATAGCTGCCCATTGGCGTGGCGTAAAGGGCAAGTGGCATCAACACTCTTCCTAGATGTCAAAGCTGCCTTTCCCAGCGTAGACATCAACAGGCTCGTTTACAACATGAGAAAGAGGGGAATACCACAAGAATACACGGAATGGATGGACAGAAGGCTCGGAAACCGACAAACAACCCTATCCTTCGATGACTACCGAACATCCATTTTTAACGTGGTAAATGGTCTGGATCAGGGAGACCCGTTCTCAGGAATCTGTTATCTGATCTATAATGCTGACCTGACAAAAATACCAATCTTGAGACTAGGTAAACAGGTACTGCTGTTTGTAGATGACACAGCGATAATTGTCACTGGAAAAGACTTCTTCGAAACTCATCAGAAGTTACGCGACATCATGAACCGGATGGGAGGCATCTTTGAATGGGCCAGAGAACACAACTGCGAATTTGGCATTGAAAAATTCCAACTGCTCGACATCACGAGGAGACTCGCCCCACACCCCTTAAACCCCAGGAGAAGGGTGCCAACACCAAGATGAAACTTGATACTTGGAGACAAATGCATACCATTGAAGGACACAGCAAGATTCTTAGGGGTGATAGTCAACAATAAGATGAGCTGGAAAGGACAATGCGCTGCAGCTTTAGCAAAAGGACAGGACTGGTTGATCCAGTTCAGCAGATTGACACGGACATCTCGAGGAACACACACAAGCTACATACGGCAACTATATCTATCTATCGCAGTCCCCCACATGTTATATGCCGCTGACATATTTTTGACCCCACAACAGAACATCGGCAAGAGGACAAAGGATGGGCACTCAAAGCAGGCCATTGTGAACAAACCAGCATCAGTCCAGAGGAGGGAGGCTATTATGATAATGGGCACGATGAAAACTACAGCGGCTGACATAGTAGAAGTCATGGCAAACCTAATTCCATTCAACCTGCTTGTCGACAAATATAGCCACATATAATGAACAGAGTACATTTCAAGAGTACAGAAGCTGGCTACAAAGTCATAACATTCGATGAAAATTTAGTATGACTAAAGCCGCGGCCTGAGCCGCTGGCTTTGGCTTTCAGCTACTCTGGGCCGGGCCAAAGCCAGTCCTGGGCCGTCATCAATGGCCTGGCTTGGCCTGGCTCAAACAGGCTCGGCTTGGCCGGCTCACGGCTTTGAGCCGGGCCAGGCACATCACTAGACAGGGAGGACGAATGGGGACAATGAAACAATGGGGACAACAAAACAACAGGGATAACAAAACAATGGGCACAATGAAACAACAGGATAACAAAGCAATGGGCACAACGAAATGATGGGGACGACGAAATGACAGGGACAATGAGACAACGGAACTTCCGGATCAGCATCTCGTATGCAGGGAGGGCCATTGACAGAGTTGGAGTCGAAACATTACCTCATACAAATACAATATGCGAGTAGTCATAAGATATGTTGATGACCAGCGTGTTTCAACATCTCGTAAGAGCTGAAGATTGAGCATCCATAGACCTTTCTCGTTAATAGTTACCTTGCTGGATTATGTGTTTGAGTTGGTTTGAGGTCATCGCGGGCCGGGGTGTTGTCCTGATTTGTGACATGCAGAAACAAAGTCTCAGGTGCGCCCAATCGGATCCTTTTCCAGAGCGTCAACATAACCGCTTAGTTCTGACCATGCTTCAGGATAAAGCACAACTTCATACGTGAATGCAATGGAGGACAGCAATCCTCTCGATATAGTCAACGTTATCGAAGCGATTGCGAACGGACGTTACCCTGAAGGATTTGCTGTTCGTCCAGCAGGCGGCCTCATGTCGGTGGTAGGGAGATTAGACACTGAGCTCATAAGAGAGGTCGAGAACACAGATCTGGGACATGGAAAGCCAATCCGAAAAGCTGTGCAACTTATATGATGATGACTCAGATACGGACGTTGAGTGCCATGGGCCGCATGATCAAGTAGAACCAACCGTTACATCCTTGTATATACTTCGCGTCGCATTCACCCCTATAGTAGGGAAACGAAAAAATAGATTTTAAAGCTAAAAAACTGAAAATCTAGCTCACCTTTGCCGATCCTCGTTGCAATCTGTGACCCCTGCGACCTTCCGTCGATGCGACTGCCCTTGACCACGGCGTGATGACGAATTGAATGTGTTGACATTTTTTTTGGGCCGTCCCTCCTTCTATCTATAGATGGTAATTCTTTGTACGAGTTTAATTTGTTCTGATAATTAGTAATCAAAAAAAATCTTCACTTCATCAGTAATCCTGCATTTTAGTTTTTACTGGTTTCTGAACCCAAAAAACCAACAAAAACCAACAAAAACCAACAAAAACCAGAAAACCCAGAAACTTGGACACCTAGGTCTCATTTCCCAGAAACCTCACATGTCTGTGTATCGGAAAAACCTAAGAAACCAATGGAAACCCTAGAAACCTATCTAAACCCACTACTTACTATTAGTGTAAACTAGCTTTTCTTAGGGACTCTTTCAAGGTTTCCAGGTTTCTGGTTTCCAGGTTTCTCGAAACCCAAAAACCCCCCAAAACCACTGGAAACTGGAAACTAAATCGACAGATTGCTGATGCTTTGAAGCTCCTCGAGACTTCCTCAGGTCCCGGTTTATGACCACAGTCCAAACGAAGCCATTCTGCATCACTTAGGTCTTTTTTTTTCAGCCTCCGGCGGTTCCCTCACCGTTCAGGATCATTCCCGTTCCGCAATGGTCAAAGTTCCGTCACTGACAACCGCTACTTCGTATGATCCTATCGGTTAACAATGGCGATGCATAATGTCCTCCATGTGACAATTGTCATTCGCCCTAAATTTTTTCGTCAAACTAACCGTTGCTTCATAAACACTGCCAAGGGTATACTATAAAAACCAGCTATGTTTTAACTGATATTCCTTGGCTGGGCCCAAAACCACAACTGACTTCTCTCACTATCCATAAACTGTAAGTCTTCCACTATCATGTATGATGGCGCTTTGATGATTCAGCTCACTGCTCAGGTTAGATGCGAATCAACTCCATCATCGTGATGATAGCCTTTGGGGCTGTTTCTGTACTGGCAAGAACGTGGTACTCTGTAACGCCATTAGACTTGGCGGACATAGCTCGCCTCCAAGTCGAGATCAGACAAATACCAGTGGAACTCTACTTTGATACCGAAATCAAGAAAACACTCGTGAGAAAACGCATAAATGGACCACATGACGATGGTGCTGGAGTCTACCATACTTCAAGTGGAGAGTGGTACGAACTCAACGCCATAGCAGAAAATGCCAAATATGGTCACCATCCCCAGAACAACAACTTCCTGGTTCAGCTATACATCGCCGGATCCAATGGCAGACTCATACCCCCACCCTAAGTAGGTCCAGAGCCTTCTCGGTTATATGCATACGTACCCCCATATCCCTCCGCGACTGTAGCTAGTTAGACAGTCACATGTAGTGATGTACAGGGCCCGGCTCGGCTCGACAGCCCAGGCTGGGGCTCAGGCCTCGGCTTTGTAGTGAAAATTACCGTGAAATTTGTCTACAGAGTCACTACCATACATCTTGCACAAATATATCATCTTCATCGTGATCGACAAAGCCCTCGTCATCAACAAGATCCTCAACCAATCCATCCCAGCCCACCTGTTCTGCATCGTGTAGATTGCTGTCACAAGCTTCTTGAAGGTCATCATATTCCTCCACCTCGAGCACTGTGCTTGGCTCTTCACGGAAGAGGAGTTCATGATGGTAGATGCACTTGAGGAACTGTAATGCCTCGATGATATCGGGTTTGAGTCGATTGCGACGCTTAGTAATCATTATCCCCGCAGATGAGAATGTGCGTTCGCTTGAAACTGATGACGCCATAATTGGGAGCACATCGCGTGCAAGAGATGCCCAGACATCATACCGGGTAGTATTGCACTAAGCTGTAAGTCAGAAGATCAAATGAGGCATGATATGACACGTACCCCCCACCACTCAACAATTGTCATATTGCCAACAAGGGGGTGTCAGAAAAAAATTTAAGGATACCGGGTCGATTTTTTTTTTAAGCCATGAAGTGAGGAACTAACTAACCCACTGTGGGAACTAATGTCCTAATAAGGCTTGCATTGCAGCTGCTTTCACAGTGACTTTCTGGCTTAACTTTGGGTGAAGGAAATGTAGATAAAGTATCTCAGAGGACCTGTGTCTGTAAAATTAACTCTCTCTTGCCTGTGTCACATGCATAATTCTGAACAATTTCTTGAAACCCATCTATTACAAGTTGAAAACTAGTTTGGATTCACATCTGAATAGAAAGGAACATTCATACATCATTTTCTCCACCAAAAAGAAATGGCAAGGGTGGTTTAAAAGTCAGAAATCAAGGTGGACACAAGTGGCAGGCATGCAGGTGCTACAATCCCTTCCACAACACATTTCAAACTTCATCTTGGGAGATGCACAGGATTCGATACCATCATTACTGTCATCATCGTCATCAGATGATTAGTACGCCAACTTTGTGCATTGCTGATTTTCCTGTTTGCCGTGCCAGTGGTGCCAGTGTCAAACCGTTGCTGTACATTTCAAGATAGCATTGTTTGTACTGTAATATTGTGAGTGCACACTGAAACGCTTGAATTCCAGACACAGACTGTTTCTTTGGCCTCCTTGAGAATGCTTTCCAACTTTCCCTGACCCCAATATTTGTGAATATGTTCTGTTTTCTGGGAGGGATCAACCACTAAACTGGGGTCAGAGTTTTTTAGTGGACACAGAGAAGTAATCGAACACATAGCAAAGGTATATGCATCAGAATCAGCTGTATGATCATAGTATTCTGCAATTTTTGCCAGACCAGCATTTAAGGCAGGGATGAAATCAAAATATTTGATGCGTTCAGCTCGTTTGGTCCATGACTTGTGTAATGCTTCAAGAGCAGGCAATGCGAGATGAAGGGTGCTCCCCTGATCTGATGAAAATGCTTGCTGTGCATTATCAGCATGCTATACCATATCAGCGAGTTACAGATAACCTGAAAATGCAATGGCATACTGCAAGTAGATCATTAAATAAGCCAATCCACTCCCATTCAGCATCTGAGAGCCACAGATCATCAATCTTTTTCCTTTTTGAGAGGTCCTTCTCCTCTCATCCAATCTCATACACAAATGTGTCGACGAACTATTATTTTTCAGCATAGCTTATGAGCTGCATGGAGAAAGAAATACATACCAAATGTTTGGCCTCAGCTCGTGATGTCATTACATAGGTGGAAGACCAGCGCATGGCCATATCAAGAAGGAGTTGATGGATGTCTTTGCACCGCCTCATGTTTGTATATCAGTGAAGAGTTGTTTATGTTTTGTGGAGGAGTGTGCCTAACAATGGGAACAGTCAAAATGAAAAAATAATAATAATAATTGAACAAATGAATATCTTGACACAAATTGCTCGCACAAGTCCCACCTGGTCATGTTCAGGTCCAGCAAGATCAGCATCAGGGTCTGCAGGATTGTAATGCTTTGATTTGCTATATGTAGCAATCAATGCTTGAGTCGCTAGGTTGATGATATGAGCAAGGCACCTAGTTCATGGTTAGCATTTACATATCAAAAGAATAAGGTAGGTTACTGAATGTGATGTTGTTTTAGATTGAATACCTTCCCATTGTATGCTAGGATATGCTTGGCAAACTTGATCAACATGGTGTTATAATTTATTGTTCGTGGCATTGTCGCATGTCACCCATCCAATCTAGATCATATAAATTATCCTTGTGAAAATAAAGCACTACCAGCTGACACATACTTTGTGGCCTATACAAATGTGCGACACAATTTTGAACAAAGCTTGACCAAGCCTTGTTCTGCTGTGTGCATTGTTCAGCTGCATGAAGCCAAGCAGCGCTGTTTGAACCTGCCACTTACCATTTTCTTCTTCTATCCAAGAGCCCATTACTGCAAGATATCTGTTGCTATTTGAAGCCTGGCATGCATCACATGTTAGGCTTACCTTTCCCATCGCCCTATCACTCTGAAGGAAAGTGTTGGAGCAGACTATACACACTGCACAGGGGAAGAGACTACATGTTCCTTACAACCTACCTGGGGTTTAGTTAGACTTACAGCTAGGGTTAGTAGAGGTAAGAACACTATATTCCTACTATGGTACAGGTTCTCCTTATATACATAGTAATAAGGATATCACATGACTCCAGAGGAATATGCATATGAAACATGTAACACTATTGGTAATTAGTGTGGGAGAATATGCATATGCAACAACATTGGTAATTAATTTCAACACCCCACCTCAAACTGTACAGTGCTCTAAGCAGCTAAGTTTGAACCTCAAAAGTAATTCTGAGAGAGTCTCTAAATTTCCTGAATAGGATGGCACTGAGGTTCTTTGTGAACATGTCAGCCGGATTATCACTTCCAGGAATGAAAATGACTGTGACTTTGTCATTTTCTATGCATTCATGGGTATAGTGATAGCAAATGTCTATATGTTTGGTCCTTCTTTCCTGAACTGGATTTGATCCGATAAAGATGGATCCCTGATTATCAATGCAGATCGGTATGCGCTTCAGTATATATCCAAGTTCCTGGAATACGGACTCTATCCACACTACCTGCTGACAAGTGTCAGGGAGAGCCATATATTCAGCTTCTGTGGATGACAGTACCACAGTTTTTTGTAAACAGGACTGCCAGCACACAATGCCACTCACTAGAGTAGCAAAGTAACCTGTTGTAGATTGGTGCTTGACCCTGTCAGCTGTCCAATCAGAGTCTGTGAAGGCCTGTAGCCCTTTGGATTTCTCTCCATCGTAGACAATGTTATATTTCTGGGTTCCCACCAGATAGCGCATGATGTACATCACTTTATCTAGATGTTCTTGGCTAGGATTAGCCGAGAATTGTGACATCTTGATTACTGCATAAGCAATATCAGGTCGTGTTCCAAGCATCACATACAATAAAGATCCGATCACAGACTGATATTTTGATCTAAGCGCTGTGTTTGGCATTGCTGTGTTTTCCGACGGTTTGTAACCAGTTGGGAGCGGAGTGGGGGCAACTTTGGCATTTGTCATCTTGAACCTCTCAAGCACTTTGGCAAGATATTCAGTTTGATTGAGTTTGACTTTATCTGTGGTCTGGGTGATGCGCATGCCTAAGAATTCCATGACTTTTTCAGTACTATGGCACTCCCAATGCTTCAGAAAAGCATTCTTCTTTTCATCCACAAGTTTCTTGTTCTTCCCCATGAACAAGCCATCATCAACATAGACCAGCACAATAACAATGCTGCCTGTCTTAGGATCCTTGTGTATGAAAATGCCAGCATTGGAGCTGGCATGCACAATCCCAATGGTGCACATAAATGCCTCTAGCTCTTTCCACCATGCTAGTGAGGCCTGTTTAAGGTCATACAATGCTTGGCATAAGCGCATTACTTTGCGCTCTTTTCCCTCAAGTCTGAAACCCTTGGGTTGATCCATATAGATCTCCTCATCTAGTTTGCTGTATAAAAATGCGGTTTTTACATCTAGACCAGTCATAAGAGATGCAAGTGCAAACATGAGGCATATGGTCTTGTAGTGGACTACTGGTGAGAAAATCTCATCAAAGTCAACACCTTTGACTTGTGAAAAGCCTTTGGCCATGAGTCTGGCTTGTTATCTTTTGAATATAACCTGCTTTGTCTGGTTCCCCCATTGGGTGATCATGTTCTTGATTATTGGAATCAGGCACACTCTTGTGGGGTGCCAAACCTGGTCCAGCAACTGGTTCTTGCTGTTAAGATTGTGGTTGTGTTCGGTTATGATCCAAATCTTGACCCACAGATCTCTTCCAATGTTGATCACGTGCAATGTCTCTCTCTATGTCAGAGGGGAGTCACTTCTCTCCATAGGTATTGCCAGGACGGTTTGGGATGATCCTCTGCCTGCCTGATCAACGGGGCAATTGCTGCCATTCCTGTTGATTATCACGTCTTGGATGAAAGTCCTCAGTGGTTACTGGAGGCAGCGGAGGAGTGTCAGTCACATCATCATGCACCTTTTGCTCACTTGGTACATCATCATCAGCTTTTTCTGATGATGGAGGAAGGGGCAGATTTTGTGGCGGTATAGAATCATCACCATCCATTCCAGATGAGTGGTTGTCATCTTCTGGTTCTGGAGGTGGAAAATCACCAAGGTCTGTTTTGGCAGGAGTTTTAGCTCCAGGACAGCATGGGGAGAATGTTTCATCAAATAGTGCCATAGCACCAATGAATATTGCACTACTAAGTTGCATGAAATGGTATGCTTTAATGCCATCTTCTAATCCTAGGTATGTCATTAACTCCGATTCAGGAGCTAATGTAGTTGGATGTTTCTCCTTGGGTAGATAGATATAAGCATCGCAACCAAAGACCTTCAGATTGTTTAGATGTGGGCAGACTTTATTCAGGTCCTCAAAAGGTGTCAGCCATTTCAGGCACCTTATTGGGGTTCAGTTGTATAGGTGTGTTGCATGTTCAATGCAAAATTTCCACCATGATTGTGGTAGACAAGTGGTAAATCACAGGCTTTGCGACTTTTCCATTATTGTCCTTATGGCATGCTCTGCACACCCATTCTGTTGGTGAATGTGGGGTGCGGACATCTCTATTTTGATGCCTAAATTCTTGAGCATATTTTGTAGCTCACAATCTTTGAACTCCCCCCCTGGATCAACATGCCAGCACTTGATTGTAGTGCTATACTGGGTCAAAGCCATTGCCTGAAATTGTCTAATCACTGCAGCAGTGTCAGACTTCTTTCTAAGGCACTGGACCCAGATATGTGACATTTTGTCATCCAGAAATACAATAAAGTATTTATGTTTGTGGTACAATAGTACTAGGAGTTCCTTTAGATTGGAATGTATTAGTTCAAAGGATTTCTCTGCATGTGAATTTGATTCGGGAAAAGATTTTGATGTCATTTTCCCTTCAGTGCACCCTGGACATATAATTTTATCTTTAGGAATAATTCAATTCCTTGGGAATTTTATGGTGCTGTTAGGCATTTCCCCTAGCACCTCTTTGGATGGGTGTCCAAGTTGCCTATGCCAAGTCAAGTAGTCAGTGACATATATGGCCATGACATTGATCCCCTTGGTGCTCAATATATGAGTCCGATCCCAATAGATTGTGTTGTGTCTCCTAAGAGGGACACAATCCATTATTGGGTTTCCTTTCTTGAAAAATGAAATGTGTGCAGAGGAACCACGCACATCACTTCTGTCTTGTAAAAAGATGCCCATTGACAGTAATTGAGTATTACAGTCGGGTATGTAGTAGATGGGGTATAATTGTGTTTCACGTGTCTCTGACTTCCCATGACATACTACCTGATGTCTAATGAAGACTGCTCCTTTTCCTACTATATGAGTAGTACCTGTGGCTGTTTGAACCAAGGTAGAGTCCTTTCTTGGTAAAGGCTCATAAGAAGCAAAATCTTTCATTTCACCAGTGAAGTGCTTTGATGCACCTGAATCCGTGATCCAGTCGGCACCTTTCTTACAATTTCCGTTTGCACACATAACACATATATTAAGATCTAAATAGTTCCATGATACATTTAATAGCAGTAAGATTTCACATGAAAAGTTCACTGTAATCATTGGAATATTAATCTTTGTGCTTGTGGCAGGGAAAATGACTAACCTGTCATCATATCCTCCTGTTTCAAGCAGTTAATCAATGAGCATCTCATCCACAGTTTTCCACACTTCTTCATCAGAAACTGGAAGCTCTGATCCAAGGGAGATGGTATTGTCTTTGACCTCCACAATCCTAGGTTCTGGTTTGATCCTCCTTCTCTTACCTTCTCACACTGTCAGGTGCTCTTCCAGCAGTCACAGATTTTTTGCACTGCATGGAAGTTGCATTTGCTCAAGGGTGTCTCAAGCTTGCTGATATTTGGCATAAACTGAATGAGAGGTAGAGGCTGCACCCATATATGCCTGTGCAGGCGGTCGGCGGCGAGGGTCCCTTGTGGGAGTGTGGTCACACTGTTTGATGCGCTGAATGAGCGGCATCAGGGATATGATGGTGCCATTACCATTTATGGTGGTAAAGGCACTGGAGGCAAGGTGGGTATGCTTCTCTTTGGGCTTATCCTCCTTAGTCTTCTTGTCCCCATGTCGTCCACACTTTTGGGATGACTCTCCATTGTTGTTTTGCCCTTCTTTGGGCTGCCATTTGGGGTTTCCCCCTTTGTGCTTGACAGCTGAAAGCTTATTGGCCTGAGGTGGGCCAGTGGGCTTTCCAACTGCCATGCACCTAGAGGCTTCAGTGACAATGGAGTCCTTGACATGTTTAAACATCAAGGCACTAGTAGCAGTCATGTTAAGGACCGTGGCAGATAATAAATCATATTGGTGCAGCATTGCAGCAAGTAGGATCATTACCTGTACTAGTTCGGGGATGGCAACGTTGGCAGCTGTGAGGCACTTGAACTTGTCAGCCATCTTAGCAATCTCTGGCACAGGATTTGCAGCTGGGATTTTGATCGCTATTGTGGACCTGAAGTCTGCAAAGACTTGGGAGGGGCCATTGACACCAGAATCAGTGTGAATGAGGTCCCGCACCTCCTCAGCAGTGTCCTTGGTGTTGGCACACTGCTGAATGGAGGGGGCCAGGTGGAGCACTAGGCTACCAATGGCCTGGTCATTTTTGTTGCTCCAGGTCTGGAGCTTGGCAGTAGCATTCGCTACAAGAGTAGCATTTGTCGCTGTCAAAGGAGGTGCTGGAGGTGGTTTGATTTCTGCCCCGCTAGTTATCTGCCAGAGGCCCTGAGACCTGAGCCATGCCTTCATTGAGTCAGCCCATTGAATGTAATTGGATCCATCAAAAGTTTGTACAAGTTTTTCAAGAGTTGAAGACATGATTTGTGGTGGCAGCTGTTAAAAGTGCTCAATCAGTCTTTTTACTCAATAAAACACATTTTAATGATCTCAGGAGAAAACACTCCTTCGGAGTGTGTAATCCTAGTCAACCTAGGCTTTAAGTGCAGCTCACAGGGAGTGCGATGCAGCTGATGAAGAGTGCAAGGTTATAATTTGGAGACAATGAAGTCAACGTCGTTCGCAGCCAATTAAGGTGCATTTCCAACATGCCCAGCAGGGCCCATAACCTGTTGGAGCAGACTATATATGCTGCACAGGGGAAGAGACTACATGTTCATTACAACCTACCTGGGGTTTAGTTAGACTTACAGCTAGGGTTAGTAGAGGTAAGAACACTATATTCCTACTATGGTACAGGTTCTCCTTATATACATAATAATAAGGATATGACATGACTCCAGAGGAATATGCATATGAAACATGTAACAATATTGGTAATTAATGTGGGAGAATATGCACATGCAACAATATTGGTAATTAATTTCAACAGAAAGATCAGAATGAGGCTGGCAATAGAAATAATGTGGCATTCTCATACATTCAACCTGTCATGCAGTGATGTCAACTGCTGTTTGAATGTGTCAATGATAGCCTGTCAAGTTTGGTGGTGATCAGGGATCTTAACACCATTTGTTGCACAGGCAGCTATATGAATCATGCTTTGGAAAGACAGGTGTTCAAACACTTGAATTGGCTATGGTTTAAATGGTACACTAGTTATAGTTACCATTGACTTAAGAATTATGTTGGGATATTTGGTCAGTCAATACAAGCCACTTGATGGCTGCTTCATGGAAAATCTCATTGGTATATGGAACTGTCCTCTCTTTCTGCGGCTTCTCCCTAAGATGTGAATCAAGGCATGACTGCACCTCACTAGCAGCCTGTGCATCTCTGCAGCATTTCTGGGCATCTCTCAGTAGCATTGATGAAAATTTGTTCTTTTCTGCCCATGTCTGGTATACCACCTGGCAGGTCACACATCACATTATTCAATAGCTCATACCAAAAAAGTTATTGACATACTTTATGGTTTGATTTCATGTGTCGTCTCAGCGTAGACACATCTGCAACCAGAGATACAGGATGTTGTGGAGACCATTTACTAATATTACATTGGCATGGCAGTGTTTACCATAAGTGTATGGAACTCACAAGCATAGCTGACAATTTCAATAATTTTGTTGGTACAGTGGTGAGAAAAAATTATCAAGATCATGACTATGGTCTTTAGCTGTAACTTTTGGCATTTCAGAGAGGGTTTGAACATCAATATCAATCAGAAATCCATCAACATCAACTGCATCTGAATGTCATGGGGCCTCTTAATTAACTGTACAACTATCAGAATGTACTAAAGGTGTGATCTGGTTGGTATAACTCACCTGGCTCAATATTTTCCCTAGTTGTACTACTTACAGGAGGTGTGATCTCCTTGATTGAAGCATCATCATCATCAGTATCGGGGACTATGTGAGCTCATGATTTTTTCCTACCTAGTGTTGTTTATTAGTTTAGATATTTCAAATTGCAGTGTGCATTGAATACTGATGGGGTTGTTGATGTTCTAAATACAAATCTACTTTGGAGCCAAGTACTTCTGTTGCTGGTGGAGTGGAGGTGGTTGAGGTTAGGTAGGCTACTTCAGATGGTCAATGGTTGGCTTTGTTCAGCAGCTGCAGCTGCAACCTCAGCTTGATTTGCTTGAACTGCTTGTCAGTGGGCAGAGAGTGTCGGAGTGGCTGAATTTGAGGTGTCAAAAAGCTTTCCTGATGCTGTCAATAACCATTTTGGGCAAGGCGCTGATGGAGCAGCATTTATTGTCATTGAAGTCATGACAGCAGTGGTGGTGCAAACTCTTGGGTCAGGACTTCCCATTTCAAGAAGGTTTTGATGGTGGCTGAAGAACTGTATAGATCCATGATGGGCAAAAAAAAATGCAGTTGTGGAGCTGGAAGCTGACCCACAGAGCACATGAGATGAAGATCAATGCTGTCAAATTTTCAACACATCAAAGCTGTGGCTTCAGGGCTCGGCTCAGGCTTCTGATAATATGAGCTGAGCCTTGAGCCCTACAAAGCCATTAGTACAGCACGGCTCAGCTCAGGCTTCAAGGGCTCAGTAGCACAGGCTTCAGGGCTTTGAGCTGAGCCTTGCACATCACTAGTGACTCACATGTAGTAGAGTCACATCAGAACATCATTGCTTGCTGCCTCCACTGTACACAATGGGCAAGTTCCAAGGCAGTTGACTCATGGTTGACTCGTAGTTGACTCACAGTTGACTGATGGTTGACTGGAGTTTGCACCTTATTACATAATCCTACCAAATTGAGCACTTGGATTGATGCTTCCTTTTACGAACAAATATCTGTTTAAATCAATATGTTCATGATAGTGACTATGGTGACAGGCATCAGACTGTTGCATGGGATGGTTAGAGGATGTAAATCAGTTACAATAGCAACCAATTTTGATGTTTCTATTAAAATGGTCCAAAACAGCTGTCATTCTTTCCCCCTCTTTTCCTTCACTGAGGCTTCACAAGCTCACCATGCCTCCAGTCATATGTAACTGCACAATTTGTAGCACAAAAACCATCTTCATCAATGGTGTTGAACAGCCAGGACAGTATGTTGATGGTTCTACCCATTTGAAGCATGAGAAACAGGATAAATGGCCTGTTTCACAACTGGCAAAGGGAAGTGGCAATCATCATCCCCAAGCCCATCACCAAAATGTTCTAGAGCTTCTAATTCTCCCACAGATAAGTGCTACATTGTTATTGTTAGATCAAGACTAATAGTAATTATGCAGATATCAACTTTTCTACATGGTCTGGATCAATTGGCACACATCTGAAGGGTGCTCTTTTCCGATCACATGTTGGCATGTGTTGATTTTCCTTGTATGGTCATTTGGTTGGGAACATCTCTACCAAAACCTCTTGAAGGGCACTGCAATCATATATAAACTGCATTATTGGCAGATAAGGCAAATGCTCTTGTGTCCCAAGGCATGCAAAAAAGGTGAGCATGGCAAACAAGGAGAATGTCTTAGTTGCTGGACATGCAGCTGCCAGCATATGAGCTTAATTATCAACAGTTGCCTTATCTGCCACTTAGTCTAGCCAGCTTTGCATGTAGACTCAGCTCACAGTAGATGTTTTCCAAGGTCTAGATGGCAGTAAATATTCTCACAATCACACAAAACAGTAAGAATTCATGGGAGGCTCCATCACATGACTGAGGTTCAGGTGTCAGTGATTGGATTGTGTCTTGAGCTCTAATGGGGCTAAATATTACAGGGTGGTGTATTACCAGAGGGCCTTAGTGCAAAATGCAGAGAATGGTGTAGAACTTGTCCTTTCAACCCATCAATTGTAGGGATGTGGCTGAAAAAAGAAATTCAACATGTGCTTTCACATGCATCAGAAAGAGCAGGCTTCTGGCCATGCCGATTAAATCAGACTACAATTGAAGTAGATTGACTGTCATCTACATCATTGTTGTCTGACTATGGGAGACTTTTTTCCACAGTAATTATCACAAAGATGATCTGCCTCCTTGTCATCTGGCTCCACAATAGAGCTGGTGTGAGTCATTCTATCACCAACAAAATTCTACAAGGACTTCAACTTATTATTTCTGTGACTCTCTCTATTGTTGAGGTTGCTCTTTCATCATCTGGGCTCAATGTCAAGAGCTTCCAAACATCCAACTTCCTCATGATGTCCATACAGCATATCAGCTTCACTGCTCAGAGCCAGAAATCA
This sequence comes from Tricholoma matsutake, assembly GCA_026075535.2. Classification (NCBI taxonomy): domain Eukaryota; kingdom Fungi; phylum Basidiomycota; class Agaricomycetes; order Agaricales; family Tricholomataceae; genus Tricholoma; species Tricholoma matsutake. The sequence continues at coordinate 12,156,649 of AP026538.1, forward strand.
TTTGGACAGCATGCTGCCCCAAGTGCTTTTCCCTCTTTTCTTATCTTATTCCTTGGCAATGTCAGTGGAAGGCATCCCCAAGATCACAATCCTGTAACACAAAACTCTGGACAACTCAGAATACTCCAAATGGGCCTAAATGGGTCCCATGTCGTCTATACACTACACAATCCTTTGATTCTTGGCTTCAGTTCTTTTTATCTTCCAAGGTCATTGAATGCAGCCTTCATGAGGCTTTCAACCACCCCAGAAACCATATAGCAGCTGCCTTTGGTGCCACTATGAATGATATCCAGGATAGTCCTGCTTGGGATGATTTGCAGGGTTTTCTACAGTCTCCTTATCATCTAATATTTGGAATCTATATTGATGGTTCAATCCTTATACCAACAAGATTTCTGGTAAGTTATTAACAAATTCTGCATAGACTATGACACAGCTTATTTTATATATAGGCAAAAAAGTGTCTTGTGGGGCAATCCTACTTTATTGCTTGAACTTACTTTTTCATCTTCAGTATGGATTTGAGAATACATTCATTGTTGGTCTCACACCTCCTCCCCATCTTCCTGACCCCACAACCATCTCTCATCTTCTTGAACCTGTTATTAAATCTGTTGCCAAGGATGGTGCTGCACCAGGCCAAAATTTGCCAACATATAGACATCCTGATGGCTCTGTGAAAGCAAAAATTGCACTGTGATTGCTGATCTTGAGGGAAGTTGCACAGCTACTGGCTTTTTGGGACATGGTGCTACAATATTCTGTTCTTTCTGCCTCTGCACCAGTGATCAGCTAGAGGATCTCAATATTCAATCTTGGGAACTCCATAATAGTGCACAGGCAGAGGCATGGTTGCATCAGACAACCAAAGCTAGTCAAAATGCTCTGCAAAAGACACCTGGTGTGCAATGGACTCCACTGCATAATCTTCCATATTGGGATCCAGTCAAACATGTTGTACTAGGTTTTATGCATAACTGGCTTGAGGGTGTTTTACAGCATCATCTTTGTGCACTCTGGGGAATTGGACAGGATGAGGATGAAAGCCCAAAAGTTAAAGAGGTGGAAAAGGATGAGCAGTGGAGTGAGGCAGATGTATCAGAGTCTGCTGAAGAATTTGTATGACCTTTTTCAAGAAGCAGCTAAACATAATCTTGAGGCTGCAATGGCAATGCACCATACACCACCACCTATGTCTCCCTCACCATCTTCTTCTGAATTATCAGACTCATCCTCATCATCAACACCCACTTGCCTAGCAGAAAAGGAGTGTGTCAGGAGTTGTGGATTATGATATAATATCAGTCATTACTTAGAATGAACAGGAAACTATTAACACTGTAATTGGGTTAATATACCAAGCTCATTATTAATTCTACTTATCCATTAAATTCTTTTTTGTATGTACCCCAACACCAAATAACCAATTCCCATCCATTTTAAAATAAATGGGGCTTGTCCTTCTTTGTCAGCCACTTTGTTATCTCATCAAGAGACATGTTACTTTTGAGTCCTGAGAAAACAGTGTCTTCCACTCCACCTGCCCACATCTCATCTGCCAGTACACCAGTGTTTCCTTTCCCATGTACTCAAGGTGATGGTTGTTAGTATTTTGTGCAGTTCCAACATCCAAATTCCTTACTGACTATATTCTTTGCAGCTGCATATTTTCCACCAAGAAGGTGAAGATCCTGAGCAGATCAAATTTCGAGATGCTCTGCTTCGACTTTGCACATACTCAACATCTTCAGATGACTATAAGCTATTTTTCACCCAATTCTGGCCCAATCTTACACCAGAGGATCACACACACTTCAATGAGGTCTTGTATCTTTTACCAACTCAAGCTGCAGTGCATGAATGCAATACCTATAAGGGCAACCTCAGCCTCTAGCAAAGGGAAATACGAAGTTAAAATTATACTACATAGTACAGGGATTGGGGACACACCTAGCAAAGGGAAATCGGAAGAGAAAACTCTAAGGATCCCTTTGCCGATGACCAGTATATGTGAAGACGACAAAAATCAAATAATAACCTAAAAATAGAAAAGGTGGAGATAGGCAGATCAAGGCCGCCAAATGACATCATACCAAGGGGTAGGTGTCGGAAGGGGTGCTCTGCCTCTAAATATAAAATTGTCAACATGCACAAACATGATAGAAAGGGAAAATTAGTAATAAAATCCAGAAAAATCATAGAAAATGAAGAATAGAAGGAAATGAAGTGAGGAAAAATATAGAATGAACGTAAAATAAGGAGAAACACACAGGGCATCCCCCTAGTCCTTTTACATCACCCCCTCTCTAAGATGCATTGCCCCAATGCATTCGAAATTGCATATGACCAAAGTCCATGACTTGAATGCGACACAGTGCAGCAGTGTGCCGTCGGTGGAATTCCTTGACTAACCGAGGGGCATTCTCATCAGACTCTTTGACCCATGAGTTCTCCTCATACCCATAACCCTTCCAATGCACCAAATACTGGAGTTTTCCTTGACGCAAACAGCTGTCCAAGATTGACTTGACTTTGTATTGGGGTTCTCCCTCGATCACTGTAGGCAGTGGTGGTGGGTGTGAATGGTGTCCCAGGAATGGATCTGGGGGAGCTGGAAGGAGTTTGATGATATGGAAGACTGGGTGGAGTCTGGACATGAAGGCTGGGAGGCATAGATGATAGGCATGCATTCCAACACACTTGACAATGGGGAAAGGTCCCAGGAAGTGATGAGTGAGTTTCTTGGATGGACATGTAGTGGAGATGTCACTGGAGTCAAGATAAACTCGATCACCAACCTTGTACTGAGGGGTCAGAAAATGGCATTGGTTGTAAAAGCGTGCCATGTCATCCTTCACCTTTGCTAAGGCTGCCTTTGCCTCCTCCAAGCTATCCTGCATGTGTTCTGTGAACTCATTCACCATCTCGATGTGTGAGGGAGTTTGGCAAGGTTCAAATCCCATGTGTGGATGCCATCCAGTGTCTAAGAGGAAAGGGGTCTGTTGAGTGGAAGCATGGACATGGTTGTTGTATCTGAACTCAGCCAAAGGGAGAAGATCATCCCAATCGTCCTGGCATTCATTGACAAAGAGGCGGATGTACTGCTCCAGTTCCTGGTTGACTTGCTCCATCTGGCCATCAGTTTGTGGGTGATAAGCAGTTGAAGCGAGGAGTTTGATCCCCAGGAGTCGGTACAGCTCATGAGTGAACTCTGCCATGAACTGAGGGCCACAATCCGAGAGGAAGGCACCAGGAAGTCCATGTAATTTCCACACATGGTGGAGGTAGAGTTGGGCAGCACCCAGGGCACTGACAGTGGTGTGAGTGGGAATGAAGTGAGCACGTTTCCCCACTGAATCAACTGTGCACATCACCACATCAAACCCATTCGACTCTGGCAACTCCACCACAAAGTTGATGCTGACAACATCCCAATGACTCTCTGGAACAGGAAGAGGGTGTAGCTCGCCAATGGGTTTGTGATGAGGAACCTTGATGTGTAAGCAAAGGTCACAAGTGTGACAATACTGACCAATGAGCCATGACATTTGTGGCCACCAATAATTCCATGAGGTGAGCTCCAAGGTCTTCCAGCATCTAGGATGACCAGCAATCTGTGAGTCATGGTGTTGGGATATGATGCGCCGGCAAAGGTCTGGGTCATTGGGAACATAGATGCGGTCCCTGAAATACAACAAGTCCTCTTTTTCAGCCCACTCTGCTGCATGCAAGGAAAGGGTGGATCCCTTCCTCAGTTCTTTAACAGCTTGGGCAACAACATCCTCATGTAAACTGCTATGGTTTGCACAATGAATGTCATGTAGGATGTCCTGCTCCTTTCCCTGGGGTGCGATGCCTTCCAGTGCCTAAATGGTGAACAGGTCTGGCTGCAACAACGCAATGTTTTGGTTGTCATTGCTGTCATCCCCATGGTCTGCACGTCAGGAGAGGGCATTGGTCTTCCCCATGCTGCGACCCAGACGGTGGTGCAAGGCGAAGTCGAATCTGGATAGATACAGGGACCAACAAGCTTGACAATGGTTCAATTTCTTGGCCATCATAAAGTACTTGAGATTCTTGTGATCCATCCAAATTTCCACGTTGTGTTGGGCACCCTCAAGGAAGTGTCACCACTCCTCAAGTGCACACATTCTTGCCAACATCTCCTTGCCATGGATCTCATAATTTCGCTCTACAGCACTAAGGCTTTTGGAGTAGAATGCAACAGGATGCCACTTCTGGTCCTCTGGAGACTGCTGAGACAACACGGCACCTGTCGCAAAGTCAGAACTGTTGGCTTCTACACGAAAAGGATGCGAATCGTCAGCAAAGGTAAGGATGGGAGTGGAAGTGACCATCTCTTTAAGCCTTTCAAATGCCTCCTGTTGTGCATTATCCCACCTCCATGCCTCCTTTCCTGTCAAGTCGAACAGTGGTCATGCATGATGTGAGAAATCCTTGATAAAATGCTGATAGAAATTGATGAAGCCCAGGAAAGACTGCATCTCTTTCTTGTTTGTGGGTGTTGGCCAAGCTGTGACGCTGTTCACCTTGATAGGATCCATCTCCACCTGACCCTCTGAGATAATCAGGCCGAGGGGTTAGGGTTATCAGGAGATATATTTGAGATTGTAGGGCAGGGTGGAAAACTAGGGGACTAGGGGACTAGGGGGAGTAGGGTGGTGGGGGAGGGGGAGTAGGGTGGTGGGGGAGGGGGAGTAGGGTGGTGGGGGAGGGGGAGTAGGGTGGTGGGGGAGGGGGAGTAGGGTGGTGGGGGAGGGGGAGTAGGGTGGTGGGAGAGGGGGAGTAGGGTGAGAGGGGGAGTAGGGCAGTAGGAGAGGGGGAGTAGGGCAGTGGGGATTGGGAGAGAGAATGGTAGAGTGTGAGAAAGCATTCACTTGACATTATAGATGATGTGTGTAATGTATTGGATCACTGTACAACATCTCCAGTACTGCTGTATTACAGGAATTGTCTGGGGAGTACTGTACACAGAAATGGAATATGAGTATTGTAGCAATTGTCCTGAGGACTCATACTGTTGTGAGAGCATGTGTATACATTCCATTGACATCATAGATGATGCAGGTAATGCTGCAGATCACTGCACAATTATTACAGCACAAATGAATTTGCAGAATGTCTCAGAAGTACTTCAAACAGAAAAATGCAAAATGACAATTGTTGCAGCACTCCCTAGGACATTGTGTGGCAGTCAGAGGATGGGAACACACTCCATTGACATCGTAGCCGATGCATGTAATGCTGCAGATCACTGCAGAATGATTGCAGCACAAAAGAATTTTCAGAATTTCTCAGAACTACATAGAACAGAAAAATGCGAAACGAGACTTGTTGCAGCACTCCCCAGGACTTGGGCTGGAGTCAGAGGATGGGTATGCTCCATTGACATTGTAGAGAAGGCGGCTAATGCTGCAGATCATGGCACAAATATTACAGCACGAATGAATTTGCAGAATTTCACAGAAGTACACAGAGCAGAAAAATGGGAAATGACATTTGTGGCAGCACTCCCCAGGAGTTGTGCTGGAGTCAGAGGATTGGAACACAGTCCATTGACATCATAGACAAGGCGGGGATTGCTGCAAATCATTGCACAACATCTGCAGAACAAATGAACTACACAACAAGAATACTTGTGCATCCAGAACATCTACAACAAACACAGCACGAGAATGATATACAGCAAGAATTTGATTGTGATCACAGAATGACTATGACAAACACAGCATGCGAAAAGATTTTAAGGCCAGTTCTTCATTGAAGTTGTGGCACAATTTCAATGAAGAACTGGACATACCTACCATACCCAGTGAAAATGTACTTGGGCATCCACAACTTCAATGAAGAACTGGACATACATACCATACCCAAAGTACTGGAACAAGCATAGAACTGGAACACACATACCGTACCCAGTGCAAATTTACTTGGGTATGCACAACTTCAAGGAAGAACTTGTCATGCATACCATACCCAGTGCAAATGTACTTGGGTGTCTACAACTTCAATGAAGAACTGGACAGACATACTGTACCCAGTGCAAAGTTACTTGGGTGTCCACAACTTCAATGAAGAACTGGCCATGCACACCATACCCAGTGCAAATTTACTTGGGTGTCCACAACTTCAATGAAGAACTGGACATGAATACCATACCCAGTGCAAATCTAGTTCTCTGTCCACAACTTCAATGAAGAACTGGACATACATACCGTACCCAGTGCAAATTTCCTTGGGTGTCCACCACTTCAATGAAGAACTGGCCATGCATACAGTACCCAGTGCAAATTTACTTGGGTGTCTACAACTTCAATGAAGAACTGGACAAGCATACTGTACCCAGTGCAAATCTATTTCTCTGTCCACAACTTCGATGAAGAACTGGAACACACATACTGTACCCAGCGCAAATTTACTTGGGTGTCCCCAACTTCATTGAAGAACTGGACATTCATACCGTACCCAGTGCAAATCGAGTTCTCTGTCCATAACTTCAATGAAGATCTGGAACACGCATCCTGTACCCAGTCCAAATTTACTTGGGCATCTACAACTTCAATGAAGAACTGGACATACATACCGCACCCAGTGCAAATCTATTTCTCTGTCGCCAACTTCGATGATGAACTCACACACCCATACCATAACCAGTGCAGTGTTCTTCATTGAAGTTGTCAACACTCAAGTAAATTTGCATTGGGTACGGATGGTATGTCCAGTTCTTCATTGAAGTTGTGGATGCCCAAGTAAATTTGCACTGGGTATGGTATGCATGTTCCAGTTCTTCATTGAAGTTGTGGACAGAGAAATAGATTTGCACTGTGTACAGTATGCTTGTCCAGTTGTTCATTGAAGTTGTAGACACCCAAGTAAATTTGCACTGGGTACTGTATGCATGGCCAGTTCTTCATTGAAGTGGTGGACACCCAAGGAAATTTGCACTGGGTACAGTATGTATGTCCAGTTCTTCATTGAAGTTGTGGACAGAGAACTAGATTTGCACTGGGTATGGTATCCATGTCCAGTTCTTCATTGAAGTTGTGGACACCCAAGTAAATTTGCACTGGGTATGGTATGTGTGTCCAGTTCTTTTTTGAAGTTGTGGATGCCCAAGTAAATTTGCACTGGGTATGGTATGCGTGTTCCAGCTCTCCATTGAAGTTGTAGACACCCAAGTACATTTGCAGTGGGTATGTTATGCCTGACCAGTTCTTCATTGAAGTTGTGGACACCCAACTAAATTTGCACTGGGTACAGTATGCGTGGTCCAGTTCTTCATCAAAGTTGTGGATGCCCAAGTAAATTTGCAGTGGGTATGGTATGCGTGGTCCAGTTCTTCATTGAAGTTTTGGATGCCCAAGTAAATTTGCACTGGGTATGGTATGTGTGTTCCAGTTCTCCATTGAAGTTGTGGACAGATAAATAGATTTGCACTGGGTACAGTATGCATGTCCAGTTCTTCATTGAAGTTGTGGACACCCAAGTAAATTTGCCTTGGGTATGGTATGTGTGTTCCAGTTCTTGATTGAAGTTGTAGATACCCCAGTAAATTTGCACTGGGTATGGTATGCGTGTTCCAGTTCTTCATTGAAGTTGTAGACGCCCAAGGAAATTTGCAGTGGGTACGGTATGCATGGTCCAGTTGTTCATTGAAGTTGTGGATGCCCCAAGTAAATTTGCAGTGGGTATGCCATATCTTGTCCAGTTCTTCATTGAAGTTGTGGACAGAGAAATAGATTTGCACTGGGTACAGTATGCATGTCCAGTTCTTCATTGAAGTTGTGGATGCCAAAGTAAATTCGCCCTGGGTACGGTATGTGTGTTCCAGTTCTTCGTCGAAGTTGTGAACAGAGAAATGGAAGTGTACTGGGTACTATGGTATGTATGGCCAGTTCTTCATTGAAGTTGTAGACACCCAAGCAAATTTGATTGTGGATGCCCAAGTAAATTTGATGCAATATGGGATGCATTGTCCAGTTCCTCATTGAGGTTGTGGACGATGGCCCCATTTGCAGCAGGTCTGTGGTGCGTTGTCCAGTTCCTCATTGAGGTTGTGGATGCCCAAGTACATTTGCTGCATTATGTGATGCATAGTCCAGTTCCTCATTGAGGTTGTGGATGCGCAAGTAAATTTGCTGCAGTATGGGATGCATTGTCCAGTTCATCATTGATGTGGTGCATTGTCCAGTTTGTTATTGAGGTTGTGGATGCCCAAGTAAATTTGCTCCAGTATGGGATGCATTGTCCAGTTCCTTATTGAGGTTGTGGATGCGCAAGTAAATTTGCTGCAGTATGGGATGCATTGTCCAGTTCCTCATTGAGGTTGTGGACAATGGAGCAATTTGCAGCAGGTATGTGGTGTGTTGTCCAGTTTGTTATTGAGGTTGTGGATGCCCAAGTAAATTTGCTCCAGTATGGGATGCATTGTCCAGTTCCTTATTGAGGTTGTGGATGCCAAAGTAAATTTGCTGCAGTATGGGATGCATTGTCCAGTTCATCATTGAGGTTGTGGATGCCCAAGTGAATTTGCTGCAGTATGGGATGCATTGTCCAGTTCGTCATTGAGCTTGCAGACAATGGAGCAATTTGCAGCAGGTATGTTGTGCATTGTCCAGTTCGTCCTTGAGGTTGTGGATGCCCAAGTAAATTTGTTGCAGTATGGTATGTGTTGTGCAGTTCGTCATTGAGGTTGTGGTTGCCCAAGTAGATTTGCTGCAGTATCAGATGCATTGTCCAGTTCGTCATTCAGGTTGTGGATGCCCAAATAAATTTGCACTGGGTACGGTATGCATGTCCAGTTCTTCATTGAAGTTGTGATGCCCCAGTAAATTTGCACTGGGTATGGTATGCGGGTTCCAGATCTTCATCGAGGTGGTGGACAGAGAAATAGATTTGCACTGGGTACAGTATGCATGTCCAGTTCTTCATTGAAGTTGTGGACAAAGGAGTAATTTGCAGCAGGTACAATGTACATTGTGCAGTTTATCATTGAAGTTGTGGATGCCCGAGTATGTTTGTTGCAGTATAGAATCCATTGTGCAGTTTGTCATTGAAGTTGTGGATGCCCAGGTAAATTGGGTGTTGGGATCGTCAATCCTAGTGCATCACATTGGTGCATCACAAGCACATCACTAGTGCATCAGATATAAAAATAGAACACAATGTATTTATAGTTCACAACATATGTACATCGTAGTATACAAGAATACGAGATGTTCCACCTTGCTCTGAACATCCATTATACAATCCCTATGAACTTCTACTCCAGACTATAATCCTAATATTTGGTGGGTATGGTATGTGTGGTCCAGTTTGTCATTGAAGTTGCTTACAACGGAGTAAACCTGTATTACAGGAATTGTCAGAGGAGTGCTGTACACAGAAATGCAACATGAGTATCGTAGCCATTGTCCTGAGGACTCATACTGTTGTGAGAGCATGTGTATACATTCCATTGATGTCATAGACAATGCTTGTAATGCTGCAGATCACTGCACAATTATTACAGCACAAATGAATGTGCAGAATTTCTCAGAAGTACACCAAACACAGAAATGCGAAATAACAATTGTTACATCACTCCCCAGGACTGGGACTGGAGTCAGAGGCTGGGAACATGCTCCATTGACGTCATAGACAATGTGGCTAATGCTGCAGATCACTGCCCAATTATGACAGCACAAATGAATCTGCAGAATCTCTCAGAGGTACACAGAACAGAAAAATGTGAAATGACACTTGTTGCAGCACTCCCTAGGAGTTGTGCTGGTGTCAGAGGATTGGAACACATTCCATTGAGATCGTAGACAATGTGGGTATTGCTGCAGATCATTACACAACAGTTGCAGAACAGATGAACTTCACAACAAACATATTTGTGCATCCAGAATATCTACAACAAACACAGCACAAGAAAAATATACAGCAAGAATTGGATTGTGATCATAGAATGACTATGACAAAAACAGCTTGCGAAAAAAATTCAAGTCCAGTTCTTCATTGAAGTTATGGACAGAGAAATAGATTTGCACTGCATACAGTATGGATGTCGAGTTCTTCATTGAAGTTGTGGACGCCCAACCAAATTTGGAGTGGGTATGGTATGTGTGGTCCAGTTCTTCATGGATGTTGGGGACAGAGAAATAAATTTGCACTGGGGATGGTATGCATGTCCAGTTCTTCATTGAAGTTGTGCATGCCCAAGTACATTTGCAGTGGGTATGGTATATGTGGTCCAGTTCTTCATTGCAATTGTGGATGCCCAACCAAATTTGCAGTGGTTACGGTATGAGTGATCCAGTTCTTCATGGAAGTTGTGGACAGAGAAATAGATTTGCACTGGGAACGGTATGCATGTCCAGTTCTTCATTGAAGTTGTAAACACCCAAGCAAATTTGCAGTGGGTATGGTATGCGTGGTCCAGTTCTTCATTGAAGTTTTGGACGCCCAAGTAAATTTGCAGTGGGTACGGTATGCGTGATCCAGTTCTTCACTGAAGTTGTGGACAGAGAAATAGATTTACACTGGGTATGGGATGCGTGTTCCAGATCTTCATTGAAGTTATGGACAGAGAACTAGATTTGCACTGGGTATGGTATTCATGTCCAGTTCTTCATTGAAGTTGTGGACACCCAAGTAAATTTGCACTGGGTATGGTGTGCATGGCCAGTTCTTCATTGAAGTTGTGGACACCCAAGTAACTTTGCACTGGGTACAGTATGTCTGTCCAGTTCTTCATTGAAGTTGTAGACACCCAAGTACATTTGCACTGGGTATGGTATGCATGACAAGTTCTTCCTTGAAGTTGTGCATACCCAAGTAAATTTGCACTGGGTACAGTATGTGTGTTCCAGTTCTTCATCAAAGTTGTGGACAGGGAAATAGATTTGAACTGGGTACAGTATGCATGTCCCGTTCTTCACTGAAGTTGTGGATGCCCAAGTAACTTTGCACTGGGTACGGTATGTGTGTTCCAGTTCTATGCTTGTTCCAGTACTTTGGGTATGGTATGTATGTCCAGTTCTTCATTGAAGTTGTGGATGCCCAAGTACATTTTCACTGGGTATGGTAGGTATGTCCAGTTCTTCATTGAAATTGTGCCACAACTTCAATGAAGAACTGGCCTTAAAATCTTTTCGCATGCTGTGTTTGTCATAGTCATTCTGTGATCACAATCAAATTCTTGCTGTATATCATTCTCGTGCTGTGTTTGTTGTAGATGTTCTGGATGCACAAGTATTCTTGTTGTGTAGTTCATTTGTTCTGCAGATGTTGTGCAATGATTTGCAGCAATCCCCGCCTTGTCTATGATGTCAATGGACTGTGTTCCAATCCTCTGACTCCAGCACAACTCCTGGGGAGTGCTGCCACAAATGTCATTTCCCATTTTTCTGCTCTGTGTACTTCTGTGAAATTCTGCAAATTCATTCGTGCTGTAATATTTGTGCCATGATCTGCAGCATTAGCCGCCTTCTCTACAATGTCAATGGAGCATACCCATCCTCTGACTCCAGCCCAAGTCCTGGGGAGTGCTGCAACAAGTCTCGTTTCGCATTTTTCTGTTCTATGTAGTTCTGAGAAATTCTGAAAATTCTTTTGTGCTGCAATCATTCTGCAGTGATCTGCAGCATTACATGCATTGGCTACGATGTCAATGGAGTGTGTTCCCATCCTCTGACTGCCACACAATGTCCTAGGGAGTGCTGCAACAATTGTCATTTTGCATTTTTCTGTTTGAAGTACTTCTGAGACATTCTGCAAATTCATTTGTGCTGTAATAATTGTGCAGTGATCTGCAGCATTACCTGCATCATCTATGATGTCAATGGAATGTATACACATGCTCTCACAACAGTATGAGTCCTCAGGACAATTGCTACAATACTCATATTCCATTTCTGTGTACAGTACTCCCCAGACAATTCCTGTAATACAGCAGTACTGGAGATGTTGTACAGTGATCCAATACATTACACACATCATCTATAATGTCAAGTGAATGCTTTCTCACACTCTACCATTCTCTCTCCCAATCCCCACTGCCCTACTCCCCTTACCCCACCACCCTACTCCCCTTACCCCACCACCCTACTCCCCTTACCCCACCACCCTACTCCCCTTACCCCACCACCCTACTCCCCCTAGTCCCCTAGTCCCCTAGTTTTCCACACTGCCCTACAATCTGAAATATATCTCCTGATAACCCTAACCCTAAGGAAAGCCTGACCAAAGGACCTCCCATCCCCGGGCCTTCGGTTGATGAAGGGACACATCTTTTGCTTTCAATCCCAGTGCCAAGGCCCCAACTCATCCGTGCAAATGATGGGTCATACTTTCTGGAATTTCCTCTCTCCCCTCCCACATTTATTTTCGCCACCTCGACAACCCTATTCTCGACATGACACTTCTTTGTTTCAGTTCAAATTTCCATTCCTGGCCAAACTCCTATCACTACTCTGACTCTGGTGCTACCACCTCCTGCATATCCGATCATTTCACCTCTCGTCACAACCTTCCTCAATCCCTCATGGATATTCCTGTGCCTATTATGGCAGTCGACGACCGACCTATCGCTTCTTGATTGATCACCCAGAATATTCTTGCTCATTTATCCTTAGGCTCTCACAGTGAAACTCAGGCATTCACTGTTGTTTCTGTTGGCTACCCAATGATTTTGGGACTCGACTGGCTTCAGCACCATAATCCCAACATTGACTGGGCTGAATCAACGTTCACATTCAACTGTTGTGGGACCCATGCAAAACCTGTTACCATGTATGCCAAGGGCTCCAGTCCTTCCCTACACCCTAACCCCACCCTGCACTTCTCGACAACAACAGCTCCTATGCCACCGCATCATTTGTCCTTCTTGTCTTCCTTTGTTGCATTGAATGGGTTTCATCACTCCCTGCCTACGTCCTTGCCAACTTACAAAACAAAACCACTGCCCTCTCCCCCAAACATCAAAGTTCTCAGTGCACGATGTTTTTTCCATGCTGCAAGGGCAGAAACCATCTGCTTACTTCGTTTCCATGAGTCAACCTCTTCCACGTACCTCAATTCCTTTGCCACTGACATCTCATCATCCGATCATCCCCATCCAGCTGACACGACTACAGATTATCATAATTCTGTCCCTCCCAAGTATTGCCCTTGGGCTGACACCATCTTCAATCCTTCCAAGTTTGAGGAATTGCCTGATCACCATCCCTATGACATCGAGATCGAGTTGGACAAGGGCAAGACTCCTCCTTTTGGCCCTATTTATTGGCTCACTTCGGTTGAGTGTGAAGCCATTGCTGAGTATGTCAACAGCAACCTTTGCCGAGGCCATATCTGGCGATCCACTTCCTCTTCTGGTGCCCCTGTTCTTTTCACCCACAAGAAAACTGGCGACATCCACCTCTGTGTGGACTTTCGTGGTTTCAATGCTATTACCCAGAAGAATCGGTATCCCCTTCCTCTTGTTAATGATCTGATTAGGTTGTAACATCTTCACCATCATTGATCTCAAGTCTGCCTATTCCCATCTTTGGATCCGGGAAGGCGACAAATGGAAGACTGCATTCTGGATGCATCTTGGCCTTTTCGAACATCTCATTGTTCCTTATGGCCTCACCAATGCTCCCACTGCATGGCAATCTTTCATTCAAGATGTTCTATGTGATCTGCTCGACTAGTCTGCATGGTTTACTTGGATGACATTCTTATCTTCTCCTGCACTCAGGAAGAACATGATCAACATGTTGCCATAGTTCTTGATCGTCTTTGCGACGCTCATCTCTGCGCCAATGCTGCCAAATGTGAATTTGACCGTTCTGAGGTTGAATACCTTGGCTTCATCATGAGCTCTGACGGTATCAAGATGAACCCCAAGAAACTCGACACCATTTCAAAGTGGCCGGAACCAACTAAAGTAAAGGAGCTTCAGTCTTTTCTCAGTTTTACTAACTTTTACCATTGTTTCATTGATGGTTACTCTCAGTTGACACTCCCATTGACCAAGCTTACCAAGAAGTCTTCTAAATGGAACTTCTCTCTTGTGGCTAAGAGTGCCTTTGAGGCACTGAAAGCTTTTTGCAATGCCTCTTTTGGGGCATTTTGATCCTTCACTTCCATGTACTCTTGCCACAGATGCTTCCGACTTTGCCATCTCCGGAATTCTTCAGCAACCTGACTTTGACAACAACCTCCATCCTATCGCCTTCTACTCTTGCACACTTTCTCCCCACGAAATCAACTACAATGTCCATGACAAGGAACTTCTTGCCATCATTGAATCTTTCTGCGACATGTGTGCCTGGCTTTTGGGATCTCCGTTCCCCATCACTGTCATCTGCGATCACAAGAACCTAGAACACTTTATGACTTCTCAGGTTCTCAATTGTCACCAAGCACGCTGCACCATGTTTCTCGCCAACTTCAACTTTCGCTTGCACTGGCATGCTGGTTATCTCAACCCCACTGATGCACCATCTCGACGCCCCGATTTCATCCCTCAATCGGGAGATCATCATCTCGAACTCCAATGCCAAACTATTATCACTCCTGTCCACTCCCAACACCTCTATCCCACCAAACACACACTTCTTACAGCCTCATCTCTTGCCACATAGACCACCCTCACCATTGACAACTCCGAACTTCTTGCCAGCTTCAAGAATGCCACCCAGGAAGATGTCGAGTGGAGAAAGGCTGTTGTGAAAGGAGACTCAAATTTTCGAGCTGAAGGAGGACTTGTTTCAGGACAACTCTATGTCCCATCCTTGTTGCGCACCCACATCCTTGCATCACACCACGACTCTGTTATTGGAGGACATCCCGGTTGTACACAAACTTTGGCTTTGGTCTCTCGGGACTACTCCTGGCCTGGTATGAACACCTATGTCCGACGCTATGTTGAAGCGTGTGATGTTTGTCCTCATATCAAACACCCTCGCCACAAACATTTTGGTCTTCTTCATCCCCTCGACATCCCAGCTCGACCTTGGCAATCCATAACCATGGATTTCATTGTCAAACTTCTCATCTCCCATGGATTTGACTCCATTTGGGTTGTTTGTGATCGTCTCACATGTGCAGCACATTTCATGCCTTGTTGCGAAACCCATACAGCCCCCGACCTCGCTTGGTTATTTCTCGACCACATTTTTCGCCTTCATGGTCTTCCCACCACCATCATCTCTGACCATGGCTCAGTTTTTGTTTCCAACTTTTGGAAAGCACTCACAGATCTTCTCAATGTTGACCACTGCACTTCTACTGCATACCATCCTCAGACTGATGGTCTCACTGAATGCACCAATCAAACACTTGAAACCTATCTCTGTGTGTACTGCTCATATCAGGCAGATGATTGGGTTGACTATCTACCACTTGCTGAGTTTTGTTTCAACAACCTCGAAAACTTATCAACTCATCAGACGCCATTTTTCACAAACCTTGCCTATCATCCCATCTTCGAACCACAAATCTCCCACCTCTCCACCACCCCTGCTGCTGATGATCTTGCCCGACGACTTGCCCACATTCACAAAGAACTCCATGCTGAGTTACAACATGCACAGCAACTTCAAGCTCATTACTATGATGCTCATCAACTTCCACCCTCCGACTTCAAACCAGATCAATTGGTATGGTTGCTATGTCGACACATCACTACCACCCATCCTTCTATCAAACTCGATCATCACCGGCTTGGTCCCTACCATGTCATAAAGAAATTTGGACCTTCCTCCTATCTCCTCAACCTTCCTTCCTACCTATCCCATCTATACCCAGTCTTCCACGTTTCTCTCCTTGAGCCCTACAACGACCCCTTCCCCTTCCGATCTCATGCATCTCCAGAACCATTCACACCTGTGGACAACCCTGTGCTGTCCATCGACACCATCCTTGATGCCCAGAAAGTTGGTCATCGTTATGACTACTTTGTGCACTGGAAAGGTCAATCCAACTCCAAAAACTCTTGGATTCCCCTCTCCAATATCCCAACATCTCTCAACGAACTCATCGACAGATTCCACCATCAACATCCATGAGCCTCACATCCTCATCCCATCACACTCAACAAAGTGTTGTCTGTAAGGGGACTAGGGGGGTGCCCTGTGTGTTTCTCCTATTTTTTACATTTGTTCTATATTTTTCCTCACTTCATTTCCTTCTATTCTTCATTTTCTATGATTTTTCTGGATTTTATTACTAATTTTCCCTTTCTAACATGTTTGTGCATGTTGACAGTCTTATATTTAGAGGTGGAGCACCCCTTCCGACATCTACACCTTGGTATGATGTCATTTGGTGGCCTTGATCTGCCTATCTCCGCCTTTTCTATTTTTAGGTTATTATTATTTGATTTTTGTTGTCTTCACATATACTGGGCATCGGCAAAGGGATCCTTAGAGTTTTCTCTTCGTATTTCCCTTTGCTAGGTGTGTCCCCAATCCCTGTACTATGTAGTATAATTGGAACTTCGGATTTCCCTTTGCTAGAGGCTGAGGTTGCCCTTATAGTAGAAAACTCTCCCCTAAGGCCCGAAATCGCGAACGCACTGCCCAAGATAGGCAGGTACAGAGTGGATGACACTTCCCAAAGCTCCGCAGACTCCCTACACACCGTTCCAGACAGTCTCGCCTTTACTGCGCTGCCATTTTCGCCAAACGTGCCCCCTAGCGACATGGACACATCAGAGTGCCTTGACGCGCTTGAAAGTGATGTTTCCAGAATATGCGCGCAAATTGATTCGCTTAAATCTATGATCAAAAACTTCATTAGGACCCTCCAGACTAACCCTATGACCAATATTCCCCCATTGCAACTCCAAGCGCACCCAACAATGACATACTGCCAAATGCACCCACTAAAGAGCGCGCCCAGATCAAACTGTCCCCCCTGCTGAATTTAAGGCGCATGTGCGCAGGGACATGCATTCCTTAATTCCTGTGAGTTATACATCAGTCTCCAGTCGCATCAATTTGTCGATGAGGCTGCAAAAATTTATTGGGCCTTCACATACATCAAATCTGAACGCACCTATCTCTACGTGGACCGTATTCTGCATCAAACTAAAGAACTCAGTTCTCTACCTTTCTCCACTTGGGGTGACTTTTGAGCCGAGTTTGTACTCCACTTTTGTCCCCTCAATGAGTGCCACTGAGCAGTGACACGACTTGAGTCATCCTCTTACCACCAGGCATGTCGATCCATGGACGATTATATCGATGAGTGTAAGGATTTGGTGGACATGGCAGGATATGGGAGTGGGCTACCAGTGGTGGTGAAGTTCCGATGGGGCCTCAATCCAGAAATTCAGGACCAGATTGCACAGATGTTGGAAGGGTGCCCAGCAGACAATGATATCTATGCTTGGTATGAAGCTGCTTCACTCTGTGATGAGAACTGACTCACAAATGTGGCATTTAACGCTGCATTCTGTGCTCCAACTACCACTCATGTGCCCTACACCTTCAATCAAACCCTTCCCCACCTTAACCCCATTCCTGTTCATCAAACTCCCACACCAGCCATCAATGTCCCAGTACCAATGGATGTTGATGCAGCCTGCAGCCGTGCACGTAGGTTGGATCTCTGCTACTGTTGTGGGGAAACTGGGCACAGGGCTGGAGCATGTCCCCATTGTCAGGATATCTGCATGTTCACCCCTGAGGGGCAAGATGAACTCCTCCAAGACTTGTTGGCACTTGTAGATGTCAAGGAAGCGAAGGATCAGGTTGCAGGGGAGATCAAGTCAGAAGTGGTAGAGGAGCAGGATTTTTCTATTTGCAGTGAGTGAATCATATGCCCTCACTGCCTGTCCATAACCACTTTGAAGTCTTGTCAGTTGAATCCCTGGAGAATGAATCCATTTCGGTGACTGTTCCCCTCTCTGACCCTTCCAAGTTGGCTGAAGACGTACCTGCTCTTCCCATCTCTCCCTCTGCTCCACACCCCCAAATTAAATCATGGGAGCATAAACTACCATGCAAATATATTGTTGCATCCACTCCCTCAACACATTCCTTGAACCTAGCAACCAAACTGCAGATGACTGACACTGGACAGATACTCAGTGTCTCTGTGCTCCTGGACTCTGGTGCAACCAGTCTCTTCATTGATGCCCATCTTGCACAACAACATCGCCTAAATACTTGCTCTCACATCCGATACCTGTGTATAATGTGGATGGGTCCCCAAATGAAGCTGGTGCAATCCGAGAGGGTCCTCCATTACAAAGATCATAGTGAGCATGCCCTTTTTGCTGTCACTCAATTAGGAAAGCAAAAGTTGATTTTGGGCTATCCTTGGCTTTGAGACCATAACCCAGAGGTTGACTGGCGTACTGGGGAGGTTACCATGAACTGATGTCCATCCCGCTGTCATACTTGTTTCACAGAAGCCAGGCAAGAACGTTGTGGACAGAAGGCGGCGATATGACATACTCGGAAGTGTCATGCCAGACCCCTGCCTATACCTGAAGTGGAGTTGGAAGGGGTTCCTGATCTGATGCTGGACTCGGATGATGATGATGAGGAGCCAGAGGAAGTGGAGGAAGGTGATCGGATCTTCTACACTGTGATTCATCCATCGCATGAGGTGTGTGCTACATCGAACATATCCCAACACCTCAGTGAGGCCTTCAACAAAAACAATGCTGCTAAATCCTCTGCTAATTCCTTGCTCCCTCATCTCCATGAGTTTGGAGACGTGTTCTCCAAGGAATCGTTCAACTCTCTCCCTGCGTGCAAGCCATGGGATCATGCAATCGAACTCACCCCTGGTGCAACCCCTTCATCCTGCAAGGTCTATCCTCTCTCTCCTGATGAACAACGACAGCTTGACAAGTTCATCAATGAGCACCTGGCCTCTGGACGTATTCAACCATTGAAGTTACCCATGGCCTCTCCCTTTTTCTTTGTCAAGAAGAAGGATGGCTCACTTCGACTGGTTCAAGACTACAGAAGGCTCAACAACATCATGGTCAAAAATTGCTACCCATTACCTCTCATCTCTGAACTCATGAACCAGCTCTGTGGAGCCCAATACTTCACCAAGGTCGACATCCATTGGGGCTACAGTAATGTGAGGATAAAGGAGGGAGATGAGTGGAAGGCAGCCTTTTGTACCAACCGTGGTCTTTTTGATCCACTTGTCATGCTCTTTGGCCTTACTAATAGCCCTGCCACCTTTCAGACCATGATGAACGACATTTTCCACAACCTCATCCTCAAAGGCATTGTCTGCATCTATCTTGATGACATCCTCATCTTCACTCACACGGTTGAAGAGCACCATCACATCATGCGCCTCGTCCTAGAATGGCTTCAACAGTACAAACTCTACCTTTGTCAGCACAAGTGCGAGTTTGAGAAGACCAAGATCGAGTACCTCGCCCTAATTATCTTGGAGGGTCAGGTGGAGATGGATCCTATCAAGGTGAATGGGGTCACAGCTTGGCCAACGCCCACAAACAAGAAAGAGGTGCAGTCTTTCCTGGGCTTGATCAATTTCTATTGGTGTTTTATCAAGGATTTCTCACATCATGCATGACCACTGTTCGACTTGACAGGAAAGGAGGCATGGAGGTGGGATAATGCACAACAGGAGGCATTCAAAAGGTTAAAGAGATGGTCACTTCTGCTCCCATCTTTACCTTTGCTGACGATTTGCATCCTTTTTGTGTAGAAGCTGACAGTTCTGACTTTGCGACAGGTGCCATGTGGTCTCAGCAGTCTCCAGAGGACCAGAAGTGGCATCCTGTTGTGTTCTACTCCAAAAGCCTTAGTGCTGTAGAGCGAAATTACGAGATCCATGACAAGGAGATGTTGGCGATAATGCAGGCGCTTGAGGAGTGGCGACACTTCCTCGAAGGTGCCCAACACAAGGTGGAAATTTGGACGGATCACAAGAATCTCGAGTACTTTATGATGGCCAAGAAATTGAACCGTCGTCAAGCTCGTTGGTCCCTGTATCTATTCAGATTCAACTTCTCCTTGCACCACTGTCTGGGTTGCAGCATGGGGAAGACTGATGCCCTCTCCCAATGTGCAGACCATGGGGATGGCAGCGATGACAACCAAAACATTGTGTTGTTGCAGCCAGACCTGTTCACCATTCGGGCACTGGAAGGCATCACACCCCAGGGTGAGGAGCAGGACATCCTATGTGACATTCGTCATGCAAACTGTAGCAGTTTACATGAGGATGTTGTTGCCCAAGCTGTTAAAGAACTGAGGAAGGGATCCACCCTTTCCTTGCATGTGGCAGAGTGGGCTGAAAAAGAGGACTTGTTGTATTTCAGGGACTGCATGTACATTCCCAATGACCCAGACCTTCGCCAGCACATCATATCCCAACACCATGACTCACAGATTGCTGGTCATCCTGGATGCTAGAAGACCTTGGAGCTCACCTCATGGAATTATTGGTGTCCACAAATGTCACAGCTCATTGGTCAGTATTGTCACACTTGTGACCTTTGCTTATGCACCAAGGTTCCTCGTCGGAAATCCATTGGCAAGCTACACCCTCTTCCTGTTCCAGAGAGTCATTGGGATGTTGTCAGCATCGACTTTGTGGTGGAGTTGCCAGAGTCGAATGGGTTTGATGCAGTGATGTGCACAGTTGATTCAGTGGGAAAATGTGCTCACTTCATTCCCACTCACACCACTGTCAGTGCCCTGGGTGCCGCCCGACTCTACCTCCACCATGTGTGGAAATTACATGGACTTCCTGGTGCTTTCCTCTCTGATCATGGCCCTCAGTTTATGGCAGAGTTCACTCACAAGCTGTACCGACTCCTGGGGATCAAACTCCTTGCTTCGACCACTTATCACCCACAAACCAACAGCCAGACTGAGCGAGTCAACCAGGAACTGGAGCAGTACATCCGCATCTTTGTCAATGAATGCCAGGACGATTGGGATGATCTTCTCCCCTTGGCTGAGTTTGGATACAACAACCATGTCCATGCTTCCACTCAACAAACCCCTTTCCTCTTAGACACTGGACGACATCCACGCATGGGATTTGAACCACACCAAACTCCCTCACACATCGAGACAGTGAATGAGTTCACAGAATGCATGCGGGATAGCTTGGAGGAGGCAAAGGCAGCCTTAGCAAAGGTGAAGGACGACATGGCATGCTTTTATAACCAACGCCATTCTCTGACCCCTCAGTACAAGGTTGGTGATTGAGTTTATCTTGACTCCAGTGACATCTCCACTACATGTCCATCCAAGAAACTCGCTCATCGCTTCCTGGGACCTTTCCCCATTGTCAAGTGTGTTGGAATGCATGCCTATCATCTACCCCTCCCAGCCTCCATGTCCAGACTCCACCCAGTCTTCCATGTCATCAAACCCCTTCTAGCTCCCCCAGATCCATTCCTGGGACGCCATTCACACCCACCACCACCGCCTACAGTGATCGAGGGAGAACCCCAATATGAAGTCAAGTCAATCTTGGACAGCCATTTGCATCAAGGAAAACTCCAGTATTTGGTGCATTGGAAGGGTTATGGGTATGAGGAGAACTCATGGGTCGAAGAGTCTGACATGAATGCCCCTCGGTTAGTCAAGGAGTTCCACCGACAGCACACTGCTGCACTGTGTCGCATTCAAGTCATGGACTTTGGTCATATGCAATTTCGAATGCATTGGGGCAATGCATCTTAGAGAGGGGGTGATGTAAGGGGACTAGGGGGGTGCCCTGTGTGTTTCTCCTATTTTTTACATTCATTCTATATTTTTCCTCACTTCATTTCCTTCTATTCTTCATTTTCTATGATTTTTCCAGATTTTATTACTAATTTCCCCTTTCTATCATGTTTGTGCATGTTGACAGTTTTATATTTAGAGGCGGAGCACCCCTTCCGACATATACCCCTTGGTATGATGTCATTTGGCGGCCTTGATCTGCCTATCTCCACCTTTTCTATTTTTAGGTTATTATTTGATTTTTGTCATCTTCACATATACTGGGCATTGGCAAAGGGATCCTTAGAGTTTTCTCTTCGGATTTCACTTTGCTAGGTGTGTCCCCAATCCCTGTACTATGTAGTATAATTTTAACTTCGGATTTCCCTTTGCTAAAGGCTGAGGTTGCCCTTATATTGTCCACACTTCCTCTGACCATTTCCACTCACAACCAAGACATGTCAGATGCCACAACTGGCTCCGATGCAGCCTAAACACCCGCATCCACCATCCGTCAACACCGTGTTCGCATACCTTCACCTCCCGTTGATCACCAACTCCTCACCTCAAACTACCTTGCACCTCCTCAAACCACTACACATTCCGGCTGTGTTTCCCATCCTCCTGTTCATTATGATCCTCCTCTCAAAGATGTCCCTGTCACGCCTCAAGGGGGGATAATGTGAGGGTCATGGTCATCAGAAACACACTGAATCAAGTTCCGCTAAATCTGCATTCCACGTGACATCTCTTTGTTCATTCCGTCCATTCACTTCAGAGACTCTAGGACTCTTCCTGATTCTATATGACTCATTATTCCTCGATTTACAGCTATCTCTATTGACTCTTTTCTATCTCTTATCTTCATTTATCATGGGCTTCTCTCTATTCAGTTTTACAGACCTTCTTTGACTCAGTTTGAACAGTATAAAGGCTCGCTTGTATTTCCAGTAACCTCGTCAAATCAACACCAGTGATTCTCTTCCTTTCCCTTTGCCTCTGAGTTGCCCTCAAAATCCTCTTTACTCGCTTGTTCTCTCGTTCTCAGGGCAACTCGTTGATTGGTCATTGTTTTCGACCTTGACCATCACAAAGATGTTGACAAGATACATGAAGTTGAAAATCCTAGAATGAAGGCCAGATATGAGAACTAGTCTTAATCATTGGAGACCAAGATATAGTATATTCCTCAAGTAAGAAACACCATCCTAAGGAAGAGGAGATAGTCCGAAGATTTTGAATGGAATGGAATGAAATTGACCGACTATGTTACATAAGCAACTCAGGTACAGTAAAAATACTCTACCTCATATGGAGTAGACATGAGTGTAACTAGGTAGATGACAGTCACAACACAGGAAAACCAGGTATCTCCCAGTATCAGGCCCGGGATATCGCTACCTTGCGAGTCGTGCCAAATGTGGCGTCGATACTCGCGTGGGAATCGATACCGGCTATCGAGACCACAAACACGATTACCGCACCTACAGAAGCGCTCTTGCTATTGGATGGCCCGATTTCTCATCACGTGGCGTTCAATTGTTTGATTTCTCGCACTGTAGACTTAGTGCCACTCGATCCACTTCTAATGTCAACGATCATCAGCCTTAATTGTTGCGTCTTCGGCGACGGTCCCTCTCGCGTATTTTCCGTAAAGATCGATAGCAACGAGAATGTCTCTATGCTAAGGAAGGCCATCAAAGATGAGAAGAAGTCTACATTCGATTCTATCGATGCCGACAAACTCGATCTATGGAACGCTAACAACGTTCCAACGGACGGAGACAAACGGGATTTCCAAACGAAACTGAACTGGATAGTGGCAAATGAGGATTCATTGAGAGGCGCGAAGAAGCTCAGTTCTGTGTTTGGGAGTCTGGAAGAGGAAACACTACATGTGATCGTCAAGGCGGGTGAGCATTACTAGTTCCGTTTGTTTTATATGTTATCTAACACAGGATTTTGGCAAGCATCCGATGGGCCCCCATTATTCCAACTCAATTGCCTGCGGCTCGGCGACGATCCCTCCCGCGTATTTTCTGTAGATATAGATAAAAACAAGAAGGTCTCTATGCTAAGGAAGGCCATCAAAGATGAGAAGAAGTCTACATTCGATTCTATCGATGCCGACAGACTCGATCTATGGAACGTTTCCATTGAAATCGATGATGATCTTTCAGAGAAACTTGCAGAGCGTCCTCACGAAAGGGCTTTACGTCCGACGGAAATTTTGTCCGATGTATTTCCAAACGGAACTCCTGCCGTCAACATCCTCCATATCGTCGTTTATGCGCCTCCTGGTACGTGCTTTGCCCCAGTGTTAATGATGGTGGGTATTCATTCGACGCTAGTTCAACGATTGAGCAGAGTCCCTCCATCTTCGTACAACGCTCCTGCCGGCACGGCTACGGTAGAAGGTCTACGGTCCACATTCTTGAATAACTCACCTCAGAAGTCCCCTTCCGCCGGTGGGCAAACAGCGGACTTTTCCAGCCGTCAACATCGTGATACACATGCAATAGCGTGCAATCGCCCTTCCTCAGCCAGTGATGTAATACCAGTCACGCTTCTCCACCCCGTATTCGGCGAATTCATTGACGATTGCGATAACTACGAGCCAAACAAAAAGGACCACGACGTCGTGCTCAAGTTGCAAACAGCCATGTCCCACATCTACGCAGACGAAAAATCCCGCGCAAACGCTATCCGCGATATCTTCGAATCGTACGGGATATACCTCCGACCAACCAAGATTGGCAATTTCGAAACGGATGGAGATATGACCTCGGGACGATTCGTCACGCTTCTCGCAGAATTCAAGAACGATGTGGGATGGTCAGGTGCTGAACCGTACCTTCAAGCCGCGCTATATTATCTAGAGTTTACCCGGAAACTGGCTCCTAAATACTCGCAATCCTCGCTGCCGTGTCTGATTATGCTCGTTTTTGGTTCGTTCCCCTCAGCTGTCCTTGACTCCTTGTTTACTAAGCTCGAATTATATGCCAGGCCCCTACCTATGTTTCGCCGGTGCAGCTTGGAACAATCGCCCTAATCTACAGATCCTCTCAGTTCTACCATTTCATTTCCACTTTTCGGATACAAGGTTGAAGATGATGGCTGCGCGACAACTGGGAGCATCTACGAGAGCCATTAATTGTATCAAGCGTTTTTACGAGGACGAATATCACACCCGTAACCCACCTTCTCCTCCAAACCAATCACAACCCCAGCCCATGCAACTGTTCCCATATCCGACATCTTTCACATCACTTGTGGATTCGAAGAAACAAAGCTTTGTTTATCGCTCTCACTTGGACAACAACAAGCTCATTTTTCGCGCGAAACTGTGCGATGGCAGCTCTGACCTTTGTGTCAAATTTGTTCGTCAGTATTCAAAGGAGGTGCATGAATATTGTGCTTCGATTAATGCTGCGCCGAAGCTCCTGGGATTCGAGAGTATGCCTGGTGGATGGTATATGGTTGTGATGACTTTTATCGAAGGATATGACATGCTCCATGAATCTGAATCTCTCATATACACGGACAAGATTCGAGCTGTTATCGACCAGCTGCATGAATCTGGTTATGTGCATGGTGACATCCGGGACACAAATGTCATGGTTTCTTCTAACGGACACGTCATTCTTCTTGATTTTGACTGGGCAGGGGAGAGTGGAAAGGTTCGATACCCAATGAACACTCATTATGGAGATGATCTATGGCGGCCTGAAGGAGCGCGGGATGGCATGCTGATTACTTGTGAACACGACATCGAAATGATGGATGCTATGTCTGAAGCATTACAGAGGGATGCCAGATGTTGAGTATGT
The DNA here is from genome assembly GCA_026075535.2 of Tricholoma matsutake. NCBI lineage: Eukaryota > Fungi > Basidiomycota > Agaricomycetes > Agaricales > Tricholomataceae > Tricholoma > Tricholoma matsutake. Next base: position 12,182,201 of record AP026538.1, read on the forward strand.
AGAAACTGATAGATTTTGGCACTGCATCGATGACTCGATTGTTGAGACCTGAAGTTTAAAACCAACAACATCAAAACTCCAACCCTGGCGTGGTTACGACAGAGGCTTTTACCATTTCATAAATACTATTTAAAGTAATACTTACTGCTGCAACTTGAACTCAGTACATGGCACACAAGACAAAGTTGTCGAGACATGTCTTACCCGACTAGAAAACTACCGCATCTTGTCAATGGAGAAGGTACGACTGACACATAGGTGGAATGAGCAAATGGTGGCATATGACACCTCCGAAGTGACATCGCGGTGTGTGTATTTCGATGATACACCCATGCAACACCCTGTATAAACTCCATGGGGCTGCAACATCAGCACGGACCACAGACAACTTCAAGTTGCTTGCGAGATCACACAGCAATAGTCACCTGCCTTTTGTCCTGGAGCTTTTCCTGCATCTCATGGGAACAATTCATCATGTATTGCCACCCTAGGTTACGCAATACTACATTATTTTCAAGATCATACTGTGTACTATGGTAGTCAAGGCATTGACAACCAGGTGGCATTGTTGTAACCTACCTCCAATGCAATTCTTGTTACCTCTAATGCAAATGTGGATAGCTGGTCTACCATAGAGTTGACAGTACCCATAAAACAATTTACAATGAGTGGTGAGTATTATCAGAAAACCAAACAATAGGGTTGTTCACGGTAGTCATTCTTGGGCCATTTTCAGCTCATTTTCAAACTCATTTTCGGCTCATTTTCATGTATTTGGCAGAGGAACAAACAAAAGGGAATGAAAAATGAAATGGAAAATGACATGAAAAATGGTTACTGTGAACACCCTGGGAAGGAAATTTTAGAAAAATGGAGCAAAAATGGATTTTTCTCACCAGGCACAGTGCCAAAAAGATGAAAAATGATCATTTTTCAGTTCCCTAACAGTATTGTGGTCGGCATTGGGGTCCCCAATGTCAGTTTCTATTTTTGGAATTGTGTCTAAATTATCTATTTATAGTTCACAATATATGCGGGCCGGGATAGATTGTCCTTTTTAGTTGTCACATGATGTAGCCAGTTGTTGGGTCGCTTTCACCCCTCTTGGGAATATTGTCGGGGACAGTGTTATTTCTGTTGTCACATGATCCAGCCATACCTGCCTGTCACAAATTGTTTGTACTCTGGTCACTAGTCTTTGTTTCTGCAGGGCATTTTTATGTTACTGTACCATTTCATTCAATTTGTCCTCTCATGTCGTTTGCAACGACCTCTAAGTTTTGGCACTGGACCCCTTGTTGAAATTTCAGGGACATCAGCTGTATGCACACTGTTTGTCCCTGAATGTTTCTTCCGTTGTATGTCCTTGCCCTACCCCACACTGACATCCAAAAAAGGAATTTCGCTTACAAATACACACTTTTCAACATCAACATTTTCACTGTACTAAGTATTATAAATCACTGCAAGTACATGCCGTGGGAGAATGTACTCTGTCCTTTATCTTTTGCTAAATTCAATCAGCATAGCCGGTGTAATGGGGTATAATTGGACATAGATATATTTATACCTTTTATGATGTGTGGACCATAAGTACTGTGGTTGAATGTAATATGTTCCTCTCTGTCATTTACTAACTGCAGTCAGCATAGCCAGTCTGAGCAATGCTCTTTAATTGGACATAAATCTATTTATATATTGTACAGTATGTTGACCGTAAGTACTAAACATGCCCTTCTCAATCAGTCACAAGTACCAACAGTTCTATGATCACATGACCTAGCCAGTCCAAGGTAGCTTTTTTCCCACGATGGACACTATCTGTCAGTTCTGGCATCTATGGCTGGCTCCCAAGATGAGACAAGGAAAGGGAGGAGGGAGAGACGCTGGGAGAGATTGCGGGGCTCAGGTTGGTCTTGAAGGCACGAGTCTGTGTGATTTGCGAGCAAATAAATGTATTTGGTTGCCCAAGCTCTTTTGCACTGACTCCATGTTGGGAGGCCAAACTCAAGCTGGCACAGGTGAATGTACATACATGAGTATAGTGCCAAAGAAAAAGAACAAGAAAAAGAAAAAGAAAACAGAAAAGAGGGGTAAGGGGTATGAGGGGTGGGAGAAAGAAGAAATCTCAAGTCCTTTGGACTAACAAGCTCTATTTGAGTAATGGGAAAAGAAGCAGGACACAGAAACGAGACATGGGAGAGAATCTAAATAGGCATATCATGAAAGAGGTGTATTGAAGAGACCAAGAAAGAGATGTATGAAAGGAAAAGCAGAGATCAGATAAGATCGGTTGCTTACATAGACCTTGGTCAAATGTTTTTGACCTGTTCAACCTTGGGATCACATGACCTAGCAAGTCCAAGGTAGCTTTATTCCCACGATCAACAGATTCTGGCGACCATTGACATGCCATTGTTACCTTGGATGGGCTAGGTCATGTGATTATATACTAGCCTTGCTCTGACACTCATTACTAGTCCTAACAGCCCGGTTGTAACTGGATTTCCAGACAACTGACTGTTTGAGCTTATCCCACTATCTTACTACTCCTAATAGTCCAGTTGTTGGTGTTCCCTGGGTTCCTGGTAATGTCGATTATAATGGGTTGAAGCCCAGCATGTAAGGCATGTACACACCCATACACCATACCAACTCAGCCTCTCAACAACTCATTACTGTTTTAATTACTTGTTGGCCCAATGTTGGTTATTCAACCTACCCGATCATGCTCTGTTCATTGCAATGTCTCAATGCCCTGAATCTCATAGCTACCAAAAATGGCCAAGGAGAAAAGTAGATGACCGACATTTTTTGTCAGTGAATTATTATCAGTGAATTACTGATATGTTGCAAACCAAAGAACACAATTTCCACTCATGCGCCATTGATGTCTCCCTCTCACATCACACTACCGGTTCATAATCAGCTAGTGGTTGTCGTTCACTAGGATCCCAGGAATGTCAACTGTAATAGTTTGACCTGTGGAATTGCCAACACCCAGATCTCCTTTACCTTATGGCATGCACCAGTATCCCCTACTCAATGACAACTCAACAAGGGTTTATACCTTTAATAATTTGTTGGTTTTCTGACACAAGGGAGGTAAGTGATGATCTCAAATACCTGATCATGTCCCATTCATTGTAGTGTTCAGTGCCCCGCCACTTACACATCTTGTAGCTCACAAAACTGGCCAATGAGGCAAGTTGATGACCAACATTTTTTGTCGGTGAATTACTCATTTATTGAAAACATGTCATCACGATGTCATTCCACATGACCTTATCGTCTTCCTCTCGCCAAGATGATGACCGACATTTTTTGTCGGTGAATTACTGCTTTATTCAAAACATGTCATCACTATGTCACCTCACATGACTCCTCTCGCCAAGATGATGATATGTTGCAAACACAAGAACACAAATTCCGCCCATGTGCCATTGATTTCTCCCATCTTGTGCATTCTTGCTTCCTTCTCTCATCAACTATTAGTATTCTCTCTGGCAGGGGTTATGGGACCTCCCAGGGTTGGCCACAGGGTTTGATCCATGGGGGCAGAAGGGGGCCACAGGGTTGGATCCATAGGGTCAGAAGGGGGTACAGTGCTCACCTAGGGTTGGATCCATGAGGGCAGAAGGGGGTACAATGCTCTCTCGAGCATGCCAAGGATTGTTGCATGCAGCAATATTCTGTCAAGTGATTTTAATGTGATATCTGTCAGACTATTTGCAAGATGTAGGGTAACTTGTGGAATTTATATTTGTTTACACTAAAAGCAGTTGTCATGACCTAGTGACAACCACTGTAGGGTTTGACACACTGTGGGTTTGGACACCAGGCTAACTGTGATAGGGTTGATTTCAGACCACAGGCACCCCAATTCGCCCCGCTGAGTGTGTGAATCAGGGATGTCACATGACCATGTCATATATTTGCAGCAGTATACTGGGCTTGCAAGCAGGGTTATCAGGAGATATATTTGAGATTGTAGGGTAGGGTGGAAAACTAGGGGAGTAGGGTGGTGGGGGAAGGGGAGTAGGGTGGTGGGGGAAGGGGAGTAGGGTGGTGGGGGAAGGGGAGTAGGGTGGTGGGGGAAGGGGAGTAGGGTGGTGGGGGAAGGGGAGTAAGGTGGTGGGGGATTCTAATGAGGGGGGGTATGGATGTGAAATGGATTTTTTCTGCTTGGCTGTCACGAGGACTTTTGATGGCCATTGGGGGATTTTTATAGTTATGCTAGGTCATCTGACTCACTCATGGGAAAGTCTCGGTGTAACCATGTTAGGGTTAGGGTTAGGGTGGTGTGTACTACTACCTACAGAAGAGTATGCGAGTTGTGAAGGACGACAGGCACTGGGTTATCCTAGTGCATCCTGTTTCGCTTTTATAAGCTCTTCGGGTCCGATATCTCGCGCTGATAAGAATCAGCATGACAAACACCGAGGGTGATTTAAATCACGGCCTCGGCCATAAACAATAATCAGTCATCTTTATTATAAAGAACGCTTACCGATCACCGAATGGCCGATCAAAAATTTCTAAAAATAGAAAACTTTACCAAGCAAGCCGAAGCCGATGGGAGTTTCCTCTAAATATAGAAAGATAAGCAGATAAGGAAAATACTTATATACCGAGCCTAAGCAAGGCATATCTGTGCAATCCCGACTACCCCCCGCTGCCACAACAAAGTGGCATACAACGGTGAGCACTCCGACCCGCCCATTCCCGACGTCCCGACGCCATAGGCTAACATAAACACCTTTAGGGTTACTTTTTAGGGTTCCCCTTTAGGGTTTAGGGTTAGAGTTCGGGTTAGCTAAAGTATATTTAGTTATCCGACTGATTTTTAATACGATTAAGCATTAAGACTCACGGTTAGGGTTTGGGTTAACCACTTAAGCTATAAGTGATCCCCTAGGAATCAGTGTGCGAAAAATTACTTCGTACATTGTCCGTGAGACAATTGTTTATTTGTCTAAAAGAACTATGTTATCATTATTGGTTAGCAGCCGCTTACTGCGTCAGCAAATGGTAGGGCGCTTACCCTACTAACGTCAACGCGTCTGAGTCTTGAGACTTCACAGGGTCCACCATACTACCATCTTCCCTAAGACGCTTAAGTACTAGGAGTAGCTTACCCGAGGGCAGTTTACCACAGTGAGTGTAACAAGACCGTCTCCCTCTTGGGGTTGCGGGTCCATACCTTTACCGTCTGTTCAACGGTAACCAATAACCTGGAATAAGTATGCAGGATCGTCAGAAGACATATCAGAGGAGCTTTCCTCGTCATCATCTTTGACGTGGTCTTCTGCATCTAAAGAATCCTTATCTAACGTGGTGAGTACAGTCTTTTTCCAAAGACTGGTAAGGTCAAATAGATTTCGTGTTCGTTTACGCGAAACTATCAATTTCCGATTAGCCAGGCCTACTTTCCGGACATCTGGGATAGGGCGGGAGCCAAGAGGTGTAGAAGCATCGACACAGAATGCCGAGTCCACCCACTCAAGGTCGCCGTTATCGCCAGTGAACTGTCTGTATGCAGATCTGCTCGAGAGCGTCCCTGCATCCGCGGCGGCAAGCCAGCCGCGCCAGTAGCCTAGGACTGTATCACCTAGTTCTTTTGCATTAAAGTAGTTCCATGCTGTATTAAACTCGGATTTCAGTACTAAAACGTCCTCGTGCTCGCGCTTGGTATTAGCCAGGTGGTTTTGCCAACGGGTTGTAATATTATTCTTAGTCCAGTTTGTAATAAGGTTCGACGGGTATCCACGCACGATGTATAAAGCACTCAGGCTCTTTATCGCATCTATGTAATGAGTATGTAAACTACACAGGGTGGCTAACCGTGACATCTCACCTAAAAAGGTCCCTCGTTTAACATCGAGGGGGTGGTGTGATATCCATGGAATTCTCTCTTGATGGGAGCACGCTTTCCGGTAAGGCATATGCTGCACACGATTTTGCAGATCGCGATAGATCGTCATATCCAAGAAGGGTAGGAATTTATCCGACACGCCCCATTCAATCACACATCCTTCGAACTTAACGTTACTCATAATTTGCACTGCTTCTTCTTCAGTAGAAGCGTACACAATACTAATGATGTCGTCGATGAACCTCCCATAGAATGGTATCAAGGGATGGCCAAGGACATTGAGTTCACGTTCAAACCACCAACCATGTTAGTCTGCACAGATCTGTGCAGAGTGGCACACCCTGTTGCACAGCTACAATGGTTTATTGTATGGTTGCAAATCTGTGCGGAGTCCATGCAGATCCATGCGGAGTCCGTGTAATTCCACACGGATCTGCATGGAACATATGGGGCAGTGTAAAGACCTCGCTCAAGGGCATGGAATGCAAAATAGTGGGTGAATACCTGCATCCTCTTGGTATTTCTGAGCCTGAGCAGACACTCAACTTCTGGAAGTTAGTTGCTTGAGGAGTTGTATTTTGGCAGGTGTTAGAGGTTTGGTAACAGAGGAGTCATTGGAATCTGTTGCGGTGGCAGGTTGACCTTTCTTTCTCCCCCAGAATTTATGTTAGCTGTTGGCTTGGGCTTTGCTTTACCTTTAGAGGGAGGGGGGGCAGCCTCTTGTGGACTGGCAGCAGCTGCAGCACTTTTTCTAGTGGTGAGTGTCATGGTTGAAAAAGCAAAGAGATGACATGTCACACTGTTACGTGAGCTGGAGGACAATTAACATTGGCTAAGTAACGCTACCACTAAACATGTAATGATTCTGCCAGCCATTCCTGTCTTTCACCCAAGAATCAAAGCTTCTATCAGAATGAAGAACCAGAGAAGCCCTGAGACCTTTGTAGTGAGGGTTAAAATGACTTATTTCAGCAGATTTGAAAATGATGCAGTCTCCACTCCTCAACTCAGCCACCAGTCCCAGTTCATGAAACACAATCTCACCACCTTCACAATCCAAGGCGACAATAACCAAACACCAATCCTTGTCTCCCTTATCATGGTGACAAAGTGTCACAACATTGAGATTGGCAACATATCCCGTAAAGGGGTTAGCTGGAGATTGTTCTTCATTTGAAAGACTGTCAGCATATGTCTTCAGAGTATTGTAAGCTTCAGGAAGGGTAGATTCCAACTGTGGAAATAATTTCTTGTATCAGAAATATTCATTGAGTTCAAAGACGTAAACCTTTACCTTGACCTTTTGCCATTCAAAGACATGTTGTAGAGACGCTGACAGCAGTACATACTCTTTCATATTGTCCTTCATCTCCTTGGAAGCCCTGGGAACAAACTGGCTTGTATTCATTTTGCGCTTCCCTTCTCTTTGAAGATGTTCAATGTCTATATCAGTTGGCACCCCATGACCCTTTGCAAACTTTCAGTAGCTGGCTGCGTATTTTGTTTGGTTTTATCACTTACATGGGTAGAGTATCTGTTGTACCAAACAAAATGGAGACTAGAAGACACTCCTTGATAATTTGGCTCTGCACATTGTTTTTCTTCTTCCTTTTCAGAGTCGATATCCACAATTGAATTCTGGAAAACACATTGCAGGTCATCCAGTATAGGTCCACCCACCTCTGGAGGCATATCTGGACATATAAACAGTAGGGGTTGGCTTTAATGCCATTCAAACACAATGTTTCTCTATAATGCATCCAAGAGTTGGTTATCATGTCATGTTTCACCCAGGTAATAGATCGATGACATACCCTTTTAGATCACCAGATGACATTTGAATATAATCTTTTACGGATTTCCTCTTCCCATGCTCCAATTGCTTTTTCAACTACATGGTGTATAAAAGGTTTACTCAATGAGACTGAGATTAAATGTCAAACTCACCATTTTCTCCAGAGCATCAATATCTTGGGCCTTGGGAGCTGTTTTGGCATGATGACGGTGAGCATTTGTCCATTGCAGGACTGCCGCTCAATCTTTACCATCCAGAGGAAAGGACTTGTTGACTTTTAGCTGAGGGTTATAATTCATGTTGATTATTCAAAGATTCGGAGAATGAGAGGGGGGAGACATCTGCTGGTGGGTGGCCACATTTTCTGACTCGTCATCATCCTCCAAATCTGTACATGGAGAGGGTGGGTCTATAGTGGGCATTTTCTTTTGATGGAGAGTTATGTACTGAGGATCCCCCACATGTTAGCAAGCCACGGTTGCTCTGATGCAATGGGAAGGGCATTAGACCCAGTGGTGGGGGAGCCAGACAGGCATGCCATGATTTCTGGCAATGCTTCGACTTTAGGCAGCTGTCCACTACCACATCAGAGTTGAAGGCAATCATAATATTAACCACTTACTTGGACAGATAAGTTTCAAAGAAATGATCAGAGGCCTCCATATCCCCACAATTGATTGTAGATGGCAGACCAAGCTCCTGAAGAATATTGTAGGAGAACATTGACAAGAAAGACACAGGGTATGTATTCCTCAGGTGGGTAATTGTAGGAATGAGGGAGTTTACAATTCTTCGACCGATTGGAGTTGCTACATTGGGATGACAAATTATGCCACAAAGTTGAGTGATATCTGAGATGCAAAGTCTGGCCAAACATTTCTTCTCCTCCATAGCAGCTATAACCATTAGGATATAGATGGTTCCTAAAGCTCAGGGTCTCAACTTAAATGAGCTTGACATTGATTCACTTGGCAGACTTACCTGCTGCAGCCAGATGCGTGAACTTTGAGCCCTCTGACAGCCAGCCCTCCAGTGTACTCTGTTTATATTTGCCCTTCAGTTGCTGGGCACATGCATCTTTTGCACTGGTTCCCAGTTTACGACATATACTGTGAATTGTTTCACCATTTCAATTTCAGCCAAACCAAAACATAGTCAGATGAACTCACTTTTCCACCTTAGCACAGAACTGGATTTTGTTGACCATTCCAATAAAACTCAAACCAGCTTCCAAAGCCTCGGAGGCCCCACAGTGTTCAGCAATGGATATAAGGGAATTATCATGAAAATCCTGAGTGGCAGCCTCCCATCCCCTCCCTGCAACATAATCTCCCAATGAGGGACCATACATGATGGGCGACAAGGTGCTGCCGAATGCGGCAGGTGCAGGATGGGGAAGAAGTGAGGTCACCAGGAGTTGGGGTCCAGTGATGTTGTTCAGAAAATCATTGACATTATGAGAAACGTTGGGCAAAATGTTGGGTGCGTGAGCTGGCATAGCATTGGACATCCATGGTATGGTACCATGGCGGCACCTGGGCAAGGTGAGGTTACAATCACCTCCAGTCCTTCCCTTGCATGGCGGTTGTCAACCATGGGTGAGACAACATGGATTGCATCTACTTTGCTCCAATCCTCCACCCTGTCCATCCTGCCCATCCAATCCTCCACACCCTCCTTCCTGCTGTAACCCATCCCTTCTATGTTTGACATTCCCAAGTCGCCTCCTTTTGTGAGCATGTGAGTTATTTCCTTTGTCTTCAAGGGCTCAACCATGCTGCGAGGCTTCTGCATCCATCTGAGGAGTGGGGAGTGGGGAGGTCTGATTGGGGGAGATGAAAAGGAACCAGAGGGATGCCAAGGAAGTGAGGGCAGAGGGTTGAGGTGAGAGGAGTGGGAGGGACAGGTGCTTGAGGGACATGAGCCGTGAGAGGAAGAAGTGCATCTGAGAGTGAAGTGGGAGGGATGTGTTGGATGCCACCTGAATTGTTGTAGTTGGTGTTGTAGTTGGTGTTGCCTGAATTGTTGTAGTTGCCTAAATTGTTGTAGTTGGTGTTGTAGTCGGTGTTGCCTGAATTGTTGTAGTTGCCTGAATTGTTGTAGTTGCCTGAATTGTTGTAGTTGCCTGAATTGTTGTAGTTGCCTGAATTGTTGTAGTTGCCTGAATTGTTGTAGTTGCCTGAATCATCATAGTTGCCACCATAGTTGTCCAAGCCAGCAGTGTTGAGAGTATCTAGAAAGGTGTCAAATGAACTATCCGTGCATGGTGACCCCAAGGCCTAATGATGCATGTAGACTAGTGGTATATGGCAGCTCAACAATAAAGACAACTCACTTTAGAGAAGTAGTCATCCTGTTCCTCGCAGTCTTCAAGTGCTGATCTGGCTGAGAGGAGAGAAGGGAATTCAACAAAGGACAAGCGAAGAAAACATATGCTCACTCACCTGGGTCCTCGGGGGTTAGGATCGAGCAGCCATCCAGGTGGCAATGGGATTCATCACTGGCAATGTCTGGTGACCAAGGGAACATGAGCTCGTTTAGACAGGTAAGTGAAAGAATCACATACCTGGGTCAGGTTCTGACCATCCGTCGAACATTGATGCGCCATCCAGTTGGCCATTGGACAGCTGGTCAGAGAGAAGTTTGTTGTTTGCATAACAACAAACTTCTGGTTGATGGGCTTCCAAGCGCTGGACCAGAGGATACAGAGGCACGTCTGCCTGTTGGAACTTGAAGTAATGTACCAGGACAGTGATCTCCTTGTCCAACAGCAGGTAAGGCATGGAGTTCTTCAAAAAAATGCCAAGACTCATGGAAACCAATTTGGTGGGCCAAATTTTTTTCCACCCCTCTTACTGACACATCAAAAGTCTGGTCAAGTGTTCCTCTCTAGTTTTCCTGGTGTGCTTTCCCTGTGTTTTGTGCTTTGCTCTGGTGTTTAACATTTGATTGCTATCCTGTATATTATTGCTATGGGTCATCTTCCTACACTCCAAAGAATCAGGAATGGTATGATCATCCTCACAAGCTATTGAATGCTGGCTGAGTCTGTCAGGCCTTGCTGCTCTGACCTCCAGTGGGCATCTGGATTACCTGCTCCAACTCTCTCATATTACTGGTATCCCCAACTTCCCTGGAGATTTGACTGAAAAAGGTATGCATCAACTTACACTTAACTTACACTTAACTTAAAATCACAAATTGATGTTGTAGTGCCCATTGTATCCAGGGGTCCAAAGCCTAAACATAAAACAAAATGTTACACCCATCGAAAGAATAGTAACAATCACCATCATACACATTTACTCTATGTGAAACAAGGCATGTGATTCTCATTTGTAATCCTCTGACTACCAATCTGACATATGATCTTACACCCAGCCTTTCAGCATCATCATTTAGAAACAAGACTTGAGCAACCACCAAGGCCCCTTCAGATTTTTGTCAACATGGTTGTCACATATACCCATTTAGTGCCCAGACACATTCATTCTCACCAACACATTCCTTATCCCATGACCCATCACTTTTGATCTACTGGGTTTAAAGTACAATTATGTGCACAAATAGTATCAGAATATCAACATGATTATCTTTCTCCAAGCTGGAGTTCCATTTCCGTCCCTCAGATTGACCAACACATTATACACCTCTATCTTGTCCTACCAATACTTCTTACATATGGAGGCTGATCATCATTGTCCAGTGTGTACTAGGTATTTCAAGACCTCGCATGGACTTAATTTGCATCTGAAGACCTCTCGCTCATGTTCTTGATGGAAGAGGGGAAAGTTGGCTGAAGTGATGGAGGAACTGGATGATGAAGACCTTCATGGAGGGGCCATAGGAGTTCAGGAGGGAGATGTTGCAACAAATGAGCAACAGGTGCAACATGAGGAGGAGGAAGAAGAAGATCCTGATGATCCTTTGTGGCAATGGAATCAAGAGCAAGGTGATCCATACTATTTTATCAATGTGCCCCCCAATGCTGCTGATGAAGAACTGTTTGGTCAACTAGGGCCTGGCCCAAGTTCCCAGGCAAACCAGAGGGCAACAAATGAGAGTCAATGTTTGGATGAAGATGATGATGAACGGCATGAAGAGGAGGATGTTGGAGCTGGCAAAGTTATTCGAATGGATGAATGCCTTTGTGACTGCTGGCACCAGCTCTTTAGGGAACAAGATGGGGATGGAGATGTGGTGATACGTGATGATGATGGCGCCGCCACAGACAAGGATAATTATGCACCCTTCATCTCAGAAGTGGGTTGGAGGGTAGCTCAGTGGATGGTAAAGGATGGGATTGGGCACAAGTCATTTGACAGGTTCTTGGCAATTCCTGGGGTACATTTGAGACCATCTTGTCTTTAATGTTGCCCACTGGTAGCTTACCTTCTCATTTATTCAGGTTGCTGAAAAACTTGGTCTCTCCTTCCACAATACCTGTTCTTTACATCAGAAGATAGACTTGATACCTGAACGTGCAGGGCTGTGGTCGACAAAGTCCTTGACCTTCAATGATAGACCTGGCTATACATACACTATCTGATATCATGATCCAATTGAAGCTATACAGAGTCTATGGACAGATCCTATTCTGTCTAAACACATGGTTTACCGATAGTGTTTAAGGGTCCGGTTCAGTCTGGTTTTTTGACCCCCAATGGGGTCAACCAAAGACCGAAACCGGTCCAAATCAATGCCCAGATTAGATGGACCGCAACCGAAAAGACCGGTTTTGACTGGTCTTTGGGCTGTTTTTATGAGTCTAACTAAATTATAATATATCATAGATAAAACTAATTATATTTACACCCTGCGAGCAGTTGCTCACAGCAGTGTTGCTAGAAAACTGAAAGAAAACAAAGAAGAACAATATAATAATACAATAGCCCCACCATCTCACGTTTGTAGTGAGGGTGGGGGGTCAAGAGTGGTTGTTGTTGGTTGTCTCCCCATCGCATGTTGCCCCCTCCCCTGTTCTTGTTGTCATCCATTTTCTGCTCCCTGTTGCTTGTCAGCCCCTCCCTGTGTGCATTGTTTGTCATTGGCACCTCCATTACCCCCTATGAGCAGTGGCTCGTAAGCGGGTTGGTGGTGCTGTGACATGGTGTCGGCCATTGTCCCTGGCTGCCGATGCTGTTGCTGTCTGGAAGTGGCAGTACCCGTTGCCACCCTGTGAGCAGAGGCTCACAGCGGTGACATAGGGCATGGGTGGTGTATGGCAAGGGCCCAGGTGCGTTGTGTGGTGGCTAGGCAACGTCGTTAGCAAAAGATAAGAAACTAAGAAAATAATTGTTAGTAAAAGAAATAAGATTTAAAAAAAACATACTCGACAGCCCAAATGACAAATAGCATCATTTGGGCTGTCTGCAGCAGAGCCCCCTGATTCATCCTTGTTGTCCCCCCTGATTCGTCCTCATCCCCCTGATTCATCGTCCTCGTCATCCCGCTATTTGTTGTCATCCAGGAAAGGGCCCATTGCCACCCTGCAAGCAGAGGCTCGCAGCGACGGCGTTGGGTGCAGTTGTTGTGGTCCAGAAGCAGCCCAATGCTGGCCTGCAAGCAGCAGCTCACAGTGGCAGCAAAGGCATCGTTCAGTGGGTGGGCGATTTCATTATCAAAATGAAAAGTACCTAAAAAAGAAGAAAAAACTTTTAGTTAGTTAGTTAGTTAGTAAAAGAAAAGAATTAACTATAAAACAATGTACCCTAGGGCCCAAATGACCCTTGTTCATCGTTTGGGCCATCTACTCTGTGTTTGTTTGGTTGTTGTGGTCATTTTCGTGGAAATGGCATCATTGGTGTTGTTGTCATGGTCATGGGAAGTCATCTGGGAAGTGGTGCCACATTTGTTTTTGGGTGAACAAACGTGACCACATGGTCTGTGCATGGCCACAGGGTATATAAGCACTCACCAAATGACTGTTTTTCCCCTGGGCTTGTTCCACTTTATGTATATATACCATAAATAGTAATAGTAGTATTTATATTTTGTTCTTTTATATACTTTTGGATACTTATTTCTGTATTTTGTACTCAACTTATGCTATATATCTAGTAGTATAAACATGTCTAAAAGACCGGTTAAGACTGGTTTCAACCAGTCTTACATCGGTTTTCATGAGTTTACAAAAGTGATCAACCAACAACTGAACCAACCCCAATATTGGGGTGAACCGAGACCGACAGTTCGGTGTTTTGCGGTTAAGTTCAGTTAAGGGTCCAGTCCTTTTCTGGTCTTATGGACTGGACCCTTGAGCACTATTTACCGACCCAGCAAGGTTTATTCTGACTCTACTCTAGAAAACCATATATTTTCAGAGATGTGGACTGCAAAGTGGTGGACCGCAGTTCAGGCAAGTCTCCTCCCTCCCTAAGTTTAAGCCCTAAATTCAATGTACCGCAAATTATCTCAAAGCAAACTCCCAAGTGGAGCTATGCTTGCCCCTGTAATCATAGCTAGTGACAAGACTCAGTTGACTCAATTATCCAGCAGCAAATCAGCATATCCAGTGTATTTGACCATAGGAAATATCCCCAAGCCAATGCATCAAAAACCTACAAAACATGCTTGTGTACTCATCACCTACCTCTCTGTCAACAAAATTTCCTGAGTGGGTCTTACCCACCATGAGCAGACTGGAAGGAATGAGTGTCTCTTTCATGAGTCCATGCACCATGTGTTGCAGCCATTGATGGAAGCTGGAAGACAGGGATAGAGATATGTGGGGGTGATGGCACAGTACATCTGGTAATTCCGGTTCTTACATCCTATGTCGCCGACTACCCTGAACAATGTCTGGTCTCCTGCTCTAAATATGGTACCTGTCCCAAATGCCAGTGTCCAGCCAAAAATCTTCAAGATGATGTTACCTGGGATCAATGAACCCAGACCTGGACATGGAATGTTATTTCCAAGGCCAAGAGTTCATCTACCAAGAAGTCAGAGTTCCACAAGTTCTGCATGGAACGTGAGGTCTCTGGCAGTGTATACCAGCCTTTCTGGGTCAGTTTTCCATATTCCAACATTCACCACGATATCATGCCAGACGTCCTGCATCAGTTGTATCAGGGAGTTTTCAAGCACATTGTGCACTGGTGCCAGCTTGTCATGTCACCAGAGGAACTTGACCAGAGAATTCAAACTCTCCCACCTGCTCATGGAGTACACCATTTCCAAAACAGCATATCAGCTCTATCCCAAATATCTGGCTCAGAGAGAAAACACATGGCTCGCATTCTTTTAGGTTGCTTGGTTGGAAAAATCCCTAGACAGGGGTACCTCTGCATCAAAGCACTATTGGATTTCATGTACTTGGCTCAATACAAGACACATGACAAGTTCACTTTAGGGTACATGACAGATGCCCTCAACATTTTCAACCAGAACAAAGCCTTTTTCATTCAGATGGGTTTATGTGATGATCTCAACATTCCTAAATTTCACTCTCTGATGCATTACATTGACTCAATCCAACTATTTGGGACCACAGACAACTACAAGACAGAAATGTGTGAATGACTACATATAGATTTTGCCAAAAAAGGATGGCGAGCATCCAATCGAAGAGATGAATTCCCCCAGATGATCACTTGGCTCACATGTCAAGAGAAGATATCCTCCTTTGACAACTATCTGGAGTGGATAGAACAGCAAAGTAATCCTACTCAGCCACCCCTCCCCACTTCAACCAGGCTTCCTATCTTGATGGCAAAACATTGCCCTTATCCTAGATGCCATCTAGCCCATATGAAAAATTACATTGTGCACCTTCTTTTGCCAAAGATCTCAAGGAATATCTCAATATTTCTCTGGAACATGGACGTAGATCAACAAATCAGGTTGCAGTTTTAAATCCATTACCTTTCCAATGTCTTGACGTGTTCACCCAGTTCAGATTCCATCCCTCCAGTCTCCATAATGAAGATGATGAGTGTGATACTGTCAAGGCATTGCCAATAACCAAGAAGATGCCTACAGGTAGATTTGATACAGTTGTAGCATTGAGAAAGGACCATGCAGAGGCCACCGGTCTTCAAGGTATAGTCATACAAATACTTCTTCCCTGCTGAATTGCCACTCAAGACATATATATTTGTAGGCACATGCATTGGATGTGTAAGGGTTATATTCAAGCTCCCTGCTCTTCTAAACGGTATCCTGTACCCTCAAAACTGGCCCCAGGATCCTTTGGCATATGTGGAATGGTATTCACCATTGCTGCCAACTGCTCATGAACACTATGGGATGTACACTATCAAGAAAACACCATCACCTCAATGTTCTATTATTCCTTTGACTGAAATTAGACAAAGCTGTATGCTGATTCCTAGATTCACAGAAGATATATCATCATGCACTAGTACTAATGTGTTGGATAGTTCCAAATCATTTTTAGTTAATAATTGGACTCATTCTTATGCTTATCTGACAATTTGGTAGATAATTAATACAGTATGTGTTTCTGAGGTACCTTGTGTTCCCTTGAGATACTTTGAGGTACCCTGTGTTCCCTTGAGATACTTTGAGAAACCCTGGGAAGAGCCAGGTACCCTGAGAACAGTCAGGAACCCTGGGAGTATTCTGAGTCCAAAAGTGTTTTTCCTGATGTATTGAATTTGCTACTATTAATATCACATATTAATACCTCTTATTAACATATGAAAGCCATTATCATGTTGGACAATCCTGAAATCTGAATTTAATTGATGAAAATCTTGAATATGAGTCTTTGTAGCTGAAAAAATCAAATGATATTCTTACATAATCATACCCCTGGCATACCCCTACCCTTACCCCTCATACCCTTAGCCCAAAAACACAAGGGTATACCCCTACCCCTGCCTTGCCTTAACATGGACCAAAGGAATGGCAACACCAGTAGCAGAGGAAGCTGGCTACATAATGGTGGACTATGCGATGATCGGGGCAACACTGGAGGATGACCCACAGATGAATTTCATGCAGCTCTTCTCTGATCAATGCATCTATATCAGGCATACTGATTAAAATCTGATCATCACCTTGGTAAACATTGACAACATGACCATCCTTGGATCAGACATTGATGCCATCACAGGAATGAAAGCCAAGCTATCAAAATTCTTTATGATCACAGATCTGGGGGAGGCAAAGCAGATTGTAGGATTGGAGTTGGAAAGGGACATGGAGGATAGTACCCTCAAAATCATGCAGCATCAGTATATCAAGAAGGTCCTGGAGAAATTCAGAATGTCAGATTTGCACCCTGTCAGCACTCCATTGGACCCTAATATCAAACTGATCAAAATGCCCGATGATGAGCACCACAATATCCCCAAATATTGCAGCATGATCGGATCATTCATGTATGTAGCAATTGGCACGCAACCTGACATTTCATTTGCGGTACAAACACTCAGCCAGTTCATGAGCAATCCTGGACCTACTCATTGGACTGCCATCAAACGTGTATTTTGATATCTTAACAGCACTTGCAATCTTGGTATCATCTACCAAAAAAGGGGAGAGGTCGAACCCACTGCTTATTCGAATGCCACTTGGGGATCAAACATCAATGATCGAAAATCTATTACTGGATACTGCTTCCAGATGGCAGGTGGCCCAATCTTGTGGCAATCAAAGAAGCAGCCGACGGTAGCATTATCATCAATGGAAGCCGAATACATGGTGGAAAGCCTAGCAATGCACCAGGTTCTATGGCTGCGAATGCTGGATAAAACTAATCAACAACCCCGGTGTTGACAGCAACCCGGGGTTATCACCTAATTGGGCTGCTGGCTGAAAGTGTTGGGGGTGCAAGCTTTGCCATTGACTAGCTGACGTCGGTCAGTCACATGTACGCATTGTCGCGTTTGTGACTGTTGGTTCAATGTTGGTTGCCACGTCGCAACCTCAACAGTGTTTCACTCAATCGAGCACGTACACCCTGGTTCATTTTTTCGTGTGAGGGTGCTGTTCAAATAAGTGTAAATTGCAGCAAAATTTCAGCAGTGTACCAAAGATTTTGCAGTGTCAATCTTTGATGAACTGTGAGTGTGGATTGCAGCTGTTACAAATATCCTGACCTTCAGAATGCGTAGGATGGCAGTACTGCGTGTTGTTGGCAAGCAATGGACAAAGGATCTCTTTGTTATGGTGGATGGTGAGCACTGTCGGAGAAGTCCTGTCTGGTGGTATTGAGGTCTTCGAAGGATAAGATGGCATTGTATGGGCTTACCAGCAACATCTCAGGCGGGTGTGAGATAAGACCACATTATTCTGTCTTCCACCCGCCCTTCCTTCTCGAGCTTCAACACCAAGCAGCCATCGCGTTGAAAATATATCATGGCAGACATTTACCTGAGCAATGAGTTGTGGCACCCCCGATGGCCCTGACTCTTGAGTTCACACACTATGTGACTCCCAACCCCAGTACTACGTTTTCTCATCAATATTTTGTGTCTGTTACATTTGAAAAGATGTCAGATGTCAAGTTGTTCTATCCAACCATCCTTGGCAAGGGCTCCGTCAAAGCTTGGACATTCAGCAATGAAATCCATGTTACAACAGCTGCAATGACCATTCAACCCTGTGAGATGATACCTCATTATGAGGATATCCGTGGCATCATTGACAAAATGCCCGTGGTGCATGCAGCTTCAGCACACTCTGTGTGCCTTTCTCTCACGATACCTGGCAAACAGGATTGGGTAGTTTTTTACCACTTCTCGAAGGTATGTCCAGCGACTATTTCCATGCTCATGCTAGCTCACATTGGATTATGATAGTTTTGGCTCATCCAGGAGGTATTCAACCATAAAGTCCCCATTCAGCTTGCATCCCATCTCTTTGAGCATCTTTGTTCATCAAGTATCCTTCCCTCCACAGTTTTGCAAGACTTCGGTCGCCTCTGCATCACCTCTGCAGTGTGTGGCCTCTATTCTACAAAATTTCCCCTTTGGAAACTTGGGTATTTACTCGGAGAAGAATGGCTAGAGGACTCGGTCTTGGGTGGGCTTGCCGAAATCCAGTATTTCAAGACTGGTGCTACATCAGTACCTGTCGGCGCATCTCCTACATTCCTTTTCCTTCCTACAGACTTCATGACTGAAGCCCGCATGCTGTACCATTGAGAAGGCATGCACTGCTACAGCTCGGAATTGTGTGCTCTTCACAAACGAATTTGGCAGTCGGAAGTTACACAGGTCGGCTACCTCGACCACTCCACAAATCATTATTCCAGCTATGTTGTGACATCGTTTCGTATTTTGCAGCATGGAGACTCTCTGCATGGTCAACCTGCAAACGACATCCTGTCAATCCTCCAATGGGTGCTGTCTGGGCTTGGGACAGATTTCCCAATGTTGATTCAAGTGGGAACCATGGATCATCAAGGCCTTGGCAGCAGTGAGGGCAGTTGCACAATCGCAGCACACAATTTTGTGGCCTGCGAAGCAGATCATGCTCTGTCACGCTGGACGGCACGGTCGTTGCCAAATATGCGGAATCAATTATTGCGTGAATTATGTATCTACAATAGCATTGCATTGAAG
This sequence comes from Tricholoma matsutake, assembly GCA_026075535.2. Classification (NCBI taxonomy): domain Eukaryota; kingdom Fungi; phylum Basidiomycota; class Agaricomycetes; order Agaricales; family Tricholomataceae; genus Tricholoma; species Tricholoma matsutake. The sequence continues at coordinate 12,201,408 of AP026538.1, forward strand.
ACCATCGGGGTGCGTTTTCAACAGAAAACAATGTTCTTGACTTACCTGTCTCGTACTAGGATTTCCATGATTGGGTAGAGCCATGTGTCACATCACCATCGACCTGCACTCTGGATGTGGAAGCCATGTTCTGTGGTTATGATGATTTTAACCTCTACAAACCAAAGGCAAGTCAGACTCCTTCATGAAATGAGTAATTGACTGGCTAATTCTGCTGATTATTGCAGATGAATCATCCCATCTATAGGTTTATTCGAGAGCTGCATCAAACTGTCAAGCTGCCACAACCCCGAGCTTCCGACATCTCATTTTTACTCAACAGTAGTCCCATGCATCAGACTTCTCCGTCCTCTTATCATCAGGTGCCCACCCCATTACCAGCACGGTTTCGGCTCCCATCTCCCACAAAAGATCAGAAACCCGGTGACCTGTTGGAGACCCTCCACTCTCACTCACACTCACCTGACCTGCCAAGCAGCAAGAAATCATGGATTCACACCATCTCTACCCCTACGCATCTGCCAGCCGGCAGAAGTCCTTCAGTGACCATCATTTCGCCAACCAAGGTCATGCAATCCCGTCATCAAAAGGCAGACATGTCATCCCGTTCAAACAAGAATCCCCTTTCTCCGAGACCACATCCGACGATTTGAAAGTAGAGTTCCATGATACAATTGATCTTGTATCTCCCCAGTCGATAAAATCCAATATTTTGGCATCTCCAATCAATCTGGTGACCCCCCCTCGGCGTGTTTGGAAGAAGCACAGTCCACGCACTCCCATCTGCATGTTGTGCGATTTTTCTATCGAAATTGTATCACCCAAAGACAGAAAGCCTGCATGCGGCACAATGTTGGTTGAAATCACATCTCCATGCGATGAAAAGCCTGCCCGCCCCATCTTATGTGATGTGTCGGTTGAAATTGTATCTCCATCAGACAGCAAGCCTAAGCGCAGGCGATCAGCATCACAGGATATTGAAGTGTACAGCGCTCCACCCCATGCATGTGAAACTCAGCTCTTTCAAGACTTGGATACTGCTATTGTTGCCGTGTACGATGAGGAGGAGGCTCTTGGGTACGAATGGGTCAAGGGTCAAACAAGAAAGAGCAGTAATGGTGATATACGACGTGTTACACTCCAATGCAACCATTACTGCCTCTGCACGACCCAGCACAGGATAGATATTGACCCCGCCAACCGCCGCAAAGGGAAATCCAACAAAACCAATTGCAAGGCGCATGTCAATATCATCCAGGATCCTGAAACAGAACAATGGAAGTTCAACGTTGCCATTTGGGTCCACAACCATGCACCTGAAATTCCTCAGGGCGGCAATGCAACCCGCCCACCTATGAAAAAATTGCGCACCGCCATTTCTGCAATTTCATCAACAACAAATCTTGGCCGATCAGACATCTCAAAACTCGTCAAGCAACATCCTGATTACGATACCAAGCATCCTCTTGAACCCCGTCAAATCAGAAACATCATGAATGCCGCACGTTGTGAGGCGCATGATGAGGTCGCTGCACTTGGCGGTGACGTTAATGCCATTGTTGCATGGCTGCAAGCACATGCAGACGAGGGCTGGAAACACCAGTTGCAGATTGATGACCATCAAGTCGTTACAGCTATTTGGTGGCAATCACCTCTCCAGGTTGCACTTACCCTTCATTACTTCGATCTCCTCATCTACGATGACACCTATAATTGCAACAACTGTGGCTATCCTCTTGGTATAGGGATCGGGATTGATAACCATGGAAAGTCTCGGAATCTCTGGTATGCCCTACATGCCAGGGAGAATATTTCTTCGTTCACTTGGATTCTCCAATGTCATCTCGAAATCGCAAACAGCCCACCTGAAGTCTTTGCGAGTGACCGCCACACATCACTGATTCATGCTGTTGCAGACATCATGCCCCTTACCCACCACATCTTTTGTTTGCATCATCTTTCTGGCAACGTTTCAACAAATGTCCGCAACTCACTTGGGGCCAAATTCGTGAACTTTAACCGCGACTTTTGGGCAACATACTGTGCTGTCTCCCCCGATGAATTTGATTCATTGTATAAACACCTAGTGACTCGGTTCCCAGCTGCTCGTCCATATCTTGATGAGGAGTTGTACCCATGTCGACATCAGTGGGCATGGGCGTGGGTTAGTTCCATTTTCACTGGAGGTATTCAGACAAACGGCCACTGCGAGGCTGAAAATTGTGTCAACAAGGCCATTGGTGGCCCCAAGAAAACTCTCTTTCAGTTATTCGAAGGTCTCAATGAGAGGACAAAGGGTCAAACAGTGCAGGAGCTGGCTCGCGTTCGTGATGTACATTCATGTTCTTCCACCCATCTACTGGCTGTAGTCTGACACTTCCTTATAGAACTCCTGCCAACAGCACGAGAACAATATTGAGTCAATCTTTAGGGGCCCGCTCCAGCTTTGCCGCAAATACCTTGGACCATTCGTGCTCAACACGTGCTACACCCAAATGCAACAAAGCTGCTACTATAAGACTGAGGTACTTCAACGCCCCGAAGGGATCCGCAATTGGGTGAGAAAACCATTGCCGCTCTTTGGAATTTCTTTGAATGTCAGTTGCCAGAATGAATCTTGCATCAAGGTGGATGAATCACTTGGATATGATTGGGAGAATGGCGAGGAGAAGGTATGCAGCCATCACACGTTGGGACGACAGTTCGAGAGCTAATTGTATATACAGCAAATGATCAACGTGTTTGCCAACGACAATGCGAGAATCTCTGCAAAATGGTTGCTATGGCTTATTGATGGCCGAGGGTTGAACATCAAGCATCTCCTTTGTGTCACCCATCTCGGCACCAATGTATCACATCATCTTGTGATCTTGGCCGACGGTCACTATATCTGTGACTGCTGCATGGGCACCAACCTTGGCATCCCATGTCGGCACTATTTCCAAATCCTTATGAGAGTCCAAGGAATGAAGTTCAATGTCGGTCTAATTCGGGCAAGGTAAGTGTCTCATCAGCTAGTACAACATCGCATTTTTACATATGGTGCAGGTGGTATCAAAATCCAAGTCTTGACCTGACTACGATCCCCATGGTTGGACTTGAGCATTCTGTGACTTCGAATGCACCTAGTCAATTGGACGCGTGTCTCCACGCATCGTCAACCCTCATTGGACCGCTCTTAGCAAACCCTCTGGAGAAAACTGACTCCCACTCGTTACTGAGACCAACAGACACGTTACCTACATGAACAATCCATCATGAGACACAAGCTGCCATACGTCAACTTACGGCACACATTTAAACTCGTGAACAACTTGACCAGCTCCTCAAACAAGTAGATTCTATCGTGTGAGTGTCATCTACATTTGTTCTTGTATGCAATAATATCAGCATCTATCCTAGTCAGAACCAACATCACGGGTACTATGACCCTCCCATTATCCACCGTAAAGGCCGTCCCCTCATGCAGTGTCTCACTGGTGCCTTGGAGGGTCGCCCTCGAGGTGGTGGCGCCGGACACCATTCAGAGATCTCGGCAATGGGCAGTCAAGCGGGAGCTGCAAGGAGACAACTAACGCGATGTGGAATTTGCAGGGAAGCTGGTCACAATCGAACCACTTGCCCTCTCCGAAAGCAGTAGGCAGTATCGAGCTTAGTCGCTGACTTGCTGTAGGTATTATAAATAACGCATGCATCGTTCCATTATAATCTCGTGAGTGGTCAGCCCCAACGAGAATTCTGTTGATGCCAGGTGATGTATTCCGACGTGCTGCGGCTCACCAAAACGAAATCAGTTAACTGATGTTATCTGATTATTGCAGAATGGTAATTTCACCCCCGTTCTGGTTGAAAAAAACTGATATTATTCGTTGCTATGTGACTACGATACAACCCATCCTTCTTTTACCACCTCCCAATTCCATCCCATAGCCCACAGTCAGGAGTCCTGCCCCACCAAAGTCACCCATCGCTGCGCCGACTCTCGCAAAGCCCTGTTCCCCTCCACAGCACCATTCAACAATGCCTGAGTTCCATCCTACGAGAGCGAGGTGTTGTTTGTAGAGGTTGAAACCATTCTGGGAACAAAATAATTAGTGCTGCGATCGCAGGATCGAGCAATTGAGTTACGTACGAGATGGTTCACTCGTGAGCGGTAGGTTGACTTCAGGATTGATGGATATCAGGCTTGGAGTGCCGTGGTTTGGCAGTAGTAACCACCACATTCTGTGTGAAAAATTTAAGTTGATATATGCACGCCGACCCGACAAGCAACGCACCGTAGTTCAACCCAAGCAAGCAAGACTCTCCTTCTCGAACATCCAGATTACGTGCTCACGCGATGCTGTTTCAGATAAGAAAACCACTAGGAAAGTTGCTTTGAGTCCAAAAGCTGACCTTAGAGCTACATATATGCGTGATAAAAGCGAGCTTACCTGGCACGCCGCCAAAACCAACCTAGTTTGAGCCTGTGGGAAGATTGATCAAAACACGGCCATCGCAAGTCGAACTCCATGTAAAACAGATTCCTACAGAGAAGGGCTGGTTGGAAGACTTCATCTGTTGTTGGGATACGCAGGACTGGTCTGCAGCCAAGTGTGGGCTATTCAAGGGATGAGTTGCAATAGCCTGAAGATATCGCATGGTTGTCGCTACTGGAGTGCTGGTTGTCGGTGATTGTCGTCGTCGATGGTGGTGGCACAGGGAAAGGTTTGTAAATCACGTGCAAGGGTCTTACTCCAGGTACGTACATACAGGATAGTTTTCCTTCAGGTGCCGCTTTTTCCACAAGTGTAGAGTCCGAGTAATTTAGAGAAATAGTTGTAACGTTCAACTTGAAGTAGTGTGAGATAATGGCATAAAGTACTGAATGATGTAGGTAAGTAGGTGGTAATTTGAAATTTCGGCAAGTAATGTAATCAACAAGTGTCACCTATTTTATCATCCAGCCAGTTGACGTCGAATTGGGTCACCTGGCGTCAACGGATTTCTCATTGGGGGTCAGCCACGGCCAGTGGTCGGTGGTTCTTTCGGAATCGCTTCTCCTGACATCCAGGTTGTCAGCGAAGGAAGGGTTGCTGGATCAACACCAGGGTTGTTGATTAGTTTTATCCGCGAATGCTCACTTCCAAACTCAGCATTCCATACTCTGGACCCACACCAAACTTAATGTAGATAACCAAGGCACGATTGACTACTTCAATAATGCCATTAACCACAGCCGCACAAACATATCGACATCCAGCATCATTTCGTACACGAGAAACTAATCTCTCACGAGATCGACATTCAGTACTGCGCGACAGACAATAACCTAGCGGACATATTCACCAAGGCGCTGCCAAGACCAAAACACGAAGATCTTGTCAAGCGCATAGGTATGGCGTAGATGTCAAGGGGGAGTGTTGAATAAGCGATTGTAGCATTAGGCGACACTGACACCGACACCGAATATAGTAGTAATGATGCACCCACAGATTATAAATAGCAGGACATTCTAATTACCGATTATGATTACCGATCAATGCATCAATGCTTGTATAAATAAATACATAGTAGATAAACACAATAACAAGTCCGTTTTATACTATTATCAAGTCCTCAGAGTCTCAACATGTCCTCCTTCTCCTCTCTCGGCCTCGCGAGCTGTGGGAAGTTTTTGAGGTGGTGGCGTTACAAGATTAAGGAGCGGCCCCGGGTACATTTTGTCAGGCTGCTGTGCCCGTTCATTTCTGAGGACTGGACGTTTTACCAACGCAGAGCAAATCCAGTCAGATATTGAATCGTCCAAAGCCAATCGCGATGAAGCCAAGGCTGGAATTGGCAAACTTGAACGAGATTTAGTCAAGCTAGCAGAACATGCGGCAAGGGAAGATATGCGACCGACATTCAATCATGCCATCTTTCATCAAAACTGATAACTATTTCAGGCCGCTCATGCCCGAGCAGAAGCAAAACTTCAAGAAGACCCACTTTGAGAACGAACTCAAAGCGCTGGACAAAGCTATCAAGGAAAAGAGAGCAGCCATAGGCCCATAGGGCAAGCCCGATTGGATATACAAACAATGGAACATACTATTCAGATGCTGACCAAGGAGCAGGATGAATTCCGTATCAAACCTTGAGAAGCAATACGAATGGATCCTGCAAGATAAAGAGTGAGGCGATTCATGCTTACGTGTGCGATAGACTAACTCGGTTGAAGCGAGTTTGGGGAGCCTGATTCTCAGTATGATTTCGATGCAATCGATGTTAACTGGCAGCTAAAAGAAAAGGCGGTCGAAGAAAAGGCGGTCGAGCTGGAGAACGCCCAAAAGGGGATGAGAAAGAAAGTGAATCCAAAGGTTATCAATATGATTGAGGGGTACGTGCCTCCAGGTCATCTAGAATGTATTGCTCATCACTACCCACTCAGCGTTGTAACGAGGGAAGAAGGCCTCAAAAAGATGCTTAGTCAGGTTCAAAAGGATAAGAAGTCTTCTGAAGAAGATTGAGGAGACGATTGAGGAGCTAGACCGTTACAAGAGTGACGAGCTTCAAAAGACTTGAGAAAAGGTTGATGGGTGAGCTACCAACTCCAATCTCTTTTCACGTGGAAAGAAATTGAAGCAAACGATGCAGAGACTTTGGCGCTATATTTGCGGCCCGGGAACTTCTACCTGGCAATTTCGCTAAACTCGTACCACCTGAAGGTCAAGACCTGACGGAAGGATTAGAAGTCAAGGTCCAACCCGGGACTGTCTGGAAGGAGAGTCTGACCGAATTGAGGGGAGGACAAAGGTTGGCTGTCAATCCCCTAGTTTATGGACGCCGTCTAAATACACTTGCATTTCGCAGATCACTCATTGCACTTTCACTTATTATGGTACTTCTCCAATTCAAGCCAGCGCCCATGTACATCCTGGATGAGGTCGACGCTGCTCTGGATCTGTCACATACACCGCATATTTCATCCCCAAGTAAGGGGGCAGATGACTCATGAGGTAGCTAAGGTGATGATAGTAAAAATAAAGTGAGGCATGTCCAACATGTCATGTAATCATAATGCGGGAGTCCGTACCATGCAGTAAGTTTCACAAACCAATGTAAAAAATAATCGTCGAGGAAAAGAAACCTATTCAGAAAAGTCTGGGGTTGAACCGTACCGTGGACACCCCGATAATGTCTACAGGATTTGGTGCTCCATAGCTAAGCAGTAAGTCTGTGCAGCGCCTACATTCTAACCTGCTGGGGCTGATGAGATAGGTCTCGTCCTTCTCATCTATATCTTTACAGCAACTGTCACACGTTGCTGACATGGCACTTTTTACTGACCGACCACCCCTCGCGAACCACCAACGCTTTGCACGGTCCCTCCAGCATTGGCGAACGGCATCCTTATATCTCTGCCTGACCTCTGAAGGATTGTAACGTTCGTAGATCAGAAAGCTTTTTTGGCTTCCACACCGTGCACAGCCCCCATTCTTACCGCTGAACTCGGTGAGTCCCCGCATTCCAGCAATGATGTGGGTGGAAGGGCACATGTTTGAAGCCTCACTGTTCAGATCAGAACAGGGGAATCCCAGAAAGCAGCAACCACAGATGAGGCAAGCATTTTGAAATGCTAGATGCTCCAGCGATAAGGGTCCATATTGGGAGTCGATCTGTTGCATGATGTTGTCATGTATATCGGTCTTGTACTTTTTAGTGGGTAAGAGCAGTGCGACACTGTCCCAACTGGTGAGTGCCCCTACAAATTCCGCTATGGTCTCCACCACTCGAAAATCAGTACCATTGAGATTGATGCTGTAAGAGCCGATGCTGTAAGGGCCATGAAGGGCCAAGGTTGAAGTGGGAGGCGCGAGGCCATGGGTTCGGATCGGTACATTCGGGTAATAATGGTGGAAGAGGGGTGTGAACCGGACAGTACGACCCAGATAAGATATAATGCCATTGACCTTGTCCACGGTGATTGTCCCCCAATCTAAGTAACCCAAAAACTCCCCCACTTCTTTTCTGTTGATTTCATCATGTAACTCTCGCCTCGAGTGGACGTCGTCTTCCGAATCGAAGATCTGGCAAAGAAGGACATGGATTTCCAACCACCCGGTCACAATATCGAGGTCGCTTTCATTTGTGCATTTGTATCCATACTTGTCAATCACAGACCTCACTCCACTTGTAAGCATCTCGAATGCGTGGTGAATGAATGGTCTATTATCGTCGGTCCAAGTGAAATCCTTGTGGTCGAAGACCCAAGCCGCGATCTCGTACAGAATCCAAGCACGAGGTTCGAAAGTAGGAAACCTCCACGAGAATCCACAGTCTCGTAGAAGCATGGGAATCTGTGAGAGGCCTCTTTTGAAGAATGTCTTCTGCACTTCACTTCGTGGGACTTGGGGCATACATGTCCAGTCTACCCATATGTAAGACCATTCCTGAGTTTCGAGGTCTTGACGGAGTAGGGTTAGATCGACTGCGTCTGGGTCAGGGTGATATGGAGTACGCCAGTAATGACTGACGAAGAAACAATCCCGTTTGTTGGCAAATCCCCTGGCAACCGGGATAAGAACATATTCATCTAAGCGATTAGGATCCCATTTCATGAGCACTGGCTGGTTCATGAATGACTCTCTGCGCTGGAAAAACCAGTAAGTAAAGGGGGAGCCTTTCATAACACTCTCCAGGGAGCTGTGGCTCCTCAAAGAGTTTGCATTCATATCGAAAGTGGTGTCGTCCACGAAATGATTGAGCGAATGCCAGGCAGCGATGCTACGTTCGATGAGGGATTGGAATGCTGAAGAGGAAGTAGAGCCTTCTACGTGTTCTCCCTGGGCACCGGCTGGGAGTGGGGTTGTGGGTTGACCCGTACTCGTCGCGGCGTGCTCTCCCCGATTTCTCTTTTTCCGCGGTTGCCAGGCAGCGATGCTACGTTCGGCGAGGGATTGGAACACTGAAGAGGAAGTAGAGCCTTCTACGTGTTCTCCCTGGGCACCGGCTGGGAGTGGGGTTGTGGGTTGACCCGTACTCGTCGCGGCGTGCTCTCCCCGATTTCTCTTTTTCCATAGCCAACTCATCAAATCACCTGGGGAAGCCATTTCATTCAGTGAATATCTCTGTTGTCGGGAATATATATCGGATGAATGCTAATGCTCTGCTCTTCACTCGGCCTTTTGTCTTTCTAAGTCACCGGTCTGTTGCTTTACGCTTGCCTCATCAGCGTAAGGCAGGTCACGATTTACAATATGGTTACGCACAAAGAAATCGGCGTTGATGGGTCGATCCAATACTTTTGATTACGATGAGTTCGAAATGTCCAGCTGGGTCAACCGCTGTGCGTTGTTGCCAGGGCCCACTGAGATCTGGATAAAAACCGCTAGGCAAAACGCAACGGGGTAAGAGACGGTTTTTGAATGGAAGAGATAAGGCGGAGAGTGAGGTGCGGGGGTGGGCAATCGAGAGAAGATAATCGATGCCTGAGAGACTTAAATTACCAAAGTAGGCCATGGGCACTAGGGAAGTTCCGAGGCCGACTAAAAGGAGGAATCGGTTTTTATAAGGTCGAGTTTTTTGTAACACTTTACACCCGGACTCACTAGTGAAAACCCGTTGACGATTCACCCGTCCTTCGCACGGCATTTGGGTGAAAACAAGCCGCAGGGTTAAAACCGTTGGGTTTCAGGTCCATAGTGTATGCAGAGGTCAGGCTGCCACGAAGGGGAACATCTGCATAGCTGGAAAATGGATTGATATCATGATGCAGGCCCCAGAAGCTCTCCCAATCTGGCCTCAAATCATGGGGCGTAACGTGACTGATCCTGAATATGTACAAGTTGACGAATTCTCTTTCTCACACATTGACACAACACGTTCTTAAGGGCTGGAGCTCACTTGCGTGTTGTCAAGTCATTAGTCTCGTAGAAAATGTTGAGACTATTGTTACCAACCTTTCTGGTCCTTCTCGCCTATTGCTGTCTTACCGCCTCCCAACCCGCGAAGCCTCCAAACACACCCACCCTCCAACAGCGTAGAGACACTACCCAAACCCTCCTCTCAACTGCTTGGCGAACTCCCAATGTTCTGGCCGTACTACTCATAATAGGGCGAGACGTAATCCAAAAGGCGCTCTCCCAATTATCTGGACGTACACTTGTTCCTGTAGCTTTCAGTTTCGGCTGGGTAGCTTACTCGTTTACCACGCTCATGTCTGTAGTTGGCACTGGCCGGCTGATGCCCCAGCCAGACTACCCAGCCAAGGTCATCAATGCGGAGAATGGTTATGTACGTAACAACAAGTCCTGGGTTCTTGGGCGCCTACTTCGGGATTTCGAGCGCCCTCTTGATGACACCGTCGGGTTGAGCATCACGGTATTCAACGCACTGCCAGACAAGGAGGCTGGGGTGCCGAGGCTAGATTGGTATTGGAAAAGTGGGCTCATCGTCATGGCCGTGCAATTGGGGGTAGCGGCGATTCCATGTGGATTGTATGATGACTGGGGGATATTGCTCATGACCGCTGTGGGGACCATATTGGCACTGGCGACGGGTGCTTTGCCGCAGTGGAGATTTGAGAAGTGGGCATGTCGGCGAAAGTCGAAAACTGTCAGTCTTACAGGGGGGAATGGGACGAGATATGTGATGGTGATCATTGGGATGGCGGATAGTTTGGATCTGGAGGACCTGGCGGCAGCGGAGAGTCCAAGGATGCGCAGACGGGGCGAGTCCAGCAGTCGGTGGGGTACACGCTCCGTCCATGAAACTGGGTCAAATGTTCAGCTCATCAAGGACTTGCCGGCTGCGTTCTGGGTTACCCCGATCGCATGTATGATACTGGCTTTCCTTTGGATCGTATTTCTTATCACTGTCTCGGGCCTGACGCAGAACACATGGTACCTCCTCGCCGTCGGTGGGATTGGTATGATCCAGAACGTGATCGTTGCAGGTGTGAGGCGAGATATGAGTACATCCGGGATCCACTTGGTTCCTGTCGAGAAGATCGAAGGGACGAAAGTGATGGATGCCTTGATGGACCTCGAGATCAACCACAAGGGTGTCGGGGAGTCTTTGGTGTCGGAATTTTTTCCAAAACTGAAAGCGATCGAAACTAAATGGTGGGCTGGAGGTAGGACAGCATATGACGAAAAGAGGTTCAAGGATCCTCTGCGTAAGCGGAAGGACAGGGTACAGCCTGGAGGTGACCAAGCAGCTGTAGGTCACAAGGTGGAGCACACTGACGAGGTAACTCCAACCTCACACAAAGACGCAGTTAACAAAACCTAGGCTGACGCTGACTAACTGGTTTGAGTGGGCCGTTGCTGTCAGCATGGCAGATCTGAGTTCTCTTGGGAGGGTATTACTGTTTACATAAATGGCACATGTTGGAATGCGTGACCAACATGCACTCTGTGGCTGAGACAAGGGATTTAAGAGTTGCATGAATATCATCCCAAGAAGGCAGCAACAACCAGAGATAAAACAACCTGTCATCATCCTGCGACGCTGCTGTGTACAACCCACTGGTGATGTTGTTCCGACCAGAGCTACTGTCAAAAATTATACACTGTTCCTTAGATGACAGGCCTTTGCAGACAAACGAGCAATGAAATTTATGCAATGCTTGTCAGTAGGACATACATTCAGAGCATGTAAGATCACTTTGATATACTTACCAGAGTACTGTACCATTTCATTCAATTCGGCAGGCCCTGTGATCTGTGATGTTGCTGCCAAAATTATGGTTTTGGCAGCCTGCTAGGTCCACTGTGACATTGACATTTTTTCAGCAGCTGCACAATTTTTGTCCAACTAAGTTCAATAGAACATAATTATGTGAACCTGCACCACTCTTCCAAGGCAGATGAAAGATGAAACAAACATGCAATCAATAATTGTTGAGCATGACAAAGCAGTTGTATCAAGTTTGTACCTAATAGTAAGTATATAGGGATACTGGACTTGTAATGGACCACTAATTACACTAAATTTTTGAATCTCATTGTTGTCATCCCCATTCATCAGGAAAATCACATGTGTGGCACTGCATGGCAGGTGTGGCTGGTATAGCTGGTGTAGAGCCATACCTGCCATACCTGCCACAATCTCAGAACTATTGCCATACTACCACAACTGTATCACAAGAAAGGCATGATTATGTAACTTGTTTGGCACATCTATTTTTATGTCAGCTGTGTGTGTTGTCAACATTAATGTTCTTGTTACTTACCATTATCAATACCGATATCATACTGCTTCTGCACCATACATGCATCATCATGATGTCTGAATCCCATAGTCATGGAACTGGTTACAGTAAGTATCAGATCTCAACATCGACCTTCATTTAATCAGTGAGCTAACTGGTGCATAGTGGAAACATCACTGTGGACCTAGCACAATATGATTTTCAGCCATTTAAATTTGGAAATGTGAATTTCCTAACATAAATGGCTGAATTCAGGGTGGATGAATTTGGGATGAATTTTCATCCCAAATATTTCAGCCATCCAAGGGATGGAGTTCATATGTGTTACGTTACAAAATATTCTTAACCTAATGGGATGAATTTTCATTTTACAAGGGGATGAAATACAGGGGATAATTTTAATCCAAGATGAGGGTATGGATTTGCAACCATCTTAATGTGTGAATTTTCATCAAACTTTTCAACAATTTATGGGATAGTGTTTCTGTAAGGGGACTAAGGGGGTGCCCTGTGTGTTTTTCCTATTTTTTATGTTCGTCCCATATTTTTCCCCACCTCATTTCCTTCTATTCTTCATTTTCTATGATTTTTCCGGATTTTATTACTAATTTTCCCTTGCTATCATGTTTGTATATGTTGACACTTTTATATTTAGAGGCGGAGTACCCCTTCTGACACATACCCCTTGGTATGATGTCATTCGGCGGCCTTGATCCGCCTATCTCTGCCTTTTTCTATTTTTAGGTTATATTTGATTTTTGTCGTCTTCACATATACTGGGCATCAGCAAGGGGATCCTTAGAGTTTTCTCTTCGGATTTCCCTTGCTAGGTGCGCCCCCAATGCCTGTATTATGTAGTATAATTTTAACTTCGGATTTCCCTTTGCTAGAGGCTTAGGTTGCCCTTATAGTTTCCTGCCACAAAGGTGTGAATAACAGGGTGTGTTTTCAGCCTGAAATAAAATACAAATTTCATACTATTATGAGATGATTTTAGTAGGGAAATTTCTTTCATTAAATATTGAATTGACTGTTCCTTCCTCAGGTATTATTGTTATTGTTTTCAGAATGAGAGGATACTTTTCACACTTCAGGATTACAAGTGTTAAGAGAATTTTTTTCATCCCAAAAAAGGGGATTTTTCATTTGTGTTGTAATTGTTTTACTGACAAGTCATTTGCAGCCCACCCTCAAAACATCACATGATGAATGTTGAACATCACGTCACATCAACATCAACCATAACCACCATGCCGCCATCTCACCTCACCATGACCACCACCATCGACGATGACGACGTCCCCCCTCTCTCCTCTCTCTTCCCACAACCCCAATGCTGTCAATGCTGACTCCCACAACAACAAACACAACACTGGCAACACCACCTGTGGCCACAAAAGCTATCTCGCTCACAACGCAGCTCAAACAACGTGAATCATTGTTTGGGCCATAGTAAGTTTTTTTCTGCTATAATTTGTGTTCATTTTACTAACTAAACTATTACTTTATGTTTAGGGAAAAAATGAGGCCTATGATGCACGATGGGAACAACAGGAATGACAAATGACAAATGGGAGGGGCAGAGATGGGCAATGACGACGATGACAGTGACAGAAGACAGGATGGCAGTGGGAGGCCCGTATAGTGGGACCCACCAGGTAAGTACACCACCCCCTCGATTACCTGCCATGTCACGCTGACAACGCCCCCACCTCCTTCCCCAGAGCTCGACAATGACATCCGAGAAACATCTGCCCCATGCCCACGAGCGATTGCTCATGGGGTGGATCACGGGTGCTCACTGCGAACACCATCCATGCCCCACACCACGCTGCTGTGGATGACATGGCACCCACCCCCATGCCTACGAGCAACTGCTCATAGGGTGGGATCGCAGGTGCAGCCTGTCTACGATGACAGGGTGGGGAGGGGACAACACTGCCAGCACCAGCACCAGCAGGACGATGATGGGACACAGGGCAGGGGGGACGACACGACAATGGAGGGGGATGACACCCACCCCACACCTACAAGCACCTGCTCATAGGGTGGATTGTGGGCATCTACGGTGATGGGACAACGAGGGGGACAACATGACAACAAGGGGGCACAACAATGACACTTGCAAACGAGCCCCACGATGGCCAAAAGTTTTTTTCTTTTCTTTTTTTCTTATTCAATTGTACTAATAAACAATTCTACTTCATTTTCTAGGGAAAAACTCGACCAGCTATGCTGAAAATGGGCACCCTGACACGTATCATCATTTGGGGCATGTAAGTTTTTTTCTTTTCTTTCTTTCTTATTCAATCATACTAACCATTAGATTAATTGATTTTTTAGGGAAAAAACTCGAGGAATCACCCCGAAAATGGGCACCCCACGCCCTGGGTGATGAACGAAGGAGGAAAAGAGAGGGGTGGAGCAGGGAACAGATGGCGATGGGAGGGGACAGCGCTCAGAGGCCTGTATAGGGCAGGTACACACCCCACCCCTCTTTTACCTGCTGCCTCATGCTTACGACCCCCCACCACCTTCCCCAGGGCACGACGAACCAGCACCCGCCACATGTCCATGAGCAACTGCTCGTGGGGTGCATCGTGGGTGCATCCTCTGATGATGGGGACAAGGGTGACGACGAGTGCAACCCAGCACCCAGCACCACCACCGAGATGACCAGGCCACAGCACCAGACCCCTCCGCTACGAGCAACTGCTCGTAGGGAGTAAGGCTGGTGTGTAGGAGGCAGAGACGACACGGTGATGATGCTCAACCCAGGAAAACCACCAGAACTGCTGATGAGGCAATCGATGATGTTTGCGACGAGTCAGAGGAAGGTTGCGAGACGTTCCGAATGTTCGTGGTCAAACTTATGAGAAGATTACTAGTTAACACTAGTCGTGAAGGTAGTGTCATGAGAGACGAAAGTGTTTGGCGTGGTCTGATCAAGTATCGATCGATATCGAGGGCGATCAATGAGATCGATGGTGAATGAGTTTATCGTCGATGGTCGATATGTGAGTTCTGGGGACCTTTCGATAGGTTGATAGTATATGAAGGGTGTGGTAAATGTCTATGAAGTGTTGGAAGTAGTGTTTAAAGGTCCGGTTGCATGGACCGAAAAAATGACTGCAACCAAACCGAACCCAACTGAATGCAACCGAACCATCAGTTGCGGTTGCTCAGTTTTGGGGGTTGGTTGGGTTGCCGGTTGCCTTGATTCAAAATTATTTAAAAACTGTTCAAAAACCAGTTGCAATCAGTTGCAACCGGTCTTCTGACTGTATACAAACTATTACTTATGTACTAGATATTACAGTAACAACAAGACAATAAACTAATGTACTTACTACTAATATCTACTATTTACACAATATATAATGAAAACGGGACAAGCCCAAAGGAAAACTATACATTTGGTGAGGGTTTATATACCCTGTGGCTGCGCACAGACCTTTTGGTCATGTGCTGCCACAAAAAACAAAGTGATCACTTTGTCTAATGATTCCCACAGCCACAAATCATCAACGACACCACTTCAACCATCACCCACACCACCCACCACCTACCTCAGAAGTCCCACCTGTGAAGTGAGAGTGTAGAGGGCCCAAACGATGACTAGTGTCATTTGGGCCCTCAGGTATGTTTTGTATCATCTTTCTTTATTAATACTAACTAATTTGATCTCTTTTTTTACAGTCTTATGTCGTGTTACCCACCTCCCGCCTCCATGCCCTCTCAGGCCCTGTGCCGCTGCTGCGAGCCTCTGCTCGCAGGGTGGCAACGGGTTCCGTTTCTGGACAACAACACAACAATGACAAGGGCACCACCAACAACAATGTGGCCGCACTGCCACCCCACCCAATGCCGCATTGTACAGCACCACCACCCCACCTACGAGCCACTGCTCATAGGGGGAGATGGTGCTGATGACGATGGGACACAGGATGACGATGACGACAAACGCCGATGGACGCCAATGACAATGAATGCCAACAAATGCCACTGAATGCCACTGAATGCCAACACCTCTGAACACCAACACCACCAAACACCAATGCCACCAAATGCCAATGCCAACACCAGTGAGCGCCCACACCACCAAACGCCATCACCAGGGAATGCCACTGCCAGGGAACGCCAATACCAATGCCCAATGCCAATGAACAGCGGGGAAGTCGAACAAGCGGGGAAGGGGGACAAATGAACAGTGGGGAGACAATAACAACGGACAGGGGGACAACAACATGGTACCAATGACCCCCACTCTCGCCAGAAATGCGAGATGATGGGGTCGGTTTTTTTGTTTTTCTTACTTTTATTTTTATTCATTCTATTAACGACCTGTCACTGCCGCGAGCACCTGCTCGCGGGGTGTCTTTTAATTAGTTTTATTTAATATGATACAAAATTTAGTTAAGAGACAAAAATAGCAGGTAAAACCAGTTCTAACCGGTCTTTTGGAGGCAACCGAACCGACTGGGACCGGTTGTACCCGGTTCAGTTGCGGTTGCCGGTTGCCCATTTTGGGGTTGAAAAACCGGACCAAACCGGACCTTAAAACACTAGTTGGAAGGGTTACTAGAGCTAATGATGAGAGGATCGAGGGAGGATCAAGGACGCAATGATTGCAGAGATTTCTCGTTGATTGAGAAAACCCGTAGAGACTTAGATTGTTTTTAGGAAGTTGATCGGATGCTTAGAACTGTATATGAGATGATATGTGAAGACGATTTCTTCCTGTTTCCAAGTAGATACTACAGAGTTTCATATGTTTTAAAGAAACTTCCTAAAATGGAATGAGAAACATGTGTAGAACATGAGGCAAAAGATATGAGTTAAGGCACAAGGCCATAAAGGAGACTGGAATCTGAACAAGAAAGATATATATATCATATGATGAAAGAGTAATAAAGGGAAAGAACTAAAAGAGACTGTCCTTTGTGTATAAACTGTGCTAAGTCTCACAATAATGCATCCAGTAGGTTCTGTGTGCAATAGGGACTTGGAATGAAGCTGACCTATGATCAGCAGGTTTGAGCACGAGTTGGAATATGTCCTAGTGCATGGTCTTCCACCATTTAGATAACGAAGGCGGCGCCCGATGTCACTCGTAGTTTCTCAATATCGATCGATGACGCTCGACGATGGTCGACGATGGTCGATCGCGGTTGTGGCTTGTTCGAAGTTGGTCGGGGATGTTTGGTGGTCGTGTAGGGGAATCTTAGGGACTTTCCGGGTAGTCCTAAGGTTGTGTGATGTGGTCTTTTGATACTATCATCGATGTTGATATGATATCGCAATCGATAGAGTGTGTCGTGCTGCATCTGGGATGTTGTAGGAGTTAGCCGATGTGATTAGAATGATGCTAAAGTGGTGAATTGGTCCTTGAGCCGAGAAGACGACCTATCAACGGTGAGGGGGACAGGGACACGGACGATGACAATGGGGATGTGATGGGACAACAGGCCGACAATGAGGCATCAGGGGTCTGGGGGATTTTTTCGCTTCTTTCAAGTAGATTTTGTATCTTAGTGGCTTGAAATTTACTCTGATACATGATGAAACTATTCTATCAATGGGATGAAAAAACATTATTGGCAGGTTCTTTCATTCCTCTTAAACCCCTGGAAAGTTGATGAAATTCAACCCAGGTAGAGGGGTGTTATTTATGCCCATATAAAGATGAAAACCATCCCATGGGATGAATTGAGGTCTTTACACTCCCCCCCATATTCCTATAGGAATCCGATGATTCTGATGATTCCAATAGGACTCCAATCGGAATCCAACCATATTCCAATGTCATTTTCACCAGCCAAATTGACATGAAATGGCACATTTAGTCCTAGTCCAGTCCGATGTAGTCCAATCAGAGTCTGATCAGACTATCAGAATTTCCTAGGAATTTCCGATCATAGAAATCACATAGGACTAGTCCAAAGTTATGCTAAGACATCAGACAACATAGGATTCTGATAGGAATGAAAGCAGCCTTGCTTAGTAATATAGTATGAAAAATTAAACGCACAGATGAGAATTGAACACTTGACTACAGAAGATTATGTAAGTGTAAACCGACAACAATACCATTAGGCTAAACAATCATTACAGGTAAGTGATCATACTACACTACATACCATTCCCGTGGGTGTGATGACAAAGCACATAGCCGCGTCATCACACCTGCCAGCTCATCAACTCCCACCACCACCACCAACAATGACAAGCACACCACCTCCATCCCCCCACCTCAACCACCTCAACCCAGCAACTGCCACCACTCCCACTTCACCCCCATCTCTAGACGAGCCCCAAGACCGGAAACAACTGGTTTTGACGCCGAATGATGCCCAAATGATGCAATCATCATTTGGGCCATAGTAAGTTTTTTTTTTCATTTGTTTTTTACTTTTGTAAACTAACTAATTCATTTGTTTTGTTTCTAGGTTCTAATCTACATGAGTAACGACGGACTGACATGAGCCAAACCCACACCCAACGATGCCCCTGGCAACCCCCCTCCTCCCCATCAAAATGGGATGTGAGGGTATCGATCATGGTCAGGAGCACGGGGAGCAACACCAGGAGACCCCAGAAGGGGAATACCCACCCGGTAAGCACCACCCAACCCCTCCCCTCGAGCCACGTCACTGATGAACCGACAATGCACCCACCCCATGCCTACAAGCTGCTGCTCATAGGGTGGATCGTGAGTGCATGGACCCCCCACGACACCAATGACATCCAGCACCCCCCATCACCGCCATGAGCGACTGCTCGCGGGGTGTATATGGGGTGTGAGAACACGGGAACGGCGTGGAGGGACAATGACGGCACCAAACGACATGCCTACGAGCAGCTACCCATAGGGTGGTTCATGGGTGCAGATGACAAGGGGGATGAACAACAAGGGTGACGAAACGACAAGGGGAAAGGGAAACAATGACCAGAAGGGTGGACAATGGTGACACCCGCCCCATGCACGCCCACAAGCATCTGCTTGTAGGGTGTTTAAGGGGAGGGGGAGGGAGGGAGGGGACAATGGACAAATGCCGCCACCAACATACAACGCACCACCCACCACCAGCCTCGCAAGCAACTGCTTGTGGGGTGGACAGTGGGTGGAACAACGAGGGAGGGGAGACGAGGGAGGGGAGGGAAGCCACGGGGGAGGTGAGGTGAGGGAGGCGAGACACGACAGAGATGAGAGGGAGGGGAAACAACGGGACAGGGCTGACAAGACAGCCAATGCGATGCACCACCACCCCCTCCCCCCTGTTTTGTGGAGGGGTGGGTTTTTTTTGTAGAATTTAAAATAGTATAATTAAATAGTATAATTAATTCTCCCCCTTGCGTTTGCGTGGGGGGTTTTTTTAAAATCTATATTAGTTATCTACTCCCTCGCAAAGATGCGAGGGCTCAACAATTTTTTTTCGAGCTCTTGTGAGAGAGGTTAAAAATAAGTGAACTAATCCTAAGTGCTTTAAATGGACTTTATATTACATATTTATTAATGCTCCTGTGGCTCAACTGGTTGAGCACTTGTTTGGTAGTCATGTCACTTATATCCCAAGGTCTAGAGTTCAATTCCTGCTCTGCCCATTTATTTTGTAAGCACTTTCATCAAGTTAAGTTTTCCGAAATGGTGTGGTATTCTGACTACTACCTGTTGGAATTGCATAGGACTTTACTCGGAATTTACTAGGAATTTCTTGGAAATGAAAGTACATGGTCATCAAGATACATTCCGATTGGATTCCTATCGGACTCCTAGGACTAGTGTCGGACTAGTAGGACTCCTATCGCATTCCGATTGGACTCTTATTGGAAAACTCGGACTCCTAGGACTCCGATAGGAATATGGGGGGGAGTGCAAAGTTTATGATGAATTTGGTGTGGGATGGACTGGGGACAAAATGTGGGAGGTTTTCATCCCATGGACTCATCCCTTACAGGTAGGAAAAGGCATTCTTTTTCACTCATCTTAGTGGTAGATTTTCATGCCAACTCCTGATGAAACTTATTCCATTTTGGGGTTTATCAATACATGAAAACTATACCATAAATATATCATTTTACACTATCTAAAGGTATGAAATGTGGGATAGTTTTCCTACCCCTCGGGCCCCATAGTGCATCTCCTGTGATTACCACGGCTCATGATTCCAGTTGCACTCTTATGATGAATGTCATGTGGAGACCTACCCTGTAATTGGGGATAGGTAACACTGGAAGGCACTATCTAAGGGAAAAGGATCAATGTAAGACTCATGTCAAAATACCAGAATGATAGGACAATGTCATGGTATTAAGAGAGAGCTATACAGGAGTAGATAACAAGCAGAGTGAATGGGGGAAAAAGGAAGAATGGGGAATCCTAATGCGACGCGTAGTTGATGTGGTCAGTTGAACCATACAAATAAGAGTAAACATGTACATAAGCAGGCTTACACCCTCCCACTGTTAGAAAAGTGTCTGGGTCCCTAATGAAAGAAACAAGCAAGTAGTAAAGATGTAATGAAAATATCACACATCATCAACCAAACAATGGGTGCATTAAAAAACCCAGTGGGAAAAAGCTACTGTGTCCCCTCTGCCCTACGGGTTCACCAAATTTCCAGTGCTTTGCAATCCATGAGTTTACGTTGAGGTAGCCACAAGTCATTGGCTTCAGAATAGCCAGCCCACCATACCAGGTATTGATAACCACGGCCTCACTTTCGCTCATCAATGATCTTCTCAATTTGGTATTCTTCCATGCCATCTTCAGTTAACACTGGTCCAGGCTGCTCATGTTCTTGGGAAGGGAATAGCATTGCATTGTTTTTGATGTGTCATTTTAGTAGCAAAGGATGAAAACTTGGAAAAGTCTCCAGGGAGTTTGGTAGATGAAGTGTGTAAGAGGAGTGAGTGTTTGGGGAATGCCTTAGTGACAGTGTATGGACCATCCCACCAAGGGAAGAATTTTGCTATGCGTGATTTATTGCTGGCCTTGTGTTCTCATCGCCAGTTTAGCATTGCTAACATGACTTTATCGCCTGGGGCATAAGTGTCTTCAAGACCTCGAGATCTATTTGAATAGAATGCTTGCAGTACTTTTGTACCCAACAAGGCATCTTTGGCATCAGCAACATCATCGTCAATTTGAGTGATAATATCTCTCACTGTAATCATTTCTACCTCTTGTTCATGGGGAGCACCCAGTACAAGGGGGGAAATTATTTGTGGACTGTGTCCCATTTGTAATTGGAACCCAGAGTATCCAGTTGATGTGTTGATACTGTTCATCATGTTGAATCTGATGATAGGTAATGCACAAACCCATCCTTTCTGATTGTGTTCAATGTGGAAATGGATACACTGATTCAAGGTTTTGTTTGTTCGCTCACTTGCACCATCTGTCTGTGAATGGTAAGTGCTCAACATCTTCAGGTGTATGCCTGTCAATTCGTGGAATGCCTTCCAGAATTTCGACACAAATAATTTATCATGGTCACTGATGAGCTCAAGTGGCAGCCCGTTTTCACAGTACCATTCATTGAAGAATATTAAAGCTAATCCAGGTGCCATAATATCCATTCGAGTAGGGATTAGGTGGATGTCTGAACCTAGATGGTCAGTCACAGTCAGGAACAGTCATATCCCTTGTCTTCAGGCAAAGGGCCTATGAAGTCTAAGCACACCAAGTCTCCCCTATTGTCAGGGATAGGTAATGGGTGCAATGGTCCCTTAGGTTTGGTCGTTGCGCTTTTGTTGTGCTGGCAATTAGGGCTAGTGCTTAAAGGTCCAGTCCATGTGACTGGAAAATAACTGGAACTGGACTGGACCATCAGTCCAGTTTTTTCAAATTTTAAGTTAGAAAACTGCAAAAGACCAGTCCTGACCAGTCATAACTGGTTAAGCACAGCCACGTAATCCTCTTGTAATTACCTTGAAACTGGTCAAAAAATTAAGCAAATCAGTGAAGAATTGAGTGAGATATCACCAAAAATGAGTTTCCCAATCAGGGTTCAGGTTGTGAAACCCGTCTTTGGTGATATCTCACTCAATTCTTCACCGATCTGCTTAATTTTTTGACTGGTTTCAAGGGAATTACTATTGGTAGGTTCCCCACAAGTGGTTTTGAGCAGTTATTCCCACTTCATACATCAGTCCTACTGGCTTTTAGTAAAACTGGTCACATTGGGAAACTCGTTTTTGGTGATATCTCACTCAATTCTTCACCAATCTGCTTAATTTTTTGACCCGTTTCATGGGCATTACTATGGGTAGGTTTCTCACAAGTGTTTTTGAGCAGTTATTTTCACTTTGTACATCAGTCTTACTGGCTTTTAGTAAAACTGGTCATGACTGGTTAGGACCTGTGTTTTGTGGTTTTTTGTGGTTCTGGTCCAGTTATTTGGTTATTTCCTTTTATGGAGGACCGGTCCGGTTCCGGTCTTGCCAAAAATAACGTGAGAACTGGGACCGGACCGGACTTTAAGCACTAATTAGGGCAAGCAGGTACATAGGCAGATTCAAGGTCTCTATGCATATTCGGCTAGTAGTAACAATCATGAATGCTCACATATGACTTGTCAGCCCTGAAGTGGCTGAGTGCATCATGAGCCAAATGGTACAGGTCTTTGCGCAGTGTACCATAGTGTGGGATCACGAGTTGGGCACCGATGTACCAAAGTTCATTTTCAAAATGAACACCAGGGGTGCTCTTGTCTGCCTCGGCAAGTTGCTTGCAAAACTCATCTGTTTTGTAACCCAAGCAAATGTCTTGTAAGAAAGATTTGTCTGCAGATATAGTCAATACAGCATTACAAGGCATTGCAGTCTTCAACCAGCTATCCCAGCATATGGGTGAGTCCCCTACATCAACATCTTCAGATTCATCTTCCAACGGGTCTTCAGGTAGGCAGGAAAGTGCATCGGTGACTGTGTTATCCTCGCCATGGATGTAGTGAATGGTCATATCAAATTGAGACAAGTGCTCCATCCAACGTGCTTGTCATCATGATAAGTCTTTCTGTGTATCAAAAATTTTGAGAGTTTTGTGGTCTGTGTAGACGACGAATTGTGAACCCAGCAGATCCGAACGCCATTTCTTTAACATGTGAATGATCACAAGCATTTCTTTTTCATGAACCGGGTACTTCTTTTGAGTGCTATTGAGATGCATAGAATCAAAAGCCACAGGCCAAGCACTTTCCCAAGTTGGGCCCCAGCTAAGTACAGTGCCAGTGCGTTTGTCACTAGCATTGCAAGTCACAAAAATTCTGTTGTCTGTAGGGTGCATGTGGTCAATAACAGTGAGGTATTCTCTGCTGACTACCAAGCTTTTGATCACTTCGAAAGCAATTTGGTGCTCTTTCATCCATGCAGGGAAATATTTTTCACACTCTTTTGTCGTCAGCGGTGTCAGAGTGGTTGTGTGTTCTGCAAGGTTTGGGAGGAAGGTTGCAATGTAACATACCAAGCCTAGAAAGCTCCGCACGTCAGTTGCAGATTTAGGTAGCAGCCAGTTCAAGATCTTGTCCACTTTGGATGAGCAAGCTTCAATCCCCTCCTGAGAGATTTGGTGCCCCAGGAAGATTATTTCTGTAAGGTAGAACTTTGATTTCTTTGAATTGCAGTACAGACAATCTCTGCGCAGTGTTTCCATCACTTTCTCAATGTGCATAGTGTGTTCCCTCAAAGTGTTGGAGTAGATTACTATGTCATTGAGGTATATGTGGCAAAAGATTCTGAGGAAAGGACACAGACAAGCAGTAACCTGGTGCTGATGTATGGGAGGAGAGTTGTGGAGACCCTAAGGCATGACAACCCATTCGTATAATCCCAGAGGTGTGGTGACTGCCATTAGATGTATGCTCTCAGGATCCATTTTTGTATGAAAAAAGCTGTCAGTCATGTCCAGTTTGCTCCATATTTTGCTGCATCCAGTGTCAGCTAGGATATTGTTGACACGAGGTAGTGGATGGGAATCCATGACAGTATTCGCATTCAGTTGTTGATAGTCATTTACCCAATGTGGCAGGACACTGTTATCTGCTTTACACACAAGGAATGTGGGGGACACGTGTTCAGATGATGATGGATGAATGCATCTGGCTTCAAGGTGTTTTTGAATTAAAGTGCTCCATGCCTCGTGATACTTCTGTGGGCAAGAGTAGTTTCAAGTGGTAATTGTCCTATTCACATCTTTCAGTTTAATTTTGCATTGTACTGTATCAGGCATTTCATCTACATGTGGGATCAGTGTGAACACATCTGCATATTTATTGTGGATGTAAACATTCATTTTTTCTAACTGTTCAATGGCCCCCAGCTGTTCAACACATCCTCGAATTGCCGCAATTACATTGATGTTATTCACAGGCTCACACAAGGCATCAATCAATGGTCGACAAATTGCACACATCTCTTTTAACTCAGCTAACAGCAGTTTGCAGTTTGCAACACTTGTCGAGATAATGTTTCATAGTTTAACAATAGGTTTATGTACAGGTGGAGCTAAAGGATGTAGGAGGTCGAACTTTGCAATCATATCTATGGTGGAACCATCACAGACATTTACTGTGATGTTGTTATGATACAGGAAAGGCAGTCCAAGAACAATCAGATGACACAAACCAGGTGCTACAAGTGTGCAAACAGTCCAAGCTGAATACCAATTATTGTGGTCATGTAATTTAAGTTTTACTGTAAGACTCACATTGATATACCAGAATGATAGGACAATGTTGTGGTATTAAGAGAGAGCTATACAGGAGTAGATAACAAGCAGAGTGAATGGGGGAAAAAGGAAGAATGGGGAATCCTAATGCAACATGTAGTTGATATGGTAAGTTGAACCATACAAATAAGAGTAAACATGTATGTAAGCAGGCTTACATCATGCTCTTAAAATCAAAGTTTACTTTGACTGTTGATCTTCCCATCAGCATTGATCCATGGATGCTGGTCTTATCTGTACACAGTGATTGTCTAGGCAGAGAATGGCTTCACATATGGGCTGGGGAGTGGTTGGAAACTGAAGCAAGTGTGACATCCATGCTTCTCACAGTTTTTTGGTATCTGACTAGATTAATTATAGATGGTCTCCAGTGGAATATAATGTTTCCCTGCCTGTAGACTAGGATGTGAAACTCCTCACATATCTGTGCCTGCCTTAATGAGACCGATGATGTTCAGACCAGCAAGAAAAGAGTTTTGAGTGTAGAGGTTGAAAGATTGCTTCCCATGCTGCCCACTTCAACACCCGAAATAATATTCATAAAACTCTTAAAAGTTATTTTAGTATCACTAGCTTCCTTTTAGAAAGCTATCTCATTAGCATTGTAATCAATGAATTTATTTACATGATAAGCCTCGAAACCATCCAAAGACCAAACATGAAGAAAATTAATGGGAAGATAGCAAGATCCATAAACAGGAACAAGATGGGCACCCCGAACAAGTGAATCTAGGTGAAGGACAGAACACAATCACTTATTGTTCACATCAAGCTCTGGCTCCACAATCCACATCCCACTTTGCACATCAGGATTATCTCACACTTTCTTGAACCACTCCACAAGTGCACAAGGATATGTTACTCTGCCATACTTGAAAGAGAAAAGAAGGTGGATGTGCACCACACTCATCCCATGGAAATGTTCCTGGTCATCATCATCAACAACATATACACAGTCATGTCATGGTCACCCCACCACCTAGAGTTGCATCATATCTGCTCCCATCGCATGCCATGAATGCCAGAGGGATCACTAGGTAGATCCCTGTAGGTTGGTTATGTAATCATAATACACAATATAACCATTACACCACAGTACCTTGTGTAAGGTATCATCTACTTGTGTTAGGTACTGTGGTGCAGCTGTGTGGAAGGATGCCGAGTTTGGCAGCCTACACTAGACTTAGGTTTACTAAAAGACAGGATCAATTTATCTTCATTGCATGGAAGTAGGAACCATAAGTTACTACAAATAAAGGAATAGGAAGTTACTATACCTTCATTGCATGGAAGTAGGAATGAAGGTTAAGGGATAAGAAATAAGTAATATATAAGAAAAAGATTGACCATGTAAGTCAAAGGCCACATCAAGCATAGTGTGTGATTTGGGAAGGCTGCATCGGGCATAGTCACATAATAGGAAGGTACTGCATCAATAGGATAATGTCAGCACTGCTGGATGTGGATAGAAGAGTAATAAGGATGTATGGTGCCATTGCCAGGATGCATGTCGCCAGTTGTTGTTGTTGTATTTGCCGGTGGATGTGCCGGCAGCGAGGGTGATTGTGTTGGCAATGTGTGTGGCTGTGTCAGTGCCGCAGGAGTGTGTTGGCAGTGTAGTGTGGCCATAACTCACTGTAACACAGACATTGGTATATCTGGTGTTGGTGAGTTGTTTATACGCCGTAGGTGGCTATGCTATTGCCGGTGGCTGTGCCGGCGGCGAGGGTGGTTGTGTCGGCGAGGTGTGTGGCTGTGCCGGCGCCGTGGAAGTGTGTAATGGTGGTGTAGGTAAATTAACTTGTCATAATGTCGTGAGTCTGTGGGGCCAGACTTACACTGTGTATGACAAAGCATATAGCTGCGTTGATAGGTCCACCTTGTTGTTCAAGCTCGGAAAACACATCTACAATCGTTGTCGAAGCTCTACAAACCCATACAAACCCCTCCAAAGCTCTACAAACCTCTACAAAGTAACAAAAATGCTTCAAAAATCTTTGCAACACTTTGAAATTCTTTGTATGCCTTTGGCCGCCATAATACAATTCCCCTGACCTTTGTACAGCTCAGGATATACACTTGGAACATCGTCGATGAGTTCCAGACCAGTTTCGAGCAATATCGCACCAATTTCGGGCCATGAACAAAGTCCAAAGAAACTTCAAAAATCTTCGAAAAACCTCAAACCTCGAAAAACATCTTTGGACACAGTATTTCCTATTCAAATAATTCCTTAAAACTCCTTGAAATTCCTTTAAATTCCTCGAAATTCTTTGCATTACGCTATTCTCACTCTCATTACCCTCGATTCGCCTTTCCTTCACTTCTACTACTCATCTAGTCCCCCAATCTTGAGTCTGAACATATTTGCGCACTCCGAATTCATCGATCTAGCCACAAAATACTCCGAAATTCCATGAAACACATTCTTTTAGCTTTGAACTGCTTTGACAAGCAGTTGTACTATGACTATTTGATGGTTGGTCTGACAGGTGACATCTAGAGGGCCTCGCATCCTTCCTCTGACTTGTGTTATACCATCCAAAGCCATTTAGTAGGTTTTGTTTGGGTTTCTGGGTTGAGCATCATCACTGCAGCAACAGGGAAGGTACGTAACTGGTTCAAAAATGATGTCATACATGCTGCCTTAGGTGATCATGAGGTTCCAGGTTCACAATGTTCAAACCTTGAACCACTGCCAGTCTTTAACAGTAAAGGTATTGAAGTAGAACCCAAATAGATGTGTTTGAAGATGAGGGCAATGAGCCAGGGAATGAAGCTGGTACTCTGACATTGACTTATGGACTATTGGAATTGAAATGCAATGCATTGCATCTTATTACAATGTGTTACGATTGTCTACAATAAATTTGACCTGCCTCACATGCATAGATGGCAGTGCAACAGCTTGTATAACATTGCAACAAGTTGCAGGGAGTTGCCAGATTTTGGCCTTTCTGTTGATGACTAACAAGCCTTCTCTTTTGCCAAGTTTTGTTTGTGTCATGAAAAACAAGGGAGGGCCAGCCTCCTTCCCATGCCCTACTTTGCAGTTGAGAAAAAAAAACATTTATCTAATCTAATCTGTATGACAAATTTATTGAAAGTCTGTAACTCTATTTTTTTCAACTCCCATAGTCAGATAAATGTTTCTTTTTCTCAACCGCGAAGTAGGGCATGGGAAGGAGGCTGAGGGAGGGCTATCGTCAATTGGCAATGACCAACTTTGAATCCACATTACAGTGAGTGCCTTCAAAGAGCTACACTAACCCTTAAACTATTGACTCTGACTTGATACCACTCAGATATTTGGTTCTACTATGTAAAATTACATCTGTGCCATACAAAGGCTGTAGTCTCTTCAGTCTGGCACTGTGTTGCAATGCAGGTACAAAATGTTCTGAGTTCTCAATATCGAGGACTTGGTCTTATACCAACCTGGACCTGCCAAAAAAAATGGGTCAGACATCTATTCATGTGGTTTAAGCTGGTTGGACTTTGAAAAATGCAGTGCTCAGATCTCAGATTCTGTACTTCTTGTTGTACATGTACGACTATGGTACCATTCCATTCAATTCGGCAGTCATGTGTCATGGACCTCCAAAACCCCTAAATGTCATGGATGTCATGGAGCTTTGGACCAAGTGCCGAAATCATCTGGAAATTCAAAAAAAAACCCTAAAAATGTGCAAAAAATGGGGTTTTTTCCCTGGTAGCTTATTCACGTGTTTGATGAAAAAATAATAAGTGTCAGACAACATGCTCATCAAGTCATTTACTGGGAGGTGGCTGTCAAACAGCCAAACATGCTGACCAACCATTTACATTCCCACATTGGTTTCCATCAATTTCAAGTAAGCTGTCATCCTCCCAGTCATCATCATCATTGTGCCACCAGAATCCCTCTCTATTGTAATGCTTTCTGACAAATTTCCATCTCTTTCTGAGGTTTGTGACAGTGGGTGTGAGGCAAGGGGGTGCTGGCCTGGGAATCCTGTACTGGTACCTGGTTAGTTAGTCCAGCCACAAGGCTGCAAAAAAAAAATGGATGCCTCCATAACAGGGCCTCAGACCACCAAATTAAGTATACTAGAACATATTGTGATATACTGATAGTGTATGGAGTGGTTTGGCTCCAAGAGGGACTATAAAGCACCAAGAACCAGGTGAAATAACATATTTGGGCAATTTTTTTCCTTGCATAATCAGCCAAGACCAGGGTGCAGCACATTTGGGGCACATTCTCTTTAGAAGCAAGATATTATGGATTCTAGTCAAGCATCTACAGTATGTGTTATAATTTCCAGGTATAAAAGTGAACATTGATAATATAATCAAGACTAGTGCCAAAGGGTACCTGTCCTTGATGCGGAGGGATATGCAGTGTGTCCAGATTGTGATAGCCATGTAAACCATGGTACAATTTGGCTTGCCAATCTTGAAAAGGGCCATTGCAGAAAGAAAGGCTCCAAAGCTGCACAGGAAAAACGAGATAAAGAGGAAGGATGGAAGCATACTCAACTTCTTGAAACCAAAAACTGCCATTGTCCAAGGTCTTTACACTCCCCCCCATATTCTGATAGGAATCCAATGATTCCTATGATTCCAATTGGACTCCAACCATATTCCGATGTCATTTTCACCAGCCAAATTGACATGAAATAACAGGTTTAGTCCTAGTCCAGTCCAATGTATTCCAATCGGACTATCAGAATTTCCTAAGGTAGAAGACATCCATAACCTGCCAACATCACGTGGACAGTGTGACAACTGCCAAATTGGTAAATTTTGCACCAAAATGGGAAAAATGCTCCCCAGAACTTCACATATGCAGTTTATACAAAATATAGTCAATAGGAATTGGTCTAAATATGTACTAGAAGGTTCCCAGAAGGTCAATTTTATGTAAAATGATGTTCTCAAATTGGAATTCAAAAGTTTATAGATAACATGTCATATTTGGCAATTCCACCTGTGCAACACCTCCTGCATGCACTGGCTGCATGGGGACAAAGTGCAAAGGCAGCTTAGCACAGCTATCAAATTTCACACATTATAGTACATAGTTTAGATGATCATCATAGGTGTATTGACAGTTGATCAATCAGTACATAGTTATAATCATTTATGGTTGAATTCCTCACTCAATACTTATTCCTACATGATGTGGTTTGGAATACAAGGCCTCTACATGTATCCAAAGGGTTCGTATCAAACAAAACTGGAAGAATCTTGTCTCAACATGTTCTAGAGCTGTTTCGAAGAATTTTCGCCTTTTTTGGTGTGTTACCATCACAAAAGTAATGACACACGATGTTGGCGGGTTATGGATGTCTTCTACCTTAGGAATTTCTGATCATAGGAATCACATAGGACTATTCAAAGTTATGCTAAGACATCAGACAACATAGGATTCTGATAGGAATGAAAGCAGCCCTGCTTAGTAATATAGTAGGAAAAAGTAAGCATGCACACCAGAATTGAACCCTTGACACTACAGAAAATTATGTAAGCATAAACTAACAACAATACTGGTAGACTAAACAGTCATTGCAGGTAGTTGCTCATACTGCACTAGATACCGTTCCCATGGGTGTGATGACAAAGCACATAGCCCACCACACCTTGCCAGCTCATCACTCCCCACCACCACCATCAATGGTGACCATGGCCCCCACTCCTTCCCCCCTCTTCCCACAACCCCAACCACATCACCTGACACTCCCACAATGACCACTGCCTCTGCAAACAAGCCACCTGACACACAATGCGGCCCAAATGATGATTCAGTAAGTTTTTTTTTGTTTTATTTCTTGTTTTTGTAATCTGACTAATTGTATTTCTTCTTTTTCAGGTTCTAATCTACTGGTAATGATGGTCGACAACACCTAATGATGCACACCCAATGGTGCCACATCATCCAGGCCCAAACAACATGATTGCATCATTTGGGCCCACAGTAAGTTTTTTGTTTTCTTTCATTTCTTTTCATAAGCTAACTAATGTATTTCTTTTGCTTTCCAGTTTCTTGTAACAAGGGACAGATGCGAGACAATCCCATGCCAATGCTGCCATGTCACAATGGCACACCACCCACCCCCAGCCTCACAAGCAACTGCTTGTGGGGTGGTTGATGGGTGGAACAATGACAGGGAGGGGAGGGGGTAGACAGGAGGCAGGGGAGATGATGAGGGGGAACCCACACCAACCCATGACACCCAGCACCCCCTACTGCTGCCATGAGCAACTGCTCACAGGGTGAATGAGGGGTGCAAGAGTGCATAAATGACATGCACAAGGGGGAGGGGAGATGACAGAGGGAGAGAGGAGGGAGGAGGGAATAAAATGATGACAGGGAGGGGGGCACGAGATGACAGCAATGAGAGGGGGAGGGAACACCACCAACTGCCACAACCATGACCACAAACCACTGCTGCAAGCAACTGCTCATGGGGTAGAAATGGGGCGCAATGGGGAGGGGAGGAGGTGGTGACAATGACAGGGAGGGGGAAATAAGAGGAGGGAGGGGGAGACAAGGGGAAGGTGACAGCACCAGTGCCAGACAATGGGATGAGGGGGGATGGGGGGCACAAAATGACCAGGGGGGAGAGATGAGATGAGACAAGGGGCCGATGAGACAAGGGGAACCCAAACAATGCACCACACACCTCCAGCCTGACAAGCAACTGCTCATGGGGTGGATGGTGGGTGGAACAATGATGGGGAGCAGGGGAAACAGCACAATGAAACAGCAGTGATGTGACACACCACCACCTCCTCCCCCCCATTTTGCCAGGGGGGGGGGGTGGGGGGGTGTTTGTTTTTGGTTTTAAATAGTATAATTAAATAGTATAATTAATTGTCCGCCCCTGCATTTGTGTGGGGGTTTTTTTTTCATCTATATTAATTATATTACTCCCTCACTTCTTTACAAGGGAAATTTTTTTATGAGCTCTTGTGAGGACAAAAAATAAGTGAACTATCCCTAAGTGCCTTAAATGGACATTATATTACATATTTATGAATTCTCCTGTGGCTCAGCTGGTTGAGCACTTGTTTGGTGGTCATATGACTTACATCCCAAGGTCCATGGTTCAATCACTGCTCTACCCATTTATTTTGTAAGCACTTGGTGAAAATTTCACCAAGTTAAGTCTTCAAAATGGTGGTATACATGTTGGAATTGCATAGGACTTTACTTGGAATTTACTAGGAAGTTCTTGGAACCAAGAGTATATGGTCATCAAGATACATTCTGATTGGATTCCTATCAGACTCCTAGGACTAGTATTGGACTAGTAGGACTCCTATTGGAAAACTCGGACTCCTAGGACTCCAATAGGATTATGGGGGGGAGTGAAAAGTACTGCATTGTCCCATCGATGGTCAACAGTCCGGCACCAGTTCACAGTTACAAGCTCTCTTTACAGTCAGAGCCTGATGCAAGCTCCACCACTTCCACCACCAATGTGCAAGGCAAAACCACTTCTTTGATGTCCCAACCTGTTTGGGGACCAATTTCCAACAGCTTCATCCAGGAGTTGGTCAAAGCTCAAAGCCTTACCAGCAAGTGTCCCTGAAGCATCAGAGTTTGATAAGCTGGCAGTGTTTGGAGGAAGCCCAAAGGAATTTGATGACCCCACCTTGGATGCTGATGAGCTATGGGAGGTGACACTGAACAGCATCTTAAAGTCAATGCTGGGCTGGGGAATCGAAGGGAAAATAGACAACATCATCTGTCATGGGAAATGGGGGGCTAGATGGCACGGTGAATTTTGCAATGTACTTTGTGGATGAATGGGGCATGAGTGGAGGGCTGTTTGAAGGGAAGTGACAAATCTCATGATAGCTCAAGAAAAGGTGAGTGAAAGTTAAATATCATCAAACAAATTACTCACAAATGTATGCAGAGTGCCAGGAAACCTGTTACAATTTTGCTATCATAACCTGCGATGACTAAAGCATACTCCAGTGAGACCAGGTATTTCATTTTTCTTTCCCTCCACTCATAACATGACCCAGACTGATAGGGACCCTCTGATCTGACTCCCACTGATTGACTGGCTGTGCCACGGCAGTCCTTGACATCGGACCCTTGACATCGGATCTGTGACATCAGACGCCTCATGCTTGGCATGAGGCTTATCTTCTATTGTTCTCTGACATGCTGCACCGCAGCACTCCATGCACTATGGGGCCCGAGGGGTAGAAAACTATCCCACATTTCATACCTTTAGATAGTGTAAAATGATATATTTATGGTATAGTTTTCATGTATTGATAAACCCCAAAATGGAATAAGTTTCATCAGGAGTTGGCATGAAAATCTACCACTAAGAGGAGTGAAAAAGAATGCCTTTTCCTACCTGTAAGGGATGAGTCGATGGGATGAAAACCTCCCACATTTTGTCCCCAGTTCATCCCACACCAAATTCATCCCATGGGATGGTTTTCGTGTTTATATGGGCATAAATAACACCCCTCTACCTGGGTTGAATTTCATCAACTTTACAGGGGTTTAAGAGGAATGAAAGAACCTGCCAATAATGTTTTTTCATCCCATTGATAGAATAGTTTCATCATGTATCAGAGTAAATTTCAAGCCACTAAGATACAAAATCTACTCAAAAGAAGCGAAAAAAATACCCCAGACCCCTGATGCCTCATTGTCGGCCTGTTGTCCCATCATGTCCCTGTCATCGTCATCCCTGTCCCTGTCCCCCTCGCCATGTCATCTCCGCCTCCTACATACCAGCCTTACTCCCTATGAGCAGTTGCTCATAGTGGAGGGGTCTGTTGCCATGGCCTGGTCATCTTGGTGGTGGTGCTGGGTGCCGGGTTGCACTTGTTGTCACCCTCGTCCCCATTGTCAGAGGATGCACCCATGATCCACCCCACGAGCAGTTGCTCATGGACGTGTGGCGGGTGCTGGTTCATCATGCCCTGGGGAAGGTGGTGGGGGGTCATCAGCGTGAGGCAGCGGGTAAAAGAGGGGTGGGGTGCATACCTGCCCTATATGGGCCTCTGAGCGCTGTCCCCTCCCATCGCCATCTGTTCCCTGCTCCACCCCTCTTGTTTCCTCCTTCGTTCATCACCCGGGGTGTGGGGTGCCCGTTTTCGGGGTGATTCCTCGAGTTTTTTCCCTAAAAAATCAATTAATCTAATGGTTAGTATGATTGAATATAAAGAAAGAAAAGAAAAAAACTTACATGCCCCAAACGACGATACACATCGCATATCGTCAGTTGGGGTCAGGGTGCCTGTTTTCAGTGTAGCTGGTCCAGTTTTTCCCTAGAAAATGAAGTAGAATGGTTTATTAGTACAATTGAATAAGAAAAAAAGAAAAGAAAAAAAACTTTTGGCCATCGTGGGGCTCGTTTGCAAGTGTCATTGTCATGCCCCCTTGTTGTCGTGTTGTCCCCCTCATCGTCCCATCACCATAGATGCCCACAATCCACCCTATGAGCAGGTGCTCATAGGCATGGGGTGGGTGTCATCCCCCTCCATTGTTGTGTCGTCCCCCCTCCCCTGTGTCCCATCATCGTCCTGCTGGTGCTGGTGCTGGCAGTGTCATCCCCTCCCCACCCTGTCGTCGTAGACAGGCTGCACCTGCGATCCCACCCTATGAGCAGTTGCTCATAGGCATGGGGGCGGGTGCCATGTCATCCACAGCGGCGTGGTGTGGGGCGTGGATGGCGTTGGCGGTGAGCACCCATGATCCACCCCATGAGCAATCGCTCGTGGGCATGGGGCGGATGTTTCTCAGATGTCATTGTTGAGCTCTGGGGAAGGAGGTGGGGGCGTTGTCAGCGTGACATGGCAGGTAATCGAGGGGGTGGTGTACTTACCTGGTGGGTCCCACTATATGGGCCTCCCACTGCCATCCTGTCTTCTGTCACCATCATCGTCATTGTCGCCCATCTCTGCCCCTCCCGTTTGTCATTTGTCGTTCCTGTCATTCCCATCATGCGTCATAGGCCTCATTTTTTCCCTAAACATAAAGTCATAGTTTAGTTAGTAAAATGAACACAAATTATAGCAGAAAAAAACTTACTATGGCCCAAACAACGATTCACGTTGTTTGGGCCACGTTGTGAGCGAGGTAGCTCGTTTGTGGCCACAGGTGGTGTTGCTGGTGTTGTGTTTGTTGTCATGGGAGTCAGCGTTGACAGCATTGGGGTCATGGGAAGAGAGAGGAGAGAGGGGGGACGTCGTCATTGTCGATGGTGGTGGTCATGGTGAGGTGAGATGGCGGCATGGTGGTTATGGTTGATGTTGATGTGACGTGATGTTCAACATTCATCATGTGATGTGTTGAGGGTGGGCTGCAAATGACTTGTCAGTAAAACAATTACAACACAAATGAAAAATCCCCTTTTTTGGGATGAAAAAAATTCTCTTAACACTTGTAATCCTGAAGTGTGAAAAGTATCCTCTCATTCTGACTGAAAACAATAACAATAATACCTGAGGAAGGAACAGTCAATTCAATATTTAATGAAAGAAATTTCCCTACTAAAATCATCTCATAATAGTATGAAATTTGTATTTTATTTCAGGCTGAAAACACACCGTGTTATTCACACCTTTGTGGCAGGAAACACTATCCCATAAATTGTTGAAAGGTTTGATGAAAATTCACACATGAAGATGGTTGCAAATCCATACCCTCATCTTGGATTAAAATTATCCCCTGTATTTCATCCCCTTGTAAAATGAAAATTCATCCCATTAGGTTAAGAATATTTTGTAACGTAACACATATGAACTCCATCCCTTGGATGGCTGAAATATTTGGGATGAAAATTCATCCCAAATTCATCCACCCTGAATTCAGCCAATAGTCTTAACAAAACCACAGCCATAGTATGCAACTCACAGTCGAAGAAATACCTAGTCTGCCTGGGGCCATCATAGAACATGGACTTTCCACATTGGATCTCATTGACTCCAGGAATTTTCCAGTTAGTATTGATGTTCTGATGCTAAAGGCAGCTAGTATTGAGGTTCCAACACTGAGAGAATGTTCTGAACAGCTAGATGAAGCTCTGATCATTGATGTTGATGCCTTCGAGTACAAGGACATTCTGAAACAACCAAAAATGTCAGTGGCAGCATGCGAGGGATGCACTATAATTTTTCCTGATGGGAAATCACCACACACTGCATATCCCTTCGCCCTCCATGATATAATCATTCTTCCATGGGACTATGCCCTCAAAAATGGTGTGATGAAGTTATTTGCATGCAGTTGCCATGGGTCATCTGAAGGATCAGGTACAGCCTGTCAGCCATGTCAACAACTCATCAAGAATGAAACATTAAGGAATATACTCAGGCAGATGGAGGATGGAGCTCATGAAAATGCTGGGTTCCCATATCATGGATTTAGTGGCCTCCAGGAGATGCTCCATCATAAAAGCCAGCTAATTGAGTTCTATCAACTGTGTGGATTAAACCAGGCCAAGAAACTCCTTGTAAAGGCAGCTGCACTCTCTGACCAAAAGCAGCTCTTGATGGCTATTGCAAGTGGGAAGGTCAGCCAGGTGGATCACCTGATCAACATTGGTCTCCATCAAAGGAAGGGAGCCCACAGGTTGTTGGCTTTGTATATGGCAGCTGCAGAAGGGTACTACAACCCAAAGAGTTTTACAGAGGAGGAAGACATGAAGGCATTGCTCCTCTGGAAATTGGGTGGGAATAGAGTGGCAGAGATTGACCATCACACCAACAATGCACCAAGCATTTCGTACCTCAGGACCCACTCAACCATTCCACCAATTATCCCTTCTCACGAGCAGCCCACAGTTGAGCAGGTCAATGTCAAGGCAACATTCGATGGGGTACTGGATGTGATTCACAGTAGAAATTGCTCCAAATTCATCCACACAGTCTTGATGTTCGATGAAATTGCCATGGAGAAGAGAATTTGCTGGGATCCAAAGATGAACTACTTCCTAGGATTATGCAGGGAGCATGCCCATAACACTGCAACAGAGCTCATCAATGAGGATGACATGGAGGCATTGTTTCAAACACTAGATGATGGACAGGTTCACCACGCAGGAGAGGTGAGAAAGTTTTGGTTCCTTCCGCCAATGCAATTTTTACTTCTGTTTTAGGACCTGATCTATTTTTAGGCAACCATTAGTGCATTGGGAATCTTGTGCAAAGATAATCAAATATACTCTGGGCATCCCATCCTTATATCAGGAGACTGTAAGCAAGAATCAGGAGAAAAGCATGTGGAGGTTATCCAAACTGTTCTCAATGGCATCAATGTGCTGCAAGACAAAACAAAACTCCACATTAGTGATGTGCAAGGCTCAGCCCAAAGCCCTGAAGCCCAGGCTGCTGAGCCCCAGAAGCCTGACCCAAGCTGAGCCTTGGAGTGGGCTTGGTAGGGCTCAGGGCTTGGCTCATTATCTCTGAAGCCTGAGCTGAGCCCAAAAGCCTGGGCTTTGTGGCTGTGATTCAGTCGCTACTCTCAAGCATTGTCATGCACCATCTCCACCATCTCCACCCCACTCCTCATCTATTGGAAGCTCCTGCTACACAACAGCAAGCTATTGCTTACTGCCTGGCTTACAGGAGCTGCACAGATAATGGGGTGGGGGAAGTGGGGGACTGCAGTCATTGGTAGCCATTCCTTGGGCATTGAGGTTGTTGATGCATTTAGGGCCACAGGGACAAGCAATGAGCAACACAAAGTCAAGCTCAGGAGGCAGTGTTTCCTGTTTCAAGGGATAGCAGTGCAGTCAGTGGAGATGGGACAGGGCTATGGTGACTAGGTACACACCTTATGGCTATCTTGCTCCACAAGTCTCCTGGCGCCTCCTATAAGGGCAACCTCAGCCTCTGGCAAAGGGAAATCCAAAGTTAAAATTATACTACATATTACAGGGATTGGGGATGCACCTAGCAAAGGGAAATACGAAGAGAAAACTCTAAGGATCCCTTTGCCGATGCCCAGTATATGTGAAGACAACAA
This sequence comes from Tricholoma matsutake, assembly GCA_026075535.2. NCBI lineage: Eukaryota > Fungi > Basidiomycota > Agaricomycetes > Agaricales > Tricholomataceae > Tricholoma > Tricholoma matsutake. Next base: position 12,239,307 of record AP026538.1, read on the forward strand.
AAATCAAATAATAACCTAAAAATAGAAAATGCAGAGATAGGCAGATCAAGGCCACCAAATGACATCATACCAAGGGGTAGATGTCGGAAGGGGTGCTCTGCCTCTAAATATAAAACTGTCAACATGCACAAACATGATAGGAAGGGAAATTAGTAATAAAATCCGGAAAAATCATAGAAAATGAAGAATAGAAGGAAATGAAGTGAGGAAAAATATAGGATGAATGTAAAAAATAGGAGAAACACACAGGGCATCCCCCTAGTCCCCTTCCACCTCCAGCACATTACTGTGGGATGAATAATGAACTTGACACCTGGAGGAAAGGCAGTTGCTTTTGAAGTGTTGTCATTATAGTGACAAATGATCTGTGTGACAAACTTAGTATCAGAGAAAGATAAGCAAACAATAAAAAAGACTTACATTTCAATCTTGAGGTGCCAGGAGATGGTTAGGAAACCACCCCATTACCTAATAAAATTTCATTTCAATTTTACTATGTCAAATTATCAGTAATTTACACTGCCCCATATGTTCTGCACAGATCCGTGCAGACTGCAACCATCTGGTGACCAAAATGAAAAATTACACCCCTTTTGCCACAGACTCAACCCCAGTCTGCACAGAGTCCGCATAAGTCCGCGTGGAGTCCACATAAGTCTGCATAAGTCCACACAGACTCCAACCATGTGGTGACCCAAATGAAGAATTGAGGCATGGGTTGATGGCAAAAAAAAAACAAGGATGCCCCCACGACAGGGGACATTTTATTGGTAGTATTGAATACAAAAAAAGTTGCCCCCCTGCCGAAGAGGGGGGCAGTAGACTATAGAATAAAATAAATAACCCACCGTCTCGCTAGCATGCAAGACAGCAGGGGTGGGTGCGTTCATCGTCGGCCCTCTCTTGTGGCCCCCTCTTGTCCCCCCTCACCATTCCCTGTTGGTCTGTATGCACCCCCCTTTCTCGTCGTTGTTCCACCCGCGATCCACCCCACGAGCAGTTGCTCATGAGGCTGGGGGTGGGTGGCTTGTCGTCATTTGTCACCATTGTTCCCCATTTGGATTTCTGTCTTTTTTTTTTTTTGGGGGGGGGGAGGGGTTTGGGTGCGTCAGTGCGACATGGCGCATGTACGGGGGTTGGTAGGTGCTTACTAGGCAGGTATCCCCCTTCTGGGGTCTCCTGGCATCCCTCGGCACCCTCCTAGCCCATGTCAACAGCCTCACATCCCATTTGAACAGAGAGGAGGGGAATTGGGTGGGCGTCCCCCCAGGCAGGTGTCGTTGTCATCTCCCTCATCATCTCCCTCCCCCTCCCCCCTCGTCTCCCTTTCCTCTCGTCTCCCATCCCCCTGATCATCATTCCACCCACCATCCACCCCATGAGCAGTGGCTCGCAAGGCTGTAGGTGGGTGGTGTGTCCTTGTGGGGTGGATGGTGGATGGTGTGTCATTCTGTGGTTGGCATTGGTTTTGTCGGTGTCATGGGGCTGGGGGTGGGTGGTGTGTCGTCCATCACCGTGGGTGGTCATGGTGGGGCCCTGGTGCTCGTTTTTGTCTGTTTTGGGGGGATTTGTGTCGGCCTGCATTGTTGTCCATTATTACCTGTAGATTAGAACCTAAAAAACAAAGAAAACAATTAGTTAGTTGAGAAAAAGAAGAAATGAATAAAAAAAATTTACCTACAGCCCAAATGACGCAATTGCATCATTTGGGCCCACATTGCTTCTGGTCGGCTTGTTTGCAGCTCTTCGTGGCTGTGGAGTTGTTAACTGTAGATTAGAACCTAAAAAACAAAGAAAACAATTAGTTAGTTGATAAAAAGAAGAAACGAATAAAAAAAATTACCTACGGCCCAAACGATGCAATTGCGTTGTTTGGGCCTGCGTTGCTTCTGGTTGGCTTGTTTGCAGCTCTTCGTGGTGGTGGAATGGGGCTGGGAGTGGGTGGAAGTGATGTGGGTAGAGTGGAGGTGGTGGTGGTAGAGAGGGAAGGAGGGAGGGAGTGAGGTGGCGGCATGGTCGTTGTCGATGGGATGAGTTGGCAATGTTGATGACGCGGCTGTGTGCTTTGTCATACAAAGCCAAACAGTCATATGTAGTTGCACCAATAGCAACAATATACCACTGGCTGTGTAGTGTAATGGTAATGTGCATACATACTTTATTAGTTAATCATGAGGCTCCGAGTTCAAACACCGTTTGTGACATTATTTTGCTAAGCTCAAATTGTCTGCTCGGATGCATGCAGACTGTCCTTGCTGGTCCGACCTGGTTGATCATGGATGCGGTGGACGAAATCCGTGGAATCCGAGTAAAATACGTGGAAACCACAGTAATTTACACTGCCCCATATGTTCCGCGCAGATCCGTGCAGACTGTGCAGACTCCGTGCGGAGTCCAACCATCTGGTGACCAAAATGAAAAATTACACCCCTTTCGCTGCGGTGATAGGTCGTCTTCTCGGCTCAAGGACCGATTCAACACTTTAGCATCATTCTAATCACATCGGCTAACTCCTACGACGATCCCAGACGCAGCGCGACACACTCTATCAATCGCGATATCATATCAACCGCATCGAAACATCACCAGTGACATCGATAGTATCAAAAGACCACATCACACAACCTTAGGACTACCCCGAAAGTCCCTAAGATTCCCCTACATGACCACCAAACATCCCCGACCAACTTCGAACAAGCCACAACCGCAATCGAGCATCGTCGAGCATCGTCGAGTGTCATCGATCGATATCGAGAAACTACAAGCAACATCAGGCGCTGCCTTCATTATCTAAATGGTGGAAGACCATGCACTAGGACGTATTCCAACTCGTGCTCAAACCTGCTGATCATAGGTCAGCCTCATTCCAAGTCCCTATCGCGCACAGAACCCACTGGATGCATTATTGTGAGACTTAGCGCAGTTTATACACAAAGGACAGTCTCTTTTAGTTCTTTCCCTTTATTACTCTTTCATCATATGATATATATATCTTTCTTGTTCAGATTCCAGTCTCCTTTATGGCCTTGTGCCTTAACTCATATCTTTTGCCTCATGTTCTACACATGTTTCTCATTCCATTTTAGGAAGTTTCTTTAAAACATATAAAACTCTGTAGTATCTACTTGGAAATAACAAGAAATCGTCTTCACATATCATCTCGTATACAGTTCTAAGCATCCGATCAGCTTTCTAAAACAATCTAAGTCTCTGTGGGTTTTCTCAATCGACAAGAAACCTCTGCAATCATTGCATCCTCGATCCTTTCTCAATCCTCTCATCATTAGTTCTAGCAACCCTTCCAACACTTCATAGCAGTCTGCCTCACCCTTCGTATACCATCGACCTATCAAAAGGTCCCCATAATTCACATATCGACCATCGACGATAAAACTCGTTCACCGTCGATCTCGTTGATCGCCCTCGATATTGATCAATACTCAATCGGACCACGACAAACACCTTTGTCTCGCATAACACTACCTTCATGACTAGTGTTAACTAGTAATCTTATCAGAGGTTTGACCACGAACTTTCGGAATGTCTCACAACCCTCCTCTGACTCGTCACAAACATCATTGATTGCCTCATCAGCAGTTCTGGTGGTTTTCCCGGGTTGAGCATCATCATTTTTGGAGCCCACCGCGAGGGTGTTTGAATCATTTCATCGTCGGACCAACCTCGACTTCCTCAGCTTAGGTCAACATAAGTGAGAACCCTTCGGATCGATACTTGCCATGCCTTCGAATCTCTCGAACAATCGGGAGATATTCTAATTCCAGTTTCCGAGGCAGAATCTACTCATCGTAGACTATTTCCTTCACCTATATCATCGCCTTCCACATCATCATCTACTTCTTCGTCATCATCATCGACCTCTTCATTTATCCTTCCAACAACTTCGACACCTCTACCATCTATTACACAAGTCTTAACCCCTACCCCTAGAGTCATCGCATTCATGACTACCCAAACCGCGATGCCAGCTCATGGGCACTCGACCGCTCCGAAATTCGACCTGACTCAGCCTTGAGAGCTTCGACGATACTTCGAAGAGCTTGAACTATTATTCCTGACCTGCGGCGTTACTGAATCGAATCTCATGAAGAAACACACTTGTCACTACCTCAACATCGACTCGTCAGAACTCTGGGAATCGCTTCCAGAGTATCAACCCGGCACATCATTCAACGAATTTAGAACAGCAGTACACAAACTCTATCCTGGCTCAGAAGATGATCGCAAGTGGAGCATATCGGACATGGACAAATTAGTGGGAGAGCAGCTACGTGTTGGGATATTTGATGCGAGCGATCTAGGAATGTATTATTGCGCATTCTACAACATTACTCACTTTTTGCGAGCAAAGAATAGGATCTCGGAAGCTGAGCAAAGCAGAGCTTATGTTCGAGGATTCCAACCCGGCTTATGGACTCGAATTGCTCAACGACTCAAACTCAAATTCCCCAACCATTATCCCGACGATCCATATCCACTCAATGACATTCACAACGCGGCAAAATTCATTCTAGCAGGCTCCAACACATCAAACTCAGTAATCCACCAATCGACCTCTTCATCGCACTCGACATTGAACGTCGGAAATATGGGCACCTCGTCACCTGGAACTATTACGATCAAAACTGAAGATCTAAACGCGATGTTCAAACAATTTGCTAGCACCATCGCTATGCATATCACAGGTACTAAAAATCCTTGCACTAATTTGGCAGACAGACAGGCACATATCGATGCACTCCTTTGCATATTTTGTGGTTTATCTGGACATTTTATCCCTGACTGTATGGTTTGTGAGTCGTACCTGAACAAAGGGAAGTGTAAGCGAAACGTGGAAGGAAAGATCATACTTCCTAATGGACAATTCACCCCTCGAAGTATCCCTGGCAGGTTTATCAAGGAACGCATCGATGAATGGTGGAAACGCAACCCAGATGCAACCCCAGCAGCAACACTTTTATTCAGCATCGCACCATTGGCACCTTCGACTTCAACTAGTTCAACCTCGGCTGCGATCACTTCGATAACAGAGTCCGACGCCGTTTCTATATCGGGATTGGAGACAAAAGGCATTTATCATAACTCGACGTTGACAGCTGACTCCGAAGATAGAATAGCGGCTCTCGAGCGCGAAATATTCGCGCTTCAAAGTGGTCGACCATTTTCGCGTCCGAACAAAGAGGTTCAAAATTCGGTTCCAGCCACGACAACGCCCGTCCCTGCATTGTCAACGTCTACTGGTACAGTCCCACAACCCTCAACATCTTCATCGACGATGGTCAACCCTTCAACTTCAACTACCGCTCCAACATCGACATCAACCACTTCGCCATCAACCACCATACCCCCAACGCAAACCTCAGTACACCCATACACGTCGGTCAGGGAGAACGCCTATTTGCCACCACACGAACAGAACTTCGCTGGCGCATCAAAGGGTAAGGAAAAAGACGGACCATCGTATGCGACACAGGCACCGGTACAGAACGAGAAAATTGCGCATGATATATTTGTGCGCTCAATGAAGATGCCGATTGTCACGCTGACATCTGAAGAACTACTCTCGCTTTCACCAGAGGTTCAAACAAAATGGAGAGAACAGGTCACACCAAAATGAGTCCCACAATCTGGAAACAATGCAATGAACATGTTTAGTCCTGACGCAATCATTGTGCCTGACACATACGAGACTTATATTAGCAGTCTCCGACCCGGTGAAATCCCTCAGCCTTTCGTTGTCGCTAAAGAAACTTCATCGATTAGATCAGTTATTATGGACGTCCATGGTAACAACCAGGTAGAAAGTGTCGTCGATCCCAGTTCCTCGATCATATCGATGGCCGAAGATGTTTGCCATGAACTCAGTCTAGCATATGACTCCTCGATTAGGCTTCCGATGCAGTCTGCTAACGGGACTGTGGACGAAACACTCGGTTTAGCACGCAACGTACCCTGTGATCTCAGTGGAATCACCCTATACATGCAGATACATATTATTTGGGACCCGGCATACGATATTCTACTCGGATGACCTTTCGACGTCTTGACAGAAAGCATCATTAGGAACTATCGGAACGAAGCGCAAACCATCACAATATGCGATCCTAACTCAACTACAATTCCCTCGATACCTCGATTGCACCATCGTCGAAAAGTAGTTCGAGAGGATTTTCAGCGTTAGAGAATGAAATTCCAGAACAGTGCGCTTTCATCATCTCATTCGACTCTTCTAACTCCTCTATAATTATCGAGCGCACTGCAAATATCCCCAAAATCGACTCCTCCGAAGAATTATCTGCAATGCTTTCCGACTTATATTTATCTGTGTGCGACGAGTTCCATGTTCCTCGAAACACCTCGATGGTGTTTATACCTATGCGACCTTCTTCATTGTCAGTTTCCCCTTCCTCAGTTATTTCTGACAATCCACAGTCTAGTTATTTATCGACAAAGAAAAAGTATAAACCAGTCGCACAGAAGGTCCGCCCAATTGTGGCCGGACTACCCGATCATTTTAGAATTATTCGACACATCGAGGGCAATCCCCTCCAAGACATGCCTCCACTAAATCCCCATCCTCCAATATTCAAACCAACTCCTTGATTTGAAACTCAGCTCAAAAAACTGGTTACAATGATGGATAACATCACTATAAATTTTTGACTCCCCCAGTTAGTAAAGTCAGTAATTTTTGTAATGGTTGCTAAAAATTACTGACTGTAGGGAAAACAGACATGGAAAAATGGTCACACTGAATTTTTCACTTGGGGGTAAGGGCCAATTCTGGCAGGTATGAGTCCTTACATTTTATGATCTATAATCAAATAATGCTAAATACCTGACAATATTTGGTAATAAAAAACCCAATAGTATGCAAAGAATTATTAAATATTAAATCAGCTCATGAAGCTGATCAGAATGATATATAAAACATAAAATACAGGATATAAACTTCATATTTAGCCCTAATAAATAATACCAAGTAGTGGAAACCATTATGTTAATGATGCATCAATGATATTCTGTTCTATTACAAGTTAAACATTAAGGAAGATATAGCTTATGTTCATTGATAACACATAATAACAAATATATAATAATATCTCTTGATTCTGTTCCAGCAATGTGGATTTTTGTTGGACTTCCAACCATTTTCCACCAAGGTCACCTAGTAATTATTGGCATAGCATTAGTATTTTAGATATAGTTTCCATTCCTATGATACCTCCACTACTCTGTTCTCCACTGGTTTCTGACCTAACTCTGCTCTTTAGTATTTAACCTATTTACTTCTGTTTGTATTCTTCAGTTCATAAAGCAACCAATCTCAATCTCTAGTCTCCTCTCCTGTCTCGTACTTCCTCTCAAACTCTGACATTCTTACATTTACCTTTGTCTTGAAATTAGACACAGACAAGGTGAAGGGCGCAATTTCTTATAAGTTGAAGCCAAGTCCTCTCTGATACACCATCGAATATGAGTCTGACAGATTTCCACCCTCAAGTTCAGCACTTAACAATGATGGTCTAATAGTATACAACATTGTTTATAAAAGAACTGACTGAAATAATAAATTGAAACCATACAAACAAGGCCAAATAATTCCAAATGAGATTTCAATAATGGGCCAACAATATATCTTTTTATTTCAAGTTAAATAAAACAAATGGGACAAGAATTGAGTGAGATACAGCATTTTTGATGATTTAATAACAAATATAAACAACCTTTGTTAGCACACCTAAATCAGATAATGTACAAACAGTATATTTTATTTGCAGGTTAAATCAGTTGGATTAAAGAAGAACTAACTGAGATACCACAAACAATGCCAAACAATACCAAATATGATCTCAATGAATGGGCCAATAATGTATCTTCTTATTCCAAGTTAAATAAAACAAATTGGCCAAGAATTGACCAAGATACAGCATTTTGATAATTTAACAAATAAAGATAAACAATTTTGTCATTATAAAATGCCCAAGCTACATACCCTTCTACAAGTTAAACTCAATTGAATTAGAACTGGCTCTGATATAGTCTTTTTGATCTGCTTGATATATTAACAAATAATAGCAAACATCTGTAAATATCCTTTAAGGATAGACCAACAGTATCTTTTTATTTTCAAGTTAAATCATCCAAAATGGATGAAAACTAAAAGAGATACTATATAGGCATGACAACAATGTCAAACAATACCAAAGACTCTTCTGATGATTGGCCAATGATGGGCCAATAGTGTATCTTCTTATTCCAAGTTAAATCAGCCAAGAAATGGGCAAGATACAGTATTTTGATGATTTAACAATTAAAGATAAACAACCTTTGTCAGTGTAAAGTACCAAGCTACACCCTTCTACAAGTTAAATAAACTCAATTGAGTTAGAACCAGCTCTGACATCATCTTTTTGATTTTTTGATATATGAACAAATAATGCCAAATATCTGTAAGTATCTTTTAATAATAGACCAACAGTATACTTTTTATCTTGCAAGTTAAATCATCCAAAATGGATGAAAACTGAAAGAGATACTATATTTAGCCATGACAACAATGTCAAACAATGCCAAATACCCTCCCAATGATTGGCCAATCATGTATCTTCTCATTCCAAGTTAAATAAAAGAAATCAGCCAAGAATTGAGCAAGATACAGTATTTTGATGATCTAACAAACAAATATAAACAACCTTTGTCAGCACAGGGTAAAGTGTCCAAGGTTACATACCCTTCCACAAGTTAAATAAACTCAATTGAGTAAACACTGGCTCTGATATAGTTATGTTCATCGTTTTGATCTATAAACAAACAATCCCAAATACTTGTAAATATTTCCCAATGATAGACCAACAGCAAGTTAAATCGTGCAAATTGGATGAAAACTGAAGGAGATGCTATATTTAGCCATGACAACAATACCAAACAATGCCAAGTACTCTCCCGATGACTGGCCAATGATGTACTTTCCCATCTTTGTGTGCCGTATCTGGGCTCTTATGTTGGCTTGGCATCAAAAAACTCGGGATAGACAGCCTGCACATCTACATAGACAATTTCTTCAGTTGGGATTACATTGACAACCTCATTTGATACCACAGAAAACTGCGTCCTCGCTGTCAAGTTCAGCTGCTGTTGCTTTGGGAAGCAATTGCCTGTCCTTTGGAAGATCACAAGCAAGAACATGGAGAAGCCATTAAGATAATCGAGTTCTGGGTGAACATTAATGCTGGGAGTATCTCCTTGTCACTGACCTCCATCTCTGATGTCATCTTTAATCACACAAAGCGATAAGATACGGTGTGGTATTTCAGTAACTAGAGCTAGCGATATACAGATGATGGTTCAAGGTCAAGAGAGATAGGATAGTAACGAGAGCAAGAAGTCCTGATGTAAGCATGTAAATAAGTCATAACAAATATAGTAGGCTTACACCTTGGGGGCGTCCAGCTTTAACTGAGATGTACCACAAAATCAGTGGAAAATCCTGGTCTCACTGCACCATACCCATTAATGCTGGTGTGATTGCCAATCTTGGCTGGTTGAAGTCAATCATTTGTAGGGAACTGCACAGGTTTTACCTGCGGGTTTCCCATGCTCTTATTTCCTAATTTATTCAAAGAGTTTTGCATGAAAAATCATGAAAAAAAGATTTTCTGGAAGCTTTTTGTTGGCTGTTTGTGATCAAACACATAAAATAATATTTGGGTGACATCTGTCATGTGACAAGGTTGAAAATAAATTATTTTGTCCCTTGTATCACAAGCATCCATTGAATAGCTATCAGAAAATCATTTTTTCATGAGTTTTCATGCAAAACTCATTGAATAAATTAGGAAATAAAAGCGTGGGAAACCCGCAGGTAAAACCTGTGCAGTTCCCTAATCATTTGTTCTGCAATTGGGGTACACTTTGTCAGTTCGGGACTTTGGTCAGATCATGAGGCTGACATGGTAATGTGGACCAACATGAGCTTGCATAATGCACTTGCATTCATTTATGCCAATAGAGGATTTCTCTACCCAATCAATTCACACCCAGCAGGCACCAAAATTGACATCTTCTTTCTCAAACTGGTTGCGATTGTGTCAGCAATTCATCATGCTGGATCTTTAGGCCAACCACCTCGCCGCCTTCTGATCTGGACTGATAGCCTAAATTCTGTGGCAGTATTGAACTCCCTCCATGCCACCGAAGCCTTGCACAATGCACCCTTGTTTGCCATTGCAAGCATTATCATTTGTACTGGAATGGATCTGCATGTCAGACTCATTGAAGGCAAACTGAACACTTGTGCCAACATGCTGTCTCATCTGTTGGTAAATGAGTATCAGAGAAAGTACCCCTCCAACTGTGTCGAATGCTTTGCTCCCCCAAAGGAGTTATTGCTGATGCAATGGAGAGAGTGCTTTTGAGCACTTTGGGGGGGCAGAGAACAAACAGCCAGATGCCTCACCCCCCCATGGATTTTCCTGATTTGGATGCTCACACACTTTATTTGCAGGTCAATGCTATCAAATGCTCAACATCAAAAAACTACACAACTGGTGCCCAGGACTACATTAACTTTTGTATTCTACACTCCCTGCCCTTGGATCCCACATGGACTACACTTTCATGCTACATTGTGTTCTCATCCCAATTCATCGCCTCTGCACCCAAATATTTGATGGGTGTGCAACACTTCTTAAAAGACCTCTATCCTGAGTTCAACAACAATTGCTCCCATCCTCTCATGAAATCTACGATCTGAGGGTCCAAAAAAGTAAGGGCAGACCCCATACTTCGGAAGCTTCCTCTGCACCTAGCTCATCTGCAGTCGTTCATCAATGTTGCAGACTGTACAGGTTCTTTTGATGACTTGCTTATGGCTGTGCTGCTGTCGTGTGCCTTCTATGGCTGTCACTGCATGGGAGAGCTTGTACAGAAGAATGACCAGAGTCTGTTTGATTGGAGAAAAATCATCAAATGAGCATCAGTCTGTTTTGAGGACACACGAGCACAATATCGTCTGCCCTACCACAAAAGTGACCCTTTCTATTGTGGAACCGATGTCATCTTGACTAAGCAGGATGTGGCTAATCCTGTTGCCTTGCTATGGGAATACGTGTCTTGGCATGACCGTCTACATGGTGCCAGGTCTGCATTGTTCCTTTGGGAAAATGGCTTGCATCCTTCTAGATCTTGGTTTGACCTCAAGTTTTTCACCATCCTGGATTGTCGCTATGGTGGTCATTCTCCACGGACTGGTTACACCACTCTTCTCGCCTCACTGGGTCTGTCTGAATCTATCATGCAAGCTGTTGGCCGTTGGTCATCAGATGCCTGGAAAATTTATATTTTCTTAGCATGTCTGCTCCCTCGCCTATATATAAAAATTCAGAGTCAACCTAGGCGAACTCTGTTTTCTGCTAAATTATCTCAACTTGAGTATGCAGCAGAGGTCATTGTAGAGGTGGGTTCCAAAGGTAAGGAGCACATTCGTAGGCCTCTGCACCAAAAATCCCTTTGATCATGCAACTAGCTCCACTATCTGCATCAAGTCTCTGGCCTCCTTTTTGCATGGTCTGGGTTTCGGTGCTAGGGGCTAACAGATGCCGAGACACAGACCATTTATATGCAACTAGGAGGTCCCTGTGTTGCTTTCCTTCTGCTCCCACCTCATCGACAAGCAACACAGGTAAGTGTCTGTGCTTTTTCACAGTTTCAGTCTCTCACACTTGCAGTAGTTGATTATCTAAGGCCCACCTTAGTGATATCATCTAGTCACATTGTGAGAGCTCCAACTGTTTCTTGAACAATCCTTTCAACTAGGTTCTCACTTTACAGGATTCACTGGTACTATTTTATAGCTATCACTATTGTGCCCAGTTGAATCTTAACAAGTGAGTGGTGTCCCCACCATTGCCTATCTGATCTGATTTCTCACTCAGCCCATCCTCCACTCCCTTTTCTTTGGTACTTCTAGGAGTGTAACTTAGTTAGCTACATTAGCATGTCTGCTCCCTCGCCCATATATAAAAATTCAGAGTCTGCCTAGAACCTCTGTTTTCTGCTAAACTATCTCAACTTGAGTATGCAGCAGAGGTTGGTGGGATTGCCACGTCCCCACGAGAGATGTCGATATTTGGTGCACGTGACCACTTTAGGGTATGCTTTTTCTAGCACATCTACAATGAAAGTCTTGTATAACAACAAGGAGATGCCCAGTTGCCAAAGACCAGATGTGTTACAATGAACAGCTTACCCTCGATCTTCACCACTTGATGAAGCTGAAAAATGGGATGAGCTGGCAAATTAAGGAAGGCAGACACAACCTCAGATTTGAAAGTAACCAGACATTTTCCCAGGTTTGCAGCTCAAGCGTCATGAAGTGTCTGGCTGAAAGTCCTCATATTGTCATACTTGACTTTGGCTTCTGAATGAGGAATGTTATCATTAGTTCCAGAGCAAGAGTGGTCTGTGACAATGCATGGCTTCTTATTTTGCCAGACCACAAACATTGGTGAGACCTTCATTCCAGGTAGAAGTTCAGGGTTTTCCAAAGATGTGGACCATTGCCCTGCAGCAATCTCCTGGTCATAAAAGGCTCGAATGGCTTCTGCATCGTCAGGGTTGCAGTCATAACTTGGGATGACTTCCTCAAGCTTGACTTTCCATTCACCTTCATCAAAAGACCAGAAACCCTCATGCAGGCCATTCATGACTGATTTTACAAAGGGCTGGTTTGGGTGGTCGGTCAATAGCAATTTGAATTTGTCAATGTCAAAAGGCATCTCAACTTTGATTGTGTTGCCTAACAAGTGAAGAGCCTCTTGGATCTTTGGGTCATCTAAGAGATGTCAAGGTGTAGTGGTTTTAATGTAGCATAGTGAAGTAAGTACAAATTTGATAATACAAGGTTGTGTGTTTGATTCCTGATAATGGCATTCTCTAGTTTCACTAATAGGCAATTCAGAATATCAATAAACAAATAACAATGCAACACAAATATTCTTTTCGTTCTGCGATCAAGCCGATTTTGACCAGATGCCAGCCACGGTTGCAACAAGAACTCATTGATTATTTGTGATTGTGATTTCATTTCTGATCGGACTGCGGTAACAACCAGTCAGAACTGTGATAGAAGCATGACCCATCACAGTTCTAGCACACGAAATTCTAAGTTCACTCGATAGACAGTTTAATATGCTCGAAATTCTCTTGCTACGAGTTACAGAACGGCTCGTGTATATAGGTAGAAAATCGGGGAAGTCGGGCACTAAATATACGAAGTCCAGCTCGTCATCAAGTTGTAAGCAGAAAATGTAAGAGTACAGTAATCAAAAGGCAGGGCAAAGGGTAAGGAATTGGAAATAAAAGTGTATCGTCGAATGAGAAGAAGATTAAGAATAGGAAGAAAAGTAGGTCGAAGAGTAACTAAGCAACGGGGTGAGAGTAACGGTGAATGGATCGGAAATCACGTAACGGGGATAACGCGTCTCTTACAAGAACCTATTTTAGAAAGTTCCGACACATGATCGACCGATTTGCCACCCTTGGATCCTCTGGTCGTTGTTGATTCCGTTGCTGAGTCGTGGGAACTTGTGGCACCGTTTTTCAACATCATGCACTTCAACTCGTCGTTTGCACCACCACTAATGATGATCGATGATCTTTCAAACCCTCAAGGTGAGTATGCCATGTGTTATTTCTATCAACTATCTTTCTAGTTTCGAGCTGGACCACACCACAACAACGGTGGTGAATGGGAATGGCTGCATCGTTCAATTAATGACCAAGAACGGACCCTCATCCGGAATCAGTCCCACTACACCGGGATTGGCTGTGAGAACCTCAGGAACCACACGAACGGGTACAGGATTGGCTCGAACAACAAGTGCGACGCGGACGCCCTCACGCCGATATGCTTGTATGCCGCCAACCGGAATGGGGAAAAAATTAGGGTCAACATCGACGGAATCGATGCCAGGCGACACTGAAATGGCTACATTGATTATGGCACTGGTGTTGTTAACGACACGAATGACTCGGTCACCCATGATGACTTTCACCTGTTCCATACACAGTTAACATGGATGAAAACAAAATACGATAGCGTACAGATGGTCAAATGAGAAGTTGGCAAGTAAATGGATTTGGAAGAGCAAGATATTGAACAGGCTGCAAGTCTATTACAGTGTGTTAGTGTCAATAGCAAATAGATGATGAGGAAGACTGCGCACTCCGGGAGGTATGAGACGAGTTGGTGAGTAGAACCTCGAGCATACTAGCACTGTATTTATATGCCCTGAATGTTACGCATATTGATTCCTAAAGTATTCGATACAGAATGATGGAATTCAATCACGATGAACATGCATTTTACTGTTTGACAGGACCTCGAACGCGGGGATACTCGAAATGCCATCACCAATGTACGAGAAGGATCTAGGATAAATCCGAGCAGACGGCTTTCGTCACTCTCTTGCACCAGTGCTGCCCTCTAGTTAGGGGCCCTGAATGAAAATAACAATAATTGGGATTCTGGAGCTGGGAAAGCACGTGGAAATGGGTGGGAAAGTAGCAGGTGTTGTCGAGGCGGACAAGGTGAATGGTGATGTGCTCCCTTTCCCGTAAAGTGTTGCCAGCAGCTCCGGGAGGAAAGTTCAAAGTTGTACGTGGCATCATTCATGCCAGAGCAGCTAGTCTATAATATAAACCGAAGTTGAAATTGTTACCCCCGAAAACGTCTAAATCTAGTAAGTAGACTCAGCCGGAGTCGGTATTATCCGAGGTCCTGTATTATGGAGATACCTCATGTTGTTTCGGACCTGTATCAAGATGACCCTTTCTCGCTAACTATTTTACCGTGATCAGTGGTTCTGAGGTAACTTGAAGTTGTCCGATCCGTTTCACGTTGAATGTACATATTGGCTTCCTTCCGCATTCATTCAGCGGCCCAAACGTGGCTTGGAAAGTTGGACCATGATGAGTCAAATGCATCATCAAACACAGTCTTGACGCGCGGGTTAGTGAAGTTTCCCGTAGTTGACATAAACCATGGTGTAGTAACAGAGAATATGAATGAGAGCATTTCACGTCAGATGTGCTTCCCATGCTTCCATTGATTCGTACAGGCGGTACAGCGGCCAAAGTAACGTGGCTTGGTCCGCGACTTAAATGATGAATGATGCACTGATGTGTCACATACTTACAAGCTCCTTGGAACAAGCACTGTATTACAGGAAAGCGAGCACGCGCATTACATCAACATATCACCGTTGAACCACCTTGTCCAAACCTTGTCCGCCTCCGAGTCGACAAACACCTGCCACTTTCCCACCCATTTCCACATGCTTTCCCAGCTCCAGAATCCCAATTATTGTTATTTTCATTCAGGGCCCCTAACTAGAGGGCAGCACTGGTGCAAGAGAGTGACGAAAGCCGTCTGCTCGGATTTATCCTAGATCCTTCTCGTACATTGGTGATGGCATTTCGAGTATCCCCGCGTTCGAGGTCCTGTCAAACAGTAAAATGCATGTTCATCGTGATTGAATTCCATCATTCTGTATCGAATACTTTAGGAATCAATATGCGTAACATTCAGGGCATATAAATACAGTGCTAGTATGCTCGAGGTTCTACTCACCAACTCGTCTCATACCTCCCGGAGTGCGCAGTCTTCCTCATCATCTATTTGCTATTGACACTAACACACTGTAATAGACTTGCAGCCTGTTCAATATCTTGCTCTTCCAAATCCATTTACTTGCCAACTTCTCATTTGACCATCTGTACGCTATCGTATTTTGTTTTCATCCATGTTAACTGTGTATGGAACAGGTGAAAGTCATCATGGCTCAAAGAGCTATTCGTGTCGTTAACAACACCAGTGGCATAATCAACGTCATCGTTTCACTCGCATCTGATGATCCCGCCGGTTCTTTGAATGAATTTTACCCCATTCCGGTCAGTGGCATGCGAACATACCTGCGGGAGGGCCCCCGTACCGTTATTGTTGTTCGAGCCAACCCGGTACCCAGCGGCGTGGAACCTGAGGTTTTTGTAGCTAGGCCAGGTGTGATAGACCCAGTTGGGGGTACGGATGCAGGTCCGTTTGTGGTCATTAATTGAGCTGTACACAAGCTGTACATAGTGCGGGGTGAAGATGGTTTTCTTGAGTATTAGATAAAGCGGTCTGTGACTCCTACCTTTGCCAATAATATTGTTTGTGATGCATGAATTGTACGGTTTCACGACGTCGAGGCAGTTGAAAAAATTCGTAGGAATAACTAAGTCGAGGAATTGCATCAGTTGTTGCAAACACCCCAAGTTGTCCGGTCAGTTTGATTGAGGGAAGGAAGCTGATGTGGATGCCGCAGTCCGGTTCCGAACCAAAGTTCGAACCTGAACTTCATCAGGGAATTCTACATTTGCGAAATATCAGCAAATTATCCATTCTAGTAAATTCTCATAACCCACAATATTCTAGAGACATTCAAACAAACTTGATCATCGTCAAGTATTCCTTCAGTGTTGTGATAATCACAGGTAATCAACACTTTTTTTTTTGCATACATTGGGGTTCAAACCCTAGACGACAAAATATTTCATTCAATTGAAACCCTTGGCTATTACACTACAGTGGTATTATTGATTTATCTTCCCAACAGACCTTGTTTCCCCGATGTGGGGAGTGTGGAACAAAAATCTCGTGAAGTCATTTCCAACTCCACACATCATGAAAACTTTGGTTCGGACTCCAGCTGTAGGACTCCTCACCGGGACAAATCCATTAATCACATGACAGTTCCTAGATCTTTGACGTGTAAACAAACAACAACAACAACAACAACAACAACAACAACAACAACACCACCACCATCACCACCCACCCCACCCTCAAATCGTTGCTCTGTTGTCCCAGTGCCGGCTAGAGTGGCCGCCTGTTGCATCGTTAAATTATAGAAGGCCTCACTGTCTAAATGCAGCACATGAATTGGCGACCTGTGTCATTGATGCAAACGAAGCCCGATTTTATCACCATCCCCTACCCACATAAACCATTTATCAACCACTACCCTTATCCTCCCAATGTTGACTGCTATGTCACACCACGTATTTCTCGCCCTTGATTCTTCAACACACTCATTCAATTTGCACACTTGTGGCCATGTCACCCAGTCATGTCACCCAGCCACATCATACTTTGCCAGTTCGCTGTCAGACAGTCGTTCAATCCATGCTGTTGCATTTATGCTTTCATTTTATTCAAGAACACCCTTCCTTTTTTTAACCCTTTCGACAATCGCTCAATACACTCACAGATGGCCACGTCACCCAGCCACGTCGTACTGCGCATGTTCAGTCCAGTCCACACTGTTGGGTTGAATGTTTCTACACCTTTCACTTCACATTCCTTAAGTTTTAACCTTTATTTTTCATTTCTTATGTGGTTGTTGCCAGCCGGTAGCTTTTCCCATTGGGTTTTTGATGCACCCACGACTGAGCATTTCATATCTGCCTTACTTCATACTACCTACCTTTATTTCTACTTATATGTTTGCCATCTGAAGAGGTGTCCATAATATTGGTCCGTCGAGGCATGTCCTTAGCTCTAGTTAGCATAGGTGGATATCAAGCAAGTAACAAGTAACAATGAGTTTCTTTCAAACTTTCTGTTGAAATTAATTACTAATATTGTTACATGTTGCATATGCATATTCTCCCACATTAATTTACCAATATTGTTATATGTTTCATAAGCATATTCCTCTGGAGTCATGTGATATCCTTATTATTGTGTATATAAGGAGAACCTGTACCATAGTAGGAATACAGTGTTCTTACCTCTGCTAACCTTAGCTGTAAGTCTAACTAAACCCCAGGTAGGTTGTAAGGAATGTGCTGTCTCTTCTGCTCCAACACTTTCACTGTTTTCCATGTCGTCATGCCTGTTGTCAACATTGCGTCACCTCAACTAGACTCTCCCTCACATCTCCCTGTATTTATTTCTAAGGCTTTGAAGTTCTCTTTTACCAGTTCTGGTAGGTGCTCCACCTCCTTTTTAAGGGTCTTATGTTGTTCAGTTCTTAGTCTTGCAGATGATGGCAGTAATGGTTTATGTGCTTTTTGATGATGCTTTATACCTTTTGGAGGAGCATAACATGGTTGAGTCAGTTTTGTAGGCCTGGGCATCCCCATGGCACTAGAGTCGATGAAGACAAAGACAAATAATTTGTTAGAATGACTTACATCCTTGAATTTGAAATATCTCTATGTTTTTTCTCCAGCTATTATGTCTGTCAACAAAGTGCCATCAGTTCATCGTCGCACACATTGCTGTGTTCTCCTGTCCTCACCAACTCCTGCTGAGGACATAAATTCAGTCCTTGCAAATTTACCACTGTCTGATCCTCCGAGCAATGTTTCATCAGATAGCAATGAGGATCCTTAATATGCTGATACATTGGAACTTGGAAGATGTCCCCCTTCATGAACTTCTGAAGCAAGAGGTTGAATGTGACTCAAGTCCTCTAGACTTAAGAACACTACTCTAGTGCTTGAGCCATAACCACTGACACAGCTCTTCTTTACCTGTAGAAGCAACAGTTTTGATACTCTCTAGTGAAGACACAATCATATTCACTTCCAAAACCAAGAGGCAAGTACTGGAGAAGCCAAGCAGGCTGATACTCTAGTCCAAAAAAAGCAAAAGTAGCTGAGCAACAAGTGCAGGAAAGATAGTGAGAGGCAGACAGCAAGTTTCAAAAAAGCACAAGAAGAGGCATGCAAGGCTGAGGTGTTTGATGGTATGCTGGCAAACCTACAAGAGCAGGGGTACAGTCTGGCCAATTTTCTTGAATATATTTTCAATGCAGCAAATTTGCATGGCTTTGATTGGTGTTGGCTAGGTTTCTTTGCACACAGGGGCATTGTAGAGAAGATTCTTGGTTATTGACAATGTTGGGAAACAGCCCCATTACCTAATAAAATTTTATTTTAATTTTATTACATCAAATTATGCTACACTTTGCTAGCTCTATGATGTCAGGGGAGTCAACAGGTAAAGGGTTGTGAGCAAGTCCTGCAAATTCTGGCACAGTAAAGGTTGATGCCTTTGGGTCGATCATGACAGTGAATGCTCGACTGTTAATATCTTTCACACTGACAGGGACCTTGGGGGTACTAGTGGGCAGTGGGTTCTTCTCACAAGCCACCTTGCAAGTGGCGATTAATTCCTCAGTGACTTCCCAGCCATACCACTGCCAGGTTTAATGCAGTACTGCTTCGTGTGCCCCTGCTTCCCACAGTTTGTGTTGGTACAAGTTGGTGCATTAGAGAACTTGGAAGGCTTGGGCTGTGCTGCAAGGGTGATGTGGGTTTTAGAATCATTGCAGTGATCATTCTCAAGTAGGGACTGCTCATTCTCCAGGAATAACTGGATATCCTTAGAGCCATATGGAGCTTCGATAGAGGAAGCAGTGATGTCTCAAGAAATAATGGCACGGGGAAAATTGTCACTAAAGGAATTGAGGAGAGTGATGCAGCAGAGGAGGTTGGCTTTTATGTCACCCATGGCAAAGGCGCATTCTATTACTGCACAAATCTTTTCTGCTGTCTCAGGAAGTGGCATGTCCTTTGTGCATTGAATGGAGAGTGCTTGTTGCAGAAGCTGGACCTGGCAGAATGGCCCTTCCTTCTGATGGCAGTCCTGAAGAATCTTCCAATTGACCTCAGGGCCCTTCTTCATGTCCAGGAATTGTCACTCAGAGGAAGAAACACTGGACACAATAAAAGCATACATGAGGCAGGAATTTGCCCTCCAGTTGGCAAGTGCATGGAGCTCAGTAGGGGTGGGCTCAGGTATATCACCCATAACATACTCATAAAGGCCATTGAGAGGTAAATCAATAATGATTTCCTTGCACCATTCTTTGTAATTAGATTTGAGTTTGTCAAGCTTCTCCCCGGTATATTGTACAGAAAGTTTGATAAGAGAAATGGATGGGGGGTCAATAGTATTGGTACCCATGGTAGAAAATCAATGGTTAATGGATGATGAATTGTCAAAGGGAGAGTAGGGAAACACAATGGTAGACAAGCAGAGTTTGTGAAAGACAAAGGGCAGATCCAAGATTAAAGTGATTGGGGAAATGGATCAAAAAGATATGACGTAGTGGAACATCGAGTGGCTAGGATACTTTCTTCCATTGTTCAAAAATGATGGGAGTGGCCCATAACCTGTAGAAAGTGGATCCTAGTACAATCAAGATTGTGCCCAGTCGCTGTATAAGTGACTATATTAATGTGTACTGTACCCAGTACAATCAAGATTGTGCTGCAGGTACAGTAAGTATGGATCAATAAATAAGTAACTAATGAAGCTCACCTCAGTCTCTGTATAAGTGACTGAGGTGGTAATGTAACTACCAAACATATATATATGTGTACTGTGTAACAAAGGACAGGTATGAACAAAAATGAGACAAGGGGGAACTGTGCCCTGGATCAACCATGCATATCAAAGGAAATGCTGAAAATAGCACATGCATCAAACACATCAAAAGCGAGACTCATGGTGCAATTTCAACAGTCTACATCAAATATAGTCACTTATACAAGGACTGACATTATTCTTGTATACTCTAGGATTGATTCTCTACAGAATCTGCTGGGTCAATAGTGTTCAGTTAAGAGCCTGAGGGAGAAAGAGCGAACATGTCACATGATCATGACACATCATATTTCTACGTGCCAAATTTTACCTCTGTACACTACACTCATTCCTCATCGACCTCCAAATTCAATTCAATCTGTGCAAACAGTACAAAACAGATACTCAAGTTACATAGTACATGATTACTTGAAGCTTGATACACCAGGATACACCTTCCATGATGAGTTTGCTAAGGGTAGATAAAATTATGACGAAGTATGGAAAGCGAGAGTGATCAGCTGAGTTTTGGTCCACCGTTGCCTTGATATGGTCAGCGATCACTCTATAACGGTCTGCCATGATCCTTGAATGTCCCGGAGCCTCCAATATCCAAGCACAAATTCAAATTTATTATCTAATATCTAACATCAAACATCTTCAATTACTGGTTAGCAGATAGCAAAACTCGTGTTGAAGGAGAGCATAATCATCTTCGTAAACATAAGTATTGTATCCTTCCGTTATGCAAATGCTACAGTCTATCAGAAAAAACCTAAATATCTCCAATGCAAGGCTTTTTCAAATGTTCAATTTCTGCCATGACATCCACCTTATTCTCTCTGTCATGTAAACCCTCTTCAACATATCGGCGCTTCTTCATATCGCGGCTAATTTCTATGTAAGTCTGCTGTTTCAGATGGGCATCAATCACTTGTTGAAGTACTGAAAATGGAATGGTGATTGTGGGCTTGTCTTGATCCTTGGGTGGTGATGTGCGATAGAGGTGTCGGTTCAGAATGTTGATTGCTGTAGGCCCGTTTATCTTTTTGGGGAAAATCTATATTCCAAACATAGATGTTAGTGCATGGCAAGGTATTTTAGATGAAAGGAACTTCCTGTATACAGAGATTGTTGAGAAACCATGAATTTTACATACTTCCCATCGAATTTTGATACACAATAAAACTTGGTGGCAGGGGGGACAACATGGTCCTCGGCCTCATCAGCATACTCATCGCACCTTGTTAGGTGGTTCAATAATTGTGAGCCTGACTCTTCCAACATTGCGAACATTTCGGCGTAGTCTGCTTCCCAAAAGATGCATATCACTTTTTTCAAGCCTTGCAGTTGTCCACCCGGAGCATAGTCATGCTCAATCTTTATACCAATTGCTAGCCGCACCCTGCCGAGGGAACAAGCAACAAATCGGGCAAGATCGCATGCAAGCGTCGTCACATCCTCGCTATAGGCCACTTCCCAGACAACTGTTGGCCATGCTTGTGTTAGGGGTTGCTTCGTGGGGTGATCCTCGTACAGGCTGAAGTCAGGACTCTTCACGCCGTCTTCCAAGTCAACATCTGTGGAGCCTCCGAGGCGAACAAAGCTTGTATCGAGGTGGAACAAAGAGCGACCTTCAGTGTCATTGATGTTGACATTGAAAAAGAGAGAGGACATGATCTCATGTCCAAATGTTGGGTAGTGCACGATTAACTTGTCCTCCGAAAAATTGATCCTGTGATGCTGTTAGATTTTGCATGAACTAGAGAAACTCAACATACCTGATATTCTCCCAACCTGGCAATTCAGATGCTCTAGACCTTTCCCGTAACATATGAACAATCTCTGATGAGATACCCTCAATAGATATCTTGTGCTCTCCAGCTGTCCCAGCCTTCCCATCCAGAAGTGGCTTCAACCTAGATAAAACTTGATTGAAGGATAGATTATGGGTTTCATCGGTAGATTCTACCAAGGGATGAGGTGTAGAAGGGGAGATTGCAGTACAATTGGTTGGATCAGATGCAAGAGATGATGGTAGACATTGTGAGTTGTCAAGAGAGTCTAACGAGGAGCGAGGTGTTGGAAGGCCAGTAGCATCATGACTAGTGGCAATGGAATTGCCAGGATTCGAGTTCTTCGCAGAAACTGTTTTGCTTTGGCCTACTGAGGGTGTCGCTGTCTGACCACACACATTAGAAGTTACCCTGCCACTGTGTTTCGAAGGAGATGGTGGTGGAGTATGAGGAAATGAGGATTCAAAACTCAAATGTGTAGCCAGTCTAGTGGCATTACTATGATCCAGAAGTCGATGGGGTAGCATCTGTGAATGGTGCGACTTGGCAGCATTGGTGTTGAACGTCGAACCGTGATTTCTAATAGTAAGTGATTGTTGATCGTCACACCATTAGGCATGACTTCAAGTTGATCCCAAACTTGAGAATGCCATGAAAAAACCAGCACAAGCCTTGTTGTCAGTACCTTATCTTCTTAGCCTGGGTGAGTCTCCTGCAATCTTCATTCCCGCAAACCATTCATATAACCTTTTTTTAGCTCTGGACGAAGACATTCGTGGACCATTCCTGAAGTACTTCGAAATGGGGTGTTCTGATGTTCAAATCACAGAACTGCTCAAGTTTCATTATAATACTGAGACTTATGGCTTGAGGTAAGAACGTCAGTTGTTATCCAAGAGCTCTCATAAGATGCCATTCCAGTGTTATCATGGTTCGAAGACTATGGAAGAAATGGCATCTCTTGTTGACTCGTCAACAAAAGCACACTATGGAATCAATCTACAATCAAGTCCTTGAAATCCACCGATGATTCCCACTACGCAGTATAGAATCTATCTGGAAGTCACTTCGAACAATGCATGGTGTATGTGCCCCATGGTGAGCACGATTCTCATCTAATGTTGTTATTATTTCTGATGATGATTGTTTAGAGAAGTCATCGGTCATCTTCTGAACACTGTAGAACCTGACCAAGTTGCTGAGTGCCTCTGGTGTGGTTTCAAGCGGAGGTGCTTTTGGGCAGCAGGTGTCAATGATGTATGGCCTCAGGATCAACATGACAAGTGGGGCCGGTTTGGTCTGTGGTTGCATGCTGGATTAGAAGCATTCTTGGGCGAAATCAATTGGCTCAAAATCTGGTGGACGAACAAAAATCCAAGGCTTGTAGCAAAATACTATATTGATGCGTGTTGGCAAATCGGTGGTAGGCTGTTTAATCTGGCACTCAGGATTTACTTATGAACCCTGTCCGACAGGTATTCCAGTTATAACTCAAAGCAACCCTGGCACAGAAAATTATGGAGTGGCCAATGCACAAACAGTAATGCGACATCGCCTTGACCCAAACCTTGTAGATACTCTACAGCATCGCTTTGCATTGGGGCATAACAACATAGTTTCAGAAATAAAGTGGTCAGTCTTCCGTCACGACTTTTCTCCAGGTTTCCAGGACATGTTGGAGCATGGTGTACAAAGTGGTTGGTATGATGTGAATGATACTCTCGAGAAGTGAGTTAAATCATCCTTGTGTAGTTGTACATTAACATTTCCCTTCTGCAGTCTTCTTTTCTGCTGGATTGCAATTCCCTGGCTGCAGATGGAAATTAATGACTGGGTGAAGTTCAAAAACTTGATGGCTCCACGCACTGTCAGGAACAAAATCTTACCACATGGAATTCCTGCTCTGATACGCACTCATCCATCTCATTTTGGTGCAATGGATTTCAAGGTTCATTTATCACATTCTGTGTCTCACTTGAGCCTTACACCATTAACACATTAGATACCTGTCCCTTCCGAGCTTTTAGATGAAGTTGAAGCTCTATATGCTCCACAAGACCATCCCGTATTTGAACTGGTGCCCCACACTTTTCATGAGCATGCCGATAACCTCTATGCAGCAATTGGACAACCAGCGATTACCGTGGAGACCTTTTGGGATATATATCTCGATCTCCTGAAATAGCTTTGTGATGGATGTGATGAAGAACTTACAAACATTCTCAGTAGCCATCAGCAAAGCACACACCTGGACCCGGATATGCATCTGTTGCCAAACATGGATCCATTCCATTTAGGTCAACCACTCGATGTTGGAGGAAATATCAATTACATTGGTGGCTTGGATACTTCGGCACTTCTAAGTGCGCCCATGCCTGAGTATGCTGACTTCACAACTGATGAAGAGACCGATGACGATGATTAATCACTGCTTTTGTATTTTTTTAACTTCAAATATATACTCTGACAAAGCTTCACAATTCTATTGTATCCAAGTATGATGTGTATTAAAAGATTAACTAAAGGTAGGGACTGTCAGAAGATGAATGAGCTTGAAAAAGTAAAAGAGTGCAAAAAAAAAATGAAAAGAATTTGAAAAAAAAAAGGAGCATGAAAAAGAGCGTGAAAAAATGAGCGTATTAAAAGCTTAACTAAAGATAGGGACAGATGAAACCTCAGCTCTGGGATGACCAAATGAAAGAAGCATGAAAAAAAACGAAAGGAGCATGAAGAAAAAACAAAAGAATCATGAAAAACTTGAAGTGTGAAAAACAAGTGCTAATTTAATTAGACAATTCAGTTATTTCACCCTCTTCCTGTTCTTGTAAAGTGAATAACAATTCCTTCAGACTTGGAAGCTCGAAAAACTTGCAGAACACATTGCAAACGTGTTCAGTAGGAAAAGTGGCATGAGTTGATGAGAGGTTTCCATCAGAAAAAATAAGTCCTGTATCCCTGTAATATTTCAGTTTAAAATCAAGTACGAATTAGGTTTGGAAACGTATGATGCAGTTATTATTTGGGGATCTGTCAATAGACATATGCCACCTAAAAAAGTTAGTATATATGTCACAGGTTCATCACTTGTGCTGGATTTACCTTGGAAGTCCCCAATGAATGCGAGGCCCCTCATCTTCAGATATTGCATGTGTTGAGAAAAGGTGAGGAAGTTAGGTCGATGCACAGCAGTATCACTGAGGAAATCAAATGGTTTCGCTGAACCATTCCCAATGTACTTCACAAATCTTCTGTCAACCACTTCGTCGATAACTTCCTCCACCATATATACTTCATGTGTTGCATCAACAATAACAAGTGCATTCTTCACGAAACACATTTTCGGGATCAAGAAGTTGGGTTTACCATGTGCCTCGATGTGTTTATTGATGAAGTCATAAACGATTCCCATGAGAGCTGAAGCCCAGCGCAGGCAATTGATCTCTGCGCTAAGTTTAGTGATCTGTGTGTGCATGTCATAGACGCATCGAGCCCCTGATGCCTTGCATAGATACAAACACTGTTTAATGCAGACGGAAGTGGAACCAGAAAAGACTGGCTGACTCAAGTGACCAAATAATGCCCTTTTGAAACCACCATATTTTGGTTTCGCCTTTGGATCGTAGATCAGCACCAAAGTGACAGGGCCTTGACAGTTGTTAATGGCCTCAAATGGGCGTGCATAACTAATAAGGTTGGAAAAAGTTGTCGCTGCAGTTGGGTAGAGCATGCATTGCATAGATGTGGTACTTACTAATGATAGGACAAGATTATCAGATTAGTGTCTCAACATGAAGAAAAAGGTATGTACAGATGGATCTCACATTCTTCCTGGACAGTGCCATTTGGGCTTCAAGCGCTCGTTGTACATCAGCAGCAGTCGGTGAGCCTGGATCATCATCATCTGCTGGTAACCTGAGTTCAATAGCATCCAAGGTTGGCTCACTAAGGCGTCGCTTGGCCTGAGGTGATGCGATGCCCACTTTCTGTTATCGAGCAGATTTAGCTTTCATGGTTTGTTCTTTGTTAGATTTAGATTCTTACAGATAGTTGATGCTTCCTTGAGCGCTTTCAAGCTACAAGTTCATGTGGAGATGGAAATGACTCTTTGACTTCACCTTTGTCATCCAGTTCCATGATGTATGAGATTGACATCTTCTGTGTTGGTTGTTGCTTGGGTGCATGGATGATCTGTGTCGTGTTGGTGGATCAAACACACAAATAGACAGATTGGACATACCAGATGACTTCCTACATCCTCTAGACGTGCCAGAATCTCTGCATACCTGTCGTATACCAGTTCTAGATACATCTCCAGCACTTTGTTTGCTTGAAATTGTACTGTTTTTGTTTTTCCTTTGGGCAGAAAAAATTTGGACGAGATTGCACCAACGTCCTCGTTATCAGGTCCTGCAGGAATCAGCTCTACCCAATCTTTGAACCGGAGTCAAAGATCTTCCAAAGCCAGGCTATCGTCTTTGGACCATTTGGCAAAAAGGGGAAGCAGAGTGAAGTATGCGATGGTCTTGAGTTCCCGAACACCGATGTAAACTGGTATGTTAGAGATCGTTTCCGATATGTTCTGAAACTGTAGATTAGACTGGGAAATGGATGGTTTGTAATTCTCTCATGCACTGAGACAATAGAAGGGTTCTTGTGACCTGGCTTCAACAACATCATGGTGACTTTGACAACAACAACCTCGCCACCATGCACTGACATCGCTTTCTGTGCAAAAAATTGTCACATGTCATCGTATAACTTATGTGCTTCTTGATAACCAGGTTTTATGGGAAAACTAGGGTCTGCTACAAATTTCGGGACAATGATCGGGCGTGTCAAAACACCTCGACCATGATGACTGGATCGTCCATCGTTCTGCTTGGAGCTGGAGCCACGCTTTGGCCACGTATCTCTGTTTATGATCGACTCCCGAGCATCTTTCTGCCTCAGTGAACTTGGACCTCGTGGTGGCAGCATTGATGCATTGAAATGGACTGGGTGGTTTTCACCTGTCATTATCATTAGTCCCCAAGGTTTTGTCCACATGACATCCTTTTGTACCTTGTCTTTGCGCTTCAGCTACAGCTTTGCGGATATTCTGATGGCTCACTTCTTGCGCAACCGGAGTGATCTGCACAGAAGCTGAAGCGCAACCTATGATAATAACTTATTAGGTAACAAAGGGTTTCCAATAGACTGAAACAAACTCAAGGCAAGCTCATGCTGGCAAGTATCAGTCTTTCTGAGATAGTGTTGACGGCAGCCAACACAGATTCTTCTCCCCCTCCCATCAGGTTTCCTGTCTTGCATAAAGTAGAGTTCGGTTCCAGTTTCGAAGGACTGAAAGCAACGCTGACAGACGACGGAGTTTTCAACACCAGTCATGAAATCGGCAACTTCAACATTGGACGACATGGTGAGTGGAGGTCATGTGAAGAAATTTTTTTGGGTGGTTCGATTTCTTTAGTAAGAATTCGGAGTTCTATGTTTCCAGAATAACTATTACATTCTCAGAAACATCCCATCATTCAGCAAACTACTTCACCAGAACACGGCTTTTCAATCCACAACCTTTATTCACTTACAATCTTTCTGCCAGATATGCAACACTCCTCAATTCACAACTCATTTTACCTCGCATTGGAGATATTTAGGTTTTTTCTGATAGACTGTAGCATTTGTATAATGGAAGGATACAATACTTATGTTTACGAAGATGATTATGCTCTCCTTCGACACAAGTTTTGCTATCTGCTAACCAGTAATTGAAGATGTTCGATGTTAGATATTAGATAATAAATTTGAATTTGTGCTTGGATATCGGAGGCTCCGGGACATTCAAGGATCATGGCAGGCCGTTATAGAGTGATCGCTGACCGTATCAAGGCAACGGCGGACCAAAACTCAGCTGATCACTCTCGCTTTCCATACGAAGATTTAAATTGTGATTCATTGTGGCTAGTGTGGCGAAAAAATTGAGTTGTGGAAACGATGGCTCCACACTGCCACTGCATACATGCCAGTGTCACGCTGCCAGTCAGATACGATTTTCCTGATGGGCTTGCATCCAAATCAACAGAATGGAATTGCATTTACTGAACGAATATTACTGAATAGAATCAAGGAAGGAAGCGAACAGGTAGGCACATCTGGCGTGAATTGGATCGGACCCCTTGAATTTACCTCAGACTGATCAATCGATCACGGTGAAATAAATAGTTATGTAGTGAGAAAGTGTCATCTTGATACAGACTCGGTCCGAAACAGCTTGAACATGCGATGGTCCAAAGACCATAAGTCTAGAGGCATGTCCGTCACGGTGTGAATACAGGACCTCGGATAATACTTACCGCTTCCCGAGGCTAGATCTAGACGTTTTCGGGGGTAACAACTTGTTTGGTTCGGTTTATAGGCTAGCTGCTCTGTCATAAATGATGAATGACATTAATGATGCGTCACATACCACTTTCCTCTGAGCTGCTGGCAACACGCACGATACGGGAAAGCGAGCATGCTCGTCACATCAAGATATCACCATTCACCATGTCCATCTCGACAACGCCTGCCACTTTCTCGCCCTGTTTCTTGACGTGCTTTTTCCAGCTGCAGACTCCCGATTTTTTTTTTTCATTTAGGGTCCGCAAAGGGCAGATAGCGAGCGGCAGGAGCTCTGAAGGAGGCAGCAATGCAAGCAAGTGATGAAAGCCATCTTCTCGGGTTCAGATACCTAGATTCTGCTTGCACATTGGTAACGGCATTTCGAGTGTGTGTCGCCGCGTTCGAGGTCCTGTTTGGGTCCTGTCAAACATTAAAATGCATGTTCATCACGATTGAATTCCATAATTTTTTATTGAATATTTCTAGGAGTCGGAGAATCAATGGTCAACATTCAGGACATAAATACGCCAATATGCTCGCGGTTCTACTCACCAACTCGTCTCATACATCCTGAAGTGCGCAGTCTTACTCATCATGTATTCGCTATTGACACTAACGCACTGTAATCGACCTGCAGCTTGTTGAATATCCTGGAGCCTCTTCCAAACCCGTTCACTTGCCAACTTCTCATTTGACCATCTGTACGCCACTGCATTTTTGTTTTCATCTGCGTATATTAAGGTTAAATGTGTATGGAACAGGTGAAAGTCATTATGGCTGACCCATTCGTTCGTATCGTCAACAACACCAATGGCATAATCAACGTAGCAGTTTCAGTGTCGCCTGCCGATCCGGCCGGTGTTAATCCTGAATTTATCCCCATTCCGGTTCATGGCATGCAAGCATACCGGCGCAACGCCACCCGCGTTGCACTTGTTGTTCGAGCTGATCCTGTACCCGATGGTGTGGTACCTGAGGTTCTCACAGCTGTTCCCGGTGTAGTGGGACTGGTTCCGGATCAGGGTCCATTCCTGATCATTAGTTGAGCAGTACACAAGCAGTACATAGTGCGGCGTGAAGATGTTACCCTTGGATATGACTCTGTAGTAGATAAAGTGGTCTGTCACTCCGACCCTCACCAAAATGGTTATTTATAATGTGGGTGTTGTGCTTGAGTGTAATGCCTCCCCATCAGTCGAGCTGCTAGCAATGCCAAAAGTCAAGTGCCAACGGTGTGTGTTTCAAGGCTAGTGCTGTGCTTGGCCTGGCCTCAGGCCGTGAGCCGAGCCAAGCCGGGCCCAAATAGGCCAAGCCAAGCCAGGCCGTGATGACGGCTTCATAGTGGCTTTGGCCTGGCTTGCATGTTTGAAAAGCCAAAGCCAGGCCGTCAGGCTGCGGCTTTTCAGTAAGATATATCAGAGAGCTATATTCTTAAATATACTACATGTAATTAGGACCATTGGATACATCAACACATGAAAATGTCATCATCGAACCTTACATAAAGTTGCAGCTATATAGTAGGCGCCATGCAATGCTGATGTAATCAACATACTTGTTCCACATCAATATCATGATCCAACAATGGTAAACCAACTGTTACGCCCAGATCCTCGACCACCGGAGAACATCAATAACAGTGACAAATGACCTTTATTATTATTCTTTATCGTCATTTGAACCCTAGGTATGTTCTTTTTTTCTTGTGTCTCTCATCTCAATCTGAGATAGCATTTTGGCCCAACTAGTGTGCAATGTGTGATCAATCGGCTGGTAGGAAACATGTATGGAGTGTGATGTCTGGGTCAGCGAACAGGGATGGAGGACAGTGACAATGGCTGACAAAAGTATGACAGGTGGGGAAAATGAGCATGGCACCAGGGACGATGGGAATGACGGGGAGCACGAGGGGGACAGGACGGTGGGGACACCACAAATCCACCACCACCAATGGACGACGACAATGATGCATGGAAGTCTATCGTCATTTGGGCCCCAGGTGATTTTTTTGTGTTTTTATTTATTACTAACTAATAGTTTTCTCTTTGTTTTTATGTTCTATGCTACCCCCAACCCCGGCACCCCACCCAATGCAGTGTAGGATGCACATCATCCCCCAGCACCAGATCTGACAACACTGGGAGGATGGCCCAGCACCACCATCGCTGTGAGCAACTGTTCGCAGGGTGGATGGAGCTGGTGATGGCGAATACCAATGGCAATGGCATCAATGGCTATGGCTACGCCAATACCAGCACCCAAAGCCAGCACCGAGAATGACGCGAAGAATGACAGCACCCGCCCCCACGCCAACACCAACACCAATGTCGACAGGGTACCGCAACCATGCGACACCCGGCACCTGGCGACGGCGGCAAACACCACCACAGCCACTACAGCACCCCGACCCACTGCCACGAGCAACTTCTCATGGGTGGAAGCGGGGAGCAACAGGGAGGGGAGGGGATTGAATCGAGGGGCGGTGGGGGACCGAACAAAAGGCCTCACACACAGATTCTATTTTATTCTACTGTCTCCTTTGTTAGTGGTATGTTCTATACGGTATACTAGTATTACCACACATGTTTATGATATGTAGTCCTCAAATTATCAAGTGCTGGAGTGTTGTATGTGAAAACTCATTTTTACATACAAAAGCTGCGGCCTGGGCCAAGCCAAGCCGGAGCCAAGCCATGAATGGCAGCTTTGGCCTGGCCTGAGGTTTGAGGAAGCCAAAGCCGCCTCAAGCCAGGCCAAAGCCAGGGCTTTCAGGCCAAGCCGGGCTGGAACAGCACTATTCAAGGCAAACAGGCTGGTTTTCCCCGAAAACCAAATCTTCAGTACTACAAGACTTGCGGACCATGCAGAACAAAGAAAGTGGAGAAGTGACAAGCCCAGGATGGGCACAAATCAATTTAATCAAAGTGATGTGCAACTGGCAAAGATTGGACAACTGGCAGCATTTTGGCGGCATTCCAACACTTACATGTAGTACATTCATCTCAACTATTGAGGAGAACAAGGGCAGCACACTCGAGCTCCACTGGTTTGAGTGGGCCATTGCTTTCAGCATGGCAGGACCAAGTTCTCCTGAGCACAGGGGATTACATATATGGTGCAGGTCAATACGTGATCGACATGTGCTGATGTCAATCATGTCCACAAAGTTGCCTTCATTCTCCATCTGCTGGCCTGTGGACATGCTATCATGATACCACACTGAACCAGATTCTGTAATGAAACATGATGTAAAGTGATCTTCAAGGTGGTACATCACACCTCTGAGTCTGTACATTGTGCACTGTCCATCGGTTGTTGTAACTATTATCTTATCTGACAGAAATGTCCAGTGCTGTGACAGGTCAAATGCAATGATAGTGGGCACCTTTTCAAAAACATGTTGTCATTTGAGAAGAGACTGGTACACGTGGCAGCATGGTGCACACTCAATGTTGTGATTGTCAAGCAATGCCTGAATGGTGGGGCATTCATGTAACACTGAAATTTGGTAGCTGGAGGCAAGTGAATTTACCTTATCCTGTGGATGACCATTTGGGCAGTGTACTGATGATGATGTGACAGTATGACTTGTAGCCAAAAAATAATCTAGAATGTATTGAATTCCTGTGTATCTACCCCAACCAAACACTGCAGAATCAGCTCTCTTCAAGCACCGTCAGTCCATTGCACAAAATCATGGACATCTTTGAGACTGTATGCAGTACCCCAAGGTCTAGTCTGCAAGAAGCTGGCAGAAATTTGTCCCAAGTATTCATTGTTGACATCTCTGAACTGGATAGTCCTCAGAGCTGTGTTGGATCATCTCGCCATGTGTTGTACAGAATAGACATGACTGCATCATATGCACAGCTATTGTTGCTCCACTGTGAGCCCTGAGCACTATCAGTTGGTGTGTGACTTGCGCTGTGAGGGCCAATGCATTGCATGGCAAATCCGAGTTCTCTTTGATTCAGGGGGGGGGAGGAGTGCCACACCCATAAACAGCCAAAATTGCTTGGTCAGTATAGACAGTGGCCAAGTTTTGAGATTCATACAAAAGAGAGGAACCTGTAAGCATTCTATCATGAAACCAGACTGTGCCAGCATTGGTGATCACGTGAGCAGTAAAATGTTCATCGCTGAAATAAACAACACCTCTCATATTGTAAGGAATGCGAGAGTTAGTGCAAGTGATCTGCAGAACAGGATCCAAGGATGGCACATTGTGCCCCAAGTCAAAAGCAAGCAGAGCAGGAGTGTGGACAAATGTAGTACTTCACAGCAAATTGACATTGCAGGTAGAACATTTAGAAGTCAGAGATACTGTGAAGTTATCGATGTATTCTTGCAACCATCCCTGGATGCCCAAACACAATCATTTGACAACTGCAAGTGGGAGAGCAGTTTCTGTCAATGTCATGTTCATTTGGACACAAAATATCTGCAGCTGTAACTGGCCGAGCTGTTTTAAGTAATTGCTCCATGATACAATGAACACTAGCATATCTACCGAAAGCAAATTGATTGGAAATCCTTGCCATACAACATCTGAGGAAGTCTCTGATCTGTTCTAAAGAAAATTCTTGAGAAGAGGCAGAGGCAACTTGAATGCTGGAGTGGGTATGAAAGGACTGCACTAATGTATCAAGGAGATCACACTGCACCTCTTGCCAAGCTGTGGTAGTTGCCACAGGACATTCTCGCCATATGTTAAACAGTATCGCAAGTACTGCATCATATGCACAACTGTTGGTTTGCCATTGCATTCCTAAAGGTATATTCAACTGCACAGCCTCATCGGAAGGATCAGTGGTCAGGTGATCAAATTTCACCTGTTTCAGCAGACACCTGTCAATACTAGCAGGACAGGTGTATGAACTTTTGCGGTTCTGTGTAGGAACGATGTGAGCATTTGTTTGTTTCTTCAGCGTCGATGGGAGGGCATCATCTACAGCCCCAGGATCAACCTTTGGACTATCAGATTTAGGGTCAACTGTTAGGAAACCACCCCATTACCTAATAAAATTTCATTTTTATTTTATTATGTCGAATTATGCTACATTATGCCAAATGATGCCAAATGACACTACACTTTGATAGTGTGACAATTTTATTTTGCACACATCAATATGTACATGCATGTATGAGTGTGTCAGTAACAACAAAGTACAATATATGTAACATAGTATATAACACAAGAGGCAGAGCAATATATTACCCTGGAGAATATGTTGGGAGTAATAGGGAAAAATAAAAGGAACCATCGGTAAAAAAATGTTTTTTTCTCCACACTTTTCTCTTTGCTCTTGCTCAGCAAAAATAACTCATCCATTCCCAGGAGAAAATCAGGTGAAAATGGAGGGGAAATATATCTTTTTTTCCACATTTTCTCTATATCTGGTGAAAATAACATTTTTTCTCCTGACTTCCACAATTTTTTCACCTATAAACAGATTAGTTATTTTTCCACAGAGGAAAAACTGGGAATAGGTGGGAAAATAACCTTTACCCTCCTCATGTTCACAAGTTTTTCTCCTGGAAACAGATTAGTTGTTTTCCTGCAGCAACCAAAAGGACAAAGTGTGGGAAAATAACATATTTTTACTGATGGTTCCTTTTATTTTTCCCCAGTGAAAAAGTGTCTTTTTCTCCCATTATTCCCAACATTTTCTCCAGGGTAATATATTGCTCTGCCTCTTGTGTAAACCCTAAATATACGCCTAGGGGACCCTAGTTGTGTTCTCTTAGGTATCTGCTTGTGGTGTGAAACACCTTTCTCAACAAATTCACCTATTAATAACCCCTCACATCAAAACCATCAATCCCCCATCATGTGCGTGGATCCTGCCCCCTTCTGGTAGAGAGAACCCACATGGTCTTAGCTAGCAGATAGTGGGTGTTGCCCTAACAGAAGAACACAACTCCCCATATCAGTGTGCCTTCTCTTACTTGCACATACATCATTGTTTCACTGCACCATATCCAATTACTCATCCTTGTGGCACAAGCTGGAAGTACTTGTATATACATAATCTACCTTTTCTTTTGTAAGCCGACACCAGGCCTTGCCTTACATTGTGACCGCCAGTGATTGAGAGGCAGCGCTTGTCATTAGGACAGCTGCAACCAGACAAACAATTGGATCTGGTTTAGTCACAATTTACATCACACTCTATTCAGATGACTATTTTAGTTACCAGCTGAATTCAGTGTTATCCCTGAGATCAGGCATTGTTGGGAGGGTTATTGATCCGAAGTGTCAAATTAGGCACCTGATGAACAATGAACCATTGACAAACCTTGATGAATGTTGTCATGTGACCATAAACATTTGGAGAGGTCCCAAGAACAAATCTTGAATTTGTTGAAGAAGTGATTCATCACAGATTTTACCATTATGTCCGAACCCTCAACTTCTAATCCTGGTCCTAATCCTGTTCCCACACCAGTGCTAGAGGTGAAAATTGATGTGCATATGGCGCAAATGTCGCAATTTGTGTCAGTGTTGGCAGCATCACAGCCCAGACAAGCGGAAGTACAGCCAGAGATGACAGTAGAAAGAGATGATGATGTGGAGGAGATGGTGGAGTGGATGTCACAGGAGGATGAGATGGTGGAGAAATCTGGAAATGGAAAAGCATGCTTACCTAAGTATGCACCCCTGCAGATCTTTGATGGTACCATGGAGAATACAAAATCCTTCATCAGCTCTATGGCATTGTACATCCATGGGAGGAAGCCAGAGTTTCATCCAGCTGAGTCTAGGATTATGTTTGCTCTCTCATACACTCAGGGGGGGAAAGCACAGTTCTGGAGAAATGAGGCTATTAATCAAATTTCCACAGGAAATAAACCATTTGCAACCTTCAAGGAATTTCTGGAGAGATTGGAGGCATAGTTTGGAGACCCTAATCCAAAGGTGACAGCCAATGCTAAATTAAAGACCATGCACCAAGGTTCCCTAACAGT
This sequence comes from Tricholoma matsutake, assembly GCA_026075535.2. Lineage (NCBI taxonomy): Eukaryota > Fungi > Basidiomycota > Agaricomycetes > Agaricales > Tricholomataceae > Tricholoma > Tricholoma matsutake. The sequence continues at coordinate 12,274,890 of AP026538.1, forward strand.
GGATGAATTTATTTTGCAGTCCAAAGCAGAAGCTTTGCAAATGGATATGGGAGAAGCCGTGTTGGTAGAGTTTTTGAAAGCAGGATTAAATCCCTCTTTATTCAAGTCTATCTACCAACTACCTTCTATGCCAGAGAAGTTGGATGAGTGGTATAATTGGGCAATGCACCTTGACCGGCAATATTGGCAGGAACAGGCAGAGTCAAAGTTGATGTATGGAAGTAGTAAATTTGGAAAGCCATCAGGAGGAAAGTCTGAGAAAGGAAAGGCACCTCAGGTGCAAACTCTGAGGGCACAGCCACTGGCCATGGCAGTGACACCTATAGTTACAGAGTCAGCAGCACCAGCAGAGGCAATGGAGGTTGATCAAGTGGGGAGATGAGCCCCACTTAAATGTTTTAACTGTGGGCAGTTAGGACACATCACTAGGAATTGTAGGCAGAAAAGAAAGATTAGGGAAGCTACAATTGAGGAAGTGAAGCCTGAGGAAGGCAGGCAGATGAATTTTGTGGAAGAGTCCCAGTGAAAATTGAGGAGGAGTACAACTGTTGTGAATCACATGACAAAGAAAATTGCCAAGCACTATTTCCAAAAACCCCTAAATTCTTTATTTGCTCTGCGTGAATAGAACCCGAAATCACCTTGACTGTGGGACTGAAGACAGTGGACACACATGCAGTGATTGATGTGGAAGCATTGCTTGATAGTGGTGCTACAGGATTATTCATTAATCGGTCCTTAAGTACCAGAAATGGTATTAGCACATGCAAGCTGGTGCAACCTATAATGGTGTACAATATTGATGAAACAGTCAATCATGGAGGAACTATCAAGGAGGAGGTGACTATGGTACTAAAGTATCAGGAGCATCAGGAGCGAGCCATATTCGAAGTGTGCAATCTTGGGAAAACCAATCTAATAATAGGATGTCTGTGGTTACAGAAGCATAATCCTGAAATTGATTGGAAAACTGGGAAAGTACAAATGACTCATTGTCCTAAGGAATGTAATGTGTGTGGGAGGAAGATGAAGAAGGAAAAAAGGAAAAGGAGAGAGAAAGAACATCCAAGGAAGTATTCTGTTATGATGGAGGAAGTGGAGGATGAGGAAATGCCAAATGGAGAAGTTCCAGTCATGATCAAGAAAGAAGAGCAGAAGCAAACCTTTAGAGCAATTCGTGGAGGACAGTCATGGGACAAGAATATTGTGAAGGTGGAGAAGCCGGTGGAGGAGTGGGTGCCAAAAGTGTATGATGAATATCTGTCAGTGTTCCAGAAGAAGGAGTCTGAGTGAATGCTGGTGTGGAAGCCATGGGATCATGCGATTGAGATGAAGCCAGGGTTTGTGCCAAAGAAGTTGAAGGTATATTTGCTATCTCCGATGGAACAAGAAGAAGTGGATGCATTCCTGAAGGAGCAATTGCACAAAGGATACATATGACCTTTGAAATCACTGCAGACATCACCAATATTCTTTGTGCCAAAGATAGACCAAAGGAAGAGGATGTGTACAGATTATAGGTATCTGAATGAGTAGACAGTGAAGAATGCGTACCCCCTGCCATTGATCTCAGAGATAATTGACAAAGTGGAAAAAGCCAAGGTCTTTACAAAATCGTATTTATGATGGGGATACAATAATGTACAAATAAAGAAAGGAGATAAGTGGAAGGCTGCATTTGCCATGCATTGAGGATCCTTTGAGCCGCTTGTCATGTTTTTTGGGATGACTAATAGTCCCCTGACCTTCCAAAATATGATGAATGACATTTTCAAGGATGTAATAGACAAAGTTGTGGTAATAATATATATTGACAACATTCTGATATTCATGGAGGATGAAGACAATCATGAGGCAATAGTGCAGGAGGTGCTACAAAGGTTAGTGGAGAATGATCTATTTTTGTAACTGGAGAAGTGTGTGTTTGGGGCAAGTGAGATTGAGTTCCTAGGATTATTGATCGGCCCTGATGGGATCAACATGGATCTGATCAAGGTACAGGTGATTACAGATGACCTGCACCCACCCGTGTCAAGGAGGTTCAAGCCTTCTTGGAACTCACAAATTATTATCATTGCTTTGTGCACAATTTTTCCAAGATTGCTGCACCCTTACATAACCTTACACAAAAAGGAGTAGTGTAGAGGTGGGGAGAGCAGCAGCAGACAGTGTTTGAGGAGTTGAAGAGGAAGTTTGTGGAGGGACCAATATTAGCCCCAGTAGATTTCACATGCCCTTTATGAGTAGAATCTGATGCATCCAATTTTGCTACTGGAGCAGTATTATCAATGTTGTGCAAAGATGACAAATGGCATCCTTGTGCATATTTGTCCTGAGGGTTGAATGATGTGGAGAGGAATTATGATGTGCATGACAAAGAGATGTTGGGGATAATATGAGCATTGGATGCATGGAGGCATTATTTGGAGGGATGTACACATCAGATTGAGATCTGGATGGATCATCAAAATCTGCAATACTTCATGTCCACTAAAAAGCTTAATCGCTGGCAAGCACATTGGGCACTATTCCTATTGTGTTTCAATTTTCACTTGGTCCACAACCTGGGAAGTTTAATGAGGAAAGCAGATGCATTATCCAGACATATTGATCATAAAAGGGAGGTGGAGGAGGACAATAAGAATGTTACCTTACTCAAACCCAAATACTTTCACATTTGTGCTATGCATCAAGGGCATCTATTAATAGATAGCTCAGAAACAGAAATGTTGTCCAAAATTAGACAATGTTCAGAAATGGATGATGAAGTAGTAGAAGCCATGAAAGCTCTGAAGGGAGAGAAGAAAGGTAATATGAATGGGCTGAGGAACAAGGGTTGGTGTTGTTTTGAGAAAAAGTGTATGTACCAAAGGATCAGGATTTGCAAAGGGAGATTGTCCAGTTACATCATAATACACCGACTGCTGGACACCCTGGAAGATGGAAGATGTTGGAATTAGTAATGAGAAATTATTGGTGGCCTGGAATCTCAAAGTATGTGTTGGGGTAGGTGGATGGATGTGATATGTGCATGAGGGGGAAGAAATTTCCAGAGAAACCTGCAGGAAAATTAATGCTGAACCCTATACCTAAAGTGCCATGGCAAGATATATCTGTGGATTTTATTACTGGATTACCCAAGGCTCAAGGGTACAATGCAATATTTGTAGTATGCGACCGCTTCACAAAGGAGGTCCATATCATTCCTACTACTACAGAAACCTCATCATTGGGCTTGGTGCGACTCTATCTAAATCAGGTATGGTGGTTACATGGGTTACCTGATACCGTTATCTCCGATCATGCACCACAATTTGCTTCCACATTTATGTGAGAACTGAACAACATATTGGGTATTCAAACTAAATTATCTATGGCATATCACCCACAGACTGATGGGCAGACAGAGAGAATGAACCAGGAGTTGGAGCAGTACCTACATATGTTTGTCATCTACCAACAAACTGACTGGCCTGAATGGCTGGCAATTGCTGAACTTTCCCACAATAACAAATTCCATTCGGCTACTTGTATGTCACCCTTTTTTTTTGCGAATTATGCATATCATCCTTGCATGGGAGTAGAACCCAGAAGGGAAGTCAAAGTACAGTCGGTAGAAGACTTTGTATCTAAGATGCAAAAGGTACAAGAGGAAGCAGAGGCGGCATTGAGGAAAGCATGTGATGACATGATGCGACATGCAGATCATACTCGAGCATGCGCTCCAGAGTACAAAGTTGGTGACTTGGTCACATTTAATTTAGTCTTAGTCTTGGTGTGGCTAAGTACCAAGGACCTGAATATTCCACGACCTTCAAGGAAACTTATGGAGAAACAAGTTGGCCCATATGCAATCTCTAAAGTAATCTTGCCTAATGTGGTAGTGCTAAAATTACCCTGATCATTCAAGATTGATCCCAAGATTAACATATCCCACCTACGCCCTTACCGCCCACCCACTATTCCTGGCCAACAAACAACCTCTGATAATAGTAGAAGGTGCTCCAGAATACGTAGTTGAAGAAATTCTAGACTCATGTCTTCAATGGAACAAATTGGAGTTCTTAAAGTGGAAAACTATACCGACAAAAATAATTTGTGGGAGCCTGAAGAGAATTGTAAGCGAGTGTGCAACATGATCACCCAATTCTTTGAACGTAATCTGAATGCTCCACGTTACATTGTGAGAATGGTGTATGAGGGGATGAGATTCTGGCCTTACCAAAATTTCACAGAGGGGACAGACACAATATTTTCTCGCCTGGAAGTTGAGGCATTAAAGGGGGGTAATGTTAGGAAACCACCCCATTACCTAATAAAATTTCATTTTTATTTTATTATGTCGAATTATGCTACATTATGCCAAATGACACCAAATGACGCTACACTTTGATAGTGTGAGAATTTTATTTCACATGCATCAATATGCATGTGCATGCACGAGTGCATTGGTAACAACAAAGTACAATATATGTAACATAGTATATAAACCCTAAATATATGCCTAGGGGACCCTAGTTGTGTTCTCTTAGGTATTCCACCTATGCTTGTGGTGTGAAACACCTTTCTCAACAAACTCACCTATTAATAACCCCTCACATCAAAACCATCAATCCCCCCATCATGCATGCAGATCCCACCCCCTTCTTGTAGAGAGAACCTGCATGGTCTTAGCTAGCAGATAGTGGGTGTCGCCCTAACATCAACCATCCACCAATCAACATTCTCTTGCCATTCCAGGAATGGATCAGACTTACTCCATCATAGGGCATGGTGCAATGTGGTCATTCCCCTTATATTTGTGGAAAGCATTGATAAGGGTGTTTCTACAATCCCCTGTGGTTACCTTTCTGGGCAGCTTGTTTTCAAACGTCCACACAGTTATGTTGTCGAGCAACTTGAGCTCCTGGAACTCTTGATGTAGTGCTCCAGATGCAACACTGGTGACTTTTCCCTGGTGAATGGTATTGAGAATTAGAGTTCTTGCCGCAGTGGCGCTTCTTGACAAAGCAGTGTAATAACTTTGATGTGATTGACACTGGCTGAGATCTACAATGTTATATGGGTGTGTCTTTCCTTGTGATGCATAGTCCATCATTGCAATATTGGGGAGAGCTTTGACCTGATTCCTTGATACCATGATCGAGGTATTGTCTAGCAATTGGCAGTTAGTGGTAACACTGGTCCTTGTCAGAGGAATGATGTTTTGCAGTAGGCCATCCAGTTTAATGGGTGAAGATGGATCTACAAGCTGCATGAATAGTGTGTCTAATATTCCTGTACAGTTTATGCCTTGGTGACAATCCCATGAATATACAACAGCTTCCTGGCCTTTCATGATGCACATTTCAGTTGCAGCATTGTTGCAGATCATAATAGGCATTCCAATGCATACAGATAATTTTCCAGGGATGAGTTTCGTATTTGCACAGGTAGGTTGCTCCCAAAGTGCCTGTTGGATCTTCACCAGAATTAAACCATTCTTCACAGCATGTTTCTTACCCACAAAGTCTTTTCTCCCCCTAGGTTCATCTCTGGGCTCTGGGGAGGGAATCATATCGACTGAAAAGAAGTGCTGTAACTGTTGGTTGGTCTTGGCAGCAAATCTCTCACTCCCAAGTTGGTTTATTTCATCTTTCTGTGAATTGAGGTTTGTTATTATTGAAACATTTCTAAATTGTTTTTTGTTAACACTAGATTGCCCTTGCAGATCACTGGATATGTGGGTCTCAAGAAATGCTATGTCTTCAGCCATGCATGCCTTGTAATGCATGTTTGATAATGCTTTCCAGAACTTTGCGTCTTCAGTAGATTGTGTTCATTGTCCCATAATTTGACAAAGGATAACAACTGTTGTAACCTGGTGCCAGAGAGCCTTACCTATGGCAGCTCAAAGTGAAGTTGCATTCTTTCCAACAGTGCGACTACACAGTGCTGCATGTTCATGGCCAATAACTGGTGGTAATTGAGCAAAATCTCTGGCAAAAATCATGTTCATTCTGCCAAAAGGGGAGTCAAGGTTGTTCATTACACAAGCTAACCTTGAACTTAGATACATGTCTTGGCAAGACAGCATGGAAACCTCGTCAAGAAATATGTAATGCACACTTTCCAACCTTGATTTCACTTGTGCCAGTTGGATATTGGAGGTCCATCCACCATTGGAATTGATGCCAAATGTAGAGTGGTAGGTAGAACCCTTTAAATGTGCAGCTGCACTGCCAGTGGGTGCAACAACAATGAGTTGGTGAGATTCTTTCCTTTTTCCAAAGAATTTAACAAGAGCTCTTAATACTTGAGTTTCTCCAGTGCCAGCCATCCCAGCAATATTCATCTTCCATTGATCCAAATCTGGGCTGCAAGCATGGTTGGCCACAATGTGAAAAGCATGATCCTGCTCTTTGTTCAAGTCAAAATATGTTGATACATCTGCAATGGTCTGTTGCCATTCCTTGGAGACAAATGAGCAGCTCATGTATTCCTTATTGACAACTTGCACATTATTCAGCATGAAGCCTGAGGTGGTGGTGGCAGTCACACTACTGGGAGGCAAGTGGCATGCTCTCTCCTCAAGGATCTCACCTTGCTTGGTAGCAACTGCAGTCTTCCACTGGGCAGGTGTACGGGTCTCAAGTGGTTCTGGTGAAAGATTCAAGTTGTCTGGAAGTAGGGTTGCCTTCCGATCCATCCATCCAAGTGATAACAACATCTGCCTTATGTCAGTCATCAGCTCCTTTTGAGCTTTTTCATGCTTGCTGATGCTTGAAGAGATTGAAAAACTTTTGGGAATATTGCTATCAATAGACATGTTTGTGCAATCTTCTATTGCCATCTGATCTAAATTGTGAAATATCCCAGTCCCTTCCTCAGCCCAACTAGGGAGAGCAGTGGCACCTTTTTGCATTTGTGCATGAAAATCATCCTGAGCATCAAGGCATTCATATCGAATATTCATGTTCTTCATGAGATCAACTTGACGTGGTGAAAATTGATGGGATAGAAAGGCATCATCCCAGGATTCAGCCTTGGACTTCAGGTCTAGACCGTTTCTCCAAGGCTTGAACAATGTTAACATAGTGGAACAATAATATTCACAGTCTCCCTGATCACAATGTGGAAATGTGTTACCAATAAAGTTTGGTATGTGTATTTTTTGAATCTATGTACACCATGAGTTTCAGCAAGTGGATGGTCAGCTAGGAAAGGCAGCAGCTTGGACTTCAACATCTCATCTGAAACATGGGGAGGAGCTCCAGCATCCAAATGACTATCAATAGAAGAACTGTCCTGCTCATGAGTCTTGATGTCTACAGGATCTTTCTTTTTTAATATTCTTTGAGATATTTTTTTGCATTTGTATGTAGCAATCCAATCATACTGACACACAGAATCCAGACTGGCAGGGTGAAAGACATAATCTTGAACTAGTGACAGACCAATGATGCATCCATTGCACTTGAAAATGGTTACCTTTTTTGGGGGGGTCTGCATTCAGATCCAGAATGGTCTCCAAGTCTGTACCCACATGGTCCAAATTTGATGCCTCCCATGCCCACACTCTGCTAGCTTCACGAACATATGACTGCTAATAGAAAGGGATGAACAGATAATTTGTATAATGGTCTGAATTTCCAAGAAGGTACATACAAACCATTGGGTTTCCCATCTCCATTTTTGTGCTGAGTGAGTTAATGATCTTTGTCATTAGTTTCTGCACCTTATCATTATGTGGCTCAGAGCCCCCAATCATTTCAGAGTGTTTTTGGAACATAGAACACACCGTTTCAAAAATAACATGGGTTTTCAAGGCTGGTTTTGTCACATAGTTGGAGACATACAGAAGAACTCCTTTAATTGCAGTGCCTGAATGAAGACTGGTGATATCAGTGTTGCACCTGAAAAGGTAAGTTATGATGTATGTAATACTGTTCAACCATGATTTGCTTTTCATGTTGATACACCCTGTTTCTGTGTCAATTTCTGTCTGCTTGAAAGTAGATCTGGGAAAATGAGCCTTACATTTCCCCCAAATGTTATCCAAGCATCCTTTGTAAGGTCGGGCCTTGTTTTGGGAGCCGTCTTTGTTCTGGTTTGTGGAACACTTGTGAACGTTGGACTTCAGCAGCAAGTCATTGACAGTGGCCCTGAAATTTGACCACCATGATGTGATTGAGGCACATTCCTGGCAGTTATCATGGGGCACACTATGACAAGCTTTGGAGGTGGGTCAGGCAACATTTCAGTAGGGTTATGATAATCTGCACCCTGTGCAGCACCACTAACCTCCAATTCCACCTCTTCCTTATTCTTTGAGACAAAGTCTCCTGCATGCATACTTTCCAAATAGTCCACCAACCTTTGGTGAAAGTCTGATTGAGGATCAAGAATTCTGGTGCAAATTTCTTCCGGCTGTGGATCCACAGCAACATATGAAGGTGAAGTGTGAGATGACCCTGCTGTTCAACAGTACCATAATAACCAGATGGTTTGCCATATAGGCCACAATGCTCTGACCCAACACCTAGTACATGTTCAATGAACATCTCAACCATAAAATGGAAAAAATGTGCGCCAACCACAGGATTGCTTGCAATCAAACAATAGTGTTCATCTTCTGACCTCAGGAGCTCAATATCTAGGTTTTCATTGTCATCTGCAAAGTAAAGGCACAGTGGATGCTTGTTATCAGCAGGTGACAAGGTAATGTACCAGATGGGAGCTCCCAAATATGCTATCATTGACCATATCTCACTATGCATATATTTCTTGCTGGTTATAGAGTCACTGACTTTTCCATCAATATGATTGAGATCACAGATCAACTGGAAACATGCTTTTTTGTCATCTGTAACTGGTCGAACCATTTCACCATCCAACATTCTCTTGGCAATATTTTGCAGGACATCTTGGTTTACAGACAGTAGTCTTTGTGCTATATCATCGAATTTATGTGTTTCAGCAAGGAGAAAACCACCTGTTGTTGATGCCTTAACTTGCTGGTGGCTGAATGCAACAAAAGGGAAGGCAATGTCTCGCTGAAAGCGCTTAACATGATACATTAGCAAATGACATTTGTGTGCTTTCTCAGACAACTTGGCAGCACCAATGCCTCCTAAACTGAAGGGAAACAGCCATGGAAAGATTTGTGGGTACAGATTTGGGTTGTTGTATATGGATTGTGAACTTGCATCATGTGAGATAGCTAAAGTGCTGCCCTGATTATTCCAATGCTTCAGAGCAATTCCTTTTAGCGCGTTTATGGACTTTGTGTCTAATTGCTCCCCTGTTAGACCATGTACTACAAATGGGCAATCACCAGCTTCTACACCATCATCAACAGCATTGTTGAACATGCTGGTTCCTTCCTCTACCTTATTGGTGAGTGAGTGCTGATATTGAACATCCACTGGAGGAGTGTCCTCTGGATAACAATTCAGCTCATCATATGATATATCTAAATCTGCATAATCAGCGTAATTCAACTTTAGCCACAAGCAACATGGTTCCTTCTAACCAAAAGAGGGGTGCATTTAAAATCCTTTTCAGTTGGCCTACAAGGTTCAGTAAAGAGCACAGCTAGCACTTCATCTAGATCTTCCATCGGTGGGGGAAGTTGATGGTACACTTTTGGAACAGGGGATTTGAACACTATTACATGTGATGCCATCTTCCTGAGACTGGAGGATGCCATGCAAACAAAACAGCTATTAATCTGCACTCATGCAACCAACAATTTTTCAACATATCTGAGGCAGGATAACACTTCTGGAACCTCACCCAACCAGAGACCACAAGCTAGTACATGGTGGGGGACCTTTCCCTTTTGTAAACATTGTCGGCAATTGTCACAAATATGATTGCAATGATAGTCTAATATGGGACCACTGAATCTATGGACAGACTGTGAAGCTGTTGACCATTCCACCCTAGTTATGCCAGATGCATGAAGTACATGAAGCAGATTCTTTACAGCCTTAAGTTTACTGAGTTGGGATACAGGAACCAGTTGTCCACACACAGCACAGCCTGCTTCTTCCAATGCAGCAGCTAAAGAATTTGCACAGAAGTTACTGATGATTTCATGAGATAGTTCTTTGGAGAGTGGAGCTGGGGGAAATTCTGCTGGTTGAAGAAATGGATCTACCAAAGGTGACTTTTCTTCAAAATTTTCTGTATGACTGAAGTTATTGCCTTGCTTCATGTCCTGCAAACTAGGTTCTATAAACTCATCTGGGGATTTATGGAGATTAATCTTGACAGTGTCACACCACTTGCCTTCATGTTTATGATGCCTGGTAGCTTTCAAATCAATAACAGAGAAAATGCTTAAGTAGAGATTGCAAGATGCACAGGCATGGCCCTTGAATTGACGACTAAAGTCAGACTTTGGAACATGTGAACCTAGACAAATGTGGTGTAGGCAAGTAACCTTGAGTGCCAGCCCCACTGATAAATAAGGCAACATGTGCTCCAATGGTATATTAGCATGGACAAAATTTTTCTCTAACAGATATGCAATCTGACTGGTGCTACCAACATGGTCAATGAATCAGACTGCAGTTGTAGCATGATCAAAATCATTCCCTGCCACAATGTACTGTTCAATATCTTGAAATGAAAATTCCTGCTGCTTGCTGCCACCATCTCATGCAGAAACTGGATTTCATAATTCTGTACTTGCAACAAGGGAGATACAGCACCACTTGCCTGAGGGAAGGAAGGAACATGGGATGACCAGTGGCGTCCAAAGATGGATATAATTTGGATTGCAATAAAAAGCCACAGCAACAATAGGTGGGGAGACACGCAAGAATGCAACTGATATAACACTGCTATTTGCACTGTTTGATTTTTGATGTTGCTAAGGCAATGTTGAAATTTGCGGCATAGAGTCAAGTTTTTATGGTAAAAGGATGCAACACATGCAAGAAAGTCATGCCTAGACATGTTATTGCAAATTGCATTCATGAAGGCATGGTAAGCTTGTGTACGTGTCTCTACATTGGGGATACAACTTATTAGAACAGCCAAAAGTAAGAGGTTACAATGAATTTTGCATATTAAATCGAGATAGCAACTCTGTAAGAAGGACAGGAGAAAATGGGCCACTATATGAACAAAGGTGCAAAACAAGTTGGACAAAGTATGATGCAGGATTCTATAACTATAGCCAGGAAACATGCGACCAAGAATGGGAACGTGTGCACTGTCATCATACAGCATTTTGTGTTTGTAATGGAACTGGTCCACAAAGTAGCCATGGAGGACATTGAGACACAGCTGGGCTGCAGGCACATTGTGCCTATGAGAAGTGAAGACAAGGCTGTCAAGAGCCCCCAAAGTACAATTGAAACAGTAAGTTGACAGGATTGACAACTTTCACTATCTCGAGTGATGGACACTGGAAATGGGAGGTTTGAGCTGGCCTGAATAAAGTACAGGGAAGCTGTCACATACCTGATGAATCATTGGTGATGATTCAATTGATAAAGCAATTGCAGAGGCAGTAGGCATGCTAAGAAATCATAATGTATTTGAAAAGCAGAGTAAAGGGACCTTTAAGTGGACCAACTCACCTCTGCCCTGAGCAGTCCAGACCATCAGTGCAGAGAGCTGAGGACCATTGACATACATAGGCAGTTATCAAGCAAAATAGTAAGATGATCATGATTGAAAGGGTGGGCAAGCTGGTGAGCAAGTTGAATGTCAGTGCAGGAGAGTTGAAATCAGATTGGACAGGATGGTGTAAACTGGAACCAGACTCGGATCTTGAATCCAAGGAGATAACAGTCCGATCAATATTCTCAATTGCTTTGCCTCTATGCATTAGATTGAGGCATGTTTGGCTGAAAGATGTTACCAGGGAACCACCATATTAGGTTGACAAGGCACAAGACGATGATGCTGCTGAATCTCTTTGTTCAAGTTGGCTTCTTCAATTACACTCCACAACACATAGCTTACCTGGGTGATACCAACGACAGGACTTATTGACATTCCTCATACGGTTCATAACAGAGCCCACCACTGAGCATGTCATTTGTTCTTCAATGTTAAATCACCTTGATTCTCTATGAATGAACATTCTCTGTTTTGATATAGAGTCCTCTGTTGCAAGACAGGTTCCATTTGATCTTGGACAAAAGGAGGTTCAAAATGGCATCTTAGTTTTATCTCTTTGTAGTTTGAAGTTCAATCCAAGGTGTCAAGCTATCAATATGCCATTCATAACATGCACATGAGAATTGTGGGTCAATCCACCCTGAAGAACAGGTGCATGAATGCACCAACACGGTGTGCACCTGTCTTGGCAGTGCTGTTTATGGATGAACTTCGCTCATGGACAGCACTCCTCGCAACATTCTCACATAAAGATAAGCATGAGCAGTCCAGAATTGGTGCAGAAGTCTATGAAGGTGATATAACACAATAATGATCTGCCTGTAGATGAAATTGTTATTTCATTGTAACAACAAGCATGACCCTACCATGCAGCTTGGAAGAGACCTATGTTCAAGCACATAATTATCCACAGTGTTGCAGTACTGTCTGATGACCACCATTCACTTAGTTCACCAGCCAAAGAACAGTGGCTATGCATACAACAAACATGCACAGCATTCCGAGACATACTTGCCCAGTGCCCACAGGAAAATCCATTCCATAATTTTGCAGTAACATTTAGCATTGGAAACAAAGTGTTCAATTCAGTGATGTGCCAGTTGGTGAACTGGGAGAAGCTCATGGACAGCCTCCTTCATACAGGTTTTTTCAAGATATCTCTGGAGATAGTGTTTACCAAGGGCAACAGAACGATGCATCAGCTTGTCTCTGTTCTTGATGTTTTGCAATGCAGCCCACATGTTGCAGTTGCATGCAATAAACTGCAGGTGGAACTTGCATGCACGCACTGGTCTGGCATCCATTTCCCAAATTGCCTAAACCTGAAGGAGGTTCACTTGAAGCTCACAGACTACAGTGCATGTGCCTGCATGATCAGTTCCACCTTCATCATTAATTGCCCTGACCTTCAGTATCTAAGCATTGCGAGCGATAGCAGCTCTGTGGTACACATTGTACACTCGCAGGGGCTGAAGAACCTCCACCTAGACTTTTCCTCCATGCCTTTCATGTCAGCGGCAAGTGACAACATCGCTGAAATCCTATGGGGCAAAGATTTGACAATGTTTGGTCAATTTTCAAAGACCTCAGAGCAGCTCACAACATTGGAACTCACCATCGACACTGCTGGACTTAGAGGTGTTCAAGAGCTGATTTTCCCAATCTGGAATCGCTTTCCCTCTGCATAGTGGGTTTCTACAGTGGTACATCCTCCATATTCCTGAGCATCAGGCTTATCATGCTGAAGCTTCAAAATGCTCAATTCTGGCTATGCAATACACACTGTCTCTCATTCACAGAGAGCACATTTTCTTCCAGGTTGAAAAAGCTTGCAATCATGACACCTTGCATCCAAGTTCCTAGGTTCCATGATGCAGAGTTTGTGCTGGGCTCAGGGCATGCACAGATGAATCCAGAGTGTCTAGCCAATCTACCACTCCTTGAAGAGGCAGTCATTGCAGCACATGGCATGGAGCCACTTCATAATATATCACAGAAAATTCAATGGAACAGAGTATGGAAGCTTACCATTGTGCTGGGAATATGCATTGCAGACCTTGTGGCATGAATCAACCTACCTTCTTTGGAGGTAGTACAGATTGTGTTTCCGGCATGGATGAATGACAAAAGGAGTCGATCTAATATTCAAGACCACGCTAGAGAAGACCTGAGTGGGTCAGATTCTGATGGCAGCAAAGGAATGGGTGCATCTGGTAGATTGTTGCAATATGTCAATTCACTTGGAATCCATTCATGCCTCAGCAAGGAGAGAGACAAGCTGTCCAGCAGATTCCCAGGTGTCAAGATACGAAAGGTGAAAAACTACAAGGGACTTGATAGAAACAATTTTGACTTACTGTGTTCATCGACAATTTGGTGACTAGACAATAGTACTACAATGATTGTATTAACCAACTAGCAAATTCTTTTGTGTTTGAAACGAGAGTACATGACACAAGAGATGGCAATAAACCTGGTCCAAGGCAGAAATATGATTCCAACCAATTTAGGCAAGTTCTCATGTGGGGATTTTCGTCACCACATTTCAAGGACATCCCACCTGAAAGTAGTACCTGCTCTCAGCACTTGTGAACAAGCTAGTGATGTGAACAAGTCATTACCATTGAAGACCAAGCAACTCAAACCAGAAAGGCTGACAGGGCAGCACATTTTAACAGACAAATATTCTAATGACACATCAGCATCACTACAAGCTATGAGGCACAGAGAGCAAGATAACAAAGCAGATGTTAGAAGAAAGAACTGGCCCTGTAGCACCTCTGTATGTTCCAATAGTGTATACAACAGAAACAATAGAATCAACAGGGATCTCCTTGGTCCCCTTTCGATACAATGGCCATGTAGACAGGTGCTGGAAGTCAGAGTCATTGAACATGAATGGTGGTCTCCTGTTTTGAGCATGCCCATCATAGACAGGAACTATCAAGCTCTATGAGTGGCAACAGATTGACAAATGTAGGTAACAAACTCACCCAGGTCATTGAAAGACTGGGAAGCACTGAAAGTGGATTCAGCTGTCAATGCAAGCAAAGGCGAGGACACAGGCTTAAGTATGGAAGACTTATGTTTAGCTGGGGACAACAGAGCAGAGCCTGAAGCAATGTTCAGTGCTGGGTAACAAGGAAGGATTGAGAACCAACCATTCCTCCAACCATCCCCTCTGCCCTCGCCCTGTGTAGCAAAACCAAATCCCAAAGGCAACATCAGGCCAGAAATAGAGGTCTTTACACTCCCCCCCCAATCTGAGTGGACTCTGCTCGGACACTCGGAAAGTCCTAGGACTTTGCTCAGACTTTGCTCGGACTTCTTTGGCTGAAAGTCCTGCCAAACTAAATGTCCAGTCTGAGCTGAGTCCAAGCTGAGTCCTCGGACTGTCCTAGGACTGTCCGAGTTGCTTATATAATTGACTGAAAAATCAGTGGCTACTGCAGGGATTGAACCCTCATAGTCACATGATAAAGTACAATTAAGTCAGCAATATAACAGTTAGACTAAAGCTTCACTACAGATAGGTAGTTATATCTCTCTATGTACCGCCCCAGCTGTGATGACAAATCAACACAGCCGCATCATCAACAACGCTGGCAATGGTGCTGCCTCCTCCTTACCTCCTACCCCAATAACCAACAATGGGAACGAGCCCAAATGATGGCATTGTCATTTGGGCTCACTTGTAAGTCTTTTTTTACATGATTTTTGTTGTT
Organism: Tricholoma matsutake; assembly: GCA_026075535.2. Classification (NCBI taxonomy): domain Eukaryota; kingdom Fungi; phylum Basidiomycota; class Agaricomycetes; order Agaricales; family Tricholomataceae; genus Tricholoma; species Tricholoma matsutake. Next base: position 12,290,237 of record AP026538.1, read on the forward strand.
TTGTTTAACTAACTGAATTTTCCTTAATGATAGGTTTTATCTATGTTATAATGATGCCGCAGCCTCAAAACCATGACAACGGCTGACACAGCCACCACCCTAGGACCCAGAACCACCGCCGCAAGCAACTGCTTGTGGGGTGGGAATGGGTACAACTGCAAAATGGCAAGACGATGGCGACGCCAACTTGGCCAAATGGAACAACAACACAATGAGGCAACTGGAGACAACTGGGACTGGGAGATGGAATGACGAGGGGATGAGCAGGAAACAATGAAAGGAAGGCAAAGCAAACAAAGAAAAGGCCCAAGAGACGTTGTTTGACATCTCTTGGGCTGTTGGTAAGTTTTTTTTTCTTGTTTTTGTTACTAACGAACTTTTTTAGGTATTATCTAGTACTGCTGATGATGATGACGACGACGAGCACTCAGAACCACTGCCGTGAGCAGCTGGTTGAGGGGTGGGAATGGGTGCAACTTTGACAAGAACAGCTACTTGCGCCCACCATGCAGGACACACCACCCGCCTCCAGCCTCACGAGCAACTGCTCGTGGGGTGGATGGTGGGTGGAATGACGACAATGGCACGGAACGACGACAGCACCCGCTCCAGCCCTATGAGCCACTGGTCGTAGGGTGGACGATGGGTGGAATGACGATGATTAGGGGAGACCCAAGAGACATCAACGTCTCTTAGGTCCTAGGTAAGTTTTTTTTTTTTCTCATTTCATTTTTCGATCCTAACTAACTTTTTATAGTTACAAACTACTACTGGCGATGATGACGACAACGACACCACCACCACCACTGCTGCGAGCCCCTGCTTGCAGGGTGGAAGGTGAGGGGGAAGAGATGAGGGGGAAGGAGACGAGATGGAAGGGAGACGAGAGGGAAGGGAGACGATGACGAGAGTGGGGACACACATGACGACACCCACCCCACGCCTACAAGCATCTGCTCGTGGGGTGGTTCGGGGGGGAGAAGAATGGGGACAGGAGAGCAAGACGGCCAGGGGACGACCCAGGGAGAGATGAACACCGCCACGAGCAACTGCTCGTGGTGGGTGTTTTTAATTTATTTTTATAATTGATAGTTATGGCCCCCTCCCCTCGAGCTTGCAAGGGGAGGGCTTAGTATTATACATATTAATTACCCATATTAATTACCCCTCACACAGATGCGAGGGGGTCAATTTAATAATCTATTCATGATATATAACAAATTAGATTTTGATAATAAATAGATGTAATGTAATTAACTTTACATGACTATGTGGCTTAAGTGGTAGAGTGTGCATGTTTTGTTGTCATGTGATTGCTAGTCCAGAAGGCTGTTGGTTCAATTCCTGCTGTGCACACATCATTTTGTGAGACTTATAAGACTTTCTCTAAGACTGGAACTCGGACTTTACTTGGTCAGTACTTTACAGCTGATTGCATATTTGTTGGCAGTAAACAAATACATGTTAGTTACAAAAATGGTGGACTTGGCCAAAATTTCACAAGTGCCTGCTCTCGTACCTCAACTAATTGTTTCCACAGTCACTTTCAGACTTTGTGTTTGCTGGAGAATCTGTACATAAATGGCATTGCTACAATTATCACTGATTAAAATGTTTTTTTTGTGATCTCTTGATTCTCAAAAAGCAGGTATAGATTAATTTGTGCTGTAGTTTGCAGCCCATTAATTCAAATTAGACTTTAGAATATCTTTTTACACACAAGAATGGTAGCTAAGCTATTTATCTAAAGATTCTCCAGCAAAGATGAAGTCTGAAAGTGACTGTGGAAATAATTAGTTGAGGTATGAGAGTGGGCACTGTGAAATTATGGCTAAGTCCACCATTTTTGTAACTAACATGTCATTTGTTTACTGCCAACAAATATGCAATTAGCTGTAAAAGGTGTAAATAAATGCACAATTGATGTTGTCTGAGCAAAGTCCAAGTGCAGTCCAAGTGCAGTCTGAGCAGAATCTGAGTGAAGTCCTCGGACAGTCCGAGTGTCCAAGTGTGTCTGAGCAGAGTCCACTCAGACTGGGGGGGGAGTGTAAAGTACTGCAGAAATAATATGAAAATCAAACATGAGCCCCCAGAGGGACACATCTCATCTCATGTCCTGTTCTGTTCTAAAGGTGCTATGGAGACCTTGTGCACCTGATAGGGAGCGTGCTGAGGGCCAGCCTCGCAAGAATTGAGCAAATAACTCTCTGTAACAGTCCCAGACATAATGCACATAGTGAGGGCTTTGCTGTCCTTGACTCAGAGGCACAATTTGTTGATGTACAGCAAAGCAGGGTCCACACGAGCAGTATTGATATACTGCACAGTCTTTACAAAATGAAGGGCATGCAAGAAGCTTCTACATGGACGTCTTAGACACAGTACAAGAACAGTGAGCAATAGATGAGATACACTGGATTTCTTCCTTGGGCATTCACACAAGTCTCACTGAATGGAGTGCAGAGAGACTCAGACTGGGCAGAGAATGACTTTATCTCACAGAGACAGCTGTAAAGAACAACAGGATGACAAAAATGAACAGTGACAAAAAAGGAAGTAGACAACGTATGGAAGGATAGGGAGGTTCACATATGATCAAACCAAGAGTGGATCTTGACAGGACCACGACATAACAGCAAGATTATCACATTCTCCATCGTCACTGGCAGCAGCTTGTTGTCCATTGGTAGAAAGGCTTGAAATCATGAAACCTTCAGGAGAAAAGCATCAGATTGCAAGAACAATGTACATTTCATTGTCTGAAGATAGAGCATCACCGGCATCGTTCACAACACCAGACTCAACACCAGACTCAGCACCAGACTTGCTTATGCCAGTGTCATCAGACACAGCTTGCATGTCCACAAATGCCTCTGGAGAGGGGAGCTTACTGTAGCACTGACATGAACAAGTTGAATGAAAGCACAGCGGAGATAGAAATGCATGCAGCACTGGCAAGGCTTTGCTCTGAAGAAGCATACACCTTTGCTTTTTTCTTCCCAGCCTGAATCTCAGAGAGTACCCTAAGGATCATATTGCATGTAAGGCTCAACACAGGGTCAAGATAAGATGAGGAAACTTACTGGGCAACATCTGGAAGCTCATCATTGCTGAGCTCAGGGACCTTGCCTGGTGAGGCAGACAAGGATTTCTGGGGTGCAGGGATAATGGGAACAGAAGTCTTCTTGGTGACCTTTGGAGGGTGGCACAGTGCTAATCTGCAATATGAACAAGTAAATTATGCCAGGGCAGTAAAGGCAGGAAAGATGTACTTGTCCATAACAATGTCATTGTCGGATGCTTTTGCCTTCTTCATTTTGACAATGACCCTCCTTACATGACTCGATGAGATAAAGGGCAAGCAGAAAAAAAGGAAACCTTACTTAGGATGACCACTAGGGCTATGATTTAGAGAAATTAGGGGAAAGGAAGGAGTGATGGAAGAAGATGACTCACATCACAGGACAACCCACAGACATGTCAGGCAGTGCCACTGCAGCAACCAACACATCATCCAAGGCACACCTTTATGAAAAACAATCACTCATAGAACAGGGAAGTCAAAGTGGAAAGCACTATGTTATAGATACTGGCGGAAGAAGTTTGGATACATCTGAACCAGGTGCAGGGGCAGTTTTTTGGGGCCTTTTGGTTGCAGGCAAAGCTGGGCCCTCCAAAACATCCCTAGAGTGAAGCAAAAATAAACACTAAAAATCATGCAACAAAACAAAGATACATACATGTTGGTAGAATCACTTGCAACAACAATGCATGTCTTGCATTTTTTTGAAGGGCTGGCAGTGCAGAGCCTCATAAATATCAGAATTGTGGTCATATAAAAAGACACACCTTGCTGCAGATGTCAACAATTGAGAATCTACCAAACTACAAATCACAAACTGCATAAGTCAGCTACAAAACAAGGAGATGATGCTGCACACTTGGAGGTCCAATTCAGCGCTAGAAAAAGCAGCTAGCTTTGAACACTTTAGAAAATCAGCAGTAAAATGGCACCCACTTTACAACTTTCTCATCTGACTTGGAGGCAGGAGACTTTTTGTCGGGCGACCTACAAAATGCAACCCATTGAGCCTTAGCTGGTAATACAAAGAAGTAATCATGAATGAGGATGTCCTAGATGTAGGTTTGGCAGGCATATTGATAGGTTGAAATTCTGGTAGTCTGGTAGTAACATTTGGTGGCAGAAAATGACGAGGTGCCAACCTTTGCACCATGCTCAAGAGATTATATTTTTTGCCAAGTTTGTAGACAATTCTTTGCCAATGCAGCGTCGAGGAGAAAAGTAAGAGGAAGCAATGATCACTGAAGCATGGACTTGCAAGCAGCACCAAACAGCAAAAACAGTGATTCAAGAAGGATGAAGGTCAACAGTGATCCACTGTAAACAAAGTAGAACCCCCATTGTTTGTGTGGAGATAATAAGGATTCAGTGTGATACAAAGCATGAAGCTGGGATGTACCTTGAATATGAAATCATAAGCTACAGCAATGTCAGTTTTCTAAGAGCCGAGGCACATCTGATGAACAGCTATGCGGGGCAAGGTTATCCAGTTAGGTGCCAATGTGTTAGTTATGAAAGATGCAGAATCAAAACTACAACAGCTCACTCAGGCACAAGACAGGCAGTGCATGTGCCTGTTGTTATGACCACATAAGGACAGCAAATACACATTCTAAGATTACAGAAAAAATTGCACTGAAGTAGTGAAAGGGATCGAGATGGATTACAAGACCAGATGAAATGCCAACCACAAACCAGGGAAATCACTATCGCCACAAAAGCAAGTGGACATTGAACAAAAGTACACTCAGCTAGGGCACGGCACAGGTATGGGTAACACCGTGTGTTTCCGGTCATGGGTATGCATGGGTACGGGTATGGGTATGGGATTGCCATACCCAGGCAACACCGTACCCTTTTCCACAGTGTTACGGGTATGTGCGGGTATGCTGGTACCCAGATTTTGGTCAGGTGAGTGATCATCTGTGTTGAGATTTCGACTTTTTGGAACGACTTTGACAGTACAAACTCTACCTTTGTCAGGACAAGTGCAAGTTTGAGAAGACCAAGATCAAGTACCATGGCCTGATTATCTCAGGGGGTCAGGTGGAGATGGATTCCATCAAGGTGAATGGGGTCATGGCTTGGACAACACCCACGAACAAGAAAGAGGTGCAGTTTTTCCTGGACTTCATCAATTTTTATTGGCTTTTTATCAAGGATATGCATGACCACTGTTCAACTTGACAGGAAAAGAGGCATGGAGGTGGGATAATGCACAACAGGAGGCATTCAAAAATCTTAAGGAGATGGTCACTTCCACTCCCATTCTTACCTTTGCTGACAATTTGTGCCCTTTTTGTGTAGAAGCCAACAGTTCTGACTTTTCGATGGGCACCATGTTGTCTCCACAGTCTCCAGAGGACCAGAAGTGGCATCCTGTTGCATTCTACTCCAAAAGCCTTAGTGCTGTAGAGCAAAACTATGAGATCCATGAAAAGGAGATGTTGGTGATCATGTGCATGCTTGAGGAATGGCTACACCTCCTCAAGGGTGCCCAACACAAGGTGAAAATTTGGACAGATCACAAGAATCTCGAGTACTTTATGATGGCCAAGAAATTGAATTGTCATCTCCCTGTATCTATCCAGATTTAATTTGGCCTTGCACCACCATCTGGGTTGCAGCATTGGGAAGACCAATACCCTCTCCCAATGCACAGACCATGGGGATGGCAGCGATGACAATCCAAACATTGTGTTGTTGCAGCCAGACCTGTGCACCATTCAGGCACTGGAAGGCATTGCACCCCAGGGTGAGGAGCAGGACATCCTATGCGACATTCATTGTGCAAACTGTAGCAGTTTACATGAGGATGTTGTTGCCTGAGCTGTTAAAGAGCTGAGGAAGGGATCCACTCTTTCCTTGCATGCAGCAGAGTGGGCTGAAAAGGAGGACTTGTTGTATTTCAGGGATCACATCTATGTCCCCAATGACCCAGACCTTTGTTGATGCATCATATCCCAACACCATGACTCACAGATTGCTAGTCATCCTGGATGCTGAAAGACCTTGGAGCTCACCTTGCACAATTATTGGTGGCCACAAATGTTATGACTCATTGGTCAGTATTGTCATACTTGTGACCTTTGCTTATGCACCAAGATTCCTCATTGCAAACCTGTTCGCAAGCTACACCCTCTTCCTGTTCCAGAGAGTTGTTGGGATGTTGTCAGTGTCAACTTTGTGGTGGAGTTGCCAGAGTCAAATGGGTTTGATGTGGTGATGTGCACAGTTGATTCAGTGGGAAAATGCACTCACTTCATTCCCACTCACACCACTGGCAGCACCCTGGGTGCCACCCAACTCTATCTCCACCATGTGTGGAAATTACATGGACTTCCTGGCGCCTTCCTCTCTGACTGTGGCCCTCAGTTTGTAGCACAGTTCACTCGCAAGCTGTACCAACTTCTGGGGATCAAACTCCTTGCTTCGACCACCTATCACCCACAAACTGATGGCCAGACTGAGCAAGTCAACCAGGAACTGGAGCAGTACATCTGCATCTTTGTCAATGAGCACCAGACAATTGGGATGATCTTCTCCCCTTGGCCAAGTTTGGATACAACAACCATGTCCATGCTTCCACTCAACAGACCCCTTTCCTCTTAGACACTGGACGACATCCACACATGGGATTTGAACCTTGCCAAACTCCCTCACACATTGAGACAGTGAATGAGTTCACAGAACACATGCAGGATAGCTTGGAGGAGGCAAAGGCAGCCTTAGCAAAGGTGAAGGATGACATAGTGCACTTTTACAACGAACACCATTCTCTGACACCTCAGTTCAAGGTTGGTGATTGAGTTTATCTTCACTCCAGTGACATCTCCACTATGTGTCCATCCAAGAAACTCGCTCATTGCTTGCTGGGACCTTTCTCCATTGTCAAGTGTGTTGGAATGCATGCCTATCATTTATGACTCCCAGCCTCCATGTTGCTTTCAAGCACATTGAGGTACTCTGATGCATCCATGTCACTAGGGGGTGCATTTGGCGAAAATGGCAGTGCACTAAAGATGGGACTGTCAGGAACAGTGTGTAGGGAGTCTGTGGAGCTTTGGGAAGTGTTGTCCACTCTGTACCTGCCTATCTTGGGCAGCGCATTTGTGATTTTGGGCCTTAGGAGAGAGTTTTCTACTATAAGGGCAACCTCACTCAGCCTCTAGCAAAGGGAAATCCAAAGTTAAAATTATACTACATAGTACAGGGATTGGAGGCGCACCTAGCAAAGGGAAATCCAAAGAGAAAACTCTAAGGACCCCTTTGCCAATGCCCAGTATATGGGAAGACTGCAAAAATCAAATAATAGTCTAAAAATAGAAAAGGTGGAGATAGGCAGATCAAGGCCACTGAATGACATCATACCAAGGGGTAGATGTCAGAAGGGGTGCTCTGCCTCTAAATATAAAACTGTCAACATGCACAAATGTGATAGAAAGGGAAAATTAGTAATAAAATAAGGAAAAATCATAGGAAATGAAGAATAGAAGGAAATGAATTGAGGAAAAATATAGGACTAACATAAATTTTTATTTTCATCCGATCTGGATTTTTCTGAGCCCCTTTTGGTTCACTCCCTTTCTGCTTGTAAGATTGCTGATGTGGGCTCAGTCAGGCACCGTCCATCCATCCATAGGCAATGGTATGGGTTATGGATATGGGTCACAATGTTGTCACCCAGGCCCAGGCCAACACACACACAAACCCACCCTTGTAAGGTATATGTGAGTTCTTGCTTGTTCTATATGTTCATCTACTCATTCTAATTGTGTTTGAAGGATCTGAAAAGATTAGAGGTTTTATTTATCCATTTTCCACAACTTCTTTTGTCTGAGTAAGATGGAGTGGATATATCATATCTCCATGAGTTCTGCCTTGTTTTCTATGATCATATGCTGGGTTCAACACTAATTTACTGTAGTTTGAAGGATTTGAAGAGATGAGTGCCTTTCATTCATCCATTCATTTACAACATCAACATTTTTTTGAGAGGGAGAATGAGGCAGACACATGATATCTTGGTGAGTTTCTTTTTGTTTTCCATGATATTATGCTTGTTCTAACACTAATTTCATGTCATTCAAAGAGAGATGAGGTAGACACATGATATATAGGTGAGTTTCTTTTTGTTTTCCATGATTAGTGATGTACAAGGCTCAGCCCAAAGCCCTGAAGCCCAAGCTGCTGAGCCCTTGAAGCCTGAGCCAAGCCAGGCCTTACTGAGAGCTTTGTAGGGCTCAAGGCTTGGTTTGTATTTTTAGAAGCCTGAGCCGAGCCTTGAAGCCAGCTTTCTTACATTGAAAAATTGATGCATCAACCTTCATGTCATGTGCTCCAAGTCAGCTCAAAAATTGTGATTTTTGTCCATCATGAATCTATAAAGTTCTTCAGCCACCATCAAACCATCTTGAAAACAGAAGTCTTGTGCCATGGATTCCTACTGTTGCTGCTGTCATGACTTCAATGACAACAAACACTGGTCTATCAGCACAACACCCAAAAAGGTTATTGACAGCATTGGGAAAGCTTCTCAACACCTCAAATTCAGCAGCACCAACACTCTCCTCCCATGGACAAGTGGTTCTAGCAAAGCAAGCTGAGGATGCAGCTGCTACTGAGTAGCTGCTGAACAAATCCCAACTGATCTTGCTTATGACAAGGGATTTGTCGATCATGATGAAGATGATATATTTGGGCAAAATGTACTGTAGAGGGTCCATAAACCAATTCCACCCCTATTTTTGCTACAAAACCCAGGCCTGAGCCTGAGCCCAGCCTGAGCCCTCAACTAGGGCTCAGCTCATGATCTATCCTGGTCAAGCCGAGCCCATGCCCAGGCTTTTGAGCCGAGCTGAGCCCCATACATCATTACCCATGATCTTATGCTTGATCTCACACTAATTTACTGTCATTTGAATGATCCAAAGAGATGAGAGGCTTCTGTTCATTCATTCATCCATAACACCAACATTTCTTTTCAGTGGGAGGATAAGGTAGACCTGTGATGTCTTGGTGAGTTTCTTTTGTTTTCCATGATCTTATGCTTGTTCTAACACTAATTTACTGTTGTTTGGAGGGCCTGAATAGACAAGAGGTTTTTGCTCATTCATTCATTTGCAACATCAACATCTTTTCTCAGAGGGAGAATGAGGTAGGTCACAATATCTCGGTGAGTTCTTCTTTGTTTCTATTGTATACTGGTTCTAGCAATAGGTTACTGTTGTTCTCAGGACCCTGAGAGATGAGAGGTTTTCATTCATCTGTTCATTCACCATACCAATATCTTGTTTCAAAAACTTGAAACTCAGAACAATTTTTTTTCTGAGCATGCTCTATTCTAGTTTTACCAACCATGATGCTGGTATTAGAGTAAAATAGTGTGTATTATTCCAGAGTATTTTTTGTTCCCATGATACCTGCCATTATGGGTATACCCTGTGTGGGTGAGGGTACTTACATTTACCTGTGCTGTTGTGTAACAGCCATGGGTTCACCTTGTTTTTTCAATGGGGTCACTACAACTGACAATGATAGTCTCTAGATGATTGGTCTGTATATTGGTACCAATCATATTATCTAGTGATGTGCAAGGCCCGGCCCAAAGCCCCCAAGCCCCGGCTGCTGAGCCCTGGAAGCCTGAGCCGAGCTGAGCCCTAGAAGGGGCTTTGGTAGGGCCTAGGGCTCGGCTCAATGTATCTGAAGCCTGAGCCGAGCCCTCAAGCCTATAAGGACAACCTCAGCCTCTAGCAAAGGGAAATCCGAAGTTAAAATTATACTACATAATACAGGGATTGGGGGCGCACCTAGCAAAGGGAAATCCGAAGAGAAAACTCTAAGGATCCCCTTGCTGATGCCCAGTATATGTGAAGACGACAAAAATCAAATATAACCTAAAAATAGAAAAAGGCGGAGATAGGTGGATCAAGGCCGCCGAATGACATCATACCAAGGGGTATGTGTCGGAAGGGGTACTCCGCCTCTAAATATAAAAGTGTCAACATGTACAAACATGATAGCAAGGGAAAATTAGTAATAAAATCCGGAAAAATCATAGAAAATGAAGAATAGAAGGAAATGAGGTGGGGAAAAATATAGGACGAACATAAAAAATAGGAAAAACACACAGGGCACCTCCCTAGTCCCCTTACATCACCCCCTCTCTAAGATGCATCGCCCCGATGCATTCGAAATCGTATACGACCAAAGTCCGTGACTTGAATGCGACACGGTGCAGCAGTGTGCCGTCGGTGGAATTCCTTGATTAACCGAGGGGCATTTACGTCAGACTCTTCGACCCATGAGTTCTCCTCATACCCATAACCCTTCCAATGTACCAAACACTGGAGTTTTCCTCGACGTAAATGGCTGTCCAAGATTGACTCGACTTCATATTGGGGTTCTCCCTCGATCACTGTAGGTGGTGGTGGTGGGTGTGAATGGAGTCCCGGGAACGGATCTGGGGGAGCTGGAAGCAATTTGACGACATGGAAGATGGGATGGAGTCTGGACATGGAGGCTGGGAGGCGTAGACGATAGGCATGTGTTCCAATGCACTTGACAATGGGGAAAGGTCCCAAGAAGCGATGAGCGAGTTTCTTGGATGGACGTGTAGTGGAAATGTCACTGGAGTCAAGATAAACTCGATCACCAACCTTGTACTGAGGGGTTGGGGAGTGCCGTTGGTTGTAAAATCGCGCCATGTCGTCCTTCGCCTTTGCTAAGGCTGCCCTTGCCTCCTCCAAGCTATCCCTCATGCGTTCTGTGAACTCATTCACTGTCTTGATGTGTGAGGGAGTTTGGCGAGGTTCAAATCCCATGTGTGGATGTCGTCCAGTGTCTAAGAGGAAAGGGGTCTGTTGAGTGGAAGCATGGACATGGTTGTTGTATCCGAACTCGGCCAAAGGAAGGAGATCATCCCAATCGTCCTGGCGTTCATTGACAAAGAGGCAGATGTACTGCTCCAGTTCCTGGTTGACTTGCTCCGTCTGGCCATCAGTTTGTGGGTGATAAGCGGTTGAAGCGAGGAGTTTGATCCCCAGGAGTCGGTACAGCTCACGAGTGAACTCTGCCATGAACTGAGGGCCACGATCCGAGAGGAAGGCACCAGGAAGTCCATGTAATTTCCACACGTGGTGGAGGTAGAGTCGAGCGGCACCTAGGGCACTGACAGTGGTGTGAGTGGGAATGAAGTGAGCACATTTTCCCACTGAGTCAACTGTGCACATCACCGCATCAAACCCGTTTGACTCTGGCAATTCCACCACAAAGTCGACGCTGACGACATCCCAACGACTCTCTGGAACAGGAAGAGGGTGTAGCTCACCAATAGGCTTGCGACGAGGAACCTTGGTGCGTAAGCAAAGGTCACAAGTGCGACAATACTGACCAATGAGCCGCAACATTTGTGGCCACCAATAGTTCCGTGAGGTGAGCTCCAAGGTCTTCCAGCGTCCGGGGTGGCCAGCAATCTGTGAGTCATGGTGTTGGGATATGATGTGCCGGCGAAGGTCTGGGTCATTGGGAACATAGATGCGATCCCTGAAATACAACAAGTCCTCCTTTTCAGCCCACTCTGCCGCATGTAAGGAAAGGGTCGATCCCTTCCTCAGTTCTTTAACAGCTTGGGCGACAACATCCTCATGTAAACCGCTATGGTTTGCGCGACGAATGTCACGTAGGATGTCCCGCTCCTCGCCCTGGGGTGCAATGCCTTCCAGTGCCCGAATGGTGAACAGGTCTGGCTGCAACAGCACAATGTTTTGGTTGTCACCACTGCCATCCCCATGGTCTGCACGTCGGGATAGGGCATCGGTCTTCCCCATGCTGCAACCCGGACGGTGGTGTAAGGAGAAGTCAAATCTAGATAGATACAGGGACCAACAAGCTTGACGACGGTTCAATTTCTTGGCCGTCATGAAGTACTCGAGGTTCTTGTGATCCGTCCAAATTTCCACCTTGTGTTGGGCACCCTCGAGGAAGTGTCGCCACTCCTCAAGCGCACGCATTATCGCCAACATCTCCTTGTCATGGATCTTGTAGTTTCTCTCTACAGCACTAAGGCTTTTGGAGTAGAACGCAACAGGATGCCACTTCTGGTCCTCCGGAGACTGCTGAGACAACACAGCGCCCGTCGCAAAGTCAGAACTGTCGGCTTCTACATGAAAAGGACGCGAATCGTCAGCAAAGGTAAGGATCGGAGCAGAAGTGACCATCTCCTTAAGCTTTTCGAACACCTCCTGTTGTGCATTATCCCACCTCCATGCCTCCTTTCCTGTCAAGTCGAACAGTGGTCGTGCATGATGTGAGAAATTCTTGATAAAACACCAATAGAAATTGATGAAGCCCAGGAAAGACTGCACCTCCTTCTTGTTCGTGGGCATCGGCCAAGCTGTGACCCCGTTTACCTTGATAGGATCCATCTCCACTTTACCCTCCGAGATAATCAGGCCAAGGTACTCGATCTTGGTCCTTTCAAACTCGCATTTGTCCTGACGAAGGTAGAGTTTGTACCGTCGAAGTCGCTCTAGGACGAGGCGCGTGATGCGACGGTGCTCTTCAACCGTGCGAGTGAAGATGAGGATGTCATCGAGATAGATGCAGACAACGCCTTCGAGGATGAGGTCATGGAAGATGTCATTCATCATGGTCTGAAAGGTGGCAGGGCTATTAGTAAGGCCAAAGAACATGACAAGCAGTTCAAAAAGACCACGGTTGGTACGAAAGGCTGCCTTCCACTCATCTCCCTCCTTTATCCTCACATTATTATAGCCCCAACGGACATCGAGCTTGGTGAAGTATTGGGCTCCACGGAGCTGGTTTACGAGTTCGGAGATGAGGGGTAGTGGGTAGCGATTTTTGACCGTGATGTTGTTGAGCCTTCTGTAGTCTTGAACTGGTCGAAGTGAGCCATCCTTCTTCTTGACAAAGAAAAAGGGAGAGGCCATGGGTGACTTCGATGGTCGAATACGTCCAGAGGCCAGGTGCTCATCGATGAACTGGTCAAGCTGCCGTTGTTCTTCCAGAGAGAGAGGATAGACCTTGCAGGATGAAGGGGTTGCGCCGGGGGTGAGTTCGATCGCGTGATCCCATGGCTTACGCGCAGGAAGAGAGTCGAATGACTCCTTGGAGAACACGTCTTCAAACTCATGGAGATGAGGGAGTAAGGAGTTAGTAGAGGATTTAGCAGTGTTGTTTTTGTGGAAGGCCTTGGCGAGGCATTGGGATATGTTCAATGTGGCACACACCTCATGCGATGAGCGAATCGCAGTGTAGAAGATCCGATCACCCTCCTCCACTTCCTCTGGGTCCTCATCATCATCATCATCCGAGTCCGGCATTAGATCAGGAACCCCTTCCAATTCCACTTCAGGTATAGGCAGGGGTCCAGCACGACACTTCTGAGTTCGTCGTATTGCCGCCTTCTGTCCACGACGTTCTTGCCTGGCTTCCGTGAAACATGTCCAACAGCAGGATGGACATCGGCTCATGGTAACCTCCCCGGTGCGCCAGTCGACCTCTGGGTTATGGTCTCGAAGCCATGGATATCCCAAAATCACCTTTTGCTTTCCTAATTGAGTGACAGCAAAAAGGGCACGCTCACTATGATCTTTGTAACGGAGAACCAGGTCTGCAACCTCTCGGATGGCACCAGCTTCGTTTGGGGATCCATCCATGTTATATACAGGTATCGGACGTGAGAGTGAGCGAGTATTTAGACGATGTTGTTGTACCAGATGGGAATCGATGAAGAGACCAGTTGCACCAGAGTCCAGGAGCGCAGAGACACCAAGTATCTGTCCAGTGTCGGTCGTCTGCAGTTTGATGGCTAGGTTTAAGGAATGTACAGAGGGAGTGGATGCCACAATATACTTGCGTGGTAGTTTACGCTCCCATGATTTAATTTTGGGATGTGGAGTAGAAGGAGAGATGGGGAGAGCAGGTACGTCTTTAGCCAACTTCGAAGGGTCAGAGAGGGGAGCAGTCATAGAAATGGATTCATTCTCCGGGGGTTCAACTGACAAGACTTCAAAGCGGTTATGGACAGGCAGTGAGGGCATACGATTCACTCGCTGTGAATAGGAAAATCCTGCTCCTCTACAACTTCCAACTTAATCTCCTCTGCAACTTGATCCTTCGCTTCCTCAACATCTACAAGCGCCAACAAATCTTGCAGGAGTTCGTCTCATCCCTCGGGGGTGAGCATGCGGATATCCTGACGATGGGGACACGCTCCAGCCCTGTGTCCAGGTTCCCCACAACGGTAGCAGAGATCCAACTTACGTGCACGGCTGCGGGCTGCATCAACATCCATTGGTACTGGGACATTGATGGCTGGTGTGGGAGTTTGACGAGCAGGAATGGGGTTAGGGCGGGGGAGGCTTCGATTGAAGGTGTAGGGTGTATGAGTGGTAGTTGGAGCACGGAATGCAGCATTAAACGCCGCATTTGTGAGTCGGTTCTTGTCACAGAGTGAAGCAGCTTCATACCAAGCAAGGATATCATCGTCCACTGGGCACCCTTCCAACATCTGTGCAATCTGGTCCTGAATTTCTCGGTGGAACCCCCGTCGGAACTTCACCACCACTGGTAACCCACTCCCATATCCTGCCATGTCCACCAAATCCTTGAACTCATCGATATAGTCGTCCACGGATCGACGTCCCTGGTGGTAAGTGGATGACTCAAGTCGTGTCACTGCTCGGTGGCGTTCATTGAGGGGGCAGAAGTGGTGTACAAACTCAGCTCGAAAGTCACCCCAAGTGGAGAAAGGTAGAGAACTGAGTTCTTTAGTTTGATGTAGGATACGGTCCACATAGAGATAGGTGCGTTCAGATTTCATGTATGTGAAGGCCCAATAAATTTTTGCAGCCTCATCGACGAATTGATGCGACTGGAGACTAATGTATAACTCACAGGAATTAAGGAATGCACGTCCCTGCGCACGTGCACCATTAAATTCGGCGGGGGGGGACGGTTTGATCTGGGCACATTCCTTAGTGGACACGTTTGGCAAAACGTCGTTGTTGGGTGCGCTTGGAGTCGTGAAGGGGGAACTATTAGTCGTAGGGTTAGCCTGGAGGGTCCTAACGAAGTTTTCAATCGTAGATTTAAGCGAGTCGATTTGCGTGCGCATTCCGGAAACGTCACTTTCAAGCGTGTCGAAGCGTTCTGATGCGTCCATGTCGCTAGGGAGCGCATTTGGCGAAAATGGCGGCGTAATAAAGGCGAGAGTATCTGGAACGGTGTGTAGGGACTCTGTGGAGCTTTGGGAAGCGTCGTCCAGTCCGTACCTGCCTATTTTGGGCAGCGCGTTCGCGATTTTCGGGCCTTAGGGGAGAGTTTTCTACTATAAGGGCAACCTCAGCCTCTAGCAAAGGGAAATCCGAAGTTAAAATTATACTACATAATACAGGGATTGGGGGCGCACCTAGCAAAGGGAAATCCGAAGAGAAAACTCTAAGGATCCCCTTGCTGATGCCCAGTATATGTGAAGACGACAAAAATCAAATATAACCTAAAAATAGAAAAAGGCGGAGATAGGTGGATCAAGGCCGCCGAATGACATCATACCAAGGGGTATGTGTCGGAAGGGGTACTCCGCCTCTAAATATAAAAGTGTCAACATGTACAAACATGATAGCAAGGGAAAATTAGTAATAAAATCCGGAAAAATCATAGAAAATGAAGAATAGAAGGAAATGAGGTGGGGAAAAATATAGGACGAACATAAAAAATAGGAAAAACACACAGGGCACCTCCCTAGTCCCCTTACAAAGCCCTGGCTTGGTGGCTGTGCTTTACTTGTGCACCTCTCAACTCCTCCTCTCATGAACTCGAAGCTCCTAGGGCACAGCAGTAAGCAAATGCTTAATATCTGGCTTACCAGGAGCTGCAAAGATGATGTAGGGGTTGGGAAAGTGGGATAAGTGGGTGTTCAGATTGGGTCTGCCTGAATTCGAGCTTGTGAAAAAATGTTGACTGGCTCAATGAGGTCAGTGAGCCAAGAAAGGAAACCATTTTGTAAAGACATACCTTGTGTCTATCCTACCAGGAAGAACTCCAATGAATGACAACTGAAGCAGTCTATACAATTTGAACTTCATCAAACCAAGGCCCTTGGGGTCCCATTTGAGAAAATTTTGTTGTTGGGATATTTCGAAAGCAATAGTATAAGGTAAGGAACAAAAACGGATTAATATCAGAGGCAGAAAGGCAAACCCATGTTGCAATGACACTACTGAGCAGACAACAATGACGTGCTTTGTTGATTGATGTCGGCAAGTACTGGACAATGTTGAACATTGAAAACTTAGACTCGTGACCACTCCTTCTGACCCTATACATCAACGGTTGTTCATGTACTAGGGATCTGTCACCAGTCTAACTGAAACTACGGTAAGTCTGTCAGTAACTGATGTTTCCAGGTATTTTATTTGTATCCTCTATGTGATTTTTCAGATTCCCTACTCGAGCTGCGGCCTAAGCCTGAGTCGAGCCCGAGCCTGCTACTAGGGCCTGGCTCACAATGTAGTGAAGCCTGAGCCTGCTCAAGCCGAGCCCAAGCCCCAGCTTTGGAGCCGAGCCAGGCCCTGCACATCACTAATATTATCTAATGAGATTCAAGTTTTCAACCAATTTTCAACACTCAAGTGCTTGGCATTTTGGCAAGTCTCAAGTTTTAGTATACCTAGTGTTCTTCCCTGTCAGCACCATCCAGTCAGTTTGAACAGCCCCTTTCATTCTCATCAGAATGTCTGAGGCTGTTAATGCATGTCCTTTGCAGACACTTGAAAAGTGGGTTGTTGCTGCTTATGGTCAGATACATCACAAATGGCAGGCAATGTAATCATGCAAGATGCCACAGAAACCTTTGGCAGGAGTCGCCATGCACATGACTCAGTCACCAGCACCAAGGTACATGGCTAGTGTGGTTTGTTGTCGATTGTCAGATAAGTTTCTTGTTGTGGTGATAGAGTTTCCCCTAGAAAACTCAGAATTGCCATGTGAAGCAATGGCCCTCTAGCACAAGTAAGAAGTAAACTACCGGTACTGTAAGTAATCATATAGATAATGTTCTCCTAAATGATGCTCATAAGGCTCCAACCATTTAGTTTACATTTACTTGACGAAGGTCAAGTATACATAAACAGTAGCCTAAACAGTATAACCATCTATATACCATTTTATAAACAGTATATACACAGTTAAAATATTAGCATTTGACAAAAGTGTTGGAGGTTTTTATTGAGCTAACTAACCTCCTTTGTGTGAAGTGAGGGGCCACAAAAGTATGGGCAACAAAAGTAATTAATGACTAGAAACAAAAAAACCTTGTGTTTTTTGCAGGGGAAGCCACCCCGTGAGCAGTTGCTCATAGCGGTGGTTGGGTGAGCAGTTTCCAGGTCTCTTGTCCCTGTTGTCCCTATCCTCATGTGTTAGCATCTCAGTGGTGGTGGTGCCCCACCCTCCACTCCTGGTTGTTCACCCTGGCTCATTGTCCCTGCCATTTGTGGTTCATCCCCTTCTGGTGGTTACTGTTAAGGGTGAAGCCTCAACCACTCAATCTAGTCAATGTTGTTCGACGAGGTGCTTCCTCGACGAGTCATTCGGCACTAGTCTTACTCGGAGCATCCAATGTAAGATAGGTAGTGCACTCTAGCAGGGCTTCTGCATAGAGTCGTTCAGGTTCACGCACTAAGAGGCTTCCTTAGTGGTTTTGAGTAAGTTTGTGAGTTGCAAGTTAAGGCTGTAGAATGCCTAGATCTAAACTAAGGACATCCCTACTACGAGTTGCAGTACTTATACTATGAGGGAGGTCCTTATGGTCCAATCAGAAAGATAGATGCATATCAAGTAAGAATAGAAACAATAGGCCTCATGCCTTGCATGAGGCATCCAATGTCACGGAGTGCTGCGGCGCAGCATGTCAATCGTGAGAGTCCGACGTCATGGACCTCATGTCAGGGGGCTGTCGTATCACAGCATGTGTGGGAGTGGGTTTGAGTGCATGGAGTCACCATGCGTCAAGGGTGCCTTCCACGGGAAGGGGATTGAATGTATGCAGTCGGCATGTGTCATGTGTGTGTCTGATGTCAAGGACATGCCCTAGGCATGAATCAAGGGGTGCCTCCTGTCTGGAGGGGATCGTCGGGTGCATCGGGTTCCATGAGTTACAAGGAAAATTGTAACATTACCCCCCCGCTATGGTCAAAAGTTCCACACTTCGACCTAAATCTTTGTCTCTCCTTCGTGGTCTGATCGGGTGTGGTCTGGTTATGTGGGTAGGTCGGGGTCGAGGGGTATGATGGAGGAATAATTCATGTCCGAACTTGGACCATGATCGGGTTCTTCTGGTTTGCACTGCCCTAGGTAGCGGTGTCAAGGAGTCAGTAGTATCATTGAAAGGGGGGCATTGCAGGATGGCAAATTCAACATTTGTAATCAGGGGTTCAGGTTCTGTTTGGAAGATGGCGTAGAGGCAGAATGCAAAGGTTAGGGCTGCCGCTGCAGCCAGGGTCATGCCAACGATGATGGCGAGGATCGTAATCCCTGTGAGCATGGGTCTGCCTTGTCATGCCATCGTCTTGAGCTCTGCCTTTTAAATCCTTCCATATGGCTCCCCTGTCATGTTTCCCATCGCGTCATCATCAAAATCATCGTATCCAGAGTTAAAGAAGAGCCACTGTCTCTGCTCGGCTTCTCTTTGATCGATCTCTTGATCTTTCTGAGGTTTCTCTGGGCAATTCATCCTGTAGTGTCTGGGGCCTCGCTGTTTGCAATACCTGCAAACATATCATTGGCAAATCAGGCCAAAGTGGCCTATCTGTTGGCAGATGAAACATCTAGCATGTCTCATGTGTGGGGGAGACCAAGGCGGTTGGGTGGTCTTCGGTTCGGGTTTGGGGGTGGTCAGATCAATTATTTCAGGTGCCCTAGGCACGATCTTTGGGTTCTTCGTAGAATGGGAGGAGCCTCCAGAGGGAGCTTGTCATTCATCTCTGTTGCTCTGCTTGCTGAATGGTGAGAGCGAGGTTGGTGGTCGTCTGTGTCGACCTAAAGCGGTGTGAGGTCTCTCCTCAGCTGTTCTTGGTCTGTCTGACCATGGTGCAATCATTTCCTGGATCGTTTGCTCGATCTCCAGGGCGTCTGCATCGTTCATTGCTTCTTCTAGATTTCATTCCATCTGTTTGATAGTGCTTGCATAGTAGAAGCACATCCTGGCTAGATGGTATTTCGGTGGATTGTGGGTGAGGTGAACGCGAAGGGCGTCAGCGTTCAATCGGTTTTGGAGGTATTCTCAGGTAAATCGTCATTCAGCAGGCATATTGGGGAGTGTCGTTGTGGGAAGAGAGGGGGGTTTTTGGGTTTCCATCAGAGGTGGTACCTCTTCTTATATGCCATCAGGATCTCGGGGGCATTGTTTAGGTTCAATTCGGGTTCCCATGTGTTTTCGGATGTCAGGTAGTCAACCCATTTCACAAGGTAATGGCGTGTCTTGCCGTGCTTCTTGTGTGCGATGATCACTTCCACCTCATATTCGTTTTCTCCTTCCACGAGGTCGGGTGGTGGAGTCAGGAAGTTTCACCCATGAGTGTCGTTCTCATGGTATCATGTGAGTAAAGCCACATGGAATACCGGGTGGATCTTCCATCTTGGTGGCAGTTTCAATTGGTATGTTGTTCTTGACAAGGCATCTTCAATCATGAAGGGCCCTTCTTGTTTTGGCACCAGTTTTCTTGTTGGGTAGCCAATCTTCAGGTTCTTGGAGTCAAGCCATACTTGTTCTCCAACCTTGAACAGTTTGTATCGCCCTTTCATTCGGGTGGCCATAGCCTGTCTGGCTAGTTTGTGTGCAGCAAGAGCTTCCCTTCTCGCAGAGAGAAGTTCTTGGATTCTCTGTTTGGCGGCCGGCACGTTCGTCTTTTTGTAAGGGTGGGGATAGCACATGGCTGATATCCCATCATCAAGTAAAATGGCGAATGTTTTACTGCGGAGTGCGTCTTCTGGTTATGTGCAAATTCTGCTGTTGGGAGATAACACTCCCAATCTTCTGGTTTGTTTGAACAGAACATGCGGAGGTAAACCTCTAGTTCTTGGTTTACTTGCTCTGTTTCTCCGTTGGTCTGGGGGTGATAGGCAGTGCTCATGGATAGCTTGATTCCGAGCAGTCGTCCGAGTTCTCGGAAGAGTTTGGACGCAAATCGAGGGTCTCTGTCTGAGATGATTCTTCTGGGGAGTCCAAATCTTGTGTACACATGGCGCAGGTAGAGGTCTGTGGCGCCAAGTGCGTCAATCATCTTTGCACAAGGGATAAAAATTACCCCCTTTGTAAGACCATGATTGAGTCAAATCCGTTTATTACGGGCAGGTCTGTAATAAAATCTGTCATTACCAGCTCAAATGGTCTGCTGGCATCGGATGATATCGGTGTCAGGGGTGGGGTTGTCAGGTGGGTGTTGATCTTCATTTGCTGGCACTTTGCGCAGCCTTCGACGTATTTCTTTATAAAGTTGGCCATTCCTGGCCACCAGTAGTCTCGTCAGATCAGTTCAATCGTTTGCCATTGTCCAGGGTGTCCTGTCGTGATGCTATCATGGTATTTCCATATGATTGCTCGGCGGAGGGTTTCGTCCTGTGGCACATAGCACCTGTCTTTGAAAAAGAGCAGGCTGTCTTCAAATTTCCAGTCCTCCAATGCAGACTTGATTGGGGGAGTTCCGTTGTTCTTCAGGGCTCGTAAAGCTTCATTTACGAGGTCGTCCTTCATTATTGCTGAGACCAGGGCTCCCTGGAGCTCAGTGTTGATCGTTTTGACGAACAGTTCATCAGCGAGGATGGTCTTGTCCTCGTTATCGGTGTCTTCTTCAGCTATATGATCTGCTCTCCTCGATAGGGCATCAGATTGTACCATCTGTGATCCGGGTACGTGTTGTAGCTTCAGGTCAAATTGTGACAGGTAGATGCTCCATCTAGCCTGTCGTTGGTTCAGTTTCTGTGCCTGATGGAAATATGTCAGGTTCTTGTGATCGGACAGTACCATCACAGGGAACGGTGTCCCCTGTAGGTAGTGTCTCCATGTCTCTAGTGCTCGGATCACTCCCAGTAGTTCCATGTCATATATCTCGTAATTTCTTTCGGCTTCGTTGAAAGAATGTGAGATATAGCTGCATGGGTGCCAGTCTCCATTGGTGTCCTGTTGTCTGAGTACTGTGCCTGTTGCAAATTTCGAGGCGTCAGATTCCACCACAAATGGTTTCGTTGCATCTGGCATCAGCAGTACTGGGGCTTCGTTGAATTTCCTTTTTAGCACATCGAACGATTGCTGGCAGTCGTTTGTCCATTCAAATTTCTGGTTCTTCTTCGTCAAATCATTCAGCGGTCTGGCCAGATCTGCAAAGTGTCCGATGAATCTTCAATAGAAGTTCCCAAATCCTAGGAAGGATCTTACATCCTTCACTGTCCTTGGCGTGGGCCAGTCCTTGATCCCAGCCAGCTTTGTGTTGTCCATTGCAAGTTCGTCGGGCCTGATGATCATGCCCAAGAAGTTGACTTCCTGTACGTTGAATTTGCATTTCTCTATTTTCAGGTAGAGATCGCATTGCCATAGTCGTTCGAGGACCCTTTTGGTCCTTATCTGGTGTTCTTCTTCCATCTTTGAGAAGATCAGGATGTCGTCCATATAGATGACGAGCCATCCTTCATCTAGCATATCTTGGAAGAGATCGTTCATCATGGCCTGGAATGTTGCCGGTGAGTTGCACAGCCCAAAGAACATCACCATTGGCTTGCATAGCCCTCGGTTAGTCTTGAATGCTGCCTTCCACTCGTCTCCTTTCTTTATCCATACGTTATGATATCCCCATCGAATATCAAGTTTTGTGAAGAATCTCGCTCCCTTCAGCTTGTTCAAGAGGTCTCCGATCAGTGGCAGGGGGTAGTTGTTCCGGATTGTTCCTTCATTCAGATAGCGATAGTCTTGGCAAGGTTGCAGAGCATCAGAGTCCTTCTTCGACACAAAGAAGAACGGGGATGCCATGGGTGATTTCGACGGTCAGATGTATCCTTTCTCCAGGTTTTCGTCTAGAAACTCGTTGAGTTTCTCGGGTTCCTTTGGTGTCAGTGGGTAGACTTTGCAATCCTTCGGTACAAAGCCTTCCTTCAAGTCAATTGCGTGATCCCATGGTCTTGACTCTGGGAATTGTTCAGATGCAGCCTTTTCAAATACCTGTCTGTATTTCTGGTATTCTGGTGGCAGTAGGTCGTCCAGGGTTTGCTTGCTGGCCTTTTTTCCCTCATCCTGTTCATGCGCAAGTCGCTGGGAAATGGACGTCTTTGCTCTGATCCATGCACTCTTTGAGAATATGTATCACGGGGAGTCTTTGGCCTTTGTAATCCTGGAGATCGTGTTCATTTTCTGTATGTACTTATGGGTTGGTCCTCAGTGCTCCCTGGTGAGGGGTGGTTCTTCTGGTGGTTTGAATATGCCAATGACTGGTTCTCCTCGTACATATGCGATCAAGAGGTCTGTCGCATCTTGTTCGTAGGTTTCTTTCATTGCTCGTATTTCCATGCCGGTGTCTGCCAGTAATTCTTCATCAGGTATCTCCTCGACCTTTACGTGAGGGGGAGTCTCCCTGGGTATAGGTACTTCAGCATTGGTGGTACCATGATCTGGGGTCCTATAATCGTGGGTCGGGGTAGTCTGTTGTCGAGGGTAGTTTATCCTGTTTCGTAGTGTCATCTTCACATTCCTTTTGCTGGTGCTTCCCTCCCCTGTGGAGGTTAGCAATTCCTTCATCCTTTGCACAATTCATTGTGCCCTGTCGCATTCTTTGTTTTTGCCCTTTTCCAGTTGTTTCTTCTTCTGGTTTTCTCAGGTCTTGGCAACAGCACATCGTGCTGCTTTAAGGCCTCTGGCTTGTTTAGGGGTGTTGCTGCTCCTGGTCTTTGCGACAGCTATCTGGGCAGAATTCAGTTCCTTGGCTTTCTTCTCGGAAAGCCTTTCCTTTGTTTTTGCCATGGCCAATCTGGCTCAGGCAAGGTTTCTCTCCCTTTCTTCGGAGAGTCTTTCTCTGGTTTTGGCTACGATGTGTCGAATTTGTGCCATCTTGTCATCAGGTGCTGTTAAGAACTGATCCTAGAGGTCGCTTCGGAATCCATCCGGACACTGCGGGTGATGATAGCAGGAGATTGTTGGGACAATGCGGATTCTGCGGGAGGGGGAACGGAAAGGACTTGGCTTCAGCTTGTAAGAAGCTGCGCCCTTCACCTCGTCTGGTGTCCTAATTTCAAGTCGAGGGTTTAGAGGTAGGAGCGGGAAAGTGCGGGTAAATGCGGGGAGGAGTACGGAGGGACTTAGGTTGAGTTCAGATGAGACTAGAACTTTGGAGGGAGACTAGAGGTTGAGTCAAATGTAGTTCAGACTCTTAGAGGACAGGGGTTGGAGTAGAAGGAGGTTTTAGATTGGCAGGGTAAAGTCGAGTCTATGTCGATATACGAACTGGGGAATACAAGGTGAAACTAACTAAGCTTAAATACTGTAGTCCGGATAATGTGGAACAGGAACAAAGACTGCGGCAGTGTCTCAACTGCGTAGATAAATTACCTACGGGAGCCGCACAGAAATCCATAGTCAAATTTGCAATAGAGATGGCAGCCTTGGAAAGGCAGCCGTGGATGCTGTACAAGGCAGCCTGATGCACAGCAGCATGGGCAGTGCAAGGCAGCTGGGAACAAAATTGGGAGGCGTAGACAAAAGTCATGTTTGAGGTGCGGGAAAGAGTCGGATGGATGCGGGTTCCAATCGGGCAAGGAACGGTTCTTGACAGTATTTCCCCCTTAGTGCCAAGCCTATGAGGCATGTGAGGGTTTGAGTCCAAATGAGGAAGTTGGTTGAATTTTCTGAATGCGGTAATTGGTTGAAAAAATTTTCATGTTCTTTCCTTCCCCCATCAACTATCAATTATGTCCCTTCCAGCAGTATCTGCACAGATCAAATTGGCTGCGATGAGGGCTCAACATGAACAGAGGGAGCGGGTGATGAAGGAGCAGATGGAATGGGAGATGAAGGAGCTGGAGGAAGCAGCGAGGGAGGAGGAATGCTGGGCACAGGAGGTGCAGAAGGCAGCAGAGGAGGCTGCAAAGGCTGAGGAGGCGCATCAGGCAGAGGCGCGGAAAAAGGAGGCATCAGCTGCAAAACGAGTGGAGAAGAAGCGGGCAGCTGCGGCCGCAGGTTTGGAGGATGAAGCTGAGGGGAGCAAGTCCCCCAAGAAAAAGAAAGTCGCCAAGTCAAAGGCGCGAGTGGGGTTGGAGGAGTCGGAGGGTCTGGTGCGGGTGCAGGCCGCATTGCCTTGCAAAAGGTACATCCTTGTTTCCCTTTCCAGTCTCTTTTTTTTTTACTGACAAGTGGCCTAGGTGCAAATATCAAAAGATTGCTTGTTTCAAGATGGGTGCAAAGGGACGCGTGTGCAACAACTGCACGCGCGTCAAACATAAGTGCGAGGAGGTAGTGTGGGAGGGGCAGGAAGCCCCTGCGGCAAAACTGGCGGGAACGACGGGGGCGACCGGGGAAAACCTGGAAATAATGCAACAAATGATGAAGTTGATAAGGAAGGGGTTCGCTGAGGTGGCCACTGTGGTGTGGGAGTCGATGGGGGAGATTCGGGATGCTATGGACCCAGAGTGGGTGGAGGAAGAAAGTGCCAGGGAGGAGAGTGACAAGGGTGACAAAGAGGTGGAGTGGGCAGTGCGAGAGTCCCGGCGGGAAAGACGCAGGATCCGAAAACCTGGAGATGACTGGGAGGCCTTCCAGAGATATCTGGAGAAAAGGAGAGCGGATGATGAGGAGGAGAGCAAGAGTGGAGATGAGGAGGGTGGAGAGAAGGATGAGGGTGGAGAAGAGGGCGAGGTTGGGGGAGAGGGTGACGAAGACAGAGAGAGAGAAGCGGAGGTAGTGTAGGGATCCAGTCAGATCCACAAAAAAATCTTTTTTCAATGAATTTTGTTTCTGAGTACAAACCGAGTGAATAAGCAACGTGAATAGCCTTTAAGTGGGTAATGGACCGGGTTTTTGCGGGTAGCAGGTGTGAAAATCCACAAGGAGTTCTTGGGCGTGCTCAAGTTCCGTAACAGGTAGCCAGGAGGTCTCTTCATTGGTTCCCTGGTAATCTTCCCATCGGACGAGGTAGAGAATCTTGCAGCAATGTCGGTTGTCGACTTTGGAGTTGAGGACTTTGGTGATCTCATATTTGAGTTCATCATCGATGGTGATCGGAGGAGGTGGAGGTTGTACTCGATTTGGAATTGTGTTCAGGGAGTGTTTCTCTAGTTGAGAGACATGGAAAACAGGGTGAATGGCCTGCATGTGATCCGGGAGCCGCAGGGTGACTGAGTGAGTTCCCGGGCGGGTGATGATTTCAAAAGGACCATGGTTCTTTTCGGAGAGTTTCTTGGAGGGATGGGTGGTGCGGATATTTTCCGCAGTGACATAAGCGAAATCACCAATGTCGAAGTCAGGTGCGGGTGCCTGATGTTTATCTGCAGGACCTTGATAACGTTCTTGAGCGGCCGCAAGTTGTTTCCAAAGTTCCTGGTGAAGGTCGTCTAAATCGACGATGAATTCGCAGGCGCGCTGTGAAGCTAAGTCGCGCTCTGGAAAGACAGAAATGTTCGGGTGGTAACCTTTATTGGCAAAGAAAGGTGATACGCCTGTAGAGGCGGAAGGAGCATTGTTGTAGGCAAATTCACCCAAGGGCAAGAGGTGAGACCAGTTGTCCTGCTGATAGTTGCAGAAGATCCGGAGGTACTGTTCCAAGGTCTGGTTAAGTCATTCTGTCTGACCATCACCTTGTGGGTGATAACTGGAAGTGAAGTGGATCCGCATGTCGAGTGCTTTTCCGAGGGAGTGGAAGAAATGGGAGACAAACTCGGATCCCCGGTCGCAAGTGACATGCGATGGAACGCCATGCTTGGAGAAGATGTGGAGGACAAACAGGTTGGCTAGTTCTTGGGCTGTGATTTCATTGACAGTTGGGATGAAGATGCCTTGCTTGGTGAGGTGGTCAACAATGACCAGGATAGCGGTGTGACCATTGGAGTTGGGTAGTTGTTCAATGAAGTCCATGGAGATGGAGTTCCAAGGTCGTTCTGGAACTGGAAGTTGCTTTAGGAACCCGTAGGGCCTGTGTCGAGGCAATTTAAATTGTTTGCAAGTCGTACAGGATTTGCAGAATTCCTGGACGAAGGTGTGGAGGTTTGGCCAGACATATTCCCGGTGGACAAGCTGCTGGGTTTTGTTTTGTCCGAAGTGGCTGGAGAGGATATGATCATGTTTGTATTGAAGGACTTTGAGGTGGAGATCCGCAACGTCCGGAACATAAATCCGGTCGAAGTGACGGAGAAGTCCTGCCTCATCTATGGTCCAGTTTGGGTCAACAGGTGTCAGGAGATGAACGGAAGATATAGGGTCAAGGGGAAGAGAGGTGTGGATGTCGTTGTGGAGTTTCTCAACATCCATGATTACTGCTTGTCGAAGGATGGGTGTGGCGAGATAAGTGGCGCGGAGGGAAGAGGAGAGTTGTTCCTGTGTGAATACAGGTTGGAAGTTGGTCGGGTTTACAGAGGTGAAGTCGCTATTTCCCCCTTTGCAGTAGACGTCCCAACATCTAGTGAGTGCGTCTGGCTTGGCCCCTAGTTTCCCGGGGCAGAAGTGGATGACAAGATTGAACTGGGAAAGGTACTCAGACCAATGGGCCTGGCGGCGGGTGAGCAACTTGGTAGTGCTGAAGTACTCAAGATTTTTGTGGTCAGTGACCACATCAACCGGGTTTGCAGAACCCTCGAAATACTGCTGCCAGTGTTTGAAAGCTTCGAAAATGGCCAAGAGTTCCTTATCATGGGTGTCGTAATTTAGTTCAGTGGGATTGAAGGAGCGGGAATGAAAAGCGACCGGATGGATTTCTCCATCCACAGTGTAAACCGAAAGGATAGCCGCTAGGGCGTAGTCGGAAGCGTCGGTTTTGAGTACCATCTGTGAGTCAGGTACCCATTGTGTTAAGACGGGGGCGTGGGTGAATTCTTGTTTGAGCTTTTCAAAAGTGTCGCGGCACTTCTTGTTGAAGTCCCATGGTGTGGATTTCTGCATCAAGTGGGTGAGTGGGATGACAATGTCTGAATAGCCATTAATGAAGTGGTGGTAAAAGTTGCCAAAGCCTAAGAAGGATTGAATGTCCTTAACTTTCCTAGGCTCGGGCCAGTCAAGCACAGTTTTGACTTTATCCTCGGACATCCGCAGTCCATCCTCTGAAAGGATGAAACCCAAATATTTGACGGTGTCTTTGTGGAACTCACATTTCTGTGGAGAGGCGTAAAGTCCATTTTTCCGGAGACGGCGGAGGACTTCTTTGATGTGAGCCCCGTGCTGAGACTTGTCATCAGAATAGATTAGGATGTCGTCGAGGTATACAATGACACAAACATCCAGCATGTCGCTGAAGATGTCATTCATAAAACACTGGAATGCTGTGGGTGCATTAGTGAGTCCAAAGGGAACCACCAACCACTCGAAGGATCCGTAGCGGGTGTGGAAAGTAGTTTTCCATTTGTCACCATCTGCGATGCAGACTAGGTGATAAGCATGCTGCAAGTCTATCTTGGTGAACAAGCGGGCTTTTTGGGGAGAGTCAAGGAGGTTGGAAATGAGAGGAAGGGGATAGCGGTCTTTCTTCATAAGACGATTGAGTCCTCAGCAGTCGACACAAAGTTGGAGGCTACTGTCCTTCTTCTTGACGAAAAGTATAGGAGCTCCATGCGGAGACTTAGAAGGATGGATGAAGCCTGAGCGGACGTTTTCATCAATGAAGACTCGTAGGGCTTCTAATTCGGAGGGAGAGAGGGAGTACATGCGACCCGGAGGAGGGGGAGCATTATCCTCCATCTCTATCTTGAGGTCGTAAGGACGATGTGGAGGAAGGGTGTCTGCCTTATTCTTATTAAAGACATCGGCGAATTCATGATACTTGGCGGAAATGTTGGATAAATCTGGTGGGGTTGAGGATTGGGTCGAGCGGGCAGATAACCCTTCTGGAGTGAAGGTCATCTGGAAGGCTACTGCCCCAGGGAGTTTGCTAGCATGCGCATAAGTGGCAGCGTTGATGAAGGAGATGTCGGGAGGTGTAAACTTAGGAGGAATGGGGGGTTCGGAAAGTGCGGAAGAGTCGAGGATTTCTACTGGAAGATTCAGGGACAAAGGTGACGTCAGGGGTGCTGGACCTCTATGATCTGCAGAGCGGAAAGTGAGTTGGCTTGAAGACCAGTCAATCAACAGATTGTATTGCTTCAGCCAGTTATGACTGAGTACGGCGGAACAGGAAGAGTCGAGCGAGGTTACATAAAATGACAAATTGAATACTTCACCGGCAGGGAAGGTGACTGGAAGTTTGACGATCTGAGTTATGGTGGAGTTGCAAGTTCCATCAAAGAGTCGTAAACCAATCAGGTTAATGGATTCCATGCTGAGTTGGTTATTCAACATGAAAGAGGAGTCAAGGAAGCAGTGGGAGGAGCCAGAGTCGATAAGGGTTTGGAAAGGGGCGGAAGATTCAGGGAAGGTTAAAAGAATGGTTAAGGAGTCAGGGTCGGAAAGAGCGGATGCGTTGAGACAAACGTAGGCAGCCAAGTGGGTAAGGTCAACGCAACCCCCAGCCCCAATGGCTGTATCCTGAGGGTTGCGGACTATTTTTCCGAGTCCGCAGAATTGGGAATCACAGTGGATGTGCGGGCTTTTGTGGCTTTAGACTTCGGGCAGTTTCCTGCTACGTGCCCTTCTTCACCACAGTAGAGGCAAAGTCTTTCCCGCATGCGACGTTCTCATTCATCCGCAGTAAGTTTGCCGTTCTTCCCCAACTTGTCGGAGATGGACGATTTGGAAGTGTTCTTTGTTGTGGAGGGCTGCTGGTTGGAGGAGTTTCCCCGAGGAGAGCTCGACGAGGATTGATTGGTGGACTGGGAGGAACCTTTGGGGGTGTCCTTCTTGACAGGGTTAGAAGAGTTCCTGGAATTCTTAGTTTCGAACTGGGTTTCATCTTCCTGCATCCAGTAGATATTGTCACAGTCCTGCGCTTTCAAGCGCAGTCCTGCAAGGGTGTCGGGTTTACCACCCCGAAGGACTTCTATACAAAGTCGGAGTGGAAGACCGCAGAAATAGCAGTCATGGAGGGCTGCCTCATTCCAGTTGACCCTAGAAGCTAATTCCCAAAAGTCAACATGATACTTAAACAAAAGATCTAGATACAATAAGAATAGTATATGAACATGTCCTCACTTCTCATCATCCATTGCACAAACTTCTAGTATGGTTGCATCGGAGTTGATCTACAGCAAGAATTTTAGCACTGAGATTGACGCAAGGAAGGGGCCACACTCTTTTCTTTTCTTCCTCCAATGCTCCAAGTGATCCACAAGCACCTCCTCGTGCTTTGCAAGTTGTTGTTTATGAGGCAATTCAGAGCCAAGTTGAACATTGAAGCTGGAGATGCATAACGGTTGTTCATGCTCAGATACTGTTCTAAAGTTTGCATAATTGCCCAAGAGTCGGAAAGCTCGTTTTAGATTTTGCGTGTGGCAGAATTGTCAGTCTGGTTTCTGCTATGGATCACATCGATGGATTGATTGCCTGCCACCTGAAGGCAGTCTTAGGTTTCAGCAGTGATCTCACCAGCACATCCACAGTAGCTTCAGAACAAGGCATCACCTCTACAATTTTGGACATTCACTATTATAACATATAATACATAACTTGATACCCAACAATGTTATATGTCCATAATGTCCCATTACATGGGGAGACTGATGAGTGACGACCTCCCAAAGCTCATGCATGAACATCAATACAACACCAAAGCATGGGGTACATGCAGACATTCAAACCAGGCAGCTGTCATTGAACTTTGGGTTTTCTCCACACGAATCAAAAGATTGACAGTAGCGGGGTGCTGGTGATGTGGAACCAAGCAGCCACGTTGCGACGATGCCCCAAGTGTGACCAATAGCAAACACGAGTGTTACTGTGATATGCTGCAGAGTATGTGCCGATGGTATTTCACTTTATTGCTAAGAATACAAAGACCGTTAGATGATGTTTGCTAACTCCAATCAGGACAGACAGACCGATGGACATTTTGAAACTAATCATGCAAAAGGTGCATGAGAACATGATCATGAACCTGTGACTGTGATGGCAATAGCAATCAGGGATCTAAGCAATGTCATAGTGGCTAAATAATGTTCAGATAATATAAGGAAACATTATAATGACGGTGACAGGATCTACACTGACCGACGTGGGGTACACTCATTAATTGTGCACAGGCTGCAGTGTAATGCATGGATTTCAGGATAGATAGTGAAGCTAAGAAACAAAAATGGTCAACTGAGTTTCATTTTATTCCCAAAGAAAATTGACCTACTACATGAGACCATGATTTATGAAGGGCCATCCCTACATGAACGTGAATTTAATGTTCTAAAGCATCAAAATATGTACATTGAAGGCAAAAAGGATGATGACCAGCCTCAATGGAGTGTAAGCGCCTGGACTACCTCACGTTGGCTAAACCTATCCAATTCTTTCATATGGCCAGTGACGTTGTCCCCTCTCAGATGTACAACGATGTAAGTCTTCTGCTTCTGGCTGAAAAACTGCATGTCTACCAGAGAGCAAGGTAGAAGGAAAAATGAGGCCACACTGAACAAGACTGAAAAGACCTTTGAGGATAGATAACCAAGCCTAATTGATGTTGTCTGATATTGTTCATATGAATTACATCATAAGATCGGATGCCGGAGAATACTACTTACTCATCAGGAGTAAAAAAGGATGATTTCTGGTCAGTGTGAAGGGCAGGATCAGAGATGCATAAGATCATGCCTTGAGTAGCTGTTGACCAAAGTAAAAGAATGAAAAGTAGTAAAATGAACTCGCTACCTGAATCATCTTGCCTGAATGTACAGATTGGCCTGGTTTAATAGATTGAAGACCATGGTATGTACCTTCAAGAAGACTGAGGAAGAAATGAGCATTTAAAAGTCACTTGAATGTTTTCATGACACCTTTGAGGCAATTTTGTAAACAAAAATATGGATTGGATAGAGGGATGTCGACCTTGCAGAGTAGTCCCAAAAGTGCAGCATTGTAATAGCAAGTATCAGCCTATTGGTCAAGTTCATATTTGAATCAGAGTCAGGCAGTAGTCGAGCATGTTTCAAGCAGAACAAAAAATACCTTTAGCTTATACTAAGTTATGGAGTTCCAACTTCCAAGGAAGTTGAGATAACAGTTGTTGAGTGTTTGGCCCTGGTAGTCACATTTTGTTTCAAGTTCATCACTTGAAGACTTCAACCTACACCGGAACACATTCAAGTTTATATTAATTAGCATGCTACTCATGAGTGCCCGTGTTCTCAAACATATTGCTCTGGTTTTACTCGGTATTGGCAGGTGATCTCATGTTTGGGCTGTTCCCTATTGACATAAGAAACTGTAAGAAACCTATGGCATGTGTGTGTAACAGTGTGTTTCAATGTTATCTCTGACGGTCATCTTCAATTTTATTAGTTCCTATAAATGTACACTAATTTGGTAACCTCTTAGTGATGAAATTCTTGATACAAGGTATGCTGATGACTTTCCACGATCACCTAAATAATTTATGTGTATACCCCGCAGGTCCCCATTCATCTTCTCCTAGATGGCATCCTGTTCATCCACCTCAACTGCCCTGACATCCAGTTTCCACCATCCCACCTCCACTGATACACAATTCCACATCCCTACATGCATCTTTCTCTACACTAACAGCAGCAACACCTCTCACTATTCCCTAAGCTTTCTGGCTCACCATGTCTTGTCCCCCACCCTACCTCCCCACTCTCTGGCTTCTCCACCTCCTTCCCGTTCCCTGGCTCCCAGTCCAGATCAGGGAGCCTGCCCCTCCCCGTCCCTTGCTTCGCACTTTTTGAATACAACAGGCACAGCAGGCTCAAATTGGGACAGTGCAGGAACACCTAAGATAATTACCGATATTTGAAGCCTTTGATTGCTGGCATTTCAGCTTCTGCCAACATGCATGGGAGAGATGCCTCAAGCTTGGGGATGGGGTCGAGGAGAGTAAGCTTGGGATCGAAGAGGATGAGTGCAGTGTCATCATATGCGAGGAGGGTGAGTGGGAGTGCAGGGTCAGTGAAGATGAATGGAGGGGGATGTTGCCACCATTTGTCGATAACCCTCTGGCACAAATGAGGGCTCGCAGCAGACAATGTCGATGCTGATGCCGAGTATGAGTGCTGGGGTGATGGCACCAAGATCTGAATCCATGTCCTTGCTGCTGTGGCTTATAATTCGAGGGCTTGTGGTGCTCCCACTTTTACTTAACAAGGATCTAGATGAACAATCTGCTAGAAATCAGAGAGAGGTCCAAAATGGCAATGATGGGAAGAATTTTGTATCCAGGTATTCCAAGTTGGAAGAAGATCTGATATCAGATAACGATGACCATGTGTTGGTTTATATGCAGTTGAGTGTCGGATGAGGACCTATGGTGTATGTTGCTAGATCCTCGCACTATGTGGCTGTCCATTTGATTTCTACCCCTGCTTCTACTCCAAACTCAACTACCACACCTTCCACACATCACCACACCCAGTGCCTCTCTCCCTCGACGTTTCTGATAGACTGCCACCAGACCTTCTCCCCTTCTACACAACATGTGGCTCCCCCTTCTCCTCAAACCTTGCTGCAACTCATCAAATGACCTTGTTGATCAATGTCAACAACAATATCAACATCAACATCAACTTCCTTCCTCCAAATGACAACAACAACCCCTCCCTTGCTGCAAACATGAGTGGACAGGTCTATGCTTTTGTTCTACATGACTACAGCCACCACCACTGCTCTCCCTCACTCTAAATGCGAGTGGAGGGGGTTCTGATTCTGCTCTGGGCAAAGACTGTTGAGCTCACAGCTAGTGTTCTAAGGTTTGGTCCATAGGCCCAAAACAAAAATTGGAACCAGACTGAACTGAACCTCAGTTCGGTCCATTTTTTGGTTACAGTTACTCAAATTTAAGATCAGTCCAGTTAACAGTTACCTTGTTTTTGAAATGATCAAAAACTGATTAAAAACTGGTCAAAACCAGTTAGAACCAGTCTTCTTACCATATCTACTTGTTCTATATAATTTTGATCCCAGTCAAAGAAAAACAAGTAATATAATTATTATTTACACTATTATAATTTGAATTGCAGTACAGTGGGACATGCCCAGGGGAAAAGTCATGATTTTGAGTGGATTTATATACCCTGTGGATGTGCACGGACACATGAGGTCATGTTTGTGCTCCCAAAATAAAAGTGGCACCATTTGCAAAATCTCACCCATCAGTACGGCAATTGCTGGAAAATATGATGCTGGGCACACAGATGTTACTTTGCTGCGCATCGAGCACCACAAATGAATAGGGGCCTGTAAACATGTAGTAAATTACATTTATGCTCCAAACTTTACCTCCCAACAGTCAAAATCAAGTGAGTAACAGGGCAAGTGTCAATTTTGATAGTTTTACAGCTATAACTTATGTAACAGTCACTGCCAGCTGAGGCTGAGTTGAAGTTATGTTTCAATGAGTCCAATTTAGAAAGCCATGCAGTTCTAGATTCCCCCCAGCATATAGAATAGATATCAGAGTGAAAATGGCAAGTTGTTATCTCTCACAGTTTTGCCATTTGTGAGCCTAGTACCTGTTAGAAATTAATTTGGAAGCTTAAAAATGAACAATCGAGTGTGTCTGAATGTTCTAAAATAAGTAGTTAAGTGCATAATGTGATGTGGAAGAGTTGTGGCAAGATATACTGCTAAAATGCATAGATTCAAGGACTTCATTGACTCAAGTTCTGTAATTCATTTGCCTCAACAATGTTTTCTCAATTGAATATTGAATACTTCACATAAAAATGAAATTTAAGCTGTAGTAGATTAATACAATACTCCCCACATGTCTCAACAGTATTTTTACCATTGGCAATAGTGGAGGAGGCCTCGGGGTTGTTGAAAACAACACGCTCACTGCATTGATCACTATCCGGCAATTGCTGGAACAAGTGATTGACAATGCGTGTACACATTCTTTCTGCCAACTCATCCTCCCCTCCTTCTCTCATGAGTCTCATCTGCCCTCTGACCCTTTTTCAACATGCACCACCACTCTGTCCACACCCATGACCACACAAACCAACAAACACAAAACAGGAGGCCTGAACAACAAACTAATGTTGTTGGGGCCCTCAGGTATGTTTTTGTTAGTTGATTTCTTTCTTTTTACTAACTAAATGTTTTTCTTCATCTTTAGGCTCCTGTATCTTGATAACAACATCGCCCACCCCTGCCGAACAACACCCACAAGCCAGCCAAACAGGTACCCCACAAAGCCTTGCACTGCCACTGCGAGCTTCTGCTCGCAGGGCAGCAAAGGGCCTGTTTCTGGACTATGATGACCACAGCTGATGCCAGCACCCTATGCTGCTGCTGCAAGCCTCTGCCCACAGGGTGGCAATGGGCCCTTTGCTGGACAGTGACAACCATGGCCGATGCCATGTCATGCAGCACCCCCACCCTATCTGTGAGCCACTGCTCGTAGGGGGATATGGAGGTGCTGACGATGATGGAACCTAGGACCATGAACAACCAACGATGAAGGGTGGGACAATGAATGTAGGGGACAGTGAACTGTGGGGACAACAAATTGCGGGGACAACAAACCGCAGGGAAGATAAACTGCAGGGACAACGAATGGCTGGGATGACACAATGGCAGTCCCCACCCTCACTACTAACATGGGACAGTAAGTTTTTTTTTCTAACTCTTTTCTTTTCTTTGTTACGAGTCCTTACGAAGTAAGGCTCATTTATCAATCCAGAACTTACTATATCACCCAATTGGTCTGAAATCTCCCAGGGAGTCTGAAATTCAATTTCTACATTTTATCTGCTTGCGCAATCCCCCCGGAGTTTTATGAGATCTAATTGACCAGTAGTAATGGATGTATGTATGATTTCACTAAGGAATACAAGCTGTGGAAGCAGTCGAGAAACAGTAGCCTGAGTGATCAAACAGTGATACAAATGAAAATGTCTTGTTCACCATGGCAAAAACCACTCCCAAAGCCCGAAAAAATTTGACAGGACACCTACACTATACCAGACTATGGTAGTATGCTCTCTGCAAATCTCCGGGGGTGTTGTGCCCATGTTTGAGAGCGATGAAGGGACACTGTCAATTTTGTCACACTTTGTCATGGTAAAATTGAATGTCCACTGGCCGGCTCAATGGCAAGTGGCTCGAGATGCTTGAGGCATGAGAAATCACAAGAAAATACAAAGTGTGTGCACTACATACTGTTTCTGGGTGGACCTTGAATTTCGATGAGTTTTGTCATGCTGTCTCTCCTCGCTCTTGAACATGGGCTCACCACCCCGGAGACTTGAAGAGAGTGTGTTACCATAGTTTGGTCTAGTGTAGGTGTCCTGTAAAATTTTTTCGGGCTTTGGG
The DNA here is from genome assembly GCA_026075535.2 of Tricholoma matsutake. Lineage (NCBI taxonomy): Eukaryota > Fungi > Basidiomycota > Agaricomycetes > Agaricales > Tricholomataceae > Tricholoma > Tricholoma matsutake. Next base: position 12,325,927 of record AP026538.1, read on the forward strand.
AGTGATTTTTGCTAAGGTGAACAAGACATTTTCATTTGTATCACTGCTTGATCACTCTGGCTACTGTTTCTCGACTGCTTCCACAACTTGTATTCCTTAGTGAAATCATACATACATCCATTACTACTAGTCAATTAGATCCCGTAAAACTCCGGGGGGATTGCACAAGCAGATAAAATGTAGAAATTGAATTTCAGACTCCCTGGGAGATTTCAGACCAATTGGGTGATATAGTATCATTCTTATTTTTAAAAATTTCCTTTTGTATAAAGTCATGTGACTTTCCTTTTTGGGAAAAAGTTACCAGGCAATAGGAGCATTCCAAATATTGTTTCAGAGTGTTTCTAAGTGCTTTTGTTTAGTAAGTTGCAAAATATTCGCAAAAAGCCGAGTCTTTTTGTGGCTGTGCATATGATTTTTTGGTTTTGTAATTATAAATTGGTCTCTGTTTTGATCTTTAACAGCTACACAAGTCACATGACTTTTCCCTCTTACTATATGCCCCTCAAAGCCAAGCCTTAGCTGCAGCTTTCAGGCCAAGCTAAGCCATCACAACACTAAACCCATGCCCTGGTGAGCCAGAACCTTATCCCCCTGCCATAATCTCTACTAACCTTCATTTCTGTTGAATAAACGGTTGTAGCATTAGGCAACACTGACACTGACTCCAAATATAGTAGTAATGATGTGCACACAGATTATTAATAGCAGGACATTATAATTACCAATTATGATTACTGATCAATGCATCAAACACTTGTATAAATAGTCATTGTAGATAAACACAATAATCAGTCCATTATACTATTATGTGTTCAGAGTTCAACAGGTTATGCGCGAGCTTAACTGAATTTTTGCATACACTCTTAACACACTGAGCCACTTTTCAAAATGACAGACACATCAAACACCCACACAAATGTTTACCAGATCGAACCCTTGACAGGAGCTGAGAATTATACCATATGGAAGATCAAAATGATGGATATCTTGACAGGACAAGATTTGTGGGAATATGTCAATGGATCAACTACTTGGCCATCAGATGAGGCAGCAAAAGTGGCATGGGTAAAGAAGGATAGGATGGCACTATCCACAATCCAATTAAGGGTTGCCAACAAAATGTTGGTATACGTTGCAAGTTTGACAATGTTGAAGGAAGCATGGGACACACTGAAGTCATTATTGGAAATGCAAGGGGTGCTCGGCATAGTGTTGGCATGATGAAAGTTATTTCGGGCTCAATGTGAAGAATCGACACCCATCCAGGAACACATTAGGATGTTGTGTGGCTACCAGGAGGAGCTGCACACCCTGGGACAGAAAATTGATGGGGAAGAATTTTCTATTATTCTGCTAAGCTCACTTCCTGAAGGCTGGAACAATTATATTGCCTCTATTAACACAACAGCCTTAACAGACACTCCAAAACTGATCACACACATCCTCAAACATGATCGATGGATTAGCATGTGTAACACCAACGATACAGCCTTAATAGGCAAGCATGGGAAAAGGAAGTACAATCCCAATATCCCATGCTTCGAATACAGAGAAAAGGGGCACATAGGCCGGCAATGTAAGAAGAATTCCAAATTGGGAAAGTGGATATTGGGAGGAAAGCAGATGGGCACAACAGAAGCAAATGCAGTGGCTGATGACAAATTTGTGTTCTATGGGAATGATGGGAAGGATGTAGCACTGGCTGTCTTGCCAGACATGGCAACACCAAGTGCCAGTAGTGGAGGAAACTGGCTACATAATGGTGGACTATGCAATGATTGGGGCAACACTGGAGGATGACCCACTTATGGTAAAAGAAGCCAAAGATCGATTGGATTGGCCAAAGTGGAAGATGGCTATGGATGCTGAAATGACACAATTAACCAAAAGAGGTACATTCAAATTAGTTGACCTACCCTCAGACTGTCAAGCTATTGCAATCAATGGGTCTATTGCATCAAACACAATCATGTTGGAAAAATCACAAAGCACAAGGCCAGACTTGTGGTGAAGGGGTTTTTCCAAATCCCTGGAATAGATTTCATGGAAACATTTGCACTGGTCATGCAGATGGAAACCTTTTGGCTATTGATAGTGCTTGTAACCAAACTGGATCTTGAGATCCACATGGTTGATGTCATAGGTGCATACCTGAATAGGAAATTAGAGGTGATTTTCATGATGCAACCCCCTGAATATGATGATGGCACAGGATGAGTTCTACAGTTATTACAGCCTCTCTATGGGCTAAAATAGGCTGGCCAAGCTTGGAACAATGAACTCAACCAGACATTCCTGCAGATAAATTTCATGTGGCTCTTCTCTGATCAATGCGTCTATATCAGGCATACTGATCAAGATCTGATCATCACTTTGGTACACATTGATGACATGACCATCCTCCGATCAGACATTGATGCCATCATGGGAATGAAAGCCGAGCTATCAAAAATTTTCACAATCACAGACCTGGCAGAGGCAAAGCAGGTCGTGGGATTGGAGTTGGAAAGGGATCTGGAGGCTGGTACCCACAGCATCAGTATATGAAGAAGATCCTGGAGAAATTTGGAATGGCAGATTTGCACCCTGTTAGCACACCATTGGACCCCAAGATCAAACTGATCAAAACACCCAACAATGAGCACCACGATATCCCTGAATATCGCAGCGTGATTGGATCACTCATGTATTCGGCAATTGGCATGCGACCCAACATCTCATTTGCGGTACAGACACTCAGCCAATTCATGAGTAACCCCAGACCTATTCATTGGACTGCTGTCAAATGTGTGTTTCGATATCTTAATGGCACTCCCAATCTTGGTATTGTCTACCAAAAAAGGGGAGAAGTCAAACTCATTGCTTATTCAGATGCTGATTGGGGATCAAATGTCAATGATCAAAAATCTGTTTCTGGATACTGCTTCCAGATGGCAGGCAGCCCAATCTTGTGGCAATCAAAGAAGCAGCCGATGGTGGCATTATCATCAATGGAAGCCAAATACATGGTGGAAAGCCTAGCAACACACCAGGTTCTATGGCTGTGAATGCTCACTTCTTAACTTGGCATCCCATACTCCAGACCCACCAAACTCAATGTAGATAACCAAGGTGTGATTGACTACTCAAATAATGCCATTAACCACAGCCACACACACATGAAAAAGGCAAATCCAGAGATAGAATGGTGGTAAATCTGAGAAGCCCAGTCTGCATCTGAATATCCCATGATAGCCAAGTGAGAGCCACCAAGAATGAGTTTGAAATCTTTAGTGCCAGATAGGTAATGGAAAACTTGGGTTGCCACTTGGAGGTGAGTGGCATGGGATGTTTTGAGGTATTGAGATAAAGTGGAGACTGCAGAAGCTATATCCAGGCACATCATGACAGTAGCATACACGAGGCACATCATGACAGTAGCATACATGAGGCAGCTGATCATCTCACAATACTTGGTTTTCTTGGAAGGTGTGAGCAGAGTGGCTGAGACATGATGAGAATTGGGTGTGAGATCAAGGCCAACTTCCATAGGTGTCACGGCTGTGGCAGCATTCTCAAGTCCAAAGCAATGGAGTATCTGCTTGATGTAAGCTTGCTGCCCTAGAGAAATTGTGCGAGTGGCCAAGTTACAAGATATACTGACTCTGAGTAACCAATTGATTGGGCCAAGGTTGGAGATCTCAAATTTCACTGTTAATTGTGTCTTGATTAAAAGGTTAGCAGACTCAGCAGACTCAGCAATGATGGTGTATTTATCACCACTAAGTTTATAGAAGACACCTTCATCTGTGACTGAAACTGAGAATTTGACAGTATTATTATCAAACCTGTGACCATTGGGAAGTGCCAACCATTGACTAGAATTGCTGACTAGTGTTATAACATTAGTAGAATTTGTCTTAAACTTCTAATACTATGTGTGTTTGATTAGCATGTTCAGCAGTGCCATTTGATGCAGGAGAGTTGTGAACAGTTAGATGATGAATCATTCCGGCATTTTCAAGGTGTTCAGCAAAATCTTTACTAGTAAATTTGCCACCTCAATCACAGCCAAAAATTTAAATCTGACCAACTCATTGGGCTTTTACCCAAGTTTCGTACTTCTTGTAGTGGCAGAAGCTTTCTGATTTCTTCTTCAGGAAATGAATTGATTCTTCATGGCTGTGAAGGTCTTGAAAAAGGGCATAGTATCACCTTCCCCCTACAGACTGTACTGTGGCTGGTGTAAGGAAACTAGGGGGTGCCCCATATGTGTCTCCTATTTTTTATGTTCATCCTATATTTTTCCTCACTTCATTTCCTCCTATTCTTCATTTTCTATGATTTCTCCCTATTTTATTACTAATTTCCCTTTCTATCACATTTGTGCATGTTGACAGTTTTATATCTAGAGACAGAGTACCCTTTCCGACATCCACCCCTTGGTGTGATGTCATTTGGCAGCCTTGATCTGCCTATCTCTGCCTTCTCTATTTTTAGGCTACTATTTGATTTTTGCAATCTTTACATATACTGGGCATTGGCAAAGGGGTCCTTAGAGTTTTCTCTTCGGATTTCCCTTTGCTAGGTGCGCCTCCACTCCCTGTAATATGTACCATAATTTTAACTTTGGATTTCCCTTTGCTAGTCCACTAATTAAGTGGCTTCTAAGGTTGCCCTTATAGTTGAAAACTCTCTTCTAAGGCTCGGAATTGCGAACATGCTGCCAAAGTAGACAGGTACAGAGTAGATGACACCTCCCAGAGCTCAAACGAGTCCCTACACACCGTTCCAGACACCCCCACCTTAAGTAATCACTCATTTTCGCCTAATGCACCACCTAGCACCATGGACACATCAGTGCCTCAACACACTTGAAAGCAACATTACCGGAATACATGTGCAAATTGATTCGCTTAAATCTGTGATTGAAAACTTCATCAGAACCCTTCAGGCTAGCTCCATAACCAATATTCCCCCCATTATGACTCCAAGCACACCCAATAATGATGTGCTGCCTAACATGCCCACTAAGGAGAACACCCAGATCAAACTGTCCCCCCCCCACTGAATTTAATAGCATGCGTGCACCTTTCAAGCAGAGTTTGTACACCACTTTTGTCCCCTCAAATCCCATTTATTCTCCTTTGTGGTGAACCATATGTAAGAGACTAAATATGTACTGTAGTGTAATCTGTTGGGTGTTGTCCTCCAAATGAAGTTTCCTTGTCATCTGCATAGAGAGACCACATGGTGGCTCTCAAGCACTGTTGGAGCTAAGATAAGTGGTGCCATGACCATGTTTAAGGTATGTGTGTTGTTGGTTGTTCATTCTATCTCTCTAGGCTCCCCCATCCTGTCCTCCCTCTGGTGTCGGTAGCTCTCCAAATGTGTTGTGCCATCTCCCTGTCTCTGCAATGTATGTGAATAGTGCATGTAGTGTCTTTGACATGGTGAAAGGTTTTGTGAGGTTTATGCCCCTTCCTCCCATGTTGTTGCGCAGGGTTTGTCTAGCTGCATCGTGTGCAGGGCAGTGTAGCATAAGGTGTTGTACAGTTTCCTCAGCCTGTTGACATGCTGGGCAGATCAGTGAGTCTGTCTTTCCTATGTGGTGAAGGTGCTTAGCTAATGGTACATGTCCTGTTCTTATCTGCAATAGGATGCTGGCTTGCTTCCTTGCTAGTGGTGTGATGAGTTTGAGGTGCTTGCTGGAAGGGGTTGTTGGGTCTGTCCCCTTCATTCTGTTGTAGCATTGTGATGCTGTCCTGTTAAGATTCACACCATGATCACACACAATTGGCATGTCTGATGCATGTTCTATTCTTAGCACATCCCTTTGATGCGCCCGGACAAACATCACATAGATGCCTTTCTTGCATTATCTCTTTGTCTGACTAAACATATATATAGGTAGATAGATTCTTTGGTCACCTCAGTCACTTATACAAGTACTGAGGTGAGTATCATCTTGCATTAATCACTACAGATTACTTACTGTACTGTACATTAGTATACACTTGTGTATTCTAGATACAGTCTTCATTGAATTCAGTCACTTATACAAGTACTGAGTATACACTTGTGTATTCTAGGATTGATTCTCTACAGGTTATGGGCCACTCTTATCGTTGAAATGATGGTGGAGATATCCTAGCCACTCGATGCTTACTGACATAACCCTTTGATCTACCAATCTCTGTCTTACTGATGTCACCCTTTGATCTACCAATCTCTAGTGTTCACAGGTCCAATCCATAGGACTGAAAAAAAGACTGAAACTGGACTGAATTGGACCGGAAAATACCAGACCAAAGGTCTACTTATGGACCAGTCTTTTGCAGTCCAGTTGCTGGTCTTTCATTTAAAAAAATATAGATGAAAAACCAGTTTAAACTGGTTGAAACTGGTATTTTGTCCCAAAGTGTGTTTGACCTTACTCCCACACATATGTACTTCATTTTTGGTCCCTGGATCATCACAAACAGTTAAGAATTGGTTGAGATATGACCAGAACAGTTTTGTATGAGTATTTTGTTGTATCAGAACATTGCTTATTACCTGAGCTATAATTTTTTTTGTACAGCTATGACATCATAAATATAGCAAGAACACACCTAACCATCTGTACCATGTGATTTTACTGATTCAACAGCCCAAATGAGTTGTGACTACAAACTACAAATTACAAACTATGAAGCACAACTTGAATGCATGTCCTTTCGGTTCTGGCCATATCTCAGTCAAATCTTGGCAGAATTCCTTAAAAGCTGAACCAATCTACAGGTAATTACAATATCTATCCGCACATTTAATATATATTAGGTATTGATTATAAATATTGAGATAAATATGGGTTATTTCCTATAAAAAATTTTACAACAAAAGACTGGTCTGAACCAGTCTTTTTTCGGTCCATGGACCAATTAGGACTGGTCCTAAATGGTCCGGTTGCAGTCCCCCAATGTCTGGGTCTGTCCTAGACCAGTTGCAGTTGCCAGTTGCCCCATTTGGAAGTCAAAAACTGGACCGGACTGGACCTTTAAGCACTACCAATCTCTGTTCCATCCCAGATCACAGACCCTTTATTTGCAATCGATGCCTTGATGCACCCTTTGTTATAACTCATATCTACTCCCCAAGTACCACTGCACATTCAATTTTTATCATGACCATGGATTCCACTTCTACCCCCATTTTGGTCCCCCTCGTGAAACTCGCGGTCCAATACTCTGGAGTCAAATTGGACAAGATCAAATCTAACTACAAAGAATGGTGTGAGGATGTCACCATCACTCTCTACAAGTACATATCTGGAGATGTACCATCCCCTCTTGTCACAGAAACCTGTGCCTTTGCTAATTGGTCTGCCAACATGTGCCTGGCTTATGCCTTTCTGGTGTCGGGTGTTGCCACTACTGAACACCCTTTCCTCGGCATGACAAAGGGGCCTGAGATGAATTGGAGGACACTCCAGGATCTCCACCAGAAGGAGGGTCCAGTTCCTCAAGTTCAACTCCTACAACAGGCTCTTTCTATCCAATGCACAAAGGACATCCTGCTCCCTGAAACTGCCGAATGGATTTGCACATTGATTGAACATATGTTCACCATGGGAGATATCAAGGCTGACCTTTTTTGTTCCATTGCACTCCTGAACTCCCTTAGCAATCACTTCCCTTATGCTCGCTCCATTATCTCTTGTTCCATTGCAGCTTCCTCATTGTCTTCTCCATACATGTCAAAGGACATCTGCCTGTTCCTGGAAAATGAACAGTCACTGGTCAAGAACAATCAATGCAACGACTCAAAATCCTCTGTTGCTCTCTCTGCCCACCCCAAACCAATGAGATCATCAAACCCTCTCATCTGTGGGAACTCGGTGTGTAAGAAGCCGGGGCACACAATCAAATTTTGCATTAAACTGGGTGGGGGGATGGCTGGAAAAACTATCGAGGAGTCCAGAGCAGCCCAGTGACTCATGCTTGAGAAGAAGTGGGATGGGAATGACTCATCCAAAGTGCTGGTCACCATGAAAGACATAAACGGCCATGACTTCACAGTCATGATTGATCCTACAACCTTTTCCAAACCCCAACCCAAATTCACCAGCATTGCCTCTGATCCTATTCTCGCAGCCTCCATTGATGAAGTCGAATATGAGGGGTGGATGGCAGTTGAGGAGGAGCCCACAATGTCCATTGATTGGACACAACACTCTACTCATGTAGCTGGGGACACATTCACTGCTGAACCACTGAACCAAACCACACACACCCAAATTTCCCTTGATGAATTCCCCTTCATTGTGGACTCGGGCACCATGGTCCATATTTCTCCTGACCATACTGATTTCATATTGCTCCACTCCACTAGACCTTGCTCAGTAAGGGGAGTCAGGGGTTCTTCTATCGCCGCCACTGGTGTTGGGGATATTAAGTTACAGGTGGCATGAGGTGCATCAATCATATTACATAATGCACTTTCATCCCGACTGCAACTGTGCACCTCATCTCAGTCAGCTGCTGTAAGGGCAACCTAAGCCTCTAGCAAAGGGAAATCTGAAGTTAAAATTATACTACATAATACAGGCATTGGGGACACACCTAGCAAAGGGAAATCCGAAGAGAAAACTCTAAGGATCCCCTTGCTGATGCCCAGTATATGTGAAGACAACAAAAATCAAATATAACCTAAAAATAGAAAAAGGCAGAGATAGGCGGATCAAGGCCGCCGAATGACATCATACCAAGGGGTATGTGTCGGAAGGGGTACTCCGCCTCTAAATATAAAAGTGTCAACATGTACAAACATGATAGCAAGGGAAAATTAGTAATAAAATCCGGAAAAATCATAGAAAATGAAGAATAGAAGGAAATGAGGTGGGGAAAAATATAGGACAAACATAAAAAATAGGAAAAACACACAGGGCACCCCCCTAGTCCCCTTACAGCTGCCTTGCTGACAACTCCAATGCAATTGCCCATTTTGACTCCTCATCCTGCTGGATAACAGACAAATCCACTGGAACCTTTATCACCTGTGGACCCCACCTCCCCACCAAATGACTCTATAGTCTCACTCTCCATTCTGCAACCGCTGATCATGCCTTTGCTCTCCATGGTCCTCCTACTCTTGAGACCTGGCACCACCGTCTCAGCCACACCAATTACCAATCCCTGCAAAGAATGGAACACTCACAGGTGTGTCCATCTCCACAGCATCAAGACCATCCAAATGTGATGTGTGTATCCTTGGCAAATGGACAAGGATGCTAGTGCCAAAGAAACGTGAGCTTGGAGAGGGGCATAGAGCCATGAGGAAATTAGAGAAGGTGTGGGTAGATTTATCTGGCCCACATGTAGGGTGTGACTCAGGTAACCCCCGGGTATAATTTCATGTACCCATATCTGTACCTGTGAACACTGTACCCGTTATGGTTACAGGTGCAGTTTTACTGTGGGTACAGGGGGATTTTGGTCGAAACCCATGGGTACCCTGTGGGTTTCAATGAGTATGACATTAATAATTTATTATAATTCTAAATACAATGAGGAACCACCCCCAACCCATGATTGTGAGCGAGGGGGGGTGGTGGAGGTGATGTGGCGGCCATTGCGAGAGAAACAGACCAAGAACCACCCCCACCTTACATTTGCAAGCAAGATGGGGTGGTAGTCATGACATGGTGGCCATTGCAAGAGAAACAGACCAAGAACCACCCCCACCTTGTGTTTGTGAGCAAGAGGGGGTGGTAGTCATGATGTGGCGGTGCTCCCAAGTGAAATGAACCAAGAAACACCCCCGACTCACATTTGTGAGTGAGAGGGGGTGGTGGCAGTGATGCCACAGCCATTGTCAACTAGAAGGGGCCATTGTTAATGAGAGGGGGCCATTGTCATTGTTGTTGCCTAGTAGAAAAGACACCTGCCACTCACATTTAGAATCAGGGGGGCATGTCATCGTTCCCTAGTAGAAAGAACACCCCCCACTCACATTTAGAACGAGGGGGGTGTGTTGGTAGCAGTTGTCATCATTGTTAAGCCATTGTTGTTGTTGTTGATGTTGATCAACAAAGTCATTTGATAAAACATGTGACCATTGGACCAGTACCATGATACCCATAACACCGTGGGTACGGGTACAGTTTTGCCTCAGGTACAGAAATCCAAACCCATACACGTACCTGAGCATACCCATAAGCAGAAACACACAGTGTTACACATACCCGAGTCATGCCTTACCCACATGCTGTTAAGTCCCATACTGGATATGATGGATATAGTCAATGATCACACATCTTTTCCATGGTCCATTCTACTTAAACATAAGGATGACACATTTCCTGAACTCAAGGCATGGGAGCTCGCCCATGAGACTGAAATGGGATTAAAAGTTGGGATGTACATCACAGATAACGGCGAGTTGAAGTCGCACAAGATGGAAGCCTGGCTCAAATCCTGGGGAATCAATCAGTGTTTTACTGCACCCCATACATTCACACACATTGAATGTGTCAAGCATATGCATAGAACTTTAATGGCAAAAGCATGGACCATGTGCATTTATGCGCATTTACCGACTTATCTCTGGGACAAGTTCTACCTAACAGCTACCCACCTACATGCCAAGACCACCACCCACTCACTGAAGGGATCCAACTATTCTTACATGCATGAGATAGGTTGTCATGCATTCATTCTTATCCCCAATAAAAATAACCCAAAATTTTTTGAGAGGATGATTGAATGTGTTCTCATTGGATACAAACCCAAATCCAAAGCTTATTGGTGCTACAATCGCAATACCCATAAAGTACACAGCTCATACCATGTCTGTTTTATCAAGACCCAGGAAGGCCACAAACCTACAACCCCAGATCCACTGTTATTGCATGCCAGACCAACCCCCGAGGATACCACTATCCCAACCCTTATCCCTTTCCCTGATGACAATGAGGAGGAGGACATCAAGTACCCTACCTACCCAACATCCCTGGATATTGCACCTCCTACTCAAGCATTGCATCATTCATTGTGTGTACCCATACCAACTGAGCCCAATCCTGCTGGTGGACCCACAAGCACACATGGAAACGGTAGTATGGGAGGTCCAAGAAAGCATGACATGCATTAAGGAGGCCCACCAGGCATGCAGAGCCACCAAACAGAATGCTGAGGTACAGAGAAATTGTCCTGACACACCCAATGCCAGTAATGATGCCATCAATGATCTTCGCCAAGCATTCAAGAACCCTGATCTGGGCAATCAGGCCCCTGGACTTCTTGCCCTGATCTCTAAAATGAGCACCATTGATCTGGAATCACTCTAATTTGAGGATGAACCACAGACATGGGACAAGGCCAAGAATTCTGCAGATGCAGCACAATGGGAGGCAGAGTATAAGGATGAGTTGAAGTCCCTGAAGGACATGGGAGTATACAAAATGATACCATGCTCAGACATCCCACAAGGAAAATGGATCTGAGAGGGGAAACCCATCGTCCATATTAAGTGGGATGAGGTGGGCCAGGTGGTCAGGTGGAAGGTATGCCTCATTTTTAAGGGTTTTGAGCAGAGCTATGGGAAAGACTACACCAAAACCACCTCACCTACAGCACACATGGAATCTTGGCAAATTCTTCTTCATATCACAGCTTCTTTGAGATGGGATGCACAACAGATGGATGTGAAGACAGTGTTCCTCTATGGCCTATTACCTGATGATGAGGTACAGTATATGTAACAACCCACTGGCTTTGAGGAACCCAGGAAAGAGGACTGGGTATGGCAACTACAACATGGTCTCTATGGGATGAGGCAAAGTGGTCAAATCTGGAACCAAACACTCAACACTCAAATGATCAAATGGGGTTTCACTCGTTTATCTTGCAAATCCTGTATATACTACCATAAAACCATTCAGGAATCATTATCATGGTGGTCCATGTCAATGATTACTTATCCATTGTGGATTCAAAGGATGAGAATGAGCATTTAAAGGACCAGATGCGCAAGGTATGGACAATCTCTGAGCTAGGCACTGCCTGCTTCATCATGGGCATTGCCATAACCTGGGACAGGGCTGCACATACCATTGCACTCTCCCAGACTGCTCTCATAGACAAAATTGTTGAACAATTTGGCCAGAAAGATGCTCACCCAGTTTTGGCACCCCTTGAACCAGGCTCCAAGCTTTGTCGCATTGACCTGCAGTCCCTATCCCCCAATGACCGACTACAACTCTTGAAATTACCATATTGATCCCTCGTTGGGTGCCTTCTATACCTTGCAATTTCCATGTGACCAAACATCTCTCATGTGGTCCAACAGCTTTCCCAATACCTTGATTCCTATTCATTTGAACACTGGGGGGTGGCTATTCGACTTGTTCACTACCTAAAAGGGACAAGAGACCTGAAATTGCATCTTGGGGGCAGATTTCCTATCACACTTCACACCTTTGGTGATTCAGACTGGGCCAACTGTCTTGACACATACCGCAGTGTTGGTGGATATGTTTGTTCCCTCAGATCTGGCGCCATTTTCTGGGCTGCACACAAGCAAAAAGTTGTTGCTGCCTCCTCCTGTGAGGCACCGGGGGTCTCCCTGGGTATTGGTACTCCCAGACAGCCTGGCTTGTTTGTCTGATTGCAGCATTTGAAGTGGCCAAAGAATGTATTTGGTTATGCACTCTACTTGATGCTATCAGTTATCAGCAAAACTCCCCTACCATTATCGCTTGTGACAATGGGAGGATGGTGAGCACAGGGAGGGAGGACCCGAGTGGTAATGCACCTCAAGCTCGTACATATGGTTTTTTTTGATGTATTCATTTTAAAAACTAATTATCCTTGTTTCAACATAACAGGAGGAGCACAAGCCAAAACAGAGCGAACAGCACAGAGAGTACAGTTGTAACAAGGAGGCGAGTGGGACAATGACAATGACAACAGCTGAGGAGTGCCAACGGCAATGGACGGGGCTAGCTGTGTCAGGAGGTAGGGAGCTACCAGAGCCTACCACCAATGAGGAACCACCAGCAGTGAGTGGGACCCAACCGCTGAGGAGGACCCCTCCCACAGCATGGGAGCAGTGGTGGTGGCGCCCCTCCCTCATCTTCTGCCTCCACACATGCGCATCATGCGAGCCGAGCATTTTTTCTTAGCTTGTGCATATGTACTACAATCATATATAATTTAAATTTACTTTTGTCATAGTAACTAGGCTATAGTAGTAGTAATTAGGCTTGACAATACACATTGTTTGAACCAGCCATAAACCAGCCATACATACCCATACTATATTATGGCCATTTAGTAGTACTGCACCCTTGCAGCCTCTGCATCACTGTGACAGGCATACGGTATGGGTACAGAGTACACCCATAGATGATACTGTATCCCATACAGTACGGTTGGCAGCCCTGCACAATTATGCACTGGTGAATTCACAGCCATAATGCCGGGGCTTAGGGGCTTGGCCCAGGCCTCAGAAACCTCGAGCTGAGCCTTGAGCCTTACCAAGCCTGCTCCAAGGCTCGGCTCGGCTCAGGCTTCTAGAGCTCAGCAGCCGGGGCTTGACGGCTTTGGGCTGAGCCTTGCACATCACTAGATGTCGTAGATGTGTCCAAATCGGAGCCTGAGCTGGATGAACTAGAACTAGATGAACTGCTGGAGTCCGAGGAGTCACTAGGGTCCGAACTGGAGCTTGAGTCCAATGATGAGGACAATGTCTCACTATCCTTGAGGCTTTTTCTCACCTCTTTCAGGGCTCAGCCAATGTAACTTTTTGGCTGTACCTGATCAACTGGATGCAACATGTCTGCTTGGTGCTTCTTTTTCTTTCCAGGTTTTGGTTTTTTGCTCAATTTCTCGAGCCGTTCAGCACCAGCATCTGCAAGCAAATTCCATCCCGTGTTTATGGGTGTGGACTTCTTGTCTTTAGATCCGGTTTTTTCCTTTTTGGATCTAGCTTTCTGAGATCCAGACTTTCTTTTCTGGGTTTTCTCAGTCTTTTTATGAGGTTCACTACTTTCTTGGGCAGCTTCCTCAGGATCCTTCTCTGGGGAGTTGGCTTTCTTGGGCTTATCTCCCCTAGCATACTTGATTTTCTTCAGGGATTCAAAAAATTCAAACCCATTCCTTTGAGCCTTGGCATCTAGCTCATCAGGATTGATACCGACATTTCCCCAATTCGAGGGGTCAGGACCCTTGCCTTTCAGCTTAGAGGGGCCTTCTTTGTGAGATCTGCTGTTGTCCCGAGTGGACCTTACAGTTTTCTTGTGGTTGTCAATATGCTTGCGTTGGTCGTCAGTCAGGCTTTCAACCGCTGTATCTATGTTTGGGTCATTGCCCATTTCCTTTCGGTTTACTTTGCGCAAAATATAATTTTTATTCAACTGTAACTTTCTCAAGGATTCTAAGCTCCTCAAACGTCTTGGCTGAACAGTGGTCCATGGACCATTGCCATCATCTTCATCACTGAGCCCACTGAGGGATGTGTAAGATGTTTCATCAGAGCCAACTACAGGTGCTTGCACACATTCGTTGATCTCTGTCTCTCGCTCTGCTATTGGGGTACACAAAGGTTCCTTTTCACCAGTTGGTAACCGTGGTGAGGTTCTCGCCACAACAACATCCCTGAAGGATTCTGAGTTCTCAGTATTGAGAACTCAGTCTTTATCCTTGGCTTCTGCGAATGATTTCAATGTCCTGATATCTATTATAGCAGTGATCTGCAGTCAGGATTTGAAATGCACAGGTCGTCACATCCTTTAGTTCTATATTTATCCAAACTCTTTTCTATATTTGTCCCTGCATTCAAATTCCAGGTTTGTTTATGCTGTTTGTCAAGAATTGAGTTCTATTCTGAGTTCTCGGTCTGTACTTTTCTAATACCATAATATCGAGTGTAATTTCTTGTGTTATCAGTAGTTAATGGATTCATATATTCTTGAAGGAAGGGTGTCAAAGTAATTTCTATCGGGCCGAGACTGATTCATGTGTGTGAGTACCTGAATGTTAGGGAACTTGAGCACGAGTTTACTCAATTCTTGCTTGTAGTAGTGTACTATGCCCCTTGCAAGTAACACTCTTTGGTCCGGGATGTAACCACCTCGGCTACTGTCCGATGTTGCTCCATCATCATCACTGCTGTCTTCATCCTCTCCGTCATTGTTGCTCTCATCACTGCCCTCGCCCGCGCTTCTATCAGTCACCATTCTGGATATGTGAGGGTAACCTGTTCCATGACAGGCATGTCTATGTGGCTGATGAAATCTGCGACACTGATCTCAAAGACAAGAAAGAGCTTTTTAATCTTGGGCCATTGCCCTCAGGGTAGTTTGGAAGGCAGGGCCTGTAAGCCATGTACAGCGATCACCACGTTTTCTACTTCTGGATACATGGCGAGGAAGTTTTGATCTGTACAGCAAGTGCCCGAGGCCTGCATCATCATCGGGCTGCCCAGGGTTGTCAACAAATAGCAGGGAGTTGAAATGAGTAGCTCTTTGATGGTGGACATAAAGGTGCTTCTAACAAAATCAATGCTACATGAATCACTGAGGAGGAAGTGGCCTACTTCCAACTGTACAGGCACTGGTACCCAGGGGTTGGGACGCATACACTGGCGGATAATGTGCATGGGTATTTGTCGTCCACCATTGTTTGCCAGCCTCGTTAGCACCCTTGATCCACCCTTGTCCCCATTCTCATCTTCGGTAGCCATCCCTGCCCTCGCCTTGATACTTGCCCCAGTAGTTGGCCCTGTACTTGTCACACCTGAGGTCATGGCCCAGTAGCACCCACCACTGCCGCTGTAAGCCATTGCTTGCATGGAAAAGGGGGGTGCTAGGTCAAGCCAGTTTCTCCATCATTGTTCACAGAGTTAGAGAAGAGCTGGAGTGTGGTCGTTGCTTCAGCGTTCGTTGCCGGGGGTGGACGCGGTGTCATTATTCATGGTGCTCAGTGGTGCTAGGGATTTTCTACATCCAGTCATTCCCATCGTTGTCGGCATCATTATCTGGTAGCACCCACCATCCACCCAATGAGCAGTTGCTCGAAGGCATGGGGGTGGGTGCAATATCGGTCATTGTGGGGGTGCTGTTAACTTTCTATATCCACCTTGTGAGGGAGAGGCTCACAGCGGTGGATGTGAGGGCTGGGGTCGGGTGTGGCATCTTCCTGCCACTGCGGGAGGTGATGGGAGTTCTTGTGGTCAGTGGGAGTTGTTAGGTAACATGGAATTGTGTACCTCATGGCATTCCCACTGCACAAGCTTCCTGGTGCCTCCCCATCATTGTCCCACCTTTCCATCATCATCTTACCCCTTCCAACTGGCCTCACATCCTGTTTGGATGGGGAGAAGGGTACGGGCGTGTTGTGAGGGAGAGAATACTAAAAAGAATAATGTAGTTAGTTTAAAGGAACAATAAAGGATACTCAGCATATTTGGCGACCTGTTGTACCCACAATACCCACCGTACTTGGGCAAGGGTAGAGGTATTGTGACGGTTACAACTTGCATACCTCTACCTATCAAAGCCCTTCATCAATACCCATGTGGGTTTATAAAACCTTGCCTTACTATCAATGAGCCTGCTGGGAATGTGGATGCACCTGTTGTGGATGTAAATGTAAATGCAAATGTAAATGATGAAGGAGACAAAATGTATTTACCAAAACCATGTGTTTACTTGTGAGTTCTTCCAAATCGTCATAGTCGTCTCACAAATCTTGCTATCATGCGTATCCAATTGATATACACCGCTGTGTCCCTCATCCTGTATGTTTTTGCTGTACCTTTCCTTCCATCTATTGCATCTTGCTTCTTGGGAAATTCATACTCTGTATGCAGGTTTTTGTATTGTGCACGATGCAACTAATGATTATCCCTTGTTTCCTTGTGTCTTATTTAGAAATACAATTTGAACACTTCCAGGTTGATACCCTTGGTGGATTGTCATGCTGAATGTTCAGCATCAATGGAAAATATGTTCCCTGTATGTGTATGTTCATGTTGTGATGCAAGTACTGATTGTCACATGTTTCCTGGTGCATTGTTTAGGAGTACAATTTGAACACCTCCAGGTCAACACCCTTGGTAGTTTGTTATGCTGAATTCTCAGCATTGAGGGAAAATACATACCCTGTATGTAGACTTTTGTGTTGTGATGTAACTACTGATTGCCCATTTCTTTTGTTTAGCTGTACTATTTGAACAGTTTAATGCTGGCGGTTGAACTTGCTTTTTGTGCCGAACGCTCAACATTGATGGAAAATAGATACTTCATATGTGAATTTTCATAAAGTGTGATGTGGCCACTGATTGCACCTTGTGTTACCTAGCAATACTATTGGAACACCTTTAATTCAGTGCTGTTGGTTCATCATGCTGAATGCTCAGCATTGACTGTCTACTATTGTGAATTGCATGTGCAACCACATGAATATGTTGAAATATTTTTACTGCCTGATCAAATGATTGATTGCACTGCAAAAGAATGTGTGGTGAAGTCAGCATTCGTGACCTATTATTATTCATTTTTGCATCAATTATACAACTTGTTCGTTTATTTTGTAGATGGTGTCATTGCAATTGTCCATGGGCTTTTGATAAATCAGTTTGGTCCCCATACATATTATTATCATTCCACCTTCTATGGTGTGCTTATGTACATGTATATTGCTCCTGCTCGACATGTTGCAATGAATTGCCACTTGTTGTTTTTACAACTATCCTGCAATTGTATGTTCCGACATGACTATGTTGCTCAATTGCGATCATTGTTTATACCTCAGCCAATTATATCATGCAATGCTGCTCAGCATCATTCTGGTGCTGCATTTGTTGCCAATCTTCATTGCCAGGGGAAACTGCTGTCTTGTACACACAATGCACCCCAGCTCATTCTTGTCAGCATCATGGTTCTGCACTTATCATCCTGTTAACAGGTAGGAGCATGTGTCAGGTCACCCCATACCAGTACAGAAACTTGCCGCCTAGATACTTGTCCAGTTTGCATCCACAATCACAGTCTGGTCTGTTTGCATGTGATCCAGAGAGTTTACCAACAGGGGGAGGTAGACCCTATCTATTTCCTTACTCAGCTATAGCTCCCTATATTACAGGAGACAATGACAAGTATCTCCTGAAACTTATTTTCGATACATAGACCATGTCGATGATGTTGGATGTGCCAAATATCCTGTACAAGATAACTTTGTGCATGCTAACATGCCCTTTATGGATGTCATATCCCATGTGCCAATTCAAGCATTGTACAAAATTGCATGCATTCATAAAATAGTGCTGCATTCCCATGTTCCAAAAGAGCAAATGTTACAGGCATTTGAAAATCACAATTGTATAAGTTGCAACATGTATACATTTGTTTTCATTGGAGTGCTTGAAAATTCAGTTAAAAATCACAGAATAGCTGTAGCAAAGTGTTCTGAAAAGGAAACAAATGAGCAAAGGAACAATCACAACAAAACACGATGAGACAGACAGAAAAATGAAAGTAATTCTGCCAAGGTATTGAGATTGGAAAAAAACAGGCTGAGATATCAAGAAGCCAGTCAGTTTGATACAACAGTATTTCCTCCAACTCCATTAACCAAACAGTTGAGCCATGCTATTATTACAGACTGGTGTAACTCCTCAAAGCCATCAAGTTTGGAAGAGGCAGGTTGTGCAGTATGTGGGGAGTTAGTGCCAGTCATGCAACTAAGTCATTTAAAAGGCATAAAGGGCATGCTTGGCATTCTGGAAGCACATGGTGTTACCCAAGTTGAACGCACCTCTTCGACTCAGAAGGTGACTGAATTTAAAGGTCCTGTTCTTGATTATAAATGCAATCAAATATGTGATAAATGCCGTCAAAGTATCCAAAAAGGTAAAGTGCCCCGACTTGCATTAGCAAACAATTTGTGGCTTGGACAAGTTCCAAAGGTCCTGTCACAGCTTAACTTTATTGAAAAGTTGCTAGTTGCCCGTATACGCCACAACTGTTTATTTGTAAAAGTTGGATCAAGTGGTATGAGAAAGATGGTTGCCAATGTCATTGCATTTGACTCACCTGTGCCAAAAGTATACAATATCTTACCTCCACCAATTGAAGAATTAGATGATGTACTAGCAATATTGTTTACTGGCCCTTTAAAACCTACTGAACAAGATCTTTCACAAACTCCACTTCTTGTCAGGCGGAACTATGTAGCTAAGGCACTTGAGTGGTTGAAGTTGAATCATGTTGACTATAGTGATTTACAAATATCATATGACAATCTTGCAAGATATCCTGAGGATTCTCCACCTGTATTTATTGAATCTCGTCAGGAAGCTTCAAATAAAGTGTCTGAAGGAATGAGTGTATTTGACAAGAATACTGATGATGGTGTTTCTCAAGGAGATTGTCCTTTTATTGTACATGGATTAAGTGGTGCCCAACTGGATACTAAATCTGTAGATGCTCAAAAGGCAATAGCTTTGCGACACTGGGAAAATAAGGGAAAAGTACTTGCAGTTGGATGGAGTGCTCATTTAGAATCAATTTATCAGAATCCAGGTCTTTATCCTCAGATATTTCCATGGCTTTTCCCATATGGCCATGTTAAAGCTTATGATGAATTCTACTAGTGTATAACACTAGTCAGCAACTCAAGTCAACTGTCTGCAACACACTTATAACACAGGTTCAATAATAGTAGTGTGTATTGCACTTTATCCAAATCAATCTCGTGTCTAGTTTCCCAGACATAGTAGGATTTCGCCTTTGTTTGTTCCTTTTGTGCCAGGAAACTGTGAGGCATAAGAGTAGGTGTCCACTATATCGTGTCTGCATTACCCCCTATGTCTGGGTCCAAAAATCTAAGTAATAGCTATAGTACAAAGCAAGATATGAAGTAAATGAATTTCAGTCATAATATCTACAATCTAACAAGTATAGTAATAAGTCTGTTGGACTATGTAGCAAGTGTTTCATCACTGTATTCAACATTTCCCCCTGATTAAACACTTGCTCAATCCATTTACTTCCCCCTAATTCTCCAAGCCCATTAATGCCTGCAATTTCTCAACCTGGGGTTTTGTCAATGCCTTTGTCAATAAGTCTGCTGGCATTTCAGTGGTTTTCAAATAGTGCAGCATCATCATCTTCTGCTCCACCATATCCCTCAACCAATAAAATGCCAGATCTAAATGCTTCATCCGCCCATGATGTTCTGGGTTCTTCGCCACAGTCATGCATGACTGGTTATCAATGAACAGCTTTGAAGATTGCAGTGATAGCTTGTATCCCAATTCCCCTAACATATTCCGCATCCAGCATATTTCTTTTCCTGCCGCTACAGCTGCCACATACTCTGCTTCAGTCATTGACAGTGTCACTATAGGCTGCAGCTTGTTAGACCAACAAACAGCTCCTGATCCCATTTTAACCAAATATCCAGTCATAGACTTTCCATTGTCTCGATTGCCTCCATGGTCTGCATCACTGAATGCAACAAAGGGATCTTGCACCAAGGGATCAGGTTTGTATACCAACTTCATGTTTGTGGTCCCCTTCAGGTAGCGGAATAGGTGTTTGACTGCCTTCCAATGTGTCATTCCAGGATTTGAATTAAATCGTGCCAAAACTCCTGCAGTATAAGCAATATCGGGACGAGTGGTGGTGGCCAGGTACATGAGTGATCCAACTGCATTCATTTAAGGGATGTTCTGCATTTTTCCCATCTCCTCTGGTGTTGTGGGGCATTGTTCCTTTGATAAACTAGACCCAGGAGCCATAGGTGTGCCCACTGGATAACAATCGCCCATTCCAAATTCCTCCAATTTCTTCAAGATGTACTGTTGCTGGGAGAGGAATATGGTTCGCTTTGGCCTATCTCTTGTAATTTCTATACCTAAAAGGAATGATGTAGGTCCCAGATCCCGGAGTTTAAAATGCTTGGCCAGTACTTCAACAAATGTATCCAATGCTGCTTTCGATGCAGATGCCAAAGTAAATATCATCCACAAGATTGGCACAATAACACGAATGCCATCCCATTCAAAAATGTATAGGGAAGAGTCAGAGTATGTTCTCTCAAACCCCATCTTGGTCAACACTGCTCCCAATTTTTCACTCCATAGACATGCTGACTGCTTTAACCCATAAAGGGACTTGTTCAGTTTGCAGACATAGTTTGGACCACCTTGTTCAAATCCTTCAGGTTGTTTCATATAAATTTCTGTATCAATATCTCCATTGATAAATGCATGAGATATATCAACTGAACGAAGGTGTAAGTCCTCTATTGCTGCCAAAGCCAATACCATTCGAATAGTGCCTAATCGCATAGTAGGTGTGAAGATTTCCTGGTAATCATATCCAGGATGTTGATTATAGCCTTTGGCAACTACTCTGGCTTTATATTGTTCTATTGTCCCATCTGCTTTCTGTTTTACCTTGAAGACCCATTTTGACCCAATTGCTTTCTGACCAGGTGGCAATTCCATCACTGTCCAATTTTGATTCTCCATGTGTGCATTTTTGACGTAGTTTCCACCATTCACCAGGTGGTTTCCTATTCTGTGGTGCCCTTCGTATAGCTATAGGCAAATTTACAGATTCTTCATCCGATGATGCAGATGATGAAGATGATGGTGTGCCATTATTATCATTGCCATTATCGTTGCCATTGTCATTATTATCATAAGGGTCAGGGTCATTACCCGCAGGTGGTTCCAAGTTGTCCATATTGTCTGGTGCTGGTGGCAGGTGCTGGCATATCAAGTGGTATCACTTCTTCTATTCTGGGCAAATTTTCATCATTGTTATTGTCGCCATCTGGAGAGTGAAGTGGAACATAGTTCTTCCCAGTATCAGGGGTGGTAGTATCGTCAGTAGGAGGTTTGAGGGTAGTGGAGGGTGATGAAAGGAGACGTTCATTCCAATTGTATTGTTCATCAAAGTCTGCCCTCTCACAAATAACAACCCTCCTTGTAACAGGATTATAGAACATCCAACCCTTGTATCCCTCAGGATACCCAACAAAGATACACTTCTCCATATGTGATCCCAATTTCAACCTTTTATCCCTTTGAATATGCACATAAGCAACACAGCCCCAGACTCAAAGATGACCAACACTAGGTTTCTTCTTATGCCATACTTCATATGGTGTACCTTCTGGTACAGCAGATGTGGGACAGCGATTCAAAACATGAACAAGTGCAGCCAGACACTCTTTTCACCAAGTTGGAGACAATCCTGATTCAATTAGCATAGCCGTTATCCTTTCTGCCAATGTCCTATTTGCCATTTCAGCAACTCCATTTTGTTGTGGTCAATTTCAAACAGTATGTTGTCGCACAATTCCTTGTTCCTCCATATATCGAATAAATTCATTTGACATGTATTCCCCACCTTTGTCATCCCTAACTGCCTTTATCTTTCTACTGGTATGCTTTTCAGCATATGCCTTGAATATTTTAAATGCAGCAAATGTATCACTTTTACGTTTGATGGGCATGACAGCTTTAAACTGGGACTTGTCATCAATAAATGTAACCCAGTAGTAATGACCTTCTCTGGAACGTGCTCCAACTTCATGAACATCGGTGTGAATCAATCCTAGGATTTCTGTTGCTCTAGTTTCTGATGATGGGAAAGGGTTGGCATTCATTTTTCCAGCTAGACATGGTTCACAAATAGGATCAGGCTTAGCCTTGGAATCAAGTGTCATTCCAACAACCAAATCTTCCTTCACCAATCGCTTTACATCATTATAATTATGATGACAAAGCCTCCTATGCCATAAAGCCAAGTCCAGAGCTAGAGTTGATGTCACATGCATGCTCTCTATCCTAACTACAGTACTACCATTTAAATATCCCATATTTTCATTTGTGATGTCTGCAGTGAATATCACACTTTTGTTTTGAATAAATGATATGGTATTGGATGAGATATATACATCAAGCTCTTTACGTTTGGTCAAATAAAAAGATTATTCTGCAAGGCCAATACATGTAATACTCTAGCAAATTCAACATCTCTACCCTGCTTTCCATTGATAATTGGTCTAAAGACAACACTTCCAACATCCTCTGAATATATAATATGATTATCAGCCAACTGGACAGGAACTCTATATGGTTTATAATTCCTAATCCAATGTTTGTGTGGGGTCATATGAGAAGTGGCCGGTGTGTCTGTATTCCAATTAATAACATTAGATGACATTGAATATGCATCATGAGAAAAAGAAGCACTTGCATTGCCAGCAGTTTCTGTGACATTCTCTATCGTTGCTTCTTGGACTTTATTGGCATTTCCCCCTTTGGTGAGCAGTGGACATTGTTAGGAAACCACCCCATTACCTAATAAAATTTCATTTTTATTTTATTATGTCGAATTACGCTACATGACGCCAAATGACACTACACTTTGATAGTGTGAGAATTTTATTTCACACGCATCAAAATGTACATGCATGTATGAGTGCATCGATAACAACAATGTATGATATATGTAACATAGTATATAAACCCTAAATATATGCCTAGGGGACCCCAGTTGTGTTCTCTTAGGTATTCCACCTATGCTTTCGGTGTGAAAGGCCTTTGTCAACAAACTCACCTATTAATAACCCCTCGCATCAAAACCATCAGTTCCCCCATCACGAGCGCAGATCCCACCCCCTTCTTGTAGAGAGAACCCGCATGGTCTTAGCTAGCAGATAGTGGGTGTCGCCCTAACAGAAGAACACAACTTCCCATATCAGTGCACCTTCTCTTACTTGTGCATACATCATTGTTTCACTGCGCCACATCCGATTACTCATCCTTTTGGCACGAGCCGGAAGTACTTGTATATACGTAATCTACCTTCTCTTTCGTAAACCGATGCCAGGCCTTGCCTTACATTGTGACTGCCAGTGATCGAGAGGCAGTGCTCATC
This sequence comes from Tricholoma matsutake, assembly GCA_026075535.2. NCBI lineage: Eukaryota > Fungi > Basidiomycota > Agaricomycetes > Agaricales > Tricholomataceae > Tricholoma > Tricholoma matsutake. The sequence continues at coordinate 12,349,853 of AP026538.1, forward strand.
ATTAGGACAGCTGCAACCAGACAACCAATTGGATCTGGTTTAGTTACGATTTACATCACTCTATTCGGACAACTATTTTAGTTACAAGCTGAATTCAGTGTTATCTCCGAGATCAGGCACTGTTGGAAGGGTTATTGATCTGAAGTGTCAAATTAGGTTCCTGACGAACAACAAACAATCGACGAACCATCACATGACCCATAAACATTTGGAGAGGTCCCAAAGAACCAATCTTGAATTTGTTGAAGAAGTGATTCATCACAGATTTTACAATTATGTCCGAACCTTCAACTTCTAATCCCGGCCCTAATCCTGTTCCCACACCAGCACTAGAGGCGAAAATTGATGCGCTTACAGTGCAAATGTCGCAATTAGTGTCAGTGTTGGCAGCATCACAGCCCAGACAAGCGGAAGTACAGCCAGAGATGACAGGAGAAAGAGATGATGAGATGGAGGAGATGGTGGAGTGGATGTCACAGGAGGATGAGACGGCAGAGAAATCCAGAAATGGAAAAGTGCGCTTACCTAAGTACGCGGCCCCGCAAATCTTTGACGGTACCATGGAGAATACAAAATCCTTCATCAGCTCTATAGTATTGTACATCCATGGGAGGAAGCCAGAGTTTCATACAGCCGAGTCTAGGATTATGTTTGCTCTTGCATACATTCAGGGGGGGAAAGCACAGCTATGGAGAAATGAGGCTATTAATCAAATTGCTGCGGGAAATAAACCATTTGCAACCTTCAAGGAATTTCTGGAGAGATTGGCAGCACAGTTTGGAGACCCTAATCCAAAGGTGACAGCCAATGCTAAATTAAAGACCATGCGCCAAGGTTCCCTAATTGCAGATGAATTTATTTTGCAGTTCAAAGCAGAAGCTTCGCAAACTGTTAGGGCGACACCCACTATCTGCTAGCTAAGACCGTGCAGGTTCTCTCTACAAGAAGGGGGTGGGATCTGCGCGCGTGATTGGGGAATTGATGGTTTTGATGTGAGGGGTTATTAATAGGTGAGTTTGTTGACAAAGGCCTTTCACACCGAAAGTGTAGGTGGAATACCTAAGAGAACACAACTGGGGTCCCCTAGGCATATATTTAGGGTTTATATACTATGTTACATATATTGTACATTGTTGTTACTGACACATTCACACATGCGTGTACATATTGATGCATGCGACATAAAATTCTCATGCTATCAAAGTGTAGCGTCATTTGGCGTCATGTAGCGTCATTCAACATAATAAAATAAAAATGAAATTTTATTAGGTAATGGGGTGGTTTCCTAACATTACCCCCCTTTTATGCCTCGACTTCCAGGCGAGAAAATATTATGTTTGTCCCCTCTGTGAAATTTTGGTAAGGCCAGAATTTCATTCCCTCATACCAGTAGTTTACAGTGCCCCACATGTCCTAGCGGACTCCGCATGGACTGTGTGGAGTCCGAGCTAGTCTGTATGCAGAATCTGGGTTAATTTGATATCTTACGAGTTCCAAGCTTTTCAGACTTTATGAAAGTCATGACGTGCCTACAAAATATAGGTGTGCAGAGCAAGGATTGAACCCAAGACCTCCAAGTCATCACACAACAAACCAAACACATGTGATCAACCAGTTGAGCCACAGGAGAATTATTTGTTAGTAATACATAGTTTATTTATGACACTCAAACTCAAACTCAAGTATTTATCTTTCAAAAATTGAACAAATAAATTTTATTAACTGCATCCCTCACGTCTAACGCGAGGGAGTATACAATACAATCAAAGAAATACAAAAAAAACTAATAATAATTATATTACAAACTATAGATTTAAAAAAAAACTCCCCCCGAAATGTGGGGGAGGGCTAAAAGAAAAGAAGAAAAAAAAACCCACCCCACGACCCCACAATGGAGGCGGGTGGCTTGTCGTCATTGTCATTCCACCAGTGATCCACCCCACGAGCAGTTGCTCGTGAGGCTGGGGGCGGGTGGTGCACTGTCGTCTCCTATCCCTGTGCCTAGGTGTCGTTCCACCCACTCTCCACCCCATGAGCAGTTGCTCGTGAGGCTGGGGGCAGGTGGTGTGTTGTTGTCATCTCCTGTCCCTGTGCCTGGGTGTCATTCCACCCATGATCCACCCCACGAGCAGTTGCTCATGAGGCTGGGGGTGGGTGGCTTGTCGTTGTTCATCGCCATCGTTCCCTGTTTGGGTTTCTGTATTTTTTTTTTTTTGGGGGGGGGGTTTGGGCATGTCAGTGCAACGTGGCACGATTACGGAGGTTGGTGGGTGCTTACTAGGCAGGTATCCCCCTTCTGGGGTCTCCTGGCATCCCTGGGCACCCTCCTAGCCCATGTCAACAGCCTCACATCCCATTTGAATGGGGAGGAGGGGATCAGGTGGGCATGTGCATGGGTTGCACGTTTTTCGTCGTGGCAGGTCGTGCCCAGTAGCATACAACCTAAAAGGCAATAAAATACCATTAGCTGATTGATAAAACAAAAAACAAAAAAAAACACTTACTAGGGGCCCAAACGACGATTATCATCATTTGGGCCCATTGTGTCAGCTTGGCTCATTGGGTCCTGTTGCATCGGCTCAGCTAGTTTGCTGTTTGTTGCTGATGGTGCAAGAGGCATCGGAGGCAGGGGCTGACTGGGCGGTGGTGGTGGTAGAGGGAGGTGGGAGGCAGTGGCATCGAGAGTGATGGTGGTGATCAACATCAACAATGATTGTTGATGTGTCTTGAACTTGCACATGAGTCACGTGATTTAAATACGGTTAGATAATGCAATTGTTTGCACTTACTGATAACAGCTCTGTGGTGTAGTGGTTAATTGCGCTATTTATGCTTGGCGACAAGGCTTGGGGTTTGATTCTACTTTAATACATAATTTTTCTGTAGTCAGCTAAGCCTCTGTTGTGCATCCACGGACTCAACTCGGACTTGACTCGGACATGTATCTGTCCGAGTCTGTCTGAGTCCGAGTAAATTGATGTTGCTCAGACAAAGTCCATGCGCACTCCGAGTAAAAGTCCAAAAATAGCTCGGACTCCACAAAAGTCCATGCGGACTCTCTAGGAGTCTGAGCAATATACAGGACATTTGAGCCAAATGAGTGGGTCCAGTCCGAGCTAGTCTGTGTGGAGTCCGAGCTAGTCCGTGCGGAGTCCACCAAATTCTGTGTGGACTGGCTCAGAATATGTGGGGCACAGTAAAGACCTCCCTCATACACCATTCTCGCAATGCGATGCGGAGCATTTGGATTATGTTTAAAGAACTGGGCGATCACATTATGCGCTCGCTTACAATTCTCTTCGGGTTCCCACAAATTATTTTTGTTGGTGTAGTTTTTCCACTTTATTAAAAACTCCAATTTGTTCCGTCGAAGACGTGAGTCTAGAATTTCTTCAACTATGTATTCTGGAGCACCTTCTACTATTATCGGAGGTTGCGGAGTAGTTTGTTGGCCAGGAATAGTGGGTGGGCAGTAAGGGCGTAGGCGGGATACATTAATCTCGGGATCAATCTTGAATGATCGGGGTAATTTTAGCACTACTGCATTAGGCAAGATCACTTTAGAGATCGCATATGGGCCAACTTGTTTCTCCATAAGTTTCCTCAAAGGTCATGGAATATTCAGGTCCTTGGTACTTAGCCATACCAAGTCACCAACTTTGTACTCTGGAGCACGTGCTCGAGTATGATCTGCATGTCGCATCATGTCATCACGTGCTTTCTTCAATGCCGCCTCTGCTTCCTCTTGTACCTTTTGCATCTTAGATACAAAATCTTCTACCGACTGTACTTTGACTTCCCTTCTGGGTTCTACTCCCATGCGAGGATTATATCCATAATTTGTGAAAAAGGGTGACATACGAGTAGCTGAATGGAATTTGGGCAATTGCCAGCCATTCGGGCCAGTCAGTTTGTCGGTAGTTGACAAACATACGTAGGTACTGCTCCAACTCCTGGTTCATTCTTTCTGTCTGCCCATCAGTCTGTGGGTGATATGACATAGATAATTTAGTTTGAATTCCCAATATGTTGTTTAGTTCTCGCAAATTGTGGGCCATGATCGGAGATAACGGTATCGGGTAACCCATGTAACCGCCATACCTGATTTAGATGGAGGCGTGCCAAGCCCAATGATGAGGTTTCTGTAGTAGTAGGAGTAATATGGACCTCCTTTGTAAAGCGGTCACATACTACGAATATTGCATCGTACCCTTGAGCCTCAGGTAATCCGATAATAAAATCCACAGATATATCTCGCCATGGCGCTTTAGGTATAGGGTTCAGCATTAATTTTCCTGCAGGTTTCTCTGGAATTTTCTGTCCCCTCATGCATGTATCACATCCATCCACATACCCCAACACATACTTCGAAATTCTGGGCCACCAATAATTTCTCATCACTAATTCCAACGTCTTCCATCTTCCTGGGTGTCCGGCAATTGGTGTATTGTGATGTAACTGGATGATCTCCCTTCACAAATTCTGATCCTTCAGTACGTACACTTTTCCTCGAAACAACACCAACCCTTGTTCCTCAACCCATTCATCTCCTTTGATATTACCTTTCTTCTCTCCCTTCAGAGCTTTCACAGCTTCCACTACTTCATCATCCATTTCCGAACATTGTCTAAATTTAGACAACATTTCTGTTTCTGAGCTATTTATTAATAGATGCCCTTGATGCATAGTGCAAATACGAAAGTATTTGGGTTTGAGTAAGGTAACATTCTTATTGTCCTCCTCCACCCCCCTTTTATGATCAATACGTCTGGATAATCCATCTGCTTTGCTCATTAAGCTTCCCGCTTTGTGGACCAAGTGAAAATTGAAACACGATAGGAATAGTGCCCAATGCACTTGCCTGCAATTAAGCTTCTTAGTGGACATGAAGTATTGCAGATTTTGATGATCCATCCAGATCTCAATCTCATGCATACATCCCTCCAAATAATGCCTCCACGCCTCCAATGCTCGTATTATCCCCAACATTTCTTTGTCATGCACATCATAATTCCTTTCCACATCATTCAACCCTTTTGACAAGTATGCACAAGGATGCCATTTGTCATCTTCGCACAGCATTGATAATACCACTCCAGTAGCAAAGTTGGATGCATCAGATTCAACTCGCAAAGGGTGTGTGAAATCTACTGGGGCTAATATTGGTCCCTCCACAAACTTCCTCTTCAACTCCTCAAATGCTGTCTGCTGCTGCTCTCCCCACCTCCACACTACTCCTTTTTGCATAAGGTTATGTAAGGGTGCAGCAATTTTAGAAAAATGGTGCACAAAGCAACGATAATAATTTGCGAGTCCCAAGAAGGCTTGAACCTCCTTGACACGGGTGGGCGCAGGCCAATCTGTGATTGCCTGGACCTTGATCGGATCCATTTTGATCCCGTCAGGGCTGATCAATAATCCTAGGAACTCAATCTCACTTGCCCCAAACACACACTTCTCTGGTTTCAAAAATAGATCATTCTCCGCCAACCTCCATAACACCTCCTGTACTATTGCCTCATGATTTTCTTCATCCTCTGTGAATATCAGAATGTTGTGAATAAATATTATTACGACGCCTTTGTCTATTACGTCCTAGAAAATGTCGTTCATCATATTTTGATTCTTGAAAGGTCGGGGGACTATTAGTCATCCCAAAAAACATGACAAGTGGCTCGAAGGATCCTCGACGCGTGGCAAATGCAGCCTTCCACTCATCTCCTTTCTTTATTCATACATTGTTGTATCCCCATCGTAAATCCAATTTTGTAAAGACCTTGGCTTTTCCCACCTTGTCAATTATTTCTGAAATCAATGGCAGGGGGTACGCATTCTTTACTGTCCACTCATTCAGATACCTATAATCTGTACACATCCTCTTCCTTTGGTCTTTCTTTGGCACGAAGAATATTGGTGATGTCAGCGGTGATTTCAAAGGTCATATGTATCCTTTGCGCAATTGCTCCTTCAGGAATGCATCCACTTCTTCTTGTTCCATCGGAGATAATGGATATACCTTTGACCTCTTTGACACAAACTCTGGCTTCATCTCAATCGCATGATCCCATGGCTTCCGCACCGGCATTCGCTCAGACTCCTTGTTCTGGAACACTGACAGATGTTCATGATACACTTTTGGCAGCCATTCCTCCGCTGGCTTCTCCACCTTCACAATATTCTTGTCCCATGACTGTCCTCCACGAATTGTTCTAAAGGTTTGCTTCTGCTCTTCTTTCTCGATCATGATCGGAACTTCCTCTTTTGGCATTTCCTCATCCTCCACTTCCTCCATCGTAACAGAATACTTTCTCAGACATTCTTTCTCTTTCTTTTTTCTTTTTTCCTTGTTCATCTTCCTCCCATACACATTACATTCCTTAGGACTATGAGTCATTTGTACTTTCCCAGTTTTCCAATCAATTTCGGGACTATGCTTCCGTAACCACGGACATCCTATTATTAGATTGGTTTTCCCAAGATCGCACACTTCGAATACGGCTCGCTCCTGATGCTCCTGATAGTTTAGTGCCATAGTCACCTCCTCCTTGATAGTTCCTCCATGATTGACTGTTCCGTCAATATTGTACACCATTATAGGTTGTGCCAGATTGCATGTGTTAATACCATTTCCGGTAATTAAGGATCACTTAATAAATAATCCTGTAGCACCACTATCAAGCAACGCTTCCACATCAATAGCTGCATGCGTGTCCACTGTCTTCAGTCCCACAGTCAAGGTGATTTCAGGTTCTATTTGCGCAGAGCGAATAAATAATTTAGGGGTTTTCAGAAATGACATGTGACAATTTTATTTGTCATGTGATTCGTAACAGTTGTACTCCTCCTCAATTTCCTTTTCTGATTTACTCTGGGTTTCCTCGGATACTAATACATTGTAATGATTCTGGGTCACCAATGGGGAAACCTTCACTGGAACTCTTCCACAAAATTCTTCTGCTTGCCTTCCTCTGGCTTCACTTCCTCGATTGTAGCTTCCCTAATCTTGCTTTTCTGCCTACAATTCCTAGAAATGTGTCCTAACTGCCCACAGTTAAAACATTTAAGTGGGGCTCATCTCCCTGCTTGATCAACCTCCATTGCCTCTGCTGGTGGTGCTGACTCTGTAACTATAGGTGTCACTGCCATGGCCGGTGGCTGTGCCCTTGGAGCTTGCACCTGAGGTGCCTTTCCTTTCTCGGACTTTCCTCCTGATGACTTTCCAAATTTACTACTTCCGTACATCAACTTTGACTCTGCCTGTTCCTGCCAATATTGCTGGTCAAGGTGCATTGCCCAATTATACCACTCGTCCAACTTCTCTGGCATAGAAGGTAGTCGGTAGACTTGAATAAAGAGGGATTTAATCCTGCTTTCAAAAATTCTACCAACGTGGCTTCTCCCATGTCCGTTTGCAAAGCTTCTGCTTTGAACTGCAAAATAAATTCATCTGCCGTTAGGGAACCTTGGCGCATGGTCTTTAATTTAGCATTGGCTGTCGCCTTTGGATTAGGGTCTCCAAACTGTGGCTCCAATCTCTCCAGAAATTCCTTGAAGGTTGCAAATGGTTTATTTCCTGTGGCAATTTGATTAATAGCCTTGTTTCTCCAGAACTGTGCTTTCCCCCCCTGAATGTATGAGAGAGCAAACATAATCCTAGACTCAGCTGTATGAAACTCTGGCTTCCTCCCATGGATGTACAATACTATAGAGCTGATGAAGGATTTTGTATTCTCCATGGTACCATCAAAGATTTGTGGGGGCACGTACTTAGGTAAGCATGCTTTTCCATTTCTGGATTTCTCCACCGTCTCATCCTCCTGCGATATCCACTCCACCATCTCCTCCATCTCATCATCTCTTTCTCCTATTGTCTCTGGCTGTACTTCCACTTGTCTGGGCTGTGATGCTGCCAACACTGACACTAATTGCGACATTTGCACTGTAAGTGCATCAATTTTCACCTCTAGTGCTGGTGTGGGAACAGGATTAGGGCCAGGATTAGAAGTTGAAGGTTTGGACATAATTGTAGAATCTGTGATGAATCACTTCTTCGACAAATTCAAAATTTTTTCTTCGAGACCTCTCCAAACGTTTGCGGGTCACGTGATGGTTCATCGATCGTTCATCGTTTGTCAGGCACCCATTTTGACACTTTGGATCAATAACCCTTCCAACAGTGCCTGATCTCGGAGATATCACTGAATTCGGCTTGTAACTAAAATAGTCGTCCAAATAGAGTGATGTACATTGTAACTAACCCAGATCGGATTGGTTGTCTGGTTGCAGCTGTCCTAATGACGAGCGCTGCCTCTCGATCACTGGCAGTCACAATGTAAGGCAAGGCCTGGCATTGGCTTATGAAAGAAAAGGTAGATTACATATATACAAGTACTTCTGGCTCATGCTGAAAGGGTGAGTAATCAGATGTGGCGCGGTGAAACAATGATGTATGCGCAAGTAAGAGAAGGTGCACTGATATGGGAAGTTGTGTTCTTCTGTTAGGGCAACACCCACTATCTGCTAGCTAAGACCGTGCAGGTTCTCTCTACAAGAAGGGGGCGGGATCCACGTGTGTGATGGGGGAATTGATGGTTTTGATGCGAGGGGTTATTAATAGGTGAGTTTGTTGACAAAGGACTTTTACACCAAAAGCGTAGGTGGAATACCTAAGAGAACACAACTGGGGTCCCCTGGGCATATATTTAGGGTTTATATACTATGTTACATATATTGTACATTGTTGTTACCGACGCATTCGCACATGCACGTACATATTGATGTGTGCAAAATAAAATTCTCATGCTATCAAAGTGTAGCCTAATTTGGCATCATGTAGCATAATTCGACATAATAAAATAAAAATGAAATTTTATTAGGTAATGGGGTGGTTTCCTAACACAAACGGACATGGGAGAAGCTGCGTTGGTAGAGTTTTTGAAAGCAGGATTAAATCCCTCTTTATTCAAGTCTATCTACCAACTACCTTCTATGCCAGAGAAGTTGGATGAGTGGTATAATTGGGCAATGCACCTTGACCAGCAATATTGGCAGGAACAGGCAGAGTCAAAGTTGATGTACGGAAGTAGTAAATTTGGAAAGTCATCAGGAGGAAAGTCCGAGAAAGGAAAGGCACCTCAGGTGCAAGCTCCAAGGGCACAGCCACCGGCCATGGCAGTGACAACTATAGTTACAGAGTCAGCACCACCAGCAGAGGCAATGGAGGATCAAGCAGGGAGACGAGCCCCACTTAAATGTTTTAACTGTGGGCAGTTAGGACACATTTCTAGGAATTGTAGGCAGAAAAGAAAGATTAGGGAAGCTACAATCGAGGAAGTGAAGCCAGAGGAAGGCAAGCAGAAGAGGTTTGTGGAAGAGTCCCAGTGAAGGTTTCCCCATTGGTGACCCAGAATCGTTACAATGTATTAGTATCCGAGGAAACCCAGAGCAAATCAGAAAAGGAAATTGAAGAGGAATACAACCGTTCTGAATCATGTGATGAAAAGGAGTACAACTGTTGTCAATCATGTGACAAAGAAAATTGTCACATGTCATTTCCAAAAACTCCTACATTTTTTATTAGCTCTGCACAAATAGAACCTGAAATCACCTTGACTGTGGGACTGAAGACAATGGACATGCATGCAGCAATTGATGTGGAAGCGTTGCTTGATAGTGGTGCTACAGGATTATTTATTAATTGGTCCTTAATTACTGGAAACAGTATTAACACACGCAAGCTGGCGCAACCTATAATGGTGTACAATATTGATGGAACAGTCAATCGTGGAGGAACTATCAAGGAGGAGGTGACTATGGCACTAAACTATCAGGAGCATCAGGAGCGAGCCATATTCGAAGTGTGCAATCTTGGGAAAATCAATCTAATAATAGGATGTCCATGGTTATGGAAGCATAATCCCGAAATTGATTGGAAAACTGGGAAAGTACAAATGACTCATTGTCCTAAGGAATGTAATGTGTATGGGAGGAAGATGAAGAAGGAAAAAAGGAAAAAGAAAGAGAAAGAATGTCCAAGAAAGTATTCTGTTATGATGGAGGAAGTGGAGGATGAGGAAATACCAAATGAGGAAGTTCCAGTCACGATCGAGAAAGAAGAGCAGAAGCAAACCTTTAGAGCAATTCATGGAGGATAGTCATGGGACAAGAATATTGTGAAGGTGGAGAAGCCAGTGGAGGAGTGGGTGCCAAAAGTGTATCATGAATATCTGTCAGTGTTCCAGAAGAAGGAGTCTGAGCGAATGCCAGTCTGGAAGCCATGGGATCATGTGATCGAGATGAAGCCAGGCTTTGTGCCGAAGAAGTCGAAGGTATATCCGTTATCTCCGATGGAACAAGAAGAAGTGGATGCATTCCTGAAGGAGCAATTGCGCAAAGGATACATACGACCTTTGAAATCACTGCAGATGTCACCAATATTCTTCGTGCCAAAGAAAGACCAAAGGAAGAGGATGTGTACAGATTATAGGTATCTGAGTGAAGAATGCGTACCCCCTGCCATTGAACTCAGAAATAATTGCCAAGGTGGGAAAAGCCAAAGTCTTTACAAAATTGGATTTACGATGGGGATACAACAATGTACAAATAAAGAAAGGAGATGAGTGGAAGGCTGCGTTTGCCATGCGTCGAGGATCCTTCCAGCTGCTTGTCATGTTTTTTGGGATGACTAATAGTCCCCCGACCTTTCAAAATATGATGAACGACATTTTCAAGGACGTAATAGACAAAGGCATGGTAATAATATTCATTGACAACATTCTGATATTCACGGAGGAGGAAGAAAATCATGAGGCAATTGTGCAGGAGGTGCTATGGAGGTTGGCAGTGAATGATCCATTTTTGAAACCAGAGAAGTGTGTGTTTGGGGCAAGTGAGATTGAGTTCCTAGGATTATTGATCAGCCCTGATGGGATCAAAATGGATCCGATCAAGGTCCAGGCGATCACAGATTGGCCTGCACCCACCCGTGTCAAGGAGGTTCAAGCCTTCTTGGGATTCGCAAATTATTATCGTTGCTTTGTGCACCATTTTTCTAAAATTGCTGCACCCTTACATAACCTTATGCAAAAAGGAGTAGTGTGGAGGTGGGGAGAGCAGCAGCAGACAGCATTTGAGGAGTTGAAGAGGAAGTTTGTGGAGGGACCAATATTAGCCCCAGTGAATTTCACATGCCCTTTGCGAGTGGAATCCGATGCATCCGACTTTGCTACTGGAGTGGTATTATCAATGCTGTGTGAAGATGACAAATGGCATCCTTGTGCATATTTGTCCCGAGGGTTGAATGATGTGGAGAGGAATTATGATGTGCATGACAAAGAGATGTTGGGGATAATACAAGCATTGGAGGTGTGGAGGCATTATTTGGAGGGATGTACACATGAGATTGAGATCTGGACGGATCATCAAAATCTGCAATACTTCATGTCCGCTAAAAAGCTTAATCACCGGCAAGCGCGTTGGGCACTATTCCTATCGCATTTCAATTTTCACTTGGTCCACAAAGCGGGAAGCTTAATGAGGAAAGCAGATGCATTATCCAGACATATTGATCATAAAAGGGGGGTGGAGGAGGACAATAAGAATGTTACCTTACTCAAACCCGAATACTTTTGCATTTGCACTATGCGTCAAGGGCATCTATTAATAGATAGCTCAGAAATGGAAATGTTGTCTAAAATTAGACAATGTTCAGAAATGGACGACAAAGTAGTGGAAGCTGTGAAAGCTCTGAAGGGAGAGAAGAAAGGTAATATTAAAGGAGATGAATGGGCTGAGGAACAAGGGTTGGTGTTGTTTCGAGGAAACGTGTATGTACCGAAGGATCAGGATTTGCGAAGGGAGATCGTCCGGTTACATCATAATATGCCAACTGCCGGACACTGTTAAGAACTGATCCTACAGGGTTTGTCGGAATCCGATTGGACACTGCGGGTATTGGTAACAGAGGGTTGTCGGATCGTTGCGGGTTCTGCAGCAGGGGAATCGGAAAGGACTTGGCTTCAGCTTGTAAGAAGCTGTGCTCTTCACCTCGTCTGGTGTCCTAATTTCAAGTTGGAGGTTTGGAGGTCAGAGTGGGAAACTGTGGGTAAATGCGGGAAGGAGTACGGAGGGACTTAGGTTAAGTTCAGATGAGGTTAGAGCTTCAAAGGGAGACTGGAGGTCGAGTTGAATGGAGTTCAGACTCTTAGAGAACTGAGGTTGGAGTAGAAGGAGGTTTGAATTGGCAGATTAAAGTCGAGTCTATGTCGATATACGAACTGAGGAATACAAGGTGAAACTAACTAAGCTTAAATACTGTAGTCCAGAATAATGCAGAACAGGAACGAAGACTGCGGCAGTGTCTCAACTGCGTAGATAAATTATCTAGTGGGAGCCGCACAGGAATCCGTAGTCGAATTTGCAATAGAGACAGCAGCCTTGGGATGGCAGCTGTGGATGCTGTACAAGGTGGCCTGGTGCACAGCAGTGTGGGCAGTGCAAGGCAGCTGGGAACAAAATCGGGAGGCATAGACACAAATCAGGTTTGACGTGCGGGAAAGTGTCAGATGGATGTGGGTTCCCATTGGGCGAGGAACAGTTCTTGACAGTATTTCCCCCTTAGTGCCATGCCTACAAGGCACGTGAGGGTTTGAGTCCAAATGAGGAAGTTGGTTGAATTTCCGAATGTGGCAATTGGTTGAAAAAATTTTCACATTGTTTCCTACTCCCATCACGTATCAGAAATGTCCACCCCAGCAGTCTCCACACAGATCAAAATGGCCACGATGAAGGCCCAACACAAACAGAGGGAGCAGGCACTGAGGGAGCAGATGGAAAGGGAGATGAAGGAGCTAGAGGAAGCGGCAAGGGAGGAGGAACACTGGGTGCAGGAGGAGCAAAAGGCAGCAGAGGAGGCTGCAAAGGTTGAGGAGGCGCGCCAGGCAGAGGTGCGGAAAAAAGAGGCAGCGGCCGCAAGACGAGCGCAGAAGAAGTGGGTGGCTGCAGACGTGGGTTTGGAAGATGAGGCAGCGGCTGCAAGACAAGCGCAGAAGAAGCGGGTGGCTGCAGACGCGGGTTTGGAAGATGAGGCTGAGGGGAGCAAGTCCCCAAAGAAAAAGAAAGTCGCCAAGTCAAAGGTGCGAGTGGGGTTGGAGGAGTGGGAGGGTCCGGTGTGGGTGCAGGCTGTGTTGCCCTGCAAAAGGTCCATACTTGTTTCCCTTCTCAGTCTCCTTTTACTGATAAGTGGCCTAGATGCAAATGTGCGAAGGGACGTGTGTGCAACAACTGCACGGTCGTCAAACATAAGTGCGAGGAGGTAGTGTGGGAGGGGCAGGAAGCCCCTGCAGCAAAAATGGCGGGAACAACAGGGGCGACCGGGGATAACCCAGAGGTAATGCAACAGATGATGAAGTTGATAAGGAAGGGATTCACTGAGGTGGCCAATGCGGTGTGGGAGTCAATAGAGGAGATCCGGGATGCTTTGGACCCAGAGTGGGTGGAGGAAGAAAGTGCCGAGGGTGATGAAGAGGTGGAGCAGGCAGTGCAAGAGTCCCGGTGGGAAAGACGCGGGATTCACAAGTCTGGAGATGACTGGGTGGCCTTCCAGAGATATCTGGAGAAAAGGCGGGTGGATGATGAGGAGGAGAGCAAGAGTGGAGATGAGGAGGGTGGAGAGAAGGACGAGGGTGGAGAAGAGGGCGAAGTTGGGGGAGAGGGTGACAAAGACAGAGAGGGAGAAGTGGAGGTAGTGTAGGGATCCAGTCGGATCCAAAAAAAAATCTTTTTTCAATAAAGTTTGTTTCTGAGTTCAGACTGATTGAATAAGTAATGTGAATAGTCTTTAAGCGGGTAATGGTCCAGGTTTCTGCGGGTAGTGGGTGTGAAAATCTGCGAGGAGTTCTTGGGCGTGGTCAAGTTCTGTAACAGGTAGCCAGGAGGTCTCTTCATCAGTTCCCTGGTAACCTTCCCATCGGATGAGGTAGAGAATCTTGCAGCGATGTTGGTTGTCAACTTTGGAGTCAAGAACTTCGGCAATCTCATATTCGAGCTCGTCGTCGATGGTGATCGGAGGAGGTGGGGGTTGTACTCAATTTGGGATTGTGTTTGGGGAGTGTTTCTCTAGTTGAGAGATGTGGAAAACAGGGTGGATGGCCCGCATGTGATCCGGGAGCCACAGGGTGACTGAGTGAGTGCCTGGGCGGGCGATGATTTTGAAGGGGCCATGGTTCTTTTTGGAAAGTTTCTTGGAAGGACAAGTGGTGCAGATATTTTCTGCAGTGACATAGGCAGAGTCACCAATGTTGAAGTCGGGTGTGGGTGCCTGATGTTTGTTTGCAAGACCTTGATAACGCTCTTGAGCAGCCACAAGGTGTTTCCGAAGCTCCTGATGAAGGTCGTCTAAGTCGACAATGAACTCGTGGGCACGCTGTGAAGCTAAATCGCGTTCTGGAAAGATGGAAATGTTCAGGTGATAGCCTTTGTTGGCAAAGAAAGGGGATACACCTGTAGAGGCGGAAGGAGCATTGTTGTAGGCAAATTTGCCCAAGGGTAAGAGGTGAGACCAGTCATCCTGCTGATAGTTGCAGAAGATCCAGAGGTACTGCTCCAAGGTCTGATTTAGTCATTCTGTCTGACCATCACCTTGCGGGTGATAACCGGAAGTGAAGTGGATCCGCATGTCGAGCACTTTTCCGAGGGAGCAGAAGAAATGGGAGACAAACTCGGATCCCCAGTCGCAAGTGACGTGCGACGGAACACCATGCTTGGAGAAGACGTGGAGGATGAACAGGTTGGCTAGTTCTTGGGATGTGATTTCATTGACAGTTGGGATGAAGATGCCTTGTTTGGTGAGACAGTCAATGATGACCAAGATAGCAGTGTGACCATTGGAGTCGGGTAGTTGCTCAATGAAATCCATGGAGATGGAGTTCCAAGGTCATTCCGGAACCGGAAGTTGCTTTAGAAACCCGTAGGGCTTGTGTCGAGGTGATTTGGATCGTTTGCAAGTGGTACAGGATTTGCAGAATTCCTGCACAAAGGTGCAGAGGTTTGGCCAGACATATTCCAGGCAGACAAGCTGCTGGGTTTTGTTTTGTCCAAAGTGGCCAGAGAGGATGTGATCTTGTTTGTACTGAAGGACCTTGAGGCGAAGATCTGTGACATCTGGAACATAAATCCAGTCGAAGTGGCGGAGGAGACCTGCCTCATCTATGGTCCGGTTGGGGTCAACAGGTGTTGGAAGATGTGCGGATGATAAGGGGTCAAGGGGTAGGGAGGTGCGGATGTCGTGGTGAAGTTTCTCAACATCCATGATTACTGCTTGTCAAAGGACGGGTGTGGTGAAATAGGTGGCGCAAAGGGAAGAGGTGAGCTGTTCCTGTGTGAATACAGGTTGGAAGTTGGTTGGGTTTACGGAGGCAAAGTCGCTATTTCCCCCTTTGTGGTAGATGTCCCAATGTCTAATGAGCGCGTCTGGCTTGGCCCCTAATTTTCTGGGGCAGAAGCGGATGATGAGATTGAACTGGGAAAGGTACTCAGACCAATGGGCCTGGCAGTGGGTGAGCAACTTGGTAGTGCTGAAGTACTCAAGATTTTTGTGGTCGGTGACCACATCAACTGGGTTTGCAGAACCCTCGAAATACTGCCACCAGTGTTTGAAGGCTTCGAAAATGGCCAAGAGTTCCTTATCATGGGTGTCATAATTTAGTTCAGCAGGATTGAAAGAGATGTCGGGGGTGTAAACTTAGGAGGAATGGGGGTTTCGGAAAGTGTGGAGGAGTCAAGGATTTCTACTGGAAGATTCGGGGACAAAGGTGATGTCAGGGGTGCTGGACCTCTATGATCTGCAGAGCGGAAAGAGAGTTGGCTTGAAGACCAGTCAATCAACAGATTGTATTGCTTCAGCCAGTTATGACCGAGTACGGCGGAACAGGAAGAGTCAAGCAAGGTTACATAAAATGACAAATTGAATACTTCACTGGCAGGAAAGGGGACTGGAAGTTTGCAATCTGAGTTATGGTGGAGTTGCAAGATCCATCAAAGAGTCATAAACCGATCGGGTTAATGGATTCGGTGCTGAGTTGGTTATTCAACATGAAAGAGGAGTCAAGGAAGCAGTGGGAGGAACCAGAGTTGATAAGGGGCGGAAGAGTCGGGAAAGGTTAAAAGAATGGTTAGGGAGTCAGGGTCGGAAAGAGCGGACACATTGAGACGAACGTAGGCAGCCAAATGGGTAAGGTCAATGCAACCCCCAGCCCCAATGGCTGTATCCTGAGGGTTGCAGACTATTTTTCCGAGTCCATAGTCATGGGAATGACAGTGGATGCATGGGCTTTTGCGATTTTGGATTTTGGGCAGTTTCCTGCTATGTGCCCTTCCTCACCGCAGTAGAGACAAAGTTGTTCTCTCATGCAACGTTCCCATTCCTCCCCAGTAAGCTTGCTGTTCTTCCCCAAGTTATCGGAGATGGACGACTTGGGCTTGTCCTGGGAAGTGTTCTTTGATGCGAAAGACTGCTGGTTGGAGGTGTTACCACGGGCGGAGTTTGAAGAGGCTTGGTTTGTCGATGGGGAAGGGCTTTTGGAAGAGTCCTTCTGACTAGAGTTAGTGATGTTACTGGAATTCTTTGTTTCAAAATGGGATTCATCTTCTTGCATCCAGTAGATGTCGTCGCTGTCCTGCGCTTTCAACCCAGTTCTGCAAGAGTATTGGGTTTACCACCCCGGAGAACTTCTATGCGAAGCCGGAGCGGAAGACCATGGAAATAGCAGTCACAAAGGGCTGCTTCATTCCAGTTGACCCTAGAAGCTAATTCCCAGAAGTCAACGTTATATTTCGTGATATGACCACCTTTCTTCATTGCTAAGTCAGAGAGAGCTTTTTCCACGTCTCCGACTGGGTCGTGCGGACCGAAGTTGCTTTCCAGCTCGGCGAGGAAAGCTTCATAGTCCCACATCCAGTGTGCAGAATCTGTCGGGTCATTCAGACCAGGCTCAAACCAACTGAGAGCTGATCCCTTAAGATAAGAAAGGATGAATATGATCTTTTTCTCATCTGAGGAAAATACGTGCAGACGGTCACGGAAATGAAGATTGCAGGAGACTAGGAAGTCTCTAAGTTTCTTCGGATTGGTGCTGTCGAAAGTGTCGGGGTCGCGAACTTTGATTTTCTCAGTCTTGGGTGTGTTATTCTGATGAAGGGTGCGGATACTCTCCAAGAGGTTGTAAAGGACATCTATGAACCTATCCCCTGGGTCAGGGTTTTCCCCTGTGGGAGGTTGATCCTCAGGATCATTGGGATCGGGGTCACTCAGGACCACTAGGGTCGTCGGGTCCACCGGGGGGTCTGTCCTCTAGACCAGGATCTTCCAACCCAAAGGGTTCAGGCTGGTTGATGCCCCCTACATACTCAAGGGGAGTTCTTGATCGAAAACCTTCCAGGTTGCCAGAAGGGTGCAGGGCACAGGTGGACATGAGATTGGCACTGATTGAGGGGGCTCCTGAGCCAATTTGTTGGAAGATGTTTGAGGGTCTGGAAGACACTCCAAAAGTAGTGGCGGGTCGAGGGTCAGAAAGGGTGGATCCCTGGATTGCAGAGATCCCTGGAATAGTACCGGCACATTGGGAATTTCTTGTTGTGCGCTGGCGGGTCTCGGTAGGGGTCATAGAGAGGAAATGGACGAGTGAAGTGTGAGTTCGTATATACTGTTAAGAACTGATCCTAAAGGGTTTGTCGGAATCCTATCGGACACTGTGGGTATTGTTTACAGAGGGTTGTCGGGTCATTGTGGATTCTGTGGGAGGGGAAATGGAAAGGACTTGGCTTCAGCTTGTAAGAAGCTGTGCCCTTCACCTCGTCTGGTGTCCTAATTTCAAGTTGGAGGTTTGGAGGTCAGAGTGGGAAAGTGCGGGTAAACACGGGAAGGAGTATGGAGGGACTTAGATTAAGTTCAGATGAGGTTAGAACTTCAGAGGGAGACTGGAGGTCGAGTTGAATGGAGTTCAGACTCTTAGAGAACTGAGGTTGGAGTAGAAGGAGGTTTGGATTGGCAGATTAAAGTCGAGTCTATGTTGATATATGAACTGAGGAATACAAGGCAAAACTAAGTAAGCTTAAATACTGTAGTCTGGAATAATGCAGAACAGGAACGAAGACTGCGGCAGTATCTTGACTGCATAGATAAATTATCTAGTGGGAGCCGCACAGGAATCCGTAGTCGAATTTGCAATAGAGATGGCAGCCTTGGGAAGGCAGCTGTGGATGCTGTACAAGGCGGCCTGGTGCACAGCAGTGTGGGCAGTGCAAGGCGGCCAGGAATGAAATCGGGAGGCATAGACAAAAATCAGGTTCGACGTGCAGGAAAGTGTCAGACGGATGCGGGTTCCAATCAGGCGAGGAACGGTTCTTGACAGACACCCAGGAAGATGGAAGACGTTGGAATTAGTAATGAGAAATTATTGGTGGCCTGGAATTTCGAAGTATGTGTTGGGGTATGTGGATGGATGTGATACGTGCATGAGGGGGAAGAAATTTCCAGAAAAACCTGCAGGAAAATTAATGCTGAACCCTATACCTAAAGCGCTGTGGCAAGATATATCTGTGGATTTTATTACCGGATTACCCGAGGCTCAAGGGTACAATGCAATATTCGTAGTATGCGACCGCTGATGATGCTCAACCTGGGAAAACCACCAGAACTGCCGATGAGGCAATCGATGATGTTTGCGATGAGTCAGAGGAAGGTTGCGAGATGTTCTGAATGTTCGTGGTCAAACCTATGAGAAGATTACTAGTTAACACTAGTTGTGAAGGTAGTGTTATGAGAGATGAGAGCGTTTGGCATGGTCCGATCGAGTATCGATCGATATCGAGGGCGATTGACAAGATCGACGGCGAACGAGTTTATCATCGATGGTCAATATGTGAGTTCTGGGGACCTTTCGATAGGTCGATAGTATACAAAAGGTGCGGTAAATGTCTATGAAGTGTTGGAAGGGTTACTAGAGCTAATGATGAGAGGATCGAGGGAGGATTGAGGATGCGATGATTGCAGAGGTTTCTCGTTGATCGAGAAAACCCATAGAGACTTATAATCGGATGCTTAGAACTGTATACGAGATGATATGTGAAGATGATTTCTTATTGTTTCCAAGTAGATACTACAGAGTTTTATATGTTTTAAAGAAACTTCCTAAAATGGAATGAGAAACATGTGTAGAACATGAGGCAAAAGATATGAGTTAAGGCACAAGGCCATAAAGGAGACTGGAATCCAAACAAGAAAGATATATATATCATATGATGACAGAGTAATAAAGGGAAAGAACTAAAAGAGACTGTCCTTTGTGTATAAACTGTGCTAAGTCTCGCAATAATGTGTCCAGCGGGTTCTGTGTGCGATAGGGACTTGGAATGAAGCTGACCTATGATCAGCAGGTTTGAGCATGAGTTGGAATATGTCCTAGTGCATGGTCTTCCACCATTTAGATAACGAAGGCGGCACCCAATGTCACTCGTAGTTTCTCAATATCGATCGATGATGGTCGACGATGGTCGACGATGGTCGATCACGGTTGTGGCTTGTTCAAAGTTGGTTGGGGATGTTCGGTGGTTGTGTAGGGGAATCTTAGGGACTTTCTGGGTAGTCCTAAGGGTGAGCGATGTGGTCTTTTGATACTATCAATGTTGCTGGTGATGTTTCGATGCGGTCAATATGATATCACGATCGATAGAGTGTGTCGCACTGCGTCTGGGACGTCGTAGGAGTTAGCCAATGTGATTAGAATGATGCTAAAGTGGTGAATCGGTCCTTGAGCCAAGAAGACGACCTATCACCACTTTACAAAGGAGGTCCATATTATTCCTACTACTACAGAAACCTCATCATTGGGCTTGGCATGCCTCTATCTAAATCAGGTATGGCGGTTACATGGGTTACCCGATACCATTATCTCCAATCGTGGACCACAATTTGCTTCCGCATTTATGTGAGAACTGAACAACATATTGGGGATTCAAACTAAACTATCTATGGCATATCACCCGCAGACTGATGGGCAGACAGAGAGAATAAACCAGGAGTTGGAGCAGTACCTACGTATGTTTGTCAACTACTGACAAACTGACTAGCCCAAATGGCTGGCAATTGCCGAATTTTCCCACAATAACAAATTCCATTCAGCTACTTGTATGTCACCCTTTTTCGTGAATTATGGATATCATCCTTGCATGGGAGTAGAACCCAGAAGGGAAGTCAAAGTACAGTCAGTAGAAGATTTTGTATCTAAGATGCAAAAGGTACAAGAGGAAGCAGAGGCGGCATTGAAGAAAGCATGTGATGACATGATGCGACACATGGATTGTACTCGAGCACGCACTCCAGAGTACAAAGTTGGTGACTTGGTGTGGCTAAGTACCAAGGACCTAAATATTCCACGACCTTCGAGGAAACTTACGGAGAAACAAGTTGGCCCATATGCGATCTCTAAAGTGATCTCGCCTAATGTGGTAGTGCTAAAATTACCCTGATCATTTAAGATTGATCCTGAGATTAACGTATCCCGTCTACGCCCTTACCGCCCACCCACTATTCCTGGCCAACAAACTACTCTGCAACCTCTGATAATAGTAGAAGGTGCTCCAGAATACATAGTTGAAGAAATTCTAGACTCACATCTTCGATGGAACAAATTGGAGTTCTTAATAAAGTGGAAAAACTATACCAACAAAAATAATTCATGGGAACCCAAAGAGAATTGTAAGCAAGCGCGTAACACGATCGCCCAATTCTTTAAACATAATCCGAATGCTCCACATCGCATTGCGAGAATGGTGTATGAGCAGATGAAATTCCGGCCTTACCAAAATTTCACAGAGGGGACAGATGCAATATTTTCTTGCCTGGAAGTTGAGGCATAAAAGGGGGGTAATGTTAGGAAACCACCCCATTACCTAATAAAATTTCATTTTTATTTTATTATGTCGAATTATGCTACATGACACCAAATGATGCTACACTTTGATAGCATGAGAATTTTATTTCCCACACATCAAAATGTATGCGCATGTACGAGTGCGTCGATAACAACAATGTACAATATATGTAACATAGTATATAAACCCTAAATATATGCCTAGGGGGCCCCAGTTGTGTTCTCTTAGGTATTCCACCTATACTTTCGGTGTGAAAGGCCTTTGTCAACAAACTCACCTATTAATAACCCCTAGCATCAAAACCATCAGTTCCCCCATCACGAGCACAGATCCCACCCCCTTCTTGTAGAGAGAACCCGCATGGTCTTAGCTAGCAGATAGTGGGTGTTGCCCTAACAGACATCCCCATTTATAATGGCCTTTTTCTCCACATTCATGACATGTGAC
Source organism: Tricholoma matsutake (assembly GCA_026075535.2). Lineage (NCBI taxonomy): Eukaryota > Fungi > Basidiomycota > Agaricomycetes > Agaricales > Tricholomataceae > Tricholoma > Tricholoma matsutake. The sequence goes on from AP026538.1 coordinate 12,371,228, forward strand.
CCAAGGTGGAACTGTGGACTGTTTCCTGTTGTTGCTCCCATCAGTGTTGCCAGTATTGCCGTTGCCATTCCTTTGGTTTCCATAATTGCCACCTTGGTACCCCCCCTTTCTAAATTTATTGGGAGGTCCTCTTGCCCTATTAACCACCTCACTCCTGCATTGGTGGTTTTGTTCCTCACTTTGGAATGCTTGTAGGATGGTTGTCCTATCTAGTGTGCTTTGCAATAGCAATGCAGATGACAGATGTGCATAGTCTTCAGGCAATGCCCTGATTAGTGCCATGCACTCCAATTCCTCATCCAGTTTTTCCACAGTGTAGTCACTTGGCCTCAAGTTCTGGATGTCTGCAATTACTTGCTCCACTCGAACTCCCAAATCCACCAGTGTTTCATCATCCTTCTTGTGGATTGAAAACAGTGCATCATAGGCATTAAATCGTGCACCTGGTTTCTTTTGAAGGTGGGCAGCCTCCAATCTCTTCCACATTTGAATAGGGTCTTCTTCATACCCTCTAAAATGAATCCACTGTTTCTTTGATATGCACAGAAAGAGTTCTCCAGCAGCCTTGTAAGAGGCATTATCCCATGCAGCGGCATCCTTAGCATGCTCTCTTTTATTTGGTCTTGTCTCCTTCCTAGAGACAATTCCCCAAGTCCCCATTTTCATCAATCATGCCTTCATTTCGCCACTCCAGTCCATATAGTTGTAGTAGGATTTCGCTTTTGTTTGTTCCTGTTGTGCCAGGAAACCGCGAGGCGTGAAAGTAGGTGTCCACTATATTGCATCTGTGTTACCCCCTATGTCTGTGTCCAAAAATCTAAGTAATAGCTATAGTACGAAGTGAGATATGAAGTAAATGAATTTCAGTCATAATATCTACAATCTAACAAGTATAGTAATAAGTCTGTTGGACTATGTAGCAAGTGTTTCATCACTGTATTCAACAGGCCATGGAGGTATTGGCTCAACTGCATTGTCTGATAAAGAACATAAGAGACATTTACTGATGTATCATGACAAACATTTTCAAACAGATATAAACTTTCCCTTTGTTGCCTTTAGTCATGAACAAATTAAGGCTTCAACTACAGGTGGATTTCTTCTGGCTGAAACAAAGAAATTTGATGATGTTACTGAACATTTGCTAAATGTCAATCAAGATGTTCTTGCTAACATTGCAAATAGAATGTCTAAAGGAGATATTGTAAAACCTGCAAACCAAGAAGAAATCGATTGCTTTCAAGTTATTCGTGACCTTGACCATATTGGGGGTAAAGTATCAGGATCAGTAACTGCAAAAAAATACGTGCAAAACAAGATATGGTCTTTAGTAGCTTCTAAAGGTGCACCACTATGGTATATTACTCTTTCACCTGCTGATGTAAAAAATCCTATATCTTTATATTATGCAGGAAATGAAGTCAGCTTTAACCCTAAAATTATGATTCCAGATGATCATTACCATCTCATTGCAAGAAACCCTGTAGCTTGTGCATGTTTCTTTCACTTTATGGTTCAAAGTCTTATCAAGCATGTGCTTGGGGTTGATTCTAACCATCGTGGATTATTTGGAGATACATTGGCTTATTATGGAACAGTAGAGCAGCAAGGCTGACTGACACTCCATATACATCTTTTGCTTTGGATCAAGGGTGGACTTACTCCTGATGATATAAGAGAACATATTATGGACCCTGAACTAGATTTTCAATGACAAATGGTAGAATATTTGGAAAGCTGTTACCAAGGTGAATTTATTACAGAAAAACAAGAAGATGTGCTGTCTAATGTATCAGAGAATTCTAACACCCCTGGTTATGTTGATCCAACAGAGACTTTACCAACACCACCTCCTGAGCCATGCAAAAATAATTGTAAAGTCTGTGATAAATGTAAAGGTTTGAATACTTGGTGGAAAAATTTACTTGTATTGTTGATGATATTATATCAAAATCAAATATACATACTTGTAGTACAAATATCAATAAAGATGGTACACAAAATAAAGCCCGGCCATACAAGGGATGTCTTGACAATGTATGGGGTAAGTGTAAAGCTCATTTCCAACGTGCAATTTTCAGAGTAACTGAAGTTGAACCATTGACAGGTGTGCTCAATATTTAAAAAAATGAACCCTGGATTAACACTTTTACTCCTGTTATATCATATGTATTTCGCTGCAACACTGATGTCACTAGTCTAAGATCAGGTACTGCAATCAAAGGGGTGCTACTGTATGTATCTGATTATATAACTACAATGAGCCTAAAAGCACATGTTGTATTTGAATCAATCAGATCTGTATTTCACAAGAACTCTGAAATGTTGGGAGGTGATGAACATCACCATGTAATGGCTAGGGAACTTACAGCAAAAGTAGTCAATCTAATGATTGCCAAATCTGAAATGGGACAACCTATGATTTGTATGTATTTACTTGGCAATCCAGATCACTATACAAGCCATGAATTTGTGCCCTTTTATTGGCAGTCTTTTGTCAATGAGGTTAGAAAGGCATGGAACAAAGATCTTACTGATGAACTTCCTGAAAAAGTTGCCCTTATGAAACACAGAGGAAGAATTATTGGTTTGTCTAATGTATATGATTATATTTATCACCCAACTGAACTGGAAGATATGACCCTGTTTGACTGGATAGCATGGTGCAAAAGAATCAAATATCCTTCAGCAACAAAGGCCACAAGAAAGCATTGGTTAGATGAAGCCAGTAGTGATATTGAAGAGGCTCAATTTGAGGAGAAAATTTCTCAAAATGAAGTTGATGAAGTCTGCAGCCTCTCTTTTGACATTGGAAGTAAATCTATATTAAAATTTACTTCTGAACATCCTTTGGTGCAAAGTCATGGATTACATTGCATTTCAGCCAACCACAATATTATACCTAATTTTGTTGGATGTACACTGCCATGCTGTGATCAAGGTGACCATGAATACTATTGTATAACAATGCTGACTTTGTTCAAACACTGGCGAACTGGTGCTACACTTAAATCAAAAGAGTGCTCTTGGGATGAAACTTTCAATTCTCATGAATTTACTGCACAGCAAATTTTGTTAATGAAAAATTTCAGTATTCGATATGAATGCCTTGATCAAAAAGATGATTTCTTTGCAGAAATGAAAAAGGGAGAAACTGCTTTGCCTGGTTGGATGGAAGATAAGAAAGACCTCCTATAGGGCAGGGAAATGCTTCCTTGTATGGTAGATTTATTGGCAGAAATTCTACAAGCTGTCGAGATCAAGAGGCTGCTATTGGAAAAGCACTATGGCATCAGGTTACAACAGTTGTTATATTACGTCAGAAGATGCGACAAACTACACAAACTGTAGAAGATGCCAAACTATGAGAAGCTTTGTGTAACATGCATTACAAGGCTTCCACAGCTGATGATATTGCCTTTTTGCATACTCGTATTTCAAGTGAGTTGGATGGGCGATCATCTGTTAATGACAAGCAATTCTGTAATGTGTCTATTATAACCACATTAAATCTTCCAAAAGATGTTATCAATAATCTTGGCTGTCAAAGATATGCAGTGGAGACAGGTCAAACTCTAACTGACTTTTACTCTGAAGACACAATTAGCTCAACTGATAGTAGAGGGGAAAGAAAGAAAAAGAAAACATTTGGATCATTGGGAAAATCGAGAGTGCCACATATTTCTGCTGGTGTTCAGCAAATACTATGGGATCAACCCTCCAGTTCTAATTCTAAAAATATTCCTGGAAAACTTTCTCTGTGTCGTGGTTTACCAGTAATTATAAGACGAAATAGTGCAACTGAACTTTGTATTACAAAGGGTCAAGAAGCCACTGTTTATGATTGGCAATCATCTGTAGGTTCCAGAGGACAATGTATTCTTGATGTGTTGTTTGTCCAACTTACAAACCCACCTCAAACAGTTCAACTGGCCAATTTGCCCATAAATGTTGTACCATCAATTAGAACTACTACAAATACTCAATGTGTACTTCCAAATGATACAACTCTCAATGTATCATGCAATCAAGTTGAAGCCCTGCCAAATTTTGCAATGACTGATTATACTTCACAGGGAAAAACAAGACTATTTAATGTTGTAGATATTAACAGTAACAGGAGTCATCAATCATATTATACTGCTCTGTCTAGAAGTGCATCTGCAGCTGGAACAGTAATATTGCAAGGTTTTGATGCAAAAAAATCACTGGAGGTGCATCAGGTGCACTATGCCAAGAAGTCAGAGAACTTGAATTGTTGGATAATATCACTGCATTGCACTACAATGGAAAGTTGGATGCTACAGTAATTGATGAGTGCCAAAATGACCTTATCACAGCCTTTCATAAAATCAAAGGTGAATACTATGTACCTAATGTTGTTCATAGAGCTATCTGATGGAATGGATCTGATATATTTCAGTTGTCTAGCAATCTCAATGTCACTTGTTGGAGGATTGAAAACCAAAGCAACATATCCACAAAAAGACCGAGTATACCAACTGCCACTATATCTCCATATGTTTCTGCCAAAAGCACAAAGGGTGACTCTTCTATATATATCAAGAAATGTAAAATAAGTTCAAATCAAAAACCCCCAGCCCCAAAAAGGAAAAAGACTGAACATAGAAAAAATTCACAGGATCATCCTATGCTTCCTCAGCCACAAGGAACACAATGGCACAATAACAGTTGTGCTTTTGATGCAATCATATCTATTTGTATGATGTTTGGCAGAATAATTACGAGTCCAAGGAATGAGGACTCGTCTTTTTAACTTGACCAACCAGCCAATGAAAGTGATATGTTAAGAGTGATGGTTGCTTGGCAAGTGACGGGGTTTTAACTCTGGCTGTGGAAAGGCTTACATTTTGAAGTCAGTCCGACTCAGCCCTGCACACCATTTCACACTCAGCAGGTTTTACCGACACACAGATTGTTAATGAAAAAGGAAACTGTCACACTCAGTCACACTTCCTCTGTTGAACTTGAACCGAGACAGATACATGTTGTTTGGGCCCTAGGTGACGATGCCACTGTCTCCCTCCTAACACCACCACCACCACTGCTCTGTCAACCTCCGCTGCCACCACTTACATGCCCACCAAACACAGCCACTCCCAACAAACAGACAATGGGCCCAAACACTGATGTACAGCATTTGGGCCCCAGGTAAGTTTTGTTCTTTGTTCATTCGTATTTTTACTAACTAACTTCTTCATTTTCAGGTTAAAATATCTTGTAGCATCTGGCTCAAGGGACCAAGGGATGACCAACAACAGGCCTGCCACCAATGGATGGCAGCACCCCAACCCACCACCATGAGCAACTGCTCATGGGGTGGAACTGGTGCTCATCAAGGACAAGGACCATGGGTGTAGGGAGTGAGTACAACGATGGCACTGGACCAGACAAGGGGATGACAGTGACAACAACAACAACAACATTGAGGAGGGGGGTGGGGAATGGGGACAACAACAACGACAGAACAACAACGGCGACAGGAGGCAAGAACGATGAATGGGATGGGACAGGGATGGGGACAAGGGCAATGCAGGATGACCATGGCCAGCAGAACAACAACACCCCAAACTGCTGCCATTGCTTGCGGGGTGGAAATGGGGAGCTATAGGCAAGGGGACGGCAACACTACAGGGCAGGGAGGGGAGAATGACAATGGAGAGATGCCGCAGGTATTCTTTTTTATTCTTATTATTTTTTTGTTGCTAATATTTTTTATTTTATGATGATGAAGACAACTGCCACCCCCTGACCCCACTCCTCCGACCCTGCCACCCCAACTACTGCTGCGAGCAACTGCTCGCAGGGTGGAAACAGGGAGCAGGGGGAGATGAGGAAATGATGAACGCACCCACCCCATGCCTACAAGCACCTGCTCTTAGGGTGGTTTGCGGATGCAGAGGAATGGAGATGACAAGCACCAGCACCCACCCCCCACTGCTGTGAGCATATGCTTGTAGAGTGGTTCGGGTGCTATGACTACCTCCAATGAGCACAACGAGCACCCCAACCCCTGCCACAAGCAACTGCTCATGGGGTGGACATGGGGTTCAACAAGGACAGCAATGAGGCCCAGGAATGAGGCAGGCAGGGCGAGGAGACAACAGGCACAACCCAATGCCACCCACAACATGACAACGGCGACCTCGAGGAATGGGCAGAGGATGACAATGAGGGGAAGACCACAAGGACAAATGGCAAACACACCAGGTATGCCCAACAATGGGGAATGAATGAATGACCCAGCAACCACCCCCAGCCCCACGAGCCACTGCTCGTGGGGTGGATTGTGGGTGCTAGTAGCCAACAACAAAGGGCAACGGGAATGGGGACAGAAATGGGGACAACACCAGCACAACAACACCAGCCAGCCACAAAGGGATGAGGACAAGGATGAGGAAGAAGATGGCAACCAGGACACCGGGAGAAGGAGAAGGAGATGACGTCACCCCACCCCCATGGAAAACATGGGGGCGGGGTTTTTTTTTTCTATAATTTTTATTAATATACTTGTGCTGCCCCTCTCATGTTCGTGTGAGGGGTTGGCATTTTTTATGTAATATAATAATGTAGTCTCCTCCCTCACAATTGCATGAGAGAGTTAATTAAATATATTCTTGAGCAATTTATATCAAGCCACCCCCATTTGAGTAAGAAAGATAAGAATAAAACCTGACTGCTATGAATGTTATGGACAGGTCTACAAGCTTGCAAAGGGAAAACTAGGATATCTTATTCCTACTGAACATACAAAAATTTTGCATTTGCATTTTTGGGCTTTCCTCATGTCTGAGTAGTACATAATAAAGAAGATGATTGAGGACTCATAGATGCCAGGCACAGCCATGGCCCAACAAGAACAAGTGAGTCTTTACAAACAGATTGATTTGAGGCCACTAACCATGTACATTTGGGCAAGCTTGCAAAAAGCTTTGAACAAACCACTCAACCAAACCCTACATATACCCTTGAAGAGGTTCGTGATTTTATTAGACGTTACTTTCAAAGGTTAAATCCAGCATTGTTTGCATGGGGAGCATTCACTAGTGTCCAAAATATATTTGACTATATGTTAGCCTCTTCTCAACCTGTTACAACATCATCTATGCATTGCCCCAATGGTCATGATGTACAATGAGCAGAAATATCTGCTTTCAGCTGCCAACTTACAATATTAACCCATGTGCCCACCCTCCAAAATTTTGTTGACAACTTATCTGTTGAATCCTCATCCCATTGTCATTCATTTGATATACAAATGTATTTGATGATTTTCCTCTCATGTTAGCATTTGACCACACACTACATTACTGACAAAGTCATTGAACATAACACAAAGGAATGGACAATGTACTACATATGAGCTTAGGGGTGTAATATATCACCACACTGACCACTTTACAGCTCATATCATCACATCTGATGGCATGGTATGGCATCATGATGGAATTGCTACAGGACAACAAACAGAATATGAAGGACACTTTGATCATGTCTCTGACATGTCTACAAACTGTTCAAGAAGAGCAACATCAGCATTGTATATTAGAGTTGTTGAGAACTCAGACCTGCCATGCATCTAGCAGTGGCCCACTCAAACCAGTTTCATTGCTATGGTGGAGGGTGGGCGCACTGCACTCCTAGCAGCGCACGAACTGGCATCCAAAGTAGAAGAACTGTTTTGCTCACGTTTAGCCTTGCTGCAAAGACTGTATGACATTTTCAGTTTTAGGGTTCGGGTTTGTTGACTAGGATGGTAATCCAAGATGATCAGTCCCAGGGGAAACTGAAGCAGAGTCAATGAGTAGTAGGTTTCAGAGAGTTTCGAGTAGCATCAAAAATATGTGGCGTTAGCATGACGAACGGTAATGACACATGTTCAGACTTAAAGAGACGGTTTTATCGAGACTTGTTATTCTGAAGTCCTAGCTACGAACGTGAGGGTTTATATATGTGAGTATGTTGTCCATAGGCTATGTTACAATTTTCCTTGTAACTCATGGAACCCGACTGACCCACATACCCGACGATCCCCTCCAGACAGGAGGCACTCCTGACCAATGCCCGAGGCATGCCCTTGACACCAGACACACACACGATGCATGCTGACAACATGCATTCAATCCCCTTCCCATGGAAGGCACCCTTGATGCATGGTGACTCCATGCACCCAAACCCATTCCCACACATGCTGTGATATGACAGCCCTGTGACATGAGGTCTGTGATGTTGGACTCTCATGATTGACATGCTGTGCCACAGCACTCCATGACATCGGACACCTCATGCAAGGCATGAGGCTTGTTGTTTCTATTCTTACCTGATACACATCTACCTTTCCGATTGGACAATAAGGACCTCCCTCTTAGTATAAGTACTGCGACTCATAGTAGGAATGTCCTTAGTTTAGATCTAGGCAATCTACAACCTTAACTTGTGAACTCACAAACTTACTCAAAACCACTAAGGAAGCCACTTAGTGCGTGAACCCGAATGACTCTACGCAGAAGGCCTGCTAGAGTGCACTATCCATCTTACATCGGACGCTCCAAGTAAGACTAGTGCTGAACGACTTGTCGAGGAAGCACCTTGCCAAAGACATCGACTAGATTGAGTGGTTGAGGCTTTGCCCTTAACAGGCTATGCAAGGCAATACATAACTAAGTAATGAACACTGTTCCAGCAGTCAATAAGTAGATGAATATGAAATACCAGAAACCTTGGTGGACTCCTCATCACGACACCTGTCACTATCGCTACACTCTCTGGAGCGTTAGCAAGTGTAACGATCATGACACAGCAGATATCCAGATCAATACCCACCGGTCTCTCATCATCGTACTACACAGGATTTGCACAGGACTCTTTCCTTACTTACCTCCCATCTGAATATAACCCCTTCTTACCACCATTCCTTTGGCTACTGGAGTAGTGTGTATGGGCACACCTACTCCAGGTAGTCACATGACCATGTAGTCAGTAGACAGTCATATATGTGCATAGAGTCACGCTTAGGCTATCACTATCCGTGCTACACCATTGCTATAGAGGAGATGCTTGGCATGTGTCACAATCCGTTCCTCGCCCGCTCGGAACCCACAACCTTCTGATCTTTTCCACTTTTCCTAACTCAACTCCTACCACCTTCGTTCCGGCCCCCTTGCACTGCCCACACTGCTGTGCACCAGGCCGCCATGTACAGCAACCATGGCTGCCTTCCAAGGCTGCCGTCTAGTTTTGCAAATTCAACTACAGATTCCTGTGCGGCCTCCACTAGGCAATTTATCTATGCAGTTGAGACACTGCCGCAGTTTCTGTTTCCATTCCACTCTTGTTCTGGACTCTAGTATTTAAGCTTAGTTAGTTTCACTTTGTATTCCTCAGTTCATATATCGACATAGACTCAACTTTACCCTGTCAATCTAAAACCTCCTTCTACTCCAACTCCTGACCTCTAAGAGTCTGAACTCCATTCGACTCAACCTCTAGTTCCCCTCTGAAGTTCTAGTCCCACCTGAACTTAACCTAAGTCCCTCTGTACTCCTTCCCACATTTACCTGCACTCTCCTGCTCCTATCTCTAAAACCTCTACCCGAAATTAGGACACCAGACGAGGTGAAGGGCGCAGCTTCTTACAAGCTGAAGCCAAGTCCTTTTTGTTACCCATCCACATAATCCATTACGACCCGACAATCTTCCACTCTCAAACACCCACCAGGTCCAACTGGATTCCGATGAGCCCTTTCGGATCAGTTCTTAACAGTATATACGAACTGACACTTCACTCGTCTCTTCTCCTATGACCCCAACTGAAACTCGCCAGCGCACAACCAGAAACTCTCAACGCGCCGGTACCATTCCAGGGATCTCTGCAATTCAGCGATCCACACTTCCTAGCCCATGACCCACCTCAACATTTGGAGTAACTTCCAGACCTTCCAACATTTTCCGAGAAATCGGTTTTGGAGCCCCATCAATCAGTGCAAACCTCATGTCTACTCAAGCTCAACAATCCCCCATGAATCCGGAAGAACCCCGATCCACGACTCCCCTTGAGTATGTAGGGGGCATCAACCAGCCTGAACCCTATGGGTTGGAAGATCGTGGTCTAGAGGACGGACCTCCCGGCGGACCCGATGACCCTAGTGGTCCGGACGGCCCTGGGGGTGACCCCGATCCCAATGATCCTGACGATCAACCTCCCGTGGGGGGAAACCCTGATCCAGGGGATAGGTTCATAGATGTTCTTTACAACCTCTTGGAGAGTATCTGCACCCTCCAACAAAATAATGCACCCAAGACCAAGAAAATCAAAGTTCGCGACCCCGACACCTTCAATGGCTCCAACCCAAAGAAACTTAGAGACTTCCTAGTCTCGTGTAACCTTCATTTCTGCAACTGTCCGCACGTATTTTCTTCTGATGAGAAAAAGATCATATTTATCCTTTCTTATCTCAAGGGATCAGCTCTCAGTTGGTTTGAGCCCGGTCTTAATGACCCAACTGATTCCGCACACTGGATGTGGGATTATGAGGCTTTTCTCGCCAAACTAGAGAGTAACTTCGGCCCGCATGACCCACTCGGGGATGCGGAAAAAGCTCTGTCCAATTTAGCAATGAAGAAAAGTGGTCGCATCACAAAGTATAACATTGACTTTTGGGAATTAGCTTCTAGGGTCAACTGGAATGAGGCAGCCCTCCGTGACCGCTATTTCCGCAGTCTTCCGCTCCGACTTTGTATAGAAGTCCTTCGGGGTGGTAAACCCGACACCCTTACAGGACTGCGCTTGAAAGCGCAGGACTGTGACAATATCTACTGGATGCAGGAAGATGAAACCCAGTTCGAAACTAAGAATTCCGGGAACTCTTCTAACCCTGTCAAGAAGGACAACCCCAAAGGTTCCTCCCAGTCCACCAATCAATCCTTGTCGAGCTCCCCTCGGGGAAACTCCTCCAACCAGCAGCCCTCCACAACAAAGAACACTTCCAAGTCGTCCATCTCCGACAAGTTGGGGAAGAACGGCAAACTTACTGCAGATGAACAAGAACATCGCATGCAGGAAAGACTTTGCCTCTACTGCAGTGAAGAAGGGCACGTAGCAGGAAACTGCCCGAAGTCTAAAGCCACAAAAGCCCGCGCATCCACTGTAATTCCTGATTCTGCGGACTTGGAAAAATAGTCCGCAACCCTCAGGATACAGCCATTGGGGCTGGGGGTTGCGTTGACCTTACCCACTTGGCTGCCTACGTCCGTCTCAACACGTCCACTCTTTCTGACCCTGACTCCCTAATCATCCTCTTAACTATTCCTGACCTTTCCGCCCCTGTCCGAACCCTCATTGATTCTGGTTCATCCCACTGCTTTCTTGACTCCTCTTTCGTGTTGAATAACCAACTCAGCACAGAATCCATTAACCCGATCGGTTTACGACTCTTTGATGGATCTTGCAACTCCACCATAACTCAAGTTGCCCAACTTCTGGTCACCTTTCCTACCAGTGAAATGTTCAATCTGTCATTTTATGTAACCTCGCTAGACTCTTCCTGTTCTGCAGTACTTGGTCATAACTGGCTGAAGCAATACAATCCGTTGATTGACTGGTCTTCAAGCCAAATCACTTTCCGCTCTGCTGATCATAGAGGTTCAGCACCCCAGACATCTCCTTTGTCCCCGAACCTTCTGGTAGAAATCCTTGAATCCTCCGCATTTTCTGAACCCCCCATTCCTCCTAAGTTTACACCTCCCAACATCTCTTTCATCAACGCTGCCGCTTATGCGTGTGCTAGCAAACTCCCTGGGGCAGTAGCCTTCCAGATGACCTTCGCTCCAGAAGGGTTATCTGCCCGCTTGACCCAATCCTCAATCCCGCTGGATTTATCTGACATTCCCACCGAGTATCATGAATTCGCCGATGTCTTTAATAAGAATAAGGCAGACACCCTTCCTCCACATCGTCCTTACGACCTCAAGATAGAGACGGAGGATAATGCTCCCCCTCCTCTGGGTCGCATGTACTCCCTCTCTCCCTCCGAATTAGAAGCCCTACGAGTCTTCATTGACAAAAACGTCTGCTCAGGCTTCATCCGTCCTTCTAAGTCTCCGCATGGAGCTCCTATACTGTTCGTCAAGAAGAAGGACGGTAGCCTCCAACTTTGTGTCGACTACCGAGGACTCAATCGTCTTATGAAGAAAGACCGCTATCCCCTTCCTCTCATTTCCGACCTCCTTGACTCTCCCCGAAAAGCCCGCTTGTTCACCAAGATAGACTTGCGGCACGCATATCACCTAGTCCGCATCGCGGACAGTGATGAATGGAGAACTACTTTCCGCACCCACTATGGATCCTTCGAGTGGTTGGTGGTTCCCTTTGGACTCACTAATGCACCCGCAGCATTCCAGTGTTTTATGAACGACATCTTCAGCGACATGCTGGATGTTTGTGTCATCGTGTACCTCGACGACATCCTGACCTATTCAGATGACAAGTCCCAGCATGGGACTCATGTTAAAGAAGTCCTCCGCTGTCTCCGGAAAAATGGACTTTACGCCTCCCCACAGAAATGTGAGTTCCACAAAGACACCGTTGAATATTTAGGTTTCATCCTTTCACTGGATGGACTTCGGATGTCCGAGGATAAAGTCAAAACCATGCTCGACTGGCCCGAGCCTAGGAAAGTTAAGGACATCCAATCCTTCTTAGGCTTCTGCAATTTTTACCACCGTTTCATTAATGGTTATTCAGACATTGTCATCCCACTTACCCGCTTGATGCGGAAATCCACACCTTGGGACTTCAACAAGAAGTGCCGCGACACCTTTGAGAGGCTCAAACAAGAATTCACTCACACACCCATCTTAACCCAATGGGTACCCGACTCACAAATGGTACTCGAAATGGACGCTTCTGACTATGCCCTAGCTGCTATCCTTTCGGTTTACACTGCGGATGGAGAAATCCATCCGGTCGCTTTTCATTCCCGCTCCTTCAATCCTGCTGAACTAAATTACGACACACATGACAAGGAACTCTTGGCCATTTTCAAAGCCTTCAAACACTGGAGGCAGTACTTCGAGGGTTCCGCAAACCCAGTTGATGTGGTCACAGACCACAAAAATCTTGAGTACTTCAGCACTACCAAGTTGCTCACCTGCTGCCAGGCCCGTTGGTCTGAGTACCTTTCCCAGTTCAATCTCATCATCCTCTTCCGCCCCGGGAAACTAGGGGCCAAGCCAGACGCACTCACTAGACGTTGGGATGTCTACCACAAAGGGGGAAATAGCGACTTCGCCTCTGTAAACCCAACCAACTTCCGACCTGTATTCACACAGGAACAACTCTCCTCTTCCCTCCGCGCCACTTATCTCGCCACACCCATCCTTCGACAAGCAGTAATCATGGACATTGAGAAACTCCACAATGACATCCGCACCTCTCTTCCCCTTGACCCTATATCTTCTGTTCATCTCCCGACACCTGTTGACCCCAACTGGACCATAGATGAGGCAGGACTTCAACCAGATTTATGTTCTGGACGTTGCGGATCTCCACCTCAAAGTCCTCCAATACAAACATGATCATATCCTCTCCGGCCACTTCGGACAAAACAAAACCCAGCAGCTTGTCCACTGGGAATACGTCTGGCCAAACCTCCGCACCTTCGTCCAGGAATTCTGCAAATCCTGTATGACTTGCAAACGATCCAAATCGCCTCGACACAGGCCCTACGGGTTCCTAAAGCAACTTCCGGTTCCGGAACGACCCTGGAATTCCATCTCCATGGATTTCATTGAACAACTACCCGACTCCGCTGGTCACACTGCTATTCTAGTCATCGTTGACCGCCTCACCAAACAGGGCATCTTCATTCCAACTGTCAATGAAATCACAGCCCAAGAACTAGCCAACCTGTTTGTCCTCCATGTCTTCTCCAAGCATGGTGTTCCGTCGCATGTCACTTGCGACCAGGGATCCGAGTTCATCTCTCATTTTTTCCGCTCTCTTGGAAAAGCACTCGACATGCGGATCCACTTCACTTCCAGTTATCATCCACAAGGTGATGGTCAGACAGAACAACTTAACCAGACCTTGGAACAGTACCTCCGGATCTTCTGCAACTATCAGCAGGACGACTGGTCTCACCTCTTGCCCTTGGGCGAATTTGCCTACAACAATGCTCCTTCCGCCTCTACAGGCGTATCACCTTTCTTTGCCAATAAAGGTTACCACCCAAACATTTCCATCTTTCCAGAGCGCGACTTAGCTTCACAGCGTGCCCACGAATTCATCGTCAATTTAGACAACCTTCACCAGGAACTTCAGAAACAACTTGTGGCCGCTCAAGAACATTATCGAGGTCCTGCGGATAAACATCGGGCACCCACACCTGACTTCGACATTGGTGATTTCGCTTATGTCACTGCGGAAAATATCCGCACCACCCGTCCATCCAAGAAACTCTCTGAAAAGAACCACAGTCCTTTTGAAATCATCGCCTGCCCGGGAACTCACTCAGTCACCCTGCAGCTCCCGGATCACATGCGGGCTATTCACCCTGTTTTCCATGTCTCTCAACTAGAGATACACTCCCCAAACACAATTCCAAATCGAGTACAACCTCCACCTCCTCCGATCACCATCAATGATGAGCTCGAATATGAGATCGCCGAAGTCCTCGACTCCAAAGTCGACAACCGATGTTGCTGCAAGATTCTCTACCTCGTCTGATGGGAAGGTTACCAGGGAACCGACGAAGAGACTTCCTGGCTACCTGTTACGGAACTTGACCGCGCCCAAGAACTCCTTGCAGATTTTCACACCCGCTACCCGCAGAAAATTGGACTGTTACCCGCTTAAAGACGATTCACATTACTTATTCACTCAGTCTGAACTCAGAACAAACTTTATTGAAAAAAGAATTTTTTGGATCCGACCGGATCCCTACACTACCTCTGCTTCTCCCTCTCCATCTTCGTCATCCTCTCCTCCAACTTCACCACCTTCCTCCGCTTCTCCACCTTCCCCGCCTTCATCCTCCTCTTCCTCACCCTCGCCCTCCTCCACGTTGTCTGCCCGCCTTTTTTCCAAATATCTTTGGAATCCCGCCCAGTTGTCTCCAGACTGGCAGATCCTGCGCCTCTCCCATCGGGACTCTTGTACTGCCTGCTCCACTTCCTCCTTGTCCTCGTCACTCTCCCCCTCGATACTTTCGTCCACCTCCCACTCCGGGTCCATTGCATCCTGGATCTCCTCCATCGACTCCCTCACCGCTGTCACCACCTCCCCAAACCCTTTCCTCACCACCTTCACCAGCTGCCATAGCAGCTCTGCCACTTCTCTGCTGTTTTCTGGCGGGCCCGCTGTTCCCGCTCTGGACCTCGCTTTTCTTACTGTTGGGGCCTCCTGCCCCTCCCACACGACCTCCTCGCACTTGTGCTTAATGCACGTGCAGTTATCGCACACATGTCCCTTTGCACCCATCTTGAAGCACAAAATTTTTTGATATTGGCACCTAAGCCACTTGTCAGTCTGAAAACATTGAAAGAAAACCAACTACGCACCTTTTGCAGGGCAAGGCAGCCTGCACCCGCACCAGACTCGCTGATTCTTCTGACCCCACCCGCACCCTTGACGTGGCAATCTTCTTCTTCTTTGGGGACTTGCTCCCCTCGGCCTCATCCTCCAAATCCGCAGCCACAGCCGCCCGCTTCTTCTCCGTGCGTTTTGCAGCCGAAGCCTCTTTTTTCTGCGCCGCTGCCTGGCGCACCTCCTCTGCCTTCACAGCCTCCTCTGATGCCTTCTGCGCCTCCTGCACCTGACGTTCCTCCTCCCTTGCTGCCTCCTCCAATTCTCTCACCTCCCGCTCCATCTGTTCTTTCATCTCCTGCTCCCTCTGTTCATACTGAGCCTTCATTGCGGCCAATTTCAGTTGAGCAGAGCCTGCTGGGGGGGACATTTTGTATAGGTGATGGAAGAAGGAAAACAACAAAATTTTTCAACCAATTGCCACATTTGGGAGTCAACCAACTTCCTCATTTGGACTCGAACCTTCACGTGCCTCGTAGGCTCGGCACTAAGGGGGAAATACTGTCACGATCCGTTCCTCACCCGCTCGGAACCTGCAACCTTCCGATCTTTTCCGCTTTTCCTAACTCAACTCCTACCGCCTTCATTCCGGCCCCCTTGCACTGCTCACACTGCTGTGCACCAGGCCGCCATGTACAGCAACCACGGCTGCCTTCCAAGGCTGCCGTCTAGTTTTGCAAATTCAACTACAGATTCCTGTGCGGCCTCCACTAGGCAATTTATCTATGCAGTTGAGACACTGCCGCAGTTTCTGTTTCCATTCCGCTCTTGTTCCGGACTCTAGTATTTAAGCTTAGTTAGTTTTGCTTTGTATTCCTCAGTTCGTATATCGACATAGACTCGACTTTACCCTGTCAATCTAAAACCTCCTTCTACTCCAACTCCTGACCTCTAAGAGTCTGAACTCCATTCGACTCAACCTCTAGTTCCCCTCTGAAGTTCTAGTCCCACCTGAACTTAACCTAAGTCCCTCTGTACTCCTTCCCACATTTACCCGCACTCTCCTGCTCCTATCTCTAAAACCTCTACCCGAAATTAGGACACCAGACGAGGTGAAGGGCGCAGCTTCTTACAAGCTGAAGCCAAGTCCTTTTTGTTACCCATCCACATAATCCGTTACAACCTGACAATCTTCCACTCTCAAACACCCTCCGGGTCCAACCAGATTCCAATGAGCCCTTTCAGATCAGTTCTTAACAGCATGTCTCCATCTTGGTGATGAGAGCACAATTTGACTTGCTCACCACTGCTTAGACTTACTGGGCTTACTGCTATTTAGTTCCATTCTTGTCACTTCTGCCTTGATTCTCGCAAGCCATGTCACAATGCGCCCAGTTCTGGTTTTACAGTCTACAGTCATCACTAGTCTAGTTTTAAGCACCTGTTACAGTCCTCATCATTTAGCACCCCAGCTATCAATATGCCTGGACCTGGGAACTCCCAAATTCCTACTCTGAGCAGCTTTGCTGAAATCGGCCGTTTCTGTAACCCCACAACAGCCGCGTCAACAGCCATCATTTGCAACAGTTCACTGCGGAACGTCATACTGGAACTCCTGGAAAATGTGAAAACCAGAGCTCTTGAAGAAGGGAAGAAGCTTGGTAGAGAGGAACAGCTCGAGAAGGATGAAAATGCAAAGCAACAAGCATACAAAAATGGTTGGAGGGAAGGCCACAAAACTGGGCTCGAAGAAGGAAAGGAGGAATGGGAAGTGACATGCGAGCTGGCATATGAGGAAGGGAAGACGAATGGCCACCTGGAGGAAAGGGAGGACTGGGTGTCAAACCACAGTGAGGGCCTCTGCGCCTCCCCGGAGGTGTCGATGCCCCAAGTTTGAGACAGCATTGATGTGAGCACCCAAGCAACCCCAAGGACTGACAAAACGGCCTCTCAGACCGATGTTACCGCCACCGTCAACTTCAGTACCTAAGTCACCCCAATACTGCAGAAACAGCCACGCAAACTCTTGACATGCACCCCAGCACCCCCCTTGGCACTTCACCACTAACAACAGCTGCATCAACAATGACAACATCGTTGACAACCACCACAGCCACTCTGCCCCCATCTTCAAAAGAGCGAAATACAGCTCCAAAATGATGGCACACACTGCCGAGTTGACATACAGCACCCCCACAGAGTTCCCAGCCTCCCCCTTTGCACCCTGAGCCCCACCATTCCACTGCCACGTCATCGTTGGCAACGGCAACATACTCGGCTACAACCACTGTCAAAATGATAACCCAGGCAATGGCTACCACCCAGATGATGGCTACTACCCCAGAGACCACTCACCAAGCCCCAAACGGCGTACAAGAACCATCTATGGCCCAGAAAACCAATTCATGAGACAATGAGCAATGGTGCTTGTTGAAACATGTTGTCTGCTCGACAGACGAACCCCATCAGCCCCACCTCCCTCAGCAACAGCCTGTATTGTACCCCCCACACCCCTGCTTGCCCTCAGTCGCCCCCCAGCTCGTCCCCCAGCCCCCTGCTGTGTACCCCGAGCCCATGACAACACCTTACACATCCACCAGACCCGCCACATCATCAACAATGCATCTGTCGACCATAGCTGTATCCCCTGCTCTACCTCATTCTGGACCACTGGCCACAGCTTGAAAACAACGGGACACATCACCAGAGCCACCAGAACAACCCCAGGCCCTGCCCCATCTCCCCAGCTTGCCCTATACACACCAGAAATGCACCATTTCCCCACAGCCCGCATCTTACACCCCATCAGCATCACTGATGATGCTGTCTATGCCCACGGAAGCCCCTGCTTACCCCCCATCCACTCCAGCTTGCCCTGGCTCGGCCCTCAAAGAGCCTTTTTGCTGTCCCCCCCATCTTTCACAGCTGCTGATGCATCTGAACCCCCCACCGCCATAGTTTTACAGCCCTTGTCTCCCATCTCACCCCCTTTGAGCCTTGTACTGCCGTGTTCGACACCTATACCCACTTGTCTTGACTGGGCCGAAGATGCTGCATCAATGCCAGCCCCACCCATCATGTACCCACCACCACGGGATCTCTCGACTCTGAGGATAGGCTGTGCACAGCTGTTTGGAACCATTCAATGATGTACGAGATGATGACGAGCCCCAGCTCCACCATATTTTTTTTCAGTCTTGAAAGTCTTCATATCTGGCCCTACCATTTCTTCCTCGGTCTCAAGCTCAACCTTTTATCACTCGACGACATCCCGCTGGTATAGGACCAGGAAGACCCATCATTACTATTCCTGTCGGAACAGCACCCATACCTGCCACTCCTGTTCCAAAGCTTGACTGGGATCAAGACCCTTGTCTTGTTGATTTGAGTCGTGCACTTTGTGCCTTGGGATGGACACCACCAGGCTGAGCATCTTTATTTTATTTTTATTATTCACTGCATATATCATTGGACACTTATTCACTGCACATAGCATTACCAGACATTTTAGACATCATCTCCTATTTAAAGTTCCATCGCAACGAGGACATTGCATTTTTTGGACATGGGTAGATGGAGTAGTGTGTATGGGCACACCTACTCCAGGTAGTCACATGACCATGTAGTCAGTAGACAGTCACACATGTGCATAGAGTCATGCTTAGGCTATCACTATCCGTGCTACACCATTGCTATAGAGGAGACGCTTGGCACGTCTCCACTACAATACAGCCTTTATCTTCTCCATAACTACCTTAGGCACTGCCTAATAGTACCCAACAGAACCTTCCTTTTATATCCTACTTTCTACACGTATTTAAACTACGTTGTTTTGATACTTGTACTCCAGAATCCAGTTTCATTACCCACCTCTTAACCATCTCACTAAGCCATGACCAGAACGTGTGTTGAAACCATAGCATTTGTCACACTTTTGCCACATATTTTGAGGAGTGTCAAAACTCTCTGAAGAACTTTACTCTTTGTCGATAATGCTCCAATAACTCTATGGCTGATCACCTTGGACCTCGCTGCCTATCAACAACCCTTACTCTTACCAAGAAACTCAGAACTATCAAACAAAATGTCATATTCACTGCACAGTGTGACTAGAAGAAACCAGACTACAGGTAAGTCGATCCTTCCTATTGCCGATGCTGGCTCATCTGCTGGGAACACCTCAATGTCCCCATTTTCCTCCACACAAGCAACCAAGTCCTACTCAGATGCGGTTGTGGAGAGATCCCCATCAACATCTCCAGATGTCATTAGGAAGTCTTTGGATAACCTTTCTGCATGGGAGGAAGCACAAGATGCTTCTTTCAAGAACAGAGCTGGCAAGGAGCCCTCTGATGATGAAGGTAGTAGCTCCCCTTCTTCAGTTCTCTCTAGTCCTGAAGAGGAAAATAGAAATCCTTGGGTGAAAGTTACCACCCAAAGATCTCATAGGCTCAATTTGTTAAAATGAACCAATATACAAGTTAAATTCTTACCCAAGCATGTAAAGGATGTTAGAGACCCAGTGCTTGAGGCTGCTGAGAAGAATTTGACCTCAGAACAGCATGAACATGTCTGGAAGCGCCACGCTGCAGTTAGAACCCATTGAGGAAGCAATTCCTCACATGGTGAAGGTACCTCGAATGCAAAAGGAAAAGGTCCTGATCCTTGGGACTGGGGCAATGTTCATGTTGATCCCAAAGAATTAGATCCTGAGAAACAAAGAGAAATGCTCAAGCATGACAACTTGAGAAAAAATCAAGTAGACACAGACCAAGATGGTTCCGCCATCTTGGAACACCAAAGGATATCCAAGAAACCCCAAGGGAACAAGTCAGGTCCTACGCTGAGTAGTGAACCAGCGTCATCTGGTGACGAGAATAAAAAGTCCCAGAAAAGAAAGACTGGCTCTCAAAAGGCTAAGTCTAGAAAAGAAAAGGAGAAAGCTCGCAAGAACAATGCCAAGGCTAACCCCAAGGATTGGGAACCATTGGCTAATCTTGGAGTTGACCACCTTGACGGATCAAGAAAGAAATCTAAAGTGAAGACCCATCAAAAGACTAATAAATGAGACAAAGATGCTTTATGGCCATTAGAACAGGTAAAGGCCAAAAGTTATCTTGGTTGGGTGCTAGATGCAGCCTGAAAAAGCAGCTGCTCCATTGAGGTCGATGGGTCTTCCTCGTTGTCATCATCTGTGTCCTCATCATCGACGTCTGACAGTCCAAGCTCAAGTGATGGAGATTCCTCAGACTCTAGTAGTTCATCGGGTTCCGATAGCTCAAGTTTGGATACTGAGCAGACTCTGATTCTGATTCAACATCGGGCTCAAGATCTCATAGTCGTAACCATTCACAGTCTAAAAAATGTTCAAAACAGAAGTTCAGGACTAGTTCCTTGAAAATAAAGCCTAGGTCGCCATGAGAGTACAGTGGCCAGGCAGAGCCACAACTGTTTCATCAGTTTGTACAAGAAAGCATGGACTACGTCCAAGACGGTTGTGTTCCTGCCAAATGGCAGATACGAGTCTTCTCATACTTCTTAAAGGGCAAAGCTAGAAACTATTATGTGCAAAAGGCTGCCCGCAAGGAACAGAAAATGTCACTAGTCAAATTCTTTAGTGGAATATTTGATTATTGCTTTCCATTGAGCTTCCAATCTGACTTACGAGAGAAGCTTGATAATTGTACCCAAGGTAATAAAACCGTTAGAGACTATGTCTATGAAATTGAAGAGCTGCACATGATGATAGGCATCAGTGACAAGCAACAACAAGTTCTAAACTTGTGGAAAGGACTTCACCAGGATATCAGACAAGCCTTGCATTGGTAAAAACTCAACCCAGAGGTCTCTTCCTGGAAAAAGATTGTTGAAGCTGCCAAATGCTACAAGGTGTCCAAAGGAGAAGGCACTTCCAAAAAGGGACGTTTGGGCAACAATTACAATCAATCAAATAATAATATACCTAGTCACTCGTCTGGACATGGTAGACGTGATAGGAACAAGTCCTGTTCGTTCAATAACAAATGAAGCAATAACAACAACTCTGGCAATTGGAATGGCTCTTCGAGCCTACTGCATAAATGGGGTAGCACTCACACAAACAATGTGCCATCCGGATCCAATAACACATGGCCTCATTATACGAACCATGCAAACAATAAACCATCAGGTTCAAATTATCGAGATTCCAAACCATTGCGACCTCAGTTAAGCAAAAAAGAAAAAAGTGAGCTACTAGCTGCCAGAAAATGTTTCAAGTGCAAAGAAGTAGGGCACTTGGGCCTTGGCTCGCAACTGTCCTCAGGGTTCATTTGTTAAATCTGACAAATTGGGGAAAGCCCCAGGCTTACCCACATACAGAATTGGTCTCGAACTTAATCAGATCAAAGAAATTGAGGAATTACATGAGTTTGCAGAATCAACAGAAGAGTTGCACAACCTACCTGTTGGAGCCCTGTTTATGGAGGAATCTTGTTCCACATGCATCAGTCACGAGTTCATCCCCTGCCAAACAAGTGCGCCTGATGAACAAGATGCTCCGAGTGGAGCATTTGATCTAGAGGATAATCTGCTTGACAGCTTCACAGAATGGTTGGTTACCATGGAAGATGCACCAGCCTTTGTGGTGGAACAGCTGCTGCAAACAGGTCAGCCATATCCAGGTGATAGCAACCCTCCATTCACTGATGAGCAATGGTTCATGTTAGTTCGTATCCCTGAATGGAAGGACTCGTACCTGATCAATGATCTCATGCTTGATAGCTTGGACGATCCTGTCCACTATTGGATTGAGGTTAATAAAAGTCAGCTACTTGATCTGACGTTCAACATACCTCTATATTACGCTGATTGTTTAGACTGGGGTGACAAAGCATATCCCCAGAAATATAATTTTTAAATGGGGGATGCATACCTTTATGTTTTAACCTGCCATCTGCAATACAGTGCCTGCAAGTGGCCTGAAGCAGTCAATGGCTATGAAGCACACAGCTGTTTTCGCTTCGAAAAGCATGATGAGACATATTACATTGTTGATTATGGTGAGAATATACTCACCAAAATCAGTAAGTGACTACTTGAAAAGCTGCGGTTCAAAATCTTGCCATGGTACAGAAAACAGATAATCGAGTGTTGGAAAGCACAAGCAATAAAGCCGCCAACATATCTCACTCATGCAGAGGACCATATTCCAATGCCTATTGGAGACATTTTAGCAGTTTAAGCTGAGGAACTTCTCATGAAAGCTGAACCCTATCCTGGAGACAAGAGTTTTCAGGGAAGGAATCAAAGACAATTCCATGCAGCTCATTGTTTCTCTGTGACAAGAGTATCTGTAGATCATTATATGATTCAAGATTCCTTTCGAGGAACTGAAGCATTCTCCTAACGGAACATTTATGAACACCAGAATTCTTACTCGCAAAATGGTATGCAGAAGAATGCAGACAACAGGATATGACTTCGGGACCTAAGCTCCCAGATAGGTTTTACCAGCTTGAGAATGGGGACTCGCTAGCAGATGCTGCAGTGGCCCTGTTACAGGTTGGAGGACCCTACCCGGGAGATGAACATCATTTTATTTTGAGCAAACGATTTGAAGTTGTACCTGATCCAGAAATTGGAAGTGCTACCGTGTTCTTGATTATATATGTGTAATCTTGAAACACAGCTTCTGTGGTGTCTGCTTGAGAATCACGAGTTTGATATCTACCATCGGTATGATAATCAGTTGATGAAGCCACATGTAATGGAGATGGGGGCAAAAAACAATGCACTAGCTAATGAGGATGACTATTTCTTCATACTTTATGAGCCTCTTGAGGGACCAGAGACAGCTTATGCAATAAATGAGCTGTAATTTACCTCCCCCATCTATTCTGGTCAGAGTGCAGTTATTCCAGTTGGAGTCCAGTTATTCCAGTTATCCCGACCAGATTCTGGTTACTCCAGATCCTCAACTGAGAGTATATACCCTAATGGATAGTCAAATTTCAAGTCTTAAGTTGTCAAAGTGCCTACAAAATATATTTGTGCAGAGTAAGGATTGAACTCAAGACATCTTGATTAGAGTGACCACATGACAAACCAAACATGTGTGCTTAAACAGTTGAGCCACAGGAGAATTATTAGATAGTAATATAATGTTTATTCATGACACTCTAATTTTTTTCGGAGTAGTGAAAGATCAAATTTTTTTAATTAACCACATCCCTCACATTGAATGTGAGGGAGTGGGGATGATTGTGATTACATAGATAAACAAAAAATCCTCCCTCTCACAAGATGCGAGAGGGAGTTTTATTTATATACATAAGAAGCTAACCCCTCGCGCCAAACGCGAGGGGGAGGTAAAAACATGAAGAAAAAAATCCCTCCCCCACGCAAAATGGGGGAGGGGGGGCACGATACTAATAAATAATTAAAAGTCCAAAAAAAATCCCTCCCCACACAAAGTGTGGGGGAGGGGAAGGGGATGCTACCCCGCCGTTGTCTGTCCTTCCACCCACGATCCACCCCACGAGCAGTTGCTCGTGAGGCTGGGGGTAGGTGGCTTGTCATCATTGTCGTTCCACCCACAATCCACCCCACAAGCAGTTGCTCGTGAGGCTGGGGGCGGGTGGTGCATTGTCGTCTCCTATCCCTGCACCTGGGCGCCGTTCCACCCATGTTCCACCCCACGAGCAGTTGCTCGTGAGGCTGGGGGTGGGCGGCTTGTCATCGTTGTCATTCCACCCACGATCCACCCCACGAGCAGTTGCTCGTGAGGCTGGGGGCGGGTGGTGTGTCGTTGTCGTCTCCTGTCCCTGTGCCTGGGCGTCATTCCACCCATGATCCACCCCACGAGCAGTTGCTTGTGAGGCTGGGGGTGGGTGGCTTGTCATCATTCGTTGCTGTCGTCCCCTGTCTGGATTCCTGTTTTTTTTTCTTCTTTTTTGGGGGGGGAGGGGGGGGGGTTTGGGTGTGTCAGTGCGACATGGCACGAGTACAGAGGTTGGTGGGTGCTTACTAGGCAGGTACCCCCCTTCCGGGGTCTCCTGGCATCCCTCTGCACCCTCCTAGCCCATGTCGACAGCCTCACATCCCATTTGAATGGGGAGGAGGGGATCGGGTGGGCGTGGGCATGGGTTGCGCATTTTTCGTCATGGCAGGTCATCCCCAGTAGTATACAACCTGAAAAGCAATAAATTACAATTAGTTAGTTTATAAAAACAAAAAGCAAATGGAAAAAAACTCACATAGGGCCCAAACGACGCGATCTGCATCGTTTGAGCCCGTGTTGGCTCATTTGCGGGTGGTGGCGTCGTTACTAGTAGATTATAACCTAGAAAACTAAAAAAAATGAGTTAGTTAGTTTATTAAAACAAAAACCAAATGAAAAAAACTTAGGTAGGGCCCAAACGACGCGATCTGCGTCGTTTGGGCCCGCGTTGGCTCATTTGCGAGTGGTGGCATCGTTGCCAGTAGATTATAACCTAGAAAGCTAAAAAAAAAAGGTTAGTTAGTTTATAAAAACAAAATTAGGGCCCAAACAACGCGATCTGCATCGTTTGGGCCTGTGTTCTGTCCCATCACGTCGTTTGGGCCCATGTTATGTCTGGCAGTCGAGTAGAACCTATAAAACAAACGAAACAAGTTAGTTAGTATGAAAAAACAAGAAGCAAACGAAAAAAAACATACTTAGGCCCCAAACGATGCGATCTGCATTGTTTGGGCCCGTGTTCCGTCCAGTCAGCTCATTTGAAGGTGGTGGTGATGGTGGCATTGGGCGTGGGAATGGTGGTGGTGGGTGCACATGCAGTGGTGGTGGTAGAGTGGAGAGGAGGAGGAGGCGGTGTTGGCGACAGTGGTGGTGGTGGTTGTGAGCTGGCGGTCACGTGTCATGTGTCATGCGTATGCATACTTATTAATTATTCCATTAATGGCTGTGATTAACTACGTACCTTGGTTGGGTAATAAAAGTATTAAATGTTGGAGATGTGCTGAGCGTCTCCCTCGCTGAAGGCATGGAATGCAATGGTATAGCAAGCTTAGCTACTAACATGTGACTAGCTACAGGTATATCTACTAGATCACGTGACCACCCCGGAGTGGGCATCCCTGACCACTCCATCCACCCATGTCCCAGATGGCGACGTCCTCGTCGCCCAGCAGAAAAACAACCAGAAAAAAAAACTATGTGAACATAATAAAAAATGAGAATCTAAAAATTTTGTAGCCAGAAAATTCTATGGTTGAAATAAAGAATGAAATAAGATGAAACTCAACAGGGGGGTGCCCATCCCAATGCTCGAAGGGCCTTACTCAAGTCAGCAAGCCGGGGGTCTTGATCCCAGTCAAGCTTCGGAACAGGAGTGGTGAGTACGGGTGCTACTCCAACAGGAATAGTAATGATGGGTCTTCCTGGTCCTATACCGGTGGGATGTCGTCGAGTAATAAAAGGTTGAGGTGGAACGAGAGAAGGCAGAGCTAAACTAGAAAAATTTCGAGATGGAAAATAGTGCAGGGGAGGTCATCGTCGTCGAGTCCGTCGTCGTAGGGTCCCGAACAGCTGTGTACAGCCTGTCCTCAGAGCGAGAAATCTCGCAGTTGGGTTCTTGGGGCAGTAGGTAACGACGTGGCATCTTCGGCCCAGTCAAAACGTACAGGAGGTGGCAAAACGGCTCGTTTATGGTCGAGCAGAGGTGAGCAGGGGTGTGCAGGGGGAAATAGGGGCGGAGGCAGTGAACGGGGGGCAGCAACAGGTGTCGACAGTGTCGTTAGTGACACGGCAGGGGTGTAGGACGTGGGTGACAGCGAGACAGCTTGTTTTGGGGGGTTTGGGGGCAAGCAGGGTCGTTCGGATGTGTTTTGCAGGTGTTCTGGCAGGCCAGGTAGTGTATCTCGTCGTTTTACAGCTGCCATTCGTGGTCCCGGGTGGGACATAGCCAGAGGTTCAACCATCATCGACGGACATGTCGACGATGACATGGCAGTCATTTTGGATCGTTCGAGATGCGGAACGGGCAGGGGCACAGACTGGGGGGAACAGAGAGGTCTCAGAGGTAGTACAGGTCGTCGTTGGGGATCGCTGGGCTGGCAGGGTCGTTCCATCGAGCAAACGTCGCGTTTTGGCGAGCACAGCTGCTCGTCATCGCATAACTCCGGCTGCTGGGCTGTAGACGGGCTCTGTGTGTCGTTTAGGGCTTTGTGAGTGGTCTCTGGGGTGGTAGCCATCGTTTTGGTATGAGACGAGACCCTAATTGTCGTCTTAGAGGTGGTTGCAACCAGAGTTGCCGTCGACGTCGTCAGTGGCGTGACAGTGGAACGACGAGGCTTAGGACTCAAGAGGAGGGGCTGGGGATCTTTCTGGGGGTCTATGAGTCGACTCGGCAGAGTGTGCCATCGTTTTTGAGGTGTTTTGGGCTGGTTTGAAGTTGTGGAGGGGGTTGTGGTGGCCGTTGTCGACGATGTTGACAGCGTTGATGACATTGATGGGGGCTGTGCAGGTGTTGTCGGCGGTGACGGTTTGGTGGGGGTCTCATCAGTGAGGGGTGTCGTTTGCACAGCGGTGTCGGCAGTGGTGTTAGAGGTGGTTTGAGTGCTCAAAGTGGCAATGCGATTGGCCATCGTTTGGGTGCTCGAGTTCGTCATCGTCGGCTCTGCTTGCATGGCAGCACACCGACGGTCGGGGGCTGGGTTGGTCTGCACGGCTGTTTCGACGGTTGCGGTGGCTGGGGTAGGTGCGTCCCGTGGTTCGGTGTTCGTCTGTGTTTCTTTCCATCGTTTGCGTTCGTCCTTTATTCCCCCTTGGTAGGCTTCATCTAGCCTTTCTTCTGCTTCTTCACCCCATTGTTTATAAGCTTCCCTGTAGCCAGTACGAAAACCTTGAATAAAGACACTGTCGTTTAAATTCTGGAGTGTTGCTGGTGCTTGCTCATCATCAAGGCAGTCGAGAATGTCGTTGATCAATTTTTTCAGAGCGCGGTGTGCTTGGCTAGAAGGTCGTTCCTCTGTAGTTATGGAAAATGTGTCGAGCGTGGCTGTCTTCGCTCGGAGGGGATTTGTTGCCTGTGTTAACTCTGCCATCTTCTTCGTCATACCCTCATCATCTAGTTTTTCCACCCACTTTGCAACAAATAGCTCCCTCACAACTTCCCAATGTGTTGTCAACTCCTTTGGTAGTTTGAAGAACCAGGCTTCAGCTGGGGATCGGTATGTTAGCTTGTCGCGAAATAGCTGTATTTTTTCGTGGTCACGGGTGCGTAATATGACAATGTGGTCCATCTGTGTAAGCCACGAGAGTGCATCCTCGTTATGGCCTTGAAACTGGCTGAGCTGTGTCATTTCGAGAGATTCTGGAAACGACTGGGGACTGGTTCTGGTTCTGTAGACGAGGTTCTGGTTCTGTGGCTCTGTAGGCTAGGTTCTGGGTGCAGTGGCTGAGACTTGAGACTAAAAGTTGAAAGCAAAGCTAGACGTGAGTTATAACTTATGCGTTGTGACGTGGCACGCGAGACAAAAAAGCAAGAGTGAAAAAAAGCTGAGGTGCAAAAACAAGGCTAAGCAGTTGTAGGTGCGTCGAATCGCGCTCTCATCACCAAGATGGAGACGTGCCGAGCGTCTCCCTCGCTGAAGGCGTGGAATGCGATGGTATAGCAAGCTCAGCTACTAACATGTGACTAGCTACAGGTATATCTACTAGATCACGTGACCACCCTGGAGTGGGCATCCCTGACCACTCCAATGTATGCCCAAGAATAATTGCTTGGTAGCTCAGTGGTTAAGCATGCTGTTATGTATGCAGACCCAAGGTCGAGTGTTCAATTCTTGATGTGTGTCGAACTTTTGTTTGGGAAAGCACATGCATTTCGGTTATTCTGGTTAGTCTGGTTATTCCTGTTATTCCGGTTGTGATGAGTCTGGTCAGATTCCAGGGATTCCAGCTGTAAATTGGATCCTTATTCCGACCAGAATTGTGCTGCATAGGGAAAACTACATACAAAAAAAATTCCACCGGATTCCAGAAATTCTGGAAATTCTGGCCGGATGAACCGGAATCCAACCAGAATAGGTGGGGGAGTGTAAAGTACTCTAAATGAGTTATATCACAATATTGTCCCTGTGATAGAGTCTTGAGTCCACATACCTGGTAGTCAGCTTGAACTAAATGGGGTACAGATCCCCCAAGATCAACTTCCCGCAATAGAACGGAATGCAGCTGTGACGTGAGATGCTGCATGTGTAGTCCCAAAGCCTGTTATAGTTGTCGCACGGATAAATGGACGGAGCATTTGTGCATTGGTTGACTCGGGATCACTTGGCGATTTTATGTCTACGACATTAGCCAATCAGTTACGTGTAAAGTGAATAAATTGGGTTAAACCCCTACCATTGCAGATAGCTGTGCAAGGTTCAAGGTCTAAAGTAAATGCAGGAACAAAAGTTCAGTTCCAATATCAAGAAATAAATGAGGAACATTACTTTGATATAATCAACATTTTGAACTATGACCTGATTCTCGGTACACCATGGTTGTATCAGCACCAGGTGACCATTGGTCTTAACCCAACCACCATTGTAATCAGGAGCAAAGAGTCACAGCCCCTAAAAGGAGAATCAGTGACTAGAATAGCTTCACAAGCCATGGATACTTACAATGAGAGAGTTGTTGAAGTGCAGGAGGCACTATACAGCTACACAGATCCCATCTGTGTAGAGAATATTAACCATGATCTCCCATTGCCACCTCTTTGTGCAATCAACCATACAATTCCATTGATTGATGCCGAAAGGGTTTATCCATGGTGCCCATCGCATTGTCCTGAAGCATTGCGACCACAGTGGGTAGCCAAAAGAGATGCATACCTGCATACAGACAGGTGGAGGCAGTCGACAGCTACAACTGCTGCACCAATGCTAATGATAGTAAAACTGGGCACAAAACTGCCGCTTTTACGGACTGTTGGTGATTTTTGTGCAAGAAATCTAAACACTAAAAAAATGGCCTCACCTCTACCAGCAATAGATGGCATTCTATGTTGTGTTGCAAGTAAGAGATATTGGTCATTAGCGGATGTCAAAGACACATTTGAACAGATCTACATAGTCCCTGAACACGTCCCCAGAACAGCTGTAATGACACCAGATGGGACTTTAGTTAGTCTTGTTGTGCAGCAGGGTGACTGTAATGCACCTGCTACTTGTCAGGTGCTTATGGATCACATATTTGCAGTGTATCTTGGCATCTGGATGGACATGTACCTTGATGACATTGTCATCTACTCTGACACGCTAGAAGATCACGTCGAACATGTAAAAATTGTAATCGACATTCTAGCAAAGGAAAAACTTTACCTAAGTAAGCAAAAGCTTAAAATTCTCTGCAACAAGTTGAAGATTCTTGGTCATATAATTGACAGTGATGGCATCCATATGGACCCAGCTAAAATTAATAATGTGTTAGCGTGGAAAGTGCCAACAAACCGGGACTTACTATGAGGATTTCTTGGATCCATCGGGTATCTAGCTGATGATCTTGTGAGCATCTGAGTTCCTATGGGAGTGTTGACAACGTTAATGGGGGACACAGTTCCATTTCATTGGGAATTCACTCACCAGAGGGCTTTTGAAGAGGTAAAGTGAATGGTGGCTGAAAGCTGTGATCACTACCACGTTCTGTTAAGATACAGCCTGGACACAGGTCCAATCTTCATGGTAACAGATGGCTGTGCCACAGGGATATTAGGATTGGTGAGCCAGGGAAGGGATTGGAAGAACGCAAAAGTCGCGGCCTTCTATTCCACTAAGCTAAATTCAGCACAGCAGAATTATGCTGTGCATGAAATTGAAATGTTTGCTGGTGTCGAGACGATGTTGAGGCATCGGGACATCCTGCAGGGTACTCATTTCAAGTGGATAACGGATCATAAGGGGCTTATTCACCTTATGAACCAGAAGAATTTAACGGGCAGGCAAGCCTGTTGCATGGACAAGATTAGCGAGTTTGATTTCGAAGTAATCTATGTCCCAGGAGCAGAAAATGTGTTAGCGGATTGTTAAGCCGAATCTATTCAGATGACCCACCTGGAACAGTGCGCTCAGAAGCTGAATTCACTAGACATGATGACAGTCATGTCTATCTTTCTATACATGACATTTCTGTTCCTGTTTTGATGGGCACTGAAGCGGTAGCTGAGAGGCGCTGTCGGCCTCAAAAAATCCCTCCTCTTGCAGAAACAGGTCGGCCAGAAACTGGGGCTGAGTTTGCACAACATGTGAAGGACCATTTCATTCTCCTTGGCCCAGGAGTTTGAAAGGAGGGCGGGGTTGAAGATCAACAAACAACGAGTACAAAGACTCACCCTAAACCTGCGCTAGATGCCCATGCGTCCAATTTGGAAAATATTGCCAGTCATGAAAACATTGTCGATCCTGGGCCCCAGCAAACAGATACCCCCAAGCTACCGATTCCTGACACTTCATTGATTGACATTGTGTCTGGAGGGCATGACAGTATAGATCTGTTGGATGCAATTAAAAATAAATACCTTGAGGGGTCACCCATTCTTTAAGAATATCATAGAATGCCCAAAGGAATTCACAAACTTCGAAGTGACCAAAGGCAGGCTCGTGTACTTGAAAATTCAAGGATGCAAGCTTGTGTGTGTTCTGCAAGTCACAGTTAATGGGTGTAATGTCCGAGAAGTCATGATATCAGAAACACACTCCTTACTAGCTCATTTGGGCACAACAAAAACCCTTGACTACCTCAGGGACCATGTCTGGTGGAAAGACATGGTCAATGACACTCATATTTATTGTGAAACTTGTCAGACATGCAAGCGGAGCAAACCTTCTAACCAAAAGCCTTATGGTCTATTGAATCCACTCCCGATTCCCAGATATCCTTTGGAGTCGATTGGAGCTGATTTTATTGGGCTGTTACCTGAATCTAATAATAGAGATGGGATCTTTGATATAATTTTGGTCTTAATAGATTTGCTTACTGCCATGGTCCACCTGATACCCACCAGGACTGATTACACTGCCCAACAGATTGCCAAGCTAATGTTCAAACACGTCTATAAATTACATGGGTTACCTAAAAATATCATTAGTGACTGAGACATGCTTTTTACAAGTGTATTTTGGCAACACTTACATAAATTGGTTGGTACAAAGCTAAAAATGTCTAGCGCATACCATCCGCAAACAGACAGCTCAACGGAATGAGCCAACCGGACTGTAACTCAGATGCTTCATCAGTGGATTAGCCCTGATCAGAAAGACTGGGTTAGTAAGTTGCCTGGCATAGAATTTGCAATAAACTCTCTGAGATCTGAGAGTACTGGTTTCTCACCATTTTACCTTAATACCAGGAGCATGCCAAGGCCGATGATCTGGCCATACACAGGGCCAGATGAATATCCCAGAGTTTGGAACTTTGCTCTCTAACAAAGGCTTGCACTCATACAAGCACATGACAGCATTCTAGCCACACGAGTCAAACAAACTCGTGATGCCAATCGGCGCCATCATATAAGTCCGCTTGTAAAAGGAGATTTGTGTTATATCTCTACTAAAAATATCACTTTCCCAAAAGGATATGCTAGAAAGCTTGTGCCTAAATATATCGGGCCATACAAGATCCTGGAAGACTTTGGGAATTTCTCATATAGAATTGAGTTGCCAACTCACCTTAAGCGAAGGGGTGTGCATGACGTGTTTCATGCCTCATATTTGAGGGTCCACCAGCCAAATGATGATAGGTTATTCCCTGGGTGGTTAGACACTCAATTAGGAAGCCAAGATGCACCGGATGGTGAATGGGCTGTTGAACGGATAGAGGGACATGTTGGAGCCAGGAACGATGCTACATTCAAGGTTAGATGGAGGTCTGGTGACATCACATGGATGCCATACTATCAAATCAAGCACCTTCATGCCCTTGGATTATATTTCGAGCTATTAGGCATCAAGCAGATCGACGAGTTGCCTAGAAGCGTAAACTCAAATATGTTTCAGCCCAAGATTGACTCAGAGGGGTTGGCCATGAATAACTTAAAAGATTCACCTAGTAATGAGCCCCCATCAAGCTCCAACCTTGCCTCGACATCTACCCTCACACTAAATTCCATCCACTACTCCACCATGCCACAGCCTATCGACCATTCAGCACTCTCCCACATCCACCTTGCTAAACTCTCCGACAATCATTTCACCTTATCAAATCCAAACGACACCACCCATGTCATTTCATTTTCCACCACAGAATTACGCAAGTACATTGATTATGATTGAAGGATCTATTCTGGCAATGTCACTGCAATTGAGCCCAGTGGCTATGAGCAGTTCACAAACTTCTTCAATGATCCTGCTGGAAGCTGCATCGTCAAGTTTTCCATCATTGACTATAAAACCGGCAACACTTACACTAGGGGTCAGTGCTGTGCCTGGCTCGGCCTGAGGCTGTGAGTCGAGCCAAGCCGGGCCAAGTTGATGGCTTCATGATGGCTTTGGCCTGGCCTGGGGTTCTGAAAAGCCAAAGCCAAGCCATCAAGCTGTGGCTTTGTGGTGAGTGTAATTTAACTGGCTGTGATGTATCATTGTATGTATGTTGAAAATCTTTGGTGGTGGGAAAGTAATCTTAATATGGTAACATGTCATGCATGCAATCAAAATTCAAACCACACCATCCACTTCAACCATGGTCCACCTTTGTTCCCTAACAGCCCCTTCAGTGTATTTGGACCATTACAAATGGACCAACTAATGGTGGCTTTAAGCTGTTTGAAATGGTCCAGCTAATCTGGGCCCATGAATTATAACAGACCATAGTAGATAAGTGGGCTCATGTGGTAGATATAAGGTCATGGAAATAGGATGGGCTTATGGGTGATATGAGTACTGCTATAGGCCATTTGTCATGAATGGGCCCATGGGTCAAGTCAATACTGCATTGGACCATATGATGGATGGGCCCATGGGTCATGTCAACACTATAGTGGAACATATGATGGATGGGCCCATGGGTCATGTCAACACTGGAGTGGACCATATGATGGATGGGCCCATGGGTCAGGTCAACACTGTAGTGGATCATATGATGGATGGGCCCATGGGTTATATATATTAATACTGCAGTGGACCATATGATGAATGGGCCCATGGGTCAAAGGAAGACACACAAGGGTCTCCGCAAGGTCACATGTATTGGTGCATGGCATCCTTCAAAGGTTATGTTCTCTGTTGGGCATGCTGGTCAAAATATGTTGAAGTGCTAGCTCCACATCATTACATCAGAAGATAACCATACAAAAGTTCATTTGTCACCCAGTATGATATTGTATCATGAAATAAAATTGGAAATACAAATCATTCAGACTGGCACAGATGAGAAAGTCTTGGTCACTGTCGTCCACTCAGGCAATCTCATCCTCATCCTCTCATGAACATTATCCCTCATATATTGGGCAATACATACCCGGTTCCCATTAATCTCTGAAATTCCATGTCAGATTACCTTTCCCAGCAGGAAAACCATTGTTCCCAAAGGATAATCCAGCTCCAATCCAAGGTTCTTGAGTTTCAACCGAGCTCCCTTTTCATAATCTCCAATGGTCATTAAACAGTCATACCATGGGCCTTGGGAATTGTTGTCCTGATGCATAGGGGTGATGCAATTACTGATCAAACCATATCCTGAGAATGGTGTCGTCCACAGCCATAAAATCTCTAGCACCTCCTCACCATCCTTTACCATGTCCAGAGAATCTCCCACCTTCTTCAGCACCCCCCGACCAATCTCATACAGTTCAGGATGAACAATGCTGAGCAAGGCACCCATCAGTGTGAACGATTCCAAAGTTTCTTTCAGCCATCCAAGTGTGTTCAGGTTCTCCGATCTCGCCTTCAAGGTCTTTGAAATCTTGGGCTTAAATTTAGGAGTCTAGAACAATCAGAAGATAGAATTAAAGGCCCTGAAATATAAAAACTACATTGTGTGCTTGCTGGAACCAAGCTGGCGAGAGATTGATATTGCCAGGATAAGGCTGACATTTTCCAGGAGATTTATAATATTGAGGATCCGAACGCCATTTTGTGCGAGTCAGATTCAGAGTAAGGGATCCTCTGAGAGATTGATCCATCTTCAGTGCAGCCTCCCAAAGAATTCTCTATAAGCCAAGTGATAGTCGAATGAATCAGAGGGGGGTATTATTATATCAACAAGTTCTCACCTGTCTTTCAGGGCTCAGGATGCCAGGCAGGAACCAAAGTAGGATCCGTTCATGCATGTCTAGGACAATGGTTGGCTGGGTAAGTAGTCTCTGTCCACCATAACGGCTTGTCACGATCAAGGAATCCTCCTTGGAGTCATTCTGACCAGTCGGTCTCTTCGATAACATGTTTGAGTCGTATCTTTGCACATCAAGATCATTGAATTTCACTGAAATCATTTAGCCAGAAATTTCAAATTGACAAAATCTAAATATTACTTCTATTGCAATAAGCATCAGCTGCCATTGTTGCCATTTGTTCACAGTCAACTGCGAGTTGAACTGATAGTGAAAGTGGGCCAGGATTCTCTTGGTTAGAGATCGGCCAAATTGCCTTCATCTTTGCGAGATCGGGAATGTTCTGATTCTCATGGAGCTTCCTTGAAATCACCCACCAAAATCGGGCTCGGAGGTAGTCCGAAACAGTGTCGGTCAAGAAGAAAGGCGAGTTAGATGGTAATGACATGTTGAATCCGATGAATCTGACATGGACAACAGATTGTATTTATATAAATCAGAGGGGCCTTTATCTACTGATCACTCAAATCAATCTGATATCTGACATTCCAATTGTCAAGAATGTCCAGTGAAATGAAATGTCACTGCAGTTGTTGTCCATCCCAATCCTGATCCCGATTGATGTTATCTTTCATCTATGAACATCATCTGAACATCATTAGTGACTTTGATCTCCGATACCGATAAGCGATCAATGATAGATGTTGATTTCTCTAATCATTCTCATCAATATCTATCATTACTCCTGACAATGAGTGCTCCGAAAGTAACATGCCAGGCAGTTGTTGATTATCTCTGCTCCCGGGCTAGAGCAGCGACACTTGAAGCTAAACAGCCTCATCGTCAGTCGGGTCTCAATGAGTATTATCATATTTGGAAAGCCAGGATGAAGCAAGAACTTGTAAGTTGCATTACTCCTACATAACTACATTTTTATCCAGTGTTAGGGGATTCTGGAAATTATACTTGGATGGATGATCCTTGAGAACAAGTTCCTTTATCTCACCCCTTTTCAAAGAAGACTGCACTCCTTGGTCATGGATGTATCAAGTTCAGACATCAGCACATTCAAGGGAAGCCTTTCATCGCTCAGGGAGGCTACTACCGACATCGACTTGACAAGGATTGTGGAACCATACCTCGATCCTTGGTTGATCATCAGTACTCCCATGGTCATCAATCCAGACCTTTTCCCAGATGTACTGAGATTCCAGAACGTGGTATGTAGCACTACATCTCATTATTAGATACTAGAATGATAATATTTTTTATTGATAACAGGTGGGGCCAGGTGTCAATGAAATTGCCCCTTCCTTCCGATCAAGGGTTTTGCTTGATGTCAGCCAAAGTCAGCAGGACTCGTTGCTGGCATTGGGAATGGTACATGTGGCTGTGGGAGAGCTCTTGATAGAAAGGGAAGATCTTGTAGATGATGAGGAGGTCTCCAATGTGGAATGTCCAGTCCAACTTACCTTGCCTTTAACCCGGTGATCAAAAGTAGATAATGGAGTCTTGATGATTGGAAGTCTGCTTATGGCTATGCAACTTATGTAACGATCAACATTGGATATATTTACTTGAAACTTGAGAGATGGTCAAATAACCAACCATGAGCATCAACTGGAATGTATTGCCAGTGTTTATCCATGAAGGTGTTGTTGATTTCCCCTTTTTGAACAATGCCGAAGCACAGGAATTCATGGATCTTCTCTGCTCATGGAGTTTGTTCATGGCAGCAATCAGTCCCAATAGTAATCATTCAATGGAGCATAAATTGCAATATCTGCAAATGATTAGAGAAGAATGGGTAAGTGAACCAATGGGAACTGTCATTTCATTCGGTTTTCTAAAATCGGACAGGCTGCGGGTTGACAATTCCTGGGGAAATGTTATCTGAAGAGTTTCCACATTATAGTTCCAGAAGTTTATAAGCAAATGCATCATATTGTCAAGGCAGAAGAAGAGCTCCTTGGACTCCTTGAAAAGATTAGAGGATTGCATTCTAATTACTTACA
This sequence comes from Tricholoma matsutake, assembly GCA_026075535.2. Taxonomy (NCBI): domain Eukaryota; kingdom Fungi; phylum Basidiomycota; class Agaricomycetes; order Agaricales; family Tricholomataceae; genus Tricholoma; species Tricholoma matsutake. The sequence continues at coordinate 12,408,061 of AP026538.1, forward strand.
AGAACATCCCACCACTAGTGGCCAGAAAAGACAGCCCTGGTTCTCAATATCTTTGAACAACCAGTGGGGTATGAGTCTGGAGCAAGCACTTCAGGCACAAAGAGAATTTGTGAGTGATCCTCTTCATCTTGGATTTAATTTTAAATGGAACTGGACAATGCTCATTGTGATCATCGTAGAACATCACTGGTGATGAAAACACCAGGCAACACCATCCTATACTTCCAAGGGAACTCCTACCTGCTATGATGGCAGGATATCGAAACATGTTGGAGAGTCAAACAAGAGTGGCTAGTATTCGGGCAGCTATACAGGATGATTTGAGATAATGGAGAGAGACTTACCTATGGAATTATATATTGGATCATCATTATTTACATTTGGACCATGAAAGATATTTGAATGTATGTGAAACAATTACAACAATATAAAACCACCCTGCAAAATGAAAGTGAGATCAATCCGACAAAATGACCCGACAAAATGGCCAGATAAGTATTCCGATCCGACACCAGATGACCTGACAGTAGATGACCCAACCAGATGATCCGACAAAACGACCCGATGCAATGACCCGACAACATGACCCGACACCAGATGACCCGACACCAGATGACCCAACAAACGACCTGACAAAATGACCTGACAAAATGACCCAACAAAATGACCCGACAAAATGACCCAACAGTAGATGACCCGACAAGATGATCCAACAAAACGACCCGACACAATGACCCGACCAAAGCGACCCGACACTAGATGACCCAACATGGGATGACCCAACAAACGACCCAACAAAATGACCCGACAAAATGACCCGACAAAATGACCCGACAAAATGACCCGACAAAATGACCCAACAAAATGACCCAACAAAATGACCCAACAAAATGACCCAACAAAATGACCCGACAAAATGACCCAACAAAATGACCCAACAAAATGACCCAACAAAATGACCCAACAAAATGACCCAACAAAATGACCCAACAAAATGACCCAACAAAATGACCCAACAAAATGACCCGACAAAATGACCTGACCATAGATGACCCGACAAAACGAGTCGTTTATCGGGTCATAGTGTCGGGTCATCTGGTGTTGGCTCATTGTGTCGGGTCGTTTTGTCGGGTCATTTTGTCGGGTCATTGGGTCATTTTGTCAGGTGATCATTTTGTCAGGTCATTTTGTTGGGTCATTGTGTTGGGTTGTTTATCGGGTCATCTAGTGTCGGGTCGGAATACTTATCTGGCCATTTCACCAGGTCATTTTGTCGGGTCATTTTATCGGGTTATCTAGTGTTGGGTCATCTAGTGTTGGGTCGGGACACTTATGTACTACTACTCTAATCAATATTCACCCCCAATCTAATAAATGACTTCCTTGCTGTATCAGCAAAATCCTCCCACATCGCCTCCTGTTGTGCAGCATAGATCTTATGTCCATGAGAGTAATCAGCCGCTTTTCTCTTCCTCCACTCTGCTGCCCGATGATTGAAGTATGCTGTTGTCCATTTCATCTCATACTGAACAAGGGTGCTTTCCTCCATCACTCGTTCAAATGCTGCTTTTGCTCTCAGCCAGTTCACCCGGTGAACTACATATATATCTTTAGTTTTACACATAAGTCAGTCTTTCATCCACTCACATTCTTTCATATAATTAGATGACAAACTGTCACCCTTGACATCCATATACCAGAACCATGGCAATGAATCATGCTTCCATCCAGACTCCTTTGGGTTTATCAATGTAGTACTCATCTTTAGATGGCTCTGATCAAGGATTTGGAATCGATCTAGCATTTCTTTTGAAGCTCCCAATGACACCAGGGCTTCCCTACCAGCCCGATAGCTTTGAGCATAGAGTCGTAAGGCCTGGTCGGTAGAGTGAATACCATCCCAAGATTTCATTTTTCCTGTTTTAGGTCCATTGGGTCAGATCTTCGTAATGAACAAGAAAGCTTTCTTTCCCAGCATGAGCCTGATCCTTTTGAGGTTGTCATTGCACTGCCCACTCCGAAGTTCTGTCTCAAGCTTTGCCAGCTCCACCAGCCCTCTCTCTCTGATTGCTTTGGCGGTCAGAGATGATGGCAATGCAATGATGGAAGTCTCAGGCCTGTTCCCTGATCCCACATCATTGAATGGGTTGGATGAAACAGGGCAAGAGATTAGATCAATCTCACCATCGTCATCAGTGATGAAGACTTTGGAGGGTTCATAGGAGGAACTGGTATTTTCCAATGATGAGTCAGGTCAGAGAAAGTGATTTGCTTTCCTCTGATGATCCAAGATTCTTGTGAGAAGCTGACTTTGTTTCTTAGTAATTTCGATTTGCTCGGTCGTTGTCAGGACACCACCAACCTGTCTCAGATAACTTTGTAATGACAGCCTATCCCAAGAAAGGAGTGAAAATGCTGACAATAGCTTTACTAAACGCTTACTGAGACTCTTGAATTGAGATCCCTTCCGAAAGGAATTCCACTGAAGAAACTTTGCCTGAAGGCTGTTCTCGGCTCAATTGTAACTGCATCTCGGCTTTACCTGGGGCTGATCCAGGTAATGCTTGAGTTCAGGGGATTGGAAATAAGAAATGAAGAGGACAGTACCTTGTTTGCATTTCAGGGCATAGTAATCCATACTCTTGACATTTTCATCCCTATTTTGTTGCGCCATCATCTCACCCTCTCTCCAAGCTTCTAAATCTGCTGGTGCCGCTGACTCAGTCAGTTTCTTATAGGATTCTTCCGACCCCTTCAACAAATTCATTGCCCGTTTCATCTTCCAAACCAATGATGATTCTACATTGAATAACACAGTCAATATTCATTGTAGGGGAAGGATGATGAGACATTTACTCATGCTGATTAGATTTTTCCAGTTCGAGTGATTCATGTGGTCATCCAGAATTTCATTCCGATGGGCCATAGTCGCACTCTTGGCACTTCGGGATGTTTCGTTCAAGACAGCCCACAAAGTTTCCACAATTTCGCCATCAATTACACCACTCCCTGGCACATACACTAATGTATATCTAGGAAGGCAATCATCAACGTGTCCTACCACATGAAAGTCCCCAATTGCTCCTGTGATCCTAAGACCTTCTGGGATAGACAGAAAGGGTGACTGATTCACTTGGAGGCAAAAGTTGATTATCCACTGACAAAAGATGTCGTATACGAGTAGTGATCAATTGATCCCCTTCATCGTCTTGCTGTTCAGGGCTTTACAAATTGCATAGTCGATGTTTTTCTGCCTGTAAATTCAGATGAAAGGGCTTGTAAATTGAGGATTCATGATGGGAAGAGACTTACTGCTCTCATTTTTGAAAGTCAACGGTGGCCTCGGGTTGAAAAAATCCATGCTGAAGACAAACCACCGATCCGATACCAGTTGCATCATAGCCAGCAACATTGACATTCCGATCAGCTTTGAACTTGTTGCATGTACAGGGGGGCTGCTTGAATTCCCTGGCTATCTTGAGGTGAGCTTTATAATCCGAGCTCTCTGTCATAAAGCTCTGGACATTTGTCAGTGGCATGTCATCCTCGGGTTGTTTCTGACATTGATGAGAAGCTGTAAAATTCCCATCAATGGCAAAAGACCAAGTATAAACCCATCTAAAATATCTTTAGTGTTTATCGGGGACTTGGTGTAAAAGTAGTGCTTGCTGTTCTTCATCATTCTTCCAATCTTCGGGCAAATTAATCCCAACCTGTGGACAGGTGGGGCAAAGGACAGCGAGATCCCTGAGTCCTGGACTTTCAATGTTATGCCCAAATCCATGCCACTTCAGATGTTTGAGGTTCCAGAATTGCCTTGTACATCAGAGAAGTTCCCGATATTGGTCCTGGCAGATTACATGAGTATCAGTGTTGTGATGATCAGTATTTCAATTGGTGGGATGGAGCTTACTGGAATAGTTTCAGGAAAGCATGTGGAGGTAAATCTCCTCAGCTTCTGGTAGTAATGCCAAGCAGAGGATTTGCACTCCTGGTTTTCTGCAAGGAAGGAATCTAGACCTTCAAATGTGAACAAGGTCTTGACTTGCTTGAAGGAGGCAGGGAAGAAGTGCAGATCAAGGGCCTGTATATCATCAGGTATGTGTCCAGGGCACCTGCACCATTGGATTGGAAGATGGTGGACACCATTGCTATGAACGATGACTAGTACATTCTTCGCATAGGTAGTTTTATCCCTAACATCTCTCTCCAGCAACAATCCATCGTCTTCCAATTCCATTTGAGAGAAAGGAACTGAGCCGAACTTGAGGTCATCATCATCATCCAATAACTCGGATGGGAGATCAGGAAGGCCGAACAGCCGTTCATCCTCACCCTCTTCTTGGTGGGAGTCATCACTGGGGTTTGAGGGGCATAGCTTCCCACCATGACTGAAGTGAAGGGTAAGACCAGCCTGTAGAAGGGTGGAATCTTTGAAGTACTCATTTTCCCAGTGTTGAATCTTGTGAAAGGGGTTGTTCCGATGAGCCTTCTGACAACAGTCCTTGCAAAACATCAGACATCCAAGACAGTCCAAACAACGCCAGTCTCCCGATGACCCACAGCTGCTGCAAAGCATCTCGATCGGAGGCGCCTCAGATGAGAGAATACGTGCTAAATAGAACTTCCTTTTATGCAGGTAATCCCTCATGTAGTCATTTTGTGACTGAATACAAAAGGTCAAAAAGGTATCGAGGGCCAAATGGGTAAGGCTCTCACCTTAGACTTTGGAAGTTGGAGGGGTTCTAAGAGCACATTGTCAAAGTTAATATTTTGTCTATCTTCAACTGAAACTGAGGGAGTCAATCCTTTGATAGGTTTGGAAGGGGCCTTGGATGGGGACACAGAGGAGTGTGAATTTTGCTTGCTAACTTTTGTCTTCTTCACCAGGCCTCAAGCTGTGTAATGGCTGGTAGTGCTGATAATTAGAGTGTCACCACTGGCTATATTTCTGAGATTAGGATTGAATTTTTTGATAGGCATGAGATGTTGGTTGCTTGTGTGAACTGCTGACTAACCATCAATCATCAGATGCGAGGGTCCCAGGGCAATTCAGACCTGCCGGTGGTGCCGAAGAAATTCATTCACTCATAGCTCTTAATGGATCACTTTGTGATTATCGATATTGACTGATCGATAGATGCCTATGATAGTATTTCGAGAGCATTCCAATGAAATGTGCAAATCATCACCATGGTTCCTCCCCATCAGCAAAATTCCTCACAGCAAGAGCTTTTTGCTCAAATTGCTCAGCAACTTGTTGTTCTGATTGTCAACATTGTCATTCCTGAAACCTTGAAGATTATACAGCAGTATTATTTCAAGGAGCCATGTTACACATCAATTCTCACAGGGCAGGCTTGGGTCAATGAACTACTCCATGGTCATCCGAAGTGCATTTGCACAGCTCTTGGAATGAATAAGCAAGTTTTCAGGGCTCTCGTGTCTGAATTATGAGGGATGGGCCATGGGGATTCCAAGTACATCACTCTTGAAGAGCAGCTTGCTATTTTTCTATATTGTTGTGTCACTGGTCTTCCTATCTGCCATCTTCAGGAAAGGTTTCAATATGCTCCCGAGACGATATCTGTGTAAAGAATTCATTTATTTCTGCTATCATCATTTTGGACTCATAGGTTCACAGATACTTCCGTAAAATGGCTCATATCTTTGCATTTGCTCCTTTCAATTCCAAATACATAAAACAAATATCCCCCGACAATCCACCTTCATCAAGACTTTTCAACAATCCAAAATTATGGCCTTTTCTCTGATCTGCCCTTGGGGCAATGGATGGTAGCCACATCCATGCCACTGCTCGTGCTGAGTATCATGAAGCGTGGCGCAACCAGAAGGGCTTCATATCACAGAACTGCTTGTTCAGTTGTTCTTTCGATCTTCTTTTCACATATGTCCTTACCGGATGGGAGGGCTCTGCATCAGATGCCCGAGTTTATGAAAGTGCGATCTCTGATGATCTAATTGTACCTGAGGGATCGTATCTCCTTGCCAATGCAGGCTTCCCACATTGCAAGGAGCTTCTTGTTCCCTACCGTGGCATCCGTTATCATCTTGCTGAATGGGGGCATGCCTCATTACGGTATGTTTGTGTTTTTCAGTATAAGGCATGCCTAAATTCATGAAATGTCCAGACCACAAAATAAAGAGGAGCTTTTCAACTTGCATCACGCTCAGGCAAAAAATGTAATCAAGCACATTTTTGGAGTTCTCAAGAAGCACTTTCGCATACTTTTGATTGGCCCAGAATATGACATGACAATCCAAGCACAAATTCCAGCAGCATTGTGTGCTATACATAATTTTATTCGCATTCATGATCCTCATGAAGAAGAACTTGCAAGTGAAGAATACCCAAACCAAGGTGGCCACACTGGTGATGGCTTTGTGTGACAAGCCAGCAATGTAGAAGACAACAACCCAAATGGGGTGGTTGTGGGTTGGCGAAACAAGATTGCACAGTCAATGTGGAATAGCTATCAGGCGATTTTGCGAGAACGCGAGGCCAGTGACGACGTTGATGAATTTTTGTACAATACAGATGTAGAGTAATACAGTGTACAGTACAGTTAGTGTACAAAAATTTAGGATACAGCTGGCTTCAAGATCATTTGGAGAGCATAATGCAATGTATTTTCCCGCTGCACATCAGACATGGCTATGAGACTACCGGCAGCATTTGGATTATTGCTATAATAGAATGAAAGAGCACCTTGTTCATTATCATCAATATGGTCTGCATTTTTGATCAGCTCCATTGCCAACTCGATTCGCTGCACATCTGATTGAAACAGGCTTTGTTGCATAGTCGTATTAAGATTGTTGATGGCCCCAGTTGCTCCAACAAGAGCAGAGATGCTTGTATTGGTCTTCGTCGATGTCGTTGCACTTGATTGTGGCTTTGAAGCAGTTTTGGTTGGTGGCCGATCAGGCATGTGATCATCCCCTGATGCCTGTTTGCATTTTCCCAATGACTTCGATTTCACTGAGGGCATGCTAGGAGCTGATGCCAGGGTAGGGGGATGTGAGGATGCTGACATAGGGGGATGCAAAGATGCCGAAGCAGGGGGCTGTGAGAATGCTGATGTAAGGGGATGTGAAGGGGGCTGTGAGAATGCCAAAGCAAGAGGGGCTGAGGATGGAGTTGTTGTCAGGACTGATAGGATAGAGAGCGAAGATGAGGCTGTTGCAGGTAGTTGGCCTAGTAAAGGACGTGACAACGTTGATGGGAGGGCTGGATCAACAACATCCATGAAAGTCAAGCTGTCTTATGTGGCAGGAAAGATGATCCTGGCTGAAGACGAAGGGGCAGCATGCCCAGTCTCATTAACCTCACCATTCCCATCAATCAAGAGGTTGGGAGGGGCTTGGGCAGTGCCCTTGTGTGCAAATTGACCTTTCGCAATAGATTTCTCTATGATCGCTTGCATTTTCGCATATTGTGGAAATGATGCATTGAGGAGCTGACGACAGTACCTTTTCTGTGATTTGAAGGTTAGATATATATGAAAATAACAATATAATAGGAACGTACCTGTTCCTTCCCAAAATTCTTCTCAAAATCCTCGTAATGTTGAAGCTCGGCACTTGTTTGTGCCCAGATACCTGATCCAGCAGGCATTGCACCCATTCCCAACCTTCCATAGTAATCCTCAACCACCCTGTACATATCTTTATACTAGTAGAATGGTAAAATGGAGGAAAAGAATGTAGAATGATTATATCACACACCATAGTAAACTTGGCTTTGATGGCAGCTATTGTTCGCGGAGAATGTGGGTGCTTGGTGTCAAGATGCAGTTTAGCTGCTGTCCAGACAACTGGCTTGAAGTTCCCTGGAGAGCTGGCGGTTGTACAAGAAAGCAACGAGGTCTTCAATTTCTTGATCTGACCACTTCTTTGCTTGACTCTTCACTGCTTCGGATGTTGTGGCATCATCAGCATTGATGGAGGGGAGCACATCCATAAGGATAGGGAGACAGATCTGTACAGCAGCAGCTGCATAGTGAAGAATGTGTTGATGTAGATTATCAATCGGCATATAATCAAAACCTAGAGACATCGCGGGAGGGAGGCGGAGAACAAAGTCTTTTGGCACCCACCGGCAGGTTACAATCTGTAAAAAAGGAAATTTCTCAGTCACGTGATAGTTAGGTGCAAGTCAACAAAATCAGGTAAACGTTAAAAAACTGGTCAAAATGTCAGGTCAAAGAATGCAAAGCTAGTAGTAGTAGTAGTAGTAGTATTCAAGTAGTATTGAAGAAGATGGTAGGGAGATTTAGTGGCTATCACATGACTACACGATCATGACGTATCAAGTCTATCACACAAATGACATTTGTACAATATTCTAACTCCATAAGTTCTGAATACATTGTTAGACATGTTAAGAATTTAAGGTTTTAACTCAAAAACTCCAAGTTTTGCTTTGTTCAGAACATAAGTAGATGGTGATGTACAAACTGCAATTTACATTAGATCAGAAACTTCTAACTATGAAACAACCAATGACACTTGTTCCTCATGATCTCATCTTATCTTTGAAGAATGTATATTATGGGGATTTATGATTTAGACAGTGCTTTTTTTCTTATGCTTTTTTACAACCAAACTATCTAGAAGTGATGCCAACTGACTCGAATGTATGACTTCATACTAGGTGACAAAAAGAAAGTTGACAAGTGGTTTGATTAAACTGAAAGATTGGTCTCCAAATGATCACTGATATGATTTCTGAGCATTTCTGAGCATTCCTTGGAGCATATTGGTCAATATGTGTGATCAGTGACTGGACTTGTACAATTAGGGGCTTTTCAAGACTCAGGATCGATGGATTAATTAATGATCGACAATGATTGACAATGATCAAAATTGATCAACCATGATTGACCATGATCAACAATGATCGGTATAATTGATTCCATAATGAAATGATTTCCCCTGCATCCTGATTTGTACTTGTTTCAATACCACAACACCAAAAATACACTTATCCACCATCACATCACATACATTACATCACTATATGCTATGCCAGCTGAAGCCCATGTTCCTCCCGAACTCGTCCACTTTAAACTGACAGGGGAAGATGTGGAAATCCTAGAAGCCAGAAAGGAACAATGGCGAGAGGGAGATTGTTCACAGCGGAACAGAATTGGTCAGAAAGTTTATGACGAAATGAAGAAAAAGAATCCCCACTGGTCTAGGGAAGATAAGGAGTTGAGGAAGAAGGTCAGTTCATGAATTGGAAAGTATTTTGCAACGCCTTTGAACAGGGCATTTTTGAACAGGGTGTATATGCTTGGTTCCATACATATGGAAGAACTAGAGAATCGTCCAAGAGATTTAAGGGGATCAAGAAATGGATGGGTAGAAGGGTTCTCAGCATTCAGGCCAAAGGGGAGTTAAAGGAAACGATTCAAGGAAAAATGGGTGGATGGGTAGAAGATACTTCATGCAAGGCGGACAATCAAAAGGCATTTGGCACATACCAGAAGGAGTTGAGTAACCTTTGGGGGAAGACATCGGAAGCAGAGAAAAGGAAGATGGAGGACCTGGCCAATATATGGAATCGAATGGGTCCCCCAGCTGAGGAGCAAGCAAGGTAGGTCATTCACATTGAATATTGGTATTATCAATACTAATGCAGAACAGGAATGCAAAACAGGCTCATAAGCATGTGAAGTCCTTCTGCAAGCAAATGAAAAAGTCTTGTGGAATGGACTGTTTGGTATTAACATGCCACAAGGAAGTGAATGGAGTACTTGTCATGAACACGTTAAGTCTGTTCACTGTCTGAATTTGTTTCTGCCAGTTGAACCTTTTTCTTTGTAGGCATGAATTTATGGGAGATCTCAGAGGGAAGTCTTTCTTCCAAGCAAACAAAGATTAGGATACCAAGCCAATCATAGGGCTTCTAAACATGCATGCAAAGGAGATGTATTGTAAATGGATAATTTCTCATCGGAAAGATTCAAAATAATTGTCTTTTGTTAGCTGCAGCTGAAGAAGCAAAGTTCCAAGTTCCTATTGGAACCTCAAGTCAAAAGCCATATGTTCAGTTGGATATGGATGCCAACAGGAATCCATTGCTTCCTGAGCCAACTGACTGGCCGAGCAAAGGGATGGATAAGAAAGCGTTAATCAGGTCATATGTCGGGTCAGCATATCGTGAGTGGGTCGGCAATCATTTGTTCATTCTCATCCCAGATGACTTGTCAGGTCTGGCTTGCAGTAATGAACATGCAATCCCTCCTTGGATGTCGTTCATTGAAGATGCAGATAAGTACTTTGGGGCAGATCAGGTTCCTGATGGTTTCAAGCTTATGGATCCATCGAGGATGAAGGATCACCAGATCAAGGAGATTTTGACATTTTGGTACTCTAATCAGGAAAGCGATGGTTTCAGTTTCAAATTCTATCAGGACAAAAAATTGAAGGGAAAGAAGAGATCAAGAGATGATTCCAATTCTGATTCTGATTCCGATGCTGATTCCGATGCCAAAACACCAAGTGGCCCAAGCCACCCAAGGACCAAGAAGAGTGAGAGGGAGGGTAAAGGCAAGGAAAAGAGGGTGGAGAAGCCTGAGGAAAGGTGGACTGACCATATTGTTCCAGATTCAAGAAGGCGTAAATGGAGGGCTCCCACATTAAATGAGGTTGAGGAATCGGGTGAAGTGTTTGATTTCACATTGGTCAATCAGATGGAGTCATCAGAAGAGGAAGATGTAATGCAGTCTGGACAACCGAAGGTCGGGCCAAGCAAGACACCAATTCCGATCACAGGAAATTCCAGAAATAGCAAGATGCATCCAGTTAGGAAATGGCAGAAGCTCAGCCTGGCGACGGAACTTGTTCGAAAGAGTACGATGCGACCTTTAAGCAAACAGACTGGTAGGGCCGTGGATGCTGGGAAGAGTGCCAACACTGCGACAAATGAGTATGAGATTCAGGGGGGGGATCAGCAAGAACCAGAGATGATGCAGAAAGGAAAGGTGATGAAATCAAGGTTGCCTGAGAAGATAAAGGAACCACTGAAGAAGAAGCCAAAAGTTTCTATTGATGTGCCTGCTCATTCACAGTCATTGAGTAAGCTTGGTCTATTTTGTCCAAGATGATGAATAATTGAAATGTCCTGGAATAATTGAAATGTCCTGCAGTCTTGAAGCCCCCTCAAAGGCGGTCTACTCAAAACACAACTGAAAAACCAGTACCAATAAGTGAGCAGTCTAATTTAAAGATAATTCCAAAGAAGGCAGAGATGAAGAAACAAAAGGGAAGGAAAATGTAAAGGTAGAATAGTATCCAGACAAGAATAGTGGTCTTTGTTTGGAATTTTTGAGCATTCACTATAGACAAATGACCCGACAAAATGACCCGACAAAATGACCCAACAAAATGACCCGACAAAATGACCTGACAAAATGACCCGACACCAGATGACCCGACAGTAGATGACCTGACAAGATGATCCGACAAAACGACCCAACACAATGACCTGACAAAATGACCTGACCAAAGCGACCCGATGCTAGATGACCCAACACCAGATGACCCGACACCAGATGACCTGACAAATGACCTGACAAAATGACCTGACAAAATGACCCAACAGTAGATGACCCAACAAAATGACCCGACAAACTGATCACCTGACAAAATGACCCGATGACCTGACATGACCCAACAAAACTGACCTGACAGTAGCTGACCCGACACTGGATGGCCCGACAAAATGACCCGACAAAATAACCTGACAAAATGACCCGCCATTAGATGACCTGACAAAATGATCCAATGAAATGACCGGACCCAATGATGACCCAACAAAACGACCCGACAAACTGATCGCCTGGCAAAATGGTCTGATGACCTGACAAAATGACCCAACAAAACTGACCCAACACTAGATAACCCGACACTGGATGGCCCGACAAAATGACCCAACAAAATGATCACCTAGCCAAGTAACCTGAGGATGTGACAAAATGACCTGACTAAAGGACCCAACAAATTGACCAAATAAGTATTGTGAACCAACAATAGATGACCCAACACCAGATGACCCAACACTAGATGACCCGACAAAATGTCGGGTCATTTTGTTGGGTCATGTTGTCGGTTCATTGTGTCGGGTCATTTTGTCAGGTCATTTTGTCAGGTCATTTTGTTGGGTCATTGGGTCATTTTGTCAGGTCATTTTGTTGGGTCATTGGGTCATTTTGTCAGGTCATTTCGTGAGATCATGTCGGGTCATTTTGTCGGGTCATGTTGTCGGGTCATTTTGTCAGGTCGTTTTCTCCGGTCATCATTTTGTCACATCAGTTATGTACTAGTTTGCATGCAGTAATCCATGAATGCCTATCTTACCAAAGCTGTTGACAATAATCATTTTAACACTACAGTAATGTTTCCCAGTTATACTGATGATCCCTGTCCAATTCTTCATTGGATTCGTCGATTGCCATGGCAAAAGAATCTCTATCATATTCATCTTCCATTCCTGACACCGGAGATTCCATTATCCTGGGCATGACCATCCTAGGTCTCTCGGCCTCCTGTTCCTTTGTTATTGCGCCATCACTCTCATCTACATTCTCAACCTCTGGCATGGTATTCAATGCAACCTCCGGGGCTACCACTTGTGAAGCCATCTCTTGTACATCCTGTCCACTCGCCAAAGCTGCATGGGATGGTCCTGCAACAGGTCATTCTTCCTCCATTGCAGCATCAGAGGTTCGATGATACTGACTGGAAGGATTTGGACTTGGTGTAATCCTGAGTTTGTTCAGCTGTAACATGCTGGGCTGAATAATGTTGTTGAAGACTCTTGAACTCCTCAGAGTGATAACGGGTGATGTGAAATCATTAGGGGGATAAGGGGAGGGATATGGGACAATGTTCATAGAATGTGAGGGATAGGGTGATGACGAAAAGTGGGATGGTGGCATGCTGAGACTCTCCATGGCACCTCCATCCTCAGGTGTTCAGCAGTCGGAGGGCATTGTAGGTTGGGACATGACTTTGGTCAACGTTTGCCGATGCTGTTCCAGGAGTGCAGTATGGGCATTGTGGTTCCTGATAAGCACCCTTTGGCTCATTTCCATTGCTACCATCATCTCCTTCATCTTCCTCATCTCCTCTCACATCTCTGTGACCTCCTTAGTCAGTCGGTTATTCTCCCATTGAAGCTGTTGCACCATCGCCATTTCTCCCCCAACACTCGCCTCACCATTGTTGACAACTTGGACAGCCTCACTGACCTGTTCCCCTTTCCGATTTACAAAGTAAAGGTACTCCAATGGTACCTGCCCCAATGGATGCACTGTTACCACCCCTGGACTCCCTCAGCAAGTCTCTCCACCATCCGACATGGCTTCGTCCTCATCCATCTTCCTGGATATCGACTTGGATCGACTTCTTGGCTTTGCTTTTCCTTTCGCCTTTGGTGTCGCCACTGCTGCCCTTGTTGGTTTTGAAGTCGTCCCTCTCTTTGGTGTCACTGGTGGCTTTGGCGTCAATCCCCTGCTTGGGGTTGATGAAGCCTTAGCTGCCTCAGGTGGCCTTGAAGTGCTTCGGGTCCTGGTTGATCGGCATAGGCTTGGGTTCGATGGGGAGGGTTCCAACATGTTTTCATCACCCAACGCAGGTGTTGTTGGGGTTGCTCTTGGTTCTGACTTGATGACCTGTGTCTTTCCTTCCTTTGTCACTGTCGCTTTCCCTCTTGTACGCCACTCCCCAACAACCTTTGTACACTTCTGCTTGCGACCTCGACATGACAAACAAGCGGTGTTGCCCGCATACACACATCTCACCTCCAGCTTCACACACCTTGCACAAGCCTCCGTGTTGCCCAAATTCGGCGGATGCATGGTCTCTGTTCCAGGCTTCATGCTTGATTTTGACATTGTTGCCTTGGGTTGTGATCTTCTTGAGGGTTGTGATGACCCCTCCGCAGGCTGGTCGACCTCCTCCAAATCCACATCCATCGCCTCTGCTGTATCCTTCTGCTTTCCTTTAAAATCCACCTTCTTCATCCCGCTCTGCCCTCTCTCTCCTGCTTCTTCCAACCAGGCCTCTTCCTTTATCTCATCAGAAGAGTCGTTCACATACTCACTGCTTTTGATCCGAGTCTGTGAATGGCTCCTCTGTCCCATGGGAGTCATTTTCAAAAGCTGGTATTGTGTTGACGGATCCACTGTCATTCTGGCCAAAGGAATGCTATGATGACTTGAAGCCGGGCCAGTTGAAATGGGTGGTGGGGGAATAATTTGCAACATTTCATCCCTCAAACGAATCTGGATGTTGCCTTGGATGACGATTGGATTTATTATAGAGGCAGCTACTCTGTTCCAAACTGCATGAGGTAATATGTGATTCAATATGTAGATAATTCAAGCTAAACTGAGTGAAACCTACCTGGTGTCTGATGCCCTTCTGAAAACCACTCCCGAGTACTGCTGCCCTCCTCTGAAAGCATTGGGTGGTACCATAACAAGGGGTCATCCCGCTTTATCTTGCCAAAGTCAACTTCCATTCCTTGAGTATCAGCTCGGTCAAGCTGCAAGGCCGCGCTGATGAGCAGACGAGATGGGACAAAGTCATATCTGCCATCTCCCTCACATTCCAGTACATCTTGAGCACCCGATGAAGTAGTGTACTAGGAAGTACAGTTAGAAACTCATTGACAGGTAAATTGAGTTAACGTACAATCCAACTCTTCAATTTTTCCTCATTTACTGTATAGCCTCAGCCATGTTGTAGAAGAACAATCTCCAGCTTGCACTCGTCGATCCATACCAACAACTGTTGCCCGACGAGGGTATTCAATCCCTGATTTGATAGAAATGATACGTTATAAGATGAAATTTGGATAGTTAACAGACGTACTGGTGAGTTTGGAAGTTCTTGAAGGAGTAGTAAAAGATCTTCATCACCTCCAAAGATGGCCTTTGTGATGGATTGATGGAGATGTGGTTGAACGGAAGGGAGGATGTCGTTGATGTAAGATTCAGCAACTTGATTGTAGGAAGGCATTTGCAGAGTTGATATCCGAAGCTGAAGGGCAAAGTATTGTTAATTGATTGAGTGAACAATGTTGAAGTACTGGATTGGTATTGTTTGCGAGAATCCGATCGGAACCACATGGTAAGTCAATTGATCAATCGAGAACTTGTGTACTAAAACAATTCAAACATCCCCGAAACCAATATTCCAATGCCAAAGATCAAGGTAAGTGAGTTGTAATACTAATTTAGTTGTAATTACATTGTTTTCAGGTGGTCCCAAAATCAAAACAACCTGCTCCCTCTATGCCAGACTACCAACCCTCATCCAGACTGACAAAGCGTTGAAAGTTGGACTTATCTTCGGATGGCAGTACATCTGCTGTCCCCAACCCCAACACAGCTCCGCTAACTCTTTCTACTGCTGAAATTGAGCCTCCGATGGTTCATTCTGGATTTCAGCCATCTTCAAAACTGAGAACTCATCCAAAACTGAGCAGATCGATGGTCGCCAGTACCTCCACCCTCCCTGAAACACTGGCACCTCCTCAGATTCCAATAGCCATGATGAGACTGCCAGCTATCCATCCCCAATTTCAAGAGGGTTCTGTGGGGGGACTCATTCCATCTTCCCAATTCTATGGCATGCCAGCGCCCACACTTCCACTTGGTGGATATGTCGAGGAGGGTGATGATAGACATGTGAGGTTCAAGAGTCCACTGGAGGAGGGAACCCCACTCCACATATGACAGGTGACTATAAACAAGCACCGGATGGAAGGAATTATGGAAGGAAATGTTAAGTTGGATTCGCTACTTCCACTGCCATTACTGCCGTTGCCGCCCCCGCCTCTTCCTCTCAGGACAAGGCCTGTATTCATTCCTCACCCACCAACACCCCCAATTGTCACCATCCCAAAAACTCTGTCATCTCCAGCCTCCGACCCCATCGACTTTGCTTCTACACCTGACTATGATGTCGGAACGACAATATGCGGCGAGGAACAGCCATCCCCAAAATGGCCACAATCTCATACACCGCCTTCTCCAACCTCTGAAGACAATCGATCACCCGAACCAGAAACTGAGGAAGAGGAGCAGGTGGACCAGCTGGGGGATGATGGTGGCGATGAATTGGATGAGGTGGAATTTGTGGAGGAGGAGAATCTGCAGGAGACGGTGGGGATAGTGGAAGTGGATGACATCATGCTGGGATCTGGGAAAGCGGTGAAGGGAAAGGGGAGAGCAGTAGAGGATCGGGGGGAAGGAATGATTGAAGAGTCGGTGGCTTCAGTCTGCTCCTTCCTCTTGCGGCCTGGCATCGAGGAGTTGATGAAGGATTTGGGTTTGGAAAGTGGAAGTGGAGAGGCAATAAGAGGCATTGAGGTAAGGACAACAGCAAAGGAAAAGCAGGCCATCCTGCTCTCCAGGTTGTTGGAAGCAGAGTTATATCTTGCAGCTGGTGTTGAACAACTGCATGATTGCCTCAAGACATATGTAGCTAACAATTCAAAATTTGAGTTGTAGTTTACATTATTTTAATGAATGCCAATATTGGGATGTAAGCTTGAAGCAGGAATGAGTACATCAGAGTGAATTATATTATCACTGACACTAACACTACTTAAATATATTAGGCTGGAACAGTCCAACAAAAGTATAGAAAAGTGGAAATATACTGATGTTCTGATCTGATGTTCCCACATTGATGAACCAATTCCAATGGTACTAACCTCAATGAAATTCCAACACAATGGACTTACATCAATGGAACAATCTTCTCCCAATGTACCTACCCTGATGGTTCAATCCCGACATTCTTACCCCGATGGACCAATCAAGATCTACTCACCAAGATGGTTCAATCCTGATGTACTCACCCCGATGGTTCAATCCAGCCACAAGTAGAGGACGAATAAATATTCAAGGTCTACTATGAATCTATGATGCTGATATGTAATATGGGCATTTGCTACCATGTAGTCTCTTGGAAGGCTAAGATGTAGCAATGGTAAGAGCCTCATCTCATTGTCTAATACACTGCTAACATGACCTACATGGGCCTACCATAACATTCATAGTCTACTGCTTCAATATGTCCTATAGGCCCACCCATCAGCCATGGTCTGCTCCAATGCTAACATATCACATAGGCCACCCATTATACATGATCCATACCAGTCCCAAAATTACACTTGGGCCCACCCCATCATCCATGGTCTACTGCTAAGTCCTCATGTCCTATAAGCCCACCCATCATCTATGGTCTATTCCAATACTAACATATCTCATGGGCCCACCCATCACATGTGGTATAAAGCTCTACTCATTTCACCCATGAGCCCATTCTATTTAAATGAACTTATACCTGCCAGATGAGCCCACACATCTTCTATGGTCTATTACAGTCTATGGGCCCACATTAGCTGGACCATTAAATACGGCCTAAAGCCACCATTAGTTAGTCCATATATAATGGTCTAAAGTCACTGAGAGTTGTGTCCCTAATCCATACGGTCAGGCAGCGTTATTTTAGATCATAATAAGTACATTTTTGGTTCCTTCTTTGCATATTCTTTACTAACCAAATACAATGTTTTCTCTCCTTTCTTACCACGACAGCCTACCAGGGCCTGTCATGCCCCCTCACCATCTAATTTTCCATGTTTGTTTCATGTTTTCTTTTGTGTAATTAACATATGTTCTCATTAATCTAGGGGATCCAACTGTGTTACAATGACACAACAATGCTGAAATGACAAATCCACACCCAATGATGCCACCACCACAGCAACCCCAATTGCCACCATGAGCCACTAGAATGGGGAGCAATGATAACATGGTGAGGGAGCAACGACAACACCACCACACCACACCACACCCAACCAGGGACTCGACAAGGAAGCAGACAGCAATGATGGGGACCAGGTCAAGGGAGAGGACAATGAGGGGGGGACAATGATGACAAGGACGACTAGAACAACAAAAACAAGGATGACAGGTGAATGAATGTTTCATGTTTTTTGTTTAACTAACATATGTCTTCAGTAATCTAGGGGATCCAACCCTGTTCCAATGACACAATGCCACCAAAACAACAAACCCATGCCCAATGACGCCACCACCACCACAGCAACCCCAACTGCCACTGTGAGCCACTGCGGGAGCAACAATAAAATGGCGAGGGAACGTCAACAATGCCACCACACAACAGCCAACCACCACCAGGGGCCCAACAAGGAAGCAGATGGCAACAACAGGGACCAGGTCAAGGGAGAGGACAATGAGGGATGAAGGGGAGACAATGACCACAGGACGACTAGAACACAAAAATGGGGATGACAGGGAGCAAATGAAAGGATGCCAATGAGACAAGGACAAGGACATCAGCAAGTAGCAGCAGATGATGGCATCAGCAATGACAATGACGGGACAACCAGAATCAGGACCAGACTGTGATGATGACGATGGCAAGGACCAGACCATGATGACGATGATGGCAAGGACCAGATGATGGGGAATAGGACAATGATGGGGACGACGAGAACAACAACCCCAACATCAATGACAAATGGCCAAGCACCCACCCCTACCGCTGCAACCAACTGCTCGCAGGGTGGACCATGGGTGCTACAAATGACGATGACACAGGATTTGGGGGGGAGATGTTTACTTGTGAGTGGGGAACTGCTTAGGTAAGGCATGACTCGGGTATGGGTAACACCATGTGTTTCTGCTTATGGGTATGCTTGGGTATGTGTACGGGTTTGGATTTCCATACCCAAGGCAAAACCATACCTGTACCCACGGTGTTACAGGTATCACGGTACTGGTCCAACTGTCACAGGTTTTATCAAATGACTTTGTTGATCAACATCAACAACAACAACAATGGCTCGACGACAATGACAACTGCTACCAACACGCCCCCCTTGTTCTAAATGTGAGTGGGGGGTGTTTTTTCTACTAGGCAATGATGACATGCCCCCCTCATTCTAAATGCGAGTGGGGGGTGTTTTTTCTACTAGGCAACAATGACAACAACTACTACCAACATGCCCCCCTCATTCTAAATGTGAGTGGGGGGTGTTTTTTCTACTACGCAACAACAACAACAACTCCTACCAACATGCCCCCCTCGTTCTAAATGTGAGTGGGGGGTGTTTTTTCTACTAGACAACGACAACATGCCCCCCTTGTTCTAAATGCAAGTGGGGGGTGTTTTTTCTACTAGGCAACAACAACGACAATGGCCCCCTCTCATCAACAATGGCCCCCTCTAGTCAACAATGGCTGCAGCATCACCACTACCACCCCCTCTCACTCGCAAATGCAAGTGGGGGGTGGTTCTTCATCTGTTTCTCTCACAACGGCTGCCAAGTCATGACTACCACCCCCTCTCGCTCACAAACACGAGGTGGGGGTGTTTCTTAGTTTGTTAACTCACGACAGCCAGTACATCACCAGTACCACCCCCCCTCACTTGCAATTGTGAGTTGGGGGTGGTTCTTCATTGTATTTAGATATATTTAGAATTATAATAAATTATTAATGTCATACCCATGGGTTTTGACCAAAACCCCCCCATACCCATGGTAAAACTGCACCCGTAACCATAACGGGTATGGTGTTCACAGGTACGGGTACGGGTACACAAAGTTATACCCAGGGGTTACCCGAGTCATGCCCTATGCTTAGGTGGCAACAGTCATGTTGCATGCATAGGACAACAACAATAGGGTCCTGGCTCTTTTTTTTCTTCATTCTTTTTCATTAGCTTGTCATCCCCCCACTCACTCATAATGTGATGTGTGGCCACATTTTTTTAGTAAACATGTATTTAATTCTGCCTCCCTCATATTTAGGCAAGTTTAATACATATTGTTTCTTTGTACAAGGTGGCTCGTAGTTATCCTGAGTGAACATGAGCCTGTTTATTGAATGAGAAAACTATGTATGTATTGTTCTAATTAGCTTCCTGTACAACCAATGGACCTGTGGGCAAAATTTGAACATTTTACATACAAAAGCAACGGCCTGGGCCGGGCCAAGCCAAGGCCAAGCCCTGGTTGACAGCTTTGGCCTGGCCTGTGTGTTGAGAAAGCCAAAGCTGCCTCAAGCCAAGCCAAAGCCACAGCTTTCAGGCCAAGCTGGGCCGGAACAGCACTACTAGTGGTGAACCACCCTTGTACAAAACCTTTGGAGTTGACAATCAGAACATGAAGCATTTGTCTCGCTTATCCATCAATGGTCAGCCATCCTCCAAACCATCCAGTGTCCCCAACTCCAAAGCCCCCTCTCGTGAGGTAACTCCACCCATTGAGCTCCATGCCAATGGCAGTACCACCTATTCCAGCAAAGAGCAATTAACCATCGCTCGGCTTTCCATCCATGCCGTGTTGCAGTACTTGAAGAATATAGATGCAGCTGCTGCTTGTGTAAAAGCCAAATGTGCTGCTCCTTATCCTGTTACTATGTTACTATATTGATATCTACCTATGCTACATGAGTAGCTAAGGACAAACTAATAAGTAAGCCTCGATAGACCAAGTAAAAGTATGAGCAAATAAGTAAAGGGCACTAGTGGGGTAGCATCAAAACCTCGATGAGGAAAGCTTGCCACCACTGTGGTGCAAAATACACTGTGATGTGCAATGTGTCACTGTGATGTGCAATGTGTAGTAGTATAACATCATTAAATCAAAAACCAGCTCCCAAGGCAGTTACGCACTGAACTTGGCCCCAAATGCGATTGGCAAGACGAATTGACTGAGTATGCCATTCCAACGTGATGGAGTGTAAGTCACGAGACAGTTGAATAGAGGGGTGTAGGGAGGAATGTAGTGTACACTGCTTGAACCCCAGGAGTTTGAAGATGTCAGGGATCCAACTAGGTAGAAGGCAGTATGGTGTAGTGGCCATATGGCACTGTCATCAGAGAACAGGGACTTAGCTGCACTCATGAGGCATTGCACTATTTCACTAGGCAGTAGGCGCTTTTCAACCAAGTCATGGCACTTGAGTTCTGTGTATTCCAAAATGACTGAGAAGCTGAAGGACCATAGTTCTGCAAAGTAAGGGCATTCGACAAAGAGGTGGTGTTCGTCCTCCAGAGCATCATGACAGCCAAAATGGCATTGATAGGAGTTGATTTTGTGTTGGGAGTGGAGATGCATCGCTGTGGGGAGCTGTCCAGAACATGCGTAGAGTTGAACAAGTGCAGAATAGCAAGATAAGGAGCATAGGTAGGGATAGGTTGGGGGGGGGGTTGGGTCATAGACTGATCGTACTAAGTGCAGGCCATGATTGAGCTCAAGTTTGCGAGAGCTCTGATCTGAGAGCACACGATCAGTGAAACCTCTAATGTTTGACTCGATCCAGCCATCAATAGGGGTGAAATAGGTGAAGGGATCCATGAAGAAGGTGGGGAGAGGAGCATAATGTAAGTACGAGCGGATGTGTTGAGATTTAGAGGCGTAATAGTCTGCGGACACATTGAGAATAGAAGGAGTGGAAGACTCAGCTGAGTGGCCCCTTGTGTAGCGGATGACAGTCTGTCGAGTACTAATAAGATGAAGTATCCACTTATAATAGGAGCAGCCATTCATGTGACAAAGGCAAGCCTCAATATTAGCAGAGGTTTTGCTATCGTCGATCAGTCTAGTTGAGTTGAGATGGTCAGTATAAATCACTGCAGAGTTGTTATGAGAATCTGAGAGGATGAGACCGCCGATAATCCCAACAAGTTTGCCATGGAGGATTGAGACGTTGCAGCTGAGGAGCTTCATGACAATGGTATGTGGGCCTGTGATAGCGGATGTAACTGATTTGTCATCCAGAGGGCCTGCAGATGTGGGGATCATGGAGCCAT
The DNA here is from genome assembly GCA_026075535.2 of Tricholoma matsutake. Taxonomy (NCBI): domain Eukaryota; kingdom Fungi; phylum Basidiomycota; class Agaricomycetes; order Agaricales; family Tricholomataceae; genus Tricholoma; species Tricholoma matsutake. The sequence continues at coordinate 12,429,955 of AP026538.1, forward strand.
CCATTCCCCACAGTTGGGTGTCTCGGGATACTTCAGAGGGGGAAAATAAATTAGCTAACAATATAGATTGGATAAACTTCTCTGTGTTCTGCCATCTGATTGACTGTGAGAGCAGCAAGTCAGCAGGGCCAGAGTAAAATGCTCCAACTCGAGCTAGAGAGAGAAAGGTTTTGATTGTGTTCCAATTCTTCTTTTGGGCAAATGACCAGTTTCCGGGTGGAAGAGATCTGACACTAAAACTGGTGAGGTTCTGAGAGTCTACAGTCCAGCTGCCAATGTGATTTAGCATGTGAAAGCCCATGGAGAGGAGGGACCAAATAACATGGCCAGTCAGGCGTTCAGCTTGGGGGACAGATGGCTTAATTAGCGATACCGCATGTGAGATAGAACAGTGTCCCTCGAGTAGATGACTCTGATCGGTTGGTCGAAGACTGAGATTGATTTTTGACATTTGATTCTGTGCGATGATCCATGCAACCGGAATAGAACCTATGAAACAAGTGAACGACCTGTTCAATCCCTCATGATCCAAGGGGTAGACACATTTGTTGATTTGACACATCCAGTCAGCCAAGGTGATATGGGCCATCATTCTATAGGCCAGGATATGATGATTTAAATCCCATGCGAGACCATCAATGGCGATGCCAGCATTGATGTGAGCTAGAGAGGGGAAATCAAATCCGCCAAGTGCCAGGGGGAGGGTGGACAATGATGATGAGGGACAGAAGGGAAAGCCAAGAAAGGAGTGTACATATTTCATGATTCTTTGGTCCAGCCAAATCGCATCTGCTTGAAGAATTGGTTGGAGGGATAGTAGCACTCGACAATGGGAAATGATGTTCTGTGAAATGATCTTGTGCAGAAGTGTGAAGGGAGTGCGAAACATGAAAACTGGGAATGAGAAGAAGTCAATGATATCTGCGAGTTCCAAGTATCAGGTCCTGGGATCGTCAACTTGGGTGCATAGAAAACTGAACTCATTAGTAGAGACAGGTACCTCATGCTGTGTGATTGTCCAGGGGTCAACACCCTGAACATTGGTGATTGAGTGTAGAGGGAGGTGTATCTAGACAATTGAGAATATGTAAGGTTGTCTTTTCCCATGATGTCAGCCATCCATATAGGAATTGAAAGTGCTCCATGGCCAGTGCAAAATGCTGGAGGGCTGGGAAGGTAAGAGCTGCAATGTAGGAGTCATCAGTAGCCTCGGCCATAGAGAAACGTAGTGAGGCTGCATCATTGGGGAGATGAGGGTCACTTACCGATTTTGAGGTGCTTTGAATGATGATGCAGTCAGGGTCCGACGACCCTAAGTCATCCAGGTAGCGATGTCCAAGGCTGGTAGTGATGGTGGCCTTGAATGGAGACATCGGTCCACCCTGCTTGGTGACACCATTGACAATGATGGGATCAGTGATGCCAAACACTGTTTGAGGAAAGCATCGAGTTGAGGATTGGGCTGCACGATCCAGATCTGCCACTGCCCATGGTAAACTATAAGCAGTACATGCATCATAAAACCCTTGTGGGGCAAGATAATCAAAGCCTTTCATCTGGTCTCACTTCAGGAGATAGATGGGAGTCTTTGTGCGATGACTCCAAGTCTTCAGTCTGCTGAGAAAACTCATCAGATCACGAGTCTGTATGCCTGGCTGCATGGTGACTTGGGTCTCAGGAATAATACCCATCTGTGCAGCATAGGGTGAGAGCTTGAAGTTGAGCCAGGTCATAGGTGAGTTAGCTAGAAAGTTGGATATGAGGAGGCCTCTCCAATTGGACAAATCAGTTCGGATTCTGTGCTTGTGGAAATAGGTGAGGTGTGCATCTTTGTCTTTGATATCTCCAGGGAACCTCGCATTGATGATGGAGTAGTTATGAAGATCGAGAACGAGCTGAAGAACTTTGTCAGAAAGATTCTTGACACACCATTTTTCCCATCCATAAGGACCTGGTGAGGGTCGTGGGTTCCCTTTGCAAAGCATGGCACAAAAGTCTGCAAGTGTTGCGCCCATTGGCCAGAGAAAGGGATCATCCAAGATGCAGCTTTTGACTATCATGACCGAGGGAATATTGAGCCATGGTTTGGGCTTATCGGGAGGTGCTGGGTGGTTGTAGAGTTCGCCAGGCTTGGCATGTCCAGTCTATAAAGTGATTACGATCAGGGCATTGCTGCCACAAGTCAGTGCCACGGGTGTTTCTAAGGAACTCATTGTACAAGTGTCGAGCCAAGACATTGTCAGAAGCATGTTCAAAGGCAGCAACCATAGCATTGAGATCTCCAAAAAGAGACCATGACATCTTGGATTCCTGCACCATATCTGTCAGACAAGGCCAGAAATTGCTGGACAGATCATCTGCACCAGGGTCACAAGGAGCATAAACTGAGAAAATGCGATGAATGAACAGAGATGATAACAGAGATAATGAAGGAATAATGACATCAACACAAACAACACGACCCATCAGGGGTTTGTGATTGAGTGGAACACGAGCCACTATTTGTAGGTCCTTACTTATGGACACCTAATATGATTCCCCATTTAGCCAAATGTGAGGGGGCAGCACAAGGTACTGCCTTCTCCTCGAAGATCTCATAATTATGGATCAGGAGATTGGTGGCAGCATTTGTTTGGGTCTCAGTCTCTGAGAGTGTGAAGATGTGAGGGGATAGCTTCATAAGAAGTGGACCAATGAACGCCAGCTTGACTGGGCTCATCAGACCATTAGTGTTCAGCACACAAACAGAGAGTTCAGATTGCGCATGAGTGGGCAATGCCACAGTAGTATTAACCAGTAACAATAGCACAAGAAGAAGTAATAAATGACAAAATTTAATGGACAGAGGCAAGACATGAGACAAAGAGCACAGTGTTTTAGTACAATGCAAAGAGCAGGGAACAGCCAAGATTGGGGAAAGGACAGCCGGGTTGACCAATGGTTCACCCAAATGGCAGTCAGGTGACAAGACAGGGAGAGTGGATGGCTCTTCATAGTGAGGTGATGGGGCACGAGCAGGATCAAGAATATTCAAGAATGAGAAGGTGGGAAAACTGGGTGCTACATAAATGGGGCGACGAGCAATACCATGGGGTGACCGGCTCCTTCGTAGTGCCAGCCGAGCGTCGCATTCAGCCTTAAGCTTTGTGGTGCCGGTCTGAGTTGACAAAACCTCATCAGATTCATCACTGATATGTCAAGCGCCCACGTTAACAGCCGAAGTGAAAAAGGAATGAGAGGGGTCCAGACTCACCATATCCATATCCCCATTCAGAGCTGTGCTCAGAGCAGCAGGGCCCAGCGGATCAACAAAGGACAAAGGTGAGACCAAGCACAAGATGCAAGAAGATGACAGGCTACTTATCTTCCTCTTCTTAGCAGAATTGCCTGGTTCACTCGGAGGCAACAGGGATGGAAGAGATGTCACAATCGAAGGAGAGGGGGAGGCCAGAGGGGAGCTGTGGGATTGGGATGGAGCAGGAAGCGTAGGAGGAGAGGTGGCCAGGGGAGGGATAGACGAGGCAGAGGGAGAGGAGGAGGTAGGGAGGAGATGGACACAGGTGGTGTGGGTGCGGGAAGCAGGGGGTGGCCAACGACCGCTGCGAGTTGATCAGAAAACTTTGAGAGAAGCTTCCTCTTGTCAGCCAGAGAGTCTCCAAACTCATGTATTGCCTTATTGAACTCTTCCTTCTCCTTGCCAGTCAAGAACATGGCAGCTACATGCAGGCTGTTGATCCTGGACTCATCGTCACCAATCTGAGAGCATAGGAAGCCTTCCTGGCCCTGAATGAGAAGGGCTTGTTGCGTCTGACCAATGCAAAGGTTGAGGTTGGTGATGGTTTCATGCATCCTGGCTTGGTTTAAGGACATGTCCTCCTGCTGGCACCTGACCATTGTGACTTTGCCACGTAGCTCCTGAATCTGACAAGAAAGCGACGCGACAGTCCCACTGATCTGGGAAGTGCCCTTCACCACTTGGTCACCCAAAGAGTTCTTGTTGAGCGGATTGTCGTTGTAGTCCCATAGTAGGTGAGGTGCGGAGAGATGGTCACAGAAACATTTGTGGAAGGATTCGACACTGCAAAGGATTTTAGCAGTGTCAGCCCATGTAGCCATTGAGAAAATGATGAGGTCTGAGTTCAGTGGTGTAGAGCAAGTCTCAATTAACAAGTGCGGAACCATCTTTCTAATCCACTTTTCAAGGACTCCCTTGAGAAGGTCATAATCGCGAGCTCCCTTGACAACTAGCTCAAAAGGGTGAAGAATAGGACTTTCCTTGAGTGGCTCAATTCGAGCATGCTCCTTCGAGACCTTGGCTGGGACATTGATGAACTGCATGGCCATGAAACGATTGGCATCCGACGGCAGGAGGAACGTGATCTGTGGGCCTCTGAACAATGCAAAGATACTGGTGATCTTATAACCCTTCTTCTCGATGTGTGCTTTGATGAGAGGGAGGTGTTCAGGAGGGAAGGCTGATTGGTCAGTGACACCTGGATAAAGGTCAAGGAGATGACAGGATAGGCGCTTATCGCTCTTTCCCTTCTTGCTAGCGCTCCACCTAACCTCTAAATCTGGCCTGGACTCCTTAATGGCATCCATCACAATCTCTAGGAGATCCACACGAGGTACTGCCTCACCACAGGGTAAGATCTCAACATAGCATGCAGATGAGATGTTAGAGGCACAATCACTGAATGGTTGTACCTCTAGACCATACTGGGAGAATTCCTTGTAGCATGGGTCCACACTAAGATTGACAAGTAGGTCCTTCAAAGTGGTGGTTGGTGTCTTGTTTGAGGTGGGTACTACTCCATGCATGACAAGCTGGTGACCCTTTGGTAACATCGCTAGAGAGAAAGATGAATTGTCATTGTCCGAGCTGTGGTTGGAGTCTGGGGTGGTTGGTCTGGCAACACCTCTTTTCTTTGTGCATGGGGTGAATGGGGGTTTTAAGTTACTAGGAGTTGATGGAGGGGTTGTGGGACTAGGTGCAGCAAGATGAATATTCGCCATGTCTCATGGGATTGAGGGTCCTACCAAAAGGAGTTTTGCATGGGTAGGTTGGGTGATCGCATCAACAAGATGAGAAACAGATGGTTTGGGGAGTTGAAAAGCTGGCTATGGGGTTTAACAAGAGTTACAGGTGCAATTTAGAGTGTAGTTAGAGCTATGCAGTCACACAGAGCAACTTTTTTTACGAGATGGGGTGGGGTGGTTGTTGTTGTTGTTGTTGTTGTTGTTGTTGTTGAGTCACCCCAGATCAACAAACAACCATGTCACGACATCAAAAACAAACAAAGATGTGCATCATCTTCCAAATGCGCTTCCCGCTGAGAACTCACTTTCCAGTCATGCCTCCCCACTCTGATCCTGGCACTTTCCTCGGTTCCATGATGGCCAGGGAACGCTTTGTTTGTTTTGTCCCTGGACCAAACAGCCATTAGTTTATTGCGCTGCTGTTCACCATCTGCATTCCATGTTGGCTGGCGATGGCCCCCTCCTCTTTTTTTTTTCTTTCTTGTGGGCCATGATTCAGATTGATCGCCATTCCCAGGGATGGCCAGCGGCCACTCTCAGACCCAGCTTGCTCTCAAACCTTCAACATCAGCCAGCACCTGCTCCTTCTCATTGTGCTCTGTGTCCTCTTCATTCTCTGGGTTGAGACTCATGCCATTTTTCAGTGCACTCTCGGTGTCATGTTTGGCTCCTGCTCCTCCAACATCGATCTGGGCTCCCCTGCCCCTGCTGCTGCCTGTCATCATGGTGCCGACACATTGGATGTTGACCTCGAGGCTGGCATTATGCTGTTTCTGGGTGAGGTTGTGGATGGAAAGCAGCATGTCGTCCCCCACAAGATGTGAGTGGACTTTGTGTGGTGGTCTCTCCCTATGGCTGGTGTTCATGCTTGTTCATCCCTGTGCAGTGCCAGCCTGACCAACTCCCAGCTTGGGGACCTCTGCAAGTCGTTTTGCCTGCCGCACAGTGGGAACAAGATGGCCCTCATCGACTGCCTCCATGGATTTAGTGCTGACAGGGCAAAATAGGAAAGGTGCATGCCATCTCACCATGGGTTTCGCGCCAACTCTTGCTCATCCTCTAGCTGCCTGGTCTAGCCTTCTCCCTGGAGCACGCAAAGAACACAAAGGGCCACATTTGGGTGGCATTGCGAAGAAGAAGATGGTGCCAAAGCAGTCAATGCAACAGCGCGAGCTGCTGTTCACAACATTTGCAGCAGATGGCACCAAAGTTACCCACTGCCTGCCAACAGAGCATTCAAAGGACAACAGGATGGCGGAACAGAAGGAGCAGGTGCTGGAATGGGCGAGTGCTCTTCCTTGCTGCCGCTGCATCCTTGCTTACCAATGTCCTCAGGCCCATCAATTCGCTGCACAGCACTGCTACCGCCCTGATCGACCCCTTGGACACACTGTAAGGGGACTAGGGGGGTGCCCTGTGTGTTTTTCCTATTTTTTATGTTTGTCCCACATTTTTCCCCACCTCATTTCCTTCTATTCTTCATTTTCTATGATTTTTCCGGATTTTATTACTAATTTTCCCTTGCTATCATGTTTGTATATGTTGACACTTTTATATCTAGAGGCGGAGTACCCCTTCCGACACATACCCCTTGGTATGATGTCATTCGGCGGCCTTGATCCGCCTATCTCCGCCTTTTTCTATTTTTAGGTTATATTTGATTTTTGTCGTCTTCACATATACTGGGCATCAGCAAGGGGATCCTTAGAGTTTTCTCTTCGGATTTCCCTTTGCTAGGTGTGCCCCCAATCCCTGTATTATGTAGCATAATTTTAACTTCGGATTTCCCTTTGCTAGAGGCTTAGGTTGCCCTTATAGTAGAAAACTCTCCCCTAAGGCCCGAAAATCGCGAACGCGCTGCCCAAAATAGGCAGGTACGGACTGGACGACGCTTCCCAAAGCTCCACAGAGTCCCTACACACCGTTCCAGATACTCTCGCCTTTATCGCGCCGCCATTTTCGCCAAATGCACTCCCTAGCGACATGGACACATCAGAACGCTTCGACACGCTTGAAAGCGACGTTTCCGGAATGCACGCGCAAATCGACTCGCTTAAATCTACGATTGAAAACTTCGTTAGGACCCTCCAGGCTAACCCTACGACTAATAGTTCCCCCTTCACGACTCCAAGCGCACCCAACAACGACGTTTTGCCAAACGCGTCCACTAAGGAACGTGCCCAGATCAAACCGTCCCCCCCCGCCGAATTTAATGGTGCACGTGCGCAGGGACGTGCATTCCTTAATTCCTGTGAGTTATACATTAGTCTCCAGTCGCATCAATTCGTCGATGAGGCTGCAAAAATTTATTGGGCCTTCACATACATGAAATCTGAACGCGCCTATCTCTATGTGGACCGTATCCTACGTCAAACTAAAGAACTCGGTTCTCTACCTTTCTCCACTTGGGGTGACTTTCGAGCTGAGTTCGTACGCCACTTCTGCCCCCTCAATGAACGCCACCGAGCAGTGACACGACTTGAGTCATCCACTTACCACCAGGGACGTCGATCCGTGGACGACTATATCGATGAGTTCAAGGATTTGGTGGACATGGCAGGGTATGGGAGTGGGTTACCAGTAGTGGTGAAGTTCCGACGGGGGCTCAACCGAGAAATTCAGGACCAGATTGCACAGATGTTGGAAGGGTGCCCAGCGGATGATGATATCCTTGCTTGGTATGAAGCTGCTTCACTCTGTGATGAGAACCGACTCACAAATGCGGCATTTAATGCTGCATTCCGTGCTCCAACTACCACTCATACACCCTACACCTTCAATCGAAGCCTCCCCCACCCTAACCCCATTCCTGCTCATCAAACTCCCACACCAGCCGTCAATATCCCAGTACCAATGGATGTTGATGCAGCCTGCAGCCGTGCATGTAAGTTGGATCTCTGCTACCGTTGTGGGGAACCTGGACACAGGGCTGGAGCGTGTCCCCATCGTCAGGATATCCGCATGCTCACCCCTGAGGGACGAGACGAACTCCTGCAAGATTTGTTGGCACTTGTAGATGTTGAGGAAGCGAAGGATCAAGTTGCAGAGGAGGTTAAGCTGGAAGTTGTAGAGGAGCAGGATTTTCCTATTCGCAGCAAGTGAATCGTATGCCCTCACTGCCTGTCCATAACCGCTTTGAAGTCTTGTCAGTTGAATCCCTGGAGAATGAATCCATTTCTGTGACTGCTCCCCTCTCTGACCCTTCGAAGTTGGCTAAAGACGTACCTGCTCTCCCCATCTCTCCTTCTACTCCACGTCCCAAAATTAAATCATGGGAGCGTAAACTACCATGCAAGTATATTGTGGCATCCACTCCCTCTGCACATTCCGTAAACCTAGCCATCAAACTGCAGACGACCGACACTGGACAGATACTCGGTGTCTCTGCGCTCCTGGACTCTGGTGCGACTGGTCTCTTCATCGATTCCCATCTGGTACAACAACATCGTCTAAATACTCGCTCACTCTCACGTCCGATACCTGTATATAACGTGGATGGATCCCCAAATGAAGCTGGTGCCATCCGAGAGGTTGCAGACCTGGTTCTCCGTTACAAAGATCATAGTGAGCGTGCCCTTTTTGCTGTCACTCAATTAGGAAAGCAAAAGGCGATTTTGGGATATCCATGGCTTCGAGACCATAACCCAGAGGTCGACTGGCGCACCGGGGAGGTTACCATGAGCCGATGTCCATCCCGCTGTCGGACGTGTTTCACAGAAGCCAGGCAAGAACGTCGTGGACAGAAGGCGGCAATACAACGAACTCAGAAGTGTCGTGCTGGACCCCTGCCTATACCTGAAGTGGAATTGGAAGGGGTTCCTGATCTAATGCCGGACTCAGATGATGATGATGAGGACCCAGAGGAAGTGGAGGAGGGTGATCGGATCTTCTACACTGCGATTCGCTCATCGCATGAGGTGTGTGCCACATCGAACATATCCCAACGCCTCGCCGAGGCCTTCCACAAAAACAATGCTGCTAAATCCTCTACTAACTCCTTACTCCCTCATCTCCATGAGTTTGAAGACGTGTTCTCCAAGGAGTCATTCAACTCTCTTCCTGCGCGTAAGCCATGGGATCACGTGATTGAACTCACCCCCGGCGCAACCCCTTCATCCTGCAAGGTCTATCCTCTCTCTCCGGAGGAACAATGGCAGCTTGACCAGTTCATCGACGAGCACCTGGCCTCTGGACGTATTCAACCATCGAAGTCACCCATGGCCTCTCCCTTTTTCTTTGTCAAGAAGAAGGATGGCTCACTTCGACCGGTTCAAGACTACAGAAGACTCAACAACATCACGGTCAAAAATCGCTACCCACTACCCCTCATCTCCGAACTCGTAAACCAGCTCCGTGGAGCCCGATACTTCACCAAGCTCGATGTCCGTTGGGGCTATAATAATGTGAGGATAAAGGAGGGAGATGAGTGGAAGGCAGCCTTTCGTACCAACCGTGGTCTTTTTGAACCGCTTGTCATGTTCTTTGGCCTTACTAATAGCCCTGCCACCTTTCAGACCATGATGAACGACATCTTCCATGACCTCATCCTCGAAGGCGTTGTCTGCATCTATCTCGACAACATCCTCATCTGCACTCGCACGGTTGAAGAGCACCGTCGCATCACGCGCCTCGTCCTAGAGCGACTTCGACGGTACAAACTCTACCTTTGTCAGGACAAATGCGAGTTCGAAAGGACCAAGATCGAGTACCTTGGCCTGATTATCTCGGAGGGTCAAGTGGAGATGGATCCTATCAAGGTAAACGGGGTCACAGCTTGGCCGACGCCCACGAACAAGAAGGAGGTGCAGTCTTTCCTGGGCTTCATCAATTTTTATCGGTGTTTTATCAAGGATTTCTCACATCATGCACGACCGCTGTTCGACTTGACAGGAAAGGAGGCATGGAGGTGGGATAATGCACAACAGGAGGCGTTCGAAAAGCTTAAGGAGATGGTCACTTCCGCTCCAATCCTTACCTTTGCTGATGATTCGCGTCCTTTTCGTGTAGAAGCCGACAGTTCTGACTTTGCGACGGGCGCTGTGTTGTCTCAGCAGTCTCCGGAGGACCAGAAGTGGCATCCTGTTGCGTTCTACTCCAAAAGCCTTAGTGCTGTAGAGAGAAACTATGAGATCCATGACAAGGAGATGTTGGCGATAATGCGTGCGCTTGAGGAGTGGCGACACTTCCTCGAGGGTGCCCAACACAAGGTGGAAATTTGGACGGATCACAAGAACCTCGAGTACTTCATGACGGCCAAGAAATTGAACCATCGTCAAGCTCGTTGGTCCCTGTATCTATCTAGATTCGACTTCTCCTTGCACCACCGTCCGGGTCGCAGCATGGGGAAGACCGATGCCCTATCCCGACGTGCAGACCATGGGGATGGCAGCGGTGACAACCAAAACATTGTGCTGTTGCAGCCAGACCTGTTCACCATTCGGGCACTGGAAGGCATCGTACCTCAGGGTGAGGAGCGGGACATTCTACGTGACATTTGTTGCGCAAACCGTAGCGGTTTACATGAGGATGTTGTTGCCCGAGCTGTTAAAGAACTGAGGAAGGGATCGACCCTTTCCTTACGTGCGGCAGAGTGGGCTGAAAAGGAGGACTTGTTGTATTTCAGGGATCACATCTATGTTCCCAATGACCCAGACCTTCGCCGGTGCATCATATCCCAACACCATGACTCACAGATTGCTGGCCACCCCGGACGCTGGAAGACCTTGGAGCTCACCTCACGGAACTATTGGTGGCCACAAATGTCACGGCTCATTGGTCAGTATTGTCGCACTTGTGACCTTTGCTTACGCACCAAGGTCCCTCGTCGCAAGCCTATTGGTGAGCTACACCCTCTTCCTGTTCCAGAGAGTCGTTGGGATGTCGTCAGCGTCGACTTTGTGGTGGAATTGCCAGAGTCAAATGGGTTTGATGCGGTGATGTGCACAGTTGACTCAGTGGGAAAACGCGCTCACTTCATTCCCACTCACACCACTGTCAGTGCCCTGGGTGCCGCTCGACTCTACCTCCACCACGTGTGGAAATTACATGGACTTCCTGGTGCCTTCCTCTCGGATCGTGGCCCTCAGTTCATGGCAGAGTTCACTCGTGAGCTGTACCGACTCCTGGGGATCAAACTCCTCGCTTCAACTGCTTATCACCCACAAACTGATGGCCAGACAGAGTGAGTCAACCAGGAACTGGAGCAGTACATCTGCCTCTTTGTCAATGAACGCCAGGACGATTGGGATGATCTCCTTCCTTTGGCCGAGTTTGGGTACAACAACCATGTCCATGCTTCCACTCAACAGACCCCTTTCCTCTTAGACACTGGACGACATCCACGCATGGGATTTTAACCTCGCCAAACTCCCTCACACATCGAGACAGTGAATGAGTTCACAGAACGCATGAGGGATAGCTTGGAGGAGGCAAGGGCAGCCTTAGCAAAGGCGAAGGACGACATGGCGCGATTTTACAACCAGCGCCACTCCCCAACCCCTCAGTACAAGGTTGGTGATCGAGTTTATCTTGACTCCAGTGACATCTCCACTACACGTCCATCCAAGAAACTCACTCATCGCTTCTTGGGACCTTTCCCCATTGTCAAGTGCATTGGAACACATGCCTATCGTCTACGCCTCCCAGCCTCCATGTCCAGACTCCATCCCGTCTTCCATGTCGTCAAATTGCTTCCAGCTCCCCCAGATCCGTTCCCGGGACGCCATTCACACCCACCACCACCACCTACAGTGATCGAGGGAGAACCCCAATATGAAGTCGAGTCAATCTTGGACAGCCGTTTGCGTCAAGGAAAACTCCAGTATTTGGTACATTGGAAGGGTTATGGGTATGAGGAGAACTCATGGGTCGAAGAGTCTGACGTAAATGCCCCTCGGTTAATCAAGGAATTCCACCAACGGCACACTGCTGCACCGCGTCGCATTCAAGTCACGGACTTTGGTCATATACGATTTCGAATGCATCGGGGCGATGCATCTTAGAGAGGGGGTGATGTAAGGGGACTAGGGAAGTGCCCTGTGTGTTTTTCCTATTTTTTATGTTCGTCCCATATTTTTCCCCACCTCATTTCCTTCTATTCTTCATTTTCTATGATTTTTCCGGATTTTATTACTAATTTTCCCTTGCTATCATGTTTGTATATGTTGACACTTTTATATCTAGAGGCGGAGTACCCCTTCCGACACATACCCCTTGGTATGATGTCATTCGGCGGCCTTGATCCGCCTATCTCCGCCTTTTTCTATTTTTAGGTTATATTTGATTTTTGTCGTCTTCACATATACTGGGCATCAGCAAGGGGATCCTTAGAGTTTTCTCTTCGGATTTCCCTTTGCTAGGTGCGCCCCCAATCCCTGTATTATGTAGCATAATTTTAACTTCGGATTTCCCTTTGCTAGAGGCTTAGGTTGCCCTTATACACACCCCATTCAAAGATGTCTCGCTCGCATCAGAACAGGCTGGCAATGCGACTGCTGGCACTACAGTACATGCTTCTTTTCTCTATCTCCTCCTTTCCTGTCTTTGCCACCATTCAACACCCTTGATGACAGCTGCGGTCTCAGCCCTTGACAACAGCAAGGCCCTCAAAGTCTGCATCCATAGGACCAAGGCCCACCTGGCTGCCATCGCCCACGCCCTTGGGTGTGAGGGTGGTGGGTCCCTGCCTGCTGCCAGTGTCTTGTCTCCTGGCCCTGGTCTTGCAGCATTGTCTGCAGCCCCTCCTGTGGCAGTCATCACTGAGTCCCCCATGGCCCTGGCCTCACATGTTGTCCTGACAGTTGCAGGTGGTGAAAGCAACTTGGCCAACGATGCCCCCACAGCCCAGCCTCGCATGCTGCACCTTGGTGATGGGACCATCGACAGATGCAGATGTGCCCAACCCCCCTGTCATCTCTTTTGTTGATGACATCGCCCGTCTCAACTGCATATGGGATGACACCTCAATGGCCTGGAATCCAGTGGACTGTGTGCTTCACATCCATGATTGTCCAATCACACTTGTTTACTGGAAGGCCATCTATAGCTATGGGAAGAAAGGGCAGTGGAGGGGCACACGGAATAAATAGGCAGACTGGCAGGTATGTGGATGGCACCGAACTGCAGCACTCTGCTTACTGATCCACCCCCATGCAGCATGTCGTTGAGCACTATTGTGCGTTGTCGCCTGATGACTTCTGGGCCAAGTTCTCAACAGATGGCAAGCACCTGAGCTACACAACAATCACCAACTGTTTGCGTGCACAGCGGGCCTTGGCTGACAAGAGTACAGCTGAGCAGCCGAGGCAGGAGTATGGTGCCTCCTTTGAGAGCATCTTCAGCTATCGCCATGGATGCAGGCAGTGTGTGATGACCACTGATCAGAAGATAGCAGCAAATTACTGTGAGTTGCATCCTGAGTGAGCAGGCTGCATCCCCCGAGATCTCCTTGTTTTGATTTCATCCAGTACATACTTTCCTTGACTGTCTTTTGCTTGCTTCATCTATCTCTTACAATTTCTTACATTTGTTTAATGTTTGTGAATACAATAGCATTTGGCAGCTAGACAGTGTTACAACATGGTTTTCAGGAGCAGTGGCATGTTCTTCCACAAGCAAAGCATCTTTTCACTGGGGCACGTTGGAAGTTGAAGAAGCTCTCTCGAGTGTCTGTGGGATCATCATTCCATGAGATCAAGTACTTGACAATTGTCATGTGCAAGAACTCAGGGCTCCAGCTGCCCCACTCACAGATGCGACGGAGAGGCCGCCTGAGCTGCACTGACATCCACTGCACTCCACCGCGCCGAAAAGAGTGGGTTCCATAAGGTACAGGATCCACACCAATGTCAAGCAGATTGTTTTGGAACATCTCCAAGAAGTATTCTGAGGTCTTTTTTGAAAGGGCTCAGCCAGCACTGACACAGAAGATGACAAGATGGAACTATACCATTGGCTTATTGGCTTCAGCAACCCAGTCTCCAGAAGCCAGCTTGCAGAATATGTAGCCTTCTTTAATTCCAGTAACAACCAACCAGTCTGCATAGGCACAGACTGGGCAAAGGTGAGCAAGCTCCTCTGGCATGGGGTGAAGTACAAAGGGTGGGATCTATAGAAGTGAAGGAGAGCCCATGGTTGGCAGCCTGTTGTCTATGCATGCACCAAATTCTCACCTCCGAACTGGTTCGTCTTCCTAAATGGTAGGGACACCTTGAGCGTGTTACCCTCTTGGTTGATGCGGATGTCATGGCTCTGAATCTTGAGCACCTCATCGAAATGCAAGAGGCAGGTGAATGCAAGCATATAGGCCAGTGAGAGCACCCGACATGCTCGGCCACCTCCCCACTGCTTATTGGCAGCCGCCGTACCCTTTGTGCACCTGCCTGGAGCATAGGGCTTGATCTCCCAGTTCTCAGGTTGCCAGTTTAGATTGTAAAGAGACTTGAGTATTTTCTAGTATGGTTTTGTCAATGCATGTGAGATCATCCATGTGAGATCATCCAACAGAAATATGGCCTTACAGGTGTGATAGCGCATGAGCTGGTTGGCGTCTCACCTGCCTGAACCTGCATAATTGAAAAGGATCAGCACTAGATGGAGTGCAGACCACAACTCACTTTTTGGCGTCGCAAGCTCAACATGTACATCGACACCATCTCAGAGATGGAGGGGTTCCCAATCATTTTCTTGGATGACTCGCTCCATTGCCACGGCATGGACCCAAGCCCAAGAACATGTCCAAAGGCATATGTCATTGATGTCCTCATTTTCTGTGCATGGCTGTAGCTTGCACGCTCCTCAGTGCGAGGCTTTCTTTCACCATTGAGGCTGAGCTCATCACACCTAGGGACAATTGGTGAGCATTTTAATGTGACAGAGTTGGAACCAGCCCTACGTATGCATGCATGATCCATGCAGCAATGAAGTGGGCTGCATTGTCTCCAGGACTGAGTGAAAAGAATTCACCCTTCTGGACCAGCTTCTGTTTGATGAGGAACTCTTCACAGTTGGCCATCAAGCTAGAGAACACAATGAGCAGAGAGCCAATCCCATCAGGAGCTCTGAATATTTTACTGCCTGTAATCAGCATCCGTGGCATCAGAGACCCCCTTGGAAGCCTCTCCGATGGTGTTCAGCAGCTCATCAAGCTGCATTGCATCTTCAGCAACCCCAGAACCAGGCCCAGGAAGTGTCTCTTGCTCTCCCTCAAGGTCATCTTGCACATCAAATGTGCCCAGCTTCTCATTGCAGTTGGTGGGGTTGATACTCTCAAAGATGCCAGTGAGGTCAGGCCGTTGCTCTTTGTCAAATTTGGACATGTTAGGGGTCTACAGACAACAGTGAAGAGGGGACAAAGGATCTATTTATACATACCAATGTGAAACCAGCTACATGACGTGCAGAACACAAGGGGGCAGGGAGGGGGATTGAGTGAGCATGTTGCAGATCAAACAACAAGCGTGAAGATCAGTTTCAGGATTGAAATGAGAATAGCGTGCAACACTCACCAAAACATTCTCTTTGCTCAATTGAAGGGAGAGAAATACCTGTGATCAAAGGAAATGATCTCTTTGATCGCAACATGCAGTCAAGGAATGCCATATTTCACATAGAGATTTGACAGCTTGTCAGGAGACCTTGGAACACAACTCATCACCAGGGTGAGTCGTCGAGCATCAAGGGAGATGTATACAATGATGCCATATTTCACATAGAGATTTGACAGCTTATTGGGAGGCCTTGGAACACAACTTGTCACCAGGGCAAGTTGTCCAGGGAGACATACAATGTCACACCCCAAAACCAAGAGAGAAAAACCCATGAAAACATGAAAACATGGCCTTGGATCTTGCAAGGGCTTGCAGGAGTAACAACTCATCTCGCTGAGGGCAAATTGTTAGGGCGACATGCAACATCACACCCCCAGATAGTGAAGGAGAGAGCTTGACAGGGAAGATGTTAGGAAACCACCCCATTACCTAATAAAATAACATTTTTATTTTATTATGTCGAATTACGCTACATGATGCCAAATGATGCTACACTTTGATAGCGTGAGAATTTTATTTTGCACACATCAAAATGTACGTGCATGTACGAGTGCATTGGTAACAACAATGTACAATATATGTAACATAGTATATAAACCCTAAATATATGCCTAGGGGACCCCAGTTGTGTTCTCTTAGGTATTCCACCTATGTTTTCAGTGTGAAAGGCCTATCTCAACAAACTCACCTATTAATAACCCCTCGCATCAAAACCATCAATTCCCCAATCACGAGCGCAGATCCCACCCCCTTCTTGTAGAGAGAACCTGCATGGTCTTAGCTAGCAGATAGTGGGTGTCACCTTAACAGAAGAGGCCTTGAAGTCGACAAGAGTAAGGAGAAGCACAGGCGGCAAGTGCAGGAAGAGGGGAGTGGACAAGAAGGGGGAGCGAACAACAATGTCATGCCAGTGGTGGGAGAATGGACAGATGACGTGGGAGGATCCAGACAGTGGGCACCTGACCAGGACTCGGAGGAAGTGGCTGAGGAAATGCCTGCCAGGGACTGGAAAGTGAATTTTCTGGCCCACAATTGCTTTGTAGATTGTTTGGCGGGGGAAACGATGGGTTTGGTCACCATTGAAGCATTCAGAAATGCTTTCCACTGGCAGGGAAAGCTCTGGGGTCGCATTGAACCATCACAGATCAGAGAACCATTGCATGATGGCATCAGCATGTTTGGCTGCCACAGTGATCCTGTCAAACATAAATAAAATGGCGAGTGCATACCTCAAGTGTAGCCTCGAGCCCATTCTCTCACCAGCTCTCCATCCTACTGCCATGATCCAGCCCAAGCCCCCATTCATGTGAGTTCCCCCCTCCTTTCTCTCCCTTGGCAGTGCAGATCTATTTCACTTATCTGGTTGATGGCTGGCACTGCACATTGAACCTGTCAGGTGTGGTTAATTTGGGCTTGCATGCCTGCGGCGCAATGCAGAGAAGCGCGCTATGCGCAGTTTCTTTCCTTCTTGTGTGTTCTTGTCTCTGCTGTGTCTCTCATGGCCATTGTCAACACTTGGGTCCTGTGCGGGGTCTCCCAGGGAAGCCAGGGAATGTTGTGCGAGGCATCATGGGTGCCGGTTGCTGTGCCCTTGTTTGGCACCTTGTCATGATTACGTAATGGTGACCGGAAAGCGTGTTCGTGTTGTTGAAGGTTCACTTCCGTTGCTAAAAGTCAATCTGACTCAAAGCATCCAGATGATGCTATGGATCTTGACAACCAAGATCAGCTTCTCTCGGAGCCAGAATCTCCCATAGACCGAGTTACTGGAGAGTTCAAAGCTTCAGCAGGGGAAGACTGCGAGAACCAAACCCAAGGGGGTGTTGGGATGGGAATCCCGAACCAGATGTAGGGGGGGGGGGGGGGGGGTCCTGCCAGAGGCTGAATTTTTTTTTTTGACCATAGTGAAAATGACGCCGATAGGCATCGTTGAGTGCTATTTTGGTGTGGTTAGGGTCCTGGAACAACCAAATAGCATATATCACACATATTATCTATTACTACAAGTAGTATTCCACCAGAAGTTCGAACCAAGTATATATAAATTCAAAGTTAAAATGACTCTCGTAAGTAAGCTAGAACTTATACCACCCAGTGAGGATGCTGCCCACGAATACTGAGCACTGGTGGAAATTTAAATGGACCTCCTTGGCAACCTGGTCACTGACATCAGTCATCACTGTTCTCGACAGGCCAGAGATCTTATCGCCGTTATCGGGTTCGGTTCCTGCACCATCCGACTCGGAGTTGATACAAACATACTCGCGCTTCGAGATGTTGTCATCCCAGTGTTAGCTGCTGCAGGCTCACCGTCCTGGCTAGTTGGATTGTTGTGGATGATTGTGGTACCTGTCTCACGGCCCCGGCATTGTCATTGTCATTGTGTGATGCAAGGTATGAGCACCCCAGTTGCCTGCCTGTTCTGAGATGCAGGGCAGTAAAAGGTGGTTGCATGGGTGTAATGTGTACCTCACTCATAGTATCCCACTCCACAAGGGTCCGAGAAGCCTCCCATCTTATTTCCTGTTTAGACAGGGAGAAAGCGTGGCCGCATGGGCATTAATCGTCATAGGTAACAGCAGCTTGTAACCTACAGAAAAAACATTGTGATTAGTTAAAAGAGTCAGTGAATGAAAAAAACTTATTTTGTTTTGGACCTTGGGTGATGCAGGCTATGGTCTCGAATTTGCAAACCACATTTGAAGTGGCACATTTGTAGCCACGGGATTTGCTATTTAGCCAGGCCAAAGGGTGCGGCAGTGGTTGAAATGGCCAGTTACGAAGAAGATGGGATGGTGGGCATGATGGGGAGAGTGGGGAAGGATGCGACCACATCGTCGTTGGAAGGATCATGGGATTGTTTTCAAACAGCACGTGATCGAAACATACCATATATGGCAGGAGGGGGAGGTCTGGCGAGCTGTGAAAAAAAAAACCGACGTCATATGAAAAATTCCCGTCCCGCCACCCCCTTGACCAAACCGTCATCCTCGACCGCCGTCGTTCCTGTCGACAAAGCTGGAGGAAACTAAGCGGTTATCTACGCCAACCGCTGGAGGGCGTATGTAACGATCGTGACATAGCGGATATCCGGATCGATACCCGCCGGTCTCTCATCATCGTACTACACAGGATTTGCACAGGACTCTTTTCTTACTTACCTCCCATCTGATTATAACCCCTTCTTACCACCATTCCTTTGGCTACGATACAGCCTTTATCTTCTCCATAACTACCTTAGGCACTGCCTAATAGTACCCGACAGAACCTTCCTTTTATATCCTACTTTCTACAGGTATTTAAACTACGTTGTTTTGATACTCGTACTTCAGAATCCAGTTTCATTACCCACCTCTTAACCATCTCACTAAGCCACGACCAGAACGTGTGTCGAAACCGTAGCATTTGTCACCCTTTCGCCACAGCAAGTGACTTTGCCCAATTTGGAACTTGTGGAAAAAACGCTCAACGAGAGCTGGAGGCTGGTCTACCGTCTAGCACACATTACCTCCTCCTCCACCGTAATGGATAAAAGCCCCGGAACCATTGGGAAGTGAACCATTTATGAACACGTCCACCGAATAACAAGGAAGATCCCCCTGGGGATTAAGGACAGCATATACACCAGTGCCACCATCCTGATCATGCGGGTCGTAGTAGATCAAGAAGTGACTTGCAGCTGTCACAGCTGCTGCCAACGATGTCGCCATGACTCCATTCCCCATCTGTGGCCATAAATCCCCAACCAATCTCCCAACCTCCCCCCCAAACTCGATATGCTGAGCATTCCTTGACAACTGGCCCCCACCGTAAATCGACGTCGGATAGTACCCCACAGAGTCGTATGTATTCCCTGGACCCCCCTCCAAAAAGAGCCACCACTTCCCCTGAATCAACTTCCACTGGAGCCGGAACCCCCATCTCTGCTGCGGAGTGCTATAATTGGTCCATCCCCCGCCCAAATACCAGTGATTGTTAACCTGGACAAACCCGGGGCAGTCCAGATTATAGCAGCCTGCCGTCCCCGAGCTCCAGTGGATGTATGTCACGGCATTCGTTGTCCGGAAGCGTTGTGGATACACCGTCCATCCGCCCTCGAGTGTTTGAAGCGGAGAGCCGCCCGAGTATTTTTGATGACTGACAGAGTAGTCGCCGACGGGGAGCCACAACTCCATCCATGAATTTCCGCCATAGTTGATCACCGTCTGGTGGCCAGACGCAGATTTACGCTCGGGGTCCCAAGTCGCTTGTGGGACAAGTCCCCCCCGTGATTGCAATGTTGTGATGCTACCAGTGGGCTGCTTCGCGAAAAAGTGTTTCAATGTCGGGAACTGCGTCAGCCTATCCATAGCCAGTCTCGACATTGGGATCGCATGCATTGGGCAGGATATTGCATTCCCGAATTGGTCCTTCAGCCCGAGCTTCAGTGGCGAATCTGCACGTAAAATTGGCGGTTCATGACCGCCAGCAGGGGGTGTGAAGGGCATCGGAGGCTTCTCAATCTGTTTAATCCCCAAATTAAATACAGAAGGCTGCTCCGTGATTGCAATACAGTCCACATGCTGACCCTCGGAGATGAAAGAAGTGACGCTCGCATGCGCAGTCACACCGGCGTACATCTTCAAGACGTGTGACCTCATCTCCTCGAATGCTGCCTCGTTCTGCACTCCCTTGCCTGCGAAAGCGTCGAACGCGGTGGATGTCACTGCTCGGAAGAAGTCTTGGAAGGATACGAAGGATACATTGCCGGCTAGCCCCATGGTGAGGTTGATGGTTGTAAAAACAGGTAATGGGTTATTCATGCTTACCTGAGGTGTTGTCTGCAGATCGAACTGCACCCAGGAGAGCGAATAGCAGAGACGTACAATAAATTCGATAGCGATGCATTGTGAGATACGGAATTTGTATCTGGGGTGATGGGCGTTGGAAGAAATCAACAGAAGGTAACGAGTCACAGGAGGTTTCTTGACAGAAATATGATTGTCAGTATAACACTTTTAATGTGCGCCTGGTTCTGATACCTTCTATATCGATGGCAGCGATGCACAACGCCCGGCTTAAATCCCTAAAACACAGCCTGATAAAGTCTCATAACGGTAGCGTGATTGGCGGGCTTCGACATCGATATCAATCCTATGGTATCGATTTGTCGCGCTGGCTGTAGTGAGGTTCCCAGTAAAAATACTCACGCAGGAATTTCACAGGACAACACTGGTCACACTGGGTGCAAGGTTGAAGGCACAATACTATGAATACTGGCAAAATATCTCTTGGTGAGTATGAAGACAGTATTAAGAATACTTCTACAATACTGACACGATACCTCCCCAGAAGTATCTTGCTGTGCAGCCAGTGTCACTGGTACCACTGACTGACTCATCACGGACAGGCCTAATGTCAATCGAAGGGATGCCAGATGGTCCGTGATATTGTTATGGTAGCATGAGAGGAAGAATTACCATGGTGAAGTTCGAATCACAGGAAAGATCCCTGACGGGCCAATTTAATTACGTATCCGCAGTGGTTATCATACTAGATCAGCCGATACTACCCATCTCTTTGCTCCGATGCACCACCGTATCCAGGGCGCCCGTTTTGTGCAGCGACGCCCAAATCGGAGCATCCTATCTCTCTGCCATTGCACCCTAGTAGTGGCAGAGTGAAAAAGACGGATAGATAGGTTTGGGTTCTGGCTGACGACAGAGATGTGGTGGTGTATGTGCGTGACGTCCATCAAGCAATATCATTCGCTCCAATCGAGATGGACCCGGCGTCTGGTTGGTAGAGACGCTGGAGGAGCGTAGCGACGGTGGATTTCCCGGCACCTGAAGGACCGACGATGGCGACACATTCGCCTTCCGCAATCTGGAGGTTGATGTCCTTGAGAACGGGTGCGTTGGCGCGTTTTGGCAGGAGAATCCGATGTAATTGAATGTAATCGGGCCCCTGAACTCAGGACGCAGAATACCCTGGGACTTCTCGGCGTTTTTCGCGAGAAGCTTCAGCAACCCGGTCTCAAGGTGGGCTAAGGCTCCAACTGTTTAGTTTATGTATACTCCTCAAAGGCCAAGTATACATAAACAGTTGTCTAAATGGTATAACCATCTATATACTGTTTAATAAACAGATATACACTTGATATACACAGTTGAAATACTATTCAAAACTAGTTATCCAACACACCAGTGCACCCTCAAGGGTGACAGGATGACCAACCAAGGGGGTGGCAGAACAGGAATCCCAAACCATGGGTAGGGGGTTCCCACTGGACTCAGCAGCTGGAGGTTGAAAAAAAATATGACCCAGATGTAAGATAGCTCCAAATAGCCTCTAAATAGCATACATTATATTCTGTGATGGTAGATTAACAACTATAATACTACTTGTAAGTAGCATGTACTAGGACTAAGCCTGATCAGAAAATCATTCTTCCATCATACCGTAATGTAAACATTGCTATGTGAACTGTGTTTGAAGTATCAATCTGGGTCCAAAATATGAATAGCGACAGTGGGGTGAGCTGTGAAGCACAAACCTACCCAACACCAAGTTTTCAAATGCAAAATGCATCAACTGCTCATGTAGCAAATTCTACAGATGTTGATCTCGTCAGCCAGTTTTGAATACAGGAAGGTTCTAAGGCTGGAAAGATATGTTGAACTTGAGCATGTTGATGAGGTTTCCGCTATGCTGAGATCAGGATGAGGGATATGTAGGCAGTCATGGTGGTGGACTCAGAAGACATAACAATGTACATGGGATTGCCTTTTTGGATTGACAGCTTTGTTGACCTTTATATATTTGTATTGGGAGAGGATTGAAGAATTAGACCAAGGCTTTAGAATTATAGTGGCAATGCAAGGTGTTATAGGCCTGAGGCATCAATCCAAAACAGTGAATATTGGGCAGCATGGAACATCAGTTCACATCAGTGATGAATTTTTTGGGGGAAAAAATCGAAACATGACAGAGTATTACTATATATGGAAGGAGGGGTGAAAAAAAAAGGTGAGTGAATGTCGGTTTTTCCCATTCCACCACCCCCTTGTGACCAACATCCCATCATTTATTATTGCTGTTGAGCTCAATCATAATAGGTAACTGTGTAACCATCTATATACTGTATAACTACTGTGTACACCACCTTGAGGCCCAAGCCCTATACATAAACATAAACATATACAGTATAAACCATATAAGATAGTTATATAGATGGAACAGTGTTACAGTTGGAGCCTTAAGGTGGGCTCCAGGTGCTAGTGATTGTTTGCGTGCACTAGGACTGGTTCACCTGGGGTCAAATGAGGGGGAAGGATGTCGCTCGAAGCGCGGTGAGTTGCATCAGTAATGTCGGGGTCAACTACACAGCACTACATAGTGCTCCATAGCATCATAGTGTCATAGCATGGTTCTTTCATTCTGTAGACATCCATAGCACCCTACCTTGTTTACATAGTCACATACTTCCACTATGTAGTGCTATGTAGTGCTTCGTAGTGCTCTCTAGACAAGGCTCTATCAGCAAAAATCTATTATTAATCTTACAATTATTTTATGTTCAATATCTTCAAGACATTAAGAGTGAAACAAAAATCTATTCCACAATATTATACTACTACTTATTATACTACTACTACCTAACACACTTGTATTGTCTACTGAGAAGTTCATATCTGTCCATTAACAAAACTTACATGACCGACCTGGCACATTCCATGGAATGTGTGTTGTTGCAAATTGTGCAGCCCATGTCGAGGGTGCACCCACAAACTACCCTATGAGCAGTTGCTCATCGGCATGGGGGGCGGGTGCTGTGTCAATTGCCATCATTACATAGGCTGGGGATTGTCTTGTCTTTGGGTACCTGGTGCTGGTGTCATTGTTGAGAGCCACCGCTGTCATGATGAGGCATGCTGCAGGCTCCCAGGTGCTGGTTTTTTGGGGGGTTGGTTGTGATATAGTGCAGAGGTGGGTCCAGGTGGATGCTTACCTGGCTCTCCTGGCACTCGGCCACCATGATGCACGCTGCAAGTGGGAACTCGCAAGCATTGGGGCAGGAGCTGGGCCTCGTGGTGAACAGTTCCTATTTTGGGGAGGGTGAGCTGTGACATGGTAGGCAATGGGGTTCAGGTGGGTACTTACATGGCTCTCCTAGCACTGAGCCACCACTGATGCACGCCACGAGAGGGACCTTGCAGGCATGGGAGCAGGCGCTGGGCCTCGTCATCCCTGGTTTCAGGGGAGGTTAGCTGTGATGTGGCATGGCAATGGGTTCAAGTGGGGGCTTACCTGGCTCTCCTAGCACTGCTACTTGGTCTCCGAGACATAAATGAGCCCCACATCCCATTTGGATGGGGAGGGCCATAGATGGGGCATCATTTGGCATCGTCTTGCATCCACGTTTGTTGTTATGAGTAGCTTACATCCTAAAAAGATAAGTGAGGCAATATTTAGATGATAAGAACAAGAAACAAATATAAAAAAACAGCTTACCGAGGGCCCAAACAACATCTACTGTCATTTGGGCCTCCCTTGCATCCGAAATACCATGTTTGCCACATGGGCAACACTTTCGGCATGGCGAGTGGTGGTGGAGTGGTAGTAGTCCTGATGGAGAGAGGAAGGCGGCAGGATCTGATGAGACAATGACAGGGGAATGGACAGAAGGCTAAGCTTGATGGGAACACTGAGCTCGACAATTTTCTATGAAATTCAACATAGATGTGACTTGACATTAGGGCAGGGTTACTCAACTTAGCACAAAGATCAAAATGAGCTCTCAGAAATGTCATGCCGGTGATGCCGGCAACAATGGCAAGAAGTGTGGGAAACAATTTGGCCAGGCAGATTAGTTCCCATGGTTCTTTGTGGTGGAAAAGCGGTGGTTCCTAGAATCTAAAAGGGGTAAATGCTAGGTAGTGCTATATCGAGCACTGTCATCGTTATGGGCACTTATGGGCACTATGTCATTTGGTGTGTTTGCTATGTGTGCTATAGATTGCCATGGGAAAACTCCAACATTGCTGATGTGCATCATTGTCAAGCGGGAAGGGGACTACGAATACGACAACAAGAAGTAGGAGCTGTCATATATTTGTGCAGAAAGCATCAGGCAATTGTCCTTCTCTACTACCGCTACCTTCTCTCGAGCTTTGGGTACCCTATTAGACCTGCCACTTCACTACTTGACATACGAAGTTTACAATTGCAGCGCAAAATGAGCATGTATCTTCACTGTTGCAGATGGGTCCACACGACTGGTCAAATTATGTCACAGAGTGCGCCATTTTGCCTAGTAATTCCGATCATGGTACTGCTGTGTACATGCATCTCTTGGTCATTATTGTTCTCCTGTCCTCGTGCTGAGATCTCGTGGGTTTAGACAAGTCATGTGGAACTGCTGCACGCCTACAAATTTTGGACCACAAAGTTAGTAAGCATGTAGGTTGCAAATTGGTTGCAAAACCAAATTTTTGCAACCAATAGAAATGTCTGAATGCCTCATGGATTGCTAGTGTCTATTACAAATCTAGTCTAAGTAAACATACTAATGTTTCTGGGAGTGGATGCGACACGCTGGATTCCGTAGAAGAGAAAAACTGTGGGTTTCACTGGAAGAACAACTCTGCGGATTCCACCACTATCGAACTGGGAGTGAACTGAGTATGACTATGAGATACCCATATGAGAAGCAAGCCACAAGGCGCATCGTAGTCGTGATGAAGACTCACCCATGGACCATGTCAAGCCTTGGGGGAGCTTCTTGCCTGCTTCCTTTGCACTTTTGGGTTGAGCGGTAACATCTCAATATGAAGAGTGCCAAGGTAGTCTAAACAGCGCCAGTATTCCAAGAATGCCTGCGATCGCCACCGACTGAACTTCTTCACCATGTCTGGTGGCACTCCAAAACTCAGGTAAAAGGTGGTCCCTCCAATGCGAAAACAGTGTCCAGTGATTCTGGGGTATTTCTTATCGGTCGCATGGAGGATTTGGTTGACGCGTCTGATGAATTTCGACCTTGTGAGTGTGATTAGATTTCCATGCTCATCACGGTATGCGGCAATGGGGTGGTTGATGTCTAGCTTATTCTTGATGAAGTGCTTGTGAATGGCATGGATAGGATCGAGTGGAGCTTCCTGCTGAGGGACCCACACATCATTGCTCTGTGCCTTCTGAGTTTTTGACCAAGGTAGGTGAAGATTGCATGCGCTGTTATCCACTATGGATTCTGAAATGTGACTAAAGGTAGCGTGGCAATGGGGTTTGAATTTCGCGAGGTCCTGAGTGGGTGGGAGGAGTTCTCCACTGCGAATTTGGCAAAAGAAGGATAATAGGCATATTGCACATACACAGATATCAAGACCAGAGGTCCTGTTGAGACTGTTATTGAGGTCAGTGAGCATTGAGATAGTAACTGGTGCCCTCTTCAGATGGAATGAAGATGCAGGCCTCAGTTCCTCAATGCCCTTTATGACCCGCCTTAGCTTCTCGCCACCTTGCCATGAACTGGGTGCAGACCAGTTTGGACCAGTTTGGGATCGGACGAGTACTTTCCTATTCCAGTTGGATTCCAGTTTGTCCAGCCGGAATTTCTGGAATTTTTGGAATCCGGTGGAATTTTGTTTGTATGTAGTTTGCCCTATGCAGCACAATTCCAGAGACCACAGAAGGGGGGTACCTGCCTAGTAAGCACCCACAAACCTCTGTACTCGCACCACATCGCACTGCCACACCCAAACCCCCCCCCCCCCAAAAAAAAAGAAAAAACCCAGAAATCTAAACAGGGGACAACAGCGATGAACGACAACAAGCCACCCATCCCCAGCCTCACAAGCAACTGCTCATGGGGTGGATCGTGGGTGGAATGATGCCCAGGCACAGGGACAGGAGATGACAATGACACACCACCCACCCCCAGCCTCATGAGCAACTGCTCGTGGGGTGGATCACAGGTGGAACAACAACAATGACAAGCCACCCACCCCCAGCCTCACGAGCAACTGCTTGTGGGGTGGATCATGGGTGGAATGATGCCCAGGTGCAGGGATAGGAGATGACAATGCACTGCCCACCCCCAGCCTCATGAGCAACTGCTCATGGGGTGGATTGTGGGTGGAAGGACAGACAACAGCGGGGTCGCATCCCCTCCCCCTCCCCCACACTTTGTGTGGGGAGGGATTATTTTTGTACTTTTAATTATTTATTAGTATTGTGCCCCCCCTCCCCTGTTTTGTGTGGGGGAGGGATTTTTTTCCTCATGTTTTTACCTCCCCCCTCGCGTTCGGCATGAGGGGTTAGCTTTCTATGTATATAAATAAAACTCCCTCTTGCATCTTGTGAGAGGGAGGATTTTTTGTTTATGTATATAATCACAATCATCCCCACTCCCTCGCATTCAATGTGAGGGATGTGGTTAATTAAAAAAATTTGATCTTAACCACTTTGAAAAAGATTAGAGTGTCATGAATAAACATTATATTACTAACTAATAATTCTCCTGTGGCTCAACTGGTTAAGCACACATGTTTGGTTTGTCATGTGATCACTCTAATCAAGATGTCTTGAGTTCAATCTTACTCTGCACAAATATATTTTGTAGGCACTTTGACAACTTAAGACTTGAAATTTGACTATCCATTAGGGTATATACTCTAAGTTGAGCATCTGGAGTAACCAGAATCTGGTTGGAATAACTGGAATAACTGGACTCCAACTGGAATAACTGGACTCCTACCAGAATAGGTGGGGGAGGGTAAATTACAGGATTGGACTCACAGTCCACCCATCCTATGTAATTTTATTATATATTACACTAGTTATGTATTAGGGGACAGAGGCCTGGGGGATTATAATAGCAAAGTCTTGGGGGTTTATATACAGTACATAGTTGTGCATGTCTGTATTGTTTGCATCCATTTGTTTACAGTAAATGAACACATGAACACAGGTCAATCAAAGGTGGTACAACTTTTTTGATTTTATTTTTTGTGATCCCACCCATCACTTTCAGCACATGTTGGCCCAAACAATGCAATCATTGTTTGGGCCCTTCCATAAGTCTTTTGTTCATTTGTTCCTTTTATTCAACTGATCAAATACATTATTTGGTTTTTTAGGAGCTATTCTACTGCTAACAATGGGTGCCGATGCAAGTGAAACCATGAGTGTGCTAGGTAAGCCCCCCATAAACCTGCCATGTCACTGCTAACGACAAACTGCTCCAGCCTCCCCAACAACACAGCACCTGCATCTCCTGCTACAAGCCACTGCTTGCAGGGGAGATTATGGGTGCAAGGATGAGAATGAGAATAATGCAAGAACAACACAACAACAACAACAACAACAACAATGCAACAATGGTGACAACAACAATGATGACACAACAACAACAATGATGCAATGACAATGATGATGCAACAACAAGAACAATGATGCAATGACAATGACAACAATGATGCGATGATGATGATGACGATTGTAAGGGGACTAGGAGGGACTAGGGGGGGGTGCCCGTCATATTGGCGAGGCGTGTTGATTTGATCAACGGCTTGAGTTAATACTGGATCATTGAGAGGTCTGGCCATATGAGGTGGCAAGTCTTGCTCTCGTACATTCTCAGACTCAGGTTGTGGGATGGGGATGGCATCCCTAGTTGGATGCCCCTCCACTCTCAATACTGGTGTACTGGCTCGCAATGTTGTTTTCCAATCGCGGTATGCTCTGGCTAAGGATTTGAGTATGGCCATGTACACTGCGGTGTACTCATCCTTATCCAGTTCCTGGCCCGATACATTAATGATTGCCTGAATATTTCTAGCTGCTGTCTGAGATAAGGCTAGTCTATGCTGTGTGCTAGTCACGCCATGTGTCACCCATATACCAGCCTTGATACCTTCTTGTAAGATCCGCAAGGCATCTTTGAACTTGTCTCCTTTGTTGTTGGTCGACGCAGGGGTCTCGTTCATGCTATCTACTGTCTCCCACTCTCGGCTAGGAGATGAATCTGTTGAGATGTCCAGCGCAGCCATCTGACTGCTACGATCATGTTATGGTATTATTAGACGATGCCGAAGCCCTGGAGGGATGGGGTATAAAATTGGGGGTCAAGGCTCCTAGCGCTCGTCTCTCCCTTCCGGTATCGATGTTCACAAATGCAGGGTTCTTCCCCTTCGATGTCACTGGAATGGGTATCTGTGATGCTGACGAAGGGGTTGTATCGTGTTTGGGTATACAATTCGTGGTTTCAATCGAGCGGGTATCACTTGAGTGGCCAGAGTCTTCTGTTGGTGGTGACGTGGCAGTTCACGTCGCCGACTTTGGGGTGGTGGTAGGGTTCGTTACCAAACCCAATCCTCCCGGTGTCCCTAATCTCATTAACGGGGTATATTCTGTTGCCAAAGGGGTCTGTTGTGCTTCTGCCATTGTTGCTCTTTGAGATGGGGTAAAAGAAGTTGATGTGGAGGGAGTGCGGGGATAGATGATAGAGCTGGTAAAGCAAGTATAACTGGTATAGCTCAAAAAAATGTAAAGGTTCAGTCCTTTACGCACTCTTACTCACTACAGACACCCAGAGCTTGACCAAATGGTATTGCTGTAGGTATGGTAGTAGTGTAAGAAAGTTTTTGTTACCCAATACTAAACTGGTACCAAATAAGGAATGTGCCAGGGGTACAAGTAAGTATAAACAAGTTTCATTACAGCAATGGAGATGGATTGTTGGAGTGAAAGGAGCAAAGGGAAGGTTGGCGACAACCAGTGCATGGGGCAGTAAGGCCCACTCCCTGCATATGATGCTTCTGGCTTTTGCGAAAATGTCATGAACAGGTCAATGGGAAGAACACATGTTTCGAATGTGGGAAGGGCAAAGTCAAGTGCAAAAAAATGAAAGATGGTCATGGAGGGGACAAGCCAGAGAAGGGAAAGGGTGCAGCCAGAAGAAAAGTGAAGAAGGCTGGATCCTTGCGGAGGTTCATGAGAGAAGAAAAAGGGAAATCCAAGGGTAAGTACTATGTATCACCATACAAATAACCACTGAACATTGACTACAGCAACATATTCCTCCAACATTGAGATGGTTGACATCATGCATGAACACCCGCCCTCACCCTCTCCCTCACCCTCTCCCGCTCCCACTCCTGTTACTGCTGGGGAGCTCTGTGACTTCAACAACCGTATACAAGAACTGGAGCATCATCTGTACCATCAGGGTGATTGGCTCCATCAGAACTTCCCCAGAGTAATGGCCAACATACAGGAGAATATGGCCAGCTTGAGCAGGAGGATGGATGAGATGGAAGAGTACATGGGGTTCCACCCACAACCCCTTGTGTTGTACAATGGTGCAGGTGAGCTGCACTATCTTGGAGAGGGTCCAAGCTATAGGCAAAGGTATGGTATGGAGGTTGACGAAGATGAGCAGGATGCTGGGGCCAGCATTTGGGAGGATCACTGGCACAGGGCTGCTGCCACTGATGCTGATCTCATTATTATATGTGTCTATGAAGGATTGTGCAGGGGTGGCCATCAACAATGAAACATTTTAATGACTGTGATTGGGAGTGGGATCGGCAATGGCAGCAGAAGATTTTCACTCATGCATCAACAACCATCAAACCATCAGGTGCAGTGTAGGCTGTGAATGTCACAGAAAGCACCCCCATTTCTAGCCACTGTTGTTGTGCAGTCTCCTCCACATGCTTAACAAGGTTCTTTTCTGCTCAACTGTGAAAAATCAATAACATCATCGGCAGCGGCCATGGCCACAGCAACGGGAATGGCCATGGCAACAGGTTAACATACATTCACTTCATTTTCTCTGGTCCATTTTCTCCTGCTTGGCCTCAAGCACTGCCTTTTCCTCTGCAGCCATGCTTTCAAAAACCCTCTTGATGGCTGGCAGTCAGTTCTGGAATCATCCAGGTGTACTTGTGGATGCATCCTCAACACCTAACATATCTCTGATCTCTTTCCAAACTTGGTCCTGGTGTAAGCTCCAGATCACTTCTGACTGCTTCACTTTGAAGCTGTTTGACTTCCTTGAGGAGCCTTTTGTCATTCACCAGTTGTTCGAAAGCCAGTTTGTTACTTCCTGGCAATGTGATCAATAATACAACATTGAATGGGATAATAGCCCACCTTGGCACACATGCAACTCTCCTCTGGATCTATTGGGGTCATCTCAATTGATGCCCAGTAATTAAAGATGGTGGGGAGAATGTCAGTCTTGAGTATTTGCAATCGGGCAGCTTTTCATTCCTGAGATCGGAATCCATCTTTATAAGGCTCAATGATCTTCCACTCTTTGACTGTATATTGGCTCCCCTTCCTGTCCTGGGTTCTCTGATGGCTCAGGTGGCATTGGAGGGGATTGATGAGGAGGAAGGAATTGTCCTTGCCATTGTAGTGTTTGAAGATCCAGTTCAGTCCGGTTTTTTCCCATCTTGGGAAGAAACAGAGACTGCAACCGGTTCAATCAAATTCAAAATCTACTTAAAACTGGACTGAACCGCTTGAAACCAGTTCAGGGCGGTCCTATGCAGTCCAACTACCAGTTGCAGCCAGTTCGGGTACAACCGGCTGTCAATCGACTATAGTCAGTCAAAACCGATCATATGTAGTGTAGTTTAAAATGATAATACTACTATGAAATAAAACAAGATACAAAAATGTAAAATACAAAGAAGAAAACACCTCCCCCACTCATGTTTGGGCGAACGAGGGGAGAGGGTTGTGCATTGGTGTGCTGCCGGGCTGCCTGACCTTGCCATAGCATCCCATCTCCCCCTGTGAGCAGTGGCTCACAGGGGGGGTGGTGGTGCTGTGTCGCCATGGTGAGCACTCATTGTTGGGTTAGAGGTGGGTGGTGGGCGTTGGTGACATGGCAGTGGTGCCACATTGTCATCGTCATCAGGGTTGGCAGTGGGTGATGTGGCACCACTGCCATGTTGTCATCATTCACTGTCCCTTCCTTCTGTCATCCCTCATTGGTGGCTGCCAGCACCCGCAACCCACCCTACGAGCAGTGGCTCGCAGGGCTAGGTTGGATTCTGGATCATTTGTCATCCCCATTGTTGACTGCTGCAACATAGCGGCAGCATGGGTGGGTGCCGTCTTGGTGCCATCTTGTTGTTACAAGATAGTTAGATCATAAAAAAAGTGAAGAAAACATTAATATGGAACTTTAAAAACATTAAAAACATTACCTGGGCCCAAACGACATTGTTTGGGCCCTGTGGTTTGTTTGTGGCATTTGGTGGCATTATCCAATGTGGGGGACATGGGAGTAGCAGCGGGCATTGATGGAGCAGTGGTTGTAGAAGGAGGCAGAGGACAGGGGAGTGGTGGCAGCAGCATTGAGGGTTGATGTTGTTGTTGTGGGAATGGTGAACATAGTGGCACCACTTTTTTGTTTGGGTATGCAAACATGACCAAACAGTCTGTGCACAGCCTCAGAGTATATAAACCCACACTTTTTGTGCTCTTCTTTCCTTGGGCATGGTCCCATTATCCCTTTATATTAGTTACTATGTAAGTAGGTATAGTAAGGTATATAGTATGTATATAAACCAACTACAACCAGTTTTTATTGGTTTTAAATGAATATACAATCATTAGAACCATAACCGATCACCAGCGAAATCTGAGGCAACTGCAACCATAAAGTGACTGGACCACGGTTCAGTTCAGTTCAGTTGCAGTTTTTTTCTGGTTGCGTGAACCGGCCTTTCAAACACTATGCCACTGGCTTCACTTGTCATTTGGCATGAGGATAACACGAGGATATCACGAGGTCAATAGTACAATAAATAGTCCATCAACACAATTGATTCCCCTCAATCATCATGAGCCTGACAAGAGCTCCTTACAAGCAAAAGAGAATATCAAGGAACAATGCCACCCTGCATGAGGACAATCATGGTGCAGTGGATACTGTCACACATAAGGAAGTTGAGGTCAACATGAGACACAGACCAAAAACAAAGCATATTAAGGTTCCCTTGCCTCCAGTTACAGAAGAACGTGGTGAATCAAGTTCACTGGTATCCATGACAATCCAGGTCTTGCTCCAGAATGGGATATGCAAGAACCTCAGGTGGCCAATGAGCCGGTTCAGCCACAGATTGGCATGGTCAGTTTCTGACATTGATTGACTTACCGAGGCTCATGTACAAATAACAGAGGCAGCGAGACTATGTCTTGGAGTTTGTTGGATGAATAGATGAACTGCTGCAAGCATCCCTGTCTTGGCAGGCATGGTCAATCGACAAACAAGTTTGCAAGCACTGTTCATTCAATACACAGGCAATTTGGAGATGTGCCAATTGTTCGCTAGGAAGAATGCTTTGCCAAACATGTATGAGGGTAACACACAGGCAAAATCCCTTCCATCGCATTGAATCTTGGACTGGCACGCACTTTTGCAGGGCCAAGTTATGGGAGGTTGGCACATACCTGTTAGTTCAGCACCAGACAGATCAGCAGATTTGCAATGCTCTTCAGTTCCAAATGGAATATCTAGAAACATTTGAGGACATGAAGGATAAAGCAGAACAAGGGTCGGCCAATTGGGAAGGTGATGATCAGCATTGGCCTTCATCACATCAATCAGCATTGGCCCCATATCATGAGTTGGGATCAGCAACAGCAATGGCAGATGAAGTGGGGGACGATGATGCATTTTTTGATTCCCTTGATGAGCTTCTGATTCAAGCTCACGATACATATGTTGATGATAGCCTACAAGACTTGTTTGATGGCGATGACACACATGAAGTTGAACATGCTGATGAAGACATCCATGGGTTTGATCCATATTTGCCTAATGCTACTGAAACAGCTGAATGCATGAGGACTGATGCCACTCCCACTCCCACTCCCAATGCCGATGCCAATATGACATTCAGATTGCCCACTGCCAATGCCTTGAACAACAGTTACATCCGTGTGGTGCATACAAATGGAATACATCACTTGGCAATGGTTACCTGCCAGTGTCAAGGGGAGTACAGAATTCCCTTGGACCTGGTAAGCAGTAACTTGCTACCCACCAGCTTCAACAAAATACGCACTCTTTTCACCGTGCATGTCCTGGATCATTTTCAGCTCTGTAATCTGGAATTGAAGGCATCAGCCTACCAGTCTTACCAATTGATTCAGTGCATCACATTGCCAATGAGGCCTGCAGAAGTGGTCAACCTCTACCACAAGCTTCAGCACATGTCCCGCTTATGGCGTTGGATGAAAAGATTAATCAAAAAGATCTATTGAAACCTGAACCAGGATCACTTGCCAACTTCTGTCTGTAATTTACCCTCCCCCACCTATTCTGGTCAGAGTCCAGTTATTCTGGTTGGAGTCCAGTTATTCCGGTTGGAGTCCAATTATTCCAGTCAGATGTCGGAAATTTCCAGATGGCATTATAACCTCACCTAGATTATATGTGGATTATCACTCCCTCTCAGCTAGTATACTGGGCCCTAATGTGGAAAATCTATTACCTACATATGTAAACTACATTATTGAACTGAACCCAAGACTTGGTAGCTAGCTTAACATCAGTTCTGAGTGTCGATTTTAATGGGTTATGGCGGTTACGTGGGTCACGTGGGTCATATTAGGTTATACTGCATTACATAATTTTGTGACAGAGTCCAGTTATTCCGGTCAGAGTCCAGTTATTCCGATTGGAGTCCAGTTATTCTGGTCAGAGTCCAGTTATTCCGGTTATTCCAACCAGATTCTGGTTACTCCAGATGCTCAACTTAGAGTATATACCCTAATGGATAGTCAAATTTCAAGTCTTAAGTTGTCAAAGTGCCTACAAAATATATTTGTGCAGAGTAAGATTGAACTCAAGACATCTTGATTAGAGTGATCACATGACAAACCAAACATGTGTGCTTAACCAGTTGAGCCACAGGAGAATTATTAGTTAGTAATATAATGTTTATTCATGACACTCTAATTTTTTTCGAAGTAGTTAAGATCAAATTTTTTTAATTAACCACATCCCTCACATTGAATGCGAGGGAGTGGGGATAATTTTAATTATATACATAAACAAAAAATCCTCCCTCTCACAAGATGCAAGAGGCAGTTTTATTTATATACATAGAAAGCTAACCCCTCGCACCAAACGCGAGGGGGGAGGTGAAAACATGAAAAAAAAAATCCCTCCCCCATGCAAAACGGGGGAGGGGGGGGCACAATACTAATAAATAATTGAAAATACAAAAAAAAATCCCTCCCCACACGAAGTGCGGGGGAGGGGGAGGGGATGTGACCCCGCTGTTGTCTGTCCTTCCACCCACGATCCACCCCACGAGCAGTTGCTCGTGAGGCTGGGGGCGGGTGGTGCATTGTCGTCTCCTATCCCTGCAACCCCCCTTCTGGGGTCTCCTGGAATCCCTCTGCACCCTCCTAGCCCATGTTGACAGCCTCACATCCCATTTGAATGGGGAGGAGGGGATCGGGTGGGCGTGGGCGTGGGTTGCGCGTTTTTCGTCGTGGCAGGTCGTCCCCAGTAGTATACAACCTAAAAGGCAATAAATTACAATTAGTTAGTTTATAAAAACAAAAAGCAAATGAAAAAAACTCACATAGTGCCCAAACAATGCAATCTGTGTCGTTTGGGCCCGTGTTGGCTTGTTTGCGGGTGGTGGCGTTGTTACTAGTAGATTATAACCTAGAAAATTAAAAAAATGAGTTAGTTAGTTTATTAAAACAAAAACCAAACAAAAAAAACTTACATAGTGCCCAAACAACGCGATCTGCATTGTTTGGGCCCACGTTCCATCCAGTCGGCTCGTTTGAAGGTGGTGGTGATGGTGGCATTGGGCGTGGGAACGGTGGTGGTGGGTGCGCATGCAGTGGTGGTGGTAGAGTGGAGAGGAGGAGGAGGCGTTGGCGACAGTGGTGGTAGTGGTTGTGAGCTGGCAGTCATGTGTCATGTGTCATGCGTATGCATACTAATTATTCCGTTAATGGCTGTGATTAACTATGTACCTTGGTTGGGTAATAAAAGTATTAAATGTATACCAAAGAATAATTGCTTGGTAGCTCAGTGGTTAAGCATCCTGTTATGTATGCAGACCCAAGGTTGAGAGTTCAATTATTGATGTGTGTCGAACTTTTATTTGGGAAAGCACGTGCATTCCAGTTATTCCTGTTATTCCGGTTGTGATGAGTCCGGTCAGATTCTGTGGATTCCGGCTGTAAATTGGATCCTTATTCCGACCGGAATTGTGCTGCATAGGGAAAACTACATACAAAAAAAATCCCACCGGATTCCAGAAATTCTGGAAATTCCGGCTGGACAAACCGGAATCCAACTGGAATAGGTGGGGGAGTGTCAAGTACTCACTTCTGTCCAGCTTGTTCTCAACTAGGCATAAATATACCAGAAAATTGGAAGGACAATGAGAACCGGTGGGTGATTAAGCACCTGCTTTGTGCAGTGGTCTCTAAAATGATATTACACCTTAGATTTGTTTTTAAACATGTATTTGTGGCTGATGGCAGTTCCAAAGCTGACCATGTTTGGCAGAAAAACTCTGATACTGATATATGGCTATGGGATGGAGCTGGGATGGCCCCAAATCAGGCTGAATACAAGGAGTTTCTCCAAGATGCCATAGAATGATTAGCAGTAAGTACACTTCCCTCGCTGCTGCTGCTGCCATTGCTGCTGCTGTTCCTGTGCTGTGGCCATTCCTGCCCCCATTCCTGTGCCCACTCCCAATCTGATCTGATCTGTGCCCCTTTTGCAGAAGGCACCTTGCAAAAATGAATTCCTAGCCATTGTGAATGCTTTTCTGGCATTGAAGGCATGTGATAGGACTGGAGTAGCTGCCATTGCATGTGCACAACATGGATGTTATGCACCCAATGCATTGGTAGACTTGTTCCAGGGAAAACAGCAGAAGAATGTTGACTTTGCTTTCCTTCAAACCTGAAGACTACCAGGGTTGACCCTCAACAGGGAGTAATGCTGATTTACAACATTGTCTGCCAGTACATCATCTACCTTCTAGAGCACATTGGTCCACATCTTCCAGCTGACCTGACCATTGACCAGGCCATTGGGCTTATGCATGTACATGGTCACAAGGATGAATGCCTTTTTCGCTATGCTCCATCTTTCATTCCAGGCTCTGGCATCATAGCAGGAGAAATACTAGAGTCCCTGTGGTCATCTCTGAATTCCATTTCCCCAACAGTCAGGACCAGGGACCTTGCCATATCCAGCAGAAATGCTTGACGATCATACTATGGACTCAAATCACAAGAAAATGCTTGGCATGACCGCTATGCCGTGGGCAAAATCTCAAGAAGCCCTTGAGATCTCCACACAACTCAGCAAGCACCATGCTGACCTTACAGCATCATTTGGTCAACAGGCAGTTGAAAGATGGGAGGATGAAGTGACTGCAGCAGAATCGCTCAGGCTGACAGATGTTAAGGCCATGGATATCTATGCCACTTGGGGATCAGGAGTGGGAGTTGGAATGGCACTGGCATCAGCAATGGGAGCGGCACTGGCACCAGTTCAATCTGCGGTTGAGGAGTGGATTGATTTTGCAATCATCATTCAACAAATGCAGTAAGTACTGCCTAACATACTCATATATCACAACCCATTGTTGGCGTACACCAGGATTGAATTTCGAGACAAAGTCCGCCAACTTGGTACATCACCAAATGTTTCTGAGATGCAATCTGTTGAAAGGGAAAGGGAAGCTCTCACATCCCACATGGAAACCTTAACAGATTTACAAAATGCTGCCAATGTTGGCGACCATGACATTGCTCTGTCACAAATCAGCCATTACAATTTTGACAACTCTGATGACTTAGACCCTTCAGACAAAGACACACCTACAGCATTGGGGCCTTCACATCTTCCAGCTGACAGAAATGCTATTCCAGTCCAGGAGCAACAACTATACTTCCCATTTAATGGCCCTCTGGCAGAGGTGGAGATTCAGCTCAGGAAGAATCAGGCAAGCCGACTGCTGCATCGGCTGTGGGAGCTCATTGTGGACAAGTCATTTCAATATTCACACATTATTTGAGCAGCCCCGAGAAAGGTAGTTTGCACATGAGCATGAGCCACTGTCCAGGAGTTGGTTAACAAAACTTGCCCTGCATTCCTGAATGTATAACCATTGCCGAAGCAGATTGGTGGCACTGGATTGTAACACTGACACCTTAAATATGTCTCAGTGGTTAAAAAAGGATGACCTCAACACTAGCACAGCTATTCTGAACCCGAATATGCCAGGCTCCACTAATATTTGTCTGTCCTGGATTTGGCATAATTCTCACATTTGGACTGGTGTTACTGCCTTCCCCAATGCCGCTGCCACTGCCATACCCACTCCCGTAACTGCTCCTGGGACCATCCCTGCTCCTGGTCCCGCTGATCAATTCTGGGAATGTACACCTATTTTGTGGCTATTCATTTGGATTGCACTGAACTTCTTGGATAGTCAGGTGAGTACATTGGCTTCGCTCGCGGGCTCAGAGACATAGATGGAAGGAGGAATTTCTGCTGGTCACGTATGAAATGCAGTGGACTGTGCGGTATTTCATTTATCACAGTGAATGGTGGCAGTCAGCCTCGCACTCAGAGAATACCTTGCCTGGCCCCCTAGCCTATGCTAACCATCAGCAGGCTTTATGGCGTGAATTAGTGTTCAGGGCTGACACTGCATTTACATCAGCAAACATTGATTACATCTCCCCTCTATGACCCTCTATTCCATAAACTCGATCCTCTTGATCTCTAACCATGATCAACATGTCAAATAAATGTCTTTCAGTCTTCAACCCTTTTTCTTTACAATCAGGGCCAAAAGGTCCACTCCAAATGTGTACACAGCAGATTGTTTGGTATGCAGAGTCCTGTTTCCATCAAGTCCTGTTGCACATGCAAGGGGCAAATGTCTTATAGCAAAAATGGATGCAAAAGATTCTATATTGTGAACTTGTAAGCAGGATCCTTTATGAATCAAGTAAGAGATTCATCACTGAAAAATATTGCAGCTGTGCATCATGTCTCAAATCAGCTTTGCCACATCAATCAGCCTGGTTTTTGAGGTGCTGATCCTGCTTTGTTTGTTGGCTGACAGTCTTGCTGAGGTAAACTTTGACCACCTACCACTTGGATTCCATCCATCCCTCTTGGCCATGTTGGATGATGGTGATGCCCCCAAACTTACAAGCAGTCTAGTGCCCTGGATTGGTGGAGACATCATAGTGAACCGGCAGCAGACAGCATTATGGGCATTGACACCCTGGATCAGTGCCTTGATCACCATAAGCAGTACTTCACTGAGTATGACTCACCTGCTCCTGCTTCCAAAGCCATTCCCGCTCCTGCATCCAAAGCCATTCCTGCTCCCACATCCCAAGCCATTGCCATTCCCGCTCCCACTCCTGCTGCCGATTGCCAATCCTGCATCAACCTCTGGGGTCTCGTGAATGATATGCTGCATGAAACATGCAGTATGCTTCAGTTAATAGACAGCTGTGAATCATCGGCAGATGCTGCATTGAATGCCAATGTCAGGAAAGCAGCAGCATTACACCGAGTTCATGAGCTTGCCCTGCTGAAGGAGCTCCAGGCTGAACCACAGGCTTTGGCAACAGGATCAAAACCCCCTCAACGCACTGTGCAACCTTCAAGGCAAACAGTGGTAAGAAGACAATCGGAACTGGTGGCAGCAAATGCACAAGTGGAACTTGAGTGGCTGAAGTCCCTTCCCCCTGGCTGCTACAAGTGGATCTGGGGTGTCGACATCATGGAAAATGATGTTTTGGGTGCTAATGAGAAGACCAAGAGCAGGGGCAAACAACAGCATTCTGGGTATTGGTTGTCTCTGCCTGATGGTGCAAAGGGAAGAAAGGTGTGGTCAAGCACACCAATGGTCTCAACAGTTGCATCCAATGCCTATGGTCGACCACCCACGGTATCAGGCAATGGAGGAGACAATTCATCACCTCCAGCCCCACTCCCAGCCCCGCTGCTTCTCCTGCTCCCATCCCTGATGCCTTGCCTGATGCAGAAGCTGGCCAGCCCACTGCCTTGTTTGCTGCTATGGTTTGGCAAGGCAAAGATGATGCATCAAGTACAGATCAGCCCACTGCATTTCAGGCAGCCATGGCATGGCAAGGCAAAGATGATGCGTCAAGGGATGCTGATCAGCCCACCGCCTTTCAGGCAGCCATGGCATGGCAGGGTGACAATGATCAGTCATTGTCTTCTCCTACAGGTTCCCTGACTGGCTTTGATGCTGCTCCCTTTTATCTTTCCAATTCTACCTCCTCATCTCCAGCCTTCGACAGATGTGGCTGATGCCATCCTATCATCCTCAAATACAGCTGCTTTCCCCACTGCATCTGATGCTGCAGATGCCTTTCTGTCATCCTCAGAGACTGGATCTAATGGTGAATCCAATGCCGATGCCGATTCTGATGTAGAAAATTCCATTACCACATCACAGATAGAGAACCCCACTCCTTCTCATTTCACTTTGCCAACCTACCTTCCTGCGGACTTCACTCTGCTGATCTACACTCCTGGAGGCTTCAGTTATGTTGATGAGACTTGGTTGTCTAGCCCTGATGAGATGATGGACACTGACATTGAATAATGCATCATGTACATATATATAGTGTTGTGGGTAGTAGTACATTGTACATAGTAATATCATTGTTTTTGTGGTCCTGTCAAGCCCCAATGTCAGTGCTGCTTCCCCGTCCCAGTCCCGGTCCCCGCCCAAGTAAAGTAGTAATGTAGTCATTGGTTAATTAATAGAGTATGTACAAATATATAGTGAGTTCGACGGCATCCATTGAAACAGATAATACAATGTATACAGTCGATAGTCCCCATCCCCACTCCCATCCCCGTCCCCTGCAATTGCATTTCAAACATTACTAATGTCTGTACTATGTTCTTAATGCACGTCTATCTGTACAGTACAGCAAGTAAAGTAGTAATGTAGTCATTGATTAATTAATAGAGTATGTACAAATATATAGTGAGTTCAACGGTGTCCATTGAAACAGATAATACAATGTATACAGTCAATAGTATTCATAGGTTAATATTGACCATTCCCATGTCCATGCCCACAATGCCCTGGCTGTCCCCATGGCTGTCCCTGTGGCCATGTCTGTGCCCATTGCATTTCAAATGTTACTAATGTCTGTATTACATTCCTAATGCATATCTATTGTAAGGTATAATAATCAGCGTACAATGTAGTTGTTGGTTAATATAGTATAGTGATTTTATATAGTGAGTTTGACAGCATCCATTGAACCCGTATCATTCAATACAATGTATGCATTCGATAGGCCATATAATTCAATACAATGTAGCTTACCTATGTGGTCAATCAACTGGATGGTGTGCTACTCCCACCAATTGGCATCAAAGCTAAAAAGTCTGATGCATGGGGCTTCAATCACCCCATTCTAGCATGCCTTCTTTGCCCCATGAAGTATCTGAGCTGATTCGATGCTAACCCAGAGGAGTAGGTGTATTTGCGATTGTACTGTGTCAGAGGATACTCATTGATTGTCAGGTTCATGAAAAAACTCCAGGATGCCTCTGCCCTGGTAATCAGGAGGGACTTTCTCTACCCTAACAACAGTTTTGACCCTGATGATTGGGACTCAGGACTCCTTTGTAGCCCTCTACTTCTTCATGTATGTGAGATGATTAGCATGTGCTTGCTAGATGTGTCATTAGTGTTTTCTGATTTTTTTTAAACATATTTTCACATTGCCTTCTTCTGCGATGCATGATGAGCATGGACGCATGAAGACAACGGGAAGCCAGGTGAAACTCAATGGAATGGACTCTGTCAGTGCTACATCAATTGCTTATGCTGCACTTCAGGTACGATGTTCCTTTGAACTAATTTGTCTGGTCAGCTCTGTTGGTGCCTCTCTTCTGGTGAGGACTGGCGGCTCGATGATGGGAACTTTGACCACAAAAAGTTCTATTCCATGATTGTGGCACTCTTCACTCACCTTTCAAATCTTGACCATGGTTTCAACTGATGTCTTTTGTTTATTTAACATGTGTTCACTCACATGTATTTGTATGACCCATGTCAAACCAATTCAGAAGATTGTATATGACTTGAGCAACCTTAGTTAGTGAAGTAGACCCTTTCATTGAATACCTGGTTATACCAACATGAGTAAACCTTACCACATTGTCCAATATGATATTACTTTGTGTGGCCATCAATTTTACTGTGCTATACCTGTATATGTTGTTAGAGTATTACCAGGTAAGGTGGGGTCACATCTAGGTGGACCAGGTGGATCAGGTGGACCTTTTATGACCTTACCTAGCCGGGTATAGAAGCAACACTTTTGCTGATGCAGGTTACATAGTTGCTCTCAGATAGTTTATGAGGCAAGCATAGTAAGGGTTAGAATTATGACTGCTCGATCTCTTTCGAGAGTCCAGTGTTCGTCGTCATCGTCAAGTGGCGCATGTGGTGATGGGGCTCGCAACTGCTTCAGTGTTCGTGCTCCTCTTCCTCCATCTCAGGGAATATGGCCAGCCTGAGTGTTGGTGGGTGCAGTGATGGCATGATGGATGGTGTCATACTGGAAGCCATGGTTACAGCTTGTTATGAACTTCTCGGGAGGATGAAGTGAGGCAGGTTCTGCCTGCTGAGTCTCAGGATCTGGTAGATATGTAATTCTCGAGGTAACGAGCATCGTAGGTGGTCAGCTGCTCTCCGCAGGGGCTGCAAGGCCCATAGCCTGTTGGAAACTAATGAATGTAAATCCTCAGTCAGTGATACGAGACTGAGGGTGCACTATGTGTCCGAGAGAATGTGAACTACATGTGGCCAGAAAGATCACCTGCCAGAGGAGTGAATTCCAACAAGTAGGGTGGTGGTGGTAATGATAGAGGTGCAGATTTCTTGATATCAGAACAGATTGAAGAAAGATCGTATGCCAGTTCGTGCATGCCGTGCTGAATTTCATTGCCAGACATGGAAGTGTCGACCGCAAGTGCGGTATTTCGATGCATAGTGAGAGGAGAAAGTCAAAGTAAGAAGCAAAGGGACTGTCACTTCATATGATATACATAGTAATACTAACAGTGGCTTGTATACAGTTGAAAAATTCAGCCACAGGCTTGTTTGTTCGTATTAGCTATAATCTCCAGTCATGAAACTGCACGATTTTCTCGTGGAACACGCAAAGTTTCCATTTCCTCCTCCTAATGAAGATAGAACTGCGGGTACTACCGATATATCTAAATTTGAAGTCGCATTGCTCGAGAGAGAGTGGAAGGCTGGACATGCCGTGCGAGACGATGCTCTCGTTCAAAAGCTCTGCCAGACTCTCAAGGACATCCTTGGGGACGCCCCTTTAGCAGCTGGTGCTGAAAATTATCTCCTAGCAAGTTTTTTGCCTCAATTACAAGTCGATGAGCGTGGAAGAGAAGATAGAACATGGGCTACGAATCCAAGTGAAGCTCAGGTGGGTATTTAAATGAACTCTAGATCTTCATTCGGACTGAGGTCGGCACAGAGTCGGTCGTTGTTAGGCAAGGGGCTCTTCGAAGCCACACGCAGGTGTTTGGGAGAATATGATCAGTCTTACTTTGAACCTGCTAAAGAACAGTCGGTCGAAGGAGGCAGTTCCAAGGTTGACTACGATGCCCTAGTGAACGGTGAACCGAAGGCACTCTTAGAGGCAAAATCACCATCTGTCATGAAGAAAGTTGGTGAGTTGCTCCCGCCGCGTGGCATCGAGTTGAAATGGGTTTCCCGTCAATCTTTGGTGCCGAAAATTCTTTCTAAGGGGAGTGCGCTATTCCCTGTCCATTCAACATCTGTTTTAAAGTGATATGCAGGCCGCATTGTGCCTGGGCTTGAGACAGATGGAATGGCTGTTTCTTTCCTGCCACAATTATTGGATCGTGTGCCGGCTTGTGAGGGATGACGACCACCCTTATTTTGCGTACTCGCCAGAAATTACTATCAAAGACTCATCGGAACCTTTTCGAGCTTTCCTTGGTGCCATTTTATCCGTTGTCAAGGATGTTTCTGTCGAGCGTAGCGCATACAGTCCAGATATGGAACTTGATATTATCGAGGAAGAAGAAGACGAGGGTCCCTTACCTGAAGATGACATCGACGATGATTCTGGAGCGTATCAGGGTAGTTCAGGCGGAAGGGCCACCACCAGCCACCCAGTCACCCGTAGCCGTGAATATGGGACTACCGAGTCTGGGCTAATGGTTCATCTGTTCCTTGGCCGATATTTATCGCTTGGGTTGCTTATCTACTCTTAGGTTACTTCTTCTCCCCTAAATTCGCCTGAACATTTCCAAGTATGGGTGCATCTCTATAACATGTCGAACAATACGCTCGCTCTCCCTCAGTGCACTAAGAGCAGCAAACAGCGCCTATGGCTTACCCACTTTGTAGCATCGGGTTCGACTGGCAATGTCTGGCAATGTCGGTTTGATAACTGTGACGACTTGTTCGCTATCAAGGTTGTTGAAGTGCTATGCCCATCTGATGCAAGCAGCCGACAACGACTTCGTAACGAGTTTAACGTTTACCTTACCCTGGACAGGGCGTATCGCTCTGGTCAATTACGCGATCGCATTGCTCCGCGCTGCTATGGGGCATTTAAGGGCAATCGTGTGGATGTTCTCATCCTTGATTTATGTGAAAGCACTCTGAATCAATGGGGAGAGCTCACCGCTCCTGAGCGGTAAGCGATAGCAACCATGCCGAAGTAGTTGTTCTGATTGACGAAACACGATTTCCTGCAGATCCCAAGTATATAAGTTGGTACAGGATCTTCATCGTACTGGAATAGTACATGGAGACCTTGAACCCCGGAATATCGCGCGTGCTCGTGGAGGTGGGTTCTGTCTC
The DNA here is from genome assembly GCA_026075535.2 of Tricholoma matsutake. NCBI lineage: Eukaryota > Fungi > Basidiomycota > Agaricomycetes > Agaricales > Tricholomataceae > Tricholoma > Tricholoma matsutake. The sequence continues at coordinate 12,474,479 of AP026538.1, forward strand.
ATCGATTTTTCTGAGAGTAAGAGGCATATCTGCAAGGAGAGTAAGGTATGATACACAACCACTTCACTCTCTTGGTTGCTTACATGTAAATAAGGTCAGCGAACTGGGCACTCAAGCCGCTCGAGCCCAGAATCAAATGTGTTCCGAACTGCGAACATTGCGAATCTGTTTGGGGGAACGACAGCCCCTTCAAGCTGATCGTGTAAATTTGGGGTGAAGGGGACTCATTCATTACGATATCATCCCATTCCACCTAATTTAAAATAGTGATGGGTGTCTTCTGTTCCTTTCAGGATTTTCCTTCAGCTGTTTCACGTCTCGTGGACAGATCTTTGCTCCCGCCTGTCACATCAGACGGACCCCAATATAAATATGCGAGGGAGCGGACACGAGGAAAACATACTAATAGTACACCTAAGTAACCAGCAACCGTTTAGACTACAAATATACACAGGAATGGTGGCACAACCAGGCTGGATACTACCCTACATGTACTCTAGTAATTCATAGGACTCTAATGATGGCTATTTGATGCTCATAACACTTTGAGTTTGGAGATATTCCTTGGTGTGCCGAATAAGGAAATCTTTGATGAGGTACTGGAATTATGAAGGAGTGGTGGCACACCCAAGCCAGATACTACCCTACATGTACTCTAGCAATTCATTATTCATAGGACTCTAATGATGGCTATTTGATGCTCATAGCACTTTTGAGTTTGGAGATATTCCTTGGTGTTCCCAATAAGGAAATTTATGATGAGGTACTGGAATTATAAAGGAGTGGTGGCACACCCAGGCCGGATACTACCCTACATGTATTCTAGTAATACATAGGACTCTAATGAGTAATGATGGTCATTTGATGCTCATAACACTTTTCAGTTTTGAGATAATGTTTTGTACATGAAACAAGTCACATTATTTCCTGTCATAGCCCTATATATCATTCCGCAAACTATCACACCACCTCATACCAACTTCCAGAATTCTCCTCATGGTTATTATACCCTAGGAACACTGTTGAATCTTGTCCTACCCCTGGGGTCAGGCAATGCCCTCCAATTTTAAACTCCAACAGTAGTATAAGAAGTGGTAGTCGAAGTTATCTCACTCTACACTACTTTCTGACAATAGTTTAGGTGGGAAAAAATAATGGGAATATTAATGTAATCAAAGTCTCCAGAGTGAATTTTTTTTAAAAATTCATGCTGTTCTTCTAATGTTGATTGTTTACACATGATATCTCAAGACAAGCAACTTTTGAGAAAATCTGTTCTGGGAAAATCAATCACAAGCATAAAAAATAGCTATACCAGTGCTTATTCAAATATAATAAGTGTTGTGGAAGCCCAAGGAATGTGAAATGCCAAACACCATAATTTATAACCCAAAAAGGAAATCCAATATGATCGAGTCGTGCTAAGGTCGATGCATCTTTTACCTTGCCTGCCTAATCCAACACTTGCCCCACTGCAGATGGGCCATCGGCAGTCCCAACTGCAGCAGGTGCAGTGCCTAAACAATCTGCAGAAGATCAACACATCAAATTCTGAGAATTGTGACCCTTGCACCTCTTCAACAGCTGTATTGAAAATAGAGCTTGAACAGCAGTGTGCACAGGCTGATGACAATGCCCACAGACTACACAACAAAGCATGTGAAGCTCAGCATGCCAAGACCACCAGAGATCTTCTTCGACTTGAGAAATGCCAACTCACACATATGTCATGCATGCAAGCCAGTCGTGTTCTGAACCAGAAACAGCTTGCAGTTGCACGAGCACTGAAGAAAGCTGCCACTGGACCAGGAAATTTTTATATGAAGGAAAAAGGGGTCATCAAAGAGGACTGTCGAGAGATGCTGCAAGAGCTGCAGGTCTTGAATGTGCTGGTTGAAAAGGTTAATGCAGTAGTACATGCAGTTGCAAAAGGTTTCAGCCTCACTGTCAAGGATAATGTGAGTGCAAGGGCAATAGGTCGAATTACACAGGAGGGATGGGTTGCATCACAAATCCAGCTTGTACATGAAGTGGAAAATGCAAATGGTTAGTCTTTTTTTATTCATGTCAGTACAACATGGTAACAACTATAGTTCAGCCCTTACAATAAGTGGTGATTGGACAACCATAAAGCACCTGAATTATGAGTCAAAGCACATATCACTTCAAGTTCCTGACTACAAGTCAAACAGCTCACCCACCTCACCTAACAAAGGAGCACCTGTTACTCGCTTCTTTGGAAGTTCATCAGCACCTAACCATACCAGTGAAATGCAACTCAAAGGATGGAAAAAAGCATGAGATACCTACTATTCAACATACAATAACAGTCCACTTGGCTCTACTGCCTGTGCAAATCCTGTGGAGTTTGCATCATACTTTCTTGGACTGGATCTGTGTTTTGCGAATTCACGGGGAGAGGCTGATGCAAGGAACTGCTATGATCGAGCTCCTCCCTATCCTGATGGAAGAGAAGCAACACTCAATACAGGAGGCAGGTGGGTCCAAAGCATGGGAAGCTCTTCCAGACAGCAAGAAGGATCAACTAGATTATGAAACATATGAGCATGTATGTCGACATTTCAGTGAGAAACCATGCGAGTCATTAACAGCAGAGGAGCAACATGAAGTCCAGCTCTTCATCTGGGTGGGATGCTGGAAATGAACTCTGTAAAGGGTGGAGCACAAGCATTGGCTGAGTATTGGAAGACTGCTGGTGTTGTCAGACCCATCAAGCTTATGAATTGAGACAATGCTGCAGCAGCTGCAGCTGCTGGTCCCTCAGCCACACAAGCACGCACTCTTGATGTTTCAGCAGGTGGTGCTGTGAGGTTGACGCTGTTGGTTGGAATGTTGCTACACCACAAAGACAACAAGAAAGGACAACAAGATTCATTCCAAATTTTCTTTGAGCTTTGCCTGGGCTATGCAATTCGGTTCCCAGACACAAGTAACACCCACTTTCAGTCCCACTGCAATGCAGCCACTGAGCTCATTATACATCTCCCATTCTACCTCAAGTTCCTCCTCCTTGTCCATGACAAGAAGGAGAGGCAAAATTTCAACCACCTAGAAGTGAATGTCTTCAATGGCCTGAAAGATATACACACACTTACAGAACTCTGCATGCTTGCTCTGTATTCACCAGCCATCAGCCACCCATACATGTGCATGGTTTGAGGCTCAGGTAAGAGGCAGATGAATGCAGTTGAGCTTGGACCCTTGCATATGAAGGTACAAGTCCACTGCCATGCTATCATCAAAACTCCACAGCATCTGCTAGCATCGGATGTTGACTTCAAAACAGGTGCACTAGATGACAAACCCTGGGAATGGCCCGAGTTGTTCTATGCTGTCCAGAGAATGGCTGACTCACTTCCACATCCTGAACCCTGCCACATAGCATTTTTCAAAGCTGCACTTGAAACATGGGAACAGTTCTCTTCAGAATTTACAGATGGTGGGAAAATCTCTCAGCTGTCAGAAGCTGAGAGAGACCATCTGTTCATTCCTGCTACCAATGATCATAATGAGGGTGCTCTAGGAAGTTTGCAACAGACCTGGCAGCATGCACCAAACATGACAATAGGTCAATACAATGCTCAGATGCTGTACAAACAGAACAACACTAGTAGTTTTGTTCAAAGTGTGCTAGGGCCCCAAAGCCATAAATTTCTTAGACAAGAGGCTCAGAGAGTTGAGAGCAGTGGAGCAAAAAAACAGATGTGTGAGGAGCAAGCACAGCATGATCAGCAGGTGGTGGATGAGAAGAGAAAAGCAGATGTTGAGAGGAAGGGAAAACTAGACGCCCGAGAAGCACAAATTGACACAGTAACACCGATCCTTGATGTGGCAGAGCTGAAAGGGAAAATTAAACAGCTAACTAATTCCAACCTTACTTTACAGAAAAACTGGCATCGTCAATACAACATAGATGGGAAGATTCTGTCAAAAACGGGGATAGGAAAGATGAGGAAAGAGGATAAAATGATGCAACTGATTGTTGCTGTTGAGAGGTATAGAGTCATGGCTGGCATTATTGTTAACAATCTATCGGTGCTAGTTGATAGGCCATTGTGCATGTAGAAAATCAACCTAGTACAACAAGAGTGAACTCAGTCTCTGTATAAGTGACTGTATTAGTACTGTACCTAGTACAACAAGAGTGAACTATAAGTACAGTAAGTAATCGATCACTACTAAATAATAAGTCATTACTCACCTCAGTCTCTGTATAAGTGACTGAGGTGATCTGGTATCCATCTACTGTATATATACGAGTCAGGTTAGATAAAGAAGAATGGTATAAAGGTATCTGTGACACAGATACAAACATGTGCATCAAAGGGATGTGCTAAATATAGGACACACATCAATTAACATGCTGAGATCCATATTTGGCAATATGGTGTTTGCATGCGCCCATGGTGTCATTCTCAACACTCCTCCTCACTGTGAATACTCCTCCTCGCATGGAATTGAGTTAGCGGAGGCCGAGGAAGCCACATAGGTAAGTGAATTGTTTGACATCTAGTGCCTTTGTGAACATGTCTGCGACATTCTCATGGGTGTTGATGTATCTAAGTTGTAATTCATTTGATTGGACACGCTCACGAAGGACATGGTATTTGATGTCAACATGCTTAATGCGGTGATGATACTCAACCCGGGAAAACCACCAAAACAGCCAATGAGGCAACCAATGATATTTGCACAAGTCAGAGGAAGGGTGCTGTTAAGAACTGATCTGAAAGGGCTCGTCGGAATCCAGTCGGACCCGGCAGGTGTTTGAGAGCGGAAGATTGTCAGGGTGTAGCAGATTATGTGGATGGGTAACGAAAAGGACTTGGCTTCAGCTTGTAAGAAGCTGCGCCCTTCACCTTGTCTGGTGTCCTAATTTCGGGTAGAGGTTTTAGAGATAGGAGCGGGAGAGTGCGGGTAAATGTGGGAAGGAGTACAGAGGGACTTAGGTTAAGTTCAGATGAGACTAGAACTTCAGAGGGGAACTAGAGGTTGAGTCGAATGGAGTTCAGACTTTTAGAGGTCAGGAGTTGGAGTAGAAGGAGGTTTTAGATTGACAGGGTAAGGTCGAGTCTATGTCGATATACAAACTGAGGAATACAAAGCGAAACTAACTAAGCTTAAATACTAGAGTCCAGAACAAGAGCGGAACGGAAACAGAAACTGTGGCAGTGTCTCAACTACGTAGATAAATTGCCTAGTGGAGGCCGCACAGGAATCCGTAGTCGAATTTGCAAAACTAGACAGCAGCCTTGGAAGGCAGCCGTGGTTGCTGTACATGGTGGCCTGGTGCACAGCAGTGTGGGCAGTGCAAGGGGGCCGGAATGAAGGTGGTAGGAGTTGAGTTAGGAACAGCAGAAAAGATCGGAAGGTTGCGGGTTCCGAGCGGGTGAGGAATGGATCGTGACAGTATTTCCCCCTTAGTGCCGAGCCTACGAGGCATGTGAAGGTTCGAGTCCAAATGAGGAAGTTGGTTGACTCCCAAATGCGGCAATTGGTTGAAAAATTTTGTTGTTTTCCTTCTTCCATCACCTACACAAAATGTCCCCCCCAGCAGGCTCTGCTCAACTGAAATTGGCCGCAATGAAGGCTCAGTACAAACAGAGGGAGTGGGAGATGAAAGAACAGATGGAGCGGGAGGTGAGAGAATTGGAGGAGGCGGCAAGGGAGGAGGAACGTCAGGCGCAGGAGGTGCAGAAGGCATCAGAGGAGGCTGCAAAGGCAGAGGAGGCGCGCCAGGCAGCGGCGTGGAAAAAAGAGGCTTCAGCCGCAAAACGTGCGGAGAAGAAGCGGGTGGCTGTGGCTGCGGGTTTGGAGGATGAGGCCGAGGGGAGCAAGTCCCCAAAGAAGAAGAAGATTGCCACATCAAGGGCACAGGTGAGGTCAGAAGAACCGGCGAGTCCAGTGCGGGTGCAGGCCGCCTTGCCCTGCAAAAGGTGCGTGTTGGTTTTCTTTCAATGTTTTCGGACTGACAAGTGGCTTAGGTGCCAATATCAAAAAATTTCGTGCTTCAAGATGGGTGCGAAGGGACGTGTGTGCGATAACTGCATGCACGTTAAGCACAAGTGTGAGGAGGTCGTGTGGGAGGGGCAGGAGGCCCCAACAGTAAGAAAAGCGAGGTCCAGAGTGGGAACAGCGGGCCCGCCGGAAAACAGTGGAGAAGTGGCGGAGCTGCTATGGCAGCTGGTGAAGGTGGTGAGGAAAGGGTTTGGGGAGGTGGCGACAGCGGTGAGGGAGTCGATGGAGGAGATCTGGGATGCAATGGACCCAGAGTGGGAGGCGGACGAAAGTATCAAGGGGGAGAGTGACGAGGACGAGGAGGAAGTGGAGCGGGCAGTATGAGAGTCCCGATGGGAGAGGCGCGGGATCCGCCAGTCTGGAGATGACTGGGCAGGATTCCAAAGATATTTGGAAAAAAGGCGGGCAGACAACGTGGAGGAGGGCGAGGGTGAGGAAGAGGAGGATGAAGGCGGGGAAGGTGGAGAAGCGGAGGAAGGTGGTGAAGTTGGAGGAGAGGATGACGAAGATGGAGAGGGAGAAGCGGAGGTAGTGTAGGGATCCGGTCGGATCCAAAAAAAATTCTTTTTTCAATAAAGTTTGTTCTGAGTTTGGACTGAGTGAATAAGTAACGTGAATCGTCTTTAAGCGGGTAACGGTCCGATTTTCTGCAGGTAGCGGGTGTGAAAATCCGCAAGGAGTTCTTGGGCATGGTCAAGTTCTGTAACAGGTAGCCAGGAAGTCTCTTCATCGGTTCCCTGGTAACCTTCCCATCGGACGAGGTAGAGGATCTTGCAGCGATGTCGGTTGTCGACTTTGGTGTCGAGGACTTCAGCGATCTCATATTCGAGCTCGTCATTGATGGTGATCAGAGGAGGTGGAGGTTGTACTCGATTTGGAATTGTGTTCAGGGAGTGTATCTCTAGTTGAGAGACATGGAAAACAGGGTGAATAGCCCGCATGTGATCCGGGAGCCGCAGGGTGACTGAGTGAGTTCCCGGGGGGGCGATGATTTCAAAAGGACCGTGGTTCTTTTTGGAGAGTTTTTTGGAGGGACGGGTGGTGCGGATATTTTCCACAGTGACATAAGCGAAATCACCAATGTTGAAGTCAGGTGCGGGTGCCCGATGTTTATCCGCAGGACCTTGATAACGTTCTTGAGCGGCCATAAGTTGTTTCTGAAGTTCCTGGTGAAGGTCGTCTAAATCGATGACAAATTCGCAGGCACGCTGTGAAGCTAAGTTGCGCTCTGGAAAGACAGAAATGTTCGGGTGGTAACCTTTGTTGGCAAAGAAAGGTGATACGCCTGTAGAGGCGGAAGGAGCATTGTTGTAGGCAAATTCACCTAAGGGCAAGAGGTGAGACCAGTCGTCCTGCTGATAGTTGCAGAAGATCCGGAGGTACTGTTCCAAGGTCTGGTTAAGTCATTCTGTCTGACCATCACCTTGCGGATGATAACCGGAAGTGAAGTGGATCTGCATGTCAAGTGCTTTTCCGAGAGAGCAGAAAAAATGAGAGACGAACTCGGATCCCTGGTCGCAAGTGACGTGCGATGGAACACCATGCTTGGAGAAGATGTGGAGGACAAACAGGTTGGCTAGTTCTTGGGCTGTGATTTCATTGACAGTTGGAATGAAGATGCCCTGTTTGGTGAGGCGGTCAACGATGACTAGGATAGCAGTGTGACCAGCGGAGTCGGGTAGTTGTTCAATGAAATCCATGGAGATGGAATTCCAGGGTCGTTCCGGAACCAGAAGTTGCTTTAGGAACCTGTAGGGCCTGTGTCAAGGCGATTTGGATCGTTTGCAAGTCGTACAGGATTTTCAGAATTCCTGGATGAAGGTGCGGAGGTTTGGCCAGACGTATTCCCGGTGGACAAGCTGCTGGGTTTTGTTTTGTCCGAAGTGGCCAGAGAGGATATGATCATGTTTGTATTGGAGGACTTTGAGGCGGAGATCTGCAACGTCCGGAACATAAATCTGGTCGAAGTGGCGGAGAAGTCCTGCCTCATCTATGGTCCAGTTGGGGTCAACAGGTGTCGGGAGATGAACAGAAGATATAGGGTCAAGGGGAAGGGAGGTGTGGATGTCATTGTGGAGTTTCTCAACATCCATGATTACTGCTTGTCGAAGGATGGGTGTGGCGAGATAAGTGGCGCGGAGGGAAGAGGAGAGTTGTTCCTGTGTGAATACAGGTCAGAAGTTGGTCGGGTTTACAGAGGCGAAGTCGCTATTTCCCCCTTTGCGGTAGACGTCCCAATGTCTAGTGAGTGCATCTGGCTTGGCCCCTAGTTTCCCAGGGCGGAAGCAGATGACGAGATTGAACTGGGAAAGGTACTCAGACCAACGGGCCTGGCGGCGGGTGAGCAACTTGGTAGTGCTGAAGTACTCAAGATTTTTGTGGTCTGTGACCACATCAACCAGGTTTGTGGAACCCTCGAAGTACTGCCTCCAGTGTTTGAAGGCTTCAAAAATGGCCAAGAGTTCCTTGTCATGTGTGTTGTAATTTAGTTCAGCGGGATTGAAGGAGCAGGAATGAAAAGCGACCGGATGGATTTCTCCATCCACAGTGTAAACCGAAAGGATAGCAGCTAGGGCATAGTCGGAAATGTCTGTTTCGAGTACCATTTGTGAGTCGGGTACCCATTGGGTTAAGACGGGTGCATGAGTGAATTCTTGTTTGAGCCTCTCAAAGGTGTTGCAGCACTTCTTGTTGAAGTCCCAAGGTGCAGATTTCTGCGTCAAGCAGGTAAGTGGAATGACAATGTCTGAATAACCGTTAATGAAACAGCAGTAAAAATTGCAGAAGCCTAAGAAGGATTGGATGTCCTTAACTTTCCTAGGCTCGGGCCAGTCGAGCACAGTTTTGACTTTATCCTCGGACATCCGAAGTCCATCCGGTGAAAGGATGAAACCTAAATATTCAACGGTGTCTTTGTGGAACTCACATTTCTGTGGGGAGGCGTAAAGTCCATTTTTCCGGAGACAGCGGAGGACTTCTTTAACGTGAGTCCCATGCTGGGACTTGTCATCTGAATAGATCAGGATGTTGTCAAGGTACACGATGACACAAACATCCAGCATGTCGCTGAAGATGTCGTTCATAAAACGCTGGAACGCTGCGGGTGCATTAGTGAGTCCAAAGGGAACCACCAACCACTCGAAGGATCCGTAGCGGGTGCGGAAAGTAGTTCTCCATTCATCACTGTCCGCGATGCGGACTAGGTGATATGCGTGCCGCAAGTCTATCTTGGTGAACAAGCGGGCTTTTCGGGGAGAGTCAAGGAGGTCGGAAATGAGAGGAAGGGGATAGCGGTCTTTCTTCATAAGACGATTGAGTCCTCGGTAGTCGACACAAAGTTGGAGGCTACCGTCCTTCTTCTTGACGAACAGTATAGGAGCTCCATGCGGAGACTTAGAAGGACGGATGAAGCCTGAGCGGACGTTTTTGTCAATGAAGACTCGTAGGGCTTCTAATTCGGAGGGAGAGAGGGAGTACATGCGACCCAGAGGAGGGGGAGCATTATCCTCCGTCTCTATCTTGAGGTCGTAAGGACGATGTGGAGGAAGGGTGTCTGCCTTATTCTTATTAAAGACATCGGCGAATTCATGATACTCGGTGGGAATGTCAGATAAATCCGGCGGGGTTGAGGAATGGGTTGAGCGGGCAGATAACCCTTCTGGAGCAAAGGTCATCTGGAAGGCTACTGCCCCAGGGAGTTTGCTAGCATGCACATAAGCGGCAGCATTGATGAAAGAGATGTTGGGAGGTGTAAACTTAGGAGGAATGGGGGGTTCAGAAAATGCGGAGGATTCAAGGATTTCTACCAGAAGGTTCGGGGACAAAGGAGACGTCTGGGGTGCTGAACCTCTATGATCAGCAGAGCGGAAAGTGATTTGGCTTGAAGACCAGTCAATCAACGGATTGTATTGCTTCAGCCAGTTATGACCAAGTACTGCGGAACAGGAAGAGTCTAGCGAGGTTACATAAAATGACAGATTGGACATTTCACTGGTAGGAAAGGTGACCGGAAGTTGGGCGACTTGAGTTATGGTGGAGTTGCAAGATCCATCAAAGAGTCGTAAACTGATCGGGTTAATGGATTCCGTGCTGAGTTGGTTATTCAACACGAAAGAGGAGTCAAGAAAGCAGTGGGATGAACCGGAATCAATGAGGGTTCGGACAGGGGTGGAAAGGTCAGGAATAGTTAAGAGGATGATTAGGGAGTCAGGTTCGGAAAGAGCGGACGCATTGAGACGGACGTAGGCAGCCAAGTGGGTAAGGTCAATGCAACCCCCAGCCCCAATGGCTGTATCCTGAGGGTTGTGGACTATTTTTCCGAGTCCGCAGAATCGGGAATTACAGTGGATGCGCGGGCTTTTGCAGCTTTAGACTTCGGGCAGTTTCCTGCTACGTGCCCTTCTTCACCGCAGTAAAGGCAAAGTCTTTCCCGCATGCGACGTTCTCGTTCATCCGCAGTAAGTTTGCCATTCTTCCCCAACTTGTCGGAGATGGACGACTTGGAAGTGTTCTTTGTCATGGAGGGCTGCTGGTTGGAGGAGTTTCCCCGAGGGGAGCTCGACAAGGATTGATTGGTGGACTGGGAGGAACCTTTGGGGTTGTCCTTCTTGACAGGGTTAGAAGAATTCCCGGAATTCTTAGTTTCGAACCAGGTTTCATCTTCCTGCATCCAGTAGATATTGTCACAGTCCTGCACTTTCAAGTGCAGTCCTGCAAGGGTGTCGGGTTTACCACCCCGAAGGACTTCTATATGAAGTCGGAGCAGCAGACCGCAGAAATAGTGGTCATGGAGGGCTGCCTCATTCCAGTTGACCCTAGAAGCTAATTCCCAAAAGTCAACGTTATACTTTGTGATGCGACCACTTTTCTTCATTGCTAAATCGGAAAGAGCTTTTTCTGCATCCCCGAGTGGGTCGTGCGGGCTGAAGTTACTCTCTAGTTCGGCGAGAAAAGCCTCATAATCCCACATCCAGTGTGCGGAATTGGTCGGGTCATTAAGACCGGGCTCAAACCAGCTGAGAGCTGATCCCTTGAGATAAGAAAGGATAAATATGATCTTTTTCTCATCAGAAGAAAATACGTGCGGACGGTCACAGAAATGAAGGTTACACAAGACTAGGAAGTCTCTAAGTTTCTTTGGGTTGGAGCCATCGAAGGTGTCGGGGTCGCGAACTTTGATTTTCTCGGTCTTGGGTGCGTTATTTTGTCGGAGGGTGCGGATACTCTCCGAGAGGTTGTAAAGAACATCTATGAACCTATCCCCTGGATCAGGGTTTCCCCCCATGGGAGGTTGATCGTCAGGATCATTGGGATCAGGGTCACCCCCAGGGCCATCGGGTCCGCCAGGAGGTCCATCCTCTAGACCACAATCTTCCAACCCATAGGGTTCAGGCTGGTTGATGCCCCCTATGTACTCAAGGGGAGTTGTGGGTCGGGGATCTTCCAGATTCACAGGAGATTGTTGAGCTTGAGTAGACATGAGGTTTGCACTGATTGATGGGGCTCCGAAACCGATTTGTCGGAAAATGTTGGAAGGTCTGGAAGTTACTCTGAATGTTGAGGTGGGTTGTGGGCTAGGAAGTGTGGATCGCTGAATTGCAGAGATCCCTGGAATGGTACCGGCGTGCTGAGAGTTTCTGGTTGTGCGCTGGCGAGTTTCAGTTGGGGTCATAGGAGAAGAGACGAGTGAAGTGTGAGTTTGTATATACTGTTAAGAACTGATCCGAAAGGGCTCGTCGGAATCCGGTCGGACCTGGCAGGTGTTTGAGAGCGGAAGATTGTCGGGTCGTAGCGGATTATGCAGATGGGTAACAAAAAGGACTTGGCTTCAGCTTGTAAGAAGCTGTGCCCTTCACCTTGTCTGGTGTCCTAATTTCGGGTAGAGGTTTTAGAGATAGGAGCGGGAGAGTGCGGGTAAATGCGGGAAGGAGTACGGAGGGACTTAGGTTAAGTTCAGATGAGACTAGAACTTCAGAGGGGAACTAGAGGTTGAGTCGAATGGAGTTCAGACTTTTAGAGGTCAGGAGTTGGAGTAGAAGGAGGTTTTAGATTGACAGGGTAAGGTCGAGTCTATGTCAATATACAAACTGAGGAATACAAAGCAAAACTAACTAAGCTTAAATGCTAGAGTCCGGAACAAGAGCGGAATGGAAACGGAAACTGCAGCAGTGTCTCAACTGTGTAGATGAATTGCCTAGTGGAGGCCGCACAGGAATCCGTAGTCAAATTTGCAAAACTAGACAGCAGCCTTGGAAGGCAGCCGTGGTTGCTGTACATGGTGGCCTGGTGCACAGCAGTGTGGGCAGTGCAAGGGGGCCGGAACAAAGGCAGTAGGAGTTGAGTTAGGAACAGCGGAAAAGATCGGAAGGTTGCGGGTTCCGAGCGGGCGAGGAACAGATTGTGACAGGTGCGAGACGTTCCGAATGTTCGTGGTCCAACCTATGGGAGGACAACTAGTTGGTACTAGTCGTAAAGGTAGTTCTATAAGAGATGAAGGTGTTTGATGCAGTCCGATGGGGTATCGATCGATATCGAGGATGATCGACCAGATCAACGGCGAACAAGTTTTATCGTCGATGGTCAAAGTGTGAATTCTGAGGACCTTTCGATAGGTCGACAGTATAGGAAGGCTATAGCTGATGGCTATGAAGTGTTGGAATGGTTGCTAGTGCTAACGATCAGAGGATCAAAGGAAGATCGAGGACGAGGATGATCACAGAGGTTTCTCATCGATTGAGAAAACTTGTAGAAGCTTTAGATTGCTTTAGAGAATAGATCGGATTCTTAGAACTCTATACAAGGTGATAGGTGAAGACAATTTCTTGTTATTTCCAAGTAGATACTACAGAGTTTTATATGTTTTAAAAGAAACTTCCTAAAATGGTATAAGAAACATGTGTAGAACATGAGGCAAAAGATATGAGTTAAGGCATGAGGCCAAAAAGGAGACTGGAGTCCAAACAAGAAAGAGATATATCATATGATGAAAGAGTAATAAAGGGTATAGAACTAAAAAGAGACTGTCCTTTGTGTATAAACTGCACTAAGTCTCACAATAATCCGTCCAGTGGGTTCTGTATGCGATAGGGACCTGGAACAAGGCTGACTTACTATCAGCAGGTTTGAGCATGAGTTGGAATACTTCCTGGTGCATGGTATTCCACCATTTAGATAACAAGGGCAACACCCAATGTCGCTTGTAGTTTCTCAATATCGATCGATAATGCTTGATGATGGTTGACGATGTTCGATCGTGTTCGCGGTTGTTCGAAGTTGATCGGGGATGTTCGATGTTCATTTAGAGGGATCTTAGGGGCTTTAGAAGTAGTCCTAAGGTTGTGTGATGTGGTTTCTCGGTATGATCAATGTCGCTGGTGATGTTTCGACGTGGTCAATATGATATTGTGATCGATAGACTGGGTCATGCTGTGTCTGGGACATCATAGGAGTTACCCGATGTGATTAGAATGTGGTTAAAGTGGTGAATCGGCCTTTGAGCCGAGGAGACAACCTATCAGCGGGAATGAAGGAGAGGGTCTTCAGATAAGGTCTTGGTAGCAGAGTTATCACAGTAGATTATTGTTGGGGGTGATTGCTGATGATTGATGGAATGAAGTAATGTTCATAACCAGATACACTCCTTGGCTGTCTCAAAAGCAGCAACATACTCAGCTTCACAGGATGAAGTTGCAATGACCTTTTGTTTACGTGCTGTCCATGAGATGGCACCTGAACTGAGGGAGCATATATATCCACCTACACTGCGACGTGTATTGAGGCAGTTAGCCCAATCAGAATCACTAAATGCATGGAGGGATACAAGTTGATCACCACCAAGATGAAGTTGAAGGTCCCTGGTGCCTTTGATGTAATGAACTAGCCTAGTGGCTGCCTGCTAATGCACAAAGGAAAAACAATCAAGGTATTGCGAGAGTTTCTGGATGGCATAGGAAATATCGGGGCGTGTACTGATGGCTAAATAGAGTAGACAACCCACTAGTGACTGATAGGGGAGCTTGTTGAGTTGAGCCAGGTCCAGACATATAGATTGTCGATCTGCATGGCATAATTTGGTACCAGGCTCTAAAGGCACAGATACCAGATGGGCATCTTTTTGACCAAACTGTTTGACAATTTTGTCAATCAGTGCTGTCTGTGATAGGATGACAGTTCTGTTAGCCCTGTCCCAGGTGACAGCAACCCTGACAATAAAACGCGCTGTGCCCAACTTGGAAATTGTCCATACCTTCCTCATCTGATCCTTGAAGCATTCATTTTCACTCATGGAGTCTGCAATGGACAGATAGTCATCAACATGGATGGCTGCAATAATAGTCCCGGAGTCTGACTTGCGGTAGTACACACAGGATTCACAAGATAAGTGAGTGAACCCCCAATTGATCATTTGGCTGTTGAGGGTTTGATTCCATATCCATCCACTTTGTTTCATGCCATACAAACCGTGTTGTAGTTGCCAAACCCAGTCCTCTTTACCGGGTTCCTGAAATCCAGCAGGTTGTTCCATGTATTGCACTTTGTCATCCAGCAGTAACCCATAGAGGAATGCTGTTTTGACATCTATCTGTTGTGCATCCCAACCAAGGGACGCCACTAAATGAAGGAGTATCCTCCATGATTCCATGTGTGCAGTCGGTGAGGTAGTCTTAGTATAGTATTTGCCATAGATTTGTTCAAAACCCTTGAAAACCAGATGGACCTTCCACCTGACAGCCTTCCCAGTCTCATCACACTTAATATGGAAAACCGGTTTCCCTTTACGGATCCGCTTTCCTTGGGGAACGTCACCATGGGGAATCAGTTTGTAAACACCCATATCCTTCAAGGATTGAAGCTCATCTATGTATCCCTCTGTCCATTGATCTGCATCAACTGAGTTCTTAGCCTCCTCCCATGTTCGAGGATCGTCTTCAAATTGAAGTGATTCTGGATCAAAATCCCCCATCTCCGAGATCAGGGCCTGGAATTGATGCACGTGATCTCCAAGATCAAGGTTATTGAGTGATTGTTGGAGTTCCTCAATGACATCACAATCATGATCAATCGTGGAATCTGGTGGGCGATTGGTCCTGGCAGCCAATGTTGCTGCTTGTCGTTCTCATCGTGCTTCCTTAACTTGTGTGGCACTTTCCTGGGATGTTTTGACAGCAGCACCAGTTCTGGTAATAGTTGGACCACCACTGGGCTTTTTCTCAGTGGGAATGAATGTGTGTGAAGAGCGACGCGGGAGGGGTGTAAGTGATTGGACTTGTTGTACATCTGTATCATGAGAGCCCCTGTCTGGAGAGTCACAATCAACGACTGGGTCTTCATTGTCCTCATTATCCAGGGATAGGGGGCTGAAGTTTGATGTAGAGTCTTCAGTCTCAATCCCCCCATTTTCCATGGTAGGCATAGGCAGTGCCGGTGAGTGACCATCATGACTTTCGAGGAATCTAACGTGGTAGGAACTGTGGATTTTTTGTGTTGCACGGTCATAGCATCGATACAATTTCGATTTTGAATCGTACCCTACCAATATGCATTCAATGGAGCATTCAAAGATTTTAGGGTTGTCCTTCCTGGGGATAAGGACAAAGGCTTGGCAACCGATTTCTTTCAGGTAAGAATAGTCAGGCTTTCTTTCGTACCATAGTTCCCAAGGTGTGGTTCCTTTGAGGGAGCGAGTAGTGGTTTTTGCATGTAAATAGGAGGCTGTTAAATAGAATTTGTCCCATAAATATGCTGGTAATCCAGAGTAAATCTGCATTGTACAGGCCTTAGCCATGAGTGTCCTGTGCATACGTTCGACACGCCCAATGTGTGCAGAGGTATGGGGAGCGGTAAATCATTGTTCCGTTCCCCGAGTCTTCAACCAGGCCTCCATTTCATGCAACTTAAGCTCCCCATTATCAGTGATGTAGATTTCAACTTTAAGACCCATTTCAGTTTCTTGGGTGAGTTCCCAGGCTTTAAGTTTGGGAAAAGAATCATATTTGTTGCAAAGTGGTATTGACCAAGGGAAGGAGGTGTAGTCATCAACTATATGCATTACATATGAATTCCCGGTACGAGACTTCACTTCATGCAGTCCCGACAAATCAACCCATACTTTCTGCAACTTCCTTGTAGCCTTGTGACCAGGCCCCTCCTCACGTCTTTTTGGGACAGGCATCTTCGTCTGTTTTCCAAGCACACATGATTTGCACTTAGGTGGTTTTGGTGAATAAACAAGAGGTGCACCTGTGAATGTCCCCTTTTTGGCCATATCCCAGATGTATTGGTAGTTGGCATGGCCAAGACGGCGGTGCCATGTTTCCAAGTTTGGGGATTTGTGTACAGAAAAGGCATGGTCGACAGCGGCAGAGTGGAGGTTGAGTGAGTAGAGTTTCTTGGAGAGTCTGGATCCTCGTGCAACCAGTGCACCAGTGGACTTGTCCATAATCCAACACTCTGTGTTATCAAAGTGTGTGGCAACATTTGAGTCGTCGGCCAATACTCCTACGGAGATGAGTCGGACAGTTGAGTTTGGGATATAGAGTGTGTTACATAAGAGAATTGATGCGCCTCGGGCTATCTGGAGTTTGATATCCCTGACACCCATGGCGGCTATTGAGGAACCTCCCACCCCTCTAACGGTATGTGGTTGAGTCGGACGAAGGGTAAGGAAATCCGATCTGTCAGGTGAAATATGCAGTACTTTACACTCCCCCCCCCCCAGTCCGAGCGGACTCCGCTTGGACACACTTGGACACTCGGACTGTCCAAGGACTTCACTCAGACTCTGCTCAGACTCTGCTCAGACACTCAGACTGTCCGAGTTGTCTGAGTAAAGTCCAAGGACTGCACTCGGACTGCACTCGGACTTTGCTCGGACAACATCAATTGTGCATTTAGAGGGTGGTCGGCAACCCAAAACTGAGAGTTTTTCCCATGTATTCTGGCTGCATTGCCGAGCAGCCGGATTGGTCATTTTGTGACACATGTGTGACACCACAATCCTCACCATGCAAACTCGTAGCACCTCGCGAAGCCCCAGCAATGAAGCCCCACCGCTGCCATGTACTAATCGTGGTCGTAAAGTAGTTAATCCCACAACTGACCCTGCCAGGAAACCTGCAGAAAAGTGTCACTGGACGCCTGCAGAAGAAGAGCGCTTAATCTCATTTCTTGTGTCTAAGAAGTCTGAGGCTGGCGACGGTGGATCTTTCAAGCCAGTTACATGGACTGCTGCTGTCCAGGAGATGGTGAAGATCCCTCCTGTTAAGGGTCTTGCCAAGAATTCAACTGCATGTTCCTCAAAATATGGCCATGTATGTACTAATCTCGGCCGATCGCCACTCACTAACCATTTGGCAGCTCCGTACTCAATACAATATAGTTACCACTCTGAAAGGCCTTTCTGGGATAGGATGCAAGTATACCATGGAGTTGGGGATGAATATTGGTGTTGCAGAGCAGTCAGTGTGGAAGGAGTACATAACGGTGTGTTTCATAATTAATTACTATCCAGAATCTGATAAAAATTGATAGAAACATCCTGTGAGTGCTGTATTCGCACACAAGGGTTTCGCGCTCTATGATCTTATGTCCCCGCTCATGCCCAGCCTTGTGAAGGGCTGTAGCATCTATCGACCTGGACAAGGAACTCATGGCACCACAAACACGACACTCAGTGCACTCCCTCAAGATCCACCTGATGATAATGCTCTTGGCATCGACGACCCCCTCGAGAGACATGGAGATGGTATCCCTAGCGACGGATCTAATGGGGGGCATGCCTCTGATGGCATGAAGCGCGATGGTCTGAGGAAGGCATGGGTTCAGAGGCAGATGAAAGACCTAGGGTTTCCTTTGATTTAGAAGGAATGTCTTGCTAATCTTGTTTCAATTGACTGTAGCCATTATGTTGTATTTCTCCATATTCCTTGCATGATGTACTGTACATGTATAGTACAATGCCATGTACCTTTCAAATTTCAACACCTGTGACACCATGACTCGACAATATCATCCAGTACATGCTAGTTTTCTCCCCTTGCCTCAAGGACCTGTTGATATTGGATCCACATATGTTCTGCAATGTCATCCCTCCTCTTGTCAGCATCTTGCTTCTCAGCTTGCTTTGGTGGCCCCTCTGCCAGCTCTCCCTCTGTGCCTTCCTCACCTTGCAGATCTGATTCATCAAACAAAAACTCTTCAGCCTCTAACTCCTTGATACGATCCTCAATTTCACCAGGGTCATATTTCCGGATTACATTGTGTATCGCTGCAAGTGCAGCAGGAAGATGTGCTTGTACTGTGGGTGTGAGATGAGGATTGTGTTGCAGGATTTTAAACCGGTTCTTTAGGATACCAAACATCCTTTCAATTATATTTTGAGCTGATGCATGGCGAAGATTAAAGAGCTCCTGTGCATTGGTTGGGCTAATAATGAATAAGCATCATGGCAATATTTATAATGAAAGGCAACACACCGAAGATCTGCACGGCCCCATTCTGCCAGATGATACCACACACCTCGATATGGTATAAGAAGTGCATCGGCAACTGGGAATCCTGCATTGGCAAGATAGAATTTACCTGACTGGAGCCTTAAATCGGTTATACAGGAATCAAAGAACATTGTTGAATTGCTAACTGATCCCTCCCAACCAGTGGAGAGATATGTGAAGTTGTGATCAAAATCACATCCAGCAAGACAGTTTGTAGTGGTAAGCCCTTTGCGATCACATGCCAAGGCTCGCTCCTCTGCTGTACCAGAGCTAATATAGTGACTTCCATCCAGACAACCAATGGCATTCTCAAAGTAAGGATAAAACTTGGGGTTGTCAACAATGTAGGGAGAAGGGGGATCTGTGCTCCGTGGCTGGCAGACAAAGTCAGTGTAGAAGGGTTCAGATGAGAAGATCTAAAGCATCTTTGAAAAATATCTGATGCCCAGTAGGTATAGATGTGAATCTAGACAAGGATAACTTACTTTGATATTGTATCATTTGAACGTTGAAATCTTTCACCAGCATGGCGCACTGATATACCCGTGACAGATCTATACAAAAAAATGGCCAGCTGCTCCTCCAGAAGAATACCCCTAGAGTGTGATATTCCCATCTGTTGTAGGTAGGCAACCAAGAACTGAAACACTCCTTTGGATACACCTAGTTCACAACGGATATGCCCTGGGTGACCTTCCAGAAGCTCAAGGACCCATGCAGCCCCAGAAAGTGCTGATGTATGGTATGCTTCTTTATCATACAATGGAGCTGCAAATAGGATCAGAGCAACAATGATTGTATTCACAAATATGCCTAGAATTTGAATGAGTAGCCATTGTCTCTGAGTACGATCCATGATGATAAGATGAAGAATGTGTGACTATCAGTAATTGCCTATTTAAGTAGAGTGACAATATTTCAACTTCCGCCAAGTTTTGACATGGGAAAAATTATCAGTTTCGGGTTGCCGACCACCCTCTTATTTACAACTTTTAAAGTACTGACCAAGTAAAGTCGGAGTTCCAGTCTTAGAGAAAGTCTTATAAGTCTCACAAAATGATGTGTGCACAGCAGGAATTGAACCAACAGCCTTCTGGACTAGCAATCACATGACAACGAAACATACACACGCTACCACTTAAGCCAAGTAGTCATTTAAAGTTACATACATTATATCTATTTATTACTGAAATCTAATCTGTTATATATCATGAATAGATTATTAAATTGACCCCCTCTCATCTGTGCGAGGAGTAATTAATATGCGTAATTAATATGTATAATACTAAGCCCTCCCCTCACAAGCTCGAGGGGAGGGGGCTGTAACTATCAATTATAAAAATAAATTAAAAACACCCACCATGAGCAGTTGCTCGTGGTGGCATTTGTCTCTCCCCAGGTTGTCTCCTGGCTGTCTCGCTCTCCTGTCCCCATTCTTCTCCCCCCCGAACCACCCCACAAGCAGATGCTCGTAGGCGTGGGGCAGGTGTTGTCGTGGGTGTCCCCACTCTCATCGTCGTCTCCCTTCCCTCTCATCTCCCTTCCCTCTCGTCTCCTTCCCCCTTGTCTCTTCCCCCTCACCTTCCACCCTGCGAGCAGGGGCTCGCAGCAGTGGTGATGGTGGTGTCATCATTGTCATCATTGCCAGTAGTAGTTTGTAACTATAAAAAGTTAGGATCGAAAAATGAAATGAGGAAAGAAAAAAAAACTTACCTAGGACCCAAGACACGTTGACATCTCTTGGGTCTCCCCTAATCATTGTCGTTCCACCCATTGTCCACCCTATGAGCAGTGGCTTGTAGGGCTGGAGCGAGTGCTGTCGTTGTTCCATGCCATCGTCATCATTCCACCCACCATCCACCCCACAAGCAGTTGCTCATGAGGCTGGAGGTAGGTGGTGTGTCCTGCATGGTGGGCGTGAGTAGCCATTCTTGTTGAAGTTGCACCCATTCCCACCCTGTGAGCAGCTGCTTGCGGCAGTGGTTCTGAGTGCTCGTCGTCGTCGTTGTCATCAGCAGTACTAGATAATACCTAAAAAAGTTTGTTAGTAACAAAAACAAGAAAAAAAAACTTACCAACAGCCCAAGAGATGTCAAATGACGTCTCTTGGGCCTTTTCTTCATGTGCTTTGCCTTCCTTTTGTTGTTTCCCACTCGTCCCCTCATCATTCCATCTCCCAGTCCCAGTCCTCTCAAGTCGCCTCGTTGTGTTGTCGTTCCGTTTGGCCAAGTTGGCATCGCCATTGTCTTGCCATTTTGCAGTTGTACCCATTCCCACCCTGCAAGCAGTTGCTTGTGGCGGTGGTTCTGGGTCCTAGGGTGGTGGCTGTGTCAGCCGTTGTTGTGGATTTGAGGCTGTGGCATCGTTATAACATAGATAAAATCTATCATTAAGGAAAATTCAGTTAGTTAAACAAAACAACAGAAATCATGTAAAAAAAGATTTACAAGTGAGCCCAAACAATAATGCCGTTGTTTGGGCTCGTTCCCATTGTTGGTTATTTGGGTAGGAGGTAAGGAGGAGGCGGCACCGTTGCCAGCGTTGTTGATGATGTGGCTGTGTTGATTTGTCATCACAGCTGGGGCGGTACATAGAGAGATATAACTACCTATCTGTAATGAAGCTTTAGTCTAACTGTTATATTGCTGACTTAATTGTACTTTATCATGTGACTATGAGGGTTCAATCCCTGCGGTAGCCACTGATTGTTCATTCAATTATATAAGCAACTCGGACAGTCCTAGGACTGTCCAAGTGTCCAAGTGGAGTCTGCTCAGATTGGGGGGGGGAGTGTAAAGACCTCTGAAATATGTACAGTTGCACCAGAGTCGACAATAAAAGGATGCTCATCCAGTGAAAGGTGAGATTGACGGGTCTGAGTAAGTGGTTTGATGGTGAATGTGCCATCATTATGCATGGATGTATGTTGGTTCCAGTTGAGAGTCGTAGATGCCTCCTCCTCAACAACAATCCATCCCTTGTATTCAACCTCTTCTATGGAAGCAGTGGGAAGGGGATCACATGCAAGGCCAGCAAATTCCAGGCGGGAGGCGATGGGTGCAGGGGATTCAGAATTGACCATGACCGTGAAGGCATGTCTATTGACATCCTTTACCATAATTGGGATCCTGGAACTAGCAGTACCTGGTGCTTTCTTCTCGAGCACCAGCTTCCGTGTGGCTTTGGATTCATCAATGGTCTTCCCAGCCATACCGCCTCCAGGCTTGATGCAGTACTCTGTAGTATGCCCAGTTTTTTACAGACAGGATTCCCACAAGTGGGTGCATTAGGCGCTTTGTTTAGTTTGGTCCAAGCAGTAAGTGCAATGGTGGAGCGAGAATCATGATGCTGGTCATTCTCAAGGAGAGACTGTTCATTCTCCAGGAACATGTGGATGTCCTTTGACCCATATGGGGAACTGGCAGTCGAGGCAGCGATGTCGCAGGATATAATGGATCGTGCATGTGGGAAGTTGTCGCTAAGGGAATTAAGGAGGGCAATACAACAGAGTAGGTCGGCTTTTATGTCCCCCATGGCAAAAGCGCATTCAATGAGAGTGCAAATCCTTTCCGCTGTTTTGGGGAGTGGCACATCCTTTGAGCACTGGATGGAAAGTGCTTGCTGGAGCAATTGGACCTGGCAGACTGGGCCTTCCTTCTGATGATGATCTTGGAGAGTTTTCCAATTTACATCAGGGCCCTTCTTGATATCAAGGAATAGGTGCTCGGATGGGGAAACACTGGAAGCAAGAAAGGTGTACATGAGACATGAGTTAGCCACCCAGTTCACAAGAGCACGGGTTTCTGTAGATGTAGGTGGGGTAATATCACCGGTCACATATTCATAGAGTCCATTCAGCGAGAGGGCGATTGTGATTTCCTCACACCATTCTTTGTAATTAGACTTAAGTTTGTCCAACTTTCCCCCTGAGTACTGAACTGACAACTTGATGAGAGAAATAGAAGGTGGGTTTGTTTCCACAACCATAGTGTAGAAAGCAGCAGTGGTAATGGCAGGTGAGCGTCCAGTAGGGTGATGTCAAAGAAGACAAAGGGGAGGGAGATGGGTCAGGTAGTCTGATCCCATTAAGTTGTGATCCAAGATCTAAGTGATCTAGGGGTCCAATCAAAAATGGCATAGGTAAACGCTGAGTGGCTAGGAGATTTTCTACCATCGTCTAAATGCGATGGGAGTGGCCCATAACCTGTAGAAAATCAACCTAGTACAACAAGAGTGAACTCAGTCTCTGTATAAGTGACTGTATTAGTACTGTACCTAGTACAACAAGAGTGAACTATAAGTACAGTAAGTAATCGATCACTACTAAATAATAAGTCGTTACTCACCTCAGTCTCTGTATAAGTGACTGAGGTGATCTGGTATCCGTCTACTGTATATATACGAGTCAGGTTAGATAAAGAAGAATGGTATAAAGGTATCCGTGACACAGATACAAACATGCGCATCAAAGGGATGCACTAAATATAGGACACACATCAATTAATGTGCCAAGATCTGTATTTGGCAATACAGCATTTGCATGTGCTGATGGTGTCATTCTCAACAGTGCACAGTACCGGTGTTTTATTACAATGACATTGTAATAGATATCTAATAGATGTAGTATATAATATTGTTAATGATTGTTAATGATTGTAGATGGTACCACAACCAATTGTAATATATTGTTAATGGTACTGGCAGGCATTGTTAATCATTGTAAATGGTACTGGCACCCATTGTAATATATTGTTAATCATTGTAAATAGTGCTGGGGCCCATTGTTAATCATTGTAAATGGTACTGGGGCCTATTGCTAATTGTAAATAATATTGTTAACTGAACATCAGTCATCTAATTCAAATGGATCATAATTTTCATCCTTTTCAAGTTCAGTCACAATACAGCTCACATGGCATATGGTAGTGCAACATTTCAGATTTCACCTCCCACTGGTTTAATATGGAGTAATAACAGCTGTGCATATGGTTCTGTATTTACTATACATCAGGAAGATGACATTTTAGTTTTCAGATTTCAGTTGGTTTTCACACATTTCCAGGTTTTTGAATACTTGGAAACTTGGAAACTCAGAAACTTACTATAATAAGCATTTTTTCTTGGGTGCACTTTGTTTCTAGAGGTTTCATACAGTTTCAGAGGTTTCCAGATAATGCTTGCTAGTGAGGTTTCCAGAAAAAGTGACTTAAGTTTCCAGGTATTCAAGGATCCAAGGTTTTCTGATGTTTTTCAAGGTTTTTGAGGTTGAGAAACCTCTGGAAATATTTTTGTCAACTTACTGATATATTATACTCACTTTGGAGGAATAATCCAACACACTGGAAACAATCCTTTTGTAGCATGAACTGTAACTTGCTAGAAGAGATCTGTAATTGATTTAATGATCACTCTTATAATCAAACTTCATTAGAATCTGTTAGAGACACATTTAGAATGGCTTTAGATGATTTACAATTGGCTGGCCTACACTGGGGCAGATATACATCTGTGGTCAGGCTCTTAGAGTACATGTTTAAAGCACCTACAGAGATGGTGTCTTCCCAGCTTACCTGCAGGGAGGGACATTCTATGATCCATAGCCAATACCACTCTATTTGTTCATATGTTTTATCTGCTGGCACAAATCCTTATGTATCATTGCAATGTCATGGCTTGCCACCAACTCATTATCCAGGCCAACCCACACCATGCAGAAGAAGTCCATAGACAACTCTTGGCCTTGCCCATCAATGCTTCAACAGATTATCCTCTACCATGAACAGAGCAAGGCTGTGATGAAAACTTATGAAGGATAGAAGAGTTTTGCAGGAGAGAGCTGACTGACTTTGACGAGTGCATCCTTCATCCATTGTCAGTGATGTATCAGTGTCAATTCCTATAGTCACTTCAAAATCTTTTATGTTGCACTTGGTGCTGTCTTGCTTCTTGGAAAGGAAGAAGGCCTTGATTATCTTGACAAAGCCTGTGCCTTTGGGATTGTAAGTGATGAAATGATGTGAGTGGCCTTGACTGCAAAGAACTTCATACTTATTGTGGCTCATCCTTCTACCTCATACCTCAGTAAAAAATACTATTCTGCCGAAACACAAGCAATACAGGATTCATTCAGTCCTCACACTCCAGAATGGGCCACCAAGATCAATCAGGAGGTTGCAGTTAACCTCCTGAGCACAGACCATATGTTGACACCAGAATGCCTCATGGTGTTGGTCTGGATGGGAGCCATGCATTGCGGTGGGAGGTGATTAGGGCATAGAAGGAAGACAATGGTGACCACATTCAATGTTCAGGTGGGAACAATAGAGTCAATGGCCTTCAACAACTTGGAGAGGATTAGTGTTGCCATGACTCAGCTAAAAGTTGACTTGAAAGCCAAAGTTGGTCACATGCTGGTGCAAGTCATGCGCCACTTTCTGATGGAAACAGCTGGTTGATTTGGTCACAACTCGACTTGAGTCAGGACTTGAAGTTGACTCACATCATGGTTGCCACTCCCCCAAATACAACTTTGCCACTTCCCCAGTCAACTCCGATCAAGATCGATAGTTCCACAACACTTCCCTTTACTACCCATAACAAATATCGTATAGAATCATGTACCGCGATGGCAGTGGAGATGGAGAAATATCTTGTTGGCCCAATGCCCGTCCAACAGTTTCTGGATGCTTTCTTTCCAGTCAAGAAACTCCCCCATCTTTCTAATATTCCTCGATTCAAACACAGCAACTATAAGGGCAACCTAAGCCTCTAGCAAAGGGAAATCCGAAGTTAAAATTATACTACATAATACAGGCATTGGGGACACACCTAGCAAAGGGAAATCCGAAGAGAAAACTCTAAGGATCCCCTTGCTGATGCCCAGTATATGTGAAGATGACAAAAATCAAATATAACCTAAAAATAGAAAAAGGCGGAGATAGGCAGATCAAGGCCGCCGAATGACATCATACCAAGGGGTATGTGTCGGAAGGGGTACTCCGCCTCTAAATATAAAAGTGTCAACATGTACAAACATGATAGCAAGGGAAAATTAGTAATAAAATCCGGAAAAATCATAGAAAATGAAGAATAGAAGGAAATGAGGTGGGGAAAAATATAGGACAAACATAAAAAATAGGAAAAACACACAGGGCACCCCCCTAGTCCCCTTACAGCAACTATAATACTACCATTCAAGCTAAATCAGAAATAAACGCATACGACCCCCTCGTGAGTTTCAGCTACCTAATAACTTGCTTGTTCTCTCACAACTTTTTTCTTCAAGGTAAAATCAACTCAAGTATTTGCTCCTAAACTCAAAATTGTCAATTCATCCGATATCCCTGATCATAATCCTCAACTCAATTTTCTGTTCAAGATCAAACCTGATATCTCTGTCTATTTCATCGACTCATTCCCTGGGGTGGTGACCGATTCTTCGAAAGTAGAGATGTTCCTTGAGTCCAAGTGGAAATCCAGTGATGATCTGTTCCATGATGTGTATGATGTAGAACATCCGCATGACAAGGATGGCAAGACTGTTAAGTCATTCCTTCACGACACAAAAGCAGCTAAAGACACTCTAGGGCAGATTACTGCTTATGCTGCTGCTCAACTTGGCTCCCAATTTTGTACCCATATCTATTCTGTCCTTATTGTAAAGGATACAGCAAGGATACTTCGATGGGACAGATCTGGCACACTTGTGACTGAAGCTATCAAATACAATAAATCTCATTATCTCGCTGAATTTTTCCATCGCTACTCAGAAGCCTCACCAGAGATGCGTGGTATTGATAAGTCTGTAATGGATCCAGCACCGGCTGAAGCAGTCATGGCTAGGCAAGCCTTGAACCTGGACAACACGGTCCCCCTGGTCAAGCTTCCAATCCCTAACATGGATGGCTCTCCACTCTATTATATTGCAGCTAGCCCTCGGGTGACCCCCTATACCCCACCAGGCCATGCTACCCATGGATTCCCAGCATACGACATCTCATGATGCATGCCAGTGTTCATGAAGGATTTATGGAATGTGGATGTACCAGATATATGGGCGAAGGGTTGTATATAATACATTGAAGGCAGCCAGTGTTCGCCATGTTCTGGACTGTCTGTCATCAGGAGATATCTTGACAACCTGGTACCACACTACAGACACATGTAAGTACTTAGTATATCAATGCACCATGGGCCTGCTATTTGACTGCGCATTTTGTTCCTCATCAACACTATCATCTCACTTTGGATGTCATTGGGCGTTCCCTGACAACATTTCAATCTTCTTATGAAATGGTATCTGTTGTGCATGATGCGATTATAGGTAAGCTTTTGTGATGCAGCTGAGAGGCAGAAGCTTACTATGCATGCATTTTAGCACTTATTGATACTTATAGAGCCGGGTTCTTGCATCGCAACTTTAGTCCTGGCAACATCATCATCACCGTGGATGGCAAGGGACTGCTCATCGATTGGGATTTGTCAAAACTTTTGGCTGGGAAGTCAGAAACTCCTAGGTGCAACACGAACTGTGCATGCCAAATTCCAACTTTTTGTATTGTGATTCTGACTAACACTGCTCTCTAGGGTACCTGGCAATTTATGTCTGCCAGATTAGTTGCTCAACTGGATGGGGTGCACAGCTTCCAGGATGATCTCAAGTTGACAATCTATGTGTTGCTATGGCTGATCTTGATGTATTCTGAGACATCTGATAGAGATCGGGTGCCAACATTTTTGTCTGGTGTCCTTGATCCTCAACCTCACAGAGAGACTGGTGGATTTAACAAGGCAGACTTTCTCAAGGCATGGACATTTTTGTAACAAATCAATTTTTCTGGCCAACACGCCCTTCATCATCTTATCAATCAGCTGGGTGACCTATTTGTGGTCCAATATGAGGACAAGCCCACTGCAGCCCAAGAGACTATAGCCGATGTCTTAAAGAAGGTGATGGCAGCTGACCTGGATAACACCGAGATTGCAAAGGCACATAAGGCAACCTTCTCTTACTCATATTGGACACAGATGGATGCACTGAATGACCACCAGCATACAATCCAACTCTTTGAAGTCGCGCTCCAAGATTCTGCTTCATGGCCAGTGAATGATATTGCAGTGAAGCAGGAGTTCCAAACCAAGACACCGTTACCTCATCCTGTGATCAAGACTGGATGGGATATGACATTTTTTGTTGTTGGATTAGACAAGGGTGATGATGTAGAGATGGATGAAATGACGTGGTCAGATGGTGGTGGTTCTGAGTGGTCTGACCAGATGACGGTGGCTGAATGACAGTGAGGTTAGTAATAGCTCTCTTCTTCGAGATGTGTAATTCTGATTTTATGCTCAGGAGTGAGTAAGCTATCGCTCGCTGAACAGCAACAGTCAGTAACCTTCATCAGATGATTATACTTGAGCTTTGGTTATGAGTCTTATGACAATACCCATCTTTTCTTTGAGTGTTGGCCATTATCCTTCCCTGACGTAGTGATTATTCATTGTGACATCATTGACTGCCAGTCTGTGATCTTCAGAGCCTCGAGGTTTCTTGTCCCATCCTTGTCACGATTTATCTTCAGATTCTGTATTATTGTTGATTCCTACATACCTGTTTTGAATATAATTACTCTGACTACTGGATTTGTTTACAGCCTTGGAGTGTTGTAATAAGAAGGTGGTTCAATTCATGACTCTTCTTGCAAGAAATTGAGCCCTACAATGGCAACGCATCAGAATTGTCCAGCTACACAAGTATGCCCACAACCTAACACAGTTACTGACCAACGAACTGACACTACAAACAGTCAAACACATGCTCTCATACTACCCGACAACCTGATGAAGCTAATGCTCCCGAGGATGGTGAATTATTTGATCTCAATGTCTCTGGTAGCGAGAGTGATGGGCCTGTCCCGCCAGCTCGTCAGCCTCGTAGACGAGCTCAAGATGCAACCGCTGGTGCTGGTGTCACTGAAGTGGATCAACACATCAACGACCTGATGCCAGTCCAAGATTCAAAGAAAGCTGCTGATACTCGTCACTTCTTCGAACAACAGGGTGACAGCAATGTTTGTAAAGTCTGCAAGTAGGTGCTTTTCACCGCTCTTGGTTTTTCTGATCGACTGAAGATCAGGTTGCTTATAGGAAGATCTATGATGACAACCCTGCAAGTCGGCCGAGTGGCAGATGCTACATATACTCAAAAGGAACATTGACTACATCACTTAGGCCTCACATCGAAAAATACCATTTGGAAGAGTATAAGAGGTTAGCAAAAGAGCATGGTTGCAAGATATTGCTGCCAGGGCTTGTTTCCCAAGCTCGGTTGGAGGCAACTGTGCCAGCTACACCAGATGAACAACCCAACAAATTTGATGAACATACCTTTCACAAGTACCTGCTAAGGTTCATTGTGAACGATCAGGTATACGTCTTTCCCTCCTTTGCATCTGAGTAACTGTCTCATTTGAATCATTCCATGTTTCACAGTCCTTGAATGTCATAGAATGTCGTGAATTCAGGGCTTTGCTACTTCTCTTACAAAATGATCTAAAGGAAACAATGATTCCACACCATACCAAGCTGCGTGAGCTTATTGTCGAAGCATGGCAGCGCTATTTCAAAGTCCTGAAGAAGGATCTTGAGGTACTCCAGGTCTTCCACGGTTCATCTCTCCTGTGTTTCATTCCGTTTTTGCTCTTGGGCACAATATTCCGAGTTGTATCATCAGAATCCATTACACCCATTGGCGGCATGCTACCTGCAGACTCCCCCTCACGAGTTAAATCGGGTGTAATTTCTATATTTTCGGGAGTTGGTTTTTCTGTAGGTGTAATATTCTGGAAGTTGCGTGAGGTAAGTACTTTGCGAGTTTCCGCATTGTAATATTTTACTGCCCCAGCACCATCATCATAGCCAACATATGCTTGGCGCCTTGATTTTGGTAGCATTTTTCTGGGTTTCTTTTGACCTTGTAGTAATATCCATACGTGGCTTCCAAACTCCCATAAATGTGTAAGAAAATCTCATCGTCCTCATAGCCAAAAGGATTTTGAAGGTGTTTATAATCGATATGAATTCCACACATCTTCCGCGGTTTGTCAATATCCATATCTTCCAGTGTTTCATTCCGTTTTTGCTTCTTGGGCACAAGATTCTGAGTTGTATCATCAGAATTGGTTACACCCAGCAGTAAATCGGGTGTAATTTCGATATGATCAGGAGTTAGTTTTTCTGTAGGTGTAATACTCTGGAAGTTGCACGAGGTAAGTACTTTGCGAGTTTCCACATTGTAATATTTTACTGCCCCAGCACCATCATCGTAGCTGACATATGCTTTTTGGTAGCATTTTTCGGGGTTTCTTTTGACCTTGTAGTGGTATCCATATGTGGCTTCCAAACTCCCATAAATGTGATACATTGGGTTCTGTTTTGTGCCATCCTTCATAAGGTGTTGATTTCAGGAGATGTTTTGTAAATGATTGGTTATGAAGGTAAGTGGCATGTAAAACTGTGTATTCCCAAAGAAATTTGGGAAGTTGGTTGGCAGTTATCATGGCGCATGATAATTCAACAAGAGTTCAATTCATTCACTCTGTAACCCCATTCTGTGAAGGTGAGTATGGCGCAGTTAGTCTTACTTTTATACCGCGTTCATTGCACCATTTTTCCAACTTCTCGTTTACACAAGAGGTAGAGCAATATATTACCCTGGAGAATATGTTGGGAATAATAGGGAAAAAATACACTTTTTCCCTGGGGAAAAATAAAAGGAACCATCAGTAAAAAAATTTTGTTTTTCCCACACTTTTCTCTTTGCTCTTGCTCAGCAAAAATAACTCATCCATTCCCGGGAGAAAATCAGGTGAAAATGGAGGGGAAATATATCTTTTTTTCCACATTTTCTCTATATCTGGTGAAAATAACATTTTTTCTCCTGACTTCCACAGTTTTTTCACCTAGAAACAGATTAGTTATTTTTCCACACAGAAATATGTGGGAAAATGACCTTTTTCCCCCTAATGTTCACAAGGTTTTCTCCTGGAAACAGATTAGTTGTTTTCCTGCAGCAACCAAAAGGACAAAGTGTGGAAAAATAACATATTTTTACTGATGGTTCCTTTTATTTTTCCCCAATGAAAAAGCGTCTTTTTCTCCCATTATTCCCAACATTTTCTCCAGGGTAATATATTGCTCTGCCTCTTGTGTTACAAATTCTTTCCTCCAATCAATTTGGATCCCCTTCAGTTTTTGACCTTGAGTTATTAGATGTGTCAAATAATTTATTACTGCTTGTGTTGAGTCCAATTTCTCTTTTAAACACTGGACGGTTATGTAGTGTTTTGCATTGTCCACACATAACAAGTAATATTGATTTCCATTTATAGATTTGATCATGTATTTTTCCCATAAGTCAATATGCATCAATTCTCTGGGTTCGGTTTGTCACGTCAATATTTTAGGAAAGGGTTCTGTGTTGCTTTGCCTCGGTACATGCGATACAGTCTGGTTTAGGACTGTGTTTATCAATGTTAAATCTGTCGACCAAATTCCTATCCAATAATTTCTGCAGGCTGGAATACCCGACGTGCCCGAAGCGCCTGTGCCAAGTTTCCCAACTGGGTGCCACATCATTATTGATGAATGATTGGTGATCGGCGGCTTCTATTGTAAGCATCAGGTGTCAGTCGCATACAGTTAATTCCATCTTGTATAAGTGGTTGTTAACCTTCTTCCCTTGTGCTATTCTCTTCCCTCCTTAGTGACAAGGGTAATTCTTCCCTTTCCACTATATATCTTCCCCCAGCTGCATCCCATCGCCCAAACAAAATCAAATTATTCTGTGTTCCAGGTATGTGGAGTATGTCCTCCAAGTGCAAAATATAATTGTGACCATTACATGTCGAAATTAATTCAACAGTTCCACGGCCCTCACTTTTTGCTTCTTTACCACCTACACCTGTTACGGAACATTTTTCCACAGGTGTGTATGCAATAAAGGCTTCTCTTTGATGTGTAACATGCGAAGTTGTTGCTGAATCGGCTAACCAGTCATACCAGATCAATCACTTGTCATTTCCATCAAGGTTACAGGCTTTGTATGTGTCAAAATGTAAAGTTCTTCATTTACTGGAAATGTGATCAATTCCTCCCCCACATTCAAATCTTCGGTACCTTTCTTTGATCCCTCTTTTTGCTTCTCTTTGTTCCTCTCTTTTCCCTTCTTTGTTCTCCAACAATCTCTTTCTTTATGTCCTATTTTTCCACAGTTCCAACATTTGTTACCGGCATATTTGCAACATTTACTCGACCAATGTCCTGGTTGCTTACAATGTTTGCAATCAGGTTTGTTGGAGGATTTATGATTGATGCGCTCTTCCAAAGTTTTGGTAGTTCCACTATTCTTCTGGGTATTAACCAGGTTTGTGCTAGAACTATTAGTATACTTGTTATGTGAGCATGTCAGATGAATTTTATATTCCTCCCATAATAAACCAATAAAGGAATCTGAGGACATTCTCCGTTTGGGGTCCGGATCATTGGGATCATTGGCATTCCCATTATAGGGTTCGACGTAAGTCTGCCAAGACAAAGGTAAAGATGCCGAAATAATCGCTTTGAAGCACGTGTACAAAACATGGAATTCTGTGTTGGGGAATTTATTGATGCCATCACAATATGATTTAAGCATGTCAAGGTGCTTTGGGAGATCATCCACTTCTTGTATCTTGGTCTCATATAACAGGCACTGTATATGATTTACTGTTTGATGTGCCTTATTCTTGTGAGTGACCGTAAGCACTGAATACATTGCTTCAGCTGATGTTTTCAATCCGATGTGATTCATTTGAGAGGAGGTGACATTATGCATGATTACTTGTTGCGCCCAAGAGTCATTCTTGTCCCAGTTATTTGTGTTAATGGGATCTTTGGTTTCATCTGGTCGTTTCACACTGCCAGTAGTAAATCCAGTTATATCACAATTGATAAATACCCTTTTCATTCTCTCCTTCCATTGGTGCCAATTCTTGTCCGCTAAGTGATCGCATTCGGTGATTCTGTTCACATTTGAATATTCTTTCATCTGAATTAATTCGATTACTGGTTGAGCTACTGTCTGTTGCCATTGTCGAGAGGCATTAGAGGTGTAAACTCTGCTGGCTTGAATAGGGGTTGAGGGTGCGTCTTCCTCAGGCTCTTCCAGTTCAACGAGGTGATCTGACATAGTATGTCCAAGTCTAGAATGAGTTATTTAAAATGAAAAAGGCCAGGGCCCATAACCTATTGGGATTATGGTGTGAAGGAGAAGTTCGAAGGGATAAAATGATGGGAGTTCAGGACAAGGTAGAATGTCTCATATTCTGCTATACTACAATGTACATATGTTGTGATCTATAAATACATTGTGTTCTATTTTTATACATGATGTGCTAGTGTTGTGCTTGTGATGCGCTAATGTATTGCGCTAGGATTGACTATCCCAACATTTTGACACCTTTTTCACTGCCTTATGTCTACCACATGTTTGCCTCATGGCCTTTTACCTTTTTAGTACTATCTCTCTAAAACATATATAGTTTGGTGTATTTACTATCTTGGCACACAAGAAATCATCTTCCTATATTGCATATCGTGTGACTTAAGGGTTCTACTCTCGAGTCTTAGCTCAGTTTTAGTCCAAAAGTATTCCACAAACTTTGTCGTTTTGCTACTTAGTCTCTCAAAACTATCACCAATTGTCCATCTACTTTGTTGTCATCTTCTACATCGTCTTCACCTATTGTCACCATCTCCTGAGCTCCTCAAAACCATTTCAAGGCTTTTCAAATTCTTTGGCACCACAGCTAAATTCTTTTGTATCATTTTGAAACACTTTGTAGTGTTTCATACTACTTTGTATGGCTTCACAGGACTTTGCATCACTTCATAGAGCTTCATAGTACATCTATGGCCTTTGGTTAGCATGGTGATATTTGGTACCACCTCGCAACCTTCCTCTGACTCGCGTTATATCTCCTAAGACCAGTTTAGTTGGTTTTGGTTGAGTTTCCGGGTTGAGCATCATCAGTGGCTAGGACCAGGAGGGAAGAACAGCCAAGACAACAAACAAGGACAACGACCCCAGCACCCACCCCTATCGTGCAAGCAACTGCTCGCATGAGGGAAAGTGGGTGCTAATGGACAACAACAACAGGATAGGGATGATGGGAAAGACGAGGGGACAACAACGATGGGCATGAGAGAACAAGGACAGGGGAACAACCAGGACGATGACAAGAAGAACAGACAGGGGAACAACAACCCCATTGAGATGGGGGGAGTGAGGGGAACAACGAGGAAATGAAAAAAGGCCCAAGAGGCATCGTCGACACCTCTTGGGCTGTAGGTAAATTATTTTCTTTTTCATTTCATTTTTTTTATGTTATTAACAAACTTTTTTTTAGATACTAACTACTGATGACAACAACAATCCAGGGGAGAGGATGAGGACACAGCGGGGACAATGCAAGGCACCCAGTGCCCAGCCCCCACCCACACCGCTGTGAGCAACTGCTCGCAGGGTGGACCATGGGTGCTACAAACAAGGAGGGCCAGACGACGAGGGGGGACCAGACAAGGAGGAGAGCCAAAAGACGAGGGACAGCCAGAAGACGAGGGCAGCAAGACCAGATGACAAAACTGGCAGGGACAACAATGAGGCAGGGACAGCAATGAGGCAGACATGCAACCACGAGGGAGGCATGACAACGAAGCGGGAATGCAACGAGGCAGGGACAGGAATGAGGAGCGGTGGGAGGGGAGGGCAAAATGTATGCACAACCCACTGCCTTGCTCCCCAACGAGGCGGCAGCCTTAGTAGTCCCCCTCTGTAATGGGGGGATTGTTTTCTCTTATTTGGACACCGTCACTCGAAATGAGCGGTGCTGATTTATTTTTTTACATCACAATTTGTAAATAGATAATAAGTAAACATATTAATAGGCTCCAATTAAGCCTATGTGGCATAGTTAGTAGTTGTGTTGCAAGTTGTGATTATGTGTCATGAGGTTGTGGGTTCAAGCCTTGCTTTGGACAATACATTTTATACATATTGACTTGTCAAAAAAAAAATTATTTATTAAGTTCTTTATTCTGGAGGTCTTTACACTCCCCCCTGTATTCCTATAGGAATCTGATGATTCCGATGTCATTTTCACTGGCCAAATTGACATGAAATGGCACATTTAGTCCTGGTCCAGTCCGATGTAGTCCGATCAGATTCCAATCGGACTATCAGAATTTCCTAGGAATTTCTGATCATAGAAATCACATAGGACTAGTCCAAAGTTATGCTAAGACATCAGACAACATAGGATTCCGATAGGAATGAAAGCAGTTTTGCTTAGTAATATAGTATGAAAAATTAAATGCACACACGAGAATTGAACACTTGACTACAGAAGATTATGTAAGCATAAACCAACAACAATACCATTAGGCTAAACAGTCATTACAGGTAAGTGATCATACTACACTACATACCATTCCCATGGGTGTGATGACAAAGCACATAGCCACATCATCACACCTGCCAGCTCATCAACTCCCACCACCACCACCGACAACAACAAGCACACCACCTCCATCCCCCCCACCTCAACCACCTCAACCCAGCAACTCCCACCACTCCCACTTCACCCCCATCTCTAGACGAGCCCCCAAGACCAGAAATGACTGGTTTCGATGCCGAATGACACCCAAACGACGCAATCATTGTTTGGGCTGTAGTAAGTTTTTTTTTTCATTTGTTTTTTACTTTTGTAAACTAACTAATTCATTTATTTTGTTTCTAGGTTCTAATCTACATGAGTAATGATGGACTGATGTGAGCCAAACCCACACCCAACGATGCCCCTGGCAACCCCCCTCCTCCCCGTCAAAATGGGATGTGAGGGTATCGATCATGGTCAGGAGCACGGGGAGCAACACCAGGAGACCCCAGAAGGGGAATACCCACCCAATAAGCATCACCCGACCCTTCCCTTTGTGCCACATCACTGATGAACTGACAACGCACCCACCCCACGCCTACAAGCTGCTGCTCATAGGGTGGATCATGAGTGCATGGACCCCCCACGACACCAATGACATCCAGCACCCCCCATCACCACCGTGAGTGACTGCTTGCGGGGTGTATATGGGGTGCGAGAACACAGGAATGGCGTGGAGGGACAACAATGGCACCAAACGACACACCTACAAGCAGCTGCCCATAGGGTGGTTCATGGGTGCAGATGACAAGGGGGATGAATGACAAGGGTGACGAAATGACAAGGGGAAAGGGAAACGACAACCAGAAGGGGAGACGATGGCGATACCCGCCCCACGCACACCTATGAGCATCTGCTCATAGGGTGTTTAAGGGGAGGGGGAGGGAGGGGACGATGGACAAACACTGTCACCAACATATGATGCACCACCCACCCCCAGCCTCGTGAGCAACTGCTCATGGGGTGGATGGTGGGTGGAACGATGAGGGAGGGGAGACGAGGGAGGGGAGGGAAGCCATGGGGGAGGCAAGGTGAGGGAGGCAAGACACAATGGAGACGAGAGGGAGGGGAAATGACGAGACAGGGCTGATGAGACAGCCAACATGATGCACCACCACCCCCTCCCCCCCATTTTGCAGGGGGGTGGTTTTTTTTTGTAGAATTTAAAATAGTATAATTAAATAGTATAATTAATTCTTGCCCCTGCGTTTGCGTGGGGTTTTTTTTTAAAATCTATATTAGTTATCTACTCCCTAGCGAAGACGTGAGGGCTCAATAAGTGAAGTAATCCTAAGTGCTATAAATGGACTTTATATTACATGTTTATTAATGCTCCTGTGGCTCAACTGGTTGAGCACTTGTTTGGTGGTCATGTGGCTTATATATCCCAAGGTCTGGGGTTCAATCCCTGCTCTGCCCATTTATTTTGTAAGCACTTAAGTCTTCCAAAATGGTGTGGTATTCCGACTACCTGTTGGAATTGCATAGGACTTTACTCGGAATTTACTAGGAATTTCTTGGAAATAAGAGTACATGGTCATCAAGATACATTCCGATCGGATTTCTATCAGACTCCTAGGACTAGTATCGGACTAGTAGGACTCCTATTGGATTCCGATCAGACTCCTAGGACTCCAATAGGAATACAGGGGGGAGTGCAAAGTCTTGTTATTCTGCTCGGAATTTACTAGGCCACCACCTCTAACATGTCCTCGCATGCGGAGAAGATTGCGGCCCTCAGGGCCCAGCAAGAAAAGTTGATGGAGGAGCTCCAGCTCAAGGAAAAAGTGAAGGAGGCTGAGGAGCGCAGGGTTGCTGAGGAGGCTGCAAAAGTGGAGGTGGCTAGGTTGGAGGCCGAGAAAAAGGCTACAGAGGAGGAACGGAAGAAGACCGCTGCCACTAAGAGGGCAGAAAAGAAGAGGAAAGCCGGAGAAGTGGAGCCTGAAGAGGCTGAAGGGAGCTCCCCCCCAAGAAGAAGGCGAAAGGAAAGGCGAGGGCGGAGGTGCCCAAGAATGAAGTCCCCTTGCAGCTACAAGCCGCTATTTCATGCAAAAGGTGAGTCACTTTTTATTCTTGTTGCCCTTGTATGCTGACTCCTAGTACATGTTCAAATCAAAAGTTGTCATGTTTCCAGATGGGAACCCGGGGTCAGGCCTGCAAGCCCTGCACAAAAGTGAAGCACAAGTGTGATGAGGTGGTGTGGGAGGGCCAGGTGTTGCAGGTGGGACCCGGGCTAGGGAAGAACGAGGGAGTGATGGAGTTGCTTAAGGAGTTGGTGGGGGTGGTAAAGGGGGTGAAGAAAGAAATGCGGGAACTCCAGGAGCTCTGGGTGATAAGCGAAGGTGTGATGGCATCCAAGAAACTATGGGGGACATCCTAGTGGCATTGGATCTGGAGTGGAACCAGGAGTCTGAGGAGGAAGAGGATGAAGAAGAAGAGGGTGAAGAGGAGTTGGAGGTACAAGGGGAGCTGCTGGGACTCACTGATGAAGCAGGGGGTGAGGGAGTAGGGGAGGAGTAGGAAATGGGCGGGGAATCCGGAGTTTTCTTTTAAATTTTCTAATAATAATTTTTGAGGATCTTGTTTGAAAATGAAGGGTGTTAAGTGGAAAGAGGTCCAGGTTTCCCTGGGTAACGAGTGTGGAAGTCTATAACAAGTTCCTGGGCATGATCAAGTTCTGTAGCTGGAAGCCAGGAGGTTTCTTTGTCGGTTCCTTGGTAACCTTCCCACCGTACGAAATAGAGTAACTTGCATCGACAGTGGTTGTCAATCTTTGAATCGAGGATTTCCACAATCTCGTACTCCAGTTCATTGTCTATAATGACCAGAGGAGGTGGAGGTTGAATATGATTAGGAATTGTGTTGGAGTGTCTTCTTCTTGTTGGGAGAGATGGAATACCGGGTGGACACCCCGGAGGTGATCCGGAAGTCAAAGGGTAACCGAGTGAGTACCCGGACAGGCAATGATCTCGAAAGGGCCATAGAACTTTTCTGAGAGCTTCTTGGAGGGTCTTGTAGTGTGTAGGTGCTCGCCTTTGATGAAAGTGTATTCACCGATTTTGAAGTCAGGAGCAGGTGCCCGATGTTTGTCTGCAGGACCTTGATAGTGCTTCTGTGCTTCTGAGAGTTGCTTCCAGAGTTCCTGGTGGAGATCATCAGGGTCAACCACAAAATGGCATGTGCATTGCAAGGCTAGTTCACACTCCAGAAAAACCATGATGCTTGGGTGGTAACCCTTGTTGGCAAAGAAGGGTGAAACTCCAGTGGAAGCTGAGGGAGCATTGTTGTACACAAATTCCCCTAAGGGTAAAGGCTGGGACCAGTTGTCCTGTTGGTAGTTGCAGAAGATCTGCAAGTACTGTTCAAGGGTCTGTTTGAGGCGTTCAGTTTGTCCGTCACCTTCTGGATGGTAACCCAAAGTGAAATGGATTTTCATGTCCAGGGCTTGCCCGAGAGAGCGGAAGAAATGGGAAATGAACTCGGAACCCCGGTCGCAGGTGACGTGGGATGGAACACCATGTTTGGAGAAGACATGCATGATGAAGAGATTAGCAAGTTCTTGTGCTGTGATTTCATTTACTGTGGGGAGAGGTCTTTACACTCCCCCCCATATTCCTATAGGAATCCAATGATTCCGATGATTCTGATCGGACTCTGATTGGAATCCAACCATATTCTGATGTCATTTTCACCGGCCAAATTGACATGAAATGGCACATTTAGTCCTAGTCCAGTCCGATGTAGTCCGATCAGATTCCAATTGGACTATCGGAATTTCCTAGGAGTTTCCAATCATAGAAATCACATAGGACTAGTCCAAAGCTATGCTAAGACATCAGACAACATAGGATTCCGATACGAATGAAAGCAGCCTTGCTTAGTAATATAGTATGAAAAATTAAATGCACACATGAGAATTGAACACTTGACTACAGAAGATTATGTAAGCATAAACCAACAACAATACCATTAGGCTAAACAGTCATTACAGGTAAGTGATCATACTACACTACATACCATTCCCATGGGTGTGATGACAAAGCACATAGCCACATCATCACACCTGCCAGCTCATCAACTCCCACCACCACCACCGACAACAACAAGCACACCACCTCCATCCCCCCCACCTCAACCACCTCAACCCAGCAACTCCCACCACTCCCACTTCACCCCCATCTCTAGACGAGCCCCCAAGACCGGAAACGATTGGTTTCGACGCCGAATGATGCCCAGACGACGCAATCGTCATTTGGGCTGTAGTAAGTTTTTTTTTTTCATTCATTTTTTACTTTTGTAAACTAACAAATTCATTTGTTTTGTTTCTAGGTTCTAATCTACATGAGTAATGATGGACTGACGCAAGCCAAACCCACACCCAACGATGCCCCTGGCAACCCCCCTCCTCCCCATCAAAATGGGATGTGAGGGTATCGATCATGGTCAGGAGCACGGGGAGCAACACCAGGAGACCCCAGAAGGGGAATACCCACCCAATAAGCACCACCTGACCCCTCCCCTTGAGCCACATCACTGACAAACTGACAATGCACCCACCCCATGCCTACGAGCTGCTGCTCATAGGGTGGATCGTGAGTGCATGGACCCCCCACGACACCAATGACATCCAGCACCCCCCATCACCACCGTGAGCGACTGCTTGCAGGGTGTATATGGGGTGTGAGAACATGGGAATGGCATCAAGGGACAACGATGGCACCAAATGACATGCCTATGAGCAGCTGCCCATAGGGTGGTTTGTGGGTGCAGACGACAAGGGGGATGAATGACAAGGGTGACAAAACAACAAGGGGAAAGGGAAATGACGACCAGAAGGGGAGACGATGGACAAACACTGCCACCAACATACGACGCACCACCCACCACCAGCCTCGTGAGCAACTGCTCGTGGGGTGGACAGTGGGTGGAACGACAAGGGAGGGGAGATGAGGGAGGGGAGGGAAGCCACGGGGGAGGCGAGGTGAGGGCGGCAAGACATGACAGAGACAAGAGGGAGGGGAAATGATGGGACAGGGCTGACGAGACAGCCAACACGACACACCACCACCCCCTCCCCCCCATTTCGTGGGGGGGTGGGTTTTTTTTGTAGAATTTAAAATAGTATAATTAAATAGTATAATTAATTCTCCCCCTCGCGTTTGCATGGGGTTTTTTTTTAAATCTATATTAGTTATCTACTCCCTCACGAAGATGTGAGGGCTCAACAATTTTTTTTCGAGCTCTTGTGAGAGAGGTTAAAAATAAGTGAACTAATCCTAAGTGCTTTAAATCGACTTTATATTACATATTTATTAATGCTCCTGTGGCTCAACTGGTTGAGCACTTGTTTGGTAGTCATGTCACTTATATCCCAAGGTCTAGAGTTCAATGCCTGCTCTGCCCATTTATTTTGTAAGCACTTTCATCAAGTTAAGTCTTCCGAAATGGTGTGGTATTCCGACTATTACCTGTTGGAATTGCATAGGACTTTACTCAGAATTTACTAGGAATTTCTTGGAAATAAAAGTACATGGTCATCAAGATACATTCCGATCGGACTCCTAGGACTAGTGTCAGACTAGTAGGACTCCTATCGGATTCCGATCGGACTCTTATCAGAAAACTCGGACTCCTAGGACTCCGATAGGAATACGGGGGCTACTCCCTCGCACAGACGTGAGGGCTCAATAAGTGAAGTAATCCTAAGTGCTATAAATGGACTTTATATTACATGTTTATTAATGCTCCTGTGGCTCAACTGGTTGAGCACTTGTTTGGTGGTCATGTGGCTTATATATCCCAAGGTCTGGGGTTCAATCCCTGCTCTGCCCATTTATTTTGTAAGCACTTTCACCAAAGTTAAGTCTTCCGAAATGGTGTGGTATTCTGACTACCTGTTGGAATTGCATAGGACTTTACTCGGAATTTACTGGGAATTTCTTGGAGATAAGAGTACATGGTCATCAAGATACATTCCGATTGGACTCCTAGGACTAGTATCGGACTAGTAGGACTCCTATCGGAAAACTCGGACTCCTAGAACTCCGATAGGAATACGGGGGGGAGTGCAAAGTCTTGTGTGGGGATGAAGATACCCTGTTTGGAGAGTCAGTCTACAATGACTAGGATGGTAGTGTGACCATTGGAGTCCGGTAATCGTTCAATGAAGTCCATGGAAATTGAGTTCCAAGGCCTTTCCGGGACCGGAAGTTGCTTCAGAAATCTGTAGGGTTTGTGTTGGGGAGATTTGGAGTGTTTGCAGGTAGTACAAGACTTGCAAAAGTCCTGCACAAAGGTGTGGAGATTGGGCCAAACATATTCCCGTCAGATAAGCTGAAGAGTCTTGTTTTGCCCATAGTGACCTGAGAGGATGTGGTCATGCTTGTATTGTAAGACTTTAAGATGGAGGTCTGCAACATCTGGAATGTAAATCTGGTTGAAGTGGTGGAGAAGTCCACTGTCATCTAGTGACCAATCTGGGGTGGATGGTGAAGGAAGGTGTGAGGAGGAGATGGGATCAAGAGGAAGTGAAGATCAAATATCATTGTGGAGTTTTTCAATGTCCATGAGGACGGCTTGACAGAGGATAGGAGTAGCAAGGAATGTGGCTTGGAGGGAGGATGTGAGTTGTTCTTGAGTAAAGACTGGACGGAAGTTGCTCAGATTTACCAAGGTGAAGTCGCTATTTCCCCCTTTGCAGTAGACGTCCCAGCGTCTAGTGAGCGCATCAGGTTTAGCCCCTAGTTTACCAGGGTGGAAGCGGATGGCGAGGTTGAACTGTGAAAGGTATTCTGACCACCGAGCTTGACAACAAGTAAGGAGCTTCGTGGTACTGAAGTATTCCAAGTTTTTGTGACCCGTGACCACATCTACTGGATTTCTGGAACCTTCTAGGTACTGTCGCCAGTGTTTGAAAGCTTCGAAGATAGCAAGAAGGTCCTTATCGTGGGTGTCATAGTTTAATTCAGCCGGGTTGAAGGAACGAGAGTGGAATGCAACTGGGTGGATTTCTCCATCCGAGGTATAGATGGAAAGGATTGCTGCTAAGGTGTAATCTGAGGTGTCTGTCTCCAAGATAATGTGGGAATCCGGTAGCCATTGAGTGAGTATTGGGGCATGAGTAAATTCTTCTTTTAGTTTGTTGAAGGCTTCTTCACATTTCTTGCCAAAGTCCCAAGGCATATGTTTCTGGGTGAGTCTGGTGAGCGGAATGACAATGTCGGAATACCCATGGATGAGCCATCGGTAGAAGTGGCAGAATCCCAGGAAGGATTGGATATCCTTAACCTTTTGAGGTTTGGGCCAGTCGAGGATGGTTTTGACTTTATCTTTGGACATCCGGAGCCCATCTGGAGAGAGGATGAACCCCAAGTATTCCATGCTGTCTTTATGGAACTCGCATTTCTGTGGAGCAGCTTAGAGGCCATTCTTCCGGAGTCTCCGGAGGACTTCCTTGACGTGAGCCTTGTGTTGACTCATGTCATTGGAGTAGATTAGGATATCATCGAGATAGACAATGACACTGACATCTAATACTGAAGATGTCATTCATGAGGTGCTGGAAGGCAGCAGGTGTGTTGGTGAGTCCGAAAGGAACTACCAGCCACTCGAAAGAACCGTAGTTTGTGCGGAAAGTGGTTTTCCATTCATCTCCCTCAGCAATGTGCACTAAGTGGTAAGCATGCCGGAGGTCAATTTTGGTGAACACATGTGCCTTTCCCGGAGAGTCCAGGAGATCCGAGATTAGAGGAAGTGGGTAGCAGTCCTTTTTCGAGATGCAATTGAGTCCCCGGTAGTCGACGCAAAGTCGGAGACTCCCATCCTTTTTCTTGACAAAGAGTATAGGAGTGCCATGAGGGGATTTGGAGGGGCAGATGAAGCCTGAACAAACATTTTCTTCAATGAATATTTGGAGGGCCTCAAGCTCAGAGGGAGAGAGGGAGTACATGCGACCTGGAGGTGGGGGAGCATTATCCTCTGTCTCTATCTTGAGGTCATAGGGACGGTGTGGAGGAAGGGTGTTGGCTTTTTGTTTATTGACAACATCTGCAAATTCATGATATTATTCTGGAACATCAGAAAGGTCCAGGGGATTTCCGGACACTGCCGAGGATTTAGCTGCCAGTCCTTCTGGGGAGAATGTCATCTGAAAGGCAACAGCCCCAGGAAGTTTGCTTGCACACATGTAAGTGGTGGCATTGATGAAAGAGATCTCAGGAGGTACAAGTTTCGAGGGTTTAGTGATTATGGGGTTTTCGCGGGTTTCCACTGGAAGGTTCAGAGGTGAAGGTGACTCACACAAGATAGGAGAGTCGGAGGACATCGAGGGGGCAGGACCTCTTTGAACTGCAGAACGGAAATTTATTTGGCCTGAAGACCAGTCAATCAACAGATTGTATTGCTTCAGCCAGTTATGACCAAGTACTGCAGAACAGGAAGAGTCCAGCGAGGTTACATAAAATGTCAGATTGAACACTTCACCAGATGGAAAAGTGACCGGGAGTTCCACAACTTGAGTTATGGTGGAGTTACAAGTTCCATCAAATAGTCAGAGTCCGATTGGAGGAATGGTTTTGGTACTAAGTTGGTTGTCCCGCACAAATGATGAATCAAGGAAACAATGTGAGGAACCAGAGTCGATAAGAGTTTGGATTTTTAGGGATTGTTTGGAAAGGGATAACAGGATGGTAAGGGATTCAGGATCAGAAAGAGCGGACACGTTGAGACGGACGTAAGCAGCTAGTTGGGAAAGGTCAACGCAACCCTCAGCCCCAATGGCATGTTCCCGAGGGTTGCGGACTATTTTTTTGGGTCCGCAGAGTCCGGCTTGGACTCAGTGACTGCTGCAGCACAGGCTTTGGCCGCTTTGGACTTTGGACA
The DNA here is from genome assembly GCA_026075535.2 of Tricholoma matsutake. NCBI lineage: Eukaryota > Fungi > Basidiomycota > Agaricomycetes > Agaricales > Tricholomataceae > Tricholoma > Tricholoma matsutake. The sequence goes on from AP026538.1 coordinate 12,518,421, forward strand.
ATTCCCGGCTCCATGTCCTTTCTTGCCGCAGTAGAGGCAAAGTCCTTCCTTCATGCAGCATTCTCGCTCATCTCCGGTTAGTTTACCGTCTTTCCCCAACTTGTCAGAAATAGAGTTTTTTGGCTTGTCCTTCTGGAAGTTGTTCTTTGACCCAGAGGAGCTGCCGGACGAGGATTGGTTGGTGTGGTTGGTGCTGGACGAGGGCTGGGGTTTGGACTGAGTGTTGGAATTGGAGCTAGGAGAACCTTTAGATTCCTTCTTTCCGGTGTGTGCGGAATTTCTGGGGGTCTTTGTTTCTAAGCGGGTTTCTTCTTCTTGCATCCAATAGATGTTGTCAGCATCCTGGGCTTTAAGACATAGGGATGCTAGAGTTTCGGGTCGTCCCCCCTGTAAGACTTCTATGTGGAGATGGAGCAGAAGACTGCAGAAATACTGGTCACAATGAGCGGCCTCATTCCAGTTGACCCAGGAAGCCAGTTCCCAGAAGTCCACATTATACTTCACTATTCTTCCACCTTTCTTCATCATGAGTTCTGAGAAAGCCTTTTCCACATCCCCGACAGGGTCATGAGGACCAAAATTACTTTCCAACTCACTAAGGAATACCTCATAGTTCCACATCCAATGGGCGGAATTTGTTGGGTCATTGAGTCCAGGTTCAAACCAGCTAAGAGCTGACCCTTTGAGGTAGGAAAGGATGAATAGAATTTTCTTTTTGTTGGAGGCAAATACCTGAGGATGATCATGGAAGTGAAGGTTGCATGAGACTAGGAAGTCCCAAAGTTTCTGGGGATTAGCCCCATCAAAAGTGTCAGGATCATGAACTTTGATCTTCTCGGTCTTGGGTGCTTGGTTCTGCCGGAGGGTTCGGAGACTATCCGAGAGCTCAAAGAGAGCATCAAGAAACCTATCTCCTGGATCAGGATTTCTGCCAATGGGAGGTAGAGGGTCATCAGGGTCATCAGGATTGGAGTCATCCCCAGGGCCGTCAGGACTGCTAGGGTTGTCAGGTCCACCGGGAAGTCTGTCCTCTTTTCCTGTACCTTCCTTGTCGAAGGGGTTAGGTTGCCCAACATTCTCTACGTACTCAAGTGGAGTCGTATTCCAAGGGGTCTCTGGAGGTTGAGACATGATGTTAGCACTGATGGAGGGTGCTCCAGAACTGATTTTCCTGAAGATGTTGGATGGTCTGGTGGATGCACCAAAAGTTGAAGCATGTCTAGGGGAAGGAAGTAGGCATATTGCTGATAATCCTGGTACCACGCCAGTATGGCAGGAGTTTCTTGTAGTTTGTTGGGTTTGTGACTCAGTAGGAGTCATAAGTAAAAATGGGATGGTTTTGACAAGAGAAGTGAGAGTTTGTAAATATTGTTAAGTACTGAACTTGAGAGGAAGTCATCAGAATTCCGGTCATACCCGGACGATAGAAGTTGTAGAGGATGGATTGAGTAAGACAGGGAATCCTATGGGAATCTGGGGCAGGGTTTACTTGATGTGTCGTACCAAGTGGGGGAGCAGAAAGGACTTGGCTTCAACTTATAAGAAGTTGCACCCTCTCCTCATCAAGTGTCCTAATTTCAAGGCCAGGGTAAGGAAGATGACCAGAGGTCTGGAGAATTTCTGGAAAGGATGAGTAAGAGTTTGAGAATGACTTAAGAATGTAATTGGAGTTTAAAGAGGATAGGATTAAGTGGGAGACTTGGTTGATTTACAAACTGGCGATACAAAACAAAAGTAGCTAGCTTAAATACTAAGGTCGGAGTTTCCAAGGCTGTGGTTAATATGAAATCCAGCCTCCGAGGCAATTCCTGAAACTGTTTCACCTAATTGGACATGAGGGAATTTCGCCTCTAGGCAGTGCTGCTGATAGGAGGTGGGCTGTGATGTAAGGCAGCCAGGAAGGGGGTGGAAAATGATCGGAAGTCTGGTCGGAAGAATTGGTCTTGACAAGCCTCCAGATTGCAATGTGAGATATACACATGCACCCTACCCTTACGTGGGCCAGGCTCAAGCATAGCATCCATATCTGCATGATTAAAAACATTTTCCCATGCTCTACCATGAAATACTCCATCTGTCATACATGAAGCACCTTGCAATGCATGATGAGGTGGACTGGTTGGAGGACTCGCCATCAGAACATTGACATCTAGATTGATAACATTTACATTATAACCTAAATGTGTTAAAAACATATTTGACCTACCTTTGTTGACTATAAATTATAATGTAATACATAAGCACAACATAATAATAATAATAATAATAATAAAAACCTGTACATTGATTAGAAACCTCACCAGTCCCAGCAGCGGGTTGCATAGAGTTGGGGATAGTGGCAGTGGTGGCAGTAGTTTGCAGTGCAGTGTTGGCAGCAGGGGTGTTCATAGCATCCTTGGCACCTTCATTGGGCTTGCTAGTGGCATTGGTGGTGTTGGCCCAGGTGTTATTGGCATTGGTGGCAGTAGTGCTGTGGTTGGCAGCTTCATCATAGTTGCCTGTGCCCTCATCATAGTCGCAGGTGCCTTCCTTTTGGTCATCGTCCTCCTTGCCCTTGCCACCCTTGCCACCCTCACCCTTGTTGCCCTCACCCTTGTTGCCCTCGTCCTCATCATCCTCATCCTCATCCTCATCTTCATCATTGTCCTTGGCATTGACTTTGTCGTCGGTGGCTTCATTGTCATTGTTGGCTTCATCGTTGTCATTGTCATTGTCATTGTCATGGGCTTTGTTGTCATCATTTTTGTTGCCATCATTTTTGTGGTCATCGTTTTCATTATTGTCATCTTTGTCTTTGTTTTCATCTTTGTCTTTGTCTTTGTCTTCATCTTCATCTTTGTCTTTGTCATTGTCTTTGCCGCTGTTGTCCTGGTTCTTGCTCATTTGTTTGTCGGGCTCTGGCTTGTCCATAGCAGATTTGTTGTCTGATTGGTGTGTTCAGGAGCTGGAGTTGGTGGGTCATGGAGGCATGAAGCTCGTTTTTATGGAGTGTGTGCATTTGGGTGGAGCAATAGGGACCCCGCTATCAGTGAGCACTTGCTCAGTCCTGTAAAAAATAAAATAGTAGTTTTTCAGAAAAAGAAGGAAAAAAAAAACTCATGGTGTGAGGTGAGTTGGTGTGCTGGCAGCCGCATCTTCACAAGCTCAAGCAGCTGTGGTTTTCCTATAGAATATATTAGCAAGGGACAGGGCAGCAAGGGAAGGGGTCAGCTAGCAACAGGGAAGCAAGGGACGGGGTCAGCAAGGGATGGGGAAGCAAGGTTCAGGGTCAGCAAGGGAAGGGGTGATGGAGGAGGGCACTTGCCTGGGCGCCTTCATCTTCTTTGTTGGTGTCTTCCCTCCCTTTGTTCCTTTCTTTCCTCCCTTCTTTTCACCTGTTGCTCCATCAATTTCATCATTTGTAGCCATCATTTGGTTTTTTTGTTGCTGTGGCACCAGCATCGGCTGCTGACATGGCATGCTTGCGCATTGTCGATGCAGTTGATGGTGGGGGTGAGCTATTGCGGCACAGACCACTTTTGGTCCTTGGAGTGGTGTTGGTATTGGCTCAGGTTTGCATATAGAGGTGGTGGTGAGACGTTGAAAGTGGGGGATGGATGTGGGTGATGGTGGTGATAAGAGATGTGGATGGTGATGTGGCGATGAGGGACGTGTGGCCAGGCTGTGTTTACCCACCCTAAACCAGGTTGGGCCTGACAGTACTAAAGGCCTATGCAGTTAACAAGACCTTATAGCCTAGTGGTAGAATGTTACTTACATATTTGTAACTGTGAGTGTCAGTGTTCAATCCGTTGTGCAAACATTTCTTTTTCCTACCTATCATGTAATAATATGTAATAAGGACTGACTACTGACTCAGAGTCTGTTCAGTCTGTTCCTCATGTTCTTAATGTTCCATGTGGTTTCTGTGCAGAGTCCTAGCAGACTCCAGGCTAGGAAATCCTAGTCCGAGCACTGTTGCTTGAACTCCACTCAGACTCCATTCAGACTGAACTTGGACTAGGAACAGAAATTTAGCAGGCTTTTCTGCCAGTAAATTTCCTAGCTCAGTCCAAACAGTGATAGGTCCACCTTGTCGTTCAAGCTCGGAAAATACATCTATGATTGTTGTCGAAGCTCTATGAACTTCTACAAAGTCATGAGAATGCTTCGAAATTCTTCATGACACCTCGAAATTCTTTGTATGCCTTCGGCTGCCATAATACAATTCCCCTGACCTTCGTACAGCTCAGGATATACACTTGGAACATTGTCGATGGGTTCCGAACCAGTTTCAAGCAATATCGCAGCGATATCGGCCTTTGAACAAGTCTGATATTTCCTCGACTGACTTCGAAAATCATTGAACATCGAAAATCAACATTGGACAGTAAATCACTATCCAAATGGTCATCGCACACATGCCAGACATATCCCCTACCATTGTCAAACAGTATCTCACCGATATCGGGCCACGAACGAAGTCCAAAGAATCTTCGAAAATCTTCGAAAAACATCGAACCTCGAAAAACATCTTCAGACACAGTATTTTCTATTCGAACGATCTTCAGATGCATGCTGGACACATGGGAAACTATCTTGAGTATATCGAACACATTTCGACTGCATCTGCATGCATACAATCTGCTCAAAACAGTTTCCGATGTTTTATTCAATTTATAACAAGGACAGTCTGCTTTTAGCTATTCTTTCTTATTATTTCTTCATCATGTGTTATATTCACCCTTTCTAGTCTCGCTTTATTGTTCTGATATACTTCTATTAATAAATCCTCGCATCAAAACCATCAATTCCCCCATCCCACCCACACATCCTGCCCCCTTCTTGTAGAGAGAACCCACACAGTCTTAGCTAGCAGATAGTGGGTGTTGCCCTAACACAAACTATGTATGATAAATATTCATGTAACCTACTCATGTGTTGATCGGTAATCATAATCGGTAATTAGAATTGCCCACTATTAATAATCTGTGGGTGCATTGGTCATGTAAGTGTCAGTGTTGTTTGAATGGACTAATATTGTAGATATTTGAGTACTTACATTCTCGTTTAGTAGACCTCACCAGCATACTGATTACAGTCATTACCATTACTGTCACACTCAGTGGTTGTTCTTCAACAATGCTGAGCAGTAGGTTGTTCTTTTATTACTTACTAGTCACCTTACTTACAGAGTATCTAGCATTATTTCAATAGGTACTTAATATAGTGGTTGTTCTTCAACAACACTGAGCACATTATTTCAAATGGTCATGGGCCCTGGTCTCACCCTGTGAACTTGTTCCAGTTAGTGTTTAAAGGTCCAGTCTGTAGGACCGAAAAAAAGACCGAAACTGAACTGAACTGGACCAATTAGGACCGGACCAGTGGTCTATTTATGGACTGGTCTTTTTCAGTCCAGTTGCTGGTCTTTCATTTTGAAAAATATAGTAGGACCGATGAAAAACCAGTTAAAACTGGTTGCAACCGGTCTCTCGTTCCAACATGTGTTAGACCTTACTCCCACACATATTTCCTTCATTTTCGGTCCCTCGATCATCAAAAACAGTCAAGAATTGGTTGAGATATGACCAAAAACATTTTTGTACGAGTATTTTGTTGTATCAGAACAACTTTGATTGCATTGCTTATTACCTGAGCTATAATTTTTTTTGTACAGCTATATAGCATCATAAAAGTAACAACAACACACCTAATCATCTGTACCATGGGATTTTATTTATACAACAGCCCAAATGACTGCAACTACAAACTACAAATTACAAACTACAAACTGCAACTTGAATGCATGTCCTTTCGGTTTTGGCCATATCTCAGTCAAATCTTGACGGAATTGCTTAAATGTTAGATCAGTCTATGTAGCATTACAATCTCTATCCATTAATGTAATATATATGAGGTGATGGTCATATTTGTTGAGATACATATGGGTGATTTGGCACAATAAATTTTACGACAAAAAACTGGTCTGAACCAGTCTTTTTTCGGTCCATGGACCAATTAGGACCGGTCCTAAAGGGTCCGGTTGCGGTCCTCCAATATCTAGGTTGGTCCTAGACCGGTTGCGGTTGCCGGTTGCCCCATTTGGAAGTCAAAAACCAGACTGGACTGGACCTTTAAACACTAGTTCCAGTCCTCACAAAAATCACTCACAAAATCCTCTGCTTCAAGTCTCTCGCTTTACAGCCTCTCATTCATGAACATAGATGCCTTTGCAACGCCTTAAGTCCTCCATCTTTCATGAGATAACCCCATCTGCCATGATGACATCAGCCACGTCATCAACAGCTGATGATTTCGCCAAATTGACTCACAGGAACTACCATACCTGGGTGCCTTGGATGACTGCCGAACTTCAACAGCTTGGCATCTGGTGTATGTGCACAGGTGATGAGTCAGTCCTGTCTGCTCACCCTATTGTGTTGATTCCTGAAAGTGCGACAATCTTGGAGAGGATTGCCCTTCAACAGAACCACCAAGAGGAAGTATGGGCCTATGAGTCTGCCTGCTGTTGTAATGACCAGGCTGTTGGGATGATCAAGACTCACATTGAAGCTTCGCAGTATGAGGGCCTCGACAACAAGTCTGTGAAAGAGGTCTGGGACACTCTCGTTACGAGACACAAGGGCATTCACACTGGTCTGTCTGTGTTCTACATGAAACTTGCCATACTCAAGAAGAAATACACTGACAGAGAAGATATGCATGAACACCTAAATTTCCTCACCATGGGGAATTGAAAACTTAGCAAAAAGGGCTTTGATGACGACTTCCTTGTGCAAGTCATGCTCATGTCCCTCCCATGAGAGTCTATTTGGGAAACTCTAGTTGTAGTTCTGCTCCAATCCACCTCTGATGACAAACCCCTCATGACCACCGATGTCATGACGCATCTCATGCAAGAGTACCATTGCCTAAATGGTAATGACACAGACTCTGCTCTCGCTGCTCATTCTGGAAAAAAGGCTGGCTCTTTGAAAAAGGCCAACTGTTGATGCAGTTACTGCAAGAAGCAAGGTCATACTGAGGATGAATGTCAGAAGAAAAAGAGGGATCAGGAGAATGACAATGGCAAGAACTTGAAGGAAAAGGAGAAAAAGAAGGGTGGCTCAACAAGTGTGGAGCCTAAGTCTGAGGTTACCGAATCTGCACATATCGCATGTGCATTCAACGAATTCCCATCTGACGACAAAGATGTCCATGTCTTCATAGCTTCAGATGTCATTGCCCTCCTCTCTCGAGAATTGAAGGATGAGACCTACATCGACTCAGGCTGCTCTCGCCATCTCACATCGCGGATTTTTCTTGGACAGCACCTACACCACTCTCGAGAAACCGGTTAGGGTACACCTTGGAGATGCCTCAGTCATCCAAGCCATTGGTAAAGGTTCTCTCCGCTATCTCATGAATACACCAAATGGAATTGTTCCCGCCACCATTCCCGATGCTCTTTATGTGCTGGAACTCGCTGCCTCACTCCTCTCTGTCACACGCTTTACAGATCAAAGCAAACATTGTCTCACCTTCGATGATGATGACTGTTTCATCAACTCAAAGTGATCGGTCTGCTGCATTGCCACTGCTTATAAAACCAGTGGCAGCCTCTACAGGCTAATTGCTCGCCCTATGACATCCAAGGAGTATGCAAATGCTGTTCACACCTCTCGCCATGTTGATATTAATGTCCTACACCATCACCTAGGTCATCTCAGCTATGACAACATCAAATGACTAGTCGCTAAAGGCATGGTAGAAGATGTTGATTCAGTGGGAGGTTGTATAGAATTTTGCGAGGCATGTGTACATGGCAAACAACATAGATTCCCATTTCCACAATATGGAAAATGTGCTCCACACAAACTGGACCTTGTCCACTCTGATGTCTGTGGACCACTACCTGTCAGCTTCAAGGGATTCCGCTACTTCATTATGTTCTGTGATGACAACACCCATGAAGTCTGGATCTATTTTATGCACACCAAGTCTGAGGCCTACAGCAAATTCAGAGAGTTCAAAGCACTCATCAAACTACAAACTGGTCTCAAGATCAAAGTTTTTTGCACTGACAGGGGGAGAATTCACATCTCTTGAATTTGAAGCCTTTCTGAAGACCTGTGGGATTATCCATCAGAAAACAGTGCCCTATACTCCAGAACAACATGGTGTTGCAGAAGTCCTCAACCATATCATTGTTGAATGTAGCTGTTGCATGGTTTATGAACGAAATCTCTCAGCCTACTTCTGGGTCTATGCATTCTGCTGTGCTGTATACCTTATGAACCAGTCACCAGTCACTCGTATGCACAATTCAACTCCTGAAGAAGCCTGGTTTGGTGTCAAAGCTATCATTGCATGGTTCTGACCCTTTGGCTGTCCAGCATATTCCCAAAGCCAAACACACAAAACTTGCCCCCAAGTCAAAAAAGTGTGTCATGCTTGGTTACAAGCCACATACAAAAGCCTATCACCTCTGGGATCCAAAAGCACCATCAGTTATCATTTCATGGGATGTCATCTTTGATGAACGTCCAAATCCTCCTGCACCACCAGAACCAAAGGTTGATCTCTCTGAACTCCTCTGGAATGGTGAGTTACCTGGAGATGGTATTGAAGGCATCACCCAAGTGGGAGATGCATGGAATGAATCAGACTTGGACCCCACTCCTCCATCCACTGCACCTGCTCATCCTACAGCTGATATAACTACTGACATTGATGAGGAGCCTCCATCTGCTTCAGATCATTCATCAATTGAACCACCTCTTAATTCTCCTCCTCCTCCACCTTGTCACCATCGTCGCACAGAACTGGAACTTCTGGGTGAACCTCCTGTTATCAATGGACCACGTGTACAATGCCCACCAGAACAATATAGGCAGGATCCCCCTCCACCAGTTCCTGATGCTCCAGTGAATGAAGAGGAACATCACATAGATGATGAAGCCATGGCAGAGATTGCTTTTGCCTTTGCTGCTTCCTCTGCTTCCTCTCCTGGGTACACTGATCCACTCACTCTCAAGGAGGCTTTGGACAGTCCTGATGCTAACATGTAGAGGGAAGTTATTGAAACTGAGGTAAAATTGCTTGAAGACATGGGCACTTTTGAAGTTGTCGACAAGCTACCCAGTGGACGTAAAGCTGTTGACTCCAAGCTTGTTTTTTGTGTCAAGTGCCACAATGACAGCTCCATTGAGCACTTCAAAGCATGTTTAGTCGCAAAAGGGTTTAATCAAGTTCCTGGAATAGATTTCGATGAGAAATTTGCTCCTGTGGTAAAGCTCACCTCAGTCTGCATTCTCTGTGCCCTTGCCACACTCCTCAATCTCCACTTTCACCACCTTGATGTTGACACTGCTTTTCTCAATGGGACTCTCAAAGAAGAAATCTATATGCGGATGCCAGAAGGGATTGGATGCCATTCTGAAAAAATAGTTTGATTGCTTTGGTCAATCTATGGTGTGAAACAAGCCTCCCAAGTATGGAACCAACTCCTTGACATCAAACTCTCAAAGCTTGGTTTCCACTGCATCACTGCAGACTACTGCATCTACATTCTTTGTGTTGGAAATGACATCTGCTTCCTTGCAGTCTATGTCGATGACATGGGACTGCTTTGCAACAATCTCACATTTATGGAGAAGCAGAAGAAGGAAATTGGAAAGGTATTCAAAATCAAAGACCTTGGACCCATTTCACGACTACTTGGTTTGGCAATTGAGTATGACCATGAAAATGGAATTTTACAGCTTTCACAGTCTCAGTACATCCAGCAGTCCCTCGAACATTATGGTCTTGATGATGGATGTACACATCCTACTCCTCTCACCTCTGGGTCAAAACTCACAAAGGCTGACTGTCCACAAACTGCTACTGACATTGATGCAATGAAAGCTTATCCATACCAAAGCCTCATTGGAACCCTCATGTATGCCATGCTTGGAACTTGTCCCGATATTGCATTTGCTGTGGGTGCACTTAGCAAATACAGTTCAAATCCAGGCAGGACTGAGGCAGTGTATGTACTTCACTATCTTGCTGGAACAAAGGATCTTGGCCTTGTCTATGACAGAAGCATGGGCATCAACTTGTCATCATTCATTCTTGGCTATACAGATTCAGACTGGGCTGGAGACCTGGATATGCACAGATCAACTGGTAGATTTGTATTTTTGGCTTGTGGAGCTGCCATTTTATGGAGCAGTAAACTTCAACTGTCCCCTGCACTCTCATCAACTGAAGCTGAATACATGGCTTGTACACATGCTGCACAAGAAGCAATTTGGTTGCGACAACTTCTTGAACAGCTTGGGTACAAGCAGACAATGCCGACCAAGATTATGGGAGACAATCAAGGTGCAATTGCACTTGCCAAAAACCCTGGAGACCATCCATGCACAAAACACATTCAACTTCATTATCATTTCATTTATTTTGCGATTACTGATGGTCAAATGTTGCTTGACTATGTGCCAACTTGGAGCATGGTTGCTGATGGACTCACAAAAGGTTTGACTGGTGAAAAGCACAGGTGTTTTGTTTCTATGCTTGGACTGAAACCACGAATGAGTGGGAGTGTTGGAATGGACTAATATTGTAGATATTTGAGTACTTACATTCTCGTTTAGTAGACCTCGCCAGCATACTGATTACAGTCATTACCATTACTGTCACACTCAGTGGTTGTTCTTCAACAACGCTGAGCAGTACATTGTTCTTTTATTACTTACTAGTCACCTTACTTACAGAGTATCTAGCATTATTTCAATAGGTACTTAATATAGTGGTTGTTCTTCAACAATGCTGAGCACATTATTTCAATAGGTGTCGCCTCAATACACCATCGGCTCATTCAACAGGAAGTGGCCCATAAACTGTAGAGAATCAATCCTAGACAGATAAGAAGTAAACTCAGCTGATGTATAGGGTTGTTCACGGTTGGCATTTTTGGTTCATTTTTCACTCATTTTTCAATCATTTTCTATTTCATTTTTATTCCATTTTTCTCAGGAATGGAACTGAGAATGAATGTAAAATGAATGTAAAATAGAACCCTACCCTTGCTTTTGTAAAAAGGGAACCGAAAAATGCATTTTTGCTCCATTTTTTAAAAATTTCCTTCCCAGGGTGTTCATGGTAACCATTTTTCATGTCATTTTCCATTCCATTTTTTGTTCCCTTTTGTTTGTTCCTCTGCCAAATACATGAAAATGAGCCGAAAATGAGTTTGAAAATGAGCTGAAAATGGCCCAAGAATGGCTACCGTGAACAACCCTTATAATTGACTATATTTGTGTGAACAGTACCTAGACAGATAAGAAGTAAAATACCGGTACTGTAAGTAATCATATAGATAATGTTCTGCTAAATGATGCTCACCTCAGTCGATGTATAATTGACTGAGGTGTCTAACTAGATAGGTATGGTACATATGCTATATATGATAAAGGGAACAATCATAAAGGTAACTGTGCCACAGGACTCACTAATAATAGAACACATCAAAAGGGCACACCGATAATGAGGTCATTGATTGTATTACCAAATATGGCAATAGTGCTTTGATGCATAATCGCAGTGTGCGTCTCAACATGCCTATATCGAGCCACTTTAAATCAGCTAAGGAGTTGAGCCAAATCCAATTTGGCAGCTCTCATCCCTGAGCTGAGGGGTGGCAACATTAATGAGGGCATATACACCTATACCCTCACCAAATCCCTGCTTGAGGTTGAAGTCCAGCTCTGAAATGTGAACGGTTCATAACAAAAACAAGTTTATTTGAGTGTACAAATCCCTTGAGTCTTTACAAGTGAATACAGTGTACACATTGATTTACATATCAAAAACCATGTAGCTACTAGCACTAAAGATTTAATGCACCAAGACACTCTCCCAGTTGACGCTACAACCGACATCATTAGTTCACCACATCAATCAATGTTCAGTCAGAGAACTTACCCGTCAGGAGCAGTTGCACATCCAGACCCACTAAGGGTCAATTGCGAGCCATTACTGCAAGCATCGTGGCCACTGCCAGAAATGAAGAACTGGATCGAATTGGTACCTGAGTATGAGATTGACCTTGCCGAACCACCATTTGTGAGCAAGATACATGATACAGTTTTGGCATTGTTGCTGGTGGCAATGACCGAGCCGGTGCAGCCAGCACCGGAGAACCATTGGACTGTGGCCGACATCGCCGGAGAGGCAGCAACAAGAAGAGCAGTGGTAATGAAGGTGAACTTGAATTGCATTATGACTGGGTGGTTGGATAGCTTCTGAAAGAGCGAAAAAAAAAGAGGATGAGTTAAAGGTCATACAGTGGGATGATGAAGAAGAGGCTTGGAGAGAAAGGCCCCAATGCTAACCTGATCACAAGTAAGAAGAGGAGCTGATTAAAAAACCTCTAGAAGGACAAGTATTTATACGTTTTCTAACGGTATAGTTCTGTGTCCTTGGGGGACTACATCAGCAAAATTACATAATTGGCTCGTCCGGCTTTTTCCCCAAGGCTGTCATATTCGAGAAGTATTATCTCCATCCGTTTACGTTTTGTGATTCCGTGCCCTACTGGCGCCTGCATCAGGGTTTTGAACTAGTGACACCATTAAACTTACAACTTAGTTTGATTTAGCTACTGTAGACAGATTCAGCGGTTGAACCAGTGTCCAGTGGTCACCTCAGACGGTAAATAGCATACCTCCTAGAATAGATATGTTTGTGATATCATCAATGATGCCGTCCTCCATCAATTCCCACCTCCCCGCTGCCAGTGCCTCTCGCGTCTGCAATATGCATGCTCGTCACCGCCAATGCATCATCAATCTCTAAATTAATATCTTCTTCCCCTGGTGCATCCAAATCAAAGAGCTCATAGAGCTCTAACTCCTCGTCTAGACTCCGAGACGCGCTACATTCATGTGATGGGATCCAGGACTTCTTCGTGAAATCAAATAGCTTAGCACTGCAATCTCAATTGAGATTATGGAAGGTATCCATCCATCCCCATCATCATCATCTCCTCCTGCCTGCCTGGTAAACAATCCTGTGATGTGATTGAACTCATTGATGACATCATCTGGTGACTGTAAATATATCAGTCAGGTGCCAAGGTGTATCTCATTGAAATCCCGACAAAGATCGATGATGACTGGACACAAGTTCCCGCCGTATGTTGTCATCGTTCCCAACGATGTCAACGAGGTCTTCCACCAAACATGTACACAAACCCCAGCATTACATAGATATTATGACATCGGTTTTAAAAAATTAGAAAAGAATGAATTAGTTCTACAGTACATCCTTGTAATTGTATTGAAGTTCCATTAGCAAGGGGGGAGTGTATCATGCACTCTGTGCATGGCTGCTCGCTCACCGTTGGTGACAATGACCATAAAACCATGGCCAGAATTCCACAGCCCACAACTTGCCGACAACCAAAAGATGTTTACACAAGGTTTTATCGGTCAGCACAGTTTCCCCCTCGATCCGAAATGAATGGTATAGGCCCTGCACAGCTGTCAACATTCCATTCAAAAAAAGGCTAGTCACAGCGGAACAAAGCCCACACTCAGCAGAATATGCTACCCTATGTAAACGTCATTTTCTCTCAATTTTCTCTGACTCAGGATGAGTGGCATACAGTCAAAGGGGACCCCGATCGATTATGCAACTGGAAATACCGTGGGATAAGTATTGGAAACATTGACCAAACCAAGACCAAACATTGACGTGATAAGTATTGGAAACATTGACACATCAGTAAATTGGGTGCTGGTATCTACCGGTACAGACTGGTACAGATCACTCAGCTAACTCGCTTAGCTACGATCCATTTCTCTGATGCATGATAAGTATTGGAAGCATCGGCATTTGATCGGCATGATAAGTATCGAAACATGATTGGCATGATAGACATCAACATCTGCTGCTTAGCTGAAGGTAAAGGATGTGAGGTTGAACAGCGTAAAAACGAGGGCCACCTCGAGGACAAGGGGGTGACATTAGTCGAATTTTACACATCCACTCATCTCCTCCTTCTATATATGGTAGTTTTCCATCACGTGTTGGCCTATTTATAAGCAAATTTGAACTCGCAGTCATTTTATGGCTTCCACAACCGCTTTCTGGGTTATATTTGGTGAAGGAAGTGTAGATAACTAGCCTCAGATTTCTGTTGTCTGTAAATAATTGATTGAGCATATTTCTATACTTCCAAAATAAATCTCTAGAGGACTTGTCCAATTGGGCCATGGCTAAAGCCTGGCATGAATGAGTCCTCTAAGATCTACTTATAAATATGTGTGCATAGGTTGTAGGCTTACCTTGGTGCCAGGTGAAGTAAACTAAGCAAATCAAATGTAACTACTACTAAGAGAGATGATGAAAGAATGACAAAAGAATAACAAATATCTAAAATGTCCAATATTGTCTTGAACATGATATCTTCACAGTAAATACTACCAACAAGTGATCAGTTTCATCTGGAATTGGTTGACTGTTCATGTACAAAAGGGAGGTAGTGCCTGTGTCTTAAGTGGTATTTCCATCAACTAACACTTAGTATTAATGACCTACATTACAATCACTAGCAAAAAGCATAACAATCCTCTGAGAATTTCAAAGTGACATTATATTTGAAATTATATACAGTGTAAATAATGAGTATAAAAGGGAGTGAGGGAGAGGGGAGTGAGGCATGAAGTGAAAGGGAGTAAGGGGGAGAGGAGAGAGGAGGGGAGAGAGGAGAGAGGAGAGAGTGAGGGGAAGGCAGAGAAGGGAAGAGGGGGGGCAGGAGAGGGAGGGGAGGGAGAAGGGCCAAAAAGTTAGTAAAACAAAACAAAAAAAGAAAGAAGAAAAAAATATCTATGGCCCAAACAATGATGTGCATCGTTTGGGCCATTTCATCATGTTGTTTCTCAGCATCGCTCCCCTTCCCCGCTGCCGTTGGCTCATATGCACCAGCCTTGCCCCCTATGAGCAGTTGCTCATAGCGGAGGGGCCTGGTGCCATGGGCATCATCATCTGGGGGTGGTGCTGGGTCACTGTCATTGCCAGTCATCTGTTGCAGGGACAAAAAGAAAAAGAAAAAAAAACTTACTTATGGCCCAGGAGATCTCGACATCTCCTGGGCCTCGTTCCCACTCCCCTTTGTTTCCCTCTTGTCTTGTGTCATCCCTGTGGACCCTGCCCGCCTTGCTGTTCCCGTCGTAGTTGTGGTCATGGTTGTCATTGTTGTTGTTGTCCCCACTCCATTCCCAGCAGTCATTTACGGTGGTGGGTCAGGATGCTGCTGTGGTCATGCTTGCAGGTGCAGCGAGTGTCATCTTGGCTCTGGTTGTCATTCCCCTCATAGCCAGTATGCCACCTGCAATCCACCCCATGAGCAGTTGCTCATGGGCCTGGAAACGGGTGGTGTGTCATTCGGAACCTGGTGCCTTGGGTGGGTAGTGCTGGGGCCTGCAGGGCATTGTTTGGTGTGTTGGTGCTGGTGCCAGTGCCGGGGTCATCATTGGGCATCCTGGGGTCATTGCCTCATCATTGTTGTGGGGTCCTGGGGTTGTTCATCATCATGGTGGGGCCCTGGTGCTCATTCCTCATTGTCATTGGTGCCTACCATCGTCCACTCGCCCTACCCAACCTGAAAGCAGGTGCTTGCAGTGGTGGGGATGGGTGGTGTTCGGCATTGTTGTGGAACTCTCTTTGAGAGGGTTTGAGGGGTCAGTGTGACATGGTGCATGTATGGGGGTTGCTAGGTGCCTACTGGGCAGGTATCCCCTTCTGGGGTCTCCCAGCATCCCTCTGCACCCTCATAGCCCATGTCGACAGCCTCACACCCCATTTGGATGGGGAGGAGGGAGTTAGTCCGCCATCTGGGGTCATGGTGTGTCTTGTGTCTGGGTCTGTCATCACTAGTAGTTTATATCCCAAAAAATAAAGAAAAACATTTAGTTAGTTGATAAACACAAGCAAAAAAACAAAAACAAAAAACATATCTAGGGCCCAAATGACGGTTGCATTGTTTGGGCTCACATTGCATCCAAAATGACTTGTTTGCAGCCAGCACCGGTTCTTGCTGCTGTGGGAGTGGGGCATGGGAGTGGTGGTACTGGGTGTAGGTGGAGTAGAGGTGGTTATAGATGGAAGTGGTGGACTGTGGTACAGGTTGTGTGATCAAGCTGAATGTTCAAAATGAACCGTGAGACTTACTTTCCATTTTGATCCAAAATCTGCATGTTGGAAGAACCCGCTGACTTTAAAGATTGGTAGGGGCTGACGTTCAAAAGAAAGCTTATTTGGCACTGCACTTAAACCTGTATTTTGATGGCATGTTCATCGGGTTATACCTCGTACCTCAGACACATAATTCTGGCTTGCATATTGTTATTTCTCAGTGCAACATCTCAGAAACTATATCTTTACTTGACAGTCATCTTCTGATATTATATATATATACTTTCTTCACCAAAATGTAAGCCTGAAAGCCATTGTGGAAACCATAAAATGACAACCACCATTGACACCACCACCTCTCCCTCCAACCCAACCTCTCACTTCCATCAATGGCCACCAATGCCACTCCCATGCCTCGCCATCAACAGCAAACAATGAACTGCATGGCTGCAAGAGTACACACCAGTAAATTAAATATTTTCATTGTTCTTTTCCTTCTTTTTCAGCTACTTTCCCATTATTTTTAGGTTATGGATCATTATCTACAATGATGCATGACACCGCCAACCCCACCCCTGCACCACCGCTGTGAGCCCCTGCTCACAGGGAGGCACAGGGAGGCCCGTGAAGTGCAAGGTATGCACCCGCCAGCCCAGGCAACCCCCTCTTGCTAACTGCCTAACACCACCTGGCACCCCAACCCCCTACCCACCAGGCACCAGACCTCTCCACTATGAGCACCTGCTCGTAGGGAGGAATGCTGGTGCATGCTGGCCAATGGTGAGGGCTGGAGCAATGACATCAGAAGCTGGCACCCCAGTCGCCTCCAGCCTTACAAGCAGCTGCTCATAGGGTGGATTGGGTGGTATGAGCCGCTTCTACCCCTAGATGACAATGCCACACGATGCCACAATGATGGGGCAGCCTACATCCACCCCCAGCCTCACAAGTGACTGCTCAGTGGGTGGAATGACGATGATGGGGGAGATCGGGAAACAGGGGACTGAGGAGATGCTACCAATATTGCTGCGAGCCACTGCTCGCAGGGTGGAAGGTGGACTAACAGGAAGAGACAACAGAAGACACCCACCACCATTGCAAGCAACTGCTCGCAATGGAGATTGTGGCTGCTAATGGCAAGAACAACAATGACACGGACAACAACAATGGGTGGGGAACAGAAAAGACGGGAGGTGGGGAACAGAAAAGACGGGAGGTGGGGAGGGAGGGAGGGACGACAATGATGGAGGATCAAGCCGCCCTGCCCCTGTGAGTCCCTGCTCTCAGGAGGGATTGCGGGGTCTAACTTATGTATGAATACAAGTGCCTGTGCGCCTGGGCAAGATGGTGGTTTTTTTCTACTTATTACCTGCCACCCCCTAACAATGGGGGCCTTACTTTGAAATTTGAGAGTTATTTGACCAAAACTTGACTGAGATTCATGAGATCACAACGGGGTTGCAGATATAAGCTGTAAGTGATGCACTCCATTTGGACTTGTAGTGTAGGCAAAGAAAGACCGTTGCATGTTTGTAGTCACCGTGGCATGAGTCGACGTGTGACATGTTTATCGCTTCGACTGAGAGTCATGTCGGGCTGCTTGTAAAACTGTTCATCATCCAATCTGATGCTCCATACAAGCATGCATCCACCAATGAAGACCCTCCATGTGCCAACAGGTGTTACTGTTGTTTGACATTTGGGAACAGGTGGATCTCTCATCCAAGTCGTTGCTGTCTGCATTCCTGTTCTACCTACCCATCTACACTGTTTGTACCAAAGGGGAAACATGATCAGTCTTCAGTGCTGTGGTAGGACATCATTCTTCTATCCATGAACCAGATGACTGCCTAGCCTTTCTTGGGATAGAAATCTTGCAGACCGATCATGAGCTTATATTTTCTTTATTTAGTCCATCTGCAGTGCCACAGATATTGAGTGAGGTGCAGTGCAGGTTGATGGTGAGATTTTGAATCAATTATGGTTTTGTTGCGTGATTGTATGCTAGCTTCCATCTTATGTTGTTTTGAATCATACAACGTTCAAATTGTTCCTGCCATCTCCCAGGATTTGAATGTCATCGTGATTCTCACATATACACAATTCTAACTTCCATTGTCTGATCTGACCTGTCTGTCTCCTCTCCTTTCATGTTCTTGCCACCACCGTGTTATGCCTTATCATTGGTGTTTGGTGCTGAAGTACTTTGCCATCATTGTCATCATCTTCCATTATCGCCGCTCTCCTCCCTCATGCTGTTCATGTGATTACCTCGTTGCTGATCTGATTAAAGCAGTGTTGCATTTGGATCAAGATGGAGTGCATGTTTTATTCTCGAAGCTTATAGAAAGTCACCTGTGACCCTCTTTAGTGAGCGCTGATTAATGTGGCAGGACCTGGACATTGGAGCTTTTTTGAATGAAAATTGATATTAACTGAACTTGGAGTTCACATCAATCAAAGTTAAATTAGTACAGGAATCAGTTTCAGAGTACTTTTTTGTGTTTACACACCAGCTTTGAAGTTTCTGAGTGCCTATCACATCCAGAATTGTTGCCTCTTTCCCCCCTTCCAATCTGTTTATTCCCCTCAAGCCATTTCTTCCAGCCTCCACCAACCTGCTCTTCAGAATCAGAAAATTATCAACTTCAAAACCATGTGGATCTCAATATCTTTGGGCTGGACCCAAGGCCCTTCACAGTGTGAGCTTCTTTGTGATTATACTTATATGGGAAAGTTAATGCACCTTGCAGTATCTATATCCCTTTTGTTAGTTGTTGAATTTTGAGGATTGCCATCAATTGTGAAGTGAAGTTACAGGTTCTTGGTTTCCTGCTCAACTCAGCTCTCTATGGGGCCCTCTGTGCTCAAGTTTGTGAATGAAGGCACCATGTTTGATCATAGCACCAAATCCTCCATTTCTGATGGGAACTTGTCAAGATCTGTATTACCTGGCATTCCTAGAGGACAGGACTTTGAACAAAGTTCTGGTGTACAGTGTATTCATGATAGAGACTGTGCAGACAATGCTTCTGCTGCAAAGTGGCATCTTTCTGTATGACTTCTACTCTGTCCCTTCCTTATGGCCAGATGATACCACTCTGTGGATTGCAATACCCCTATTAGGAGGAATTGGTATGCTTTGTTGAACAAATACTGAGCTGAGTGACTTATGGCCTCAACAACAGTTACATTTGTTGTTCAAACATTTTATGCATATAGTCTCTCGATTCTTGCACACTCATTGGCAATCATGATCATTGTTGTTTTTGTATGATTTTCTTTATAACCACAACTGTAAAGATTTCTCAACATTATCAGTTGGCTCTTGTATAATTTGTTCTAGGAATCATTGGTGCATGTACTATTGCTGGACCTGCCTTCCCATATTGGACAGATCCAATCTACCTTGCCATAGGTCTCTTGCATGATTTCCTGAGGGCCTTACAAGTGTTTTGCCTGTAGATTACTTGGGCCTGCTTTACTATTGCCTGTGACCTAGTCATTGCTATTGCCATAACTTACTTTGTATGTGTCCACTATCAAAAATTCCATGGCATATACATATATATATATAATCCAACATACAGTTGTTGCACAATGACACTGGTTGGAAAAATACCCATACACTTTTGGTAAAACTTGTTTGTTTGGCAGTGGAGACTGGCACAGTCACCAGTATGTCATGAGCTCCACATGTTTTCCTACAACCAAAACTGATGACTAATGCTCATTACAGTGCATATAGCTCCAGCCTTTCTCATACTTCAGGTCTTATATATCCCATCCCAATCAGACATCTCTTCATTCACACATTATCTAGAACCTTTACCTTCCATTATTCTTGGAAAGGTTTATTCAAATGCAATGATGGTTAATTTCAATCATCGTCTCAAAATATCAGGAGGTCAAAATGGAACCCAAATTGAGGGGTTCACCATGGGTTCCAGTCTCCCAACCACTCCTTCCTTACTCCACTGCCACAAGTAATCAGATCCTGGGAGACTAGTAGTGGAACATATGTTATGGATGTTGTAATAGTTGGATAGATTACAGACATCTTGCTGTACCAAACACCTTGATCAACAGTATCAGCTGGAACAGGCAGAATTTGAACTGTGGGAGACAAGTGATCAGATAGTGATTGGGTGTGGAAACAGTGGTAAGGTACATGTCCTGCACATCCTGGGTCTGTGAGCAGCATGTGTTAGTGTATAAAATATGGAGGATAATCAAAATCCATGGAGAATTGAAGGTTGTGGAAGGTGATGAAGCAAAATTGTTTGGGGCTGTGCCTCATGACTGTTACATCACGCTTGCTTCTCGAATTTGTGACACCACCCCCTCCACACAATGCAAATGAGCCTCCAAGATCTCCCTTTTCCAGATTATGGAGACGCAGTTCTCGATGCATCTGGTATCCATAGTGCTGCTAAATCTGGTCCACAGAAACATCCTAGCACAGATCTTCAGACCCTCATGCCTTGGACCTCCTTTCAGAATGACATTCACCAAGCCATCTTAGCAACCACTCATGCACATTTACTTCCCACCACCCCTTTTCACATTAATGGTCAGACATGGAACACCATTGTTGAGAATGAACCAAAGATCCATTTCCATGCACTGGCCACATTGCTTGAACCAGCTGAAGATGTGTTGAGGAGGTTAGGGGTGAACAGATGTTTTGTCCTGCCAGGCAGTGGGAATAGTGCAATTGTAGGAGATCCAGATTTTGAGTACAAAATGTGGGCTGTGGATCTGGTGAATCTTGTCGCTGCCTTTAATGGCACTCATGATGACACTATAAGGGCAACCTCAGCCTCTAGCAAAGGGAAATCCAAAGTTAAAATTATGCTACATAATACAGGGATTGGGGGCGCACCTAGCAAAGGGAAATCCGAAGAGAAAACTCTAAAGATCCCTTTGCCAGTGCCCAGTATATGTGAAAACTGCAAAAATCAAATAATAACTAAAAATAGAAAAGGCGGAGATAGGCTGATCAAGGCCACCACATGACGTAATACCAAGGGGTAGATGTCGGAAGGGTACTCCGTCTCTAAATATAAAACTGTCAACATGCACAAATGTGATAGAAAGGGAAATTAGTAATAAAATAAGGGAAAAATCATAGAAAATGAAGAATAGAAGGAAACGAGGCGAGAAAAAATATAGGATGAACATAAAAAATAGGAGAAACATGTGGGACACCCTCTAGTCCCCTTACATCACCCCCCCTCTAAGATGCATCGCCCCGATGCATTCGAAATCGCATATGACCAAAGTCACTGACTTGAATGCGATGTGGTGCAGCAGTGTGCCGTTGGTGGAACTCCTTGACCAACCGAGGGGCGTTCACATCGGACTCCTCGACCCATGAGTTCTCCTCATACCCATAACCCTTCCAGTGTACCAAATACTGGAGCTTCCCTCGACGTAACTGGCTGTCCAAGATTGACGCGGTGGTGGTTGTGAACGGCGTCCTGGAAAAGGATCTGAGGGAGCTGGAAGGAGTTTCATGACGTGGAAGACTGGGTGAAGTATAGACATGGAGGCTGGGAGGCATAGACGATAGGCATGCGTTCCAATGCACTTGACAATGGGGAAAGGTCCCAGAAAGCAATGGGAGAGTTTTTTGGACGGACGGGTAGTGGAGATGTCACTGGAGTCAAGATAAACTCGATCACCAACCTTGTACTGCGGCGTTGGAGAGTGGCATTGATTGTAGAAACGTGCCATGTCATCCTTTGCCTTCACCAAGGCCGCCTTTGCTTCCTCCAAACTGTCCCTCATGCATTCCGTGAACTCATTCACTGTCTCAATATGTGAGGGGGCTTGGTGAGGTTCGAATCCCATGTGTGGATGCCGTCCAGTGTCCAAGAAGAAGAGGGTTTGTTGAGTGGAAGCATGGACATGATTGTTGTATCTGAACTCGGCCAGGGGAAGGAGATCGTCCCAATCATCCTGGCGTTCATTGACAAAGACACGGATGTACTGCTCCAACTCCTGGTTGACTCATTTGGTCTGGCCATCAGTTTGTGGGTGATAAGTGGTCAAAGCGAGGAGTTTGATACCCAGAAGTCGGTACAGCTCACGAGTGAACTCTGCTACGAACTGAGGGCCACGGTCAGAAAGGAAGGTGCCAGGGAGTCCATGTAATTTCCAGACATGGTGAAGATAGAGGCGGGCAGGACCCAGGGCACTGACAGTGGTGTGAGTGGGAATGAAGTGAGCACGTTTCCCTGCCGAATCAACTGTGCACATCACCGCATCAAACCCATTCAACTCTGGCAACTCCACCACAAAGTTGACACTGACAACATCCCAACAACTTTCTGGGACAGGGAGAGGGTGTAGCTCACCAATGGGTTTGCGACGAGGAATCTTGGTGCGTAAGCAAAGGTCACAAGTATGACAATACTGACCAATGAGCCGTGACATCTGTGGCCACCAATAATTCCGCGAGGTGAGCTCCAAGGTCTTCCAGCATCCAGGGTGACCAGCAATCCGTGAGTCGTGGTGTTGGGATATGATACGTCGACAAAGGTCTGGGTCATTGGGTACGTAGATGCGATCCCGGAAATACAACAAGTCCACCTTTTCAGCCCACTCTGCCGCATGTAAGGAGAGGGTAGATCCCTTCCTCAGTTCCTTAACAGCTCGGGCCACAACATCCTTGTATAAACCACTACAGTTTGCGCGATGGATGTCACGTAGGATGTCCCACTCCTCGCCCTGGGGTGCGATACCTTCCAATGCCCAGATCATAAACAGGTTTGGCTGCAACAACACAATGTCTTGATTGTCATCACCACCATCCCCATGATCTGCATGTCGGGAGAGGGCATCAGTCTTCCCCATGCTGCGACCTGGACGGTGGTGCAAGGAGAAGTCGAACCTGGATAGATACAGGGACCAACGAGCTTGACAACGGTTCAATTTCTTGGCCATCATAAAATACTCGAGATTCTTGTGATCCATCCAAATTTCCACCTTGTGTAGGGCACCCTCGAGGAATTGTCGCCACTCCTCAAGCGCACGCATTATTGCCAACATCTCCTTGTCATGGATCTCATAGTTTCATTTCACAGCACTAAGGCTTTTGGAGTAGAATGCAACAGGATGCCACTTCTGGTCCTCCGGAGACTGCTGAGACAACACAGTGCCCATCGCAAAGTCAGAACTGTCGGCTTCTACACGAAAAGGGCATGAATCATCAGCAAAGGTAAGGATGGGAGTGGAAGTGACCATCTCTTTAAGCTTTTCAAACCCCTCCTGCTGTGCATTGTCCCACCGCCATGCCTCCTTGCCAGTCAAGTCAAACAGTGGTCATGCGTGATGTGAGAAATCCTTGATAAAACACCGGTAGAAATTGATGAAGCCTAAAAAGGACTGCACCTCTTTCTTGTTTGTGGGCGTCGGCCATGCCGTGACCCCATTCACCTTGACCAGATCCATCTCTACCTGGCCCTCCAAGATAATCAGGCCGAGGTACTCGATCTTGGTCTTCTCAAACTCGCACTTGTCCTGGTGAAGGTAGAGTTTGTACTGTTGAAGTCGGTCCAAGATGAGGCACGTAATGTGATGATGCTCTTCCACTGTGCGAGTGAAGATGAGGATATCATCGAGGTAGATACAGACGACGCCCTCGAGGATGAGGTCGTGGAAGATGTTGTTCATCATGGTCTGGAAGGTGGCAGGACTATTAGTAAGGCCAAAGAACATGACAAGCAGTTCAAAAAGACCACGGTTGGTACGAAAGGCTGCCTTCCACTCATCTCCCTCCTTTATCCTCACATTATTGTAACCCCAACGGACATCGAGTTTGGTGAAGTATTGCGCTCCACAGAGTTGGTTCACAAGTTCAGAGATGAGAGGTAGCGGGTAGCGATTTTTGACTGTGATGTTGTTGAGCCTTCTATAGTCTTGAACTGGATGAAGTGAGCCATCCTTCTTCTTGACAAAGAAAAAGGGAGAGGCCATGGGCGATTTGGATGGTCAAATACGTCCAGAGGTTAGGTGTTCGTCGATGAATTGGTCGAGCTGTCACTGTTCCTCAGGAGAAAGAGGATAGACCTTGCAGGAGGAAGGGGTTGCACCAGGGATGAGTTCGATGGCGTGATCCCACAGCTTGCGTGCAGGGAGAGAATTGAATGATTCCTTGGAGAACATGTCCTTGAACTCATGAAGATGAGGGAGTAAGGAGTCAGTAGAGGATTTAGCAGTATTGTTTTTGTGGAAGGCCTTGGCAAGGCGCTGGGATATGTTCGATGTAGCACACACCTCATGCGATGGATGAATCGCAGTGTAGAAAATCTGATCCCCTTCCTCAACTTCTTCTGCTTCCTCCTCATCATCATCTGAGTCTGGTATCAGATCAGGAACCCCCTCCAACTCCACATCAGGCAGAGGTAGGGGTCCAGCACAACACTTCTGAGTGCGTCATACCGAGGCCCTTTGTCCGTGGCGCTCTTGTCTGGCTTCCATGAAACAGGTGTGACAGCTGGATGGACATCGGCTCATGGTGACCTCCCCAGTATACCAGTTAACATCTGGGTTATGGTCTCGAAGCCACGGATAGCCCAAAATCACCTTCTGCTTCCCTAACTGAGTGACAGCAAAAAGTGTACGCTCACTATGATCTTTGTAACAGAGGACCAGGTCCACAACCTCTCGGATGGCACCAGCTTCATTTGGGGATCCATCCACATTATAAACAGGTATTGGACGCAAGAGCAAGCGAGTATTCAGGCAATGTTGTCATGCGAGGTCAGCGTCAATGAAGAGACCAGTAGCACCAGAGTCTAGGAGCGCAGAGACACCAAGTATCTGTCCAGTGTCAGTAGTCTGTAGTTCGATCGCCAGGTTCAAGGAGTGTGCAGAGGGAGTGGATGCAACAATATATTTGTGTGGTAGTTTGCACTCCCATGATTTAATTTTGGGGCGTGAGGTAGAGGTAGAGAGAGGAGGGGCAGGTACGTCTTCACCCGACTTCAAAGGTTCAGAGAGGGGAATAGTCATGAAATCAGATTCATTCTCCGGGGATTCAACTGACAAAACTTCAAAGTGGTTATGGACAGGCAATGAGGGCATACGATTCACTCGCTGCGAATAGAAAAATCCTGCTCCTCTAAACCCTCTAATTTGACCTCCTCTGCGACCTGACCCTTCGCTTCCTCAACATCTACAAGCGCCAACAGGTCCTGGAGGAGTTCATCTCACCACTCGGGGGTGAGCATGCAGATATCCTGATGATGGGGGCATGCTCCAGCCATATGTCCAGTTTCCCCACAGCGGTAGCAGAGGTTTAACCTGCATGCATGGCTACGGGCTGCATCGACATCCATTGGTACTGGAACATTGACAGCTGGTGCAGGAGTTTGACAGATGGGAATAGGGTTGCATTGGGGAAGGGTTCGATTGAAGATGTGGGATGTAGGAGTGGTAGTTGGAGCCCGGAATGCAGCATTGAACGCCGCATTTGTGAGTCGGTTCTCATCACAGAGGGAAGCAGCTTCATACCAAGCATAGATATCATTGTCCGCCGGACGTCCTTCCAACATCTGGGCAATCTGGTCCTGAATCTCCCGGTTGAGGCCTCGTCGGAACTTCACCACCACTGGTAGCCCACCCCCATATCCTGCCATGTCCACCAAGTCCTTAAACTCATCGATATAATCGTCCACAGATCAACGTGCCTGGTGGTACGAGGAAGACTCAAGTCGTGTCACTGCTCAGTGGCGCTCATTGAGGGGACAAAAGTGGCGTACAAACTCTGCTCGAAAGTCACCCCAAGTGGAGAAAGGTAGGGAACCAAGTTCTTTGGTTTGTCGCAGAATACGGTCCATGTAGAGATAGGCACGCTCAGATTTCATGTATGTGAAGGCCCAATAAATTTTTGCAGCTTCATCGATGAATTGATGCGACTGGAGACTGATATACAACTCACAGGAGTTAAGGAATGCACATCCCTGCACAGGCGCACCATTAAATTTGGCAGGGGGGGACAGTTTGATCTGGGCATGTTTGGCGATGCGTCGTTGTTGGGCATGCTTGGAGTCGTAATGGGGGAAATATTAGTCATGGAGCTGGTCTGAAGTGTTCTGACAAAGTTTTCGATTGTAGATTTAAGCGAATCAATTTGCGCGCATATTCCGGTAATGTCACTTTCAAGCGCGTCGAGGCGCTCTGATGCGTCCATAGCGCTAGGGGGTGCATTTGGCGAAAATGGTGGCGTAATAAAGGCGAGACTATCTGGAACGGTGTGTAGGGACTCTGTGGAGCTTTGGGAAGCGTCGTCCAGTCCATACCTGCCTATCTTGGGCAGTGCGTTCACGATTTTCGGGCCTTAGGGGAGAGTTTTCTACTATAAGGGCAACCTCAGCTTCTAGCAAAGGGAAATCCAAAGTTAAAATTATGCTACATAATACAGGGATTGGGGGCACACCTAGCAAAGGGAAATCCGAAGAGAAAACTCTAAAGATCCCTTTGCCAGTGCCCAGTATATGTGAAAACTGCAAAAATCAAATAATAACTAAAAATAGAAAAGGCGGAGATAGGCTGATCAAGGCCACCACATGATGTAATACCAAGGGGTAGATGTCGGAAGGGTACTCCGTCTCTAGATATAAAACTGTCAACATGCACAAATGTGATAGAAAGGGAAATTAGTAATAAAATAAGGGAAAAATCATAGAAAATGAAGAATAGAAGGAAACAAGGCGAGAAAAAATATAGGACAAACGTAAAAAATAGGAGAAACACATGGGACACCCTCTAGTCCCCTTACAGACACCCTCAGCCAACAATCCTTGCATGCTCTTGAACAGACCTATGGGTATATGACCTTCAACAACAACAGGTTTGGTATCCTTACCAATTGGAAGCATGCCTTGTTCCTGTGTCGCACTGAAACACTGGATCGCGAGACCCTTGAGTACTATCTTTTCAAACTAAACAGAGCTGGCCAACCTATCTCAATGCTGAAAGCATTGGTCAGCATGGTGTTGCTTGCGGAGGATGACTGGTTCTATTCATCCCCTACACCATCCTCCTCCCCTCTGGGTTGAACCTTTGGAGCCTCAGTGGCTGCCTGGAAGGACAGGAAGGCAGCCGTTGGTATCGCTGAAAGATATCATATGCAACCCATCAATGGTGCATACCAGTGTCTTGCTGTCGACTTTCGCCTTTGTCGCCTTGACCTCAGCTCTGCTTGCCATGGAGCAAATGGTTGTGTAGTAACTGCACGATTTCTACCACCATCCATTGGGGGTCACATTGTCTGCAAAGTTGTTGATGCCTTGTGCTATCCCAATGCAGCAAGTTCACTAGATGATGAAGCCCGCACCTATGCTGCTCTGCAAGATCTCCAAGGCAAAGTGATACCCACACTGCACGGCTTCTATGAAGTCTGGGGGATTCTGCAGTTCCTTGCTCTAGAACCTGTTGGTAACACCATCTCTGAAGGCGAACAAATCAACCAGATGGTTCACACAAATATGAAGGCAGCTCTCCAGCACATTCACAATGCTGGGTATATCCATGGCGATATTGTGCATCGGAACTTTTGTAGAATGGATAGCG
Source organism: Tricholoma matsutake (assembly GCA_026075535.2). Lineage (NCBI taxonomy): Eukaryota > Fungi > Basidiomycota > Agaricomycetes > Agaricales > Tricholomataceae > Tricholoma > Tricholoma matsutake. The sequence continues at coordinate 12,546,174 of AP026538.1, forward strand.
GTGACATTTTCTTGGTAGACTTGGAGAGATGTCAACCTTCTGGGGACCCATCTGAGCTGGACGATTAGATGGATCAGGTAGATGGGTTGTAGATTCTATGTCTGACTGTCGCTTGCATAGAAGGTCCTGCCTATATATTTTCAAGGTAGAGCTATTGAGTTGGACTGACGTATAAAGAAACTCAAGGATCAACCATTCAAGACATGGGTAGCATATACTAGTAGCAGAGTGACAGGAAAGTCACTAGCACCCCCACATATCAAATGGCCTGCATGGCAGCAAGTGATATATAATATTCCAAATAACATCATTAGAGAGTTGGATTGATAGTAGAGGAAAATGGAATCCACCTATGGACTCAATGAAAGGGCAAACTTAATTGGAATGGCTCAGTTTTGTGCAAATAAAGGTCCCAGCAGGCAGGAGAGATAGAAAGAAACCATGATGGCCTTAGACTTGATAGGGCTTACATTGGCAAATGAGAAATGAGCTAACACCTGGACAAGCTCATTGGATGGCCCTGAAGGGATGCATCCAGGAAAAGGGAAACACCTCATGTTTGATGGTGAGTATAAGGGCAACCTCAGCCTCTAGCAAAGGGAAATCCAAAGAGAAAACTCTGAGGACCCCTTTGCCAATGCCCAGTATATGTGAAGATTGCAAAAATCAAATAATAATCTATAAATAGAAAAGGCGGAGATAGGCAGATCAAGGCTGCCAAATGACATCATACCAAGGGGTAGATGTCGGAAGGGGTGCTCCGCCTCTAAATATAAAACTGTCAACATGCACAAATGTGATAGAAAGGGAAATTAGTAATAAAATGAGGAAAAATCATAGAAAATGAAGAATAGAAGGAAATGAAGTGAGGAAAAATATAGGACAAATGTAAAAAATAGGAGAAACACACAGGGCACCCCCCCGAGTCCCCCCTAGTCCCCTTACATCACCCCCTCTCTAAGATGCATCGCCCCAATGCATTCAAAATTGCATATGACCAAAGTCAGTGACTTGAATGTGACGCAGTGCAGCAGTGTGCCATTGGTGTGATTCCTTGACTAACCGAGGGGCATTCACATCGGACTCTTCAACCCATGAGTTCTCCTCATACCCATAACCCTTCCAGTGCACCGAATACTGGAGTTTCCCTTGACACAACCAGCTGTCCAAGATCGACTCAACTTTGTACTGGGGTTCTCCCTCAATCACTGTAGGCAGTGGTAGTGGATGTGAATGGTGTCCTGGGAATGGATCTGGGGGAGCTGGAAGGAGTTTGACGACATGGAAGACTGGGTGGAGTCTTGACATCGAGGCTGGGAGGTGTAGATGATAGGCATGCATTCCAACACACTTGACAATGGGGAAAGGTCCCAGGAAGCGATGAGCAAGTTTCTTGGATGGACGTGTAGTGGAGATGTCACCGGAGTCAAGACAAACTTGATCACTAACCTTGTACTGAGGGGTCAGAGAATAGCGTTGGTAGTAAAAGTGTGCCATGTCAGTCTTTGCCTTCGCTAAGGCTGCCTTTGGCTCCTCCAAGCTATCCCGCATGTGTTCTGTGAACTCATTCACCATCTCAATGTGTGAGAGAGTCTGGCGAGGTTTGAATCCCATGTGTGGATGTCATCCAGTGTGTAAGAGGAAAGTGGTCTGTTGAGTGGAAGCATGGGACATGGTTGTTGTATCCAAACTTGGCCAAGGGGAGAAGATCATCCCAATTCATTCACAAAGATGCGGATGTACTGCTCCAGTTCCTGGTTGACTCACTCAGTCTGGCCATCAGTTTGTGGGTGATAGGCAGTTGAAGCAAGGGGTTTGATCCCCAGAAGTTGGTACAGCTCACAAGTGAACTCTGCCATGATGAGGGCCATGGTCAGAGAGGAAAGCACCAGGAAGTCCATGTAATTTCCACACATGGTGGAGATAGAGTCAGGTGGCACCCAGGGCACTGACAGTGGTGTGAGTGGGAATGAAGTGAGCATGTTTTCCCACTGAATCAACTGTGCACATCACCACATCAAACCCATTTGACTCTGGCAAGTCCACCACAAAGTCGACACTGACAACATCCCAATGACTCTCTGGAACAGGAAGAGGGTGTAGCTCACCAATGGGTTTGCAATGAGGAATCTTGGTATGTAACCAAAGGTCACAAGTATGACAATACTGACCAATGAGTCATGACATTTGTGGCCACCAATAATTCCATGAGGTGAGCTCCAAGGTCTTCCAGCATCCAGGATGACTGGCAATCTGTGAGTCATGGTGTTGGGATATGATGCGCCGGCAAAGGTCTGGGTCATTGGAGACATAGATGCAATCCCTGAAATACAACAAGTCCTCCTTTTCAGCCCACTCTGCCACATGCAAGGAAAGGGTGGATCCCTTCCTCAGTTCTTTAACAGCTCAGGCAACAACATTCTCATGTAAACTGCTACAGTTTGCATGACAAATGTCACATAGGATGTCCCACTCCTCACCCAGGGGTGCAGCAATGACAATCAAAACATTGTGTTGTTGCAGCCAGACCTGTTCACCATTCGGGCACTGGAAGGCATTGCAAGAGGGCATTGGTCTTCCCCATGCTGCGACCCAGATGGTGGTGCAAGGAGAAGTCGAATCTGGATAGATACAGGAACCAACAAACTTGACGATGGTTCAATTTCTTGGCCATCATAAAGTACTTGAGATTCTTGTGATCCATCCAAATTTCCATCTTGTGTTGGGCGCCCTCGAGGAAGTGTTGCCACTCCTCAAGTGCATGCATTATTGCCAACATCTCCTTGTCATGGATCTCGTAGTTTCACTCTACAGCACTAAGGCTTTTGGAGTAGAACACAACAGGATGCCACTTCTGGTCCTCCAGAGACTTGTACCATTGAAGTCATTCTAGGATGAGGCACATGATGTGATGGTGATCTTCAATCGTGCAAGTGAAGATGAGGATGTTGTCGAGATAGATACAAACAATGCCTTCAAGAATGAGGTCATGGAAGATGTCGTTCATCATGGTCTGAAAGGTGGCAGGACTATTAGTAAAGCCAAAGAACATGACAAGCAGTTCAAACAGACCACAGTTGGTACAAAAGGCTGCCTTCTACTCATCTCCCTCCTTTATCCTCACATTATTGTAGCCCTAACGGATGTTGAATTTGGTGAAGTATTGGGCTCCATGGAGCTGGTTCACAAGTTCGGAGATGAGAGGTAATGGGTAGCAATTTTTGACTGTGATGTTGTTGAGCCTTCTGTAGTCTTGAACTGGTCAAAGTGAGCCATCCTTCTTCTTGACAAAAAAAAAGGGAGAGGCCATGGGTGACTTTGATGGTCAAATATGTCCGGAGGCCAGGTGCTCGTCGATGAACTGGTCAAGCTATTGCTGTTCTTCAGGAGAGAGAGGATAGACCTTGCAGGATGAAGGGGCTGCACCAGGGGTGAGTTCAATCATGTGATACCACAGCTTATGTGCAGGGAGAGAGTCAAACAATTCCTTGGAGAACACGTCCCCAAACTCATGGAGATGAGGAAGCAAGGAATCAGTAGAGGATTTAGCAGCATTGTTTTTGTGGAAGGCCTTGGCAAGGCGTTGGGATATGTTCAATGTAACACACACCTCATGCAATGGACAAATCGCAGTATAGAAGATCCAATCACCTTCCTCCACTTCCTCTGGCTCCTCATCATCATCATTCGAGTCCAGCATCAGATCAGGAACCTCTTCTAACTCCACTTCAGGTATAGCCAGGGGTCCAGCACAACACTTCTGAGTACATCATATTCAGGCCCTTTGTCCACGACATTCTTGTCTGGCTTCCGTGAAACAAGTGTGACAGCAGGATGGACACTGGCTCATTGTAACCTCCCCAGTATGCCAGTTGACCTCTGGGTTATGGTCACAAAGCCACGGATAGCCCAAAATCACCTTCTGCTTTCCTAATTGAGTGACAGCAAAAAGGGCATGCTCACTATGATCTTTGTAACAGAGGACCAGGTCTACAACCTCTGGGATGGCACCAGCTTTGTTTGGGGACCCATCCACATTATAAACAGGTATTGGATGGGAGAGTGAGCGAGTATTCAGGCAATGTTGTTGTCCGAGATGGGCATCAATGAAGAGACCAGTCACACCAGAGTCCAGGAGCACAGGGATGCCGAGTATCTGTCCAGTGTCGGTAGTCTGTAGTTTGATTGCTAGGTTCAAGGAATGTGTAGAGGGAGTGGATGCAACAATATATTTGTGTGGTAGTTTTCACTCCCATGATTTAATTTTGGGGCGTGGAGCAGAGGGAGAGATGGGAAGAGCAGGTACAACTTCAGCCAACTTTGAAGGGTCATAGAGGGCAACAGTCATGGAAATAGATTCATTCTCCAGGGATTCAACTGACAAAACTTCAAAGTGGTTATGGACAGGCAGTGAGGGCATATAATTCACTCACTGTGAATAGAAAAATCCTGCTCTTCTACAACTTCTGACTTGATCTCCTCTGCAACCTGATCCTTTGCTTCTTCAACATCTACAAGTGCCAACAGGTCTTGGAGGAGTTCATCTCACCCCTCAGGGGTGAGCATGCGGATATCCCAATGATGGGGACACTCTGGCCCTGTGCCCAGTTTCCCCACAGTGGTAGCAGAGATCAACTTATGTGCACAGCTGCGGGCCACATCAACATCCATTGGTACCAGGACATTGACAGCTGGTGTGGGAGTCTGATGGACAGGAATGGGGTTATGGTGGGGAAGGGTTCGATTGAAAGTGTAGGGCACATGAGTGGTAGTCATGGAATGCAGCATTAAATGCCGCATTCGTGAGTCAGTTCTCATCACAGAGTGAAGCAGCTTCATACCAAGCATAGATATCATCATGCGCTGGGTGCCCTTCCAACATCCACTACTGGGGCTGACCTGTGTTTCCCACAGAAACATAGCGTTAGAAACTTGTTTTAAGACTTCTGATGTGTATATCCTTTGGATATTCTTAATATGTATGTAAAAGAAATGTCAGGGAAATATTTTACATGTATCCAAGCTGTATCTGCAAGGAACATAAAAGATGTATTCTACAATGTGTCTTTCAGATCCCTTCTGGAAACATTTGTCATGTTCCCTTTGTGAAAGTTAAGGAAACACTTTTTATGTAATTATGCCTGTATCTGCAGAAAACATTTAACATGTAATTTTATTATGTGTTTCCTAGGGATACATGTGTAACCATGGTAACCCATTTGTTCTTTGCATGTATCCATAGAAAACACATAATAAAATATATGTCAAGTGTTTTCTGCAGATACAGCCATAATTACATAAAAAGTGTTTCCTTAACTTACACAAAGGGAACATGAAAAATGTTTCCAGAAGGGATCTGAAAGAAACATTGTAGAATACACTTTTTATGTTCCTTGCAGATACAGCTTGGATACATGTAAAATATTTCCCTGACATTTCTTTTACATACATATTAAGAATATCCAAAGGATATACACATCAGAAGTCTTAAAACAAGTTTCTAAGGCTGTGTTTTTGTGGGAAACACAGGTCAGCCCCAGTAGTGATCTGTGCAATCTGGTCCTGAATATCTTGATTGAGGCCCCGTCGGAACTTCACCACCACTGGCAGCCCATTCCCATATCCTGCCATGTCCACCAAATCCTTAAACCCGTTGATATAATCATCCATGGATTGATGTGCCTGATGGTAAGAAGATGACTCGAGCTGTGTCACTTAAGGAATAGCACGGGTATGGGTAACACCGCGGGTTTCTGGTCACGGGTATGGGTATGGGATTGCCATACCTGCAGAACACCATACCTGTAACCACGGGTTTATGGGTACCGAATTACTGGTCAGGTGAGTGATCATCTGACTTCATTGATTCACTCACAATGTATTTGATTTCAAACTACAGGATGATCGATGACACTTAGCATTTACAGGTCCGGTTCAGTCCGGTTTTTTATGTCTAAATGGGGCAACCGCAACCGCAACCGGTCCAAGACTGACCCAGATATTGCTGAACTGCAACCGGACCGCATAGGACCGGTCCATATCAGTCCATGGACCAAAAAAAACCAGTTCGAACCGACTTTTTGTTGTAAAATTTGTTGTACCAATATAACCCATATATTTCTCAACAACAATTAATCGGACCATTTCACCATTACACAAGCAGTTGGATATTGTAATTTTCCGGCGACTGGTCTAACTTTTAAGAGATTTCATCAAGATCTGACAGAGATATGATTGAAACAAAAGTACATTGTATTCCATGTTGTAGTTTGTAGTTTGTAGTTACAACTTGTTAGGGCTGTTAAATGAATCAAATACACATGGTATAGATGTTTATGTATGTTATTCCTTTGCCTTGGATAATGTCCAATTGTGCCCAACATTTTTGTAGCACAAGGTATAAACAGTATAGTCACAGCTGCTCAAATGACATCAAAATACTCACATCAACATGTATTTTGTCATATCTCTCTCAGTTCTCAACCGTTTTTGATGGTCCAGGGAGCGAAATTGAAGCCATTATGTGTGGGAATCAGGGGGGTATAGTGCACGTGACCTATAAACCGGTTGAAACCGGTTCGGATTGGTTTTCATCGGTTCAATGATATTTTTCAAAGCAAAAGACTGGCAACTGGACTGCAAAAGACCGGTCCTATAAATAGCCACCTGATGAACCGGACTTCAGTTCAGTTCAGTCCGGTTTCTGTCTTTTTCCGGTTCGTAGGACCGGACCTTTAAACACTAATGACACTACCATAGCACCCCCAACCACTGCCGTGAGCAACTGCTCATGGGGTGGGGACAGGGAGCTCTGATGACCAGGAAGTGACGCAAAATGACCACATCGCACAGGGAACAGGCCCAAATAACATTTAATGTCATTTGGGCCCTAGGTATTTTTTATATATCTTTTGTTCTTGTCTTCTTTCTAACTAATTAATATTTTTATTCGATTTTTAGATTCTAATAATGCACCACCACCACGACAGCACCCCCAACCACCACCATGAGCAACTGCTCGTGGGGTGGAAACGGGATGCATTTCAGATGGGGACGACGAGCAGGCACCACCCCCCCTCCCTCACTCCAAATGCGAGCTGGAGGGGGCTATAATCTTCCTCTAGGCAACAATAATGACAGCTCCCCCTCCCTCACTTCAAATGCAAGCTGGAGGGGGCTATATTCATTTTCTAGGCCACAATGACAGCAGCTCCCCCCTCCCTCACCTCAAATGTGAGCTGGAGGGGGCTATCTTTGGTTGACTCCCCCTCCCTCATGTCTAGCACGAGAGGGGGGTTTCTCATTGCAGGTCCACCACCCCCTCATTGTCAACGAGACGAGAGGACAACAGGATCAGGTCCACAGGCACCACCCCCCTCGCTCCAAATGTGAGCAGGTGTGGTTTCTCATGTTGTTCTGGGTGACAACCACCACCACCACCCCCTCCCTTGCTGCAAATGCGAGTGGAGGGGTTTTTCTTTTTTCTATATATTAATTTAGTGTAGTTAAAATATTAAAATACATATTTATGCCGAAACCCATGGGTAACCCATGAAAACCCGCGGTAATACCGTACCCCTACCCATGTGGGTACGGTGTTCATGGGTACGGGTATGAGAAAATATACCCGAGGGTTACCCCTGGCACTCCTTAGTGTCACTGCTCAGTGGCACTCGTTGAGGGGACAAAGTGGCATACAAACTCTGCTTGAAAGTCACCCCAAGTGGAGAAAGGTAGAGAACCAAGCTCTTTAGTTTGGCGCAGAATATGGTCCATGTAGAGATAGGCATGTTCAGATTTCATGTATGTGAAGGCCCAATAAATTTTTGCAGCATCATCGACAAATTGATGCGACTGGAGACTGATGTACAACTCACAGGAATTAAGGAATGCATGCCCCTGCACACATGCACCATTAAATTTGGTGGGGAGAAACGGTTTGATCTGGGCACATTCCTTAGTGGGTGCATTAGGTTGCGCATCATTGTTGGCCGTGCTTGGAGTTGCAATGGGGGAAATATTGGTAATGGAGCTAGTCTGAAGGGTTCTGACAAAGTTTTAGATCATAGATTTAAGCAAATCGATTTGTGCACATATTCCAGTAACATCGCTTTCAAGCACATTGAGGCGCTCTGATGTGTCCATGGTGCTAGGGGGCGCATTAGGCAAAAATGGTGGCACACTGAAGACGGGACTGTCAGGAATGGTGTGTGGAGCTTTGGGAAGCATCATCCACTCTGTACCTGCCTATCTTGGGCAGCGCATTCATGATTTCAGGCCTTAAGAGAGAGTTTTCTACTATACGGGCGACCTCAGCCTCTAGCAAAGGGAAATCCAAAGAGAAAACTCTGAGGACCCCTTTGCCAATGCCCAGTATATCTGAAGACTGCAAAAATCAAATAATAATAGAAAAGGCGGAGATAGGCAGATCAAGGCTGCCAAATGACCTCATACCAAGGGGTAGATGTCAGAAGGGGTGCTCCGCCTCTAAATATAACACTGTCAACATGCACAAATGTGATAGAAAGGGAAATTAGTAATAAAATAAGGAAAAATCATAGAAAATGAAGAATAGAAGGAAATGAAGTGAGGAAAAATATAGGACAAATGTAAAAAATAGGAGAAACGCACAGGGCACCCCCCTGAGTCCCCCCTAGTCCCCTTACAGATCTGCATGGAAGCTATGGGGGAGTGTAAAGTACTGCCATCATCAATGCTGCCACCTCCCTCCCTCCCCTCCACTCTACCACCACCACCACTGCATGCACACCTGCCACCACCATTCCCATTCCCACTCCACCATCACCACCACCTTCAAACAAGCCCAAGCAAATGGAATGCAGGCCCAAACGACAGCAACTGTCATTTGGGCCATAGATAAGTTTTCTTCTTTCTTCTTTCTGTTTTCATTAAGTAACTAATTGTACTTTATTAATTTTAGGTTGCACACTAATGGTGATGACTGCTGACCACAAAAAATGCACACTGCCCACCCACAGCCATCCAATTACCCTCCTCCCCATTCAAACAGGATGTGAGGCTGTCAACACAGGCTAGGAAAGTGCAGAGGGATGCCAGGAGACCCCAGAAGGGGGAATACCCACCCAGTAAGCACACAGCAACCCCTGTATGCATGCCATGTCACACTGACATGCTCAACCCCTCCCCCCCCCCAAAACAGAATCCCATGACAATGCTGACCCACCACCCATTCCCACCACTGCAATCATCTGCTTGCAGGTTGGGCAGGGTGAGTGGATGATGGTGGGCACTGTTGAGGAGGAGGAATGAGCACAAGGGCCCCACCATGATGAGGAATGGCACAAGGACCCCACCATGATGACCCAATAACAATGCCAGACACACCACCCACCTCCAGCCCCATGAGCAACCGCTTGTGGGGTGGATCATGGGTGGAATGACAATGACAATGCCCAGCAGCAGCAGCAAACAATGAGGAGTGGCAGGGAGGGAGTACACTAATAGATGACGACACACCACCCACCTCCAGCCTCATGAGCAACCACTCATGGGGTGGATGGTGGGTGGAACAACACCAAGAACAACTGGGGCCAACAGCAACAGATGACACACCACCCACCCCCAGCCCCACAAGCCACTACTCAAAGGGTGGATTGTGGGTGGAATAGCGACACACCAATGGATGACACACCACCTGCCCCCAGCCCCATGAGCATGACTGCTACAGGGATGACAAGAGGATGGTAATGATGACAAGCATAAGGACAATGACTGCGAGGGGGACAACAATGACATGGACAGGGACAGGGACATGGTGAGAGGGATGATGCAACCAGGAAGACACAACCCAGAAGACACAGCAAGGATGATGCACCCTGCAACAATGATGCCACCCAGGGCAGCAGGGCCATGTCCCCTCCCCCTGAGTACATTACACTCCCCCACCTATTCTGGTTGGATTCCAATTATTCTGGCTGGAATTTTGGGAATTTCTGGAATCCAGTGGAATTTTTTTTGTATGTAGTTTTCTCTGTGTAGTTTTCTCTGTGTAGTTTTCTCTATGTAGAACAATTCCAGCTGGAATAATCACCAAATTTGCACCTGGAATACCCGGAATCTGGCCAGACTCATAATCAACCAGACTAACTGGAATCACCGGACACACAGAAAGTTATACAACTGGACTAACCAGAATGCACATGCTGTACCCAGTCAAGGTTTTTCATACAACAAGAATTGAACACTTGATTTTGGGTCAACACACAGAACAGCACAATTAACCACTGAGCTACCCAGCTATTGCAAATGTGCCTACTAGTCAACTTAGATACCATACCCAGTGGCTTTGGATGACAAAGCAGTTGGCCGCATCATCTGCCAGCTCATCACTCACCACCCACCACCACGGTGATAGGTTGTCTCCTCGGCTCAAAGGCCAATTCACCATTACAACCACATTCTAATCACATCAGCTAGCTCCTACAATGTCCCAGAAGCAGCGCAACCACTCTCAACCGAGTCTATCGATTGCGATATCATATCGACCACGTCGAAACATCACCAGCAACATTGATTGTACTTAGAAACTACATCACACAACTCTAGGACTACCTCAAAATGCCCTAAGAACCTTCTGAATGAACATCAAGTATCCCCGAACAACTTCAAACAACTGCAACTGCAATCAACATTGATCGGCATTGAGAAACTACAAATGACATTGGGCGCCACGTTCATTATCTAAATGGTGGAATACCATGTGGCAGGGAGTATTCTAACTCGTGCTCAGACCTGCTGATAGTAGGTCAGCCTCGTTCCAAGCCCCTATCGCATACAGAACCTGCTGGACAGATAGGGAACTGGACGGGTTTTACCCACGGGTTTCCCACGCTTTTATTTCCTAATTTATTCAGTGAGTTTTGCATGAAAAATCATGAAAAAATGATTTTCTGGAAGCTTTTTGTTGGCTCTTTGTGATCTAACACATAAAACAATATTTGGGTGACATTGGTCATGTGACAAGGTCAAAAATAAATCATTTTGTCCCTTGTATCACAAGCATCCATTGAATAGCTATCAGAAAATCATTTTTTCATGAGTTTATGGATTATTGTGACACTTAGTGCAGTTTATACACAAAGAACAGTCTCCTTTTAGTTCTTTCCCTTTATTAATCCTTTGTCATATGATATATCTCTTTCTTGTCTGAATTCCAGTCTCATTTTGGCCTCGTGTTTTAACTCATATCTTTTGCCTCATGTTCTTACACATGTTTCCTATACCATTTTAGGAAGTTTCTCTTAAAACATATAAAAGTCTGTAGTATCTACTTGGGAATACAAGAAATTGTCTTCACATATCGCCTCATATAAAGTTCTAAGAATCCAATCTATCCTCTAAACTATCTAAAACTTCTATGAGTTTTCTTGATCAACAAGAAACCTCTACGACCATCATCATCCTCAATTGACCTTCGATCAAATTATTGCTAGCACTAGTAACCACTCTGACACTTCATAGCCTCATAGCCATCAGCTACAACCTTCGCATACTATCAATCTACCAAAAAGCCCTTAGAATTCACACATCGACATAGCCTCATAGCCATCAGCTACAACCTTCGCATACTATCAATCTACCAAAAAGCCCTTAGAATTCACACATCGACCCTCGACAATCAACATTGTTCACTATCTTTCTCATCGATATTGATTGATACTACATCGGATCATGCCAAACACCTTCCTCTCTCCTAGAACTATGTTTACAACTAGTATCAACTAGTTGTCTTCCCTTTGGTTGGATGACAAACATTCAGAATGCCCTGCACCATTCCTCTGACTTGTGTGAATATCATTGGTTGCCTCATCAGCAGTTTTGGTGGTTTTCCCCGGTTGAGTATCATCAATGGTCATCAACACCACCTCCTTCCCTCCCTCCTGTCTACTCTACCACCACCACCACTGCATGCACACCTGCCACCACTGTTCCCACACCCACACCCACCATCACCACCACCTTCAAACAAGCCAACTGGATGGAACACAGGCCCAAACAATGCATATTGCATCATTTGGGCCCTACATAAGTTTTTTTTGTTTTCTTTCTGTTCTTACAACTAATTCATCTTGTTTTTTAGGTTCTAACAATGTTATGACAATGAGATGACCAAAATGGCTGCAAATGAACCACATTGGGCCCCAACAACACAATCTGCATCGTTTGGGCCCTATGTAAGTTTCCTCGCTTCTCGTTTTTGTTTTTATGAACTAACTAATTGTATTTTATTAATTTTTAGGTTGTACACTAATGGTGATGACCGCTGACTGCGAAAAATGCGCAATGCATGCCCACAGCCACCCAATCCCCTCCTCCCCATTTAAACAGGATGTGAGGCTGTCAGTACATATAGGCTAGGAAAACACAGAGGGATGCTGGGAGACCCCAGAAGTGGGACACCCACCTTAAGCAACAATATACCCCCCCTTGTGTGCCACATCACTGACCCCCCCCCCCCTTAACCCCTCCAAACTAGGAGATCCCTGAAACAGACAACACACCCCATGCCTGCAAGCCTCTACTTGTAGGGTGATCATGAGTGTGTGCAGTTGATGACAATGATGACACCAGGGCCTACCAGCACCATAACCCCCAGATGCAAAGCACGAACCCCCAGAATTCAAAGCATGGCTGCCAACCATGATGGACAATGATGATAAGGACAACAATGACAGGGCCAACAACATACCACCTGCCTCCAGCCCCATGAGCCACTGCTCGGGGGGTGGATCATGGGTGGAATGGCGATGACAATGAGGGGAACGACGATGGGAATGCACAGTGGGGAGCATGATAAGGAGCACGATGGGACACAAGGCAGCACAGGGAGCAGGTAGGATGACAGGAATGACACAATCACAGCAACCACATGGGACAATGGGGACCATGATGGCAACAGCAGCAACAGATGAAGACCAGGATCAGCTGCCCAGGACAACCCCCCCCAGGATGATGCAAGCAGGAAGATGCAACCTGGAAGATGCACCAAGGAAGATGTACCAACCACGATGCACCAACCATGACACCGAGGACAGTGCACCAGGGAGAATGCACCCAGGGCAGTGGGGCCACATCCCCTCCCCCATATTTTGTGTGGGTGGGGGAGGGATTTTTTAATATGTATTTAAATAATGTAGTTGACCCTCCCCATTCACATTCAACGTGAGGGATGTGGTTAAATTAAAATACTTCAAAAAAATGTAGTTATGAGTTTGAGTATCATAAATGAACCTGGCATTAAGAACAAATAATTCTCCTGTGGCTCAGTTGGTTCAGCACACTTGTTTGGTCTGCCATGTGATCACTTCACTGCAATGTCTTGAGTTCAAGCCTTACTCTGTACAAATTTATTTTGTAGGCACTTGGAGAACTTAGGACTTGAAATTTGACTTTCAATTATGGTGTACTTCTAAGTTGAGCATATGTATTTTGTGGGCACTTTGTGAAATTAATTAAGTCCAAAACAGTTGAAACTCATAAGATATCACATTGACTTTCTATTATGGTTGTACTCTGGGTAATTCCTCCCAGATTCCTGGTAACACCATGGGCAAAACCTAAGGCAGTGGGTGCGGCAGTTGACAGTGCCTGAATCAGTAATTATGTAATATTGAAGAATCATCACCTGACCTTCCCACAATACTAAAGTTCAGAATAGTGACAGATATGTTCCCGCCACCCCGATCACCACCCGATCACCATCTCCCACAGTTGATCAACATGCACCAGTCTTGGCTAACATCGTGCTCATCATCCCCGATGATGAGCATGCTATTCCACTCATTCCTAGCCCTTTCCCTTCGCTTTTTTTGGTAGATAACACTTATGCATGTATATATATAGTGTTATTAAACAGTTATTTTCACTTTTACAGCTATATTTAACCCATAACAAGCACTCACTCTGGGTGAGAGGAGGAGGGGGTCTCTTCTCTTCATTGGGGGGGTGGGTCTGTAATGCATGTGTATGGCTGTATATTCATATTCTATAACATGAATGAGGAGGGTGCTGCATGAGTTGGGAAGGGGGGAATTGGGGAGAATTAACAGAATGAGGGGAGGGGGTACCATCTACTGGGCTTGTACACTGTCTACAGCTATAAAAATGTATGTAGAGTGTATATGGATGTATGTAGAAGTGAGGATTGATGTTGGGAGAGCTGGGGAAAAGGTGCTCTGTCAGTGCACTTGTATAGGTAGGGAGGAGAGGTGGTCACTTACCTGGATACCTAGGCCTTCCTCTTATGAGATGAACATGGAAAAAAAGTATGATGGTCCTGATAAATGACCTGATGGACCCCCAGAGGCCCTGCAGTTGTAAGGACAGACAGAAAAGAGAATATGTACTCAGGAAGAGATATACTTACCCTGTGACATCCATGGGGCCAAAGCATTCACTTTCTTCAATTCCTAGGTCTAATATAAAGGTATTAAGGTTCAGTAAAGGTTATGACAGGGGGAAGCTCAACAGGGCATGGGTTCCCCATCAGCAGAAATGTACTTTGCTCAGCATGGCTCACACTCTGTACCTTTCATCCAAACATCATCATAGGCATTCAGTAGATACTTTTGACCTTCGTTTATAGTCTACAATCAACCCATATGGTCTGTACTTCATCCTACAAAGTAGGAACTTCACATACACACCTGACCTCCTTGTTACTCCATGCCAGCTCATGGAACTCACTAGTGTCCTTATATACAGGCATACTGATGTAGTAGTGCTCAAACCTGCTGATAGTAGGTCAGCCTCATTCCAAGTCCCTATCGTGTACAGAACCCACTGGATGGATTATTGTGACACTTAGTGTGGTTTATACACAAAGGACAGTCCTATTTTAGTTCTTCCCCTTTATTACTCCTTTGTCATATGATATATCTCTTTCTTGTCCGAATTTCAGTCTCATTTTGGCCTCGTGTTTTAACTCATATCTTTTGCCTCATGTTCTTACACATGTTTCCTATACCATTTTAGGAAGTTTCTCTTAAAACATATAGAAGTCTGTAGTATCTACTTGGGAATACAAGAAAATTGTCTTCACATATCGCCTCGTATAAAGTTCTAAGAATCCGATCTATCCTCTCAACAATCTAAACTTCTACGAGTTTTCTCGATCAATGAGAAACCTCTGCGACCATCGTCATCCTCAATTGACTTTTGATCCTGCTATCACTAGCCCTAGTAACCACTCTGACACTTCCTAGCCTTCATATACTATCGATTCATCAAGAAAGTCCTTAGAACTCACATATCGACCTTCGACAATAAACATCATTTGCCATTGATCTCATCAATCCTCTTCAATATCGATTGATATGCCATCGGACCATGCCAAACACCTTCCTCTCTTATAGAACTACCTTTACAACTAGTACCAACTAGTTGTCTTCCCATTGGTCAGACCACGAACATTCAGAACATCTCACACCCTTCCTCTGACTTGTGCAAATATCATTGGTTGCCTCATCAGCAGTTTTGGTGGTTTTCCCGGGTTGAGTATCATCACCGTGTCTAGCACCCACATGGCTACCACCACCCCAGAGCTCCATCACCAGGCTGTGAACAATGAGCAAATGCCACTATGTGACCAAGCATGGATGTGTTTGTCAGAACACATCTGCTGCTCAACAGACAAACTCTGCAAGCCCCATCATCCCAAACAATGATCCAGGAGCCATCCCACACCTCCCAGTCCCCCCCTACGTGCTCCCCAGACCCCCATTATGCAGCACGAGCCCACCACGATGCCCCATGCATCCACCAGCTCTGCCACCTCATTGTCAATGCAGTTGTTGATGCCGGCCAAATCGCTCACTCTGCCCCTCTCTGGAACATGGACCACAGCCCAGGAATGACGGAGCATGCTCCCAGGCATGCCAGAGCACCCCCCAGATGCATTCCAGCTACCTGGTTCCCCCCCAAACCCCTGTAAACGAGCTGTTTCACCACCGCCCACATGGTACACCCTGCCCACATCACCAACGATGCCATCTGTGCCTGTGAATGCTCCCTGTCTGCCCCTCACACCCAGCTCACCCCAGTTCATCCCTAGGAAAGCTGTTTTGCCATCTACTGTGCATTTCGACTGGGCAGAGGATGCCGAATCCCTCCCCATTCCCCCACCTGCTGCACCCACATCCCCACGAGATCTTTCTGGTCTTTGTTTGAACCTCCCAGGCCCATTTCAATTCTTATGCAGGTGTGTTCAATGATATGACACTGTTCAACAATGAACCCTGCCAAATATTTCTTCAGCATCTTGAATATTTTTTCCACCAGCTCTTTCATCTTTTGTCCAGCCTCAAGCCTTCATCACCTGTTGTCACCCATTTGGTATTGGCCCTGGAAAACCCATCATCACTGTTCCTCTCAGAACTACCCCAGCACCAGCTCCTGTACTGAACATTGACTGGGATCAAGACCCCCATCTCGTCAACTTGAGTCAGGCCCTCCATGCTTTAGGGTGGACCCCACCATGATGAGCCTTTTTCATTTTATTTTATTTCTACTGCATATATCATTACTAGATTTTTAGACATCAGTTTTCTTTGTTTCCTTTTGTTTAGAGTTTAGAGGCAATGAGGGGGAGAGGGGCACATGTAGCCATGGCAGCAGTACCCATAGCACAGTCTGGCATACCCCCTAGGGGCATCAGACCCCTGAGTTGAGACCACAACTGACCCCAGCTGTTGACTGACATTGGCTATATTCAGGCCCCAACTCATGTATATATACCAGAGCTGAGTTCTGATTTCATTTCATTCCCACATCTATCATCCTACACTCCCATGATCATTGACATACCTGATGCAAACACCTCTTCTCAAAGATGGTTCTGGGGAGGGTTCATGCTCCTTCTTCTTCCGTGGATTATAGTGGCCATCGGCACTGTAACCATGCGGACTTTACAGGCCCATCAATTATCATCACCAGCCTTTCATCACGCTGAACATGATGGACTACCTAGCCTCGTTGACCCAGAGCTGGTCAGAGCCGTGGCCAAATAGCCCCAACACCAACCATCCAGTTACCACCTGACACCTATTTGAGACCGAGTGATACATTTCCTGACCTCAACAACTCATGACCCCCACCACTTGAAATTGACCCACCACACCAAGCAAGGTTTTGGAATGATACTGGTGGCCCTAAATGATGTTTCCATGTTGGGCCTTAGGGGGAGCAATTGTCATGGACATGCCTCCTGAGGTACATGGGCTTAGGTGAGGGTAAGGCATTGGTGCCTTGTACATATCCTTCTTTTGACATAGAGTTGTGTTGAGATGTACACCGGGAATGGGTATCATCATATCCGATGATATGGTCATTGATTCCATCACCGACATCCCATTATGGCATGTCGGCATTCCGACCATCCCTTTATGGCATGTCAGTGTTATTAGTAACAAGTCTTTTGGAACATTCCCTTTAAACTCACTCTCTGCTGGTTACCTTTATGACTTCTAGTATATATACCCTACGACATTAGTTAGACACCTCAGTCAATTATACATTGACTGAGGTGAGTAACGTTCCATAGAACCTTACATACTAGATTACTAATAGTACCATAGTCTATTCTTATCTAGGTAATATTTGCTTGTGTAGAGTCAATTATACATTGACTGAGTCTATTCTTATCTAGGATCAATTCTCTACAAGTTGAGATCACAACAAGGGTGTTGCTACCTCGAGGGGGGGCACATGTAACCGTGCACCCAGGTGTGCACTGCAGTCAGGTCAGGTGTGTGTCACATGACCACATGTTGACATTTGCATAGCATAGATACAGATTGTCCTAGCCTACCACAATATAGACTGCTTTGCCCATGCTTTGGGGCTTCTCTGCTTGTGCTCCCCACCTGTTCCTGTGAGACTGCACATCTCCACCGGGTATAAAAGGCCCAGCAGAAGTACCAATGAGACATTAAGTCAAAAGTTTGTCAGATCACTTGTGATTGGTGCCCTTTACTTTTGCTAGTCTCACCAACACAGTCCTCGCCACTTTGTGGTTTGTCCACCCTAACCCTCATCTGTTGTGACCAGTATATCAATGTGAAGAGCATTCAGAAAACACCTGTAAATGGAATTGTATCAGTAAATGAACCAGTGCATGAAGACCATAATGAATTGAACACACATTGTAATTTAAAGAAATGATAACCAATTTGGTTTTAGGACCCATCCCACATGCCAATGAGAGTGATACAAAGCAAAGATTGGCAAGATTGGCAGTATAACCCCCAAGAGGATATCAGCAAAATGTCCAGGGGTGTAGAGGTGTCATGAGTCATACAAGGATCGTGGAGAGGTGGATTGTAGACTAGTGACTACCCCGATATGTGGATAGTTATGGTATTGTAGAATGATAGAAACCAGTGGAAAAAGCCTGTGAATGACATGACAGAATATCAGTAAAAGAAACAAACCAAACTGTTTATAAGGAAAATCTGACATACTTTCCATACAAGAAAAAAGGTTAAGGTGTCGATCACCCAAATCTTGCCAAAAGCTATGGATATTACTACTCCAGAAGTTTGGATTGAGTAAAACCTTGAAACAAGTCTTATTAGTACCATATCAGAGAGTATTTGGAATTGATACCTACTGTAGGCCCATTGGGGGCGATAATGTTGGTGGAATGAAAATGAAAGCATAAAATAGGAATTTCCTCACCTTCAAGAAACACAACATCATTCTAGGTTATGGCTATTTCTGTCATTCCAGCTTCATTGTTCCACTCTACAACAGGGCTACCAACATTTTATCATACAATGACCTCCAAGCATACTCATATTTTGGTTCAGACCATACCTAACTCAGAAACTTACAGTGGCTCAAAAAACTGTCCCAATGTTTGCTTGTTTTGTAAAGATTGATCTGGTGAGCAATGCTGACATAAGCATAATGTTGGTGTAAATCAGACAAAGTACTATGACATTATGGCTTTCAGAATATTTAATTTTTATGTGATTTGGATAAGAACCCATTGTTTAATAAGCAACACAAAATGGTCACTCATTGGGACAGTTTTTTGAGCAGTTGTTTTTTTCTAGTCAATTAGTTCAATTGACCCCATTCTGCCTTGATACCTGCCCTGTTACTGTTGGGGATACATTTTATACGATGCTGGGAAACCTCTAGCATAATTTTACCCTATGTCACTATGACCTTTTGTTATCATTCAAGCATTCATTTTGATGACACCATGAATTTCCAGAATTGGCATTTCAGGTGTTCTTATAGATTTTATGGAAGGTTAATAGCATTCAATTCAACATATTAGAAGAGTCCTTGAGTTCCATCATCCTTACTCCACCATTCTATATGCCAGAATATCTGTTTAAGGTTATAATGTCACTATAAACACTGCACAATCACTTTTGATTTCAATATTTCAACATATTTCTCCACTTTCTTCTTTAAAAAACTGTTATTTCTTACAAAGGTTATTTCTTTCCAAGTGTCCATGACCTCAACTATGTAATTTCATGTGAGATAAATGCATGTTATAGCATATTTGTAGTTGCATTGTTCTCATATTAGCCATGTACATCAGTAACTTAGGAAAACAAATTCTAAAAATTCTGAAAATATTTATCAAACTATAAAAGATAAATTGGTTGAGGGTACTCAGCCAACTCTAAGATCTCTGACCATCTCCCTTTGAGTTACTCAAGCCATTCAAATTATGAGTATGTGTTCTGTGATTATACCACATAATATAGCTGTGATATAGACTGGCCCAGTATGAAAATACTTTTAAAGGGTTAGGGGGGAATATATACTAGGCAGTGTTGCAAAGTTTTTAGGGAAAAAAAACACAGAACACTTTTAAAATTTGGCAATGCTGAAGACCAGGTGATATTTTTAGCAGTGTGACAGCAGCAAGCATATATATACGCAGGTAAAATGTTGCTTTCAAGATAATGATATTGAAGTACTATTCCAGTTTGTTCAATTCAATCATCTAAACCCCTTATAATATCTATGAAAACACCTAAAATGCCAATTCTGAAAATTCATGATATCATCAAAATCAATGCCTGAATGGTAAAAAGGTGTAGTAGTGAAGTAGGGTAAAATTATGCCAGAGGTCTCCCAACATCTTATAAAAAGTATCCCCAACAGTATTAGGGCAGGTATCAAGGCAGAATGGGGTCAATTGAACTAATTGACTAGAAAAAAACAACTGCTCAAAAAACTGTCCCAATGAGTGACCATTTTGTTTTGCTTATTAAACAATGGGTTCTTATCCAAATCACATAAAAGTTGAATATTCTGAAAGCCATAATGTCATAGTACTTTGTCTGATTTACGCCAACATTATGCTTATGTCAGCATTGCTCACCAGATCAATCTTTACAAAACAAGCAAACATTGGGACAGTTTTTGAGCCACTGTAATAAAGCCTCATGGTGAGCCAACAGACGCAGACATACTACTGTTGAAGGTCAGGAAGTGGGCCACCTATCTATCTTACTGCTTCAATCTGGTGACAGAGTGAGAAGGACAGAGAGATAGGTCCTGCCAACATTCGTCACCCCTACCTCTCTGCCCAATCGTCCCTCAGTTCCCACCCCCCTTGAGACGTGTGTCACCTTATCCACAAACACGCTCAAACTCTCAGTTATCCCATTGACCATCTCCTTCAATTCCAAGATCTCACCATGTCCATCCACCTCAATCTTCTTCATCAAGTTGCTGCCTGCTATAGCCTTGGTAACAATCAACCAGACCTAGTTTGTGAGATTTGTGGCCATGAGGTTGACGTTGTCCATCAACACCTAGATAGTTCCCACAGTGTCGTCAGCTGAGATGCCAGTGCTAGAATTTGTATGAATGATACCGACCTTCCACATCCCCTGGACCGCCGGCACAAATCCCTGCCCACCCAGAATATATTCTGTCCCAACTCTGAGACTGACATGCATCACCCTGTTTGCCAGCATGCTCAGTTGCGCCACCATCGAGTTGACTGTCATTTTGAGATTGAGCATCTCTCCATGCACATCGACATTGATGATGCTCAACCCGGAAACCCAAACAAAACCTACTAAATGGCTTCAGATGGTATAACACAGGTTAGAGGAAGGATACAAGGCCCTCTAGATGTCACCTGTCAGATCAACTGTCAAATAGTCATAAAAGGACTGCTTGTCAAAGCTATTTGAAGCTAAAAGAATGTGTTTTGAGGTTTTTTGAGGTTTTTTTTTGAGGAATTTTGTGGCTAGATCAATGAATTCGGAGTGCACAAATATGTTCGGACGCAAGATTGGGGGACTAGATGAGTAGTAGAAGCAAAACAAAGGCAAAACAAGGGAAACAAGAGCAAAAATAGCATAATTCAAAGATTTTTGAGGATTTTTGAGGAAGTTTAGCATAAAACACCAAACTTTGGACTGAATAAGACTAAACTGAACTCTCAAATCACTGAGATCTGGGAGGAAGACAACAACTTTCTTCTTTTTCTTTGTATCTAGTACATCTTTTTATATAAAATAAAGAAACTACCTAAAAAGGCTAGACAACATGAGGCAAACATGTGGAAAACTTGAGGCAAAAGACAATAGAAGTATATCAGAACAATAAAGCGAGACTAGAAAGGGTGAATATAACACATGATGAAGAAATAATAAGAAAGAATAGCTAAAAGCAGACTGTCCTTGTTATAAATTGCATAAAACATCGGAAACTGCTTCGAGCAGATTGTATGCATGCATATGTGGTCGAAATGTGTTCGATATACTCGAGATAGTGTCCCATGTGTCCAGCATGCATCCAAAGATTGTTCAAATAGGAAACACTGTGCCCGAAGATGTTTTTTGAGGTTCGAGGTTTTTCGAAGTTTTTCGAAGTTTCTTTGGACTTCATTCGTGGCCCGAAATTGGTGCGATATTGCTCAAAACTGGTTCGGAACTCATCGACAATGTTCCAAGTGTATATTCTGAGCTGTCCAAAGGTTGGGGGAATTGTATTATGGTGGCCGAAGGCATGTGAAGATTTTCGAAGCATTTTCATGACTTTGTAGAGGTTTGTAGAGCTTCAGGGGGGTTTGTATGGGTTTGTAGAGCTTCAACAACGATCATAGATGTTTTTTCCGAGCTTGAATGACAAGGTGGACCTATCAATGTTCATGAGCTTCCTGAGGTCGCCCAACTCCACTGCCTTTGTTACTTCAGAGATGGACTGCATTGGCTGGTGAGGTTTGATGCCATTTTCTGCAGGACATGGAAGGATATCAGGAGCAGAACGCAGAAGGAACAAACATATGTTGACATTCCTCATCAAGTCGGCCAATGTCCCTTGGCACTTGGACAATATAGCACTGTGTTTACCATTGTTGACTCATCCTAACACCATGAGTTCGAAACCCACCATGTCATATTTCACGATGTCAAATGGACATGGCTGTCCATGTCCAGCCATGTATGGATAGCAGAGTGGCATGTGTGTGGAGCCCAGCCATGGTGATGATTATGTAGTTAGTTATGGAAACCATCGGAAACACAAGAAATGAACCTAGGCTGGCAACTTTCTCATGTGTTTAGAGGTGGGGTGTGAACAACACCCAAGATGGTTGATGGAAGGAATGCCCTACTCCATGAAAAGTAGTTCTGAGTTCTCAGTATTGAGAAGGAGGTATAGTCCTCAGAGCTCAGTGAATGTCTCATGCACTCTATCATTGCTGCAGCACTTCTGTTTTTGAGCCATTTTTTATTTATATTTAGATCTTATTAGGAGGTGTATGAGTTCTTATTGTGTGAACAGGGTACTTTACATTGGAAAAGGTGTATTAGCTCTTATTGTGTGAACAGGGTACTTTATGTTTAGAATGTGTGCGTATGGTATGTATGTTGAGTGTCCTATCAAAAAAACATATAGGTAGGTTGTGATCAGGGGCCGATCGGGTTAAATCGATGCCATGGGTACAAGGGTGGGTTGGTGCATCTTTATAGATGCATACTTTAGCTATGGGGAAGAGGGTAGAAACAAAATTCTGTGCACCACGATGATTATCTCTGCCAAGCAAAGATGGACTACATACTAGTGATGGGGAAAAAATAACTCAATTGTGATTGCCATCAAAAAAGAAATGAGAAAAATTTCAATTGTCTTTGGCTCTGTGCAGAGTCTGCCAGTATCTCCTTGTGTGTCAGTCAGCCAAGCTTCATCATCATGTTGGAACCAGATGGAAAACCCATTCTGGCAACTCACAACTTGTCCAGGTACCACCTGTATTTGGGAGATGTCATCCAGGCTCTCCAGGTGGCAGTGAATGAGGAAAGTCCTAGACAGGCAGTCGAGTACGGATATCTGGATAACAGATTTGCAGTGGAGTAGGGAGACAAGGAGAGAAGAATTTGGACTTACAGATGGACTAGGACTTTAGTTTGCAGTGATCTCAGATGCTGAGGACCTGATGAATGGACTTTAGGAATGGACATTAGACTCAGGTTTCAGTGACCTCGGACACTAAGGGAAGAGTTTAAACAATTGAGTTCCTGCAAAAAAGAGGTGGCTAATGCCATTTGACAAGCTCATTTGAATGACAGCACTTAGGAGAATAATAAGCAGAGGGAAAGTATTGGGGCACAGACTCACTGAATGGGTGAAAAGGATTCATGATGAGAGAAGAAGGGATGAGACAGAAGAAAGGAGGTGATCCTTAAAAGAAACAAAAAAAAGTAAAAAAAATAGGAGAGGTCAGGATGATACACAAGAGACAAGATAAGGTAGTTTGGATGGTTGCATCATCAGATGGAATTTGGGCTCTAGTCCCAGACCCTCTACCCCACCTCCGATGGGACTCCAAGTGAGCAGGGGAGAAGAATATTGACAAACGAGTACGGGCCAAAGGGCACTCAATGTTTGTACTTGTTGTAAAATGCATGAATGTTAACAATAACCATGGGCATGTGACAACAACTGATTGGAAACAAAAAAAAGGAGAGGTTGGGTGGAGATGAATAGGTCGTGATCCCATTTCAGACTGAGATGGGACAGAAGGAGGCAAGGTAGTGGGCTCTGCCATGCCAGCACGCTACATATGTAATGACTCGGGAGGAGACATTTATGATTAAAGAAAGAAGAAACCAAGGGTGATTTACAAGAGGCCATTTTTGCAGTGCAAGGGGTTCTAACAGGAATGACACTCCCTCCTGTTGAAAAAATACCTAAGTATGCAGGATGGCATTTGTGTTTCTCAAAGCTTACTGTATGCAGGATGCCAGCTACCGTATATCACTATCTTCGCCAGGGTGTCACTGTTACTGGATTGAACACTGTGAACTTTGGCAAAGTGATGGCAGCTGTCAACAAAATATACGGAATGTTTGATTGGTCATTTGCGCATGGAGAACTGAACACTTGGACCTTAACCAGTGTAGATGATCCATCACTTGATGCATTGAATCGCTATTTTACACCAATCAGAGACAGCTCATGTCTTGAGAGCATCCCATTTCAAGAAAATGTTGACCCAGATGGTGTTCTTGTAAAAATTATCAATAAATTTCCATTGTTAAAATGCTTATTAGGTTCAAGTCGTGTGGTCCCCAAATGTTCAGGAAAGGTGATGTTGTTGAAATTCAGTTATCTTTCATGGTTGTTCCAATCAGGTTAGACCCAATCAGAGGTAAGCAATGCAAAATGTTGGTGGTACTGCATTCTATGGCGCTTTTAGACACCAAATTTGGGCACAGTAGGTATTGACTCTCTGCAAATGTGTGTGTCACATTTATAACCATGTGTAGGCTCTGAAAGCACAAACATACCTTGATGAGCAACCAAAGAAGATCACATTGAAACAAAAAGCAGGCTACAGGACCATGAAGCACAAGGAAGCTAGGAAGGAAAAGCCAAGAGACATGATACAAGTGTGTGATAATACGAAGACTGCAGATGAATAGTATTTCTGTCGGTTTGTTTGCATAGAGAACACTTTTGTCTTTTGGAAGCATGCTAGTGTTTGGATATTTGAAGTGTTGTCCTATTAATTAAGGCATGGTGGGTTGAGCATGTCACAGTCACTCCAATCTGGAGTAGGGGACTGTACACCACTGCTAACAAAACACAATATGTAAGGTGATGATATAGGTAACACCGGGGGAAATATACCATGTTCCCAGTGGAAACATTGTAATCACAGTGTGATCTAATATAGTATTTATTTTCTCATGTACTTAACAGGACTATAGAAAGTAACCATTTATTATGGTCTCAAAATGTGATCTCAGTGTATCTAGCAGTCACATTCTGGCCACATATATAATGGGATTATTCTGCTCCATATAGAACCACAGAGCACTCATTCTGGATCCACAAAGAATTGAGTGGCTCATTATATTCATTATGTAATCACAATGTAATCAAAATGTGTTTGCTGGAAACACAGTAAACTACATTTGAAATGTAAGCTACTATGTGATACTGGGGCACATGGGTGAATACATATGTAAGAACATATCGTCTGTGTTTACCTTTAGATCAGTGTGTGAGGTGAGTGTAAATGGCAAACTA